>CM068995.1:30220278-32765278 GCA_035357415.1 Ophraella communa | reverse complement strand
TTTATTGTTAGCCTAACTGGTCCGAAAATAATGAAGAAAAACACTGCAATATACACTAAAACATTGTGGAAACTACGAGCGCGTTAAAATAAAGTGCGCCAAAACAAACAGATGTCCACACTGAACAACGTTCATCGCGCACTTTTCTTTGATGTACCGACTCCTGGCGCATCGTGTTTGTTCGCGCGCGTTCCTGCGCGTTCGCGCGCAGTTTACTGTCCACATCAACTAAAAAGTCATTGTTTGGCACGGCTCGGCGCGGCGCTGCGCATCAGTGAGGACGCACCTTTATGGGATTAAGCAATCCTGGTAAATGTTTATCATTCTTGGCCAGCTACTATCACATACTTATCATCATCAGCTGCTATATCTAACAGTTGATCTAATTTATTCAAAAATGTGTCTATTTTCGTACTTGGCGGTTTATACACGACACATATAACGTAATAAATATTTTCTTCTTTGAATTCTGCTGCAGTGCATTCAAAAACATAATCCTCATTCAATGAGTTAATATATTGTCTAACAATTGGTCTTAAAAAGTCAGCACAGTACACAACCACACCTCCATGTGCAAATTTAGCATTGCGGCAGTGGAATGACGCCATTGTATAATTTTCTAACTGGTATGCTTCTATACTGTCTGTACTTTGCCAATGTTCTGTTAATACAACAAAATCAACATTAAGGGCCGGTTTATTCATCTGTTCAATAAAGTATCCGTTAGTTATTTGTTCACTAAACTTAAAGGTCACCTGTAAGCAGTTTGTGTTTATTCAACGTATTTTATTCGTTCAGTAGTTACTGAATACTTATTACTACGGGAGATAAGGCAACAGTGTATTTTCTGTGATTTGTGAGACTGACTTTACCTTAGAACAAAAATATCTTTTTGTTCTAAGGACTCAACTAATGAATTCTATAGTTTTTTTGACAGATGACATTTTACTCTGCATCAGCTGTGTATCTTGTTTGGTTTTTTTCGAGATTTTAAAAGATTATTAGAAGTTTTTAGTTAAATCTGAGGGTTAACAAAAGCTGTTGCAGTGACGGAATCGGATTGTTTCTAAAAAATTTCATTATTTCCGAAATAGTTTTCTAACATAGTTTACAATAAAATACCTTTCAGATTTGTGTATTTCTTCTATGAAGGCTAAAGTTTGTGCAACCGATTTTTTTGTTAAACGAAATTATCACAACAGTTTAAATTATCCCATTGGTGAAATCTGTTTTGGCTATTATAAGGTCGGCGATCGTTAATATGGTCAAGTAAAAGATTTATTTCGTCAATAACAGCCATTTTAAAAAAATTAAGTAAAAACACAAAACACGCGAAAAACAATTTTAGGTTAGAATCTCCTCTGTAATTCCTTAATGGCAGGTCCAATTGATCTGTAAGTTAAAGTCTTCAGTAGCTTATAATTACTGAAAACTTGGCGTTACTAGGAGATTAATAAACACTTACGGACGACAATCTTCTCAGTAACGCTACCAAACACTTTACTGAAAGGTAAATAAACCGGCCCTAAGGGCCGGTTTATTCATCTGTCCTGTAAAGTATCCGTTAGTTATTTGTTTACTAAACTTAAAGGTCACCTGTAAGCAATTTGTGTTTATTCAACGCATTTTATTCGTTCAGTAGTTACTGAATACTTATCACTACGGGAGATAAGGCAACAGTGTATTTTCTGTGATTTGTGAGACTGACTCTACCTTAGAACAAAAAGATCTTTTTGTTCTAAGGACTCTATTAATGAGTTCTATAGTTTTTTTTTGACAGATGACATTTTACTTTGCATCAGCTGTGTGTATCTTGATTGGTTTTTTCAAGATTTTAAAAGATTATTAGTTAAATCTGAGGGTTAACAAAAGCTGTTGCAGTGGCGGAATCGGGTTGTTTCTAAAAAATTTCATTATTTCCTAAATGGTTTTCTAACATAGTTTACGATAAAATACATTTCAGATTGGTGTAAAAGTATTTCTTCTATAAAGGCTAAAGTTTTTGCAACCGATTTTTTTGTTAAACGAAATTATCCCCACAGTTTAAATTGTCCCATTGGTGAAATCTGTTTTGGCTATTATAAGGTCGGCGATCGTTAATATAGTCAAGAAAAAGATTTATTTCGTCAATAACATCCATTTTAAAAAAATTAAGTAAAAACATAAATCACGCGAAAAACAATTTTAAAATTAAAGTCTTCAGTAGCTTATAATTATTGAAAACTTGACGTTACTAGGAGATGAATAAACACTTACGGACGACAATCTTCTCAGTAACGCTACCGAACACTTTACTGAAAGGTGAATAAACCGGCCCTTAGACTATTTAATATTACACTCAAGTTGTTGACACAGTTCGAAATACCCTGTACATTTTGATGAAACAACTTTATTGATTTATTATTATTATTATTATTATTAGGCTCTACTTTATCCTGTAATTGCTAGGTACTTTTTGTCTTTTTAGACTCAATATCTATAATTCTTTTATAACAAGGACATTCTGAATCTGTTACTTTATGGTTAGTATTTAAAGTTTTTTTTAGTTTTATATTAAATTAATTGTACTAACCCTTACTTTTTGGAAGTCCATCTTATTAAGAATAATGAAAAACTCTTCGTTTTACCAAAACTTCCAATATTTATTTAAAAAATTGCTTTATTAACTTTAATGACAGCCGTTTCGCTAGACTTAGCATCGTCAGATTGACATATTGAAGTTACATTTTGTTTGTTTGTAGCTAGGTACCTGATGTTTATTAGGTAGTTATAAGGCTAGACCAAGTATGGAAGTAATAAGACATAACAATATTAAAGCCTAGATGTTAATAAAGCAATTTTTTAAATAATAAATATTGGAAGTTTTGGTAAATCGAAGAGTTTTTCATTATTCTTAATAAGTTTTATATTAGTTTCAAAACAATTAATACATTTAATACCATCTGAATTGCACTCTGCTATCTTATGATTATTACTACAATTGTAGCAGGTAACTTGATTTTCACATTGTGCCGCTTTTTGTCCATATCTTGCGCATTTAAAGCATCTTACTATTGAAAAAAATTCGTTTACCATACATCTTCGCCAACCAATGTTTACCTTTCCAGCTTGACATAACTTGTTTCGTAAAGCAACGTCAGTTTCCAGAATAATATTTCCTTTGTTCTGCTTCCCTTTTTGGTTGTATCTTGAATGTATTTTTAGTATGATATTGTCATTTGTGCCAATATCATTTTGATCCCTAATAGTTTATATTACCATTTCTTCATCCTCTAATATAAATTCTTCTTCAACTCCTCTTATTATAATCTTGGGATTTTTCTGTCTGCCTTCTGTAAGATTATATTGGTTTCCGAGTTCGTTTTCCACTGTTTTTTTAATTTTTTCCTTTGAATTTTTATTGTCACAGTTAATAATGATCACCCTTCTTTCTCTTCTTTGACATTTTCAACTCCTACTGCTAAACTTTTTGGATTAATATTTTGCTTAATATCGTTTTTTGTTTTTTTACTGTCTTGTTTTTCTTTTGGTTTAATTACCAATACTTCTGTTTTATTTTCTTTAAGCTTATCAGCATACATAGGTTTTTCTGTTGAATCTTTCTGTGATTGTAATTCCTCTACAAATTCCTGAAATTTCTCTTGTTGTTGTTCCATAGCACGATTTTGAGATTCGACAGTACTGTTCAGATTTTTCATTTCAACATAAAGATTATTCACTATTGGTTCGAGTTTGGACAAGCTAAGAATACTAGATTTTTCATTACATGTTTTGCAAATGAATTTTTTAAATTCTATTGTAGCAGATGAAACACCGACCATTGTTTGCCCCTACCGTAGACGCAACCACCCTCACACCTTACTACATCCCTTCATCAGATTACGACACCGTCTCACAGATGGCGTACGTTACGCCATTATCGCATAATCCTAACATTTTTCCATAGGTACCACCGTTAAACACCATCGAGTATGAAGAATTCAGAAACAATTCTGTATTCAATGAAATATGTATTTTGTTATTAACGTGTGACTTGTAATTATTATTTATTTAATAAAATATACTTGATACATGTTACAGTGGCGCCCAGCGTTGAAGCCATAAATATTTTAAATTTTTAGAAGTTGATGAGCATTCGCTGTTTTTCAATTGTCAGCAATATCTTTCAACAAACCACACTTGCTTGGTTAGTTTTATATATTATCGACATTAGTAAACGGCTTTGCAGTTATTGTTATCCCTAGATAATACATTCGTCAATTGTTTGGCTTTATATCGTCGGTGTAAATAACAGACTTACTGAAATTACTCTAGACGATACATTCGCCGAACATGTCTTTGTTTTGTCAGGAATTAACAGTAGATAAATAAGGACAGTATTATTTGAGAATATCACCTAGTCTTGTTCTTATAAAGCAGTCACCATTCCTAGAAAAAGCAAACGAATTGCTAATAAAAACGCCATGGCGATGTCTCCAGAACAATTCCAACAATTGCTGCAGGCAGTGGCGGGTATTCGCACTGAATAAGAGGCACCGAAAAAGGGCAGTCTAAGTAAATGTACAACACGATTTAATGGAGAGAGATGTCACGAGGCCGTAGAAACCTTCCTAAATACCGTAGAAATTTATAAAGACATGGAGCAAATTTCAGATTCCGATGCATTAAAAGGTCTACCATTACTATTAACCGAAACAGCTGCCACCTGGTGGCAAGGTATTAAGGATGAGGCCACTGATTGAAAGAAGGCCACCGACTTGATTCGCCTGCAACACCAGCCTATCAAATATATCTAAACATTTTCAGTGAACACAAAAACCCAAATACTCCGATAGACGACTTTATCTGCCAAAAACGAGCACTACTCGCGCAATTACCACCAGGTAGACATAATGAAGCAACGCAAATTGATATGGTGTATGGTCTTTTAAATGTCCAGCTAAGAAAAAAGATCCAGAGGGATCAGATAAAAACGTTTGCAGAACTACTGGCTAAGGCACGACAGATTGAGTTAATAAAGGAGGAGACAAAAGAGAAATTAGCACTTCCGCCAGAGTCCCAGAAAAACCACAACCTCAACCGATCAAAACAGATTAGATGCAATTTCTGTGGATACCGAGGTCACACCGCACAAGACTGTAGGAAACGGCAAACTAAACTTAAAGAGCAAGGGCAATCTAAAAGTAAAGAAACTACCCGACCGACAGAAACTGAACCGAAATCCGAAATAGTTAGTTGCTATGGGTGCGGTAAGCCCGGATTTTTCAGAAGTAACTGCCCGAACTGCTCAAATATTACGAGAGAAATACAAACAAACTCTATCAGTTTCTACACGATAAATACATTCATACGATCCACACCTAGAGTACCTACCGTCCCAGCTAGAATTTGTGACATCGAGGGTCAAGCACACATTGACACCGCAGCCAAAACGAGCGTGGCAGGAGCTCGACTTTATCAGTTACTACGAAAGAAACATTGCACTTTTGTGAAAAATAACGCAACTGTTACACTGGCCGTCGGACAACAACGCGAAGCAGAAGTCCTTACTACATGCACTACAATCTATTTAGGAGGTCGAACGCACATCATTAATTTCATAATACTTCCAGAAGCAGTCGACAATAGAACCTTACTAGGGATTGACTTTTTAGAAAAAGCAGGAATTGTTTTAAACTTACCACAGAGATGCTGGTACTATGCAACCGAGCCACACAAACACTTTGAGTTTCTCCCTCAATACACTAATCTCGTCATGCCGAAAGAAGCACCATTGATAGCTCACAAGGATTCAAACATATGCTATAAGCTGCACCCTATAGATTTCGAAAAACCAGCAGACACTGTTCAGCACGCTAAAGCCAACGAAATTAAACCTCCAATAAGTCTGTATGAAACTGAAATCACGCAAGCCACGTCAGCATTTTTAGAATATTTTGCATCTCCACTGCCAGACGACACAGAAGAAGGAGAGTTCAAAAGATTGGCAAAGGAAAATAACCAAAATATTGCCAATGATTATTCTCCCGAGATGATTTACGACATATTCAAAAATAGCCTACCTGTATATTATCTGACTCATTCTCCTCCCAGGAAAAGGAAAAACAATAACGAGTTGTTTAGCATTGACGTTAAGTTAAAACCGAAGGAAGCAGCGACATTACAAGCTTTTAAAAGGGAACAACTGAATAGCTTGTTAGAAGAATTCCAGGACCTGTTTAAAGAACATGGACCTCCTACTCCTTACGCAGAGCACAGGATTGACACCGGCAATCATGAACCGATTGCTAGTGCTCCCTATGGACTTAGCTTAACGAAGCAGAATATATTACGCACCAAGCTCGACGAAATGTTGTCCAACAACATCATAGAAGAGAGCGATACGCCGTGGACAGCTCCAGTAGTACTCGTGCCCAAAAAAGATAATGATGTCAGAGTAGATTATCGTCGCCTTAATGCCATTACGGTACCTTCCAAGTATCCTTTGCCCAGGATAGATGATTTATTACACGCGGCTAAATGTAAACCTTTTATGACCACATTGGACTTAAAGTCAGGGTACTGGCAGATCAAGATTCATGAAGAGGACAAGAAGAAGACTGGATTTATCACTCCGTTCGGAGTCTACTGTTTTAGACGTCTCCCTTTTGGTTTAAGTAATGCGCCTTCGACCTTCCAGAAGCTGATGGACCGATTTAGGGTTAGCCTTAGTAACATTCCGCTTCTTGTATACCTAGATGACTTAATTATTCGATCTTCCACGTTTGAAGACCATTTACATGATTTAACCCAGGTATTTAAGCAGCTGAAACAATATCAACTACGTATCAACCGAAGCAAATGTAATTTTGCTTGCACCAGTATTAAGTTCTTAGGTCACACGTTGACGCAGGATGGAATTACAACTGACGATAGTAAAATACAGGCGATAGTTAATCGACCACCCCCGCAGAATTTGAAGAAACTACTGTCATTTATCCATACCTGCTCTTGGTATCGGAGATTTATAGAAAATTTCGCTTCGATAGCTAGACCGTTAACTAACCTGACCAGAAAGAATATACCTTGGAAATGGGAAAAAGAACAGCAAGAAGCTTACGAAACTCTGAAAAAACACTTAACAACCGCACCTACACTAAGTCAAGCGAACGAAAAGGAGCCATTTATCATCAAAACCGATGCCAGTGGTTATGCCTTCGGGGCAGTGCTCGTCCAGGGGGAGGGAGCCGATGAAGATCCAATCGAATATGCCAGCCGTCTACTGACGGACGCCGAGCGAAATTACTCTACAACAGAGAGAGAAGCTTTAGCAATCGTCTGGGCCATTTCCAAATTTAGAGGATATATCGAAACATCTTCAACGATCGTTATCACCGACCATCAACCACTAAGATGGCTACTAAGTCTAAGAACGCCAACTGGTCGCTTGGCCCGGTGGGCACTACAATTACAACCCTACAATTTAAAGGTGTAGTATTCACCAGGTAAAACCAACGTGGTAGCAGACTTCCTGTCAAGGCCAATTTGCCTCCGCCACGAAAACTCACCAGAGCTCTATATCTGTACCATAGAAATTGATTTGCCTCGCAGTAATGAAAGAGAAATGAGAGAAAAACAAATCTCTGATGAAATCCTCGAGCCAATAATTAAATCACTTGAGTCAATCGATGCCAAGGATCACCAGAAATGGTTCAACAGGGGCTACTTTATAAACAGGGGTGTCCTTTATCGATATACGGATGATCAGGAGGATGAGAGTGACCGTATCGTCGTCCCCAATCAAGAAAGAAAAGATATCCTTTACGCCTACCACGATGCCCCCACTGCCGGACACTATGGTGTTGATAAAACTGTTAACAGAATATCAAAGAGATATTTTTGGGTAGGCATGCGACGTGATGTGGCTCAACATATATCAAAATGCGCACAATGTCAACGATATAAGACCCAAAATTGGAAACCAGCTGGCCTACTACAAACTACTGCTAGTAATCAACGCTTTGAAGTCCTAGCCATAGACCTATTTGGTCCCTTGCCTCTAACTCCAGATGGTATGAGATGGATATTCATAGTTGAAGATGTGGCTAGCCGGTGGATAGAGCTATTTGCCCTACAGGAGGCCACTGCAGGGAATTGCTCCCACGTCTTACTAGATGAAGTTCTACTACGCTATGGGCTTCCACGCCGAATCATTAGCGACAATGGAACACAGTTTGTATCCGCAGTCATGCAGAAATTGACCTACTGCCTTGGCATTAAGCAAACTTTTGTGCCAGTATATCACCCTGAAGCCAATCCGGTGGAACGTAAAAACCGAGACCTTAAAACCCAGCTTGGTATCTTAGTCGGACAACTTCATCAAGAATGGTCTAAGCATATGGCCTCGATCCGATTTGCCATGAATAGTGCCCGCTGCGACAGTACTGGTTATACACCTGCTTACTTAACGTTTGGACGAGAACTCAGAACCGTACAAGACGTCACAGATGACTTGAGCGCAATCATACAAAACGAGAATTTTATTGCAGAAATTACTCCTAAACTACAAAATTTAGCACTGTCTCTTCGCCATGCTAAAGAGATTACGGAAGAACGTCAAGATAGAAACCAAGCATATGTGAATAAGGATAGACAACGAGGGCCCGAATATGCCCCGGGTGACAAAGTATGGGTCAAAACGCACTTCCTTAGTAACTCTTCAAAGGGCTATTCTACGAAACTCGCGCCTCGTCGAGATGGCCCTTATATCATTCTTCGCAAACATGGATCTACAAGCTATGAAATTGCCGAGTCACTGGACAACGCCGTACCATTGGGTATATACCACGCTAGTGACTTGACCCCTTACCAAGCCCCAGGAGGGTCCGAAGATGAGACTAAGCCGACAAGGGTAATTAGAAGGCGAGGACGACCCCGAAAATCAGGTCCTGCTTCATCTGCCAATGTTCCTGACGCCTCATCGAGACGATCTCGGCGCCAGAGGGGGAGACTGTAGCAGATGAAACACCGACCATTGTTTGCCCCTACCGTAGACGCAACCACCCTCACACCTTACTACATCCCTTCATCAGATTACGACACCGTCTCACAGATGGCGTACGTTACGCCATTATCGCATAATCCTAACATTTTTACCACCGTTAAACACCATCGAGTATAAAGAATTCAGAAACAAGTCTGTATTCAATGAAATCTGTATTTTGTTAAATTAATTGTACTAACCCTTACTTTTTGGAAGTCCATCTTATTAAGAATAATGAAAAACTCTTCGTTTTACCAAAACTTCCAATATTTATTTAAAAAATTGCTTTATTAACTTTAATGACAGCCGTTTCGATAGACTTAGCATCGTCAGATTGACATATTGAAGTTACATTTTGTTTGTTTGTAGCTAGGTACCTGATGTTTATTAGGTAGTTATAAGGCTAGACCAAGTATGGAAGTAATAAGACATAACAATATTAAAGCCTAGATGTTATGAGCCCTAAGGGATTATCCTGGATATACTTCCCTCTAAGATCAGTATAACTGTGCAATGATATAGAAAAACCTGGAAAAAACTATATTATGCTGATCTTTACAATAACTTAATATATTTGTGTTACAATTACGTCTTATCTGTGTATAAAATGAAGACTCAATCAAAGCAAACACTTTAAAAGTGGAGAACTTCCCAGATTTATTTGTTCATTAACAACTTTAAATTGTGGATCTGCTAGATGTCTTTTTATTTCAAGTTCTTCAAGGAAATCTAAATTTTGTTTTTTATTACAAGTGTGTAGTATTTGGATGTCATTGATGTGTAAGAGTGAGGTTGGATGTTCAAGTAAGTGTTTTGCATAATTTGACTTATCTGGTTGTTTTAATCTATATGCTCTTAAATGTTCGTTAAATCTTACTTCAAAATTTCTGTGTGTTTGACCTATATATACAGCATTACACTTTGGACAATTAATTTTGTAAACACCAGATTTTTTTAATTTAGGTAATTTTGTTTTTACATTTAACAATTTTGTACCAATATTATTTTGTGTTTTAAATGATATTAATGCTGATGTTGCTAAAGATATTATTTTTGAAATTTTATTGGAAATAGTTCCACAATATGTAATATTTTTATAACTTTTAATTTCTTTAGTTTGTTTAGGAAATATTAGGTTTAGTGACACTTTCTGTTCTTTCTTATTAATTAATGTATTTATTAAATGAATTGGGTAGCCATTAGATGTAGCTATTTGTTTTATGATATCAATTTCTTTATCAAAGTTAATTTTGTTCATTGGAATTGAAAATGCCCTATGTATCATAGAATTATAAGCTGCTAATTTATGTGTTATAGGATGATTTGAATTATACGGTATGGTTACATCTGTTTGTGTTGGTTTTCTGTGTATTGAATAATTTAGTAAATTATTAACTTTTTCAATTTTTAAATCTAGAAAATTAATTGAATTATTTTCTTCAACTTCTAAAGTAAAATTAATTTTAGGATGCAAAGTATTAATATAATTAAAAAATATATCTAACTGTCGTTCGCTACCTACAAATCCTGCTAACACATCATCAACATATTTATACCAAAATACAATATTGTTTTTATAACTAGAATTAAATATTATGTTTTCTAAATTATCCATAAAAATATTTGCTAAAATTGGAGAAATGGGACTTCCCATTGGAAGACCCTCATTTTGAATATATACTTTGTTATCAAAGTAAAATAATTTTGACTAATGCATACATTAGATGAAAGAAATATCCATCCAGGAATAATATCAGATATAATTGACTTATTTAGACATCTAGCAGATCCACAATTTAAAGTTGTTAATGAACAAATAAATCTGGGAAGTTCTCCACTTTTAAAGTGTTTGCTTTGATTGAGTCTTCATTTTATACATAGATAAGACGTAATTGTAACACAAATATATTAAGTTATTGTAAAGATCAGCATGATATAGTTTTTTCCTGGTTTTTCTATATCATTGCACAGTTATACTGATCTTAGAGGGAAGTATATCCAGGATAATCCCTTAGGGCTCATAACATCTAGGCTTTAATATTGTTATGTCTTATTACTTCCATACTTGGTCTAGCCTTATAACTACCTAATAAACATCAGGTACCTAGCTACAAACAAACAAAATGTAACTTCAATATGTCAACCTGACGATGCTAAGTCTAGCGAAACGGCTGTCATTAAAGTTAATAAAGCAATTTTTTAAATAAATATTGGAAGTTTTGGTAAAACGAAGAGTTTTTCATTATTCTTAACTGTATTTTGTTATTAACGTGTGACTTGTAATTATTATTTATTTAATAAAATATACTTGTTACATGTTACACTATTATTTTTTAATTGGATAACTCTTAATTCAGTTGAGGTAATGCTTGTACAGTCTTGGCAATATTTTTCTTGACAGCAATCACATGGAAAAACTTCTTTTCCTTTATCAGGCGGTTTTCTGCAGACAGAACACTTCATCTTTTATTTCCAAAAAGTAGTATACAATTCCTGAACTATTAAGAATGGGCAAAACACTTAATGATTGATTATTTTATAAATACTAATTAGCACAACAAAACATTAGCTTTGTGTCGATATTTTCAAAATTTGCTTTATAATTACGTTATTAAATGTCTATCTTACTAACATTTATCAGCAAATTGTAGACTGATTTTTTCTGATTCTTTTGGTACAAATTTTGTTTAATTTTGTCACGTTATTCTACACAAAAACTGTTGTTAAAACGCACCAACACCAAAACATATCATATACTTACACTACTCACTACATACAACACATCACATCAGGATATTCAACCATAGCCAACACGGATTAATTACGCAGGCACAACCAGCTGTGTAATATTATCCACCAGAAACTGGCCAACAAATATGGACTGCTGAACACCTATACACCCTATTACAAATACAATCCACAGGCAGTGCTCGAGAATGCAAATTTTAGACTCTACTACGATAGGTCCATTATCACCGATAGACAGGTGACGAATAATCGACCCGACATTGTAGTAGTGGATAAAAAAGCTAATTCTGTGCTGTTAGTCGATGTTGCAGTTCCAAACAACAACAATATTCTGGACAAATATAATGAAAAGATAGCAAAGTACACCGATCTTGCTATAGAAGTGGGACAGATGTGGCATGCAGAAAAAGTGGAGTTGGTACCGATCATCCTATCATCAACTGGACTCATTCCCAAAAGTCTTGAAGACAGTCTTAAAAAACTCGATCTTCATAATTACACTTTTATTGACTTGCAAAAAGCGGCAATTTTAAACACATGTCATACTGTTAGAAAATTTTTAAATATGTAAATTTTGAGCCTAATCCCATTTGCGTTTACGCTCGGGATAGGTAAATATTACCAGCAATAGCTGAGTAAGTAAGTAAGTAAGTAAGTAAGTAAGTAAGTAACTTTATTTAAGAAAGTACAACAACAAATTTCTTGAAATTTATGGTACTAACCCTTACTGTGTGAAAGTTCATCTTATTCAGAACAATAAACAACTAAAAGGTTGTATTAGCTTTCACTATTTTATTCTATAAATACTTTAATTGCAATGACAGCCGTTTCGCTATCGAAATAGCATCGTCAGATTGACATATTGAAGTTACACTTTGTTTGTTTGTAACTAGGTACTTGATGTTGATAGGTAGTTAAGGCTAGACCTGTAGTTTCGTATGTTAACACTCCTAATACTAAGGTAGCTAAAAAATTAAATACTATTCTAAGTAATTATGGTTACACATCTAAATATTCAGTACAAAATTCATTAGATTTGATAAATAATTTAAATAAATGTAATTTACAAAATAATACTAAATTAGTATCGTTTGATGTAACTAATATGTTCTCTAAAATACCTCCTAAAGAATGTATAGTTCTAGTTAAAAAGCTATTAGGTGAAAGAAATATCCATCCAGGTATAATATCAGATATAATTGACCTATTTAATGTATGCATTAGCCAAAATTATTTTACTTTTGATCAGAAAGTATATATTCAAAATAAAGGTCTTCCATTGGGAAGTCCCATTTCTCCAATTTTAGCAAATATTTTTATGGATAATTTTGAAAGCAAAATCTTTAATTCTACTTATAAAAACAATATTGTATTTTGGTATAGATATGTTGATGATGTGTTAGCAGGATTTGTAGGTAGCGAACGACAGCTAGATATATTTTTTAATTATATAAATACCTTGCATCCTAAAATTAATTTTACTTTAGAAGTTGAAGAAAATAATTCAATTAATTTTCTAGATTTGAGAATTGAAAAAGTTAATAATTCCTTAAACTATTCAATATACAGAAAACCAACACAAACAGATGTAACATACCATATCATTCAAATCATCCTATATCACATAAATTAGCAGCTTATAATTCTATGATACATAAAGCATTTTCAATTCCAATGAACAAAAATAATTTTAATAAAGAAATTGAGATTATAAAACAAATAGCAATATCTAATGGCTATCCAATACATTTGATAAATAAATTAATTAATAAGAAAGAACAGAAAGTGTCACTACAACTAATATTCCCTCAACAACCTAAAGAAATTAAAAGTTATAAAAGTATTACATATTGTGGAAATATTTCTAATACAATTTCAAAAATAATTTCTTCGGCAACATCTGCAATAATTTCATTCAAATCACACAATAATGTTGGTACAAAATTGTTAAATGTAAAAACAAAATTAACTAAATTAAAAAAAACTGGTGTTTACAAAATTAATTGTCCAAAATGTAATGCTGTATATATAGGTCAAACACAAAGAAATTTTGAAATAAGATTCAATGAACATTTAAGAGCATATAGATTACAACAACCAGATAAGTCAAACTATGCCAAACACGTTCTTGAACATCCACACTCACTCATACACACTAATGACATTCAAATATTACACACCTGTGATAAAAAACAAAATTTAGATTTCCTCGAAGAACTTGAAATCAAAAGACATCTAGCAGATCAACAATATAAAGTAGTTAATGAACAAATAAATCTTGGAAGTTCACCACTATTAAACGGTTTACTTTGATTGAGTCTTCATTTTATACATAGATAAGATGTAATTGTAAAACACAAATATATTAAGTTATTGTAAAGATCAGTAGGATATAGTTTTTTCCTGGTTTTTCTATATCATTGCACAGTTATACTGATCTTAGAGGGAAATACATCCAGGATAATCCCTTAGGGCTAATAACATCTAGGCTTTAATATTGTTATGTCTTATTACTTCCTTACTTGGTCTAGCCTTAACTACATATCAACATCAAGTACTTAGTTACAAACAAACAAAGTGTAACTTCAATATGTCAATCTGACGATGCTATTTCGATAGCGAAACGGCTGTCATTGCAATTAAAGTATTTATAGAATAAAATAGTGAAAGCTAATACAACCTTTTAGTTGTCTATTGTTCTGAACAAATTTCTTATTGAAATATGAACAAATAACAAAAAATAAAGTGATAGTGTAATCTTACGAGCTGTTACCAGCTGTATGTAAGTACATGTCACAATAATAAATAATAAATAATGAAGTACATAAAATAATATAATATAAAACTTAATAATAAACAATCATAAAATTATAAAACCTTAAATCTAAGTGTAAAGTTAGAGATTTTTTTTGTATTGTGGTATAAGCAGTTCATATTATTATAGATAGATATATTTATATACATATTTTTTTAGCGAATTTTTGAATTTTTGTAATTATCTATTAGAGAGTGGATGTAGAGTCGAGGAGTAGTCCTGAGATACTCTGTTAATTCCTTTTTAAATTGGGTAAACTTTAGGTTCTGTTTAGAATTCTCAGGTATTAAATTCAGAATTTTCGGACCTAGATAAATGTGGCACTTTTGTCCTACAGTCTTATTCATGAATGGCATCGAGAAGTTACTTTTCTGTCTTGTATGATAGGAATGTCCAATGTTACTTAATTCATTTTAATGACGAAATTGAGTTATTGCTAATGTTTTAAAGTACAGTTGCCGAACATCTAATACTTCGGATTCTTTATAGATCATTTCTGTTGGGTACCTCCTCTTCCTTATTAAAATATTCTTCAAAAATTTTTTCTGTATGATCTCTAAAGATTTTAAATAAGATTTGGAAACACCTCCCAACCGATTAAGCCATAAGTCAGTTGAGATTCTACTAAGCTAAAATATAATACTTTTTTTTGATGCTTATTTAATATATTTGAAAGATGGTAAAATCTATAAAGAATGCAACGCAATTTTTGAAGTAAATAATTGATGTGCGAATCCCACCTGAGATGGCAATCTATTATATTCTCAAGATACTTTATTCTCTTCGCAGACGATATTCGGGTGTTCTTTTGAATGTTTAACGCATTAAAAGGAGGAAGGGAGTTGGCTTGACTGCAGAATGGTAAGTAGAAAGTTTTTTCCAAGTTTAATGATAGTAGCTTATTGTCAAACCAATTTTTAATTTTGATAAAATCATTTTCAATGTCTGATTTCAGGGTTTCTCAAGTTTCACCTTTATAAAACACCACGGTATTATCCGCAAAGCTAACAATAGTACCCCGGGTCTCTACGAAGAAGAGATTGTTCAAATAAATAGTGAAGAGCAAGGGTCCCAATACAGTCCCTTGAGGAACACCGCATGATATTACTTCTTCACTACTTAAATGGTTCTGAATTTTTGTTCTTTGCCTTCTACCTATCAGGTAAGTCTTAAAAAGATTATATGTAATACCTCTCACCCCCAACTCCTGAAGAGTATCTAATAGTATTTTATGATTAACTGTATCAAATGCTTTTTTCAGGTCAAGAAAGATACCAATAGACGGTTTGCTTTGATCTACAGTCCATAGATTTTGCCAGTCAGAGCTCTAATCGCATCATTAGTAGATTTCCCATTCATAAATCCAAACTGCTGCTCAGACAAAAGTTTATACTTTTATAATTCCTTAGGAAATTTGTTAATCTCTTTTTAATTAATTTTTCGGTAATCTTGCTCAAGTTAGAAATTAGTGCAATCGGTCTATAGTTGGTGGTTTCTGTTTTATTGCCACCTTTATGGACAGGGATTATTGTACTCTTTTTAAAAGCTGAAGAAAATACACCTGTGGAGAATGATTTATTTATGATGAAGTCAATGGATCAATAATGTTTTCTGATATTAGCTTTAAAGTTTCAGCTGTGAAGCAATCTGGTCCAGCTGCTTTTTTGTTTTTTAATTGTAATATAGTGATTTTTTATCTCTGATGTATTTGTCGGAAATAAAACGAATGAATTTTTAGAATTTTGTTTAATTTCTTTAAATTCCTTATTGACTTTTATGTTACTGGCTATATTATTACCTATATTCACAAAAGAATTATTGAAGGTTTCAGCTATCATTTTTGTATCAGTAACCAACTCATTTTTTTGATTTTGTATATATGTAATATCATGGTTATTTTTAGTTTTTGTTAACTCATTGACCATTTTCCACATTTGTTTGGAGTCATTCCTATCAGTATTTATTTTTTCTGAGTAGTATTTATGTAGGATTTTCTGTGTAGTCCAGGGTTTGGTTGATTAAAAAGCTTCCGAATTCCACAAAACAGTTCAAGACAGTTTATTAAAATTGTAATTTGACAAATCTTCGATTGAGTTACACAATTATTGGATTTATGTTAATAAATATACAAATACTGCAATACAGAAGCGTCTTTTGTTTCCTTTGTAAAATATTAATAATAATCGTCGTTACGTCTTACGTCGTCTTTTATTTTACTCTGTAGGTACTCACGTCTCTGATTCTTAACAACAACTAACTAACTGTGTGCGTGACTATTTTTAACTTTTTAACGAGGGTGTTTTCCCCCGTCCCCTCAGTGAAACGAAGGTTCGACCCTTCATCTAGAGTTGAGACAAAATATTACATAGGCAAAGATTCGTAAGGAATGAATATTATTATTATTCTTAACTGAATTCTAAACGAACAAATAAAAGTTTTGTTTGGTAACGTAAGACGATCCCACACTCGGCCATCCTGATTATGAGTCCGACTCGGACTCTGACTGATTTTGAACCCATGGTTTCATAAACTCCGAACACGTAGATGTTCTCAATGGTCCTTCGTGGTTGCCAATTTTGACTACATCGTATCTTTCATTTTCTTTAACTTTTACAACTTCATATGGTCCCAAAAATTTTCGATGTACTTTTAAACCCGCTCCAAATTGGGTTCTTTTAATTGCTACTAAATCTCCGGTGCTATATTGTTTCGCTTTTTTCCTTCTCAAATTATAACCCTTTTTATTTTCTTCCTGTGCCTTAAACAGATGTTCTTTGCATAATTTCCTTATTTCTTCCCTATCAAGATTTATCTGTTTTATTGCTTCTTCTTCAGTTAATTCGTTTACCCTAACATCTTCTTTTCTTCTCATTTTCACTCCTGTCAGTACCTCGAATGGCGTCGAGCAAATACTTCTCTGGTGAGTAGAGTTTAAAGCTCTTTGCACTACATCTAAATACTTGTACCATTTAGATGGATCTCCCAGGCTTAACTTTGTTAGAACTGGTATAACAGTTCTATGAATGCTCTCGATCTGTCCGTTACCACGTGGAACACCTGTAGTGATCAGCACATGTTTAATGTTCTCTTCTGCACAGTAGTCTTTGAATTCGTTGGTAGTAAACGCCGTCCCTTTGTCCGTAATAATTCTTCTGGGATTGCCAAAATTCTTTTGTTGTTTCATTAGACAACTTACGGTCTCTTTTGCTGTCGTAGATTTGGTTGCATATAGCCAAGTGAACTTTGTAAAATCGTCTATTACTGCCAAAATATATTGATAATTTTTATTCGTGGATGGAATAGGTCCTAAGTGATCTGCATGATAGGTGTCTAATGGCCCTTCAATCTTCGGTATAGGATGAAACAACCTTCTTGTTTGCCTTCTTTTCTGTTTCCTAGAAGACATGGTATACAACTTTCGATGACATTTTGAATCTTCTCTTTCAATTTTGCGATAAAAAACTCTCTTTTAATCATATCTTCTGTTTTCTTTATTCCAAAGTGTCCGTCTTCGTGGATTTTCCTTATTATTTCTGTTTGCAGGCCTTTCGGAACTACTAACAATTCTTTGCCTTGGTCGTATTTGTAGATTAATCCATGCTTCTCAAAGTAGTTTTCGTGCTCATCTTTTTGTTCTAACATACTTTTGATTGCTAAAATCTTCTCGTCTTTTTCTTATGCCTTTTGTATTCTATGGATTAGTCCGTCTTCTTCTGTAATCAGCATAACAACCGGATTACGGCTAAGAGCATCAACATGTGCCATTTTTGTACCTTTTCGATGTTCAATTTCGTACTCAAACTCTTCTAATAATAATGCCCATCTTGCAACCCTAGTTGTTAGCTCTTTTTTCTGCATAGTTTTTTGAAATGCTGAGCAATCCGTCACGAATTTAAATTTTGTACCTAAAAGGTATACTCTGAACTTCTTTAATGCCGTTATTATCGCTAGAACTTCTAATTCATAAGACGTGTATTTTTCTTCAGCAGGAGTTGTTTTTTTACTTAGATAGTATACAGGATGTAATTTTGAATCTTCAGGCGACTTTTGCATTAAGCAGGCTCCGTAACCGTGTTTGCTGGCGTCAGTATGAACTTCGGTCGGAAGATCTCTTTGAAAAATATGTAACACTGGATATGTTGTCAATAATTCTTTAAGTTTATTGAAAGCCCATCTTTGTTTTTCACCGAAATCTAGAACAACTTCTTTCCTTAACATATCACTCAACGGTTTGGCTATGATTGAATATGACGGTATAAATTTACGAAAATATCCCGTTAATCCGAGAAACGATTGAAGCTGCTTACATGTAGTTGGAAAACTAAATCTCTTTATAGCTGCTGTCTTCTCCTCTGAAGGCTGTATTTTTCCGTCCTCTATATTGTAGCCAAGAAATTGTACACGTGTCTTCAGGAACTGACATTTTTTCTTTTTAATTTCCAATCCATACTCCTTAGCAATGTCTAACGTCATCTTTAGTCTCTGGATTCCTTCCTCGTAGTCTACACAGGGTATAATGATGTCATCCATATAGTATACGACTATGTTTCTTGATGTTAGCGGCCTAAAAATATGACCAATAAATCTTTGGAAAACGGCTGGACTGTTACATAGACCGAATGGACACTTAAGAAATTCGTACTGTCCTGTCGGCGTAACAAAAGAAGTGTACTTGGTACTATTTTCTTCTACATCGACATGAAAAAATCCATTCTTCAGATCAATGGTTGAAAAAACCTTCGCGTTTTCTAGCTTGTCTAAAACATCCTCAATCAGTGGTAATGGAAATCTATCTTTTATTACATTCTTATTTAGTTTTCTGTAGTCACAGCAGATTCTCGTACTTCCATCTCTTTTACTCACTAGAACTATTGGGCTAGCAAAATTGGATGAACTTTCTTTGATTATTCCGTCCTTTAGCCATTCCGATATCTGTTCTTCTACTTTTTGTTTATCCGGTTCTGATAATCTTCTGGGTCTCTGATATATTGGCTCTTCGGTTTTAAGTAATATTTTCATCTGAATATCGGTCTCTTTTGTCTTCTCCGGTTTATAATCTTCGATCATCTTCTTTACGGCTTTTTGGTATTCTGGGTCTTCTACACCAATATCCAAGGCATTCTTCTCCATAATATTTTCCTGGTCTATCGTGATTTTCATCAAAAATTGTTCTTTTTGTCTTTTACAGACGGTTATACCGTCTTCGTCTATGTGTACTTCAGCTTGTTCTAATAAGTCGTTACCCAATATTACCGAAAATTTCACCGCATCTTTTGGGACAACGTGAAATTTTATATTAAACTGCTCATCATTAACATCAACTGTTTTAGAAAACATTCCTAAAGTCTTCACTTTGTTATCTCCAATTCTGCTTAAGGTAAGGATTTCAGCGAAAAGCTGTTCACCTTTAAGGTTGTCTTCATAAAAATCTTCTCGTACAATACTAATATCACTTCCTGTGTCGAATAATGCTTTAGTTTTGGCTTTTTCAAACTTTACTTCTAGAGAATTCCTTGGGAGTACATCTATTGTTGTCACAGGAGTATCTCTGGCTCTTGAAGTGCTCGCTTGTTCGATACACTGGTTTGACAGGTGACCAAACTTGTTGCATTTGAAGCATTTTGCACCTTTGCTCTTGTCAGGGCATTCTCTGGCTTTGTGTCCCCGATTGCCACAGTTAAAGCAATGTTCTTCTCGTTTCGACTCTTTGTGTTGGTGACTTAATTTATTAACGGCTGATTTAGATTCGGTTCTTTCTTCCCTTTTATCGAGTTCTCTTCTTGGTTTAAACTGTTTGGAAGCGTTTGTTTTTCCTTTAACTATGCTTTCATACAACTTTATTTTTTCTTTAAATTCTGCAAAATTTCTCGCTCCGTATAAGACTATCTTATTGGCTGAATCATCTTGTATTCCGTCTATGATGTATTGTATAACAACCTCCATCTCTATGGTTGCTCTGCTTCCAATTTCACGCATAGTCAAGACATACTCTTGGACACTTTCGTCATATCGTTTCTTCCTGTTAGACAACATTTTGTGAATTTGTGCGCTACTTATTTTTTCTTCAAATTCTTCGATTAGTTGTCGTCTAAGCGTACTCCATGTTTTTATGCCTTTTTGTGACTGTACAAAAAGGGCAAGACCTCTTAATGATTTTTTGGCAAAAATTAATTTTTGCAGCTCGTTCCACCCTGTAATATCAGCTACTTCTTCAAAATCTTCTACCCATCTTCTTATTGGATAATTATCCTTGCCGTCAAACGTTCTTATGCTGTCTTCAACGTCTTTAAAGGTTAATGAGAAACAATCTTTCTTATTTTGTAAATTTTTGGTCGTCTTCTGCTCTGTCCTTGTATTATTTTTTCTCTTTCTTCGTCTTCATCGTCGTCATCATCTTCATCTTCTTCATATTTATCATCTTCGTCATATTCTTCATCTCGGTCATCCCACATGCTCAAGTTTGTTCAAAAATGAGCAAATTCGTCGTGCCAGTTCTTCATTGGACCCGTTGTAGTTAAGGCAAAGGATATTGCAAATAGCAATCAAATCTGAGATAGTAAACTTAATGCTAATTTCTTTTATTTTGCTTAAAAATTCTTCATCTTCATTTAATTTAAAACCAGAAAACGTTCGTACTGATTTACGAGTTTTTCTAGGTTCGCCTTCGTTACCAAAACAAATCGAATGTAACACCTTTATCGCGGATAAACTGCCGTGAGTAATATTGTATTCAATATTTGAAATTTCTCCTAAAGTCGACATATTATTTTTTACCACTATTATAAAAATGTATTTAAAATTTATGGACCTAACTTTTAAAAGCAAAAAAGAAATCAATGAAACCTTAAATCTTTCTAATTTTGATTTTATAAAAGAAACGCCAGAACGCACGCTCTGTTTATAAAAATAATACAACTTTAAATTCTTGATACAAAATCTTGACACTATCAAAATTAATTTAAACAAAACTCAAATATTTGCTACAATTATTTAAAAACACATAAAATACAATAATAAATTCTTTGCAAGAATTCTTCTACTCAAAACAATGTTTAAAAAAAAATGTATTTGCCTTAAACAATTTTTAAATCACCCTGTATATGAATTTTAATAAAACGAAACCCATTAACAAATATTAAACAATATGAAAAATACCTTATTATTTTAGGCGTACCAATATTAAAAAAAAACAGTCAAAACTAATTTTAAGCAATAAATTTTAAATTGTTCAGTTACAGTTCACAAATCAACGAATAGCGTCGGCACCTGGGGGTCTAGTTTTGAATATTAGTGAAATTGAATTCACAAGTGAAATATTTCGATTTTTAATTTACCATCGAAATGCTATACCTAGTTTTGAATTGTAGTGAAATGAATTTTTTATAAATTCACTCATTAATTGAATTTAATTCGATCGACACAATTTGACAACAATGGAAATCAGTCGAATTAGTTCAAATTATTAACGTGCGAGAAAAACATAGGATTACTAAGGTTAAAACCTAACCTAACCTAACCATTATTTCTTATTTTGTTCTTCGAATCTTCGCCAAGTCGTCAAAATTTAAGATCATTCTACTTTTGTTAGTTGGTAATACGTGTTTTTAAAATTGAAAAATTTGATAGGAAATGCAAATAGTATATAGGAACGATACACATAGGTTTCAGTAAATTATAAATTTAGCAGAATCTCTGATTTAGTTACAATATTATGAAGTTGTACATAAAATAATACTGTTTTAGTGATGGCTGATTTTAAAAATAAAAAAAGTTTTGTTAATAAACAAGAAAAACGTTGGTGGAATACATACAAAACCATCCAATTTTAAAATATCCACCAAAACTTAACAATAAACTATATTTCCTAAAATAATGCAGCAACGTTCTGGGCGTAAGCAAATCATCCTCTAAAAGAACCAAAATGGCCATTTTGTCAAAAATTAACGTTCTCGCTTCACTCTGGTCCACTAACTAATAAAAATATCGTACCTCCTAATATCTAATATAAACAATACTAATATAATATGCTAACTATAAGCTAGATTCAAAAAACAAAACAAGAAAATACAAGCAGAAAACCACAACACAAAATTTCTAACGATTCTAACCAAATAAACTAGTAGGTAATTCGCAAGTGAAATATATATTTCGACAGCTAAATGGTATTCGAAAATATATTCGAATTCGAATTTTATTTCACTAATGAAATTAGTTCAAAACTTGAGTTGATCGAAATATGAGCAATTTCACGTGTGAAATATTTCAAAACTAACCCCCCTGGCTTTTTGCTGAACATCAACAAAACAGCATGCATGAAAATTACGAAAATAAAAGATCCTACCGTTTGTCTTGTAGTTCAATTATTATCAAAACTTCTCTTTAAAATCTACCGGTCTGTACGGCACCGCTCTAGATGCTAACCTTCCTTCCTTCTTCAGCTTTACTGTCCTTGAATTGGTTTTGCACTATCCCGGTTGAGCCCCCAAAAATGTAGGATTTTCTGTGTAGTCCAGGGTTTGGTTGATTAAAAAGCTTCCGAATTCCACAAAACAGTTCAAGACAGTTTATTAAAATTGTAATTTGACAAATCTTTGATTGAGTTACACAATTATTGGATTTATGTTAATAAATATACAAATACTGCAATACAGAAGCGTCTTTTGTTTCCTTTGTAAAATATTAATAATAATCGTCGTTACGTCTTACGTCTTACGTCGAAACGAAGGTTCGACCCTTCATCTAGAGTTGAGACAAAATATTACATTATATTTCATCGTCCAGTCCTCGATATCACTTGATTACAATGCAGCACGCATTCTCGTGTAGCCCTGCTCACAAACTTTAAAGACTGTCCTGGCCTCCCTCCCTTAGTACATTCATCGTTTGCCTCCGTAGTTCATTGTATTCTGTGAGCTCTGCTAGGTAGCATCGCCGTACCGGTACAAGGAGTATTTAGACACGTAAGCATTCTTTAAATTAATATTAACATATTATTTTTAGCATTTTAGTATGGGAAAATCAAAGAAACGCAGGAAAAGAACTAGAAGTAGTTCATCCGATGAAATAGATTCTGTAAATCTATTAAAACGGATAAAAACATTAGAAAAAGAATTGTTAAAAAGCCGACGTTCTCGGTCAAACGATAGGATTAGTCAAATTCGCAGTCCTCGTAGGAAGCGACAACGCTCAAGGTCAAGTTCGGCTAGTCGAACTAGCATTATGCATGAAACTAGTTTTACAGCTACTACGCGGGCGATAAGTAATGACAATTTAAAATCATTTTCTCCAACTGCTCGTAGCTTATCCGGAGATAGGGAAAATATCGAAAATGATATGTTGATTCTTCATGACGAAGAATTCGTGGATCTATTAGGGAGATCCCTGAATGTTCAAAAAATACTTCTTTTTATTACATGAAGCTCTTAGCACTAGATGGAAACATATTCTGTTGAACGGAATAAAAAAGAGTAATCAGTGCCATTGCTGAATAAATACGACACTCCATCAAATTTGAGCGAACTGACACCGCCTCTACTAAAACCGGAGATAATTTCTATATTATCAAAGGTAAATCAAACCAAAGACTCTTCTCTCGTAGAGATCCAGAGACAACTAAGCAAGGGCTTGACCGCGTTAGGTCAAGGCATTAATTTATTAATAACCGAGAGGAAACTCTTCCAAAAAACATAGTAGAAAAACTATCTTCCCATTTATCGTATTCGGGAAAGATACTGACCAATCTTTTTTCACAGGGTATCAATTTCTAGAAGAAATTTAATTTACCCGATGTTGAATAAAAATATTAAGGAACAAGTAGATAAATGTCCCCTACCGAATTGTTATTCGGACCTAATTTAGGGAAAAGATTAAAACCGCTAAAAGTTTAGAAACGATGGCTAAAGATCTGAAATCTAATCCATCTACCTCATCCTATAAACAAAAGGAGGAGGGGTAGGTCAAAGTTACACATCGGAACGGTAGAATTCCAGGTTTTCTTTAAACTCTCACCGCCCTGTTCGTCGCGTGGATGCAACCAGGACATCCAAAGGGCAAGCCTCCAGGACCACGCGGAAGGAACAGAGACGGCGGGATTGGAACAGATATCCGGACAGAAAAATTTAGAGGTTAGTCTTTTTGCCGGACGTTTAAAATACTTTTTATAATTGGAGTTCTATTACCTCAAATAGAATTATCTTAAATTGGGTCCAGGGTTACAAAATACCCTTCATTAGTCGACCTAGACAGGTAATTATACCAGTGGCTACAAAATTTTCAAATTCAGAAAGAAAACTTGTAGAACAAGAGATCTGCAATCTCTTACAAATTGGCGCTATTAAAAGATGTAAGTCTACGCCCGGAGAATTCATCTCTAAAGTTTTTCTTACCAACAAAGCCAACGGCAAAAAACGATTTATACTAAATCTAAAACAATTCAATAAATTTATTGAAGTCCCTCATTTCAAAATGGAAGACGCAAGAACGGTATCAAGATTGATACAAAAGACTTTTGCGTCATCCATCGATCTTAAGGACGCCTACTACCTTATTCCTATTTCAGAGGACCATAGAATGTATATAAGGTTTCACTACGAAAACGATCTTTTCGAATATACCTGCCTCCCGTTCGGGTTGGCATCAGCGCCTTTACCTTTACCAAACTTATGAAGCCAGTCATTCAAGTTTTAAGGTCTAGAATTATATGTATAATTTATTTGGATGACTTTCTGATAATGGGCCATTCTCATGAAGAGTGTTCCAAAAATGTTCGCTTTACATCCGATTTATTATCTAATTTGGGTTTTATAATAAATAAGGAAAAGTCAACCTTAATCCTAGCCGCAGTTGCAAACTCTTGGGATTCATATTTAATACCAAAAAGTATGACTTTAAACGCAGGAAAAACGTCAAAAAGAAAGCAACTTTTGCAAATTTTTCCTGGCACATACCAGCTGTACAATTATATAACTAGCAAGATTTATTGGAATTCTAACCTCGGCCTGTCCAGCAATAAAGTATGGATGGTTATATACCAAGCGGCTAGAACGTACAAAATACTTAGCATTGCGAAAAAATAACTCTAGATATTCGGCAAAAATACAGATTCGAGGAAAATTTTACCAGACATAGAATGGTGGAAGAATAATGTTTACAATTCTTCTAATAATTTAAAAAATGATAAATTTTTGATGGAAATTTACACAGATGCAAGCCTCACAGGTTGGGGAGCATTTTGCAATGGAAAAAAGCGAATGGCTGGTGGACAGGACGATTTCAGAGCGAACACATAAATGTCTTAGAGCTTCAAGCAATATTTAACGGTTTGCGACATTTTGCATCAAATATTAAAAATAATAACGTCCTCATAAGGACTGATACTAGCCTACATAAATAAAATGGGGGCATTCAGTACCCACACTTGTGTAATTTAGCCAGAGAAATCTGGGAATGGTGTCGAAGGCGAAAAATTTATGGATTTTGCCTCTTACGTAAGATCATCAGACAATGTACAGGCAGATCAGGCATCCCGTATCTTACCCCCGGAGACTGAATGGTCCCTGAACAATAGGTACTTTCGGCGAATCACGGAAAAACGGGGTATACCGGATATTGATATCTTCGCTCTCGTCAAGTAATAAGAAATGTGAAAAATACATTTCAAGATTTAAAGATCGGAACGCCTACAAAATTGATGCCTTCACTGTCGACTGGAGGACACTTAATTTTTATGCTTTTTCCTCCATTCGCTCTTATTGCAAGAACAATCCAGAAAATAATTTCTGATAAAGCGACCGGCATCTTAGTAGTTCCTTTTTGTTCACCTATTTTCATTGGTCCATCCGATGATCTTCTTCTTTCTTATTACAACAAAGAGACCCACCCATTATTCAGGAGCCTTACACTAATGGCTGCGAAGCTATCAGGAAGGAATTTCTGCTGAAAGGGTCTCCAGAATCAGCCTTAAACACAATTATTGATTCACTAGCTCCAGCAACGCTCAGACAATATGACACAACTCTTAGACAGTGGTGGCAATTTTGCAAGGAGAATAATTTAAATCCATTTGAAGGTAAACCAATAAATGTGTTACGTTTCTTTCAACGTCTTCAAGAGACGTCTTCGATCTCATATAACGCCTTCAATTCACACAGAGCAGCCATCTCTTTGATTGTCTCTCATAATATAGGACAGGACCCGCTCCTAAAACGATACATGAAGGGAATTTTTAGAAAAAGGCCCCCAAGACCTCGTTATGAGGATACTTGGGACCCATCTATAGTTCTGACATATCTAGGCTCAATAGAAGAAACTTCAGAGTATAAAAACATCTTCGGCCAAATTAGTTACTCTCATGGCTTTGGCTACGGGTCAGAGGATTCACACACTGTCCTTAATTAAAATTTCGAATATTAAGGAATTGGAGACGGGTATTAGAATATTCATTCCCGATTTCGTGAAGACATCTGGTCCAAATAAACCACAACCCTATTTGGACTTCCCCTTTTATAATAGTCAGCCGAAGTTATGCGTTGCCAGCCTAGTGAGGAACTATTTGGAACTGACCAAACCATTCCGACAATCTGAAGATCACCTGTTTATTACATCAACAAAACCCTTTCGGAAGGCAACGAAACAAACCCTAAGCCGCTGGGTTAAGGAAATTTTAAAACGTTCCGGAGTTGATACGGCAACGTTTACAGCGCACTCTGCGAGACACGCATCAACGTCAGCCGCATTGAGAAACGGTTTATCCATAGATGCCATCACGAAGTCGGCAGGTTGGACAAAATCATCGGAGGCTTTCGCAAGGTTTTATAACCGACCATTGATGATACAAAATAACATCATGGAGGCGGTTTTTGAGTCTTCGCACTCTTAAATGGGGTAGAGTTTATTAATTAGAAATTACATATTTTTCTTATTATATTTAATAAATCAGTTTTGTGGTAAAACTTCTTTAAATATCTGCATTGTAATCAAGTGATATCGAGGACTGGACGATGAAATATAATTACTAGATCAAATGAACTTACCTGAAGTTCGATCGTAATTATATGAAGCGTCCAGTCCGAAGATATCACCACCCTCCCTCTAACCACCCTTTGTTTTACCCCAAAACATGGAAACCTTTAAAGCAAATGAACTACGGAGGCAAACGATGAATGTACTAAGG
This sequence comes from Ophraella communa, assembly GCA_035357415.1. Lineage (NCBI taxonomy): Eukaryota > Metazoa > Arthropoda > Insecta > Coleoptera > Chrysomelidae > Ophraella > Ophraella communa. The sequence goes on along the minus strand of CM068995.1, from coordinate 32,737,522 downwards.
GAGGGAGGCCAGGACAGTCTTTAAAGTTTGTGAGCAGGGCTACACGAGAATGCGTGCTGCATTGTAATCAAGTGATATCTTCGGACTGGACGCTTCATATAATTACGATCGAACTTCAGGTAAGTTCATTTGATCTAGTAATTGGCAAAGATTCGTAAGGAATGAATATTATTATTATTCTTAACTGAATTCTAAACGAACAAATAAAAGTTTTGTTTGGTAACGTAAGACGATCCCACATTTATTTTTAGTGTCTCTTATAAGTCTCTCTAATACTTTTTTATAATCAAGTTTAAGTTGTTCATTTTCTGGTTCTTTCTTTAATTTCTTGTATATATTGTTTTTTTTATTTACTGATTTAATTAATGAAGAAGTTATCCATTTCGATCTTTTAATATTTTAATTTGTAATTTTTATTATTTTTGTTGATTTGTTTAGAGCATCTTGTAATAGACTAATAAATTTTGACACTAAATCATCAATATCTTCAATATTGTAGATATCCTCCCACCTAATTTTTTTAACGTAGATATTCTAGCAATTTGTTATTTTCAATTTGCTTATATGTCTTACTACGTGTTAAGTTTGTTTCTTTATCGTTAAAAATTAACTGCGCCATTATTACATAGTGGTCAATAATAGAAGTGCTTACTGTTAGCGGTATTATATTGCCATATTGTTGATTTTTTGAATTTATGAAAATATGGTCTATGCATGTACCTGCACTTGGTCTCGTAACCGTATTAATTGCTGACAGAAATCCATACTCACCGAGCGTTGTAATATAGTTTTGAACATCCTGCTTTTTTCTAACAAATTTATATTTATGTCCTCTATAAAAAAGCTGTAGTACAAATCATTAGGATGTGTCTCTGATTAAACTTTAATTTAATTTGTAATAAAAACGAGCCTGCTAGCCTAATATTTTCATGAGATATGTACAGTTCTGACTTTACAAAGATTATGACACCGTCATTTTAATTAAGTTTGCCATTATTATATAAAGTGGTATATCCGTTTAATTGGTACAGACTTATATCTGGTAGAGTTCTTGTCTCGGTCAGCACTATACAATCTATGCATGAATCTAATTCATCAAGAAAAATTTCAAATTCATGTAGATTTTTAGCAATACTATTAATGTTGTTATGTATGATTTTAAATTTTCTACTTAATTTATTTACTGCTAAAACCTGCTTTACCTCATATACATTTTCTAGTTGAAAGTTTGCTATTTTATCCACAACAAAATCTCTAATATAAGGGTTCAATCTAAAGTAATATAATTAAAATAGAAAAGTTGGAATAATCAATAATTTTACACCAGTGATAACACAATTTACATCTACAACTAAAAACTTACAATTAAAATATATATATTTTTTTAGTATCAATTAGTCAATCCAAACAATCAACGATAAATTTAACAACTTCGAAACAAAAAAAAGTTTCAGATAAGATACTTGTTTAATGAGTGAATAAATGAATAGATAGAAATATTTAGTAGGGACGAGAGTCTAACAACTTACTCTTTTCCCAAGGGACACTGATATATATTACTTCTCAGTTGTCTTTGGGAGGTTAAATTTTCTGTTCCAGTTCCCTTTTCTTTCGCAGTTCCTTGTTGAATTTTCTTCTTCGATTTGTTGTCACTACTCTTGTCTTCTTGTAACTGTTTGTCCTGACTTTCTTTGTTGTTGCTAGATGAAGCGTTCCTTTCAAATTCCTTATTTTCTACTATATCTTTGTAAGTATAAGTTAACCCGTCTACATATAAAGTTTGTTTAAATATATGAGCTTTTTTGTTCTTGCTTTTTTCAATTCTGAGTTGTTCTACTAAAACTTTCCTCCCTTTCCTCTTTTGATAGTTCTTCTGTAATTACTATGTCTGTACCCTTCAAGCTCTTGCAGTTTTTAAGCACTAGGTTTTTAGTTATATTTGACACAAATTTAACGATTATTGGTTTATTATCCTGCGACTTCCCTATTGTAAATATCTTGTTTATGTGGGCGGCTTCAAGTTGGATATTGATGTATTGATTTAGCATTTGCAAGGTATGACTCAGCAGCTCAATTGTGTTACCGCCCCTATATTTGGAGATAAAAATAATAATACCGAAACACTTGTGAGGACTTTGAACACAATTTATTTACAAATTGTAAGAATACAAGAATTCAGCTGGTTACAAATTACTAACTGTCACTTTTTACTGTTAAACTTTACAAAAGCTGAACGAACCCTAACTACTCCTAACGTGAATGACCCGCTTTATATACCAAAATACTTGACATCTCGATTTTTCTCGAAACAACTATTTACTAAAATCCAAATAATACTAGAATCACGAATACATATAACAAGGATGTGAAACTCGAGTAGAGAGGGTAGCAGGAGAAAAGGCGCCTATCTGGGCAGGGTTAAATTCTCGGTCGTTGCGTACTCCGTACTGCGCAACAGGCTGTCTTTTTCTTTGTGCGAGCGAGATAACCAACCGCATGTGTTTTCGAATAGTTATGATCGTATGATGTTCGAACTGATGCGCAGTACAAAGTACGCAACGACCGTGGACTAGACTCCGCCCAGATAGGAGCCGTAAATTCAGCCACGGGCGCTTATAGCTCGGCATAGGAGTTTCACATCCTTGTTATATGTATTCGTGACTAGAATGTTCCCGAATAACTACCAACCTAAAATAATTATATATCATGTCAAGTTATTGTCAAAATCTTCTTCCTGATTCACAGACTCCACCCTTTATGACAAGCAGCTATATCAAAATACATGCATTCCTCTCGCATCTGTCACAATCATCTGTCACATTCATTCGTCACATTGATCCGTCACACATCTGTCACCCGTTGCACTGCCCCCTCCTTAAGTTCATTCCTCCCGGAATGTAATAACTCTCCGGAGTAGAATCCTGTTCATCTTTGGAGCTGGTCGAACCCTCTACCCGAAGTTGCTGTACCTCCCTACTGTGGTCACCCTGATATAACGCCAACCTATCATGATGGACTACGACAGGTTTTCCCTTGGGGACTTTAACAATTCGGTAGATCACATCATTGATTCTCTTTTTAATCAAATATGGACCTTCCCACTTCTTTTGAAGTTTCAGACACACACCCCGTTTCCGTCAAGGATTATAGAGCCAGACCAATTCCCCAGGTTCATAAGTGTTTCCTGTTGCTCGTGAGTCGTAGTACCTTTTCATCCGGTCACTGGAGAGTTGTAGTTTGTGGCGCACTAGTTCATGAATATTTTCGATCTTCTTCTGAAGATCTCCGACGTATTCTTCAGCGATCGCTATTTCACCAGGTTTGCTCCCATACATCAAGTCGCAAGGTAATCTACTTTCCCTACCAAAGAGGACTTTCGCGGGTGTCTGACCCGTAGATTCGTTGACAGCCGATCCGATAGCCATTAAAAATAGCGGAATATGTTTATCCCAATCTTTCTGATGTTTTGAGACCACTTTCGATAAATAATTTGCAATAGTTCGGTTCATTCGTTCAACAATTCCATCAGACTGTGGATGCATCGCTGTGGTTCTAGTTTTATGGATACCTAATATTTTGCAAACTTCTTAAAATAGCTTGCTTTCAAAATTTCTCCAACTGTACCCCAAAACGGCTAATGAACTCGTTGACCAGAATATCGGCCAAGGTAGGGGCTTGTTGGTTGGGAACAGGGTAGGCTTCCACCCATTTAGAAAAATAGTCCATCACAACGAAGATGTATTTATTTCCAGCCTCACTAGTTGGTAGAGGCCCCAACACATCTACGGCGATTCTTTCGAATGGACTTTCGACAAGGTACTGCTGCATCTCTGCTTTAGGTTTACGATTAGGTCCATTGCTAGCAGCACACGTCGTGCATTTGCGGCACCAATCTTTAACATCGTTGGAGCAATTAAGACAATAAAATCTATCCCGGACTTTTTGCAGCGTCTTTGTAATACCTAGGTGTCCTCCAGATATGTCATCATGAAGTTGTTTTAAAATTTCCGGCACCGTACTTCTTGGGACCACAATTTGTTTCTTGATTTCTGAGCCTTCAGGGTTTTCAACTATCCTTTTAAGGAGCCCACCGTCCAAAGTCAAAGAATTCCATTGGGCCCAATATGATTTTAAGACCGGACAGGACGATGATACCTCTCGCCATAGGGGACGCTGATCCGTTCTTTTCCATTCCAGGATCCTCCTAATAACGGGATCGTTGTTTTGTTCCTCCTTCATTCTGGAGCACAAGTCGTCTGGCACCACTTTTATTAGAGCGAGCTTCTCGTTTTGTTCGAGTCGACTGCAATTTGTGCAATTAGGTGGGCATGGCCTTCTAGAAAGTGCATCGGCGTTACGGTGCTTAGTTTCAGGTCTATGTTCGATTTCAAAATCGTATTCCTGGAGTTTTCCCCGCTGTTGGGAGACGGTAGCAGAAGACGTCTCCTTCCGTGGACATGAGTTTTTCACGTGCCCTAGTTCTCCACAATTCCAACATCGTATAGGTCGCCGTCTCCTTGTGGGTAATAATTTCATTAGCCTTTCCACTAATCCATCGACGTCGCTGGCGGGTGCTCTATCACGTTGTTGTCATCAGCCCTTATTTGTACAACTCCCCGTGATGCTTCCGTTGACGCTTCGAATTCAAGTGCAATGGTTAACGCGTCGACAAGGTCTTTTGGTCGGGCCAACCGCACAGCTCTTTGTAACTCCGGGTCCCTAAGGCCATCGGTAAAGGTTTGGACTGCTAGACATTCCAGGAACTCTTCTGCTGCTGTCGGATAAGCAAAACGAACATTTTTAGCTACCTCTGCCTCGAACTCCTGGATAGATTCTCCACTCTTCTGTTTACGGTTCTTCAGCTGTGTTCGGTACACGGGTTGTAGGTGGGTCTGACCATACCTCATCTCCAGGCGATGTACTAGTAGCTCGAAGCTGTCAGCTTCGTCGGGCTTAAGGGAATGCAAGACATTCAAAGCATCGCCTCGCAACGCTATGGTTAGCGATATTGCCTTCTCCCTGAATGACCATCCGTTCGCCCTGGCCGCCGCGTCGAATTGCTTGATGTAATTGGACCACGAAGTTGTTCCATTGAAGATAGGAGGTTTAATTGTTAATCGCATCTGTGTAGTGTCTCCGCTTCCCCGACGTTCGACATCCACGCTGAAGGTTTCCGTTCTTTTCGCATCTCCCTCGCCACGGTGGACGTAGCGATCTTGCCGAAGGACCTCTATTTCATTCTGAAGTTGTTGAATCATCCCATTCACTTTGGTAGCTTCATTGCGTAGTTGGGTTACTTGCTGGGATTGCTCACAACGTAGAGTCGATATTTGCTGGGATTGTTCATTTCTTAAGGTGGATATTTGTTGTGAAACATAGCTTGACAACTCTTCACGCATTTGATGGACCAGTTCTTCTTGTTTCTTCATCTGCTCCTCTTGCTGGCTCTTCATTTGATCTTTCAGCTCTTCTTGTTGACTGGAAATTCTAGTGGTAAGCTCGGCTAATTGTTGTGCTTGGTCTTCTTGCTGGTTTGTAATTCTATTTGTAAGTTCGGCTAGTTGCTGAGCTTGGTTCTCTTGTTGGCTGGAGATTCTAGTGGCAAGCTCGGCTAATTGTTGTGCTTGGTCTTCTTGCTGATTTGTCATTCGGTTAGTAAGCTCTTCTTGTTGGCTTTTTATTTGATCTTTCAGCTCGGACATTGCTTTGTGCATAGGATCTTCAAATTCCACCGAGTCAGGGTCAATATTTATACTTAAATAGTACTCACGTAATCTGTTGATTAAAATAGTTTTTCCTCCGGTGGTGTCCAAATCCAATTCTTCCAACTCTCTTCTGAGCTCAGCCACCAACAGTTCACGTAACTTCTTTCCAGGCATTCTTGCTTCTTCACCCCACACCTGACACCAATTTGAAACACTTGTGAGGACTTTGAACACAATTTATTTACAAATTGTAAGAATACAAGAATTCAGCTGGTTACAAATTACTAACTGTCACTTTTTACTGTTAAACTTTACAAAAGCTGAACGAACCCTAATAGTCCGATAAATGGGGATTTTAAATAGCCATGGAATTTGGAAAGGCTAACTTTTTGGTCAAATTTGTATTTTTAGGCGTAGATTAAGAATCAATAATTAAAAATTGCAAAATGTTGTAGGAAGGGTGGTAAAAAAATTAAAAACCACCCCAAAAACAGGTTTTTGGAAATTTTCTCAAAAACTATAAAAGTTAGAAAAAAATGTTTTAAATAAAATCGATAGATCATTAGTTGATCTATAAATTTGTTTCTAATCATTTTTTTCGAATTCGCGATAGGAAACGAGATATTTTAATCTAAAAAATATAATTTATAAAATAATTTTACGAATGCCCGAATAAAATCGTCGCAGGCCGAGGCGACTAAGTCGGCAGTCGAATGTCCCCACTATATTTTTTCGTCCCTACTACATTCTATGGCTTTTTTTTACGATGTTCGTTGGTACTCCGGGCGTATATTTTTTTTTTCATTGATAAATATTTTTATAAATTGAGCTAGGTACCGCGCGTTTTTATTTTTAACAATTAATATCTCATTAACGGTAGGAGATACAACAAATATGATTTAGGACGATTTTGTTAAAAATTTAATGAATTATTTAATGAAAAATATATTCTAATATTCCTTCTCGATCAGAAGGAATTCGTAATTGAACAAAATTCTTATTATTTTAGAAGAGTTTTACCCTTCATTAAAATTATAAAAATTTGTTAATATGTCATATATACCATTCAATGGTTAGTTTCTTTTTTTTTCTTTAAAATACATGATTCATTTTTTTTTAAATACCAGAAAAAATATAACACAATTCTATTATTAATCTGGAGCCACTCTTCTTATATATATAAGTGCCGACAGCAAGCTGAAGATGCGAATTGAAAGATTTCGGTGTGACACTTGAAATTATTGCGTGAGCAATATTGTCACGTTTCAAAAAATCACCGGAATAATTGTTTTTATTTTTCCGTAAAATCCGTTCACTAAGAAAATAGTTTAATAGATCTGGTACATCTTCTACCACGCTATCTAGGAAATCACCAGACGCCCGATAAGACTCAGAATCATATTTTTTTCCATTATTTCAGCGCGGATAATTTCAGCCGCGGCTTCTGCAATTGTTTTTTTTTCACTTGCACTCAACGACTCAGTGTCTTAATTTATAGAAAAATAAATGTTATAGTTTAATTTAAAAAGTTCATTTTATCACAAATTCATTGATTGCTATTCTATACTCGAGAGGTCAATTCCAAGTTAAAATATGAATTTTAAATTAAAAATATAAATATATAATAAGTAAATTAAAATATTGGAAAATTTAATACATTAAAAAGATTATTATACGTATCAGTATGAAATTCAAACGATTCTTTGTTTTCCCATATCTATTGTCGTTTTTCAATCTGCTCTTTCTTATTAATGAATTTAACCCTTTTGTTTTAACTATGATAATTTCATCGCTATTGTCTTATAAGAGGCAGATCGCAAAGTGTACATGTTTTCACTGTATTCATTTTTATAATTTTACACTCAACACAGGAAAGGTGTACAAATAAATGAAATAAACACTACTTCTCAAACTCAAAAAACGTATCATAGAATAATTGAATCAATGAAAAAAGATACATGAAATTCGTCCTAAATCATATTTGTTGTATCTCCTACCGTTAATGAGATATTAATTGTTAGTCGCCTCGGTCTGCGACGATTTTATTCGGGCATTCGTTAAATTATTTAATAAATTATATTTTTTAGATTAAAATATCTCGTTTCCTATCGCGAATTCGAAAAAAATGATTAGAAACAAATTTATAGATCAACTAATGATCTATCGATTTTATTTAAAATATTTTTTTCTAACTTTTATAGTTTTCGAGAAAATTTCCAAAAACCTGTTTTTGGGGTGGTTTTTAATTTTTTTACCACCCTTCCTACAACATTTTGCAATTTTTAATTATTGATTCTTAATCTACGCCTAAAAATACAAATTTGACCAAAAAGTTAGCCTTTCCAAATTCCATGGCTATTTAAAATCTCCATTTATCGGACTATAACTACTCCTAACGTGAATGACCCGCTTTATATACCAAAATACTTGACATCTCGATTTTTCTCGAAACAACTATTTACTAAAATCCAAATAATACTAGAATGTTCCCAAATAACTACCAACCTAAAATAATTATATATCATGTCAAGTTATTGTCAAAATCTTCTTCCTGATACACGGACTCCACCCTTTATGACAAGCAGCTATATCAAAATACATGCATTCCTCTCGCATCTGTCACAATCATCCGTCACATTCATTCGTCACATTGATCCGTCACACATCTGTCACCCGTTGCAATACTACTCGATCTTGACTCTTTTTCTAGTGTTTTGTTTCTCTTTTTTAAATCTTCTACTTCTACTTCTACAAAGATAGAGATTTTTATCCCTTCCGTTTCTAATACGTCTTTTAAACTTGATATTTCTTTATTAAATTGTTTTGCAATTATTTCAGTTTGTATTTTATTCTGCTTTTCAATAACGGTTGTTAACTGATCAATAGCTTCTTGAGAGAGCGAAATTTTAAATAAGTTTGTGTGAACATTAAAACTTTAGGAGTATCTCCCGGACTAGTAAGTGCATAAGACTTTTGAGAATAATATTAATAATAATAATAATAATAATAATAATAATAATAATAATAATAAAAATATTTACATACAAATGCAAAAGTCCATCATAATCAATACTTGTTCCATCGTCAGAAGATTTTTAAATGACAACCAATAACCTACTATGGTACTGACTTTGGTACCAACCTGCCAGTATCATCACAGTAACCAGAGGTTCGACATCAGAGAACAACTGAGAAGACCTACCATAATAATAATAATAATAATAATAATAATAATAATAATAATAATAATAATAATAATAATAATAATAATAATAATAATAATAATAATAATAATAATAATAATAATAATAATAATAATAATAATAATAATAATAATAATAATAATAATAATAATAATAATAATAATAATAATAATAATAATAATAATAATAATAATAATAATAATAATAATAATAATAATAATAATAATAATAATAATAATACGATACGATACGATACGATTTATTTCCACTTTACATATTATAATATGTTTGAGGGTAGGCTTACATTTTAGCACTGTATAAATAAAATATTTGGAATAGAATAATACAATACAAATAAAAGTGACTTTACAAAATTAGAGTTACATACGTGTAGTAGTTATAGTGTTTCAGTAATTTAGCAAAACATTATCGACAGAATGCCATATATCGAAATAATCAAAATATAAAAAAAGATTTTAATGGTGATTTAGAAAATCACTTATAGTATAAAAACCTTGTTTCAATAAAAAATGTTTTAGAGTATTATGAAGAGATCTTGATGTCAGGTTTTGTATGCATTTTATATCTCTAAACAAAGTAACGGTTTTGTTATACAACCTAGTATCAACTTTATTATTCTGAGACATATGCAGCCTAGAAAACTGAGTTGCAATACTATTTGCATTTCGCGTGCCATAGTTGTGATAGTTACTATTTAATGGATACTTATTTAAGTTTTTATGAACTAACATGACCGTTTCAATTATATATAAGCTGGGTAAGGTGAGTATTTTGTATTTAATAAATAGATCCCTGCAGTGGTCATCGTAGTTGGCCCCTGCTATGATGCGAATTGCTTTTTTCTGTACACGAAACACTTTATCCATGCCAACGGAATTACCCCATAATGTAACCCCAGCAATGAGGTGAGAGTGGATTGTGGCAAAGTAAACAGTCCGAAGTATTTCATTGCTTACAGCAAAACTTAATTGCCGAAGTGCAAAGAGCTGCGATGCTAGTTTTGAGCACAACCAATCAATATGTGGTATCCAATTTAAGTAACTATCGAGCAGTACACCTAGATATCTGATTGGTTCAGATTTAAAGAAATGTTTACTTGAGCAAAAAAAGATTTCGTTTGTTTTCTCGTCATTCAACTTAAGTTTGTTTGCGGAGAACCAGTCTTTAGCGATTTTAAGACTTTGATTTACCTGCGAACGAGTTCCCTGAGAAGCTAACACAGTATCATCAGCAAATAGCAAACATTTTGATCTCTTAAACATAGTCGGTAAGTCATTTACATATAATAAAAAAAGCAAAGGACCAAGTACAGAACCCTGCGGTACACCATTTGAAACTTTAATGAGAGTGGATTCAACATTTCCGCAACTGGTAAATTGTTGCCTTCCCGTTAAATATGAACGAAGAAGCCCAGGATTTCGGACCTAAAGCCATAATATTCCATTTTACATAATAACAAATCTGTGTTTACACAATCGAATGCTTTTGTTAAGTCACACAAAACTACTGTTGTATTTTTGCCCTCATCAAATCCATCCACGATGTACTCAACGAGGTCATGTATGGCCTTTTTTGTAGAGTGGTTTTTTCTAAAACCAAACTGAGTCGGTGAGAAAATATGCTTGCTATCGCAATAATTAACAATTTTAGCCTTTAAAATGCTTTCAAAGATCTTACTTATCACAGGAACTATGGCTATAGGTCTGTAATTACCAACTTCCTCTGGATCACCTTTCTTAAATACCGGTAAAATTTTTGTTATTTTCAAAGAGTTTGGCCAAATACCTTCCTGTAGACATTTGTTAAACAAAATCGTTAATGGAGAATGTACCGAATTTTTTAACATGTTGCTGGTTAAACCGTAGTAGTCATCAGTATAAGAATTTTTAAGTTGAAGGATACTGTCACGCACGTCATATTCCAAAATAGGTGATATGAAAAAAGAGGAAGACTGTCTCTCCACATTATTTAGAAAAACCTGTGGTTCGACGTTTGGCTGTGAAATGGAGCTTGATATTACATTGTGTATTGAACTGAAGAAATTGTTAAATTTTTCAGGTGAAATTAACTGGGGAAATTTGTTTGATTTTTTAGCTTGTCTTTCACTATTAACTATTGCCCAAACCGTTTTGTTTTTATTTTCAGAACTTAGTAACATTTGTTTATACGTATTTCTTTTCTGTTCAGAAATTGCTTTCCTATAGACTTTTTTATTAGATTTGTAAATTTCCCAATCCTCAAGCGAACCACTATTGCGAGCATATCGCTTACTATTAAAAACCAACTTTCTCATTTGCCTTAGATGATGATTAAACCAGTTTATGCGCCGAGAACTATTTTTGATACATTTCATTGGAAAACAAGTGTTAACATTATCAGTAAGAAGCGACAGTAAGGAATCAGCCAAACTATTTGAATCCAATGAATCAAAGTTGTAATTTTCCCAGTTTACAACAGAGAGATTTCTAGATAAATCATCAATTCTTTTACTATTTATTTGTCTTTTGAATATAATATTATCAGTAGATTTGGTATTAAGATTAAATTTAAGAGAAACCGCAAGGTGATCCGAAATATCTAAATCAATAACATTCGTTTCAAGAATAGCTTGATCGAGATTTGTTAAAATGTTGTCCAAACACGACGCCGATAAATATGCTATTCTGGTGGGAACATTTATTAGATGTCTTAACCCATACATTGACAATATGTTTCTAAGCTCTGTTGCATGGATATTGTCGCTGTTGAAATCAATATTAAAGTCACCCATAATAGTTATTTTTTTATATCTTTTGAAAAGAAAATCAATAAGTTTACTCAAAGCGTCTATAAAAGTAAAGATGTCTCCATTTGAAGATGACCTATAACATGAAACTAAAACAAAATTCTGATTTATCATCTCCGCCGCACATAACTCGGCATGTATTTCTATAGAGTATTTTGAAATATTTATGGATTTAAAATCATTGTTTCTTGAATAAATCGCAACACCGCCATGCGAATAGTTTTTTCTAGAATAAAAAGAAACTAGGTTGTATTGATCTAACTTAATCATATGTAAATTTTCACTGGTTAACCAGTGTTCTGAAAAACAAATTACATTCGGTGAGTTTTCTTTCGTAAATATTTCTAAACTATCGATTTTGTTAGCTAAACATTGTACATTTAAGTGAACTATAAAATAATTTTTACAAACACATTTAATGAAACAGTTTTTACAGTTAGTTGTCATTTGGGTGCGATGTATGTCCTGTTCCTTGCAAACTTTTGCTCCGAAAAAAATAATTTAGATAAATTCCCTCTGGCCAAATTTCTGGAACTAGTATTTTGGATTCAATTGAACTTGGAACACCGATCTTAAATGATGCATATTGTTGAGGATTTCGAGAGTTTAATTTCATCACTTCAATTTTGGGGTCTACCTTTATGAGATGTTGTTTAACGTCTTCTTCAGTGGTGTCCGGTTTCCAATTTGTAGAGTGATAGTATTTCATGTTAGATGTACTTGCAGCTTTAAGCATGGAGCTGTTTCCTGGCATGGTACCCACTAAAATGTTCTTAGATTTCGATATAAATCGGGAAGTATTGCGATGAGGCCCATTAGATTCCAAGTTAACTATATCATTGCATACAGTTGCAGTATTTGCTTCATGAATAGCCGCTGAAACATTGGAGGATGACAGCTGTAGAATTGATTGTTTGTTTATACCCTCAGCATCAGCTGTGGTTTTTTTCGTAACTTTTGCATATTCTTTGGAACCTAGTTGACTGGTTCTCAATGACGCTAGTTCTCGATTTAAAGCATCTATTAGGTCTTGTAATGATTTAATGGCAATTACTTGATTTTGAATGGTTTGATCTTTTTGAGTTAACAAATCTTCCATATATTTAATACGAATAGAATTAATAGCATTTTCATTATTTTTGGGTCCTGAAGAGGCAAGAGAGGTTTCAGGAGCATTGCTGATGTCGTTGGAATCAGTACAGCAATTAATAGTTTGATTGTCAATGTGTACAACGTTTTTCAGGCCGGGTAGACAACTTTTATGCGAGATAGTACCACATACGATGCAACGTAGGCCAGTTTTGGCAAGATTTTTACATCTCTTACAGCGATTTGAACCATCATTAGCATTTGTTTCGTTACCCATAGCAACACAAATAAAAAACAGAATATCTTCAATGTTAATCAAAACTTACAAATAGAATTTTGAAAGGATTTAAAAAGTTCGATAAGTGCAATTTGTCGGCTCCTACGCCAAAAAATTGATAACGAAGTAATTAAATTTTATCAGTGTTTACATACCGCCAAATGAAAATAAAGTGGAATTCCAGGCGATATCACTTTTGCGAACGTAAACACATGCACTAACACATATAGCAATAATACTAGCACAGTTTTTAAAATTTAATAAGGTATAAATACTACACTTTAGTCGATGATTTTATAAGACACCAAAAAATGTGACTGATCAGAAGGGTGCCAACTGCACAATAATAATAATAATAATAATAATCGCTGCTATGAAAAATGGGGAAACATACAAATACCTGGGTTTTCAACAGGCCAGGTTGTTAGACCAAAAACAGTCCAAGTCCAAAATCAGGAATGAGTTTTCACAAAGTCTAAGTTCCATACTAAAATCTGAATTGAACGCAGGCAACCTAAACCAAGCTATTAATACATATGCCGTACCGGTGTTGACCTACTCGTTCGGCATTTTACAATGGACAAAGACCGAATTGGAAGATATTCAGAGAACAACCCGGACTATGATGACAAAGTACAGATGTCACCATCCAACATCGTCAGTGCTTAGAACAACACTACCGAGAAAGGAGGGAGGAAGAGCTTTATGCGACATAATAAATCTGCATAACAAACAGATAAATAAATTGCGAGACTTCTTTGTTACCAAATCACTGTCATCGAATTTACATAAATCTGTCATAGGAGCAGATAAGAAATACTCGCCTCTAAATTTAGCAGACCCTAATATGGATTTAGAAATAACAACTGATGCTGAAAAACAAGTAAAATGGGCCCAAAAAGCTCTACATGGTCGACATCATCACGACCTAAACCAATCACACATTGATAAAATTGCATCAAATAGGTGGCTTGCTGACGGTACCTTGTTTCCAGAGACCGAAGGATTCATGATGGCCATTCAGGATCAAGTATTTAGTACTAACAATTACAAAAAATTTGTTATCAGGGACCCAACTATTATATCGGACAAGTGTAGAAGGTGCCAACAAACTTCGGAAACCATACAACACATCACATCAGGATGTTCAACCATAGCCAACACGGATTATTCACGTAGGCATAACTAGCTTTGTAATATTATCCACCAGAAACTGGCCAACAAATATGGACTGCTTAATACCTATACACCCTATTACAAGTATAATCCACAGGCAGTGCTCGAGAATGCAGATTTTAGACTCTACTACGATATGTCTATTATCACCGATAGACAGGTGACGAATAATCGACCCGACATTGTAGTAGTGGATAAGAAAGCTAAATCGGTGCTTTTAGTCGATGTTGCAGTTCCAAACAATAACAACGTTTTGGATAAGTTTAATGAAAAGATGGCAAAGTACACCGATCTTGCCATAGAAAAGGGGACAGATGTGGCATGCAGAAAAAGTGGAAGTGGTGCCGATCATCGTATCATCAACTGGACTCATTCCCAAAAGTCTTGAAGACAGTCTTAAAAAACTCGATCTTCATAAAAACACTTTTATTGTTTTGCAAAAAGCGGCAATTTTAAACACATGTCATACTGTTAGAAAATTTTTAAATATGTAAATTTTGAGCCTAATCCCATTTGCGTTTACGCTCAGGATAGGTAAATATTACCAGCAATAGCTGAGTAAGTGCATAAGTCTTTTGATAATAATATTAATAATAATAATAATAATAATAATAATAATAATAATAATAAGTGCATAAGTCTTTTGATAATAATAATAATAATAATAATAATAATAATAATAATAATAATAATAATAATAATAATAATAATAATAATAATAATAATAATCCCGTGGCTGTTGCTGGATCTGCTATCGGGAGCTGCCCCTGGCGATGGGGTACGCTCGCCAGCTTCATTAACTGGAGGGCACCGGGGAAATAAAATACCCGGAGTGGACAAAAACCAGCACCAACCCATCGATATGGTGAAACAAAAACAAATGAATCCTATACCGGATCGGTCGTCGCCCGGGTCAACAAGGTCCGCGTCAGGTGTTAGTGTCCCTGGGCACCTGTCGACAAGTGGGTTACAGGACACAGCAACTCAGGCTAGGCGACCAGGGCCTAGTGCTGTAGGGCTACTGGAAGGCGAAACAAAGAAACGACAAAAGTATTCATTGCAAGAAAATCGTGCCATAATGGCTTGCTACTACAACTCAGATCCACAAAAACGAGGTTACTTGAAGCGAATGCTCCAACTGTGGAAACAATTACACCCAGATACCAAAATAACTGAACAACGATTAGCAGATCAACGCAGATTTATTGAGCGAAATAAGGTGTTCACTGATACCGAATTGGAAGAAATACAAAAAACTTGTGACAAGAGTGCACTTCTAGGAGGAGCCCTGGAAGGAGCAATAGAAGAAGCAATAGATGAAACAACAGAAGAAGCTCAAAAACGAACAGAAAATGCTAATGAAACTGGGCAACTATCTACAGAAAACTCTATGGACGCAGAAATCTTTGCTAATCCACTAGAACCCAACAGAGAAACCATTTTGGAATTGTCAGCAGAACAGCAAGATTTAAAGGATAAAATCGTCAATCATGCACATTTAGGCATTGAAAGGCAAAGACTGCCAACATTGAAAGCTATGCCAAAAAAACAACTTATTCCGATCATTAATGAGGCCAACAAGGTTCTTGCAACAATTACAGCAACGTCAATAGAGCAAATAAATCAGCTAATGTACAGCACAGCCGTAGTAGTTACTGAAGAATTGGGCATTAAAATAAAGAAAGTTGCATTAACAACCAAACCAAGATGGAAGATCCGACTAGAATTAAAGATCAAAAGATTACGGTCTGATGCAAGCAGCTTGAAATGCATGAAAGACCAAAAACTGAAACATCGTAAAACCAAAATGGAACTAATTAGAAAATACATGCTGAATACAAGAAAAATTGACGAGGCATTGGAAATTGTAAAACAACAGATAACAGCGACAGCTAGAAAGATTGAACGCTATGAAGCCCGAATCACCCAGTACAGGCAAAATCACTTGTTTCAAATAGACCAAAGACGTTTCTATCAAAACATCAACAGAAATAACAGGAAAGATGTTTGTCATGAGAAACCTAATAAAAATGATCTCACTCAGTTTTGGAAGAATATATGGGGAGAGCAGAAGGATTACAACAAGAATGCAGGATGGCTTACAGATTTTGAAAATATGTTTAACAGAAATAAAATGGCCAATTTAAATATAACAACAGAAATGATTAGAGAAAGACTGAAGAAGGTAAAAAACTGGACATCTCCTGGTAGCGACCAACTTCATGGATTTTGGCTCAAATACCTAACCAGTCTTCACCCGATCATGGCTGAGCAGTTAAATGAAATAGTTAGAAAAGGATCCATAAATGAATGGTTAACAACTGGGATCACATACTTAATTCAGAAGGATGCAGCAAAAGGGACGATACCAGAAAATTACAGGCCAATAACATGCTTGCCTGTGACCTTCAAATTACTCACTGGCATAATTGCTGACAATATCCAGGATTACTTAGAGCAAAATAATGTCCTACCCGTAGAACAAAAGGGAAATAAACGAAAAAGCAGAGGCACAAAAGATCAGCTTCTAATTGATAAAATGATCCTGGAGAACTGCAAGAAGCGAAAAACTAACTTGCACATGGTCTGGATTGATTATAAAAAAGCATTCGATTCACTCCCCCATAGTTGGATAATCAAATGCTTGGAAACAATTGGAGTTTGCAGCAACATCACTGCACTCATTAAAAAAATGATGAAACAGTGGAAAACGGAACTGATGGTTGGAACTGAAAAATATGGTCTTGTGAACATTAGACGAGGAATCTTTCAGGGTGATTCACTATCACCACTACTTTTCATCATTGCCATGATACCACTCTCTGTTGTTTTAAAGAAAACCAAATTGGGATATCAAACTTCAAAAAATTCAGAAAAAATTTCACATCTACTGTACATGGATGATTTAAAACTTTACGGAAAATCAGAGACAGAAATTCAGTCACTAACCAATACTGTGCGAATATTTAGTACAGATATTTCAATGGAATTTGGCCTGGATAAATGTGCCACTGTAACACTAAAGAAAGGAAAAATTAGTAAAACTGAAGGCATTGACATGCCAAATGGTCAAACAATACGGAACTGCCAAAAAGAAGCCTACAAATACCTTGGGATACTACAATTGGACAATATTAAGCACATGCAAATGAAAACCATTATCAGCAATGAATACAAACAACGGGTCAGGAAAATTCTGAAATCAAAATTAAATGGTGGTAACACCATTAGAGCAATAAATACTTGGGCTATACCTGTCATACGATACAGTGCTGGTGTGGTGAACTGGACACAAACTGATTTGGACATACTTGATAGGAAAACAAGAAAACTAATGACCATCCACTACGCATTACATCCGCGCAGTGACACTGATCGGTTGTACTTACCACGTAAATATGGTGGACGCGGGCTTTTGCAAGTGAAACAAACAGTAGAAGAGGAAAAACATGCACTAGCTGACTATATAAATGAAAGTCACGAACATGCACTGATTGACGTAAAGAACCAGAACATACTTAAAGCCAGACAAACAAAATTTGAATACAGGAAGAGGGTAATAAAAACAAGAACTGAGGCCTGGCATGCGAAAACATTACATGGCCAATTTTGGAAAAAGATCAAGGAAAATGTGGACCATGAAAAGACATGGTCATGGTTGGCTGCTGGAACTCTCAAAAAAGAAACTGAAGCATTAATTCTGGCTGCTCAAGAACAGGCCATCCGAACCAATGCAATAAAAGCTAAAATTGACAAATCAACTGATGATTCCAAATGTCGACTTTGTAAAGAATCTGATGAAACTGTCGATCACATACTAAGCTCATGTAAAACAATTGCTAATACCGAATATTTGAAAAGACATAACACAGTCGCCAAAATGATCCATTGGAACCTTTGTAAAAATTACAACATCCAGACAGCAAAGAATTGGTGGGAACACGAACCGGAAAAAGTGACTGAAAATAGCCAAGCCAAAATACTTTGGGATTTTCGCATCCAAACAGATAAAGTACTGCCACATAACACACCAGATATAACGGTCATTGAAGCGAAAAAGGTAAGCATAATTGACATCGCAATACCTGGAGACAGCCGTATCGATGAAAAGCAGTATGAAAAAATCTCAAAATACCAGGATCTGAAGATTGAGGTGCAGCGGTTATGGCACAAACCAACAGAGGTGGTCCCAGTGGTAATCGGCGCACTGGGTGCCGTTCCAAAAGACCTTGGAAAGCACATGAAACATTTAAAGATAGACAAAATCACCATATGTCAAATTCAAAAGGCTGCCCTGCTTGGATCAGCGAATATACTACGCCGATACATTACGACATCCTAGGTTCTTGGGAAGAACCCGATGCGTAATGACTAATTCAGTGAATTTAGCACTGTGAAATCTATTAAAAATAATAATAATAATAATAATAATAATAATAATAATAATAATAATAATAATAATAATAATAATAATAATAATAATAATAATAATAATAATAATAATAATAATAATAATAATAATAATAATAATAATAATAATAATAATAATAATAATAATAATAATAATAATAATAATGGGCTACCAGAACAATAAAAATACTAACTGCACCGTCTCCCACCTCCTTTATATGGATGACATAAAAATTTTTACTTCCAATCAGCAACAAATCCAACATCTTCTGGATATAACCGAAAGGTTCTCCAGTGATATACGAATGGAATTTGGTTTAGATAAGTGCAGAACCTTAAACATCGAAAAGGGAAAAATTGTCAATGGAGATGTGGCGCTACCTAATGCAGATATAATCGCTGCCATGCAGAATGGGGAAACCTATAAATACTTGGGATTTCAACAAGCCAGACTGCTAGACCAAAAACAGTCCAAGTCCAAAATCAAGGATCAGTATACACAGAGGGTTAGTTCATTACTAAAATCCGAACTAAACGCAGGAAACCTTAACCGAGCAATTAATACATATGCCGTACCTGTGTTAACTTATTCGTTTGGTATTCTACGATGGACAAAAACTGAATTGGAAGATATTCAGAGAACAACAAGGACTATGATGACCAAGCACAGATATCACCATCCAACATCGTCAGTACTCCGAACAACACTACCGAGAAAGGAGGGAGGAAGAGCTCTATGCGACATAATCAATCTACACAACAAGCAGATAAATAAATTACGAGACTTCTTTATCACTAAATCAATGTCATCTAATTTACACAAATTTGTTATAGGAGCAGATAAAAATTATTCCCCTCTAAATTTAGCACAGTCTATAAAACTACTGGGAGTAACGCTTGATAAAGGAATATATTGGGGAGAACATATTAATGAACTAAATGTAAAATGCCAAAAAACCCTTAATATAATGAGATGTATCTGTGGAATAAAATGGGGTGCTAACAGAGAAATATTACTTACTATGTACAAAACCCTAATTTTATCAAAAATTGATTACGCTAGTGTGGTGTACAGCTCTGCAAGACCTTCAAAATTGAAGGTGTTAGATAAAATACAAAATGTAGCATTACGTTTGGCTACGGGGGCACTTCGAACTAGCCCGATTGCGGCATTAGAAGCAGACACTTTCATAATGCCCCTATGCTTACGAAGAGAAATGCAAAGCCTAATTTACTTTTACAAAAAAGCACCACTAACTAGGCACATTAACCAAGATATGATCAAACAACTCGATGAATTTCACTCCAAACCGTCAACTTCAAAACCGGCACGATCACGCTTTGCCGACCTAGTGGAAAAACATAATATTGTCATGGATAATATTATGAAAGATACTCTGAGTATCCCACCCTGGTTACTAAAAACACCCATTATTAATACTACGTTATCACACTGGAACAAAGAAGCGACCACTAGTTCAACATACCGAACACTCCTACGCCAAGAAATGCAAAAATATAACGGCTGGTCTACTATATATACCGACGGATCAAAAACTACCTCAGGTGTCGGTTCTGCTTTCGTACATAATAATGAGTCACACACATGGACACTAAACCCAATTTGCAGCGTATACACAGCCGAACTATACGCACTATGGCAGTCACTACTCTACATATTAATGAACCAAACAAAAAACTGGCTCATATGTACAGATTCTTTGAGCTCACTCAATGCCTTCAAAAATCCATTTACTGAGAATATTCTGGTGAAACAAATACTGGAACTCATTTCTCACATTACTTCAACAGGCAAATATGTTAATTTCATATGGATACCAAGCCACGTTGGAATTGAAGGCAACGAAGCAGCAGACGATAGTGCAAAATCAGCAGCCTCTGGAATTGTAGAAGATATACCAATCCCTCTTGAAGAGGTAATTAAAAATATAAAATTAACACTTTACGAGAAGTGGCAAGAAGAATGGAACTCATACAAAGGTTACTTAAAAAAATGGAAACAAAGTACAAAGAAGTGGACGTACCCAACGTACTTCAATCGCAGAGAACAGGTAGTTTTATGTAGGCTTCGCTTAGGTCACACTCGCCTTACGCACATTCACCTTCTAACGAACTCAAGGCCCCCCCGATGCACCTGTAACACTAAACTGAGTGTAGAACATATTTTTACTTGCTCACAATATCTATTTGCCAGAAATCTACTGTTCACCACCAAGAGAATATCACTGGGAAATGATAATGCTGACAATATCCTGAAATATGTGAAATTAATTAATTTGTTTTTTAAAATTTAGAAATTGACTAGGTAATACTTACCTTGTCTCATATCGTGGTCAAGAGAACCAAAACAAAAATAAAATAAAGAAATCCACATGACCGGCAGCCAAATAACCTATGCAGTTGGCGCTGCCAAAAAAAAAAAAAAAAAAATAATAATAATAATAATAATAATAATTTTTTTTTCTAAGAGGGGGGAAATGCGCAAACCGCACCGTCAGTGGCCATGTGAGACACACCGGTGTGTGGGGATGTACGTTATTAGTACGACCCACTAAAACCCTACCTCTTTTAACTAACCTCATTTGTAGATGAAGTTGCCATCTTGGACCCGCTTTCGCATTACAAAAGATGGCCTGATCTGTGCTTATTAAGCAATTGCAACGTTCTGTGTATTCCCCTTCTTGTCTGTGTTATCAGATGTCCAAAACGTCGTCCACCAAGTTATCTTGTTTCTTCGCTCGTAATACTGTTTCGACAAAAACAGCAACGAGGGTCCAGTTCTCTTCTTTTACAAGCATTAGTTCTACGATGTTGTCGGGAGTAATTATGTGTCCAATCTTATTTTGCATTAGAAGCCGTTCCGGTTTCCACTTTTGGCATATAAAGAACGTGTGTTCCGCATCGTCTCTATTATCTCCACATGCTCTGCATTTTGAGTCCACCACCTTTCCTTGCTTACACAAATAAGACCGGAAGTATCCGTGTCCAGACAACAATTGTGTAAGGTAATAATTTACTTCTCCGTGTCTTCTTTCAATCCATGATTTGACATTCTTAAGGATGCGTGCGGTCCACCTTCCTCTGCTATCAGCCTCGTACCTCCTTTGCCACTTCTCGAGTGTTGCACTTCGTTCTTCTTGAGCGATCTTAAATTTATTAATTACTACTCCCATCCTTTCTACTGCTCTTTTCCTATCGTAGGTAGACTTTTTTTCTAGAGCAAGGAGATCTATTGGGATTACGCCGGCAATAGCTAGTACTGCTGGCTCCGACACCGAGCGGTAAGCACTACTTATTCTAAGAGCGGACCTGCGTTGTACTCTTGCACTCCTTTTTCTGTATATTTCCTTTTGTAATGGCTCTCCCCATATCTCTGCTCCGTAAAGTAAAATTGAGTTTGTAATCGACATGAGGAGCCTCCGTTTGCTTGCAATTGGTCCTCCTACGTTTTTCACAAGCCGGCTCAAAGAAGCTTTTATCTCTGAAGCTTTATCTGCCGCTCGTCTTATGTGTTCGTTAAAGTTCATTTTCCTATCCAGAGTGTAGCCGAGGTATTTTATATATTCTTTGGTCTGGATGGTCAAGTTTCCTACCTGCATCTCTTGTATGATGTCGAAGGTAGCTTTGTGTTTGCCGGTAAGGAAGATCAATTCTGTTTTCTCTGCTGCAAGTTCAAGTCCGTGATCATATAACCATGCTCTGATTATCTGCATAACAATGCCTAACTTTCTCTCAGTTTCTTCTTTGTCTAGACCTGTGATAACGATCGCTATATCATCAGCATAGCCTACAAGATAGCAATTATCCGGTAGTTCAAGCCTTAAGATATCGTCATAAGATATGTTCCAAAGTTCTGGTCCAAGTATGGATCCCTGAGCGGCGCCTGCTGTAACTTTCTTGGATTTAAGACCATCTTTGGTTTCGTATATTAACTCTCTATCCTTGAGGTAATCCTCTACCATACACAATAGGTATGGAGGTACGTTGTATTTTTCCCTAAGAGGTTTCACCATATTGTCCCAACTGGCTGAATTAAATGCGTTCTTTATGTCGATAGCTGCAAGAAGAACTATGCCCTTTGAGTACTGATTTTTTTCTTGTTCTTTTCTAAAAGTCTTTCTTATAACAGACACCGCATCTGCTGTAGATCTTCCACTACGAAATCCGAATTGCATCTCTGATAGGTCTCCTCCAGCCTTTACCGACATCTGTAGTCTTGGTCTAATTAGTTTTTCTAGTACTTTACCAGCCGTGTCTAACATGCATAGAGAACGATTTCCTGCTGCTGTATTTGGGTCTCCCTTTCCTTTACTTATAAGCACTAATTTCTGTCTTTTCCATATTTTAGGGAAGGTTCCAGTTTCCAAGCCTGCGTTGTACATGTTAAGCAACATATGTGGTGCTATATCTGCAACTAGTTTTAGGATCTCTGAGGGGATACCATCTGGTCCTGGAGTTTTCTGATTTTTCATAGTTCTTATTGCGGCCATAAGTTCTTCTATAGTAAAGGGACAGATCTCGTCGCGTAGATCTTCTATCTCGTGTATTTGTCTTTCTTTATGTTCCGGGAATAAGGTACCGACTATTTCCTCCATTACTACAGCTTCTCGTAGTGGTGGTTTTGTGTACTTCCCGAGTTTTTTGAGCACGATCTTATATCCAAGGCTCCATGGATTGGTATCTACTTCAGTGCAGAGAGCTTTCCAGTGGGCTAGCTTGCTCTTTTTGATAGCCTTGCTAAGCGCCTTTCTTGCTACTCTTTCCTCTTCCTTGCGGAGATTAGTTTCCGTTATATCATTCGTTCTTCTTGCTCGTTGTGTGCGTCTCCATGTGCGCTGGCATTCCCTCCGCAAGTCTGCGATATCATCGTTCCACCAGTAGACTGGTGTTCTTCCTTTTCGATCAGTCTTTCTTGGCATTGATAACATGCAGGCTTTTTCAATTACGTGCATTGTAGTCGTTCCGCGTCCTGTTGGGTTAATATTGGAAAAGATTTCAAAGTTGTTTCTCCATGTTTGATCTTCGATTCAAACTAGTCTTTATTTAATTTCGCTAGGTTCCACCTAGGTACTCTTTTTTGATCTTGTTTTTGCTGGAGTTGGCAGGTAGAGAACATGATGTACAAATGGTCACTGTGGTTATAGTCGTCTATCACTTCCCAGTCGTTTATAGTTCTTGCCAGATGCTCTGTTGCAAACGAAATATCTGGAACAGTTTCTCTCTGGTTCTCTCTTCTAAATGTAGTGGTGCCGTCATTTAGGACTGTTAATCCAAGTCTAGATATCATGTCTAGGATCTTTTGGCCTCGTGAATTCGTTTCTGCCGATCCCCATTCTAAAGCACTGGAATTAAAGTCTCCTCCAAGAATGATGCTTCCTTGAATATTTTGTAGTGCATCCTCTAATTCGTCAAGGTGTAATGGGTCTGTAATAACAGCTGATATATGTGGTCTTCCCGCTTGTAATCCAAGCGAATCCACTGCCATTTCCCTTTCTTTCTATAGGTAATCTATTTGTGTCTGGTACCCATATGACGGCTTTCTGAAGTTCATCACAAATCCATCCTTCCTCTTCTCTTGTAACTTTGCCCGGCTCACTTATAAGAACAACATCTACCATATTTTCTTTGGTTGTTTGATGGAGGAGCGAAAACGCTGTGGGGCTGCGATGAATGTTTGCTTGCAATATTCTCGTCATTGTTGGTTCTGATTTTCAGCTTTCCTCCAAGCTAGTCTGTAGGACTTACACTTGCCTGTCCCAAGACGGTGTTTGGTCAGTTCTTCTGATTCTCCTGCGTCTGTGCAAGCAATGCATTTCTCTTCATTTTTGCAGTTCTTTGCTTTATGTCCTTTCTGGGCGCATTTGTGGCAGAAATCTGCTCGATCTGGGCCTGCACATTTTTTCGACGTGTGACCAAATCCCAGACATTTGTAGCACCTTTTTGCTTCTTCGCATTTTCTTATTCTGCAGCTGAAAGGACCAATCTTTAGTGATTTCGCCTTGATGAATGTAATGGCGTTCTTGGCTGGCAGCGCAACAAAAGCTATCACTTGCTCCCTAGTATTGGGATTAGATAAAGTTACTGCTGGGTCTTCAAGTAGGCCTGGAATCACTTTTCTAACTGCCGTCTGAACCTGTTCCGGATATACTCCGCTGTTAATATCAAAGATTCTTACAGTAGTGACCGCTGGTAAGCTTTTTACTTCTCCCGTGTTTTCAAAAGCTTTTTTTAAGGTTTCAGTAGCAGCTGTGTTACTTTCAACTTTCCCCTTAATCTTGATCAGCAATTCTCCTTTTTTTGTTGTTGTGAAACTTAGTTTTGGTCCATCTTCAGAAATTTCCACAGCAAGGGCTTTTTTAAATAAGTCAGTAATCGACTTTCCTTCGACGGGTTTAATGATCACTGCGTCTTGTGGTGGTTTTGGTTTTCTTTTCTTCTTTTTCTTTTTTTGCCGTCTTTTAGAACGTTCCTCATCTTGTGCAGCCCGATCGTTTTGGGCAGCGTTTTTCTGTGCTTTCCTCAGAAGCTGGTTTTTCTTTCGCATCTCTTGTTTGCTCAGTTGGAATTCACTGCTATCAGAGTCAGCGTTCTCAGAAAGTGGTGATGCCGGTATTTCTTTTTCGGCATTTTCCTGAGATACAGTGCTCTTTGTCTCAGTAGTCCGTAGTGATGGCTTTCGTTGACGATCTTTTTCCGTTCTTATCATTTTATGCTGTTGCACGTCTATGTCTGGTGATCTGAAAGGCTGTGTTTTGTCTGGTCCGGTGTACTGTAAAATTTCTTCTACTTGTTCTACTATTTGTTTGCTCGCCATATCTCGTTTTTTGTAGATTGATTGCATCTCTATTATAATGTCTTTTAGCTTGGGAGTGCCGCTCTTAATAGGTTGTGCAATGTTCTTTTGTTTATCTATCGCTGTAGTGAATTCTGCTAGGTAGTTTAGCATGGCTGTAAGCTTTGTCTGTATCAGTTCATCTGATGCAAGTTGTTGCTGGTGATGAGAGACTAGCAGCTCTATTAAACTTTTTTGGGATATTGGGTCTGTGATCATGATTCTCTGTGGCTCAATTCTTCTATCTTGATTAAAAGCGTACATTTTGGCACACCCAGAAACCGTGGTGCCTGCACCCGCCACCGAGGCTTTCACTCGATCGGAACGGGCGGTAGGATTACCCTCTGACGAGGTACCTACCTGGGTTAGTTTTGGATTAAATGTACTTGACATCATGCTTTCGAGGGTAGCTCCCTTTGTCAAATTTTCTGCCACGATTGCTTATTCGTCATTATTGTAGTAATGCTTATTTCGCAACAGACCAGCATATCTGCTGATCGTTCCCCAGTCTGCAAAGCCAGGGGACATGCTTGGATGTGGTTAGACTTCCCATTCCAAGGTGTGGTATTTGGTCCACGAGAGGTATTTTATTTCCCTCCAACCCTCTGACCCCTATAAGTGATCAGCGAGCTTCCCCCATCCGCCAACCGGGGGACGCGCCACATACGCAGTTACCACTCCGCGCGTGGATAATAATAATAATAATAATAATAATAATAATAATAATAATAATAATAATAATAATAATAATAATAATAATAATAATAATAATAATAATAATAATAATAATAATAATAATAATAATAATAATAATAATAATAATAATAATAATAATAATAATACTTGTCTTCTTGCATTAAATGCCGAAACAAGTAGCCACTTCCAGATAACCTCTGTGGAACACGAAAATAATAATAATAATAATAATAATAATAATAATAATAATAATAATAATAATAATAATAATAATAATAATAATAGGAAGAGGAAGAGGAAGAGCTTTATGCGATATAGTAAATCTACATAACTAAAAGATAAATAGATTACGAGACTTCTTTATTACAAAATCACTGTCATCTAATTTACATAAGTCTGTCATAGGAGCAGATAAGAAATACTCGCCTCTAAATTTAGCAGACCCTCATATGGACTTGAAAATAACAACAGATGCTGAAAAACACGTAAAATGGGCCCAAAAAGCTCTACATGGTCGACATCATCACGACCTTAACCAACCGCACATTGACAAAATAGCATCAAATAGGTGGCTTGCTGACGGTACCTTGTTCCCAGAGACTGAAGGATTTATGATGGCCATTCAGGATCAAGTAATTAATACGAACAACTACAAAAAATTTGTTATAAGGGACCAAACCATTACATCGGACAAGTGTAGACGGTGCCAACAAACGTCGGAAACCATACAACACATTACATCAGGGTGTTCAACCATAGCCAACACGGATTATTTACGCAGGCACAACCAGCTGTGTAATATTATCCACCAGAAACTGGCCAACAAATATGGACTGCTGAATACATATACACCGTATTACAAGTACAATCCACAGGCAGTGCTCGAGAATGCAGATTTTAGACTCTACTACGATAGACAGGTGACGAATAATCGACCCGACATTGTAGTAGTGGATAAGAAAGCTAAATCGGTGCTGTTAGTCGATGTTGAAGTTCCAAACAATAACAATATTTTGGACAAATATAATGAAAAGATAGCAAAGTACACCGATCTTGCTATAGAAGTAGGGCAGATGTGGCATGCAGAAAAAGTGGAGGTGGTACCGATCATCGTATCATCAACTGGACTCATCCCCAAAAGTCTTGAAGACAGTCTTAAAAAACTCGATCTTCATAAAAACACTTTTATTGACTTGCAAAAAGCGGCAATTTTAAACACATGTCACACTGTTCGGAAATTTTTAAATATGTAAATTTTGAGCCTAATCCCATTTGCGTTTACGCTGGGGATAGGTAAATATTACCAGCGAAAGCTGAGTAAGTGCATAAGTCTTTTGATAATAATAATAATAATAATAATAATAATAATAATAATAATAATAATAATAACCCCGCACGGGGTAGTTTTTCTACCTGGGGAGTGACGCCCCCACGGGTCCGAGTTACCTGGGCTACCAGGGGAAAATGGTAGTACCTGGCAGTAGGTATAAAATGCTTCAATCACAATGTCGAGTTTTAAAACTAAATTACCCCAGGTGGGTAGAGTACTACGCTCACAATCCCACACGGCCGGTGTACCTGGTATGTCGGCTGTCTGCTCCACGGATTCTGGGGGGAGCAGTAATTCGATTGATGCCGATACCTTAACACTTAGGAATCGTCTGGTGAATCGACATGGCAACACCTACAACTCTTGTCGCGTTCAAGTTGATGACAGAAGGGCTTGTTCGAAAAATGATGCATCTTCTTCCTTGGTTAGCGGCATGCGCAGCGTGACACCGAGTATGGCTACTGCGACAACAGAAGAGGAAAATAATACCAAATCTCCTCCACCGGTTTCTGCTGTTTCTGGAGTATCGCAGGACGGTACATCTATGACCACTAAAGCCGGAAAGCCCAGGAAGCGTATGAAGTGGACTACAGAGATGAATTCATTCATTATACGTTCCTATTTTAAAATCACTAAAAGTGAGACAGATCTAACAACTTACAGATTCGCCCTTCATCGAGCATTTATAGAACAATATCCGGAGTTTCAACATGTTACAGAGCAACGTATTGCTGACCAGCGTCGAACAATTATTAAAAACAATTTAATACCTGGTCCACTAATTCAACAAATACGAAGTGAAGTCCTTCTTGAGCTCCAAACAGAAGACGATCATAATGTAATCCAACATACAAATGATCAGCTGGATAATATAAGACTTGATGACCACACTAGCGAGGACACACCAAACATGGATCAAAACGAAAACATAGATAATGACACACAAACAGACGAACACAAAAATGCTGTTGCCGAACTCTCTAAAGCAATAGTAGAATTTGATGGTACCAACCCAATTCAGCGACCAATATTGCCCAAACTGAGATCAAATAAGAACACCAATAGGATTATTGCACTTTTTAATCTACTTTTAAATGATCGTGCTAAGGACTGCCAAACACTGGAAGAAATCCACACCCTTATCTACTGTGGTGCAGTTGCAGTGCTACGAAGTCACAACCAACAAATCCGGTTTCCGAACAAAAACTGTTCCGAAAAGAAGAAGCAACATAAACCTTGGTGGCAACAGCGACTCGAGAAGTCCATTAATGACATAAGGAAGGAGTTGGGACAACTTACAGAATTTAAAACCAGCACAAAACCCTCCAGACGCTTAACTAATAGGGTCAAGAAAATCTTTAAAAAAATTAAAACTAACACAGAACATCCAAGACATAAGGAACACTTATGCTCATATATGGACCTTCTTAGACAAAAGCTAAAAGCCAAATCTAAACGATTGTCTCGATACGTTAAATGTACTAAAAAGAAGCAACAAAATCACTTATTTGACAACAATGAAAAGCTGTTCTATAGACAACTGAGTAGCGTAGGAACAAACAGCAACGATAATCTCCCAAGTAAGCATGAACTTACTGACTATTGGTCTTCAATATGGTCCAATCCTCAAAAACACAACGAGGGTGCCGAATGGATTCAATCTGAGAAGGATAAGTCAAACATTGCTCCAATGTTGTTTAACAACATAACAACAGCTGAAGTAAACCAAGCAGTAGGAGAAACTAACAGTTGGAAAGCTCCAGGAATTGATAATATCCAAAATTTCTGGTACAAAAAATTTGACAGCTTACACGAGATAATCGCATCAAAATTTACACATATTCTTCAACATCCAGAAGACATTCCAGCCTTTCTTACTCATGGTTTAACTCATATGCTTGCCAAAACAGCTAACACACAGGACCCCTCACAGTATAGACCAATCACATGTCTTCCAACGCTTTATAAGATACTAACATCTTGCATTACTAACCGAATTTATAGACATGTCGACCAAAATAACATATTGGCAGAGGAGCAAAAGGGATGTAAACGTGGTCACCAGGGATGCAAAGAACAACTTGTTATTGACTCTGTGATCCTAAGGCAAGCGCAAAAGCAATGTCGCAACATATCGACTGCTTTTGTAGACTACCGTAAGGCATTTGACAGCGTACCACATTCCTGGCTCTTAAGTGTTTTAAACATCTATAAAGTACATCCCACCATAGTTACTTTTCTTGAAACTTCGATGAAGCAATGGCGAACAAGCCTTCAGGTAAACATTAATGGACAGTATATTAAGACTAACGAAATTGTTATTCGCAGGGGAATATTCCAAGGTGACTCACTTAGTCCACTGTGGTTCTGTTTGGCAATGAATCCACTGTCTACCATGCTCAATGACACAAAATATGGCTTCAATCTTAAGACTAATAGAAACACCAACTGCACCGTTTCCCATCTTCTTTATATGGATGATATAAAAATTTTTGCTGCTAATCAACAACAAATTGAACATCTTCTGGATATAACCGAAAGGTTCTCCAGTGATATACACATGGAATTTGGTTTAGATAAGTGCAGAACCTTAAACATCGAAAAGGGAAAAATTGTCAATGGAGATGTGGCGCTGCCTAATGGAGATATAATCGCTGCCATGCAGCATGGGGAAACCTATAAATACTTGGGATTTCAACAAGCCAGATTATTAGACCAAAAACAGTCCAAGTCCAAAATCAAGGATCAGTATACACAGAGGGTTAGTTCATTACTAAAATCGGAACTGAACGCAGGAAACCTTAATCGAGCAATTAATACATATGCCGTACCTGTGTTAACTTATTCGTTTGGGATTCTAAGAAGGACAAAAACTGAATTGGAAGATATTCAGAGAACAACAAGGACTATGGTGACCAAGTACAGATATCACCATCCAATATCGTCGGTATTTAGAACAACATTGCCGAGAAAGGAGGGAGGAAGAGCTCTATGTGACATAATCAATCTACACAATAAGCAGATAAATAAATTACGAGACTTCTTTATTACTAAATCAACATCATCTAATTTACACAAATTTATTGTAGGAGCAGATAAAAATTATTCCCCTCTAAATTTAGCAGGTCCTAATGTGGATTTAGAAGTAACAACAGATGCTGAGAAACACGTAAAATGGGCCCAAAAAGCTCTACATGGTCGACATCATCACGACCTTAACCAACCACACATTGACAAAATAGCATCAAATAGGTGGCTTGCTGACGGTACCTTGTTCCCAGAGACTGAAGGATTTATGATGGCCATTCAGGATCAAGTAATTAATACGAACAACTACAAAAAATTTGTTATCAGGGACCAAACTATTACATCGGACAAGTGTAGACGGTGCCAACAAACGTCGGAAACCATACAACACATCACATCAGGATGTTCAACCATAGCCAACACGGATTATTTACGCAGGCACAACCAGCTGTGTAATATTATCCACCAGAAACTGGCCAACAAATATGGACTGCTGAATACATATACACCGTATTACAAGTACAATCCACAGGCAGTGCTCGAGAATGCAGATTTTAGACTCTACTACGATAGGTCCATTATCACCTATAGACAGGTGACGAATAATCGACCCGACATTGTAGTAGTGGATAAAAAAGCTAATTCAGTGCTGTTAGTCGATGTTGCAGTTCCAAACAACAACAATATTTTGGACAAATATAATGAAAAGATAGCAAAGTACACCGATCTTGCTATAGAAGTAGGGCAGATGTGGCATGCAGAAAAAGTGGAGGTGGTACCGATCATCGTATCATCAACTGGACTCATTCCCAAAAGTCTTGAAGACAGTCTTAAAAAACTCGATCTTCATAAAAACACTTTTATTGACTTGCAAAAAGCGGCAATTTTAAACACATGTCATACTGTTAGAAAATTTTTAAATATGTAAATTTTGAGCCTAATCCCATTTGCGTTTACGCTCGGGATAGGTAAATATTACCAGCGAAAGCTGAGTAAGTGCATAAGTCTTTTGATAATAATAATAATAATAATAATAATAATAATAATAATAATAATAATAATAATAATAATAATAATAATAATAATAATAATAATAATAATAATAATAATAATAATAATAATAATAATAATAATAACAATAATAATAATAATAATAATAATAATAATAATAATAATAATAATAATAATAATAATAATAATAATAATAACATCTTGGCAGAGGAGCAAAAGCGATGTAAACGTGGTCACCAGGGTTGCAAAGAACAGCTTATTATCGACTCTGTGATCCTAAGGCAAGCGCAAAAGCAATGTCGCAACATCTCGACTGCTTTTGTAGACTACTGTAAGGCATTTGACAGCATGCCTCATTCCTGGCTAATAAGCGTTTTAAACATCTACAAAATAAACCCAACCATAGTTTCTTTTCTTGAAGCTTCGATGAAGCAATGGCGAACAAGCCTTCAGGTAAATATTAATGGTCAGTATATTAAGACTAACGACATTTCTATTCGAAGGGGAATATTCCAAGGGGACTCACTTAGTCCATTGTGGTTCTGTTTGGCAATGAATCCACTTTCTAGCATGCTCAACAACACTAAACTTGGCTTCAATCTTAAGAACAATAAAAATACTAACTGCACCGTCTCCCACCTCCTTTATATGGATGACATCAAAATTTTTACTTCCAATCAGCAACAAATCCAACATCTTCTGGATGTAACCGAAAGGTTTTCCAGGGATGTACGTATGCAATTTGGATTAGATAAGTGCAGAACCTTAAACATCGAGAAGGGAAAAATTATCAATGGAGATTTGGCGCTCCCTAATGGAGATATAATCGCTGCTATGCAAAATGGGGAAACATACAAATACCTGGGTTTTCAACAGGCCAGGTTGTTGGACCAAAAACAGTCCAAGTCCAAAATCAGGGATGAGTTTTCACAAAGGGTAAGTTCCATACTAAAATCTGAATTGAACGCAGGCAACCTAAACCGAGCTATTAATACATATGCCGTACCGGTGTTGACCTACTCGTTCGGCATTTTACAATGGACAAAGACCGAATTGGAAGATATTCAGAGAACAACCCGGACTATGATGACAAAGTACAGATGTCACCATCCAACATCGTCAGTGCTTAGAACAACACTACCGAGAAAGAAGGGAGGAAGAGCTTTATGTGACATAATAAATCTGCATAACAAACAGATAAATAAATTGCGAGACTTCTTTGTTACCAAATCACTGTCATCGAATCTACATAAATCTGTCATAGGAGCAGATAAGAAATACTCGCCTCTAAATTTAGCAGAACCTAATATGGATATAGAAATAACAACTGATGCTGAAAAACAAGTAAAATGGGCCCAAAAAGCTCTACATGGTCGACATCATCACGACCTAAACCAACCA
The DNA here is from genome assembly GCA_035357415.1 of Ophraella communa. NCBI lineage: Eukaryota > Metazoa > Arthropoda > Insecta > Coleoptera > Chrysomelidae > Ophraella > Ophraella communa. The sequence goes on along the minus strand of CM068995.1, from coordinate 32,704,538 downwards.
CACATTGATAAAATTGCATCAAATAGGTGGCTTGCTGACGGTACCTTGTTTCCAGAGACTGAAGGATTCATGATGGCCATTCAGGATCAAGTAATTAGTACTAACAATTACAAAAAATTTGTTATCAGGGACCCAAATATTATATCGGACAAGTGTAGACGGTGCCAACAAACTTCGGAAACCATACAACACATCACATCAGGATGTTCAACCATAGCCAACACGGATTATTTAAGTAGGCATAACCAGCTGTGTAATATTATCCACCAGAAACTGGCCAACAAATATGGACTGCTTAATACCTATACACCGTATTACAAGTATAATCCACAGGCAGTGCTCGAGAATGCAGATTTTAGACTCTACTACGATAGGTCCATTATCACCGATAGACAGGTGACGAATAATCGACCCGACATTGTAGTAGTGGATAAGAAAGCTAAATCGGTGCTGTTAGTCGATGTTGCAGTTCCAAACAATAACAACGTTTTGGATAAGTATAATGAAAAGATGGCAAAGTACACCGATCTTGCCATAGAAGTGGGACAGATGTGGCATGCAGAAAAAGTGGAAGTGGTACCGATCATCGTATCATCAACTGGACTCATTCCCAGAAGTCTTGAAGACAGTCTTAAAAAACTCGATCTTCATAAAAACACTTTTATTGACTTGCAAAAAGCGGCAATTTTAAACACATGTCATACTGTTAGAAAATTTTTAAATATGTAAATTTTGAGCCTAATCCCATTTGCGTTTACGCTCGGGATAGGTAAATATTACCAGCGAAAGCTGAGTAAGTGCATAAGTCTTTTGATAATAATAATAATAATAATAATAATAATAATAATAATAATAATAATAATAATAATAATAATAATAATAATAATAATAATAATAATAATAATAATAATAATAATAATAATAATAATAATAATAATAATAATAATAATAATAATAATAATAATAATAATAATAATAATAATAATAATAATAATAATAAGCCGGAAAGCCCAGGAAGCGTATGAAGTGGACTACAGAGATGAATTCATTCATTATACGTTCCTATTTTAAAATCACTAAAATTGAGACAGATCTAACAACCTACAGATTCGCCCTTCATCGAGCATTTATAGAACAATATCCGGAGTTTCAACATGTTACAGAGCAACGTATTGCTGACCAGCGTCGAACAATTATTAAAAACAATTTACTACCTGGTCCACTAATGCAACAAATACGAAGTGAAGTACTTCTTGAGCTCCAAACAGAAGACGATCATAATGTAATCCAACATACAAATGATCAGCTGGATAATATTAGACTTGATGACCACACTAGCGAGGACACACCAAACATGAATCAAAACGAAAACATAGATAATGAGACACAAACAGACGAATACGAAAATGCTGTTGCCGAACTCTCTAAAGCAATAGCAGAATTTGATGGTACCAACCCAATTCAGCGACCAATACTGCCCAAGCTGAGATCAAATAAGAACACCAATAGTATTCTTGCACTTTTTAATCTACTTTTAAATGATCGTGCTAAGGACTGCCGAACACTGGAAAAAATCCACACCCTTATCTACTGTGGTGCAGTTGCAGTGCTAGAAAGTAACAACCAACAAGTCCGGTTTCCGAACAAAAATTGTTACGAAAAGAAAAAGCAACATAAACCTTGGTGGCAACAGCGACTCGAGAAGTCCATTAGGAAGGAGTTGGGACAACTTACAGAATTAAAAACCAACACAAAACCCTCCAGACGCTTAACTAATAGGGTCAAAAAAATCTTTAAAAAAATTAAAACCAACACAGAACATCCAAGACATAAGGAACACTTATGCTCATATATGGACCTTCTTAGACAAAAGCTAAAAGCCAAATCTAAACGATTGTCTCGATACGTTAAATGTACTAAAAAGAAGCAACAAAATCACTTATTTGACAACAATGAAAAGCTGTTCTATAGACAACTGAGTAGCGTCGGAACAAACAGCAACGATAATCTCCCAAGTAAGCATGAACTTACTGACTATTGGTCTTCAATATGGTCCAATCCTCAAAAACACAACGAGGGTGCCGAATGGATTCAATCTGAGAAGGATAAGTCAAACATTGCTCCAATGATGTTTGATAACATAACAACAGCTGAAGTAAACCAAGCCGTAGGAGAAACTAACAGTTGGAAAGCTCCAGGAATTGATAATATCCAAAATTTCTGGTACAAAAAATTTGACAGCTTACACGAGATAATCGCATCAAAATTTACACATATTCTTCAACATCCAGAAGACATTCCAGCCTTTCTTACTCATGGTTTAAAACATAAGCTTCCCAAAACAGCTAACACACAGGACCCCTCACAGTATAGACCAATCACATGTCTTCCAACGCTTTACAAGATACTAACATCTTGCATTACTAACCGAATTTATAGGCATGTCGACCAAAATAACATCTTGGTAGAGGAGCAAAAGGGATGTAAACGTGGTCACCAGGGATGCAAAGAACAACTTGTTATTGACTCTGTGATCCTAAGGCAAGCGCAAAAGCAATGTCGCAACATCTCGACTGCTTTTGTAGACTACCGTATGGCATTTGACAGCGTACCACATTCCTGGCTTTTAAGTGTTTTAAACATCTATAAAGTACATCCCACCATAGTTACTTTTCTTGAAACTTCGATGAAGCAATGGCGAACAAGCCTTCAGGTAAACATTAATGGACAGTATAGTAAGACTAACGAAATTGTTATTCACAGGGGAATATTCCAGGGTGACTCACTGAGTCCACTGTGGTTCTGTTTGGCAATGAATCCACTGTCTACCATGCTCAACGACACAAAATATGGCTTCAATCTTAAGACTAATAGAAACACCAACTGCACTGTGTCCCATCTTCTTTATATGGATGATATAAAAATGTTTGCTTCTAATCAACAACAAATTCAACATCTTCTGGATGTAACCGAAAGGTTCTCCAGTGATATACGAATGGAATTTGGTTTAGATATGTGCAGAACCTTAAACATCGAAAAGGGAAAAATTGTCAATGGAGATGTAGCGCTACCTAATGGAGATAAAATCGCTGCCATGCAGAATGGGGAAACCTATAAATACTTGGGATTTCAACAAGCCAGATTGCTAGAACAAAAACAGTCCAAGTCCAAAATCAAGGATCAGTATACACAGATGGTTAGTTCATTACTAAAATCCGAACTGAACGCAGGAAACCGTAACCGAACAATTAATACTTATGCCGTACCTGTGTTAACTTATTCGTTTGGGATTCTACGATGGACAAAAACTGAATTGAAAGATATTCAGAGAACAACATGGACTATGATCACCAAGCACAGATATCACCATCCAACATCGTCAGTACTCCGAACAACTCTACCAAGAAATGAGGGAGAAAGAGCTCTATGCGACATAATCAATCTACACAACAAGCAGATAAATAAATTACGAGACTTCTTTATCACTAAATCAATGTCATCTAATTTACACAAATTTGTTATAGGAGCAGATAAAAATTATTCCCCTCTAAATTTAGCAGGTCCTAACGTGGATTTAGAAATAACAACAGATGCTGAGAAACACGTTAAATGGGCCCAAAAAGCTCTACATGGTCGACATCATCACGACCTAAACCAACCACACATTGACAAACTAGCATCAAATAGGTGGCTTGCTGACGGTACCCTGTTCCCAGAGACTGAAGGATTTATGATGGCCATTCAGGATCAAGTAATTAATACTAACAATTACAAAAAATTTGGTATCAGGGACCCAACTATAACATCGGACAAGTGTAGACGGTACAAACAAACGTCGGAAACCATACAACACATCATATCAGGATGTTCAACCATAGCCAACACGGATTATTTACGCAGGCACAACCAGCTGTGTAATATTATCCACCAGAAACTGGCCAACAAATATGTTGGAATACCTATACACCGTATTACAAGTATAATCCACAGGCAGTGCTCGAGAATGCAGATTTTAGACTTTACTACGATAGGTCCATTATCACCGATAGACAGGTGACGAATAATCGACCCGACATTGTAGTAGTGGATAAGAAAGCTAAATCGGTGCTGTTAGTCGATGTTGCAGTTCCAAACAATAACAACGTTTTGGATAAGTATAATGAAAAGATGGCAAAGTACACCGATCTTGCCATAGAAGTGGGACAGATGTGGCATGCATACAGAAGAATACATAGACCATCTAGATTGTAACATTAACATCAGCATTCTTCAGAAACAAGCAGCCTACCATACCACAATCATAATAAGTAAAGTGCTGGGAGACACAGTTTTTGTTAACAACTTTCAGACAACAGATACACCTCATACCTAAAACTCAAACGACACACAACTCACCCTATATAAAGACTCTTCACAAACCTCCATACCGTCTCTTTCGCTCAGTCACACAAACTAAATCATTTTTTATCATTTTTATTGGGGTAATAGGTATCCTTTTTCTAGCGGGTTGCGAGACGGGCTACCTATTAATACCGACGTTAGTCGTGTAAGTCAAACCGACTCAAACATAATAATAATAATAATAATAATAATAATAATAATAATAATAATAATAATAATAATAATAATAATAATAATAATAATAATAATAATAATAATAATAATAATAATAATAATAATAATAATAATAATAATAATAATAATAATAATAATAATAATAATAATAATAATAATAATAATAATAATAATAATAATAATAATAATAATAATAATAATCGCTGCTATGCAAAATGGGGAAACATACAAATACCTGGGTTTTCAACAGGCCAGGTTGTTAGACCAAAAACAGTCCAAGTCCAAAATCGAATGAGTTTTCACAAAGGGTAAGTTCCATACTAAAATCTGAATTGAACGCAGGCAACCTAAACCGAGCTATTAATACATATGCCGTACCGGTGTTGACCTACTCGTTCGGCATTTTACAATGGACAAAGACCGAATTGGAAGATATTCAGAGAACAACCCGGACTATGATGACAAAGTACAGATGTCACCATCCAACATCGTCAGTGCTTAGAACAACACTACCGAGAAAGGAGGGAGGAAGAGCTTTATGCGACATAATAAATCTGCACAACAAACAGATAAATAAATTGCGAGACTTCTTTGTTACCAAATCACTGTCATCGAATTTACATAAATCTGTCATAGGAGCAGATAAGAAATACTCGCCTCTAAATCAGGGACCCAACTATTATATAGGACAAGTGTAGACGGTGCCAACAAACGTCGGAAACCATACAACACATCACATCAGGGTGTTCAACCATAGCCAACACGGATTATTTACGCAGGCCCAACCAGCTGTGTAATATTATCCACCAGAAACTGGCCAACAAATATGGACTGCTGAATATATATACACCGTATTACAAGTACAATCCACAGGCAGTGCTCGAGAATGCAGATTTTAGACTCTACTACGATAGGTCCATTATCACCGATAGACAGGTGACGAATAATCGACCCGACATTGTAGTAGTGGATAAGAAAGCTAAATCGGTGCTGTTAGTCTATGTTGCAGTTCCAAACAATAACAACGTTTTGGATAAGTATAATGAAAAGATGGCAAAGTACACCGATCTTGCCATAGAAGTGGGACAGATGTGGCATGCAGAAAAAGTGGAGGTGGTACCGATCATCGTATCATCAACTGGACTCATTCCCAAAAGTCTTGAAGACAGTCTTAAAAAACTCGATCTTCATAAAAACACTTTTATTGACTTGCAAAAAGCGGCAATTTTAAACACATGTCATACTGTTAGAAAATTTTTAAATATGTAAATTTTGAGCCTAATCCCATTTGCGTTTACGCTCAGGATAGGTAAATATTACCAGCAATAGCTGAGTAAGTGCATAAGTCTTTTGATAATAATAATAATAATAATAATAATAATAATAATAATAATAATAATAATAATAATAATAATAATAATAATAATAATAATAATAATAATAATAATAATAATAATAAAGGTGTAAAGTTAGAAATATTTACTATTTACTATTATATTTACCATTAGCAAATGAGATCAAAGACATGTGGAGCCAAGATCGCGTTACCATTGTGCCAATAATCCTCGGAGCTACTGGGGAAATACCATCAGCTAAACTCGATGGCCTTAAAACCCTGGAAATAAATGAAAACATATGTAGTCAAATGCAAAAAATTACTTTGATAGAAACTACTGGAATAGTACGTAAAGTTATGAACTTACATTAGAAAACATCCTAAAACATTTACTTACACCGTAGACCTGGCTTTGAATCCTTGTACGTAAGTACCGGAAAGAAGTGGTGACCAGGAAGTCCTGTGGAACCTGAAAATAATAATAATAATAATAATAATAATAATAATAATAATAATAATAATAATAATAATAATAATAATAATAATAATAATAATAGCATAGCATAGCATAGCATTTATTTGGCAATATTACATACAATAAGTACATTTAAAGCCCTAATTTAATTTGAATAAAAATGTGTGATATATAATATATACATTTTACAATAATTTTAATTGAAAACGTTAATACAAGAAACAGTAGTACAAATAAACATAATAACATAATAATAATAATAATAATAATAATAATAATAATAATAATAATAATAATAATAATAATAATAATATTAATAATAATAATAATAATAATAATAATAATAATAATAATAATAATAATAATACGATACGATTTATTTCCACTTTACATATTATAATATGTTTGAGGGTAGGCTTACATTTTAGCACTGTATAAATAAAATATTTGGAATAGAATAATACAATACAAATAAAAGTGACTTTACAAAATTAGAATTTCATACGTGTAGTAGTTACAGTGTTTCAGTAATTTAGCAAAACATTATCGACAGAATGCCATATATCGAAATAATCAAAATATAAAAAAAAGATTTTAATGGTGATTTAGAAAATCACTTATAGTATAAAAACCTTGTTTCAATAAAAAATGTTTTAAAGTATTATGAAGAGATCTTGATGTCAGGTTTTGTATGCATTTTATATCTCTAAACAAAGTAACGGTTTTGTTGTACAACCTAGTATCAACTTTATTATTCTGAGACATATGCAGCCTAGAAAACTGAGTTGCAATACTATTTGCATTTCGCGTGCCATAGTTGTGATAGTTACTATTTAATGGATACTTATTTAAGTTTTTATGAATTAACATGACCGTTTCAAGTATGTATAAGCTGGGTAAGGTGAGTATTTTGTAGTTAATAAATAGATCCCTGCAGTGGTCATCGTAGTTGGCCCCTGCTATGATGCGAATTGGTTTTTTCTGTTCACGAAACACTTTATCCATGCCAACGGAATTACCCCATAATGTAACCCCAGCAATGAGGTGAGAGTGGATTGTGGCAAAGTAAACAGTCCGAAGTATTTCATTGCTTACAGCAAAACTTAATTGTTGAAGTGCAAAGAGCTGCGATGCTAGTTTTGAGCACAACCAATCAATATGTGGTATCCAATTTAAGTAACTATCGAGCAGTACACCTAGATATCTGATTGGTTCAGATTTAAAGAAAGAAATAATAATAATAATAATAATAATAATGTTATTATTTAATATTATTTAAATATGTAAATGTTGAGCCTAATCCCATTTGCGTTTACGCTCGGAATAGGTAAATATTACCAGCAAAAGCTGAGTAAGAGCATAAGTCTTTTGATAATAATAATAATAATAATAATAATAATAATAATAATAATAATAATAATAATAATAATAATAATAATAATAATAATAATAATAATAATAATAATAATAATAATAATAATAATAATAATAATAATAATAATAGGTCCCGGGCATGACCTTAAACTGCGCCCCATCCCAAAAGGGAGGTGTTATGCGATCCGTGCCTCCTGTTGGTCGAGGGATGTAAATGGTCGGCCGTAACGGAGCCAGCTAGTTACTAGGCGCCCCTAGCTGTATTTAGCCTTTCCTCGGTAAGGGAGCACTGCCGAGTGACGACTTCTAATTCTGCCCTACTCGTGGAAATTATTTATGAGCAATAATTCAACACAACCTGGTGGTGGGGGTCCACTTGAAACTCCCCCAAACAGAACGAACCAGGAGAAGGAGGGTTCACCCCGGTTCCTGGTCGTCAAAAGAAATAATGGTGATTTTTCGTTGGTTAGTCCATTTGTTATTAATAAATTATTGTATGGATTGGTAGGTGAATTGAAATCAGTCAAAAAAATAAGAGAAGGTCTATTGGTCGAAACCACATCATCAGCACAGTCGAGAAATCTCATGAACATTGAGAAAATTGGAGAAACAAATGTAGAAGTAATTCCGCACCTTAACTTAAACAGATCGCGAGGTGTTATGTTTTGTCGTGACTTATTAAACTGCTCTATTGAAGAAATAGTCGAAGAACTAAAAGAGCAAGGAGTAATTGAAGTGAAAAGAATGAAATCAAGAATTAATAGAGCACTACAAGATACCGCCAATCATATTCTTACTATCAACACTCCAAATCTACCAAAGAGAATTATTGCAGGAATCCACCCATTGCCGGTTAGGTTGTATATACCACCACCTATGAGATGCTTCAAGTGCCAAAAATTTGGGCACACAAGCCTTCGATGTGAAAAGCCCCAGATATGTGTATGCGACAAAGAACTACATCAAAAAAAACCTTGTGAAGAGCCAATTGTATGTATTAACTGCAACGGTAATCACTCGGCAAGATCACGTAACTGTCCCTCATTTAAAACAGAAACTGCGATACAGGAGATTAAGTATAGAGATAATATTTCATATATTGAAGCTCGAAAGAAAGTTGTAATAAATACTCCGACAGCGGGGTCTCTTATGCCAAAGCAGCTGCCACTCCTACAAAACTAGATACTAGCTAACTGTTGAAGGAGCTACTGCCGCCTCTTATAGATGCCATTAAACTGGCGTTCTTAAATCCTGAACCCAAAACGAAAGACCAATATACCTTTAAAAAGCCATCATCTACAATTGCCCAGGAAAAAAGTGACGAAAGCGACTCAAAAACTAAGGGTAAGCGTAAGAATGTAACCAGAACACCTAGTCCAGTTGAATCGGAATCAGAAAATTCTGATGCTAGTCAAAATAAAAAGAAAAAAGGATGGCCTGCGGGAAAACCTCGCAAACCACCTGAGTGATAAACTAAGACCATTTCTGCTATGTGATACTTTTCTGTGATATTTTCTTCTTTTAGTATTACTGTCCTGTATATGTTAATTTATATATTTATTTATAAACAATTAAATGAACAAAAACAAAATACTACAATGGAACTGTAGAGAAATTGTCCAAAGATACTGTGATATCAAACTATTAATAAAGGACATAAACCCAATATGCCTCAGCATACAGGAAACTCACCTAAGGCCTGACAGGGAATATGCACTTAGAGGATACAATATTATTCGACGAGATAACGTTAATGAACAACGTGCATGTGGAGGAGTGATGATCCTGATGCGAGAAGATACACATTATAAAAATATTGTAATTAAAACACAATTGCAAGTTGTTGCAGTAATGATTGAACATCCGTTTAAGTTGACATTTTGTAACATATATCTCCCTAATTCTGAATGGAGGATTTAAGACATAAACAATGTTGTCTTACAGTTGCCTACACCCTTTATAATAACTGGTGATTTTAATACCCACAATACGCTATGGGGATCTCTCACAACAGATGCTAGAGGATATCAAATTGAGAGGCGGTTGGAAAGAGATGAATTAGTTCTACTAAACTCAGGCAATCCAACATTTCACAATGCGCGATCTAACACCTTCTCTGCAATAGACTTAAATATATGTTCCACCACTTTGGCACCCCGTGTTACCTGGAAAGTTATTGAAGACCTCCATAATAGTGACCACTTATTGAAACTGATACCCCTGAATATGTAAAAACGACTACCCGCAGGTGGATATCAAGCCGTGCAGATTGGACAACTTTTCAACAGGCGTTAATCCCACCACAAACAATAAATATACACACCATTACGGAATCTATAATATCAGCTGCCGAGCTTAGCATACCCAAGAGCGGAGAAAAGATAATAAAGCGCCCCTTGCCTTGGTGGAACCCAGATGTCCGAACAGCATTGAACAACAAAAAAACAGCTTTTCGAAAATACCAAAGGCATCCGACTGTGCAAAATCATGAGGAATTTAAAAGACTAAGATCATTGAGCCGCCGAATAGTACTGGAAAGCAAGAGAAAATGTTGGAATGAATACACATCTACCATATCATCGAGTGCCGATATCAACCAAGTTTGGCGAAAAATCAAAGCCATTGGAGGCAATACTAAATTCTCTCAGATATCTTGCTTGAAAACAGAAAACAATAGCATTATTCAAGATACCAAGGATATCGTAGAGGAATTTGCAAAGAGATTTGCCGACATGAGTAGCGATGAGAACTATGATAAGGATTTTATAAGAAATAGACAAGAACTAGAGCAACCACTATGTTTCGATACATCAACCATTGAAGAATATAACTTACCCTTTACCTCCGCCGAATTGACTGGTGCTATCAACTCTCTGAAGAAGTCTTCTCCTGGTCCAGATGAAATATCTAACAATATGATACGTCACTTAACACCTGAAATGAAAGAGTCCTTACTTTGCCTCTATAACAACTTATGGAATACAGGAACTTACCCTGAACAATGGAAGAGAGCTATTATTGTGCCAGTACTGAAGCCTCAAAAAGATCCATCATTAAAAGAAAGCTACCGCCCCATTAGTCTGACCTGTTGCCTCGGAAAGCTTTTTGAAAAAATTGTAAATAAAAGACTTCAGTGGTACTTGGAAAAGCATAAAATCATAATACCATACCAGGCTGGATTTCGAGAAGGCCGATCAACTCTAGATCACCTGGTAGAACTGGAGAACGACATTCAGGAAGCCTTCAAAAATAAAGAACATCTTGTATCTGTTTTCTTTGACATTAAAGGGGCTTACGATATGACATGGAGATATGGCATTCTTAGAAATTTGCATAAGTCAGTCCTTAAGGTAAACATTCCGTTTTTTATTAGGTCTTTCTTGAGTAACAGACAATTTCAAGTTAAAGTAGGGAACCAATTGTCTGAACCTAAATTACTACAAAACGGCGTACCTCAGGGCTCGACCATAAGCTGCACTTTATTTGCAATCGCCATAAACGACATAGCAACCCAGATAGATCCTTCGGTGAAAAGATGCTTATACGTAGACGATCTCTCCATTTTTACATCAGGAAAAACAATCGGAGAGATAAGTAGAAAATTGCAAAATTCGATCGACACCATCCAACAGAATGGTACAAATATAGGTTTCCAATTCTCCGAAGAAAAAACGCAATGCATGCACTTCTGTCGCCTGAGGAAACCCCACCAGGAGCCCATTTTATATCTAAAACAGAAAGTCATCAGATGTCCTAAAAGTGTAAAATTTCTTGGACTTACCTTCGACCGAAAGCTTACCTGGTACCACCATATAAATAATCTTAAAAATAAATGCGTTAAACGATTGAATATATTGAAAGTACTGGCCAATACGAAGTGGGGCGCAGAAGATAAAAGTCTGATCAATATATACCAAATGCTAGTACAGTCACTAATGGACTATGGCTGTGTTGCTTACTCGTCAGCCCGAAAATCGTTGCTCGCTTATCTCGATCGGCTTCACAATCAAGCCATCAGATATTGTATTGGAGCCTTTCCAACGAGCCCTGTGGAAAGTTTATACTGTGAAGCAGGACTGTCTCCTCTGGAAATTAGGAGGGAAAGACTGGTACTAAATTATATAACGCATATAAGAGCTAGACCTGCCCACCCAAATAACTTGTCACTAACACGTGACTATGATACATATTTAAGCAGACCAAGTATTACCCGCCCCACCTCGATACGATACAAAGAATGCTTTCAACAGTTAAGAGAAGAACATCCTATGTTATTCGATGAAGTCCCATCTGAATTTCCACCGTGGATAGTACCTCAGTTCCAGATAAGAACAGAGTTGGCCGATTTACGCAAAGAAAACACTACAAATGGTATATATTTGCAAAAATTCACAGATATAATTAATGACTATGGTGACTACACAGATGGATCAAAGACCAAAGATGGCGTAGGATGTTCTATTGTTGTTAACGAAATTATATGTCAGTGGTCAATGAACCAATACACATCGGCATACACCGCTGAACAGTACGCAATATTGCAAGCCATTATTTATACCTCCTATAAGACCGAAGAAAAAAAGTTTGTAATCATCTCCGATTCGTTAAATAATTTAAAAAGTCTAACGGAAATATACACCAGAGATCCATTACTAAGAACATGTCATACTTACCTTACAATGCTTGGACGTAATGGATACAAAATTGTCTTTATATGGGTTCCAGGACATGCTACTATTGAGGGTAATGAGCAAGCAGATCACGCAGCACGCCAAATAGCGTCAGATGCCCGCATTGAGGCAAATTTTGCTAAATCTGTGGAATGGAGAACTCTCCTGCAAAACAAAACCATACAAAAATGGCAGCAGAGATGGACTACATCTAGTACGCACCTTGCAGCTATAAAAAAAAAACCGTCAAGCCATTAGCATTCTTCAAGGGTCTATCCAGAGAAGATGCTGTAAAAACACATCGTTTATGGATAGGGCACTCGAAACTAACACATGAACATTTACTGACAGGAAATCAAGCCCCCCAGTGCACATATTGCAAGTTAACTCTATCAGTAAAACATATCTTATGCGAATGCCCACATTTTACACAACAGCGAAGTCGGAACAACATTGAACTAAGATTGGAAGACAATTTATCATGCTCCTCGATACGCGATACCTCAAATTTTCTAAAAGAAATAGATATATACAACAAACTGTGATAACGATCAAAGAAATTGTGATATCTGTTATATCCAAAATTACATATTTTAATGTATTTGCTTCCTACCTTTGTGTAATGTACAAGTCGCGTAGAATTTAGAAAACATAAATAGGCGAAATGACCTTGCTGTCGAAGCCTTTAAACAAAAAAAAATACTAATAATAATAATAATAATAATAATAATAATAATAATAATAATAATAATAATAATAATAATAATAATAATAATAATAATAATAATAATAAAAATAATAATAATAATAAAGTAAGTAAGTAAGAGTGATACCCATTGCAATATCCAACATGGGATTAATACCAAAAAAACTATTAAAATCCCTTGAAGAACTGGACATAAAATCATACCATGTTCAACTAATGCAAAAGTCCGTCATATTAAACACATGCCGTACAACTCGGCGTTTCTTATATACCAAATAAGCTTCATTCCACTCATTTGTCATTACATAATTTGGTTGACACGATTATAATCCTCCAACCAAATCTAACCGGCCAATAACCGTGAAAACCCCTCCATAATAATAATAATAATAATAATAATAATAATAATAATAATAATAATAATAATAATAATAATAATAATAATAATAATAATAATAATAATAATAATAATAATAATAATAATAATAATAATAATAATAATAATAATAATAATAATAATAATAATAATAATAATAATAATAATAATAATAATAATAATAATAATAATAATAATAATAATAATAATAATAATAATAATAATAATAATAATAATAATAATAATAATAATAATAATAATAATAATAATAATAATAATAATAATAATAATAATAATAAAATGAGTGCTATAAAATCTACTGGGATACCTCGATAATAACAAACCGGATTTGGTTCTGCTAGATAAACATAAAAAGTATGCCATCATAATTGACTTTTCGGTACCGCTAGATGAAAACTTGGGAAAATCATATAAGGAAAAAATAAACCGATACCGACCACTAGCGGATGAGATAAAAGAATTGTGGAATCTAGAAAAGGTTGAGATTAAGCCAATTATTATATCAGCCAATGGCCTAGTGCATGCCAAAGTAATCAAACATCTAGAGGAGCTAAACTTGCCTGGTCATATTTGTAATTTAATGCAGAAAGCAGTAATTCTGGGAACAACTGCAATCGTCAGAAGAACATTGACCCTTTAGTCACGTCAGTTTATACCTTGACGTTACAGCGTCTGGTAGAAACTGAGCGGCACCACTCAAATGTGTGAAAAAAAAAATAATAATAATAATAATATTATCTTATTACCCGGCCCCCGTGTGGGGGCCGGGTAAGAATAACCCCACGGTAAGATCTGCCTGTCGTAAAAGGCGACTAAATGGTCAACGCAAGGGGCCTGCAGTTGCAGCTGTAGACTCGGGTGTGGCTATCCCGCATCCCCAGCTGGTTACCTTACCTAAAGAGGGGTGTGCCCCTACCATACAGCAGAACCTCCCATGAAAATGGAGCATTTGAGAAGCCTCGGAGAAAGGACGCTGCCTGGGGGGAATCGTCAGGGCATGCCTGTAGCCATATGGGACGCCAGCGGCAGGGGGTTGAGGAGGCGACCCCTGCTGATAAAAACGCTACAGCCCAACAGCAACATACATCAGTCGAAGATCAAACACCAGTAGATACTTTATACTCCACACTTCCATCAACTACTAGCGCTGTCAAAAGTGCTTCCCAAGCCTCGCTCGGGACCACTCAGACAGGAAGACCAAGGCGAAGGATACAATGGACACAAGAACGAATATGTTGTCAGAACCTACTATCGTTTAACTCAGTGTGAAACTAACCTAACTGGTTACAGACAAAATTTGAGAGAAGCATTTGTTCTTAAATACCCGATGGTATACATGTAACCGAGCAGAATATTGCAGACCGACGATCAGCTATTTTTCGCAAAAACTTGGTACCGGAAGCCAGAAGAAATCAACTGAAAGAGCGAATAAGAATTGAACAAGTAGTAAAAGACGAAGATGGACAAAATAACCCGACAATTGCCCAGCATAGTTCAGAAGAAATAGAAGACCTAGCACCAGCAGAAAAACCAAAGGAAGATGGTGAAAACACTTATGAGGCGGAAAGTGACTTAGAGAAACAATTAGAAACAGAATTTAATGCAAATTTTGCAAAATATGAAGGAATAACGCCCAAGTTAAGACCTCAAATTCCAAGACAGTATAACAGTAAGAAACTTTCACTACTTCTATTAATTGTCAATGAAAAAATTCTTAAATATAGAGCAGACAGCATCCGAAACTACGATGAGCTGTACCACTATACCTATAGTGCAGCAATATCCGTAGCCGTATGTAATGGTGCAAAAATAAGAGAAGCTGGAACCTGTGGATACGTCACGAAACGACCAAGACCACCATGGCAACGACGACTGGAAGGACAAATCGAGAAACTGAGGAAGAATATCGCAATACTTACAGCATACCACAATGGAAGTAAAAGCAAAAAAATGAAGAATAAAGCCTCTAAGATCAGGAAAAACTATGAACAACACACAAAACATGACCCTCCTAACAACACCATGGAAACAATAATAGATACAATGAAGCAAAAACTTAGCATCTACGCACAAAGATTGCGAAGGTACAAAAAAAGTAAAGCACGAAGAGAAGAAAACACCCATTTTGGAAGAAACCAAAAAATGTTCTACAAACAGATACAGAAAGATCAGACTACTACATCTCATAATGCGGGAATAATACCATCTGCTGCAGCTGTGGAGGATTTCTGGGCAGGAGTTTGGACGCGTGAACATGATTACAACAGAGATGCAACATGGATAAAAGATGCAAGTCTAGCAGAACATATTGAGCCTATGACAAATACCACGATTGACAAAGAAACATTACAAACCATAATCAAGAAATTGAACAACTGGAAATGTCCGGGTGTTGATCACCTTCAAAACTTCTGGTTAAAGAAGCTGCACGCCTTGCGTAACAAAATAATGGAGATCATTAATAAATTTCTTAACCAGAAGAACTATGTGAAGGAATGACCACACTGATACCAAAAAAGCATGGGTCCATTAATCCTGCAGATTATAGGCCTATAACGTGTCTGAACACATACTTTAAACTAATCACGGCATGTATAGCAGAATTAATAACCCGACATTGCGAGACAAATAATATAATAGGAGAGGAACAAAAAGGAAGTAAGAAGGGTTCACTAGCGTGCAAGGAACAATTGATTATTGATAGTGTAATTATGAAGGAAGCCACCAAAAAGCAGCGAAATCTCTACACTGCCTTTGTTGACTACCGTAAAGCGTACGATTCTGTGCCGCATGCGTGGCTCATAAAGGTGTTAGAACTATATAAAATACACCCACAAATCATATCCATACTAGATAGTACAATGGCTAAATGGAGCACCATGATTTATCCTTAAACAGGTACTAAAATCTTCACTCAACTCAAGAAACTTAACCACAGCTGTCAACACATACGTGATCCCCATCATCACATATACTATGGGCGTGGCCAAGTGGAGTCAGACTGACCTAGATGAACTGGACAGGAAAGTTAGAGTGCAGATGACAATGTACAGAAACCACCATCCGAAGAGCTCGGTGGAAAGAATGTACATACCACGCAAAGAAGGAGGATTGGGCTTTATTAACTTGTCAGAAATGAATGCAAAGCAAATCACATCAATGCGCTCATATTTCAAGAAAAAGGCAGAAAGCTCCGACTTACACTACCCTGTGTGCACTTCAGATGATGAATACACCCCGCTGAACCTGAAGCATGAAATCTACATACCAACCACAACTTCACAAGAAAGGAGAGCAGCCTGGAATAGGAAAGCACTGCATGGGAGGTACCCAACAATCCTGGACTCAAATATTGCAGACCAAAAATGGTCAAACTACTATCTATGTACTTGTCAACTGTTTCCCGAGACGGAGGGGTACATTATCGCAATTCAGGATCAGGTGGTACCTACAAAGAATTACCTCAAGTATATCATCAGGGATGAGAACATACAGGATGACAAATGCAGAGTATGTGGAAGAGAACAGGAGACGATCCAGCACATCACGGGAGGATGCGGTGTACTAGCAGCTATCGAGTACAAGCGAAAACACGACGCAGTTGGAAAACTAGTTCATCGTGCCGTGGCTGTCAAACACAAATTGTCCCACAAGGAGTATACGACCACAAGTACGAGCCACCCAGTTTATTACTTAATCAGGATTTTAAACTATACTGGGATAGATCGATTCTGACCGACCGAACAACATCTGCTAACCGACCAGACCTGCTACTATGGGACATCAAGCAAAAGAAGGTGTGGATAGCAGACTTTGCCGTGGTAAATGATAACAACCTGGAGACCACGATCGACACCAAACTCAATAAATATCGGGATCTAGCTCAACACATAAAAGAACAATGGAACCTTCAACAAGTGACAATACTACCAATGATCTTGTCAACCACTGGTATCATACCCCATAATTTGAAGGAATCCCTGACGAAACTGGAACTCGGGGAGACGATAATAGCCAAGATGCAAAAAACTGCAATCCTGCACACCTGCACTTTAGTTAGAAAAATAATGGGACGTTGAGAGAGAAGCAGAGGGAATTAAACACGCTATGATAGAGTATTATCTGTGTGTTTAAACAACCCCATGTCCCTAGAGGAGAGGACATGAGAGAAAAATAATAATAATAGGATTCTTGCACTTTTTAATCTACTTTTAAATGATCGTGCTAAGGACTGCCGAACACTGGAAGAAATCCACACCCTTATCTACTGTGGTGCAGTTGCAGTGCTACGAAGTCACAACCAACAAGTCCGGTTTCCGAACAAAAATTGTTCCGAAAAGAAGAAGCAACATAAACCTTGGTGGCAACAGCGACTCGAGAAGTCCATTAATGACATAAGGAAGGAGTTGGGACAACTTACAGAATTTAAAACCAGCACAAAACCCTCCAGAGGCTTAACTAATAGGGTCAAGAAAATCTTTAAAAAAATTAAAACCAACACAGAACATCCAAGACATAAGGAACACTTATGCTCATATATGGACCTTCTTAGAAAAAAGCTAAAAGCCAAATCTAAACGATTGTCTCGATACGTTAAATGTACTAAAAAGAAGCAACAAAATCACTTATTTGACAACAATGAAAAGCTGTTCTATAGATAGTGCCGAAACAAACAACTACCGCAATCTTCCAAGTAAGGATGACCTTACTAACTATTGGTCCAATCCTCAAAAACACAACGAGGGTGCCGAATGGATTCAATCTTAAGATCGATAAAAATACTAACTGCACCGTCTCCCACCTCCTTTATATGGATGACATCAAAATTTTTGCTTCCAATCAGCAACAAATCCAACATCTTCTGGATGTAACCGAAAGGTTTTCCAGGTATGTACGTATGAAATTTGGATTAGATAAGTGCAGAACCTTAAACATGGAGAAGGGATAAATTATCAATGATTTGGCGCTCCCTAATGGAGATATAATAGCTGCTATGCAAAAAGGGGAAACATTATCACTGATAGACACTGATAGCATAAAACCTTCCAGACGCTTAACTAATAGGGTCAGAAAAATCTTTAAAAAGATTAAAACCCACACTGGACATCCAAAGTATAAAAAACATCTATGCTCATATATGGACCTTCTTAGACAAAAGCTAAAGGCGTAATCCAAACGATTATCTCGATACGTTAAATGCACAAAAAAGAAGCAGCAAAATCATTTATTTAACAACAATGAAAAGCTGCTTTAGAGACAACTTATTAGCGCTGGTGGTACAAACAACAACTCCAACCTTCCAAATAAAAATGAACATACTGACGATTGGTCTTCAATATGGTCCAATCCTCAAAAACACAACGAGGGTGCAGCATGGATAGAATCCGAGATGGACAAGTCAAACATTGCTCCAATGATGTTTGATAAGATCACAACAGCTGAAGTAAACCAAGCTATAGGAGAGACTAATAGTTGGAAAGCTCCGGGAATTGATAACATTCAAAATTTCTGGTACAAAAAATTTGACAGCTTACACGAAGTACTAGCATCAAAATTTACATATATCCTTCAACTTGAAGAAGACATTCCAGCTTTTCTCACTCATGGTTTGACCCATATGCTTCCCAAAACAGCTAACACACAGGATCCTTCGCAGTATAGACCAATCACATGTCTTCCAATGCTTTACAAGATATTAACATCATGCATTACTAACAGAATTTACAGGCATGTAGACCAAAATAACATCTTGGCAGAGAAGCAAAAGGGATGTAAACGTGGTCACCAGGGGTGTAAAGAACAATTTATTATCTATTCTGTGATCCTAAAGCAAGCGCAAAAGCAATGTCGCAACATCTCGACTGCTTTTGTAGACTACCGTAAGGCATTTGACAGCGAGCCCCATAGTTAATTTTCTTGAAACATCGATAAAACAATGGAGAACAAACCTTCAGTTTAATATTAATGGTCAGTATTTTAAAACCGATGAAATCGATATTCGCAGAGGAATATTCCAAGGTGACTCACTTAGTCCACTGTGGTTTTGTTTGGCAATGAATCCACTTTCTACCATGCTCAACAACACAAAATATGGCTTCAATCTTAAGACTAATAGAAACACCAACTGCACTGTTTCCCATCTTCTTTATATGGATGATATAAAAATGTTTGCTTCTAATCAACAACAAATTCAACATCTTCTGGAAATAACCGAAAGGTTCTCCAGTAATATACGAATGGAATTTGGTTTAGAACCTTAAACATTGAAAAGGGAAAAATTGTCAATGGAGATGTGGCGCTACCTAATGGAGATATAATCGCTGCCATGAAGAATGGGGAAACCTATAAGTACTTGGGATTTCAACAAGCCAGATTGCTAGACCAAAAACAGTCCAAGTCCAAAATCAAGGATCAGTATACACAGAGGGTTAGTTCATTACTAAAATCCGAACTGAACGCAGGAAACCTTAACCGAGCAATTAATACATATGCCGTACCTGTGTTAACTTATTCGTTTGGGATTCTACGATGGACAAAAACTGAATTGGAAGATATTCAGAGAACAATAAGGACTATGATGACCAAGCACAGATATCACCATCCAAAATCGTCAGTACTCCGAACAACACTACCGAGAAAGGAGGAAGGAAGAGCTCTATGCGACATAATCAATCTACACAACAAGCAGATAAATAAATTACAAGACTTCTTTATCACTAAATCAATGTCATCTAATTTACACAAATTTGCTATAGGAGCAGATAAAAATTATTCCCCTCTAAATTTAGTAGGTCCTAATGTGGATTTAGAAATAACAACAGATGCTGAGAAACACGTTAAATGGGCCCAAAAAGCTCTACATGGTCGACATCATCACGACCTTAACCAACCACACATTGACAAAATAGCATCAAATAGGTGGCTTGCTGACGGTACCCTGTTCCCAGAGACTGAAGGATTTATGATGGCCATTCAGGATCAAGTAATTAATGCTAACAATACCAAAAAAGTTGTTATCAGGGACCCAACTATTACATCGGGCAAGTGTAGACGGTGCCAACAAACGTCGGAAACCATACAACACATCATATCAGGATGTTTAACCATAGCCAACACGGATTATTTACGCAGGCACAACCAGCTGTGTAAACTGAAACCAGAAACTGGCCAACAAATATGGACTGCTGAATACCTATACACCGTATTACAAATACAATCCACAGGCAGTACCGGAGAATACAGATTTTAGACTCTACTACGATAGGTCCATTATCACCGATAGACAGGTGACGAATAATCGACCCGACATTGTAGTAGTGAATAAAAAAGCCAATTCAGTGCTGCTAGTCGATGTTGCAGTTCCAAGCAACAACAATATTTTGGACAAATATAATGAAAAGGTAGCAAAGTACACCGATCTTGCTATAGAAGTAGGGCAGATGTGGCATGCAGAAAAGGTGGAGGTGGTACCGATCATCGTATCATCAACCTGACTTATCCCGAGAAGTCTTGAAGATAGTCTTAAAAAACTCAGTCTTCATAAAAATACTTTCATTGATTTGCAAAAGGTGGCAATTTTAAATACATGTCACACTGTTCGGAAATTTTTAAATATGTATAATCTTTGAGCCTAATTCCATTTGCGTTTACGCTCGGGATAGGTAAATATTACCAGCGAAAGCTGAGTAAGTGCATAAGTCTTTTGATAATAATAATAATAATAATAATAATAATAATAATAATAATAATAATAATAATAATAATAATAATAATAATAATAATAATAATAATAATAATAATAATAATAATAATAATAATAATAATAATAATAATAATAATAATAATAATAATAATAATAATAATAATAATAATAATAATAATAATAATAATAATAATAATACCTAACAACAACAATCTTCTTGACAAACATAATGAAAAAATTGCCAAGTATAGAGATCTAGAGGTACAAATAAGAAGACAATGGAGAATGAATAAGGTTCAAACTGTCCCTATAGTAATGTCCACAACAGGTGTTGTTCCAAAAGCTTTGCTAGAAAACATCAAAAGTCTAGAACTTAACGAAAATCTCTACAAGGCCATTCAAAAGGCGATACTACTAGCCACTGCCCGATGCGTGAGAAAATTTCTGGGAGACCATCAAACACATGTCGCCTAGGACCTAATAACATCCCATCAAAGATTTATCCTTTTGATACCCTAGATATCTGGGATAAATAATAATACCCCTTTAGAGGGAGTGTGAGCCATATGGCTAAGTATAATAATAATAATAATAATAATAATAATAATAATAATAATAATAATAATAATAATAATAATAATAATAATAATAATAATAATAATAATAATAATAATAATAATAATAATAATAATAATAATAATAAACCCCCTGCAGGTACGGGGGAAGAATAGTCCTGAAGTAGTTCCTGCTTGTCGTAAGAGGCGACTAAAAGGAAACCTTAAATCCTAGAGCGTCTGTCCCTGATAGGGCGGTGATAGGTCGGCGTCTGTTCTCCATGTTAGGAGCGGCCGTGTTTAGGTTGTCGGAGACCTGTCCGCAGGAACTTATCCTGCAAAAACCCCCATATTTAAAATGGTGAATAGGCAAAATAATAATAAAGCCTCGGACGAGCGACGTGATGGTCGAGCGCGTCGCGGGAATGGTGTTCTCGATCAGGATATGACCCAGGCAACAGTTAATGGTAGACGCACAAGAAACAGACGTAGAATACAAGAAGATACTGTTCCTCATGAAGTCTTAAATGAGGCCAGCACTTCAGGTAACACCCAAAGTAAGAAACGGACTAAATGGACTATTGAAATGAATGAATTCCTATACCGATCTTACTTATCAATCACACATCTAGAACAATTAAATACACCCTTCAGCACAGAACTTCATGCAAGGATGATAGGAAGATTCGAAGAACTAAAAAATAAGACAGTGCAGAATATAATAGACCAAAGAAATCAGATTGAGAAGAGACAGGTAATAACTAATGAAAGAAGAAAAGAAATTCAAGATGAAGTTAGAAGAGAGTTAGACATGGAAGTTGACGAGCAAAGACAAGACGGAAACTACCTAGAAGCGATAGAAGAAGAAAGATTTGAAGAACTAAGAGATAGCTCAATGCAGATTATAATAGACCATGATGATATCAGAAGAGAAGTAGGCATGGAAGTGGAAGAGCAAAACCAAGACAGAAACAACCTAGAAGTGATAGAAGGAGAAAACACCACAACACCACATGAGATTAAAACACTGGAATGCTATGAAAAGTATGAACTCATGTACTCAGGTATGAATCCAGCAGCAAGGCCTAAACTACAGAGACTCAAAACAAACAAAAACACATCAGAAATCCTTTATACAGTAAACAAGATAATAGAACGAAAAGTCAAGGAAGTAAACACACCACAAGAACTACATGATATTGTTTACAATGCTGCAACAACCACACTTTACATGCATGGACAAGAAATAGAGGAAACAGAGAAAGGAAAGAAGAAGAAAGACAATAGGCCAAAATGGCAAAGAAGACTGGAAAGTAAAATTGCAAATCTCCGAAAAGAAATAGGGAAAGTTACTCAAGGTATAAAACAAACGCAACCGAAACCCAAACTAAGAGAAGAAGTGAACAAGATCGTAGAAAAACACACGAACGAAGAGAACCGAAGTAAAATTGAAATCCTAGATCTTCTCAAACAAAAATTGATGGTTATGAGCAGTCGTCTAAAAAGATACAAAATATCGAACCAGAGGAAGAAAGACAATCTCACATTCACACAAAACCAAAAACAGTTCTACAGAAACCTTGGAAAATCAAACACACAAGAAGATGCACACATACAACACCCAACAAATGAAGAAACCCCAACATCTGAAGACATCAAAACATTCTGGGGAGGCATATGGGAAGAGAAAGCAATACATAGAGAAAATGCAAAATGGATAATAGAGGAAAGAAGAAAACAACTCAACACAGCATACATGAGAGACAATATAATTAACAAGCAAGATCTACAAAACGCTATAAGGAAAACCCACAACTGGAAATCACCAGGATGTGATGGTATACAAAACTACTGGTATAAAAAATTCACCGCCATCCACGGAAAACTCCTCAACATTTTCAATGACATTATTGCTAAGCCCGACACAATGCCAACCTTCTTCACTCAAGGTATAACATATTTGCTCCCGAAGACCGAAAACCCTACAAACGATCCAGGCAAATACCGCCCAATAACATGCCTGCCAACGATATACAAGCTTCTAACATCTATGATTGCAACCAAAATATATCGTCACTTAGAAAAAAACCAAATCCTGACAGAGGAGCAAAAAGGATGTAGGAAAGGATCGCAAGGATGTAAGGAGCAGATACTGATAGACAGTTGTATAACGATGGGGTGCAAAAAACAAAAAAAAGAATTACACATCGCTTACATAGACTACCAGAAAGCTTTTGACAGTGTACCCCATACTTGGTTACAGGAAGTATTAGACATATATAAAATTGATGAACACATAACAGCGCTCCTAAAATATTCGATGTCACAATGGAAAACAGAACTGAGACTAGCTACTCGAAACAAGAACGAGAAATGCGGAAATATAAACATTCAGAGGGGTATATTTCAAGGGGATGCACTGTCAGCCCTCTGGTTTTGCTTGGCGATTAACCCATTGTCCACACAACTACGTAATACTCCCGGTTACAACATACCACCCAGCAACGAAAAGATCACACACCTAATTTACATGGATGATCTGAAACTTTATGCGAAGAAGAAAGAACACCTTGACCAAGCACTAAATATCACATGCAAATTCACAGAAGACATAAAGATGAAATTAGGCGTGGATAAATGTAAAATAAATTCCATGAAACGTGGGAAATGGACAGCAGAAGAGAACTTTTGGACCGGAACAGACAACATAGAACACATGCAGGAAGAGGAAACATATAAATATTTAGGAGTCATGCAAACAACAACCATGCAAACAAAAAAGATAAAACAACAAACAAAAGACAAAATGCTCAAAAGAGTAAAACAGATAATGAAATCAAAATTAAATGGCCCCAACACCACTAAAGCGATTAACACCTACGCTATCCCTGTATGTACATACACCTTTGGAACTGTTAAATGGACAAATACAGAGCTAGAGGAACTGAACACTGCTGTACGAACAACCTTCACCAAGTTCCGAAACAAACACCCCAAGTCATCTGTTATAAGGTTCCACATTGCACGGAAAAGTGGAGGAAGAGGAGTGATAGACATCAAGAACCAACATCATAAACAAATTAAAAGTTTACAAACGTACATGCACGAGAAAGCTACATCAAGCAACCTACATGCAGCCATCGTCCAAGCAGACGTTAATATCACACCTCTCAACCTAGCCAACAACGCTTTAAACGACGAACAACACGTAACAACAGAAACAGAAAAGGTAGAAAAGTGGATGAGTATGGCGATGCACGGAAAATACATAAACACGATCCGACAACCAGGAATTAACGAAGAAGCGACACATATGTGGTTGAAATCTAACATCTTCCCAGAGACAGAGGGGTTCATGATGGCGATCCAAGATAAAGTGATTGCTACAAGAAACTACCTCAAACACATAATTAGAGACCCAAGTGTCGTAGATGACAGATGCAGACTGTGCCAAAAAGTAACGGAAAGTATTGAGCACATCATATCTGGATGCAGTGTACTCGCTCCAACTGAGTACATGCGCAGACACAATAACATCGCCAACATCATTCACCAAAACATCAAGAAACAAATAGACCCGGAACATCAGGCTCAACCCTACTACATTTACAAACCTAATGCTGTGGAAGAAACAGAAAAACATAAATTATATTGGGACAGGACAATACAAACCGATCACACGGTACCACACAACCGACCGGACATCACGATTATCGACAAAGAGACCAATGTAACCACCCTCATAGATGTTACTGTACCGTTAGCTGACAACATTGAGAAGAAATATGATGATAAAGTAACAAAGTACCTACCTCTGGCTCAGGAGATTAAGAAGATGTGGAAGCAAGAAAAGGTCACTATAATTCCCTTAGTCATAGGCGCCACTGGAGAGATCCCCAAATCCCTTCTCACCAACCTCAATCAACTTAACATGCCCGAATCCACCCTTAAACTAATTCAAAAGTCGGTCATCCTTGACACCTGCTCAATAGTTAGGAAAATCATCACCCAAAATTAGCATTCAGAAGAGCAATAGCCACCCTACAAACAGATTGAACCGGAAACAGGCTAGCCAGAAAAGCTCCCTGTTTACCGAAGAAACACCACCTAGCAGAGTAAAGGCTGTAAAAGTGAGCATAACCGGAAATAATAATAATAATAATAATAATAATAATAATAATAAGGAGCAGGAGCCTGGCCCCGGCTCCTGCGCCGGGGCCAGGAGCTGCTAGTTAAGATGCTTGCTGCGGCGAAGAAGCAACCGAACATAAGCCAGGTTGTGAAGAGCTAGTGGAGCTACAAGATCTACTAGAAGAGGTCAATGAACTAGGCGCGGCTAGGATGCGGACTACTGCCGAGCTCGCTGATTGTGCAAAAAGGAAGGGGACAAGGACAACACTGTTACGTGACACTGGCACTCAGGTAGAACAGAGGCCCCGCAGTATCGGCACGCAGGCAGCTCAGAAAGAGCAGTTTAAGGTTCCAGCTAAACCTCTGCCAGTAACGGCAAGAGACTCCGAAGCCAAGACCAGTAAGGGTAGAGCACAGAGCTTGGATAGTGAAACCTCATGCACTAGGAACTCAAGCGAAGCAGGGCCAGCCTCAGAAGGTGGATGGATACCGGTAGTAACCAGAAAACAAAGGAGGCGACAAAAGAACGTGGGTGAGACCATTAACAGACTACAAGAACCCGAGACTGCTAAACACAAACGGATACGACCAAAAAAAAGAAAGAGGAAAGAGGCAATAATTATCAGCCCGAGTCAAGGAAAAAGCTACGCAGATATTCTTGGAGCAATCAAACGTGACGTTCGACCTGAAGAGACCGACACGGAAGTGCATCGAGTCAGACGCACTGCGAAAGGCGGAATATTACTGGAGCTAACTCGTTGTGGTGATCGAAGTAAACTGCAGGATACTATTAAAATGGCCGTTGGCGAGAGGGGAACAGTTCGTGGAGTAATACCCAAGATGAAAGTGGACATACTTGATCTGGACGAACTTACTACCGCAGAAGATGTGAGCCAAGCGATCCGCCGGGATATCGGCGATGCAGATATTACGGTTAAGCTCTTCCCACCCAACAGGTGGGGCCAAAGTATGGCAGTAGCTGAGATGGAGGAGACACTGGCACTAAATCTCATAGGCAAGAATCATATTAAGATAGGCTGGGTAAGATGTAGGGTGCGCCGAAGAATAGAAGTGCAGCGCTGTTTTCGATGTCTTGACTATGGTCACATCAGAGGGCAGTGCAGAGGACCCGACCGCAGTAGTAAGTGTTGGAAATGCGGAGATGAAGGTCATCGCGCGAATGATTGCAAAGCCCCACCGCTCTGTGTGCTCTGCGCAACGATTGCAGGTAATGTGCCTTCCAACCACGTACCAGGCTCGGGCAACTGTAGGGCTTTCAGGATTGCTCTTGAAACAGAGAAATTTACTAAGAGACGATAAGACTCTTGCAAGGGAATCTTATGGGATGTAGTGCTGCGGACAGTCTTATGACGCAGCTGGCCTATGAGCACGGAGCACATATCGCAATCATTAGTGAACCGTACCGGGATAGAGCTGGGGCTGTCTGGTTTCCGGATCATACCGGCTGGGCTGCGATATGGATTGCTGATGCGCGTACCATTCTTGTGCAGCAACACGGAGCAGGAAATGGATTTGCGTGGGTAAGAACTGCTGAAATCACGTTTGTAAGTTGTTATTACTCTCCTAACGATACCATCGCAGAATATGGAAATAAGGTGGATGAATTGGAAGACTTCCTACAAGGCCATGCTGGAAACGTTGTGGTAGCTGGTGATTTTAATGCACGGGCACCAGAATGGGGCATGCCACAGCGTAACACCAGAGGAAGGCTTCTACTGGAAATGGCGGCGAGAAGGGGATTGCTGGTACTTAATCGCGGTTCGACTCCAACATATAGAAGACCTGGATTTGGAGAGTCCATACCCGATATCTCGTTTGCATCGGAGCCCCTGGTCTCTAGAATTGACGAATGGAGAGTAATGGACGACTACACCGGTAGTGATCACAATTTTATCACCTTCCAAATCATCGAACACGGTAGACAAGGCGGATCTAAGGAAAATTCACAACACCTTGGTTGGAACGTGAACAGGCTAAACGCAATTCTCCTTGAGACGACCCTGCGTCATAACGTAGAAGATGCACCGGAAACGGAGGATGGGGCCTCAAACAGGGGGACTGCCGAGACTAACACAGCCAACCTGATGCGGCTCATGCGGGCAGCTTGCGATGCAGCAATGCCGAAAAGAAGGCCTTTTAAAAAAAAACGACAGGCTTATTGGTGGACCACGGAGATAGCCGAACTTAGGCGCACAGCATTGAGGGCAAGGAGACGGTGGCAGCGAGCTCGTGACAGACCTGCGCAGACAGAACTTTCTGAGACTCACAAGGAAGCTAAAAAGGCACTGGTTCGCGCAATCAAAGACAGTAAAGTAAGGTGCTGGCGCTCACTGTGTGAGGAAGTCAACAATGACCCATGGGGTGAGGGATATAAAATCGTCACTCGACGCCTGGGAGGAGCGGCCTCCTCAGCTACGATGTTAAGTGAGGCAGCTATGTCCGGAATCGTAGACGCTTTGTTCCCAAAGCACCCGATCAGAAGAGACGAGGAACCGTTGCAGTCGTTTTATGATGCCCCAGAGTTTACTATCGAAGAGTTACACACAGCGGCATCAACTATGAAAAAGCGAAAGGCTCCGGGGCCAGATGAAATCCCAGCCGAAGCATGGAAGATCGCAGCAGAAGCTTGTCCACTCCTGTTGCTTAGGGTTTTTAACGCCTGCTTGGCGGCGGGAGTGTTCCCGTCGTGTTGGAAAGTGGCTCGGTTGGCCTTGATACCCAAAGGGAAAGGGGGCGATCCCTCATCACCCTCGTACTGGAGACCTCTATGTATGCTAGACACAGGCGGTAAAATGCTGGAAAAACTGCTTAAGCCACGACTGCAGTCAGCAGTCCGGGACGCGGGGGACCTCTCCCCTAGGCAGCACGGTTTTAGAAAAGGCCACTCTACGATTGCAGCAATTGCAGAGGTAGTGGAAGCGGCCTTAGCATCGAGAGACTTTGCGCACGGGGCCAGACCAATCGTCTTGATGGTGACATTGGACGTGCGAAACGCTTTTAACTCGGCGCGGTGGACAAATATCATCCAAGCACTGCGACAGACATTCCGAATACCTAATTATCTCATGGCTATACTTGAAGATTATATGAGGAACCGGTGGCTAGCTTACGACACCACCGAAGGAATGATGACAAGACCAATCACTGGGGGAGTAGCACAGGGATCGATTCTAGGCCCGGAACTGTGGAACGCGATGTACGACGGGTTGCTTCGCCTTGAGATGCCTAACGATGTGTTTTTGGTGGGATACGCCGACGACGTAGCCGCCATAGTTACTGCACGGGAGACCGACGTAGCTCAACACCGGCTAAATCAGGTCATGAGGCGGGTTAGCCGCTGGATGACTGATCACGGCCTGGAGTTGGCTATTGCTAAGACGGAAATCGTCATACTAACCCGAAGACGAATACCTCTCATCAAGTGATATCAACCAGGACTGCAGCTAAATATCTAGGTGTGATGCTAGACTCTCGGCTGACCTACTGGGAACACATAAAGAAAGTCTGCGATAAGGCGGAAGGGGCAACGATGGCGCTGGGGCGCCTAATGGCAAACGTGGGCGGACCTTGTTCGAGCAGACGGAGACTGCTTATGGTAACGGTGCAGTCAATACTGCTTTACGGAGCGGAGATATGGGCTGAAGCCGTTGCAATTAAGAAATACCGCTCAAGAATGCTTTCTGTACAACGGCTGGGTGCACTGAGAGTCGCCAGCGCTTACCGCACCGTCTCCGCGGAAGCAGTGCTGGTGGTAGCGGGAGCCATTCCAATTGACCTGTTAGCACAGGAGCGACAGGAAATATATCGTCGTAGTATGAGTCTCAGAAGATCGGAGGCAACTAGACAGGCTAGAGAAGAAACACTTGCACGATGGCAACAGCGCTGGGATTCGGCTCCCGTGGGTCGATGGACAGCCAGGTTGCTAGGCGATATTGCCCCCTGGATTGACCGGGGTCACGGGGAAATTAATTTTTATTTGTGCCAGTTCTTGACAGGACATGGCTATTTCCGTGCCTACCTATTCAGAATAGGAAAGATCGAAACACCATACTGCCACTACTGTCCCGAAGACAATGATAACGCATATCATACATTCTTTGAATGCAGCAGATTCTCGGCAAACCGCAAGGAACTCGCTCGAATGGTGGGTGATGTGACTCCTGAGACCATCATTCGGGTGATGCTTCAAAGCGAGGACCTCTGGCGTATTGTTTCAACTTATATTGAAGCGATACTGCGCACAAAGAAGGAGGAGGGGTGCCTGGAATAGAGTTCTTGTCCAGACACATGATAGTTTAGTTATTAAGCCCTTAGGGTGAAGGCAAGCACGTCCCAGATTGAAGTTATGCTAACGCGGTTCCGATCTGGGCTTACGTGGGCAAGTTGATGGTTTTTTAGCGAGTAGGAATCTCGCATAATCGGAAAACGACGTGATCCGGATACCTTGGGAAGGTTTTTCCATCAACAACATCAAAAAAAAAAAAAAAAATAATATAATAATAATAATAATAATAATAATAATAATAATAATAATAATAATAATAATAATAATAATAATAATAATAATAATAATAATAATAATAATAATAATAATAATAATAATAATAATAATAATAATAATAATAATAATAATAATAATAATAATAATAATAATAATAATAATAATAATAATAATAATAATAATAATAATAATAATAATAATAATAATAATAATAATAATAATAATAATAATAATAATAATAATAATATCTCCCTGTAGGAGCTGTGAGACCTTGCCGTGGTCAGGGAGCTCAGTAGTTCTCTCTCTTTGAGCCTGACGGGTCGAAGAGAGGGGGGAAGCTAAGGAACAGCTCAAAACGGTTGGTGGGGCACTGGCGGGATCGTGGATGTCGAATAAACGATACCAGCAAATGCTAGTAGAAGAACAACAAGCCCGAGTTACATAAGAACACACCAGTCCTACCCAGAAAAGAGTCCTGTCGGCTATGGTATGGTAACCCAGACAGAAGAGTCCCGATGGAGATAACCAGCGGCAAAAAATCCGTAATCCAAGGCGTAGACCGTGTCATGGCGAGGGCATGGGGGATGTAGGCGAAAGCAAGGCCTTAGTGGGGTATGGCGCACTGCCTCACCGAACAGGATTAATCGACCGTTCTCGTGGGAACTAAATGGACGTAAACACACAATTTAAAAAAGCATTACAGGAAGAAGAAATAAGGGAACACAGTGCTGGAAATGGAAATAACATGGAAGAGGCAGAAGTTTTTGCAAGAAGAGACTCACTACTCAGAACACCTCCAGAAAAAGAGGGTTTTGGACAACAACATAAAGATGATGAGGATGATGAAGTGTTTTACAGAGTACGATCAAATTCAACTCTAGGAAATACAATAAAAACGCTGACTTCAAAAAGGCGACGAGACTCAAGCGAAGAAGTGGGAATGAAAGAAGTCAAAAATGGACTAAAATATCTAACAAAACGATTAATGAATTGGTAGACATTACCGAAAAAAGTTCCAAGACGAAGCTAGAAATCAAGAAATTAGTACAGAAACTAAAAAGACAAATCAAAGACGTAAACAGAGATATGGAAGACGTTGAAAAACAAGATGAAAAAAAAACCAAAATAAAAATTACTGCGATCAAAGAGGTAAAATCTACAGAAGTGCAAGTAAATGAGGAAGACATTAGGAAAAAATACGAGGATAAAAGGCAAGAAACCATTGAAAAGATAAAAAAGGTTCTAGAGGGAAACGGCGATTTTAAAGGGGTTGAGGAGATACTCGATGAAAAATGGCCACACAAAGCATACAAAATAACTGAAATAGAAGGCTCAAACCAAAACACAGGACTCGATCGCCAAGGGAACTACTGCATATTAAGAACCATAAAATAATACAAAAACTTATGTTAAGGTACGAAGGACTAGAACAATTAATCAAGGGCAATGAAGGACAGCTTGAATACCTGATCCAAACAGCTAGTACTCAAACTACTAAAGGAGTAAAGGAAGAGATTAATAGCGCCTTGTACCTCCTCCCTATCGAAATAGATACGGCGGGGGTAAACGACTTGGAAAAAGTCTACAAGAAAATAGAAGAACTACAAAAAGTAACGAAAAAGATAAACCCAAGCGAAGACATTAAACTTGTAATAGGAGAAGGATTAAAGGTTTCATATATCAGAAAAATCTGCGAATATATCTTCGCTAATGAAAACGTTAAGATAAAATTGCTTACGCAAGTAGTAA
Organism: Ophraella communa; assembly: GCA_035357415.1. NCBI lineage: Eukaryota > Metazoa > Arthropoda > Insecta > Coleoptera > Chrysomelidae > Ophraella > Ophraella communa. Next base: position 32,672,347 of record CM068995.1, on the reverse strand, counting down.
GAGCTGACCCGCAGAAACAGAAAACAAAAAAGGAAGAGAGAATAATGACTATGAAGGCGGAAGGAAAAAGTTACGTACACATAGTAAAAAGGCTCAAAGAGGAAGTGTATATTAACAAGATAGGGGTCAAAATAAACAAAATCCGTAAAACAGGAACTGGCGACATTCTCTTAACAGTTGAGGGGGGAGAAAACATGGCAAGCATATTGGAAAAGGAGATAAAAAACAAAATAGGACATTAATATCAGAACGAGAACAGCGGGAACCATAACGGTATTCATCATGGGAATGGAATCAACTACTACAGAAGAAGATTTGAAAGAAGCTATAATTAGAGAAACGAATGTGGCTGCCTCTGAAATCAGCATAAAAGCAATGAGGAAAGCCAAATATGACGAACTGACAGCTATCATTGAGATTCCAAGGGGACACGCACAAATACTAATCGCAAGAAGAAAACTAAGGGTCGGATTGCTAGAATGTGGGGTGAGGGAAAGAATCCACATAAAAAGATGTTTTAAACTTTAAAGGACTGGTGAAACAGATGAGAAGACAGAGAATACAGTCAATAGGTAGGTGGAGAACTAGAAGTATCTATGGACCTTAAAATTTTACAAACAAATTTAGGGAGGGGGAGGGGAGCACATGATCTAGCATACGCATTAGCTAAACACCAAAAAATAGATATCCTAATTGTCAGCGAACCAAACAAAGCTTTAACCGAAGGGAACTCATGGATAAGGGATGAAAATAAGGATGTAGCAGTGCTGTTCATAAATAAAAAAGTAGTAGTGCACAAAGTTAAAAGAGACCAGGGCTTCGTATGTATTAATCTAGGATTTGTAGACCTTTATTGCTGCTATATCTCACCAAACATAGCTCTAGAAGATTATTTTAGGAAAGTGGATGACATAATTGACTCGATAAGCAACCATATAAGAGAAGTAATTATATGCGGAGACATAAATGCAAAATCACCTATGTGGGGAGCACCAACAAGTGATGCCAAGGGAGAGTACTGGAGCCAGTGGATATCAGTTCTGGACCTGGTAGTACATAATACGGGGAAAAAAGCAACTTTTTTAAGAGGAAACACAGAATCGTTCATAGACGCGACTTTCTCAAGTCAAAAAATAGCAAAACGCATTGCGAACTGGAGAGTGTCGGAAGAAGAAAATTTAACAGAACATCGATATATTTACTATGATATTAGATCAGATAAAGCTGGGAGAGGTACTTCTGACAAGAAAAAACTCGACCTCAATTGCGACGCTTTTAAAGCCTATGTGGGACTCAGACTGGCTAATATAACATACGAAGAAGAAAAGTCATACGAAATATGTACCAACATTATCAAAACGGCGTATAAAAATAGCCAAAGAGAAGAACATAGAGGAGAAAAAACAGTACCTTACTGGTGGAACCAAACAATAAATGAGAATAGGAAACAATGCAAAAATAAAAGAAAACACTACACAAGAATTTTAAAATCCAAATCGGCGACGGAAGAAGACAAACGAAACGCCAAAGACGGGTATACGAATGCAAAGAAGGAACTTAAAAAGGAAATAACTATGTCAAAGAAAAACTACTGGGACAACCTTTGCCAAGACCTAGACAAAGATGTCTGGGGAGATGGCTATAAAATAGCGATGAAAAGATTCGGAAACTTAACACCATATGAAATACCAATCACACAGAAAATAGAAATAGTAGGACGACTCTTCCCTAGCCCAAAAACAGGAAACCATCCAATACGAAACCATAAAAAAGAAGTAGCCCCGCTCTTCACAGAAGCAGAATTTATGAAATCAGTACAAAAAATGAAAAACGGGAAAGCTCCCGGATTGGATGGAATTCCTGCGGAAGCACTGAAGGAAGTAGCCAAGATTAACACTAAATGGCTCCTAAACATGCTAAATCAACTCCTAAAAACTCAGAGCTTTCCCAAGGAGTGGAAAGTAGCAAAAGTTATTTTAATACCAAAAGCTACGCCCAACACATACAGGCCACTCTGTTTATTGAATTCCGTAAGTAAGCTTTATGAATCTCTACTTAAAGAACGACTAGAAGAAGAAATAAAAAATAAGAGAGGATGGGCAAAACACCAATATGGATTTTTAAAGGGACGGTCAACTATACGGCTATGGAAAATATAACCGAAAAAAGCAACAAAAGTTGGAATGTTTTGGTAACACTAGACGTACGAAACGCATTTAACACGGCGAACTGGAACATTATACTGGAAAAACTAGAGAATAGAAATATATCGAAGTATCTTATCAAAACTATTGCAGAATATTTTAGACAAAGGTACGTTCAAATAACAAAAAAAGAAAGGCTCGAAATGAAAACGGGCGTCCCGCAAGGGTCCATACTGGGACCAACACTATGGAACATCCTCTATAATGATGTGCTGGAAATTAAGTTAATAGGACGAGCAAAAAGCGTAGGATTTGCAGACGATCTAGCAATCTTGGTAACAGAGGATGAAACTAGCGACTTGATAAGAAACACAAACTAAAATTTAAAAAGAATTAGCAAGTGAATGAGTGAAAATGAGCTAACCCTGGCACCAGAGAAAACAGAGGCGGTGATCATTACACAAAAAAGGAAGGGAGGAGAAATTCAATTCCAAATCGAAAATGTAGAAATCGTTCCGAAAGAACATATTAAATATTTGGGAGTCTTATTAAGAATAATAAAAAACTCTTCGTTTTAACGTAACTTCCAAGTTTATTTGAAAAATTTTAAATCACAATGACGGCCGTTTCGCTAAGAATCATTGTCAGATTGACATTTAAGTTACATTTTGTTTGTTTGTAGCTAGGTACCTGATGTTTAGGTACTAGACCAAGTATGGAAGTAATAAGACATAACAATATTAAAGCCTAGATGTCAATAGCCCTAAGGGATTATCCTGGATGTAATTCCCTCCAAGATCAGTATAACTGTGCAATGATATAGAAAAACCAGGAAAAAACTATATCATGCTGATCTTTACAATAACTTAATATATTTGTGTTTTACAATTATGTCTTATCTATGTATAAAATGTAAACTCAATCAAAGTAAGCAGTTTAATAGTGGAGAACTTCCAAGATTTATTTGTTCATTAACAACTTTAAATTGTGGATCTGCTAGATGTCTTTTTATTTCAAGTTCTTCAAGGAAATCTAAATTTTGTTTTTTATCACAAGTGTGTAGTATTTGGATGTCATTGGTGTGTAATAGTGAGGATGGATGTTTAAGTAGGCATAATTTGACTTATATAAGTCAAATTATGCAAAACACCTTTGATGGTAGAAGAGAGGAAAGAGGTATATAAAATTGGACAGGAAGTAACAATAAAGGAAATCAAGGCCAAAACACTGGTAAAATGGCAAGAAAGATGGAACAAAAACACAAATAAAGGACAGTGGACAAAACGACTCATCCTAAACCTAGGAAAATGGCTGCAAAGCGAACATAGAAACCTGGACTACTATATCACACAGGCAATCACAGGGCACGGAATATTCAGAACATACTCAAAACGATTTAAAAAGACGGAATCGGATAAGTGTGTGTACTGCGACATGAATGACACGCCAGAACACACGATATTTGTGTGTAGAAACTGGAGAGACCTTCAAGAAGAAGCGAACAACAAGGTGGGAATTTTAACACCTGAGAATTTAATCGAGAAAATGACAAAGACAAAAGAAAATTGGCAAGCAATTCATAGAATGCTAAAAGAAATCATCAAGACCAAGGAAGAAGAAGAAAGGAGAAGAAATTAAGAGTACTCGTTGCCTTCACGATGGAGATGCCACGTGTGGCGGTTCCGGGAAGCGTAACTGGAAGCCTTAGAAATGGTGGTTTTTAGTGGGTAGCCCAGTAATAGCAGACCCAAGCTGGGAATCTCACATAACTATGTGGACGCTCCCATAGGTTAGGTTAGGTTCAATGTGAGCGGGGCGTTTCCCACCCCTCCACTGCGGCCAAACTAGGGCCTATTGTGTCTCACCCCTAAGGGTCACAATTCGCCATCCAGTCTGCACTTCTTAACAAAGTCCAAGATCGATTTTGGCGAGACTTGTCTAAAGTCGGTAGGCTCTAGCCGTATGAGGCCAAACGAGCGGAGCCTGATCATTTCTAACGCGGGGCAATAGCAAAGAATGTGCTCTGCCGATTCGTCTGCCACACTGCAGTAGCGACAGTCCGACGTATTGCTCAGACAAAGCTTCCTCAGGTAGTTTCTCAGACGACAGTGTCCAGTCAACAATCCAGTAAGAATGCGTAGGTTACTTCTACTCAATTCCAGGAGCTGTGCTGTTTTTCTGCTAGAAGGTTAAGATATAAACGCTTTCGAGTGGGTAAGCCCCGGTATATTCTCCCAGTGCAGAAGGGTTTCCCTCGCTGCCCAGCTGGAGATAATGTCCTTGGCAGTGCTTTTTGCTATGCCAAGGAATGGTTCCGGTCCAATAAACGTGGACTCTCCGTTCCCTTTTTTGCCAGAGTGTCGGCTCTTTCATTGCCCTCCACTCCCGCATGCCCTGGAGCCCAGAGTAGTGTTACTCTGTTATTTGCTCCAAGGTTATTAAGGGATTCGATACAGCTCCACACCAGCTTTGAATCAACCCGGGTAGAATTCAGTGCTTTTAACGCTGCCTGGCTGTCCGAAATTATGTATATGCATTTGTTTACCAGGGGTTGGGCAATCAACTCCCTTGCGCACAAATCTATAGCAAACGTTTCCGCCTGAAAGATAGTAGCGTACTTACCAAGGTTTATTGAAATGTCAACTCTCGGATTTCTGCTATACACCCCGGCTCCCACACCCAGTGAATTTTTTGAGCCATCCGTGTATACAACGCAGTCGGACCCAGAGAAGGAGATTGCACCTCCTTTCCATTCGTCCCTACTTGGGAATAGGACGTTAAAGGCCCTTTCCACGTGTACACGTGTGGCAAGCATGTCTGATACCATTCCAAGGACTTGGTGGGAATTTAACTTCCCCACTAGTCCCGCGTGGTCCCAAAGTGCCTCCCCCGTTATCTGGTTACCTATCGACTTGGCTCTGTAAGAGACCATCCTAGCCTCCTTCTCCAAAAGAATGGGGAGTGGAGTTAAACCTAGAAGTCTCTCCATTGCCGCCGTCGGAGTGGTGGACATAGCGCCCGTAATGGCCACGCATGCAGTTCTCTGCAGACCAGACAACCTCGCTGCAGCAGCTTGTTGTAGTCCTTTCGACCCCCACGCCACTGAGCCGTACGTGACCATTGGTTTTATCACCGTTTGATAAATCCAGTAAATCTGTTTGGGATTCATCCCCATGATTTTCCACAGACCCTTCTGAGATTCCAGAGGGATACCCTGGCTTTGTTTATTGTTCTCTCCAGATGGGAGTTCCATGTAAGTTTTCTATCTAGGATTACCCCAGATATTTTACCTCCTCCGCAAAAGGAATGAGTTCACCGTAAAGAGTCGGCTGTCGCAGATTATCCAGCTTCCTCCTTTTGGTGAACGGAATAATTACTGTTTTGTGGGGGTTTACCGACATCTGCTCCTCCTCACACCACCTGTGTACTATATTTAGGGCCATTTGAAGGATCTCCGAGATGGTCTCCTCAAATTTTCCCCTTATTATTATAACCAGATCGTCCGCATAGCATTGGAAATCCACTCCCCGCAGGGAGAGAGTCCCAAGAAGCGAGTCAACCAGGAGTGACCACAGAAGTGGCGATAGAACACCCCCCTGTGGGCACCCCCGAGCCGCCCTGAATCGAACAGTCTCTCCCTGCAGTGATGACACTACGTACCGATTACCAAGCATGTTTTTAATCCAGTTAAGATAATCCTGTTTAATCCTCTGCGCTGAAGAGCAGCACATAGGGAGTGAGGTAGTGCGTTGTTAAATGCTCCCTCAATGTCTAGGAAGGCTGCCAGCGCAATCTCTTTGTTCTCAAGAGAGTGGCTGATTTTTCCTACGAGGTTGTTAAGTGCCAAATCCGTGGACTTCCCAACCTGGTAAGCATATTGGTGGGGATTCAAAGGAAAATTCCTAAGGTTCCCCTCCCTAATGTGCCTATCTAGAATTCTTTCTAGAGTCTTTAGTACGAACGATGTGAGGCTGATCGGCCTAAAGGATTTAGGGAGGGAGTTATTCACCGTCCCCGCTTTACGTATATATACGACCCTTGCCGTCGACCAGCTCAGCGGAAGATAACCCCACGCTAGACTCGCCCGTAATAATTTTGTTAGCAGAGGTAGCAACTCCTCTTCACCGTTTTGCAACAGCGCGGGAAAAATGCCATCCTCTCCCGGTGATTTGTATGGGGTGAACGCACTCATCGCCCACTTCACCGTTGATGGGTTAACCATTTTCGTTGCCGCCCCCCAATCCTCCTTGTTTGGTCGTATCAGCGACCCAAAAGGAAGGGGGATCGGCTGCCGGTCTTCCAGAAGCAGACTGCCAGGAAAGTGGTTCTGTAGTAAGTGTAATATAAGAAAAGACTACTCTTCTATTCAAGTTATCTTTATTGATTGATTTTATTAATTCGCACGTCAAATTACAATAATAAAATGCATACGCTGAATTAGCTGAATTAGCAAAACAATACATTATATTTCAATATTAATTAAAAACTAGGTTACCAATGTTTATACAGTATTAAATTACACAATAACTAAAAATATACTAAGTGATATAATTTATCCGTTACACCTCCCTTTCCTAGAGAAAGACCTTCACTATGGCCACTTATGAAGGGCTTTCTTGTGCAAAAATATAGACAAAGAAAACATTCTAGTATAATAACGATAGAACAACCATTAAACTTGGTTAAGGAGAAATTATATACTTAGATAATGAAATTATCTTAATTACCTAAATTACCCAAAATTAACATAAACCTAAAGAACAAGAGAGAGAAGGGAAAAAAAAATACATATATATAACCGAATATAAAAGGATATATGTATATATATATATATATTGTAATGATTAATTATTAAAATTAAAAATAACTTACCAAATTAAGGTATAAGATAATGATAAGTAAAAATTAGAACAAAAACTACAAATAATAAAAAAATTATAAAAACAAATATATTTTTTTATATAAATAATAAATGTAATAAGTGTAATTTATTACATTATATATGTGTCCAATTGGAAAATGTTGCACGTTTAACTTAAATTATTACTATTTCTATCACTACATATTTAATATTCATTGTTTTCATGTTACATATGTTTTAACGCGATTTTTGTGTACTGTCACTTCTTTGCCTTTATTATTTTTAATGGTACAATTTGGATCGCTTACTGAGACAACTGAAAATGGTCCCCCAAACCACGAATCAAGTTTTTGACGACCTTCATTATTTAGTAATACGAGATCTCCTGGCTTAATTGTTAAATGTTTTGAGTTTAGGTCCCATTGAGTTTTCCGAGCTTTCTTTGCTGCTTCAAGAAATTCTTTAGCTCTATTTTGTGCGAATTGTAACCTATATCTAACTTCTTGCTCATAAGCATCAACATTATAGAGTGGATCTATGTGAGCATCACTTAACGTTCCCGATAAATCAGCTTTTTTCCCAAATACTAATTCGAACGGTGTATAATTGTGGTAAGTACTGGGTGTTGTATTATAACAAAATGCAAAATATTGTGTCCACACGTCCCAATCGGTAAGTGCGTTGTTCACATACATTCTCACAAATTCGTTTAATACGCGATGGTTGCGTTCACAGCCTCCGATACTTTGACTATGATAAGCTGTAGATGTACTATGTTCAATATTTAATAGTTTTGCAAGGTTTTGGAAAAGTTCATTCTTATATTCGGTACCTAGATCTGTCCTGATTTGCTTCATCGGACCGTAAATAAGAACAAAATTTTCGAAAATTGCTTTAGCCACTGTGATAGCTTCTTTATTAGGAATTGGTTTAATAATAACGTACTTAGTTAATTCGCATTGAATTGTTACAGCATAGATATTACCAGCATCAGATTTTTGAAAAGGACCTATTGTATCTATACAAACTATATCAAAAGCTTTTTGTGGGGTGGGTGTTAAAACAAGTGGTTCCGTATGCTTGAATGATGCTTTATTAACTTGGCATTTATGACATTTTTTACAAAAATTGGCAACGTCTCGCGACATGTGTTTCCATCTATAAAATGCTTTAATTTTTTTGAGAAGTCTTTTTTGACCACCATGACCTCCGTAGAGAGGATCATTATGGAATTTTTCAATCAGACGCTCTTTTTATCCCTATCTGTAATTAATACTGGAGGGTTACAAAGTATAATAGTCACATTTTTAAGTATTTTATTCCCTATATTTTTAAATTCATTAGCAGTGCACTGGCTAAATAATTTATCATTTAAATTTAATCTTAACTTAGGAAACTTATAATCACCAGCCAATTTTTCTAGCTGAGATAATATTTGCTCTAATGCAAAATTATCTTTAATGATTGAAAGTTTGCTTTGAGCGCTCATTTTTCTTTCGTGACTTATAGTTATATTAATGTATGTGGGATAAATATTAAATTTTACTAAAGGTAATTTTAAAGCGTCTGCGTTATCTAGAGTTTCAATTACTCTAAGACTGGGTGTAAATTTTTCTTTAGTTGGCGTTTCGTCTTTACTTATATTTTCTAATTTTTTTGATTTTGACCGGGTCGTGACAAAAATTGAATTTGCGTTTGTATGAATTTCTTTTAAATGTTCTATGTTTACCCTTGATAGTGCATCTGCAGTGACATTGTCTTTACCCTTAATGTATTCTATATCAAAGTTAAACTCTTCTAAGTCTAGACGCATTCTAGTGAGCTTTGAATTAGGATCTTTCATTGAAAATAAATAAACAAGTGGTCTGTGATCTGATTTGACTAAGAATTTTTGTCCATATAAATAACAACGGAAGTATTTTATAGCCCAATGAATTGCTGTTAATTCTTTTAGAATAGTAGGCTTATGGGATTCTCCTTTCGTGAAAGTACGAGACGCATATGCTATGGGAAGTTCTTGTCCCTCAAATTGTTGGCAAAGTACAGCTCCACATGCGATATTTGATGCATCTGTCACCAAAATAAATTTTTAGAAAAATCTGGGTATTGCAAAATTGGTGGATTTATTAATGCATTTTTTAAAAGGTTAAACGATTTTTGGCATTCCGCTGACCAAACAAACTCAGCATTTTTCTTTGTTAGTTTATTTAATGGATATGTAATAGTTGCGAAATGTGGAATAAATCTACGATAATAGTTACAAAATGCAACCAACCGTTTTACATCGTCTGCAGTTTGAGGAATTGGGTAATTGTTTATGATATCGTACTTTGACTCGTCCGGCAAAATTCCTTTGTCTGTGATTTTGTGTCCTAAAAATGTAACCTCTTTTCTGAAAAAATTGCATTTTTTGGGATTTAATTTTAAACAAAATTTCCTGCAAGTATTGAAAACGTCTCTTAAATTATTTAAGTGATGATTTTCGGAACAGCCAATTACGATAAGATCATCCATGTAAAGAAAAGCCTTTTCCGGGGTTACTCCCGCAAAAGCGATGGACATCATCCTTTGGAAACTATTAGGACTTACTGATAATCTGAATGGAAGTCTAGTAAATCTATAGGACCCACCATCTACGCTAAAAGATGTTATATCACGAGAAGATTCGTCTAGAGGAATTTGATGAAAACCCGACATAAGATCAATAACAGAAAACCATTTTGCTCTTCCAAGCTGATCCAGAATGTCATCTATGCGATTAAGTGGAAATTTATCAGCAATTAAGTTTTTATTTACGGCTCTAAAATCTATACATAATCTCCACGCCTTTTGACCATTTGTAGATTTTTTGGGTACAAGTAATACTGGACTATTATAGTCCGATACTGAGGGTTCAATAATATCATTACGCCATAATTCCTGTATTTGTTTATTTATTTCTTCTTTCAATACTCTGGGTGTTCTATAATTTTTGATATAAACGGGTTTGTTATTTGCCAATTTCAATTTTTGTGTATAAAAATTATTTACAGTCAACTTATCAGTTTTTAAAGCGAAAACATCTGAATATTCTTTGCAAAGTTTAAAAAGATCATTTTTAATAAATTCGGGTACATCCTGATTAATTTCAGACATTAATTGAGAGTTTCTATCTTTCGAGTCTATTTCAATATTGTAAATATCGAACTCATTTAAACTTAGTGTTTCTAATTTTGGTATTTCACAGTGCACACTGTTAGAAGTAGTGTTTATAATCCTAATTATGGGATTTTTATTTGAAACTATGGATCTAGCAATAAATACTCCGGGATAAATCTCTTTATTTACGACCACCGAGTCACCCTCTAAATTTTTAAGTTGATTAATTTGTCTATTAACTTCACATCTAGGAGGAATATGTAAAAAATGTTCATCAATGCTACTAAAGATCGGGATAACAATATTGATATTTTGAAGTCGAATGGTCATTGTCCAGTTGGAGTAATCAATGACCGCTTGATGTTTGACGAGAAAATCCCTTCCTAGAATTCCGTCTGCGGGTATGGGAAAATTTGAATCAACTATATGGAATTTATGGCTCAGAGAGATTTGATCTAACCAAATGTATGTTTCTGTGACCCCTAATGAATTAACTATTCCGCTGGTTACGCCCTTAATTTTACTAGGATTAGAGTAATCTAAAATTTGATTTGGGTATACTTTTGTTCTTTTAAAAACTGATATGTCTGCACCTGTATCTACTAAAAGTAATGATTTACAGCCGGTCATAGCAATATCTAATGATACGAAATTTGATAGATTTAGGTTAAATGAGTATATTTTTACATGTCCCCAACATTGCTTGACCCTGTTGGGGTCGGGGGTTTTCCGAATCATCCATGTTATCCATGTACCGTATGGATGTATTATTATTAAACCTGTTTCTTTCCTGACGATAATTATTATCATTTTTGTTATAATTATTATTGATGAAGTTATTATTTCCGCGCCCCCTATAATTACCGCGTCCACGATTTCCTCGATAGTTGTAATAATTATTATAACGGCCTGAATTAAAATTACCGCTAATCTGGCCTCTGCCACGGAAGTTACGCCTGTTATCATATGAAAACCTATTAGATCTGAAATGAAGTACTTTTGAAGTGTCCATGGGCGAGGAGTTTACGAACTTTGTTAAAACATCTTGTGTGGTAGAAAATGATCCAGCTTCTATTATTAGTTTAGCCCTATCTGATTGAGCATTTTGGCTAATTGAACGCACTATAGTGTCCACTGTATAATTTTCTGCTACTTCGATTGGTACTCCTTCAGTAATGTACGACTTTTTCAACTTTACTGCTAGCGCCTCTATTTCGCCTGCGTAACTTGAAGCATCTTTGTTAAGCTGTTTATAGTTCATTATTTTAGCTGACAGTAATCTGGAACTTTCGCCTTTTATGTCTTGCCTAAGCTTCGTTATTATGCCTTCAATAGTTGTCTCATTAGCAATAAGGTCTCTTGCCCTTCCTGTCAAACGAGTACGACTAAAAGCTACAGCGTTATTTTCATGTCCAGTAGCATTTTGTTTTAATAGCTCTAAAGCGTCCAGAAATGATGTTAGATTGTCCGGAGAACCATCAAATGCAGTTGGCACTAGTTTACTTGCAAAATTTATAAAATCAATTGCACTTAAAGCCATTTCTGCTAGTTTATAGTCGTCAGAGTCTGAAGTTTCCTCGTCCTTTATCTCCTCGTCCAGAACCAATATGTCAATAGTTTCTATACACGAGTGCGTTACTTTATATTTAACGTTTAAACACTGAAAAGCTCTGACTACTTTGTCCCTAACTTTATAAAAATATTTTTTACAAATTTCTTTTTCTAAACTATCTAAAGAACTCCAAGAATTTGCAAGATTAGAAGTAAACTCATTAAACAAACTAACCAGTTGATCTCGGATTTCGTGTCGTATTGATTCGGTCCTAGGTACTTGTTTTTTAATTGCCCTTTTGGCCTGACCCGATATATCCTCCGTTAATTGTATAAGAAGTACATTTAAAGTTTCATGGGAGGCCTGCATGAGAAATTGTAACCATACCAAAAAAAAAATCTAATATACGCTAATAATATGCATTAAAATTAAGTGTTGATAAGGCAGAGAAATGTATTAGTACAACAAAAAAAACAAAAACTTACGATTTCAAGCTACACCTCATCACTGCACTACCTTTCACTTTCACTTCTATTTTCATTGTTTCTTAGCTCACTATTTGTAGGCTCCTCTCAGTTGGGGTGCTCCTTGGGATTCTATGCAGCCGTATTTACGTTTCCCATGGATACTGCTTCAGCTAGGTCTCTGCGAACTTGCTTCCTAACTGCTTTTTTATACCCTCTGCAGAACTTCAAACTTACGCTAATGACCAGAAAAACGAGAATCAGATACAGTATAACTTTCACATCTTTGGTTACGTTGTACTCTGTCTCTTGTACAATGAAATTCGAGTTCACAACTCCGTTTTCCTGAACTTTTTGCTCCGTAGATTTTGTTTGTCCCATCTTAACGTTAATAACTGTTTATCTTAACATTAATAAATGTTTATTGGCTGTTTATCCTTATTTCTTTTCCTTTCCTTAACTGACCGAAGAAAAACCAAAAAAACTTTGGCAGGATCGCCATGTAATATAAGAAAAGACTACTCTTCTATTCAAGTTATCTTTATTGATTGATTTTATTAATTCGCACGTCAAATTACAATAATAAAATGCATACGCTGAATTAGCTGAATTAGCAAAACAATACATTATATTTCAATATTAATTAAAAACTAGGTTACCAATGTTTATACAGTATTAAATTACACAATAACTAAAAATATACTAAGTGATATAATTTATCCGTTACATAAGAGCTCCAACGTCTGTCTCTTGGAATCCGTGAAGGAACCGTCCGGTCGTTTTATCGAGCCGACTTCCTGTGCTGGATCCCTAGAGAGAATCTTGTGGATTCTTGTTCCGGCAGGTACATCAGATATACTCTGGCAGAACCTCCTCCAAGAATCCCTTTTTGCCCTTCTGATGGCCTTGTTATATTCCGTTAGAGCAGTCCTGTAGATATCCCAGCACCCTGCTACTTTAGCTCGATTGAAGAGACGTCGAACTTCTTTCCTTTTTTTGTCCAGGCTGCTGCTCCACCAAGGTGACCCTCTATTGTCCCTCTTCTCCTTGAGTGGGCAGTTCTCCTGGTATGATAATAGAATTGCGTTTCGCATATGCTCATTCGCTGCTTCTATATCATTTTTGTTTTTTATAGACCCAATCCTCCCCTCCAAGTGCACTCGGAGGGACCTTCGGTATCCACTCCAGTCCGTGCATTTAGGATCACGGAATTGGACTATAGGCCTCTCCCCGACCTTCACCTCGAATCTCACATGTCTGTGGTCGGAACAGGAAGGTTCGGTGGAGACTCGCCAGTTAACAATCTTGGTGCTCATAAGCTGAGTGCTAATTGTTATATCTAAAACTTCCTTACGGACCCTAGTCACGAAAGTTGGTTCAGAACCTTCATTGTTAACTGAAAGTCCCTCCCCTAATATATAATTATAGAGTGACTCACCCCTTGCATTGGTGTTGGTACTTCCCCAGTCCAGATGGTGGGCATTTGCATCACATCCAATGATCAGTTGTCTGTTGTTCCTCTTGCAGAAGGCGATTAGGTCCCGCACTACCGCTGGAGGAGGTTGTCCTGGTTCATCCCCCGGGAAATACGCCGAACAGACTACTAGCTCGAGCCTGTTCTATCCCACCGGGAGCGAGAGTTGCGCCGCAACTACATCTGCTGTGCAACACCCTGTTGACAAAAAATGATTAATGTTATTTCGAATAAGTAGACAAGCTCTAGGCGTGCCGCCTGAGCCGACCACCAGCTTACCCGAACTGTTCCCAAGGCCGCTAATTCGGCCTTGGGATGGACGCTCCCATAGTATCTATAAAAGATTTTTCACCAAAAAAAAAATAATAATAATAGTAATAATAATAATAATAATAATAATAATAATAATAATAATAATAATAATAATAATAATAATTATAATAATAATAATAATATGACAATATGACAATATATAAATTTCACCATCCCAAAGCAGACAAGGATAGACTCTACTTACCTCGTAGAGTTGGAGGTCGCGGCCTGTTACAGTTGGAAACTTCTTATAAAAGCACAATGGTCGGATTATATGAATACATAAAGGAACCTAAAGATAAACTTATTAAACTTGTAGCAAAATATGAAAAAAAAAAGCCAATTACTCAATTACAACAATTGGAAAGAAATTAATAAATGGATATCTGCAAACAGAACAAAAGGGATCAACAACTGACAACACGAAGATGAAAATAAGGAAAGCATTGATTGATGAAAAGATTGCCAACTTAAAGTCCAAACCGCTTCACGGTCAATTTTATAAAAGTCTTGACAAAAATCATATTGACTCGGAGATGACCCTGAAATGGATGAAATATGCTGGACTAAAAGCAGAAACAGAGAGCCTTATAATTGCCGCTCAAGATCAGGCTTTAAATACTAGATACCACCAAAAAAGGATTTTAGGCGAAAATGTGGACAGTAAATGCAGAATGTGTCACCAACATGAAGAACATATCAGCCATATAATATCCGGATGCCCTATATTAGCCTCGACAGAATATACACAAAGGCACAACAAAGTAGCCAGTTACTTGCATTGGTCAATGCTAAAATACAATAATTTACCGACTCCTGAACATTGGTATGATCATATACCTGAAAGGGTGACAGAAACGGAACAGGTCACTATTCTATATGACAAATCGGTTATAACGGATAGAAAAATAACAGCGAATAGACCGGCCATAATATATTACAATAAAATTGAGAATCAGTGCCTTCTCATCGACGTATCGGTTCCAGAGGATAACAATATTGCCCCTAAGGAAACAGAAAAGTTAAATAAATGTATAGATCTACAAATAGAGATATCACGCATGTGGAGTACACGGACAAAAGTTATACCTGTTGTGGTTGGAGCCCTGGGAACAATAAAAAAAGGATTTCAAGATAAAGTCGACGACCTTCCTGGTGAGATCAATAGTGCACAAATCCAAAAAATTGCCCTCATGGGTACTGCCCACATAATTCGTAAAGTACTATGTATACAATAAAAAACCTCAATATACATTAAAGCTTTAGGATTTAGGCAAAATCCCGGCTTAAAAGGATACAATTCCGACCTTAAGTTTAATGTGGTCGTGATAAAAATAAAAATAATAATAATAATAATAATGACAAATAATCGACCCGACATTGTAGTAGTGGATAAAAAAGCTAATTCAGTGCTGCTAGTCGATGTTGCAGTTCCAAACAACAACGATATTTTGGACAAATATAATGAAAAGATAGCAAAGTACACCGATCTTGCTATAGAAGTAGGGCAGATATGGCATGCAGAAAGTGGAGGTGGTACCGATCATCGTATCATCAACTGGACGCATCCCCAAAAGTCTTGAAGACAGTCTTAAAAAACTCGATCTTCATAAAAACACTTTTATTGACTTGCAAAAAGCGGCAATTTTAAACATCGGAAATTATAAATATGTAAATTTTGAGCCTAATCTCATTTGCGTTTACGCTCGGGATAGGTAAATATTACCAGCGAAAGCTGAGTAAGTGCATAAGTCTTTTGATAATAATAATAATAATAATAATAATAATAATAATAATAATAATAATAATAATAAACCTGCACGGGGTAGTTTTTCTACCTGGGGAGTGACGCCCCCACGGGTCCGAGTTACCTGGGCTACCAGGGGAAAATGGTAGTACCTGGCAGTAGGTATAAAATGCTTCAATAACAATGTCGAGTTTTAAAACTAAATTACCCCAGGTGGGTAGAGTACTACGCTCACAATCCCACACGGCCGGTGTACCTGGTATGTCGGCTGTCTGCTCCACGGATTCTGGGGGGACCAGTAATTCGATTGTTATCGATACCTTAACACTTAGGAATCGTCTGGTGAATCGACATGGCAACACCTACAACTCTTGTCGCGTTCAAGTTGATGACAGAAGGGCTTGTTCGAAAAATGATGCATCTTCTTCCTCGGTTAGCGGCATGCGCAGCGTGACACCGAGTATGGCTACTGCGACAACAGAAGAGGAAAATAATACCAAATCTCCTCCACCGGTTTCTGCTGTTTCTGGAGTATCGCAGGACGGTACATGTATGACCACTAAAGCCGGAAAGCCCAGGAAGCGTATGAAGTGGACTACAGAGATGAATTCATTCATTATACGTTCCTATTTTAAAATCACTAAAAGTGAGACAGATCTAACAACTTACAGATTCGCCCTTCATCGAGCATTTATAGAACAATATCCGGAGTTTCAACATGTTACAGAGCAACGTATTGCTGACCAGCGTCGAACAGTTATTAAAAACAATTTAATACCTGGTCCACTAATTCAACAAATACGAAGTGAAGTCCTTCTTGAGCTCCGAACAGAAGACGATCATAATGTAATCCAACATACAAATGATCAGCTGGATAATATAAGACTTGATGACCACACTAGCGAGGAGACACCAAACATGGATCAAAACGAAAACATAGATAATGACACACAAACAGACGAACACAAAAATGCTGTTGCCGAACTATCTAAAGCAATAGTAGAATTTGATGGTACCAACCCAATTCAGCGACCAATATTGCCCAAACTGAGATCAAATAAGAACACCAATAGGATTCTTGCACTTTTTAATCTACTTTTAAATGATCGTGCTAAGGACTGCCAAACACTGGAAGAAATCCACAACCGTATCTACTGTGGTGCAGTTGCAGTGCTACGAAGTCACAACCAACAAATCCGGTTTCCCAACAAAAACTGTTCCGAAAAGAAGAAGCAACATAAACCTTGGTGGCAACAGCGACTCGAGAAGTCCATTAATGACATAAGGAAGGAGTTGGGACAACTTACAGAATTTAAAACCAGCACAAAACCCTCCAGATGCTTAACTAAAAGTGTCAAGAAAATCTTTAAAAAAATTAAAACTAACACAGAACATCCAAGACATAAGGAACACTTATGCTCATATATGGACCTTCTTAGACAAAAGCTAAAAGCCAAATCTAAACGATTGTCTCGATACGTTAAATGTACTAAAAAGAAGCAACAAAATCACTTATTTGACAACAATGAAAAGCTGTTCTATAGACAACTGAGTAGCGTAGGAACAAACAGCAACGATAATCTCCCAAGTAAGCATGAACTTACTGACTATTGGTCTTCAATATGGTCCAATCCTCAAAAACACAACGAGAGTGCCGAATGGATTCAATCTGAGAAGGATAAGTCAAACATTGCTCCAATGTTGTTTAATAACACAACAACAGCTGAAGTAAACCAAGCAGTAGGAGAAACTAACAGTCGGAAAGCTCCAGGAATTGATAATATCCACAATTTCTGGTACAAAAAATTTGACAGCTTACACGAGATAATCGCATCAAAATTTACACATATTCTTAAACATCCAGAAGACATTCCAGCCTTTCTTACTCATGGTTAAACTCATATGCTTCCCAAAACAGCTAACACACAGGACCCCTCACAGTATAGACCAATCACATGTCTTCCAACGCTTTATAAGATACTAACATCTTGCATTACTAACCGAATTTATAGACATGTCGACCAAAATAACATCTTGGCAGAGGAGCAAAAGGGATGTAAACGTGGTCACCAGGGATGCAAAAAACAACTTGTTATTGACTCTGTGATCCTAAGGCAAGCGCAAAAGCAATGTCGCAACATATCGACTGCTTTTGTAGACTACCGTAAGGCATTTGACAGCGTACCACATTCCTGGCTCTTAAGTGTTTTAAACATCTATAAAGTACATCCCACCATAGTTACTTTTCTTGAAACTTCGATGAAGCAATGGCGAACAAGCCTTCAGGTAAACATTAATGGACAGTATATTAAGACTAACGAAATTGTTATTCGCAGGGGAATATTCCAAGGTGACTCACTTAGTCCACTGTGGTTCTGTTTGGCAATGAATCCACTGTCTACCATGCTCAATGACACAAAATATGGCTTCAATCTTAAGACTACTAGAAACACCAACTGCACCGTTTCCCCTCTTCTTTATTTGGATGATATAAAAATTTTTGCTGCTAATCAACAACAAATTGAACATCTTCTGGATATAACCGAAAGGTTCTCCAGTGATATACACATGGAATTTGGTTTAGATAAGTGCAGAACCTTAAACATCGAAAAGGGAAAAATTGTCAATGGAGATGTGTCGCTGCCTAATGGAGATATAATCGCTGCCATGCAGAATGGGGAAACCTATAAATACTTGGGATTTCAACAAGCCAGATTATTAGACCAAAAACAGTCCAAGTCCAAAATCAAGGATCAGTATACACAGAGGGTTAGTTCATTACTAAAATCGGAACTGAACGCAGGAAACCTTAATAGAGCAATTAATACATATGCCGTACCTGTGTTAACTTATTCGTTTGGGATTCTAAGATGGACAAAAACTGAATTGGAAGATATTCAGAGAACAACAAGGACTATGATGACCAAGTACAGATATCACCATCCAATATCGTCGGTATTTAGAACAACATTGCCGAGAAAGGAGGGAGGAAGAGCTCTATGTGACATAATCAATCTACACAATAAGCAGATAAATAAATTACGAGACTTCTTTATTACTAAATCAACATCATCTAATTTACACAAATTTATTGTAGGAGCAGATAAAAATTATTCCCCTCTAAATTTAGCAGGTCCTAATGTGGATTTAGAAGTAACAACAGATGCTGAGAAACACGTAAAATGGGCCCAAAAAGCTCTACATGGTCGACATCATCACGACCTTAACCAACCACACATTGACAAAATAGCATCAAATAGGTGGCTTGCTGACGGTACCTTGTTCCCAGAGACTGAAGGATTTATGATGGCCATTCAGAATCAAGTAATTAATACGAACAACTACAAAAAATTTGTTATCAGGGACCAAACTATTACATCGGACGAGTGTAGACGGTGCCAACAAACGTCGGAAACCATACAACACATCACATCAGGATGTTCAACCATAGCCAACACGGATTATTTACGCAGGCACAACCAGCTGTGTAATATTATCCACCAGAAACTGGCCAACAAATATGGACTGCTGAATACATATACACCGTATTACAAGTACAATCCACAGGCAGTGCTCGAGAATGCAGATTTTAGACTCTACTACGATAGGTCCATTATCACCGATAGACAGGTGACGAATAATCGACCCGCCATTGTAGTAGTGGATAAAAAAGCTAATTCAGTGCTGTTAGTCGATGTTGCAGTTCCAAACAACAACAATATATTGAACAAATACAATGAAAATATAGCAAAGTACACCGATCTTGCTATAGAAGTAGGGCAGATGTGGCATGCAGAAAAAGTGGAGGTGGTACCGATCATCGTATCATCAACTGGACTCATTTCCAAAAGTCTTGAAGACAGTCTTAAAAAACTCGATCTTCATAAAAACACTTTTATTGACTTGCAAAAAGCGGCAATTTTAAACACATGTCATACTGTTAGAAAATTTTTAAATATGTAAATTTTGAGCCTAATCCCATTTGCGTTTACGCTCGGGATAGGTAAATATTACCAGCGAAAGCAGAGTAAGTGCATAAGTCTTTTGATAATAATAATAATAATAATAATAATAATAATAATAATAATAATAATAATAATAATAATAATAATAATAATAATAATAATAATAATAATAATAATAATAATAATAATAATAATAATAATAATAATAATAATAATAATAATAATAATAATAATAATAATAATAATAATAATAATAATAATAATAATAATAATAATAAAATGGCTCAGCAAAGAACTACATGGACGATATCCTGCATTAATCAAACAAAACCACATTGATAAGAAAGCATCATTAAAATGGCTTAAGAAGGGACAACTGTTCCCAGAAACAGAGGGGTTTGCCATGGCCATTCAAGATTAAGTAATTCCTACACGTAATTACCAAAAATACATCATGAAACAACACTTAGAGACAAACAAATGCCGAATGTGTGGAGAACAAACAGAGTCGATTGAGCACATAGTGAGCGGATGCACAGTATTAGCCCCTAATGAGTACACGAAAAGACATGACAACGTAGGAAAAATTATATACCAAGAACTTATTAAAAAAAAATTAAACCTGATTTGCCACACACTCCATACTATAAACTAAAACCAGATGCTGTGTACGAAAATGAAAATTACAAGCTATATTGGAACAGAGAAATAATTACAGATGTATACATACCACATAACAGACCAGATATGGTGCTTGTGAATAAACAAACCAAACAAACATACATCATAGACATGGCAATCCCGCTCCCAACAAATATTCAACGAAAACATCAAGAAAAAATAAACAAATATTTACCATTAGCAAATGAGATCAAAGACATGTGGAGCCAAGATCGCGTTAACATTGTGCCAATAATCCTCGGAGCTACTGGGGAAATACCATCAGCAACACTCGATGGCCTTAAAACCCTGGAAATAAATGAAAACATATGTAGTCAAATGCAAAAAATTACTTTGATAGAAACTACTGGAATCGTACGTAAAGTTATGAACTTACGTTAGAAAACATCCTAAAACATTTACTTACACCGTAGACCTGGCTTCGAAGGTATAAAATGCATTGTAGTTATAATAATGTCAGAAAACTTAAATATCACTCCACACGGCGGGACTGCGGTGCTGACTGCCAAGGTTCGGACCCGTCGAGATGCCCAGTCAGTCATGGAAGAGATGGGAATATCGCATGATACTCTTCCACGAAACCCTCCTACCACATCATCAATCGTTGCTGAAAGAGTTAGCCCAGATCATCGACCTGGGACTTCTGAAGCACTAATCAGACGAAGAATTAAGTGGACACAAGAAATTAATAAAACCGTTATTGAAATTTACCTCCACGAAACAAGATGTGAGCAGATTAAGACAGCATGGAGGAAAAAACTTTATAAATTTATCGAGAAATATCCACATCTGAATTATTTAACAGAGCAAAATCTAGCAGATAGGAAAAATGCGATATTAAAGAAAAACCTTTTATCTCAGAATATTGTCAATGAACTCCGACAGAACGTTCAATTAAAAATACAAGAAGCCTATACAACTACCTACAACAGAAATGATAACGAAACAATAGATGATCCAATAGATAGACAACAGAACAATTTAGATAGTCTTACATTAAACCAAAACAGTGGTCAGCCTGAAGAGGAAGAAGTATATAAAAATAGATCTAACAGCAATAGGGACTTTATAAATCAAATTGATAATCAAACAACACAGATAGAAAGAGAGTATGCAGAGCAAATACAAACAGAATTTTCTACAGCTAAATTAATATGGGCAGAAATACCCCTAGAAGACAGAGCAAACATACCCAAACAAAATAACTCAAAAAAACTAGCTATGCTTACAAAAATATTCAACCAAAAAATCATTCCAGAAGAAATACCTCATATTAATACCCTAGAACATATCCAAAACATTCTTTATCTTGCAGCATATACAATATCCATATGTAATGGAGCCAAAATAAAATTTAATGAAAATAACACACGAAAAACAAATGTAGCACCTAAATGGGAAATGAGAATTCAAAAAGAAATTGATGAATTAAGAGCATCTATAGCACGTCTACTAGAATACAAAAAAGGAAATAAAGCAAGACGACTCAATAATAAAATTAATCAAATAATGAGAAAGTACAACCAACATACAAAATATGACCCACAAAATGAAACCATTAATGAAGTTATAGACACAATAAAACAAAGATTACAAATACTATCAAAAAGAATGCGTAGATATTAAACAAGTAACAAAAGAAAAAGTGATAATGCCGTATTTAATTCCAACCAAAGGATGTTCTACACCAAAATTAAAAACACAGTAGAAAAAGAAATACTTCTAACACCAGAAACGAAACACCTGGAAGAATTTTGGGGTGGAATTTGGAAAAATCCTACTCAACACAACAAAGATTCAAATTTCATAGATATTATAGAGACAAAGTGCTCAGAAGTAACCCAGATGGCCGATAATCAAATAACCTCAAGTATGCTTCGTATCCAAATCAATAAAATGCACAACTGGAAATGCCCTGGTCCCGACAAAATCCAAAATTATTGGATCAAAAACCTAAGTAATCTGCACAACAAAATCTTAGAAATAATCAATCAGACAATAAACAATCCTAACAGCATCAGCGACCAAATATGCGAAGGTATCACATATTTAAAAGCTAAAAGTAACGATACGTTAGATCCATCCAAATACCGTCCTATTACATGTCTAAACACCATATACAAACTAATAACAGGATGCATAACACAAGCTATCAGCAATCATTGTGAAAATAATAAGATCATATCTGAAGAACAAAAAGGAAGCAGAATAGGAACTCAAGGATGCAAAGAACAAATCACAATAGATGCAGTCATCATGAACCAAGCTACAAAAAAAAAGCGGAACCTCTATACATGTTTCATAGATTATGTAAAAGCATACGATAAAATCCCACATTCTTGGATAATCTACATAATGAATCTATACAAAATAAATACCAAATTCATAGAATTCCTACAAACAGTAATGAATAAATGGAAGACAACTATAACTTTAAACACCAGACATAAAAAGATAAAAACCTCTAAATTACACATACAACGAGGTATATTCCAAGGAGATAGCCTAAGCAGTCTATTGTTTTGTCTATGTATGAACCCATTATCAACACTGTTACAAGAAAACAGTAAAGGTTATAAGATCAAAAATCCAGCATCAAATCATATCATAACCCACCTGTTCTACTTTGCCGACCTCAAACTGTACTCAGATTCAAAACTAAACCTTCTTAATTCATTAAAAATGGTCGAACAATTTAGCACCGACATCAAAATGGAACTAGGGACAGACAAATGTAAAATACAAGCATTAAATAAAGGCAAAATAACTACCAACACAGAATACATAACCACATCTCTTGAAAATATTGATGCAATGGAACCAACAGAATATTACAAATATTTAGGAATAGAGCAAAATAGAACAATAGATCACACATATACCAAAAACAAATTTAAAACAATATTTAATCAACGTCTCAGAATGCTTTCAAAAACTAGCCTAAACTCTAAAAATCTTACTAAATCAATAAACACATTTGCAATACCGATCCTTACTTATTCATTTGGGTTAATAAAATGGTCCAAAACTGACCTAGAAAGCCTTGACAGAAATATCAGAAAAACCCTCACAACCTTCAACAAACATCATCCGAGGAGTGCAATAGAAAGAATCACTATACCAAGAAAGAAAGGGGGAAGAGGTTTCATAGACATTGAATCACTACACAACAAACAGATCAACAATATGAAAGAATATTTTCACAAGAAACGAAGAAACTCAAACCTCATTACAGCAATAACAGAAGCAGACGATCATTACACCCCACTAAACCTTAAAGATAACACAACATATAATACCACAAACTCTCTTGAAACAAAGATCAATGCATGGAAAAGCAAACCTCTGCACGGAAGATATCCCAATGAAGTGAACCAGGAATATGTCGATGAAGTACAATCGTACAAGTGGTTAACTGAAGGGAGACTTTTTCCAAAAACAGAGGGATTCTTTATTGCAATCCAAGACCAGGTAGTGGCAACAAAAAATTATCGACGATACATACTTAAAGATCCAACAGTACAAGATGACAAATGCAGATGGTGCGGTAATCAATCTGAAACTACCCAACATATTATGGCAGGATGTTCAGCTCTGAGTCAAACAGAATATCTCCTAAGACATGACAACATGGGTAAAATATTACATCAACAAATAGAAACAAAATTTTTCAGCTCTAAACAAGACAAGCAATACTGGGATTACACCCCACAACCCATAATAGAAAATGAAGAATATGCCCTATACTGGAACCGAACCATCTACACAGACCGCACCATACATCATAACAGACCAGACACAATCTTATGGAAAAAGAGAGAAAAAACCGTCCACCTTATTGATTATGCAGTCGTTAATAGTAACAACATAACATCTACCTATAATGAGAAAATAAAGAGATACGAAGGTTTAATATCAGAAATAAAAGTGTTATGGAAAGTAAATGTAATTAAAATACACCCAATAATAATGTCAACCACAGGAGTCGTTCCAAAATCAATGTCCAAACATCTTGAAGAACTCGACATTAGCAAAACTATTATAACAACTATGCAACACTCCGTAATATTATCAATATGTCATCTGTTCCGTAAAACACTGAATTAATCTGTTCGCAAAGGTACTATTTGAACTGGCATACCGCCCGCAAATAGGATCGTAAACTTACCCATCAAGGAGATAATCCGAGAGAATAATAATAATAATAATAATAATAATAATAATAATAATAATAATAATAATAATAATAATAATAATAATAATAATAATAATAATAATAATAATAATAATAATAATAATAATAATAATAATAATAATAATAATAATTTCTTGGATGGTACTCCTTTACCTTGTTGGTCAGACGTAAAATTTCTAGGCGTAAAATTTCCATATCGACTCCAAATTGACCTGGATAAAACATATAGAACTCTTGATAAACAAGTGCAAGTCTGTCCTAAATATTTTTAAGTGTCTGTGCTCGACTAAATGGGGTTCAGAGACACACGTTCTCCTGAAAGTCTATAGGAGCCTTGTCCTGTCCAAAATTGATTATGGCTGTGTTGTCTATTCGTCGGCAAAGGCATCACTGTTAAAGAAACTGGATGCCGTCCACCATCAAGGTATCCGTTTATGTCTTGGTGCGTTTCGTACAAGTCCCGTGGATAGCCTGTATTGTGAAAGTGGATTGATGCCATTGGATCTGAGACGAGAGACTTTAATCCTCAATTACGGATACTCAATAATAAGCAATAAGTGCCACCGAAACTACCAAATGTTAACGTCTTGCCTCTCAGAGTATGAAAGCAGACCAGCTGCCACAAGACCATTCCGAATTCGTTTTCAAGAATTGTGTGCACGATTGGAACTGCCCCAACTAAATTTGGCAGATGCTGGTATTGCTAGCGAATTTCCTTCATGGAAAATAACCTCAGTGCAACTGCACAAAGAGCTTACTGAGCTTCCCAATAAGAAGGAGACGGATCATGTGCTGTTTAGACAGGCTTTCGCGGACTTGCTTTCTAGGTTGAAAGCTGACACTGTGATCTACACGGACGGATCAAAGACGGATGATGGAGTTGGAAGTTCGATGGTGATCAATAAGTGCTGCCACTCATGGACGCTTCCACCAGAATCATCAGTTTTCTTCGCAGAGCAGTACGCCGTGTGGCAGGCCCTGCATTTCTGTCTAATGTCGATGGGCAGGACGTTTGTTGTTGTAACAGACTGTCTATCTATTATGGATAACCTCACTGCTGTAGATACACGGGATCCCATAGCTCAGATGAGTCGTGATTGCCTAGCACTATGCGAAGAGGCACGGAAAAGCGTTAGGTTTGTGTGGATTCCCAGCCACTGTGGTGTGCCTGGCAATGAAGCAGCTGATAAGGCTGCCCGACGTGCAGCTGAGGAAAGCACCTTAGATGTTTCTATGGTCAAATTGACAGATCGGAAAAACTCAATTCGCCGAAAAATCCGTATAAAATGGCAACAAAGGTGGAACGAAACCAGAACAGGGTTAAGACGAGTGTCGAATGAGTTAGGACCTTGGACCCCTGCGAGAACCCTACAGAGGAGTGAACAAGTTCGAGTACAACGATTAAGGATTGGCCACACTGCACTTACACACAGTTTTCTCCTATCCAATGATGACCCCCCGTTGTGCAGCTGGTGCGGGTAAATGACCAGTGTGGAACACATTCTAGATGAATGTCAAGTTCTGGCGCTAGTTCGGCGAAGATTTCTTAAAACACAGAGAGAATGGTGGAATTACCTCGCAGATGGACCTGGGATTAGCCAGGTAGTCGACTTCGTCAAGGAAACAGGAATTTTCTGGCAGCTGTAAAATAAATCTGAATGGGGCTAATAACCGCTGCTGTTGATGCCCATTAAAAAAAAAAATAATAATAATAATAATAATAATAATAATAATAATAATAATAATAATAATAATAATAATAATAATGAAACACTTGTGAGGACTTTAAACACAATTTATTTACAAATTGTAAGAATACAAGAATTCAGCTGGTTACAAATTACTAACTGTCACTTTTTACTTTAAAAACTTCACAAAAGCTGAACGAACACTAACTCACTACCGCGAATGACCCGCTTTATATATCAAAATACTTGACATCTCGATTTTTCTAGAAATAACTATTTACTAAAATCCAAATATTACTAGAATGTTCGCGAATAACTACCAACCTAAAATAATTATAAATCATGTCGAGTTCCTGTCAAAACCTTCTTCCTCATTCACGGACTCTACCCTTTATGGCAAGCAGCTACATAAAAATACATGCATTCCTCTCGCGCTTCTGTCACAATCATCCGTCACATTCATCCGTCACACATCTGTCACCCGTTACACTGCCCCCTCCTTAGGTTCATTCCTCCCGGAATGTGATAACTCTCCGGAGTAGACTTCAGGGTCATCTTCGGAACTGGTCGAACCCTCTACCCGAAGTTGCTGTACCTCCCTACTGTGGTCACCCTGATATAACGCCAACCTATCATGATGGACTACGACGGGTTTTCCTTTGGGGACTCTAACAATCCGATAGATCACATCATTGAATTTCGTTTTATCAAATATGGACCTTCCCACTTCTTTTGAAGTTTCGGACACACACCCCGTTTCCGTCGAGGATTATAGAGCCAGACCAATTCCCCAGGTTCATAAGTGTTTCCTGTTGCTCGTGAGTCGTAGTACCTTTTCATCCGGTCACTGGAGAGTTGTAGTTTGTGGCGCACCAGTTCATGAATATTTTCGATCTTCTTCTGAAGATCTCCGACGTATCCTTCACCGGTTGCTATTTCACCAGGCTTGCTCCCATATATCAAATCGCAAGGTAATCTAGTTTCCCTACCAAAGAGGACTTTCGCAGGTGTCTGACCCGTAGATTCGTTGACAGCCGATCGGATAGCCATTAAAAATAGCGGAATATGTTTATCCCAATCTTTCTGATGTTTTGAGACCACTTTCGATAAATAATTTGCAATGGTTCGGTTCATTCGTTCAACCATTCCATCAGACTGTGGATGCATCGCTGTAGTTCTAGTTTTATGGATACCTAATCGTTTGCAGACTTCTTGAAATAGCTTGCTTTCAAAATTTCTTCCCTGATCTGCGTGCAGCTCCAACGGTACCCCAAAACGGCTAATGAACTCGTTGACCAGAATATCGGCCAAGGTAGGGGCTTCTTGGTTGGGAACAGGGTAGGCTTCCACCCATTTAGAAAAATAGTCCATCACAACGAAGATGTATTTATTTCCAACCTCACTGGTTGGTAGTGGCCCCAACACATCTACGGCGATTCTTTCGAATGGACTTCCGACAAGGTATTGCTGCATCTCTGCTTTAGGGTTACGATTAGGTCCATTGCTAGCAGCACACGTCGTGCATTTGCGGCACCAATCTTTAACATCGTTGGAGCAATTAACCCAATAAAATCTATCCCGGACTTTTTGCAGCGTCTTTGTAATACCTAGGTGTCCTCCAGATATGTCATCATGAAGTTGTTTTAAAATTTCCGGCACCGTACTTCTTGGGACCACAATTTGTTTCTTGATTTCTAAACCATCAGGGTTTTCAACTATCCTTTTAAGGAGCCCTCCGTCTAAAGTCAAAGAATTCCATTGGGCCCAATAGGATTTTAAGACCGGAGAGGACGATGATACCTCTCGCCATGGGGGACGCTGACCCGTTCTTTTCCATTCCAGGATCTTCCTAATAACGTGATCGTTGTTTTGTTCCTCTTCCATCCTGGAGCACAAGTCGTCTGGCACCACTTTTATTAGAGCGAGCTTCTCGTTTTGTTCGAGTCGACTGCAATTTGTGCAATTAGGTGGGCATGGCCTTCGAGAAAGTGCATCGGCGTTACGGTGCTTAGTTCCAGGTCTATGTTCGATTTCAAAATCGTATTCCTGGAGTTTTTCCAACCATCTTGCTATCTGCCCCTCTGGATTTCTAAAGCTCAGTAGCCACTTTAAACTGGCATGGTCTGTTCTAATTAGGAATCTTTTGCCGTATAAGTATTTGTAGAAATGTTCCACAGACTTCACAACTGCGAGGAGTTCACGTCTCGTTACACAATAGTTTCTTTCGGATTTTGATAATGTCTTGCTAAAATATCCTAGAACTCTTTCTTTTCCGTCTTGAAGTTGTGAAAGTATAGCTCCGATTCCCACATTGCTAGCGTCGGTATCCAGAATAAGTCTGCCGTCAGGACGAGGATAAGCGAGAACAGGGGCCGAAGTCAATTCTTTCTTTAAAAATTCAAAGGCTTTTTGGCATTCTTCACTCCAACAAAAAGTCTTATCTTGCTCAGTTAGTCTCGTTAAGGGCTTGGCGATGTCTCCAAAATTTCTAACAAATCGTCGGTAATATGAGCAAAGACCCAGGAAGCTGCGAAGTTGATGCTTATCAGAAGGGACCGGCCACTCTTGAACGGCTTGAATCTTGGCGGGGTCTACAGTAACGCCATTCTTGCTTACAACATGTCCCAAATAACTGACCTGTCTCTGGAGCAAGTTACATTTCTTAACATTCAATGTTAGATTGGCCTTTTTCAGTCGTCGAAAAACTTCTTCTAGGTTAGCCAAATGTTCCTTAAAATCCTTACCCATGATAATGATGTCATCTAAGTAGACCAAACAAGATTCCCAGGATAAACCTCGAAGAATAGTTTCCATCAACCTTTCAAAGGTAGCAGGAGCATTGCATAAGCCAAATGGAAGGACGGTAAATTGCCACAAACCTGATCCACTAGTGAAGGCGGTCTTCTCTTTATCAGAAGGATCCATTTCAACCTGCCAGTATCCGCTCTTTAAGTCTAACGTAGAGAAAAGGGTAGATCCACCCAAGGCGTCGAGGGCATCGTCAATCCTCGGAAGGGGATAACTATCCTTCTTCGTAACCTCATTCAACTTCCTATAGTCAACGCAGAACCGCATTGATCCGTCTCTTTTCCTTACCAATACAACGGGAGAAGCCCACGGACTATTGGAGGGTTCAACTATTCCATCCCGAATCATTTCTTGGAGGGCCTTGTCCGCTTCTTCCTTTTTAACTTGAGGCAATCGTCGGGGTGCCTGACGAATCGGACGGGCATCGCCAGTCTCAATCTTGTGCTTGACTATGTCGGTCCTTCCCAGTTTACTTCCAGAACCGAAGACAGGTTTATAGCGGTAGATTAAGTCTCTTACCTGCTTCTTTTCTATTTTTGACAGAGATGGGTCTAACCTAGTCATTAATTGTTCTATGTCGTTGGTTCTGTCCGATTCAAAGGCTCCTACCTGGTGAATCACGGCCGTTACCGGTTCCAAGGTACCGATTTCGGTGTTCTTTCGCAGAAGAACTGGATGATCATTCATGTTAATGATTCGGATTGGTACCTCTTTGGCTGATCTAACTAGAGCTTTTCCGACCAGAAGTCCTCTTCCCAATATCTGATCATGGTTCTTAGGTTCTACCATAGCTGGGGTTCCATCCGGCTCTACTTCCTCTAGTCGTGCCGGTACAATACATTCGCACGTCGCTGGAAGTTCGATGTCGTCAGATAGTTTCAACGGGGCGATAGCTTCATGTTTTCGATGTAGAAGCAATTCTTCCTTTTCCGTATGAAGTATCCGTCGTCCCAAATCCAAGCGAAAACAACAGTTGTGCATTACGTCCATACCCAGGATAGCATCTTCATCGATATCAGCCACTAATATCGAATGAGAAAGACAAGTTGAACCAAACTGTAGGGACAGGTTAACCTCTCCGTAGACTTTGGCAGGTTCCCCAGTAGCGGTGCGCAGTCTCCAAATGGTAGGCGACATCTTCCTAGCCACGACAACTGTCGGCCGTACCACAGTTTTTGTAGCTCCAGTATCCACCAGCATGTTGTATCTCTTTCTGTCAATCAGGGCTTCGACGTATAAGCTGCCTGCTTGGTGTTTTAATATTGCTACCTTGACCGTAGGAGGGGCTTTGCAATGGTTTGGGGTCGATGTCGCCCTCCAGGAGTCGACCCTTTTTAGTTTTCCTGCTTGGGAGACGGTAGCAGAAGACGTTTCCTTGCGTGGACATGAGTTTTTCACGTGCCCTAGTTCTCCACAATTCCAACATCGTATAGGTCTCCGTCTCCTTGTGGGTAATAATTTCATTAGCCTTTCCACTAATCCATCGACGTCGGTGGCGGGTGCTATCACGTTGTTGTCATCAGCAGTCATCTCCCTTATTCGTGCAACTCCCCGCGATGCTTCCGTTGCCGCTTCGAATTCAAGTGCAATGGTTAACGCATCGACAAGGTCTTTCGGTCGGGCCAACCGCACAGCTCTTTGTAACTCCGGGTCCCTAAGGCCATCGGTGAAGGTTTGGACTGCTAGACACTCCAAGAACTCTTCTGCTGCTGTCGGATAAGCAAAGCGAACCATTCTAGCTACTTCTGTCTCGAACTCCTGGATAGATTCTCCACTCTTCTGTTTACGGTTCTTCAGCTGTGTTCGGTACACGGGTTGTAGGTGAGTCTGACCATACCTCATCTCCAGGCGATGTACTAGTAGCTCGAAGTTGTCAGCTTCGTCGGGCTTAAGGGAATGCAAGACATTCAAAGCATCGCCTCGCAACGCTATGGTTAGAGATATTGCCTTTTCCCTGGATGACCATCCGTTCGCCCTGGCCGCCGCGTCGAATTGCTTGACGTAGTTGGACCACGAAGTTGTTCCATCAAAGATAGGAGGTTTCATTGTTGACCGCATCTGTGTAGTGTCTCCGCTTCCCCGTCGTTCGACATCCACGCTGAAAGTTTCCATTCTTTCCGCATCTCCCTCGCCGCGGTGGACGTAGCGATCTTGCCGAAGGACTTCTATTTCTTTCTGAAGTTGTTGAATCATCGCATTCATTTTGGTATCTTCATTGCGTAGTTCGGCTACTTGCTGGGATTGCTCATTTCTTAATGTGGATATTTGTTGTGAAACATAGCTTGACAACTCTTCACGCATTTGATGGACCAGTTCTTCTTGTTTCTTCATCTGCTCCTCTTGCTGGCTCTTCATTTGATCTTTCAGCTCTTCTTGTTGACTGGAAATTCTAGTGGCAAGCTCGGCTAATTGTTGTGCTTGGTCTTCTTGCTGGATTGTCATCCGGTTGGTAAATTCTTCTTGCTGGCTCGTAATTCTATTTGTAAGTTCAGCTAGTTGCTGAGCTTGGTTCTCTTGTTGGCTCTTCATTTGATCTTTCAGCTCTTCTTGTTGACCCTTTATCTGACTGGACAGTTCGGACATTGCTTTGTGCATAGGATCTTCGAATTCCACCGAGTCAGGGTCAATATTTATACTTAAATAGTACTCACGTAATCTGTTGATTAAAACAGTTTTTCCTCCGGTGGTATCCAAATCCAATTCTTCCAACTCTCTTCTGAGCTCAGCCACCAACAGTTCACGTAACTTCTTTCCAGGCATTCTTGCTTCTTCACCCCACACCTGACACCAATTTGAAACACTTGTGAGGACTTTAAACACAATTTATTTACAAATTGTAAGAATACAAGAATTCAGCTGGTTACAAATTACTAACTGTCACTTTTTACTTTAAAAACTTCACAAAAGCTGAACGAACACTAACTCACTACCGCGAATGACCCGCTTTATATATCAAAATACTTGACATCTCGATTTTTCTAGAAATAACTATTTACTAAAATCCAAATATTACTAGAATGTTCGCGAATAACTACCAACCTAAAATAATTATAAATCATGTCGAGTTCCTGTCAAAACCTTCTTCCTCATTCACGGACTCTACCCTTTATGGCAAGCAGCTACATAAAAATACATGCATTCCTCTCGCGCTTCTGTCACAATCATCCGTCACATTCATCCGTCACACATCTGTCACCCGTTACAATAATAATAATAATAATAATAATAATAATAATAATAATAATAATAATAATAATAATAATAATAATAATAATAATAATAATAATAATAATAATAATAATAATAATAATAATAATAATAATAATAATAATAATAATAATAATAATAATAATAATAATAATAATAATAATAATAATAATAATAATAATAATAATAATAATAATAATAATAATAATGGTTAGGTTAGGTTAGGTTAGGCAGAAGCTAAAGGCAAAATCCAAAAGATTATCTCGTTACGTCAAATGTACTAAAAAGAAACAGCAAAACCACTTATTTAACACCAATGAAAAGCTGTTCTACAGACAACTTAGTAGCGCCGGAACAAACAACTACCACAATCTTCCAAGTAAGGATGAACTTACTGACTATTGGTCTTCAATATGGTCCAATCCTCAAAAACACAACGAGGGTGCAGCATGGATAGAATCCGAGACAGACAAATCAAACATTGCTTCTATGGTGTTTGATAACATAACAACAGCTGAAGTAAACCAAGTCGTAGGAGAAACTGATAGTTGGAAAGCTCCAGGAATCGATAATATCCAAAATTTCTGGTACAAAAAATTTGACAGCTTACACGAGGTATTGGCATCAAAATTTACACACATTCTTCAATATCCAGAAGAAATCCCAGCCTTTCTCACTCATGGTTTAACCCATATGCTTCCCAAAACAGCTAACACACAGGATCCTTCGCAGTATAGACCAATCACATGCCTTCCAACGCTTTATAAGATATTAACATCTTGCATTACTAACCGAATTTACAGGCATGTTGACCAAAATAACATCTTGGCAGAGGAGCAAAAGGGATGTAAACGTGGTCACCAGGGATGCAAAGAACAACTTGTTATTGACTCTGTGATCCTAAGGCAAGCGCAAAAGCAATGTCGCAACATCTCGACTGCTTTTGTAGACTACCGTAAGGCATTTGACAGCGTACCTCATTCCTGGCTTATACATATTTTAAACATCTACAAAGTACATCCTACCATCGTTACTTTTCTTGAAGCATCTATGAAACAATGGAGAACAAACCTTCAGTTAAATATAAATGGTCAGCATTTTAAAACCGATGACATTGCTATTCGCAGAGGAATATTCCAAGGTGACTCACTTAGTCCACTGTGGTTCTGTTTGGCAATGAATCCACTTTCTCACTTGCTTAACGACACAAAATATGGCTTCAATCTTAAGACTAATAGAAACACCAACTGCACTGTTTCCCATCTTCTTTATATGGATGATATAAAAATTTTTGCTGCTAATCAACAACAAATTCAACATCTTCTGGATATAACCGAAAGGTTTTCCAGTGATATACACATGGAATTTGGTTTAGATAAGTGCAGAACTTTAAACATCGAAAAGGGAAAAATTGTCAATGGAGATGTGGCGCTGCCTAATGGAGATATAATCGCTGCCATGCAGAATGGGGAAACCTATAAATACTTGGGATTTCAACAAGCCAGATTATTAGACCAAAAACAGTCCAAGTCCAAAATCAAGGATCAGTATACACAAAGGGTTAGTTCATTACTAAAATCGGAACTGAACGCAGGAAACCTTAATCGAGCAATTAACACATATGCCGTACCTGTGTTAACTTATTCGTTTGGGATTCTAAGATGGACAAAAACTGAATTGGAAGATATTCAGAGAACAACAAGGACTATGATGACCAAGTACAGATATCACCATCCAATATCGTCGGTATTTAGAACAACATTGCCGAGAAAGGAGGGAGGAAGAGCTCTATGTGACATAATCAATCTACACAATAAGCAGATAAATAAATTACGAGACTTCTTTATTACTAAATCAACATCATCTGATTTACACAAATTTATTGTAGGAGCAGATAAAAATTATTCCCCTCTAAATTTAGCAGGTCCTAATGTGGATTTAGAAGTAACAACAGATGCTGAGAAACACGTAAAATGGGCCCAAAAAGCTCTACATGGTCGACATCATCACGACCTTAACCAACCGCACATTGACAAAACAGCATTAAATAGGTGGCTTGCTGACGGTACCTTGTTCCCAGAGACTGAAGGATTTATGATGGCCATTCAGGATCAAGTAATTAATACGAACAACTACAAAAAATTTGTTATCAGGGACCAAACTATTACATCAGACAAGTGTAGACGGTGCCAACAAACGTCGGAAACCATACAACACATCACATCAGAGTGTTCAACCATAGCCAACACGGATTATTTACGCAGGCACAACCAGCTGTGTAATATTATCCACCAGAAACTGGCCAACAAATATGGACTGCTGAATACATATACACCGTATTACAAGTACAATCCACAGGCAGTGCTCGAGAATGCAGATTTTAGACTCTACTACGATAGGTCCATTATCACCGATAGACAGGTGACGAATAATCGACCCGACATTGTAGTAGTGAATAAAAAAGCTAATTCAGTGCTGCTAGTCGATGTTGCAGTTCCAAACAACAACAATATTTTGGACAAATATAATGAAAAGATAGCAAAGTACACCGATCTTGCTATAGAAGTAGGGCAGATGTGGCATGCAGAAAAAGTGGAGGTGGTACCGATCATCGTATCATCAACTGGACTCATCCCCAAAAGTCTTGAAGACAGTCTTAAAAAACTCGATCTTCATAAAAACACTTTTATTGACTTGCAAAAAGCGGCAATCTTAAACACATGTCACACTGTTCGGAAATTTTTAAATATGTAAATTTTGAGCCTAATCCCATTTGCGTTTACGCTCGGGATAGGTAAATATTACCAGCGAAAGCTGAGTAAGTGCATAAGTCTTTTGATAATAATAATAATAATAATAATAATAATAATAATAATAATAATAATAATAATAATAATAATAATAATAATAATAATAATAATAATAATAATAATAATAATAATAATAATAATAATAATAAAAGTAAAACAGTACATGGTAAGTATCCCCAAGCTTTAGAAACATCCGACAAAACAGCCTCAACCAACTGGCTTACAAGAGGAGAATTATACGCCGAAACAGAAGGATTCATTGTAGCTATACAAGACAAGGTGATAGAAACAAGAAACTACAAAAAATATATAGAAAAGATACCAGGAGTTCAAGACACTTGCAGGCTCTGCAATAAAAAGCCAGAAACAATCGAGCACATCATATCAGCATGTGAAAAAATAGCACACACTGAATATTTGAAGAGACACAACCTCAGTGCAGCTATAATACATCAGGAACTTACCCATAAATACAAATTCAATACAGAAAAAAAAGTGCCCTATTACCAATATGTACCAAAACCAATTTTAGAGAATTCAGAATATAAAATAATGTGGGACTTTACAATACAAACAGACATAACAGTTGCTAGCAACCGCCCAGATATTACTCTTCTAGACAAAACCAATAAAACAGCATACTTCTTCGACATAACACACCCTGGTGATCATAACATCCTTGCAGCGGAACAAACAAAGCTAAGTAAATACCAAGAACTGGCAACAGAATACCAAAATATTTACAAACTGAAAACAGTTCTTATAATACCAGTAGTAGTTAGCGTAACTGGACTTATCACCAAAAATACGATGACACAGTTAACAAAACTTCAACTACATCATCTTCTTCCTACGATACAAAAATCAACAATTATGGAAACATGTCGCATCACGAGAAAAACACTACAGATCAGAGAATAAAACTTACCAGGTATTGCCATGGCCCCTAGTAAGATACCGAGAAATATTTATCTCGAGATTACCCATATAATAATAATAATAATAATAATAATAATAATAATAATAATAATAATAATAATAATAATAATAATAATAATAATAATAATAATAATAATAATAATAATAATAATAATAATAATAATAATAATAATAATAATAATAATAATAATAATAATAATAATAATAATAATAATAATAATAATAATAATAATAATAATAAACCCCGTGAGGGGGCGGGATAGAATACTCCCTCCGCAGCTGCGCGTGTCGTAAGAGGCGACTAAGAGCAAAAACCTGGCTGTAGGTATAAAAAGCAACCCATTAGTAATGGAGAGAGTGTTAAGGAATAGGACAATAAAGCCGCTACCTGAGGAGCGTCAGGGCACGTCTGGAGCTGGTGCTGGACGTGACAGTCAGCGAACCACCAGTGGTAGAGGGTTAAATAGGTGGGCCTCTGCCGGGAAACCCGAAGAAACAACACCCAACACAATAAATTTAGAAGATGGTAAGGAACCAGGCCACCAGGTTCCACCTGCCCCTAGTGTTTCAGTGGCATCCCAGCCTCCGACCACTAAGGCAGGAAAACCAAGGCAGCGCTTAAAGTGGACGACCGAAATGAATGAATTCATTATGCACTGCTACTACACGATAACAAATCTCGAAACAGACTTAACATCATACAGATTTGACTTACACACACAATTTACGCAAAAATATCCACATATGACAATTACAGAACAAAGAGTGGCAGATCAAAGAAGAACAATTGTCATAAATAATTTACTACCTCAAGCAACACTGAATAGGATCAAAGAAGAGGTGGCCAATATATTGCATAAACATACACAAATAGATACGCTAACACCCGCCCAAGCAGAAGATCTCCAGGGAAACATCACAACTATTACTTATGACCCTCCAGAAGATACTACAAATAACAATCTCGATACTGACACACTGAAAAAATTAACAGATTTATTAAGCACAACACTAATAGAATATACAGGCACAGATCCAATACTTAGACCAAAAATACCAAAAATCCGTAAAACTCGTGAGCTTATAAAAACGATAAACTTAATGAATACATACATATTACCCAAACATCTACACGACGACACCACAATAACAGATCTACATACACTCGTTTATGCTGGAGCAGTGACTATTGCCACCCACCTTAGCGGCAGACCTGTTGAACAAGCAGAGCACAAGCAAACACCAAAGCATATACCTGCTTGGCAAAAAAGGTTGGAAAACCAAATACTTGAAATCCGCCGGGAGCTCGGTAGACTTACACAATACACAAAAACCAATACACCCCTAAAGCTCAACAAGCATCTTCACAAAATTTTCGACAAAATACAGACACATACTAAACATGAGAAACATAATATTCACATAACAGAGTACATAGATACACTTAAACAAAAATTAACAGCTAAATCACAAAGACTCCAAAGATATAAAACATGTACGCAAAGAAAACAACAAAACACACTATTCACAATGACCGAAAAACAATTCTACCGACAATTAAAGACAGACAACTCACACTTACAAAATAATGGAGCGCCCACACAACAAGAACTGAAAAAGTATTGGTCTTCACTATGGTCACAGCCTGTCGAACATAACAGCGAAGCAGTTTGGACTAGGAGTGAGGAACAAAACACAAAAAATATACCACAAATGCCTTTCGGTAACATCACACCCCAAGAACTTACACAAATAATAAATCATACACACAAATGGAAAGCACCGGGGATCGATGGAATTCAGAACTACTGGTATAAGAAGTTCTCATGTCTTCATTCAGCTCTGGCAAAAAACATTACACACATAATATACAATCCCACCGATACACCTACATTTTTAACAAAAGGTATCACATACATGCAACCAAAATCCACAGACTCCAAAAATCCCACAAAATACAGACCCATAACATGTCTGCCAACATTATATAAAATTATAACATCTTGCATAACACAAAAAATATATGCACACATAGATCAACATAACATAATCACTGAGCAACAAAAGGGATGCTGAAGGGGTCACATGGGATGCAAGGAGCAATTACTTATAGACTCTGTTATCCTTGGACAAGCCAGCAAGCGACACAGACACTTACATGCTGCATATATAGATTACAAAAAAGCATTTGACAGTACACCACACTCATGGCTTATTCATATCCTGAAAATATACAAAATAAATACTACACTTATTAGATTTCTACAAAACATTATGCAAAACTGGAGAACCACAGTACACTTATCATTGAATAACGAACGTATTATCACACAAGATATACAAATAAGACGAGGTATATTCCAGGGCGACTCACTAAGTCCTCTCTGATTTTGCCTTGCTCTTAACCCTCTATCTAATGCACTCAATAGCACAAATTACGGATTCCACATAAAACATAACAAGACAACACATTACCAATTATCACACTTATTGTACATGGACGACATAAAACTATATGCTAATACGTCAGCCCATCTACAACAACTCTTAAATATCACCCACAAATTTTCACAAGATATACTCATGGAGTTTGGAATAGACAAATGTAGAACATTACACATTGAAAAAGGATGTCTATGTTCTGATCAGTTTAATATCGAAAGTGGGACAATAAAATCCATGGAAGAGGGTGAAGTGTACAAGTACTTGGGATTCCAACAGGCCAAGCTGATAGAACACAAGCACATAAAACAGATACTAACAGCAGAATATACGACAAGAATAAAAAACATACTTAAAACGAAACTAAATGCTAAGAACACTACAAAAGCCATAAACACATACGCCACACCAATACTAACGTATTCATTTGGAGTCATAAAATGGACACATACAGAACTAGAAAGCCTTCAAAGGAGTACTCGTACAATGCTTACAAAATACAATACACACCATCCTAAATCCGCAATATCCATCCTTCCTTGTACAATGGGTGGACGTGGTCTTATCGACATAACTTCACTTCATCTCAAACAAATAGAGACATTAAGAAACTTCTTCTACACCAAACAGCACACATCACCTCTTCACAAAGCCATATCACTTGCAGATACCACAATAACACCGCTTAACTTACACGACACCAACGCAGGTGTAGAGACTTGCATTTCTAACACTCAAACAAAAATTCAGTCATGGGCCCAAAAGCCACTCCATGGCCGATTTCCTCATGAACTGGATCAAACGTATGTCGATAAAGAAGCGTCGAACATGTGGTTGACTAGTGGAAAGTTATTCAGGGAAACCGAAGGATTTATGATGGCTATACAAGACCAAGTCATACAAACAAGGAACTACAGAAAGTATATTATTAAAGATACAACACTGTGATGAGACAACCGGTATAACGCATTTTCTATTATTAAGAAAATTAAGAATGTTTATTATGCACGTTTCTTACCTTGTAGTAACACGACCTGACCTAGACATTGCAGTATCACGTATAGGGTCACTAGCGGACGTACATTGACTGGTATGAGTTATTGTTTAATGTTATGAATACATAGGAATATAAATATGGTACAATGTAAATAAATCGATTCATTATTATCCTATTGTTATTGTTGATTCTATATAGTAAAACTGATGACTCGTTATTAGTGTAATTTTATGTATCATCAGAATAAGTAATTAAAAGTGACTTAAATTAAATGTGGTGTTTAACGTAAAACTGCTCCAGAACAACCCTCAACACATGGCGATCCTGCAAACGAACAAAAGGACATGGACTAAGAACTGGAAGAAGTAATAAGGCAAAACTAGAAATTAGAGGAAGATATGCAAATTAAGGTAAATACAGATTATTATTATGGGTGGAAAATCAACGAAGCAAGAAGTACAGGAAAATGGTGTCGTCAATAGTAATTTTATAGTACAAGAACAAGCGTTTCAACCCGACATAGAGGCCAAAACATTATTATACATCATCACTATTATTTTACTTTGCCAATTCATATGGTCCATCTGGAAGACGCATAGGAGAAACTTGAAGAGAAACATAGTAAGACACCTAGGAAACGGCCCAGTTATCAACACCGTCCCAGCCAAGCTCCAAGCATAATGGTAGAAATCAACCCCCAGCCCAAAGTGCTTCAGTCAATACTAAACTGTAAGTCATAAATGTACTCATTTTTATGAATTTCTTTCGTATGAACTCATTTTTACAATACTGTATTTATTATTTCGCTATTAATTTTTGTAAATGTCTGTGACTTGGGAACAAGTGTATAATAGATTAAATGCATATTCCGAAGAGATAACTAAACAAAGTAAACGGGTATTACCGATAATTTAGTTAAGCAGTTCAACTCATTTGCGATTTTAATTAACAAAAATTTCAACTTATTAAATGATGAACAACAAGTAGTATGCGAAAAACTTTTTGATAAAATCAGAGATAAGGTTCTCAGGGCATTTCAAGTAATAAATTGTAGATATACGGTACCAAAGGCTTTAGGTCAGTTAATAAATATTAATGTGTTAGAAGAGGTAAGCGATAGCGAAAGTGAAGAAAACATGGCTCTTAGTATGAATGAATTTTTCAATTTAGCGAGTAAAATTGTACCCAGCGAATTCAATGGAGACGCCAGTAAGCTGCAGTCGTTTACGGACGCTCTAGAGTTATTGAGATTAAATGCTGCCAATCATGAAGACACAGCGATACTATTCGTTAAGACGAGGTTAACCGGAAAAGCGAGAAGCCTAATAACGAACGAAAACACACTAGCCGATGTCATAACAACCCTGAAACATGGAATCAAGGGAGAAAGTTCAAGTTTAGTCATGGCAAAATTGGGCAAGTTCAAGCAAATCGGTAAGGATTTGACTACATATGCCACAGGTCTCGAAAAACTCATGGAACAAATGCAAGCTGCCTACAAAGCTGAAGGAATGCCAGCTAATTTAGTCTCAAAATACACAACGGAGGCTGTTACAAAATCAATAATACAAAACGCAGCAAGCGAAAGCCTGCGAACTATTATCGCAGCGGGTAATTTTAGCACGCCGCAAGATGTTATCACCAAATTAGTTTCGGTGGATGACGGGACAGAAAGGCAAGAAAGAATTCTAAACTTTAGGGCAAACCAATACCCAACCAGGGGTAACTATAACCCAGCTCGGAGAGTTAATCAGTGGCAACGGAACAGGGATAATTTTTCAGGTCCATCATCGAATCCGAATAATTATAGAGCACCACAAAGGAACTATGAAAACGGGCATCAGGGTAACTCTTTTCACAGAGGGAGACAGGAAAACTGGAGGAACCGAGACCAGGGCCGAGGGAGGTTCAATAGAAATAACAGATATACGAATGTGAGAGTGTGTGACAGCAAGGAACAGGAGGACGAGGTACAGAACCCACAATTGGGGTTTTGAATGATGAAACACAGGGTATGACTGAGGAATGTATGAATCGAGTAGATGGTCGTAAAAATAAAAGTAATATTAATGAAAAACTTATTCTTAATTTTAATTTATCATGTTCAAATTTTGTATATATACAGACTAACGTCTCTAAAAAGGTAGATACTTTCATTCTAGACACAGGCGCGGATATTTCACTATTAAAATTAACCGACGGCTTTCCGACACATTTAATATGTACTGACAATATTCTGACCATTAAGGGTGTAACCCAGGGAGAGGTCAAAACTAGGGGAAAAGTAAAAATATTTCTTTCAATCAAAGGACAAACATTTATACATTTCTTTCATATGGTAGATAAAAATTTTCCAATCCCAGCTAATGGTATAGTGGGAAGAGATTTTATTAGTCAATACAGATGTATGTTAGATTATGCGAACTGGAAATTTCACATTAACTGTCACTCAGACAGGCCGCTAAATATCAGAATCCACAGTAACCCAGAATTTGATACATTAACTATACCACCTAGATGCGAAGTTTATCGTATCGTGGAAATTTTTAAAAATTTAAGACAAGATAGGGTAACGGATCAACAGGAATTAGCTCCGGGAGTATTTTTAGCGAGATCAATCATATCAAAAGACAGTCCGTACGTGAAAATTTTAAACACGACAGACGAGAACGTTACGGTTAGGGTAAATTCAATTAACACTACAGACTTAGATTTATTTAATATTTATACGGTAACACAAAATAAAAGTAATAGATTAGAGTTAAGAAAACAGCTAAATTTAGAAGTACCAGAATACGTTAGGAACAAATTAGTAAGCCTTTGTGAGGATTTTTCCGATATATTTTCGTTAAAAAATGATATTTTATCACACAATAATTTTTATGAACAAAAAATTTCAGTCAAAGATAAAACACCGGTATACATAAAAAACTATAGAACACCGCATTCGCAATCAAAAGAACTAAACGATCAGGTACAAAATTTATTGGATCAAGGAATCATAGAACCGTCAATTTCTGAATACAATAGTCCAGTATTATTAGTACCAAAGAAATCAGCAACGGACGAAAAAGCGTGGAGATTATGTATTGATTTCAGGCAATTAAATCAGAAAATTATTACGGATAAATTTCCATTACCTCGAATAGATTCTATTTTAGATCAGTTAGGTAGAGCTAAGTGGTTTTCAGTCATAGATCTGATGGCAGGTTTCCATCAAATTCCTTTGGAACCATCATCTAGAAAGTACACTTCATTTAGTACTGAATTAGGCTCATTTCAATATACCAGGCTACCCTTCGGATTAAATATTAGTCCAAATAGTTTCTCAAGGATGATGTCAATAGCATTTTCAGGGCTCACTCCAGAGAAAGCATTTCTTTATATGGACGACATAGTCGTAATCGGGATGTCAGAGAATCATCATCTAGCAAATCTTAAAGAAACATTCCAAACGTGTCGCAAATTCAATCTAAAATTAAATCCACAAAAATGCCAATTCTTCAGGCGAGAAGTTACCTATTTAGGACACAATTTGTCAGATGAGGGCGTTTCACCAGATAAAGCCAAATTCGCTGTCATAGAGAAATATCCGATACCGAAAAACGCAGACGAAGTACGGAGATTCGTTGCATTTTGTAATTATTATAGGAAATTTATACCAAAATTCGCGGAAATATGTATCCCTTTGAACAGACTATCAAAGAAAAACGTTCAATTCGAATGGTCTGACGAATGTACGGAGGCATTTGAAACTTTAAAAAGAGCACTAACGCAACCACCAATCTTAAAGTACCCTGATTTTAGTAAACAGTTCATACTAACTACGGACGCCTCTGATAAAGCATGTTCAGCAATCTTAAGTCAAAGATATGGAGACATAGATTTACCGATAGCTTTTGCCTCACGAGGATTCAATAAATCAGAAGTTCATAAACCAATTATACTAAAAGAACTATTAGCTATCCATTGGGGTATAAATCACTTCAAATGTTACTTGTACGGATCATCGCAATTTATAGTAAAAACAGATCACAAGCCACTTACGCACTTATTTTCAATGCGTGAACCTAGCTCCAAGTTGACAAGAATAAGACTCGATTTAGAGGAGTACGATTTCGTGATACAATACGTAAAAGGAAGTACGAATTACGCAGACAGTATATCTAGAATAACTGTGGATCAACTAAAAGACTTATATATTAACAATACTCACGTCTTAGCAATAACCAGGGCCCAAGCCCGAAAGGGAAAAACCCAAAAAGATAACATAGAAACCTCAGGTCCTACTGAAAAAAACCACAATTTAGCAGTATGGGAAGTACTGAATAACTTAGAAGCGCTAAAATTACCAATCCTAAATTTTATACATAACCGTG
Source organism: Ophraella communa (assembly GCA_035357415.1). Classification (NCBI taxonomy): domain Eukaryota; kingdom Metazoa; phylum Arthropoda; class Insecta; order Coleoptera; family Chrysomelidae; genus Ophraella; species Ophraella communa. The sequence goes on along the minus strand of CM068995.1, from coordinate 32,628,544 downwards.
TCTCGCTTAGGATGAGCATACGGATCAAAAACAGGGTGAAATGTAGCCAGAAGTTAAGTACCGATATAGGAAACTTTGATTTAGATCAAACGTTGTCTCAGCTCGACAAGCTGGCGGTACAATATGGAGTAAAACGAATAAAGATTTATAGAAATGATATAATTTTTAAAATGTGCACAGTAGATGAATTTATAAATATAGGAAACAAAGTATTGAAAAATATACAAATATGTATTTGTGGAGTACCAAAAACAGTAGTAGATCAAAAGGAAAAACAAGAATTATTAGAGAGATATCACAACGATCCAATTTATGGAGGACACACAGGAAATAATAGGTTATTAAAGAAGCTAAGAACTAATTTTACATGGAAAAATATGTCAAAAGACGTTAGAAATTTTATTAAAGGATGTCATAAGTGCCAAGTGAACAAGGCTAAGCCAAGACACAAGGAAGAATTCGTGATTACTGATACATCTGAGAAACCGTGGGATATTACATACATAGATACCGTAGGTCCTTTCGTAAAAAGTAACGAAGGTAATCGTTATTGCATTACTATAGTATGCGAATTGACGAAATACGTAGTTATCGTACCAGTCAAAGATAGGGAAGCTAAAACAATAGCTAAGGGAATTTTTGATAATTTCATACCAACTTACGGGTTAATGAAACAGATTAGAACAGATTTAGGTACTGAGTATAAGAACGAAATATTCGATAATTTAGCAAAACTTTTAAATATTAAACACAATTTCTCTACAGCCTACTATCATCAATCTCTTGGTAGTTGTGAGAAATTGCATAGAACTTTAAATGAGTATGTGAGACATTTTGTCAACGATTGTAAGAGTGATTGGGATGAATGGTGTAAAATGTTTGCTTATTGTTATAATACCACTCCTAACACATATCACGGATACACACCTTTTGAACTAATGTTTGGAAGATCAAATATCGTACCAGAAAACCTTAGAACTGAGATACAACCTTGTTATAATATAGATGATTATTGTCAAAGCTTGAAATTTAAATTACAAGTCGCACATGAGAGAGCTAGAAACTTTCTACTAAAGCATAAAGTAATCAGACAAAATAATAATAGTCAGACGGCTTCGGCACAAACCTTTAAAATAGGCGATCTAGTCTTAGTTGAAAACGAGGAAAGAACGAAATTTGATCCATTATACACTGGTCCATTTCGCATCATCGAAGTGGGAAAGGTAAATTGTAAGGTATTAGTAAAAAACAAACATAAAGAAATTCATAAGAACCGATTACATGCATTTACAGACAGTCAAAACGGTTAGTGAATAGTGTTAAAGTGCGGACAAAGAGACACTGTAAATGGGCAGTGAGAATAAGAAAAATGTAACAATTTTAAAATAATGACTCCAGTGAGAAAGAAAAGACGTTATCTTGTAAAACGATTTTCATTATAGTCAATAATCTTATGTAAAATAGCGTTAAGAATGTTTTTAAATATTTTCAAATTGTTCTCATAATGTTTTCAAAACAACAGCAACAAGTTTATAGTCTAACAGCTGTTTTGTAAACAAAGAAATAAAAACAAACAATGTTAATTTACTAACATTTCAATCAATATTTATGTATATATAATGTTACAAGTAAACAGTAGCACGCGTTCATATATCAACAATTAGATTGATCAACGAAAATTTTATATTAAAATTTTTTTTGAGAAGCGGAAGGTGTAGGTCATTTTATTTTTTTCAGTAAATCATGTTAATGTAGATTAAGTTTAATTTAAGATTTTTGTAAATGTATTCATAATTATCGCATGTTTAAAAAGTAAGGTTTTAATACCAGTAATTTTGAAATCCCTACCTTAACTAGGAATTTTTTCAAAGGGGAAAGGTGTGATGAGACAACCGGTATAACGCATTTTCTATTATTAAGAAAATTAAGAATGTTTATTATGCACGTTTCTTACCTTGTAGTAACACGACCTGACCTAGACATTGCAGTATCACGTATAGGGTCACTAGCGGACGTACATTGACTGGTATGAGTTATTGTTTAATGTTATGAATACATAGGAATATAAATATGGTACAATGTAAATAAATCGATTCATTATTATCCTATTGTTATTGTTGATTCTATATAGTAAAACTGATGACTCGTTATTAGTGTAATTTTATGTATCATCAGAATAAGTAATTAAAAGTGACTTAAATTAAATGTGGTGTTTAACGTAAAACTGCTCCAGAACAACCCTCAACACAACACTTACAGATGACAAATGCCGAAAATGCCACACAACACAGGAGACGATACAACACATTACATCTGGTTGCAAGCTGCTCGCACAAACAGATTACTTAAAGAGACACAACCAAATAGCCAACATAATACACCAGGAACTTGCAATGAAATATAAACTCATAGCCACATACACACCATATTACAAATACACACCACAATCGGTAATGGAAAATAGTACGCACAAATTATACTATGACAGGTCCATTATCACAGACAAAACAGTTCCTCACAATAGACCAGACATTGTATTCATTGACAAATTGCAGAAAACAACATATATCATAGATGTAGCTGTCAATATATATATATATTGTAATGATTTTAATTTTCTCAATGTAGAATGAAATTTTGAATTTTAATGTTTAATTTGCTAAGTATTTATAGGGTAGGGTTCCAACAACAAATTTATTTTAATTTTTTTATTATATTGAATTTTAAATGATTATCCAAAGTCAACTGATGCCTAGCTAATTTCTATCTATTTTTCCTAATTAAATCCTATCTATTTTTCCTAATTAAATCCTATCTAATCTTATCTACTTACTTAATTACCTTAACTAACCTTAATTACCACTAACCATTTGTCCATATATTTCTTCATTTCTACCAAACCAAATCTCTTGTCCCCCAATGATTTTCTCTGATTCTAATATCAAGTTTCTCTGCAAATCACTCACCATCTGTGTAAAACTATCTAACTTTATCCTTTTAATTTATTTATTTTAATAATCGTGTAAAATGCTTCTTTAGATTATATTATTAAATTCCAATTTTCTTCTTTAAAAACGTCCAACTTTCTATCTCATCTCATACACGTCAAACTTCTTGTGCAAAAATACCACCAAACTGCTGCTGCTTTTCTATTTTAATAATATTTTATAACTACCTTCTTTTTCTAATATTAATTAAAACATTTTCTGTTTAAGTATTAAATATTTTCATTCTCTTGACTTTTTTTTTTATTAATATTTTACTGTCAAACTCCTGATCCTCGGTAACCAACTTTCTTACTAACTATCACTACACTTCTTATCTACTCTTAAACTATTACATAATTCAAAACATTACAAAAATTTTCTTAACCTAATAAATTATTTTTTTAACTTTGACATTTCACGTCAAATTTTGACTTTTCTCTCAAAAAACTAAAATAAATTTTTATGTCGCCCTAAATATACCTTTTCAATTTCCCCCAATTAAAATTTTGCATAAATTTAAATTTTATTTTGAATTTATGAAAATTTAAATTAAATCAAATTTCTTATTTTATTTTATTTTTTTATTGTTAATTCCCTTTTGTTTACGTATATCCAGATATCTATTTTCCTTTTTGTTAATCTCCTCACCTACTAATTTTAAAAAAATCTACTACTTACTTTAAAATCCTATCATGAAAATGCTATTATTTAATTTAAGATACTACTCTAAAAATCCCTTATTCTACATCTATTTACATTTCCTAACTACTACCTTCCCCCTACTCATTGAAAAGTCTGATTTTTTTCACCTTTTTCCAATTTCTCTCTAATTCTTTGTTCATTTGTTTACTCATTATTTGACTTCTTTTTTCATATATTTCTGTTTGGGTTTTCATTTTACTATCTAAATCTTCAATTGTCCTTTTAACACCTTGTCTATACTTCTGCATCAGTTTTTCATAAGTGTGTTCATGCAATTTTATATATCCTACTTCCTTACTTATATTTTCGGTTTGTCTGTTGACTTCTGTTTTTATTTCTCTAGGTAAATATTCTACAATACTTCTTCCTAATTCCCGAATTTCTTCTACTATATGTTGTTCTAATTCTTCTCTAATTTTACTTCCATTTTCTTGAATCTCTGCTTGTAAATTCTTCTGTTGGTTTTTAATTTTTTCCTTTTCTTCTATCATCTTCTTTCTAAACTGTTCGTTTTCCTCTCTGATTTTTTTCATTTCCATTAGACTTTCCATCTTACTGTCTTCTATGTTCTTATGCAAATTTTCATTTAAATGATTTATATCTTTCTTTAAATCCTCTTTCATTTTTTTAAAATTCTCATTCATTTTTTTATCATTATCCTTAAATATTCTGTTCATATCTTCTTTATTTTCTTCAAATTTTTTGTTCATATTTTCATTCATATTTATCATACATTTCATTAGTTCTGCCCATGGTATAATTTGGTTTTTAGTATCCTGGCGTACTGTAATATTCTTCTCGATTTCTTTCTTATCAATTTCTCTTTCTTCCCCTTGTTGAACTTGTTCAACTGTATAATCTCCAGAACCTTGAATCCTTTCTTCATCTACTTGTACTTCCGAATCCATTCTTTCCCTCTGCTCCTCAGTCTGTCCTTCTTGCATTTCCCCTACTTGTTTTCCATCCCTAAGTTTCATTCTTCTTTCTTCCATTTTTATAATTTTGATTATTTATTAATTAAAATTTTTATCGAGACCCTTTTATGCAGGTCCCTACTCGGGCGCCATTTTGTAATGATTTTAATTTTCTCAATATAGAATGAAATTTTGAATTTTAATGTTTAATTTGATAAGTATTTCTAGGGTAGGGTTCCAACAACAAATTTATTTTAATTTTTTTTATTAAATTGAGTTTTAAATGATTATCCAAAGTCAACTGATGCCTAGCTAATTTCTATCTATTTTTCCTAATTAAATCCTATCTATTTTTCCTAATTAAATCCTATCTAATCTTATCTACTTACTTAATTACCTTAACTAACCTTAATAACCACTAACCATTTGTCCATATATTTCTTCATTTCTACCAAACCAAATCTCTTGTCCCCCAATGATTTTCTCTGATTCTAATATCAAGTTTCTCTGCAAATCACTCACCATCTGTGTAAAACTATCTAACTTTATCCTTTTAATTTATTTATTTTAATAATCGTGTAAAATGCTTCTTTAGATTATATTATTAAATTCCAATTTTCTTCTTTAAAAACGTCCAACTTTCTATCTCATCTCATACACGTCAAACTTCTTGTGCAAAAATACCACCAAACTGCTGCTGCTTTTCTATTTTAATAATATTTTATAACTACCTTCTTTTTCTAATATTAATTAAAACATTTTCTGTTTAAATATTAAATATTTTCATTCTCTTGACTTTTCTTTTTTTTTTTATTAATATCCTACTGTCAAACTCCTGATCCTCGGTAACCAACTTTCTTACTAACTATCACTACACTTCTTATCTACTCTTAAACTATTACATAATTCAAAACATTACAAAAATTTTCTTAACCTAATAAATTATTTTTTTAACTTTGACATTTCACGTCAAATTTTAACTTTTCTCTCAAAAAACTAAAATAAATTTTTATGCCGCCCTAAATATACCTTTTCAATATATATATATATATATTGTAATGGATCATTATTACTAATAAAAACAAAACTTACCTTTTAAGCATCCATCATAGCCATTACACTAATGGATTAATAAAAAAAAAGGATATGCATAATGAAATACACTTTTCTTCTTAAACCATGTAATTACCCAAAAAGAAGTATTGTCTTGAGTACAGTATAAACTTGATTATATCATAAATTTGGTCATAATATCACAGTAAAAGCCACAAAATAAACAATATTCTCTGGTCACAACAGGTTTTCATTTGGACTTAGTAGATACATCTTGTTAGAAAATGAGATGAATCTTCTGACCTAAAAATAATATAATTAGTATGAATTTGTATAAACAAACAGTATCTCTACAGTTACACTAAAACAAAGTAGTATAACTTACATATCTGATAATAATAAACAAACATTATAAGATAAAAGCCAATATAGGGTAGTTAGTCATATTGGAAAGTCAACATGTAAAAATAAACAATACACATTAGTAAATGAACAAAATAGAATTAAAGTTACTTACCACAATAATTTACAAAAAAGGGATATCTTAATAAGTTTAATTGAATCTGCAGTTACTTTTTCTTTAGTACATCTTAAATTTTCAATATTTACTCTTCAATTACAAACATTCAAATAAATAAAGAGTGTATTTGACAGCTTATCTTGTATAGGATCCATATTCAATTATTGTATCACAATCAAAATTTTCCAATCCATAATGAATGCATTTTCACATAACAATTCACTTTTCACATAGTTCTTTTTCAAAATTCTCAGTTTAATCTGAAACAATAAAAAGAAAATAAAAATCAAAAAGTGTTAATGGTTTCCACATGTTTAAGAAATCAACATGTAATTTTAGTTAGTAAAATATTTAAATTAATATTGTAAAAAGGAAGTACTTACAAAATCAAAGTCTTCGATATTGTACAAACAAATATACCAATAGATTGTGAGTACCTAAAAAAGACACAAGATTAATTATAAACATGTAGCAGGTGTAGTGAAATAGATATTGAAAAACTTAGTTTATAAACATTAACAAATGACAATTTATGTAACAAAAAGTATGTAGGATAATTGAGGAAGTTTTTTATATAAATTTTAAAATGTTAACCTTTGATAACACAGAAAATATCAGCTTATATAAGGTATAAGTAATACAAATAACAAAATCTTTTAAAAGTTTAAATTGTAGTTGTTAGGGTTAAAATAGTAAGTTATCAGTTAAAATAGTACTAGTTAAGTGGATTTAGAGTAATTTTAAATATAATAGCTAGTGTTAATTCATTCAAAATTTGAAAGTCTAAAATAAGTTGACAGCTCAAGGAAGTTGTGTATTTTGAATCTAAAATTTCCTAGGAAAAAGTACTTAGAAAATTATACAAACAGAATTTAAGCAAATATAAGGATGAGATCTATCTGTACGTTATCAAAGGTATTATCAGAATTGTGAATTTATTACCTGGATTTTCGGAAATGTAGGTTATTTTTTTCTGAAATTCGAACAGTTGAAATCCGATGACGTCATTTTTTTTGTTTTTTTCCAAGAAGCTATAAAAGGCCGGAGAATCCATGATTACTCTCTCTTACGTTTTTGGTAGTAGAGCAGTTAACATCTATTCACTCTCTTATGTTCCTGGTCGCAGAGCAATTAACATCGTATGTATTAATTGATTATCAACTAGAAGAAATTTTTTAATTAATTAAAAGCTGTTTATATTAAAGTAATACATGTAATATTAAAAATACATACAGAAAAGTAATCAGCTATTATTAAATTACTTACCAAAGTAATAAACTGCATAAAGCAAGTGCAGATTCCATAGAATTTTAAAGATTAAATTCGAGAGACGTTTCCAAAACGGAACCATAGTAGCCATCTTGTCAATTTGAATACGTTGTTCCATTTGCGGGAGTAAACGAAGCAGAAGCCGATCTCAGTTTTGTTACGTTGCGCATGACAAGGACAATATTTGAAAAACTCTGTTATACAAGGTACGTCCGATAATTAAGGATTTGTATTTTTGTTTTTAATTATTTGCAATTGTAAATTAATATTTTGTATATCATCTCCATTTTTTCATATCCGAATATTTGTTATTTATTTGTACTGAACGTGTGAAAACCAATTAATAATTTTTTTTGAAGTACTTGACATTAAATTTATTGTGTATTAGTTATTAAACAATATTTAATTTGAATCCTACCCAAGATGAGAGTCAGACTTTAAATTTCAACTTTAAAATTAAGTAAACTGAGCTAGTTTGAACTTCTGACAAGGCGCCCAAACTTAAAAATAAAAAGAAAAAGTAAACTGTATATAAAATTAAATAATATTAAATCATCAAATTCAATTAAAATATTTAAAAAAACCAATAAAACAAACAAAAATTTTTAATTATCATAATCAAACAAATAAAAACATATCTAAATAATAAACTTCTTTAGCTGTTAGGTAAAATAAACTATAGCCAAATTTAAATCAGTATAGACAAAATTTAAAACATTATAAATTGACAATACCAACGTGGGATATTAAAAAAATAAAGACTAAAATAAATCTAAATCAGTATACCCAAATTGAAAATCATTATAATATATATATACATGAAACATTCCCAGGTAAGCTATGTCTTGGTCCATTTTGACCCGATATAGCCGACTTCAACCGGCGAAAGCCGCGAAAAAAAATTGGATAATAATAATAATAATAATAATAATAATAATAATAATAATAATAATAATAATAATAATAATAATAATAATAATAATAATAATAATAATAATAATAATAATAATAATAATAATAATAATAATAATAATAATAATAATAATAATAATAATAATAATAATAATAATAAGATCCATTAATGACAAAAGAAAGGAATTGGGACAACTTACAGAATTTAACAACAACGCTAAACCGGCCAGACGCCTAACTAATAGAGTCAAGAAAATTTTCAAGAAAATTAAAACCAACACGGGACATCCAAAGTATAAGGAACACTTATGTTCATATATGGACCTTCTTAGGCAAAAGCTAAAGGCAAAATCCAAAAGATTATCTCGTTACGTTAAATGTACTAAAAAGAAACAGTAAAACCATTTATTTAACACCAATGAAAAGCTGTTCTACAGACAACTTAGTAGTCCCGGAACAAACAACTACTACACTCTCCCAAGTAAGGATGAACTTTTAAACTATTGGTCGAGAACGAGGGCGCAGCATGGATAGAATCTGAAGCGGGCAAATCAAACATTGCTCCAATGATGTTTGATAACATCACAACAGCTGATGTAAACCAAGCTATAGGACAGATTAATAGTTGGAAAGCTCCAGGAATTGATAACATCCAAAATTTCTGGTACAAAAAATTTAGCAGCTTACACGAAGTATTGGCATCGAAATTTACACATATTCTTCAACATCCAGAAGACATTCCTGCCTTTCTTACTCATGGTTTAACCCATATGCTTCCCAAAACAGCTAACACACAGGATCCTTCCCAGTATAGACCAATCACATGTCTTCCAACGCTTTACAAGATATTAACATCATGCATTAATAACAGAATTTACTGGCATGTGGACCAAAATAACATCTTGGCAGAGAAGCAAAAGGGATGTAAACGTGGTCACCAGGGTTGCAAAGAACAGCTTATTATTGACTCTGTGATCCTAAAGCAAGCGCAAAAGCAATGTCGCAACATCTCGACTGCTTTTGTAGACTACCGTAAGGCGCCACTGGTATGAAGAACGAGTAACACGCGATATATGTGCTCCTCACGAAACTGTTTAAATTACTGGTAAAAAGCTGTTTGAAAATTTCAAAATTAAGTAGTGTTGTTATATAAGGAAAGTGCAAACTGGAGTAAGCTCAATTTTTAATAATTTAATAGTATAAAAGGGCAATAACACGTTGATACTACTTCCCGAGCTCCACCACAAAAATTTAAAAATCTACACTGTAAAAAATGTCTAAGACAAGACAACAACAAGAGACAGAAGAACTGATTATGAGAATTTGTAAGCAACAAACGGATATGATTAGCACTCGTTTAACAGATATCCTTTCTAAGTTTGAAGAGTCTTTGAAATCAGTAAAAGATGTGGTGTCCGATAACTCAAGGAGAATTGACTTTATTGAGAAAAGATTGGAAAATTACGAACAAAGATTCAAACTCAATAATATTCTTATTTATGGTATACCAGAAACAAAAGGACAAAAAACAACTGATCTTGAGAAGAAAGTTATTGATATAATTTCTGAAAAACTGCAATTACAGCATGTAACTATCTCAGATTTGGACCAGTGCTATCGTGTTGGCAAATTCGTGGGTAATAGTACTAAACCAAGGCCAGTTCAAGTCCGCTTTGTTTCGAATAGAGTTAAGAAGCAAGTGTTCTCTATTAAAAAAATCTTAAAAATACTGGGATAATAATTAAAGAAGATTTGGCCAAATCTTACCTGGATCTCATTAAAACTGCTATTTCTAAATTTGGTCGAGAGCATGTTTGGAGTATGGACGGGCGAATTTTCGCTTATGTTGACGGAAAGAAAATATTAATTAGGTGTTCCAAAGATCTTGAATAGTTTGTATCTTTGTTTTTTTTTTTTTTTAATTTTTGTATTGATTTACTTGCTTTAATCTTTTTTACAGTGTAAGTACAAAGTTAGTATTAAATTTAGTTAGTTAAATTCTAGTAGTGCTGGTTATCTGTCATTTTAGTCAATCAGTGATAGGTTTTTTTTGTTTTTTTTTGTTTTTTTTTAATGAGTTTTATAGGTTTTGGTCAAAATCCTTCATGGGCGTGCAGAAATTAATTATAATTATTTAATTTTATTATCTTTTAATTTAGAAACAGTTATTCTTTGTAGCGCTTTATAATAATCTAACAGCTTTGGTTTTTTTTTATACATTCTATTGTTTTGTGTAGAATCACATATTGTGGGGTTTAATTTTGTTAAATCTATAAAATTATATTTTCTTAAAGTATTTGTGTGAAACGTGTTGCCTATAGCGGTACGCCTACGACAACAATATGATCTCCCACAATATTTTCTTAAAAAAAAATATGACGCCAATGAAATTAAATCAAACCAAGCTGCTCAAAGCAATGAGACTCTTAAAAATTTTTATGATTAAAAACAAATAACGAAAAAGATACTTAAGTAGTTCCTCCGGTCACTGTATGACGTCACCCGCTCAGGTTACTGGTGTAGGTTCAAGTTCTGCGATTATTCCCTCTAGTCAAATTCTGTGTTTTGTGAGGTTAAAGTTCTGAGACGTTACAGCTGATTGAAGTAAATTAAGAAGTGATCGTTCTCGTTAAATAAATTTCCAGATTAATTTATGTTTGAAATAAACAGAAATTCAAAAGAGATATTTATTGTTCAATGTCGCTAAAAGAAAATTTATTAGAAAGATTCCAAAATGAATTGGGTTTACTGGTGAGTACAATTTATACTTTTATTCCTATGAAATGTACCTTAAATAAATATATAGTGTGTTCTTAGTTATAAAACCGTATTCTTTAATTGAAATGTATGGATGTGAAAATTCCTGAATATCCTGTTTTCTCTTCCAAGAACAAACTACATCAAAGTTGTAGCACGTGCTAATTTAAATAAAACCTTTATAATACGAATAAATTTTGACAATAAATATAGATCTTGTACAAATGAATTAGTGATAAAACAAATTAGTATGAAATTCTAAAGTTCATCGAAAATGTTAAACATTAAAATAGATCAATAATAATTGTTGAAATTCTAGAGTTTATCGAAAATGTCAAGTATTAAAATAGAACAATAATAATTGATATCACCTTAAAAATGTTCAGAATTTGGTCCATACGTGGATGTTGTGGAGTCCTGGTACTTAATTCTTGCTAAATATGTGTTGGAGCAAAATTGGCCCCAAATACCTCAAATGTAGAATCCTTACAACTGCTGTCACCTTCAAATGGACAGGAATATGTTCCTTAAGGCTTAAATAACTTGCTTGCTCTCCTGGAACTGCTGGTATTGGATGCCAATACACTTTGGCCCCAATTTCTTGTCAGGTATGTTAAATTTCTTATGGAAATACACTTTTATATCACACTTTATCGTTTTAAGTATTTATCTTGCATTATTATGCGTTAATTGTTTAATTTTACTTATAAAAATTTTAATTTTATCAGGACAAATTTCTTACCCTCCTTTCGCTTTCAGGAACAAAAAACAAGAGAGAGATTTTAGATTCAACAGAACCATGGTTACCGAAAATTCTTTTGTTTTCCCAGCTTTCCTTTTGAACAAAAATAAATAAATTTATGTTGGCAATGAAAGCAAAGTTACTAAAAAAAATATCAGTTTTTTATGTTGGTGACTGGTAAGCTCAAATGATGTTTATTGGAACCTTGTTGTACAGGGTGATTTTATTTTAGTGAGATTTGGAATTCTAAAATTATTCCTACAGATTTTGGGAGTGATCACAAATTTGTCCTTAACATCTAGAAATTAAAACTAATCAATTATTTTCAAGGTACAATTTAAGAAATTTATAAAATTTATGGAATAATTATCTGGAATAAATTAAACTCAACTTGTAGTTTTGCTATTATCTTTCTTTCTATTAATTTAGTTGCATAAAAAAATCAAACAAAGACTTATAATGATTTTTAATTATTGTTTCCCCCGAATGTTGTACACCAATTTCAGTATCTTTTTCATAATATTTATAAATAAACATGCTCATTTGTATACTACTTCTAATGCAACCGTAACAATTTCCCTGAATTTTCTTGTAATTATTATAATTGGCTTTGTCAATCTAGAATAATTCAGGAAAATTCAAACCTAAATTTACTTTAAATTAAATCAAGTTAAAAAAAAAATTAATTAATGTGTGTTTTTCTCACAGACCAAACAAATTAATAGACATTATTAACATTGCTTTACCTAAAACATTTTTTTTAAAATAAAACAAATTAGTTTTCCTTCTTTAACACGAGAATTTCCGTATTGCTTATGATTTTTGGTACACTTTGACTGGGTATTACTTTTTTTTTTATTGAACATTTTACATTAAAACTTATTTATCTATCAGTATTCATAATAGAATCGTTACATACGATTCCTTTTCTCATTAATGTTTCGTTATGTGTCCACACACAAACGTGACAATATTTTAAATTATCTTATTATTCTCATATCTTGCAAATTTTCCTGAGATCTTTTCTCTCAGAGAAACAATTTTTCCTTAGCTCACCATATGCCTTTGACAAATATAGTGAAGTCACATTTACTTCTTTTTATTTGAGGTACTTCCTCAACATTTATAAATCTCAAAATATGTCCTTAATGACAAATACTTTGAAAATCTCTTTATCTCTTTAAGTTCATTAGAATAGAACGTTCCCACATTTCACCAGTCATGACACCGTATCATTTTAAATTATGAAAGAAAACAGAAATTCCCTTAAAAATAATTTTAAACAGAGTAATTAACATAATTGTAATTGTAACATAACTAAATAACCATTAATAAATTTTATGTTTTAGGTAAACACACCGAATTTTCATCAGAAAGACTCACATATCTGTACAGCTGTGTAACATGGAAAATTCCTCTAATACTTTTACCAAAGGATTTTTATGTGAATGCAAAATAATTGGAATACTGACCAGTATCCTACCATCTTAAATTTTATGTGTTGAACATTTTCTACTAGCAAATATAATTTTTTTATAATGTTGTTTACCAGGGGTTTGAGAGAACTCAGAAATTGGTTCCCCAATTTTTGTTATTTTTAACCAGTACCATTTTGCACTAAAGTGTACTTGCCAATGTGGAAATATGTTATTGAGAGGTGCATTTAAATTTTGTCTAGAATATGTACACCATACTACACGTAGACCATCATCCGATAATAAGCTGTCGATTGTTAAACTCTTTAAATCTTCATTAAACATCATGTTATAGCCATCTGATGTTTTTCTCCTGTTCCTCCAATTATATTTATTCCACCAAGGAGGATCTCGCAGAGTTAGGTCAAACTTTCTTTCAGTTAAATATTTGTTTATTTCGCACACATCTTTACTATAGAATTCAGTGTTTTCTGGAAAGATAAATTTTGTTTCATTTATTTCTTTGATCATAGCTGGTCCAATATTACTTCCATGAACACCTACAACACTAAATTTTTCACACATAGAGTTGATATGATCGGATCTTTCAAAGGCTTTTTTATTATCCAAACAACTTCTCTTTAAATTTTGTTCAATCTGTGGAAAGAAATGGCTAAACTTTTGTTTAGTATCTTTTTGTTTTCTTATTAGTTCTTCAAATTCATTGTTTGGTTCTACTATTTTTAATGCCGATTTGAATTTGTTGTGTTTTTTATACAATTCTTTGATATTTAATAGATTTGAATTTAATGTGTAATCTCCATATGAATTACACAAGTTTCTGTATTGTTCATGAGAAATGTACAAACCAATCTCCTTTCTTACTCCTGTCTCCAACTCCTTGATCTCCCTTATGTTTTGTTGTGTGATCCTTGTTAAAGATTTAATATCCTTTTCTGTCTCGCAACCAATTTTTTCTTGAGCCTTCTTCACAAGTACCTCTGCATTCTTTAAGAATTCTCCCTGTATGTTTTCTTGGATGAAATGTATCTTTTCCTTCTGCTTTTCCATCTCCACTTCCAAAATGTCCTGTCTCCCACTTAAATCTTCCACGTTTTTTCTTAGTTTTTCTTCTATCTCCTGGATTTTCCTTCCAATGTCATTTGTAATTTCTGCCTTCATCTCGACAAGATCTTTTTTTAAATCTATCTTGTCCTTCTTCATTTCTTCTTTTTGTTCATCCAACTTCTTACCAATATCTTCTTTTTGTTCATCCATCTTCTTACCAATATCTTCTTTTTGTTCATCCATCATTTTTCTAAGGTCTGCTCTCATTTCTCTGAAGAAATTATTCATCATCCAATTTTGGTCTTGATTGTTTGCTTCCGGTGTGGCTTCTCCACCTGCGAGTCTGTCTACCTCTTCTGCTGCGTTGTCCGAGACATCATCCCCTAAGGTTCTCATTGTCTGATTTTCTGTCTCTTCCCCTGTTTCCGAGACATCATCTTTTTCATGGTCCATCTCTTGGTTTGAGGTTCTTTCCTCCAAAAGAAATTGGAAAGTTTCTGGATCCTTTTCCTCCTCGATAAGAGCTGTCTTAAGTCTATTGAAAAGAGTTAATTTAATCCCTTCACTGCTTAAATTTCTTTTTTCCAATTCTTCTTTCAATTCCTTTACTCTCAACTGGACTATAGTCTTACAGGACTTGTTTTGTTCCATTTTGTTAGATTAAGTTGAAATAGAGTTTTGAAATCAGTTTTAAGTTTTAATTTAAGTAATTAGACCTAGATATTACACCCAATAACAATGATGTTTCCCTATTTCAGGAATTGTACTGAGTTTTTGTATATAGTTAAATAGAAAATTTTTCAAAGAAAATCTTAGAATTATTTTTCTCAAGCAATGTTAATATGATTCAAGAAAAATACAACTGAGCATTTGTTTACTAAACTTCTAATTGTCTCTGAGTAGTCTGGAACAATCTATAATTATTACTCTTGTTTTTATTTTATATAAACTTGGTCAAAATGTTCAAATTGTTACTTTTAAATCAACTCACGGTTCAACAATAATATTTAATAAACTAAGTCTTTAGATATGAAATTTAGATTAATTTTATAACGCCCCACGTTGGGCGCCATTAATATTGTGGGGTTTAATTTTGTTAAATCTATAAAATTATATTTTCTTAAAGTATTTGTGTGAAACGTGTTGCCTATAGCGGTACGCCTACGACAACAATATGATCTCCCACAATATTTTCTTAAAAAAAATATGACGCCAATGAAATTAAATCAAACCAAGCTGCTCAAAGCAATGAGACTCTTAAAAATTTTTATGATTAAAAACAAATAACGAAAAAGATACTTAAGTAGTTCCTCCGGTCACTGTATGACGTCACCCGCTCAGGTTACTGGTGTAGGTTCAAGTTCTGCGATTATTCCCTCTAGTCAAATTCTGTGTTTTGTGAGGTTAAAGTTCTGAGACGTTACAGCTGATTGAAGTAAATTAAGAAGTGATCGTTCTCGTTAAATAAATTTCCAGATTAATTTATGTTTGAAATAAACAGAAATTCAAAAGAGATATTTATTGTTCAATGTCGCTAAAAGAAAATTTATTAGAAAGATTCCAAAATGAATTGGGTTTACTGGTGAGTACAATTTATACTTTTATTCCTATGAAATGTACCTTAAATAAATATATAGTGTGTTCTTAGTTATAAAACCGTATTCTTTAATTGAAATGTATGGATGTGAAAATTCCTGAATATCCTGTTTTCTCTTCCAAGAACAAACTACATCAAAGTTGTAGCACGTGCTAATTTAAATAAAACCTTTATAATACGAATAAATTTTGACAATAAATATAGATCTTGTACAAATGAATTAGTGATAAAACAAATTAGTATGAAATTCTAAAGTTCATCGAAAATGTTAAACATTAAAATAGATCAATAATAATTGTTGAAATTCTAGAGTTTATCGAAAATGTCAAGTATTAAAATAGAACAATAATAATTGATATCACCTTAAAAATGTTCAGAATTTGGTCCATACGTGGATGTTGTGGAGTCCTGGTACTTAATTCTTGCTAAATATGTGTTGGAGCAAAATTGGCCCCAAATACCTCAAATGTAGAATCCTTACAACTGCTGTCACCTTCAAATGGACAGGAATATGTTCCTTAAGGCTTAAATAACTTGCTTGCTCTCCTGGAACTGCTGGTATTGGATGCCAATACACTTTGGCCCCAATTTCTTGTCAGGTATGTTAAATTTCTTATGGAAATACACTTTTATATCACACTTTATCGTTTTAAGTATTTATCTTGCATTATTATGCGTTAATTGTTTAATTTTACTTATAAAAATTTTAATTTTATCAGGACAAATTTCTTACCCTCCTTTCGCTTTCAGGAACAAAAAACAAGAGAGAGATTTTAGATTCAACAGAACCATGGTTACCGAAAATTCTTTTGTTTTCCCAGCTTTCCTTTTGAACAAAAATAAATAAATTTATGTTGGCAATGAAAGCAAAGTTACTAAAAAAATATCAGTTTTTTATGTTGGTGACTGGTAAGCTCAAATGATGTTTATTGGAACCTTGTTGTACAGGGTGATTTTATTTTAGTGAGATTTGGAATTCTAAAATTATTCCTACAGATTTTGGGAGTGATCACAAATTTGTCCTTAACATCTAGAAATTAAAACTAATCAATTATTTTCAAGGTACAATTTAAGAAATTTATAAAATTTATGGAATAATTATCTGGAATAAATTAAACTCAACTTGTAGTTTTGCTATTATCTTTCTTTCTATTAATTTAGTTGCATAAAAAAATCAAACAAAGACTTATAATGATTTTTAATTATTGTTTCCCCCCGAATGTTGTACACCAATTCAGTATCTTTTTCATAATATTTATAAATAAACATGCTCATTTGTATACTACTTCTAATGCAACCGTAACAATATATTCAGTAGATTTACTGATTACACATTCATCTGATCTTGTTTTTTAATTGGTATTTTTATTTTGTTTTGGTTTAATTTTTTTTTTTGCTTTTTTTAATGATATGAAGAAACTGTCTATTGCATACTTTAATGTAAGTTCATTATGTAGTCATTTCTTAGATTTCAGAACATTTATTTTGCAAAATAACTATGACATTATTGGTGTGAGTGAGACGTGGTTAAATAACACAGTCTCTACTAATGCAGTAAGTATTGATGGTTATAACTTGATTAGAAGAGATAGAGGTAGCAGAGGGGGTGGAGTGGGTTTTTATTTACGGTCATCTATTGTTTATAATATAATTAATACAATTCACCACGACTGTGTCGAGCAACTTTGGATTCAGATAAAAATTAACAATTGTGCGTATAATTTTGGTATTATATACAGGCCACCAAACAAAAGCCATCCAGAATTTTTTACTAATTTGGAAGAAAATCTCTCGACATTTATTTCTTCTTGTAATGAAATTATTTTTGGTGGTGATATAAACATTGATCTTCTTGATAATGACTCGTCACATTCAATGAAATTCAATACTATTATTGAACTTTTCAATTTGAAACAAATTATTAATGAACCAACTAGAGTTACTAAAACAACCGCAACTCTTTTAGATGTCATAAATATTTCTAGCCAACTTGCACCTTGTGATAATGGTGTTAGAGAGGTATTTAACGTATCTGATCACCGTTTAACTTTCTGTATATTAGATTTAATTCTTAAGACTGAACCTGCAAAAGAAAAGGTTTTTAGAAACTTAAAAAATATAGACCCTGCAATTTTAAAGGATTTTTTGCTTATGACTTCATTTGAAAATATAATATTAATTGACCAAGTAGAATTTCTTAATACAAATTTGCATAACATCTTTGATATTTTAGCACCTATACATTCAATTAAATTTAGGAAACCCAATCACCCCTGGTTAACAGATAACATCAAGCTGATGATTAAACTTAGAGATAAATTTAAAAATACAAAAAATCCACAACACTGGGACTATTACAAAAATTTAAAAAATTATACAACTACAGCTGTCAGAAACGAAAAAAAGGCCTACTTTGAATATTGCCTCAATCGCTTTAAAAGTAATAAGAAAGCTCTTTGGCATAAAATTAAGGAATTAAATATTTGTGGCAATACTGCTAATAACTTTATACCCCCTAACTTTAATAATCCAGATGTTATCAATAATCATTTTTTGGGTCCGTCACTCCATAACAGATTGCCAGATGCCGGTCTAATTGAATTTTACAATAATAATTTAAAGGACAATTTAAGTTCAGTTTTTTCCTTTAACACTGTTAGCACTGTAGTGGTGTACAAGTATTTAATTGGCATTAAGTCTAAAGCCACTGGCGTGGACCAATTAAATATTGACATGATACTTCTTTGTTGCCCTGATATCTTACCTGCACTTACTCATATTATTAATACCTGTCTTAGTGATGGTATTTTTCCATCATTATGGAAACTCTCTAAAGTATCTCCTTTGCCTAAAAAGAAGTCTGTGGCAAGCGTTAATGACTTACGACCAATTTCAATTCTTCCAGTTCTATCCAAGGTAATAGAAAAAATTGTAAAATTTCAATTAGAAACCACTTAAATTCTAACAAAGTTCTTCCTGTAAGACAATCGGGGTTTCGTTCTGGTTACAGCTGCACCACAGCTCTACTTGATATTACTGACGATTTATTTAGAGATATCGATGCTGGAAAAACTGTCGCACTTGTCATGCTTGACTACACCAAAGCATTTGATACTATTAATCATCAAGTTTTACTATCAATTTTACATTATATTGGATGTTCAAGTAACTCCATAAAATTTTTTAAAAGTTATCTTGAGAATCGGAGACAATTTGTTGTTACTGATACAGGCGTTTCAGATATTAAACAGATTGCATGTGGAGTTCCCCAAGGGTCTGTACTCGGTCCTATACTGTTTTCAATTTATACTTCAAATTTTTCAAATGCCATCATTAATGGAAAACGTTACTGGTATGCGGATGATACGCAAATTAAATTTTCGTTTCATCACACAGAGTTTCTAGAAGCTAGTTATTTAATTACCGAGGACCTTGACAGACTGGTTAAAATATCTTACGATCACCAGCTTAGTATTAATCCCTCTAAAAGTGTTATAATGCTGTTTGGAAAATATCGACATAGGCTAAGAGATGAAATGCAAGTAACAATTGATAACAATAGATTATCTTTCTCCACGTCAACCCGTAACTTAGGGCTAGAACTAGATCATAATTTAAGATTTAAATTACATATTAATAAGTGCTTGCAGAAAGCCTACGGGAATTTAAAAATGCTCTTTCCCAATCGTCATATACTTCCCACATCCACTAAAATAGTACTGACTGATTTATTAGTTCTTAGCCATTTTAATTTTTGTGATGTGGTTTATGGGCCCTGCTTAGATAACAGTGATATAAATAAAATTCAAAGGGTTCAAAGGTCTTGCCTTAGATATTCATACGGTATTCGGAAGTTCGATGGAGTTTCACATAAACTAAAAGAGGCAAATTGGCTGGATATGAAATCAAGACGTTACTTGCATGCAGCAAACTTATTTCACTATATAATCTTATACAAATCTCCCCCCTATCTCTATGAGAAAATACAATATCGTTCTGATATCCATAACATTAATATCCGATCTCGCGGTCTCATATCACCACCAATGCACCGTACATCCATTTTTGAACGATCATTTACCTATAATGTGTATGCAACGTACAACAATTTACCCGAAATGTTAAAAGGAATGACTTTACATAAATTTAAAAAAAGTTGTAAACAGTTTCTTCATTACACAACCAATTGATTTATTTTCTGCTCTTTTTAATGTATATAAAGTACCTAAATTTTTTTTGTTTCTTCTTAATAGTTTAGCGTAATATCTAAGGGGTTGGTGCTTTGATCAGTCTTACTGTTCACCAATCCTTTTTGCAATATTCTTCTCTTTTATTTGTACTATTAATATCAACAAATTGTATATTAAGACCTTGTAATAAATTGCAAATAAAGTTTTTTATTATTATTATTATTATTATTATTATTTGACAGCGTGCCTCATTCCTGGCTAATAAGCGTTTTAAACATCTACAAAATAAACCCCACCATAGTTTCTTTTCTTGAAGCTTCGATGAAGCAATGGCGAACAAGCCTTCAGGTAAATATTAATGGTCAGTATATTAAGACTAACGACATTTCTATTCGAAGGGGAATATTCCAAGGGGACTCACTTAGTCCATTGTGGTTCTGTTTGGCAATGAATCCACTTTCTACCATGCTCAACAACACTAAACTTGGCTTCAATCTTAAGATCAATAAAAATACCAACTGCACTGTTTCCCATCTTCTTTATATGGATGAATTAAAAATGTTTGCTTCTAATCAACAACAAATTCAACATCTTCTGGATATAACCGAAAGGTTCTCCAGTGATATAGGATGTAATATTAGTTGGTCGTTGGGCGCCAATTTGTAATATTATTTGTGCGTTGGGCGACAATTTGTAATATGAGTTACCTGTTGATAGTGAATTTATAAAATATTTAGTTAACTTTTTTGAAAAAATAACAATATACCAAAAGAAAAAATGTAATTTGCAATAAAACAAACATTAATTAATTTCGTCTTTAATTAGTTGTAAAAGATACTTCAATAATTAACAGAATTTATAAATGTTTATCATACAAAAATTATGATAGTTAAATACCTCGGCTAGGGGTGAGTAAGTTCATTAGCTCTGACTATTGTACAATATTTGTTTCTTTAAGAAATTATAAGGGCGCCACTGAAATCTTTTTATTTTTTATGATACTACTGAAGAAAGTTGTTTTAAGCTGAGTTATTTAAATAAGTATCATAAGATGACAGAAAGATGTCAGAAAAAACTGTCTATGAAGATAAAAAAATGATTTGAAAATGTACAAACATATAAAAGATAATTAGATTTCCTTGGTGCTGAAATTAATGAGGTAGAGAATACGTTACAACAAAATAATCCGCAAACAGTTCTTTAAAAATACTTATTCTAATACAGTTGACGATATAGATAGATATACACGGAAATAAAAGAGAAAAAATATGGTAACAGTAAACTTGATAGATCACAATAAACTTATCTGTTACAATAGTGGACGATCCTTCGCCGCACCTTGGGGTCGCTACGGCACTGTCTAGGTGGTTCCAAATGATTATGGAAGATCACTAGCGGAGGGATGATCTGCCCCAGTTGTAGAGATAATCCAGTTAAGAATGTACATACGAGAGCTTAAAGTTTACAAGCTATTCAAGTTTACGGAATCTCCAAATTCAAGAGATGCTTCTGGTTTACAGAATCTTCAATTAAAGAGTTGCCTCTAGTTTACTGTATTATATTCCAACTTTCTGAAAATTACCAGTGTCAAACACGTGTTACATTTACTTTTCTGGCACAAAAAGTACAAATCAGCATAGTCCGAAATCTACAGTTAGATGCTAACGTATTTTAATAGATTACAAAAGATACATTTTTACATTAAATTTACTTTTTAATAATCTTACACACTAATCAAAATTCCAGAAATGTACTTTTACCAGCCTTTTATAAAAAATTATCATTAATATTTTTAATTACCATAAAAAGATTCTTTGAATAATAATGAAATATGTTGAAATTCTCATCTGATATAATAAAATATAATATAACTTTCGATATTTTAAAAATATCTTAACAAAAAGGAATTATAAAATTGGAAAAAAAACATACCTGTATATGACAGTAAATCAATAGAAGAAATGAGACTGGGTATAATTAATAAATACCTCTTGAACTCGATAATGCCAACTCATTAGTACACCTCGTAGCGTAGCTACTTTGAACTTCCAATTATAATTATAGAGACCGTATTCATTATTTTATTATTAAAAATGTTTTAGGCTAGATGGAGCTAGCGGTACTAATTGAATTTAATATTTAGGATACCAGGTGCTTAAAATGTTAACAGGTACTGTTACAAGGAATGGAATTTGGTTTAGATAAGTGCAGAACCTTAAACCTCGAAAAGGGAAAAATTGTCAATGGAGATGTGGCGCTACCTAATGGAGATATAATCGCTGCCATGCAGAATGGGGAAACCTATAAATACATGGGATTTCAACAAGCCAGATTGCTAGACCAAAAACAGTCCAAGTCCAAAATCAATGATCAGTATACGCAGAGGGTTAGTTCATTACTAAAATCCGAACTGAACGCAGGAAAACTTAACCGAGCAATTAATACATATGCCGTACCTAGGTTAACTTATTCGTTTGGGATTCTACGATGGACAAAAACTGAATTGGAAGATATTCAGAGAACAACAAGGACAATGATGACCAAGCACAGATATCACCATCCAACATCGTCAGTATTTAGAACAACACTACCGAGAAAGGAGGGAGGAAGAGCTTTATGCGACATAATAAATCTACACAAGCAGATAAATAAATTACGAGACTTTTTTATCACTAAGTCAATGTCATCTAATTTACACAAATTTATTATAGGAGCAGATAAAAATTATTCCCCTCTAAATTTAGCAGGTCCTAATATGGATTTAGAAGTATCAACAGATGCTGATAAACACGTAAAATGGGCCCAAAAAGCTCTACATGGTCGACATCATCACGACCTTAACCAACCACACATTGACAAAATAGCATCAAATAGGTGGCTTGCTGACAGTACCTTGTTCCCAGAGACTGAAGGATTTATGATGGCCATTCAGGATCAAGTAATTAATACAAACAACTACAAAAACTTTGTTATCAGGGACCAAACTATTACATCGGACAAGTGTAGACAGTGCCAACAAACGTCGGAAACCATACAACACATCACATCAGGGTGTTCAACCATAGCCAACACGGATTATTTACGCAGGCCCAACCAGCTGTTTAATATTATCCACCAGAAGCTGGCCAACAAATATGGACTGCTGAATACATATACACCGTATTACAAGTACAATCCACAGGCAGTGCTCGAGAATGCAGATTTTACACTCTACTACGATAGGTCCATTATCACCGATAGACAGGTGACGAATAATCGACCCGACATTGTAGTAGTGGATAAGAAAGCTAAATCGGTGCTGTTAGTCGATGTTGCAGTTCCAAACAATAACAACGTTTTGGATAAGTATAATGAAAAGATGGCAAAGTACACCGATCTTGCCATAGAAGTGGGACAGATGTGGCATGC
Source organism: Ophraella communa (assembly GCA_035357415.1). Classification (NCBI taxonomy): domain Eukaryota; kingdom Metazoa; phylum Arthropoda; class Insecta; order Coleoptera; family Chrysomelidae; genus Ophraella; species Ophraella communa. The sequence continues at coordinate 32,605,010 of CM068995.1, read as the reverse complement.
AGAAAAAGTGGAGGTGGTACCGATCATCGTATCATCAACTGGACTCATTCCCAAAAGTCTTGAAGACAGTCTTAAAAAACTCGATCTTCATAAAAACACTTTTATTGACTTGCAAAAAGCGGCAATTTTAAACACATGTCATACTGTTAGAAAATTTTTAAATATGTAAATTTTGATTCTAATCCCATTTGCGTTTACGCTCGGGATAGGTAAATATTACCAGCAATTGCTGAGTAAGTGCATAAGTCTTTTGATAATAATAATAATAATAATAATAATAATAATAATAATAATAATAATAATAATAATAATAATAATAATAATAATAATAATAATAATAATAATAATAATAATAATAATAATAATAATAATAATAATAATAATAATAATAATAATAATAATAATAATAATAATAATAATAATAATAATAATAATATATATATATATATATATGTAATCTTTTCCCCCTTATACCCAGTTGGGTGTCAGGGTTCCTTCTCTTATTCATAAACGAACTTTGTCCATTCTTGTTTGTTTCTGGCCATTTTACAAGCATTATTCCAAAAGGTATTTCTTTCTTTAAAGATATCCATAATTGTATTCTCCCACGTTTTTCTTGGTCTTCCTCTAGGTCTCTTACTCAACGTTTTGGCTTGCCACACTTTCTTTACTGGTCTTTCCTTATTCATTCTCGAGAGGTGTCCGAACCAGTTGTTGTTTCTGTATTTTTTTTAATATTGGTTCTATGTTAAGTTCCTTTCTCACATTTTCATTCCTTACTCTGTCCCTTTTGGTGATACCTTTAATTCGTCTTAAGAACTTCATTTCTGTTGCCTGCAGTTTGCTTTTTATTGCGTTGGTAAGTACCCAGTTTTCAGAACCATAAGTTAAAATTGGACAAAATATGGTTTTGTACACAGTTATTTTAGTTTCTCTGGATATTTCTCTTCGTCCTAGAAAATTTGCATTCAATGCGTAGTAAACCTTAACAGCTGCACTTATTCTTTCATTTATTTCTGCCTCCATTTTACCATTTTGTTGGATTTGTATGCCAAGATATTTAAAATTTTTTACTTTTTCTATTTTTGTTCCTTCGATGTTTAAATCAAGGTTTTCGTTTTCGTTTCCTATAATCATGAACTTTGTTTTCTCAATATTTATATGCATATTTCGTTTCCTAAGAACTTCTTTCCAAATGATCAAATTTTCTTTTAGTTGTTCTCCATTCTTTGCGAATACTACTACGTTATCTGCAAATATACATTCTGCTAAGGTGACTGGTTCTAGATCTTTGTACCCAACATTGATTTTCTTCACTTTTGATTTTATTTCTTTTAAGACATCGTCCATAATTGTAATAAAGAGTAGTGGGCTCAATACTCCCCTTGACGTAATCCTTCTCTCGTAATAAATTCCTGTGATTGTCCGTTATCTTTTCTGACGTAGTTTCTGGTTACTCTGTATATACTTTTTATGTTATTTAATAAATGTATTCCAACTCCTCTTTTTTGTAAGCTGTGCCATATCTGATCTCTCGGCACACTATCAAATGCTTTTTGTATATCTATAAAGCCTAAATATACTTCCTGGTTTTGCAGATATTTCTTTTCTATGATTTGTCTTAAGATGAAAATATGGTCCTGCGTGCTTCTGCCTTTTCTGAATCCACTTTGTGATTCCTCAAACTGTATTTCTACAATTTTTCGAAGTCTTGCTTCCAAAATTCTTTCATACACTTTTAGGACGCTACTTAGTATTGTTATTCCTCTATAGTTGCTGCAGTCACTGCTGTCTCCTTTTTTAAATATGGGCAATATTATCCCCAATTCCCAGTCTTGGGGTATAGTTTCTTCCATCCATATTTTATTAAATAGTTCTGTTAATACCTCAAGTCCTTTTTTTCCCAAATTCTGTAACATTTCTGCTGAAATATTATCATGTCCTGCAGCTTTTCCTCGTTTCATTATACGGATCGCCTTTTCGACTTCATCTATTTTGATTATGTCTACTTTCTCTGTATCTACATATACTAAATTATCCTCAAAACTTTTTATTGCGCACTCATTCTGTACATTTAATAATTCCTCGAAGTACTCTTTCCACCTTTCTAAAATTTCTTTTTCTCCTCTTTGTATGTTTCCTTGTTTATCTCTAATTTGTTTATTATTTTTATTGTTTCCTTTTCTTAGTGTTTTAAGTACCTTGAAGAACAGCTTTTGATTTCCTTTGCTATCATTTTCCAGCTTCTCCCCGAAGTCTCTCCATGATTCTTGTTTTGCTTGTAGCACCATTTCTTTTACTTTCTTCCTTTGATTTTTGTATTCTATGTATTTTTCATTTGTTCTTTTCTCTAAATATTGTTTCCATTTATTTTTCTTAATTTTTATTTCATTCTTTATATCTTCACTCCACCATCTAGTTAGTTTTTTGTTTCCACCTGTAATACTAGTGCCACATACCTCTGTTGCCGTTTCTATAATTATTGTTTTGATTGTTTTCCATAATTCTTCCAATGTTAAACCTGATGTTGTCGTCTGGAGTTGATTTATTTTTTCTTCGGATTTTTGTTTAAAATGTTTAGCTACTTCTTTGTTTCTTAGTTTATACGACCTTATGCTTTTCTTTATTTTTTGTTTCTTTACAGTTGTTTGTAAATATTCTTTTTCTTTATCTTTATGCTGAAACATTTTTATTTTTGCTCTTAATAGATAATGATCACTGTAAATTTCCGCCCCTCGCATTACTTTAACATCCTTAACATCTCTTCTATTTGTCCTATTAATGAGTATGAAATCAATAATCGATCTTTCGTTTCTACTTTGGACCTCCCTTGTATACTTATGTATATCTTTGTGTTGGTGAAATGTATTGGTAATTATTAAATCGTTCAGTACACAGAAATTTATTAATCTGATTCCGTTATTATTCCTTTCTATTTCTCCATGTGTTCCTATTACATCACTGCTTTCTTCATCTCTTTTTCCAACTCTCCCATTAAAATCCCCCATTTATATTAATTTATCTTTTACATCTTCAATGGTTTCACTCAGTTTTTCCCAAAATTCTTCTTTTTCGGCTGCTTTTGCATCTTCATTTGGTCCATAAACTATTACTATTGTTAGTTTTTCTTTTAATTTCAGTTCAATATTAATAATTCTCTCTGTAATGCCAACCCATTTACTGACTAGTGGTTTGTATTTTTTGTGTATAATGCAGCCAACTCCTTCTTTTGCCCTATACTTTTCATCCACTCCATTATAGAGTAAGAGATGACCCTCCTCCACTTCGATTTCTCCCATCCCTTTCTTTTTTGTTTCTGTGATACCCAAGTTATCTAAATTTTGTTTTTCAAATTCTTGTATCAGCTCATGCTCTTTTCCATTCAATCCTCTGATATTCCATGTTGCAATATTCCAAAGTGATTCATGTTTAATTTTTCTGCACTCTAAATTTTTGCTTCCTGAATGTCTTATCCTATTTCCATGTCCATTGCCATCTTCGTCAACCATTTTGCACTGTCCAAAGAAATCTAGTTTTTTGAAGTCCTAGTAATTTTTCTAAGTTGATCATCAAAACTACTCGTTTCCGGAGATCTTTCATTTATTTTTCTTTTCTTTTCATCCATACCTTCCTTGCAATAAATTTTATTTTTATTCAAATCGCTTGCTCTGTACACCTTATCATTTATAATTAACTTATTGTATTTTATGGTGGCTTTATACCCTCTTTCTTTAGCCTCTCTCATATGTGGTAACAATGCTTTTCTTTCGTTAATTACTTCCTTAGGACAATCCTCATCAATCCAAATGCTGGTACCTTTTAGCTTATAGCTTTGTTTAAGTATCTCGAATTTTCTATCTCCCGATGATAATTTAATTAATATAGGTCTTATAATCCCGTTTTTGGGTTTTCCCAATCTTTTAATCTCGTCTATCTCTCGTTCTGGGTCTACTTTAATACCCAATCTTTCCACCACCTTTATCACCTTCTCTTTTGTTTCATTAATGTCTTCTTTACCTCCTTCTTCTATACCGCTTACAATAAGATTTTTTCTTCGTATTTCTCGTTCTAATGCAGCTATTTTTCCATTTTGTTCTTCAACTTTGCTTTTCAGTTTTGTATTTTCAAGTTTTATTTCCTTTAATTCATCCAAAACTGCTGTTAATTTATTGTCCATCTTCTTCATGTTTTCATTCATGCCTTCAAGCATTTCTTGAATCTTCTCCATTTTATTACTTTGTGCAAGATTAACTTATATATTAGCGTAAAAAGCTGTCCCACCTCAACGGTTCGGAGGATCTTCGCTTTTATCCAATGTACAGTTACTTTTCGCACAATCCGGCAACGTTGGATTTAATTCCAACAAAGTTCGCCTTTAATACTAGTTTTTGTTACTAGTTTTATCGCTTTAATATTATTGTAAATATATTTGTTAACTTACTGGTTTCAAGTTTTTACACTTTTTAACACTTTATTTTATAGTACTAATATCTACTTTAATTATGTAACACTTTCGATTTCAACTGTAAATTATTAAACTCTGCAGATCTCAATTTTGGGATTTATTTACAGGAGCTAAATAAAATACGTCAAAATTCAACCAGTGCCACGTTGCCACCCTTCAATTATAATAATAATAATAATAATAATAATAATAATAATAATAATAATAATAATAATAATAATAATAATAATAATAATAATAATAATAATAATAATAATAATAATAATAATAATAATAATAATAATAATAATAATAATAATAATAATAATAATAATAATAATAATAATAATAATAATAATAATAATAATAATAATAATAATAATAATAATAATAATAATAATAATAATAATAATAATAATAATAATACCCGCACGGGGTAGTTTTTCTACCTGGGGAGTGACGCCCCCACGGGTCCGAGTTACCTGGGCTACCAGGGGAAAATGGTAGTACCTGGCAGTAGGTATAAAATGCTTCAACCACAATGTCGAGTTTTAAAACTAAATTACCCCAGGTGGGTAGAGTACTACGCTCACAATCCCACACGGCCGGTGTACCTAGTATGTCGGTTGTCTGCTCCACGGATTCTGGGGGGAGCAATAATTCGATTATTACCGATACCTTAACACTTAGGAATCGCCAGGTGAATCGACATGGCAACACCTACAACTCTTGTCGCGTTCAAGTTGATGACAGAAGAACTTGTTCGAAAAATGATGCATCTTCTTCGTCGGTTAGCGGCATGCGCAGCGTGACACCGAGTATGGCTACTGCGACAACACAAGAGGAAAACAACACCAAATCTCCTCCACCGGTTTCTGCTGTTTCTGGAGTATCGCAGGACGGTACATCCATGACCACTAAAGCCGGAAAGCCCAGGAAGCGTATGAAGTGGACTACTGAGATGAACTCATTCATTATACGCTCCTATTTTAGAATAACAAAAAATGAGACTGATTTAACAACATACAGGTTCGCCCTTCATCGAGCATTTATACAACAGTATCCGGAGTTTCAACATGTTACGGAACAACGTATTGCTGACCAGCGTCGAAAAATTATTAAAAACAATTTACTCCCTGGTCCACTTATGCAACAAATACGCTGTGAAGTACTTCTTGAGCTCCAAACAGAAATCGATCATAATGTTATTCAACATACAAATGATCAGCTGGATAATGTAAGACTTGATGACCACACTGGCGAAGACACACCAAACATTGATCAAGACGAAAACCCAAACACAGACAGTAACACACAACCCGACGAACACGAAAATGTTGTTACCGAACTCTCTAAAGCAATATTAGAATTTGATGGTAGCAATCCACTTCATCGACCAATATTGCCCAAACTCAAATCAAATAAGGATACCAATAAAATTCTTGCAGTCATTAATTCACTCTTAAAGGATCGTGCCAAGGACTACCGTTCTCTGGAAGAGATACACACCCTTATCTACTGTGGTGCGGTTGCAGTTGTCCGAAGTCACAACCAACAAGTCCGGTTCCCGAACAGAAAGTGTACCGAAAAGCAGAAGCCATATAAACCTTGGTGGCAACAGCGACTTGAGAAGTCCATTAATGACATAAGGAAGGAATTGGGACAACTTACAGAATTTAACAACAACGCTAAACCGTCCAGACGCCTAACTAATAGAGTCAAAAAAATTCTTAAGAAAATTAAAACTAACACAGGACATCCAAGGTATAAGGAACACTTATGTTCATATATGGACCTTCTTAGGCAAAAGCTAAAGGCGAAATCCAAACGATTGTCTCGTTACGTCAAATGCACTAAAAAGAAACAGCAAAACCACTTATTTAACACCAATGAAAAGCTGTTCTACAGACAACTTAGTAGTGCCGGAACAAACAACTACCACAATCTTCCAAGTAAGGATGAACTTTTTGACTATTGGTCTTCAATATGGTCCAATCCTCAAAAACACAACGAGGGCGCAGCATGGATAGAATCCGAAGCGGACAAATCAAACATTGCTCCAATGATGTTTGATAACATCACAACAGCTGATGTAAACCAAGCTATAGGACAGATTAATAGTTGGAAAGCTCCAGGAATTGATAACATCCAAAATTTCTGGTACAAAAAATTTAGCAGCTTACACGAAGTATTGGCATCGAAATTTACACATATTCTTCAACATCCAGAAGACATTCCTGCCTTTCTTACTCATGGTTTAACCCATATGCTTCCCAAAACAGCTAACACACAGGATCCTTCCCAGTATAGACCAATCACATGTCTTCCAACGCTTTACAAGATATTAACATCATGCATTACTAACAGAATTTACAGGCATGTGGACCAAAATAACATCTTGGCAGAGGAGCAAAAGGGATGTAAACGTGGTCACCAGGGTTGCAAAGAACAGCTTATTATCGACTCTGTTATCCTAAGGCAAGCGCAAAAGCAATGTCGCAACATCTCGACTGCTTTTGTAGACTACCGTAAGGCATTTGACAGCGTGCCTCATTCCTGGCTTATAAGCGTTTTAAACATCTATAAAATAAACCCCACCATAGTTTCTTTTCTTGAAGCTTCGATGAAACAATGGCGAACAAGCCTTCAGGTAAATATTAATGGTCAGTATATTAAGACTAACGACATTTCTATTCGAAGGGGAATATTCCAAGGGGACTCACTTAGTCCATTGTGGTTCTGTTTGGTAATGAATCCACTCTCTACCATGCTCAACAACACTAAACTTGGCTTCAATCTTAAGATCAATAAAAATACTAACTGCACCATCTCCCACCTCCTTTATATGGATGACATCAAAATTTTTGCTTCCAATCAGCAACAAATCCAACACCTTCTGGATATAACCGAAAGGTTCTCCAGTGATATACACATGGAATTTGGTTTAGATAAGTGCAGAACCTTAAACATCGAAAAGGGAAAAATTGTCAATGGAGATGTGGCGCTACCTAGTGGAGATATAATCGCTGCCATGCAGAATGGGAAACCTATAAATACTTGGGATTTCAACAAGCCAGATTGTTAGACCAAAAACAGTCCAAGGCTAAAATCAGGGATGAGTTTTCACAAAGGGTAAGTTCCCTACTAAAATCTGAGTTGAACGCAGGAAATCTAAACCGAGCCATTAATACATATGCCGTACCTGTGTTGACCTATTCTTTCGGTATTTTACAATGGACAAAAACCGAATTGGAAGATATTCAGAGAACAACCCGAACTATGATGACAAAGTACAGATGTCACCATCCAACATCGTCAGTGCTTAGAACAACACTACCGAGAAAGGAGGGAGGAAGAGCTTTATGCGACATAATAAATCTACACAACAAACAGATAAATAAATTGCGAGACTTCTTTGTTACCAAATCACTGTCATCGAATTTACATAAATCTGTCATAGGAGCAGATAAGAAATACTCGCCTCTAAATTTAGCAGACCCTAATATGGATTTAGACATAACAACTGATGCTGAAAAACAAGTAAAATGGGCCCAAAAAGCTCTACATGGTCGACATCATCACGACCTAAACCAACCACACATTGATAAAATTGCATCAAATAGGTGGCTTGCTGACGGTACCCTGTTCCCAGAGACTGAAGGATTTATGATGGCCATTCAGGATCAAGTAATTAATACGAACAACTACAAAAAATTTGTTATCAGGGACCCAACCATTACAACGGACAAGTGTAGACGGTGCCAACAAACATCGGAAACCATACAACACATCACATCAGGATGTTCAACCATAGCCAACACGGATTATTTACGCAGGCACAACCAACTGTGTAATATTATCCACCAGAAACTGGCCAACAAATATGGACTGCTAAATACCTATACACCGTACTACAAGTATAATCCACAGGCAGTGCTCGAGAATGCAGATTTTACACTCTACTACGATAGGTCCATTATCACCGATAGACAGGTGACGAATAATCGACCCGACATTGTAGTAGTGGATAAGAAAGCTAAATCGGTGCTGTTAGTCGATGTTGCAGTTCCAAACAATAACAACGTTTTGGATAAGTATAATGAAAAGATGGCAAAGTACACCGATCTTGCCATAGAAGTGAGACAGATGTGGCATGCAGAAAAAGTGGAGGTGGTAACGATCATCGTATCATCAACTGGACTCATTCCTAAAAGTCTTGAAGACAGTCTTAAAAATCTCGATCTTCATAAAAACACTTTTATTGACTTGCAAAAAGCGGCAATTTTAAACACATGTCACACTGTTCGGAAATTTTTAAATATGTAAATTTTGAGCCTAATCCCATTTGCGTTTACGCTCGGGATAGGTAAATATTACCAGCGAAAGCTGAGTAAGTGCATAAGTCTTTTGATAATAATAATAATAATAATAATAATAATAATAATAATAATAATAATAATAATAATAATAATAATAATAATAATAATAATAATAATAATAATAATAATAATAATAATAATAATAATAATAATAATAATAATAATAATAATAATAATAATAATAATAATAATAATAATAACAATCACAACAGATATACAAATGGAATTCGGGATAAATAAATGTAAAGCACTACATATTGAAAAAGGTAATTGGAAAGAAAGCAATAACAGAGAATCTTCAAATAAAGAAACATTAGACAATATTACAAAAAACGAAAGTTACAAATATCTTGGATTCCAACAAAATAACAAGATAGACCACACGGAAATAAAATCACAATTAAAGAAACAATACAAACAAAGATTGCGGGCCATTTTAAAAACTCCACTTTATTCACGTAACCTTTTTAAAGCCATCAACACATTTGCAATTCCAATACTAATATACTCATTTGGTATAATCAAATGGACCCAAACAGACCTAGAAAATATCCATATACTAACTAGATCAGAACTCACAAAATATAGATAACACCATCCCAATTCTTGTAAGGAAAGAATTACAATAAAAAGAAAAGAAGGAGGAAGAGGTTTGATAGATATCGAAGCTCTACATACAAGACAGATCCAGCAACTTCGGAAATTCTTCCTTTGTAAACAAACATCCCTTCATCAAGCAGTCTGCAAAGCTGACAAAAAGTACACACCTCTTGATCTATCCTCAACCAGTCATCCATCGGATATGTATACTCCCACACAAAATATCGAAGAAAAATTTAATAAATGGACAACAAAGCAACTACATGGAAAGCATAGGTACAACATACAACACGACTACATATCAAAAAAACTCACATATAAATGGCTCGAAGATGGAAAACTTTTTCCTGAGACAGAAGGTTTTCTTCTCGCAATACAGGACCAAGTCATAGCCACACGAAATTTCCAAAAATATATAATAAAAGACCCAGATATACACACCGATTTATGCAGAAAATGTCACCAATACAAGGAAACGATAGATCATATTACCGATGGATGCAAAATCTTAGCAGGCACAGAATATACCGAAAGACATAACATGGCAGGAGAAGTTATTCATCAAGCACTCGAAAATACATATAAGCTTATTAAAGAAGAAACACCATACTACAAATACACCCCAACCACTATTATAGACACCAATGAATACAAACTATACTGGGACGTAGGAATTCGTACAGATAAAACAATACCTAACAATAGACCAGACATCGTTTTCCAAAACAAAAAAGAACAAATCACCTATCTTATAGACATATCAATACCTACCGATTCAAACATTCAAACGAGATACAATGAAAAAATAACAAAATATACGGAATTAGCCACAGAAGTTCAGAGACTTTGGAAACAAAAAAAAGTAATTATTATACCACTTATTATTTCTACAACCGGTATCACCCCACATATCTTCAATACCCATTTGAAACAACTTGGTCTTAATCAAAACATCCATACCAACATACAAAAGTCTGTTATTCTGAAAACATGTAATATAGTTAGATCATTCCTCGATAAATGCAATAGAATCTGAGACGACTTGGTACAGCCCGTCATCTCAGACGAGAAATACCACTTGATTAAGTGAGAATTAATTTGATAATAATAATAATAATAATAATAATAATAATAATAATAATAATAATAATAATAATAATAATAATAATAATAATAATAATAATAATAATAATAATAATAATAATAATAATAATAATAATAATAATAATGATAATAATAATAATAATAATAATAATAATAATAATAATAATAATAATGATAATAATAATAATAATAAAGTCCTCCAAAGTCTAACCCTACGCCCGGCTTTGGCCTCGTGGGGGACGGGCATCGTGTGAAGCTCGCTTCAGGCGGCTAACAGGGCTCTAGAAAAAACCCATGAAAATGGAGATAAATTTATACCTCGGAAAAGTGCCGCTGCCTGGGGAGCGCCAGGGCATGTCTGGAGCCGACGCTGGACATGACAACATGCGAACCGTCGGTGGCAGGGTGTTGAGGAGGCGGGCCCCTGCCATTCAAGAAACTATAGCCCAACAACAAGAAGTGGAAGAACGAAACTTGGCAGAACAAGACAATGCCACTTCACCTGTTGGTTCGTCCCCCGTTAGGAGGACTGCTCGCAGGAGAGAACACACTGGACGTATCAAGTGGACCCGAGAAATGAATATGAAAGTTATGAGGGCTTTCTACTACGTCAAGAGGTGTGATGATACTCCACTTCCCGGATGGAGGCAATCCCTTGGCGCTGAATTCATTAGGAGACATTCGGAACTCCAGGTTACTGAACAGAACATAGCTGACCGAAAGGACGTCATCATAAAAAAGTCTTACTTAACGCAAAAATACCTTGCAGCGCTAAGACGAGAAATGGAAACGCTTTGCAAGGAGAAGAACTTGAAGGAGACCAAAATAACCAAAACGCAGAGCTATTCCTTCAACCACCTAATCTAAATATCAATCAACAGCAAGTGGAACGACATCCAGAAAATAATTTATCTGTTCAAGATATACGAACCAATAACGAAAACCAACCTGAGCCAGCTGAGAAGGAAATGATTGCTAATAAGTTTTTTAGTCTACTTGCCCATTATGCAACTATTAATCCTTTGGATAGGCCGACCATCCCAGTTCTGCAAAAAATCCAAAAAGCCAAGCAGAATATCCGTCTCGTAAATGAGGTTCTTACTGATTACTTGGCTGTCAACCGTACAGTGAATAAAATACATCTGGCAATATACTCCGCGGCTGTTACCATTATTGTACTGAATGGTCAAAAAACCTATTACCCCACCACTGGCAGAAGGACACCAAATGCAGAAGAGATTCCTGCTTGGCAAAAACGACTTGAAAATGACATCGATAAATTAAGATCAAAGGCAGATGTTATAGGAGAATATATGGAAAACAACAAATCAAAAAAAGTCGTTAAGAAAATTAAAGATATAATTGCGCCCCTGGGAATTAACATTAACTCTGCCCAGGAATTAAATGAGTTAAGGGATCATTTTAGACAACAATATAAAGCAAAGGGAGCCAGGCTTAAAAGATATAATAAATTATCCAAGAGGAAGAAGCAAAATGCAGAATTCGTCGCAAATCGTAAAAGATTTTTTAGAAGTCTAGAGCATACCAACGAAGAACACACAAAATCTGCAGAAGTGGAGAGTAAGATCGATAAAGCGGAATTTAATAACTATTGGAATTCTATATGGTCGGACCCAAAACACTTCAATAGAGATGCTGAGTGGATCACCGAAATTGAAGAAAATAACACGCATATAAACAATATGATGGTGGAACGTATAACTGCAGAGGACATTTCTAAAGCCAAAAATTGGAAAGCGCCAGGGCCTGACAAATTGCATAACTTCTGGATCAAATATTTGTCAGCGACCTTTACCAGCCTTGCATCTTGTTTTACGGAAATCCTAAATGACCCCTCCAAGCTCCCAGAATTTCTTACGAAAGGCAATACTTATTTGCTATTTAACGGAGGGGATTTAACGAAACCTCAAAACTACAGGCCAATCACTTGTTTGTCTGTACTATATAAACTTTTCACAGCTATTATTAACAATAAGATCTATCAACAGTGTATAGATAATAATATTTTTGAAGAGGAACAGAAGGGGTGTATACGTAAATCACTAGGAACTAAACATCAATTGACTATAGACGCCATAGTTTTGTAGCAAGCGCAAACTAGAAAAAGAAACCTAAGCATGTGTTACATTGACTACAGAAAGGCTTTTGACTCCGTATCTCATGACTGGTTGTTGAGGGTGCTTCAAATATATGAAATTTGTCCTAAAATAATCTCCACACTTCAACATCTTATGAGTAGCTGGAAAACGAATATGATGAATAACAATAACGTCATTGGCAAAATAAATATATCTAGAGGTATATTCCAGGGGGGTCTCTCTATCCCCTGTGTGGTTTTGCCTGGCATTGAATCCTCTGTCAAGTCTATTAAGTAAGTCTGGTATCGGATACAGACCCAATGCTAATAGCAGAAGAAAACTAGCGCATTTGTTTTACATGGATGACCTCAAGCTCTATGCTGAAAATCAACAAAAAAAACAAAAATGTCGTTTGGATTAGACAAGTGCACTATTATAAACATCAAGAGAGGAACCATGGCTGAAGGTCTACAGGAATATCAGGATATTAAAACTCTACCCATCGATGAGACTTATAAATACCTAGGAGAAGCCCAGAACCAAAGAATAGATCATACAGAGCTAAAGAGCACTTTCAGAGAAAAGTACAGGAACAGAGTAACAAAAGTGCTAAATACCAAATTATCGGCATATAATTAAGTTACAGCAATTAACTCCTGGGCAGTTCCTGTACTAAGTTACACATTTGGTCTACTGAAGTGGTCTGACGCAGATTTAAATGAACTGGATAGGTTGACACGGCGATTAATGACTAAATTCCGCTGTTTGCATCCTAACTCATCAGTGAAGAGATTATACTTACCAAGAAGAGTGGGAGGAAGAGGACTGGTGAATATATACAACTCTTGCAGAAATCAAGAAATTAGTATGAGGGAACATTTCTTAAAGTCCGAAGAGAGTCTCATACGGTTAGTTAGAGAAGAAGACCGAAACTATACTCCTTTGAAGTTACAACATCGACAAATGGCATTTAATGTAAGAAACAGAAACGAAGAGCAGACATCGTGGTCCAATCAAGCTCTGCACGAAAAATTCCCGAAAAGTTTGGAAGTACAAAATGTTGATAAAGCAGCCTTAGTGGAATGGCTTAGAGCCGGCCAAATTTATCCGGAGACAGAGGGGTTTCTTATGGCAATTCAGGACGGGGTGATTCGAACAAGAAATTATGAAAATCATTGCCTAAAACTCAATGTAGAAGATACGTGCAGGAAATGTGGGAAGATCGGAGAATCCATTGAGCACATTACTGCTGGGTGTCCTCCCTTGCCGTCAACGCATACTTGGGACGTCATAATCAGTTGGCGAAAATAATACATCAGCAACAGGCATTAAAACATGGATTATTACAAGCTTATACCCCTTATTATAAATACCAACCTTCATCCGCCCTTGAAACTCAAAGATGTGTGCTCTATTGGAACAGAACTATAACAACGGATAGGACTGTAGACTACAACAGACCAGACATCGTCTTAGTAGATAAGGAGGAAAAGACGGGATCCATAATAGATATATCTGTGCCGCTTACCCACAATATTGCCAAAGTTGAAGCGGAAAAGGTCACGAAATATGAAAACCTGGCTATAGAGATGAAGAACATCTGGCAATTAAAAAGGGTGACCATAATACCCTTTGTGATTTCAGTGGAGGGAGTTGTATCCAAAAATTTCATGAACAACCTGGCGAGAATGCAACTAAATAGAAAAATTGCTTCTTGGGGACAGAAGGCAGTTGTACTCCAAACTTGCCATATAGTCCATAAGTTTTTAAAATGATGGGAAGAACTAAATTGTTTTTTTATTAGTTAAGTAATCACCTGACAAACCATCATGTCAGAGAAGCAATCGCATGAATAACGATAATAACGATAATAATAATAACAATAATAATAATAATAATAATAATAATAATAATAATAATAATAATAATAATAATAATAATAATAATAATAATAATAATAATAATAATAATAATAATAATAATAATAATAATAATAATAAAAATAATAATAACCCGCACGGGGTAGTTTTTCTACCTGGGGAATGACGCCCCCACGGGTCCTAGTTACCTGGGCTACCAGGGGAAAATGGTAGTATCTGGCAGTAGGTATAAAATGCTTTAATCAAAATGTCGAGTTTTAAAACTAAATTACCCCAGGTGAGTAGAGTACTACGCTCAAAATACCACAAGGCCGGTGTGCCTGGTATGTCGGCTGTCTGCTCCACGGATTCTGGGAATCTAAGATAGACAAAAACTGAATTGGAAGATATTCAGAGAACAACAAGGACTATGATGACCAAGTACAGATGTCACCATCCAATATCGTTGTTATTTATAACAACACTGCCGAGAAAGGAATGAGGAAGAGCTCTATGCGACATAATCAATCTACACAACAAGCAGATAAATAAATTACGAGACTTCTTTATCACTAAGTCAATGTCATCTAATTTACACAAATTTATTATAGGAGCAGATAAAAATTATTCCCCTCTAAATTTAGCAGGTCCTAATGTGGATTTAGAAGTAACAACAGATGCTGAGAAACACGTAAAATGGGCCCAAAAAGCTCTACATGGTCGACATCATCACGACCTTAACCAACCACACATTGACAAAATAGCATTAAATAGGTGTTTTGCTGACGGTACCTTGTTCCCAGAGACTTTAGGATTTATGATGGTCATTCAGGATCAAGTAATTAATACGAACAACTACAAAAAATTTGTTATTAGGGACCAAACTATTACATCGGACAAGTGTAGACGGTGCCAACAAACGTCGGAAACCATACAACACATCACATCAGGATGTTCAACCATAGCCAACACGGATTATTTACGCAGGCACAACCAGCTGTGTAATATTATCCACCAGAAACTGGCTAACAAATATGGACTGCTGCACACCTATACACCGTATTACAAGTAAAATCCACAAGCAGTGCTCGAGAATGCAGATTTTAGACTATTACGATAGGTCTATTATCACCGATAGACAGGTGACGAATAATCGACCCGACATTGTAGTAGTGGATAAAAAAGCTAAATCGGTTCTGTTAGTCGATGTTGCAGTTCCAAACAATAACACAATAACACAATAAATAAGTTTTGGATAAGTATAATGAAAAGATGGCAAAGTACACCGATCTTGCCATAGAAGTGGGACAGATGTGGCATGCAGAAAAAGTGGAGGTGGTACCGATCATCGTATCATCAACTGGACTCATTCCCAAAAGTCTTGAAGACAGTCTTAAAAAACTTGATCTACTTAAAAACACTTTTATTGACTTGCAAAAAGCGGCAATTTTAAACACATGTCATACTGTTAGAAAATTTTTAAATATGTAAATTTTGAGCCTAATCCCATTTGCGTTTACGCTCGGGATAGGTAAATATTACCAGCAATTGCTGAGTAAGTGCATAAGTCTTTTGATAATAATAATACTATTTGCCACCACCCGATGTGGCTTTAAAGTTTAACAGGGTTGCCACTGTTTACAAAACGCAATGCAATACAAAATAAAAATGTTTTGCATTAACTAAAATAAAACTTAACAATTTTTTAGGTGTTAAAGTTACCTAAACAGAACGATGTCCAACTACCTATAGGTTGGGCCAAACGTGACCGAAATCCTTTCCCGTCGGATATCTACCTACCTATTAATTACGATAAAACCAACCTCTAATAAGATTAAAATATTTGATATTCATGAAATAGATTTTTTATTTAAAAATACAATATAATAAAAGTAGATCTACTTAAAGTGAATAAATAGTAATACAATATTTGATAGACATAGATAGTATATCTATCGAAGATGGTAATTTAATACCTATGATTCGATTATACAAGCATCGTCCATAGATATTTATTCTAATAAACTAGAACACTCACTCTCGCTAGTGATTCAAGGTAGATCGTGAATCTTAAAAACTACTACAGATTTTGGGAAGTTGTTTTTTGGAATAAGTGAATTTTTTTATGCTGTTTGTACCTTTATTTTGAAATAAAAGACCAACATAATTTGTTTTATTTATATAAAAATGCAATTAAAAAACAACACATTTTATAATAGTGTCTTTGTATAGAAGTAGACCGATACTTTTGAAGGTATAATTTTGTAGGGAGGAGTTTTAAATAAATGAGATGCTTAAAGGTGTTTCAGCTCCACAGTACAATCGGTAGCTGGTTATAACTACTGTTATCATTCAATCAAATATTATATATTATACATAGTCTACCTACTTCAAAATCTAAATTATGTAAATAAATGTTTCTGTAAACATATAATGAATTTTTATTGATAAATACTCTAAGAATTCCTTTAAATAATTTATGTATTGTAAATAATTTGCATTTATGAAGATTTAAAAAGATATTTTGATAATTTTTAAAAAAATTCATGCTAAATCTAAGTATTAATTATTAATATTGCTCATAATATAAATCATAATATAAATGATCTACTATAAAATGTATAAAAATAGTAGTTAGTATTTCTGAATATTATTCATAAATACTAAAAAGTGCTATGAGTAAGCTTAATCATATGACATGTATTTAAATCATTAATGCTGCAATACCAAATTATTAATATAGTTCATAAATTAAGAATACTTATTTACGGATGGAATTTATGTGTAATCTACGCATACTTTAAGCCTAGTAGGTACGAATTATATCAGTACATTTTTCTCCGTGTATGACCAATCTTTAAGAACAGCCTGTATATTTGCATTATTTTCATAAAATTGTTAACTGAAATTATTAAACCATTGATTACAAAACCACTTTTAAGAAGAATAAATATAAACGTAAAGTACCTATTCACTAGACTTTTTTCGTTTTTCTTCTTTCATTTTTGACAGCAATCTGACAGCAACCTTGTATAATCGAATCAGGTATTACTATTTATATACCCTAAGTAGAACTACTTTTATGTTGTATTTGTTAATAAGAAATATCATTTATAAGTATTAAATACTTGAAATCTTATTTAGAGGTTGGTTTTATCGTACTTAGTAGATAACCGACGGGAAAGATACATTTCGGTCACGTTTAGTCCAATATAGTTGAACTGTTAAACATCGTATTGTCTAGTACCGAGGTAGCTTTAACACCTAACAAATTATATTTTAATGTTTTGCTAAATTTTTCAGTGTGCTTAGTTACCAATATATTTATTCTTCAAAAAAATACTGTTTGTTAAAAAATTTTGTTAGATACCTACATTACATAGGTACATATTGTAATGTTTTAAAATAATCAAAAATATAACTTACCCAATATATAACTTAAATTTGAAATAAGTTATTAAAGATGGATATAATTTTCAAATCTTTTCCCGTAAATGATGAATACACCATAAAATTTTTTAATTGAGCTAGTTAATAAGTCTCAAGTAACACAAGAACACAAAAATTATCTTGATAAAATATAAGTCCATAAGAAGAAGTATTAACATCAATAGTCGATTCCATAGCCAAGTCCAAGATCCTATGTTGTTTAAGGTAAAAATAAAAAGTAAATGAATAATAGAATATGATAATAATGAATAATAGGAATATTATATTAGTAATAGGAAACCCACTCTATTAGTTATATTAAGTTAGTTTGATCAAAATATAAATAAGTTATAATCAAAGTTAATAATAATAATAAGTTTAATAATGTTTTCTTTTAATAGGTAGTTATAAAATAAGAATTAAGTAGGTGTAGATGATTACAAACTATAATTTAATGTAGAAAATATTCAACTATATTCAGTTAATTATATCATTAGCAAAATTTAAACTCAACAAACAAATATTAGCTATTAGAATAAAATAAACAGTATCATAGACTATGAATATAACTAAATAAATAAATTTGACTTACCCAACCAATGTTTATAAATTCATTTAAGCATCAAAGTGATGAGTCCATATTACAATGTATCGGATGATAGTACAAGCCTAGTACTTCCTATGTTCCGGTACATCCCATATTTTGATACAATACAATGCTTGAGAGAGAGTCTAAAAAGATATTGAAATTTATCACATGTAAAACTGTAAGAAAGTGATGTGGTTGTTTACAAACAAAGACTGTATAATTAAAGTTTTATCAAGGACATTGTGATTGATAAATCCAGTGAAAAAACACTGTAAATAGTGAAATAGTGATCACAAACTTATAATATAAACTTAAAAAGATGTAATTGTAGTGAAAAGACATGAACTTAATATTAAAGGGTTATTTAGTGTTATTATTTATTAAAAACTATATGTTGTTGTAAGGTAGTTAATTTTAAGTTATTCGTTGATGATTTTAGGTATTATTATTTTATTTATTTGATAAATTTTGTAGTTAAATTGTTATGACGCAGTAGATTTCTAATGTAAATAAAAACTAAAATAAGAAGTGTCATTAAAAGAAAAAGTTTTCTGATTATATTTAAATATGTAAATTTTCAATTTTTGTTAAAATCAAGGGTCAAAAAGAAATATTTGCTCATAATTGTTCAATTTGTTATTGTTAATTGTAAAGATGTCCGCCATTATGTAGCTCAAGAAGGTCTTCAATTTTAATAGGAAAATTTAGTTTAAAAATTTGAAAAGTTTATTTTTTTGATGAAATAAGTTATGTAGATTCTATTAATAATAGTTAGAAGGTCGGAAAATGACAAATTAAAAATTTAATTTTTAAAAATTTTTTAAAAAAGAGGTTAGAAATGAAAACAAAAGACTTTCGAAAGTCAGCCATATTGGACTTCCGGCGTTACCATATAAAAACCCGTGAAAAATGGAAAAATAGGTCACTCGAAATTCATCAAAAGGCCAATCCACGTCAGTTTATTTCTAAATTATTATATCTATAATGGCCGACTTCCTTTAAAAAATGAAAATGGTGGCACATTAATCTCTTAAAACTGTATTATTAACTTGTAAAAACAAAACCGATTGGAAATTATATATGGAAATTGTACATTGGCTAATAAAATAACCTATCTATAAGAAGAAAAATAAATTTGTTTTTGTACTAACCTGTGATATAGAACATTGGACATCTGGAGAAGTAATAAAAAGCTTTTATAACAATTTTAAATATGGTGAGGACGAGATAGCTATTTCTGGGAGGACTCCATAATCAAACATCAGCTCGTTGCCGTTACAAGAAGCTAGACGCTATCAACAAGTGAATTACGGTATGTCTTTGATATCACTTATTACATTTACTTTCCTAATATCTATAAAGTTGTAAATGATAGATTTCAATATCTTTAAACCAATATCTTGATACAATTTTGTTTCAAATAAAATAAACTGTTCGAACATCTTGTAACAACGAATGCACGCTGCTTCTCTCTATTAGAATATAACTGTAATACATCACGTGTTCTTTTAAGCTTGGGCATATGCGCACAAAAATACCATAGTCGTATCATTAAGTAGATATAGGGTATATTAATTTTTTTGGTAAAATAAGTAAAATAAATAGTTTTATCGTTAGATTTTATTCTTTTTGGAACCGACTACTGTGGTTAAGAGTCACTTGTGTTTTTAGAATTAATTTAAGTAAACCAAATTTAAAATAATAACAATAAAAAACTACGTATGTTGATTTTGATCATATATTATTGGCAAATAGTAAAGAATAAGTAAAAATAAAGAAATTTTGAGGTGTTTTAAGATAAATAAAGATTAAATAGGAACTAAATCATAAATGATCATAAATTATAGCCCCACAAACTTTAAAAATAAAAATTTAAAATAATAAAAACAACAATTTAATAACTATATCAATTATAAATTATATCTATACAATCATCACATTTTTAACATTATAATTTATTACAATATTTTAGAAACACTATTATATTATTAACAAATATTGCATGCAATACATTTTTTATTTATGCACAGTACATGGTTATCAAAAATTATGATAATCGTATTATATCTGTCACAATAATTAGCGTAAGGTACCTATTTAGCTAATCTTTAAACAGATGATTCTTTTAATTTATAGTTATTAATAACTGTAGTATTTGAACAATTGGTCATGTTCTGAGGGATAGAAATAACATCAAAAATAATGTTTTGGTAACCGATTTATAAAATGTTTAAAAAAAAATATCATTTTAATAAACAAATACACTACATGAGTGTTCAAAGTTTCTGATAACATTCACTGTTACTAATAAAAATCTCTTATTCTTAGGTTATTTCTTATTTAAACTTAGAATAGTTATTCTAAGTATAAGCTTGGTATAAATTGTTTACAAATAAACTCGGAATAAATTCGGTATAGGTAACTATTCCCTGTTTATTCCAAAATAATGATTTGGCACCGTAGCAAAAGTCGATACAAGTATACATGGAACAGATAAAGTATGACTATTAAAAAAAATAAAAAAGTTGTTGTGGTCGGGAATCGAGCCCCCATCATCTGCGTAAGAAGCGAGTGCGTAAACCAATGCAACATGAGTGATTATGCGTTTTATAAAATTTTATTTGAGAAAAGCTCTAACTTTGTGGAATTGGTCGAAATTTACCTTACCTTGCAGATTTTATTATAAAAATGTCTTTAACTGATCACTTTTTACTCATTTCAAGCAAAACATAAATTAAAAATCTCTTTTAATACCTAGATTTGTTTGGAAAAGTTGTGACATCAGAGCTTAGGTAGTCCATTATGTAAAGAATGTACCTAGACAAATCAATCCTTACTTACTTGGTTCCGACCTCAATATCTTAAAGCTGTCAGTATCTGTAAAGTGGAGGATATACCGCCTCCTCGTCTGTCCATATTTAGAGAATTCCTTATTAGTTCATTTAAAAACCTGACTCCTTGTTTTGAAAATCTATATTTTACTCTAAACTTTTTGCCAGAGTATATTGTAAATGGGTCTATTCTTTCTTTAAAAGCTTTTTTTTTTGTATTTTACATATCTATGTCCATATTTATTAAATTAATAACCTCCTCAACAGCTTCTACACCTCTTATCGCAAACATATTTTTAAGGTTATACTGTACTTAAACAAGGCTTAGGGTAGGTATAACTTTATACCGAGTTTTTATTCCGAGTATAAGTTATTCCATATTTATTGGTAGACATTTTGCCTATTCCGAATTTATTGTCGGTATAAAATATTTATTCTCGGTATAAATATTTATACTCCGTTTATTGGTAAGGCTGTTACAGTTTAGATAGATGATCTTGGCATTGCAACCGCGGGGACACGGGATCGAATCGGTCTTAGGTTTAGGGTACTACCAACATTCTAATTGAAAATATTATTTAACAGTTTACACGATTAATTTTTTAAAACTAATTGTTTGTAGCAATACAACATAATATATCCAACTAAATCTAGAAAGCATCTGACAGTTGTGATACATGGATACTTAAGGCCTAGCAAACAGACGTGTAATAAGTACATTGTGCGATAACTTCGCGAGGGCGTAATTGACCTTAACCTATGAGTAACGTACCATACTCTATCTACGACCTCGGTTACATATTAAAAACTAAAAATAGGAACATGTATTATATATTTATTTTTAACAAGTTACAGAAAATTTAAATATATAAACTAATAGTAAAATTTGAGCAATTATTTTAAATTAATGACGAAACAAATTTGTTTAGTTGCGCGCTTAAGGCCATTTCTTCTTGATCTGTTGATCTATAATTAAACGCTTGCGTGTTTAACCATATAGTGATAATGAACTTGATCTATAATATTCCATTAGTGTATAATTTGATTCCTGTTTACTGTTTACAAGTATATAAAAAGTTGCAATACAAGGGACAATGAAACGAAATCGAATTCGACATTACATTAAACTATTATTTTTTGACATTTAATTTGACAGCCTAACCTAACCTAACCTAACTTAACCAGCGTAGTTTGTCACATAATAAAAGCAATACCGACAAGGGAGTAGATAAAAGCTTTCATTTTCAATTAATCAGTTTAAAAACAAACCATGAAATTATAGCGGTTTAAAAAAATTATATTTATCATAATACTGGATATAAAATATAATAACAGGAACGGAAATAAAACAAAATAATTCAGCATTTCATGAATTTGGAAGTTGGTGCAGTTAAAAAAAATGTATTACAAAAAAATGCTTTATTTACAATTTACTGCAAAATATGTCTTAGCCATCTATTATTCACATCGTACACTTACTATACTACCTGTATAATGTCATGGTAACTTACGTACCGCCCCGTATAGTGTCACAATAACTTTCTCATCGCTCTGTGTATTGTCACTTATTAGGTGCGTTCTTTTTGACTGAGATCTCAGTTAATCTCAGCTCACATCGGTTATGTGCGCGTTCTTTTCGATTCACTCACTTCGAAGTGAGCTGAGATTTTTCCTCCCCCTTTACCGATGCTGAATGTGTTATGCGGGGGTATCAGTTAGAATTGAGTCGGAAATAAAGTGGTGGGGAGCAAAAAATCATAGGTCGCGCGTTTGTCGTTCTTTTTGGTGCTTACTCGTTACTCACATCACTTTATATCACTTCAATCAGATCACTTCAATTGAAGTGAGCTGAGATCTCAGTCAAAAAGAACGCAACTATTGTAATTCTTATACCGATCCGTATAATGTCACACTCAAAAACATATGGGACATGTTTAAAGTACGTACCCGACGCCCGACACCCATTTCTATATAATAATATATACATGATTAAAAGCCAACGTAAGCTATTATGGTGAAGCCAATAATTAGAAATCTGAACAGACATGCGAAAATATTCCAAAATGTTATGCAATCCAAATATATCTAAAAACAATACAAAATACACGCGGTCGCCAAAAGTTACATTTTATCGTTTTATTGACGATTTCTTAATAATCAGTCAGTTTGGACCCCTAAATCAATTTTTGGGCGCCAAAAGTAATGTTTAACTACAAAGGTAATTCGGCGCCGGGCGCCGAACTGGACAGAAGGCGCCGAAATACTTGGTACATGGCAGTTTGTGGGTCCAAACTGTAATGTTTAAATATTTGACAATAGTAGAATGGTTATAATATCAACAGAGGTTGTTTAATATAACTAAATCAAATAATTTTTATTATATTGTATTATTTTATTATATATTTTGTGTATTTGTAAGAGAATATTAAGTTAGAAATAATTTTATTATGTAATGGATCAATATTATATCTAGTACATAAATATGTTATTTAAAAGAAATTTCGCGAAAATTGATTATATAATGTGTAAAAAAGAGACAGATATATTTTTACTATATTTTATTCTGGAATGATCGATGATAGACGAAGCAAGTATGTCTAGTCATAAATATGAAAGAAAGAGATACACATATTTTTTCCAGAAATGTCTAAACCATAGAACAAAAACGAAGCTTCTAGAAATTTTGAAACCTATAAAAGACTTGAACAGAGGTCGTAAGAGGGTAGTAGATAATTGGTAGTCAAACATTGAAGATCTGAGTGTGAATAGTCAATTTGAACAAACAGTTTTTAAAGTAGTTATAATAAAGTGACGTTAAAATTACAAAGTAAAACAATTATAAAGTAAAACAAAGTGCCAAAAGTGTCATTAAAAACTAATCAAAAGATGAAATTAAAACATTTTCGATTAATAAAAAAAAAGAAGAATATAAGAGTACTTACTATTAATAGTACAATTAATGGAACTGTAATCCACACTAAACCATATCAATTTGGAGGAACAAAGAACGATAATATCACTCAAGAAACCAAACGTCTAACAAGACGACATTTTACCAGATTCGCAAATTCCACGCATCACTTCGTTCGTCTCCGTTTTTCATAGATCAACTACAGATTTTTCCACCAATCAGGAAACAGGACTTTACATATCAATGTCAGATAAAATTGTAAACTTTTAAAAATTTTTGTAGTAGTTAGTTGAATTTTATAATTTAAAAAACAAAGGAATTTACTTGATATTTAATAATTAGTGTATTTGATAATCTTACTTGCCATTACATAAACAACATTGGTTAATTTAACTTAATTCGACATCAAGTAAGTTCTTTTATGGTTACTGAAAGGCCTTTCTTTTTAATATTCTCCTAATTAATTTCATTATTACTGTTTTTACTTAACTCTTATAATAAATTTATAATTATAATTAATCAATTTTATTCAAATACCTTCTACCTAATAATCAAATAGAAACTTGCATAACCAAACACCCCTGAAAAAAAGAAGATATTGCTACTTTTAAATAAGAATTAATCATTCAAATCAATAAATAAATAATCTCTAGAATCATAATATTCATTACAATACATATAATATATAATATAATCACATATGGCAAAATTACGTTAGGCAGAAATTGACCTGTCTTACATAATACCGTTTTTGGATATGTCATAGCAGGACTTTGGTCACAAAGTTTATCTTACATTAAATGTTTCTTTACACAAACTGACCAACTTCAAAATGATTTAAAAAAGTTTTGGTCAATAGAGGAAATAGCTCATAAAGAATTAATGTCTAAACATGATCAAATATGCGAAAAACACTTTCAAGAAACGCATTGTAAAAATGAAACCGGTCAATTTGTTGTTAGAATACCTCTGAAATATCCTAAGGAATAGTTGGGCGACTCCATGAAATTTGTCCTACAAAGATTTTTCAATCAAGAAAATCGTTTCAAAAATAATAATAAATTAAAACAGCTGTATGTTTCATTTATGGATGAGTATGAAACTCTTAACCATATGTCACGTGATTATAATCATCAGGAAAATATTCCTTCCTATTTTTTACCACATCATGGGGTATTACGCGATAATCACATTACAACGAAATTAAGAGTTGTATTTAATGGTTCAGCGGTCACTTCATCAGGAAAATCTTTAAACTCTATTCAATATACAGGCCCAGCTATACAAAATGATATGCTAGATATTTTGTTACGATTTCGTTTTCATAAATTTGCTGTAGTAGCTGACGTAGAAAAAATGTACAGATGCATTTTAGTTCACCCAGAGGATCGGAATTTACAAAAAATCTTTTGGAGAAAATATTCCACTGATCTCATATCTATAATGATTTTAAATACAGTAACTTATGGCACTTCAAGTGCTCCTTTTTTAGCGATGAGATGTTTACAGCAATTAGCATTTGATGTACAGAATAAATTTCCAATAGAATCAAAACTTATTTTACAAGACTT
The DNA here is from genome assembly GCA_035357415.1 of Ophraella communa. NCBI lineage: Eukaryota > Metazoa > Arthropoda > Insecta > Coleoptera > Chrysomelidae > Ophraella > Ophraella communa. Next base: position 32,579,194 of record CM068995.1, on the reverse strand, counting down.
CTATGTTGATTATTTTATTAGCGGATTTGATGATATAAATGTAGCAAAACTCACTTGTAAGAATATTTCAAATATTTTACAAACGGCAAGTTTCAATTTACGAAAATGGGTTTCAAATAATCCAGAAATTGTTAATGATATCAAAAATTGTTCAGGTGAATTAAAAGTTTTAAATTTAGGCAACGCAGATCCTATTAAAACGTTGGGAGTCCAATGGATCCCAGATCAAGATGTTTTATCTTTTAATTTGCCATTACAAGAAAAAGACTGCTTAACTAAAAGACAAATTTTGTCAGATACTGAAAAAATCTATGATCCTGCAGGAATGATTTCACCTTGCACTATTTTAGCAAAAATTATGATTCAGAAGTTATGGAGACAAAAGGTTGAATGGGATGATCAAGTTCCTTTAAAGTTAATTAATGAATGGAAACGTTTTAAAACTCAATTGTCTTGACTTAATCACTTAAAGATACCCAGATGTGTGTTAATTAACAATTGTGACAGCTATGAAATTCACGGATTTAGTGATGTAATGTTGCATATAGTGCTGCTATCTATGTAAGGTCCTTCGATACTACCGGAAAAATTAATGTCCAATTAATATGTTCAAAAACAAGAGTAGCACGTCTAACATTATTAACAACTTCACGGTTGGAGCTATGCGGTGCTTTAATGTTAGCTAAATTAATTATTGTAGTTTTAAAAGACATAAATTCATCAATATCACCAATTTTTTGGTGTGATTCTCAGATTGTGCTCCATTGGTTAAATTCTGAGCCAAGCACTCTTCAAATTTTTGTCAGAAATAGAGTTAGTGAAGTACAAAGACTTTCAGATATAAATTCATGGCATTATGTTGAGTCTAAGGAAAACCCTGCTGATATTGCGTCACGCGGGACTTATCCTGAAGACTTGTTTACTCAAAGGTTGTGGTGGAATGGTCCTACCTTCCGTTTTAATCAACATTTCATTCCCATACCCTTTAAAAGGATTGATTCAATTCTTTTGCCCGAAATTAAAATGTCATAAACAGCACTGTTTATAAGAAACAATAGTTTTGAATTGTTTGATAAATTTTTTAATTACATGTCCATGCTTATTGTTCACGATTCTTGAAGAATACGACCCTTAATATAAAGGAACGCAATTTGTCATATCTCACATTACAAGAATTAGAAACAAGTCGATTAAGTTTGATTAAAATTGCTCAAGTTGAGTGTTTTAGTAAAGAAATTAAAATTTTACAAGTTAATAAAGATCTTCAAATTAAAACTAGGTTAAATGCATTATCACCATTTCTTGATTCAAAGGAATTATTACGTGTAGGAGGTCGTTTAAAAAATTCTATATTGAGTTACAATACAAAACACCCTTTGTTGTTAAATGGAAAACATAGGCTAACCCGTCTTTTACTAGAACATGAACATCGTTTGTTGTTGCATGCGGGTCCTCAACAGTAGGAAAGGCTGCACTTACGAGATCCCCCTCCACTCCCACTCACGTGTGTCAGACAACAGTTTTCATAAACCGTTGTTAACAAAAAAAATTGGTCTATGTGTATCTGAATACCAAATATATAAAAATAATTCTTCTATAAATTATTACAATCCAGACGATAAATGACCTTTATCGTACCATTATTTGGTCTACAAATTAATAGCGAGATAACAAGAATTATACATGAGGGTTTGATCGTAAGATCATGTCATTTCGACAAATCTTGAATTTGGATGTAAAAACAAAATGTACAAGGTATGTCTATGGGTTGTTGTAAATTAGTTGTTTATATACGGGACACAATTTCTTAGGTGTCTTTATAATCAGGGTATGTTCGGGGTGTAAAATTACGACACAACGATACGTCATCACACAAACAATATGGGTCATCGGGGATCGCAAAAATGTCGGGGGTCGCAATATCAATAATTTGTAAGATGTACGGGTCATTTCGACGCATACAATCCCGCGTATAGCCAGGCAGGGGTCAACCATCAAAATATCAGATTGTCGCGCTTTAGTTGTTTATATATATACGTGGATTCTCCAATTTCGAACAGTTTTCGTCGATAATATGTCTTTGTAATCTTTATAGGAATGAATTAGGATGTAAAAAATTCGATCAACTTATGTACGTCGATAATGTGGCAAAGTCATATAGGTAAAAAAACCATATTCCATATTTACAACGTTAACCAATGAGGTGTCAGATAACAGTTTTCATAAGCCGTTGGTAACAAAAATAAAAAATTGGTCTATGTATATATGAATACCTAATATATTAATATAATTCTTCTATAAAGTATTATTACGATCAAGACGATAATGACTACATTTATCGTTAACATAATTTTGTTGGCCTATATAAGATATGAACGATGACAAAAATTATTCTCCTATTAATTATACATGAGGTGTCATTTTTATCGGTACAATAAGGATATTTTGTTAAAAAATTAAGTGTGCATAGGATCTAAACATCAATACCTTTACCATTTGACATTTATCTGCAATGAAAAACTATCAAATTACCTATGGGCTTAAAATATCAGTCACAAAAATTCTATAAATTTGAAGATATATAAACGATGACAGTAAATAAATTCTCCTATTTATTATACATGTGTCATTTTTATCGGAACGATATGGATATTTTATTAAAAAATTAAGTGACATAATTTGACATTTATCTGCAATGAAAAACTATTTAGGTATATCAAATTACCTACTTAAAATTATCAAAATACTATAAAATCGAAATTACAACTATAACTAGCCAACAAAAAAAAAATAAAAAAAAAACATGGCATATCTCAACAATAATTCAATGAGAAAAATTTTTGGAAAAAAATAGGAAGTATGTAAATAAAGTTGTTTTTAAATGTTGGCAAGATTACATGATCTATTTTATGTTTTCTCCTATCCCCCTGCAATAAATTATAAAATCAATCTAGATGTCGTAATTTAGACAACCGGAGTTAAGGAACATGTCCCGTAAATTGAATAAAAATTTCGAGTTATCACGAGCTTGTTAAGACCTGTACGTGACGTCAAAACGGCGTCAACGACTCCCCTATCGATGAGGATGGATATAAAAAATCTTACAAAATGATCTGATTTAAATGTTCAATTCGGTATATGATTAGTGTACTTGTTAAAACACACCCCTATTTCAGAAGAATAAATTACCAAAAAAGTGGGGGATTGATCAGGGTGAGATTTTTCAAAAGCTGAGAAATTCTCATTTCTTAAGTAGATACCTATTTGAAAACATGGAAAAAATTGAACTTCTGATTGGAAAAAATGCTGTAATTAAAATACTACGAATAAGAGTAAAGAATGATGCTATAGACCAATGGAGTCAAGAGCAGCGAGTGTCCTGTTATATTCTATATGTCGATGGTAATATTGTATCGTTTTCGTTATTATCAAGATGTAATTTCGATCCTATGGAGAAACACAACAATCCAAAATTATTAAACTTTATATATACGATGAAGGGGTATAGAAGAAAAGGCTATGCAGTAAAAATCATTAAGGATATTATGAACACGATGGAATTTTCAACCTTCTGTAGTAATACTTATTCTGAAAAGTTATTTGCAAAATGTTGTTACATCGACTACGGTTATATGAATTTTTGTAGAATGTTTAGATATCCTTAATGAATTTTAAAAATAATAATATATTTGCTTTTATTTAAATGTCCCACATACGTAGAAGAATGGTTTTATTTGTTAACAAAGCAAACTATTGATATTAACACAAAATAATTAATAAAATATTATAACATAAGAGAGACTGTTCGAAATGATAAGAGAAATCTTATTTAGGAAAAATCATAAAAAGGATAGACTTAAACAAAAATTACAAAAAGTAACAAAACCATAAAAATCTCAACAATAGTTCAATTAGGAAATTTTTGGAAAAGAAAAAAGGAACTATGTAAATACAGTTGTTTTAAATGTTGGTAAGATTACATGATATATTTTACGTTTCCTCCTTCGTTTGATATTGGAATCACCCTGTTATTATTCTGCAATAAAATTATAAAATCAACCCACATATCCTAATTTAGACAACAGGGAATAAAGGAACATGTAATACCTCGTAAATTGAATAATAATATTATTTTTATTTTCCTATTTAAGCTGATTGGCTTTCTAAAATTTTTCTGATTATTAAAGAAATTTAATTGATATCATTACAAATATTTCTCAAAATAAAAATCATTTTGAATAAATTAGAATTGTTGTATGCTTTTTGGATCGTAGTAATAGTATATTATCAGTTGCTTTAAGAGAATATGTCGTTTACTTATAAAGTTGTAAATGATTTTTTAATAAAACGATTATACTGAATGTGTTTGTTCTTTATTTAAAAATTTATTGTAAAAATACAGAATAGTGATACGTATAAAATAAAAATACCTCATATAGTTGTTATGCATTATAGGTGTTTTATTTTGAATAAAACAAAAAGTAGAAGAAAATTTCATTTATTAATACAATACATGGAAAGTAGAAGATAATTACATAAATGATATAAGTTACAATTTTTTATTTTTGATAAAACAAAAAGTACAAAAAAATTACATTAAATATGTGTTCAGAAAGTAGATTAAAGGTAATAACATACATAATAGTATGAGTTACAGTTTTAACAAATACAACATTTTTATTAATAATAATCGGACATCTTCGCTATGATGATTTCTATGTATGGACCCTGTTCGTATGTCTGGTTGTTTAGGAGGATGCAAATCATTGTGACGATCGTAGCCACTTTTCAATTGAAATATTACTTTATCATAGCCATTTTGACATCAGTAATACTTATGACGATATAAGTGTGAAGAGCGTGACTATTTACTAGCTTGTCTGGAGAATGAACTTTTTAAACGTTCAAATTTTAGAAAAAAAGTATTGCGTTAGGATTCATTTATATTATTGTAAACCTAAAATAAAAAAAGCTTAAAATTCCAATTTAGTCAAATGTTTATTATTTTGAGTGAAATTTATAAAAAGCAAAAATCTACAGTTAATTACCATCTACATGTGGTATTTTTGTTTACTTCCTGGCTTAAACTAGGAAAAAAAGATAAATACAAATACAACAAATTAAAAAGGTTAAGTAGCGTAGTTTTTAAGGATGGGTACCTGAAAAAATTAACATTTAACAAGTGAATCAAATTTATCGCAAAAATTTCTTAAGAAGTCTAGATTATAAGTAGATACCATCTTCCATGGCCTGCCCAGGAGGCAATAACCGCTAATGGGGTTATTGGAGGTATATTTGGCCTCGTTTTAAGGTTCACAACCCAGGATTCCCCATTAGAAATTATACATATTCGATACGTAGAAATTACTAACAGGCCTACTATTTTAAAAAAGCAATAGTTTATCTGAAAAGAGTCTTAATCAAGACTACATTTCTTCTGCTCTTCACCATTCGAGATTATCTCCTTTTTTAATTTTCACCGCTCGAAAATCATCTCCTGTTCAAATTATATTTTTGGATACAATTAATTTTTTGACAAATATGCATAAAATATTTCTCGTTAGATTTCAGACGTCCAAATTAATTACGCATTAACAAAATATTATCAAGAGAATAATCTCTTTTCTTAGGATTTATTCAGAATACTTTGGGATACATAAACAGAGAAATCATTGCTTATAGATATAATTACAAAATATATGTGTTGCATAAAAACAGTGCTTATGTGTACATAATTACAATCATATATATATTTTGATTTTGCATATAAAATTTTGAGAGTTTAAAAACAAGTATGTTGTTGAAAATAAAAATAATAAATTACAAGAATTTAAGTTGTTTATGTCCGTAAGGCAGAGAGGAGTAATCTTCAACGAAACATCTTTTTGTAGAGTTAGGTCGGTATTTTTTTTCACATATCTTCGTGCTCTTTTGTTCGCTTAATTTGATTAGAAATTATGCTTATAGGCTCATCTGGTTTTAAAATCATATCTTTAATTGACTCTAAATTTATTAACCCTTGAACATCAAGGGTTAATGAAATACCTTTAACTTTACATTCTACCTTTTCCTTTTTGTTTTTTGTGGACCACACCTTATAAGCGTAATTCTGAGGACCATCAGACTCAAACTCGTTGATATATGTACCGAATCCTTCCTTTTCTAACTCATCGGTCATATCACCAATGAATTGGCCTGTAGGAACATCGAGCTCTCCGGGTTTCGATACATATATCACAGAATCAGTGTCATAATATAAAACCCTCTCTTCAAGCTTCTCGAGGTAGCTATAAAGTTTGAGACGAGGAAGAGCCGTGACGTACGATGCTATGACAACGTTGACTGTTGAAAGAGAGTCGTGGCAGGGAGTATAGTATTAATGTATATCGAGGGGTCTGTCATCAACGCAAAGAATTCAGCCGTCTGATTTATAATGGATGTTTTGGATTGATTTCTTCGTTGACCAAACTTACCCCAAAAAGAATTTAACATAAGCTTAGCCAACGATCTCAAACCTGGGTTATTGGTAATTTTTAAAAATTCCAGCTGAACACTTTCACGCTGAAGAAACTTCTCGATATATCTATCTTTTTCGGCTTGGGTTCGACAATGTTTCGGCCAGTCCGACTTTTGTTTTACTTTTATAAATTTGTTCATCATGTCGGTGAACAGACCTGAAACATTGTCGCCTAACTGAATGGTATCGTAAGCCCAAACCTCAAAAACTTCGATAATTTCATACCCTGTTTCAACAGCCTTTTCTACCTCTTCAACTACCCAAGTACCCGTTAAGGCCCGCTCTTCATCGGTGTGAGAACATTTTCGTTGACTGTTTTCTCCACACTCACGACAAAGTACAAACATTAACTTATTGTTCATTTTCTGGGGCAATACTGGGTGAAATAGATCTTGAGGAGGTAGGATCTTGCATTTCACAAGGCCCGAGATTGAAGAAGAAAGAGGAGGGCACTCCTTACCAACAAATACTTTAGGATGACCTACAGGAAACTTTCCGTATTTACAAACCCAAGGGTAAAGGGAACAAACGTCAACATATTTGATTTTTTCACCCTCACCACACTGGTAATATTCTACGGTATTACCAGTTCGACCACCGTAAAAAGCATCCCTTGGATTAAGGGGCGTTAATGCTACGAGAGGGTGGTTTCCGGTGTAGTTTTTCAACTCTGTGTTGTCAACTATTTGACGACGGAAATCACATTCTCGCATCTCAATGACATCGAATCCCAGAGACCTTAATCTCTCTTCGCCAGAGTAGCTTCGTATCGAGTATTTAACGTCTCAGACGAATTGTCTTTGAGAGGTGTATTTCTCTGAAATTGCAAACATTGACACCCATGATAGTAACAGCCTTGAAACTCGAAGACCTGATTTGTTTCAGGGCAAAAACCATCGACTTTAACACCGGAACTATAGCCTCCGAACTCCTAGCCGCGTGTTGAATAAAGATATTACGTCGATATTCTTTCCAAACCAACCACTGAATGGCTATTTTGGACTGGTTGTCTTTCCATCTGTAACCATTCTTAGGTATTATACCTATAGTGTTTGGTTTGAGAAAGTTTCGACGAAATACCTTATTGCAGGCTGAAGCTATTGTTGTAGCCTCCATGAAAGGGCAAACATTCGTTTCAACCATCATAAGTTGCCTAAAGTTGAGAAAGGGTTTGGTCAAAATATCGACATCGGAAATGCAACACTGTATGATTTCTTTAGAGAAATTGAAGACGTAATTTTCAGCACGCATACCATCATGCCATTTTAACAACTCCTCACAATCTTCTTCAGTTTTAAAATTATTAGGACTATAAAATTCAATGGGAGATATTGGACCGACGTAATTTTGATTTTCCACCTTGTTAAATAAATGTGGAAAATAACCCTTCTTTAGTTCAGTAAAACCAAAGGCCTTGGGAAGTTTGGAGAGGGCCATCGGAAGGTAGTTTAGTGAATCTAAAAATTTCACATTGTCAACAGACATCGAAATTAATTTTGTCCCTCTCATAATTAGATAGGGCTTCAGGCTCGTCTTGGTTAAAATGTAATTGAGAATAAATTGTCCATCAAAACCTCCAAAATTATGAGCGAGAACGATTATGTTTTTGAATTTTTTACGAAGAATTAATATATGATTGATAAAAGGTGAAATAGGATCGTTACACTTAAGAATTTGAAGACGAACACCACATTTTTGACAAATATTATCTGTTGTATCTATACAAATGTCACAACATTGTCGAAAAACGCAAAGATTCGGTTCGTGTAGAAGAGAACCATCAGCTTTTACCTTTTCCTGTCTAGTTTCGAGATCGAAAAAAATGAATAGAAAATCTTTAGTAGGTGGGGTTTTCATGTCAGGCTTTATGTAACAAAGATGACCGACAGGGCAGTGTTTGTTGCAAATTTTGAAAAATATCCCTTCGCAGGTGTGTATTCGGTTTGTGAGAACGATCTTAAAACAATTCTCACATCTACGAATTTTTTCACAAATTTTGTGTTTGATATGATTACCAAAACATACTTGGCCTCGGAAAGATCTTTTGTAATCAGCACATGATACCTTGAGTTCATCTTTATCACAAGCAGGGAGCTGTTGACAACCGGCACACGTCTCACCACACCTATGCTTTCCTTTATGATCAAAAGGAATGTGACACGATTCACAAAAATAACTACACACAAATGCTGCAGTTAACGATGTGATGACATTGTAATGACCGTTGTGGTAAAGAAGATTCAGCGAGAGACCGTCCCCACCTTGAAACATGACGTCACGCCCCTTGTTACCATACAAGTAAACCGTAATCTTGTATCCCTGAAGAAAACGTTGGAATTGCTGAAGTTCAGTTATGCCAGCGCCTTCTGCAGGAATAATTACACCTGTCTTTTCCATCAATGCAACTGCCCTTGTTGTTTGAATCTTTCTCACGTCTAATCTAACCTTTGTATATTCAGGGTCTTTATCAGCACTGGCCTTGGCGACTGAAAGAGCACGAGCTAGACACAGATTGTCGTAATTCTTAATTGCGACAATACCCTTCCGTGTACGGCATTCCTCCTCGAAAGTGTTATAATTACGGACTCTTCCTCTTCCAAGAGGCATATTTACTGACGTAACCCCCAAACAAAATGTTTCCGTGCTAAGACCTGTCGAGTTGGATTGATAAATGGAAGAAATTTTCTCCCAAATATCATTTACACTCACTTCCGAAACAGGTTTAAACGCCATCCATCCTTCGCCTTTTCCAAAATCTTTGGAACAGAAGGTGAAGCTCACCATGTCGGAGGGTTTCAAACCTTCTGTCCCTCTCAACACAATCTGTGTGATGGCATCCTTAACCCACCCGATAGGTTCTTCATTACCCGAAATAGGTTTAATTTTAAATTCCAGGATACGCCCCTGCAGACCGAACTTACGAACACTCGTAACAACAACTTTAACAACTAAGAATTTTTCCATTAAAAAAAAATCAAAAAAACAAAATAGAAAAACACTAAATAAAAATTTTGAAATTAGAAACGGCTGAAAATACAAATTAAAAGATATGTCTAAAAATAAAAAAAACAAAACTTTTTGAATAATCAAAATTTTTGAAACAAAATAAAAATATTTTCGGAAATAAAAAACTTTAAAAACTGTAATTATAAAATTGAAAAATTACCTCCAGTACAAAAAGCACAGACCTATTATGAACAACACAATAAATCAACTAAAAATCTTGAGAAGTTGTAGTTAATTAAGAAAATTCCGGTCGGACGGAAGACTAAACGGTCACCAAAGTCGCATTAGAAAGGTCTTTGAAAAACCCTCTGATAAAAGGTTTTATTCATTTTTAATTATGTGTTACAATCTTTGGTTTAGGTAATTCACAACAAATAGAGAAGTTGCCTCCTCTTCGTTGCCCAAACTGCCATCCCCATCTCCTGGTAGAAGCCCCGTCATCGGTTCCTTGCTTGTGGGCACTATCCGATGTTTCCAGAGAAGTTCAAGATCAAAAACAGATCCGGCCGAACACTAAAGTTATGACTCCCGCAGAAATTTCAAGTAGTATCCTGAAAAAAGCTCAAAAAGACAAACCCTCTGTAAATCGTTCCTGTGATTAATGTGGCATTGATAATGTCGCTATCAAAAATGAAAATGGAAATAATATTTTTATTCAATTTACGGGGTATTACACTTTCCTTTATCCCATGTTATCTAGGTTAATTTTATAATTTTATTGCACAATGATAAAAGGGTGATTCCAATATCAAACGAAGGAGGAAACGTAAAATATATCATGTAATCTTACAAACATTTAAAACAACTGTATTTACATACTTCCTTTTTCTTTTCTAAAAATTTCCTAATTGAATTATTGTTGAGATTTTTATGGTTGGGTTACTTTTTGTAATTTTTGTTTAAGTCTAACTCATACCATGTATGTAATTATCTTCTACTTTCTATGTATTGTATTAATTAATGTAATTTTCTTCTACTTTTTTGTTTTATTCAAAATAAAACACCTATAATGCATAACAACTATATAAGGTATTTTTATTTTGTACGTATCACTATTCTGTATTTTTACAATAAATTTTTAAATATAGAACAGACACATTCAGTATAATCGTTTTATTAAAATTCATTTACAACTTTATAAATAAACGACATATTCTCTTAAAGCAACTGACAATATACTATTACTACGATCCAAAAAGCATACAACAATTCTAATTTATTCAAAATGATCATTATTTTCAGTAAAATTTGTGATGATATCAATTAAATTTCTATAATAATCAAAAAGATTTTAGAAAGAAAAATCAGCTTAAATGGGAAAATGAAAATAATATTTTTATTCAATTTACGAGTTATTACACGTTCCTTTATTCCCTATTGTCTAAATTAGGATATCTAGGTTGATTTTATAATTTTATTGCAGAATAATAACAGGGTGATTCCAATATCAAACGAAGGAGGAAACGTAAAATATATCATGTAATCTTACTTACATTTAAAACAACTGTATTTACATAGTTCCTCATTTATTTTTCAAAAATTTCCTAATTGAACTATTGTTGAGATTTTTATGGTTTTGTTACTTTTTGTAATTTTTGTTTAAGTCTATCCTTTTTATGATTTTTCCTAAATAAGGTTTCTCTTATCATTTCGAACAGTCTCTCTTATGTTAATTATTTTGTGTTAATATCAATAGTTTGCTTTGTTAACAAATAAAACCATTCTCCTACGTATGTGGAACATCTAAATAAAAGCAAATATATTATTATTTTTAAAATCTATTAAGGATATCTAAACATTCTATAAAAATTCATATAACCATAGTCGATGTAACAACATTTTGCAAATAACTTTTCAGAATAAGTATTACTACAGAAGGTTGAAAATTCCATCGTGTTCATAATATGCTTAATGATTTTTAGTGCATAGCCTTTTCTTCTATACCCCTCCATCGTATATATAAAGTTTAATAATTTTGGATTGTTGTGTTTCCCCATAGGATCGAAATTACATCTTGATAATAACGAAAACGATACAATATTACCATCGACATATAGATTATAACAGGACACTCGCTGCTCTTGACTCCATTGGTCTATAGCATCATTCTTTACTCTTATTCGTAGTATTTTAATTACAGCATTTTTTCCAATCAGAAGTTCAATTTTTTCCATGTTTTCAAATAGGTATCTACTTAAGAAATGAGAATTTCTCCGCTTTTGAAAAATCTCACCCTGATCAATCCCCCACTTTTTTGGTAATTTATTCTTCTGAAATAGGGGTGTGTTTTAACAAGTACACTATTCATATACCGAATTGAACATTTAAATCAGATCATTTTGTAAGATTTTTATATCCATCCTCATCGATAGGGGAGTCGTTGACCCCGTTTTGACGTCACGTACAGGTCTTAACAAGCTCGTAATAACTCGAAATTTTTATTCAATTTTCGGGACATGTTCCTTAACTCCGGTTGTCTAAATTACGACATCTAGATTGATTTTATAATTTATTGCAGGGTGATAACAAAACGATAGGAGAAAACATAAAATAGATCATGTAATCTTGCCAACATTTAAAAACAACTTTATTTACATACTTCCTATTTTTTTCCAAAAATTTTTCTCATTGAATTATTGTTGAGATATGCCATGTTTTTTTTATTTTTTTTTTGTTGGCTAGTTATAGTCGTAATTTCGATTTTATGATTTTTGATAATTTTAAGTAGGTAATTTGATATACCTAAATAGTTTTTCATTGCAGATAAATGTCAAATTATGTCACTTAATTTTTTAATAAAATATCCATATCGTTCCGATAAAAATGACACATGTATAATAAATAGGAGAATTTATTTACTGTCATCGTTTATATATCTTCAAATTTATAGAATTTTTGTGACTGATATTTTAAGCCCATAGGTAATTTGATAGTTTTTCATTGCAGATGAATGTCAAATGGTAAAGGTATTGATGTTTGGATCCTATGCACACTTAATTTTTTAACAAAATATCCTTATCGTACCGATAAAAATGACACCTCATGTATAATTAATAGGAGAATAATTTTTATCATCGTTCATATCTTATATAGGCCAACAAAATTATGTTAACGATAAATGTAGTCATTATCGTCTTGATCGTAATAATAATTTATAGAAGAATTATATTAATATATTAGGTATTCATAAATATATACATAATAATAATAATAATATTTATTTCGACCAATACAAGTTAACAATAAATTTATTACAAGGGTTGCGCATGACCCCTGCCTGGCTATACGTAGGATTGTATGCGTCTAAATGACCCGTACATCTTACAAATGATTGATATTGTGACCCCCGACATTTTTGCGATCCCCGATGACCCATATTGTTTGTGTGATGACGTATCGTTGTGTCGTAATTTTACACCCCGAACATACCCTGATTATAAAGACACCTAAGAAATTGTGTCCCGTATATAAACAACTAATTTACAACAACCCATAGACATACCTTGTACATTTTGTTTTTACATCCAAATTCAAGATTTGTCGAAATGACATGATCTTACGATCAAACCCTCATGTATAATTCTTGTTATCTCGCTATTAATTTGTAGACCAAATAATGGTACGATAAAGGTCATTTATCGTCTGGATTGTAATAATTTATAGAAGAATTATTTTTATATATTTGGTATTCAGATACACATAGACCAATTTTTTTTGTTAACAATGGTTTATGAAAACTGTTGTCTGACACCTCATTGGTTAACGATGTAAATATGTTTTTTAGTTTCAGTACGCTATTTTTGATTAACCCCTCAATTTACAACGAAAACCGTTCGATCAGAATTTCTATACATGTGTGCCCCGTATTTAAACAACTTAAGCGCGACATTGTTAATCTGATTGACGACCTGTGACCATTAACGACATTTTGTGCCGTATATAAACAAACAAGACATTTTTCACATCTGCGACGTCCATTTGGACGGTCCCCGTGCGTCTTATGAATGATCTTCGCGACATACCCTGTACACTCGAAATGACCCCGCACCATATATGTCTTGAATGATCGAATTGACATTTTTAATATAAAATTCACGACCATATCCCGTATAACCATTAATGTAACATTTTTTATTTGACACATACCCTCGTAACCGTTTCCGTATTAAGAATGATCATAATCCGATATTTCGACGGTCTAATTTGCGACAAACCCTGTATATTGTAATGTTTTAAAATAATAATAATAAATATAACTTACCCAAAATATAACCTGAATTGAAATAAACTATTCAACAGGGATGTTATTTTCAAATCTTTTCATTAAATAATCTATACACCAAAAATTTCTTTATTTAAGCCAATCCAGTCAATCTTAATTCACACAAGAACAAAAAATATCTTGATAAAAAGGATTCATGAGGATGAGCACTAACACCAGTAGTCGATCCAAGAATCAAGTCCAAGGTCCTTATGTTGCTTAAAACTAAAAGTAAAAAGTAAATAAGTATTAGAATATGCTGATAATGAATCATACGAATACAATATTAGTAGGATTAAAGTAGTATTAAAGTATTAAAGATTATTAGTAGATTAAAATCCAAATAATTTATAATCAATGTTAAGAATAATAAGTTCAATAATTTTTTTTATAAGTAGCTATAAAATAAGAATAAGTAGGTTTAGGTTATTTAATTTATCATATAAAATAGGGATTATTCAACTGTAATCAGTTAGGAATATAAGATACAGAAATTTAAAGCTCAACAAGTTGATTTTAGATATAAGAGCAAAATAAATGAATCATAGACAATGATTGTAATATGATAAATAGATTTTACTTACCCCAGATAACATTTTCCAATTTAAGTAAGCATCAAGTGATGAATCCTGTAGTTTGATGTATCGGATAACAGTACAAGTCCAGTACTTCCTATTTTCTGGTACATCTCAGTTTTTGATAAAATAAAATACTTAAGTCAGAATCTAAAAATAAAGATATTGAAAGATATTACATGTAAAAACAAAATTGTAAGAAAGTAATGTATTTGATTACAAGCTAAGACCGTTTAATTAAAAGCTTAGCCAAGGACATTATGAATGATAAATTCAATGAAAAACACTGTAAATAGTGAAGTGGTGATTAAAAACGTTGACTATAAACTTTAAAAAGGTGCTTGTATGAGAAAGACCTAAACTTAGTATTAGATGTTTAATTGATGTTTCTATTTGTTGTAATTGTATTTTGTTGTAAGGTAATTAATTTTAAGTTGTTTTTGATGATTTTGGATATTATTAACTCTTGTATTTGATAAATTTTGTATTTGAATCGCCATGACATAGCAAATTTTAAAAGCAAATAATAACTAATATAAGCGGTGTCATTGAAAATAAAAGTTATCTAATCATATTAGAATATGTAAAATTTCAGTTTTTGTTAAAATTATTGGCCAAAAAGAGATATTAGCTCACAATTGTTAAATTTTATATTAAAAATTGTCAAAATGGCCGACATGGTTCACTCCTCAAAATCAGCTGTTTTAATAAAGAAAGATTGATTTTAAAATTTTAAAAATGTTAATTTATAATGAAATAAATTACCCAGATTTGATTTGAAACAATTTTAAGGTCAGAAAATGTATAATTAAAAAATCAATTTTTCAAAAACTCGATGTAAGAGAGGTTATAAAAAAACAAAACACGCTCAAAAAGGCAGCCATAATGAAAATTTGACCGAGGGTATATAAACCCTTGAGAAAGAAAATTCGGGAGCATTGTAATTTGATAAAAAGGCCACTCCACGTCAGTATATTTTAAAAATTACCAAAAATCAATGGCTGACTAATGTTGAAAATAAAGATGGCCGCATAATAACTCATGTACTAGTTTAAAACAAATTTATAAACTAATAATAATTGGAAATGGGATTTTATAATAATTAAAACTATATACACGAAATAAAATAAAATTTTATTCTACTAACCTTGAAATCTAAAACATTGGACGTCTGGAGAAGCAATAAAATTTTCTAATAATTTTATAACATGGTGAGAACGAGATGATTATCCACTAGAAGTACTCGAAAGCCAAATATCCACTCCTTGATGGTTCCACGTGTTTAGAATATCCTGTGTAAGAAGCCGTAAATGGAAAAATTCAGCACCATACACAAGCGGCAAGTGAAATACGGTATGTACTTTTGATATCACTTATTAAATTCACTTTCCAAAAACCTATAAAGTTTGTAAAATAGTTTTCAATATCTTTTCAACACCATTCTGATATAATTCTGCTTTTGAATAAACAAACTGCTTACACATTTTGTTAACAATGATGCACGCACCGTCTCCTACCTCTTAGACTACTTTTAGAAATAACAGTAACATATCACGTGTTTCCTTGTGCGTGGGTAAATGCGCATAAGAAAAACCATAGTCGCATCATTCAGTAGGATTGAGGTATATTAAATTTTAGAATAAATAAATAAAATAAATAGTTTCATCGTTGGATTTTGTTTATTTTTGAACCGACTTCTGCTGATAAGAGTCTTTTAAATGTTTTGAAAATTGATTTAAGTAAATCAAATCTTAAACTATAATAATTTCATATTTAGAGTTAGAGAATAATTTTTTTAATATAATGGTAACAAAATAAAGAGATTTGAGGTGTTTGAGATTAATAAATACGGAATAAAATTGAAAAATAAATAAATATAAATTATAGCCCCACAAAATTGTACAAAAATTAAGAATTTAAAAATATAAAGACAATAATTTGATAACAACATCAATTTAAATAATATTGATACAAACAATATATTTTTTTTTAATTGTAATTTATTACAAAAATGGCGCCCAACGTGGGGCTTTAATAAAAAAAAACCTATGGGCTATAATAAAAAAAAACCTATTGGCTTTAATAAAAAACTATTGGCTATAATAAAAAAAAAAAAACCTATTGGCTTTAATAAAAAACTATTGGCTTTAATAAAAAAAAAAAAACCTATTTGGCTTTAATAAAAAACTATTGGCTTTAATAAAAAACTATTGGCTTTAATAAAAGACTATTGGCTTTAATTAAAAACTATTGGCTATTATAAAAAACTGTTGGCTATTATAAAAAAAAAACTGTTGATTATAATAAATTATTTGGCTATAATAAAAGGTTGACTGGTTAAAGTAATTAATTGACTATTAAAACTATTTAGAATAAAATTTTATATTTAATATTTGATAAAACATAATAAAACTATTTAAAATGGATAAAATGACACTGAGAGATGGTAAACAAGTGGGAGAGAAGACAGCAGAAGAAATAGGTACACAAGTAGATGAAGAAAGAAATCAGGGATCTGGAGATCATGGAGCACTGGATGAAAGTAATGAAAATGGACAAGAAGAAACAGAACAACAACAAATGCAAAGAACAAGAAGAGTAGAAGGAAAAGAGGATCAGAATGAAGTGATGAAAATGTTGATAAATTTAACCAAAATGATGGATGAAAGTAAGAAAGAAATCAATAAAAAACTAGAAGAAAATAACAAGAAATTAGATACATCCAAAGAAGAAATGAATGAAAAATTAGAGAAATTAGACAAAAATAATGCAGATTTAAAAAGAGACATAAACAAACTGGACAAAAATAATGAAGACTTGAGAAGAGACATAAATAAGAAACTGGATGAGAATAAAGAAGATATAAATAAGAAATTTGATGAATTAAGGGGAGAAATGGGGGAACAAAATTGTAAATTACGAGAAGAAATAAGGAGTACAAAACAAGAAGTTAGAGAAGAGATGATTGGAAGAATCATGGAGGTAGAAGAGAATCATTTGAAACAAATAAATGAGATTAAGAAAAATGGAAAAGTTCTAAAAGAAGAAGTAAAAGAAAATAACAAGAAGATAGACAGAGAAGTCATGAAGATAAATAAAAATATACAAGTAGTGCAGGAAGAATTAAGCCAGGAGATAAAATTAAATTTCAAGATAGCTGAGGAAGAAAATAAGAAAACTAAAAAGGAACTTAAATTGGAAATCAAAAATGTACAAGAAGAAGTAGAACAAATGGTAAGCCAAAAGGAAAATATGGAGAAGTTTAATGAAGAAGAGGAAGTATTTGAAGAGGAGAAAAATGCAGAAGCAAACAATAAAATTTTAGAAGAAATTGACAGAAACAAAGATAAAGATATTGAAATTAAGAAGATTGAGATGAATAAATTAATGAAAACTTATACTAAATATGATATGGATAAAAACAAGAATAAGATTAAGTCAAGTATAATTATAGATGTGGAAGAAAATGAGAAGATTAAAAATTT
This sequence comes from Ophraella communa, assembly GCA_035357415.1. Taxonomy (NCBI): domain Eukaryota; kingdom Metazoa; phylum Arthropoda; class Insecta; order Coleoptera; family Chrysomelidae; genus Ophraella; species Ophraella communa. The sequence goes on along the minus strand of CM068995.1, from coordinate 32,561,350 downwards.
ATTTAAACAATGGATTGGAAGAAAACTTATCGAAACAAAGAAAGGAGATGAAGAAATGAATATGAACACTGATGTTGGAAAATTTAAAAGAATTAGAAGACAAACCAATGATAAAAAGTTACAAATGATAATGAAAGCAACTAAAACCAGGAAGAGACTTATAGAAAGAAATTGGAAGAAGGTAAAGAAGAAAATGAATATTTTATTGAGTATGGGTAAGGTAGTAACTAGGTGTAAATAATATTGCTAATTATATTTGTAGGTAGTAAGTAAGTTTTTATTGTTTGAATTTTAAAATGTTGTGTATTATATTAAATTTAAAATACCAACCCAATCAATTATATTAACTTATATGAAACTTAGATCAATTATATTATAATGGTCATTGAATATTCAAGGGTAAAAATTATGATAAACTGTTATATTAATTATACTAATTGAAATGAAACTTAAATCAAATATATTATAATGAGTTATTACATATTCAAGATTAAATTATGACAAACCGTTACAAATTTTAACTAATATAAGAAACAAAACATCATTAATAGATTCAAAATCAATTTCAAAACTAAATAATATTAAAGAATAATGAAATAAAATTCAAATATAATAGTAACTGGTATTAAAAACAAAAGTTATGTGAAATAAATAAATAAAAATGATATTAAAATAAATCTATATTGAAATCATAATAAATTGTAAACTACTAGTTGTGTTTAATTTGGATAATGATATGATAATATTAAATGATACATAGGAACAATTAGAAACTATAATTAATTATAAAGAAGAGAAGAAGGTATAACTAAATGGTATATAGATGTCAATGGATATGATAGAAGAAGTAGAAGATAGTAAGAAGGATATTATTTATATTAGAAATAATTATGAAGATGATTAAGAAGAAGTTATGGATATGAAGTATAAAGAAGAAAGTTATGATTATGAAGTAGATAGAAGAAAGAAGAAGATGTATTTGAAAATGATGATTTGATTGTGATGGAATATATTACAATATTGTAGGAGATTTGTTGATGAAGTATAGTGTTTGATGTATAAGGAGCTAAAAGAAGCTACCGAATATGAATATTATATGGAGGTGAGATATGTTGAGAAGTTTGAGGTGAAAATATATCATATACCATTAAAGTTAAAAGAAAAGAGTGAAGAGAGAACAAGATATCTTAGGAAGTAATGGAATAATTAAAAAAGTAATACATTGTATAATAATTCACTAGTAGTTGTACATAATTAGAGCAAAATAGCAATTTAATTAAAATTTTTCATAACATTAAATTAAAAAGAAATGCAGACAGGTATATAAAAAGGAGATACAAAAATTTAAAGAAACCAACGGTATTCAAAGAAGGGGATTGGGTAATTGAAAGGTCACTACAGGTAGCTAATAAAAGAAATAATGAGTGTGCAAAATTAAAATTACCATTTATAGGACCGTTTGTAATCGAAAAAGCTTTCGAAAACAGTTATATTTTAAGAAATCCACATAACAATTTACTAAGGGGAAAGGTAAACGTTAAAAACTTATACGCATACCATCAATGATACAACATTTTAAAAATCTAGCTAAATTTAGGATATAAGATAGTTTAAGATGTAGATACTAGAATAAGTAAATATTATATTGTATTTTAAAATTAGGAATAAAGTATGAGTTACCAATGAATAGTTAATGGTTATATACAACTCTATGAATTAGAATTTATGTTAAATATTAATTAAGATTGTTTATAAGATACAATTGAGGTATATGTTTAAATTAAAAGATAACAAAGTAGAATTTGAAGAGTAATAGATTTAGAGGAAATAAAATGGAATTAAATTTTAAAAATTATTACAGAGTAATAATTTGTTAAAATTAAATTGGGGGAAATTTGTAATGTTTTAAAATAATAATAATAAATATAACTTACCCAAAATATAACCTGAATTGAAATAAACTATTCAACAGGGATGTTATTTTCAAATCTTTTCATTAAATAATCTATACACCAAAAATTTCTTTATTTAAGCCAATCCAGTCAATCTTAATTCACACAAGAACAAAAAATATCTTGATAAAAAGGATTCATGAGGATGAGCACTAACACCAGTAGTCGATCCAAGAATCAAGTCCAAGGTCCTTATGTTGCTTAAAACTAAAAGTAAAAAGTAAATAAGTATTAGAATATGCTGATAATGAATCATACGAATACAATATTAGTAGGATTAAAGTAGTATTAAAGTATTAAAGATTATTAGTAGATTAAAATCCAAATAATTTATAATCAATGTTAAGAATAATAAGTTCAATAATTTTTTTTATAAGTAGCTATAAAATAAGAATAAGTAGGTTTAGGTTATTTAATTTATCATATAAAATAGGGATTATTCAACTGTAATCAGTTAGGAATATAAGATACAGAAATTTAAAGCTCAACAAGTTGATTTTAGATATAAGAGCAAAATAAATGAATCATAGACAATGATTGTAATATGATAAATAGATTTTACTTACCCCAGATAACATTTTCCAATTTAAGTAAGCATCAAGTGATGAATCCTGTAGTTTGATGTATCGGATAACAGTACAAGTCCAGTACTTCCTATTTTCTGGTACATCTCAGTTTTTGATAAAATAAAATACTTAAGTCAGAATCTAAAAATAAAGATATTGAAAGATATTACATGTAAAAACAAAATTGTAAGAAAGTAATGTATTTGATTACAAGCTAAGACCGTTTAATTAAAGCTTAGCCAAGGACATTATGAATGATAAATTCAATGAAAAACACTGTAAATAGTGAAGTGGTGATTAAAAACGTTGACTATAAACTTTAAAAAGGTGCTTGTATGAGAAAGACCTAAACTTAGTATTAGATGTTTAATTGATGTTTCTATTTGTTGTAATTGTATTTTGTTGTAAGGTAATTAATTTTAAGTTGTTTTTTGATGATTTTGGATATTATTAACTCTTGTATTTGATAAATTTTGTATTTGAATCGCCATGACATAGCAAATTTTAAAAGCAAATAATAACTAATATAAGCGGTGTCATTGAAAATAAAAGTTATCTAATCATATTAGAATATGTAAAATTTCAGTTTTTGTTAAAATTATTGGCCAAAAAGAGATATTAGCTCACAATTGTTAAATTTTATATTAAAAATTGTCAAAATGGCCGACATGGTTCACTCCTCAAAATCAGCTGTTTTAATAAAGAAAGATTGATTTTAAAATTTTAAAAATGTTAATTTATAATGAAATAAATTACCCAGATTTGATTTGAAACAATTTTAAGGTCAGAAAATGTATAATTAAAAAATCAATTTTTCAAAAACTCGATGTAAGAGAGGTTATAAAAAAACAAAACACGCTCAAAAAGGCAGCCATAATGAAAATTTGACCGAGGGTATATAAACCCTTGAGAAAGAAAATTCGGGAGCATTGTAATTTGATAAAAGGCCACTCCACGTCAGTATATTTTAAAAATTACCAAAAATCAATGGCTGACTAATGTTGAAAATAAAGATGGCCGCATAATAACTCATGTACTAGTTTAAAACAAATTTATAAACTAATAATAATTGGAAATGGGATTTTATAATAATTAAAACTATATACACGAAATAAAATAAAATTTTATTCTACTAACCTTGAAATCTAAAACATTGGACGTCTGGAGAAGCAATAAAATTTTCTAATAATTTTATAACATGGTGAGAACGAGATAATTATCCACTAGAAGTACTCGAAAGCCAAATATCCACTCCTTGATGGTTCCACGTGTTTAGAATATCCTGTGTAAGAAGCCGTAAATGGAAAAATTCAGCACCATACACAAGCGGCAAGTGAAATACGGTATGTACTTTTGATATCACTTATTAAATTCACTTTCCAAAAACCTATAAAGTTTGTAAAATAGTTTTCAATATCTTTTCAACACCATTCTGATATAATTCTGCTTTTGAATAAACAAACTGCTTACACATTTTGTTAACAATGATGCACGCACCGTCTCCTACCTCTTAGACTACTTTTAGAAATAACAGTAACATATCACGTGTTTCCTTGTGCGTGGGTAAATGCGCATAAGAAAAACCATAGTCGCATCATTCAGTAGGATTGAGGTATATTAAATTTTAGAATAAATAAATAAAATAAATAGTTTCATCGTTGGATTTTGTTTATTTTTGAACCGACTTCTGCTGATAAGAGTCTTTTAAATGTTTTGAAAATTGATTTAAGTAAATCAAATCTTAAACTATAATAATTTCATATTTAGAGTTAGAGAATAATTTTTTTTTAATATAATGGTAACAAAATAAAGAGATTTGAGGTGTTTGAGATTAATAAATACGGAATAAAATTGAAAAATAAATAAATATAAATTATAGCCCCACAAAATTGTACAAAAATTAAGAATTTAAAAATATAAAGACAATAATTTGATAACAACATCAATTTAAATAATATTGATACAAACAATATATTTTTTTTTAATTGTAATTTATTACAATATATCCCGTATCTAACTCAAAAGGACCCGTACCACTTATGAATGATCAAATTGATATTTCTAACTTTTCCTAGTATCCCTGTTAGATTACAAGATATCTATCACAGACCAAATTCGATGAAAACTGTTCGATCAGAATTTGGCTTTATTTGTGCCCGTATATAAACAGATAACAACTAAAACATTTTTCACATCTGCGACGTCCATTTGGACGATCTCGACATCCCCCGTACTATGTGTTACCAATAATCTTCACGTTATATCCTGTACACTGGAAACGACTGACGTAGAAATTGGCAAAATGACGCAAAAATATTATATGGTCCGGCTACACACAAGGTTTTACCTGAGAGCATGCCTGCAGAGACTTGTTTGCGCAGGTAAAAGCGTGCGTATAGACGGCAAGAAGCGCGATGTTTATACGACGAACGATACCGTCTTGCCGTCTATACGCACGCTCTTACCTGCGCAAAAAGTCTCTGCAGGCATGCTCTCAGGCAAAACGTTGTGTGTAGCAGGACCATTAGAGCCTTCAGTATTTGGATACGAAACCTTTATTTGTGTCATACCCCGTACATAAACAAGCAAGACATCTGCGACATCTATTTGGACGGTCTAATTCGCGCCCTGTAGATATATCTCGTATGTAAAATTGATATCCCCTGTACACTCGAAATGACCTCGTACCACGTCTTACGATCAACATTTTTGCGACCCTGTGTGTAACGATATTTTTTGCGACACGACTAGCCAACGCCCCGTACGACGTGACCCTCGATTTGCACATTTTTCGCTCAGCCACGTTTTAATACCCCATTCTTAACATAATCCTTCATTGGTTCAGGGCACTAGACGCAGGCAACCCGCAATACAACTCCACCCACAACTATTCGAACTGGCGCGGCGACCCGATCGGTCACGTGAGTGGGAGTGGAGGGGGGCCTCGTAAGTGCGGCATTTCCTACTATTAACTATTATTATTTACATTTAGACAAAAGTATTGGCCAACTTCAGGTATGACCATAGCAAAGTTAGTGGAAAAACAATGCTGAACTTGTTTTAAATTCAGGCCTAAACCATCGGTACCCTATATGGGAGACTTACCTAGTCCGAGAGTAACAATATCATTTCCATTTGATCACACTGGAGTAGATTATGCAGGTCCATTTATATTAAAAGACCGATAGGGCTGTGGTTGTAAAACTTATAAAGCATATTATGTTTGTCTATTTATTTGTCTTAGTACAAAGGCAGTTCATTTAGAGCTTGTTACGGCTCTTACAACTGAGGCTTTCATTGCTACCTTAAGAAGATTTGCCTCTCGTCGCGGCAAACCATCACACATCTATTCGGACAACGGTTCAAATTTTGTGGATGCCCGCGTCGAATTAACTAATTTATACTCATGTTTATCCAATTCATATAATAACTTATCAAAGTTTTTGGCTGATCAAAATACTATTTGGCATTTTATACCACCACGTTCATCTACTTTTGGAGGACTGTGGGAATCAAATATTAAATGTATGAAAAATAATTTATTAAAAACCATAAAAAATGTTTTATTAACATACGAAGAATTTACTACTATTCTAACTCAGGTCGAAGCTACTCTGAACTCCCGCCCTATTTATCCGATGTCACCCGATCCTAATGATTTAATCCCGTTAACCCCTGCTCACTTTTTAATTGGGAGGCCACATACGTCTGTACCTGATCCAGAATTTATGGAGCCAACGAAACTAACCAGACTGTCAAGGTTTCAGTTATTACAACAACTACTTTATCAAAACTTTTGAAGGCACTGGTCTACGTCATATTTAAACCAACTTCAATTTAGACTAAAAAATAAGCATCATGTAAAGAATTTGGAAATTGGAACATTGGTTCTTATTAAAGATAGTAATCTACCCCCCTGTCAATGGAGGATGGGACGAATTACTGAAACCCATTCCGGCAAAGATGATGTTGTTCGTGTGGTACCTCTAAAAACCACTAAAGGAGTTTTGAAACGAGCTGTGTCCACTTTGTGTCCACTACCAGATTGTGTTGAACCTGCTGTTCAAGGTGGGAAGTATGGTAAAGAAAAAGATGTTGCAACGTTGGATATAAAGCAACAAGACTTTGTTCGGCTCTCCGACCCCGCCCCCTTTCGCTCAGTAACTATAATAACTGTTTGCGGCTTACTGCCAGCGCCTTTTATATCTTATTTCAATATTTGATGTATGTTTTTTCACGAATAAATCAATTTACCACAAGTACAAGTTTCACACCAGTAAATAAAATACTAAAGGATAATAAAATGCATCCTTATCATGTTATTTTACATCAGGAGTTAAAAGAAACAGATTTTGATCAACGAATGGACCATTGCAACTGATTAAACGGAATGTTGAACTATGATCCAGACTTCCTATCTAAAATTTTATGGACGAATAAAGCTACGTTTTCCAGCAATGGTAAAGTAAATTTGCACAACAGCCACTACTGGTCAGAAACCAACCCACACTGGCAAAGGTTAGTCAATTACCAAAATCGCTGGAATCTAAACGTAGGGTGTGGTATTTTAAATGGAAAGATTATCGTACCTTTTTACTTTGAAGGAACGTTAACGGGAGAAAGGTATTTAGAATTTTTAACTAATGATTTGTCCATTCTCCTAGAAGATGTTCCGATTCAGAATAGATTAAACATGTGGTACCAACAAGATGGTTGCCCCGCGCATTTTGCTGCAGTTGTCCGGGATTATTTAGATACTGCGTTTCCAGAAAAGTGGATTGGACGAGGGAGTATTTTTCCATGGCCAGCAAGGTCACCAGACCTTACGGTTTTAGATTTTTACTGGTGGGGAAGAATCAAAAATTTAGTTTATAAAACACGTCCAACTACACGTGAGAATATGAAGGATAGGATTCGGGAAGCAGTTCGAAGTATTTCTCATGCTGAAATTGAGGCCAGTGTTAATTCCACTATGGTAAGACTGAATTTATGCATAGCAAATGGTGGCAAGCATTTTGAATATTTAAAATAATTAGGTGGTAGGTGATTTTTTGCGTTTTGTAAATTATATTATAAGTAATCTTAGTTTTATTAATTTTCATTATTTATGTTAATAAATATTTTTGTGGTGCGTTTTTACATGTTACTTCGTTTATCAAACAATTTCAGCAACATAATTTCTCTTACAACTTACAGGGTGAGCCAACACTCATCAAAATAAAACAAATGCTAATATCTTCGGGATGACAGGAGATATCAAATTGTGGTTTTGACAGGTCAATAAGTCATCTTATTTGCCCTTTTGTAAGCTGGTTAGAGTTATGGCATTGCATTTGATATTTCCCAGTAAAAATCATAAATAGAGATAGGTGTTACATATCGCCCCCTATTTGTCGATTGAAATATTAAATGTGTTGTTTGTTTGTGAAAATCGGTTCAGGCATATGGAAGAGTATTTTCCCCCTTAACGAAAGTACACTTCTCCCACCACTTAAGAATAGGTGATACAGAAAAATGACTTAAAACAAAATTTGTAGAATAAAGACAGTAGTTTCTAAAGCTAATATTTTTTACTAACCTTAATTAGGAAAAATTTTGTCGAAAACGCAATTATATTTTGTAAGTGATAGATTGCGCCGTCTAGCGGAAAACTACGGACTTAAAAACATTTTAAACCATTTTCTTAGAGCCGATTTTGTTATAAGAATTTTTTTCCCCAAATTCTAGGACATACGGTTTCAGAGATACGGCCGGTCGCCAATCTTAATGAATCACCCTGTTTATAATATTAAACAATTATTGTTTTTATTAGTGGTTACAGTTGCAACATCACACTGTCATTCAGTTTTTTGTAAACACAGTTTGTACTAATTTATATTATTTATTTATTTAAATTAACGTGCTCGGCAACTATGGCCACTCGCACGGGGACAATTTAGGCTACAATATAAGTAAATTCAAATACAAAATACAGGTTATATTTTATGGAAAATCGAGATAGTCTTTAAGTAGTTCAGCACAATTTGGATTTGTTGTGTGTCACTGAGTACGTCTCTGAGGTTGGTCTTGAGCCCGAGTTGCTGCCTTGTTGCACTATATAGTTGACATTCTGTGAGAATGTGCTTGATTGTGAGGCGGCACTGGTAGGTTTGGCAGGTAGGTCTAGGCTCTGATGTCATCAAGTAGCCGTGGGTGAGCTTGGTGTGGCCGATGCGGATCCTTCGTACTACTGCTAGTTCGTGTCTGGGTAGCTTTGTGGGGCCGGGGTAGAGCGGTTTGTTTATTGCAGGTTGGAGTGCTAACAGAGATGTGTTAGTGGTGTTCCAGTGTCTTTGCCATACAGTTTGGGTCATTCTTTTGGTTTCGGCCTTGAGATCTTTCCCAGTCTGGATGAGTGAGGTGGGCGAGGAGGCTGATATGGCGGTTTTCGCGTGATGGTCTGCTAGTTCATTGCCTGGTATGCCGGTATGAGAGGAAACCCAAATAACAGTGACTGAGGTATTTTGGGAGTGGAGGTGGTGGGCAGCGAGGAGAATTTCATGGGCAAGGGGATTCTCGGTATATAGTTCCTGGATAGACCGGATGGAGGCTAGAGAGTCTGTACAAATGGCGACTTTTTTTATATTGGTGGTCGATGTGTTTAAGCGCTTGGAGAATGCTGAATAATTCTCCTGTGTGTACGCTGCATATCGAGGGAATTAGGAAAAAGCAGAGAGGGAGGCTTGATGTGGTGACCGCACAGCCAACTCCGGTGTCACCTTTGGATGCATCGGTGTAAAGTATTAACTCGAAGCTATTATTGTGAATAATATCGTAAAAGGAGTTAATTATGAGCGCTCTAGGGGTAACTAGTTTGTCGTATATGCATAAGTTTGTATTGATAATGGGACGGAGTAATGTCCAGGGAGGAATTGAAGGTAAAGGAACGGGTTTAGTGAGGGCAAGGTTAACGTCATTTAGTATTGTAGATAAGATTAGAGGGACAGGTTTTAATGTCGGAAAGGGGGAGCTGAGAGAGTGGTCAGTAGAAGATGTGAACAAGCGGTATACCGAATTGAGGGGGTTAGAGGAAATTGAGGAAGCATATGAGAGGAGTAGATATTGTCGTCGGATCCAAAGTGGAGGTTCGTTCGCTTCGCAATAGAGGCTTTCAGATGGACTGGAACGAAATGCACCAAGGCAGAGTCGTAGGGCTGTGTTATGTATAGGGTTAAGAGATTCAAGGAGTGTCTTGGAAGCGGACATGTACACAATGCTACCATAGTCTAGTTTAGATCGAATAAGGGCTTTGTAAGTTTTTAAGAGGGTAGTCTCATCCGCACCCCACTGATAATGGGAGAGAGTTTTGATGATGTTTAGTCTTTTACTACAAATGCCTTTAGTTTCAGAGATGTGGTGTTTCCAAGTGAGGCGGGTGTCGAAAGTCATTCCCAATATTTTACAGTGCTCAACCTGAGGAAGAGGGGTGTTGTTAATAAGGATAGAAGGGGAAGGCATTGGAGGGCGTCTACTAAATTTGATGGTTTTGGATTTTGATGGGGAAAGGGAGAGACCTAGTGGGAGCATCCTGTTGAGTAGCAGATTCACTGCCGTCTGAAGTAGGGTGGCCGTGGTGGTAGCTGAGCGGCCGTGGCCGTATATAACTAAGTCATCCGCATAGGCTACATATTTTATAGGGGAAGGGAGGTTGTAGCATAGACCGCTTATTGCTAAATTAAATAGAGTGGGGCTTAATACAGAGCCTTGGGGAACGCCGTCGATTTGAGAGTGGGACGATGAGAGTAAGCCACTTACGGATAGCCTGAAGGATCTTAAAGATAAGACGTTATGGATGAAGTGGTATAAGTTTCCGTTAATGTTTAACTGGTTTAGTTTAGTGATGATGGAGTGTTTGCTGAGAGTGTCAAATGCACCTTCTATGTCAAGAATAGCGGCAATTACTTCATTTCGGTTGTTGAGTGAGCTGGATATATCGCTCTGCAGCATAACAAGGTTGTCGCGGGTGGATCTATATCGACGAAAGCCTGATTGTTCTTTTGGGATGATATTGTGCCAGATAAGGCGTTTGTTAATGATTTTTTCAAGGATTTTACACATGGTACAAGTGAGAGATATGGGTCTGTATGATTTAGGGGAGGTGGGAGGTTGGTCAGGCTTTTTAATTGGTAATATTATGGAGGACCGCCATGCGGTGGGGAATTTTCGGGATAACTAAATGTTATTGTAGAGCTCAAGGAGTTTTAGTAGAGAGGGGAGAGATAGTTTTTTGAGAAATATGTAAGGGATATCGTCTGGGCCAGAGGCTGTATTTTTGCAGGATTTTAAAGCAGATTTTAGCTCTGGAAGTGTGAGAGGGGAGTTGAGCGTATTTATGTCTTGAGTAGTAAGAGGCGGACTAGTATTGAGGGTCGAAGGGGGAGATGTTATAGGGGGAGGCCTGGAATTATTGCAAAATTTTTCTTCGTAGCTTTTAGCAAGTGCCTCAGCAATCTCATGATTATCGTTGATGACCGTATTGTTATGCAGTAAATTGTTGATTTGGAGCTTGGCTTTTTTACCCTGGATTTGCGAGATTTCTTTCAGGCTTGGCTAGGGTTGGTGTATTCATTGATGGTGGAGATATATTGTCTCCATGAATTTTTTTTGCTTTGTTTAATCGTGTATCTGGATTTGGCTCTAGCTCTTTTGAGGTTAAGGAGGTTCAGTTGGGAGTTGTTTCGGGTATACAATCTTAAGGCAGACCTCTGCAGCTGCACCGCTTCAGCACAGTCAGAGTTCCACCACGGGACCGTTTTGCGTTCGGGAGAGATGACAGATTTTCCAATATGTGCTTCTGCAGCTATGCGGATAGTATTAGCGAACAGGGTGATGCTCTCATCAATATTATCAGATAGGGTGATATTGGGAACCGATAGTTCTGTGTCACTGATGTAATTGGGCCAGTCGGCTTTGTTTAAGCGCCAGTAACTTCTAGGAGTTGCAGGATCGGGTGCCGAGTCGGTATTAGTAATAAATATGGGGAAGTGATTACTGTCATGGAGGTCATCGGCAGTGTGCCATGATAGAGAGGGGGCTGATTTGGGATCGCAAAAACTGAGGTCAATGTTTTAGAAAGAGCCCGTAGAAATGTTAAAGTGTGTGTAGGAGCCCGTGTTAAGTAGACAGGAGCCAGTACAGTTTATGACATTTTCTATAATCTTATATATATATATAGTGGCTTCACACCCCCGTGGGGGTAGCGCCGCTTTTACAAGCTTTCTAGATTCATATTTTGAGGTGGATCAGTCCTCATTTCATTGTTTTTTTATACGCTGTTACATATCCGGTTCCAGCTTCTTCGATCTTTTGCTTTTTCCTCTGCATTTCTGATTCCTAATGCATGTAAATCCTGCATTACTTCATCTAACCATCTTGACCTCGGTCTTCCTCTTCTCTTCCTTCCTGCAGGAGTCCACTTAGTTATGATGTTTATTGTGTTTTCTTCCCCTGCCCTCCATATATGTCCCAACCATCTCAGTCTTTGTCTTTTTATTTTCCTGACTATATCTATTCCCTTTAGTTCCTCATTTATTTCATAATTTAATCTATTTCTGTATTCACCTTCTACTGTTTTCGTTGGTCCCAGTATTGCTCGAATTATTTTTCTCTCTGCTCTTCTCAAATTTTCTTCATCGGCTTTAGTCATTGTAACTAGCTCAGTCCCGTACATTATCGTTGGTCTTATTAATGTCTCGTATATTCTTATTTTTGTTCTTTTTGTTAAAAATTTACTTTTTATTAATTTCTTATTTAGTTGGAATGCTCTGTTTGCAGCTAGCATTTTTTCTTTTATTTCGTTTGATCTTGTTCCATCACTTGAAAGCATAATTCCAAGGTACTTATATTTTTCGACCTCTTCAAAGTTATATCGTCCAATTTTAATTTTTTTATTTTTTGATGTTTTGCCTAATCTTAATATTTTTGTTTTGTTTTCATTTATGCTCAAGCCCACTTTTCTTCCTTCTTCTATGAGTTCCTCTACCATTTGGGTTAATATGTCTCTTCTTTTTGCTATTATTACCAAATCATCGGCGTAAGCTACAATTTGACCACCTCTGTTTCTGAGTGTTCCTTTGTTCATGTTTCTAGTTACATATTCTATAGCTATATTAAAAAGTGTTGTTGATAGACTGTCTCCCTGTCGTACGCCTTTATTTGTTTCAAACTCCTCTGTTTCCCCTACTTGTGTTTTAATGCTCACTCTTGTATGGTTCATTGTCATTTTTGTTAGTCTTCTTAATTTAGATGGTACTTCGAGTTTTTTTAATACTTGAAATAATTGGTTTCTTTTGATGGAGTCAAAGGCTTGTTTAAAATCAACGAACAGTAATTCTATATTCATTTTGTATTCGTTTGCTTTTTCCATGATTTGTTTTACAATGTGTATTGCATCTGTTGTAGATTTGCCTTTTCTAAACCCACATTGATATTGTCCTATTTTATTCTCAGTAGTTTCCTGTAGTCTTTTTTGGATTATGGTTGATAGCACTTTATATACTGTACTAAGTAGTGTTATACCTCTGTAGTTTTGGCATTCCTGCTGATTTCCCTTTTTATGTATTGTTACAATTTGTCCTACTTGCCATTCATTTGGTAATTTCTCTTTTTTCCAGATGTCTCTTATCAGTTTGTGTATTACTCTGTGCAGAGCTTTCCCTCCATGTTTTATAAGTTCACTATTTATGTTATCCTTCCTAGGTGCTTTTCCATTCTTGCTGTTTTTGATTATCTCTATCACCTCCTCGATTGTTGGCTCTTTTACATTGCTTATTTCTATATCTTCCTCTATTCCGTTTATCTCTTCTGCTTGATCTTCTATTAACAGTTCTTTAAAATGCTCCTTCCATGTTTCCATATATGGTTGCTCCTGTATTACTATTTGTCCTTGTTTATTTTTAATTCCGTTAATTTTTGGTTTGTATTTTGTATTTTGTTCTCTGATTTTTTTGTAAAACTTTTTTGTGTTTTAATTCTTACATTCCTTCTCTATATCATCCAACTGCTTTTCCACCTGTTCTCTCTTGCGCTGTCTTATTATTTTATTACTTTCTTTTCTTTTTTGCTCATATACATTTTTATGTTCCACTTTGTTAGTCCGTAGCCATTGATTGCGAGCTTTCACTTTTTCTTCAATTGCTATTTTACATTTTTTGTTAAACCAATCTTTCTTTTTTATGTTTTGTTTCACTCCTAATACTATCTTCGCTGTTTGGCTAATTGTATTTTTAATATCTCTCCATATGTCATCCACATTGTCTCCCTCGTTTTTGAGCGTTGCCAATCTTGTGTCCATCTCTTCTTCATACTTTTGCTTTTCTTTCAGATCTTTTAATTTTTCTATATTCCACTTCTTTTTCTTCTGTTTCTGCTTCATTAGAATTTTTATATTTTGTCTTACTTTCGCAATAACTAAGAAATGGTCAGAGTCTCCACAAGCACCTCTATAGCTTCTTACATCCATTATACTTGATTGTCTTCTCTTCGATATTAGTATGTGATCTATTTGAGATTCTGTTTTTTGATCCGGAGAGACCCAGGTAATTTTGTGTTTTTTTGCATGCTTAAAATGTGTACTACTTATTACCATATTGTTCCTCGTCGCCATGTTACATAATCTGTGTCCATTGTTGTTTGTTTTCTCGTGTATGGAATATTTGCCTGCTACTTGTTGTATATAGTCTTCTCTTCCTACTTGTGCATTAAAATCTCCTAAATCTTATAATCTTACCTTTGCCAAATGTGTGTCTAGAGCCCCACATGACGTTGTGAGCGTTGAAGTCCCCTACAAGGATGTAGGGGGAGGGTAATTCAAATATCAGATCAAGTATTTCCGTTTCTTTCAGAGGATAGCTGGGGGGGGACGTATAAGCTACATATCGTGAGTTTGTTAGGACACCAGAGGGTTATGGCTATGGCCTCTAGACTAGTGGAGAGAGGTAGAGGTGAGGAGAATAAGTCACTGGAGACAAAGATTGAGGTGCCACCACTAGCTTTTAAGCAGTTGGTTCTGATGTGGTGGTATCCTTCGTAGTTCTTTAGACGGGGGGGATTGGAGTATTTCGCATTAGTCTCCTGGAGACATATAATGTCTGGGGATGATTGAGATATTAAGTATTGGATCCTTTCCAGACGAGGAAAGAATCCGTCGCAATTCCACTGTAATAGCTTAATTATGAAGCGAAAAGGGTAGGTTTGGGATCGGGGAGTAAAGAGAAGAAGATAAGGGGTAGTTAATAATCTGATTGGGAGCCATGATTTGATTCCTTATCGGTGAGGTGTTCTGAGGAGAGACTGATATTGTCAACCAAGTCTTCGGGGTTGAGTTGCTGTTTTATTTTGTTTAGGATCCTGGTAATACGATTTTTGATCGATCTTTCTTTGGAAGCGGAGTAAAGTTGAGATAGATCTCTTTGTATGCCAGCTACATCTGTGGAAAATTTTTGGGCTTCTTGGAGAGGTGAGGAGCATCCATAAGAGTTTTCGAGAAACGCGATTAGTTGAGTAGGGGATAATGTGAAGTGTGAGGGGTTGTCATCGTAGAGGGAGTGGATAACCCTTACGGAGTTATCGCCTAAAGTGTAGTCTGACCGGTTACTTGCTTTTTGCTTTTTCCTTTTTGGTTTGGAGATGGATTGGGAGGGGGTCAAGGGTGGAGGTGGCATGGGAATTGAGATTGTGGGGGTGAGGGAGGGGGAGAGGATGGGCGGGGTATCGACGGGGCTATCAGTGGATAGTACTCTTTTTTGGCCAATGGTTTGGCCACGTTACCAACGTGGTTAGTACCGAGAAGGGGTGATTTCGGGGTAGTTTGTGACTGTTGTGAAAGATTATCAGGGCAGGGCACGGTAGCAGGGGTGGTAATGGGCGGATTGCTAATGGTAGATAGGGAATCGATAGAGGAGGTGACCGGAGGGGGAATGGATGAGTGAGGGGGGTCAGCCCCACTAGAGGTATTAGGGCAGGACTCTGCGGTGTGGCCTGTAAGTTTACAGGTAAAACATTCAAATTTATCAGTGGAAATGAATATTCTAAAGGAGGTGTTGTCGTGATTGATCAGTACAGAAGTATGTAATTGAAAGTCGTCTTTGTCCGGGATTACGTAAGTTACCCTACGAAAGCTCATGATATGGGCATATTCATTTGCAGTTGTTCCGCACTTAACAAAGCTGACCGGGGAGACAAGCTGTAAGCCAAGGTCCTTTAAGGATTGTTCGATTAGGGAATGAGAGATCAGAATTCTTATGGCAGGTGAGATAAGTCTTCGGATAGGGATTATGGAGGAGTTAATTGTGACGTTAGGTGTGGTTTTTAAGAGTTTATCTACGATTTGGGTCGATGTAAGGTATATGCAAATGAGATTATTGGAGATTCTAGAGGCAAAAGTAATGTTTTTTGGGGTGACTATATCGCCAATAGATTTTATATAGTCGAAAAGAACAGTGTTCGGGATGGAATGCATGACTATAGCTTGGTCCCGTTTGGGAAAAGAAGGAGGTGGAGGTTTGGACATAGCCGCTGCGACATATGATATCGGTGTAGAATTAATGGCGGGAGTAGTTGTTTGAGAGGTAGTTGGATTGTTCATTATTGGAGATAAAGTAAAAGTAGATTTTTTTTTATTTATAAAAATGGTACGGTCCTGGTTGCCAAAACCAAGTACTCGAAGTGATATAAAGTACAGACTCTCCCCAGAAGGAAGAGGAACGAGAAAAGGTCCTCACCTGTTCCCCTGCTAAAATCGTCGGCAGTACACCACTGGAACTAAATTTAATTTCTCGGTGATGATATTAAGCAAAAACCGACTGTTTAAAAGCAAGAACGAATACTAATTGGAACTCGTTTTTTTGTCACATATTGACGATAAGTCGAAAGACAAAAAAAGTTAAACACCAAAAAAGACAATTAGTGAGCTATCACGACCTCAACAATGTTTACTCGGTGAGGGTCTACACGTGAAATGAATTTATATTGATTACGAGTTCGTATTATTAAAATAAAATACAGTCCACATCCTCGAAGATAAATTTAAGAAAACTGTTAATTCTCAAATACCAACACAAATCTACACTACATTATATGGATTTATGTTCTTAGTTTTACTTTGAAATTATTCTTAGTTTTAATTTTAATTTACATGAATCCACCTTTAATTAAGTATTTATAATTTGTTGTGATTATTTATATTCCTAATTATTTTTGTCATTTTTAAATACGTAGTCCTTGTACTGCACTTTCAGACCCTACCTTAGATCTAGGGCAGTAATAAAGAACGGATTCGTTCTACGTTGCACTGCAATAAAGAACGCTTCGGTGTCACTAGTGCAAAAAGTTCAGCAATAAAGAACTAAACTTTAGTTCTTTTTGTTTTTTTTGGGGGCTATATCCTGGTAGATAATTTACCCATCTATGCACTTGTGAAGGTAATGGTCTTGCTAGTGGCAATGTTTCCTCCTTCTGGACTGGATTACTTGGATGAAAGAACTCTAGTATAAACATTTATTATTTATTGAATATTAGTTGCATTTAACTGACTTATTGTGCTCGTACGATGAGTTTTATGGAATTAATCAGATAAAAATCACAACAAAAGACTTTTCTCGCTTTGTGGTAGCAACCAAGCTTGGACACACCCAGGAATGCTACTACGGTTTAGGAATACCCAGGTCTGTAGTTAAAATAGCATTAAAGATTGATTTTTAATATATTTAAAAGTTCATGTAATAATGTTAATATTCCTTCATTTAGATTA
This sequence comes from Ophraella communa, assembly GCA_035357415.1. Classification (NCBI taxonomy): domain Eukaryota; kingdom Metazoa; phylum Arthropoda; class Insecta; order Coleoptera; family Chrysomelidae; genus Ophraella; species Ophraella communa. The sequence continues at coordinate 32,544,044 of CM068995.1, read as the reverse complement.
GATAGTATGTATCGAATGGTGCCAAACTTTTAGTTTTTCAATGTTCTGTGTACCTATAGATTAAACAGTAAAGTTATATTAATGAAACATTCCAATACTATGTGGGTAAGTGACCTTATATATATATCCACATTCTAACAAACAATGTAACAAACAATCCTTAAAAATTATAAATTGTAATAAATAATATTATGTTTAGAATTATACTTTTGGAGACTTGTTTCATTTGGAATCAATTGTTTATTACAATTTGTTATTCTTAAGGATTATTTGTTACATTCAACGTTTATTTCTTTCCCATAATAGGTTAATGATGGTTTACAATAAATATTACAAAATAACTCTGTTTTTAAACTTTGGGTATAGGGAATGCTTAACAAAAATTAAAGTTACATAAACGGGTATTCTGTTTATGATTAAAATACAGGGTGTTCCATTTGAAAGAAGAGAGAAAATGTAAGGTTCGAGTTATCGTCCACCCTATAAACAAAAGGAAAAATAATTAATAATTAATAGAATACTGTGATATTGTATCATATTACGAAACACTGTCAGGCAAAATACTTTTTTTTTCTTCAACGTACAATAAGATACAGAGCGTTGATTTACCTACGATTTTCACACAAACGTGTCCATAACTACTGAAGGAATCTGTATAACGTATCAAAAACTTAATTATTAAAATCTTCAAAAAAATGTGAGCAATCCGAATTCGGTGTAATATACAGGGGTTCCCATTTAAAAAATCATATGTTTGGTTTGTAACGGAGTTATACAACACTCTGTATAGTTTAAGGTAATTTCAAAATATGAACCCAAAAGACATCTACTATTTTTGTTAATAACATTTTTTTTATATGTTCTAAAACAACCCATATACCGAACGTTGTCATAAGGTTGGTACACCCTGTTGTGTATCTGAGAGATCGCTAGAACATGACCGAGTTGGACAGGTCCATATCATCTCTCAGATTAGTTTTGTTATTATTTAGTGATATGGATGGTAAATTTATTTTTACTGAATTTATTTCTAATATCTGGCCTATATGTTTAGAATTTATTTGCGATTATGTTATCGATCAATGGGATTCCGATAAAAATAAGATTTTCTGGATTACATTTACTGGTATTCTTTCTTCTCCCTCTTTCCTGTTTTGGAGGTTGGATGATTTTTGTTTAAGAGTTCCTTTTGGTAAGATTTTTGCTCTAAAAGAGTTATAGCTACTGGACTTCTATTGAATTAGTTTGTTCTCGCTCCAAGTTTTGATTTGATTTTTTAATTGTTGGAAAGTTTTTTAGTAATTTTTTACATAGTTGAATTCTGTGGATTTTGAAGTCTGTTGGTTAGCTTCATAATATGATATATTACAAAATGCCATCAGCTCCTTGTATAATTATTATTTTGGCAGTAGATTTGGCAGTAATCACTGCATTAGAAGTTTCATGTGATATCCCAAATGTTTTGTATTTCTCTTTTCCTCTGCATTGGTTTGTGCTGTGTCCATAAATTAAGCAGTCTTGGCATTGAATTAATGAACTAATATATGGGTGTACAAGGATTGGGAGACCATAAACTTCTACTCCTCTTGGGTTGATCTCTCTTGAAATTGTTAAACAGACTATTGCCGTAGGCAGGTATTTAATGTTTCCATCAATGTCGACTCTTCTGTTTATTTTTTTTGCAGTTAAAATGATTAGTTGATGCTTGAACAATCTCCAGTTTACTTATGCTTAAGTCAACAGCTCTCATAATTGGTTCGGTCCTGGATTGCTAGGTGAAAGTTAAGTGCGATATCTATTCATAAATAAAAGTATAATTTCCTAAGAAAACCCAACTTATAATCTAAGGAAATAATATAAAAAAGTGCATAACACAAGTGTAAAGTCAGGGTAGAAATTAAAATTACAAACCCCAACAAGGTGAGTAAATCCCACTTTTTACACACCGTAGTTACCGAAACATATACGATAAAAGTTAACTTGATTTAGACAAGGTCGACCGGAGCAGCAGCTTATCGTTCACCTTATCAGATAAACACAGTCCCGGACTACGAAATAAAAATATTAGTGAAATAAAAATACCAAAAACAAAAAATGGACCATGACAGTGATGATTACACCTCAGAAGATAGCCGGAAAAGGAGCAGAACCGAAGAACAGGAGAGAGAAGGTTTTACTAAGAGTAAAAAGTTGTTCAGAACACCTACGAAGATTGCAAAAAACCAGGAATAAGGACAAGAAAAACTAGACAAGTTATTACAGATGATGCAAGTTTTAACAGACAAGACAACAAACCTAACATCAGATATAAAAGAAATTGTTATAATGGGGGATGTTATCTTATTATATACTTATTGAAACATTTATTGGACTATATAAATTCTTTATTTAATACTAGTATCACAGTTACATTGTTCTTTATAGTTAGACCACCAGACAGCAAGTGCCTCCCCTTTTCCTACGCCGGTATATATAACATTACATGCGCATGTGCGCTCAACTAACCTGAAGTATATCACACCCCTATTTTTAGTTTTTACTTACAATTGCTGATATTTATTTTCCTAACTGATGTAAATGAAATAAATCTAAATAAATACATTTAAAACTGAATTTAAAAATTTGTATTTTCCTACTTTATTTGTATCTAAAATTTGTTCTCGTCTGGGGTCTCTTTACTTTTATCTTACAAGCATTTACAAAGTTATATAATTTTCTAATCTTGCCGGCTTCTTTTTCTCTCTCACACTTCTTCCCTCCTTTTCTATCTGTAGGTGGTTACTTGGTCCTGCCGTGGCTGGTGCCTCAAATACTGTCTGGCGTGTATTGGCCCTCTCTTCCGGTCGGTCTTGGGCTTTGGTCCTCTCTTTCGGTTGGTCCTGGATATGGATATTAGGCCCCTTTTCCGGGTGGTCTTGGTCATTGGCCCTCTTTTTTGGTTGGTCTTGGACCTTGGCTGTGATGGACGGATTGACTTGCTGGTGATGGTCCTCCTCCTGCTCTCCATCACTATCTAAAGGAATAAAAGTTTCGTTAATGATAATTAACTTTTTGTCTGTTTGTGCATTGTCTACTACTGGGTTAATTTTTCTCATATTGTCAATGTCACAGATTGTGTGGTGCGATTGGGTATTAGTCTTACTTGCATCATTTGTCGTACGTTTATAAGCTATCCTTGCTATCGGTCTTTGTATTACCTCTTCAGCTTTATGCCTGTTTTCGTCATTACAGCTTCTTCTGATTAGTTGGTTCATATGCCTTTTCCATATCCTTCCATCTTCTAGTTTGTATAGATATACAGCTCTACCTATTTTTCTTTTATTATTCTAGCTGCAGCCCATGATATTTTGTTGTTCCCATAGTCTCTGGCCATCACCAAATCATCTTTATAAAACCGTTTTCTTCGTCTTACTCTGTTACTCTTTTTATTTATATTTTGATTTTCTTGAACTGGGGTGATTGTGGTATTTTGCCTTAAAAGATTAAATCTTGTCTTCAAATCTCTTTGCTGGTGTTTCTTTCGTTGTGCTATGTTTTGCATTTCGATAATTCAACAAAAATCTTGATACTAGAGTTGACAATTTGACGTTTTTGTTTTCTCTATCTTCAATGGCTGCTTTTATCTTGGCTTTAAACGTCTTCACAGCGTGTTCAGCTTGTCCATGACTCTGCGAATGTCCCACCGGCATTTCTTTTATAAAACGCTCTTAGCTGTTTCGACACTAGTTGACTTCCATTATCAGTCACCCATGTCGTTGGTATACCAAACATTGCAAAACATTCTCTCAGTTTTTCTTCAGTTTCCTCTGCTGACAGACTTCTTATTTGCTATACAACTGGATATTTGCTATAAGAATCAATCATTATCAAAAAAAATTTACCATTTAAATATAGAAAATCCCTATGAATTCTTTTCCAGGGTTCTTCTTCTGGTTCCCAAGGTGTCGGTATATCTCTTGGTGGATTTTGCCTTTGATTTAGACATGGAATACAAGATACTATCACATTTTCTATGTCTTTATCTATATTTGGCCAATATAGATAAGATCTGGCTAAACTTTTCGTTTTACTTACCCCTAAATGGGCAGGGTATGAAGTTCTTTTAGTAACCTTTTCCTTAATTCTTGAGGAATAATTACTCGATGTCCCCATCTTAATACACCTTGTTCGTATATCAGCTCATATCTCTTATTAAAATAGGCTTTTTCTTCTTTATTTTGATTCTCTGTTGACCATTCAACTTTTAAAACATTTTTAATTATTCTGGTTAGCATTGGATCCCTTTTTGTTGCTTCTGCCACTTCGATACAGTGAATTGGCCATTCTTCTGAGCTGTTAACGAAATTAAAATATTCTCCTTTGCCTTCATATTCAGAATCTATTACTTTTACCTTCAGTGGTGCTCTAGAAAGATAATCACTTATATAATTATGTTTACCTTTAATATATTTAATTTCGTAATAAAATCCTGACAAATATAATGCCCATCGCTGCAGCCTTGCTGCATGCATTACTGGAAGTTGCTTATTTTCTCCAAATATTGTTGTTAAACTTTTTTGATCAGTTTTTAAAATAAATTTCCTACCTGCTAGATATTTTTCAAATTTTCTTACTGCATAGTAGATCGCTAGACTTTCCTTCTGAACTATACTATAGTTTTCTTCACTAGGCATCAATGTTCTGGATACGCACGCAATAGATTTCTCAATACCATCGTAAACATGACTTAGGGTTCCTGCTATTCCATAGTTACTGGCATCTGTTGTTAATACTAATGGCAATTCTGGATTGTAATGGGCTAATACTATATCTTCCGCTATTTTCCTTTTTATTGTCGTGAATGCTGCTTCGCATGCTTCTGTCCATCTAAAATCTTGATTTTTCTTAAGTAAATTATAAATTGGTTTTAAAATAGCAGTTAAATTGCTTAAAAATTTACTATAAAAATTAACTAACCCCACAAATGATCTTACTTGATTTTTATTATTTGGTCTTGGTGCACCTATTATTGCTTTTACTTTATCTTCAGATTTTCTAATACCTTCTTGACTTATAACGTGTCCTAAATACTCTATTTACTCTTGCATGAATGAATATTTTTCTCTTTTAATAGTTAAACCTGCCTTTTTAGTTTTTGAAAAACAAATTCTAAATTTTCTAAGTGTGTTTGATCATGTTCACCTGTTAATAAAATATCATCATAAAATACACATACATTTTCATGTCCTAGAAATAACTATTCTATATTTTTCTGGCATATAGCTGCACCTGGAGTAATTCCAAAAGGTATTAGATTACATTTATTTAATGATTTAAGAGTACTTAAAACACAGAGCATCTGAGATAATTCATCTAACTGAAATTGGACATATTCTTTGGACAAATCTATTTTAGAAAATTTCTCACCTTTATGAAGTTTTGCAAAGATGTCTTCTATAAGAGGTATTGGATGGACTATTTGTTCTAGATATTTATTTAGTGTTACCTTGAAATCTCCACACAACCTTAGTTTACCATCACATCGTGGTACTGCAACTATTGGAGTTCCCCATTCACTACTGGTTACTTTTTCTATGATTCCTTTTTTTTCTAAGATATCTTATTCTTCTTCCAACATTTTCTTATAAGCAAAAGGTACATTTCTGGGCTTACAAAAAATGGGTTTGGCATTTGGCTTTAACTGTAAAGAGGCAGTAGCATGTTTAAATAAACCTGGTTTATTATTAAAAATTTCTTTAAAATTTTTACAAGCAATTCATTACAAGCACTAATTCCCGCACCACTATCTACTTGTCCGTTATGTGCTTTATTATTTTTTTATAACAATAGTAATCTTATATGGATTTGTTATGGTTCCATTGTTGATATTAAAAAGACTTTCAATGTTGTTTATGTTTTCTGAAATACTGTCATGTTCTGTTTCTATGAAATGATTATTAAATTGTTTCCTTTGTTTACAAATATTTGACAAATGACCTCTGTGAATTTGTGTGAATTTCGTACAGTAAAGACGTCTAAAAGAGTGCTCTTACAAATGTGTATATAACTATTGTTAAAGGTGGCTTAAACAGAATAAAAGTTGAACTGCACCAAAAGTAAGAAATCCCGGTGAGTTTGATGTAAAATAGATGCCTTAAAAAGTATAATTATATTAGTTATCTTGATATTTGCATACGATAAAATTGGAAATATTTAAATAAATATATGGTCATTATAATTATCAACAACTACAAAAACTAGTTATCGTTCGCCCATTAGTTCAGGAATAGAAGTTGAATGTATTTTACAATATATTAAATATGAACGACTTCGAAGATTTGAAAAATTTCATCAGACAAGAAGTTATTGGAGTAAAGACAGAAATTAGTGAATTAAAAACTCTTTTAAAGGATAACGCCAATAGACTGGAATCGCTGGAAAAAGAAAACACATGTCTAAGAAATAGTATTGAGCATCTGGAGGGGAAAGTTAAGGAAAATTCAGTTTTAATATTTAACTCGGATTTTCAGGGAGGAGATATTTTATTCTTTACTTTGAACATCTTGAACACCAAACTTGAGTTAAATCTGAGCGACTGTGATATTAATAAAATTTACCCGATTGGCAATTCAGACAACCGAATAATAGTGGTAACTTTTGTGAGGTTAGTAACGAAACAAGTAATCCTTAGAAATTGTAAGAAGTTGAAGGGAAGTAAATTAATAATTTCCGAAGATTTAACTATCACACAACGAAGTGAAAAACAACTGCTTATCAAAAATTTAAAGTTAGCACGTGACAAAAAGCTAAAAGCCCATATTTTTAAAAATAAATTGTATGTGGAAGGTAAACCGTTTTCTTACGAGGATTTAATTAAAGAGCCGCAATCTATTAGTTCCATCAATTCCGAATCAGATAACATTTTTGAAGATTATACACCTGGAAAAAAAACCTTAACTTCACCTGCTGATCCCAATAAAGAAGGAAATAGTAAAGTCACCAAATTGGACCCGAACTCCGCCTCTACATCAGGATATTGAAGACTCACAAGAAGCAATTCGGTTAAGCAAACCAAATAACACTTATTTGTTAATATTTTAATATAATTTTTGATGATTGGATACTACATGTTTATTGTAAAAGTTTTTTTTATATATAATCTATTTTTTCTGTTATTAATTCAATGTCTTTAAAATTTTGTCATGTCAATGCTCGATCTTTGACTTCCGATTTTGGTTCTTTTAAAGATATATTTCACAACAATTTCGACATTATTACTGTCTCCGAGACATGGTTAAAACCAGCTATTCCTAATTCTGTTGTCGCTCTAGATAATTACAAACTTATTAGAAAAGATAGAATTTCCAGTAGAGGAGGGGGTGTCGCAATATATCTTAGGAACAATTATAAATCCAAGATTATAAATGTTTCCACTGGTAAAGAGCTGGAACAGCTGTGGGTAGGTATTAAACATGGGGATAAATCGATTGCTATTGGTTCGTTTTACCGTCCTCAAACTTGTCCCGAGACATTTTTCTTAGAATTGTTTGAAAGCACCTTGAGCGAAATTTCGCCTTCTTATGATTATATTTTGTGTGGTGGTGATATCAATATAGACTTTTTAAACTTCAATTTAACGTATGTCAACAAGTTTAATGAGATGCTTGACACATTCGCTCTTCATCAAATAATGACTGAACCTACCCGAAAAACTAGGCTTTTGGATATTATTATCACATCTCTTAATCTTAAAACAACCAATGTACTTGCAATGGATTGCTACATTTCTGATCATTCCTTTGCAAAATGCACAATAACCAAAGTTAATAAAAACGTATCCCCGAAATTTGTTACTTTTCGTGACTTTAGTAAATTTAATTGCCATCTTTTCGAATGCGATTTAGTTAATTTAAACTATTCTAATATAATTCACACTAAAGATATTAATGCAAAGATAGCATTGCTTAATGATATGGTTTTATTTTTATTTAATATTCACGCACCTAACCGAACTATACGGGTTACACGAAAGAAAGCTCCTTGGCTTACTTATACAATTAAATTAATGATAAAACTAAGAGATAATGCTCATAATAAATTTAAGTCTACTAAGAGTAATAGAGATTGGAAATTTTATCAAGAACTAAGAAATGAAGTTAATCATGCCATCAAAAGAGAGAAAAAAGCGTATCTAGAATTTCAAATTAATAATAAAAAAAATATGTGGCGTGAGTTAAAGAACTTAAACATAACCACTTCTTCATCAAATCGCCTACCTCCCCACCTATTTTCATCTGAAAGTGTCAACGACTATTTCATCTCATCTTCATCTTCTGAAGCTTCTACAACCAATGCAGACTTAATAAGCAATTTTCTTAGGAATACCTCATTGGACAATGCTTCTCCTAAGTTTAAATTTTCACAAACTTATGACAGCGAGGTGTATAAAATACTATTATCTATTAAATCGAACGCTACTGGTGTAGATAAAATTAACATTAAAATGTTACTGTATTGTTGTCCACATATCTTACCTATTATCACGCATATTTATAACTTCTGCTTTGAACATAACGTTTTTCCAGACTTATGGAAGGAAGCACTGGTGATTCCATTAGCTAAAAAAGATAACCCTGAACAATTATCTGATCTTCGTCCCATCAGTATCCTTTGCACTCTTTCTAAAGGTCTCGAAAAAATTATGCACAATCAAATGAAGATATTTACTACCCTCAATAATATTATCCCTTCGAATCAATCAGGTTTCCGTTCTGGCTACAGCTGCTCTACTGCCCTTGCTAACATCACTGATGATATTTACAGAGCAGTCGATGATAAAAAGAATGTGCATTCTTATTCTTATTGATTACAGTAAAGCTTTTGATAGAGTTCTTCACGATTTGCTCGTATCATTATTACATTACATCGGCTTTGATCATTCGTCTTTGACACTTATTAAAAATTATCTATTCAACAGACTTCAAAGTGTTGTTATAGATAAAGTATTCTCTTCAAAGAAACGTTTAATTAACGGTGTGCCTCAAGGTTCTATTCTTGGCCCTCATCTATATACTTTATACACCTCTCAGATTTATCACTCATTAAAACACTTTACTTCACACTTTTATGCTGATGACACACAGCTTTTTATAAGTTTCACACCAGAAAGAATCCCAGAAGTCCTTGTTAGCATGAACGAAGACTTAGTCTCCTTGGTAAATATCTCCAATAAATACAACTTGGTAATTAATTCTACTAAATCAAAAGCTCTAATTTTTGGTAATAAATATGCACGCGAAAAACACACACCAGAAATACGCCTTTTTATCAATAACGATCCACTCAACTTTACTACATGTGAAAAAAATTTGGGTTTGTGTATTGACACCAATCTCAGATACAAAAATCACGTTGCTAATTTAATAAAAAAATCATTTTATTCTTTAAAACTGATATACTGCAATCGGAAAATACTCAACCGCAAATCTAAAATGATCCTTTGTGACTCCTTGGTACTATCACGTCTGAATTTTGCTGATATCGTATATGGTCCAGCTTTGTTACAAACGGAATGTAAACGTCTTCAGCTTATACAAAATTCGTGTGTTCGGTTGATTTGTGGTGTTCGTCGTCGCCAAAAAATATCCTCATGTTTTAGTGATATAGGATGGCTCACTCTAAAACAAAGACGTTTTCTCCACTGCTGCGTATTTTATCATAAAATTATTACATCTAAAACACCTTCATATCTTTACGACAAAATAGAATACAGACATCAAGCTCATTCATTAAACTTAAGATATTCAAATAAATTATCCATTCCCAAACATAAAACTGTTTTTTTTAAATCATCATTTTCCTACAACGTTGTCCATATTTACAATTCTTTACCTGATACAATTAAATCCCTATCTTTAATTAACTTTAAAAAAAGATTAAAAACACTGATTTTAGATAATAGTTTGGCTTCTCAATTGTGACATTTTGGCATGATTCTTCGGGTACTAAGATTAATTTGGTTTATAAATACATTGAATTTAATATTAGAGTTATAGTTATAGAGCATAGTTAGTAATATAGGAAATTTAATTTATGTATTTGTATAAATTATTTATGGTTAAGTGGAAGAACGCTACTCGTTCATTAAGATCTCTTGATGAAAGAGAGCGAACTTTGCCTTTTGCTCTGCAGTTAATGATATTATGTATTACAGCATACTGTTCTTTATTTGTATAATTTGTTTTAACTGTATCAATAAAAACGATATTATTATTATTATTATCTTACAATTATTACAGATATAATTTTCGTACTTACTACTTGACTGATGCTTTTTACCACAATGCTTACACCACAAACCTTTTATGTGACTACCCTCTTCTTTTTGACTATGCAGGTTATGTCCTTTATTTCTGACATCTCGTGCCGACGATGACTTTTGACTAGGTCCGACTTGCGTCTGTCTACTTCGCCCCATCATGGAATTTGGTTGGTTTAGTTGGCTCCTTCCACTGCGCGGCAAATTCAAAATTTGGTTGATCTGCGCCTCGCCATTGTTGACTGTGGATTCCTTTTGAACAGCTATATTTACCGTTTCTTCTAACGTATTTTTTTCGCATCTTCTTCACACAGTCCATCAAGCACTTTATCTTTTTTTAGTCCAGTAACGAATTTATCGAGTAATTTAGTTTCTAACATATTACCGAATTCGCAATTAACTGCTAGTCTTTTTATTCGATTTCATTATTTTCTTGTCGGGCACCATAAAATTTAATACGTTCGCGCCATACTGATGTATGTATACCGAACTGCTTTTTTAACAGGTCTACTAATTCGTAATAGTTTTTGTCCTTTGGTAACTGCGGTAAACATAAGTCTCTAAGCAATTTATATGTTTCGGATCCAATCAGACTTATGTGTTGCTACTTTTACTAACGGGGTTCCCATTTAAAAAATCATATGTTTGGTTTGTAACGGAGTTATACAACACTCTGTATAGTTTAAGGTAATTTCAAAATATGGACCCTACTATTTTTGTTAAACACAAAAATATTGTTCTAAACGTTCGCTATACACTGTCCAATCTTCTATTTGAAAGTTGAATTCTTGAACCCTACCGATATTACCGGCCGCCATTGCTAATGGTTGTACCGACACGCACGTGTTCCTTACACTTTTCTTATTAATAACGTTACTTTAAAACTTCTAAAATCACTTTTACCTCGTCGCCATGTTATAATGGGGGATGTTATCTTATTATATATTTATTGAAACATTTATTAGACCATATAAATTCTTTATTTAACACTAATATCACAGTTACATTGTTCTTTATAGTTAGACCACCAGACAGCAAGTGCCTCGCCTTTTCCTATGCCGCTATATATATAACCTTACATGCGCATGTGCGCTCAACTAACCTGAAGTATATCACAGAAATCAAACAGGAACAGAAGGAATACAGGCAAGAAATTCAAGAACTAAGGATAAAATTGGAGGAAACGAACTTACACAACCAAAAATTTCAAAAACAAAAAGAAAAAATCAAGGAATAATTAAGAATGACCAGAAAAAGAGTGGAGTACCTTGAACACGAACAAAAATCCAAAAATATAGTAATACAAGGCATTAAAATAGATTCAAACGTCCCCAAAATACTGAAAGAAAATATGAAACATTTTCTTGAAAGTAAACTTGACATACAAGTAAATATAGAACAGGCATATAAATTAGGTGTTAAAACTTGTCTAGTAAAAACGAAAAGTAAAGATGATAAAGACAAAATAATGCAGAATAAAAGCAAGCTAAAGCAATACAGGGTAAGTCATAACTATTGGGACATAGACTAAGGACAGGTTATTTGGACCAAAATATGGCTATTGGGCCAAATATGCCTTAATATAATGTTGCTGAGAAAAAAGATACAGGGTGTTAAAGTTAATTTTTGTTTTTCGTTTTTTGCTAATAGTTTCCCTGTATATTTATAAATTGATTTGGTTGCCTTCTGTTTGCGTATAACATTCCATACCTTCTGGCTGCCGAGCGACCGCAAAAATTTTCTTGTGCGTATACGCAAATCAATTTTGCATTTCTTTATTAGTAAAATGATTGTGACGAGGCAATTCAATCAAAAAAAGTAATGATTACTTTTAAAAAATGCAACATTACACTACACTGTCACATCAAAAATAATTTACTCTGAACAAATGACATTTACCAACAACAATTATCTGACAGTCCAAAGCATACTTTTCATAAATGAATTAAGATTTGAAATCCTTTTTTAAGACTCTAAGCAGTTCGACTGCGTTTTTATCGAAAACGGTTGAAATTATCATGTTGAAACAAGAGTACCAATTTTTTCGTAATAAAAATTACTAAAAAATTTCATCAGAAAAAGTTTAGACTCAATTTGATCATTAGGAATGATCCACGTGGCGCCCTCTATGACAAAACGTAAAATTGTAAATAAAATACTATTTCTTGTCTAAGATTATGCCTCTGTGCCAATTTTGATATCAATTTATAAATATACAGGGAAACTATTAGCAAAAAACAAAAAACAAAAATTAACTTTAACACACTGTATCTTTTTTCTCAGCAACATTATATTAAGGCATATTTGGCCCAATAGCCATATTTTGGTCCAAATAACCTGTCCTTAGTCTATGTCCCAATAGTTATGACTCACCCTGTATAAAGCAGAACATATTTATATAAATCATGATTCAACCAAGGAAGAGATGGCAATACAATGGGAAATTCGAAATAGAGCAAGATATGAAAGAAGCAAAGGTCACCAAGTCAAAATTGGATTTCAAAGGATAACATTTCAAGGACAAATATGGAGATGGAACAAAGATAAACACTCCTTGGAACCAGCTTCAAAAAACTATCAAAACCAGTAGATGTGGAACGGAAAAAGTATGAAAATATTCAAGCAGAATCTCCCGAAGAATGTAGCAGAATGGGAAAGATTTTGTTTTGGAATATGCAAGGATATAATAATATTAATGAACTGTACAATGATTTTTTTACTACTTTTGATTTTTTATGTGTTTGTGAAACATGGCTTTTGTCACCTTTGGAAGTACCAATTTATTTTTCAAAAATGTACAAAGTTGTCTCGAGGACGAGCGAGTGGAGGAATACCTATTTTCTACAAATCTATTTATACACTTCGAGTACTCGATACTTCGCCTTGGTGAATTATATGTCTGTTTCGATTTAACAACACCGAACTTAATAGCTATTAACATCTAGGCTTTAATATTGTTATGTCTTATTACTTCCATACTTGGTCTAGCCTTAATACTACCTAAACATCAGGTACCTAGCTACAAACAAACAAAATGTAACTTAAATGTCAATCTGACGATGCTTCTAAGCAAAACGGCCGTCATTGTGATTTAAAACATATTTTTTCAAATAAACTTGGAAGTTACGTTGAAACGAAGAGTTTTTTTATTATTCTTAATAATTATAAGAAATTAATTATACAGAAAAAAGCAGAATACAAAAAAAAACATTATCGAAAAATTAAGCAACATCAAAAATCAGGTAGAGTTCTGGAAAACTATTAAAAACATTTAAACGCCATAACAATACTTTTTGTCCTATATCTATAGCCGCTTGGGAAATATTTTTTGAAATCGTATACCCTACAAGACAGGAAATGCATTTATTATTTTTTGATGCAGGACATTTGATTCTGGATTCTTCATTCTCTCTTTCCGAAATAAGACAAGCATTAGATAGATGTAAAAATAAAAAAGCGGCAGGTGCTGACGGAATACCCTACGAATTTCTTAAAAACTTACCACAAAATTGGCAAATTTATTTATGCAATTTATTTAACAGAATTTTAGATACAGAAATTATTCCTCTATCTTGGCATGAAACCATAATGACCATGCTACACAAAAAAGGTGATATCAATAACCCAGAAAATTATAGAGGAATTGCTTTAGTCAATTGTATAACAAAAGATTTTACTCTTGTATTGTTAAATAGATTAGAAATTTAGTGTGATAACAATGATTTTATACCAGAAATTCAGTTTCCGAAAAAACAGAGGTTGTCTTGATAATATATTCATACTTAATAGGATTCTGGGTCGCATTTATAGATTTTAAAAGAGCATTTGATTCTGTAAATCACTCATTGCTGTGGAATAAATTGTATAACTGTGGGGTGATTGGTAAATTTATAAGATTAATTAAAAAGCTAATATTCGAGTTAAATCTAAAAACTCCTACAGTAAAGTTTTTGATCTTTCTGAAGGTGTTGTCGACGAGAACAACAAATCGTGACATATTTTGACGTACATTTCAAAAATTTGACGTACGTTTCATATCAAAAGAACGCGTATTATAATTTTAATATATTAGTGTGCTATTTATTATATTTGACAGTTGTCAGTTGAAAAAAGTTGTCAAAAAAAAAACTTGTAAAATAAAAATTTGCTGGAATTGTTCCGTTCGAATAAAAATTTTTAGAGCTGAAATACCGTTTGATTTTAAATCAGAAACTAGGGCAGTTCATATTAGTAAATAAAAAGTCTAGTATCTTTGCCAAAACAACAATTGGTGCCGAAACCCGGGAATCAACGATTTCAGTTAGATAAAACTTCAAGATTCATCGAAACATCTGCGAATTTTAGACATAATGACCGAAAAAAGAAAAATTGTGATGCCTGATAGGTTAAACTATGAAGGTTTGGGAGTTCAAGCGCCTGCAGCATCTGAAACAATAGTGCCTCGTAGAAATCCAGCTGTAAACGGTTTATTACAATCGCAAATAATACCCGAACCGGTAAATATAAATAAAACAGCTCGCTATTGTGCAAGTCAAACGTCGCATATGTCAATTAATTCAAGATTTCGTGTGTTAGAAAACGAATACAAGTTAAAAAAGCTGGAGTTGGACACCAATTCTTCCCGCGAAAAAGAAGAACTGGAAGATACAGTTGCCGATCTCAAGTTGCGGTTAGAATTAGCAAATGAGGAAGAAGCAAAACTAGTTCGGTGCGAACTTAATCGCATGGAATTAAAAATTGCAAGAATCAATAAAGACTACATCCGACAATGTGAGTATCTAAATAGAAAATACGAACTGGAAAAAGATAACATCCAAATCGCCATAGACGAAGAACAGGACATTAATAGTTGGGTTCAAGAAGACAACCATGAATTCGTAGAAAATCATACATCTCCATTGCGAATATCTGGTCAATTCAATAGCAATTCCTCTAGGCCACTCGATGAAATACTAAGGAAAGCAAACGATGAGACAACAACAGAAAAGAAAAAACACTCTGACTCAGTTGGTAATCCCATAATTGACTTCACAACCGCTCTGAAAGATGTTTTGTTGGAAGTTAAAGGAGAACGTGAGTGGGAGCCTAGAGAGTTACCAATTTTCGATGGAACAGCTGTAGACTGGCCGATATTTATTGGCGAATTTAACCGGACGACTCCAAAAAACATGGTTAATACTTCTCAAAATGCCATCCGTTTGCGTAAAGCTTTGCGCGGATCAGCTCGAGAAACTGTTGCTGCCTTATTGAATGATCCAAACAATGTAGCAAAGATTCTTGAGCAGCTGGAACGGGAATTTGGAAGGTCTGAATTGGTTATCAAGTCTCTGATTAGGGCTGCTGAAGAATGCAAACCACCGGACAGTAACAAAGCAGAAACGATGATTAAATTAGCAACAACTGTGCTGCACTTCGTGGAAACTGTTCGTAGTCTAAAGGAAGAAAGTTACCTACAGGATCGCATTCTACTGGAAAAGTTAGTTGAAAAGCTACCTTTTCACTATGCAAAAGATTGGGCGACGTATTTATTATATAGTAATCTTCCCAAAAACCTGCAAACGTTGGGATGTTGGTTGGACCTTCAAAAACAACTTTTAGTTGGAATCTGTGATCCAGTTCTCAAAAAATTTCAATCGAAAGAAGATAAACATCGGATTTCTGTTCCCGTCGAAAGAAAGTCATCCTCTGCAGCTGTCGAGTTAAACACTGAAAAAAATGTGAAAGCAACTTCAGACTGCGTCTTTTGCGGAAAATCTAACCACACCATAATACAGTGTTTTAAATTTAAAAATGAGCAATTGGATAATCGTGCAAGTTTCGCTCGACAGAAAAGCTTATGCTTTCGATGTTTAATTGAAGGACATTTTAAGAAGGACTGTTCTTCGAAAGCTGTATGTGGTTTTAAAGAAAAGTGTAAAGCCCATCATCATCAACTACTTCATGGAGTTAACATTTTTAGCAAAAAGAAAGTCAAGGATGATAATGGTGTACCTGAAATGCCTATGGTTGGGGACAGTGAAACAAGTAACTCCAGCGCTATAAAGACAGGATCGTCTAAGCCTTTGTCAATTGTTTCCGTAAAAGTTATCGGTCCGAAAGGAACAAAACGTACATACGCGCTGCTGGATAGTGGTGCCGACACTACAATTATTGAAGAAAGCCTCGCAGCAACTTTGGGAATCACCGGCGAGACAGTTAATCATGAATGCAGAGGAGTCTTTGGGAAAGTCACTCGAGGAAAATCAAAAAAAGTTTCTTTTGGAATCTGCGGAAATTTTAAAGCAGCTCGAAAGTACGAGATTACAGATGCTCTTGTTGTACCGGATTTTGGACTAGTTCCGTACACCCAAGACGTAGAGAAAATCAAAGATCAGTTTCCATTTCTTAAGAAAGCCAAATTGGAGAGTTTAAAAGCTGTGTCCCCTCAGATTCTTATTGGGGAAGATCATCCAATAGTTACAGCTCACTGGGAGATCCTAGAAGAAAGCATGGACAAACCCATAGCTAAAAGAACATTGTTAGGTTGGGTGCTAGCAGGGAAAACAGACAGACACAGAGAACTAACATCTATTCACTCACTGCAGTTAAATGAAGGAGAGAAACTAGACGACTTGATTAAACAGAGTTTCTCTTTGGATTCATTTGGCGTTTTTCCTGAAGACATCAAAGGATCAGTGGAAGATCGTCGTGCGTTGAAAATTCTGAACGACACCGTCAAAAGGGTAGGTCAACAGTGGGAGTGTGGGCTACTTTGGAAGAACGAAAACACAAGTTTCCCAGAATCTCGACAAGAAGCTTTCTCACGATTGTTGGCAAACGAACGTCGTATGAAGCGAAATCCACAATTTTGTAGAATGTATCATTCCAAACTGCAAGAATATATTGACAAGCATTATATCACGGAGTTGACAGATGATGAAGTTGTAGAGGTAACGGAAAAGACTTATTTCATCCCGCACTTTGGAGTATTTAACGTCAATAAACCCGGTAAACTCAGACTTGTTTTCGACGCCGCAGCCAAAAACCATGGTAAAAGCCTTAACGATTTTCTTCTGGACGGGCCGAACCTGATACGACCTTTGCCGTCAGTATTATTAAACTTTCGCGTACACAATTACGTGATCAACGGCGACATAGAGGATATGTTCCACCGCATTAACGTGCGGAGTCAAGATCAAGATGCTCAGCGGTTCTTATGGCGTGACTTAACAAGCGGAGATGCAGCTGTCAAAACGTATAAAATGAATGTCCTAATTTTTGGTGCTTGTTCTTCCCCGTGTTCTGCTATTTATGTTAAAAATAAGAATGCAGATGAATTTCAGCGGCAGTACCCGGAGGCAGTAAAAGTTATACATGAAGATATGTACTGTGATGATTTACTTTCGGGACATCAGACAATAGAAGGCTGCATTGAATTGAGGACTCAGCTTACTAAAATTCATGCTGCAGGAAATTTTCGTTTATGTAAATGGCTATCCAACAACGAACAAGTCATGGAGCCTATTCCAGAAAAGGATCGAGTTGCAAGTGTTAAAGTATTTGCCGAAAAGTCAACGATGCCAATCGAAAGAATACTGGGACTTTGGTGGAACGCAAAGAAAGACGTATTTACTTTCACTGGGAATTTTACGAAAGTAACTCCGGAGATTCTTGTTGGAGAACGACCAACAAAAAGGCAAATGTGCAGTTTACTTATATCAGTATTTGATCCACTTGGATTTGTAGCAAACTTTAAGATACGCGGGCTTATACTTTTGCAACGAACATGGAAATCGGGAATAGATTGGGACGAGTACCTGCCGGATGGAATTTATGCCGATTGGAAGTCATGGGTGAAGCATTTACAAAATGTAGTGAAAGTAGAAGTACCTCGATTGTATGTCTATAACATACATTTGTCAACAGATGTGCAGTTACATACTTTAGTAGATGCAAGGGAAGAAGCGTGTTCGGCTGTCTCCTTCCTACGTGTATCGAGCGGTGAAAATATTAGCGTCTCATTTGTTATGGCTAAAGTAAAAGTGGCACCATTGAAGAAGCTCACTATACCGAGGTTGGAATTAATCGCAGCTGTAATGGGAGCATCGCTCGCAGACGTTGTTGGTGAAGATCTGAAAGTACCGATAAATCGAAAGGTTTTCTGGAGTGACTCTATAACTGTGTTGTTATGGATTCGGACTGAAAGGCTACGCTACAAGGAATTTGTAGCCAATCGCGTAAATCGTATTCACATGCTTACCAACGTCATGGATTGGAAATGGATTCCCACTGACTTGAACACAGCAGATGAGGGCACCAGAGTAAAAAAAGATGTTGAGCTTTTTCCAAACACTGACTGGTTGACAGGACCATTATTTCTACAACGACCAGAAGAGTATTGGCCCAAGGAAGATAAAACTAGCCGGGCAATCATCGAGCAAGATGCAGAGATCAAAAAGATTAACATTTTTTCAACTGTTATCTCTAGCGATTCATATGCAAGTGTGGATATATCGAGGTTTTCTTCTTACAACCGATTAGTTAGGGCTCAATCTGGATTTTTAAATGCTGTTGAACATTGGAAAAAGAAGGTGAAAAAAGAAGCCATCATAAAATCGCCTTGGCAATTAAAAGAAAACTCCAGGTTTCCAGTGATGAAGAAAACCGAGGCCTATATCGTGTACATGAGTCGAGTCAAACGGTTTCTACAAAAACATCTTAGCTCCAGTGTAGATTCAAATTCATGGGAACGAGCAGAAAATATTTTGGCTGGTGTCTCTCAAATAGAAAGTTTTCATGATGATATCGAAGAGTTCAGAAAAGGTTCCCTAAAGAGATCCAGCAAATTATGGTTACTTTCCCCTGTAATTGAAAATGGATTGGTGAAAGTAAGCGGTAGAATTAAGCACGCAGATGTTGAAGAGGGCATTAAAAAACCAATTATACTTTCACCGAATCACCTTTTTACAGAGTTACTCATTCAGGACGAGCATGAACGTAATGGTCATCAAGGTCATACTACTGTTTTGAACAACTTGAGGAGAAAATTTTGGATTATTCGTGGGGCAGGAGCAGTTCGCCGGATAGCAACCAGATGTTTGAAGTGCAAATTCGCCAAACTAAAACCGCTTCAACCAAAAATGGGTGATTTGCCTTACTACAGACTTGCCGCTGGCAATCCGCCGTTTACTTATACCGGAACAGATTTATTTGGACCTTTGGAAGTTACTGTCGGACGCCATAGAGAGAAACGTTGGATGATGGTACTCACTTGCATGGTGACGAGGGCCATTCACTTTGAAATAGTATATTCATTGTCAGCGGACGAAACATTGATGGCATTGTCTCGGTTCATCGACCAGCGTGGAAGACCAAAGCACATTTTTAGTGACTGTGGCACAAACTTCAAAGGGGCAGCCAAAGTGTTACGTGAAAGCTGGGCAAGTTTAGACTGGAAAACGATCATGGACAATCCAAAGCTTCGAAACATTAAATGGAGTTTTTCGCCTTCATACTCACCCCATTTTGGTGGCGCCTGGGAGATTATGGTACAACTGGCCAAGCGTATTTTGAAAGCCACTCTAAACGATAAACACCCCAAGGACCAACTTTTATTAACTGTTTTGAAAGGAGCAGAAAACATTATCAATTCACGGCCGTTAACTACTATTTCCAATGATCCAGCTGACCCAGATTGCTTAACCGCTAATCACTTTCTCCGTGGTTTCGCAGATGTTGGTGTATCCATCCCATTAAACAGTGAAGAGTTAAACGAGAGGTGCAGAGAGGCGTGGAAAAAATCTCAGTTTATGTTGGAACTATTCTGGAAGAAGTGGAAAGCTGAAGCCCTGCCAAAGCGGATTATGAGAGAAAAGTGGTTGGCTGATGCGGAACCCGTCAAGATTGGTGAAGTCGTATTGCTCTTAGATGATCAATCTCCGCGAAACACTTGGAAGAAAGGAATCGTTACTCAATTGTATCCTGGAAATGATAATGTTATAAGGATTGTGGAAATCACCTACAGTGATGGGCGAAAACGAAAAACATTCAAGAGAGGTGTCGACAAGATTATACCACTTGGATTCCGTGTAGAAAATCAGGAAGGTGTTCCTGATTTTGGGGGCCGGAATGTCGACGAGAACAACAAATCGTGACATATTTTGACGTATATTTCAAAAATTTGACGTACGTTTCATATCAAAAGAACGCGTATTATAATTTTAATATATTAGTGTGCTATTTATTATATTTGACAGTTGTCAGTTGAAAAAAGTTGTCAAAAAAAAACTTGTAAAATAAAAATTTGCTGGAATTGTTCCGTTCGAATAAAAAGTTTTAGAGCTGAAATACCGTTTGATTTTAAATCAGAAACTAGGGCAGTTCATATTAGTAAATAAAAAGTCTAGTATCTCTGCCAAAACAACAGGTGTCTTACAGGGTGAGTCCCTAAGTCCTATTTTATTTTCTTTGTTTATTTCTGATATAGAAGCATATTTAAAAAAAAATGGGTTAAGGGACTTAAATATCGATGCTTATCACAGTGTAATATTTTGCTCTATGCTGTCGATCTTCTCATTATGAATGACTCTGAAATAGATTTAGAACATTAGAACAGTATTCAACTACAAATAATCTCACTGTAAACTGTAATAAAACAAAAATTATAGTATTTTTAAAAGGAGGGTATAAAAATGTAAATAGTTTTAAGTTTAAATATTTAAATCAAAATTTAGATATAGTAAATAGCTGTCATTATTTAGGAGTTCAGTTTTCATGGTCATCTTTATTTCTGGAAATGTCCAAAACAACGGCTTTAAAAGCTACCCAAGCCATTAGAGCTGTTTCAAAAATTATTCAGGCTTCTGAAATTAATAGTTGGGAGTCTAAAATCAAACTGTATGAGTCGATTATCCTGTCATCTCTATCTTACAGTGCAAGAATCTGGGGCCTTCATTACGCAAATCTGCTGTAACGTGTTCAAGTAGGTTTTTTTAAACGTCATTTGTGCCTTTCTAGAAATACTCCTGACTATACAGTTCGTCTCGAAACAGATGAGTTTTATATTAATTAAGTTAGGACGTTCTTGGTTAAATAAGTTAAAGACCATGGAAATAGTGGATTGGCCAACATATGTTTTTTAAGACTTCTGCCTCTAGAACAGTGTACTTCTGTCTCTAGAACAGTGTACTTCTAAATGGTAGCCGGTAAATTCTTCGAAAACAATTATTCGAATGCAATTGTTCGAATATAACAATTATTCGAAGAGTACAATTTTTCGAAAAAAATTATCCGAAAATAGTATTGGTGAGTTTGGGTTAGGTTTGGTTGGTATAATATTAGCAATATTATTTAGACAAATAAATATTGGTGAGTTTGGGTTAGGTTTGGTTGGTACAAAAAAAGGCATTTTGCCTATAATCCGAGCTTTAATAATTATATCTGAACTCTCGAAAAATGTTTTAATAAAATACAATTTTTGACTGAAATATAACATAACAATTATAAACTAATACACAATTTAAAACTTGTTTTCGAATTCGAGTGATTGCTTTCGAATAATTGTTATCTTCGAAGAATTACTCTTCGAAGAATTGTTTTTCGAATAATTGTATTCTGATAATTGTTCTTCGAAAAACTGTACGAATAATTTACCTAGACCCCTTCTAAATATAATTGGGTTAATCAAATTCGAAAATATTTTTACTTATCTGGGCAACAAAACTCATGAGAAATGTTTCTCAATTCAACTTCACACAGTGATACCAAAAAAATTTTAAACTGTTAGGTTATTTACTAGTACAAGATCTACAAAGAGTTCAGCAATGCACTTTTTGCATTATGTACAAAGATTTAAGAATTTTTGCTGATGGCCAAACTTATCTCAAATCATCTCTCCCTTATCATGTTACACGTGTTATTGCTCAATTAAGAACAACTAATAAAATATATAGTAAATTCTACTTCAGTGGGTCCGCTTACTTTGTTAAAAGTGAAGAAGTATGTTTCATTTGCAATCTAAAGGAACACGAAAGTTTGGGACACATACTTTTTTATTGTCTAATGTACGGTGAAGTGCGGGATTCTGCATTATTCCGTAATAAAAAGTTTGAAAGCTTGACTAATATATTAAACTTCGGAACTCCGCGAAAGACCTTACAAAGTTGGCGTACTGTGTAATAAATAGATTTAAACTTAGGTCATTTATTTTAAACGAATAATATTTGCACAATTTTTAGTTCGGTGTTGCATGTTTTAAAAATTAATTAATTTTAGTTTCAACATTAGTTGGGTATCAAAAATTGTTAATTGTATATATACCGAACCCTTGTAACAAGATATTTCTTTTTATATACAATAAATTAACTTACTTTCTTACTTACTTACAGCTCTCATAATTCCTTTGCTTGATACATTCTGGGTAGGTATATATACTTCATAGCCCTAGCTGCTCCAGTCTTGTGTAGTTATAAATTTATTGGCCGCTTTTAAATTTTTTAATGATACATTCTATTTTTTCTTTTTAATACATACATACATACATCTTGTAATTTTAAATTAAAAATGGTTTTACCATTCTCATGATGTATAAATTTCCCACATTTCCTGACTTTCCCTGGATAAATTCTTCGAAGGGAGGAGAGTCTTAATTGGAGTATAGTATTTGTATACTAGTTTACACTGTATTTGGGTGATTGGCCGGTTTATCCCCCATTAGAATATTTTGTATTTTTATTATTTTAAATTCTCCTCTTTTTTATAAGAAAAAATAAACCAACTTAAATAATTATAATCGTAGTAATAAAACTCAAAGTCTATCCACAACGTTTAATAGTGAGGTTCAATAGTAAGTGCAACATGTTTCGGTCTTTAGACCATCATCAGGCTATAAAGAAAAACAGTGGTATCAGGAGAATCCAAAAATATAGTTATTAAAAGAGCGAATGGTGTCGGTTGTCCGATTACATCAATGATTAAAGTTAAAACATTTCAAATATGACAAATAATTACAAGTAGAAAAAATATAATAGTTTAAAGTAAAAAGTTAAATACATGAATTGCAAAAACTTTATGGCAAAACAGCAAGTTAATTATGTTACACAATCAATTTAAACTCACCTGTATGTGCAGAACATAGGATTTGTAATTAATTTAAATTTAAAACTTAAACATCCATAAATAAGTGAAGAATAATGGATGAATAAGAGAGTTAATATATAAAAAAGAAGAGGAAAAGGAACTTTAGAAGTTATTTAGATAGAGAATGATGGTTGTGTTGGTTAAATTAAAGTGGATAGAAATGTGGGACCATATTCATACTAAGAAAATTGTATCAAGAAAATTCAATTAACAAGTTTTACATTACTAAAAGAAACAAGAAGAAAAGAATATAAGTGGAAGTATAAAGAAATGATTGTAAAAAACAATCAAAAAAAAAGGAGAGATCCATGAAAGAGGTTTGATCTCCTTATAATCAAGAAGACAGGTCGATCCCAAACCGTGAGTAAAGGTTCTTGTTAGTCTTCTCAATCTAAGCAGCAATGCTATGTAAATTAAGAAGAACAGCATAAGGTACATTTCAAAAATTGCCGAACCGGAAAAGTTTACCAGCACCAACGCACTTGAAGAACCTTATACGTATGAAGGGCAATTACAGTTAAAGAAAGCATAAAGCGGAAAAGGTTTAATGCCAACCTACATCCGAAAGGGTTACCAACTAAATAACTAGTCAAGAAGGAACTTGGATGTAGAGGGTAATTAAAAAGGAATGAATATAAGAATAAGTTCCATATAACAATTTTAAAAATCAAATATCAAAATCAAAACAAAGACCCACTATCTACACATATCGATGAAGAGATGGATTTCCTTTTCAATTTTAAATAATTATACCAATTTTAAAGTGTATTCTGAAATCAGTATCTTTGTACTTACTTAGGATCTAGGAGTTAGGATTAACACAAAAATTGTATGCCAAAAAACTTTTTTTTACAAACCTTATATTAATAACAATGACTGTACTTACAGTTCATGTTCTTTTTTTTATTATGTAATTTTTATTTTTATGTAATAATAGATAAAATAAGCTATCTCTTTTATTTTCGAACAAAATATTTTTTCATCAAATCACAAATTGATTTAGATAATATTGTTTGTCGCTCTAGTATTTTAGTCCGATAAATGGAGATTTTAAATAGCCATGGAATTTGGAAAGGCTAACTTTTTGGTCAAATTTGTATTTTTAGGCGTAGATTAAGAATCAATAATTAAAAATTGCAAAATGTTGTAGGAAGGGTGGTAAAAAAATTAAAAACCACCCCAAAAACAGGTTTTTGGAAATTTTCTCGAAAACTGTAAAAGTTAGAAAAAAATGTTTTAAATAAAATCGATAGATCATTAGTTGATCTATAAATTTGTTTCTAATCATTTTTTTCGAATTCGCGATAGGAAACGAGATATTTTAATCTAAAAAATATAATTTATTAAATAATTTAACGAATGCCCGAATAAAATCGTCGCAGACCGAGGCGACTAACAATTAATATCTCATTAACGGTAGGAGATACAACAAATATGATTTAGGACGAATTTCATGTATCTTTTTTCATTGATTCAATTATTTTATGATACGTTTTTTGAGTTTGAGAAGTAGTGTTTATTTCATTTATTTGTACACCTTTCCTGTGTTGAGTGTAAAATTATAAAAATGAATACAGTGAAAACATGTACACTTTGCGATCTGCCTCTTATAAGACAATAGCGATAAAATTATCATAGTTAAAACAAAAGGGTTAAATTCATTAATAAGAAAGAGCAGATTGAAAAACGACAATAAATATGGGAAAACAAAGAATCGTTTGAATTTCATACTGATACGTATATTAATCTTTTTAATGTATTAAATTTTCCAATATTTTAATTTACTTATTATATATTTATATTTTTAATTTAAAATTCATATTTTAACTTGGAATTGACCTCTCGAGTATAGAATAGCAATCAATGAATTTGTGATAAAATGAACTTTTTAAATTAAACTATAACATTTATTTTTCTATAAATTAAGACACTGAGTCGTTGAGTGCAAGTGAAAAAAAACAATTGCAGAAGCCGCGGCTGAAATTATCCGCGCTGAAATAATGGAAAAAAATATGATTCTGAGTCTTATCGGGCGTCTGGTGATTTCCTAGATAGCGTGGTAGAAGATGTACCAGATCTATTAAACTATTTTCTTAGTGAACGGATTTTACGGAAAAATAAAAACAATTATTCCGGTGATTTTTTGAAACGTGACAATATTGCTCACGCAATAATTTCAAGTGTCACACCGAAATCTTTCAATTCGCATCTTCAGCTTGCTGTCGGCACTTATATATATAAGAAGAGTGGCTCCAGATTAATAGTAGAATTGTGTTATATTTTTTCTGGTATTTAAAAAAAAATGAATCATGTATTTTAAAGAAAAAAAAAGAAACTAACCATTGAATGGTATATATGACATATTAACAAATTTTTATAATTTTAATGAAGGGTAAAACTCTTCTAAAATAATAAGAATTTTGTTCAATTACGAATTCCTTCTGATCGAGAAGGAATATTAGAATATATTTTTCATTAAATAATTCATTAAATTTTTAACAAAATCGTCCTAAATCATATTTGTTGTATCTCCTACCGTTAATGAGATATTAATTGATAAAAATAAAAACGCGCGGTACCTAGCTCAATTTATAAAAATATTTATCAATGAAAAAAAAATATACGCCCGGAGTACCAACGAACATCGTAAAAAAAAGCCATAGAATGTAGTAGGGACAAAAAAATATAGTGGGGACATTCGACTGCCGACTTAGTCGCCTCGGCCTGCGACGATTTTATTCGGGCATTCGTAAAATTATTTTATAAATTATATTTTTTAGATTAAAATATCTCGTTTCCTATCGCGAATTCGAAAAAAATGATTAGAAACAAATTTATAGATCAACTAATGATCTATCGATTTTATTTAAAACATTTTTTTCTAACTTTTATAGTTTTTGAGAAAATTTCCAAAAACCTGTTTTTGGGGTGGTTTTTAATTTTTTTACCACCCTTCCTACAACATTTTGCAATTTTTAATTATTGATTCTTAATCTACGCCTAAAAATACAAATTTGACCAAAAAGTTAGCCTTTCCAAATTCCATGGCTATTTAAAATCCCCATTTATCGGACTATTTTAAGCAACAATGTTTTTAATTAAATTTATCACTATCATTTAATGATGTACATCCAACTATTCTTATGATAAAAATTATAATAATAAGTAAACATTTTAACATTTAAAACAGTAGTGCTGCTTTTTAAGTATCGTCAGGATAAAATAAATTAAGAATTTTAAAATTAAAAAAATAGCAGTTTCAAGTAAAAAAGTATACACAGTGTTAATTAAAAAAAAAACGTAAGTTAACATTTTAAACTCTCATTGTGCATGCTAACAATTTTACAATAATAATAATAATAATAAATTATATTATACATGTTTTCTCCTTCCGGTTTTTGGGTAGTTAAGTAGTATAGTTTATATTTTTCCAAAAAACTTTTAGCTTTGATTTTTGTGTAATATATGAACTTTAATATATATTATATTATCGTATAAAAATATAAAAAATGTATAAAAATATTACATTTCATGTTTTCAGACTACCAAGTATTTTTATATATCATATTTATTGGTAATTCTCTTTTATATTTGGTCCTGCGGACCATTTTCAATTGTATTATACGCATCGGGTCTAAATTATGGAATATATTTATCTCTAAAAGAATAGGCAGCTTTTTCCTATTTTTAAATTATAATTCTTTACTTTTTTGTGTATGTTTCACAGCAGAACAGCAAAGCTGGACGAGTTCGAATTTGGTATGTTTATTAATTTTTTTATTTAAATTAGAGCTATATTTTAAAATTTTTCCATTGTTATTGTTCACATTATACATCTACGAGAGATATGGGTAGCGCCATAGCTCATTTGAAAGGTTATTATTTCAATCAATGATATAAGACATTAACCTATTAATTATTTATATAGGGTGGTACATAAAGATTTAAATTTTAATTAAATTTACACAAGAAGTAATATAAGTTATAAAATATATTAAATAAATTTCAGTGCTTAACATTTTTTTAAGGACTAGTTTATTACACTGCTCAATAATTGAAGTGGATATTACAAAAATCTTTAATTTTCTTTTGTCATTTTTTAATAATAAATCAAAATTCCATAAAATATTTTTTATATTTTGCACTTTTAAAAATCTTCATTAAAAAACGCATTTGCGTATCGTAAAGTAACTTTTGCGCACGCAAATTTTTGTTTTAGACAGTTGGCGACATAAGTGAAGTATCTAACGACAAGACTATTGACAATGACAATGACAATGACTAATAGCAATTTATTAATTTTATATTGTTCTTTAAGAAAGTATTTATGAATATGAATATCATCGTTTACTTATATAATATATTATTATTGGTGTATTAGTCTTTTTAAATATTTGAAAACAATAACATTTCATAATTTAAATGTCAAAACTGTCAATTGTTATAAATAACACAGTGCTACCGACATACTTTTTAAAATTAAAATTT
The DNA here is from genome assembly GCA_035357415.1 of Ophraella communa. NCBI lineage: Eukaryota > Metazoa > Arthropoda > Insecta > Coleoptera > Chrysomelidae > Ophraella > Ophraella communa. The sequence goes on along the minus strand of CM068995.1, from coordinate 32,516,143 downwards.
TCGGAATTACGTAAAAATAATAAATTAATTTAAAAAATGATAAAATGGCAAAATATAAAAAATATTATAAACAACTTATATCATATGGCTGTTGTGACACTCGTTCTTTAAAAAACTCATAACAGAATTCCATATGAAATGCGTTGTTTAATTTACTATTAATCTTTATTCTTTTACGTTACAATATACTCAAAAAAATTAAATAAACAAATTATTTATGACAATAAAAACATTTACAATAAAACAGAAAAAAAATGAAGTATGTAAAATCACTGCGTAGGTCATAAAGTCTTTTCAGGAAAATTAATATCGTGTGGGTCCACCCCTAGCTTGCCTTAGTACTGTCACTCTATTTGGCTGAGGTATGTTTTCCCATTTCGACTCAGTCATGCTAAATGCAATTCATATCGGTTGAACATGGTGGCCAGTTTATTCTTATAAAACCGTGATATTCAATGCGATCATTTACATTTCTCGCACAGTGCGGGCGCGCATTATCGTCGACTAAGACAAATTCTTCGCCTAAAAATGGTAAAATTATTAGCTCCATAACCATGTCCCTATATCGTACAGCCGTCATTGTCATATTCATTAACACCACTAAATCAGTGTGGCCATCATAACATATGCCTCTCCACACGCCGACTGAGCCACCACCAAAAAAGGTGGTTGGCGCCATAAAACGTTCATTGTGTCGTTGTCCTTTTTCTCTCCACACCAATATTCGTCCATCACACATAATCAACTGAAATCTCGACTCATCCGTAAACATACCGTACCTCCAGTTCTGAAAATTCCAACGACTGTATTGTCTCGCCCACCGACCTGCATGCACGCTGATCCGTAGTCAACCGTAGATGTGAACAACGCCTTCTGGCTCTTAAAAAACAAGTGGGCAATCTTCTTCTAACTGTTTAACTAGATATCACTCTTCCGGTAGCATTCCTAAAGAAGCTGTTAATTCTCGAAGCAGTAACTGTTCGGTTACTTCTTGCAGTTACAGCTATAAAGCGGTCTTGAGCAGGAGTTGCAGCTCGTTCTCGTCCTCCTCCATGCCTGTACGCTGCAGATCCAGTTTGCAAATATCGATTCCATGCACGACTGACAACACTTTGGGGACACATTTAGACGTGTAGCAACTTCTTCTTGACTTAAGCCTTCGTGTATCCAACGTACTAATTGATCAAGTTGCACTGTTTCTAATCGCCGTAGCGCCATTTTTTTCAGGTAAGCAGATTTATGGACTACAGTAAAAATGTTAAAGTCACTGCAAGCACTTCTAGGCGACTAAAATGTTAGTATTTTGTAATTCCTATAATTCTGTTTAAAGAGGTAATAGCCTATTAAAAAAGACAAACACAATCGCTATAAACAGATACGTATATTTAAAATATTATATTTGTAGGCAATTTTCTAAAATTTAAAAAATTGTTAAGCAGTGTAATTGGACATTGTGAATGATAATAATTCTTTAATTAAAATTTTTCTACTTCTAAGTACTAATTGTAATTCTAATTTGCTGGTTGTAAATGAAGCTTAAGAATACAGTTTCATGTTACCAATAGAAAGGTGATAGAATTAAAATAGGGAGTGCTCCCTGGGAAGAGTTCTATTCTGTCACTGTCAAGAATAGGGTGAAAGAGAAGTATTGCATCTCTTAGCAATATTTGTTGCATTCCTTTCAAAAAATATAGTTGATGTTTTGTTATTACCTACCTAAAATTGAATTATGTGTACTCCACATACATTTCATTTAATTTAATTATTTTTTCTTGTTAAGACTCACTTCTTTTTTTTTGCTAATGAGTTATTTTATTTTTTTTTACCTTATTGTATGTATATTGTCCTGTATGCTTTATTAATATTTAAATCTATGAATTTAATTCATCTATTTCTGAATCCCTCAAGTGTTTCTTCTTTTGCTGAATCTTTTGTAGGGAAAAACATTCAAAAAATATTTTTTTATTGATATAATCCCATTTTTTATGAATGTCATTCCATCTTTGAATTTTTACTTTATCTAAAAATAATGTACGTATACTAAGTGACATAAAAATCCGAAGACCCAGTTTAAATTATTTTATTTTAATAAAATTTGGTGAATTTTTTAATTTTACTGAAATAAACAATTGATAAAATTTTCAGCCTTATCAGTTGAAGATTCCGGTTTTTATACTACTTTTTTGAAATCTACTAACAATCCAAAAATGAATATTGTAGCCGTAGTACAGATCCAAATTTTGCGGATTTTGGTTCTTGACATTCTTTACGATTGGTCACGATGCCTAGGGTACGGAGACCTGTACGATTTCGTCAACTTAGCGAGTTTGATAGAGGTCGTATAGTGGGATTTCGGGAAGCTGGATTTTATTTTCGGGAAATTGCAGTTAGAGTGCAAAAAAGTGTAGACACCGTGGTTAGGTTAGGTGTTGTCAGGCATTGGCTTCAAGAAGGCAGTACGCAAAGAGCAAGGGGCTCTGGACGCCCCCGTAGAACAACAGACCGTGAAGATCGCCGCCTAAGATTATTGGCCTTAGGGGACTGTTTCTCCGCTACCAGGTCCATTGCAAATAAATGGTTTGCAGAACACGAAAGACCTATTGGCATGCGAAGTGTATACCGACGAATAAGACGTTTTGGCCTGTTTTTATACCGACAACACTAGTTCCTCCCTTTAACTCTAGAACACCGACGTAATCGCCTTGAATGGTGCAGAGAATGGTCACTCTGGGATCAGGAATGGAACAGTATTGTCTTTAGTGACGAGTCTCGATTTTGTTTAGGCATGCACGATGGTCGAGCGAGGGTTAGAAGACGACGTGGTGAAAGGAGAAATCCACGGTTTTTTGTTGAAAGGCATGTTCATCAAACGCACAGCGTTATATACAAGAAGTTTTAGAACCCCATCTTTTACCCTATCTTGACAGGGTGTCAAATCCAACTTGCCAACAAGATAATGCCCTATCACATGTCGCAAGAGTCAACTTGTTACCTTATATATAATATATAATATATAATATATAATATATAATATATAATATATAATATATAATATATAATATATAATATATAATATATAATATATAATATATAATATATAATATATAATATATAATATATAATATATAATATATAATATATAATATATAATATATAATATATAATATTTCAACTTTCTGAAAATTAGTAGTTTCAAACACGTGTTACATTTACTTTTTCTGGCACAAAAATTACAAATCAGCATAGTCCGAAATCTACAGTTAGGTGATAACCTATTACAATAGATTACAAAAGATACATTCTTACATTAAATTTACTTTATAACAACCTTACATATTAATTAAAATTCTAGAAATGTACTTTCACTTGCCAATTTATAAATAATCATTAATACTTTTAAATTACCATAAAAAGATACTTCAAAAAATAAAGAGATATGTTGAAATTCTTTTCTGATACCTAATAAAATATAATATAACTTTCGATAAATATTTTAACAAAAAGAAATTATAAAATTGGAAAAAAATATCTGTATATGACAGCAAATCAATCAAAGAATGAGGATGAAGATAATTAAAACCCTTGAACCCGATAATGGCAACTCATTATCATACCTCGTAGCGTAGCTACTTTGAACTTTCAACATATTTAAGATACCAGGTGCTTAAAAGGTTAACAGATACTGTTACATTGTTTTAAATAAAATTACTTATTTACTTTTTTTCATTTCAATACCGGTTTTTAAAACTTAAGTTGTCAGTGCTGTCAATTTGAAAAGTATATTTAAAATTCCATTAGTCTTAGGTATTTTTTGCTCCAATTGCTTTAAGTAAATAAGTAAAATATCCCGTTTATTGATCGTCTTCTTTCTTTTTTTTCTTAGATTTACCATTAAGGTTATTATAAAATTGGAAAAAAATATCTGTCAATGACAGCAAATCAATCAAAGAATGAGGATGAAGATAATTAAAAACCTTGAACCCGATAATGGCAATTCATTATCATACCTCGTAGCGTAGCTACTTTGAACTTCCAACATATTTAAGATACCAGGTGCTTAAAAGGTTAACAGATACTGTTACATTGTTTTAAATAAAATTACTTATTTACTTTTTTTCATTTCAATACCAGTTTTTAAAACTTAAGTTGTCAGTGCTGTCAATTTGAAAAGTATATTTAAAATTCCATTAGTCTTAGGTATTTTTTGCTCCAATTGCTTTAAGTAAATAAGTAAAATATCCAGTTTATTGATCGTCTTCTTTCTTTTTTTTCTTAGATTTACTATTAAGGTTATTATAAAATTGGAAAAAAATATCTGTCAATGACAGCATATCAATCAAAGAATGAGGATGAAGATAATTAAAACCCTTGAACCCGATAATGGCAATTCATTATCATACCTCGTAGCGTAGCTACTTTGAACTTCCAACATATTTAAGATACCAGGTGCTTAAAAGGTTAACAGATACTGTTACATTGTTTTAAATAAAATTACTTATTTACTTTTTTTCATTTCAATACCAGTTTTTAAAACTTAAGTTGTCAGTGCTGTCAATTTGAAAAGTATATTTAAAATTCCATTAGTCTTAGGTATTTTTTGCTCCAATTGCTTTTGATAATCTTGAAAATATTATACCAATAGTTTCTAATACTGATCATTACATAACAATTCTACAAATAGTTGGATCACAACCGCGCTGATTAATTCTGTAAATAAAAAAAATAAAATGTATGCTGAACTTCTAAAAAATCCAAATAATATTATCCTAAAAAGGACCTACAAACTCTACCGAAATAAACTAAATTCTTCTATTTTAAAGGCAAAATGTTATTATTATCAAAGACAAATTAACAAAAACAAAGACAGTAGTAAAAATTTATGGAATGTAATTCAACAAATCAGTAAGACAAAAAAACAAAAGGCAGAAATTGATTGTATAAAGGATGTGGATATGGATGCATTATTAACGGAAAAGGTGGATATTGCTAATGAATTTAATAAAAACTTTAGTGAAATCGGCAAAAAACTGGCAAAGAGAATTAAAAAAAATAATCTATTTACACCTAATATGTACTCTGTACCCAACTCATTTGTATTTGCGCCAATTGAAAGTACCGAAATAAGAAATGTTAATTTAAAAAATGGTAAGGCAGTCGGAATTGATAGCATTAAAACCGAGACAATTAAAATAATCTCTGATTATATAATTAATCCCCTGACATATATTTTAAATAGAAAAATCAATTTATCCAACAGCATTCAAACACGCTATTGTAACTCCTATATATAAAAAAGGTGATGTAACTGATACTAATAATTATAGACCTATATCATTAATCACTCATTTCTCTAAAATATTTGAAAAAATAATTAAAGCTAGGCTAGCTTCTTACTTAGAAAAATATAAAATACTTTTAACACAACAATTTGGTTTTAGAGAATCAACATCCACGCAGGATGCAATTATTGAGTTAACCTCAAAAATAACTAAATCCCTCAATGAAAGTAAACCATGTTTATGCATATTTATAGATTTTTCTAAAGCATTCGACACGGTTAGTCATAATCTGCTTTTACAATCGTTGGAAAACATTGGCATCCGAAACAAAATACTTACATTTTTTAAAAGCTATTTAACTAATAGACTTCAGACAGTGAGAGTGTATTGAGTGATGCACGCATTATGGAATATGGAGTACCACAAGGTTCAGTTCTTGGGCCTACCTTATTTAATATATATGTCAATGATTTATTCTCATTGAAGTCAGCCGGAAGCATAATAGGTTTTGCAGACGATACCGCTATATTTTACAACGCGACCAATTGGGCGGAACTAAAAACGATAGCTGAATTTGACTTTTCTGAAATAAAAAAATGGCTAGATCATAAATTATTAACTATAAATGTGAATAAAACAAACTATCTACCATTTAGTTGTTACTCCTCAGGTACTCCTTTCTTTAATAAACTAACCATTTCTCCGTCTATTTCTATTTTACCTAAAACAAAAATTAAGTACTTGGGCATTATCATAGATCCTCACATGAAGTGGAATCTACATATAAACTATATAACAAATACATTGAGAAGTATATTATACAAGTTCAAAAAATTAAAGCAGCTTGTACCTACTGAATACTTGAAAACTCTATACTTTGCACTAGTAGAAACTCATCTTCGATATGGAATTCTAGTATGGGGTGCAGCTTTTTTTAAAACTCATATTAATTCCTTAGAAATTATGCAAAGAAGATTTTTAAAATTAATACACTCAAAGAGTTCATTATATGCTTCTGACAGTTTATATTCAGAACTTATAATTTTAGATATAAGACAATTGTTTTATTTATGTGCATCTATTAGATACCACTGTAATAAAAAAATTAATCAGCTTCAAAATCATCATTATAATACCTGTCATAGACAAGATTTTATTCTCCCACTTATGTACAAAACCACTACACAAAAATCGTATACTTACATGGCACTAAAGTTATACAATACCATTCCAGATGAGGTGTGAATTTCGTACAGTAAAGACGTATAAAAGAGTGCTCTTACAAATGTGTATATAACTATTGTTAAAGGTGGCTTAAACAGAATAAAAGTTGAACTGCACCAAAAGTAAGAAATCCCGGTGAGTTTGATGTAAAATAGATGCCTTAAAAAGTATAATTATATTAGTTATCTTGATATTTGCATACGATAAAATTGGAAATATTTAAATAAATATATGGTCATTATAATTATCAAAAACTACAAAAACTAGTTATCGTTCGCTCATTAGTTCAGGAATAGAAGTTGAATGTATTTTACAATATATTAAATATGAACGACTTCGAAGATTTGAAAAATTTCATCAGACAAGAAGTTATTGGAGTAAAGACAGAAATTAGTGAATTAAAAACTCTTTTAAAGGATAACGGCAATAGACTGGAATCGCTGGAAAAAGAAAACACATGTCTAAGAAATAGTATTGAGCATCTGGAGAGGAAAGTTAAGGAAAATTCAGTTTTAATATTTAACTCGGATTTTCAGGGAGGAGATATTTTATTCTTTACTTTGAACATCTTGAACACCAAACTTGAGTTAAATCTGAGCGACTGTGATATTAACCCATTAGCGCCTAACGGTACCATATGGAACCGATAGTAAGCGGGGATGTTTACCCTTATCTATCGCCACATACGGTCTCTATGCAGTTTGCTTTTATTTCAGACTGGTTTGCTATAGTTCAGGTTACTCGTAAAAAAGCTTACCAAGTTTATTTTTAGTGTTGTTTATATTTCTATTAGTGCTTGAAAAACGTGACTGAAAGAATATTTGAAAAACATGGACATCAACTTAGTGTAAGTATTACTGTTAAGGTATTTTTAATTTTGCTCAAATAACAATCTGTATATTCAAATATAGATACATAATAGTTTTTGTCAGCATAGACAGATCTGCAAAAAACATTTATTAGACCTTTTATTTTTTTGTATAAACATTGATGTTCCCATATGGGCGCTTTAGGCGGTTACTCACATGTGAGTGTTAATATACCAAATATGTTATTTTAGTGGTATAACCCTACAAGAAGCTCTGGATATCGCCTACGATGAAGGAGATGTTACGGATATATATATATTGAGCCTCCTGAAAGTAACGTTCTAACTGATGAAGATACAGTTGATGAAGATGAGGGGGGCTTGGCTGACAATTTATCTGCCAGGCAACTTTCTGCTCCAGCAGAAGTTGTATTTAACAATAACGAGAGACTTGGTGTGGAAAATAATGATATAGATGAGGTAGAAATAGAATCACCAGATAGAATCTAATTCTGTTCTAAAAACAGAAACTAAACCACAAAACTTGTTCAGGGTGATCTACAAAACTTAGGCCACGAATTCCCAAAACCAGATTACTCTAAATACAGTGCAATGAGCTGTTTTGATTTATTTGAACTCTTTTTCTCCGAAGATTTATTGCAGAAAACAATAACAGAAACTTCTAATTATGCTTTGTTCAAAAATGCTGCAGATCCACAAATTACCATAGAAGAAATGAAAGTTTACATTGGAATTCTTATTTTGAGTGGCTATAACATTTTACCATCAAAGAGAAACTACTGGGAAAACTCAAGAGATTTAAAAAATATCATGATTTCAGAGGCTTTGAGACGCGACAGGTTTCTACAAATATGTAGGTATATACACTTTGCAAATAATAATGCTCATGATATCTCAGACAAAATGTATAAACTGCGTCTGCTAACAGATCAACTAAAAGTAAAGTTTCTTGAACATTTCACCCCGGAAGAAAACCTATCATACGACGAGTCAATGATGCGCTACTTTGGTCGCTACGGATGTAAACAATTCATCCGTGGTAAGCCTGTTAGGTTTGGTTACAAAGTTTGGTGTCTTAACGCTCCAAGTGGCTACCTAGTAAATTTTGAGATTTATCAAGAGAAAAACCCCAGATCAAACACAACAAACTATAAATTACTTTTCGGTAAATGCGCAGCTCCATTGTTAACAATGATCGAGGAAATAGGAAATAAGAGAATGCTTAGATATAACTTTTTCTTCGACAATCTTTTTACTGGTATCAACTTATTATGTACACTGAAAGCAAACGAAGCAAACGGAGCTTTCGTACACAACATAAGTTATAAGTGAGGTAACGCCTAAAGGTCCCATATGAGAACATCCCCTTTTAGAGGGTTTGTCTAAAAAATTAAACAAAACATTATTAGAAATTTGCTTTGTTATCTATTTCCACCTGTTTAAGAACAAAAATATTATTAATTTTAAGGATTTTTATTTCTCGGCGCTAATGGGTTAATAAAATTTACCCAATTGGAAATTCTGACAACCGAATAATAGTGGTAACTTTTGTGAGGTTAGTAACGAAACAAGTAATCCTTAGAAATTGTAAGAAGTTGAAGGGAAGTAAATTAATAATTTAATTTAACTATCACACAACGAAGTGAAAAACAACTGCTTATCAAAAATTTAAAGTTAGCACGTGACAAAAAGCTAAAAGCCCGCCCATATTTTTAAAAATAAATTGTATGTGGAAGGTAAACCGTTTTCTTACGAAGATTTAATTAAAGAGCCGCAATCTATTAGTTCCATCAATTCCGAATCAGATAATATTTTTGAAGATTATACACCTGGAAAAAGAACCTTAACTTCACCTGCTGATCCCAATAAAGAAGGAAATAGTAAAGTCACCAAATTGGACCCGAACTCCGCCTCTACATCAGGATATTCAAGACTCACAAGAAGCAATTCGGTTAAGCAAACCAAATAACACTTATTTGTTAATATTTTAATATAATATTTGATGATTGGCTACTACATGTTTATTGTAAAAGTTTTTTTTTATATATAATCCATTTTTTCTGTTATTAATTCAATGTCTTTAAAATTTTGTCATGTCAATGCTCGATCTTTGACTTCCGATTTTGGTTCTTTTAAAGATATATTTCACAACAATTTCGACATTATTACTGTCTCCGAGACATGGTTAAAACCAGCTATTCCTAATTCTGTTGTCGCTCTAGATAATTACAAACTTATTAGAAAAGATAGAATTTCCAGTAGAGGAGGGGTGTCGCAATATATCTTAGGAACAATTATAAATCCAAGATTATAAATTTTTCCACTGGTAAAGAGCTGGAACAGCTGTGGGTAGGTATTAAACATGGGGATAAATCGATTGCTATTGGTTCGTTTTACCGTCCTCAAACTTGTCCCGACACATTTTTCTTAGAACTGTTTGAAAGCACCTTGAGCGAAATTTCGCCTTCTTATGATTATATTTTGTGTGGTGGTGATATCAATATAGACCTTTTAAACTTCAATTTAACGTATGTCAACAAGTTTAATGAGATGCTTGACACATTCGCTCTTCATCAAATAATGACTGAACCTACCCGAAAAACCAGGCTTTTGGATATTATTATCACATCTCTTAATCTTAAAACAACCATTGTACTTGCAATGGATTGCTACATTTCTAATCATTCCTTTGCAAAATGCACAATAACCAAAGTTAATAAAAACGTATCCCCAAAATTTGTTACTTTTCGTGACTTTAGTAAATTTAATTGCCATCTTTTCGAATGCGATTTAGTTAATTTAAACTATTCTAATATAATTCACACTAAAGATATTAATGCAAAGATAGCATTACTTAATGACATGGTTTTATTTTTATTTAATATTCACGCACCTAACCGAACTATACGGGTTACACGAAAGAAAGCTCCTTGGCTTACTTATACAATTAAATTAATGATAAAACTAAGAGATAATGCTCATAATAAATTTAAGTCTACTAAGAGTAATAGAGATTGGAAATTTTATCAAGAACTAAGAAATGAAGTTAATCATGCCATCAAAAGAGAGAAAAAAGCGTATCTAGAATTTCAAATTAATAATAAAAAAAATATGTGGCGTGAGTTAAAGAACTTAAACATAACCACTTCTTCATCAAATCGCCTACCTCCCCACCTATTTTCATCTGAAAGTGTCAACGACTATTTCATCTCATCTTCATCTTCTGAAGCTTCTACAACCAATACAGACTTAATAAGCAATTTTCTTAGGAATTCCTCATTGGACAATGCTACTCCTAAGTTTAAATTTTCACAAACTTATGACAGCGAGGTGTATAAAATACTATTATCTATTAAATCGAACGCTACTGGTGTAGATAAAATTAACATTAAAATGTTACTGTATTGTTGTCCACATATCTTACCTATTATCACGCATATTTATAACTTCTGCTTTGAACATAACGTTTTTCCAGACTTATGGAAGGAAGCACTGGTGATTCCATTAGCTAAAAAAGATAACCCTGAACAATTATCTGATCTTCGTCCCATCAGTATCCTTTGCACTCTTTCTAAAGGTCTCGAAAAAATTATGCACAATCAAATGAAGATATTTACTACCCTCAATAATATTATCCCTTCGAATCAATCAGGTTTCCGTTCTGGCTACAGCTGCTCTACTGCCCTTGCTAACATCACTGATGATATTTACAGAGCAGTCGATGATAAAAGAATGTGCATTCTTATTCTTATTGATTACAGTAAAGCTTTTGATAGAGTTCTTCATGATTTGCTCGTATCATTATTACATTACATCGGCTTTGATCATTCGTCTTTGACACTTATTAAAAATTATCTATTCAACAAACTTCAAAGTGTTGTTATAGATAAAGTATTCTCTTCAAAGAAACGTTTAATTAACGGTGTACCTCAAGGTTCTATTCTTGGCCCTCATCTATATACTTTATACACCTCTCAGATTTATCACTCATTAAAACACTTTACTTCACACTTTTATGCTGATGACACACAGCTTTTTATAAGTTTCACACCAGAAAGAATCCCAGAAGTCCTTGTTAGCATGAACGAAGACTTGGTCTCCTTGGTAAATATCTCCAATAAATACAACTTGGTAATTAATTCTACTAAATCAAAAGCTCTAATTTTTGGTAATAAATATGCACGCGAAAAATACACACCAGAAATACGCCTTTTTATCAATAACGATCCACTCAACTTTACTACATGTGAAAAAAATTTGGGTTTGTGTATTGACACCAATCTCAGATACAAAAATCACGTTGCTAATTTAATAAAAAAATCATTTTATTCTTTAAAACTGATATACTGCAATCGGAAAATACTCAACCGCAAATCTAAAATGATCCTTTGTGACTCCTTGGTACTATCACGTCTGAATTTTGCTGATATCGTATATGGTCCAGCTTTGTTGCAAACGGAATGTAAACGTCTTCAGCTAATACAAAATTCGTGTGTTCGGTTGATTTGTGGTGTTCGTCGTCGCCAGAAAATATCCTCATGTTTTAGTGATATAGGATGGCTCACTCTAAAACAAAGACGTTTTCTCCACTGCTGCGTATTTTATCATAAAATTATTACATCTAAAACACCTTCATATCTTTACGACAAAATAGAATACAGACATCAAGCTCATTTATTAAACTTAAGATATTCAAATAAATTATCCATTCCCAAACATAAAACTGTTTTTTTTTAAATCATCATTTTCCTACAACGTTGTCCATATTTACAATTCTTTACCTGATACAATTAAATCCCAATCTTTAATTAACTTTAAAAAAAGATTAAAAACACTCATTTTAGATAATAGTTTGGCTTCTCAATTGTGACATTTTGGCATGATTCTACGGGTACTAAGATTATTACTTTGGTTTATAAATACATTGAATTTAATATTAGAGTTATAGTTATAGAGCATAGTTAGTAATATAGGAAATTTAATTTATGTATTTTTTATAAATTATTTATGGTTAAGTGGAAGAACGTTCATTAAGATCTCTTGATGAAAGAGAGCGAACTTTGCCTTTTGCTCTGCAGTTAATGATATGTATGTAAAGAAAAATATTATGTTTCTTACATATTATCTGTCCATCTACACTATATACTCTTGCTGGTGAAATAGTTTGAAAATTGTTGTTGTTTGTTACTCGCTAGATGGAGCTAAGTGTTATGAAGGAAATAGAACTGTCAATTTGACAAATATAATAATTTCATTTATGTTATAATAATTTATTAAAAGGGAAATGGACAATAGACTTTAATTGTCGTTTTATAAGACAATAACTATTCTTCTACAATGAGAATTTTCATGCAATAGAATTTATTGTGTTGCTCTAAAATAACAAAGTATTTATTAAACATACATTTATCAAACAGTAGTTTACAATGAAACTTTTGGTCTACCTATAAGCCAGTATTGCCAATAACGTACCGCTTCCTTTATAGCCAAAGTGCTAATGATTTTATTAAGCTAATCGATAAGGTAACAGATTCCTATAAAATAGAAGTGCTCCTCACAGACCAATATCCAGGGATTAACTCAAAAGAATTTAAAACATTTCTTAATGAAAAATCAATATCAATGGTTTTCACTGCAGTAAATGCTCCGTTTTCCAATGGCTTAAATGAAAGATTAAACCAAACGTTAGTAAACAAAATTAGGTGTGTAATCAATGACAATAATAAAAAAACAGCATGGACGACCATTGCTCATAAGTGTGTGGAAAATTATAATAGAACAGAACATTCGGTTACTGGGTTTGCACCAAGATATTTATTAGATGGTACAGACGTTTCCTATTTGCCACAGCAACTTAAAACTAGTACAACAGAATCAGAATGGATAAAAGACAGGGAAAAAGCATTTAAGAATTCAATAAAATCCCATAACTACAATAAGGAAATATTTGATAAAAGTAGGACTAAAGTTGACTTAAATACAGGTGATATGGTCTTTGTGGAGAACGGTAATAAATTAAATAGACATAAATTAGATGAGCTTAAGATAGGGCCATTTAAAATCATAGAAAAAATATCAAATTCAATATATAGGATTGATACAGGTCACAAGAAGTCAGAGTCAAATCTATTTCACATTACGAAGATAATACCAATACCTAAATCAAATCCAACATAAGACAAAAAATATATATATGTACAAGTGAAATAATCTAATAATGATTAATATAATATTTTATGGTTAAGATGGACTATCATACTCTGTGAATGAAAATTTTTGGAAAATTTTCTTGCTAAAGGAGGGAGATGTAAAGAAAAATATTATGTTTCTTACATATTATCTGTCCATCTACACTATATACTCTTGCTGGTGAAATAGTTTGAAAATTGTTGTTGTTTGTTACTCGCTAGATGGAGCTAAGTGTTATGAAGGAAATAGAACTGTCAATTTGACAAATATAATAATTTCATTTATGTTATAATAATTTATTAAAAGGGAAATGGACAATAGACTTTAATTGTCGTTTTATAAGACAATAACTATTCTTCTACAATGGGAATTTTCATGCAATAGAATTTATTGTGTTGCTCTAAAATAACAAAGTATTTATTAAACATACATTTATCAAACAGTAGTTTACAAGCAAACTTTTGGTTAACTTGTAAACTACTGTTTGATAAATGTATGTTTAATAAATACTTTGTTATTTTAGAGCAACACAATAAATTCTATTGCATGAAAATTCCCATTGTAGAAGAATAGTTATTGTCTTATATGTATTACAGCATACTGTTCTTTATTTGTATAATTTGTTTTTAACTGTATCAATAAAAACGATATTATTATTATTATTATTATTATTATTATTATTATTATTATTATTATTATTATTATTATTATTATTATTATTATTATTATTATTATTATTATTATTATTATTATTATTATTATTATTATTATTATTATTATTATTATTATTATTATTATTATTATTATATTAAGTCTATAGGTAGTCTTCACGTATTCAAGGCAGAGTTAAAGAATTTTCTTTTCCATACAGACAGAACACTCATTAATAATTATTTTTAAACTAAATTAAAAGTATTTTACAAAAATTTATCCATTGTTACATTAAATCTATGTTGCATTTGTGTCTATTTTTTTCTGATGTATTTGTTATTTTAGGATATTTTTATAAATAATATTATATATATTTTAATCGAAATAAGTGTTTTTCACTTATCGGTGTACAAACTTTATTTATTGATAGTTTTAAACTAAATTAAAAGTATTTTACAAAAATTATCCATTGCTGCATTAGGTCTATGTTGCATTTGTGTCTATTTTATTCTGGTGTATTTGTTATTTTAGGATATTTTTATAAATAATATTATTATATATTTTTTATATTTTGCACTTATAAAAATCTTCATTATAAAACGCATTTGCGTATCGTAATGTAACTTTTACGCACGCAAATTTTTGTTTTAAATGGTTGGCGACATGATTGAAGTATCTAATGACAAGACTATTGACAATGACATTTGTGGGTTAATAGCAATTTGTTAATTTTATATTGAATATCATCTTTTACTTATATAATATATTATTGTTGGTGTATTAGTAATTTTAAAATATTTGAAAACATTAACATTTCGTAATTTAAATGTCAAAACTGTCAAATGTTATAAATTACACAGTGCTACCGACATACTTTTTAAAATAAAAATATTCGTAATAACATAAAAATAATAAATTAATTTAAAAAATGATAAAATGGCAAAATATAAAAAATTTTATAAACAACTTATTTCATATGGCTGTTGTGACACTCGTTCTTTAAAAAACTCATCGCTTCGCGATTCGTTTTTTTAACTTGAACTCGTGTCATAACAGAATTCCATATGAAATGCGTTGTTTAATATACTATTAACCGAAACAAGTGTTTTACACTTATCGGTGTACAAACTTTATTTATTGGTAGTTTTATATGTAATTGTTAAAATGTAATATTATTTAAATAGAGTATTATTATTGCTTTAAGTAAATAAGTAAAATATCCAGTTTATTGATCGTCTTCTTTCTTTTTTTTTCTTAGATTTACTATTAAGGTTATTAGCAACAAAGTTAATTACATTGATGCCTTACTATCTAGTGTTACAAATTTTTTAGCCTAGTCCTAGTAATTCTTTTAGACTACCTGTAATGTTATTATTGTTTTTTGCTGTGATATACCTAGAACATTCTATCATTATATATTTAACAGTAAGAGGTGTTTTACAAAATTCACATTGCGGTGGTTCTGTTGAAGTGATTACATTACTGTGTGTAAGCTTGGAATATCCGAGTTGCAGGCGCATTATTTTGACTTGTTTGTATCTATTAGTTGAAGGATGCTGCCACCGTTATACTGTTGGTTTCAGTTCATATAACTTAGAAACATATTACTGCCACTGACTTTGCCATACATTTTCAAATTTAATTTTTAGGTAAGGTTTAAAATCACTTGTTTCTTTCTTTGTTGCTTCTTGAGCGATGCGATCTGCTTTTTCGTTTCCAGGGACTTCTGTATGCGGGGGAACCCATAGTAGTTGTACGCTAAACTTAAATTGTTGTAATTGAAAAAGCTCGTTTTTGATTTGTAAAGCGATTGGATGTGTGAGATATAACTATATTATAGTTTGAATAGAACTCAAAGAGTCTGTGATTATCAGAGCATTTTTTATAGCTGTATTTTTTATGTAGATGAGGGCTTGTAGGATAGGATCAAATTCTCCTGTAAAAACACTACTTACACCGGACGGATTTTCAAACATCTGTAAATATTTGATGGAAATGGGGATATTGTGAGATAATAGAAGCAAATATGATCTGATTAAGGTGTGAGGTGTATCCGATTTATTTAAAATGGACAAGGAAGTGTTCACTGGAGGCGAATTAATGGACCATGGTGGAGTTTTTATTGCTGTTTATACCTGGTTTTTGGATACCAAGTAAATCTATAATTCTCGCTACTCTTTCGAATATTGGAGGAGTTATCTTGTTATTTGTTAAAAACAAGTACTTATATCGGTCAACAAAAATATGGTGCATTGGATTACTTGTATTAATACTGGATGAGAATGCATAAGACAAAGTAAGATAATGCCTTCTTTTTTGTAATGGAGGTTCACCAGTGATGAATTTTTATGAGTTGTGCAAAAAACACCTGTTAATAGCCTTAATGCTTTACTTTAAATAATGTCTAGTTGCTTTAGCCTTCTTTTATACGCTGTATTATATACAATGCATCCATAATCTATTTTAGAACAAATGAGCATTCTCTAGATTTGCATCAGGCAGCTGTAATCAGATCCCCAGTCCTTGGACGCCAAAGTTTTTAAAACATTAAGTCTCCTCTCACGAATAGTTTTTATATCTGATATTTGTTGTTTCCAAGAGAGTGTACTTTCAAAAATCATTCCTAGGAATCTTATTTGTAATATGATTGTGTTTTTTGGAAAAGAGCATACATTTTGTCTTTTTGGGGAGAAATTAAGACCCGTTACTTTTCACCACTCTTGGAGGTAATTAAGTGTTTCCTGAATCTGCTTCTGAACTGAAAATATATTATTTTCTTTAGAAAATAATACCAGGTCGTCAGCATTTAGTCTGCACTGTAATAGAAGAAAACGCATTATTTACCTTGACTCTAAATTTGGGGTTTGTTATGAAGTTGTTTAGAAATTTTAACATCCTTTAATTTCCCAGGTATGAAGAGTATTAATAATATCGTAGCGCCATATCGTATCGAAAGCTTTGGTTATGTCTATGAATACAGCATTACATTCTTATTTATTTGCAAAACATTTAACGATTTCGGATTCTAGATTGATTAAGTTGTCTACTGCTGATCTGTTTTGCCGGAAATCACTTTGCTCGTTTATTAGGAGTTTTTTGTCTTCTAATATCCACAAAAGTCTTTTGTCATTAGTTAATGATATTGGACGTAAGTTGCCAAATCAGTTCTTGGAGTGTTTGGTTTGAGGATGGGGATGTTTCCAACGAGATGGAAATACATGTGTTGACCATATTATGTTATATATTTGAAGAAGTAAACATCTAGCATTATAGGGTAGGTTCGGAAAAAAATTAAAGGAATACTATCCGGTCCTGGTGCAGTATTTTTACATGCTTTTAAGGAAAAATATAATTCATCTAAGGATAATGGCACGTTTAGTTTGTTGTTTTTGTGGTCTTCGTAATTTAGTTTTTCGACTTTTTTGTTAGATTTGTATGTGAGAAATTCAGATGTATAGTTCATATTACTGCCATTCTGTTCGAAGTGAAGGGCAAACATTTCAGATATATCATTGTTTTATTGTTTTTTTTTTGTTATAGGCTATTCTATTAAATTTGTTTTTTCCTGTGATGTTTCTTATATGTTCCCAAACGCTTGCTGCTGATGTTCAGCTGTTAATGGATGATACAAATATTTCCAACTAATCTTTTTAGCGATTTTAAAATGGGTGTTACTTATTTTAGTAAACGGATACGGTTTTTCAGAGAAAAGTAAAATAACTTTTAGAACTCTTATGACTTTTATACTTTTTATTAATTGTCACACGACAACTGACGTTTTAATCAATAACTATAACTAAGTGTACTAATTAAGGGAGGTAGTGTCTATTCCAAAGAGAATTATTGAACATGGTCCCCCCAGTGTTAATTCTCTTATCATTAACACAATTATTTAATTTGAATAATTTTCTGGCAGGTCTCTTAAAAATTCCTTGAGTTGTTCGGACATCTACTACGCGTACAATATTATCTTCGCTATTATAGGTCTTTGTTACAACTCCTAATGGCCACTGCCCTCTTGGAACGTTATTTTCATTAATTAGTACTATGTCGCCAACTTCCAGGTTGTCATCTTCTTCATTCCATTTCCTGGAGGTAAATAGCGTAACCAGATATTCTTTCAGTCAAATACTGGGAAACTCCCCATTGATTTTTAGCACATAAGTCGTCTTTGGAAAATAGCCCTGGAGGAGTAACTTTTATTCCAGAATTGACCATTAAAATGTCATTTGGGCGGATACTAATTTCATCGTCTGGGTTATCGGAGACATGTGTTAGAGGCCTACTATTTAGTATGTATTCACATGCAGCAAATGAAGTAAGAAGAACTTCATCTGTAGGATGTCTGTCAGTCATAATTGCATACAGAGATCGTTTAAAACATCCAATTAGTCTTTCCCAACTTCCACCTTGCCACGGAGCCAGTGGGGCATTAAATTTCCAAGAGATGCCTCTATTAACAAACTCTTCAGCCATTTCTTCCGTATTTAGTTCTTCTAAAGCTTCCAGTAGTTCTCTGTTTGCACCCCTAAAATTGGTGCCATTGTCAGACATCATTACACTTACAGCTCCTCTTCTTGATAGAAATCTTAATGAATGAGCTATTTCAACATGAACTGCTCTTACTGTTAGGCATGTAAACAAAACACCATACCGTTTTTCGAGTCTTCGTCCAACTTTTACTTGAAACGGACCAAAATAATCTATGCCAGTTGCAAAAAAGGGTTTTTTGTAACATAGGAGCCTTTCTTTCGGTAGTAAACCTATTTTTGGTTGCACCGGTTTTGTGGTCCTACGTCGACATGTCTGACAAAGATTTATTGTTTTCTTAACAATTGATCTTAATTTCGGTATGTAAAAATTTCTTTTGATATTATTTATAATGGTCTCTATTCCTTGATGAGCATTTTTTGAATGAAAATGTAGTATCATTTTTTGAGTGTAAGGATGCGAGCCATCAAGTACCACAGGATCTTCAGAAATTCTCGATATTTCTTCGATTTTGCTTATATTTTTGGCTCTATTTAAAATTTTAATTATTCCTATCTCATCAAGGTAAACAGAAAATTTTGCAAGTCTTCCATTTCTGTTTGGTCTTTTCTTTTGCAAATTTTCTATATCTTTATTGAAGCAGCTACATTGAACTAATTTCCACCATTTAGTTTCGTCCCATTTAATATTTTCTATGGAGAGAACACTTCCATCAGATGGTTTTCTTAACAAATCTAGAAACTGTTTAATTCTTCCCGTTATTCTTAACAATTTAAGCCAACTATAATGGCTTTTAATTTCTGGAAGAACTTCTGAAATGCAAATGGTTTTAATTTGTTCTGAATCCACTACCATTTGGACTAATTCTTCTAATATTTCGGATCGCCTGATTTCTTCGGATAATTGTGGCCAATTTTCTGGCGAATGGTGAAGAAAGTTAGGGCCCTTAAACCAGCAATCATCTATTGTACTTTTAGAGACACTCCTTGTGCACATATCCGCCACGTTAACTTCTGAAGGTACCCAATTCCATTCATTAGCCAATGTTAAATCTAAAATTTCCCCTATGCGAGCCGCTACAAATGTTTGAAGTTTTATGTCATTATATATCCACTTTAAAACAGTTTTAGAATCAGACCAGAAGTATTTTTTCGTAATGTTCAATCTGAAATTTTCGAATACAGTTTGAGACAGACGTGCTCCCATTAAAGCAGCCAGTTACTCCAATTTTGGGATTGTGAGAGTCTTAAGAGGAGCAACTCTAGCTTTTGAGGCAACTAGGCTAACTTCCGTATATTCTTTGAATACAATTCGAAGATACGACACTGCTGAATAAGCTTCTTCGCTTGCATCTACAAATGTATGCAATTCAATGAAGGTGGCATTTTCGAGTTCTTTTGAGTAACATCTGGATATCTCTAGTTCCATAGCCTTCTTTAAGTCTTGTAGCCATGTCAGCCATTTTTGAAACATTTGATGGGTTATGCTATCGTCCCAACCAATATTACTACGCCAAATATTTTGTAGAAGGATTCTTACTCTTATACCGATTGGAGATAGTAATCCAAGAGGATTATAAACGGACATAGCTGTTTTCAAAATTTGTCTTTTTGTAGGAACTTTAGATCCATCCATGATATTTTTAGGGACTTTATGAAGTTTAAGATTAAAATTAAAGCTATCTTTAACTGAATTCCAAGTTATACCAAGTACGCGTTCTTCATGAATTTTTTTTGTTAACTTCTGTACAAATATTTGGATTAAGAAGACTTTTTGGAATTAACTTTAAAACTTCTTTTGAGTTGCTAATAAAATTTCTAATTTCGAATCAACCTTTGGCATGAATATCTATGACGTTCTTAATCAATTTAATTGCATTTTCTTCTGAGTTTGTTCCATCTAGCCAGTCATCGACATAATGGTTACTAACGATGGCATCTGCTGCTTTAGGGTAGTTTTCCTCGTACAATTTGGCGTTGAAATTCTTTACAAATTGAGCTAAAAATGGAGACGATGTAGTACCAAACAGCATTGCTTTCATTCTGTAGGTTTTAAAAGGTGAGCATTGAGTAAAGGTGTCTTCATACGATATATTAACTCTATTAAACATTTCCCTTATATCACCGGCAAAAGCTATTTTGTGAATGCGAAATCTTAGAAGTACTCCTAAAAGTGGCGAGAGCAAGTCAGGACCAGTTAATAAAAAGTTATTTAAACAATTATTGTGGCTTTTGGCTGCTGCATCAAACACGATCCGTACTTTGCCTGGTTTGTTTGGATTGATAACTAGAAAATGCGGCAAATACCAAATTCTCCTAAGTTGTTCATTTCATTGTTGTCTACATGTATAGCGTAGTTTTTCTCTAGTAACTTTCGCATTTCTAATTTGTAATATTCAGCTAGATCTTTGTTTTTGGCTAATCTTCTTTCAAGGCATAGAAGTCTTTGTATGGCCATACTTTTAGATTCTGGCAATTCTTAATTGTCTTTTTTCCACGGTAATTTAACCTCGTACTGACCATTTACCAATTTTATAGAATTTTGAGCTAAAGCTAAGGCTCTTTCTTCTTCTTTAGTATATTTTAGATTTCTATTGCTGTGCGCCACCCCAAAACTTTCAAGTTTCATGTAGGATTTTACCATTTCATGGACCTTTCCATCGCATGGTTCGCAACATACTACCACCACTTCATCATTTTGCTCATTTGTAGCTAATCCCGTGCAACCATGTAATGTCCAACCGATTGCTGTATTGGACAATATTGGGCCGTTGGGATCTGGTTGAATGGTTTGTCTTGAAATTATGAGATTGGCGTTATTTTGTCCTATTAATAAATATGGCTTCATTGTACTTTCCAAATTTAAATTTACATTCTTGATAAAAGGATATTTTGTAGCTAAAGTTTTGAAGTTACATTTTTGCTGCGGTAAGTTTAAATCATTAACTGTTCTAACATTTTTTAGTTTTTCAAATGTAAAAGAATCTTTGGCAGCAATTTCTGTTTCAACCAATTGAGAGTCTTCATCGTATCTAAAGATGTTTCCAGTCCATTTGCAACAAAGAGGAGCGACTGGACCACTTAGACCTAATTTCAAAGCGACAGCAGCGTCCAGCAAGGTTGTAGTACTTCCTTCGTCGAGTAAAGCAGTAACATTTATTATTCCATTTGGACCCTTGATTTTTATTGGTACCATTTTAAGAAGTATTTTACTCTCTATTGTTTTTATACTGGTATTAACTTCATTTATACCAGTAGCTGCTGAAGAGAACTTGTGCAATAAACTATTGTGGTAACGGTCACAATTATTGACTCCACATGGTTTTCTTTTCTTGCATTTGCCACCATGTAGATTTAAACAAAAGTAGCATACATTGTTCTTCTTTACAACTTTCCATCTTTGTTGTACATCTAGTTCTTGAAATTTTAAACATTTTTCTAGGGAATGTTGATTTTTGTTGCATATTTTACATATTTTTTCAGATTTATTACTTGGTGTTTGGTGATGTGTATCTGGAGCATCATTGGAATTACTGCGTGTTGCCTTTTCGACAGGTTTCTGATTTATACCTGCAGTAAACGTTATTCTAGAAACCGTATCTGACATCTGTTGGACCCAATGAGAGAATTCTTCTAGAGTTTCTTTACAATTCCCTATATTTTTCTCAATTAAATAACTCCCCCATTGAGTTATTAGATGTGGAGGAAGCTTATTTGCAAGTGTTCTCAGGATACTCCTTTCATCAACATAGGGATCTAGGTTACCATCCATTATAGTCGTTGTTACATTTCTAACCACACTACTAAAATGAATGAAAATTTCAAAATTTTCTACTTGGGGTACTTGATGAATTGTTGATAATAGTTCTTCTGTTATCAATTCAGGTCTACCGTATTTCTTATCAAGGATGTCTAGAATATCGTCAGGTTTTTTAGCAGATATCAATAACATTCCAATTGTGCTTCTTGCTTCTCCAGTTAAACTGTCATTAAGCCTTAAGACATTTTCTGTGGGCGTAAACGAGCAGGCTTCGTTGGATAACTTGTACTGGGAATAATAAATTGGCCATTCTAAATAAGAAGACCCATCAAACTTTCTAAGTTTATTGCCCACTGTTTGACGAAGTAATAAATTATTTATTGATTTTGTTAAGTCTTCTAATTTTGTTTCTGTATTTTCTTCTGGGCGCTGTTGATATTTTGTCTTATTAGCCCATTCTTGTACACTTTGTTGACTTTCTTTAAAAAAATCATCATTTATTTCTTCATCTGATGAATTGTATTCTGTAGAAATTTCATTATACATATCGAATATCTCCTCTTGCTTACTGAACTGTTTTTCTTTATTTAGAATTCGTTCTTCATAAATTTTTAGGAGATCCTTCTTTTTAGTAAGGCGAAATTCTTTATTTTTGATTAATTCATCAGATGTGTCAGGATTTTCTTTTAGTTCTTGAATTTCAATCTCCAAGTTTATAATATCTTCTTGTGTTTTTAGTAAATCTTCTTTGTATTTGGTTATATCGTCCTGTATAGTTATTAATTTCTTTTGTTTTTCTGATAATACCGTATTATTTGACCGATTTGTATGAATTGAACTATGTGTACGTAGGCTTGATTCCCTTTTACTTGTGTCACTTTTGTGACTACCATCAAAAGCACTTTCAGTAGTTTTAATTATATACTTTACTACTATTTCAGCCAGTTGATTTGTATTTTCACAGTTTTGGGAATCTATATTGAATAAATTGGATATTTCTTCTAAATGTATATAACTTATGTTTCTACTAACCATGTTAATATGTAACTTATACTCTTCAGAAGAAGTGTTGAAAGTGTAACCGGGAAACGTCAAAATTTTTCTTCTACCTGCAGTACTTTTTGGAAATTGGCCATAGAGGAGGAAGTAAACATTTCTATAAGTAGAATCTTCGGCGTTCTTTACTATTTGTTTTATGTTTTTTAACATTTTTTTCTGGTGCTGGCAGAAAATGGCTTAGATCTCCACGGGCTGAGTTCAGAGGACTCGAAGGACCACGTTGTTACTTATTTTAGTAAACGGATACGGTTTTTCAGAGAAAAGTAAAATAAATTTTAGAACTCTTATGACTTTTTATACTTTTTTATTAATTGTCACACGACAACTGACGTTTTAATCAATAACTATAACTAAGTGTACTAATTAAGGGAGGTAGTGTCCATTCCAAAGAGAATTATTGAACAATGGGCTCTATTTTTCTTGACCTGTGGTATCTCGTTCCAGGCAACCACCAACTCCTCTAGAAGTTCTTTTAGAGTCTGAGGAGAACGTTGCTAATTAAGCAATCTCTTACCCATCATATCCCATATCTCAATTGGGGATAAGTCGGGATCTTGGTGGCCAAGGTAACAATGTGACATCATTATGTTGAAAGAAGTCTATTGTGACTCTTTCGACATGTCGAGCATTATCTTGTTGGAAAGTTGGATTTGTCAGAGTGTCAAGATAGATAGATAGATGGGGTTCTAAAACTTCTTGGATATAACGCTGCGCGTTCATGTTACCTCTGATGAAGATTAAAGGTGATCTCGAACCATAAGCTATAGCACCCCAAACAATTACTCCAACAGTTTGATGAACATGCCTTTCAACAAAAAACCGTAGATTACTCTTTTCACCACGTCGTCTTTTAACCCTCGCTCGACCTTCGTGAATGCCTAAACAAAATGGAGACTCATCACTAAAGACAATACTGTTCTATTCCTGATCCCAGAGTGACCGTTCTCTGCACCACTAACGGCGATTACGTCGGTGTTCTGGAGTTAAAGGGAGGACCCAGTGTGATCGGTATGAAAACAGGCCGTCGGTAAACACTTCGCATGCCAATAGGTCTTCCGTGTTCTGCAAACCATTCATTTACAATGGACCTGGTAGTGGAGAAACGGTCCCCTAAGGCCAATAATCACGGTCTGTGGTTCTACGGGGGCGTCCAGAGCCCCTTGCTCTTTGTATACGGCCTTCTGGAAGCCATGCCTGACAACACCTAACCACGGGGTCTACACTTCTTTGCACTCTAACTGCAATTTCGCAAAAAGAAAATCCAGCTTCCCTAAGTCCCATTATACGATTCCTATCAAACTCACTAAGTTGACGAAATCGTACAGGTCTCCGTACCCTAGACATCGTAACTAATGGTAAAGAATGTCAAGAACCAAATTCTGCAAAATTTGGATCTTTACCTACTATGGCTACAATATTCATTTTTGTATTGTTATTGGATTTCAAAAAAAGCAGTATAAAAACCGGAAGTTTTAACTGATAAGGCTGAAAATTTTATCAATTGTTTATTTCAGTATAATAAATAAACCTAACCTAACCTAACCAAATTTTATTAAAATAAAATCATTGAACTTGGTTGTTCGGATTTTTGTGTCACTTACTGTTGTTGAATCTATTGCGGAATTTAATCCTATGTGGATATTTATTCTTGTTGGTTATTTACAATGTTACATTAATGTGTATCTAGAAAATTCTTTAATATTCTACTTTTTGCATTGTAACGTGATGATCCCCAAGTTGGACTGTGGCTGTCAAAGTCACCCATTATAATACGAGGTGATGGAATTTGCTATAAAATATTTGTAATTTCAATTATGGAGAGTGTTTGATCTGGTGGTATATATAAGTTACATATATTTATTGGTTGTGGTATTTTTAGTGATATAGCTACGGCTTCTAAGTGCGTCTGTGCATAAAATATATTGTCAACATAAATTACAACTTCTCCATTTGCTCCTCCAATTTCTCTATTTTTGTGAAAACCAGTCATTTTTGAGGTTACGGTAATGCTTTGATTTAAAGTGAATTTCTTGTAAACAAATAATGGACGGTAAAATTTTTACTAACATATGCTAAGGCATGTTCTAGGGAATTTGGTTGCTTTAAATGTAAATTATTTCGTAGCACTCCTGTGATGCATGTGACATACTTTTTCATTTTGATTAAAACTGGTATCATTACTTATTCTTTGAACAATGCTACTTCTTAAAAGTTGAAACCTATTACCGAATTCTAAAAGCTTTTCATTTTTATATGGTTTTGTTCTCATTAGTTCCTGTATTAAACAATCTAAATTACGTTTATCCGAAAAACATTGAATCAAAGCATTTTTTAACAAACTCCAGCTAGTTAATTCTACCCTATTTCCTACCATTAGTTCAGCTTTTCCTACTAATTTTCCCTGGATGCATTCAAAAATGTGATCATTTAACTCTCTATCGTTATAAGAATTATAGTTACGTTGCTATTAAACTTTCACATCGTGAAATAAAAACATTTAATGTATTAATATCGCCATCATATGGCCTAATATTTTCTAATTTTGACTTAAATAGATTCCAATTAACTAGACGTGACTGTTGGGTTGCAGTTGCCATTTTACAATTATTATTTTTATTACTTATATTTAACTTATTTAAAGAATCAATTAATTCAGAATCGCTCATCAATTAACAAAGTAAAAGACAAATTCTTTATTTTAACTATCCTTCCTGAAGCCTCAAAAGGGGAGAAAGGGCAGAAAGGAACTTTTGGCACTTACCTCGATTGGAATACCAGTTTCTTTTCCGGAGTTTCTACTTACAATCGCCTAGCCGGTTTGGTTTCGTCTCCACTTAAGGGATGAATATACACTTATGTCCACAAATGGGTAAATTTCACTTTTGATTCGCAACAAAGACGTAGAAACGTCAAGTCCTGAATTTTTACTGTTTTACGACAGAAGCGATTTTCACGGCACTTTCCACGACTTCGCAAATCCTACTGACTGCGCCAGATATATATTTCGAAACCTAACATAATTGAACATTTTTTATAACAACACAGCGGATATGAATAAGCATAATAAAATATTATATTTCTTGCTGTCTTGCAATGTTGTCGCCTCGTAACTTGGTTTATTTATTTTAATTACAAAGATAGTATAACACCTTAAATAAGCCAGTAGCGTGGTTGTTTTACTCTTGAATGCTTTTTTAGTATTATTATTTAATTTATTAATAATAGTTAATAGACGTTGACAACATTTCACGTAATTGTGTAAGTAGACTTTTATCAGGGCATGGTATATTTAGCATGTTCCAATTGAAGGTTCCGGCATTAAGAACTTTTCGTTGAAATTCGTTGTACTTTTAAAATATAATAATATTATCATCTTTTAAAAAGTACACGTTACCATCGATATATTTAAAAGCTGTGGTAATATCTCCTGGTACGCTTGGAACTTCATCCTGAGTTATACCCCTTCTTTGGATTTGCTCAGAGGAATGAGGAAAACCACATTCATTATTATAAGTTTTAATAACTAATGAAATATATCTTGTCCCGACATAAATAGATATAGGTATAAGATAAATAAAAAACAATAATTATAATAAGAATTATATTTTTAAAAAGGTGATATAACGTTAATAAACCAGTGTCGAAGTTGTTCCACATTTTTGTGGGTACACTTGAATGTTCCTAGCGTGAGATGGTTGAGACAAGGTTTTAAGTCGCTTTTAAAATTTTTGATTGCAAAAGACGTATTATCGATTTTAACAACGTCCACGATTATAATGTTTGGTATTCCAAATTCCTGACATTTACGTAACAAAAAATCGGCTTTTGGTTCTCCTCGCACATAAATGTAGCCGGCTGATTGTAAAACAAACGTTTTCAAAATAGTGTCTATTTTTGAATAGGGAACATTTTCGAGATCGTATATTAATCCATGCACATGATTTTTTAAATACCTCGCAAAATGTTGTTTAAATCCAGTTTCAATGCCAAGCTTTTTAGGACAAAATTAATCATCGTTGGTGAAACCTTATATGTCTACGAAAGCAATATTCATGGTAAGTGGGTTGATATTAGACTGAGGAATATTCGAATCAAATTATACTTTTTATAACTTGGTGGTATTCCTTGAGAGCATCGTGTATGATGATACAATAGGCTCGTGTATTTGCTGAAAATCCCTTGTCTGTTTCTAATTCCAATTTAACGTCAACGGTAGAGGATTTTATCGCCTCTTCCTGTTTCGAACAATCAATAATAAACAATGTGTGTTTCTTAAAGTTTGCCTAGCTTAAAGAGGGCTATGCATTTCACCACTGTTAGAATAACTCGGGTAAAATTGAGTATAGTTGTATTGTAACCTAGTCATAGTTTAATAGCATTCTTTCGTCAGGCCAGTTTTCTTCGTTTAAACATAGGCGAATATTGAGTAAGTTAATAAAATCAATTAGATTAGATAATTTATTACGTTTATCTATTAGGAAACATACTATAACGTAACTAGGACGTTCAACAGCAGCACTTGTTTTCACTGCCCAAATAAATATAGGTAGATCTGTCTTGATCGGCTTCATTAATTTAATTTTGAAATCATCGTTTGAAAATATATGTTTAACTTTTAATTCCATATTGGTTATTGTTAATGTAGGAGAAGTTTTTGATAGAGTATTTCCATTCTTTACTTCGTTAACGAGTATGCTATCGTTGTCGTTTCTTGCTCGAACGAAGCGGAAATTTTGTCTTCCATACGGATTTGATTTCTAATCATTAAAAATGTAGAAAATATGTTTAAAAGGTAATAGTATACTAAAAGATATCAGAATCATTTAGAATAGGCGTATCAGGATAATTCCATCCATCAATACACATAAATCTATCATCCAGATTATAACATGTTAGCGCTCGTACTGTGCTTACAATTCCCGAATCTCGAACCACTTCTTTTTCCTTACAACTTTGGCTGTAGCTGCAACTATCAAATAAGAACGCATCAAAATTCTGTAATAAATCCCCGTGATCATCACCATCGATTTTTAGATATCCTTTTATTTCCCACAAAGTTTCTGAAGCGCAAAAATGTATCTGATAAATGCATCTTGATAAATTGATAAATTCTACCACATCATTATTATTATTGAAGGACGTGTAAGATCTGTATTCCTCTTTACGAATACTCTTATAAAATTTCGGGTTCTTGTATAAATTAAATTGAGCCATCTTTAATTCCGATGGATTGAAGAAAAAATGTATTTGCTGCACTAAGTTGTCGCCGATATTTTTTCTTTAATGAAACTAATTGTGTATTCGATGATGAAGGCCCCATTTGCTGTCTCGCTCTCGTATTTCCAGATGAAGCGTACTTTGTTCTCCACGAAAAATCACCGGTTTTTGGTTTTGATCGAGTACCGATACGGTAATATTAGTTATTTCTCTCGTATTACTTATTGGTAAATATATAGGATTTGTAGGTCGTTCCAGGATCTACACTAATGGATAATTCGTATATAGAATGAACAGGTCTGTTTCCGTAGCATGCTCCTTCACCTTTTGAATAACCTAATATAGTTCCGAGACTATCATACTTTTCAAAGCTTATGGGAAATGTTTTGCTAAATATTTTACACTTGAGCGTATTGTTGTGTTTTAATGAAAAATCTGCTACTTTATTAGACTGGATTGCTAGTTCCCGCTTAATATACGCTTCGATGTCATTAATTTCGTAGCAACTAGTAGGTATATCTATGCTTTTTAAGTTTTGTTTTATCGAATCTTCATAGTAGTGAAACTTTTCACCATCAATATTAGGTATTGAGTTGTAGGAATGAAAACCCAGCAGTACTAATTAATATGATTTATTAGGATTCAGTATGATGGGAGTTTGAGGATTAAAAGAAAACTCCGATGTCGTACTGTATAAGGTCATAAGTAAAGACATGATAAAAAACAAAAATTAGATTTCCTTGAACAATTTGAAATAAAAAGACATCTAGCAGATACACAATTTAAAGTTGTTAATGAACAAATTAAGTTCTCCACTATTAAACTGTTTACTTAATCCCATCTAGGCTTTAATATTGTTATGTCTTATTACTCCCATACTTGGTATTTCCTTAATACTATCTAAACAACTTCAGGTACCTAGCTACAAACAAACAAAATGTAACTTAAATATGTCAATCTGTCGATGCTTTTTAGCGAAACGGCCGTCATTGTAATTTAAAACCTAATTTTTTCAAATAAACTTGGAAGTTACGTTCAAACGAAGAGTTTTTTTATTATTCTTAACAATTTATTCTATTTCCTAAAAAATATGTGCATTCGTAACAATCTTCTTGCGCACTTGCCGGTTTATCAACATGTATTCTCGAATCAGGTATATTACTCGTATAATGTATTAAACAATAAATTATTAAGTCTTAAGCGTTTAATTGAAAAATCAGCAGAGCAAATTTTTAATTTATCTTCAGTGAAACTTTGTATCGTTTTTTTACCATCGAAATAATCTAAATAATCTGTTATGCTTTCCATTATATAAAAATTTTAAACACATAAGACAACAATTAATTTGGTTATCATTTTGATATTGATCGTTGTTATAGTAAATTTTTACTGTATCACCTAAATATTGACCTAGTTCTTTCGGTGGTTTTTTGCATCGATTACAGTCTTTGCAATGCCAGCAGCTCCACCACTTAATGCACCGAGAGCACTTAGACCTGCGAATAGTGGAAATAGTGGTAGAAAACCTCCAGACTTTGGTATTGGTATAATGCTGTTTTTACCGCCTGAACGTTTAACAGCATCTTTTGCAGCCTTTAATCCAATATAACAGCTAGTTTTTTTTTAGTCGGTTGATGGAATTTTTAACAAAACTTTACCAATTTTTGTAACAATATTTTGTTTAAACCCCGCACCCCGTTTTTTTGATACCCATACCCAATTTACGTTTCACATTTATTCGGCAGCTTTTTCACCCAATTTAGCGTCTTTTGATTTAACTCTATTCCAAGCAACACTTTCCAACTAAAAATCTGCTTTATGTCTTTCTTGTAAAGACTTCTGTTGAGCGTACGCGATATCGTAACGTTTACAAGCAGTAATAGGATAGTTTTTCTATAAAGAGAATGATGAATTTATTAGTCCTGAACAAGCCAAACCAAATTTTGTGTTTATCTTTGATGATGTATCATGGGATAATCAGCAAAACATCCGTAAATATTTTTCAATAGAGCTGCATAAACATATCGATGTTGCACACTTGTGTCAAACTTTTCGAAAATATCTAAACAACCAATACAAGATAATTGTAATATGATTGTACTATTTAAGCAAGACGAGGTGAATCATAAACATGTTTCTGAAGAGCACGTATCGCCAGATATGGAATTTGATGTTTTTAAAAAAATGTGATCTGAATGTTGGAATTCAAATAAATATGGAATGTTGGTAATTGTAAAGGACTTTTATCTCAAGGATGGTAGATATCGTCTGGGTTTCGATACTTATTTAAAAATAAAAATTTCTCCCAATGCCCAATACTCCACATTAAAATGTGTGAAAATCAAGACGTGAAGAGAAATTACTCAGCTCTAACGAGCAATTATAAAAAAAATATTTATCTTTAAAATTGGGTAGATCAGAAGAAGATGAATCTCTTAATAAATTATTTAAGCCTATATCAGAACCATTAAAACAAATTATAAAACATCAACGACACTTAATTGTAAATAAGAACTATCGCCTCCAAAACAACCACTGATTGCGTTAAAGAAACAAGAAATCCAATTAATCCACTTAAAAATGAAGCAGAAGATTTTCCTCGTTTTCCACCATTACAGGTTACTTCTGCTAGTTCGACAGAAGTTGATGTTAATAATAATGAAGTATTTCATAATATGACAATTGATGACTCGATAGCGCCTCATAGCAACATTTCCTTTGAAGCAATGAAAGATTATTTAGATCAATACCCACCGATGTCTCATTCATATCTTATTAATGATTGGGAAAATATTGATAAAAAGTATGGCCCTCATTATGATTTCGAAACAACTAAATGATCGTTAGGTGGAAAACCTATTGACTTTAATCCTCGAAATGGTTTTATTGTGACATAAGGACAGCAATTTTGAGGGTACTTCTGGATTGTATAAACTCTTATTTTATGTTGATCCTCAAAATTACAATAAGGAGGATTAGAAAAATTATAGAAACTACTAGATTTAGCCGAAGCACATAAAAATAGCCGTGGATATCTTAATCCAACAGCAACGTTAAAGTACCAACATATAATAAGACCTATGTTTCGATGAAATACCACCGGCAGTGGCATGCGATTAACCTATAATAATTAAATAATCGAATATGTTTATTGTAGTCGCCATTATAAATGAACTGCGGGAGGCTAATATTATATATTATTAAAATATATTCACACGTTTACTGTGAAGAAAGCTGCTATTGCGGAAAGAGCTACAAGAACTTTAATATCAAAATTATATCAATATTTTAGTTTGCATGGTAGTTATAAATGGATAGATGTTTTACCTCAAATTACGCGAGAATATAATAACATGAAATATCAAACGATCGGATACAAATCTTCCGAAGTTAATGAATTCAATGAGAAAATTACTTTAAATCGAGCATTTAGTCATTTAAAAATTGCGGACGCAGAAAATTAAAAGTCGTTCGTATATTATCGTTCGTATATCAAAAGTGAAGTATTTGTTTGATAGGGGTTACACACTAAACTGGACTACGGAGCTCTTTAAAATTATTAAAATTAAAATAACCAATCCTGTTATGTATCTACTGGAAGATATGGAGAGTAATGAAATCAGAGGTGCATTTTACGAAGAAGAATTACAGAAAACAGTCAATTCTGACATCTATTTGATGGAAAAAGTGTTAAAGCGAAAAGGAACAAAATGTATGTCAAATGGCTCGGTTTTGATAACAAACATAACAGTTGGATTGATAAAAATACTATCGTATGACCTTTACGAGAAAAAACAATCCGAAACAAGTCAAAATTTGTATAAACGAGTATTTAAAGCGTTTTTCTTATTAAGTATCGAGCCATAGCAATGAGAATCATGGGTGGTCAACAAAGTAGTAACTTTTCTCAATATTCTGATATTGAAGTGAATAAAGAACAAGTATACTCGATAAAATATCGAGTTTTATGAAAAATATTATATTATTTTTCATATTTTGGTTCTAAGCTTTTTAAACATTTAACATAATGTTTTTACCCCTTTTGACGTTTTAGTAACACCCAAATTTGATAATTAGTTTTATTTCCAATAAATTTCTCCCTTTTATTCTTACTAACTTGAATTTTAATTAAGTAAATCTTCGATCTAAGTCCAAGAAAATATGTAATAATTTAAGAAATAGCTTCATCCTTAATTTTACACTGGGTAACATGAAATTCAAGATTTTTTAACTCTTTCGCAATCAACTCTTTAGAAAAATTTTTCGACTATGAAATGCTGGATTAGCAATAACATTTTTAGCACTATATCTTCCCTCCCAAGTTCGTCATAATTTGACAATTCTTTGTTTTCGAATATTTTCCATTGTTTTATCGAACATAGCATTGTTCATCAACTTGATTTAGATTAGTTGAATAGTAGATATACTAAGAGAGTACGACTACAAATATAGGGAAATCAATGTGTTAGAGAGAGACATATAGGGAAATCAATGTGTTTGAGCGAGACAACCGATGTGTATTGTGGGTTGCCTGGAATATAGGATGAGAGAGAAAGTGTCGCCATCTCCCTGTCGTTAGCCACATGTCGGTAATGTAGATCACGTTGGGGAGTGTGCCACCATCAACCGCTAGGTGCTGACCGCCATTTTTAGTCCATTTTTGGTCCCCGGGGTGGTGAACGAGACATATCAGCTGACAGGCCTCCAGCGTGACGTTATTCCAACGGTTGGATGACAATCGATGTGGGTTGCCTGGAATATAGGATGAGAGAGAAAGTGTCGCCATCTCCCTGCCGTTAGCCGCATGTAGATCGGAGTGTGCCACCGCTAGGTGCCATTTTTAATCCAAAAAGGCCTCCAGCGTGACGTCATTCCAACGGTTGGATGAGAGTGTCGCCATCTCCCTGCCGTTAGCGACATGTTGGTAATGTAGATCGGAGTGCGCCACCGCTAGGTGCCAAAAAGGCATGCCAGCGTGACGTCACGCGGCATGCAACGTGACGTCACGCGGCATGCCAGCGTGACGTCATTCGGCATGCGTCATTCGGTTCTCGGCATGCAGCGTCACAACGGTTCGGGCATATCAGCGCGATCACCATTCAATCCTTATGGACCACCAACGACAAAAGGTGACGTCACTCACAAGTCAAAAAAGGCATTACCAGCGAGAGAGCCGAAGTAGCGAAGCTACTGAATCCGCCCTTTGCGCATAATTTTCAATAGTGGATATATGAAAAAGACGCGTTTAGGTATACTGCACTCAATGCCTTTTGGACACTAGCAAATTATCGATAAAAATGTTAAAATCATTTACTCCGATAAGAAAAACCACAATCAAAAAATAATTGTTTCTGGAGCGGAAATGATGTTATCTACAGCAGAGGATGTACATCAACCGCAACCAGAATGTGTATACAGAGTATAACAAAAAAGTCGCAAGAATGTAATGCTCTACAAGGCAGAGCCTTGATGGAGGGGGACGCTTATATATGGTAATATTAACAAAGTTGAGGATTAGTCTTTTCGGTAAATTAAATAAAGACGTTTATGAATAAAAAAGTATGAATCAAAATCGTTACTTGTTGGATAAGAAGAAAGAAAAGACCAACTCCCATATCAACTGGATACCTAAAGAGGTAGCTTATGTCTTTAGACAAATACCACGTATCCATTAAGACGTATTCAACCGACACCATGCCCACCAAAACAGAAGAAGACATGAAAAATGAAGTCAATAATGTTTTCACAATGACATGCATAATATTAGTATCTATTTTTGTTTTAATTTTGAAAATTATCTTAAAAATTGTAAGACGTAAATTTCAATCTTCATGTAATATAAAAGTTGATGATTAAACAAACTGTTTTATTTTTATGCGAGAATGATAAGGTAAAAAATACACACTTGTGGTTATAAGGTTTATTTATTTATCATTATAATGGTAATATAACATTCGAAAACCACTGACTTAGATGTTGTACGTTTCGTTCGGTACACATATATGGTCCAGATAGGGCGTGGCAAGGGTTCGGATCTTGGGTAAAGTTTCCAGTTTCACAAGAGGTGCTATCAAATTTGGTAACATCAATAATGTGTGGAAAAACACTGAAAACGTGGCATTTCTTGAGAAGAAATTCTGCTTTTTGTTGTCCTCGAACGTAAATGTAGTCTGCAGCATACAATAGCTTGCTTTCCAATATTTCATTTACTTTACAGTATTCCACATCTCCTGAAGAGTATCTAATTCCATGCACATTCTTTTCCAAATAAGATGCTTATCAGTGCTACTTAATGTGGAATACGGTTGTGGAGGTAAAAATATGTAATGTGAACGTTTAAAACCAATTTCTATGGTGAGTTCTTTGACAATGAATTGTTCGTCTACGACAAAGCCTTGAATGTCTACAAAAGCTACTCTCATGTTGACTACAGCTCGAACACTAACTCTAATCAACGTCTAGTTTAAACTTTTAACAATTTCTGTGAGGGGAAAGTATTCCATCACGCAGTCGTGAATGATGATGCAATAGACTTTGGTATTTTCAGGAAAACCTATGTTTGCTTCAATATCCAGTTTCACATCGACTGTGGACGCCTTCATGCTTTCCTCCTGTTTAGAACAATCGATAATGAATAATGCTCGTTTCTTGAAAGAAGAATAATCCAGCAGAGGGTGCTTCTGTGTGGAATTGGTGTATTTGGAATAGAATTCGGTATAGTTAAAATATGCTTCATTATAATCAGTTTTACCAAAATCCAATTTCATTCTTTCATTAGGCCAATAATCACCATTAAGTGACAGTCTCACACTTTGTACGTCAGCATTGTCAAATAAAGTGGGATCAGCTGTACTCGAGTTTCGTTTATCTGTTTGAAAGAAAACAATAACAAAACGAGGTCTTTCAACTGAAGTACTAGTTTTAACAGCCCAAACTTCATGTCTTGTACCTTTAGAAATTGAGGGTAATTCGTGTAACTCCCACTTCCTAAATGGAATAACTATAGGTCGATCTTTTTGAATAGATTGCATGAGATTTATCTTGATATCATCATTTGGAAAGATATGCTTAATTTTTAGTTCAATACTTGTAATGTTAATTTTAGCAGTTGTACTAGAAGGCGTAACAGACTTTTCCGTAATGTATATGCAATCATTATCATTTCGTGCTCGAACTAGCCGTATTGTTTGTCGGCCACATGTAATCATGGGATAATCGTTGAAAATGTTAAAAATATGTTTGAGAGGTATAAGAAGATTGAAGGACTTGTCGCCAACATTCATAATAGGATCTTTCGGGTAATTCCAACCGGCTATAGCCATATGAATGGAATCTTCTTGACTATAACAAGTCATAGCACGTACGGCACTCACGATTCCGGGATCCCGAACTGTTTCCATTTCCCTGGCACTTTGACTGTACGTACATGAATCGAATAGAAAGGCTCCAAAATTATTTGCTAATTTTACGTCACCAGTTCCGTTTGTTTCAAGTGACCCCTCAATACACAACAAAGTTTCACTCATTGCAAAAAACGAATCGACTTGATTAATGCTAAACTCCACAATGTCACTGCAATTGAATGATTTTATAAATGGAGCATAGGTTCGGTATTCAGCTTTTCGAATTGATTCGTCGAACAGCGGCTTACGGTAGATATCAAACATCGAAGGCAACATGTTATCATCTTGACGAAGGCGTTTATTTCCATACATGGTTGTCATTTCAATTTAAAACCCAGCGATTGCAGAACTAATTTGTTTGCGAACGTAAGTTGTTTCAGCTTAGCTAATGATGTTTGAACCTTTGCAGACTGATTCTTATGATTGATTATGAGTCCCATCTACGAGCTCTAAGCTCCAATATCAACGTACTCGATTCGCCTCTAAAGTTTACAGGTCGACCGTCTTGATCTAAGGCAACGACAGTAATGTTGGTTATTTCACGTTGTGGTATAACAGGTAAGTAGATTAAATTATGAGGAATTTCGTCAATGGAATATCCCGGATCTACTTGTATGACGAATTCGTAGATAGTATGAGCAGGTCTGTTTGCATCGAAGGCTCCAGTGGTAATGTTACAATCGAAGCGAATACTGGATACTTTAATGATTTTTACGGGAAGATCTGAAGAGTGTAATTTGTTTGCAACTAGTATTTTCGGTGAAAATCCCAATATTTTCCCAAGACTATCGGTTTGCGTAAAGGATATTTTGTATTTACTGAAAATTTCACATTTCAACGTATTATGATTGGGTTTTAGTGAAAATATACTCTCCGGTCTAGTTGAATTGCTTGCACCCAATTTTTCAATGATAAACGCTTCAAGATCTGCAATTTCATAACATCCTGTGGGAAAATCAAAACTTTGAAGCTTCTCATTAGCATCGTAGTAGTAAAACGAACAATTTTCAATATTTGGTATACTGTGATACGTATGAAAAGATCGCAGAGCTATTTCATAAGTATTATTTGGATCGAGCACAATAGGAGTAGGAGGTTGAAAGGTAAACACGTGATTGGTGCTGTTAACTCTCAGCAACTGTGACATGATGACTAATGAAATTCGAGACAAGTTAGAATTTTAATATCATTTTTTATATTGTTTGTTTACAAAGAAAACAATTAGCTTGAGAGGTAGGAGGTCCATCCCAATGCGTGGTCCAGTCCGGTCGGTTGTAATGAACGAAACATGGTAGACGTGTTTGCAACTCAAAATTTCCTTTATATTTTTCGGGAAGTTTATGCCATATATCGAGCAATTCCGTAGGTCTTATACATTTTATCAGATGTTCAATGGGAAATTGTTTTAGTTCTTCGCTAGTGAAACTACTCAATGCTTTACCATGGTGGATATGTTGTAGTAATAGTTCCATTATTGTTGTAGAAATTTTAAACACAAATGACCACAATTGATTTGATCGTAGTTTTGATATTGAGTATTGTTATAAAAAATTTGTGTACCGTCGAGATATTTAACAAGTTCTTTCGGTGGTTTCAAGTTACCAAATGAATCAAAATACTCTACATTTTTGTTTATCTTTCGATAAGCTACCCAATGACTTCCGCTATTCTTAGAGTTATCCAAATTAACTATTGCACATTCTTGTCGTCGAGGTCCGTTTTTGGGGAGAGTATCTCGCATGAAAACTCCTCGAAAATGGGGTATTTTAAGCAATTTAGCGTAATGGCTTATGTCAAAGTCGGATAGTGCGTGATTGGGTAGCTTTATTAGTTTTTTTGATGTTTTTTCAAATACAATCCGAAACCGCCTTTTGGATACTTTTTCAGATATAAACCAGATCCTACACGTTCCATAGCCTTATTATGACGTATGTCTTCTTCCAATTTCTTTTGTGCATGCTTGGCATCAATGACGGTTTTGGCAATCCCAGCAGCACCTCCTGACAGAGCTCCAAGTGCTGAAAGACCAGCAAACAAAGGAATGAGTGGTAGGAAACCTCCGGATTTCGGTATAGGTAATACTCGAGGAACGTCAACTGCATTTTTACCACCAAATTCTCTAATAAGCGCTTTGGCTGCTCGTAAGGCAAATGTTGCGGTGTCTTTTAAAGATGTTCCTGTTTTCATGGACTTTCCCACCTTCAAAACTACATCTCGATGAAAAGAATGATGACGACGACTACATCCCATTCCTAGCTTTCTTTTTACCTTCATGCCACCTGTCACAATAAATGCAGCAGCTTTTTCTCCAAAAGATGCGTCTTTTGATTTGACACGTTCCCACGCCTTGTCTTCAAGTATCTGATCTGCTTTGTGTCGTTCTTCGAGAGACTTATTTTGCCAATAAGCAATGTCGTGCTCTTTACATGCAGAGTCTAAAGGGTTAATGCCTGAATCACCGCGTGCAATTCGTTTTATTAGTTTGGTTCCGGCTGCAAAATAACACTTTTAGTAAATTACATATCAGATTAAAATAATAACTTACGTCCACAGTACTGATAGTTGGGTAAGTGAAGTTCAATAGGTAGTTTATTGATGAGAGAATTTAAAAGACCTTCTCCTTCAAACACCAACATTAAGAATGATATGCATAAGTAGCATCACATCTGTATTTATAGAGTAACATCAAGAAAAAGCGATACACATGATGAAGATCGTTCAACAAAAACAGACGATACCCATCGAAAATTTAGATTTTACTTCAACAGCATCGATTGGCAAACATGGTAAATTGTTGCCAAATTCCTTTCGTGCTATTATATGTGGACCTAGTGGGTGTGGAAAAACGAATGCCATGCTAGCACTTCTATTCAATTCAAATGGTGCGAAATTCAAAAACGTTTATGTTTATTCAAAATCGTTATTCCAACCGAAGTATCAATTGCTGCAAGAAGTATTGGCACAAGTCAAGGGCGTTGGTTATTTTCCATTTAAAGACAACGAGGAAATAATTAGTCCAGATAAAGCTCGACCGAATTCGATCTTTTTATTCGATGACGTAGCTTGTGACGGGCAGCAGAAAATTCGAGAGTATTACTCTATGTGTAGACATAAGGACATCGATGCTGCATATCTTTGTCAAACATACTCAAAAATACCGAAACAACTTATACGCGACAATTGTAATGTAATTATGTTATTCAAACAAGATGAGGTGAACTTGAAACATATCTTTGATGAACACGTATCTCCAGACATGACATTTGACGTATTTAAAAATATGTGTTCAAAGTGCTGGTCTAATGATCGCTATGGTACTTTGGTAATTATGAAGGATTTCCCACTTAACGATGGTAGATATCGCAAAGGATTCGATAAATATATAACATTGTAAGCTATGTCTTTAGTCTACTACAATATGGCTGATGATAAGGGTCTTGCTGTCGCATTACGTAAGAAAAAAGTGTCTGAACTTGCTAGATCGATTCGCAAAAAATATTTGTCGTTGAAATTGGGTAAATCAGAGCAAGATGAGTCTCTTAATAAACTATTCAAACCAATATCTACACCACTTAGGGCGATCGTAGAATCTTCAAAGACATTACAAAAAACCATTACGAATTTAAGTCCAAAAGTGGAGAAAGAAGAAAAGCATGAAGAATCTGAGGATGATCCACCTTTTCTCGAAACGGAACCAATAGCTGAAACCGATGAAGCAGGTAATGTTCCAATGCCAGATTCTCCAGAAATAATACGTCCTGACGTTACACAAGAATCTATCGATTTGTATTTAGAACAATACCCCGAAATTAGTCGATCGTTTATTGAAGATTTTTTCAAGACAATGCAAGAATCGATAAAATTTATGGTCCTATCTACAATGAAGATCTCGGTTGGGGTTTAGGTGAGCGAAGAATTGGGTTTGATACAAAAACTGGTAATATCAAAATACTACAAGAACGAGACAAACAAGGTGGATACTTGACTGGAACACCAGGCTTATACCAACTTTTATTCTATACCGACCCCGAAGGGTATACCCCACAGGATTTGGAGGCATATAAAACACTTTTAGAGCATACTAAAGTTCACCGAAATACGCTAAACCATCTTAAGAGTTCATCCACTTTCAAATATCGTGAAATCATCAGACCCATGTTTAGAACGGAATCGTATCCGAGTGGATCGAAACGTCGTCCCTCTACTCGAACACAACAGCTCCTAATAGATCGCCTAAAACAAATTAAATCTCCAAATAGTGGTGGAAACGTTTCTCGCTTTTTGACATACAATGAAAAACCTATGGAATATATTTATTGGGATGATCCCAATGAATTGGTGGATCGTTTGAAGTTGTTGATTGCTTCAAAAGAAGCAGGTAATACGTCGCACGACAACGAAATAGTCGCAATTGTTAATGAGCTCAAGGAAGCTAATATAATAGAATAACAAGAGGAGAATCTTGTTCATTTCAATTATGTCTATTGATAAATTCGGACATAGATATAAAAAAACGCTCTATACGCGTTTACCAACAAAAATCACGTTTCCTCATACACCTGAAGGGAATATCGATATTGAAAATGTGAAAATTTGTAATGTTGGCGACCCGTCGAAGTATAGTGATGCTGCGACAAAAAAATAGGTCGATTTGCAAGTGAATGAGTTGCGTAATATCAACTCATCAGAAATTCACGCATATGGTGAGGTGTTACAGGAGTATAACAAAAATATAAAGAATTTAGCAGTAGGATTGAACGAAATAAAAAACATAAAAATTCCTCAAATGCAGATGCATATTGCCGAATTACAAAATAAAACTAAAGAAATTGATGTATTTATTTCACGAAATCCCCCCATAGCAGGTAAAGATATGGCTACGAAGAAATACGTTGATGATGCAATCAGCACATCAAAAAATTTTATTCGAAAGCAATTCCAAAAAGTAGACAATAAAATATTTGGTGATATTACAAATAATAAAAGCATGATTGAAGGAAGTATACACGATTTACAAAAAGATGTTGCTGAAAACACTAAAACCATATCTGACTTGCGAAATAAGATTACGGGTGTTGTCAAAATTATTTAACTAGTCGCAACACATAAAATCATCATCATATAGCATTATGACGTCTAAAGAGAAAATTCAACTTGTAGACGAGCTCCACAAACCTATACGGAGAATGTATCCACGAAGACGTACTATAATCAAGGGTTTAGATGATTTATGGCAAATGGATTTGGCTGAAATGCGTCCTTACGCACATCAAAATAAAGGATTTAAATTGATACTTGTCGTTATAGATTGTTTTTCAAAATTTGTTTGGATACGTCCCTTAAAGACAAAGACCGGTGAGGAAATTACTCAATCATTTTCTGATATACTCACTCGACAACGAGTTCCAAAAAATCTACAGTCCGATCAGGGAACGGAATTTTACAACAACAAGTTTCAAAATTTAATGAAGAAACATGGTATAAATCATTATAGCGTGTTTAGTACGATGAAGGCTTCCATGGCTGAGCGTGTTATACGAACGTTAAAATCAAAATTGTACAAGATGTTTAGTTTAAATGGTTCCTACAAGTGGTTAGACATTTTACCTGCCATTACTCAAGAATACAACAATACAAAGCATTCAACAACTGGATATAAGCCATCTCAAGTCAACAAATCAAACGAAAAATACATTTTGAATAAAACCTATAGTCATTTAAAGATAGCTGGTCCACGAAAATTCAAAGTTGGTGACATTGTTCGCATATCCAAGGCTAAACATGTATTTGAAAAAGGTTATACACCTAATTGGACTACAGAACTATTTAAAATCGTTAAAGTTAAAATTACCAATCCTGCTACGTATTTACTTGAAGATATGCAAGGCACACCAATACGCGGTTGCTTTTATGATGAAGAACTACAAAAAACATCGAATCCAGACATTTATTTGGTTGAAAAAATACTTAGGCGAAAAGGTAATAAAATGTACGTGAAATGGTTAGGTCTAGACAAAAAGCATAACAGCTGGATTGATGGTGTAGATGTTTTGTAAAACTACTTTTTGCTTCGCTGTGTATGAATACAGTTTAGGGAAAGGGTAATTGTATAAATAACGTACTCAAGCTCAATAAACCTCAATCATCATGAGTTCTCAAGAAAGTTACAGTAGTAGTAGTGAGTCAATGGAATATAGTTGGGAGTTAGATCGAATTTGTGAAAAATATGAAATGGCTGCCAAAGAGGAGATATATTACTTGTTGTCCAGATCATATCTCGTAAGCACATATCAAATTCAGTGTGGTATAAGTCCAGCAAGAAGCTTTAGTTCAGCCGTTATTTTATCACGTTGGAATAAATTTGAGAAAATATCTTTTAGCACCTTTGAATGGGCAAAGCTAATTGATATATTCCGATATAATACCTTTATTAACGATCCAGCAATGCCAGAATTGTATGATGAATACGAGCCCCAGGAAATTCGATGTGGAGACTATTGTCAAGTTAGACAATTAATTTACGATGATATGAAATTTTTGGACATTAGCAAGCATGGTATTACATTTGAATTTACTCAAGAAGATGTCTCGCAAATACTTCAAGTTGATCAGTGCCTCCTTTCACATCAGTTGACATATTTTTAGACTCTCTAAATTTTTGTGATTATTATAGAAATTTAATAGATATCATTATAAATTTTTCTTCAAACAATGATCATATGAATCAATTAGAATTGTTGTTTGCTTTTTTAGATTCTAGTAATAGTATATTGTCAGTTGCTCTAAGGGAATATGTTTACTTTTATAAACATAAAGTTGTAAATGATTTAGAATTTTAATAAAACGATTATAATTAATGTGTCTGTTCTTTATTTAAAAAATACAAAATAGTGATAGGTACAAAATAAAAAAAAACAATATAAAACATGATATAATTAGAAAATAATATAAAGAAACAATACAGTTAATAATATAAAAAACAATACAGTTAATAATATAATAAGAAAAAATAATATAATAAGAGAGAGGATATTTTCCGTATTTAATTAAAAAGCATTATTCTAAAATGCTATAATGCCCCCATGGTAGTGTTTCGAATGATCCCGGTATTAAATATCTTTTATCATCTTCCGGACTTAGAGATATTTTAGATTGTTCAACACTAAAAACTTTATGTGCATATGATCGAATACAACGTTGAGTCACAGATTGTGTTGTAAATTTTCTTAAACATTCAACATAATCATTGAAAGTAATTTTATTTCTAACAATATTATATTTAACCCCTTTTGATTTTTTACCACTTTCCCACCCTGAACTTTATAGCTATACATTTTTGATCGGAGCCCCACAAAATGCGTCATTGGAACACCATTTGTCTCATCTTTCATTAAGCCCAAAACTTTTTTATTTGCTAAAGGAATTCCGTAAATATTATTTTCAGGATAATCTGACGTATCAAATTTATTAATTTTTGATTTTATAACTTCTTCGTACGCATTGTTACAGTTTAATTCATAAACAAAGCTATCTGTATCCATATACATTAGTTTACAACGATCTATACCCATTTCTGGTAACATAAAATCATAATGAAAGTCGTACATGCAAATTTTGGAGAGATATAGAATTACCATACCAATATACAAGGGTTTATTGAAAACTAGTTCAGTCTTTCGTAATTCAATAGCCATAAAGTCTTCATCGAAAATCGTGCGACTATGAAATCTAAAACTTGATATTAAATTTTTAGCTCCATAGCGACCCTCCCATTTGTTTACCAACTTAACAATACGATGTTTTCGAATGTTTTGCATTGTTTTTCCGAAAACCGCATTATTCATTAATTTATATAAATTTTTAAGAAACGGTGTTGTAGCTGCTGTTCTTAATCGTGTATTTAACTCGATGTAGGGCTTTAACCAAGGAGATTGTCTAAATTTTAATACTTTATGAATTTTTTTAACAATTATACCATGCCGAATTGCTTGCTTTAGATTACGATAATGTATGATGTATTCTTTTTTATCATATAGGGTAGTCAATAATTTAGGTAATTTAGATCCGGGAGGTATGCGATGTTCAGCGGCAAACGGAAAATCTTTGTGTAGATCATGAAGCTCTCGGGTGTACTCCAAGTCTACTTGTAAAATAAATCCTTTGGCAGCATTATCGGGAATACTTAGTACATCTATA
Source organism: Ophraella communa (assembly GCA_035357415.1). NCBI lineage: Eukaryota > Metazoa > Arthropoda > Insecta > Coleoptera > Chrysomelidae > Ophraella > Ophraella communa. The sequence goes on along the minus strand of CM068995.1, from coordinate 32,471,846 downwards.
TTGGTATCGTCTACCCATTCGAATTCTCCAGAAGGTAGAGGCTCGCACATAGCCCAACCATATAAATTATTAACATCCAAATACATTAAATATTTATCTGGTTTGCTAGGATCATATTCATGCATGTATTTGTTATTGGCTTCAGAATACCTACCGCTGCACACAGATATACCTCCACGAATCCCTTTTTCTATAAACATTATCATATCTATATCCCATAACAATCCCAATCTACATTGAGTAAATTTTAGCATGCAATCCCACGTGTAACCAGGCATGGTATAATACCAAGCTGGATCTAAACCATAAGTTAATCTACAATTATTTCTAAAATTTTCAAAAACGTCAGTCAAAAGTAAAACATCTGTTTTAAGGTAAATATCTGAATATTCACCTAAATTTTTAATTTCAAATGTATTCCAAACTTTCTGAGCATGCTCATACTTTTCAAGAGTAATATTTTCATCGTTTCATTTATTATAAAATGATTCTATTGGTGGCAAAGATGTTTCTTTTAACCGTTCAAAAGAGTTTATATAATCGTAACAAAATACTCCCTTTTTAGTTAATAATCGAAATTTTTCATCATTTAAATGAGAAAACTCTTTTTTGGAAATTTTAAAATCGTTAGGACTTAAAGCATTTACTAATTCATCCAAAGATGTACCCATAAATCTATATGAATCTATAAATCTAAATTTTATGTTGGTATCAACGTCAGCTAAAGTGAAAGAAATATATTTTTCTTTATTAATGGGAAGGACGGTCAAGCTACCTTTATCTTTTAAGGAAGTAATAATGAAATGTGAATCATAACCGGATAAATTGTGGAAAATTATTGGAACAACAAATTGTTTTTAAAATTTAAATTGCATTTCTGATGTGCAAATCCCCTAAATTCCCCAGTGAAATGATCATGATCTCTGACAATCACATCTTTTTGAGCAAAAGATTTTTCACAAATATGACAAATGGTTTTCTTATGATTTTTTAAAGGTACTATCATAGGAATGATATTTTTTATTTTTGACTCAATTAATTTAGCAACGTCCGACATTTTATTTGCAAACCAATCCATGCAATTTGAACCACGATAGCTATCGAAAAAAGAAAGGTTATTATCATAAGAACATTGTACGTAGTAGGCAGCACTATACGCTTTATGCTTTTGATATTTTAAAGTTTTTATTTTTACATTTTTATCTGTAAAATCTTCTAAAATACATTCAAAATCTGCAGTTATAACAAAAGGAGTAGTCTGTTTATACACAAAATTTCTAAATTCCAAATGGCTATAGTCAGGTAAACTAATTTTATATTTATTCACTTTACTACATAATTTTTCATGTTCAGTTAATTTTTTTTCTACTAGAAAGTAATTTAAACATCTATCACAAATAAATTTTTTACCATTATGTTTGTTTAAGTCTCTTGACAAAAGTCTTGACAGATCTTTAATCCAAATATAATGATATTTAATATCTTCTTCTTCTTCTTCTTCTATATAAGGAGGAGCTTCGTAATCATTTAATTTAGGGTAATATTTATTTTGGATTAAAAGCAAATTAACATGAGTTTCTAATTTATTTTTTGTTAATAATGCTGGCACTACTGAGTAAAATGTTTTCTTTTTAACTTCATTTAATTCTAATGCATAAACGTTAATTGAAATATTATTTAATTTTTCAAATTTGGTGATTTGATGTAATGACATCGGAGATTCCAAATTATCTGTTTTGAGTACCGTACTGTACCATGGATACGAAGAAGTTAATTCTTTGTGTGATTTTGCAGGGTACAAAGCACTTACAATAGCCCAATAAAAACAAGCCTGATCATTATTTTTAACATTTATACAAGCCTGTTTCTTTTGAACTTCATCTGGTAACTTAATGTAAGATGATCCGTTGCCAATTTCATACTTATTAATATTTATTTCCAATGAAACAATTTTACTTAAAGCCCACCCTGAATCACGTTCTTGAAATTCCGATAATTTATTTAAAATTCTATCAGTTATGTTATTATTAAACCAAAGTTTCATATCTGTTGACACATCGATTGATTCATTTTTAGTATTAAAATATTTTAAATCTAAAGTCTCATTGTCCAAAGAACTTTTAATAAACTCACCGCAAAAAGTGACATTTACTTTAATTATTTGAAACTGTTTTAAAATTTGTTTTATTTTTTTCTGAAAAATTAAAAATGCATCATCTAAAAATTTCCCCAAGTCCTTATGATATAAATTAACTAAAACTGCTGTTTTAATTCGGCTTTTAAAAGCTGATGCAACATTAACCCATTTTACCCTATTTTGAAGTTTTAGTCTCCCACCCATATGTCTGTTTAAAATTAATATTTTAAAATATTTTAAGTGACCCAGATTAGTTTGTATTTTTTTCAAATTACTCATTGATAAATTTTTATTAACTCGAATAGATCTATTAAGGCTTTTTATATTTGAATTTAAACGTTTTAACCATAGTTCTTTATCTTTACTTGTAAAAGAGTCAAATGATATTTTTCTTAATTTACGAATACATAGAAGAAGGTTATCGGACTTTTTAATTATATCACTCATATTTAAAATATTCTCTCTCTTACCTTATAATTTTAATGAAAGATTATTGGTTCTGGCACCGTTGAAGAAGATATGCTGATGCTACACACCGTAGAAGAAGATGATGATGTGAAATTCTAAAAAACAATATAATAAAAGTAAATATCACAAAAAATGTATGTTAACGAAACATTTTAGAAAACATTACTTCTCTAACTTACCCTGCTTAAATCTTTTGTATTTCAAAAGTTGATAGTGGGTTTTGCTTCCCAATATCTATCTGTCCTCTATATATGATTGAATACTCTTGATTCTTGTTGAACTCCTCAACGTAGGGTCGGTAATCTTCTGTAACTCTTCTGGGTAGAAAGACTGCTTTATCTTCTAACTCAAGGAGGATCGCTTCCCCAAATTTAGTTTTAACAACTTTAACGAAATATATTTTTAGAGGTGTATCCTTTGGAAGTTAATTTAATTTAACTAATTCTTTTCTTTCTGCAAGAGACAATGCATTTAATTTAGCAAGATCCATCTAAAAAAACAAATAATTAATAAAATAATTTTTACCTTTCTTTCTGGAGTAGTAGTAGTAGAACTTGGAACTGTCTCAGCGCAAACTGCTCTCTCCAGCTTGCTTCTTACCTATTTATATGCAACACAATCGTGGATTTTTTGGTTACTCAATTGCGGTTGATGCACATCCTCTGCTATAGATAACATCCGCTCCAGAAACAATTATTTTTTGATTGTGGTTTTTCTTATCGGAGTAAATCATTTTAACATTTTTTATCGATAATTTGCTAGTGCCCCAAAAGGTATGGTGTGCAGTATACTGAAACGCGTCTTTTTCATATATCCACTATTGAAAATTATGCGCAAAGGGCGGATTCAGTAGCTTCGCTACTTCGGCTCTCTCGCTGGTAATGCCTTTTTGACTTGTGAGTGACGTCACCTTTTGTCGTTGGTGGTCCATAAGGATTGAATGGTGATCGCGCTGATAGGCCCGAACCGTTGTGATGCTGCATGCCGAGAACCGAATGACGCATGCCGAATGACGTCACGCTGGCATGCCTTTTTGGCACCTAGCGGTGGCGCACTCCGATCTACATTACCAACATGTCGCTAACGGCAGGGAGATGGCGACACTCTCATCCAACCGTTGGAATGACGTCACGCTGGAGGCCTTTTTGGATTAAAAATGGCACCTAGCGGTGGCACACTCCGATCTACATGCGGCTAACGGCAGGGAGATGGCGACACTTTCTCTCTCATCCTATATTCCAGGCAACCCACATCGATTGTCATCCAACCGTTGGAATAACGTCACGCTGGAGGCCTGTCAGCTGATATGTCTCGTTCACCACCCCGGGGACCAAAAATGGACTAAAAATGGCGGTCAGCACCTAGCGGTTGATGGTGGCACACTCCCCAACGTGATCTACATTACCGACATGTGGCTAACGACAGGGAGATGGCGACACTTTCTCTCTCATCCTATATTCCAGGCAACCCACAATACACATCGGTTGTCTCGCTCAAACACATTGATTTCCCTATATGTCTCTCTCTAACACATTGATTTCCCTATATTTGTAGTCGTACTCTCTTAGTATATCTACTTTGAATTTTAAAATTTTAGGAATTTTTTTTATTACTAAACCATGAGCTAGTGCTTGTTTTAACGCACGGTAACGGATAACATACCTACTCTTTTATCATATAATGTTGCTAATATTTTTTTTATATTTGTAATTTGCTGGAATGCGATGTTCAGCACAAAATGAAAAATCTTTATAATAATCATACAAGTTTTGTGGGTATTCTAAATCAACCATTAAAATATAACCAATGTCACCATCATCTGGGATAGTGTTCACATTTAGGTTAGTATCAACCCACTCAAAATTTGAATAAAGAAGAGCTTTCGACATTGCTTTTGCATAAAGGTTATCCACATCAATATAAAGTAGATATTTTATAGTTTTAGATGGATTAAATTCATTTATGAATTTATTATTCACCTCTGAGTAGCGGTTGACGCATACTGATATTCCACCACGAATACCTTTTTCAATAAATACTATTTGATCGATATCTCTAAGCAACTCTAAATTACATTTGGTAAATTGTAACATAGCGTCCCAGGTATACCCAGGCATAGTATAATATAATATAATCATAGGGGAAAACACTTTTTTTAGTTAATATTTTAAAGTGATCATTATACGCATCCTCAAATTCTTGTTTAAGATTTTGTAAATCATCTATATTTAAAGTACTTACTAATTCATCTAAAGATGCTCTCAAAAAACAAAAAGAATCAATAAAACGGAATTTTAAATGTGTGTAATCATCAAAAGATACTGTAAATGATATTAAATTTGTCTTTATTAATAGGAAGTACTGAAATTTGTCCTAATTTAAATAAATTTCTGATTATAAAATGAGCATCGTACCCAGAATATTATGAAATACGAGGAATATGATGATTTTTTTTCTGAAGTTCAGATTACACACCTAATGAGCTATCCTCGAAAAGAACCATCGTAATGCAAATGGTCTTTTGTAATAATATCGGTACTATTAAACTTTTTTCCACATATGTGACAATATTCAGCATTGTTTAAATCGATTTGTTTCTTAAGCGGAATAATAGTTTTCATTTCAGAATTCACCAAATTAGCAATATTTATTTATTTATTTATTTATTTATTTATTTATTTATTTATTTATTTATTTATTTATTTATTTATTTATTTATTTATTTATTTATTTATTTATTTATTTATTTATTTATTTATTTATTTATTTATTTATTTATTTATTTATTTATTTATTTATTTATTTATTTATTTATTTATTTATTTATTTATTTATCTCATCCATTCAGGCCTATCTGGCCTACTTACATGGATAAACAATACAACAACAAATAACAGGTATTTAAAGTAAATATTTAATCCTATAGAGAATTAGCAAATAAAAATGATCATGTCCACTATCAGAAGTAGTTAATAATTAATAAGTATTGGGAAACTAGTATGACATGTTTGAAATATGTGTTAGAAGTCGACGATATGTTTGTAGTGACATTGTCCAGTCTAAATATATTAGCGAATTGAATTTATTGACTAGCCTCAACATAACTATAAGGGGTGATCTGGTCAATGTGAGCACTATTGGACTGTTAAACATAGCTATTGAGCGCGTTCTAGGAGGAGGAACATTAAAGGTTATTAAGTTTAATATATCAGGTGTATTTAGTAGGCTATTTATTATTTTATATAGAAACAATATCATAGTTATAGTTATAGACCTTACTACATTGTAATCCGGTCTAATATGGTGTTTTCTGTAATATAAAAATCTCATAAACTTATTTTGGACTTTTTCCACATCTTTTAATGTTGTATTATACTCCCCATACCAAATTATAGAAGCATATTCTAATTTCGGTCTAAATAAACTGTAATATAAAAGTTTTTTGATGCCAATTTTAGTGAAGTAAGTAGTTTGTCTTATTATATAACCTAACATACGATTAGCTGATGCTACAATATTTTATATGTGGGTTGAAAATGATAGTTGATAATTGTAGGTAACACATAATTCTTTAATCTCTGAACATCGATTTAGTAAGTTATTACCAATACTGTAATCGAAAATAATAGGTTCTTTTAAACGAGTTAAGGTCATAACATTGCACTTTTTGATATTGAAATACAGTTTATTATTACAACTCCATTGATAGACTCGATTGATATTTTTTTGTAACCGAATACAATCTCTAACTGTTTGAACCTTTTTAAAAATCTTAAGGTCATCAGCAAAAATTGCACAATCCGAGTACTCTAGTACCGATGTCAGATCATTAGCAAATAGGACAAACAACAGAGGACCAAGGTTTGAACCTAGTGGCACACCAGAATTAGCTTCGAATTTTCCTGAATGGCTTCCATTGTGCTTAACGATAAAAGTTCTATTTTTTAAATATGACTTTAGTAATGTAATTAAATTATGAAACAAGTCAAAATTATGCTATTTTTGAAGAAGAGTATCGTGGTCCACCCTATTAAATGCCTTTTGGAAATCTGTGTAAATTGTATCTAGCTGTGTAAATATAAAAATATTCGTGTTTGTATTTTTGTTTCTGACGAAACCATGTTGTTTTATTGATGTGTATTTTTCAGCGAACTGATAGATCTCTGTATAGACGATTTGCTCAAAAAAACTTTGATGGTGCACACATAGTTGCAATTGGCCTATAATTTTCAATATTTGTTACACTTCCACCTTTATGCATAGGTGTAGTTACTGTAGTTTTTCAACATTCGGGGAAGATACCAGTCAGTATAATTAGATTAAAAATATGAAGTAATGGCCGTCTCAACCAAGCCTTTTAATATGTATGTGGTAATTCCATCTGTACCTTCCGCTTTTTTTGGTTTTAATCTTTTAACCGCCTTATTAAATTAAAGGTCAGTTATTATACTAAGATTACAGTTGCCATTAGTTACCATATTATCATGGGTAAAATTTAAAATATAGCTCGAGTTACTTGATGAATAAACAGATGATAAATGTTGCGCAAAAATTCCTGCCGATTTATCTAAAGGTATATTTTCATCTTTATAAGTGTAATTGCCTAAATTTACCGTATTACTACTTTTACATTTTACGTAATTCCAAAACTGATTGACATCGGACGCTACATTATTTTCTAATTGGTTTAAATATTTATATTCCTCAGATTTAATTAGTTTTTAATTTTTTTTTTCTAATTTCTTTAAATTTTTCAGCATAAGAACCATTTACTGACCTTAACTTCCTATACTTATTTTTTTCCCTTAATAGATTAATAATTTATTTATTAAACTAAATAGGATATTTTTTTATTGCACCAGGTTATATTTAGGAATGCATTCTTCAACAATCTGATCCCATACAGTATAAAATTTTTTTAAAGCTTTATTTACCTCTTTACATTTAACAATATCATCCCAATCAGCATCCCTAACTCTTTCACTAAATACTAAAAAATTGGCTTTTTTAAAATTGTAGCTATGTCCTTTTGACAAATTATCTAAGTTTTAAATGCATTACTGGAATTTGGAATTGTTATAGAAATATTCAAAGATGGATGATGAACATCTTCAGTTACGAAGGGTAGGCTGTCTCTAACCACGGTACATTTATCTAAATTGTTATCATAAGTAATGACCAGAGCTAAGGTTTTACCTTGTTGATTTTTAACATCATTAAATAATTTAAGATTGTTAAATTCACGTAATTCATTAAAAAGATGTAATTTTTCATTATGGACTGAGTAAATCAGGTCCACAGCAGTGATTTCAAGAATATTAAAATTACCAAATATATACGTTTTCTCAATATCTAAATATTTACTTGAATGAAGTTAAAGGCTGATATTGATACTTAACCGTATTGCTTTTAGGTTTTGTGGTATCTGAATGTTTGACTAATAAGGATTCAAAATCAGCATAAACAATGAACGGATCTCTTTGAATGTATATATGATTTTTAAATTTTATTGAATAATAAATTGTACAAGAAACTTTGCAATCGTTAACTTTTTCACAAATACTTTCATGATCATCTTATAATTTTTCTTTGTCATAAAAATAATTAAAACATCTATCACAAATATGCTTCTGTTTTGAATTTGATTTACTTATTTGGGTGGATACTAATTTAGATAAATGTTTAATCCATACATAATGATAAGATATTTTCTCGATCTTATTACTACCGTTATGATAGTTTAGCTGATTGTTATTAGGAAATTCATAGTCACACAATTTAGGATAATATTTATTCTGGATTAATAATCTATTTACATTTTGGTTAAGTGTATGATTAGTTAATTTAATCGGCACTACAGTAAATAGGGATTTCTTTAATTCCAAACCATATACATTTATAGAAATGAAATATTATTTAATTTTTTAAATTTAGGAATCTGAGATATTAGGTATAGTTAATCAAGCAGTTTCGAAACAGTACTGTAATGAGGATAGCTTAAAACGCGTTGAGGATTTTTGTTAATTGGATATAAAGCTGATATAACCGCCAAAAAAAACATGCCTTATCAAAATTTTTTACGTTCATACGAGCTTGTTTCTTAAGTATATATTCTGGTAATTTAATGAAGGATGAAGCCCCCAAACCAATACCCATTTTATTTATGTTTATTTCTATTGAAATAATTTTTGTAATGCCCATCGAGAATCACGCTCTTGAAATTCGGAAAGCTTGGACATAATTCTCTCTGCAATATGATTTTTAAACCATACTTCTAAGTCTGTACCCCTATCAATAGTTTCAGTTTTCCTTATAAAACGTTTTATACCTTCCCCAATGTAATCATTAGTCGCGCCTTGTACAAATTTCCCGGAAAATGAAGCATTTACTTTCATTATTTGAAACCGTTTCAAAAGAAAATCTATTTTAAATTTAAAAATTTTGACAAAGAAATCGGATAAATTTGTATGCTATTAATTCATTATAACTCCAGTTAAAATTCTACTTTTAAATGCACTAGCCACATTTTCCCACATTACGCGTTCACTTCGGTTACCGTTTATTCCTCGACCTGATTTTACTTTAGTTTTTTTAACTTTCTTTTTATTAAAGCCCTACATCGCTTCAAATGTCCTATATTCGAGATTATATGTTTTTTAGTTCCAATTGAATATGATTCTAATAACAGAAACCTATTGCAGAGTGGTATATTTTTATGTAAATATTTTACCCATGTATTTAATTTATTCTTATTATTTTTACTCTTATATAATAATTTTAATTCCTTTTTACTTATTAAAACTAAGTCACTACTTGCCACTTCAAACTGATTCATCATTAAAAAAAATAAACTTACAGAATTAAAATCTAAGGTGTTTAAATCTAAATCTTGACTATAGTACTATCCTTTTTTAGAATCATCCATCTGCTTAATCGAAAATAATGTTCTTGTTTCAGTAGCGTCAGATAACTCTTGAATGTCTTCAAATACTATATAATAACCGCCACCCCAGATAATACAAGAACATACATTGGATGTCCAATGGATATCCACATTGGACATAAGGGATATCCATGGGATATTCGTTCATGTCCAGAGGGATATCCTATGGACATCCATCGGATATCGATTTGCCACAAAATTGGACACCCCATGGATGTCCGTTTCGTACAAAGAATGGATATATCTTGGACAAATGTGGACATTCACTGGACACGATAAATAAACCATGGACATCTCATGGACTATTCGCGTACCTGAACTGGATGTTTAGGACATGAATTGGATACGTTTTGGACATAAAAAGGATAGGTTATGGACATCCCATGTACTTGTTATGGAAATAAACTGGATACATTTAGGACATGAACTGGATATATTTTGTACATGAGCTGAATGTTATGAAGATCTCATGTAGGTACTTGTTATGGACGTGAATTGGATGTTCAGGATATGAACTGTATACGTTTTGGACATGAACTGGAAAGGTTATGAACGTAAACTGGACCGGATAGTTTATAGACTATAGTTTTTCGTAATTCTAGCACTCCCCCTAAAACAGTTGTTTAAAAAGGTACCCACTGCTCATAAATTTAAAAATAATAATAATGAATTGTTTAAAAGTAGTAGTTTATTGATAAAATTAGACCTCTTCAGAATAATAATGAAACAATAATTCTTGATAACCGAAAATAAAAGATATTCTTATAAAACATAATAAAATAACAACTATCACAAGTCAGACTACTTAAATATTATTACTGTCAATTGGCACTTTCCCCATTTTTACTTCTCTCTTTAGCTCTCCTTAGCCACTTTTTAACAGCTTTCTCGGTAGCTTTTTGATTATCGGATAGTTTGGATTGTTGAGATGCACCTAAAACAATACATTTTCACAGAAAGGGGACAGAAGTTTCCAGATGCGACGATGAACAGACCGACACTTGTGATTTATGCATGTATTGTATATAGATTATTGATTTACAAATCCCTGGAAAGTACATAAGTATTTTGAGATAAATCCTTACCCAATAGCATTTTTGCCAATTTCAGATTTTTAAACATCTTTTTCTTTATAGCTCCGCGCCAACTGAATTCTGAGGAGAAGGGATTTTCTATCCATATTTCTCATGTGCTTAAACTAATATAAAAACCTTCACCTTTTATGCCCAGAAATTCGCAATCAGGTTATTCAACACGACGGTATAAATTAAGAGTGAGCTTACTAATTATATAAATATTATTAAATACATACTTACTTCTAAAAAACTTTAAAAATATCAGTATTAGCTAGTATTACACACTAGACACAAAATCAAATAAACCACTACTAGCTAGGAACTATGAACACAAATGGCACCACGTCACACGTCAGCCATCAGTCAAATCAGTGACGGTAACATTAGGTTGGGCACATTGCTGCCAACATGGGAATACAGTATTTTCAGAGTTTTTAGACTGTTCATAAAATATCACTGACCATGTTGAATACAACACAGTATAACATCAAATTATTATTTATTTTTATGAAACCACATTTGTTGAGCCGTATTCACTCTTCCAAATAGACATTTTATGTAATGCCGTTTTCATTAGCCCCACTGGTCTAAACTTTTGCTGCCTTCAATTAGTTGTTTCCTTGTCACATAAAATTAAAAATATAATATTCATTAGAAGTGCAAAAAATTATTTGAGTAGCAAATTGAGAATATAGCGGACGTAGTACATTTATGAATCGTGGTCACAGATCATTGTTTATTCCGTGTCGTGGTATATTTCGATTCGGCCAAAGGATGAACAATGGATGTCCAACGGACGTCCATCATTCAAATAAATCTTCACGTTCAGTGGTGAACGAGAACTGAAGGTCCAGTGAATGTCCTTAAACGGATATCCATTGAACTAGTGGTAAATGGACATCCATTGGACATTGATTAAATTTTTCGGTATGAGCTGCAAATGTATCAGCTGCTCTTTTCAATAGGAAGGTTACATTTTGTTCTAATTGTAAAAAATCTTTTTATGTTTAATGTTTTGCATTTAAAATCTGATATGGCTTCCCATTTTCTAGCTCCCTAACTTTTTATTTTCGGTTTATTTTCAACCAGTTTATCACCTTCCCTATTAATTTATTCTAAAAAATTCATCTAAAATTTAAAACTATCTAAGAATTTCAATTTCCAATTGTTTAAAAGTTAAAAGATAATTAAATACTTTTTCGTGCAATCGCACGCGAAGTCAGTATTTCGCGTTCTCAGCACAGTCCGCGAAATTTAATTTCGCGGCCGTTACCCATAGCAACGGCCGCGAAACCAAACGTCACTTCCAAATTTGACATTTCTAAAATACTACAAAGACAAGGATTATTTTTTATTGAATACCAACAAATACATAAATTATATTATTTAGGATGAATATTTACATTAATTGTACAGTTTGTATTATTACTTATATTTACTCCAGAAGTTGAAGCAACTACATCTAGTGTTTCTGAATAATGGTTATTGCCTACATTCAAACCAGATACCATATCGCTATCAGTATCAGACATTTTGCGTTTTGACAAGAACTGTCAAAATATATATTGAAACATATCATTTCCATAGCACACGGTGATATTGTTAAATGAATTGAAATGCTGTTGATTTTAGAGCAATAATATATTTATTTACAACTATCTATTTTAATAATTTTAACGATTGCACGAAAAATAGTGTGTATGCCATGGCCGCGAAACTTTTTAACGACCTCAAGATTATCTTGCCTCGGCCGCAAGCGGCCTCGGCGATAACTGTTCTTTCGGTACGTTAAAGAGGTATTTCGCGGCCTTAGCATACAAATAACTATTTTTTGATGTTTACACCTTCATAATATTAAGACAACTAAGACAAAGGACTCGCTGTAGTATTATTCAATATGTGTTAAGTTTAAGTATGTATATTGTCTTTTAATTTAATAACTCGAACTGATTCAGCACTCTTTTAAATATGTATATTTTCATTTTTCAAAAATAATAACAATTCATCCACCATTGTAGATAAAACATTTTTCAAAAAAAAACAATATGTACACATGATTATAGGCAAAATTTCGACAGCCTACGGTTGACAAAATTTTCCCACGCTCAAGTCTCCCATACAAATAGCAAATCAAATTTCTCATCATGAAATTGGTATTGACATATTTTTATTTTTCCATAATAATAACAAGGTCAATCTAGTCGACAAAAACATTTCCATTTCTAGTAAACAAACACCTTACGTCAGCATACCGGCACCCCGCAGGAGCACTTAACATCTAGCATAAGCAAGTTATGAATCGTATTAGCCGTGACGGTTAGGTACGTCCATATGAAACGAAAGGTCTTGGGTTCGAATCCCACCAACGACGAAACATTTTTAAAATTAGATGGAGAGATGCCGAACAATTATTGTCTTCAGTCCTTGGTCATTGTTGATTCTTTGCCAGAAGATGACTCGATGGACTCGATGGACTTCCTTGCCCATGATCTGTGCCAGAACATGACTTGCTCTAACTACTGGGACTTATAGTTAAATTAGGTGAATCAATAACAAACTGGGAATCTCTAAAACAACATATACTGTCATGCGTACAGAAGCTGAATATTATAGTTTAAGTAATGATGTAAAAGAGGCTAAGTTTATTAGAAATTATTTATCTGAGTTAAGTTTAGTTAATTTACAAGAACCAATTACGATTTATAACGATAATCAGAGTACACAGAAAATTATTAATAGTCACGTATATGGAAGAACCAAACAAATTGATGATCAAAGAAAGTGTTGAAAATTGCTAAGTAGTAATTAGAGATAAACTATTGGTGAATTGGTGGCAGATTTAATTTCAAAAGCTCTTCCGAAAGAAAGACATAAAAAATTTGTTAAACTCTTGTGTCTTGACTATACTGTAGGATAAGTTTTTTTAAGTTGTAATCATTTATGTAATATTCATCGACATACAGGAGTAAGGGGAAGTGTTAAGAATGTTAGATTCCGTATACATTTTTTAGTATTATTTTTATTCTTATTAGGTTGTGCTCTAGTTGCTATGTAAAAGTTATATATCTTTAAATATATGAATTTCAAAGCTTCTTTTATTTGAAATTATACACATTTAACTAGAAGCACTGAATAAAAATGAGTCCAACAATAATTTTGAGTTAAAAAACACTATATCTCAGTAGTATGGTTGCAATAAGTAATGTTTATATATATCATTATTAGAATAAGTTTTTTATTAAGAAATATGAAAGGAAAATAGCACTTAACTTTTTATTTTTATTTCCGGTTATGTTGGCATCAGTCTTTTTTTTCACTCTCGCTTTCAGGCTATTTATTTTTTTTAATAATTTTTTGTCATCGGTAGCTTTCCCAAAATTATAGTGATACAACGTTTTCATAGTTAATTTACATTTTTATAAGGCATGCTAATATAATTTAGTCTCATAAACATTGTTATCTGAGCGTGGCTAACACTTCATGCTTCATTTTATTAATTGCAGGAGTTTTCCCTTTATTTAAAATTATGGGATTATCCCTAACAAATTTGGCCACAAATGTTAAATCTTCTTTGGTTTTTAAATCATCTTCATTGCTTTCTTCACTATCACTTTCACTTTCATATGAAAGTAATGACATGGTGGTCGATAAATAAATGTATATAAGGTAAATTCTTGATGTATTAATTTTAAGTAGGAACTGATTAGAAACTGTATATGTTAACCGTACTTTTGTAATTTTTTTCTCAAAATATTTCGACTTTATTAGAAAATACTTACGAATAATAAGTAGATACTTTTAATTATCAGCATTTGCTTTTTAATATACATTTCAGTATTTACTTTTTGATGATGATCATATTTATAAGTAAGTACTTATAAGTAAATTCTGATTTTTATTAATACCACCCATTAGTTTGTATTAAATTGATTGTACTAACCCTTACTTTTTGGAAGAATAATAAAAAAACCTTCGTGGAAGTTTTGTTAAAACGAAGAGTATACCAAGCTTGACTGCACTTTGTATCTGAAATTATTTTCAGTATTTGCTTATCTTTATTAATTTACTTTTCAGCATTTACTTATAAAATCATAAGTATTTAGTATTTACTGAGTTTTATTAATACCGTTCAATGAGTAATATAGGCAATAATAAGTATGTTCTGTTTATTGTGTTGCTGTTGAATTTTATATTCATACGTTTAAAATCTAACTGTTATTTATTATTGCACATTTGGCAATTGTGAGTGGGATAATTCATGTTGTGATGAGCCAGTTTTTGAATAGAATTAAGGGGCTTATTTGTAATAATTTTTTAATCTTGTTATAGGGACAATGTCGTTTACGAGATCTTTGATAGTGGTACTCGCAATATTTGTGGAGAAGAAAGCTTGGGACTGGCTGAAGCATATAAAATATTTGGTTTAGAGTTTATTATCAATCACTAGGTGCTTCGTGCTTTCTTTAACTTTGAGTTCTTGGACAGTTCTTGGAACTGGGTGTTAATAAAAGTTATTGTTTTTTATTTTCAAAACTTAAGACTTATTTAAATTTTAACTATACAATAAATGATGATAAAGTACACAGAGTTAATAAAATTCGAGATTTAGGCGGTATTTTTGCCGCATATAAACACTGTTTTTGTTATGTTATGAAATTCTAAACATTTGGACCTATTAGCATTGAGAATATCATATGAAGCAGATGTTAGATCACTATGCTTCCACAATTTGGTTCTCCTATGAACCAAAGAAACCTAGAAACCTTAGAAGTTCGGAGATGTACTAACGATTTGGAATTACATCATAAAGTAATATCAGGTTAACTGCGCTGAACTTCGTATGTTGTCCTTTCGAGTCCCTACTAACTATCGATTTTTCAATCTTATATCAGGACTAAAGCTCCTTTGCAATTAAATCAATTGAGATATTTGTGGTAGTTCAGTATATATCCTAACATAGCTATGGAAATTGCACCAAACTTTAAAAAGTTAGAGATTTATTTATTTTTATATGAAATGTTGGTTTGTTAGATTTAGTATATTTTTTTCTATTTTTATTATTTACGTATCTGGTGTGTTTGATATTGGTTACTTAAAATTCGAATGTCCACTAAAAAATACTATTAAAATAGTACAGATAATCTGTTTGGTATTCAACATATTAAATTGAGCTTCCGTTATTTGTACATTTATTTTATAAAAAATAAATAGTAAGCTAAAAGTAAATTCCTTAATTCTTTTTGTAATTCATCACTTAAATTTTAAACGATATATAAAAAATATTAATTGTAATAATTTTTTGGTTTACAGCAATATCTGCTTGGTGCCGACATGAAGCCATCCTATCCCCTTCTGGTATTCGTAGCCATGATTATGACTATAACAAAATCAGAGACCAGTTACAAAAAAACAGTTAAAACATTTTTCGATCCGAATGTGCAAGCTTTTAATCATCTTGTTATTGATAAAAATACCGGTCGTGTGTACATAGGAGCTGTGAACCGACTTTACCAACTTTCTTCTGATTTAGATTTGGTTATAACTGAAGAAATCGGTCCTAAACTAGACTCTGATGATTGCTCAGTTTTGGAATGTAATAATGATATCAATAAAAAACTAACCAATAACGTAAACAAAGCTTTGGTGATAGATTATACTACATCCACATTAATATCTTGTGGGAGTCTTTCACAAGGTATTTGTTCCATTAGGCATCTGCAAAACATATCTGAAGAAAGTATAGAAGTAAAAGAAGCTGTTGTAGCAAACACTCCAACAGCTTCAACGGTGGCATTCATTGCTCCAGGTCCCCCGAATCCTCCTGTATCGCAAGTAATGTATGTCGGAGTGACTTTTACCGGATCGCCCTACCGGTCCGAAGTGCCAGCGGTAAGCAGTCGCTCCCTAGATAAAGACAAAATGTTTTCAATAGCTCGATCGTCCGTCACGACGGGCACAAGAATGATTGTTAATTCTTTATATAGAGAACTATATCCAATTACGTATATTTATGGTTTTTCTTCGGAAGGTTTTAGTTATTTTTTGACAACACAAATGAAAAATACCACTTCAAGTCAGTATACTAGCAAGCTGGTTAGGATATGTCAAAATGATGAAAATTACTTTTCTTATACGGAGATACCAATGGTTTGCACTAGCGAAGCACAAGGAGGAAGAAACTATAACCTGGTACAAGCTGCTTATGTAGGAAAAGCGGGTTCGGATCTTGCTTCTGACTTGGGCATTACAACTGAAGACGATGTTCTGTTTGCAGTGTTTAGCGAAAGTGAACCATTGAATGCAAATAAACCATCTGATCTATCGGCACTTTGCGTTTATTCTATCAAATCAATTCGGCTAAAGTTTATGCAAAATATCAAAACATGCTTCAAAGGAATAGGAGAGAGAGGACTTGATTTCATCACACCTAATCATCGGTGCGTGCCAACGGTAAGCGAACAATATTACTTTTTTTGATAATTGATAGGTATATCTATTTTTAAAGTGTTCACTATTTTTAACTTTACTAAGAAGCTAATAAATGTTTTAAATGTTAATGTCTATTAAACAAAAATAAATACTATTTAAACGGTATTTGCTTTGAAAGATACAAATGCACACAAAGTAAACTATCAGTATATTACGTAAAAACAGTTGTAAGTAACTCATTACGCAAGAAGTGAAAAAGTTTACGAACGAAGCCGCGCAGTGGCATCCGCTAATGGAAATACACCATTATAAAATAAATAAGAATAAGACTCCTTAAGCGCCCACCGCAACCATATGAAGTGGTATAAATAAAAACGAAGTAGTTACATGCTAATACTAGAAGCATTAACATTTTCCATAAAGTTGTTTATTTACCTAATAATCCAATTGGAAGCATTCGAATATAAGACGCCTAAGACAGAAAAGAAGACCATGCTATATTAGAAACATTAATTAACATAAATCAGGTACCGAAAACCGTTTACACTACCACTACACCAACACACACTTTTATATGCCTGACGCGCGTTTCGATAACCAAGTTATCTTCTTCAGATACCGAAGGTTTACTTAGTTATCGAAACGCGCGTCAGGCATATAAAGGTGTATGTTGGTGTAGTGGTAGTGCAAACGGTTTTCGGTATCAGTTTCGCCAACGGTTCCAGATCCAACATTTTAGATAAATCAAGTATTTAAACAATTAAAAAGATCTATTAATTCAAAGTTATTTTATATTAATTTTAAACAATGTATATATTTGAAGGCTGTCTTAAGATCATTAGAAAGCTGGATCATAGCTGTATTATTGATAAGGGAGGTCTTCTTTGGCATATAGATCTGCGGTTCCTACTAATTCCAATGTGTGAGGGAAGCCAGGTGAGAGAGACTGTTATGTTCCGGGCAAATAGAATTTGTTAGATATCATGTATGTTTTGATCTATTGGATGATCAGTAAAAATGCAGTAATTGATTTAATTGAGAAGCCATCAGGATGCTGTATAGCTCACCTGTGTAAACACTACATATTGAAGGTAACCGAGAGGAATTAATAAGTTCGCGATCAGTGGTAACTGCACAACAAACACCGTTGTCAGTTTTAGAAGCATCGGTGTAAAGAACTAAATTATAAGTGTTTTTATTCATGATTTCCAGGAATGCTTGTTTTATAAATAAGTTGGGAGTATCAGGTTTGTTTAAGTTGGTAAGTAAAATATCATTGGAGGGGAGATGCTCAGTCTAAGGGGGAGAAGTAGGCGAGGGAAGGGCATTGGTCAGTGAAAGATCAATGATTGATTAGTATAAGAAAGCTCACTAGATCTGTTATAGTAAAAAATACAAAAAAAAAGTTATTGATAAAAATTGTAAGCAGCTTTAAACTCCACATTTTAAAATTAATTACAATCTTATAGGGTGTTCCATAAGATGGTGGCAAACCAAACTTATGTTTTTTTTTTAAATGGTACACCCTGTATTTTATTTTAATTTTGAAATCTGCTTCACTTCTACATCACAACAATGTAAAGTGTTGTTATGTTATACCGGGTGTTTGAAAAGTTATAACCAATATTACCTGAAAATCGTATCAAGTTTAACTCCCTGTATAATTACAAAGGACTATGGGAACATTGATCTATTGCAACCATAGTTTTTCAATTATCATTAAAAATTATAAAAAATATTCGTTTTCATACAATTCGTTAAATCAAATACAGGGTAATTCAAAATGCAAGTGAATATTTGATTAACTTTTTCTTTGGCATTTTTTAATTTTTGTTTTTTCCACATATATAGTGGTAGTTAAATTTTCCTTATTCTTGCTTTCATAAATATCATATTTATTAGAATTATGTTTAATTTTATTTCTAATAATATTAATGAAAATTTTCAGATGAATTGTATTTTTAAATTTCCATCAAATTTGATACCTATATCTTCACAATGATTTACCCCTGTATGAAAGACAGACCAACCTTCCCCTATATGTCGCCGTACCTGATCTTCTGCTCTACCTATTTCCTCTTGTGTTTGTTTCCTAAACTTCTCCAATTCTAACCCTAACTCTCCTTTAAATTTTTTCACACTCTCTTCTTGTTTTTCACCCTGTTCCTTCAAATTTCCAATTTCTTTATCCATATTTTCTTCTATTCTTTGAATGTTTTAATTTGTCTTGATTATCTCCTTGCCCAAATTTTGGATCTTTTCTGTATTTTCTTTTATCTTCTTAGTGTTCTCTGCTACTTCCAGCTTAAGTTCTTTTCCATTTTTCTTTAAATTATCCATTTCTGCAGACTGTTGATTTTCCACCTCCATCAATCTTCCTATCATTTTATTTCTCACTTCTTTTGTCTTTTCAATTTTTCGTTTAACTTCTTTGATTTTTTTTTAACTTCTTTGTTTCCATGTTTTATTTGTCGTATTTCTTCCATGCCTATGTTCAATTCTGTCGTCAACTCGGTAAACTTCTTCTTCATTTCCTCATTATTTTTATCAAATTTTCTATCCAATTTTTTATTCTAATCCATCAACATTTCCCTTGACCAGTTATCACTCCTTGCCGTTTCTTGTCTTCTCCTTTTACTCTTTCCACATCTTTCAAACATTCCTACTTCACCCTGTTCATCTCCATCTCCTTCTATATCCTGTCCTTGTATCAAATGCTCTTCTATAAAATCTCCGGCATCTCTATTCCTTTCCTCGTCAACCTGTACCTCTGAATCTATTCTTTCCCTCTGCTCCTCAATCTGTCCTTCTTGCATTTCCCCTACTTGTTTTCCATCCCTAAGTTTCATTCTTCTTTCTTTCATTTTTTTTTATTCTTGATTATTTATTAATTCAAATTTTTATCGAGACATTTTATGCAGAGTCCCTGCTCGGGCGCCAATTAAGATGATTTACTCAATACCAAATTTAAATTTTAAGTTTAAATTTGAAAATTTTGTTTAATTAATTAGGGTAGGGTTCAAACAAAATTTATTATAATTTTTATAGTGAAATTTGAATAATACCAAACAAACTTATTTACCTTAACTGATACCTAATTATTTTATTCTAAACTACCTAAACTAACCTTATCTACCGCAGTGTCCTTTTTATTGTCTTATCTTGTCCAATAACCACTTTTCTTCAAACTGCTTATATGTCTACCATATACTAGTCAGAGACCTTCTTCCAACGTTCCAACACTATTATCTTTTTCTTCTGTATTTGTTTACTTTATTTTGTTTATGTTTTTATTTATTGATTTAATTTTTTAATGGCTAATGGGATTATATTAACTTTGTTACTTTTTTCTTCTAAAATCTGCATTAAAAAAAAAACGTCAAAAAAATCTTTCTCCATAAACCGTATTACTGTTACAGCTTTTTTATAACTGGGACCTTCTTTATTTCTTATTAAGTAAAATTTCTTCTATTCGACCTTTACTTTCTTTTAAATTATACTTGTTTAACTTATATGACTTCTTTTGCCTAAATCAAATTAATTTCATTCTTCTCGTGACTTTTTCAAAAACTCTCTGTCAAACTTTTATTCCCTGGCTACGAAACTTCTTCATCACTACTCACTTGCACTTCATACTTTCTTACTAACATTTCTTATCTATACTTAACGGCTGTCTCTGACTTAACCTAATATAAGTTTTGTTTACATTACATAATTTTTTTTTAATCTAAACTAATAAAAACTAACTTTGACATTTACTTCAAATTTTGACATTTCTCTGAAAATAAAAAATAAAATATTAAATTAAAATAAATTTTGAAATGACCCTTTAAAATACCTTTTCAATATAATATATCAGTTATCATTAAATATAAAGATGTTATATCAATTTAATCTAATGAAATATGCATTAATGTCCTCTTATATGATAATAGAAATAGGGCGTATGTAAAAAACGAAAATACCAGACGTGTACACGTTTGTTTGCAGCATAAAAAAAATAGTAATTTATTTTGGCAGCAGCCTGCGTGCATATATAACAAATAAAATATATATATATATTTAATTATTCCAAATTACTATTGGTTTTTTTACTTTATTATAAAACAAAACTGTATTTGAATGTTCAACCATCCAAATTAATTTTTCTATACAAAAAAAACAACGACTAAGTGTATCTTTAATTATCCATTAACTTCCTTATAACTAAACTTATCTGGATATCTAAGGCTGAGGCCGCACTGCAAGTGGGTAGTGGCTAGGTTGGATGGTGGTGGGTAGCGGTAGGAGGGTAGAGGGTGGATGTATATCGGCCGCACTGCGAGATATATTTTATTCCATCCACCGTCTGTTTTTATAGTTCCACAGTGTAAAATGTCAATCTCCAGAAAATTACTTTTAAGTGAGTGTAGTCCTTATGTACGGAATGAGATCATGTCTAATGTGAGGTCTATGTGGGTGCATCAGTATTATAACGACAGACAGTGCGATGGTGAATTTTTGCGTGTATGTAAAAAAATAAGAAGTTATCCTGATCAGTTTTATAAGTATGCAAGTTAACAACAAAAGTATAACTCAGAAACACACAGTTATAATAATTAAAAACACAAGGTAGCTCAAGGAAATTTGTCTTATGACGAAACACCGTCCTTGGTGAGTCGATGGAATTAACCAACTGGACTGTTTACCTAGCGACACGCCAGGCGACTCGCTAGGCGGTATCCATCCGGTGGAAGGAGCAATGCGGTCGAGTCCATTCCAAAGCACGCTGCAATAATTTGCCTCGCGGGTCGCTTGGAGGGTAGCTACTATCTACCCGCGAGGTAACCATCCTGCAGTGCGGCCTTAGGTAAGAGATACGGGAACTTCCCAGTTAAGGCACTTCCAAAATGGTTCACCAAGATTGGATCAAGTTGATGACACCGGTAAGTTATTTATTCAGTCGATTGATATAAATCCTTCAGCGTTTTACGGTAATGATATTAAAGAATAAAAACCCTAAAATAAAATTTTATCTCTAATATCAGTAGGCAGGTTTAAAATCAGATTAGTTTTCAGACAAAAAGAAAAATGTTTAACAACTGATTCAAAATAAATTTATTTTTTTCTTGTCGGCTCTAAGCTATCAGCCAAAAACAATCATAAAAATTACTTGAAATAATACTCAAAAAAAAACATTAAAATATTTGATTTATGTAATACGTAAATTAAATTAATTTTAAACATCTATAAAGAAATTTTAAACTGATTTGGCATGAAACTTTATAAATAAGTGTAACCCCCCAAAAACTGGCTTAGGACCAATTTCAATTTTACTTGAAAATAAATCGTAAAAATAATATAAAAACTAAGTACTTGGTTACATTGATTAGTATTTTCAAGATACTCGTGACTAACTGCGGTAAAGAAAGGTCGTGGATCTTCAAAAAAATAATATTTAAGAGTATTGTTCACTATAAATGGGCGCCAGGTAAATTTTCCCCAAGAATCTGAACTGTGCTATCAGATGAATCTTTTAATTTACCAAAAAGTCATTGAATTAATGCGTTCCAAAGTACCAACAATTAAATTCAAACAAAACAAGATTAATTAACACTTTATTCTATAATCACTAAACCTGTCATAAAAATTAAAATATAGTGTAATAACTAAAAGCAAATAAAGCATTTGAAAATAGCAATAAGCATAGAAAAAGCATCTACCTTAATATGCCACTCGACATGCCACAATTAACATATAATATTATATTAAAATCTACCAATGGCTTCTAAGGTGTAATAGATAAGGCCAAACACAGGAAAAAAAAATAAATTAATGAGTTTATATCAATTTGATATAGCAAATTATCATACCGCTTGAGCTCAACCGACATGCGCCACAAAAGAAATAATTAGCAAATCTACTGATACGTAACCGCTAACCTTAGTTACCCTTTTAACATTATAAGTAAAATTAAAAAAGAAATTATCTATTTAATTTACTATAAAGAGAAAGAAATTTGAACTAATATGTTATAAGTTACTATAGTATGCTTTAAAATAAGGTAAACCATAAACCGAAAAGCAAGTGCATTAATCAATCTTTTTTTTTGTATGAGCAGGTATATACTAGGCAGCACTATCATAAAAATAAAAAAAATAAAAAGAAATAAGCGCTACGATTCATGAAGAAGGTACTAAAATTAATAATGCAAAATGCAAAATAGATAAAAATCCAGCGAGGGCAGGTTATCTGCTGTCCATTAATTCATTCAAGAACAGACATGAAGGGTATAGAGGGAACCATATAACAATTCATTTCTTTGTCCCAAAAAGTTCTACATGGTCGACATCATCACGACCAACCAACCGCACATTGACAAAATAGCATCAAATAGGTGGCTTGCTGACGGTATCTTGTTCCCAGAGACTGAAAGATTTATGATGGCCATTCACGATCAAGTAATTAATACGAAAAACTACAAAAAATTTGTTATCAGGGACCAAACTATTACATCGGACAAGTGTAGGCGGTGCCAACAAACGTCGGAAACCATACAACACATCACATCAGGATGTTCAACAATAGGCAACACGGATTATTTACGCAGGCACAACCAGCTGTATAATATTATCCACCAGAAAGTGGCCAACAAATATGGACTGCTGCACACCTATACACCGTATTACAAGTACAATCCACAGGTAGTGCTCGAGAATGCAGATTTTAGACTCTACTACGATAGGTCCATTATCACCGATAGACAGGTGACGAATAATCGACCCGCCATTATAGTAGCGGATAAAAAAGCTAATTCAGTGCTGCTAGTCGATGTTGCAGTTCCAAACAACAACAATATTTTGGACAAATATAATGAAAAGATAGCAAAGTACACCGATCTTGCCATAGAAGTGGGACAGATGTGGCTTGCAGAAAAAGTGGAGGTGGTATAGATCATCGTATCATCAATTGGACTCATCCCCAAAAGTCTTGAAGACAGTCTTAATAAACTCGATCTTCATAAAAACACTTTTATTGAATTACAAAAAGCGGCAATTTTAAATACATGTCACACTGTTCGGAAATTTTTTAATATGTAAATTTTGAGCCTAATCCCATTTACGTTTACACTCGGGATAGGTAAATATTACCAGCGAAAGCTGACTAAGTGCATAAGTCTTTTGATAATAATAATAATAGATAGATATGTTTATTGACCAAAATAAGATACAAAAAATTGTACATGTAGGTCACAACTGGCTAAATTGTAAAGTTTAGAAACAACAATGAAATACATCAAAAATACAAAAAAAAATCTATAACCTATTTGTACTACATCTAGCAATCACCACACACTATAAAATATACGAAACTAACGCTATTACAAAAAACCAATATGTTATTTAAAAAACTGACAATACTCTTCTATGCTATAAAAACATTCATTAAGCAGGATGTCCCTGACAAACTTCTTAAATCTTAAACCAGTCATATTTCTAACATCAATATTTCTATAGTGCTTCTCCAGCAAGTTGAATAGGCGCAAATCCAACTTATTACATTTGGTCACTCTTAGCCTGGACCAGGGAAGGACGAGACTCCCCGCATTCCTTGTATTGTAATTATGAATGTCTGCATGTGAATTGAGCAAAGGAAGTTTCCCATGAATAAATACCAGTATTTCTAAAATATATAAACAAGGTAATGGCAGAATCCCGTACTTCTTAAAGAGGGGTCTGCACGGGGTAGTGTAATCCGCAGCATCAACCACACGTAATGCAGCCTTTTGAAGTCTAAAAACCTTCCAAGATGAAGCTGCGTTGCCCCATAGTGCGACACCATAAGATAAATGGCTGTGAACGATAGCATAATATACAGTTTTTAAAATCTGGTTACCAAGGCAGTGACTCATTTGTCGCAAAGCGTATATTTGAGTGGAGAGTTTCGAGCACAAATTGTCAATATGAGTAGACCAGTTCAAACCAGCATCAAGGGTAATTCCCAAAAGTTTTACTGGGTCAGATTTAGCGGAAAGTTTAGCTGCCGTGAAAGTAATCTGTTGAGTTTTTTGTTCATTTAGTTTTAATTCATTGGAAGCAAACCATTGTTCAGCTGTTTTTTTGCATGATGTGCTCGAAACATCACCATCAGTGAGTATAGTTGTATCATCAGCGAACAGGATGCAAGTACCTTGAATGTGTTGCGGCAAATCATTGATATAAATCAAGAATAATACAGGGCCCAAAACTGAGCCCTGTGGAACACCCCTAGACACAGGTGCTATAGAAGAACTAACATCATTATAATATACATACTGCCTCCTGTCCGCCAGATAGGACACAAGCAAATTTAATATATTACCCCTGATGCCGTAATATTCCAATTTATGTATTAAAATATCCAAATTAACACAGTCGAAGGCCTTGGTGAGGTCACACAACATAGCAGAAGTGCTTATACCTCTATCAAGACCCTCAACTATGCAATCCACAACATCGATCATGGCCTGCACAGTAGATTTGCGTTTCCTAAAACCAAATTGTGATGCCGAAAATAATTTATTACTTTCAAAGTAAGAGATAATTTTTTCTTTAAGTAAAATTTCAAAGATTTTTCCTATAACTGGTACAATAGCAATTGGTCTGTAGTTATTGGCATCCTCAATACTTCCTTTCTTATGCATACTTTACTGATTTTAAGCGAATTAGGCCAACAACCCTCTACTATACATTTGTTATACAAGGTACAGAGTGGTTGAATGAGAGACTCTAACGATGACTTAATCATATCGCTGCCAATATCATAAAAATCAAGACAAGAAGATCTTTTTAATAACAATATCGCATTCCTCACATCAGAGTTAATTATCGGGCTCATGAAAAAAGAGTAAGATGGTTTAGGAAATTTGTTTAAAAACTGAGACGAATCTGTAGAACAATTTTCAATTGACTGGATGACTGTATCAGTAATTGAAGTAAAAAATGTATTAAACTCAGCAGAACTCAAAGTAGAATTCACAGAGGTCTTTGATTTTGATTGCCTTTCTGAGTTCACAAGCATCCAGACTGTCTTAGGCTTATTTTTCAGAATTTAGAATTTTATCCGCATAGGCATTACGCTTTTCTCGTCTAATAGCTAATTTGTATTTTTTACGTGACTGAATGTATATTGTCCAATTTTTAATGCTCTTAACCTGATTAAACAGTGCCTTATTATGAAAAACCTGCCTGCGTTGTTTTCGAAGACTCTCATTAAACCACTCGGCACCTCTTTCTCTTACGCGACAAGTTTTAACTGGGAAACACAAATCTACATTGCTACACAAAACGTCTAAAAGTTTCTGACATGAATCGTTAACATTTAAGCTATTCAGTGTCAAATCGGGCCAGTTGACCTCACTCAACCTATAAGCAAATTGATTAAGGTTCGCCGCATTTATAATTCTTTTTTTAACAAACTTTTTAACAGATAATTTTTTCCCTATACGCATAGACATAAATACCCCTAAATGGTCAGCAATATCAATATCATAAACATCTGCCTTGAGCTCTTCCGGGTGTATATTTGTGACCACATTATCTAGGCAAGACTCGGAAGAAGGAGTAATCCTAGTCGGTTGGTGAATGTAGTGCTTCAATCCAAACATTGCAAATATATTGTTTAAATCTTTCACATGATCGGTATTCCCATCAATGTCTAAATTAAAATCACCAATCAAGCTAATGAATTTGTATTTAGTAGTAAACGAACTAAGCAAGTTAAAAATTTTCTCCTTAAATATTGCAATATTACCACTGGAGGAAGACCTATATACCGCAAATAAAATAGAATTTTCATTAACCAATTCGACTGCACAGAACTCCGCGTGTCGGGATAAAGAATAATTGAAACAATCAATACTTTTTAAGTTCACTTTATTATTACTAAAAATCGCGACTCCCCCGTGCTCACCCTTACCACGACAGTAAGATGAAATGAGATTAAAGTTATTAATATTAACAGTCGACAACTCCGGCAAAGTGAGCCAGTGCTCGGATATGCAGATAATATCAAATGTTTTATTTCCCAATGAAGTGTTCAATTCAACAAGTTTATTGCTTAAACTTTGGGTATTGATATGTAGAACTGAACAAATATTATCCCTGGATGAAACACACTTTACCGAATTTTTGACAAATTCTTTATTTTTTACTAACTTGGAGTTTTCTAGAAGGAAAAAATCGGTTAAGAACTACCCCATGTGGCCAAATGTTGCTAACCAAAATATTAGGCGATTCACTCTCCAATAACGAGATCTTAAAAGAAGAATACAGTTCTGGATTTCTTGAGTTTAATTTTTGAATTCTAATGCTAGAAGCAAACTGAGCTAAATAATTTGTTAAGACTTGTATCTACATCAAAATTTGTCGCATGAAAATAGTGATATACATTTTTAGGCGCCTCCGAAGCCTTAAGAGCACAAGCAGTAGAATTTTGCAAAGATCCAACTAGTAAGCTCCTAGAGAACTTACTCCTTCTACCCACATCGTGCCTAGATTGATGTGGATGAATATCATCATTTAAATTTATTACAGAATTACAAGTACGTTGGGCGTGTACATCTTGCAAAGCTCCAGAAACAGCGGTTTTCCAAATTCTTCCTGTCGTTTCCGTCGGCTTTTGCACAATTTGCTGGTTTTCCACCCTCACCGCGCAAGTTGAATTATCATCATTAGCATTACAATGTGCTTCTTGTGTGTTATTGGCTGCAAACGAGGGTAAGGATGATGAAATATTGCTGTTTAAAAACTTCAACATTTCAACCTGCTCGGAGAGTGCTTTTATGGCTATTTTCTGATTTTCAATGACCATGTCCTTATCCCTTAAAATTCTTTCAAGATAGGAAATTCTAATAACATCACTATTTTCATTATCATTTTTTTGAAAAACAGTTACTTGATCGTCCAATTTATTTTCACTTAATCCATCAGTAATTTTGGTACTTGTTGCATCAGACACGTTGGCTCCCTCACAACAACAATTACAGGTATTGTCATCAATTGCTATGGCATTTTTAATAGCACCTATGCAACTTTTATGGGACATCACCCCACAGACGACACATTTAAGACCCGATGTCACTTTATTTTTGCATCTTTTACATTTATTTGAATCCATATTGTCCAATTTCCTCAAAAACCGAAAACTGTTCAGTAAACACAGGCAAAAAAACTAAGAGATAAACTTAAACCCGTCTATCAATGTATAGACTTAAAAAATGTGTACTTACAGTTTGTCAAATTGTTGCTAAAACCAACACAAAACAAAATTTAATAAAAGACTAACCGTGGTGGAATTAATCCGGTCGCAGTACAAAAACTATGTAAACAGTAAAGGTTTTATCGATGTTTCCAAGTTGATAAACTACTTGGTTACTGGTAAATAATGCAAATTTTTCATCACAAACACTTCCACAGGTTGATATAGTCCTTTAAGACACATTTCTGCACTTTAAACAATTTTTACTAACTTAAAACCACTATAAACGACATTGATCAGAGAATAACCAATTTAAAGGTGTATACCGGAAAACAATTCCCACACAATAATAATAATAATAATAATAATAATAATAATAATAATAATAATAATAATAATAATAATAGATAGATAGATAGATAGATAGATAGATGGTTTATTGACCCCATTCACATACATAGTACATTAGAAGTCAGTACATCATATGAATAACATTTTACAGAGTAAACATATTAAGAATAGTATAGTGTTGCATATGACAAATTTGAAATATAAAAAAATAAAAATATTAGAAAGTAAAAATTTTACATAAACTACAGACATAAATTTCACAAAGTTAAAAATTGGAGTATTATATAGTTGATGTATGACAATTTTAAAATATAAAGAATAAGATAAGAAATAATAGAAATTAAAATTAAAATTAAACAAAACGTATAAATATATAAGCATCAACCCCAAGTTTTCAATTCCTCCAAAAACTCATTAACTGTATAGAAACAATAATTCAAAAGAAAAGTCTTAGCAAAATGTTTGAATTGAACCCTCGTCATATTACTTATATTTATATGTTCAAAATATTTTACAAATGAATTATACAATGTAACATCTAACTTATTGTTTTTTGTTGTTTTCAGCCTAGATTTGAAAATAACAATGTCCTTACTATTTCTAGTATCATAATTATGAACATCTGCATGTTTAGTCAGAACATATCGATTTTTATGTGTTTCAATTAACACTTCCAAAATATACAAGCACGGAAGCGGCAATATTTCAAGTTTTTTGAATATTGTTTTACAATGAGTTTTTCTTGGTGCATTGTAAATTATTCTAACCACAGTTTTCTGCAGCACAAATACTTTGTGCACTGATGTGCTGTTACCCCATAGTATAATACCATATGTTAAATTGCTATGAAACAGTGAATGATATACAGACTTTAACAAATGTGTTGGTATACATGATTTTAATTGACGAATTACAAAAATTTGGCTTGCTAATTTTGAACATAGGTAGTCAACATGAGGTGACCAACTTAAGTATGTATCCAAATGAATGCCCAGTAATTTAACTGGCTCTGATTTTATAGCCCATTTATCTAAACTGAAAAGAATGTGTTTGGTTTTAGTGTCGTTGAGTTTCAACTTATTTGCCAGGAACCACTGATTCAACATAATATTATCACCAGCTTGTGTACCATCAGATAAAGTTGTAGTATCATCAGCGAATAAAATGCAAAATGTGTCAATAGCCTCTGGCAAATCATTAACAAATATTATAAAAAGGATTGGACCTAAAATCGAGCCTTGAGGAATACCGTTGTCTATATTACGTAAATCAGAATGCTTGTTTCCACAAACAACATACTGTTTTCTATTGCTTAAGTAAGATGTTAATAATTTGTGTGCGTTTCCCCTAATACCATAAAATTCCAGTTTATTCAGGAGTAAATCAGCTGGAACACAATCGAAAGCCTTCGTTAAGTCGCATAACGTGGCAACAGAGTTGACGCCTTCCTCTAGTTTCTCTACAACTTCCTCCAAAAGTCGAAGAAGAGCACGTATGCATGACTTGTTTTTGCGATAGCCGAATTGAAATTCCGTTAGAAGTGACTTATCTTCTAAATAATTGATTAATTTTTCTTTAACTGTCAATTCAAATATTTTGTTAATCGTCGGTAGAATTGCTATGGGTCGGAAATTTTCTGGAGAATCCATATCACCATTTTTATATAATGGTATTATTTTCGTTATTTTAAAGCAGTCAGGCCAAGATCCTTCTTCAAAACATTTATTAAATAAAATTGTAAGTGGATATGTCAATGATTGTATACAACGTTTCAATATTTTGCTATTTATATTGTAAAAATCTAAACATGACGAATGACTCAATTTCAATATTGCCTCCTGGACGTCACTTTCCAAGATTGCACTCATAAAAAATGAGAATGCAGGTTTATTTAATTTATTTAAAAAGAAACTCGACTCGTATTGAGAATCACCAAGGGATTTTAATACTATTCCCGATACCGATGTAAAAAAGTCATTAAACTTTTGCGGTGATATATCGGTCTGTTTGGTTTTATTAATTTTAGTTCTTCTTTCCGAATTTACGATTGTCCAGCATGTTTTATTTTTATTATCCGAATCTTTTATTATCTTTGAGTAGGCTAGCTTCTTATAATAATAATAATAATAATAATAATAATAATAATAATAATAATAATAATAATAATAATAATAATAATAATAATAATAATAATAATAATAATAATAATAATAATAATAATAATAATAATAATAATAATAATAATAATAATAATAATAATAATAATAATAATAATAATAATAATAATAATAATAATAATAATAATAATAATAATAATAATAATAATAATAATAATAATAATAATAATATTTAACACCAATGAAAAGCTGTTCTACAGACAACTTAGTAGTGCCGGAACAAACAACTACCACAATCTTCCAAGTAAGGATGAACTTTTTGACTATTGGTCTTCCATATGGTCCAATCCTCAAAAACACAACGAGGGCGCAGCATGGATAGAATCCGAAGCGGACAAATCAAACATTGCTCCAATGATGTTTGATAACATCACAACAGCTGATTTAAACCAAGCTATAGGACAGATTAATAGTTGAAAAGCTCCAGGAATTGATAACATCCAAAATTTCTGGTACAAAAAATTTAGCAGCTTACACGAAGTATTGGCATCGAAATTTACACATATTCTTCAACATCCAGAAGACATTCCTGCCTTTCTTACTCATGGTTTAACCCATATGCTTCCCAAAACAGCTAACACACAGGATCCTTCCCAGTATAGACCAATCACATCTTCCAATCACGTCTTCCAACGCTTTACAAGATATTAACATCATGCATTACTAACAGAATTTACAGGCATGTGGACCAAAATAACATCTTGGAAGAGGAGCAAAAGGGATGTAAACGTGGTCACCAGGGTTGCAAAGAATAGCTTATTATCGACTCTGTTATCCTAAGGAAAGCGCAAAAGCAATGTCGCAACATCTCGACTGCTTTTGTAGACAACCGTAAGGCATTTGACAGCGTACCTTATTCCTGGGCTAGTCCACTGTGGTTCTGTTTGGCAATGAATCCACTCTCTACCATGCTCAACAACACTAAACTTGGCTTCAATCTTAAGATAAATAAAAATACTAACTGCACCATCTCCCACCTCCTTTATATGGATGACATCAAAATTTTTGCTTCCAATCAGCAACAAATCCAACACCTTCTGGATATAACCGAAAGGTTCTCCAGTGATATACACATGGAATTTGGTTTAGATAAGTGCAGAACCTTAAACATCGAAAAGGGAAAAATTGTCAATGGAGATGTGGCGCTACCTAGTGGAGATATAATCGCTGCCATGCAGAATGGGGAAACCTATAAATACTTGGGATTTCAACAAGCCAGATTGTTAGACCAAAAACAGTCCAAGGCTAAAATCAGGGATGAGTTTTCACAAAGGGTAAGTTCCCTACTAAAATCTGAGTTGAACGCAGGAAATCTAAACCGAGCCATTAATACATATGCCGTACCTGTGTTGACCTATTCTTTCGGTATTTTACAATGGACAAAAACCGAATTGAAAGATATTCAGAGAACAACCCGAACTATGATGACAAAGTACAGATGTCACCATCCAACATCGTCAGTGCTTAGAACAACACTACCGAGAAAGGAGGGAGGAAGAGCTTTATGCGACATAATAAATCTACACAACAAACAGATAAATAAATTGCGAGACTTCTTTGTTACCAAATCACTGTCATCGAATTTACATAAATCTGTCATAGGAACAGATAAGAAATACTCGCCTCTAAATTTAGCAGACCCTAATATGGATTTAGACATAACAACTGATGCTGAAAAACAAGTAAAATGTCTCTGTTCCCAGAGACTGAAGGATTTATGATGGCCATTCAGGATCAAGTAATTAATACGAACAACTACAAAAAATTTGTTATCAGGGACCCAACCATTACAACGGACAAGTGTAGACGGTGCCAACAAACATCGGAAACCATACAACACATCACATCAGGATGTTCAACCATAGCCAACACGGATTATTTACGCAGGCACAACTAGCTGTGTAATATTATCCACCAGAAACTGGCCAACAAATATGGACTGCTAAATACCTATACACCATACTACAAGTATAATCCACAGGCAGTGCTCGAGAATGCAGATTTTACACTCTACTACGATAGGTCCATTATCACCGATAGACAGGTGACGAATAATCGACCCGACATTGTAGTAGTGGATAAGAAAGCTAAATCGGTGCTGTTAGTCGATGTTGCAGTTCCAAACAATAACAACGTTTTGGATAAGTATAATGAAAAGATGGCAAAGTACACCGATCTTGCCATAGAAGTGGGACAGATGTGGCATGCAGAAAAAGTGGAGGTGGTACCGATCATCGTATCATCAACTGGACTCATTCCTAAAAGTCTTGAAGACAGTCTTAAAAAACTCGATCTTCATAAAAACACTTTTATTGACTTGCAAAAAGCGGCAATTTTAAACACATGTCACACTGTTCGGAAATTTTTAAATATGTAAATTTTGAGCCTAATCCCATTTGCGTTTACGCTCGGGATAGGTAAATATTAACAGCGAAAGCTGAGTAACTGCATAAGTCTTTTGATAATAATAATAATAATAATAATAATAATAATAATAATAATAATAATAATAATAATAATAATAATAATAATAATAATAATAATAATAATAATAATAATAATAATAATAATAATAATAATAATAATAATAATAATAATAATAATAATAATAATAATAATAATAATAATAATAATAATATATATGGATATAACTGAAAGGTTCTCCAGTGATATACGAATGGAATTTGGTTTAGATAAGTGCAGAACCTTAAACATCGAAAAGGGAAAAATTGTCAATGGAGATGTGGCGCTACCTAATGGAGATATAATCGCTGCCATGCAGAATGGGGAAACCTATAAATACTTGGGATTTCAACAAGCCAGATTGCTAGACCAAAAACAGTCCAAGTCCAAAATCAAGGATCAGTATACACAGAGGGTTTGTTCATTACTAAAATCCGAACTGAATGCAGGAAACCTTAACCGAGCAATTAATACATATGCCGTACCTGTGTTAACTTATTCGTTTGGGATTCTACGATGAACAAAAACTGAATTGGAAGATATTCAGAGAACAACAAGGACTATGATGACCAAGTACAGATATCACCATCCAACATCGTCAGTACTCCGAACAACACTACCGAGAAAGGAGGGAGGAAGAGCTCTATGCGACATAATCAATCTACACAACAAGCAGATAAATAAATTACGAGACTTCTTTATTACTAAATCAACATCATCTAATTTACACAAATTTATTGTAGGAGCAGATAAAAATTATTCCCCTCTAAATTTAGCAGGTCCTAATGTGGATTTAGAAATAACAACGGATGCTGAGAAACACGTAAAATGGGCCCAAAAAGCTCTACATGGTCGACATCATCACGACCTTAACCAACCACACATTGACAAACTAGCATCAAATAGGTGGCTTGCTGACGGTACCTTGTTCCCAGAGACTGAAGGATTTATGATGGCCATTCAGGATCAAGTAATTAATACTAACAATTACAAAAAATTTGTTATCAGGGACCCAACTATTACATCGGATAAGTGTAGACGGTGCCAACAAACGTCGGAAACCATACAACACATCACTTCAGGATGTTCAACCATAGCCAACACGGATTATTTACGCAGGCACAACCAGCTGTGTAATATAATCCACCAGAAACTGGCCAATAAATATGGACTGCTAAATACATATACACCCTATTACAAATACAACCCACAGGCAGTACTGGAGAATGCAGATTTTAGACTCTACTACGATAGGTCCATTATCACCGATAGACAGGTGACGAATAATCGACCCGACATTGTAGTGGTGGATAAAAAAGCTAATTCAGTGCTGCTAGTCGATGTTGCAGTTCCAAACAACAACAATATTTTGGACAAATATAATGAAAAGATAGCAAAGTACACCGATCTTGCTATAGAAGTAGGGCAGATGTGGCATGCAGAAAAAGTGGAGGTGGTACCGATCATCGTATCATCAACCGGACTTATTCCGAGAAGTCTTGAAGATAGTCTTAAAAAACTCAGTCTTCATAAAAATACTTTCATTGATTTGCAAAAAGCGGCAATTTTAAATACATGTCACACTGTTCGGAAATTTTTAAATGTATAATCTTTGAGCCTAATCCCATTTGCGTTTACGCTCGGGATAGGTAAATATTACCAGCGAAAGCTGAGTAAGTGCATAAGTCTTTTGATAATAATAATAATAATAACCCCGTGTGGGTAACGGGTTGTAGAATATGCCCACGGAACCTCCTGCCTGTCGTAAAAGGCGACTATCTGGAGCATCTGTCCTTCCTAGTTCCATCTCCAACCCTATAAGTCCCAATCACATACTAACAGTACCTACCCCCTTCCCCAACTTAAGAGGAGTAAACCTCAGGTAAAATCCGGAATCTTAAGGTGTAAGAAATCGTGCTGATAGATGAATGGCCACCTGGAGTTGGTCGTTAACGATTCCTTGTGAGTAACTGGCGCACCTCACTTGAAAATAGCCGGGTTGCAGATACTGGAGCTGGATCTGTAACTGTTTTTGAACAGCTTCAATCACATACGAATCAGGAGAAGACGGTTCCACCTCGGTTCCTGATCGTTAAGAAAAAGGAAGGGGATTTTGCTAATGCAAATCCCTTTCAAATTAAGGAGAAGTTAAAAAAGTGCAAAAAGTTAAAGAAGGCCTACTAATTTAAACAGTTTCGGCAGCCCAATCAAGACGAATAAGCCAGATAACAAAATTTTTAGATTTTGATGTTGAAGTGATTCCACACTCTAGACTGAACTATTCTAAAGGTATAATATATTGTAGAGATTTATTAAATTGTACGGAAGCAGAAATCCTGAACGAAACCAAGGACCAAGGTATAATTGCAGTAAAGAGAATTAAATCGAAACGAGACGGAGAACTTAAAGATACCCCAAATCACATTTTAACCTTTAATACGCCAAAACTCCCAAAAGAAGTTAAAGTAGCTTTTTTACAAACTTTCGGTCCGCCCATTTATTCCCTCACCACTGAGATGTTTTCGATGTCAACTTTTCGGGCACACTTCACTATCATGCACAAAAGAACAAATTTGTATATGTGGTCAGCCTTTACATACCGGTAATCCATGTCAGCCTCCGTTAAAATGCGTAAACTGTCATGGACCTCACGCTGCCAGATCCAAAGACTGTCCAATATACAAACGAGAGGTCGCAATTCAGGAACTCAAAGTTAAAGAAAACCTATCATATATTGAGCCCGAAGAAAGGTAGTAATTACTAATACTCCGAAGCCAAATACTTCATACGCTGAAGCCAGCCGCAATATCTCCTCTGCAAATACCGCGAGTAATAATATCAAAGATCTTGTAAACGACATGGTACCCATAATAATTAACGAGATTAAGAAACACTTACAATTAAACCCTTTAATAATGTCACAATATCCCAAACCCGTCTCTAGTCTATCCCAACACGAATTATCCCAGTCATAATTCCAAAACGAAATAGAGCTGATAGTTCTGAAGCTGAGTCAGTAACAAGCGAAACGCAAAGTAATAGTAGCAAGAAAAAAAAGAAACCGGGATGGCCCAAAGGCAAGCCTCGGCGAAACCATCGTATCAATGAAAATAATCCAGAAAGCAGTCAAAAGTCAGACATGTCCTTTTAAATTTATTTAACTAAAATATTGAATAGTATTTCATTCGTTTATTTATACAAAGATATTTCTACCAATAATTTTACAAATATATATTTATTACACCTTTTTATCAATTATTCTATATAATCTATACATTGTGTTTGTTCATAATATACATTTTATTTATATATATTTTAATAATTTTAAAAAGAATCTCTGCCAAAAAACATAAAATTTCATATTCATTTTCGACCATTCAATTAATATAATTCAATGGAATTGTAACGGATGTAAGGCACACTATCCTGAAATAAAACAAATGCTGGTGGAGAAATCACCTATAATGATATGCTTACAGGAGACACATTTAAAGCCAGGAGAAATGTTCTCAACAAGAGGATATAACTCTTTTCGTTGTGAGGTAGACCCAAACATAAGGGCTAGAGGAGGGGTGATGATTTTATTAAAAGATAACTTGAACTTCAGTGAAGTCCCACTAAACACAAACCTTCAAGTAGTTGCAATACGTATTCAATACCCACAAAAAATTACGATTTGTAATATTTATTTACCGGATACTAAGTGGAGCTACGCTGAAATGGAAAATCTGTTTCAACAGTTAACACCTCCTTTCCTAATAGTAGGTGACTTCAATTCGCACAACACACTGTGGGGATCAAATAAAACAGATGCCAGAGGAAGAACAGTAAAGCAACTAGTAGATGAATTTGATCTAACCATATGAAATACTGGGGATGGTACATACATAAACACCAGATCAAATAATATGTCAGCTATAGATCTTTCAATATGTACACCAGATATAACCCCTTTAATAAAATGGAGCGCATTAGGAAAATACGCATATGAACATTTACCAATAGCTATCGAATTTGCGAATAGGTTTGCGAACAATATAACTATTCAAAGGTGGATATTGAAGAAAGCTGACTGGAATAAATACACAAGCGTATTAGAACATCAAAATACTATGCAACCACTCTTGTCAGTTGAGGAACAAGTCGAAAAAATAACAGAAAGTATAAAGTTAGCTGCAAATGAATCAATACCAAAATCAGGAGGTATACAAAGAAAAAGAAATGTCCCCTGGTGGAAAAAAAATGTTGCTATTGCAATTAAAAATAAACATAAGGCATTTAATATCTTCAAAAAGCGTCCAACAATGGAAAACCTACTAGAATTTAAAAGACTAAAAGCAAAAGTAAGATATATTGTAATAAAAAGCAAAAAGGAGAGCTGGAACGAATATTTAGTCACCATTAGACATGATACACCAATGACAGAAGTTTGGGAGAAAACTAGGAAGATAATTGGAAAAAGCTTTCAAGCAGTCTTTGACTATAAACAACATTTCCGTATGTGACCCACAACAAATAGCTGAATGTTTTAGTAGACAATTTGAAGAAGTAAGCGCGTCAGACAACTACAGTCAAAGATTTAAAAACATAAAATTTCAACAAGAAAATATACGATTAGACTTCTCTAGCGAACAAGACTACTCGTATAATGTCCCTTTTACATTAGCAGAAGTGGAAGAAGCACTCCGCTCAGCAAAAAACACTGCACCGGGTTGTGATGACATCACATACGAATTAATTGAACAACTTCCTGAAATAATAAAGGAACAATTAGTTTATACATATAATCAAATATGGGAAACACATACCTACCCAAGCAAATGGAAAACAGCCATAGTAAAACCTATTCCCAAATTTGGCAAAGATCTACAAAACCCCTCAAGCTATCGACCTATATCACTAACCTGTTGTTTAGGAAAAGTTCTGGAAAAAATTGTCGCAAATAGGCTAATGTGGACATTGGAAAATAAGAAGTTATTATCACAATATCAAATGGGCTTTAGAAAAAACCGTTCAACAATGGACCATTTGGTTTACATGGAACACGAAATCCAAACTGCCTTTGCCGAAAGGAAACATATGCTGGCAGTATTTTTTGATTTGGAGAAAGCATACGACACAACGTGGAGATACGGAATATTGAAAAAGATGTATGATTGGGGCTTTAGAGGGGAGTTGCCAAAGTTTGTTGACAGCTTTCTCTCCGATAGATTATTCAAAGTTCAATTCAATCAAACGATGTCAGAGACAAGGACAATGCAAAATGGTATCCCTCAGGGTTCTCCTTTGAGTGCTATTCTCTTTGCAATAGCTATAAACGGGATATTCGAAAACGTATCCGAAGAAGTGGGGAAAAGTTTGTTTGTGGATGATATAGCCATATTTGTCAAAGGGTATCCAACCGAAAATTTAGAAAAGCAAGTCCAGCAGGCAGTGGACCAAATCGCAGAAAATGCAGAAAATAGTAGTTTTAAATTTTCTATAGAAAAAACCCACCTCCTTCACTTTTGCAGATTAAGAAAACAACACAGGGAACCTAACATCAACTTGTATGAGGCAAATATTATACAATAAAATTCCTCAAAATTTTTGGGTCTAATATTAGATAGAAAGTTATACTGGAAGGAACACATTCAATATGTGGCGGATCAATGTTATGGAAGGTTAAATTTCATCAGAGTGATGGCACATTTAACTTGGGGCTGCGACAGGAAAATGTTAATAACACTATACAAATCAATCATTCTCTCTAAAATAGATTACGGGTCAATAATTTATTCATCCGCACGGAAATCGAAGCTACACATTTTAGAATCGATACAAGGACAAGCTTTAAGATTTGCATTAGGAGCATTCAGAACAAGTCCATATTTTAGTTTATGCAGTGAAACGGGTGTGCCTCCATTAATATATCGGAGACAACAACTGTTAAGTAATTATGCAGTTAAGATGTGGTCACAACAGTCACACCCAGTACATTCTAAGATGTTCCCAAAAGAACAGTTGGACGTGTTTAAGGGTCGAAGCACTATTACCAGGCCAGCAACTCGAGGAATTCATGAATTAATGGAAAGCTTAGAAGAGGAATTAAACGACACGTACCCTATTGATGAATATGAAACTGCACCATGGACAAATAATAAGCCACAGGTCTACAAGGAATGCACTATTTATAAAAAACAAGATAACACTAAAGCTATTTATCTGACAGAAATTAATTACATACGGGAACAACAAGGACAATGTCACCTTATCTATTCTGATGGTTCGAAAACAGATAAAGGGTGTGGAAGTGCATTTATATGTAACAATCAAGCATTCTCTTGGACTCTTCCCCGGAATTCGAGTGTATATACGTGCGAATTATATGCAATATGGCAATCCTTGAAATATATTGACCAACAGGGTAACCACACTACATTAATATTATGTGATTCTCTTAGTTCACTTCAGGCTCTTGAAAACATTTTCAACAACGATTCGTTGATCAAAAGAATTCAGGCTTCATTAAGTTGGCTTCAAGAACAGGGTAAGACAGTAAAATTTATGTGGATACCCAGTCATGTGGGGATTCAAGGCAACGAAATAGTAGACGAAGCCGCCAAGCAAGCAGCGAATAGGGAAGAAGTAGAAGACATACCTATACGTTTTCAAGATCAACAAAATCACTTGAAAAAAAAATATTACAAAACTGGAGAAGTAAATGGATAAGTCAACAAACTCAACTTAGAGAAATAAAGCCATCAATTGAGAGAGAAGACACGTTTACAGAATTTAGCCGAAAGGAACAAACCATACTGACAAGGCTAAGAAGAGGTCACACAAGACTGACTTCAAGCTATATGCTGAGTGGACAAAGGCAACCACTTTGCAATGCCTGTCGAACCCCAATAACAGTTCAACATGTTCTAATAGATTGTCCCAAATATGCAATTAGCAGGCTACAACTATGCTCACCCAACAGTATAAAAGAAAATTTAAATAGTAAAAAGGCAGCAAAAAAAGTACTTTCCTTTCTTAGATTAACTAAATTGTATAGAGATATTTAGGAAAAAAGGGAACCACTTTCACCTTTCTATGGGCTAATAATTCGAAGTAGTTGATGCCCATACGCACAAAATAATAATAATAATAATAATAATAATAATAATAATAATAATAATAATAATAATAATAATAATAATAATAATAATAATAATAACCCCGCACGGGGTAATACAACAGTATTACTTGGGGAGCAACGCCCCCACGGGTTAACCGAGTTATCCCCAGGGTGCCAGACTAGCAATCTGACACCTTGAGCTAAAGACTGCTCCTGTAACACGCAGCCAAGCCTCGGATGCTGGTGGAGGAGGCTCTGCTCCTACCAGCGGGAATGCACAGCGCCTAGTTGAGAACCGCGAAGCGAGTGGCGCGATCCAACGAAAAGGAACCACAAGGTCCGCACGAACCCCAAAAGTGGAAACAAGCTTGGTCACCCAGCAATCTGAGCGACCCGCTAACTCCACTACGGTACAAGGACGTATGCGATGGACACGAACTATGAATATAAATCTCATGTACGCATACTACAAAGCTACAGACTTAGAGAAAAATAAGATCGGCTTTAGAGAAAGACTTGAAACAGTATGGAACGAAGATCACCCAGAAAACAAACTGACTGCTCAACGATTATCTGATCAAGTAAGATCTATCCTCAAACGAAAAGCTCTATCAGACGCTGAGCTTGAGTCCATTAAGGAAAATATGAGAAGGAGATCGATTAGGGAGAGAAGCAACATGGCTCATCCCCAGCAAGAGGAAATGGTCACCAGTATCAATGATCAACAGGAGATGGACCAGGAGCTTATGGATCTTTTTATAGAATATAATCTCAAGTTCCAAGGAATTCCCCTCGAGAGCAGACCGAAACTACCAAAAATGACTCTAAACAAGGGTGTCCGTAACACTACAGCCAGAATGAACTGTACACTCATTACTATTGCTAACACGAGTTCAGATCTGCTAGAGACTTGCCACATGGTATATTGTGCAGGGGCTGCAATATCTAGCATATACCACAAAACAAAATTAACCAAACATCCAATACCTAAATCTGCCGCTATTCCTCCTTGGGAAAAGAGGCTTCTGGAAAGAATTAATACCCTCAGAACCAAAATAGGTACTCTACATACTTACCTCAATACACAAAATCCTAGCAAAAAAGTAAAAAAGAAAGCGGTTACTATTGCAGCCCTCGCTAAAATCAAAATTCGAGATCCTCGGTTTCGAGATAAGCTTTTAGTATATCTTGATTCTTTAAAACAGAAGTTAGCAGCATTTGGAAACCGTATTAGAAGGTATAAAAAAAGGACGCAACGATATAGCCAAAATAAAACCTTTTCTCAGACTCCCAAAATGTTCTACAGACAATTGGAACAAGGTACCTCTCAAATGACAAATCAAGATAGGCCAAACGAACAAATCATGATTCAGTTTTGGAATGAAATATGGAGCAATGACGTCGAACACGACAGCACGGCTTATTGGATCCAAAAGGAAAAAGAAAAGTTAACACAACTGCCTAACATGATTTGCACCTCAATTACAGAAGAAGATGTTAGATCAACAATTAAAAAATTAAAAAACTGGTCTGCACCTGGGGTAGATGGGATTTTTAACTATTGGTGGAAAACTATGCAT
The DNA here is from genome assembly GCA_035357415.1 of Ophraella communa. Taxonomy (NCBI): domain Eukaryota; kingdom Metazoa; phylum Arthropoda; class Insecta; order Coleoptera; family Chrysomelidae; genus Ophraella; species Ophraella communa. Next base: position 32,429,903 of record CM068995.1, on the reverse strand, counting down.
TGTTTTCACGCAATTATCGCTAAACAATTACAAGAAATATTTGAAAACCCAGCCTTAACACCAAAATACCTTACATTAGGACTAACCCATATGATCCCCAAAAACTCCGATACCAAAGATCCCAAAAATTACAGGCCAATCACATGTCTCCCAACAATCTACAAAATTTTAACTGGCATTTTAAACAGCAAAATTAACCAACATCTTAAACAATACAATATATTGGCATGGGAGCAGAAGGGATGCAAGAAAAAATCAAGAGGAACCAAAGAACTCTTAGTTATAGACAATATAGTGACAAAACAAGTAAAGTCCAAAAACCGTAATCTTTCTGTATCGTGGGTTGACTATCGGAAAGCCTTCGACTCGGTACCACACTCCTGGCTTAGGGAATCATTAAAAATACATAAAATAGACCAAAAAATGATCAACCTCTTGGAACACCTTATGAAGAGTTGGAGAACTATGTTAGACCTTGGAGCCTACAGAACCACTGAAATTAAAATTAAGAGGGGTATTTTTCAGGGCGACAGTTTAAGTCCTTCATGGTTTTGCCTCGCCATAAATGTACTAAGTCAAATGTTAAACAGCAACTTTGGAGGATACAACATAAACAAAGACACGATATTAACACATTTGTTTTACGTTGATGACCTTAAAATTTATGCCAAAAATTTAGAACAGTTAACAGGACAACTAGAGATTGTTAAATCATTTAGTGATGCAATAAAAATGGAAATGTGTATTGACAAATGTGCAGTTATGCAAGTGAAGCGTGGAAAGGTTGTTAACATGAAAAACGTAACCCTTATGGATAATACTGGATAATACACAACCAGTTCTGAGTTATTCATTTGGTATACTTAACTATTCACCTACTGAACTCCAAGCATTGGACCGCCAACTACGAAGCAATTTAACTAAGCATCAGATGTTGCACCCAAACTCGGCCGTTGAAAGACTTTATCTTCCAAGGAGTGCGGGCGGAAGAGGCTTGCTAAACCTGGAGGAAACCTGCAAAAAAGAAAAAAGAAAACTAGCACATTACTTCAAAGAAAAAAAGGTACCTTTCTATAGAAGTCTCATATCCATCGACATCAGATACTCTCCTTTGAATCTAGCTACCGCAATCTCTGAGGAAAAAGAAAAAGAAGAATACAATGAAGTCTTAGAAGGTTCGTGGAAAAGCAAGGCTATGCATGGGCGATTTTATGCCAGCTTGCATCAACCTGTAGTTGACCTAAAGGCAAGCAATACGTATCTGAACTCAGGATACCTATTCCCAGAGACTGAAGGAGCATTATTCGCTATCCAAGATCAAGTAGTCCCCACCAGATACTACAAAAGACACATTCTAAAACAGCAAGTTGAAACAACTAAGTGCCGCTTGTGTAATTCCGAAGAAGAATCGATACAACACCTGATTTCAGCCTGTACTTACCTGGCGCCAACAGCATACACAAGCAGACACAACAGTATGGGAAAGGTTATTCATCAGTTCTTAGCCCAGAAGGTAGGGCTTGTAAACCAAGAATCCCCAATATACAAATATGAACCAAAAAATGTACTGGAGAACGCAACCACCAAAATTTATTGGGATACCCCTATACATACTGACAGAACAGTACAACATAACAGGCCTGACATGATACTAGTTAACAAAGAAACAAAGAAATGCACTTTAATTGATTTTGCTGTTCCCCTAGATGACAACATTAGCAGAACTTACAGAACAAAAAACGAAAAATATGTTCAGCTTGCAGACGAAATTAAGAACTTGTGGAGAATGCAAAATGTAGAAATTAAGCCCCTAATAATAACAGCTAATGGTCTGGTTCACAAGAATACTGTAAAGCACTTGGAGGAGCTTGAAATCCCTAATCATGTCCTAAATTGGATGCAAAAGGCTGTTTTACTGGGAACAACGGCGATCATCCGGAGAACACTCTCTAAGAGATAGATTCAGTTGCCTTGAGCAATCCGGCAGCTGAAAGTTTAGCCACCCATGAGGTGTGAAAAAAAAAAAAAAAAAAAATAATAATAATAATAATAATAATAATAATAATAATAATAATAATAATAATAATAATAATAATAATAATAATAATAATAATAATAATAATAATAATAATAATAATAATAATAATAATAATAATAATAATAATAATAATAATAATAATAATAATAATAATAATAATAGACAACTGAGTAGCGTAGGAACAAACAGCAACGATAATCTCCCAAGTAAGCATGAACTTACTGACTATTGGTCTTCAATATGGTCCAATCCTCAAAAACACAACGAGGGTGCCGAATGGATTCAATCTGAGAAGGATAAGTCAAACATTGCTCCAATGTTGTTTAACAACATAACAACAGCTGAAGTAAACCAAGCAGTAGGAGAAACTAACAGTTGGAAAGCTCCAGGAATTGATAATATCCAAAATTTCTGGTACAAAAAATTTGACAGCTTACACGAGATAATCGCATCAAAATTTACACATATTCTTCAACATCCAGAAGACATTCCAGCCTTTCTTACTCATGGTTTAACTCATATGCTTGCCAAAACAGCTAACACACAGGACCCCTCACAGTATAGACCAGTCACATCTTCCAACGCTTTATAAGATACTAACATCTTGCATTACTAACCGAATTTATAGACATGTCGACCAAAATAACATCTTGGCAGAGGAGCAAAAGGGATGTAAACGTGGTCACCAGGGATGCAAAGAACAACTTGTTATTGACTCTGTGATCCTAAGGCAAGCGCAAAAGCAATGTCGCAACATATCGACTGCTTTTGTAGACTACCGTAAGGCATTTGACAGCGTACCACATTCCTGGCTCTTAAGTGTTTTAAACATCTATAAAGTACATCCCACCATAGTTACTTTTCTTGAAACTTCGATGAAGCAATGGCGAACAAGCCTTCAGGTAAACATTAATGGACAGTATATTAGGACTAACGAAATTGTTATTCGCAGGGGAATATTCCAAGGTGACTCACTTAGTCCACTGTGGTTCTGTTTGGCAATGAATCCACTGTCTACCATGCTCAATGACACAAAATATGGCTTCAATCTTAAGACTAATAGAAACACCAACTGCACCGTTTCCCATCTTCTTTATATGGATGATATAAAAATTTTTGCTGCTAATCAACAACAAATTGAACATCTTCTGGATATAACCGAAAGGTTCTCCAGTGATATACACATGGAATTTGGTTTAGATAAGTGCAGAACCTTAAACATCGAAAAGGGAAAAATTGTCAATGGAGATGTGGCGCTGCCTAATGAAGATATAATCGCTGCCATGCAGCATGGGGAAACCTATAAATACTTGGGATTTCAACAAGCCAGATTATTAGACCAAAAACAGTCCAAGTCCAAAATCAAGGATCAGTATACACAGAGGGTTAGTTCATTACTAAAATCGGAACTGAACGCAGGAAACCTTAATCGAGCAATTAATACATATGCCGTACCTGTGTTAACTTATTCGTTTGGGATTCTAAGATGGACAAAAACTGAATTGGAAGATATTCAGAGAACAACAAGGACTATGATGACCAAGTACAGATATCACCATCCAATATCGTCGGTATTTAGAACAACATTGCCGAGAAAGGAGGGAGGAAGAGCTCTATGTGACATAATCAATCTACACAATAAGCAGATAAATAAATTACGAGACTTCTTTATTACTAAATCAACATCATCTAATTTACACAAATTTATTGTGGGAGCAGATAAAAATTATTCTCCTCTAAATTTAGCAGGTCCTAATGTGGATTTAGAAGTAACAACAGATGCTGAGAAACACGTAAAATGGGCCCAAAAAGCTCTACATGGTCGACATCATCACGACCTTAACCAACCACACATTGACAAAATAGCATCAAATAGGTGGCTTGCTGACGGTACCTTGTTCCCAGAGACTGAAGGATTTATGATGGCCATTCAGGATCAAGTAATTAATACGAACAACTACAAAAAATTTGTTATCAGGGACCAAACTATTACATCGGACAAGTGTAGACGGTGTCAACAAACGTCGGAAACCATACAACACATCACATCAGGATGTTCAACCATAGCCAACACGGATTATTTACGCAGGCACAACCAGCTGTGTAATATTATCCACCAGAAACTGGCCAACAAATATGGACTGCTGAATACATATACATTACAAGTACAATCCACAGGCAGTGCTCGAGAATGCAGATTTTAGACTCTACTACGATAGGTCCATTATCACCGATAGACAGGTGACGAATAATCGACCCGACATTGTAGTAGTGGATAAAAAAGCTAATTCAGTGCTGTTAGTTGATGTTGCAGTTCCAAACAACAACAATATTTTGGACAAATATAATGAAAAGATAGCAAAGTACACCGATCTTGCTATAGAAGTAGGGCAGATGTGGCATGCAGAAAAAGTGGAGGTGGTACTGATCATCGTATCATCAACTGGACTCATTCCCAAAAGTCTTGAAGACAGTCTTAAAAAACTCGATCTTCATAAAAACACTTTTATTGACTTGCAAAAAGCGGCAATTTTAAACACATGTCATACTGTTAGAAAATTTTTAAATATGTAAATTTTGAGCCTAATCCCATTTGCGTTTACGCTCGGGATAGGTAAATATTACCAGCGAAAGCTGAGTAAGTGCATAAGTCTTTTGATAATAATAATAATAATAATAATAATAATAATAATAATAATAATAATAATAATAATAATAATAATAATAATAATAATAATAATAATAATAATAATAATAATAATAATAATAATAATAATAATAATAATAATAATAATAATAATAATAATAATAATAATAATAATAATAATAATAATAATAATAATAATAATAATAATAATAATAATAATAATTCAATACAGAAAAAAAGTGCCCTATTACCAATATGTACCAAAACCAATTTTAGAGAATTCAGAATATAAAATAATGTGGGACTTTACAATCGAAACAGACATAACAGTTGCTAGCAACCGCCCAGATATTACTCTTCTAGACAAAACCAATAAAACAGCATACTTCTTCGACATCACACCCTGGTGATCATAACATCCTTGCAGCGGAACAAACAAAGCTAAGTAAATAGCAAGAACTGGCAACAGAATACCAAAATATTTACAAACTGAAAACAGTTCTTGTAATACCAGTAGTAGTTAGCGTAACTGGACTTATCACCAAAAATACGATGACACAGTTAACAAAACTCCAACTACATCATCTTCTTCCTACGATACAAAAATCAACAATTATGGAAACATGTCGCATCACGAGAAAAACACTACAGATCAGAGAATAAAACTTACCAGGTATTGCCATGGCCCCTAGTAAGATACCGAGAAATATTTATCTCGAGATTACCCATATAATAATAATAATAATAACTATGTCGAGTTTTAAAACTAAATTACCCCAGGTGGGTAGAGTACTACGCTCACAATCCCACACGGCCGGTGTACCTAGTATGTCGGCTGTCGGCTCCACGGATTCTGGGGGGAGCAATAATTCGATTATTACCGATACCTTAACACTTAGGAATCGCCAGGTGAATCGACATGGCAACACCTACAACTCTTGTCGCGTTCAAGTTGATGACAGAAGGACTTGTTCGAAAAATGATGCATCTTCTTCCTCGGTTAGCGGCATGCGCAGCGTGACATCGAGTATGGCTACTGCGACAACACAAGAGGAAACTGTCACCGAAGATCCTCCACCGGTTTCTGCTGTTTCTGGAGTACCGCAGGTAGGTACATCCATGACCACTAAAACCGGAAAGCTCAGGAAGCGTATAAAGTGGACTACAGAGATGAATTCATTCATTATACGTTCCTATTTTAAAATCACCAAAATCGGGACAGATTTAACAACTTACAGATTCGCACTTCATCAAGCATTTATAAAACAATATCCGGACTTTTAACATGTTACGGAGCAACGTATTGCTGACCAGCGTCGAACAATTATTAAAAATAATTTACTACCTGGTCCACTAATGCAACAAATACGAAGTGAAGTACTTCTTGAGCTCCAAACAGAAGACGATCATAATGTAATTCAACATACAAATGATCAGCTGGATAATGTAAGACTTGATGACCACACTAGCGATGAGACACCAAACATTGATCAAGACGAAAACCCAAACACAGACAGTAATACACAACCTGACGAACACGAAAATGCTGTTGCCGAACTCTCTAAAGCAATATTAGAATTTGATTATAGCAACCCAATTCACCGACCAATATTGCCCAAACTCAAAACGAATAAGAACACCAATAGGATTCTAGCAGTCATTAATTTACTCTTAAATGATCGTGCCAAGAACTACCGTACTCTGGAAGAGATACACCCCCTTATCTACTGTGGTGCAGTTGCAGTTATCCGAAGTCACAATCAACAAGTCCGGTTTCCGAACAAAAAGTGTACCGAAAAGCAGAAGCCATATAAACCTTGGTGGCAACAGCGACTTGAGAAGTCCATTAATGACATAAGAAAGGAATTGGGACAACTTACAGAATTTAACAACAACGCCAAACCGTTCAGACGCCTAACTAATAGAGTCAAGAAAATTCTTAAGAAAATTTAAACTAACACAGGACATCCAAGGTATAAGGAACACTTATGTTCATATATGGACCTTCTTAGGCAAAAGCTAAAGGCGAAATCCAAACGATTGTCTCGTTACGTCAAATGCACTAAAAAGAAACAGCAAAAACCACTTATTTAACACCAATGAAAAGCTGTTCTACAGACAACTTAGTAGTGCCGGAACAAACAACTACCACAATCTTCCAAGTAAGGATGAACTTTTTGACTATTGGTCTTCAATATGGTCCAATCCTCAAAAACACAACGAGGGCGCAGCATGGATAGAATCCGAAGCAAACAAATCAAACATTGCTCCAATGATGTTTGATAATATCACAACAGCTGATGTAAACCAAGCTATAGGACAGATTAATACTTGGAAAGCTCCAGGAATTGATAACATCCAAAATTTCTGGTACAAAAAATTTAGCAGCTTACACGAAGTATTGGTATCGAAATTTACACATATTCTTTAACATCCAGAAGACATTCCTGCCTTTCTTACTCATGGTTTAACCCATATGCTTCCCAAAACAGCTAACACACAGGATCCTTCCCAGTATAGACCAATCACATCTTCCAATCACGTCTTCCAACGCTTTACAAGATATTAACATCATGCATTACTAACAGAATTTACAGGCATGTGGACCAAAATAACATCTTGGCAGAGGAGCAAAAGGGATGTAAACGTGGTCACCAGGGTTGCAAAGAACAGCTTATTATCGACTCTGTTATCCTAAGGAAAGCGCAAAATCAATGTCGCAACATCTCGACTGCTTTTGTAGACAACCGTAAGGCATTTGACAGCGTACCTTATTCCTGGGCTAGTCCACTGTGGTTCTGTTTGGCAATGAATCCACTGTCTACCATGCTCAATGACACAAAACTTGGCTTCAATCTTAAGAACAATAAAAATACTGCACCGTCTCCCACCCCCTTTATATGTATGACATCAAAATTTTTGCTTCCAATCAGCAACAAATCCAACATCTTCTGGATGTAACCGAAAGGTTTTCCAGGTTATGTACGTATGAAATTTGGATTATATAAGTGCAGAACCTTAAACATCGAGAAGGGAAAAATTATCAATGGAGATTTGGCGCTCCCTAATGGAGATATAATCGCTGCTATGCAAAATGGGGAAACATACAAATACCTGGGTTTCCAACAGGCCAGGTTGTTGGACCAAAAACAGTCCAAGTCCAAAATCAGGGAGGAGTTTTCACAAAGGGTAAGTTCCATATTAAAATCTGAATTGAACGCAGGCAACCTAAACCGAGCTATTAATACATATGCCGTATCTGTGTTGACCTATTCTTTCGGCATTTTACAATGGACAAAGACCGAATTGGAAGATATTCAGAGAACAACCAGAACTATGATGACATCGTCAGTGCTTAGAACAACACTACCGAGAAAGAAGGGAGGAAGAGATTTATGCGACATAATAAATCTACACAACAAACAGATAAATAAATTGCGAGACTTCTTTGTTACCAAATCACTGTCATCGAATTTACATAAATCTGTCATAGGAGCAGATAAGAAATACTCGCCTCTAAATTTAGCAGACCCTAATATGGATTTAGACATAACAACTGATGCTGAAAAACAAATAAAATGGGCCCAAAAAGCTTTACATGGTCGACAACATCACGACCTAAACCAACCACACATTGATAAAATTGCATCAAATAGGTGGCTTGCTTACGGTACCTTGTTTCCAGAGACTGAAGGATTTATGTTGGCCATTCAGGATCAAGTAATTAGTACTAACAACTACAAAAAATTTGTTATCAGGGACCCAACTATTACATCGGACAAGTGTAGACGGTGCCAACAAACTTCGGAAACCATACAACACATCACATCAGGATGTTCAACCATAGCCAACACGGATTATTTACGTAGGCATAACCAGCTGTGTAATATTATCCACCAGAAACTGGCCAAAAAATATAGACTGCTGAATACCTATACACCGTATTACAAGTATAATCCACAGGCAGTGCTCGAGAATGCAGATTTTAGACTCTACTACGATAGGTCCATTATCACTGATAGACAGGTGACGAATAATCGACCCGACATTGTAGTAGTGGATAAGAAAGCTAAATCGGTGCTGTTAGTCGATGTTGCAGTTCCAAACAATAACAACGTTTTGGATAACTATAATGAAAAGATGGCAAAGTACACCGATCTTGCCGTAGAAGTGGGACGGAAAAAGTGGAGGTGGTACCGATCAGCGTATCATTAACTGGACTCATTCCTAAAAGTCTTGAAGACAGTCTTAAAAAACTCGATCTTCATAAAAACACTTTTATTGACTTGCAAAAAGCGGCAATTTTAAACTCATGTCATACTGTAAATTTTGAGCCTAATCCCATTTGCGTTTACGCTCGGGATAGGTAAATATTACCAGCAATTGCTGAGTAAGTGCATAAGTCTTTTGATAATAATAATAATAATAATAATACACACAATTACAGAAAGCCCCAATTCTTAACAGGTGCCATATAGTAAGAAAATTTTTAGACACAGACACATAACCAATATTAAATATTGAAATATATATATATATATATATATATATATATATATATATATAAATATTTAAAAATATCGGGGGTTGCAGCCAGTAATTATTAAGTTCACTCTTTAAAGTTTTTGTGAGAGCTTTCGGTAAATTTTTTATATATATATATATATTAAACTAGATATATTGGGGTGTACAGCAATTAGAAAAAGTAAACTCTTTATACTTTTTACCGAGCTTTCGGATAATTTATTTCCATTATCCAGGTATGTATGTGAGAATATTAAATTTTGATTTTATAATGGTAAATATATAAAAACTTAAAACTATTATTTATAAAGAAATTTTTTTTTTTACAACAAAAATTGTCAGAATGACACTTATGAAGTTGTTTAGGCATTCGTTATTTTTAAATTAAGTCCTAGCTAGTTACTTATTTCTATCAAATTAAAATAAAAGAAGATATTTTTAGGTTAACTTTGAATTTCATAATGTCACTTTTTACAATGTTAAAATAATATGTCAATATAATTGTCAAAGTCAGAAAGTAATCCAAATAAAATCTCAAAAACATTATTTTGGTTAACAGTAATTTTTAAGATGTTTGATTATTTAAATTTTCTTTTTGTTTTTATTTTATCTATGGATAATAAATAATAATAAATGTCACTAAGATTTTTATGGTCACTTTTTTTGTTAATAATATTTTCTTCTTGAGAAATAAAAGACATTTCTAAGAAGAGTCTCTTTTTTAAAACAGGTTGTATATCTAAAATACTAACAGATACGAAATCCATGATATGATCATTTTTAAATACATGTTTGGCCAATTCACACCTTTCAGGGTGTAATCTGCAATCACTTTTATGTAAAGATAATCGACTTTTTAATTTTTGACTTGTATGGCCAATATACTTTTTTTCACAATTTTTACATAATAGTGATTGCAGATTACACCCTGAAAGGTGTGAATTGGCCAAACATGTATTTGAAAATGATCATATCATGGATTTCGTATCTGTTAGTATTTTAGATATACAACCTGTTTTAAAAAAGAGACTCTTCTTAGAAATGTCTTTTATTTCTCAAGAAGAAAATATTATTAACAAAAAAAGTGACCATAAAAATCTTAGTGAGATTTATTATTATTTATTATCCAAAGATCCAAATAATCAAACATCTTAAAAATTACTGTTAACCAAATAATTTTTTTGAGATTTTATTTGGATTACTTTCTGACTTTGACAATTATATTGACATATTATTTTAACATTGTAAAAAGTGACATTATAAAATTCAAAATTAACCTAAAAATATCTTCTTTTATTTTAATTTGATAGAAATAAGTAACTAGCTAGGACTTAATTTAAAAATAACGAATGCCTAAACAATTTCATAAGTGTCATTCTGACAATTTTTGTTGTAAAAAAAAATTTTCTTTATAAATAATAGTTTTAAGTTTTTATATATTTACCATTATAAAATCAAAATTTAATATTCTCACATACATACCTGGATAATGGAAATCAATTTTCCGAAAGCTCGGTAAAAAGTATAAAGAGTTTACTTTTTCTAATTGCTGTACACCCCAATATATCTGGTTTAATACCTAATTATTCAGCAAATAAACTACCTTTACATACATATATATATATATATATATATATATATATATAAGATATTATTTTGTTGGCTTAAGCGACACCGCTGATTAAAAACACAATTGGGTTTCTCTGTAATCAAAGAATTTATTGCATAAATTTCCAAATAAGTTTTACATAGATTACATGTTTAGTAACAAAATAGTACGTACCTGTAATCAAAGAAACGACATTTAATGCTATTAATACAGTATCGCTTCTCAAACCACATTAAGTATTTAAAATAAATTACATTAATTCACGGTGATTATTTTCACCTGACAGCTTTATCAATATGATAGACTGACAGATTATAAACAAAGGTCTATTAAATCTACTATGGCTGGCGCTGTGTGCCAGTACATAAATTTAAGAAAATTATAATTTTCTTTACATCTCCCCTCCCGGAGAAAACTATGGCACTTCAAGTGCAGGAGCCGGAGTCAGTTTTGAGATGTGGAACAAGTTTGATTCTGATTTCTTGTGACCAGTATTTATCTTGTAAATTGATTTTGATACCTTTTCTACTACTTTGTAGGGTCCGATTTTCAATTCATCGAGTTTTTTCCTATTCAGTTTGTTTCCGTTGTCCTCAAAAACTGTATCACCGACTTTGAACTCTATATTTTTTCTGTTTCTATCGTAATAGTTTTGTTATAATTATGTGATCGAATGGTATTCTCTAAAGCTTTTTCCCTGTCTCGAATCAAATTAAGATCAGACCTCTTAAGTTTCAACTCATTTGGAAGAATCGTTACATCTGTACCACTTAGTAGATATTTTGGAGCAAACCCAGTTACTGTATGTACAGTTTCATTATAATTTTTTACACAATTTTGTGCTATGGTTGTCCATGCTGTTTTCGTGTTATTTTCGTTTATCTTGCATCTGATTTTATTTACCAAGGTCTGATTTAACCTTTCATTTAAACCATTTGAGAAGGGCGAATTTACTGCAGTGAAAATTATGGGAATATTCTTTTCATCCAAAAATGTTTTAAATTCCCTAGAATTTATACCTGGATACTGGTCTGAGAGAATTATGCCTATGTTTTCGACTTCAGTACAGTTTTTCACTAGTTTGATGAAATCGTTTGCATTTTGAGTATTTGACGTCAAAATATGTGCGTATCTGGTGAAATGATCTGATAGCAGGTGTAAGTATTTCTTTGTTGACCTTGAACCCCCAAAACCTCCAATGGTATCGATGGAACATATCTCATAAGGTTTTGTGGCAGGACCCAAGTGCGACATCAATCCAAATTTATTTTGTCCTCTTGATTTGTTCTTTATACATACAATGCAATTTTCACATATTCGTTTTATGTTTTTTGTAATGTTTTCTGCTGTGTACAGTGAACTGATCATTCTTTGCATTTGTTTAAATCCAATATGGCCCAATGTTGTATGTACATTTTTGATTAATTCAATACTGAATTTTTCTGACAGAATTATTTTTTCTTTTTTTTTTAACTTTCTTGTAATAATCACTACTTTTTGTTATTAACTTTTCTTTTCTGCACTGTACCTTTTCATTATTACTTTGATCTTTCAATATATCTTCTAGTTTTATCATGTTAACTATTTTCAGTTGTTCAGCTTGATTTTCATCTGACTCCAGGACCGGATTTCGACTCAGACAATCCGCTTCGATGTTATATCTTCCGGGAGAGTATTTAATTTGGAAATCATATTGTGATAGGTAGTATGTTAGATCACCTAATTCTTCGTCTGTTCTGGACTTTATATTCATATTCTCCAAGGGCTTGTGATCTGAGAAAACAGTAAACTTTCTACCTATCAACATATGCTGCCAATACTTCACACATTCTTTAATTGCTAGGCATTCCAGATATATGGCTTTTTTCCTTTTTTTAACTTCATTTAGTTTTTTTGAGAAATATGCTACTGGTTTGTCTTCATTGTTTTCTTGTGGCTGCTTTAAGACTGCCTCTACTCCCAGGATACTCGCATCGGTGTATATGTGAATAGGCAAGTCTGGGTTAAAAATAGTCAATATTGGTTGCGAACATAATATTTGTTTCATTTCATCAAATGATTTTTGGCATGCCTTTGTCCAATCGAAGGGTTGTCCTTTTCTCAAGAGGTTGTGCAATGGTTCCAATTTTATTGCTATATTTGGCACATATTTATGATAAAAGTTGATTTTGCCCAAAAATTGTCTCACATTTTTTTGTGTTTTTGGGACTGGGAAGTTTTTTATTGAAATCAGGTTGTCTTTCAAAGGCCTCACTGAATTATTCTGAACTATATGGCCCAGGTATTTCACAGAGTCAGCTGCGAATGTACATTTAGAAGACTTCAGTCGTAATCCTTCACTTTTTATTGCTTGAAATAACAGTTGTAGATGTCTTACATGCTCTGAAAAAGATTTTGAAAATAATAAGATGTCATCAATGTAGCACACTGTGAAGTTTCCGAGCTTGTGTTTTTGAATTATGTTGCACATTATCCTTTGAAATATGGCCGGTGAAGTTTTTAAGCCAAATGGCAAACACGTCCATTGATAGTGACCCTCTTGTGTGACGAAAGCAGTTTTGTATCTGTCTGTAATGCGCAAAGGTATTGACCAAAATGCTGAATTCAAGTCCAGCGTTGAGAAAAACTTACAGTCTCTTGTTTTTATTATTAGGTCCTCAATCAGCGGGAATGGTTGTGATTGAGGGATAACAATCTTATTTAGGTCTCTAAAGTCAATGCACAATCTTGATTTTTTGTTTTCATCTCTTTTGTATGCCAATGTAACCGGGGCTGCAAATGGGCTATATGATTCTTCTATTATATTTTTTTCTAATAATTTTGCTATCTGTTTTTCTATTTCCTGTTTATCTTCAATAGTGCAACGATATGGTCTTTTACTGCAATATTTTTCCACTAAGAGATCAATGTGTGCTTCATAATCTGTTACCGTTCCAATGTCATACTTGTCTTTTGCAAATACAGATTTATTCTTTGATATCAATTCATCTATCAATGCCTGCTGTTTGTAATCTAGATGGTTTACCCAAATTTTGAAGTTGTCTTCATTAAAATTTTCATTGAAGTTAATTAAATTATCAGATTTTATTTCCTTAGAAATTTCTGACTTTTCTGTTTCCTTAGAAACCACTTCATTTCTTTGTGTACGAATTTTTTGACTAATTTCCAGGTTTTCATTTTGAACTAAACTAAACTTTTTGATACAATCTAGTCCTATCAAAAAATCGTAATCAAAGTTTTCTTTGTCTATTACAAATACATCCATTTTTTTTTCAATATCAAAAATTGTTATATCAAGTGTTATTATACCATTCGCCTTTTTAACGCCATTAATTGTTTTTAAATTATTATTGTTACAATAACTCAACTCTTTATTGTTGATTTTCAATAACCTTGAATTTATCAATGACACATTAGAGCCAGAGTCATAGATTCCAGATACTTCAACTTTTTTATTAAGTAATAATTTTAATTTAATTAATGGCGGCACTATTAGTTTTTTTGGTCTTCACTTTTGAGTTCGCATTCTAATTCGGAATTGTTAACAACTCTTATTTGTTTTTTTTCTTTATCACTATTTATTTTCGTTTTAAACCAACAGGTATCTTCTGAATGATAGCGCACACCTTTGTTTAATTTGTCACAAATAGTACATTTTTCTTTCTTGAATTTAGTGTCATCTTTTTTCTTTGTAAATTTCTTTTTTTCGACCAAATGTTCTAACTTTCCAAGTTCATTAAATAAGTCTTTTGTTTGTACAACTTCCTCCTTATTGATTCTATCTGTTATAAAATCTGGTAAGCCCGCAGCAATTATATCAATTAATGTTCCTTCATCAATTGTTTTTCTTATTTCTAGTAAGAGTTTTTCTTTTTTAATGGCATATTCTAATAGAGACCCCGCTTGATACTTAAAAGACAATGCATATTTAGTAGTAGTCCAACCTTTACTGCCATAGGTTTGCAAGAAGTTTGATTTCCATTCTGACCACTCTGACTGTAAACTAAGCTTAATCATCATGGACGAATACCAGTCATTGCATGATTTTTCTAAAAACAATCTAAATATCTCAATTTTTTCTTCATTTTTCATTATATTAAACCTTGCACATTCTTTTTCAAAAATTTCCATCCAATGACATGCATTTATGTTTTTTCCATCAAATTTTTCAATTACAAACCTGTCGGCTAACTTTTTAACATTTTGTTTTTCCTGCTGTTGTTGATTTTCAACTAATCGTTCCAAAATTTTCACAATGGGGTCTTCGCTACTCTTCTTATTGATGATATCCAACTGTTCTTGGGTAATTTCCTCAAGAAATTGGTCTTGAAAAATCATGTTGTCATCGTCATCAAAGTATGTTTGTTGTATGCCCTCTGTCACTTTTATCCATACACTTCTAGTCTGGTGTCTTCTTTTTAGTGTGTTTTTCACTGTAGCGAAAGTTTTAGAGGTGTGGATATGTTTGTGAAGTGGTGCAGCTTGACATTCTTCAGGAATTAGGAACACTTTGTCGTCCTACGTAACCAGTGAGGTTATGGCGATGTAGTTGGACTTTCCGTCTGCTGTTGGTTTTACTTGAAACGTAAACTTCAACTTTTCCATTTTCTGCCAATAAATGTCGTTTTATAATTAAATTGATTGTACTAACGAAGAGTTTTTTTATTATCGTTTTATAAGATATTATTTTGTTGGCTTGAGCGACACCGCTGATTAAAAACACAATTGGGTTTCTCTGTAATCAAAGAATTTATTGCATAAATTTCCAAATAAGTTTTACATAGATTACATGTTTAGTAACAAAATAGTACGTACCTGTAATCAAAGAAACGACATTTAATGCTATTAATACAGTATCGCTTCTCAAACCACATTAAGTATTTAAAATAAATTACATTAATTCACGGTGATTATTTTCACCTGACAGCTTTATCAATATGATAGACTGACAGATTATAAACAAAGGTCTATTAAATCTACTATGGCTGGCGCTGTGTGCCAGTACATAAATTTAAGAAAATTATAATTTTCTTTACATATATATATATATATATATATTGAGACGAAGTTATATTATTATAAAAATTATTCATTAAAGAAAAGATTAATTTCAGTAAGAAATATGTATTATGATGATCAAATCAAAAACAAATTTGTTATAAAGTCAATTGAAAGCTAATAAATAATAAAAAAGGTAATTACATTCCATAAAAACAGATGATAAGTTAATCAACACTAATTAATTGAAACTAAATAAATATCCAATAAGTAAAAAACGTAAAAATAATCAAAAAGAACCATTAAGAAAATAATAATGAAAATATAATTCTAAATGTAAGAAACAAACGAACAAATTATAAATTTTCTAAGAATATTTTTCCGTTAAACATATAAAAGGATTTTTAAAAATCTACAAAAGTGTATATTAAAAGTTCTTCTACGAATAGCACCTGCATGTATGACGTTAAATTAACAGAATTACAAGTGCTCGAAAACAACATTCCGTGTTTGAAGTATAGCGTTCCGCGAACTTCAAAAACTTAGAATGCCACCTGCATTATTACGTTAGAGTTACTCGGAAATATATCGGCCGAATTTATGACTTTCAAGCCTCAGTGTTAATATAATTTGAGAGCTTTTCCGACCATAATAAGTTATAAAAAAATTATTGAACATTAGAAATGATTGTTGTATATATTATGTAAAAAAATTGTTTGAAAAATATAAGTAGTTAGAAATAAGCAAATTAAGACATAGTTCCTTCTGATTGGTTCTCGTGGAGATTTTAAAATGAAGCATTTTTATTGGTCAGAGAATATTGAGAGAGGGATCTCAGTATTTACGTAAAAGAACCAGTCAGGAAGAATTAAAGATATTCAAGCCTAATTATAAAAACAGTCAAGACCCTTTAATACAAACATTCAAGTTGAATTTTAAAAACATTCAACAAACATTCAAGATTTAATTTTAAAAAAGATTCAAGACTCATTTTCAAAACATTCAACAACAGTTATTAAAAAACATTCAACTCGTAATTTACATTTTTGAAAAAGGACTTTGATTAGTCATAAATTTTATTAACTTTATAAGTTAACATTCTTCGACTATGAATAGAAAATAGGTTTGTTGAATCAAACAGAATCACTTTATAATCAAAATAATAGTTCCAACTGTAATTTTAATGATACAACAGTTAGTATGTCACAAAAAGAGTGAAAAATTTGGTAAATTATAAAATAATACAAATTATATCGACGTTTCTCAAATGCCAACTTTATTCTATATTAATTTTTTATGTCAACATTTTTCGTTTCTATAACTACATAATATGTATACACATACAAGATGTAAAACGTAAAATTTATAACATTCTCCCCCTTTTTGCAAATAGGTATTTATATTTTGCAAAACAATTGAAATTAAAATAAAATTGAAATGTTATAATATATAACTAAAATTGAAAACGTGTAGGAATTTTTATTTCTCGTCCGGCACGACTGATATAGGGTTTGTTAGTTTTTCTGTCATCATGTTTTTCTTCTTCTTTTTGTGTTTTTAACTCTTCCTTGTTCTCTTCTTGATCTTCTTCTGAAACGCTTACTTCTAATGGATAAATCCGCTGTAGTGGTCTTGTGACTTCCCGATCAGCTAGTTTAATCCGGGCAACCCTTGGTACTCCATCTTTTCTTCTATAAATTTCTATTATTTTCCCCAACAACAATGTCTCCTGTTCTTAAAACTGCTGACTTCTTCTGAGCACTTTGAACCAACTCTGCCAGGTATTCCTTTTTGAAACGCATTTTTAGCTTCTCTCTAAGTGTTAGTATATATTTCTCTCTTTTTACCAAAGCTTTCCTATCAATCTCGTCTAAATCCGGTGTTTTGGTGATATCCTGAAGAAAGCTAGAGGGGGAAAGTGGAATTAATACATCGTCTTCGCTTGTGATATATGTTAAAGGACGTGCATTAATTACTGCTTCGCAGTCGCAAATAAGTGTGTATAATTCATCATAATTTAAACGAGCTCTTCTCAGGTTTTTTCGTAATAATTTAAAAAAAAAATTATAATTTAAAATTTGATTCCAGTTCAGAGCTTTTAACCTATTATTGGTACCCACAAAATTTGTGCCATTGTCCGAATAAATTATTGAAATTCTGCCTCTTCGTGCTATAAATCTTCTTAAAGCCATTAAAAAACAATCTGTAGATAGTGTCCTAACTAACTCTAGATGTACAGCACGATATACACTGCAAGTAAATAAAACTATCCAAACCTTTTCATTTCCTTTAACATACAAAGGTCCTGCAAAATCTACTCCTGTTACGTTGAAAGCTTTTCCAGTTTAAAATCTATCAAGTGGGAGAGGTGCTGCCGGTACCTGGATAGGTTTAGCTTTGTGTTTCTTACAAATTAAACATTTGGATAATATTATCTTAACAGTTTTCTTGACCCTTAATATCCAAAACTTTTTTCTTAAAAGTTGAAGTAAAGTTTGAACTCCAATATCCTCAAAATTCTATGCTGCTCAGAGATCAATCGTTCAACAATTTCGTAATCACATGGTAATAACATTGGATATTTAAAATTATAAGGATCATCCTCTGCAAGAAGTAATTTGGTTTTTACTCTTAAAATGCTATTTTCATCTCTAAAAACTTCTAAATTATAAAACATGTTATTTGGGAAACTGTCTTTTTGAATAAATTTTACAATTTTTAATTCACCATCATCGACTTCAGGTGTAGTCAATTCACCCATTATTTCCTTTTTTCTAGAAGCATTGTTAAAAAATCTATATATCCATGAAACGATTCGTACAGTTTCTGTGTAACTGCTGAAGGCAGAAAATAATGAGGTTAATTAATTTTCATTAGTTGTTACTAGAACTGAATTGTTTAACTCGAACTGTTCAGAATCAATACTATGGTAAATGATATCCGTAATAGGCCAGGAGGTTTTTGGACTCTTTAACCAATCAGGTCCTTCCCACCACTTACTCTCTATAAGAAACTTTGTTTCACACCCTCGCGATAGTAAATCGGCAGGGTTTTTATCTCCTGGCACATGAAACCATTGATTTGACTCAGTAACTAAACGAATTTCGTTAACTCTATCATTTACAAATACACTCCAGTTTTCTATCTTTTTTATCCAAGTTAAAACAATTGTTGAATCGCACCAATAAAACGTTTTAATTGTTGAAAATAAGTTTAACGACTTTACGGATTGACACAACCTAACACCGACAAGAGCTCCTAACAATTCTAAACGAGGCAAAGTAATATCTTTTGTTGGAGCTACTCGGGACTTGGCTTGAATTAATTCAACTTTAATTTTTCCTTGCATTTCTGACCTTAAAAAATACAAGTTGCATATGCATGTTTACTGGCATCTGAAAATACATGCAGAGAAAATGATTTAGAATTGGATGCAATTAATGAAATATGACTTAATTTTCTGGGAATACAAACAAATGATAATAAATTAACAATTTTTAACCAGGAAGTAAACTGTTTTGAAATATCGTCAGGTAATTCTGCATCCCGCAACAACTTTAATTTCCAGATTTTTTGCAATATTAATTTAGGAACTAATGTTACTGGGCTACAAAAACCAATTGGATCAAAAACTCTTTGGGAGGCTGAAAGTAATCCTCGTTTTGTTTTTGGAATATTAGCAAGTTTATTTAGTTCTGTTATATTACAATATAGTGCATCAGTTTTGATATTTCATGATAAGCCTAAAAGAGGTACAATATCACAAGAGGTAGTTTCAACTAATTCACTATCTAAATTAGAAATCCATTCTCTAAGATTAAATTTACCTTTTGACATAATGTATTTGCTCTCCCTAATAAATTTTTCAAGACTTTCTCTTGTGTCAAAACTGGTCACACAATTATCAACATAAAAGGAATTTTTTAAAGTAATAGATGTATCTGAATTTTCTATCTCATTATCTAAATGATAATTAATAGTAGCGCTTAAAAGAAACGGACTACATGTGAGGCCAAATACTAAGAATTACCTGACCGATCTTTGCAAGTCTTTTATAACAGCATGATGAGGTAAGTAGTGGGAAGGAACGCCTTTATTGATTTTGGACACGGTATCAGCAATCAGGTTTTCATTAACGACTTCCTCAATTATATGTGATTCTTTCCACTGCAAAAATACTGAATTATAGTCATCATACCTGTTAATAAATGTAAGTTTCTTAGAAGTAATCTTTAATCTCATTCTTGCTATTTCTTTATTGATTTGAAGTTCTAAGTGACCCTCTTTCCATGGTAAACAAACTTCATATCGCATCTCTTTATTTAATTTTATATTGTTTCTAAATTGTTCCATAATGTAGTTTTCGTTTTCTTTTTTATTTTTTACTTCTACAGGGTCCTGAATACCTATAACATCTAAATTCCAAAGATCTGAAATCGTTAAGTTAGTTAAATAAGATTGATGAAAGTTATTATTGAAAGTATTTTGTGGACCAATCAAGGAAATAACTGCTTTATTAGTAATATGAGGAATATAATTACATATTAAATTTTGACCCATAACTGTTAGTTTGCACTCAAAATTTTTGTCAGTACTTTCTAGAAATATGTCATATAATTTTAAATTTTGTGGTTAAAAACACATTGTACCACAAATTCTTCTCCGATTTGGGGTATATTTAATTCTCTGACATATTTATCCAAAATATAAGATTTTTGAGAGCCTGAATCTATTAAAACTCTAATTTTCTTAGACTTGGACCCATTTTTTAAGTTAACCACTACTGTTTGCAATAATGTCTCAGTTTTGCCTTGGTAACTACTCAGAACGGGACTAACTTCTTGGTTATTTTGAGAATTTAAAGAAATCTTTTGTTGCAAATCTGAGCTTATTATGGTATAATGTTTCTTACCACATACTAGGCATTTTACAAATGTCTTACAATTATTAATGCTGTGATTGGGTTTCAAACATCTAAAACAACTTTTCTTTTTCTTAATGAATTTTTTTCTCTGGTCAAGAGTTAAATCATGAGCTTTAAAGCACTCTTGACTTGTATGTGAAACCTTTTCACAGAATATACAAGGAAATACTTTCTCACCTTTTGGGTCTTTGTGTAGATGTGTCATAGATTTTACCTTCTGCTCTGTAGAGACAATGGTAGCTGCTGTAGAAAATTCTTCATCCTCTTCCTTTGGTTGACGTTTGAAAGTTGAAATTGCTTTTGTGCAAAAACCTGTGTTAGCTCAATTTATTCTCTCTTCACTTTGTACTTCATTCTTCAAAAATATTAATAACTGATTTAAAATTGAATCAGATTCAGAATTATCACTTGTTGCTGAAAATATTTTATTATTTTTACACCTTTCCCAAGCTAGTAATAATGAGTCCGGTAGAGCGGACTCCACTAAAGGGTATAACATAGCGGCATACTTATCTGTCGTTACCCCTAACGACTCCAATGCTAAAAGTTGCGTTGTGAGCTTATCATACAGAGAAGAAAGAGACATACCTTTTTTGGTTTTCAGTGCTTGCTGTAAAACGATATTTAATAACTCTCTTACATACGTTTCAATCAAGAATTCATCCCTGGCAAACCTGGTTCGAAGTTGCTCAATCGCCTTTTTATAATTTTCAGAGGATGGAGGAAAACTATTTTTTAATTCTGCTGCAGGTGAGCCTTCTTCCATTCCTTGAATCAGGTATTGAAATTTATCTTCATCGTCTATTTCTGAATCTTGGTGAATTTTCTTAAATTGACTCTAGAAACTTATCTAATTTCTAACATCCCCAATAAACTTCTTTAATTCTAATTAGGGGAGTCGGATTCTTCTGCATTTCGTGGAAGTTGACGCTACAGACTCATAGTCACGGGAACTTTCTTTTAAGTAATTCCCGCAAATTACATGATATGCGGTCCATTCGTCTCTGTAACTTTCAATATCTGCGAGTTCTTGTTCGTAGGCTTGTTCTTCATCTCCATCTTCCGCTGTCAAATATTTTTCCCGGATCTTTTCATCTATTGCGAAAAGCCTACCACTTTTGTCTTCTAACTGTTTATAGCAAGTTAGTAGTTTGGTTTTGTCCACAACTGAAGCTTTAAAGAGTCTATCTATATCATGGCAAGTCTTTTTAAACGTCCGCCGCAGTTGGGTTCTTTCTTTTTACAAAATAGCCAAATTTTCCATAATTACGCTTCAAAATGTCCTGTCACGGTCGCCAAATGTCGCAAAAAGAAGAGTGGAAAATTTGTTAAATTATAAAATAATACAAATTATATCGACGTTTCTCAATTTCTCAATTTTTTATGTCATCATTTTTCGTTTCTATAACTATATAATATGTATACACATACAAGATGTAAGACATCTAGCACTATTTTGATTATTTAATACTTAATGTCATGTCAAATGGAGAGTTGTCAATAAATTACATTTTCTGTGAACGTCACATTTATTCTTTGTAAGAGATAAAAATATTTTTGAAGCAGTGTCGACTTTTCTGTATAGCCATACAGGGTAAGAGTGAACATCCTACTGAAGTTTCAACATTTGGCGACCGTGACAGGACCTTTTATCGCAAGTATGGAAAAAACCAGGAGAGCCTTAGCACTACAAAGATTAGCTTTTACAAGAATTTGTGATAATCTAGATGATAGCTTGTCTCAAGAAGTGTGTGATCTTCTAGAAGTGCAAAGTAATATTAGAATTCTAGACGATAGAATACTTCAGATAAATGAACTGAATCAACTTATGTTAGATATGATGTTAGATTCAGGTGAGGACGAAGCGACTATGAATTTAGAAGTAGAAGCAATGGATAAGATAAGCTTTAAATACCATAAAATGAAATTCCAATTTGACAAGCTGACAAGTGAGAAGACAGGTTCCAAAAAATCGGAAACGAAGAGTAAACTTAAGATCCCGAAGATTAAATTTAGAACAATTTGTAGGTGAGATACGAAACTGGCTCAATTTTTGGAATCAATTTAGCAGAATTAATAAAGATTCTGATATTGAAGAAGAGGACAAACTACAATATTTAGTCCAAGCCACAACTCCAGGTTCTAAAGCGAGACAATTGATTGAAAGTTACCCCGCTACCAAAGGTAACTATCATAAAGCATTGAGTAGTTTAAAACAACGATTTGGAAGAGAAGACCTGTTGATTGAATTTTATGTAAGAGAACTACTGAATTTAGTTTTGACAAATCTTAACGCTAAAAATAAACTATCAACATTTTTTGACAAAATTGAATCGCAACTAAGAGCCTTGGAAAGTTTAGGTGTTAAATCCGATGCAGGCGCTGCAATGTTGTATCCTTCGGTAGAATCATGCTTAGGAGAAGATTTAATTCGAGCTTGGCACCGAAGTCAACTTTACTCAACAGAATCTAGTTTGAAAAAACGCCTTGATGTTTTAATGAACTTCCTAAGAGAAGAAGTGATGAAAGAAGACAGAATTTCCCTTGCCGTTAACAGTTTTAAAGATCGTAAGAAAATTGATAGAAATACTACTGGTAAAAGTGTTCCCACTGCGTCTGAGCTGTTTAATAAGGGAGCTACTCGATGTGCATTTTGTAAAGGATCACATTATTCCGAAAAATGTAATGAAGCGTTGAAGAAAACAAAAGCTAACCGATTCTGCTTGCTGTCATTTGTGCACTCGTTTTGGTCATATTGCACGTAGATGTCGTTTGAGAGAAAAATGTCCCATCTGTGACGGAAAACATTGTAAAGTTATGTGTCAGAAAAATACGTTAAGCATCAAAACTGAGGAACAGAATTTAGCGAATCATACGTATCCTGAGATCCTTTTACAAACTATGGTTGTAGAGGTAAAGGGCGATAAGAAATCTTGTAAAATAAGACTTTTAATTGATACTGGATCCCATAAATCTTATATAACTAAAATAATAGCTGAAGAAGTAGGCTATACACCCATTCGAGAAGAACAGTTAGTACACTCACTTTTTGGGGGTAGCCAGACTGAAGCCGTGAACCATACTTGTTATAAAGCCAGACTTTATAGTCTAACTGAGAACTATAGTTGTAATTTTGACCTTTTAGACCAACCATTAATTTGTAATAATGTTGGCTCCGTAAAAAAGGGCCCTTGGTTAGACGAATTAAAACAATCAGGAATAGAAATTACAGATACAAAAGATGGGCCTATTGATTTATTAGTAGGAACGGACGTAGCCGGCAAATTATTTTCTGGACGCAAACAAGAGTTAGAATGTGGACTAGTAGCAGTTCATACTTTACTTGGATGGGCACTTATGGGTAAATTAAACCGAGAGCCAATACATTCAACAAAGTCATCCTTACTTGTAACCTCATTGTTTTCGAAAGATGCTGTAATATCTGACTTATGGAGCTTAGATGTTATTGGTATTCAAGATCCTGGTAGAATTAAAACACAAAAAGAGCAAGAAAAGCTAGTCATGGAGCATTTTTTATCAACAGTTAAACAGAGAGATGACAAAAGGTATGAAGTGAGTACGCCATGGACTGAAGGTCACCCTCCGCTACAATCCAATTTCGATTTAGCTTATAAAAGACTTCTTAACACTACCAGAACATTAAAAAAGAATATCTTTAACGATGCTTACGATAAAGTATTGGATGATTGGTTAGTTGAAAGAGTTATCGAATGTATTTCCGAGAATGTAGCACCCGAAACCTTAAAGTAATCTGGTCATTTTCTAGCTCACCACCCAGTGTATAAGCCTAGAAGTAGTATAACACCCGTACGACCTGTTTTTGATGCTTCGTCCAGAGAAAAAGGTCAACCGTCTTTAAATCAATGTTTAGAAAAAGGAGTTAATCTTATTGAACTTATTCCATCTATGATTTTACGTTTAAGTACAGAGAAGTACGGTGAACGGCTGACATAAGAAAAGCATTTTTACAAATTGGCTTACAAGAAAGTGACAGAAATTTTTTCTTTGGTATGATGAGAATAAAAAGTTAAAAGTTTTTCGACATGCATGGGTAGTTTTTGGAGTGTCATGTAGCCCTTTTTTGTTGAGAGCAGTTTTGGAATATCATCTAAAAAAAACATTACAAAAATCCCTTTGTGAAGAAAATTCTTACAGTACAGAGTTCTCATCCAAATTATTAAAGTCTTTTTACGTTGATAACGTTTAAACAAGTGTACCAGATAAGGAGGCTCTTAATCTATTTATTGAAAAGTCTACTAACATTTTGGAAGATGGAAAGTGTGACCTAAGAGGGTGGGAGCATTCTATAGACATTATATCTGGACGAGACGGAAAAGTAAGAGACTAGTACTGACAAAACCAACGTAGTTGAAAATTTTCATGAACCTGTGTTGAAAACGAGATCTGGTAAAAACGAGATCTGGTAGGCTAGTGAAGAAACCTAAAAGATATTGATTGCGTTATTAGTATTAGATTCAAATAACGCAAGGTGGGAGTGTGTAAGAAATCTAGCAATATTTTGATTATTTAATACTTAATGTCATGTCAAATGGAGAGTTGTCAATAAATTACATTTTCTGTAAACGTCACATTTACTCTTTGTTAAAGATAAAAGTATTTTTGAAGCAGTGTCGACTTTTCTGTATAGCCATACAGGGTAAGAGTTTCAACACAAGATGTAAAACGTAAAATTTATTACATAGTATCAAATATAAGAAGTTTGACTTACCTTTATCAAAAATAATCCTAGTGTAAAACAACTTTGTAACACATCACTTGTAAAAAGAGAGTCTCATCAACCAATAAATTATATAAAAAAAATCTACGAGTGAATAATAATAATTTCCTACATCGTAAGAGGTTCTGTCTTTAATTAAACCACCGAAGTTTCATCGCACGTGTTATTACAAGAGAAGATAGTCTACCAGTTTCACATTTCGTCAGCGACATCTGTATGAGAACGGCTAACACTCCAGAGACAGAGTTAAAAAAATTGATAAAAAATGTATAATTTTGTTTGAGTATAAATCTGTAGTAAAACCTGTACGACCTAAGATATAATTTTTCGATAAACGATAGTATTTATTTTGAAACAAACGCGCGCAGAAGCTAGTCATCATCATACATATTATTTAAGGGGCTAAGAACATTATTGTAATAAAAAACTTTAACAATTACATCAAATCCAATAAAAACAAACAACTCATAACATTTTGTCGTAACCAACGTGGGTTTGCGAAAATACCATTTAAAAATCAAAAAATTAAAATAAAAAAAAACCATAATAACGCAACAACAAAAATTAATAAATTCCTAATAACTTGGCGACCAACGTATCGGGCTCGATTAAAACACAGATTTTAATAGTTTAAATAACAAAAATCAATAAACATTACATTAAAATTTATTTAAATATAAAAATACTAATAGATTCTTGTAACTATAATTAACATATAAAATAAATCTTTCTAACATTTTATTATAAATATAAAAAGTCGAAACATAATGTCTGATAAAGAGGAAGTTAATTTTGACACCTGGAAAGTTGAAGAATTTAGGCAAGAACTTAGAAACAGGAATTTGGACTATAAAGGATCCAAACAAATTTGAATCAACAGATTAAAAAGCCAAGAACAAATAGACATAGACTGCAATGCTGCAGAACCAGAAGAAAGGGGGGAACAAGAAGAACTTCAACAAAACAATACTTCTCTACAGACTGGTGGAAATGTCACTTTGGCAGACTTGATGAGCATTATTCTAGCCAACTCAGAAGAGATGACGAGAAAATTAGAATCCAACTAAGAAGAAACTAAGAGACAAATGAAATCTAACTCAGAAGAGATGACAAAAAAATTAGAATACAACGCAGAACAAACAAAGAAACAAATAGAAATTAGCGTGAAGGAAATGGAGGAAAAATTGAGGTGAATACTACGAAAAAATTAAAGGAAATTACGGAAAAACTAGACAAAAAGATAGACATACAAGAAAAGAAAGTTAAATTAATGGAAGAAAAACAAGAATTCTTAAACAAACAAGTACAAAATGTGGAAAAAGGACGAAAGAAAATAATATAAAACTAAACTCCAGAATATCGGAAATAGAAGAAAATGTTAAAAAAGGAATACAATTAAATTTAGACATAGCTGAGCAAGAAAATCGTAAAACAGAGAGACAATTAAGGAAAGAAATAAAAGAAAAACTAAGTACTAACAAAAATATAGAAAATTATGAGAAAATTAAGAAACTAAAGGAAGAATTTGAAGATCAAATGAAGCAAGTGACTAAAAATAATTCTGAATTATCAGACATCCGTGGTACGACTGACCTAGGTTTTCAAATTTTATATATAGGGGGGAAATTTGAGGAAAGTTCAAAATTTTGTGGGGATTATAGGAAGATACATCCTATTAATTATTAACAATCTATTAAAAGTAAATATTCTAAAATAAGAATCGTTCAAGATTTTAAAGAATTCATTAGGTCTACTTTAACAGGAAATGCACTATTGTGGTGGAATTGTAAAGTAATGTTTACTGATTCTATTGAAATTTTCGAACAAGTATTTCTAGATAGTTTTTGGTCAGAGTTGCAACAGAGTAAAGTTAGAGAAACGAAACGAACACAAATAATAATAATAAAAGTAGACAAGTAAATTCTATAAATGTAAGCAATACAAATGAAAGAACACAAGAAACTAATAACAATACAACTAGTGATAATCCATGCTCAGGTAGTAGAACTTCTAGGGCAAGATCTCCAGTAGACGACACCCAAAGCACAAATTTTCAATAAGCGTGCACAATGTAAATAACATTAGATGTGACTTTGTACACCCACGTGAATTCTTAATGGACAAAGATAATCAGCATCTAGAAAATAAAGAGATAGAGTTAGTATTAATTAAAGCCAATATTGATAACAATTTAAAAAAAAAACAGTTTTATTAATATCAGAATCAACAGTAAATAAAATTCCAATGTTAAAAAACAATATAATTAATATAGCAAAAGTAAATTTTACCGGGATAAATGATAAAAGTTTAGGTTTTTCCAACAAATCAGTTTTTGCTTCTTTAAAAATAAATAATATAGATTTAAGTGTTCACTTATTAATAGTAAATAAACTAAAATATCATATTTTATTGGGTAATGATGGGTTATCAAAGAACAAAATTATAATAAATTATGATAAAAATTTAGTAATATTTAAGGATAATGAGATAAGTAATTTTGAAACAATAAATAATTTTAAAGTAACTAGCAATTATAATATAATAAGAATACTTGACGATTCATAAGAAAATATAAAAAAAATTTCTGCCAAGAAAAGTTAATGGCAAATATTTGTGAATCCAGTTGCAATTTAATGGTACAAGGGTACCGAAATGTGTTAAATAGTATGGCTATGGATGCCGAAAGCGATTTTAATAAAATAAAAGTTATGATTGTGTAGAAAGGGTCTTGGATACCAAAAATAAATTAAATTATGATTATGATAAAAGGGCAATTGATGCTAGGGATGATAGGGTTCATGAAAAGAATTTAGAGGTGATGATAAATTGCAACAAAGAATGAAAAAATGAAGTTATAACATTGGTAGAAAGATATAAAAGTTTAATTAATGATGAATCTAGAGTAGCTTAAAATTATTCCCATAGTAATAAAGTTAAAAATATAGAAAGTTTTCAGTCAAAAGTTATCCAATTCCCTATAAATATCAAGAAGCGGTAGATGAACATTTAAAGAAACTGTTGGCAGATGGAATTATACGTTATAGTACTACACCCTATATTAATCCTATAGTGGTGGTTAAGAAAAATAAGATGATACGATGCGTTTATGTTTAAAAAAGTAGAAAATAAATTATAATATTTCCTAACACAAAAATTTCACGTGGCGTGTTTCATGTAAGTTCACTCAAGAAATATATTTGGTAGTTAAGTGTAAATAACTATGTAAATAAAATAAAATAGGATATAGTTAAAGTTAAAATAGAAAATGGAAACTTATAAAAATTTATCCGTCGATAAATTTATTTTGGGGGGAAGATGAGAAATTATATTATTATAAAAATTTTTCATTACAGAAAAGATTAATTTCAGTAAAAAATGTGTATTATGATGATCAAATCAAAAACAAAATCGTTATAAAGTCAATTGAAAGCAAATAAATAATAAAAAAGGTAATCACATTCCATAAAAACAGAAGATAAGTTAATCAACACTAATTAATTGAAACTAAATAAATATCCAATAAGTAACAAACATAAGAATAATCAAACTTGCCATTAAGAAAATAATAATGAAAATATAATTCTAAATGTAAGAAACAAACGAACAAATTATAAATTTTCTAAGAACATTTTTTCTGTTAAACATATAAAAGGATTTTCAAAAATCTACAAAAAAATTCTTCTACGAATAGCACCTGCGCGTGTGACGTCAAGTTAACAGAATTACAAATACTCGAAAACAGCAGCTGCATTGCGTGTTGAAGTGTTTAGTTTCCGCGAACTTCAAAAACTTAGAACACCACCTGCGTGATTACGTAAGAGTTACTCGGAAATATATCGGTAGAATTTATGACTTTCAAGCCTCAGTGTTAATATATTTTGGGAGCTATTCCAACCATAATAAGTTATAAAAAAAATATTGAACATTAGAAATGATTGTTGGATATATTATGTAAAAAAAATGTTTGTAAAATATAATGATACAACAATTAGTATCAAATATAAGAAGTTTGACTTACCTTTATCAAAAATAATCCTAGTGTAAAACAACTTTGTAACACATCACTTGTAAAAAGGGAGTCTCATCAACCAACAAATTGTATACGAGTGAATAATAATAAATTCCTACATAGTAAGAGGTTCTGTCTTCTGTTTCATCCCACGTGTTACTACAAGAGAAGATAGTCTACCAGTTTCACGTTTCGTCAGCGACATCTGTATGAGAACGGCGAACACTCCAGAGACAGATTTAAAAAAGGTACCATTATTTAATTTGTATTAAGTGTGCGTATGAACTGCGATAATAGCTGTTTGCCGCTGGAGGACATTTATACGACTTTATTGTAAAGATTTTTGAATATCATTCAAATAGAAAATTTATAATTTTGTTTGAGTATAAATCTGTGGTAAAACCTGTACGACCTGGGATATACTTTTTTAAAAAACGATAGTATTTATTTTGAATTAAACAAACGAGCACAGAAGCATTTAATTTGAACTAGTCATCATCATACATATTATTTAAGAGGCTAAGAACATTATTGTAATAAAAAACTTCAACAATTACATCAAATCAAATAAAAACAAACAACTCATAACATCTTGTCGCAACCAACGTGGGTTTGCGAAAATACCATTTAAATATCAAAAAATTAAAATAAGAAAAAAAAACATAATAACACAGCAACAAAAATTAATAAATTCATATTTACATGAAACATTCCCAAGTAAGATATGTCTTGGTCCATTTTGACCCGATATAGCCGACTTCAACCGGCGAAAGCCGCAAGAAAATTGGATAATAATAATACCTAATAATAATAATAATGTACAAACTTACAGTTAAGTTTACATTTTCAGAACTATTTCAGGATATTGTTATCCTCGACAGTAAAGAAGTAAACCATTTAATCAATGTTGTACATTGCTAAAGTTGATACATGGTACTCACGTATTAGAATATTTTAATCTATAGAATCTAACTACATACATCCTTTTATACAAAGAACAGATTACGTATTTAAAAAGAAAAGCTTCTTCATAACAAGATTACTCTGTGACGAATAATAAAGATTCAGATGCGCCTATAACGCTTTCAAATATAAAACTTTTAAACTGACTATGCCTAGAACCAAGAACTCACTTTTTATACAGCACCAATTTGCAATATTTGTGCAACGAGGAGGCTGGCAAGAGAAATGAGGCATCGTATTTTGCTAGTTGCTAACTTACTAATGAAGGAATATAAGATGATTTTAAACATTCTAAAACTGCTATACATAACGAATTTGATAAAGAAATTTTTACTACGTGGAAAATGCATTTACGCACACCCACCCGGATGGGCACTGTGAAAGTTGTTGATATTTCATGAATATAATAAATTACTTTTCTATTTTTAAAGACTTATTCTTATAAGTAGTGGAGATATACTTTTAAACAGTTGAAGGGACGACAAAGTCAACAATTTAATTTGGATGTAGGATGAGTAATAGTGAATAACGGTGAAAGTTTTTTTATGGTTTTTAAATCCATTAGGTACAGTCAATATTAATTTTCACAGGTGTTTAATAGATAGTGACTTGAGCTATTTTATTGCATAAATATGTCTGTATAACAAGACCTTAAACTTAATGCCTTTTCATTTTCCGGAATTAAAATTTTTATTAACTTTTGTTTCAGAAATTAGAAATAATAGGAGAAGATTTCTGTGGGCTTGACGTCAACACTCCATTGGGAGGTGAACAACCAATTTCGGCCTTACCTGTTCTTCTTTTTAATACTCGTTTAACAGCTGTAGTTGCTACCTCTACAGGGAATTTTACTGTAGTTTTTATCGGCACATCCACGGGGCATTTGAAAAAAGTAAGTGAATAACGACGCTAGTAGTTCAAGAACATTAAAATGTTAATAATAATTCTCTTTTATTTAATGGTTAGTATGTATTTCTTAATTAGCCTTTATTTTGTTTTTGACATTAAAAAAAATATATATATAGGAGTAAGGCAACAAGAACTAGAGATTTTTATTAATTTAAAAATTATTTTTTTACACTAAAAATAGTTATTTTTAAATTAATGACACTAACCCGTTTTGAAATTAATATATTTCAAATACAAATATAATCGTTTATTGAACTTTCCTGTGCATATTCACTTAAAAAAGTTTAAATAACAATACATATCTTTATTTTAATTAATTTTAAATTATTTTCGACACGCGGATAAGTTATCCACGGTTAAATCATCGATTTAATTATATTTAATAAAAATCACCAGCTTTTAAAATTTGAAAAATAAATTTATTTTATTTCTTATTATAAAACTTTTATATCTCAATTTTTATATTTTTAAGATAATAAAGAAAGTTTTCAGCCATATCAGATTTTAGAAAATGGTAGAAAAATATCTTTTTTTACCCTCCTTACCACCGGTATGGTGTGTCACTGACTACACAGTTAAAAGAAACTATTCCCATTGAAGCAGCAAATAATTTGAAATCTATAAGTATTTTAAGCAAACCATCAAAAGCTATAGAAAAATTACTTGTTTCACTATATTTTATACTATATTAAAAGTTTAAATTTATTTAAATATGTGGTGTTTCTTTTAATTTACAGGTTCTAGTCGAGTCATCTACATCCGCTTCAGTGCATGCGGATTTCGTTATCGAAGAAGGATCAGCCGTTAATCCAGATTTGCACTTTGATTCTCAGTCCATGCATCTATATGCAATGACAGAAAAAAAGGTACCTAATTAACACTTCAATTAACACAACCATTTCGCAGTGCCTTTAATATGTTGCGTATCTATTTGAATGGAATTTATTTATCAACACACACAACACAACACAACGTGTAACTCGAGTATGATACCACGACCCAGTCTCTGGTTAGATTAGATTAAATTGTCTTAAGTCGAATAAGCCAATTAGACATCTCTGCACTTAGACCTACGAAGATCTGTTGTGCCTACCATAATCTCCTAAAACTATAGAACGGCAATAAGCGAAGTAGAGAAGCTTTGTAGAGGAAATACTCCTAATTTAAAAGCAACTCCTTCTAGAAATTTAAGCTGTTTGCAAAACATTGCTATGCATTTTTATAATGTGTGTTCCGACATTTCTTTAGTGGTTTCGCAGAAACGACAATTTTCACTTTCCGATTTGACCATTTGTCCAAGACAATTTCTCAAAGAACAATGTGTAGTGAGAAGACTTACAGTGAATTTTACATGTTCTTTGCTCATTTCGACAAGGTATTTTGATCTTTCAGGTAATATATCTACAAACATTTTTGCTTGCCTATGTCCTGGCGATCGTAGTCGATTCTCTTCCACAGTTTCTTTTTGGACTTTCGTGGTGTGGCTTTTTGTGAGACCACAAAAGAGCTCCGGACCAAGGAAATGTGTGTAAGCCCCTCCTTTTGTGAGTCTATTAGCTTCCTCATTGCCCATTATCCCTCTGTGGCACCCTTAAGGTGACCTTGCCAGTTTCTTGTCAAAAGAACGCAGAGCCTTTAAAGCTGCCTGAATGCCTGT
The DNA here is from genome assembly GCA_035357415.1 of Ophraella communa. Lineage (NCBI taxonomy): Eukaryota > Metazoa > Arthropoda > Insecta > Coleoptera > Chrysomelidae > Ophraella > Ophraella communa. Next base: position 32,396,866 of record CM068995.1, on the reverse strand, counting down.
AAGAATATAGATTGTCCTTCGACAAACTTCTGGACACTAGCATCTTAAGAATATACCTTTATCTGAAAGATATTTGGTGCGTTGGCACGGGATTTGGATTTTGTCCCACTACCCCTACTCCAACTCTTTCATCTTTCTTGGACCCACATGTGTAAGCCCTCTTCCAGCTCTGGTTCGACTTCTCTAACCGTATAGCGATTTCTCATAACTACTTCAAATGATTTTTTATGTCTTGTTGCCAGGTCTATAAATACAGGCATTGGAGGAATAGTCCAATAAAATGAACATTTTCTCGAATCAATTCAGTAAAGTTCAGAAATAAAAGACTGAATTATGAGATAAATTAAATCACGAATTGAATTTTATTAGACTATTTCACGAATAAAGTTTCTTCATTAATATAAATACGAACAATGTATGACAGAGACAGTCATAATCAAATTATTAAAATCGTCAATAACAGAATGTCATAAATTGTTTCCATATAAAACATTTTGATTTTTTTGTAGACATAGGTAGGTACGTTTTCATCTATGTTTTGGTTGATAATTTCATTTGTATTTGTACCAAAGCTACTCATTTTGACACAATCAGGTACAATTAATGTTGACAGAACTGCCAAACTTGTGTGTGTTGCCATGGTTACGTCGTTGAAAATACCGAAGCTGACTCTCCAATCAGAATTGAAAGACAGCTGGTGTTATCGCGATAACACAAGTTTTCTTTGGTTTGCGATTGGTCAGATTATGTGAGAATTTTAAGATGAGTGAAATAGTCGGTTATAATTGCACAAGTGCATAAAAATTACCGAGTGCAATTTTTATAGATAACACGCTTGAATGTAAAATTATCTGGTCATTTTTATGCACGAGTGTAATTCAATGGAATATTTCACGAATAAACATTTTTTCACTTTTTGAAGTATATCTGACATTTATCAGTATTGTCAGTCAGTGTTGTTGTCATGACGACGGGATGTTTTCGCTTGGTGTCATGACGACGGGATGTTTTCGCTTGGTGTCATGACGACGGGATGTTTTCGCTGTAATTTTTCGATAATTACATTCCTCTTATGACATATATTATACATGAGGGAAATATTCTACAAAATCATTCTCAATCACTTTTGACGTATTTGCAATGGAAACCGAGATATTTGCAATAAACAAATCTGATTTATAGCGGATGAGTGTGCATGAAACACACGTGCATATACAAGGCCCGGCCTTACTAGATGTACCTACATGTTATTACTGGCTGTTGATAAAACATATAAATTCGGATATTCGGAGGTATCGTGCACCAAAAAATTTTATACATTATATTATAATGTATGTATGTAATATAAATTTTTTATAATATATGGATTATATAGTCCATATAAAAAGTGTATTTATGTAGGTATAGTGTTGACAGCGAATAAAGTGTTATTTATTTTTGAACCATGTGTACTTAATAAGTGAAAATGGAGCGTGAATTGTGTTTAATCTGCTAATTGGTTCTTGAAAATAATACTCAAGTGAAAAAGGACGATAAATATATTGCTTGGGAAAACAAAGAGTCGTGCCGATTTTATGAGGGTTAGTATAAATTAGCTATGAATTACTTTATTTGATACTCTACGTGTTTTTACAGTGATGTTAACTACAAAAAAATATTTTCTGCTAATAACGTTTTATTACTATTCAATGAAATATTCAATTTATTAAAGAACAAATTAAATTAGTTAATCAATGTTAATAGTTAGGGGTGTACAAAATCATACTAGGAAATCAATTAATTTTATTGTATTTATTCTCACACGGTTTTTACGTCGATTTGAATATTCACTTTTGGATGATATAAATTATAGTCCGCCATTCGAGCTATGACGTAGATAACCCAAAAGTAAAGTTAGCTACATAAGGTTCAACATAGAACCGCAATTCTGTCGTCTTCTTTTTTAAAATTTTGATCCTCAAACCATAATTTTACTGCAGGTACGGTTACAAATTTTTTATGAGGAGTTCTAGCTGTTGTGTTCGTGTAGTATGATACAAAACAAGATTTATATGATATTGACATTATTCAAATTTAAAAAAAAATGTGGAGAAAAGCTAACTAAACTTAGCTAAAAAAATTTTAACACAATGCTTATATTTTATTGAAACGTCAAGCTCCTATAAACTGTAGACAAATGTAAGATACAGAACACTCATATATTTTGAAAGTTTTTCAAACTTCAAATTAGATTGGCCTTTTTGTAACTGACTATTAGCTATAAGTTCATAAAACGTCTAAATTAGAAAGTGGCTTACTTCATATATGAGTTAGTGACATATCTGTAGTGAAAGTTGCAAACATTTAGGAATTCTCAATTTCCAATTTTCTCCCAAAATATTTGATACAAAATAGTATATTAACAACGCATTTCATATGGAATTCTGTTTTGCCATATGAAATAAGTTGTTTATAATATTTTTTATATTTTGCCCTTTTTACCATTTTTTAAATTAATTTTTTATTTTTATGTAATTACGAAAATTTTTATTTTAAAAAGTATGTCGGCAGCACTGTGTAATTTATAAAATTTGACAGTTGTGACATTTAAATTATCAAATGTTAATGTTTTAAAATATTTTATAATGAATAATACCAATAATAATATATTACCTATATAAGTAAAAGATAATATTCATATTCACAAATACTTTCTTAAAGAACAATGTAAAATTAATAAATTGCTACTAGCCACAAATGTCATTGTCAATAGTCTTGCCTTTAGATACTTCACTCATGTCGCCAACCATTTAAAACAAAAATTTGCGTGCGTAAAAGTTACATTACGATACGCAAATGCGTTTTATAATGAAGATTTTTATAAGTGCAAAATATAAAAAATGTTTTAATATATTTTTGCAAAGTAGTGCTAATTTACTTTAATAAAATACCAGAAACTGGATATCGGTTTAACACTTCATTAGATAAATTATGTAATGGAACTTATAATTTTTGATATTAAGTTGGCTAACATTTTTACTTAAGAAGTAATGTTTTTTTTTAATAAATCTTTATATTAATAAATTAATTTAATTAGTTGTTAAATTAATTTTCTTAGTTGCTCTGCAAAGAAAAGTACCTAGCTAATTAATCTGAAACTAATTATCTTTAAAATAATATATTGTGTGACAAGTGCACAAAAATGCTTTCACACTTGGGAAAAATTAGCCGCACATGATGCACACTGTATTTTTTCTACGACCACCATTCAGAAATCAAACGAACGACTTTGTTGCATACGTTACTTTTTCATGAGCACTTTTTCTAATGACGCAGCTAACGGCAGTGAAAATTAGTGCAATGAGTATTTCTTATAACTTGCAAAGAAAGACTTTCTATAGAGCGCGTCACAGTTATTATGCAGCGTGGCCGGCATAGGCCAATGTAAATCTTATGGGCGAATATTCAACACTGTTGCCGCTTTGGTTACGGCTTTAACCACAATTAACTCAGCCAATTTATTTTCGTAGAAACGTTTTATTATGAATTTTGCAAAAAAGATGTATTCTATATAATAATCCGAATTCCGAATTAAGCTTTCGACTAGTAAACACATACACTGTTACTAATAAAAATCTCTTATTCTTAGTTTATTCCTTATTTAAACTTGGAATAGTTATTCTAAGTATAAGGTTGGTATAAATTGTTCACAAATAAACTCGGAATAAATTCGGTATAACTATTCCCTCTTTATTCCAAAATAATGATTTGGCAATGTAGCAAAAGTCGACAAACAGTGTCAAATTAAATGATGTATGACAGTAGGACCATTAAAAAAATATAAAAAAAGTTGTTGTCGTCGGGAATCGAACCCGCAGCAGCTGGGTGAAAGGCGCGTGCGTAAGCCAATACACCACAGGTAATTGTGATTAATTTTAGATTTTTTTTGCTTTATAATGTAAAAAATTTTGTTTGAGAAAAGCTCTTTGTGGAATTGGTGGAAATTTACCTTACCTTGCAGGATTTATTATAAAAATATGTCTTTAACTGATCACTTTTTACTTATTTCTAGCAAAACATAAATTAAAAATCTCTTTATTAGAGTATATTGTAAATGGGTCTATACTTTCTTTAAAAGCTTTTCTTTTTCTTGTAGTTTCCATATCTATGTCCATATTTATTAAATTAATAAACTCCTCAACAGCTTCTACACCTATTATCGCAAACATATTTTTTAGGTTATACTACACTTAAACAAGGCTAAGGGTTGGTATAACTTTATACCGAGTTTTTATTCCGAGTATAAGTTATTCCATATTTATTAGTAGACATTTTGCCTATTCCGAATTTATTCTCGGTATAAAATATTTATTCTCGGTATAAATATTTATACTCCGTTTATTAGTAAGGCTGATATAGTCTCGTATTAGCATTTTTTTGGGTAAATACCATTAAATACGCGTTAGTTTTTATGTGTATTGTTTTTCAATTGGTAAGTCGCCTTATATTTACCTACCATATAGCAACGTTAAAATAAATAGGCCAGTATATCTGGCCAATTTCAATAAATATTTTGGTATCCAAAATATTAAATATGTCAACCACAAAAAATCAACCACAACCAGCTGGACCTAGCTTCGCTTCAGTCACAAAAAATTCAGTAAAGAAACCGCAAGCACCTACATCATTCCCAAGTAGAAATCAAGCTATTGTAATGAATGCACTTCCAGACGTCGTCCTTTTTGACTACATTAAGGCAATCGGCGAAATCGTAACACCGAAAGAGATTACTTTTGCATCTCGCATCTCCAATCACCGTATATGTATCTATCTATCTATATCCGTAATAGACAATCTTATCAAAAATCATCCTTTTGTTACCATCAAAGAACAAACCATAGCAGTTCGTAGGCTTATCACACCGGCTAAAAGATTACTACTTTCCAATGTCTGTCCCTCTATTCCTAACTTACTTATCGAACAGTCACTTAAAAATGAACTTGGGCTACAACTTGCCTCTCCAATATCTTTTATTCGATGCGGTTCCCCAGAAGACGAATATGCACACATTTTCAGTTTCCGAAGATCTGTCTATATTATACCTGAAAGAGAATCTTTAGAAATACAAACTTCAATTGTAATCACACATGAAAACACTAACTAAAACACTAACTACAGAATCTTCATTACCTCAGGTAAACTTGAATGCTTCCTTTGTAAGCAATCTGGACACACCTCAGATTCCTGTCCAAATCCGCAAGATATATCCTGCAACCCTCCTACTACTTCCTTCTCCAGTCAGGTAGAAAAAACCATATCCTCTGATATATCATCTCCTCAACATACTCCATCCGAAGAGCGTCCTCCTGATAAAGCATCAAACATAACCACAAAAACCATAGAACAACCTCAATTATTAGATGACATAACACCCAATTCTGGCATTAAGAGAGCACACTCCACGGACACCAGTCTCGAATCACCACCTGTACAGATAACTGCTAGACCCCCAATACTCAATCTTGAAAACACTCCAACCCCCTCAACTTCCGCATTTGTAACACCTACTTCAGCACCAAAAAAGAAATCTAAAACTGAAAACAAAGACATCAGTAAAATAAGTCCCTCTAATCAATCAAAAATAGAAAAATTAGTTGGTTCCGATCCCAAAAATTTTCATTATCATCAATATAGTTAATAGCCTTCCTGAAAAATTCTTTTGGTAGTTGTGATCCTCTAAAAGAAGCTTATAATTTTACCACCAATATTAAGTCACTCCTTGAAGATCTTCGACAAATTTACTCATCTCTATCTGATAGATCTCTTAAAAATCGAATTACTAGATTGCAGAAAAAATTAAAACTCTCAATAAACTCCAATGATGCTGAAATTTCAAGTCTATCGTCCATTAATTCAAACGATTCCATTCAGGATGATTCTAATCTATTTTAACACTTTTTTCAATTCTTTAAATTCATAATTCTTCAATGGAACTGCGACGGATATTATCCGCGCCTAGAACAAATTCAGCTTCTAACGTCAATTTACAGACCGGATTTCCTTTGCCTACAGGAGACCAATCTTAAAACAACTAATATGCCACAAATTAAATCTTTTGAAGGGTACCATTTTATTAGAAGTAACTGCATTAGAGCCAGCGGCGGTTCATCAATATTCGCCTCCAACGAAATATATTCAACTCTACTTCATTTGACAATGAACCTTGAAGCTGTTGCCATAACAGCTTATTGCCCCAATAAGCTATCCATATGCTCCATATATATTCCTCCAGATTATTCTCTGAAAGAAGAAGAACTACTTGATTTATTATACCAACTCCCCCAGCCATTTATCCTCACAGGAGATTTTAACGCCCATAATAGCATGTGGGGTTCATATAAGACATTTGGACGCAGAAAGGTAGTTGAAAATATATTGAACTGTACAGATTCTTGCCTACTTAATACAGGATGTAATACCCACTTAAATATTTCCTCCGGTACCTTTTCTGCTATAGACCTAAGCATAAGTGATCCCAAATCAGCTCCTTTTATGACGTGGAAAACAGCTGATGGACTTTACGATAGTAATCACTATCCAATAATCATATCCAATAATCACAAAGAAGCTGTTTCAGTGAAAAGTTATTGGTGCCTCAATGAAGCTAACTGGTCTGAGTATTCGTCGACAGTTGATACGCTCTTACTCACACATGATGCTTTGCCCCCCAACAACGTTGATAACTTGATAAAATCATTAACAGATGCACTTCTCACAGCTGCCAAAGCCCACATTAGAAAAATGACCTTTTCGCCAAATCATAAAGTTGTCCCCTGGTGGAACTCTAATTGTGATGACGCAACACGCCAATCTAAAAGGTCACTGAATCAATATTTGAAGAACAAAAGCCCCGAAAATCTTACTAACTACAAAAGACTTAAGGCTAAAGCGAAATACGTAGTAAAGCAGAGTAAGAAATCATCTTGGCAGAATTACGTATCAACTATAAACAATAGCTCCAGTCCAAGTCAGCTATGGAAGAAAATCCGACAAATACAGGGTCACAAAACTAACCACAAAATTACACGTCTTATTTCAAACGGGTCGGTTTTGGATTCACATGAACGTATTCCCAATACTCTAGGAAGTCATTTCGAAGCGAAGTATAGAAATAATTCATATATCAATATTTCACCTTCTTACGAATCGCCTCCTAATAACACTCTACCTTTATCCGAAGATGTTAAACACACGAATTAACGTCTGCCTTAGCCAAATGCAAAAACACTGCTGCTGGTCCCGATGATATCCCCTATAGTTTTCTTAAAAACTTATCCATCTATAGCCTTACTAAGCTCCTCGATGTATACAATTACATATGGACGTCACAAAACTTCCCTTCCCAATGGCGTAAGTCTATAATTATTCCGGTACTTAAACCAAACCAGTCCCCTATCTTTCCGCAATCTTACAGACCGATTTCACTAACCTGCACCATGTGCAAACTAATGGAAAAAATGATTAATAGACGTCTTCTATGGTTTTTTGAAAAGCATAATATTATTCCAAAGGAACAATCCGGTTTTCAAAGACAGCGCTCAAACAGAGACAATCTTGTACTACTACAAACCCACACTTCCAACGCAATTAATAACAGACAAGATGTAATAGCCGCTATCTTTGACATTAATGGAGCATTTGACAACATCTCTAGAAAGGCAATTCTTGAAAAACTCATACATCACAACCCCACTGGTAACATATATGCATTCATAAAAAGTTTTTTAACATCTAGAACTTTTAGGGTTTCTGTCAACAACTCAATTTCTTCTTCATATACTCAACAAGATGGAGTCCCCCAAGGTTCTGTTTTAAGTACATCCTTGTTCATCCTCACTATTAGCAAGTTATGCGACAACCTTCCTTCCCCTGTCAAATGTTCTCTATATGCAGATGACCTAATAATGTACTGTCATGGCAAAATCAATGCCACTACTTGCAAAATACTTCAGCAAGCAGTAAATGTCCTACAAAACAAAATTTCCACTCTAGGACTTACCCTTTCACATGCAAAATCGAAAGTTATAAAATTTAGTAGGAGAGCCCAAACTTATGATCCTACGATAACTACAGTCAATAACTTTCAATTACCTGTCGTAGATAATTGTAAAATCCTGGGAATGTTATTTGACTCCAAATTATCCTGGAAACAACATATACAGGAAATCAAAGGAATTTGTCTTAAGCGACTAAATATTATAAAAACGCTCTCTCATTATCATTGGGGCGCAGATGAAACTACCTTGCTAAAAGTATATAGAACCCTTATTCGTTCCAAACTTGATTATGGATGTTTTATTTACATGTCTGCAACAAAAACTATTTTACGCTCCCTAGACACAGTACATAATAGCGCCATCCGCCTATGCCTTGGAGTGTTTCGGTCAAGCCCAGCTGAAAGTATTTACTGTGAAGGCAATGAACCCCCACTCTGGCTCCGACGACAATACCTCCTTCTCAACTATACTGCCACGATTTCCTCCAATCCCTCCAATCCAGTATATTCTATATTAATACCACATCAGCATCATCCCAACCCTCCATATAACTTTATTATACGTTCTGTTCCTCAACTTATACAACCACTGATTCAAGATGTAAACCTATCTCAAACACGAACTCGCCCTCTCTCCAATTCTCCTCCATGGAACAAATCCCTTCCACAATTCGATCTCTCCCTCTGCAAATTTAAAAAAGATGAAACCCATTCGGATGTTATTCGAACAGCCTTTCTTGAGTTGCTTAATAATAAAAAATACAACATGGTCTTATTTACGGATGCCTCAAAGACAGATTTTGGATTTGGGTGTTCCGTAACTACGGTACAAGGATCGATCGGACTATATAAAATTCCCTCTAGTTGTAACGTCCATACAGGTGAGCTATTTGCTATCTTACAAGCCTTCAAACATAGCCAAGAATTTGCAAATACAGACATAGCCATATGCACGGACTCATTATCCTCCATCCAGTCCATTAAGAATCCATTTACTAACCATCCCCTTGTACAAGATATCCATGATACATACCAAAAACTTCGAAGACAAAATACAACAGTTACAATAACATGGGTCCCATCCCACGTTGGGATTGTTGGTAACGAAAAAGCCGATTGCCTTGCTAAAGAAGCTGCCTTAACTGATACTGTCACAGTAAATATCCAACTATGTAATGACCTAAAAGCTAACCTAAAAAAATCAAATCGTACCAACTGGCAAATTCACTGGAATCAAATTACATGCTTACTTCGTGAAATTCAACCAACAGTGCATCAATTTTTCTGCCCTGATTTATCGAGGAAAAATATGGCCGTGATAAGAAGACTACGTATAGGACATACTAGACTTACACATGGTTACCTAATGTCATCATCACCTCCACCGAAATGTCAGTATTGCGACGTAAAGCTCTGCATCAAGCATATTCTCGTTGATTGTCCACATTTCGCTACGAGACGTCTACAACTGGGTATAAAGTCTAACTACAAAGAGACTCTGAATAATGCGGATCAAGTTCGAAAAGTGATAAAGTTCCTAGAAGAAGAACAACTTATTAACAAAATTTAATGTTAAAAAAAAACTTTTACCTATAATGTTTATATTAGTGTAAGCTTTCAGTCTTGAAATATGTTATCATATACAGGGTGAGTCATAACTATTGGGACATAGACTAAGGACAGGTTATTTGGACCAAAATATGGCTTTTGGGCCAAATATGCCTTAATATAATGTTGCTGAGAAAAAAGATACAGGGTGATAAAGTTAATTTTTGTTTTTCGTTTTTTGCTAATAGTTTCCCTGTATATTTATACATTGACATCAAAAATAATTTACTCTGAACAAATGACATTTACCAACAACAATTATCTGACAGTCCAAAGCATACTTTTCATAAATGAATTAATATTTGAAATCCTTTTTTAAGACTCTAAGCAGTTCGACTGCGTTTTTATCGAAAACGGTTAAAATTATGATGTTTAAAGAAGAGTACCAATTTTACGTAAAAATGATGTTTACGTTATATTTTCTAATAAAAATTACTAAAAAATTTCATCAGAAAAAGTTTAGACTCAATTTGATCATTAGGAATGATCCACGTGGCGCCCTCTATGACAAAACGTAAACTTGTAAATAAAATACTATTTCTTGTCTAAGATTATGCCTCTGTGCCAATTTTGATATCAATTTATAAATATACAGGGAAACTATTAGTAAAAATCGAAAAACAAAAAATAACTTTAACACCCTGTATCTTTTTTCTCAGCAACATTATATTAAGGCATATTTGGCCCAATAGCCATATTTTGGTCCAAATAACCTGTTCTTAGTCTATGTCCCAATAGTTATGACTCACCCTGTATATGTAATGTAATTTTGATTGTAACTAGTGCTCATGGCCATAGCTGTCTTATGCACGTTAAATTAAATAAAAAAAATATATATAATAAATATTATTAAAAAATGGAATTCAAATCTATTTATGTAGATTGTAATCAGTATATACCTGATCACATGATGGATTATTTAGGTCTCTACTAAATCTTTCAGACAAATCCTAATCCTATTGCCAGTGAAAATATTATTTAATTACAAAGATGCTAATTATTTTTACCTGTATGATCCCTTGATCCTCGTAAACCGTTATGTAATATTCCTGGAATGTAGAGGTAAGTAAATGTACAGGTAAATAATAACATAGGCAGGTTACCTATCTGTTTCTGCTGATAAACGAAAGGGCATTATTGAAACAACAGCCATGCAGTTAGCAGCACCGTTTGAAAAATTTAAACAAGGGGAAAATCTTCATCGTCAAACCAAGAGGCTTTTATTGAATATTTTAACGTATACGTTGAATACAAAAGATGACAAAAGTGTGACAGCGAAAATAGAACTGATTTCTAAAATGACTGGCCTTAGTGTGAGAACAGTGTATAATCTGAAAAGCGAAGCCGCTACTGGGCCTTTGACATCGCCAAAAAAACGAAGACGGAACAGCAGCCAGTCGAATTCAAGACTGATCACCTGCGATGAAGGTATCCAATCGCAAATACGAAAAGCTATGCATGAATTCTACTCCGAAAATATTTCACCTACACTGGCAAAAGTTCTTGCTAAAATAAATGTACCAAATTTTTCTAAAAGTACGCTAAGACGCTTGCTTAACGATATGGGGTTTGTTTAAGGAAAGAGAGGAAGAGACTCGATTCTAATAGAAAGAACTGATATAATCGCCTGGAGGCACAAATATTTAAGATCAGTGAAGAAGTTACGCGAAGAAGGATATAACGTAATATATCTGGACGAGTCATGGATTAATGTGGGCCACAGTGTAAATTTTGAATGGAAAGACACTACCATAAAAAATGCCCGAGATCCATTTATCAAAGGACTGACAACAGGACTGAAGGCTCCAAGTCAACGAGGACCGAGATTTGTTCTTCTTCATGCAGGCTGGAAAGACGGTTTTCTTGAGGGTGCAGAAAAAACTTTTCTGGCAAAGAAAGTTGCAGACGATTACCACGACGAAATGGACGCAGAAGGCTTTGAGGCCTGGTTTAAAGATCAATTGATCCCTAATTTGCCGAAAAACGGATCAAAGAATATTGTAGTGTTGGACAATGCGTCATACCATTCGGCGAAGTTACCTTTTCCAAAGACAACTTGGAATAAGGAACAAATAAGGTACTGGCTACTGGAAAAAGAGATTTACTTCGAGGATGATTATTTAAAAACAGAATTATTGGCTACTGTAAACGCGTTTAGATAGCAGTACGACCTAAGAAAAATAGACGACATTGCCACGGAACATAATATAACAGTCCTACGATTACCACCTTATCATTGCAAATTAAATCCTATTGAAATGGTGTGGAGCCAAGTGAAAGGATATGTGGCTCGTAATAATAGTACTTTTAAAAAAGAGGATGTGGAAAACTTATAAAAACAGCGTATTCGCAAGTAACCCCAATGCAGTGATCTAATTATAAAAAAAAGGTAGAGAAGACAGAGGAAAAGATGTGGCTAACAGATCATTTAATGGAAGACATTGAGCCAATAATAATAAATCTAAATGAAGACGATGAAGATGAAGACTTTGATGACGATGAAGATTAGTAATATATTTCTTAACCCTCAAACGTTCCATTCAATTTTCATTTATTTTAGTTATCACCTGCTAATCATTGTCATTTTTAAAGTTTAATTTTAATTCAAGTTAAAATACGTAATTATTAATTCATTTACTTATTCTATATTTTGTTTGTTACAACCACGCGCCAGAAGAAGAAAAATCCTCGGAAAAATCATCGAAACGTCGGCAAGATTTCATTCGCTTTTCTCTGTTAATCGTTCTTCCTTAAAATTTAGATGACAGCTGACTTTTTTACCACTTGTCTTGTAATTTATGTATATATTATTATTATTGACATATTTTTATAATTAACTATATTATTATTTCATAATTTGACAAAGGTCTTTTGTAAGGCCGCTGTATTTATTTATTTCTTTATACGTGATAATTAAACGTATAAAATTTGAATATTCTAGCGGATTTACAATATTTTCCTTTAAACGCGTAAAATTTATCTAAAAGCATAAATATAAATATTCTTAATTACTCACTAAACGATTTTCAAATGAATAATTTAGTCAACATTTAAATTATAATAGTAACACAATGGCAAGTTATATTCCCGCGCCAGTTGGAACCAAATTCGAAGAACATGCCGATATGGTAACGCCGTCGTCCATAAACGCAATGCTGCATAATAACTGTGACCCGTTCTATAGCCTTCAGTTTACCCCAATGGGTTTTTAGAATTTACGGTCCATAAATATTGTTTAATTTCACCCTTATAATAAATTCCCTACAATATACCATTAGTTTATTATATAGTGTGGAAACCACTTACCTAAAAGTTTAAACAATACGATTACGATTACTTTTTAATTGATATAACTTAATAAATAAAATTTCAGGACAATCTTATTTATTGCATTGTATTGCCGATGAAAATAGCTTTCAAATGAAGTGTCACAACTTGAATTACGTAATGATAATTTTTCCCTCAAGAGGGCGCTAAAATCGGAATTCGGGTTAACAATATTGGTACTACTGAGTTCCCCATAATATTAACTTTTTAAAAATGTACCACCCTTGATATTTTCCCTATCTAAATTTTAGGGGTTGTTCACCACTCTGCTCGAGGGTTGAAGTGCCGATGCTGCAATTAAAAAAAATAGGTGTCCCCTCGAAATAAAAATCGACCTATTTCAGCGTTTTTTATAATCTTCTAAACCAACCCCACAAACAGTTTTATTTCATAAGTGGTTTCCACACTGCATTATTTTCCTACAGAGGTAATACATCTACTAAAGCCGGGCCTGTGCATACCCCGCACTCGTTCGTTCATACAGAGCTATAAATTAGATTTGCTAATTGCAAATATCTCGTTTTTTTTGCAAATACGCAAAAGTAATTGGGAATGATTTTGTAGAAAATTTTGATACCTACATTTTTTATTTAAAGCTTTTGTCCATATCTTCGAATATTTTTGAGATATTTTAAAAAATGTGATTTTGGGGGTAGTTTTTAATTGTTTTCGCCCCCTAAATAGAATTCAACAGTTTTTAACTATGTATACTTCAATTTTATGTCAAAACGAACCTACATTCAAAAATGCAGGCTTTCATTTTGAATGGTAGTATATAAATAATCAAATCCCCTTGTACCGTTAGGTGTCGGGGTTTTCTTTATTATTCATTTACAAATTTTCTCCATGCTGCTCTGTCTCCTGTTATTGTTATCGCTTCTTTTCCTCTAGTCTGGAGTATTTTGCTAATTATTTGGTTCCAAGTGGTCCTAGGTCTTCCTCTTTTTCTTTTTATCTGTATTCTTGCTTCATATATTTGTTTAACTTGTCTTTCTTTCGGCATTCGTTGTAAGTGTCTCCACCAGCTCAACTGTCGTTGTTCAATAAATTAGGTTATGGGTTGTACTCCAAGTTCTTCTCTGATTTGTATATTTCTAATTCTATCTAGTCTAGTTATATTTTTTATTCTTCTTAGGTATTTCATTTCTGTGAATTGTATTTTGCTTTTCTGGCTATTTGTTAGGTTCCATGATTCGCATCCGTATGTTAGTATTGGTCTGAATATTGTATTGAAAACTTTTAATTTTGTCTGCACCGAGATTTTTCTGTTGTTAATAAATTTGTTATTCATCGAGTAATATAGTTTTATTGTCTTTTCAATTCTTTCGTTAATTTCTGCATCCTGTTTTCCTGTGTGGTCTAGTGTGACTCCTAAGTATTTAAATTCTTTGACCTGTTCTATTTTATTGTTGTCTATTATTATCTGGGTATCAGTTCTTTGGTCTCCCACTATCAATATTTTCGTTTTATTAATGTTCATTTTCATACCTTCCTCTTCCATGGTTTCTTTCCATATTTTTAGATTTTGTTGTAGGTGTTTTTCATTCCCTGCTATTAGCACCACATCATCTGCAAAAGTTCCCTCCGATATCTCTATTTTTTCAAGGTTCTTATATCCTACTGTCATTTTGATAGTCCTCTGTTCACATTTCTTGACTAAACACAAATACCTTTTATAATTTTTCATTACCGTAGCTGTAACTTTTATGTACCTGGTAATTTAGGTAAAGTGGCCCTTTAATCCTCAAATAAAACCAAAAAATTAAATAAAACAGTAAATTTGGTGTTACTTTCCTGTATAAAGGAAAGTGCTATAAATTTAAAAATATTTTATTTGAATTCAGAATTATCGAAAACCCCTGTAGAGCAAATTTCATTCATCATAAACTTCTAGGTGAAAGTCGATATGGGACAGCCTGTATATAAAACAATTACCACATCTACTTCACGATCAGCTCTAAAATTTTGTAACCAGGTAAATTAATCGATGAATCCATCTCTCGTGATGTGTTTATATTAAGTTGCAATGAGTTGATTTTTATTTAAATTTACCTAGCAGCTTGGGAATATAGCTTTTATTAACATTGGATATTTTCGATTATTGTCCTGTTTGCCAATTCCAACGATGGACACATAAGGAATAAACTCGGGGTGAATCGCATAAAGATGTTATTAACATTAGCACAACAATTTGCAGAAATGTTGAAAATGTTGGACTGCCTTGGAGACATTTTCGGAATTAACGGGTGTTGTGTATTGACTAATAATATAAGATTTTCTGAACTGAAAGCACCTTATTAATAGCAAACAAGAAACATAATGCGATTTACTCATTTACATGATAATACGTTATTCCACCAGATACTTTTGACATTACTTTTTCTAACCCTATAGATGTAGCAGGCCTGTGTACCTAAATAATCCAGCCACAACTGGCTGTATACATAACAACGGGAAGTTTAGCTTTTAATAAAAATAATAATAAAATTTATTTAGGAACCTTTTTTACGGTCTGTATATACCTATAAAAATTAATCCCTATATGCCTTGGTCACGCCATCAAGCATGAACGGTTGGACTGATTTCAATATTTTTTTTGTTGTGTTCGTTATTGTCAAAAGAAGGTTTTTATAAAAGACACAACTCAAAAAATTAAGCGAGAGATTAGTGTTGTAGCTATTTATGTTTTAGTATGTACCTACTATGTACTACTATTTATTTAATCATGTCAGCCTATGAGTATAAAATTTACTTAATGATGTCATGTGTAATTTAAAGGTACTCGTACATTTCAGCCTTTTTCCTGCAAGTCTATTTTAAATTGCTAGCAAATTTTTACCATGCCTTCGTACATTGCCGCAACTTTTGAGATTTTTTTTATTATTCCTAATAAGATGGACTTCCAAAAAGTAAGGGTTAGTACAATCAATTTTTTAATGTAACATTATGACATAGAATGTAAGGCATAGAATAGAGGATTTTTTTCTTACTGTTCACACCTTTGCTGTAATAAAATTTCATGTTTAGTAATCCCCTTGTCACACATGATATTTTTATGTTGTGATGAATAAATACACACCTTACATTATTTGATATTTAATAATTAATAATAAGTAAATAAAAGAAAATTTGTTAGAAAGGCTACGTTAACGAATTTCACAAACGTTAAAAGTAAATGAGAAATTATAGTACAGTGTGTAAAAGCCAAATGGAATAAATTCATTATTTCGGTTACTGCACATATTTATAAAAAATCCCGAAACACGTCAAATTTAAATTATAACTTGACATTCTTTAACGTGAAAATGCAACCCCTTCCTTCAACCCCCTTAGAATGACAGGTACAACCCCCAATTTTTTAAATGGTATACTTCCCATTTTTTTAAAAGGGAAGTATAGGCTTGTGATATATCATTTGAAAGGTCTCTTCATTCTCTATTCAAAAATGTTATTGTTTTAAAATTTGATGCAAAAATTAACATAAAAAAAAATTAAAATCATGTTGTTACCGAAATTCGCTAAAATATACTCGAAACTTATTACAATATACTTAAAACTTATTTCCCGTTTAGGTGTTGATAATGAGAAAGTGAACAAAAACCATAGCAATGTGGTTTTTAGATGGTAACCATTAAAAAACTTTAAGGAATTTTCGTGGCAACGCTATTTTAACAAGTAGTAGTAAATTGTTTTATTTAGGGTTGTCATTGTTGTAATTTAAGTATAAAGTTTGTTTAATTCAACTCTGAAAAATGGTTAGATTAACGGAAATGCATAAAATAACAGTTTTACAAATGATTGGTTACGGAGATAACATCCGAACACAACAGGAAGTAACTCGCCTATTTCATGAGAAATTTCCTAATTTACCGCCTATATCCCAAGGAACAATAAGTAAAATAGAAAAGCAGTTTCGCGAGTTTGGTCATGTAAAGCAGATAAAAAAAGCAGCTGCCAATGCACTGAGTGATGAACTCAAATTAGATGGGTTGCTTGAGTTTCAGGAAAACCCACATACATCGAGTAGACAGGCATCCACTACATTCAATGCTAGCCATACATCGAGAGCAAACATATTAAAAGAAAATAAATTGCATCCGTATAAGATGATACCTACTCAGGATCGTGAGCAAATGATGGACATGTTGGATAACAATATTATCCAATTAGAAGACGTTATGTTTTCTGATGACTGTACTTTTTTACTTAACGGTCATGCTAATCGGCAAAATTGCCGCTACTGGTCCACGGAAAATTCTCACTGGATGAGAGAAGAACACACTTAATACCCTCAAAAGGTTAATGTTTGGGCAGGGATTGTAGGGAACAATATCATTGGTCCATTTTTTATTGAGGGCAACTTGAATGGCAACAATTATTTGGCACTACTTCAAAATGATGTCATTCCAACGTTGGCAAATTTATATCCTGATCCAGGTAACCCTCAAGTTCCAGCGAATACGATATGGTTTCAGCAGGATGGAGCACCACCACATTACCAACTTAATGTCCGGCAGTACCTCGATACAATATTTCCCAATCGGTGGATAGGGAGGCGAGGATCGATTGAATGCCCAGCGCGATCACCTGATCTAACATTATTAGATTTCTTTTTATGGGGATATGTGAAGAGCCATGTGTACAAAACTAAACCTTCTGATTTAAAGGACTTAAAAGAAAGAATAACGCTTGCGATTAGGTCGATCACGCCTGATATGTTAAATAATGTTAGAAGACAGTTTTATTTGAGATTAGGATGTTGCCAAGACGTTCGCGGAGAACATTTTGAACATCTACTTCATTAACATTCATAGTTCTTTTTCGTGTTCTACATTTTATTACGTTTTGCATCACATTTTAGTTTTTGGTTGTATTGTAGCGAATTTCGGTAACAACATGATATTAATTTTTTTTTATGTTAATTTTTGCATTAAATTTAAAAACAATAACATATTTGAATGCATTACAATGCATTACATTTTAGTTTTTGGTTGTATTGTAGCGAATTTCGGTAACAACATGATATTAATTTTTTTTATGTTAATTTTTGCATTAAATTTAAAAACAATTAACATGTTTATTTAAATAGAGAATGAAGAGAACTTTCAAATGATATATCACAAACCTATACTTCCCATTTCAGTCTAGTGCGAACTTTTATACGAATAGGACGTATAGCAGGTTTAATTAGATATCCGGTCTAATTTATCAATAGTAATTAACGTTTTTAACATTTTTATTATCAACATAAACAAATACTAAGTGTATAATATATTAAAGTAATAATTTTGGTGTCCCCTAATGGGGGACAAAGCAAACTTAAGGACGTCCTCCTTGACGCAAATGTTAGTGGATAATAGTAGTGATAGTGGTAAAAAACTGATTAAAAATGATCTTGGCAAAAAGAACCCTAATGAACAGCACACAGAAGAAAAACAAACAGAACCAAAAAAATCAATTTACTTTCAGATAAGTATAATATACAAAATATATGGGTTTATATTGAAAAAGTAAATATTGAGAATTTAGGTAGATTACACCCAATGACTGTTGGTCATATACTTTTTTAAAAAATGAAACTTCAAATATTTTGGAAGTTAAAAGTATCGGAAGAAATCGTATAAAAGTTTTATTAAACTCATTGTTAGAAGCTAATAATCTAGTCAACAACCCGGCTCTAAAACTAGAAAATCTAAGAGCGTACATACCAAATCATTTGTTGGAAATAAAAGGTTTAGTTCGAGATGTAGATACTCAATACGATTTAAATTACCTGATGGAAAATGTTGAATCCTCTTCTAAAGTAATAAATATATATAGAACAAAACGTAAAGTCATTACCGGTGATAAAATAGAGTATAAAGATAAGAAAACTGTAATAGTGACATTCGAAGGCAATGTATTACCCAGTTGTGTTTCTTTTAATAGAGTTTATTTTCCCGTTGAACAGTACATTGGCAAGGTTATTCAGTGTTATAAGTGCTTAAGATATGGTCACGTATCCAAACAGTGTAAAAGTACACATAATTGTAATAAAATAAATGTTGTGTTTTGTATGCATTGTAAAAGTAGAGAACATTTGTCGATATCGAAAAAATGTCCATATTATGATAAACAAAGAAAAATTAAAAATATAATGGCAGAACAAAAAATTTCTTTCATGGAAGCGAGAAACTATTGTGAAAACTCCTTAGCAAATTTCGTAACTAAAAACCTTTTTACATGCTTATCAAATTATGAAAAAAACTTTCCCACCTTGCCCAATAATGGTATAAAATTTTCACAGTCACAACCCATACCTAACAAACCAAATCCCAATTCATTTCCAGCACCACTTCCACATCATTCAAATCCTCCCACCAAGAAGAAAAGAAAAGCTGATTCACCAAATATTCAATCTCCCATTGTAAAACCAATGTTTCCCTTTACTTTTGGACCTAGTAAACCCATTCAAGCTAATCAAAATATATCAAATTCTCATAACGATGAAAATAAAAAATATATTATTGAACATTTTTCAACTTTTATATTCGATTTTTTACAAAATATACGTACTATGGAAGATGTACGAACTATTGATAAGCAACTATTAATGAATAGCATTGAACAAGTATTGGAGGGTACTATTATTAACATTAATTAAATGTCTATTTTCTCTAAACTCAAAATAATACAATGGAATGCTCGTTCTGCGGCATCGGATAAAAATAGCTTATTACATTACTTGTCAACTCAAGAAATCGATATAGCTCTTATAGGTGAAACATGGTTCAAAACAAACATGTCATATAATTTCTATGGGTACAATCTTGTCCGAAAAGATAGATTAGATGGCTACGGTGGAGTAGCTATTCTGAGCTTAATGAAATTGATTGTGTTAACCTTTACTTTGTGAAAGTTCATCTTACTAAGAACAATAAAAAACTGAACGGTTGAACTAAACTTCCACTATTTATTCGAAAAATTCGCTTTAACATTCAATTACAGCTGTTTCGCTATAACTAGCATCGTCAGATTGACATATTGAAATTACATTTTTGTTTGTTTGTAACTAGGTACTTGATGTTGCTAAGTAGTTAAGGCTAGACCAAGTAAGGAAGTAATAAGACATAACAATATTAAAGCCTAGATGTTATTAGCCCTAAGGGATTATCCTGGATGTATTTCCCTCTAAGATCAGTATAACTGTGTAATGATATAGAAAAACCAGGAAAAAACTATATCATGCTGATCTTTACAATAACTTAATATATTTGTGTTATAATAATGTCTTATCTATGTAAAAAATGAATACTCAATCAAAGTAAACAGTTTAATAGTGGAAAACTTCCAAGATTTATTTGTTCATTAACTACTTTAAACTGTTGATCTGCTAGATGTCTTTTAATTTCAAGTTTTTCTAGAAAATCTAAATTTTGTTTTTTATCACAAATGTGTAGTATATGAATGTCATTGGTGTGTATAAGTGAGTTTGGATGTTCCAGTAGGTGTTTTGCATAGTTCGACTTATCTGGTTGTTGTAATCTACATGCTCTTAAGTGTTCATTAAATCTTACTTCAAAATTTCTTTGTGTTTGACCTATATATACTGCATTACATTTTGGACAATTAATTTTGTAAATACCAGATTTTTTTAATTTTGGTAATTTTGTTTTCACATTTAACAATTTTGTTCCAATATTATTTTGTGTTTTAAATGATATTAATGATGATGTTGCCGAAGATATTATTTTTGAAATTGCATTGGAAATATTTCCACAATATGTAATACTTTTATAGCTTTTAATTTCTTCAGTTTGTTTTGGAAATATTAATTCTAGTGACACTTTTTGTTCTTTTTTATTAATTAATTTATTTATCAAATGTATTGGATAGCCATTAGATGTAGCTATTTGTTTTATGATCTCAATTCCTTTATTTAAATTATTTTTGTTCATTGGAATTGAAAATGCTCTATGTATCATGGAATTATAAGCTGCTAATTTATGTGATAGTGGATGATTTGAATTATATGGTATGGTTACATCTGTTTGTGTAGGTTTTCTGTATATTGAATAATTTAATGAATTATTAACTTTTTCAATTCTTAAATCTAGAAAATTAATTGAATTATTTTCTTCAACTTCTAAAGTAAAATTAATTTTAGGATGCAAGGTATTAATATAATTAAAAAATATATCTAACTGCCGCTCGCTACCTACAAAACCTGCTAACACATCATCAACATATCTATACCAAAATACAATATTGTTTTTATAACTAGAATTAAAGATTTTGTTTTCTAAATTATCCATAAATATATTTGCCAAAATTGGAGAAATAGGACTTCCCATGGGAAGACCCTCATTTTGAATATAAACTTTGTTATCAAAAGTAAAATAATTTTGACTAATGCATACATCAAATAGATCAATTATGTCTGATATTATACCTGGATGGATATTTCTTTCATCTAATGGCTTTTTAACTAGAACTATACATTCTTTAGGAGGTATTTTTGAGAACATATTAGTTACGTCAAACGATACTAATTTAGTATTATTTTGTAAATTACATTTATTCAATTTTTTGATCAAATCTAATGAATTTTGTACTGAATATTTAGATGTGTAACCATAATTGTTTAGAATACTATTTAATTTTTTAGCTAATTTAGTATTATATTTCATCGTCCAGTCCTCGATATCACTTGATTACAATGCAGCACGCATTCTCGTGTAGCCCTGCTCACAAACTTTAAAGACTGTCCTGGCCTCCCTCCCTTAGTACATTCATCGTTTGCCTCCGTAGTTCATTGTATTCTGTGAGCTCTGCTAGGTAGCATCGCCGTACCGGTACAAGGAGAATTTAGACACGTAAGCATTCTTTAAATTAATATTAACATATTATTTTTAGCATTTTAGTATGGGAAAATCAAAGAAACGCAGGAAAAGAACTAGAAGTAGCTCATCCGATGAAATAGATTCTGTAAATCTATTAAAACGGATAAAAACATTAGAAAAAGAATTGTTAAAAAGCCGACGTTCTCGGTCCAACGATAGGATTAGTCAAATTCGCAGTCCTCGTAGGAAGCGACAACGCTCAAGGTCAAGTTCGGCTAGTCGAACTAGCATCATGCATGAAACTAGTTTTACAGCTACTACGCGGGCGGTAAGTAATGACAATTTAAAATCATTTTCTCCAACTGCTCGTAGCTTATCCGGAGATAGGGAAAATATCGAAAATGATATGTTGATTCTTCATGACGAAGAATTCGTGGATCTATTAGGGAGATCCCTGAATGATCAAAAAATAATTCTTTTTTATTACATGAAGCTCTTAGCACTAGATGGAAACATATTCTGTTGAACGGAATAAAAAAAGAGGAATCAGTGCCATTGCTGAATAAATACGACACTCCATCAAATTTGAGCGAACTGACACCGCCTCTACTAAAACCGGAGATAATTTCTATATTATCAAAGGTAAATCAAACCAAAGACTCTTCTCTCGTAGAGATCCAGAGACAGCTAAGCAAGGGCTTGACCGCGTTAGGTCAAGGCATTAATTTATTAATAACCGAGAGGGAAACTCTTCCAAAAACATAGTAGAAAAACTATCTTCCCATTTATCGTATTCGGGAAAGATACTGACCAATCTTTTTCACAGGGTATCAATTTCTAGAAGAAATTTAATTTACCCGATGTTGAATAAAAATATTAAGGAACAAGTAGATAAATGTCCCCTACCGAATTGTTATTCGGACCTAATTTAGGGAAAAGATTAAAACCGCTAAAAGTTTAGAAACGATGGCTAAAGATCTGAAATCTAATCCATCTACCTCATCCTATAAACAAAAAGGAGGAGGGGTAGGTCAAAGTTACACATCGGAACGGTAGAATTCCAGGTTTTCTTTAAACTCTCACCGCCCTGTTCGTCGCGTGGATGCAACCAGGACATCCAAAGGGCAAGCCTCCAGGACCACGCGGAAGGAACAGAGACGGCGGGATTGGAACAGATATCCGGACAGAAAAATTTAGAGGTTAGTCTTTTTGCCGGACGTTTAAAATACTTTTTTTATAATTGGAGTTCTATTACCTCAAATAGAATTATCTTAAATTGGGTCCAGGGTTACAAAATACCCTTCATTAGTCGACCTAGACAGGTAATTATACCAGTGGCTACAAAATTTTCAAATTCAGAAAGAAAACTTGTAGAACAAGAGATCTGCAATCTCTTACAAATTGGCGCTATTAAAAGATGTAAGTCTACGCCCGGAGAATTCATCTCTAAAGTTTTTCTTACCAACAAAGCCAACGGCAAAAAACGATTTATACTAAATCTAAAACAATTCAATAAATTTATTGAAGTCCCTCATTTCAAAATGGAAGACGCAAGAACGGTATCAAGATTGATACAAAAAGACTTTTGCGTCATCCATCGATCTTAAGGACGCCTACTACCTTATTCCTATTTCAGAGGACCATAGAATGTATATAAGGTTTCACTACGAAAACGATCTTTTCGAATATACCTGCCTCCCGTTCGGGTTGGCATCAGCGCCTTTTACCTTTACCAAACTTATGAAGCCAGTCATTCAAGTTTTAAGGTCTAGGGAATTATATGTATAATTTATTTGGATGACTTTCTGATAATGGGCCATTCTCATGAAGAGTGTTCCAAAAATGTTCGCTTTACATCCGATTTATTATCTAATTTGGGTTTTATAATAAATAAGGAAAAGTCCAACCTTAATCCTAGCCGCAGTTGCAAACTCTTGGGATTCATATTTAATACCAAAAGTATGACTTTAAACGCAGGAAAAACGTCAAAAGAAAGCAACTTTTGCAAATTTTTTCCTGACACATACCAGCTGTACAATTATACAACTAGCAAGATTTATTGGAATTCTAACCTCGGCCTGTCCAGCAATAAAGTATGGATGGTTATATACCAAGCGGCTAGAACGTACAAAATACTTAGCATTGCGAAAAAAATAACTCTAGATATTCGGCAAAAATACAGATTCCGAGGAAAATTTTACCAGACATAGAATGGTGGAAGAATAATGTTTACAATTCTTCTAATAATTTAAAAATGATAAATTTTTGATGGAAATTTACACAGATGCAAGCCTCACAGGTTGGGGAGCATTTTGCAATGGAAAAAAGCGAATGGCTGGTGGACAGGACGATTTCAGAGCGAACACATAAATGTCTTAGAGCTTCAAGCAATATTTAACGGTTTGCGACATTTTGCATCAAATATTAAAAATAATAACGTCCTCATAAGGACTGATACTAGCCTACATAAATAAAATGGGGGGCATTCAGTACCCACACTTGTGTAATTTAGCCAGAGAAATCTGGGAATGGTGTCAGGCGAAAAATTTATGGATTTTTGCCTCTTACGTAAGATCATCAGACAATGTACAGGCAGATCAGGCATCCCGTATCTTACCCCCGGAGACTGAATGGTCCCTGAACAATAGGTACTTTCGGCGAATCACGGAAAAACGGGGTATACCGGATATTGATATCTTCGCCTGTCAAGTAATAGAAATGTGAAAAATACATTTCAAGATTTAAAAGATCGGAACGCCTACAAAATTGATGCCTTCACTGTCGACTGGAGGACACTTAATTTTTATGCTTTTCCTCCATTCGCTCTTATTGCAAGAACAATCCAGAAAATAATTTCTGATAAAGCGACCGGCATCTTAGTAGTTCCTTTTTGTTCACCTATTTTCATTGGTCCATCCGATGATCTTCTTCTTTCTTATTACAACAAAGAGACCCACCCATTATTCAGGAGCCTTACACTAATGGCTGCGAAGCTATCAGGAAGGAATTTCTGCTGAAAGGGTCTCCAGAATCAGCCTTAAACACAATTATTGATTCACTAGCTCCAGCAACGCTCAGACAATATGACACAACTCTTAGACAGTGGTGGCAATTTTGCAAGGAGAATAATTTAAATCCATTTGAAGGTAAACCAATAAATGTGTTACGTTTCTTTCAACGTCTTCAAGAGACGTCTTCGATCTCATATAACGCCTTCAATTCACACAGAGCAGCCATCTCTTTGATTGTCTCTCATAATATAGGACAGGACCCGCTCCTAAAACGATACATGAAGGGAATTTTTAGAAAAAGGCCCCAAGACCTCGCTATGATGATACTTGGGACTCATCTATAGTTCTAACATATCTAGGCTCAATAGAAGAAACTTCAAGTATAAAAAACATCTTCGGCCAAATTAGTTACTCTCATGGCTTTGGCTACGGGTCAGAGGATTCACACACTGTCCTTAATTAAAATTTCGAATATTAAGGAATTGGAGACGGGTATTAGAATATTCATTCCCGATTTCGTGAAGACATCTGGTCCAAATAAACCACAACCCTATTTGGACTTCCCTTTATAATAGTCAGCCGAAGTTATGCGTTGCCAGCCTAGTGAGGAACTATTTGGAACTGACCAAACCATTCCGACAATCTGAAGATCACCTGTTTATTACATCAACAAAACCCTTTCGGAAGGCAACGAAACAAACCCTAAGCCGCTGGGTTAAGGAAATTTTAAAACGTTCCGGAGTTGATACGGCAACGTTTACAGCGCACTCTGCGAGACACGCATCAACGTCAGCCGCATTGAGAAACGGTTTATCCATAGATGCCATCACGAAGTCGGCAGGTTGGACAAAATCATCGGAGGCTTTCGCAAGGTTTTATAACCGACCATTGATGATACAAAATAACATCATGGAGGCGGTTTTTGAGTCTTCGCACTCTTAAATGGGGTAGAGTTTATTAATTAGAATTACATATTTTTCTTATTATATTTAATAAATCAGTTTTGTGGTAAAACTTCTTTAAATATCTGCATTGTAATCAAGTGATATCGAGGACTGGACGATGAAATATAATTACTAGATCAAATGAACTTACCTGAAGTTCGATCGTAATTATATGAAGCGTCCAGTCCGGAAGATATCACCACCCTCCCTCTAACCACCCTTTGTTTTACCCAAAACATGAAACCTTTAAAGCAAATGAACTACGGAGGCAAACGATGAATGTACTAAGGAGGGAGGCCAGGACAGTCTTTAAAGTTTGTGAGCAGGGCTACACGAGAATGCGTGCTGCATTGTAATCAAGTGATATCTTCGGACTGGACGCTTCATATAATTACGATCGAACTTCAGGTAAGTTCATTTGATCTAGTAATTAGGAGTGTTAACATACGAAACTACAGGTCTAATTGGTTTTGACTCTTTATGTAATTTAATTGTTCCATATAATTCTGGACATTGAGGATTTTTATTTACTAGGTATTTTTTATCGAAATCATTAAATAGGTAATTTGAATGATTTTCATGTTCTCTTATTTGGTTAGAAAATTTTTTTTTTGAGTAATGTTAAAATTCTAAAAAACGATCCTACTCAAAAATTTTCTAACCAAATAAGAGAACATGTAAATCATTCAAATTACCTATTTAATGATTTCGATAAAAAATACCTAGTAAATAAACATCCTCAATGTCCAGAATTATATGGAACAATTAAATTACATAAAGAGTCAAAACCAATTAGACCTGTAGTTTCGTATGTTAACACTCCTAATACTAAAGTAGCTAAAAAATTAAATAGTATTCTAAACAATTATGGTTTTAAATGATCGCTTAAACACAAGCCCTGGTTATGATGTTATCAAGTATCCAATGATTAATCAACTTCCTCCTATTGCTAAAGATTTTCTGCTAGAAATATTTAATGAATGTATGAATGTCGGTACAGATGACTTTAAAGAAGTTATTGTGATTCCTGTTCTTAAGTCAGGGAAAGATCCAAACCAAGCAAATTCTTACAGACCAATTTTACTTATGTCTTGTGTTCTTTAAGTTCTAGAAAGAATTCTGAAACAACGACTGGAATGGTGGCTTCAAATGAAAAATCTACTTCCCTTTTCGCAATTTGGATATAGAAAAGGATGTAACACATTGGATGCACTGACTACCATAGTTACTGATATCCAAACTGCCTATTCCCATAATAATTATGTATCAATGTTATGTCTAGACATTGAAGGAGCTTATGACGCCGTTAATTTGGACATATTAAAAGACAAAATGTGCCAAATCTACCAAATTCCCTGTCGATTAGTAAAAAATATTATTAACCTTTATGAAAACAGGAAAATTTATGTAAGGATGAACAATAATAAACTTTTAGGCCCGCGACTCAATAACACAGGTCTCCCACAGGACTCTGTTTTAAGCCCGCTGCTTTTTAATTTATACACAGCCGATTTGCATAGGATCAGTATTGAACATATTTCCTTTAGGATGATACAATATGCGGATGACTTTTGCGTATATACGGAATCCAAAAAGTATGATAATGGCATTAGGAAACTAGAAAAAATTCATGAACATTGTTGTAAGTGGTTCAGAAATAATGGATTTGAACTGTCGATTAGCAAATCTAATATCTGTATTTTTACTCACCATAATATTTCTCAAATAGATCGAATTAAACTAAATAATCATGAATTTCCCCTTTGCAAGTCCATCAAATATTTAGGTATGATTCTAGATAGAAAATTAACTTGGAAACCGCATGTTGAATTTATGTTGGATAGATGTAGCAAAGCGTTAAATTTCCTAAAGTCAATCTCCAAAACATGGTGGGGCGCTGATACTGATACATGTCTTCTTTTTTACCGCTCATATATTAGATCTATCAGAGACTATGGTTGCACACTTTATGGATCGGCCAGCAACCACATTTTAAATCGTATAGATACTTTTATTAATACCGTTTTACGATGCTGCATGAGTGCTATGAGATCAACTACTATTGATCCTCTCTATGTTAAAGCATTAGAACCACCTTTACAATTCAGAAGGCAATATCTTAGCCAGAAATATCTCCTCAAGGTTCGTTGTCACAATAGTTCCTTATATTCATGTATCAAAAAATTGAATCTATTTGATTTGACGAATAAATACTGGAGACACAAAAATTCTCCTCCCAATTCAAGATAACAACATATACAGTGAAAATACGTTCCTTAAGATTAACAACTTCCTACAGTTTGATGATTTCTTTGGCCTATTTAACAAAATACCAATCATCCAACCAAATTATAATGAGAACACCAAAATAAACCGTAATATGTTAAATAGTTTACTGGAAAAATTTTCAAGTTCTATCACTATATGTACAGATGCATCCAAAAATTCAGAGGGCACAGGGTGTGCTTTTCATATACCAAATGTAGCTATAGAGAAAATGTTTAAATTACCCCATCATTTTTCAATTTTCACTGCCGAAGCAGTAGCGATATATGAGGCAATAATCTATATTAAATCATTTTCATATAATTCAGCTGTAATTCTATCTGATTCCTTATCTGTTCTAAAAGCAATACAAAACCCGCAGTTACCTGGTATTACTTCTAATCCATACATTTTTCTGATTAAGAAAGCGTTTCATGAAATTAACAGAGGCACCCAAAAAATCCATCTGATGTGGATAAAAGCACATACAGGGCTCGCTCACAACGAACATGCAGACCAGTTAGCAAAAAATTCTATTTCTCACGGAGTATCTACCATGCATCAGCTATGTATTTCAGATGGTGTCATTCAAACAAAAAAACAGCAAATGGAACTTTGGAAAACACATTGGAAACAATTTTGTAGCAAATCAGAAACGCAGTATACTTTGGTACAGACCAACATTCCAAATATCCCTTGGTATAAAAACTTAGTGGTACCACGTAAATATATTACTACAATAAGCAGACTTCGATTTGGTCATGCATGTTATCCTGCACACCTTTATAAGATACACGTTATTAATTCTAACTTATGCGAGGAATGTCAAGAAGAAAGCGATTTGAACCACATATTTTTTGGTTGTAAAAAATATTTACAAGCCAGTAAGAATCTGTTGGAAAACGTTAAGAAAAGCAACATTTTTCTTCCAGTCAACATTTGTCACCTTTTGGCATTGCAAGAAAAAGTTATTTGGGATTTCATAATTACTTTTCTTAGTAAAACTAAATTGTGTCTGTAATCTTTGTTACCTATGTTTTAACCCATTTGTTATAAACCTACTTACCGTGGCCTAGTTTTGTTTGTCTATTTGCAAAATGTCTTGATGGGTCCCTAGACAAGAAGTGTGTGTTCCTGTCTGCCCTATATTCCTTTTTTTGATTTATTGAATCTGGCCGAGTGACAATTGTCCAAGCCAACAAAAAAAAATACTTCCCATTTAAAAAATTGGGGGTTGTACCTGTCATTCTAAGGGGGTTGAAGGTAGGGGTTGCATTTTCACGTTAAAGAAAGTCAAGTTATAATTTAAATTTGACGTGTTTCGGGATTTTTTATAAATATGTACAGTAACCGAAATAATGAATTTATTCCATTTGGCTTTTACACACCTTATGTAGGTTCAGTTATGTTTCGATGATTCAGCTATACGAGTAAAAATACATAAAATATTTAAATTATTAGTCACAAGAATGTACCAGTAATTTAATTTTAATATAAAATAATGTTAAAATCGATCTAAGTGTATTTTTATCAAAATACCACGATCTATCCAGAAGACAACCAAGTACAATATTAGTATTATATGGGTTAACAGTTCTATATTTATAACAACGTAACCGTAATTATGTAAAACAGCAAGGATTTAGTTCAATTTACTTTTTTAAATGTAAACAATTTCTTAAAGATAATAAATGAAATTTGAATTTTTTGACTTGTTGTTGGCATACAAATGGAGCCCAAACGGCTGAAGGTAAACACCAAATTTGGAGGGTATACAATATTCAGGGTGTAGGTGTGTACTAAGAAAGGATTTTTGTAAATTTCATCCCAAAGTCAGTGTTTATATTGTAACGGGTGACAGATGTGTGACGGATGAATGTGACGGATGATTGTGACAGATGCGATAGGAATGCATGTATTTTGATGTAGCTGCTTGCCATAAAGGGTAGAGTCCGTGAATGAGGAAGAAGGTTTTGACAGGAACTTGACATGATTTATAATTATTTTAGGTTGGTAGTTATTCGAGAACATTTTAGTAATATTTGGATTTTAGTAAATAGTTATTTCGAGAAAAATCGAGATGTCAAGTATTTTGGTATATAAAGCGGGTCATTCGAGGTAGAAGTAGTAGTGTTCGTTCAACATTTATGAAGTTTAAAAGTAAAAAGTTACAGTTAGTAATTTCTAACCAGCTGAATTCTTGTATTCAAACAATTTGTAAATAAATCGTGTTTAAAGTCCTCACAAGTGTTTCAAATTGGTGTCAGGTGTGGGGTGAAGAAGCAAGAATGCCTGGAAAGAAGTTATGTGAACTGTTGGTGGCTGAGCTCAGAAGAGAGTTGGAAGAATGAGATTTGGATACCATCGGAGGAAAAACTGTTTTAACCAACAGATTACGTGAGTACTATTTAAGTATAAATATTGACCCTGACTCGGTGGAATTTGAAGATCCTATGCACAAAGCCATGTCCGAGCTTGCCACTAGAATTTCCAGCCAACAAGAGAACCAAGCTCAGCAACTAGCCGAACTTACAAATAGAATTACAAGCCAGCAAGAAGAATTTTCCAACCGGATGACAAGCCAGCAAGAAGACCAAGCACAACAATAATTAGCCGAGCTTGCCACTAGAATCTCCAGCCAACAAGAGAACCAAGCTCAATAACTAGACGAACTTACAAATAGAATTACGAGCCAGCAAGAACTGGTCCATCAAATGTGTTAGCAGAGCTAATTCCACAGTTTGAATAAAATGTTTAGCTTTAGGTAAAAAACTGTATATTTAATATAGACGTAACAGTGACAAAAGTAATCTCACACAAATCAATAAACATATATGCATAACAACCAAATAGCCTACTAATAAACATAATATACTCTAACACCCCTTCTTTATGCTTATTTTAGGATTCTTCTTTTTCTTCTAAAAATAAACCAACTTCTCTTACACAATTTTCAAAATTTTCTTTAAATAAACTCTTTGTTAGAAAATCAGCTACGTTTTCCTTAGAACAAACATATTTCAATTCAAAATCTTTATTTTCAATCTTCTCTCGAATAAAATGATGTTTAACGTCAATATGTTTGGCTCTTTGTGACACAATGGGATTTTCTGCAAATTTCATCATCCCCTGATTATCACAGAAGATTTCATTTTGTATTAACCATATCAGTTCTTGAGCAGCACAACTCACAGCCATATACTCAGCTTCTAAAGTTGAAATAGCCGTTGTTTGTTGTTTCTTCGAATTCCATGAAATCGCTTCTCCAGATAAAATAAACACAAAACAGCGTTGTTGACCGACGATCGTCTCTATCGTTAGCCCAATCAGAATCAGAGAACCCTTTTAAGTCATCGTCATTTTTCTTAAAAATTAACTTCATAGATTTAGTCGCTTTGTGATATCTCATAATTCGTTTCACAGCTTGCCAATGAACCTTTCCAGGGTTATTACAAAAGCGACTCACTACACCTACTTCATGTGCTATATTTGGTCTAGTTCCGTTTGAAGCATAAAGGAGACAGCCAGTAGCTTCACGATATGGAATGTTCTCCATTTCTTTCATTTCTTCATTATTTTTAGGACACATATCAGCGGTAAGTATTTGATTAGCATCACTAGGAGTTGATGTACCTCTGCATTCGCTCATCTTGAATCTTTCCAAAATATCTTCAATGTATTTTTCTTAAAAAATAGTAGCTGAACCATCTTCTTTTCGTTCAATTTTTATACCCAAACAATAATTTGCCTTGCCAAGATCTTTCATTTTAAAATTTTTTAACATAAACAGCACCGATGCACATTTTGTGTCCAGTGACCAGAAAATAAACACATGGATCATACTTTGATTTTTTGAAATTTAAATTAAGAATTGTAGAGTCCAATTTTTCATAACAAGACCTACTCGCTTGTTTTAAACCATAAATAGATTTAAGAAGTCGACAAGTCCGTTTATTCTTACTATCATTACTTGGCAGTTCCATATAAATTTCTTCTTTTAGTTCTGGGTGTAAAAAAGCTGTAACGACATCCATTTGTTGAATATCTAAATTTAAATGTGCTGAAATTGCTAACAGAAATCGTATTGAGCAATGACGTACCACAAGAGAAAAGGTTTCTGTATAGTCAACACCATACTCTTGAGAAAAACCTTTTGCTACTAGGCGTGCTTTATATCTCTCAATTTTTCCTTCTGCATTATATTTTGTTTTAAATACCCATTTCGACTTAACACCTTTACGACCAGGGGGCACATCGGAAATTACCCAAGTTTAATTCTTCCACCATGGCAGCTTTCCACTGACTTTCGTGACTACATATAGCTTCGGCGACTGTTTTTGGATCTTCTTTACCACATAAATTTGCTTCATATGTAATAAAATCTGAATTAAAATATTTTTCATTTTTACTTTTCATTCTTTGAGACCTGCGAACTTCGTCTACGTCTTCTGCTTCTGATACTTCTGCATCATTTTCAATATTTTCACAAAAATTTTCAGGTACATTAATAAAATCCACTTCTGAATCCGATGTTTCACTACAATTTTCATTATTTTCTCCTTCTTCAACAGCAACTTCTCTAATGATGAATTGTTGGTGATTATCATCTTTAGAAAATTTTTGTTTGGCCAAAACTGAATTTTCTTTAGAATTTGGAAACTCAAAGAAAACTACATCTATAGATTTCTTATTTTCAGGATCTATGAGCCGGTAACCTTTGCTTTCTTTACAATATCCTACAAATATTGCTTTCTTTGACTACGAATCCCATTTTTGTCTCTTCTCTTTAGGTACATGAATCATAACATCGCAACCAAAAATTTTTAAATGCGATAGATCTGGCTTTTCTCCAGTCCACATATCTACTGGAGTTTTCTTGCAAAGTGCTTTAGTAGGTAGGAGATTTATTTTTTAAATAATTGGCAGTATTTATGGCTTCTGCCCAATATTCATTGCCTAAAGAAGAATCATGCAACATAAATCTTGCTTTTTCAACAAGTGTTCGGTTAAGTCTCTTTGCTACACCATTTTGTTCTGGAGTGTAACAAATCGTTGTTTGATGCTCAATCCCATTTTGACTTAAGAAACTTTTGACTTCTTTATTTACATATTCTTTTCCATTGGCAGCAATATTAACAATTCGATCTATATATTCGTTCAGCGAACTAAAATCTTCAAATCTGGTTTTAAAAATTGACGAACATAGACCTATACGTCTAATAATGCCGTTATCTTCGTAAGCTTTTTGTAAATTAAGCCAGGCTTCTTGTGCTGTAGTTGCCTTCTTGGACTCACACATAACATTTGATTTGACTGATAAATTAATTTTGGCAAGGGTTTTGTTATCTAAATCTTTATCAGGTATAATACCAGCAGGATACTCCTCCAACTGATGTGGTAGCAATACACTCGTAGCTATTTGCATTTGACTTTCTTTCTAATTGCTTTCTTAATAATGCAATTTCGACTTGCATTTTTTTAAAGTCCTCTTCTGTTGCCATTTTTTATTACCTCTGAAGCGAGAACAAATTTATTCTTCTGGGCCCATAACCTGTTAGCAGAGCTAATTCCACAGTTTGAATAAAATGTTTAGCTTTAGGTAAAAACTGCATATTTAATATAAACGTAACAGTGACAAAAGTAATCTCACACAAATCAATAAACATATATGCCTAACAACCAAATAGCCTACTAATAAACATAATATACTCTAACAAAATGCATGAAGAGTTGTCAAGCTATGTTTTACAATGAATATCGACCTTAAGAAATAAACAATCCTACGCTGTGAGCAATCCCAGCAAGTAGCCGAACTACGCAATAAAGATATCAAAATGAATGCGATGATTCAACAACTACAGAATGAAATAGAGGTCCTTCGACAAGGACCGCGGCGAGGGAGATGCGGAAAGAATGGAAACCTTCAGTGTGGATGTAGAACGACGGGGAGGTATGAAAGAGATAAAATTATATAATCTACATATTTTTAATGAATAATAATTTAAAAGGTAAAACAGATATAACTAAGTCCAGAATATAATCCATTAAATAGTCTGTTAAAATATATTGAAGATACCATTGGTGTTCCAAAAGTTTGTTAATACAGTTAATTATTATGGGAAAATAAATGTTACTAATTCTAAAAATTTCTCTTTATTTAGTCTGCAATTTTTATTTATGTCATTTCATTTCTTATTAATTGCTGTTAAACATAAATTTAGATAAACATTACTAAAAAGTGACACTACATCCCAAATTAAAAGAACATAATTTGGTGGTAATACAATATTATTAAATTTTTTATTTATTTTAAAAGAATCTCTAATGTATTAGTTATATTGTTGTATTGCTATAGTCATATGATTTTGTGAGGATTTCAGTTAACCAAAGTGTAAGGGGTTCAATTGGTGTTCCTATGTATGCTACTATTGGTCTAGCTAATAATGTTGGTTTATGAATTTTTGGTAAACAGTAAAATTTTGCAGGAATACCGTCATAGGTTGTTAATTTATTTTTAATTTCTTTGTCAATTTGTTTTTTATATAATAAAATTTTAATTAACGAATTACACTTATTAGTTATTTTCAAAGTAGTATCTTTATTAAGTTCTTTATAGGATTTATTATCGTCCATAAATTGTTTAGAGAGATCTGAATGTTGTTGTTTTTCTATTATAACTGTTATATTACCTTTATCTAATTTTGTTACTATTAAATTTGGATTTTCATGTGGATTTTTTTTGTTTTATGTAATAGTTTTCTAAATATTGAACATTATTTGGGTTCATGTATATGGTTAGTTAAAATATTTGTTGATTTTAATATAATTATATTTCTTTATTTTTCATTATTTACAAAATATGAGATGCAATCAATATTTGCTTACATGGTTTTAATTGAAATATCTTTAGTTATTATAGCTTCTATACTAAATTTTGGTCCAAGAGATAAAAATTGTAAAATATCTTTTGTTATTTCTGTTTGAGATAAGTTTTTTGTCCAATTTTCTTGAGTTTGGAGCACCAAAATAATTTTATTGTTTAAAAGATTTTTAAGTTTTTTTTGTTTATTTTTAATTTTGAAAAATAATTTATTATAATGAATGAGTTGTCTACGTGAATAATTATCAAAAACGAATTCATTTGTAGTGTGATTATTTTTTGATTTTTGAAATTTTTTGAGATCATTTTCTAATTTATGTATTGTTTTTTGATTACAAATTATTTCATTATTAAGTAGCTTAATAACTAACCTATTACAAATGGAATAACTGTTGTTCCTTTCTTGTTCTTGACGTATCATATGTTTTATGTTGTAAAAAAGATGGAAAAATATTCTGTTTTCTATATTGTAATAGGAAGCATCTTCTTTTATATTCCCTTACAAAAGAGCATCAAATATTTAATTTGTTTCTCTAGGTTTGTCTAGTATGTATGATAAATATAAAAGATCGTTTTACCAGTTTTAAAATGTTATATTTAATAATGGTTTTATTACACTTCTTCATTTACAAGGAGTATTGTCTTTAGAATTGTTTTTAATTTTGATTTTTTTTAAATTCCCAATTGTATTGTCCTGAAATTATTGCTTGGTAATGTTAGTTTTACATGGCAGCTTACTCAAACTTCCGTTAAGAAAGTGCTTTTTTAATTTAGTTTTAACACTACTAATGTTAATTTTTGTTTCATAGTATCCTGAGGAAGAATTCAAAATAAATTCGAAAGCTCGATAACTGACAAATAGTTTTACTTACCTTTGGCCGGTATCCTGACTATATCCCCAGATCTGGTACCTGTTTCTTCCTGGGTTTTCATCAGATCAAAAATATTTATTTTATATATACAGGGTGTACCAACCTTATGACAAAGTTCGGTATATGGGTTGTTTTAGAAGATATCAAAAAATGTTATTAACAAAAATAGTAGATGTCTTTAGGGTCCATATTTTGAAATTAACTTAAACTATACATAGTTCTGTATAACTCCATTACAAACCAAACATATGATTTTTTAAATGAGAACCCCTGTATATTATACCGAATTCGGACTGCTTACATTTTTTAAAGATTTTGATATACGGTTTTGATACGTTATACAGAGTCCTTCAAGAGTTATGGACACGTTTGTGTGAAAATCTTAGGTAACTCAACGCTCTGTATCTTATTGTACGTTGAAGAAAAAAAAAGTAAAATGATACATTATCACCGTATTCTATTTAATTGTAACTATTTTCCCTTTTGTATACAGGGTGGACGATAACTCGAGCCTTTCATTTTCTCTCTTCTTTCAAATGGAACACCCTGTATTTAATATCATAAATAGAATATTCCATTATGTAACTTTAATTTTTGTTAAGCATTTCCTATACCCAAAGTTTATGAAAATAGAGTTATTTCGTAATATTTATACGGTTATTAAATATTAAATAAATACTTATTGGTCGTATTCATTAAAATGGTAATAGTAAATATTAGGAATATACTTAGTTTCTCATATAAGCAATAATTTTGCATGTAATATTTTTCATTTCATAAAATTTAACAATAAATAATAAATTTTAAATTAAGCACTAACTAATAGCTAATGATGAAGTGTGTTTAGTAGTCAAAGTTGACAGATTTTAAAAGTGCCAATTAGAGATCAAATACATCGATTGGTTTATTTGATTTTTAACGCACAGATGTCGACAACATCGTAAATTTTCTAAAGATTTTCTTGTTACACATCACATACTAAGGATGGCATTTTTCACCATTAAATTTAAATTTTAATTCCGAATTTTAGTCAAAGGGCCAATTTTATAAAAACTGCATCTATACAGTTGAACTAATACAGACCTATTTATAAAATACAAGAATAAAAAATATACACTAAACTAATCCCTTGGTAGGTTTTACGTACCAATCCAATAATAAAATCATTAAAACTGAAAAAGTAGAAACCCAAGGTACAGAAACTCAACAGTTTCTATACCAAGCTTGACCGTTTTCTATAAAAAAACAACTACTTCCTGGGCTATATGCCCTAACGGAGATTGAATTACATTCCAATAGAAAATGTGATGGCGACCGACTTCGTCGATACTTAAAACCATCTCTATCGATTTGCAAATCAACGGGAAGAACACTACTCGTAGATCGGTTTTGACATTATTGTGTCTCATCAGTACGAGGTAAGTGGTTTTTCATATACCGCAGAGCAGGATACAGAATGCGCAAACAAGTCTCTGCAGGCATGCTCTCAGGCAAAACGTTATGTGTAGCCGGACCATTACGCTACCGTAGGTGTAATTTTTATTGTCTCCGTTATTCTAATACAGATCTGATTGTCTCTGTATCTTGCTGATTTTGGTCTTAGCTAACACTTGTTTTATTTTTGGCATCCAAACCAAAGATGCAAAGGTTACCTTAGGACAGCCAATGTAAAAATCCCTGTCTGAGTCCCCAATTATTGTTATATGTATACCCAGCAACCATAAAGGTTGCCTACTCTTTGTTTATAATATGCTGTATGTATCGGTTCAAGGATAACTTTGGGTCAAGAATAACATCTGACCATTGCATTGCTTTTCCTTGAAGCCAAAGTGGGCCAAGTTGTTACCTATTTCTTCTTTTGGTAAAGGTTTGGAGGGACTCATATTATGCAGTGTGTCACTATATTAAGTGACATTTGTAGTCGATCTCTGGTTCAATTATTAAATTTATCCTGATATAGAATTACCAGGGCAGTCATCTGCGTATCCTGCGTGTCCTTCTTTGTATAGTGTTCTACTGAGTGCATCCATAATCAGCCTCCACAACAGAGGGGACAATACCCCTCCCTGTAGGCAACCCCTGGTGGTACGAACTACCATTTTTCCCCCAAAAGAGTTGTTTCTATTAGCCTGTTTTCAAGTATACAGACTATCCACCTGCAGCTTGTTGCATCGATTTCGTTTCGTCTAGTTGCCTTGGCATGTGTTTTCAAACTCTCTTTCTGTGTCTAAAATGGCCACCGATATCACCTTTTTATTATTTAGAACCTTTTTAGATCTTCTGAAGAGCTGGTGTAGCGCTGTCTATGTGGATTTGCCTGCTCTACAGGCATATTAATCTCTATTATTGGTCTTGTTGCTAAAATGCCGTCCGTAATATGTCTGCAAAAAGTTTTTTCAGTCTTTAGTACGAATTACATAACACCGATTAGTCTTAGAGCTGTTAATTCCTTTTTTCCCTATAATACGTATTGTTGGTTGGTTCGTTCTGTCATATATCAACTTACCAAGACCTCTCAGTCCTATGATCATACCTTGGTTAATCCACGGTTCTTTGAGAAGGGCACAGCAAGTTCCGCCAAGGCCAACTAACTGTGATGAAGGTTTGTAGGTACATAGACGGTCTAGAGTATAGCGTCCTCGGAGGTTTGTCGTTCCTTTTCCGCTATTCCCGGAAGTCAGTGGCAAGAAGCCGACATCTTAGCCCGTACTTAGCCGTATTAGCATTTTGAGTTTATTATACGAAATAGTTAAATGGTGGAAATTGAAACATGTTTTATTCTTTAAAAGTTTTTTAATGGTAACATTCTTCACATAAATGATGAAAATCATAGATAAAATGATGGAAATGTCATCTCAAGACCCCAAATTTTTACCCTTGAACACGAAAAAATCGTAAAAAGGTCAGTACTGCCAACTTAAATTTATTGGTCACCGACTCGAGATACAAAAAGGTTTTGTTGAACTTAGCAAATAAGTTAATCTAAGATTAACCACTGGTCACAAGACCACTTGATGGACCAATCGAGTTACAACTCAACCTAATATACAAAGTGTACCATATAAACATGATCAATTATAATAAAAATGTTTATTTATCTATTTTATCAAATTTTATGAAATTTATTTTAATTGTTTCGTTTAACAAATCGCTGAAATATATCAAAAACGTGTATGAAATTGCATAAATTAGGAATGTGTGCCATCGAACGAAAAAAGCAATACGATAAAAATGCTTGTCAATCCGTACAAAGGTCCCACTTTTTAAATCTGCAATCAAAAACAAATTACAATGCATTAATTGTTGATTGTGGTAACCTCAACATCAAGTACCTAGCAAAAAACAAATAAAATGTAACTTCAATATGTCAATCTGATTCACGTGTAGACCCTCACCGAGTAAACATTGTTGAGGTCGTGATAGCTCACTAATTGTCTTTTTTGGTGTTTAACTTTTTTTGTCTTTCGACTTATCGTCAATATGTGACAAAAAAAACGAGTTCCAATTAGCATTCGTTCTTGCTTTTAAACAGTCGGTTTTTGCTTAATATCATCACCGAGAAATTGAAGTTAGTTCCAGTGGTGTACTGCCGACGATTTTAGCAGGGGAACAGGTGAGGACCTTTTCTCGTTCCTCTCCCTTCTGGGGAGAGTCTGTACTTTATATCACTTCGAGTACTTGGTTCTGGCAACCAGGACCGTACCATTTTTATAAATAAAAAAAAATCTACTTATACTTTATCTCCAATAATGAACAATCCAACTACCTCTCAAACAACTACTCCCGCCACTAATTCTACACCGATGTCATATGTCGCAGCGGCTATGTCCAAACCTCCACCTCCTTCTTTTCCCAAACGGGACCAGGCTATAGTCATGCATTCCATCCCGAACACTGTTCTTTTCGACTATATAAAATCTATTGGCGATATAGTCACCCCAAAAAACATTACTTTTCCCTCTAGAATCTCCAATAATCGCATTTGCATATACCTTACATCGACCCAAATCGTAGATAAACTCTTAAAAACCACACCTAACGTCACAATTAACTCCTCCATAATACCTATCCGAAGACTTATCTCACCTGCCATAAGAATTCTAATCTCCAATGTTTCACCCTCCATACCTCATTCCCTAATCGAACAATCCTTAAAGGACCTTGGCTTACAGCTTGTCTCCCCGGCCAGCTTTGTTAAGTGCGGAACAACTGCAAATGAATATGCCCATATCATGAGCTTTCGTAGGGTAACTTACGTAATCCCGGACAAAGACGACTTTCAATTACATACTTCTGTACTGATCAATCACGACAACACCTCCTTTAGAGTATTCATTTCCACTGATAAATTTGAATGTTTTACCTGTAAACTTACAGGCCACACCGCAGAGTCCTGCCCTAATACCTCTAGTGGGGCTGACCCCCCTCACTCATCCATTCCCCCTCCGGTCACATCCTCTATCGATTCCCTATCTACCATTAGCAATCCGCCCATTACCACCCCTGCTACCGTGCCCTGCCCTGATAATCTTTCACAACAGTCACAAACTACCCCGAAATCACCCCTTCTCGGTACTAACAACGCTTTTCCACCTTTAACCATTGGCCAAAAAAGAGTACTATCCACTGATAGCCCCGTCGATACCGTCGATCTGATATTTGAATTACCCTCCCCCTACATCCTTGTAGGGGACTTCAACGCTCACAACGTCATGTGGGGCTCTAGACACACATTTGGCAAAGGTAAGATTATAGAAAATGTCATAAACTGTACTGGCTCCTGTCTACTTAACACGGGCTCCTACACACACTTTAACATTTCTACGGGCTCTTTCTCAAACATTGACCTCAGTTTTTGCGATCCCAAATCAGCCCCCTCTCTATCATGGCACACTGACGATGACCTCCACGACAGTAATCACTTCCCCATATTTATTACTAATACCGACTCGGCACCCGATCCTGCAACTCCTAGAAGTTACTGGCGCTTAAACAAAGCCGACTGGCCCAATTACATCAGTGACACAGAACTATCGGTTCCCAATATCATCCTATCTAATAATATTGATGAGAGCATCACCCTATTCGCTAATACTATCCGCATAGCTGCAGAAGCACATATTGGAAAATCTGTCATCTCTCCCGAACGCAAAACGGTCCCGTGGTGGAACTCTGACTGTGCTGAAGCGGTGCAGCTGCAGAGGTCTGCCTTAAGATTGTATACCCGAAACAACTCCCAACTGAACCTTCTTAACCTCAAAAGAGCTAGAGCCAAATCCAGATACACGATTAAACAAAGCAAAAAAAATTCATGGAGACAATATGTCTCCACCATCAATGAATACACCAACCCTAGCCAAGTCTGGAAAAAAATCTCGCAAATCCAGGGTAAAAAAGCCAAGCTCCAAATCAACAATTTACTGCATAACAATACGGTCATCAACGATAATCATGAGATTGCTGAGGCACTTGCCAAAAGCTACGAAGAAACATTTTGCAATAATTCCAGGCCTCCCCCTATAACATTTCCCCCTTCGACCCTCAATAATAGTCCGCCTCTTACTACTCAAGACATAAATACGCTCAACTCCCCTCTCACACTTCCAGAGCTAAAATCTGCTTTAAAATCCTGCAAAAATACAGCCTCTGGCCCAGACGATATCCCTTACATATTTCTCAAAAAACTATCTCTCCCCTCTCTACTAAAACTTCTTGAGCTCTACAATAACATCTGGTTATCCCGAAAATTCCCCACCGTATGGCAGTCCTCCATAATATTACCAATTAAAAAGCCTGACCAACCTCCCACCTCCCCTAATTCATACAGACCCATATCTCTCACTTGTACCATGTGTAAAATCCTTGAAAAAACGCCTTATCTGGTTCTTAGACAAACACAATATCATCCCAAAAGAACAATCAGGCTTTCGTCGATATAGATCCACCCGCGACAACCTTGTTATGCTGCAGAGCGATATATCCAGCTCACTCAACAACCGAAATGAAGTAATTGCCGCTATTCTTGACATAGAAGGTGCATTTGACACCCTCAGCAAACACTCCATCATCACTAAACTAAACCAGTTAAACATTAACGGAAACTTATACCACTTCATCCATAACTTCTTATCTCTAAGATCCTTCAGGGTATCCGTAAATGGCTTACTCTCATCGTCCTACTCTCAAATCGACGGCGTTCTCCAAGGCTCTGTATTAAGCCCCACTCTATTTAATTTAGCAATAAGCGGTCTATGCTACAACCTCCCTTCCCCTATAAAATATGTAGCCTATGCGGATGACTTAGTTATATACGGCCACGGCCGCTCAGCTACCACCACGGCCACCCTACTTCAGACGGCAGTGAATCTGCTACTCAACAGGATGCTCCCACTAGGTCTCTCCCTTTCCCCATCAAAATCCAAAACCATCAAATTTAGTAGACGCCCTCCAATGCCTTCCCCTTCTATCCTTATTAACAACACTCCTCTTCCTCAGGTAGAGCACTGTAAAATATTGGGAATGACTTTCGACACCCGCCTCATCTCTGAAACTAAAGGCATTTGTAGTAAAAGACTGAACATCATCAAAACTCTCTCGCATTATCATTGGGGTGCGGATGAGACTACCCTCTTAAAAACTTACAAAGCCCTTATTCGATCTAAACTAGACTATGGTAGCATTGTATACATGTCCGCTTCCAAGACACTCCTTGAATCTCTTAACCCTATACATAACACAGCCCTACGACTCTGCCTTGGTGCATTTCGTTCCAGTCCATCTGAAAGCCTCTATTGCGAAGCGAACGAACCTCCACTTTGGATCCGACGACAGTATCTACTCCTCTCATATGCTTCCTCAATTTCCTCTAACCCCCTCAATCCGGTATACCGCTTGTTCACATCTTCTACTGACCACTCTCTCAGCTCCCCCTTTCCGACATTAAAACCTGTCCCTCTAATCTTATCTACAATACTAAATGACGTTAACCTTGCCCTCACTAAACCCGTTCCTTTACCTTCAATTCCTCCCTGGACATTACTCCGTCCCATTATCAATACAAACTTATGCATATACGACAAACTAGTTACCCCTAGAGCGCTCATAATTAACTCCTTTTACGATATTATTCACAATAATAGTTTCGAGTTAATACTTTACACCGATGCATCCAAAGGTGACAACGGAGTTGGCTGTGCGGTCACCACATCAAGCCTCCCTCTCTGCTCCTTCCTAATTCCCTCGATATGCAGCGTACACACAGGAGAATTATTCAGCATTCTCCAAGCGCTTAAACACATC
Source organism: Ophraella communa (assembly GCA_035357415.1). Classification (NCBI taxonomy): domain Eukaryota; kingdom Metazoa; phylum Arthropoda; class Insecta; order Coleoptera; family Chrysomelidae; genus Ophraella; species Ophraella communa. The sequence goes on along the minus strand of CM068995.1, from coordinate 32,353,803 downwards.
GACCACCAATATAAAAAAGTCGCCATTTGTACAGACTCTCTAGCCTCCATCCGGTCTATCCAGGAACTATATACCGAGAATCCCCTTGCCCATGAAATTCTCCTCGCTGCCCACCACCTCCACTCCCAAAATACCTCAGTCACTGTTATTTGGGTTCCCTCTCATACCGGCATACCAGGCAATGAACTAGCAGACCATCACGCGAAAACCGCCATATCAGCCTCCTCGCCCACCTCACTCATCCAGACTGGGAAAGATCTCAAGGCCGAAACCAAAAGAATGACCCAAACTGTATGGCAAAGACACTGGAACACCACTAACACATCTCTGTTAGCACTCCAACCTGCAATAAACAAACCGCTCTACCCCGGCCCCACAAAGCTACCCAGACACGAACTAGCAGTAGTACGAAGGATCCGCATCGGCCACACCAAGCTCACCCACGGCTACTTGATGACATCAGAGCCTAGACCTACCTGCCAAACCTGCCAGTGCCGCCTCACAATCAAGCACATTCTCACAGAATGCCAACTATATAGTGCAACAAGGCAGCAACTCGGGCTCAAGACCAACCTCAGAGACGTACTCAGTGACACACAACAAATCCAAATCGTGCTGAACTACTTAAAGACTATCTCGATTTTCCATAAAATATAACCTGTATTTTGTATTTGAATTTACTTATATTGTAGCCTAAATTGTCCCCGTGCGAGTGGCCATAGTTGCCGAGCACGTTAATTTAAATAAAAAAAAAAAAAAAAAAAAAATATGTCAATCTGACGATGCTAGTTATTAGCGGAACAGCTGTAATTGCATTTTAAAACGATTTTTCCAATAAATAGTGGAAGTTTGGTTAAACCGTTCAGTTATTTATTGTTCTTAGCATTAATTGTTGATAATGGACGTTTGTAATAAATAGATGAACAAACATCGTCAGCTATAGTAAAAATGCTAGATAAATGTTTGTAAATAAATAATTTTGGAAAAGTGTACAACGGATTTTAAGCACACTCGATCAAACATTATAAGTTTTGCATAGTAATCAAAACTTCTTCGGAGGTGCAATAACTCTACTAGCTGGAAACTTTTACTAAATATCGCCATTCATACCTGGATCAACACCTGATGATGACATGCTTGCTTGAAGACATTCAATTGATGGTGTCAAAAGTTGACAACGAATTTGCGAGTGGCGTAACAAAACGATATATCGATAGACATTGGTAATAGGATAGATATAATAATTTACTACTCTTCTTAATAGATGCCAATTTCAACCAGGATATGTCCGAATTATTCAGTGAATACTTACAAATATACACAGATGCTTCAAAATCAAAAAATAGTATCGGTGCAGCTATTTGGATACCTCAAAGCAAATATTCAAAATCGGGAAATTATATAATAAATTTTCAATATATTCTGCTGAACTTGTAGCAATCCTAGAAGCACTATATTATATTAAAACATTAAATATACAACACGTAATTATTCTAAATGGCAACAAAAGTGCAATAGAAGTCCCATTCAGGTTTAGTTAATAATGAAATTGTCGATCAAATTGCCAAAGAAGGTGCTTTAAAAGAATGCGTTACACCATATAAATGTACAATGGAGGATATGGCAGGCAGCATACTCTAAAACTACAATCAGAAAGAAATGGCAGCTAGATTACAATCAGTCACAGAAAGGACTTTATTATAAACAACTACAGCCACGCATACCCATTAAGCCTTGGTTTAAAGAACATACAATAAGTGAACAAATGACATCAATAATATGAAGGTTGAGATTTAATCACTCATTAGCATCTATTTAAAATTAATCTTAGAGAAACTGACACATGCGAACGTGGAGGGATAGGAACAACCGAGCATTTAATCCTTGAATGCCCATTAAATAAAGAAAACACATATAAACTAAATAACCATCTTTATCGGATTTCAGCTATCGCGAAACTTTATAATATAACTACGATAGTGGGATCTGGTAATATAGATATTTACCAACTACTATACAAACATATTAGATATAGAACTTAGATTAAGATTATAAAAATTGTGAAAAAAATATAAATAAAAAGTAAATAAAAAAAAGTAAAATCAAAAATGAAAAAGAGGTAGAAAAACTACCCCGCACGGGGTAGTTTTTCTACCTGGGGAGTGACCCCACGGGTCCGAGTTACCTGGGCTACCAGGGGAAAATGGTAGTACCTGGCAGTAGGTATAAAATGCAAATACAACGATGTCGAATTTTAAAACTATATTACCCCAGGTGGGTAGAGTACTACGCTCACAATCCCACACGGCCGGTGTACCTGGTATGTTGGCTGTCTGCTCCACGGATTCTGGGGTGAGCAATAATTCGATTGTTACCGATACCTTATCACTCAGGAATCGTCAGGTGAATCGACATTGCAACACCTACAACTCTTGTCGCGTTCAAGTTGATGACAGAAGGGCTTGCTCGAAAAGTGATGCATCTTCTTCCTCGGTTAGCGGCATGCGCAGCGTGACACCGAGTATGGCTACTGCGACAACACAAGAGGAAAATAACACCAAATCCCCTCCACCGGTTTCTGCTGTTTCTGGAGTATCGCAGGACAGTACATCCATGACCACTAAAGCCGGAAAGCCCAGGAAGCGTAGGAAGTGAACTACAGAGATGAATTCATTCATTATACGCTCCTATTTTAAAATCACCAAGATTGAGACAGATTTAACAACTTACAGATTCGCCCTTCATCGAGCATTTATAGAACAATATCCGGAGTTTCAACATGTTACGGAGCAACGTATTGCTGACCAGCGTCGAACAATTATTAAAAACAATTTACTACCTGGTCCACTATTGCAACAAATACGAAGTGAAGTACTTCTTGAGCTCCAAACAGAAGACGATCATAATGTAATCCAACATACAAATGATCAGCTGGATAATATAAGACTTGATGACTACACTAGCGATGACACACCAAACATTGATCAAGATGAAAACCCAAACAGAGACAGTAACACACAACCTGACGAACACGAAAATGCTGCTGCCGAACTTTCTAAAGCAATATTAGAATTTGATGGTAGCAACCCAATTCACCGACCATTATTGCCCAAACTCAAATCCAATAAGAACACCAATAGGATTCTTGCAAGCATTAATTCACTCTTAAAGGATCGCGCCAAGGACTACCGTACTCTGGAAGAGATACATACCCTTATTTACTGTGGTGCAGTTACAGTGCTACGATGTTACAACCAACAAGTCCGGTTTCCGAACAAAAAGTGTACCGAAAAGCAGAAGCTATATAAACCTTGGTGGCAACAGCGACTTGAGAAGTCCATTAATGACATAAGGAAGGAATTGGGACAACTTACAGAATTTAACAATAACGCCAAACCGTCCAGACGCCTAACTAATAGGGTCAAGAAAATTCTTAAGAAAATTAAAACCAACACAGGACATCCAAGGTATAAGGAACACTTATGTTCATATATGGACCTTCTTGGGCAAAAGCTAAAGGCGAAATCCAAACGAATGGCTCGTTACGTCAAATGCACTAAAAAGAAACAGCAAAACCATTTATTTAACACCAAAGAAAAGCTGTTCTACAGACAACTTAGTGCCGGAACAAACAACTACCGCAATCTTCCAAGTAAGGATGACCTTACTGACTATTGGTCTTCAATATGGTCCAATTCTCAAAAACACAACAAGGGCGCAGCATGGATAGAATCCGAGAAGGACAAACTGAATATTGCTCCAATGTTGTTTAATAACATAACAACAGCTGAAGTAAACCAAGCCGTAGGAGAAACGAATAGTTGGAAAGCTCCAGGAATTAATAATATCCAAAATTTCTGGTACAAAAAATTTGACAGCTTACACGAGGTAATGGCATCAAAATTTACACACATTCTTCAACATCCAGAAGACATTCCAGCCTTTCTCACTCATGGTTTGACCCATATGCTTCCCAAAATAGCTAACACACAGGATCCTTCGCAGTATAGACCAATCACATGTCTTCCAACGCTTTACAAGATATTAAATTCTTGCATTACTAACCGAATTTACAGGCATGTTGACCAAAATAACATCTTGGCAGAGGAGCAAAAGAGATGTAAACGTGGTCACCAGGGATGCAAAGAACAACTTGTTATTGACTCTGTGATCCTAAGGCAAGCGCAAAAGCAATGTCGCAACATCTCGACTGCTTTTGTAGACTACCGTAAGGCATTTGACAGCGTACCTCATTCCTGGCTTATACGTGTTTTAAACATCTACAAAGTACATCCTACCATCGTTACTTTTCTTGAAGCATCGATGAAACAATGGAGAACAAACCTTCAGTTAAATATAAATGGCCAGCATTTTAAAACCGATGAAATTGCTATTCGCAGAGGAATATTCCAAGGTGACTCACTTAGTCCACTGTGGTTCTGTTTGGCAATGAATCCACTTTCTCACATGCTTAACGACTCAAAATATGGCTTCAATCTTAAGACTAATAGAAACACCAACTGCACCGTTTCCCATCTCCTTTATATGGATGACATCAAAATTTTTGCTTCCAATCAACAACACATTCAACATCTTCTGGATATAACTGAAAGGTTCTCCAGTGATATACACATGGAATTTGGTTTAGATAAGTGCCGTACTTTAAACATCGAAAAGGGAAAAATTGTCAATGGAGATGTGGCGCTACCTAATGGAGATATAATCGCTGCCATGCAGAATGGGGAAACCTATAAATACTTGGGATTTCAACAAGCCAGATTGTTAGACCAAAAACAGTCCAAGGCTAAAATCAGGGATGAGTTTTCACAAAGGGTAAGTTCCCTACTAAAATCTGAGTTGAACGCAGGAAATCTAAACCGAGCCATTAATACATATGCCGTACCTGTGTTAAACTATTGTTTCGGTATTTTACAATGGACAAAAACCGAATTGGAAGATATTCAGAGAACAACCCGAACTATGATGACAAAATACAGATGTCACCATCCAACATCATCAGTGCTTAGAACAACACTACTGAGAAAGGAGGGAGGAAGAGCTTTATGCGATATAGTAAATCTACATAACAAACAGATAAATAGATTACGAGACTTCTTTATTACAAAATCACTGTCATCTAATTTACATAAGTCTGTCATAGGAGCAGATAAGAAATACTCGCCCCTAAATTTAGCAGACCCTCATATGGACTTGGAAATAATAACAGATGCTGAAAAACAAGTAAAATGGGCCCAAAAAGCTCTACATGGTCGACATCATCACGACTTAAACCAACCACACATTGATAAAATTGCATCAAATAGGTGGCTTGCTGACGGTGCCCTGTTCCCAGAGACTGAAGGATTTATAATAGCCATTCAGGATCGAGTAATTAATACGAAAAACTACAAAAAATTTGTTATCAGGGACCCAACTATTACAACGGACAAGTGTAGACGGTGCCAACAAACGTCGGAAACCATACAACACATCACATCAGGGAGTTCAACCATAGCCAACACGGATTATTTACGCAGGCACAACCAGCTGTGTAATATTATTCACCAGAAACTGGCCAACAAATATGGACTGCTGAATACATATACACCGTATTACAAGTACAATCCACAGGCAGTGCTCGAGAATGCAGATTTTAGACTCTACTACGATAGGTCCATTATCACCGATAGACAGGTGACGAATAATCGACCCGACATTGTAGTAGTGGATAAAAAAGCTAATTCAGTGCTGCTAGTCGATGTTGCAGTTCCAAACAACAACAATATTTTGGACAAATATAATGAAAAGTTAGCAAAGTACACCGATCTTGCTATAGAAGTAGGGCAGATGTGGCATGTAGAAAAAGTGAAGGTGGTACCGATCATCGTATCATCAACTGGACTCATCCTCAAAAGTCTTGAAGACAGTCTTAAAAAACTCGATCTTCATAAAAACACTTTTATTGACTTGCAAAAAGCGGCAATTTTAAACACATGTCACACTATTCGGAAATTTTTAAATATGTAAATTTTGAGCCTAATCCCATTTGCGTTTACGCTCGGGATAGGTAAATATTACCAGCGAAAGCTGAGTAAGTGCATAAGTCTTTTGATAATAATAATAATAATAATAATAATAATAATAATAATAATAATAATAATAATAATAATAATAATAATAATAATAATAATAATAATAATAATAATAATAATAATAATAATAATAATAATAATAATAATAATAATAATAATAATAATAATAATAATAATAATAATAATAATAATAATAATAATAATAATAATAATAATAATAATAATAATAATAATAATAATAATAATAATAATAATAATAATAATAATAATAATAATAATAATAATAATAATAATAATAATAATAGACAGAAGAAACAACTAGAGAGGTTAAAAGAGAGTTAGAAATAGCTTTATATGATATCGAACAGATTAAAGTAGAAGAGAGAAAAAGAATACCGAAACCCAAAAACATTAGGCAGGCAGAAAGCTATCTGAAGAAAATAGATGACATCCTAGAAGATATATTAAAGGAGAAAGGTAACAGCTTAGAGGTGATCAATCAGATGATTTATGCAGCAGCTAAACTAATATCTCAGAAACAGGACTGTGCAACACCAAAAAGGCAAGTAAAGGAAAGCTCACCACCATGGAAAAAAAGACTTGAAGAAAAAATAGATAAATTTAGGAAAGAATTGTCACTATTAACAGAAGTAAAGAGAAACAATGTAAACAAAAATAAGTACAAGGTAACAAGACTTCTTTCACGGTATAAAATTAGCACAGACGAAGAATTGAACACTGTAATCGAGGAGATCAAACAAAAGATAACAGCAAAAGCTCAGAGAATAAGACGGTACACGCAAAGATCAACACAATATTTTCAAAATAAGATGTTCAAAGAAAATCAAAAACAATTTTTTAGAAGCATTCAATGGGAAAACATCGAAATCACACAAATGCCGAACGCGGAACACTTAGAAAACTATTGGAGACAATTGTATGAGAATAGGGTCATGCACAATGATAAGGCGAGTTGGTTTGAGCTAATCAACAATACTGAGAGCCAGCACAAATGGAGAGAAATAACTGAAGAAGAAATCCGGAAAACTATACTAAAACAGCACAATTGGAAGAGTCCAGGTATAGACCAGGTTTCTAATTTTTACATCAAGAAATTGCCCTCGATACACAAACACATAGCGAGAGCTTACAACGAAATTATAGAAAAAAATGCCTATTCCCCAGATTGGTTTACCCTCGGAACTACTTACCTCATACCAAAGAATAATCATACGGAAGAACCCTCGAATTACCGTCCAATTACTTGTTTAACGACAATGTATAAACTGTTAACTGCGGTAGTAGCACAAAGAATTGATGATCATCTGACCACTAACAAAATAATACCATCGGAACAAAAGGGATGCCGTAAAGCAACTATGGGATGCAAAGACCAACTATTGCTGTCGAAAGCTATTATGGAGGACTGTAGGAAGAGACATACCAATTTAAGCTTAGCGTGGATCGATTATCGCAAAGCCTACGATAGTGTACCCCATAGTTGGATTATTCAGATGCTTAAGAACATAAATATCGATAATAAAATTGTCAGCTTTATAGAGAGCTCCATGGCGAAATGGCAAACCACGATTATCCTGCAGAACAATGATAAAACCATCAAAACCAACCCAATTAAGATAAACAGGGGAATATTCCAAGGAGATGCTTTATCACCACTTCTGTTTTGCATAAGTCTGGTACCACTATCAAAATTACTAAACGATCTAGAGGTAGGTTATAAAATACAAAACCATCACGTAAACCACTTGTTATTTATGGATGATCTGAAATTAATTTCAAAAAGTGAGGTAGACATGAAAAAACAGATAAAGACAGTGAAAACATTTAGTGACGACATCAAGATGAATTTAGGATTAGACAAATGTGCAGTAGCTCATTTTAAGAAAGGAAGGTTAACAGAAGGAAATAACATGATCTTAGGGAGCAATGAGGAAATAGAACACTTACAGTTAGGAAAAACATACAAATACCTTGGGATTGAAGAAAGGGAAACAATAGAACATGAAAGAATGAAACAGAAACTAAAAAAAGAATACTTTACGAGGTTGAAAAACATCTTAAAATCTAACCTTAACTGCAAGAATAAATTTCAAGCCATCGGAATATATGCAGTGCCAGTCTTGCAGCACAGTTTCGGAATAGTTAATTGGAGGATCCAAGAATTAGCTCAGGTAGATGCAGAAACTAGGAAAAAATTAAACATCTATGGAACGCATCATCCCAAAGCGGACGTTGATCGACTTTATGTAAGTAGGAAAGAAGGTGGAAGAGGAGTGAAACAAATAGAAGGTGCCTTTAAATCAACTATAATAAATCTGAGCAACTACATAAAAGAAAAAGAACAACAAGAGACATTTATAAAGATTATTAAGAAACATAATGACAGCCTACCAGAAATCAACTCAGTGACGAAATTAGGTGCTAAATTTGAACGGAAACTCAGCATTCAGGAAGGAAACACGAATAACAGAGGAGTGAAACAGGGAGTATCAAAAGATATTTACAACAAATGGAAAAACAAGATCATGCATGGACAGTATATAAGAACCTTGGAAGATACTACCACTATCGACAAAGAAAAGTCATTCGGCTGGCTAAGCAGAGGGACACTAAAAGCAGAAACTGAGAGTTTTATCGTTGCTGCCCAGGATCAGGCTTTGAAGACGAATTATTACGCCACCAAAATATTAAAATCAAATACAGACAGTAAATGCAGAATGTGTCAACAACAGGATGAAACCATAGATCATATATTAAGTCAATGTGGAATTCTAGCAAAATCTGAATATCTGAAAAGACACAATGACGTATGTAAGATGGTTCACTTTGAGATTTGTAAAGCATCAGGAATTCGAACAGCTCAAAAATGGTACGAACATCAGCCCGAACAGGTAATGAACAATGAGGGTGATCAAATTACAATTCTATGGGATCAACATATTATTACTGACAGACAGGTTACAGCCAACAAACCAGACATAGTAGTTCGCTCTGCAGAGTCTGTTTTGATCATAGACGTTGCTGTACCAACAGATCGAAGAGTGGTTGAGAAAGAGGCTGAAAAAATCTTAAAGTACAGAAGTCTTCAGATAGAGCTACAAAGAATGTGGAATAAAAAGACAATAATAATACCAATTGTGGTCGGGTCTCTTGGAAGTGTTAGCAAAAAATTTGAAAAATATTTGGCAGAAGTTCCAGGCAACCATAGACCATCGGTAATTCAAGAAAATGCCATTAAAGGATCAGCCCACATTTTAAGAAAAGTTTTGTCTTAGTACTAGTCATTGTCCTTAGGAAAGAGTTATTTCTCGGACAATTTTCAATAATCCCAAATAAAATTGGAGAGTTAACAAAATAATAATAATAATAATAATAATAATAAATTTTATTGTTAACACGTAAAGAGATTACATGAACAAGAAGAACGACCAGTACTATGAATAAACAATTACAGTGATAAACATAAAATGCATACAAATTGTACAAAATAAAACATTCAAACATCGAACAAAAATAAAATGTAAAAGGGAACCCAAACAGTAGATTATCGCATCAACATAGAGCCGCTAGAAACGTTTGATGGGATCTTATTCATTTATTATGAATGATCTATTTTTCATCGCTCCACATATGAAACGATATACTTGCATCAACGTAGGTTGATCTATAGAGGATAATAACGAGTCTAGATCATCCGAAAATCCTGGAACCTTAATAAGATTTTCTCTGAGGCTTTTATACATAGAACAGACCAGAAATATGTGTTCAAGATTTTCAGGCTGTAGGAAGTTACAAATTGAGCAAATATTGGTCATTTCAATTTTATATGAGTTATTATTTACATATATGTACAATTTTTCTGAATTTGTGGTCCTTAGTTGGCTATTAATCTCTTAATATGTAGGGAAATTGTACAAGTTAAATAATTGTTTTCATTATGTCCACTCTGTTGCAAAAGAAATTTATATGAAGCATGATGAGTGCTAATTATTATTCTATTTCGATCCTGTTCAAAAGTTTTATTTATGTAGCGAGTTAATATAGTTTCATTTATATTTAGGTCAATATTATTTATTATAAGCTCTATGTCACAATACTTTACAATAGCCTTGCGGAGTTGGTCAACCCAATTATATTTTAAATTTCCAACAGCAGATTGCTGTAGTTTAATAGAGCGGAATAGCGCCCTACTAACATACCGATTGAAGCTTTTACTTTTAATTCGTAAAAGAAGCTCTAAGGCCTGCTTAATTATGAAGTACCCTATCTTGCTTAATGCTAGTTCGGCCCTGATTATATATCCCGCTATTGATCTTTGTAGAAAAAATAAGTGTTTCCAAAAGTTGTTTTGTATTTTTTCTGATTCTTCTAGATGACGAAGGCCCCAAATACCGCTAGCATAAGTGAATGTGACGTTATTATACAATAGTTTTATTGACTCTATTGTCGAGATTTTAGAGCTATATTTTTAATTAAAACCCCTTGAGAGAATCGCGTTTTTTGCTCGCGTTGTTTAAAATTGTTTAAAAACAGCCCATTGAAGGTGAAGATAACCCCTAGGTATTCATATGTATTTGAAAGATCTATAATATTGTTTTTATATTTGAATTCCGGTAGATGCCCGATATTTGCGCTTTTGCGAAAAATAACTATTTTTGTTTTTGTCGGATTGACGTCCAGTTTGTAATTAGAACAGTAGGATTCAAGAATTTGCAGGTTCCGACTAAGTTCTATTTGGGATTCTGCAAACAATACCAGATCATCGGCATATAACAACATGTGGATATTTTCAACGTCGTCAAGCGTGACATCTTTAGCAACGTGTTCCTTGAAAAACTAATTAATGTCCGAGATAAAAAAAGTACTTACTTAAAATACATTATTCCAAAAAGGCGGTTTGGCGAATGGGCTCAGTTCCCGTATTTAAAAAGAAGGAAAAAAAATCATAATAGAAAGATTTTTGTCGACACAATGTCAAAGAAATCATTTATATCAAAAGTGATTTCAAATATTGTTGTGAATTATATGCCCAAAAAATAATGTTATATGTTGCTTACTTGACAGTCGGTTAACCATCAGCAATATCTGTTGTCTCTCCGTAAGGATAAAAGAAAAACTGACAATCCATTAAAATAATAATTTAATCGACTTCAGACAGTATTGATGGCGAAAAATATAACGGTACGAAGTTCGCCAAATCAGATAATTTTAATAATGACTTTTTATGCTTTTCATATAAACAAAAAACATGTATTTAAATTTTATTTAATAATTTTACTTACGAGATATTACATAAAGTCTATTTCTTGATAGGTAGTAAAAGTCAAAGTTCAAGAATGCACTGTGTATCGAAACTGTTTAGAATGTTTGGAAGTAAAAGATCCATACTGCGGGTGGTGTTCCTTGGAAAATAAGTAAGTTTTTATTTAATTATAATATATGAACTATGTTACGGATCACTCTGTTATCATTATCAACTAAATTAGACTTAACACTAGACATTTATATTCTTTGAACTGTCTTTATGTTAATACGTATTTTTTCCAATATTCCATATTACATATTACATAATTTAATTATTCGTTTATTATATATGCTAAAGAATTCTGTAAAATGTGAAGGTATTAGAATCTCATGTTGACGTTATTATAAAAATCCTTAAATTTTTAAATAGTTACAATTAGATTCTATACATTTTTCAGATGTAGCTTACGTTCCGATTGTCAAGATGCGGACAGAGATCCACTACATTGGATTAGTATTAAAAGTAAAACATGTCCCACTATAACATCAGTGATTCCCAGTCAGATACAAAGAACAACGTCAAGGACGGTAAGCTATTACTAAACATTAGTTTCCACTACTACTACACCAACTCTTGTTATCGTCTAATGCGCGTTATTTTCTTCAGAGACAGAAGATAAATTAAAGATATATGTAATCTTAAATACTAAAAACTACTAAATTAACTATCTAAAAAAGATCCATTTGAACTTTAGATACAAGTGTGACTCTAGATACAAGTGTGACGTTAGTAGCCGTTTTCAACGTAGTCATCAATTGACCATTGGAGTCAGATATTTCTGATACCTCAGATATCTCTGTATATATTGAGATGGAAGTTCTGTGACTAGCGTTTTAAATTTTTACTTTATTTTATATTAATGATTAATTTTTTTTTAATAAGAGGTTAGGTTTAAACATATGATTAATTTATTATTTTACGTAAAAAAATCTCTCTACCTATACTCAACCAGATCTAAATATCTTAACTAAACTTAACTACCCTTAAGTAGCCGCACAGTATTTTCTTCACTTTTACTTTAATCAATTTAACTTCCTTATTCTTCACTTGTTTTCTTTGTTTACATTATTAGCTATACTCCGGGTCACAGTTATTATGCAGCGTGGCCGACATAGGCCAATGTAAATCTTATGGGCGAATATTCAACACTGTTGCCGCTTTGGTTAAATTTATTGGTAAAATTTACCTAAAAGCATAATTATAAATATTCTTAATTACTCACCAAACGATTTTCAAATGAATAAATTAGTCAACATTTAAATCATAATAGTAACACAATGGCAAGTTATATTCCCGCGCTAGTTGGAACCAAATTCGAAGAACATGCCGATATGGTAACGCCGTCGTCCATAAACGTAATGCTGCATAATAACTGTGACCCGCTCTATATGTACTTTCTTTGCACATCACTAAACAGCTACTTATGCCTACTATTTATCAGTTATTGATTTGTTTTTTTTTATTTCATTTGTTTTCAATTGTTTTCAATTATTTTCTTAGCTCTCTGACTAAATAACTTTTATCTTTCTAGTTCCTCTTAAAAACCTTAGAACTTCTTCAAAAATCAGCAAACTGCTACAGCTTTTCTATTTTAATATCTTCTATAACTGCTTCCTAATTGTCGGAGTTTGGCTTTACACCTTCCGCAGTGATTACATGGCCTAAATAGATTATTGTTTTTTTGTAAAAGTTCTGATTTGTAAGCTGGAACTTTATATTTCCTTTTAAATTAGTATGGTGAAATACTGTTAATTGAAAATAGGAATCAGAATTTATATGTTAGATTTTTACATAAATATTTGTAAAAATAAAAATAAAACGCTGGTTCACAATTAAATACTTTTAATTCGATCGCCGATTATTAACTGAATCACATATCCAACTCGATACAAAAACTAGTTACAGATAAGAAGTAAAATATAATTTCTACAAAACAGTTAGATTTTTATACAATGAATCACATTTTTAAATGATGGCTCACACGGCCAATTCTGACACTAAATTCGTTCTCGAATTTACCTTTTATTTTACCCTTACTACCAAAATATTGCAAAGAGCACGTCGTTTCAACGATCAAGTCCTTGTGACATTGACGCAAAGAGCAAGTCTTTCAGCCTAAAACCAAATTTTCTTTACTATTGCAAAGAGCACATCATTTCAACGATCAAGTCCTTGTGACATTGACGCAAAGAGTAAGTCTTTCAACAATCTATAATACGTTAATTTTATCCAATGTAAAGAGCACGTCTTTTCAGCCTGGATGCAAAGAGCAAGTCTTTCAACATTGTTTTTTTTTGTTTATTTCTTTTTTTTTGTATGGGTATCTGAAGGCTCACACGGCCTTAGTTAAGTTAATATTCTAGTACACAAAATGTAACAAAAACATAATAACCACGTAACAACAAATTATAACAATAATTATCAATAAAACATGTTAGATAATAATTCAAAAATATTCATAACTAATAATACCTTGGCAAATACATCAAAATAAAAACTTTAAATAACAAGGAAAGCAATACCTTTTTAATTATTTTGTTTCATCAAATTCGCCTGGCCATATTCGCATCATTTCAGTGGCAACGATTCTCTTACGATTAGTAACCAAATTTTTAATCTCTACACGGTCGTTAGGCAACAATTCTAGGATTTCAAATGGACCTACATATCTCGGATCTAATTTAGATAAGTGCGAATTTCCAGATGGGTGAAAGACAATATCTCCTATTTTAAAAATTTTATTCGTTCTTCGTTTTTTATCAAATTTGTTTTTTGATTCTAAACCACAGCGAAGAGAGCGTTCATAAGCGATTTTACGATCATTAGCTAAATTTTGACTATTTTCTGTTATAGATTTTATATTTTGTGTTAAAGATTGAATATCTCCTGAATCAATATTTTGCCCTGTCAATAAATAGAGTGGGGAAAATCCAGTTGTTTTCTGAATCGTGGAATTGAGAGTAAATTGTAATTTAGATAGAGTGTTAGCCCATTCTGACTTTTCATTATTTATGTTTATGTAAAAATGGTTTATTTTAGAAAATTTTGAAGAACTTGCTTTTTGATTTTTAAAGAAACATTTATCAAAAACGTGACCAAATTTTTTGTAAATTTCACAAGCTTTCGGAGCTGTCTGCTGGTTCGAGCCACTAGCATTACTGATATCGCTGTAATGAGACACCTTACGCGATTTAACACAATTTCGGCTAATATGACCAGGTTTTTTACAATTGTAGCAAACTTTTTCAACATTATGATTAGACGAGTATGGCCGTTTTGGCGCACCTATTTGAGAATGAGAGCTCGGTTTGTTAATTTGATAGTTACCAAGTAAGCTAAGAAGAGTTGAGATTGTATCAACTCCGCTATTAAAGGCTGCGGTTTTAACATGAATATCTGTTATATCACCAATAACTAATTGGATTATTTGAGCATCGCTTAAATTAAAATTTAAACAGTTTAACAAAGAAATTTTTTTTCTGGCATACTCACAGTATCCTGTCGCTTGATCGCTTCTATACAGGCTCGCCTTACGTAAGCGATCACTAAGGTTTCTCTTCGCAGGATAAAGCTGGCAAAGTTCGTCTCGGAAACTAGCCCAGTTCTTATCTGCCGGATGCCAATTGTCATACCAGTCTTTCGCGTCGCCTTCCAGAGCGCTCGCCGCTCTACAAACTCGCTCAAAGTCGGCCCAATTGAACGTAGCTGACAAGGCTTCTATGTCGTCGCACCATCCGCTAGCACCTGCATCCCTCCTCGATGGATCAAAAGCTGGAATGCTTACCGGCACAGCGGTCGTTGATATCACTGCAGCGGCTGGTTGGGATTGTTGCTGCATTCCTCGAAGAACGCCAGTCAAAACGTTGGTCAACTCTTCCATTTGAAATTTGGACAATCTACTCCTTTTTTTTGTCAGAGATGTTTTTAAACACTTCACTCGCACACACTTGCGTAATATTCGTAAGGCTGCACTATAAACATTTAGTAGTGGTCCATTTAGTGAGCGAATCCCACTTCTGATGTTAGATTTTTACATAAATATTTGTAAAAATAAAAATAAAACGCTGGTTCACAATTAAATACTTTTAATTCGATCGCCGATTATTAACTGAATCACATATCCAACTCGATACAAAAACTAGTTACAGATAAGAAGTAAAATATAATTTCTACAAAACAGTTAGATTTTTATACAATGAATCATATTTTTAAATGATGGCTCACATATATACTATATAAATGATTTAATTATATTTTATTTTACTGAGTTTTCATTTGTGTTGACAATGATAGTAACTGCGAAATTATTTAAAATATTTACTAAAGGTTTTGGCATTTATAAACGATTTCTTAAGTTTCAATAGTCAAGTATAGGAACCTACTTCAATTGTTTAATTTACAGGAATGGAAGAGTAAAAAAAACATTAAAAAATAATTGTTTTCGGAGTAGTACTTTGGTCTGAGCACTTACAAAAGAATAAATGTTTTTTTCACTTCTAGCCTCTATAAACAACTTTATTGACTTCTATTGAGGTGGTGAGGTTGTTCATTATTAATTAAGGTAGAAAAATACAGAGACTACTTGATTAGAACTAAATTACTTTTTGCTTATTACTTAATTCTAGTGTTCTAAAATTCCAAACGATGCTGTTTTTTTACTTTTCCAAAGTGGTCCAAGCTGGCTTTCTGGAATTGTCTTAAAATTCGTTGATGTACACTCAAAAAGGTTCACGATGTAATATTCACTTGAACTACCGATAACTTAAAGTTCAATTTTTTCGGTTAATTGTTAAAACGAAAAATCGTCCGTAATATACGATTGATTTCCAAAAAAACCTATTGACTGCACCAATAATATTCTGGTACTTCGAAAAATTCTGTTTAAAATATATAAATATATACAATCTGATGCAAATGGTTTTACACATATTTATAAGCACATTTGTTAATACAAGCTTGCGTAGACATGAGTTTGTGTTTCGTAACTTGCTACTTTTGAATTCTGAACGTTTATTTGAAGACACCTGACTTCTTGGTTCATACCTGATTCCACGAGAAGCTAGGGAAATGTAAGTCACCTACAAAAGAGCCCTGCATGCCGGCGGAAGTCTAATTTAAACCAAAGTTCGGCAGGTGCTTCCGAGTTCGCATGATAGAAGTATATCATCTAACCATATATTCCTTGGCTTATGCCGTTTATTGTAATTCTCCTTTCACTAGGTCCCCAAATGCAAGCTAGTTATAAATACTTGTTGAATATGGTCTGTACCAGGCCGGTTTCCACAGACAAAGCATACTCCATAGTACGCACCGGCAATTTGGACTGAAATCCACTGGCTGTAAGTTCTTTACTTCACGCTGGGTTGTCTCCTTTATGAAAAGCTGTTTCTTAGCGTCACTTCATCATCTTATTTTGTATTACATAAATCACACAAATCATTATTTGATGAAATAATATGTTGGTGATCAGAGAAGGTATTTATGTATTTCAAGTAAATGCTTAAAGTCACTAAAAATCAAATTTATAATGACCAAAAGAAACGATTGATATTAAAAATAAATTATAATACTTTATTTTTTTAAGCGATGTTTATCTCAATAGTTAATCTTAAAAATACTCTTAAATTGTTGTTTAGATAGTAGGGATTAAGATAACAAAATAAGTTATTTATTTTTTATACATTAATATAGAGTACCCCATACCTAAAACTTGAGCACAAGACTTGGAGTAGGACATTAGTCCGTACAGAGCCAGTTTTTAATTTTACTTTAAGATAATAATGAAGTTTTCGCATAATCAAAAATTTAGTATAAACTCCAAACTTCCAATGAACATATTAAAAAAAAAAACACATTCAACTGTGCGTAGTACTCGAGAGTGGACGTGCCGTTATAAATATTTAATTACAATTTAATATTGGCGTGTAAAAACTAAAAAAGTTTTGGTTGTTTGTTTAGATGAATTGTTTATTTATAATCTGTAAGTACTTTACTTAAATAAGTTGGTTCACGGTAAATTTGGGCCTGGGCTTCTGCTAATCGCCGATGCCGGGTGGTCCTACCCCATCGGGCGGGGGGGGAGCCGCCTCCGAAAACACATAATGTACATATTGAAGATGTTATGTTTACGGACGACGTCGATAATAGTATTAGAGATAATACAAAATCAAATTTAGGAAATAACGTTAACGCTGTATTCCTAGGTTTTTCTGAAAGAGAAAAACATTTAAACAAAAACAACACAGTAAACACAACTACTTCTGGTATAATAGATAAAGGAGAAAAAACTAGTAATGAGAAACAAGGTTTTAAATGAGCTTTTGCAATTAATAGGTCTGTTCCAAACAAGCAGAGAATCGTCCTGGAACGGTAATATTACCACTCATAACCTAACCTAACCTAACCACAACACCACTGCGCACAAAAATTACAATTTTAGAACGGTTCTCTGCTAGGTTGGAACAAACCTAATAACAGATTTAAAAGTGGAGATTCAGGACCGTATTTCATTTTTGTTGAACATAATTCTTTAAATATTGGCACATTGCATCCAATGAGAATAGGAGAAAAACTAATGGCACTTTCGGAGTATGAGAAATCAATTACAGAAATCAGTATTGTTGGACGTAATAGAATAAAAATAAAAGTTAATTCTGGTATTATTGCAAATAAATTTGTAGAACATTCGGTATTTCCTGATAATAATCTAATCGCCTACATACCATCCAACTTGACAGAAAAAAAGGGTATTATCAGGTCAGTTGATACCTATTTAGGGGAAAAAGATCTTATAACTATTATAAAATCAGATTTTGAAGTTCTCAAAGTGCAAAGATTATTTAGGAAAATTGAAAAAAACGGAACAATCGAAAGAATTCCAAGACAAATGATCATTGTTACATTTTCTGGTAACAAAATATCACCTTATGTCTATATACATAAAGTGAGGTGTTCCGTTGAAATGTATGTTCATCCTGTTGGGCAGTGCTTTAACTGCCTTCGATATGGACATTCTGCTGCTCAATGCAAAGAAAGGAAGAAAGAGATGTTGCAACTGTGGCAAAGAAAATGAGAAGGAATGTGAAGATTGTACTAACTTCTGTTTATTTTGCAACACTAATAATCATAATTCAACTAATAGGGATTGTCCGGAGTATAAAAAACAAAAAAAAACAAAAGAAGCCATGGCTAACCTCAATATTTCTTTTAAAGAGGCTGAAAAAATAATGGATAACCCGGCATATTTAAGCACAGTTCAAAAAAATAGATTTTCCCCTCACGTTCACAAATACTGAATTTCCTTCGTTAATCTCAAAGCATGATAACAACAATCCTAGGCCCAGCAATTTAGTGAATAACGTACCCAGTAGAACTTCTACAATCCCGATAAATTATTCCAACAAAAAACGAAAAGTACAATCACCATCACCTCACACTACTCCAGTACAAGGTGAATTTAACTTTTGTGTCGGACCTGTATTTCAATTTGGTAGTTATAATAAAAATATAACTAATAACGAAGTTGGGATGTTTAAAAACAAACTTTTTAGTGCCTTAAATAACTCGAGGAATAAACATTTTCCAGATGTTACTTCTAACAGTTCTGTTTCTAGCGTTCAGTACCTTCAAATCAAGATATGGAAAAAATAATTAATGATGTTTTAGTTTTTTTTAAATAACCCAAAATGGCCTCAAGAGGTTTAAAAATTATTCAATGGAACGCCAGATCAGCGTTCTCTAACAAAAACTCAATTACACAAATATACAATAATGAACATTTTGATTTAATATCTGAAACCTGGTATAAATCTAATTTCGATATTAGACTTCAAGAATTTTATATAATCAGAAAAGACAGATATAAAAAACGTGGAGGAGGACTCGCTATATTCGTCTCAAAAAATATACCATATGACATTACAGAATTTAATAACTTACGTATTAAAAAAAATTGATGTGGCGTTACACTGCATTTAAAGGGAAAATAAATATCGGTTGTTAATATATATATATCGACCTGGTAACGTAATAGCTACTGCAAATGATTATATTACAATATTTAATCAAATCCAGCATAGTTTTATTTTTGGAGAAGAAATTGATTGTGTTTACCTCTATTTTTTGGAAGTTCATCTTACTAAGAACAATAAATAACTGAACAGTTAAACTAAACTTCCACCATTTATTCGAAAAATTCGCTTTAAAACTCAATTACAGCTGTTTCGCTATAACTAGCATCGTCAGATTGACATATTGAAATTACATTTGTTTGTTTGTAACTAGGTACTTGATGTTGATAAGGAGGTAAGGCTAGACCAAGTAAGGAAGTTATAAGACATAACAATATTAAAGCCTAGATGTTATTAGCCCTAAGGGATTATCCTGGATGTATTTCCCTCTAAGATCAGTATAACTGTGCAATGATATAGAAAAACCAGGAAAAAACTATATCATGCTGATATTTACAATAACTTAATATATTTATGTTACAATAATGTCTTATCTATGTATAAAATAAATACTCAATCAAAGTAAACAGTTTAATAGTGGAAAACTTCCAAGATTTATTTGTTCATTAACTACTTTAAACTGTTGATCTGCTAGATGTCTTTTAATTTCAAGTTCTTCTAGAAAATCTAAATTTTGTTTTTTATCACAAATGTGTAGTATATGAATGTCATTGGTGTGTATAAGTGAGATTGGATGTTCCAGTAGGTGTTTTGCATAGTTCGACTTATCTGGTTGTTGTAATCTATATGCTCTTAAGTGTTCATTAAATCTTACTTCAAAATTTCTTTGTGTTTGACCTATATATACTGCATTACATTTTGGACAATTAATTTTGTAAACACCAGATTTTTTAATTTTGGTAATTTTGTTTTTACATTTAACAATTTTGTTCCAATACTATTTTGTGTTTTAAATGATATTAATGCTGATGTTGCCAAAGATATTATTTTTGGAATTGCATTGAAAATATTTCCACAATATGTAATACTTTTATAGCTTTTAATTTCTTTAGTTTATTTTGGAAACATTAGTTCTAGTGACACTTTTTGTTCTTTCTTATTAATTAATTTATTTATCAAATGTATTGAATAGCCATTAGATGTAGCTATTTGTTTTATGATCTCAATTTCTTTATTAAAATTATTTTTGTTTATTGGAATTGAAAATGCTCTATGGATCATGGAATTATAAGCTGCTAATTTATGTGATAGTGGATGATTGAAATTATATGGTATGGTTACATCTGTTTGTGTAGATTTTCTGTATATTGAATAATTTAATGAATTATTAACTTTTTCAATTCTTAAATCTAGAAAATTAATTGAATTATTTTCTTCAACTTCTAAAGTAAAATTAATTTTAGGATGCAAGGTATTAATATAATTAAAAAATATATCTAACTGCCGTTCGCTACCTACAAAACCTGCTAACACATCATCAACATATCTACACCAAAATACAATATTGTTTTTATAACTAGAATTAAAGATTTTGTTTTCTAAATTATTCATTAATATATTTGCTAAAATTTGAGAAATAGGACTTCCCATGGGAAGACCCCCATTTTGAATATAAACTTTGTTATCAAAAGTAAAATAATTTTAACTAATGCATACATCAAATAGATCAATTATGTCTGATATTATACTGGATGGATATTTCTTTCATCTAATAGCTTTTTAACTAGGACTATACATTCTTTAGGAGGTATTTTTGAGAACATATTAGTTACGTCAAACGATATTAATTTAGTATTATTTTGTAAATTACATTTATTCAATTTTTTGATAAAATCTAATGAATTTTGTACTGAATATTTAGATGTGTAACCATAATTGTTTAGAATACTATTTAATTTCTTAGCTACTTTAGTATTAGGAGTGTTAATATACGAAACTACAGGTCTAATTGGTTTTGAATCTTTATGTAATTTAATTGTTCCATATAATTCTGGACATTAAGGATTTTTATTTACTAGGTATTTTTTATCGAAGTCATTAAATAGGCAATTTGAATAATTTACATGTACTCTTATTTGGTTAGAAAATTTCTAAGTAGGATCGTTTTTTAGAATTTTGACATTACTTGACATTATGAAATCATTCACTTCAGATTTATAATCTTTTTTTTTTAAAATTACTGTTGAGTTACCCTTATCTGATTTTGTTATAATTAGGTTATTTTCGTCTACTTTATTTTTGATTGATTTTAAAGCTAAAATGTCATTTTTAATACTTTGACTTTCACTTTTAAATTTGTTTGGTTTTATATCTTTAATGAGATTTGCTATTTGCATTTTTTCATAAATAAAATTATTTGATTTAGTTTTCAAAACTATTTCAGAATCTGTGGCTAAAACTTCTTTTTCTTACGACCACATATATGAAAGTGTTAGTTTGCACACTTATTTGTACTTAAGAAAGTAGCTAATATCAATACACGTATTGAAAAGTAAAAAAATATGGTTCTATGATCTGTGACATTTACGTCAAATTTATTAATAGTAAAAACACATGAATATCAAAGAAAGGACCATTTAATTTTTTTTTAAATCTTCCTTGTTTCAAATATTGTATGGTAATTGCCAATACAAATTTTTCTGTATAAAGTAAGAGTAAAGAATAAAGTTTCTTATAGGTTTTTAAATTTTAAAAAAATAAACATATTTTGTTCAGTATTATTATTTTTATAAAAACACTTTTAGAAAGAAGAACAGTTTATTCTTCTTTTTTATATTGTGTTTATGTTCCGTGCATGTGTCGAATGTGGATTTTTGAAGTTATGTTTGTATTTCTGTTTACAATAATTATCTTTGTGTCTATTATTATTACATTAATTTTCAATTAATTTCACCAACTGACCATTTTACTTTTAATTTTTATAGAGCCCACAAAAAAAATTAAAATGTCATTTAGCTAAGAATTTTGATGTGAATTCCTGAGAAAGGTGGTTATTTGATTTTAATTAATTATATTTCCATGCAATATACAGGGTGTTTCATTGGGAAAGGGCCTAACTTTAACTGTTGATGCGGATCACTTTGGTGGTTCCAAAAACCTATATTTAATGTGTCTGCTGTACTTTATAACCGAGATACAGGGTGTTTTATAAATTTATCCTATTTCTTTCGAACCTCATAACTTCCGAGTTACCCTGTATATTATTTTGAGATTTGGTACACGTAATAACCATTACCTAGAGACTCCATCAAAAGCATCTCCAAAAAGATAATGCAGGTCCGGCTTAACAAAAAATTTCAAAACTCGTCTTTCCTAAAAACAACACCCTGTATATAGATTTTCTGAAAATTGCTCTTTATAATAGAAAAGGGTATGAAAAATCGAATCTACTTATTTCTTTTTTATTTTTCCGCAGACAATTTTACTACCAAAAATTCACCGTCAAACTTATAATTTATGCACGTTTTGGGGGTTAACAATGGTATCGGAGAGGTTTTTTTATTTTTTAGCTTGAAATGGAATCCATTCAATGCATCTAGAGAAGCATCCTGAAATTCAATTGAGTGTGTATGTTTACGAGTACAGACCACTAAAAATGTGATTACAGGGCCGTACTTAGAACATACTCATTCAGTATGTTTAGAATATCTCGAACACCCTGTATAAGGATATGTATCTGGAAACTATGCACTTCTACATTTAAAATAACAAGAGTAAAATACGAGGAATAAATTTATACTTCAAAAAACGTTAAAAGTACTCGTATAAACTAGATAATACTTCAAGTAGGCTATGGAATAGACACATCATTGATGTGTGTGTCATTTGCTTCTAGTTTCTGTCTATATACAGGGTGTTGTTTTTAGGAAAGACGAGTTTTGAAATTTTTTTTTAAGCCGGACCTGCATTATCTTTTTGGAGATGATTTTGATGGAGTCTCAAGGTAATGGTTATTACGTGTACCAAATCTCAAAATAATATACAGGGTAACTCGGAAGTTATGAGGTTCGAAAGAAATAGGATAAATTTATAAAACACCCTGTATCTCGGTGTTAGGAAACAATTCCTGAAGATACGCCTATGACTGCTGCGTGACTTTCGAGTGTGGTGAACTAAGTTTTGTGACCACGGATTTTCAGACTCTCACTAAAATTTTAGAATTAGTACTGAACACGTGTGTTTTTTTCTTGTTAAGCCTTAAAAGGCATGATTTTGTAGTATTTCAAAATAAAAGTGTTTACAGTCCACTAACAATATATTATTTACTGCATCTATGTTAAAATAAAAATAAATTAAACTTCATAGTTTAAACATTTGGTCCTTCGAGCCGGATTTGTGCAAGTGCAGATGCAGGTTCTTCGAAAGCTACAAGAAATCTAGGTAAGTCCGTTCCATTATCCTTCTTTTCATTGTTTTACCACCTTGAAACATTCTATGAAACAGGGAGTAGGTTCTCAATTAATATGTTTTAATTGTAAATTACCATTTTTGAGGTTAAACAATACCTACATTATAATAAATAATCACTGAATGGTTTTATACTATGGTTTTTATATTTACGGCTTACTCTAATAATACACACGTTTTACAATAATTACAATCTATCCGTTTTTGGTTTGATACAAGACACGGTTTATTTGGTTTTCAACGGAATTCGTAGTGCAAAAATCGCTAATTCATATAGTATTGTCGGCTTAATAATTAAATATACTTTGGAATATACCCTAATTCAATTGACGAATAGTGTCATTTTGTGTATTCTGAAGTTCTTTAGCCGCTTTTATCTTTATAACGATAAATTTATTTACATTACATCCAATAACCTTGGAAGTATTTGAAACTTAAAGGTCAATTTATGACCATGTTAATCTAGAAAACCCCAGCGTTCAGGAGCATGCGTGTTTGATTTGGAGGTAGGCATAAGCGTACTAAAAAATATTTTTTTTAAAAAATTTTATACGTTTACAACTCTAACAATGCCGAGAAACAATAAATTAGATCAATTATCAAAAAAAAGAGTATTAATAAGCGATAAGTTAGCAAGATTTGAAACCTTTTTAACAGAACTGGAAAGTGATCCGGAAAAAATCATCACCTTAACCGATCGCTTAAACAGATTTGAAGGTGTTTTAGATGAATATTCGGCAATTCAATCGGAAATTGAGGAATTGTCGGATGACGATCCAGGTAGTATAACAGAAAATTTTAATGACAGAATGCAATTTGAAAATAGGTACTATGATTTGTTAGCTAAGGCTAAATTAAAAATTAAAGTAGATCCCGAGGAAGGTAGACTATCTAACGCGAACTCTCTTAGTAGTAATCGTTCAGTAAATTTCAACCCTTCAAAAAATGTAAGACTTCCTAAAATTTCCTTGCCTACATTTAGCAGTGACGCAAATTGCTGGGCATCATTTTATGATAGGTTTAAATCGCTCATTCACGATGATCAAAGTCTTTCGATTTCCGAAAAATTCTTTTATTTGCAATCGGCATTCTCCGGTGAAGCCGCGAAATTAATCGAGGATCTGGAGAGTACCGATAGAAATTATGAAATAGCGTGGAATTTGCTCAAAGAAAGATATGAAGATTCAAAATCTCTAGTAAAAAATCACTTACAGCTTATAGTAGACTTACCTATTTTATTAAAAGAATCATTTACGGGATTACGCAACTTTTTAGATACTATACAAAAAAATTTAAGAGCCCTAAATCATCTCGGTGAACCGGTTGATAAATGGGACACTTTATTATTATTCTTGTTAGTCGATAAATTAGACAAAACTACTAAGAGAGATTGGGAAACTAAAACAAATGCTGTTAAGTCTCCTTCTATTGATGAATTTACAGAATTCTTGAAAGAACGATGTAGTATTTTAAAGGGTATATCTGAAAAACATAGCATACAAAATAAATCTGTTCCCAAAACTAGTAGCAAAACTCAGAGTCTATCTTCCACGGACAGTATAAGAAAACTTTGCATATTTTGTAATAAATCTGATCACTGGATCTATCATTGCGATAAATTTTTAGAACTAGACACTCAAGAGAGAATTAATAGCATTAGAAAGGCTAAGGCTTGCACGAACTGTTTGCGCAAAGGGCATATGTCTTCGTCTTGCAGATATTTTACTTGTAAGAAATGTAATAAAAAACACAATGTCTTATTGCATATGAATAACCCAAATAAAGATAAAGAAAATAATAAAATTCTAAGCGGCAGTTCGGAAAGTACCACAATTGCTACCCAGCAAATTGACCAATCAAGCTCAGTGAGCATGAACTCTATAACCGCAGTTCCTAACGGTTTCGTATTTTTATCTACTGCGGTAATATACATTTTAGACTCTAAAAATAATCCGGTACGTTGTAGGGCTTTACTCGATAGTGGTAGTCAGTCTTGTTTCGTGACTAGGGAACTTGCTAACAAATTAAAAATACCATTCCAAAGGGTAGATGTGACGGTTAAAGGCACAAATGCAGTAGATGCTGGCAATGTTAATAAAGCTATATACGCTACTATAAAAAGCACTAGCTCTCCCTTTACCGCCAAGCTGCCGTTTCTTGTATTGAAAGATATAACGGAAAATGTTCCTCAATACACTTTCTCTGATGTTTCTATTAACATTCCCAAAAATTATAACTTAGCTGATCCAGGTTTTAGGAGGTCTTCAAAGGTAGATGTTCTCCTAGGTTGTAGTATTTTCTATGAATTGCTATTAAATAATAAAATAAGGTTAGGGAAAGGTTTGCCAATACTTCAAGAATCCCAGTTGGGTTGGATAGTCTCAGGATCTTATGATATAAAAAACAAGGCATCTGTATGTCTTATTTCTACCTTGAAATCCGACATTCAAGACCAACTTGAAAACTTTTGGAAAATAGAAGAAGTTCCTTTAGAGGATAAACCTAGGTACTCGAAAGAAGAAATGGAGTGTGAACAGCATTTTGTTCAATCTCATTATAGGGAACTTGATGGAAGATTTGGAGTAAGACTTCCTTTCAGAGAAAATTTAACTTCACTAGGCGAAAGCAGAAAAATAGCCGTTCGAAGATTCTATAATTTAGAAAAGAAGTTGAATCTAAATGAAAATTTGAAATCGGAATATTTTAAGTTTATAAATGAATACAAGGCATTAGGCCATATGACTCAAATAATTGATCAAAGTGATGAGACTAAGAATTGTTACTTACCCCATCACTGCGTCCTGAAATCAGATTCATTGACCACTAAAGTTAGAGTCGTGTTTGACGGTTCTTGTAATACTACTTCAGGTAAATCGTTAAACGATGTTCTCATGGTAGGGCCCAAAATTCAAGAGGATATTTTCAATATTCTTCTACGTTTTCGAAAAAATATTGTAGCATTCACTGCCGATATTGAGAAAATGTATCGGCAAATAAATGTTCACGCAGATGATTGCAAATATCAACGGATACTTTGGCGCGAATCCGTTTCTGAACCACTCTGTTTGAATTAAAAACAGTTACTTATGGTCTGGGTCCTAGTTCCTTCTTAGCAACTCGTTATTTAAAGCAGCTGGCAATTGAAAATGAAAATATACATCCAGAAGCAAGTAATATTATACAGCGAGACTTCTATATGGATGATCTGATTTCAGGAACCGACAGTATAGAGCAAGCGGTGTTGCTAATAACGCAAGTTATAAAGATTTTGCACTCGGGAAAATTTCCTCTGAGGCAGTGGGTCTCGAATAAACCCGAAGTACTAGAAGCATTGTTTATAGAGACAGATGTCTCTCAATTTCTAATAAAGGCTTCGGACAATACAAAAACTCTAGGGATATATTGGCAACCAAAAGAAGATACTTTTGGATATGCGGTAAACAAAACCGAAATAAAAATTCTCAGCAAACGAATAATTTTAGGTATAATATCCCAAATATTTGATATTTTAGGACTAATTAGCCCTGTGATTATAACGGCAAAAATTCTATTACAGAAATTATGGTCCCTGCACTTAGGCTGGGATGACAAGGTACCTGATGACTATGCAAAATCCTTCCTTGAATTTTACGATAACATAATCTATGTTAATGAAATTAAAATTTCCAGGCTTATTGTATCACCTCAATCTATTTATTTTGAATTACATTGCTTTAGCGATGCGTCCACTTTGGCTTACGGTGCCTGCATATACATGCTGTCTAAAAATAGTGACGGAAATTCTCTTGTTAAATTAGTTTGCGCTAAATCCAGGGTAGCTCCTCTGAAATTAGTCACCTTACCTAGGTTAGAATTATGCGCGGCGTTATTATCTGCACAGCTATGCAATAAGGTTCTGAACTCATTACATATGTCATTTTCTCGGATAGTCTTTTGGTGTGATTCCACCATTGTGCTAGCATGGATAAACCGTGACACCAGCACCCTTAAAACGTTCGTGGCAAACCGTGTCGGTCAAATTCAGGATCTAACACCATCTTGTTATTGGAGATACGTGCCTACAAAATTGAATCCCGCCGATTTAGTTTCTCGAGGTACTGATCCCCTTAATTTAATTAACACTCCGTTGTGGTGGAATGGTCCTCCATTCTTAAGAAATGAAGATGAATGGCCATCATCTCCTAGTGATGCAGTGGTCGTACCAGAAACAAAGGATATTGTAACCTGTGTGTCTTTGGATAAATATGTTGATTTTTCTCTGTTAGAAAGATATTCTAAATACGAGCGTTTAGTGAGAGTAGTTGCATACATGTTAAGATTCATTTACAAAACCAAAAATAGACAAAGTTCAAATACCTTCTCTAATTCTATCTCTTCTGCGGAGTTCGAAAACAGCAGAAGGGCTCTAATAAAGTTAGCCCAATATCGTTCATTTAAAACTGAAATACAAAATCTAAAAAATTCCAGGCCCCTACCTACAAGTAGTAAAATTTTGGGGTTAGACCCGTTTTTAGACATTGACGGCATTTTACGGGTAGGAGGTAGGCTTCGCAAGGCTAATATAAGTTATAATAAAAAACACCCTATTATACTGGGTTCTAACTGTCATTTTACTAATTTAATAATTATTCATGAACATGAAACCAGCTTACATGCTGGAACTCAAATTGTTTTAGCCAATCTAAGAAATGAATTTTGGCCCGTGAAAGGCAGACAATTAGTTAAAAAGGTAGTGAGGACATGTTTTAAATGCTTTAAAGCCAATCCAAAAAATGTAACTCAAAAAATGGCCGACCTACCTGTTGAAAGAATTTCTGTTTCAAGACCATTTCATACTGTGGGAATCGATTATGCCGGCCCTTATTTAATAAAAGACGGTAAACTTAGAAACAAAAAATATATAAAATCATATATTTGTATTTTCATTTGTTTTTCCTCTAAGGCTGTTCATATCGAATTGGTGAGTGACCTGACTGCTGAAGGTTTTTGGAATGCCCTTAAAAGATTCGTATCTAGAAGAGGTCTTTGTAGACATATATACTCTGATAATGCATCCAATTTTGTAAAGGCTGCAAAGGAACTTCATGAATACACAAGTTTTGTCCAAGACCAAAATTTTTAAAATTTCCTTGCTATTAAAAAAATTACTTGGCATTTCATTCCTCCAGTCTCCCCGCACATAGGCGGTTTATGGGAACGAACGATTCGTTCTGTAAAGCATCATTTAAAAAGAATTCTCACAGAAATATATTTAACTTTTGAAGAGCTTTATACTCTCTTGTCTCAAATAGAATGTATCCTTAATTCCCGTCCTATTTTACCCCTTACGGACGACCCTGAAGATCTAGAGGCATTGACTCCAGGCCACCTGCTGGTGGGATCATCTTTGCAAGTTTTACCTGAGCCAGACGTACCAGATAATTTCAAAATTTGTTCCTCCCGTTACAAGCATCTACAATTAATGCTTGTTCATTTTTGGAAACGTTGGTCCTCTGAATATTTGAGTAGCCTGCAGCAAAGGCACAAATGGCAACAAAATTCTGAAAATATCAATCCTGGAACCATGGTACTATTAAAAGAAGACAATAATTCTCCGATGCATTGGAAGTTAGGAAGAGTAACTGCTGTACATCCTGGCCAAGATGGATTAGTGAGAGTGATCTCGGTAAAAACGCTCAATGGACTAACTAAACGTTCTGTGCATAAAGTGTGCCCGCTGCCTGCTTTATAACTTTATTTATGTTTAAACTTTAATTATTTTGAAAGGCAGTGCCTTCCAAGGAGGGGCCCATGTTAGGAAACAATTCCTGAAGATACTCCTATGACTGCTGCGTGACTTTCGAGTGTGGTGAACTAAGTTTTGTGACCACGGATTTTCAGACTCTCACTAAAATTTTAGAATTAGTACTGAACACGTGTGTTTTTTTCTTGTTAAGCCTTAAAAGGCATGATTTTGTAGTATTTCAAAATAAAAGTGTTTACAGTCCACTAACAATATATTATTTACTGCATCTATGTTAAAATAAAAATAAATTAAACTTCATAGTTTAAACACTCGGTTATAAAGTACAGCAGACACATTAAATATAGGTTTTTGGAACCACCAAAGTGATCCCCATCAACAGTTAAAGTTAGGCCCTTTCCCAATGAAACACCCTGTATAAACTCGTTTAAATTTTAATTTTTAACATGACTAACTATTAAAATAAATTTTATAAATAAATTTAAAATATTTATTATAATAAGAAATATTGGGGTCGTAGGAAAAATCGTGTACACAACGCGATGGAAAGTGTATTTATTGCACTCGTTACGTTTCCGCACTCGCCACTACGCGGCTCGTGCTAAACTTCACTTGTGCGTAATACTTCACTTTCCACACTCGTTATGTAATATACTATTATATTATTAGTAAATTTAGGAGGTATGCAATATTTTAAACCTTTACTTAAAAATGTATTTTCATTATTTGAAAAAATAGTGTCTGATAGATTTGCGAACCAAAGAGCAAAATGTACTGGTATGTGAGTATTTAATGTGTTATTATGTTGTGTATAATGTATTGTGTTGTGTTGTATATTTATTAATTTTTCTAATTAAGCAGTCCCACTGCCTTTCTCAATTGGGTTCTACTTAGGCTGAGTAGTTCTGTAGTTTTCTCCCTGGATGGACCTGTTATGAATAATGTGGATTGCCTGAGTCCAGGCAGTTCCATCCAGAGTTTCTTATGTTGTTCCCTTAGTCTTTCCTCTATTGTTTCCCTTACATGTTGGTATGAGACCCCACATGTGGGAAGAGGTCCGATCAGGGTTCCTTCTGAAGCTTCCCTGGCTAGGAGGTCAGCTTTTTCATTTCCAAGAATCCCTGTGTGTCCTGGTACCCATTCAAGGATAACCTTGTGGCGTTGTGCCAGTTCAGCTACAGTTCCTTGGCAGTGCTTCACTGTTCGTGACGCAGTGTGTACGCTCTCTACTGCTTTGAGAGCTGCTTGGCTATCACTTCTGATCCTGACAGTCCTGTTAGGGACCGTCTCGTTCAGGATGATTTCCGAGCATGTGTTGATGGCAACCACTTCAGCTTGCAGGATAGTCTCTACTGAACCCAGGTTGAGACTATACGTCTTCCCTGTATTTTCATTGTAGATTCCAACTCCAGTGCTGGTGCTTGTTTTGGATCCGTCTGTGTACCAAACGGATTCATGTTGTTTCCTAGTCTTGGTACGAGCTTCGTCCCTATCCGGAATATGAACCGTATATGGTTTGGAAAGGTCGTAGCCGATAGGTATTCTATCTGAGGGCATGCTCAGTAATTGATTATGTTCAATCTCTTTCGAGATTGTGGAATGGTACCTAGGGATCGCCCTGCCCCATTCGTTGTTTATTTTCAGCCTGTAAGCAGCTGCCAGTGCTTCCCTTTCCACAATAAGATGTAGTGGAGGTAGTCCCAGCATAGCTTCCAGGGCCGCCGTGGGCGTTGTTCTCATCGCCCCGGTTATGGCTAGACAGGCTACTCTCTGTACCCTGCCTAGCTGTCTAGATGCTACTGAGCATCTCGCTTTATGCCACCACACAACAGAACAATAGGTTATGATGGGTGCCACCACCCTCGTATAGAGCCAGTGCATCATACTGGGTTTAAGCCCCCACGTATTGCCCACAGCTCTTCTGCATGCCCAGAGAGCTCTTAGGCCTTTATCTGTTGTGTTTCTAATGTGGTTGGAAAGGGTTAGTTTGCTATCTAGGGTTACCCCTAGGTATTTGACTTCCCCTTTAAATTTTAGCGTTTGGCCCCACATACGAAGTTCCCTCAAGTCGAGGTTCCTTCTGAGGGTGAACGCTATCACGGAGGTTTTTGCCGGATTAGTTGACAATCCCTCTTGTCTGCACCATTTTTCGGTAATCCTCAGTGCCAGCTGCATTCTCTCGGACACAGTGGCCCCGAATCTACCGTTTACAACTATGCTGACGTCATCAGCAAAGGCTTGGGCATAGATACCCTCGTCATTGAGTCTACAAAGGAGCTCGTCAACCACCAGGTTTCACAGAAGAGGAGATAACACCCCTCCTTGCGAACATAATCATGCAAGATAAATGCTTAAATCGATAAAGTGTGTGTATAAAAGTGTATTTTCATAAAAATTCAACCTACCTGACAAGAAATTTGGGGCCAAAGTGTATTGGCATCCAATACTAGCAGTTCCAGGAAGACAGGCAAGTTAGTTAAGCCTCAAGGAACATATTCCTGTCCATTTGAAGGTGACAACAGTTGTAAAGATTCTACATCTGAGGTATTTGGGGCCAATTTGCTCCAACACATATTTGACAAGAATTAAGTACCAGTACTCTACAACATACATGCATGGACCAAGTTCTGAACATTTTAAGGTGATATCAATTATTATCGTTCTATTTCAATATTTGACATTTTCGATAAACTCTAGAATTTCAACAATTATTATCGCTCTATCTTAATGTTTAACATATTCGATGAACTTTAGAGTTTCATACTGATTTTTTTTGTCACTAATTCATTTGTGCGAGATCCATATTTATTGTCAAATTTATTCGTATCATAAAGGTTTTAATTAAATTAGCACATGCTACAACTTTGATGTAGTTTGTTCTTGGAAGAGAGAACAGGATATTCAGGAATTTTAACATTCATACATTTCAATTAAGGAAAACTGTTTTATAACTAAGAACACGCTATATCTTAATTTAAGGTACATTCCATGGGAATAAAAATAAAAAAAAAATTGTACTCACTTGTAACATCAATTCATTTTGGAATCTTTCTAATGCATTTTTTTTAGCGACATTGAATAATAAATGTCTCTTTTGAATTTCTGTTTATTTCAAACACAAATTAATTCGCAAAATTCGCATAAAGAAAACGACCACTTCTAAATCTGCTTCCATCAGCTGTGACTTTCAGAACTTTAACCTCACAAAACAAAGCATTTGACCAGAGATAATAATCATAGAACTCGAACCTACACGCGTAACCTGAGTGGGTGACGTCATACAGTGACCGGAGGAACTACTTAAGTATCTCTTTCGTTATTTGTTTTTCATCATAAAAATTTTTAAGTCTCATTGCTTTGAGCAGCCTGGTTTAATTTAATTTCATTGGCGTCATATTTGTTTTTAAAAAAATATTGTGGGAGGTCATATTGTTGTCGTAGGCGTACCGCTATAGGCAACACGTTTCACACAAATACCTTGACAAAATATAAATTTATAGAATTAACAAAATTTAACCCCACAATATAGGTCAAACACAAAGAAATTTTGAAGTAAGATTTAATGAACACTTAAGAGCATGTAGATTACAACAACCAGATAAGTCGAACTATGCAAAACACCTACTGGAACATCCAAACTCACTTATTCACACCAATGACATTCATATACTACACATTTGTGATAATAAACAAAATTTAGATTTTCTAGAAGAACTTGAAATTAAAAGACATCTAGCAGATCAACAGTTTAAAGTAGTTAATGAACAAATAAATCTTGGAAGTTTTCCACTATTAAACTGTTTACTTTGATTGAGTATTCATTTTATACATAGATTAAGACATTTTTGTAACATAAATATATTAAGTTATTGTAAAGATCAGCATAATATAGTTTTTTCCTGGTTTTTCTATATCATTGCACAGTTATACTGATCTTAGAGGGAAATACATCCAGGATTATCCCTTAGGGCTAATAACATCTAGGCTTTAATATTGTTATGTCTTATAACTTCCTTACTTGGTCTAGCCTTACCTCCTTATCAACATCAAGTACCTAGTTACAAACAAACAAATGTAATTTTAATATGTCAATCTGACGATGCTAGTTATAGCGAAACAGCTATAATTGAGTTTTAAAGCGAATTTTTCGAATAAATGGTGGAAGTTTAGTTTAACTGTTCAGTTATTTATTGTTCTTATTGGAGAAGACTTTAATGCTCATCATGGAGCGTGGGGTTTTTTACGAAAAGATTTTAATGGCAGGATATTGATAGAAGCACTGGAATATTTTGATAACTGCAATATTGCTAATGATGGAACACCTACCAGGATTTCTCGACCTGGTTCTCCTCCTTCATGTGTTGATCTTTTCCTAGTTTCTTCAGACTTGGGTACCCAATATGAATGGTATGTCACGAAGGATACTTATGGCTCTCATCACTATGCTACAAAATTAGAGTTACAACAATTTCCGGTTGAAAGTATTCAAGTTATTCCCATTCGAAAATGGAATATACGAGAAGCACACTGGCCAGCTTACCAAGACAACATTAAAGAAGAGTTTGAGAATACACCAGAAATTGAAAGTACAAATGAAATGATTCAATTCTTAACAAGGACAATAGCAAATTCAGCAGATATTGCTTTCAAAAAAACTCATTCATTCACACCTAAACATGCTCCACACCCCTGTTGGTGGGATGAGGAGTGTCAAGACTTAGTGAGCAAAAGGAAGGAAGCACAACGTATATACAGGCAAAATATGATAATTTGTAATTTCCTTACTAGACTAGATTGACTAGAGGTCAATATTAAATCATCTAGGTCAACCGCTCCTGGTTTGGATGGAATTAACTATATGATGATAAAGAGTCTTCCGCATATAGCAAAACGTTTTTTGTGCCAAATACATAATAATATGCTATTAGGTGAAGAACATTACCCTTTATTCAATGTCTAATCATTCCTATTCCGAAAACTAATGAGAACAAATCTCTGAGACCCATTACATTATTGCCATGTCTCCTTAAAACCCTAGAAAGAATCATTAAAATGAGGTTAGAATGGTGGTTAGAAAGTAAAAATATCCTTCCTGATTATCAATTTGGCTTTAGACGAGGAAAGGGAATATTAGATTGTGCAGCAAACCTTGTTGTAAGTATTCAACTGGCTTTTACAGAAAATAAACACTTGGCCACATTGTTTTTAGATGTGTCCAGTGCATATGAAAGTGTAGTGTTGGAAATTTGATATGAAAAACTTTTGTATCTTGGAGTTCCGAAAAAATTTGCCTATGTTCTTATAAATATGTTCTTAAAAAGGCAGGTCTTCGCTAAATTTAACTCCGAAATTATTGGCCCGGGAGAGGTAAACAGTGGTCTACCGCAAGGTTCTGTCCTTAGTCCACTCTTATTTAACATATATACTATTGATGTACATAATCTGGCCATGGAGGCCCGTATTCTACAGTATTCTGACGATTTCTGTATTTATACGACGAATAAAAAATACTCTCAATGTATCTCAAGCTTGAATTACATAATGTACTGTTGCAAAACCTTTTTCTTGGATCAGGGGTTCCAAATACCCTCCGAAAAATCTGCTGTTGTCTTCTTCACCAGACACCGCTTACCAGACGTGTCCAACTTAAATTTATCCAATAATAGAGTGTCGGTTTTGAAAAACTACACGTATTTAGGTATAACATTTGATACTAAACTCACCTGGGATGAGCACATTAATAACTGTATTGGGAAGAGTGAAGAAAGATTAAACATTTTAAGGACAGTTAACAAATATGACTGGGGAGCAGATCCTAAAATAAATTTGTGCTTTTTTAGATGTTATACTATATTAGATTATGGTAGTATTTTATATGGGTCTGCTAATAAATCAAGACTTACTAAAGTTGACCGAATACAACTAAAAGACCTTCGTATTATTCTTAATGCATTCAGATCAACTCCAGCGGCAGCTATTCTAGCAGAATGCAAAGAACCTCCAATGCAGCTTAGACGTCAACTTCTTGCCGAAAAATTTATTATAAAACAAAAGATATTTCCTCAGAACGATTTAATTAGAAGAATATCCATATTGGCAACCAATAATTATACGCACAAGTATTTGCTACACAAAACTTCCCCTCCACTAGCAGAAGCATTCACCTTTGTCACGGATATAGCAATGGATAAACAATCGGGTCTACCTTTCTTCAGTTCGGAATTCAGTATCTGCTTAGCACAACCATATACAATCGTCCCTGTACATGGCGAAACTCCTGAATTAAACAACATTGCCCTACAAGTAAAAGTAGATAAATGGGTGAATGAGAAAACTTACAAAATTTATACGGATGGATCCAAAAGCTCTCAGGGAACAGGCTGTTCAGTACATGTGGAACATGCAAAACTTAACTTAAAATTTAAGCTAAATCACAATTCCTCCATATTTACTGCTAAAGCTGTAGCCACATCAAAAGCACTAGAGTGGGCACTAGAGAACATTCCAACATCTTCAAACCTAGCAGTAATGTCAAATAATAAATCCGCCCTGATAACCTTGGCTAGCCCTTTAAAATCTATATACAACAACAAAAAATTAGAAATCCTGTCACTTCTCAACAACAAGGAAGTAAATACAGTATTTATATGGGTCAAAGGTCATTGTGGAATTAGAGAAAATAAAATAGCTGATAAAATGGCCAAAGAGGCAATTCTAACTGGGAAAGATATTCAAGAATTGACATTACAAGATGCTATTTCAGTATGTAAGAAAAAGTTAATATTCCGTTGGGCAGAGGAGTGGGCAAAAATAACCACAAATAAAAATTACAAATACTGTTTATTCAATAAAAAGCTACCATCTACTTCACTAGCTGAAAGGAGTCATCCCAACAGGAAAATTAATACAAAATTTATTAGATGCCTTTTGGGCATGGAGCAGTTAATTCAAAACTTCATAAAATGAACCTCTCTATAACTTATATGACTGCAATAATAGCTATGACGACCTCGACCACTGGATTTTTGGATGCGTATATAACTCCGACGCTACTTCCTTTCTTATTTCTGAACTAGGAAAAATAAAGGTTACGATGCCACAGAACTGTATCACATTAATGCAGGAATATGTTAATAATCCACAAGTGAGAAATGTATTTTATAACTTCTTAAGACGCACGAAGAGACGTT
Source organism: Ophraella communa (assembly GCA_035357415.1). Taxonomy (NCBI): domain Eukaryota; kingdom Metazoa; phylum Arthropoda; class Insecta; order Coleoptera; family Chrysomelidae; genus Ophraella; species Ophraella communa. The sequence continues at coordinate 32,317,075 of CM068995.1, read as the reverse complement.
TATAATATGTAGGCTTTATAAGATTAGTATTTTTTCCTTTGTCACTGACCCATTTTTATATACCTTCTTTCCCACCTTGTATGTTTAAAAAAAAGTCGCTGTGATCGGTAGCACTGGCGTGAAAAGTGTGTCCCTGTATAGGAATCCATGGTATATATCTATGTAGTTAAGTACTGGTTTAATAAGGAAAACACCATCTTTTAAAAAGTATATAGCGTGGCGAAACGGGCTAACCCTAAAGCCAATAAAAAAAAGAAAAAAAAGGTCTTTTGCTAAATATTCGTCTGTGCAGACCTCCACAAGTCTTAAAATGGTCTCCACGGTAGGCCAAAACTAGTCGCCAATTTTTTCTCCAATTTAATTTTAATAAAATTGTGTAACATTGACGTTGGTTTTTTCATTTTGTTTTCCCAAGGTTTACTTAGTTTAATTATATAAAAGTTTAAAAAATACACTTCAATTATAAAAGTAATGTCTGACTTTTTTATTATTTTGTTAATCAACTAATTTACTCTTTAAAACTATTATACGATGGCAAGAAATTTTTAAAAATATAAATTTTACTTTCTCCACTAGAGATGAAAATTATAACGTTATAGGAATTTTTTTGCTTTAGACGAAAATCAGGTTTATGCTAAAGGTATTATATTATAAAATTACATCTTTTATACGGTTGTAGAAAAAGCAACATTTGGAAAATGTAAAAATAATACTTTTATACTGTATTATTATTCTTGTTTGTAGTTGGATTTGATAATCGACAATTTGCCAACACTACATGGAAACTTCTTATGTGCCTTCACTGCTCTCAATAAGACAATAATTACAAATGCAACTAGAAAAGGATCAGGATTGACTTGCACAACACCAAGGACAGATGCTTTACCATTGATCCCTCCAGGACAACGTAAGTTCAAATATTCAATTATATTTTAAAAATAAGATATTTTGTGAGTGCCGTAAAATGTCTCCTATATTATTAACCAAGATAGAAAAATACAGGGACTGCTTGATTAAAACTAAATATTAATTCATTTGACAGAATGTATAGTTAACTGATGCAAAAAAATGAAAAAAATATTTTTCTTTACTCATTTAATAGCCCACCTACTTATTATAAAATGAAAATCAATTTACTTATTCATTTATTTTCATCGCAACACTTATTATGAAATCCAAACAACAATTATTGGATATGTTATTGATTGCCTTGTCTGGTCTTGTCATTGTCATGTCATGTGAAGCGGCAGTGCTAAAATTTTTATTAGTTTTGAAAACTAATTGTTTAAATAATAGAATGCCACTAGTAAAAAAAATACTATATCAGCCACAGTACAAAAGTGTAATATTGTCTCAAATCCGCTAAAGGCGATTTACTATTATCTGATGCCATTTCGAAAAATCATTTAATCTTTGTTTTTTTTAACTGAAATAATTAGATAGTTTACACCGCTAACATAAGAATCTTCATAAGAAAATCATCAAAAAAGCTAAGGTCTAAAAACGTCGAAATTGGCTCATTCAAGGTCGAGCGGTCGACCACGTGGTATCAACTATAAATTAATACGGATGACTTTTGTTAATAAGAGATAACAAAGACGTTAAGAACAATAAATAACTGCACAGTTAAACTAAACTTCCACTATTTATTCGAAAAATTCGCTTTAAAATTCAATTACAGCTGTTTCGCTATAACTAGCATCGTCAGATTGACATATTGAAATTACATGTTGTTTGTTTGTAACTAGGTGCTTGATGTTGATAAGGAGTTAAGGCTAGACCAAGTAAGGAAGTAATAAGACATAACAATATTAAAGCCTAGATGTTATTAGCCCTAAGGGATTATCCTGGATGTATTTCCCTCTAAGATCAGTATAACTGTGCAATGATATAGAAAAACCAGGAAAAAACTATATCATGCAGATTTTTACAATAACTTAATATATTTATGTTACAATAATGTCTTATCTATGTATAAAATGAAGACTCAATCAAAGTAAACAGTTTAATAGTGGAGAATTTCCAAGATTTATTTGTTCATTAACTACTTTAAACTGTTGATCTGCTAGATGTCTTTTAATTTCAAGTTCTTCTAGAAAATCTAAATTTTGTTTTTTATCACAAATGTGTAGTATATGAATGTCATTGGTGTGTATAAGTGAGTTTGGATGTTCCAGTAGGTGTTTTGCATAGTTCGACTTATCTGGTTGTTGTAATCTACATGCTCTTAAGTGTTCATTAAATATTACGTCAAAATTTCTTTGTGTTTGACCTACATATACAGCATTACATTTTGGACAATTAATTTTGTAAACACCAGATTTTTTTAATTTTGGTAATTATGTTTTTACATTTAACAATTTTGTTCCAATACTATTTTGTGTTTTAAATGATATTAATGCTGATGTTGCGAAGATATTATTTTTGAAATTGCATTGGAAATATTTCCACAATATGTAATACTTTTATAGCTTTTAATTTCTTTAGTTTGTTTTGGAAATATTAGTTCTAGTGACACTTTTTGTTCTTTCTTATTAATTAATTTATTTATCAAATGTATTGGATAGCCATTAGATGTAGCTATTTGTTTTATGATCTCAATTTCTTTATTAAAATTATTTTTGTTCATTGGAATTGAAAATGCTCTATGGATCATGGAATTATAAGCGGCTAATTTATGTGATAGTGGATGATTTGAATTATATGGTATGGTTACATCTGTTTGTGTAGGTTTTCTGTATATTGAATAATTTAATGAATTATTAACTTTTTCAATTCTTAAATCTAGAAAATTAATTGAATTATTTTCTTTAACTTCTAAAGTAAAATTAATTTTAGGATGCAAGGTATTAATGTAATTAAAAAATATATCTAACTGCCGTTCGCTACCTACAAAACCTGCTAACACATCATCAACATATCTATACCAAAATACAATATTGTTTTTATAACTGAAATTAAAGATTTTGTTTTCTAAATTATCCATAAATATATTTGCCAAAATTGGAGAAATAGGACTTCCCATGGGAAGACCCTCATTTTGAATATAAACTTTGTTATCAAAAGTAAAATAATTTTGACTAATGCATACATCAAATAGATCCATTATGTCTGATATTATACCTGGATGGATATTTCTTTCATCTAATAGCTTTTTAACTAGAACTATACATTCTTTAGGAGGTATTTTTGAGAACATATTAGTTACGTCAAACGATACTAATTTAGTATTATTTTGTAAATTACATTTATTCAATTTTTTGATCAAATCTAATGAATTTTGTACTGAATATTTAGATGTGGAACCATAATTGTTTAGGATACTATTTAATTTTTTAGCTACTTTAGTATTAGGAGTGTTAACATACGAAACAACCGGTCTAATTGGTTTTGAATCTTTATGTAATTTAATTGTTCCATATAATTCTGGACATTGAGGATTTTTATTTACTAGGTATTTTTTTATCGAAGTCATTAAATAGGTAATTTGAATGATTTACATGTTCTCTTATTTGGTTAGAAAATTTCTGTGTAGATTCGTTTTTTAGAATTTTGACATTACTTGACATTATGAAATCATTCACTTTAGATTTATAATCTTCTTTTTTTAAAATTACTGTTGTTACCCTTATCTGATTTTGTTATAATTAGGTTATTTTCGTCTACTTTATTTTTGATTGATTTTAAAGCTAAAATGTCATTTTTAATACTTTGACTTTGACTTTTAAATTTGTTTGGTTTTATATCTCTAATGAGATTTGCTATTTGCATTTTTTCATAAATAAAGTTATTTGATTTAGTTTTCAAAACTATTTCAGAATCTGTGGCTAAAATTTCTTTTATATTATTAGTAAATTTAGGAGGTATGCAATATTTTAAACCTTTATCTAAAAATGTGTTTTCATTATTTGAAAAAATAGTGTCTGATAGATTTACGAACCGAGGAGCAAAATGTACTGGTATGTGAGTATTTAATGTGTTATTGTGTTGTGTATAATGTGTTGTGTTGTGTTGTATATTTATTAATTTTTCCAATTTACTTAATTGTTTTTGATATTTATTATGTTTCAAAATGCTAACCTGTTTTATAATTTTATCATCTAAACAGTTAAATTCTACTGAATGCATGAATTAAGTTAATTCTGAATGAACAGTTTTGATGTAAATGTATAGAGAATCTCTAATTTTAAACCATTTTCTTTTTTCCTCTTTAATCCGCATTCTCTGTGCCTTTTTAACTACTTTTTGTGCTTCTTTTGATTGAGTATTACATTTTATATTTACATAACTGGGTATTAAATGATTTCATAATGTCAAGTAATGTCAAAATTCTAAAAAACGATCCTACACAGAAATTTTCTAACCAAATAAGAGAACATGTAAATCATTCAAATTAACTGTTTAATGACTTCGATAAAAAATACCTAGTAAATAAAAATCCTCAATGTCCAGAATTATACGGAACAATTAAATTACCTAAAGATTCAAAACCAATTAGACCGGTAGTTTCGTATGTTAACACTCCTAATACTAAAGTAGCTAAAAAATTAAATAGTATCCTAAACAATTATGGTTACACATCTAAATATTCAGTACAAAATTCATTAGATTTGATCAAAAAATTGAATAAATGTAATTTTTAAAATAATACTAAATTAGTATCGTTTGACGTAACTAATATGTTCTCAAAAATACCTCCTAAAGAATGTATAGTTCTAGTTAAAAAGCTATTAGATGAAAGAAATATCCATCCAGGTATAATATCAGACATAATTGATCTATTTGATGTATGCATTAGTCAAAATTATTTTACTTTTGATAACAAAGTATATATTCAAAATGAGGGTCTTCCCATGGGAAGTCCTATTTCTCCAATTTTGGCAAATATATTTATGAATAATTTAGAAAACAAAATCTTTAATTCTAGTTATAAAAACAATATTGTATTTTGGTATAGATATGTTGATGATGTGTTAGCAGGTTTTGTAGGTAGCGAACGGCAGTTAGATATATTTATAAATTACATATTGTGGAAATATTTCCAATGCAATTTCAAAAATAATATCTTCGGCAACATCAGCATTAATATCATTTAAAACACAAAATAGTATTGGAACAAAATTGTTAAATGTGAAAACAAAATTACCAAAATTAATTAATTAATTTAAGAATTGAAAAAGTTAATAATTCATTAAATTATTCAATATACAGAAAACCTACACAAACAGATGTAACCATACCATATAATTCAAATCATCCACTATCACATAAATTAGCAGCTTATAATTCCATGATCCATAGAGCATTTTCAATTCCAATGAACAAAAATAATTTTAATAAAGAAATTGAGATCATAAAACAAATAGCTACATCTAATGGCTATCCAATACATTTGATAAATAAATTAATTAATAAGAAAGAACAAAAAGTGTCACTAGAACTAAAGAAATTAATTATTGTAACATAAACATATTAAGTTATTGTAAAGATCAGCATAATATAGTTTTTTCCTGGTTTTTCTATATCATTGCACAGTTATACTGATCTTAGAGGGAAATACATCCAGGATAATCCCTTAGGGCTAATAACATCTAGGCTTTAATATTGTTATGTCTTATTACTTCCTTACTTGGTCTAGCCTTAACTCCTTATCAACATCAAGCACCTAGTTACAAACAAACAACATGTAATTTCAATATGTCAATCTGACGATGCTAGTTATAGCGAAACAGCTGTGATTGAATTTTAAAGCGAATTTTTTGAATAAATGGTGGAAGTATAGTTTAACTGTGCAGTTATTTATTGTTCTTAGTAAGATGAACTTCCAAAAAGTAAAGGTTAACACAATCAATTTCAACAAAGACGTTATACGGGGTCATTTAATTTTGTCGATTATTCGTCGCAAATTAAAAAATCTCGTTACATACAGGGTCGTAAAAAATGTTGATCGTAAGACGAGGTATGAGATCGAGTTCGTCAAATATTGACCGTTGAGTACGGGGTACGTAGCAAAAATGTCGTTACATTAATGGAGGTATGGTTGTGAATTTTATATTAAAAATGTCAATTCGTAAGACGTGCGGTCGTCATTTCGAGTGTACAGGGTATGTCGCGAAGATCATTCGTACGGGGGATATTACATACGGGACATATCTACAGGGCGCGAATTAGACCGTCCAAATGGATGTCGCAGATGTCTTGCTTGTTTATATACGGACACAAATAAAGGTTTCGTTCTCACGTATTCAAATACTGAAGGCTCAGAAATTTTTGCGCCGTTTTGCCAATTTTTTGCATCGTTTTGCCAATTTCTACTCCAGTATATGTCGTGAAGATCATTGGTAAGACGTAGTACGGGGGTTTTACATAAGGGGTAGGGCATATCGAGATCGTCCAAATGGACGTCGCAGATGTGAAAAATGTTTTAGTTATGTTTACATACGGGGTATGGTACAAATAGAGGTTCTCAAATTCTGATCGAACAGTTTTCATCGAATTTGGTCTGTGATAGATATCTTGGTACATAATCTAATCATATACAGGGATACTAAGAAATGTTAGAAATATCAATTTGAGGATATGGTACGGGTCATTTTGAATTAGATACGGGTCTGCATATACAGGGTTTGTAGCAAATTAGACTGTGGACATATCGTATTATGATCATTATTAATACGGAAACGGTTACGAGGTATGTGGCAAAAATGTCGTTAAATTAACGGGTGTATGGTCGTAAATTTTATATTAAAAATGTCAATTCGCAAGACGTACGGTGGTCATTTCTAGTGTATAGGATATGTCGCGAAGATCATTCGTAAGAAGTAATTCAGTTTATACGAGGTATGGCACATGTATACAAATTACGATCGGTTTTCGTTAGATGTCGTTGTGTACAGGTCGAAGATTCGGGCGTACGTCGATAATATGAAAGTTATATAGATAATAAAACCATATTAGTTTCCATATTTACATACCTATATCGTTAACCAATGAGGTGTTATAATAACAAAGACTCGTACCATTATTTCGTTAACAAATTTGTTGTTGGTCTAACCCTATAGATAATACATAATTCTCCACAAGTGGGGCGATAACGATTCTAACCGTTATTTTATTGATTTTTAATAAGTATATAAACTTTACTTTTACGGTATACAAATTCTCTAAGAGTTTCACATCTGGATTAAGATAAATATACCTGCATTAGGGATCGTAAGGGTCGAAAAGGTCATTTCGACCGTCAAAATATTATATTAAAAAAGACATCGCTTTTTAGTTGTTTATATACAGGGTATTCAAATTCGAACAGTTTTCGTCAATAATCTTCCCTTTATACAAATTCAAATTATATACAGGGTACGTAAAGTTGCAACGGATTAGAAAAAGAGGAGATATTTTTACAAAAATCCAAAACATTTTTTATATACGAGGTATGGCACATGTATACAAATTCCGATTGGTTTTCGTTAGATGTCTTTGTATACAGGACGTAAATTCGGAAAAGATTCGGGTGTACGTCGATAATGTGAAAAACCCCTTCCATATTTACCCATATCCCCTATCTCCCCTCTCCTATATCTCATCTTCTATATCTCCTATAATTACAGGTATGACACATTTCTGACAGGTAGGTAATCTGCGTCTTTATAATCTATACTGGATGTGATGTAAAATTTTATTACGACACAACGGATCTTACGATGCGATATGGATAGATATAAAAAAATCTTACGAAATGTTACGATGCTTAATTCGGTATGTGATTAGTGTACTTTTAAAACCGCCCCAAATTCTATATTTCAGAAGAATAAATTACCAAAAAAGTGGGAGGTTTGCTCATGGTGAGATTTTCAAAAGCTGTGACATTTCTTAAATAGATACCTAACCGAAAATATGGAAAAAATTAAGCTTCTAATTGGAAAAAATTCCGTTAATAAAATACTACGAATAAGAGTAAAGGAAGATGCTATAGACCAATGGAGTCAGGAGCACTTTGTAGAGTTTCTTTGGCGCATTATAAAAGATGGGACAGCCTTATAGAAGAGTTGGACGAATTATTTGTATATACAACAGGGTCTTGTTGGCCGCAGTAAGTTTGCTATACCTTCCAATGAGCGGGTATAAGTAACCAATTGCCCTTGTTGCGTTGTTTATTTGTTGTTTTATATGACTGTTGTGTAGCGTATTTCTCTGAATAATATAGCCCAGGTACTTGATTGTGCCGTCATTTGGTTCTAAGTTCTCGTAATTTATCGTCAGTAAGTTTGTTACGTCAGTTTGTGCTTTGAATTTCCCTGACAGAACCATATACTCTGATTTGCTTGCATTTATTTCGAGTTTATTTCTAATTAGGTAAGGTAAAATATTATCGTTAACAAAAGCCTTAAGTTCCCGGACTGCCACTTCTGCTGACGTCGCTGGTGGTACTATGGCAACATCATCCGCGTAGAATGCGGTTAGATGTGTTTCCGCTGTAGGAAAGTCAGATGTGAATAGTGAGTACAACATGGGTGATAGCACAGAACCTTGCGGTACTCCCGCCATAATGTTATATGGTCCTGCTTCGGTATTTTCAATCTTTACATAGAAGCGTCTGTGCGTCAAGTAAGAGTTTAGTAGCCTCACTAAATAGTCCGATATTCCCAGGGTCAAGAGTTTGTGGATTAAACCCGGGATCCATACGGAGTCGAATGCCTTCCTTATATCCAATGTTAGGATTATGGATGGCTCTCTCCTCTGGAATCCCGTTTTGACATAGTCCACAACACGAATGAGCTGGCCAATCGTGCTGTGTTCCTGCCGGAAGCCAAACTGTTCCTCTGGGAGGAGTTTCAAAGTTGACTCTGCAAATATCATCCTCTTGAGTATGACTTTGTCAAATATCTTGGCAATATTATTCAGTAAAGAGATCGGTCGGAAATTATCCACTAGGTTCTTTTTTTGTTTTTGTTTCTTGATGGGAATAACTGTCGCTGTCTTTAGTATAGTAGGGTAGTAGCCAGATTTTAAGATATAATCGATGCATCTGACAAGGATCATTATCGTTGAGGGCGGAAGGTTTTTGAGGAGGATATTGGGAATGGCATCACGGCCTGGGGAGGTTCTAATTTTGAGAGTTTTTACGATGTTATGTATCTCGAATTTGTTGGATAATTTGGGTGGGGAGAGGGATTTTGAATTAATAAACTCAATATACTCTCTGTATATTTCAGAATGTACGGGGGAGTCAGGTAAGGAATTTTGGAAATGTTCCCCAAACGTTTCTGCAATGGTTGTATTGTCCGTAATAATTTCGTCATTGTAGCGAAAGCTACTTTATGCGAATGCCTGTATCTGCCCGTCCGTTCACTGAAATTAAATTTATGTTTCGTGGATGCTTCATGTTTATGCAATGCTGTAGATGCGTTTTTTGTATATTTATGCCCGTTTAACCTACCTTCCAAATGTTGTGTTGTCATTCCAATGTATTTTTTAGTTTAAGTTTAAGTTTAGTTTAAACATTGAATGGAGTAGACAACATTAGATTTCTTATTTTTGGGAACTTTACTTTTTAGTGGTGTGAAAAGTGAGTTAATTAGATTTTGTGCTTTATGGCAAACTGTTATATCGTGCTTGGATAAAATATATTTAAGCTTTTCGGAAATACCTGGTGTATATGGCATAGCTACGTACTTTTGAGTTTTTTTTATTTTTATTAGAATTTTTTTTATTTTTGTTGTTATAAAAATAAATCCGTTCTTTTAATACTTTCGATATCAAATTTTCAGGAAACTGATTATTTAGTAAAGTTTCCCTAACCTTGTTTAAAATTTCCGTTCTATATTTTGGCGATGTAAGTGTAATAGCTCGATCTGAAAGTGCTATTATAACATTTGTAATTTGGTTTTTTGGATGGTTTGAGTTGTAATTTAAATACCGACCAGACCATGTATCTTTTGTAAACCGTCCGTCTGTCTGTCCGTCCGTCTGCCCGTCCGTCTTTCCGTCCATCTGTCTGTCCGTCCGTCTGTGGACACGATAACTCAAATACGCTTTCGAATTTCTGAAATCTGTTTTCACCAATCGATACCTAGAGACAACCTCCCTTTTTACTTATTAATTTTTTGAATAACCTCAAATATTATACGAAGGGATAGAACAACATAACCTCAACTTACTTCTAAAATTGACAATAAGGCTTTCCAAATCACGTGATATAAAGATGGCGTCTAAGGGCAAACCTTAGAACATAACACTGTCATAGTCACAGACCACATATAATTAAAGTTTCATAAACCATTCTATACGTGGTTGTTGACAGTCAACCCTGTTTGATCTACTTCCACAACCAACCACAAGGCATGTAACAGGTATTTTTTCAACTTATAACGTTAACAAGTCCAAATAATATATAAAATCTATTTTATAAAGTCACAAAAACTATATTCTTACATCAATAAAAACTTCTACACAGACTTAAATAAAGAAAGCACTATGACAACAATACAAAACCATTGTTTGCCTACAGCCGCCATATTGAATAATTTTTGACAGGTCGTTGCAAAGCCTATGGCTACGGTTACAGTGGATGCGTACTCTGACGACCATCGAGTCGGACGTAGACGGACGTGTATGATCGTACGATCTAAGTGGTCGCATTGCATACGTTTAACTGAGACTAGTTTCAGTTCAAACAATATGGCTGAAGATGACGAATATATATTGGAGAACAACTTTTTTAGGTCTTTTGATGTTAGAAAATATAAGAAGAATGTGGGTAAACGATATATATATATATATATATATATATATATATATATATATATATATATATATGTATAAAGTTAACACTTTTTTCTTGGATATAGGTTATATTTAAAACAATTTTCTAAAACTTTTTTCACAACGTTTCGCACATTATGTTGTGCTTTTTCAAGTGTATTTCTAAAATGAATATACAATACAAATTAAAAACCGGGACAGTACAAAATATTGTTCATAAATAAAATCTTTAAGATAAGTACGTACCTTGGATTCAAAAGAGGTTCATTTATACCACACTACATTAATACCAATTAATTTTTAAAAGTAGGTATAAATTATATTGTTGGACAAAAACTAATGTATCTAATTGATTTTTAATATTCGTTGTTATTTGTGAGATGTACACAGCTGTTGATGGCTAACTAAGATTTATTAAATTGTGATAAATCTGGCTTAAATTATTAATATCTTTCTTGTCATTTAAAGCTTCCTTCTCTTTTTTGATTTCGATCATTTCTTTTATTGAAAGTTTTAGGTGGTTTTTATTTTGGGCTAATATTCTTGTGTCACTGAAATTAAATTTATGTTTCGTGGATGCTTCATGTTTATGCAATGCTGTAGATGCGTTTTTTGTATATTTATGCCCGTTTAACCTACCTTCCAAATGTTGTGTTGTCATTCCAATGTATTTTTTAGGACAGTTTAAACATTGAATGGAGTAGACAACATTAGATTTCTTATTTTTGGGAACTTTACTTTTTAGTGGTGTGAAAAGTGAGTTAATTAGATTTTGTGCTTTATGGCAAACTGTTATATCGTGCTTGGATAAAATATATTTAAGCTTTTCGGAAATACCTGGTGTATATGGCATAGCTACGTACTTTTGAGTTTTTTTATTTTTATTAGAATTTTTTTTATTTTTGTTGTAATACAAATAAATCCGTTCTTTTAATACTTTCGATATCAAATTTTCAGGAAACTGATTATTTAGTAAAGTTTCCCTAACCTTGTTTAAAATTTCCGTTCTATATTTTGGCGATGTAAGTGTAATAGCTCGATCTGAAAGTGCTATTATAACATTTGTAATTTGGTTTTTTGGATGGTTTGAGTTGTAATTTAAATACCGACCAGACCATGTATCTTTTGTAAACCATTTTGTGTTGATTTTAGAAGTTTTTTATCTCTTATTAATGTAAGATCTAGAAAATTTATGGTATCATTAACTTCAACTTCTGCAGTAAATTGTAACTTGGGATGATATTTATTAAAGGCTTCAAGTATATCATCAACTTTGTTTGATGGTACAGCAGTTATACAGTCATCTACATATCTTTTAAAGAACGCTATGTTAAAATCAAGATTTCTTAGTACGTTTTCTTCTAGATGTTCTATGACTAGTTGGGCTATAGTAGACGAAATTGGTGAACCCATAGCACAACCATCAAGTTGTTGAAAAAACATGTTTTCAAATTGAAAATAGTTGTTATGTAATGTAAGATGGACAGCTTCAATAAATTCTTTTTGTGGGAGTGTAGTATGTTGCTTTAGTTGGTTCCATTTGTTTATAATAATGTCAGATACTAGTTCATTTGGAATATTAGTGTACAGAGATATTATATCGAGAGATATCAGTTTATAATTTTCTGGAATGGAAATAGAATCAATAAATTGTTTAAATTGGAAAGAGTCCTTTATATAAAAATCATTTTTACCAGTTATATTAGACAAGCAGTTTGATAGGTATTTTGACAGTTTGTAAAATGGAGATTGTATACATGACACTATTGGACGAAATGGAATTTTAATTTTGTTTAGTTTAGGTAGACCATAAATTTTAGGGGCTACTGCATTATGAATCATTAGTTTTTTGCCTTCGATTTCTGTAAGTTGTTGTTTATTAATAAGTTTTTTAACGAACGTATTGTTTTTATTTTGAAAAGATGTTGTTTTATCAGATTTTATTTTTTTATATGTTTTTGAGTCACTGAGAAGTTCGTTCATTTTTAACGTGTATTCCTTTGTATCCATTACAACTGTTTTATTAGATTTATCAGGTTTTAATATAGTAATTTGAGGATTTTCTTTAATAAACTGTTTTGTTTTATTATATTTTTTCTTTATATTTTTTTGAAATTTTGTTAGTTTTACTTTATTGTGTTTAATTTTATTGCTGTGATTCGTTATAACATTTACTACATTTGCACGAATTGTATCTTTTATATCTATTGGTTTGTCTTGGATTACACTTTCTATGGAAGCAGTATATTCAATAATAGGTAGTGCTTTTAAATTTGTAATGGGTAATGCGAATTTATCACCTAAGGCCAAAACTTCAGCAACATCTTCCGGTATATTAGTATTTGAAATGTTTTGAATCCATCTATTTGTATTTATTTTAGTAGTTTTTATTGCAGGTGATAGTAATTTGTTAAATTTTTTTTGATTTTTTGTTTTTATATAATTAAATGTTCTTTCATACTTAAAATTATTATACCTTTTAATATTTTCAAAAGTATCATGAGGTAACATAGACGAGGCAAAGGTTTCATTATTTGAAATTTGTTTAAGTAATTTATTTATATTTTTTGTTGTGTTGATAATATTAGTTCTTTAAATTTATTTCCAAGGTACGTACCTGAAAATTGTATATGTGCTGTATTAAAATTTAAAAAAACAGGTATTATATTAGAGTGTTTACATCTTAATAGGAAAACTCTTCTATTTTTCTGTTTGGCTAGTTTCTGTTGTAAATTTAATGTTGTTCTAACAGCCTTGGCGACTTCTTGTCCATGGTTTCTTTCGATAGATTGAAGGAAAGTCATATTTGTGGTCTTTTTTGCAGCTTTAACCCATGCAATAATTTATATAAATATACTTTTTTCTTTAACCATTACTAATAAAGTTAACACTTTTTTCTTGGGTATAGGTTATATTTAAAACAATTTTCTAAAACTTTTTTCACAACGTTTCGCACATTATGTTGTGCTTTTTCAAGTGTATTTCTAAAATGAATATACAATACAAATTAAAAACCGGGACAGTACAAAATATTGTTCATAAATAAAATCTTTAAGATAAGTACGTACCTTGGATTCAAAAGAGGTTCATTTATACCACACTACATTAATACAAATTATATTTCATCGTCCAGTCCTCGATATCACTTGATTACAATGCAGCACGCATTCTCGTGTAGCCCTGCTCACAAACTTTAAAGACTGTCCTGGCCTCCCTCCCTTAGTACATTCATCGTTTGCCTCCGTAGTTCATTGTATTCTGTGAGCTCTGCTAGGTAGCATCGCCGTACCGGTACAAGGAGTATTTAGACACGTAAGCATTCTTTAAATTAATATTAACATATTATTTTTAGCATTTTAGTATGGGAAAATCAAAGAAACGCAGGAAAAAGAACTAGAAGTAGTTCATCCGATGAAATAGATTCTGTAAATCTATTAAAACGGATAAAAACATTAGAAAAAGAATTGTTAAAAAGCCGACGTTCTCGGTCAAACGATAGGATTAGTCAAATTCGCAGTCCTCGTAGGAAGCGACAACGCTCAAGGTCAAGTTCGGCTAGTCGAACTAGCATTATACATGAAACTAGTTTTACAGCTACTACGCGGGCGATAAGTAATGACAATTTAAAATCATTTTTCTCCAACTGCTCGTAGCTTATCCGGAGATAGGGAAAATATCGAAAATGATATGTTGATTCTTCATGACGAAGAATTCGTGGATCTATTAGGGAGATCCCTGAATGTTCAAAAAATACTTCTTTTTTATTACATGAAGCTCTTAGCACTAGATGGAAACATATTCTGTTGAACGGAATAAAAAAGAGGAATCAGTGCCATTGCTGAATAAATACGACACTCCATCAAATTTGAGCGAACTGACACCGCCTCTACTAAAACCGGAGATAATTTCTATATTATCAAAGGTAAATCAAACCAAAGACTCTTCTCTCGTAGAGATCAGAGACAACTAAGCAAGGGCTTGACCGCGTTAGGTCAAGGCATTAATTTATTAATAACCGAGAGGAAACTCTTCCAAAAAACATAGTAGAAAAACTATCTTCCCATTTATCGTATTCGGAAAGATACTGACCAATCTTTTTCACAGGGTATCAATTTCTAGAAGAAATTTAATTTACCGATGTTGAATAAAAATATTAAGGAACAAGTAGATAAATGTCCCCCTACCGAATTGTTATTCGGACCTAATTTAGGGAAAAGATTAAAACCGCTAAAAGTTTAGAAACGATGGCTAAAGATCTGAAATCTAATCCATCTACCTCATCCTATAAACAAAAGGAGGAGGGGTAGGTCAAAGTTACACATCGGAACGGTAGAATTCCAGGTTTTCTTTAAACTCTCACCGCCCTGTTCGTCGCGTGGATGCAACCAGGACATCAAAGGGCAAGCCTCCAGGACCACGCGGAAGGAACAGAGACGGCGGGATTGGAACAGATATCCGGACAGAAAAATTTAGAGGTTAGTCTTTTTGCCGGACGTTTAAAATACTTTTTTATAATTGGAGTTCTATTACCTCAAATAGAATTATCTTAAATTGGGTCCAGGGTTACAAAATACCCTTCATTAGTCGACCTAGACAGGTAATTATACCAGTGGCTACAAAATTTTCAAATTCAGAAAGAAAACTTGTAGAACAAAGAGATCTGCAATCTCTTACAAATTGGCGCTATTAAAAGATGTAAGTCTACGCCCGGAGAATTCATCTCTAAAGTTTTTCTTACCAACAAAGCCAACGGCAAAAAACGATTTATACTAAATCTAAAACAATCCAATACATTTATTGAAGTCCCTCATTTCAAAATGGAAGACGCAAGAACGGTATCAAGATTGATACAAAAGACTTTTGCGTCATCCATCGATCTTAAGGACGCCTACTACCTTATTCCTATTTCAGAGGACCATAGAATGTATATAAGGTTTCACTACGAAAACGATCTTTTCGAATATACCTGCCTCCCGTTCGGGTTGGCATCAGCGCCTTTTACCTTTACCAAACTTATGAAGCCAGTCATTCAAGTTTTTAAGGTCTGAGGGGAATTATATGTATAATTTATTTGGATGACTTTCTGATAATGGGCCATTCTCATGAAGAGTGTTCCAAAAATGTTCGCTTTACATCCGATTTATTATCTAATTTGGGTTTTATAATAAATAAGGAAAAGTCCAACCTTAATCTAGCCGCAGTTGCAAACTCTTGGGATTCATATTTAATACCAAAAGTATGACTTTAAACGCAGGAAAAACGTCAAAAGAAAGCAACTTTTGCAAATTTTTCCTGACACATACCAGCTGTACAATTATACAACTAGCAAGATTTATTGGAATTCTAACCTCGGCCTGTCCAGCAATAAAGTATGGATGGTTATATACCAAGCGGCTAGAACGTACAAAATACTTAGCATTGCGAAAAAATAACTCTAGATATTCGGCAAAAATACAGATTCCGAGGAAAATTTTACCAGACATAGAATGGTGGAAGAATAATGTTTACAATTCTTCTAATAATTTAAAAAATGATAAATTTTTGATGGAAATTTACACAGATGCAAGCCTCACAGGTTGGGGAGCATTTTGCAATGGAAAAAAAGCGAATGGCTGGTGGACAGGACGATTTCAGAGCGAACACATAAATGTCTTAGAGCTTCAAGCAATATTTAACGGTTTGCGACATTTTGCATCAAATATTAAAAATAATAACGTCCTCATAAGGACTGATACTAGCCTACATAAATAAAATGGGGGGCATTCAGTACCCACACTTGTGTAATTTAGCCAGAGAAATCTGGGAATGGTGTCAGGCGAAAAATTTATGGATTTTTGCCTCTTACGTAAGATCATCAGACAATGTACAGGCAGATCAGGCATCCCGTATCTTACCCCCGGAGACTGAATGGTCCCTGAACAATAGGTACTTTCGGCGAATCACGGAAAAACGGGGTATACCGGATATTGATATCTTCGCCTCGTCAAGTAATAAGAAATGTGAAAAATACATTTCAAGATTTAAAGATCGGAACGCCTACAAAATTGATGCCTTCACTGTCGACTGGAGGACACTTAATTTTTATGCTTTTCCTCCATTCGCTCTTATTGCAAGAACAATCCAGAAAATAATTTCTGATAAAGCGACCGGCATCTTAGTAGTTCCTTTTTGTTCACCTATTTTCATTGGTCCATCCGATGATCTTCTTTCTTATTACAGCAAAGAGACCCACCCATTATCCAGGAGCCTTACACTAATGGCTGCGAAGCTATCAGGAAGACATTTCTGCTAAAAGGGCCTCCAGAATCAGCCTTAAACACAATTATTGATTCACTAGCTCCAGCAACGCTCAGACAATATGACACAACTCTTAGACAGTAGTGGCAATTTTGCAAGGAGAATAATTTAAATTCATTTGAAGGTAAACCAATAAATGTGTTACGTTTCTTTCAACGTCTTTAAGAGACGTCTTCGATCTCATATAACGCCTTCAATTCACAAAGAGCAGCCATCTCTTTAATTGTCTCTCATAATATAGGACAGAACCCGCTCCTAAAACGATACATGAAGGGAATTTTTAGAAAAAGGCCCCCAAGACCTCGCTATGAGGATACTTGGGACCCATCTATAGTTCTGACATATCTAGGCTCAATAGAAGAAACTTCAAGTATAAAAACATCTTCGGCCAAATTAGTTACTCTCATGGCTTTGGCTACGGGTCAGAGGATTCACACACTGTCCTTAATTAAAATTTCGAATATTAAGGAATTGGAGACGGGTATTAGAATATTCATTCCCGATTTCGTGAAGACATCTGGTCCAAATAAACCACAACCCTATTTGGACTTCCCTTTTATAATAGTCAGCCGAAGTTATGCGTTGCCAGCCTAGTGAGGAACTATTTGGAACTGACCAAACCATTCCGACAATCTGAAGATCACCTGTTTATTACATCAACAAAACCCTTTCGGAAGGCAACGAAACAAACCCTAAGCCGCTGGGTTAAGGAAATTTTAAAACGTTCCGGAGTTGATACGGCAACGTTTACAGCGCACTCTGCGAGACACGCATCAACGTCAGCCGCATTGAGAAACGGTTTATCCATAGATGCCATCACGAAGTCGGCAGGTTGGACAAAATCATCGGAGGCTTTCGCAAGGTTTTATAACCGACCATTGATGATACAAAATAACATCATGGAGGCGGTTTTTGAGTCTTCGCACTCTTAAATGGGGTAGAGTTTATTAATTAGAATTACATATTTTTCTTATTATATTTAATAAATCAGTTTTGTGGTAAAACTTCTTTAAATATCTGCATTGTAATCAAGTGATATCGAGGACTGGACGATGAAATATAATTACTAGATCAAATGAACTTACCTGAAGTTCGATCGTAATTATATGAAGCGTCAGTCGAAGATATCACCACCCTCTAACCACCCTTTGTTTTACCCCAAAACATGAAACCTTTAAAGCAAATGAACTACGGAGGCAAACGATGAATGTACTAAGGGAGGGAGGCCAGGACAGTCTTTAAAGTTTGTGAGCAGGGCTACACGAGAATGCGTGCTGCATTGTAATCAAGTGATATCTTCGGACTGGACGCTTCATATAATTACGATCGAACTTCAGGTAAGTTCATTTGATCTAGTAATTAATTTTTAAAAGTAGGTATAAATTATATTGTTGGACAAAAACTAATGTATCTAATTGATTTTTAATATTCGTTGTTATTTGTGAGATGTACACAGCTGTTGATGGCTAACTAAGATTTATTAAATTGTGATAAATCTGGCTTAAATTATTAATATCTTTCTTGTCATTTAAAGCTTCCTTCTCTTTTTTGATTTCGATCATTTCTTTTATTGAAAGTTTTAGGTGGTTTTTATCTTGGGCTAATATTCTTGTGTCACTGAAATTAAATTCATGTTTCGTGGATGCTTCATGTTTATTCAATGCTGTAGATGCGTTTTTTGTATATTTATGCAATACATTGGAATGACAACACAACATTTGGAAGGTAGGTTAAACGGGCATAAATATACAAATTTATAGGTTATAATTTTCTTCTTTTTTTGCAAGACGTATTAGACGAGGCGAAATTTATGAATTATTTTATGTAGCTTTTACGTAGTATATACATAAAATATTTTATGTAGCAAATTTTACGTATTAAATATATATAATTTTGTTCTATTTATGTATCAGAATTTACATCAGGAATACATAATCAATTAGATATATCTAATATATAAAATATTTTATAATGTCAATATTGAGAATATATAATTATTATTATTATTATTATTATTATTATTTTGTTACATAAATATTACGTAAAAAATATATAATTGTTTTATATAAAAATCTTTCTTTCTCTGTTATATATTTTTATGTAGCATATACATTTGTGTTTGCTGGGAACTATTGAAATTTTAAAGGAAACAGACAAAAACAGAGACAAATAAGTTGAAATGGAGCAAATTAAGACAAAAATAATGATGATTGATACCATATATGATCTAGAAGAAGAAGATTATGAACAATACAAAAGTAAAATTTACATGGATGAACACAAACCCAAGACCAATTCAAGCATAATTATAAATAGAAAAGAAATACTATGAGAAAACCAAGAAGAAAACTTAAAAATATTAAAAGAAAAAGTAAGAATTGAATATAAAGAAGATTTACACTTAAAAATTATATTAATAGATTTTTAGTAAATATAAGGATGAGAGTTCACTGTAAGTTATAAAGGATACTATTAGATTTGTAATTTAATTACCTTGATTTTCCAGAATTTTGCTTAATTTTGTATGTAAAAACAATCGAAATCCGTTTCTTACGTCATTTTTGTCAATTTTCCTGGAAGCCTATAAAAAGGCCCGAAAATCGATGATTCACTCTCTTATGATCCTGGTAGCAGAGCAATTAACATCGTATGTATTAAATTAATCACTAAAAGAAAAAAATTTGCATTAATCAAAATCAGTTTATGTTAAACTAATACATGTAATATAACAAAATACATGCATTAAAGTATTCAACCAATAATAAATTACTTACTAAAGTAATAAATTGGACAAAACCAAGGCAGATTCCAGTAGAATTTAAGAGATTAAATTCGAGCGTCGTTTACACAACTGGACCTTAGCAGCCATATTGTAGTCATACATTTCCGAAAGCAGACGAGGAGAAGCCGATCTCAGTGTTCGTGCCGTTCCGTTTTTGACAATAGCAATTTTTAGAAAACGAACTTTATAACAAAAGGTACTTGTCATAGTTAAGAATTTGTATTTTTGTATTTATTGTTTTGTGACTGTAAACTAATTTATTTGTGTATATCATCTCTATTCTTTTCATATCAGGTTATTCATTAATTTAATTGTATTAAGCATATGAAAACCAATTAATAGTGTTTTTTATTTTATTTGTACAATTTCTTTTAAAACATTTGATATTAAATTTATTGTATGGTAATAATTAAATAATATTTTTAATATGAATCCTACCCAGATAAGAGTCATAATTTAAATGTTAATTTCATAATAAGTAGACTGAGCTAGTTAAAATTTTAAAAAGGCGCCCAACTATGGAGTTACAAAAAAAAGTAAACATTGATAAAAGCTAACTAATCAAACAAAACATAACTAATAAAACAAAACAAATCACTATGGGACCAAACAAATAAAGATTACCATGTTGAATACACTTTCGAAAATTCGACTGCTTTTCAAGCCTACAGAAATTTGAGATAAAATATAATTAAACGTTTCAGGTATCATAGGAAAAAATTCAAAAAACTTCCGTGGTTGGTGTAATAACTCTTCAAATAATACGTGAATATATTGTAATATTTAAATATTTGACAATACTAGAATGATTATAATATCAACAGAAGTTGTTTAATATAACTAAATCAAATAATTTTTATTAAATTGTATTATTTTATTATATATTTTGTGTATTTGTAAGAGAATTTTAAGTTAGAAATAATTTTTTATTATGTAATGTATCAATATTATATATAGTACATAAATATGTTATTTAAAACTTACTAGAAATTTCGCGAACATTGATTATATAATGTGTAAAAAAAAGACAGATAATGTGTAAAAAGGAGACAGATGTATTTTACTATATTTTGATTCTGGAATGATCGATGATAGATGAAGTAAGAATGTCTAGTCATATTTAAAAAAGAAAGAGAGGCATATAGTGTCCTTAGCAAATGATAATTCAGGAAATTTCTGAAAAGTTTGAAACCTATAAAAGACTGAACAGAGGTCGTTAAAAGAGAGTTTATTATTGGAAGTCAAACAGAGAAGATCAGTGAGTGTGAACAGTCGGTTAAAAAGTGAACAAACAGTTTTTAAAGTAGTTATAATAAAGTGACGTTAAAAATACAAAGTAAAACAATTATAAAGTAAAACAAAGTGCCAAAAGTGACATTAAAAACTAATCAAAAGGTGAAATTAAAATATTTTCGGTTGATAAAAAAGAAGAAGAAGAGTACTTACTATTATTAATACAACTAAAGGAACTATAATCCATCAACACTAAACACTACAATTTGAGGAACAAACAAAGAACAATAATAACACAAGAAACCAATCGTCTAACAACACATTTTACCGAAGTCGGAAATTCCACGTGACACTTCGTTCGTCTCCGTTTTTCATAGAGCGACTACAGACTTTTTTCACCAATCAGGAAGCAGGACTCTACATCAAGGTCAGATCAAATTGTAAACTTTAAAAAATTTTTGTAGTAGTTAGTTGAATTTTATAATTTAAAAAACAAAGGAATTTACTTGATATTTAATAATTAGTGTATTTGATAATCTTACTTGCCATTACATAAACAACATTGGTTAGTTTAACTTAATTCACATCAAGTAAGTTCTTTTATAATTACTAAAGGCCTTTCTTTTTAATATTTTTTCTAATTAGTTTCATTATTAAACTTTTAACATTACTGTTTTAATTTAACTATTTTATAATAAATTTATAATTATAATTTAATCAAATTATTCAAATACCTTCCACCTAATAATCCAATAGAAACTAGCATAACCAAACACCCCTGAGAAAAAGATCTTGTTGCTACTATTAGAACATTTAAATAATACCAAATATATTAATTAATTAAGTTTATATAAATATAGGACCGCGTAAAGACTTCCGCGGTCAAAAGAATGATTACTAAGCTTTCTGGAAAAACCGCGTTTAGAAGAATTTTTGTCTCGACGTTTCGACTTCCAATTTGGAGCCATTATCAAGAGAGAGTAAGGATAGGTTAGGATGGATAGGGTTTAGTACGATTTCGTGGTCTCAATCTGCCTACTCCACTAGTCGTACTATACCCGCCAGTTGTCACTGAGGTCTCAATCTGCCTACTCCTCAGGCACAACTGACGAGTTTCGGTAGGTGTCGGGTTTATATGGTCAGGAGTGGTGGAGGGAGGGGGAACCGAAGGCGGGGAACTATTGGGCGGAAATGATTGTTGGCGGGTAATTAGAGGTTTCCATGTTGGCGGTAATCGTTGTCCGTCATCCCGTTTGTTCATACAGTTTGGGCGCTTTTCGATTTCTATTGCTTCTCTAATTATTCGAGGTTTTAAGGAACGAATGTTGCTAAGGTTTGGGTATTAGAGAAGTCAATAGTATGACCTGTTTGAATTTTATGTTGGGCTAGAGCATTGTTTGAGTCTAAATGTTTTACGGATAGGGAATGTTCAGAAATTCTGGTTTGGATTCGGCGGTTGGTTTGACCTATGTAAGTTTTAGGACAATCACTACAGGGGATCTCATATACACCATGGCTTTCATTTGGAAATTTGTCTTTTACAGACCGGGCCAATTGGCAGATTTTTTTGTGGGTTGTGAAAATGGTTTGGATATTGGCAGTCCTAAGAACCTTACTAATTTTGTCAGTGACACCTTTGATATATGGAAGGGTAATCCTATTTTCTAACAGCTGAGTGGAAGATTTAGGAGATGATGGAATCAGATTTTGTCTAATAGATTTTTGGATATGATTCTTTTCGAAACCGTTTTGTAAGAGGGCATTTTCAATAGAAAGAAGTTCTGTTTCTCTGTTATTGATGTCACTTAGACGAATAGAGCGAGATATTAAAGAATTAACAACCGAATTGAGTTGGGAAGGGTGAACAAAGTTTAAATATCAAAATCGCTCGTGCATATACGCGCATACACTGACGATTATTCCTCATCTAATATAACCGATTCCATTTGTCAGCAGATGCTTCATTCGGTAGTCCGACTACGCACGAATACGTCCGACCCGATGGTCGTCAGAGTACGCATCCACTGTAACCGCAGCCTAAGGCTTAGTATAGAGAGGGGATATAGGTAAATATGGAAGGGGTTTTTCACATTATCTACGTACACCCGAATCTTTCCTGTATACAAAGAGATCTAACGAAAACCAATCGAAATTTGTATACATGTGCCATACCTCGTATATAAAAAATGTTTTGGATTTTTGTAAAAATATCTCCTCTTCTTCTAATCCGTTGCAAATTTACGTACCCTGTGTATAAATAGAATTTGTACAAAGGGAATATTATTGACGAAAACTGTTCGAATTTGAATACCTTGCGTCATACCCTGTATATAAACAACTAAAAAGCGATGTCTTTTTTAATCTAATATTTTGACGGTCGAAATGACCTGATACCACGTGGTCGACCGCTCGACCTTGAATGAGCCAATTTCGACGCTTTTAGACCTTAGCTTTTTTGATGATTTTCTTAAGGAGATTCCCATGTTAGCGCCTCCGCCATGTCGTAGAACCGGTGCAGCCTATCTACTGAAATACATTTAACGAGCATTATACTGATCTTAGAAGGACATATTTCCAGGATAATCTCTTAGGACTAAAGATCTAAACTTCATTTACAACCAATGCGAAGTAATAAAATCTCCTCAAACCAGTAAACCATAGATTTGCAACTAAGAATTGGAGTTAATAAATGTTTTAGAAATATATTTTTTAAACACCAACTGTAAATAAAAGAAATATTTTCACTTTTTTCGATAGTTTCATCTTCCGGAAATACAGCCTAATTAAGGGAGCAAAATTTTCATACTCTTAATGGCACGCATGTCTCTCTTTACTTCATCGGGAGTACGTAAAAATACATAAGCCAGTAGCTTGAGATTTTACACGGTTCATAACGAAATGTACTGAAGGTAAACGATCCCTCCAACCTGTATGATCTAACACTATCAATAGTTAACACGATTCTTACATTTCGCTAGATTTGCAGCGGGATGATACGGGGGTGTAAGTGTTTTTTTGAAACCAAGTGCATGAGTCACTTGTTGCATAGCCGCACTCATGAACTGTGGTCCGTTGTTACTACCAACTGTATAGGGTATTCCGGAGCGTAATATAACCTATTCGATGAGACATCTGCCACATTTTTCAGTAGTTGCTTCCTATAGCGGGAGAAGTGCTACCCATCTACTGGTAGTATTTTCGATAATGCGAAATGAAAGGAGCTCTTTGGCATTTTTGGGCTCGGGTATGATTGAAATGGTGTAACAGTACCTGTTAACATTTTAAGCACCTGGTATCCTAAATATTAAATTCAATTAGTACCGCTAGCTCCATCTTTCCTAAAAAATTTTTAATAATAAAATAATGAATACGGTCTCTATAATTATAATTGGAAGTTCAAAGTAGCTACGCTACGAGGTGTACTAATGAGTTGGCATTATCGAGTTCAAGAGGTTTTAATAATTATTCCCAGTCTCATTTCTTCTATTGGTTTACTGTCATATACAGAAAGTTGGTATATAATACAGTAAACTAAAAGCATCTCCGTAATTTGAAGATTCAGTAAACAAGAAGCAACTCTTTAATTTGAAGATTCAGTAAATTAGAAGCATCTCTTTAATTTGAAGATTCAGTAAACTAAAAGCATCTCTTTAATTTAAAGATTCAGTAAATTAGAAGCATCTCTTTAATTTGAAGAATCAGTAAACTTGAACAGCTTGTAAACTTTAAGCTCTCGGATGCACATTTTTAAATGGATCATCTCTACAACTGGGGCAGATCATCCCTCCACTCGTGATCTTCCATAATCATTTGGAACCACCTAGATAGTGCCGTAGCGACCGCAAGGTGCGGCGAAGGATCGTCCACTATAGTTAACAGATACGTTTATTGTGGTATATCAAGTTTACTGTTCCCATTTTTTTTTTCTCTTTTATCTCCGTTTATATCTATCTATATCGTCAACTGTATTAGAATAAGTATTTTTAAAGAACTGTTTGCGGATTATTTTTTTTGTAACGTATTCTCAACTTCATTCATTTTAGCACCAAGGAAATCTAATTATCTTTTATCTGTTTGTACATTTTCATATCATTATTTTATCTTCATAGACAGTTTTTTCTGACATCTTTCTCTCATCTTATGATACTTATTTAGATAACTCAGCTTAAAACAACTTTCTTCAGTAGTATCATAAAAAATAAAAAGATTTCAGTGGCGCCCTTATAATTTCTTAAAGAAACAAATATTGTACTATAGTCAGAGCTAATGAACTTACTCACCCCTAGCCGAGGTATTTAACTATCATAATTTTTGCTGTGATGAACATTTATAAATTTTATTAATTATTGAAGTATCTTTTACAACTAATTAAAGACGAAACTAAGTTTAATGGTTGTTTTATTGTAAATTACATTTTTTCTTTTGGTATATTGTTATTTTTTTACAAACGTTAACTAAATATTTTTATAAATTCACTATCAACATGTAAATCATATTACAAATTGACGTCCAACGTAATAATATGGTTACAATGGAAGATACCTTTTCGGAATTAGGCAAATTAAAACCAGAAAGACTCTGTGCGCACGAAATTAATAAATTAAGATCTGAATTTGGAGAATACCATCTCCTTTTTCCGCAGCTAAAGTGTGGCAACAAAAAGTTTTTTGAGTATTTAAGAATGGATATAGAAATGTTTTATTATATTCTGGAAAAAATTGAAAATCGTATGTTGAAAAACTGGTGCAACTTACATAAACAGAAGATTCTTCCTGAAGAACGTCTTGTTGTGACCCTGAGGTGGGTGTTGTTTATGAAATGAAACTATACATGGTATGGATGGATAATTATTTATCTGGAATTTGAAACTATTTTTCTTTTAAAACAAAATAGTTTCAAAAATATATTTAATTTAAACAGTTTGCCAAGTTTTAATAATAGCTTGTACTATTACTTGGTAGGGACAAATTAGAGAGTCCTTCAATAGAATAAATCAAAAACACCACGTGGCCCACGTGACGTGGGGACCCAAAACACACAGAACACAAACTGGCGTACACGCCGAAATCTGAAACAAGAATGGAGGGTTCATTCCTACTATCCGTCTGACTCCGACACCTGCGCGCTCTATTTTTTGTTGGCCGCCACTGTGGCCACGGCCAATGCTAGACACTGACAATTTCTCGCGCCGATTTTCGGAATCTGAATCGGAGTCGGCGTGCACTCTGGCCGTACCATTACAGAGAGATAAGGGCAATGAGGAAGCTAATAGATTCGCAAAAGAAGGGGCTAATACACCTTTACTTAGTCCGGAGCCCTTTTATAATCTCACAAAAAGCCACACCAAAAATGAACACCGGTCCTGGGAAGAGGATCTACTACGATCTCTCTTGATAAATAAGCCAATTATTGTAGATAAATATATTACCTGAAAGAACAAAATGTTCTCTTGAAATGAGCAAAAAATAAACTTGACCATAGCTCCTCTCACTGGACAGGTATCACCTCAGAATAATAGGCAAATCGGAAAGTGAAAACTGTCATACTATGCGAATTGGTAGAATTGTTCTGAAAACGGTTTATATTCCTAGGAGTTGCCCTGACTCCCTATCAAATTAGGAATATGCCCTCTAGAAAGCTTTTCAACTTTGCTAAGAGTATTGGTGGCGTTCTAGAGTGTAAGTAGGTTTAGGTAGGCATAACAGATCTTCGTAGGTCGAAGTGCAGAGACTAATATTGCGCAAGTTGATTCTTACCATAGCTTTAGATGGTCAGCATTCAAAGCGTGTTTAACCGGGAATTGAAAGTATCAAGAAATATTGTAAATGTGTAAATTATTAATTATATGAGACAATTTATTATGTTTAACTCCATTGATATACGCTACTGCTATTCGATGAATTGGCGTATTTACAACATATTAAAGTTAACTACATATATTTGTTATTTATTTTGTTTTACTTCTAGCCAATAATGACCCAAATATTGGACCTTCACATTTACTGTTTTACTGAGAAATACATCTTAATAACCTCTTTATTTTGGCTCTTATTTGACAATTTGGCACGATTGATACTTTACCACCAAGGTCACGATATATTTTAATTTTTTTTTTTATTTTCACAGATCACTTTACTGCCAGGTTATCCGTTAGAACGATTTCAGGCTCTGATTTCGTAACAACTAATTTTACCTTTTTCGACTGCAATACCTATTATTCCTGTACTCAGTGTGTTATGTCATCATTCACATGCGACTGGTGTGTTGATGGTAACAGATGTACACACGATACTGCTAAAAATTGCCGAAATGACATTCTTGTTACTGCTATTAATGTAAGTATTACTAAAATATAATTTATATTTGCAAAATTGTAGACTAGATTGTAGAGGTTTTTTAGCCTATATAAATTAGATAAGATTTTTAGAGATATAAACCTACACCACCTTAAAGTTATTTGACAAAAATTTCTACTACCTACATATTTAAAATATCCATAAAACCATATAAAGTATTGTAGTAATTTATTTATAAGAAAAATTTTTTATAGAGAATGGGTCCAAGTTATAGATCAGGTCCAGCATTTTGTCCAAAGATAAATGCCATAGCTGGAAGTTCTCCAGAAATTTTAGTTGCTTCTGGCTTTCAAAAAGCTATTAGAGTAAAAGCTCATATAATTGGACAATTTATTGTTCAAACAAGGTTTATTTGTCAATTTAAAATAGAAGGGCGAGTGACCAGCCTTAATGCTCAATTACTAGGGGATAATATTTACTGTGATAAAATGGAATTTTCATATGTTTCTCGGACACCAAATATTACAGCGACTTTAGAAGTTATTTGGGGAGGATCGAAACGTCTTGATAATCCGGACAATATTCATAGTAAGTATTATCGAATGAGGTATTCAAAAATTATTGAACTAAAACACTATCGAATTCCAATATTTTAAAAACATATAATGTTAATTCAACAATAAATAGTTACAATAAACACAAATAATCACAGAAGTCGTAACAAGTACGTGTCCCTGAGTTGTAGTTGTCCCTGAGGAGTAGGCAGATTGAGACCACAAAATCGTACTAAACCCTATCCATTCTAACCTATCCTTACTCTCTCTTGATAATGGCTCCAAAGTGGGAGTCGAAACGTCGAGACAAAAATTCTTCTAAACGCGATTTTTCCAGAAAAGTTAGTAATCATTCTTTTGACCGCGGAAGTCTTTCCGAACATATATATTATTATGGTTTGAATTTATAATTATAAAAAAATTTTGCTTAAATTTCAAAACCTCGGCTAGCTCAAATGATTTTTTTTTAAGTTTTAATTTTAAATTTTTAATTTTAAACGTTATTGATTTAAAAAAAAATTAAAAAAAATTATTTTTTTTTTCAAGAAAATTTTATTACAGAAAAGAAAAAAACTTACCTAATGAACACCCTACCTACTCTTATCTATTCCTATCTACTCTTAATTAAATTTATTACTAACCTTAACTAAATTCGTCTTAATGTCTTTGTTTTCGATTGTCTCTCCACTTTTCTTTTCTATTGATTATATTTCTACACTTTTACCAAATCAAATCTTTGTCCAGCAATGATCTTCTCTGATTCTATTATCAACTTTTTCTACAAATCACTCACCAGCTATGTAGAACTACGAATTTTTACTTATTTCTTTATCATTTTAATTTATTTATTTTAAATAATCGTGTAAACTGCTGCTTTCAATTATAGGTATTTTTAAACTCTAATTTTCTTCTTTAAAAATGCCTAACTTCTTGTGCAAAAATTCCACCAAACTGCTGCGGCTTTTCTATTTTAATAATCTTTTATAACTGTCTCATTTTTCTAATATGAATTAAAACGTTTTCGGTTTAACTATTTTACTTCCTTTTCCTAATCTCTTAACTGTCTTGAATTTTTATAAATTCAACTGTTCCTTCTTTTTAAATTATCATTTTTCAACCTATTTAACTTTTCAAAAAAAAATTTTATTCTTTTTGTGACTTTTTCAAAAACTGTCCTTCCACTCACTGTCACTGTCACTCCCTTCATCCCACTTACTGTAATGACAAAAAACTCAAAAAAAAAACATTACATTGATATCTCCTGATTTATGTCAACATATCTCATTTGACATAAACCTGACATTAATATAAAATAATTTTTTTTTAATATTTTCCAAAATCAAATTAATGTATTTTTTATATAATTATCAAACCACAATAATTCCCCCCAATTTAATTTTTATAACAATTTAATTTATAAAATTTTTTTAAAATTCAATTTTCCACCTATTATATTCATTAAATAAATATTATTTGAAACAAATCTTTTTTTAAATTAATTTTTTGTAAATTTTAATCTGTATGTTCATAAAATTTATATAAATCAGAAATATGAAAAACACCTCTAATTTTCAAATTGTTTAGATCTATTAATTCAGTTTTCATACTATTCATATCATGTTTATTTTCATCTATCTTCTTTTAATTCAGTTTTTGAGATCGTGCTTTAAGAAAAATTTTGTTGCTCCAATGTGGAATTGGAAACTTCCGGTTCTGTATCCATTCTTTCATTTTTTCTTTGTTGAACAACATTCACTCTTCTATTTATATTGTTTTCTATAGTTCTATCTGGCGACCTTCTATAATTTTCCCTGTAATTATTACTTCTCTCCTCGTTCCTAATTACTTGATCTATTATGAAATTCTCTCCCAGAATTATTATTTATTTGATTACCATTACCATAATTTCTTCTTTCCCCCCTATTATAATAATTTATGTTACCTTGTTCATGCTGTCTATAATTATTTCCTATATTTTCTTCTCTTCTATTTAGGTTATCTCTATTTCTTCCATTTTCAGATCTATTTTGATTCACCCTTCCTTGTTCATATCTTCTGTAATTT
The DNA here is from genome assembly GCA_035357415.1 of Ophraella communa. Classification (NCBI taxonomy): domain Eukaryota; kingdom Metazoa; phylum Arthropoda; class Insecta; order Coleoptera; family Chrysomelidae; genus Ophraella; species Ophraella communa. The sequence continues at coordinate 32,287,088 of CM068995.1, read as the reverse complement.
TGATTTTCATTTACTCCTTGCCAGTAATTTTGTCCATATCTACCTCTTATATCATCCCTCCGATTTGTATGCTCATAATTCCTCTCTGACATTCCATTATCGATTCTCATCAAATAATTTGTCAGTTCCATTGTTTTTATATCACTCAAAATTATGGTTTCTTTTATTCTATTTTCATATTGTCTTGCCAAATAACGAACAATTTCTTCTTCTCTCATTTTTGGTTCTAAAAATTGAGCCTCCACATATAACTTCATAGCATGTAAATGTTTATTGCCTTCTCTATGTTTTCCAAAATATAAATTTTCTCGACAATTTTCCTACTGTATCTCCCCCCAATATTTTTCTAAAAATAATTTTTCAAATACTTCTTCACTACCTATTACATCTTCTTTACTTGTAAACCATACATATGCCTCTCCTATCATAGTTCCTCTAATAACCTCTTTTATATCTTCTATTTTTCTAATTCCTTTTATCCTATTCTTCAAACTTCGAAGAAAAATCTTAGGATGAACTTTATTATCATCACCATAAAATTTAAGATTGTGATCCAAATTTCCTCCAATAATATGGATCCTTTCTCTACTTATCTCTTCATAATTTTCATTAATAATACCTCTGATGTTTAGTTTTTCTTGATCATTTTCTCTCTTTTCTTGGTCCAACCTTTGCACTATTTCCTCCTTAACTTCTTTTATGTGTCTAATATATTTATCTTCAATTCTATAAACTTCTTTTTTAAATCCATCATAAACTTTTCCATTATTTTTATTTACCAAATCTTTACATTCATCAATAATACTTTCTTTTAATATTTCATTTACTTCTATCCATTTATTTTCCACTGCGTTATTACAGATATTGTCAATGTCTCTTCTTATTTCTGCATTCATTTTATCGATTCTATTTTCCAATCCTCCCACTAATTTTTGACTTTCTATTACCTTTTTTTCAGTCCTTTGTACTTCTTCTCTTATTTTCTTATTCTCCAACTCTATATTCTGCATCTTTAAATTTTAAATTTTACATCTTTTGTCCAACTTTTCTTCTAATCTTTTATTTGCTTCTTTTATTTCTTCTTTAATACAACCCATATTTATCTTGACTTCTTCTTTAATACCATCCATATTTATCTTAACTTCTTCTTTAATACCATCCATATTATTCATCATCTTTTGTAACATATCCATTTTATTCATCATCTTTTGTAATATATCCATTACATTTATTTCCCCTGTATTTTCCTCTGGATGTACAACTATTCTTTCATCATTCATGTCTGATTTATCTTCTGTTATTTCTTTTTCAAATCCCTTAAATTGCATTTCCTGATCCAAACTGTCCCCCTCATCATCTTTATCTCCTTCTCCAATATTATTTCTGCATACTTCATCATTTTCTAACTCAGACATTTTTTTTTTATTAAAATAAGATATGATTAAATTTATGAATTAAAAAAAAATACTTGGGAGGGTTCTTCATATATCTTATTACAATTTTTAATTAAAAATTTTCTAAATTTTAATTTTAATAGAGCCCCACGTTGGTTGCGTCATTTTATTATGGTTTGAATTTATAATTATAAAAAAATTTTGCTTAAATTTCAAAACCTCGGCTAGCTCAAATGATTTTTTTTTAAGTTTTAATTTTAAATTTTAAATTTTTAATTTTAAACGTTATTGATTTAAAAAAAAATTAAAAAAATTTTTTTTTTTCAAGAAAATTTTATTACAGAAAAGAAAAAACTTACCTAATGAACACCCTACCTACTCTTATCTATTCCTATCTACTCTTAATTAAATTTATTACTAACCTTAACTAAATTCGTCTTAATGTCTTTGTTTTCGATTGTCTCTCCACTTTTCTTTTCTATTGATTATATTTCTACACTTTTACCAAATCAAATCTTTGTCCAGCAATGATCTTCTCTGATTCTATTATCAACTTTTTCTACAAACCACTCACCAGCTATGTAGAACTACGAATTTATACTTATTTCTTTATCATTTTAATTTATTTATTTTAAATAATCGTGTAAACTGCTGCTTTCAATTATAGGTATTTTTAAACTCTAATTTTCTTCTTTAAAAATGCCTAACTTCTTGTGCAAAAATTCCACCAAACTGCTGCGGCTTTTCTATTTTAATAATCTTTTATAACTGTCTCATTTTTCTAATATGAATTAAAACGTTTTCTGTTTAACTATTTTACTTCCTTTTCCTAATCTCTTAACTGTCTTGAATTTTTATAAATTCAACTGTTCCTTCTTTTCAAATTATCATTTTTCAACCTATTTAACTTTTCAAAAAAAAATTTTATTCTTTTTGTGACTTTTTCAAAAACTGTCCTTCCACTCACTGTCACTGTCACTCCCTTCACCCCACTTACTCTAATGACAAAAAACTAAAAAAAAAACATTACATTGATATCTCCTGATTTATGTCAACATATCTCATTTGACATAAACCTGACATTAATATAAAATAATTTTTTTTTAATATTTTCCAAAATCAAATTAATGTATTTTTTATATAATTATCAAACCACAATAATATATATATATATATATATATATATATATATATATATATATATATATATATATATATATATATATATTATAACGGATAAATAAAGAGAGAAACATTGGTGTAAAACAGAATAATTGGAAACAGATTAAAAATTAAAGCATTAGACTATATTTATCAGAATAATAAATATGAGACATTAAAATTGCTCATGATAATTAGATAAAGTTATACAGTTTATATATATGATTTATAATTTGAGAAAACTCACATAGAATTAGACAAAAGAAATGTTACCTTGATCATATATCCGAAAACCATAGAGTAAATATCATCCATCGTATTGAACACCTCATTTTACAACAAACGATGAGCATATAATCTAAAAAAGAAATATGAATTAATAAATATTCGAAACAAAAAGGATATCGTTCAATATTATAACACATTTGTTTACTAAAAACATATGAGTTGGAATATTTAACGCTGTAATGTCAATACGCCTTAGCGACAAACGCTGACATTAGAGTAATTTCATAGATAAAATAAATATAAACTAATAAAGGAGTTCAATCGAATATGTAATGAATGTGAATAATTAGATTAAGGAATATTGATAAATGTTTTAAAAGAATTTATGTTGATGGCAAAACACAATCGCTAATTGTAATAAAAAAATTAAAATAAACATTGATGTTAAGACTATTGTATATCGCCTTTAAAAAAAAAAAAACTATTCGTCCCATAATAATAGAATGAACTTCAATATTACATAAACAATGTCTAGTGAAACTAATTCTTGTATATAGGTAAAGATATTTGAATGCTAAGTGAAATCAAAAGTTTGATTGGTTTATGTGACATGACAAAAAGAACTTTCAAATGACAAACAAGTGTAACAAACTTTTTCAATAGTAAGCTGAATAAAATAAAAGACTGGTGGTTGATTGTTGAAAAAAGTTGAAGAAAAAAGTGTGTTTGGCTTGTCTTCGTTTTCTGGAAGGTTGGGTTTTGAAGCTCTCCAGAAATTTTGAGTAATTATCCTCAAAGTGAGGATAAAGATATAAGAAACTGTTAATAAAACATATACAAGTGCTTACCTGGTGACTACAGCTGATTTTCCAAGGAGAAAATCATATTTCTACAAAATTGCATAACTTTGAACTTCGGAAGCAGCGTTCCAGAGTCCCGAGAGGCAGATCCTGGTTCCTGAACACAAGGTTAGTGTTTTGTTGTACAACAAGAGTTATAGAGGAAACTCATAATTCCAATCAAGTGTTTTTCTTTTAAAATCTCATGAGTAAGATAAACTTTGAAATGACGATCGATCTAAAAAAGAATCAAAATTAGAGACTCAATATGACTATAAGATTAAATGATATTCAATGATAAATGGCCAATATAAAGAGATAAAATTTAATACTTATGCATTTCTCAAATAAGAATCATAAAAAAGATGCATCTGATTCATCTATGTAACATTTAAGCTCTATGTATATAAATTTGATATCTATTTCTTGTATTGTATTTTCTATGTTTCTGTATTTATAAATTTCCAGGCATAAATTCTTTTAACTTATATATAAATTTGAAACACGTTCTGTGATATAGCATAAAGCTCACTGTAAAACTGAACAGACACAACGTGTCTATCAGGTGATTATTCCAACGCATCGGCACATCATTCTTAAGCATGCGCACAGAACGTCATATAAAAATAAATCAATAATTTCAGTTCGCCATACATGGGCGTCTCATCAAATTTTCATTTATTAAAATAAAAATATGTTTACCAAGTAAAATGTTTCTTTATTTATTTATCAACTAGAATTTATTCAACCAACCACGAACCCAGATAACATCCCATCTCATACCGTATACATAATAATAAACAACATAATTATTCTCACACATTCACATTCACCCACACATACACACTCACAAATACATAATAAAATGGCGACCCAACGTAGGTGCGTTGAATGAATTCAGTAAATAATTAATTATTAATAAAATAAAAATAAATTTGACTAATTCTTGTGACGACTTAACTTTAAAATCAGTAATAATTTCGGGGAAAGTTTGTTTGGAGTTTTGTACTGTTCTGTCTGTTAGAAATTAAAATTCTAAACAATGGAGTTAAACAAAACAATAAAAGAATTAAAAACAACGGAGTTGAAGGAAATTTTGGAAAGCAAAGGACTGGACAAAACGGGGACAAAACAGGCGCTCGTTAGAAGGCTACAGGAGGCTATAATTAGAGAAGGGAAAGATCCGGAAACATATTGCTTCGATCAGGAAGAAAATAATGAAGATCGGGATAAAAAAATGATTGGAGAATTAGAAAATGTAACGGAATCGAGAGAAAACCTGCAGCCAAGTGAGGAAAAGATCACACAAGCTGAGGGAGAAACAAAAATTGAAGAACCAAGAGGAACATATGAGGGAGAAACATATGAGGGAGAAACAAGTAAAAGAGACAGTGAAAATCAAATAATGCAGAGCATAAGATACTTAATAGAAAAACAACAAGAAGATAGTATGAAGATAAGGGAAGATAGCAAGAAAATGATGGAAAAGATAGAAAATCAACAAGAAAATAATAAGAAAATGATGGAAGAACAGAAAGAATATTTGAAAGAAATAATTAAAGAGAAGATGGACGAACAAAATAAAAAAATTGAAAGAATGAATAACTCATTGGAACTAAGACTATGGAAACAAGACGAAAAGGTAGAGGAGATCAAAAGAAAACAAGACGAGATAGAAAAAAGTTTAGAAAACCAAGAAGAAAAATTCGAAAACTTGGAACAAAATCTAATAGAAAAAACGAAGAAGATCACGGAAGTAAACATTACCAGAGCCGTTGAAATAATAGAAAAATCAGGAAAGAAGGATATAGAAGATGTGAAAAGGAGCATTATCAAACATGGAAGAGATATCGAATCCATCAGAAGTGATGTGAGAAAAGAAATACATGAAGTGAGAGAAGAAACCGAAAAGGACATAGTGAAAACAAAGAATGACATTAAAAGAGATATGAAGAATGAATTGGAACAGATTAGAATGCAACTAAAAGGCGAACAAGGAATGATCATTCATACATATCAAGGTGGGAACGAAGAGAATATCAAATTTGATGGTAACATCAGGAAGATACATCCAAAAATATTTTTGAGAATATTAACAAATAAGATAAAACATATAAGAAACTTTGAAGATATAAGGGAAATATTGAGAAAACACCTTACTGGACAAGCTCTATTGTGGTTCACAAGCAACGAGATAGACTTCAACAACTATAAGGAATTTGAAACAGCTTTTCTAAAATTGTATTGGGGTGAAATCACACAAGGAGAGGTTAGAGAAAAACTATATTTTGGACGATATGATGAGAATAGAGGGAATACAATGTACCTCTACTCGTTGCTACTCTATTCTCAAGCGCAACACTTAGAACCTGTAATTAAAGAAGAAGAAATAATCATGTTTCTATCCAGGCATTTCAAGTCACAGATAGCTGAAACAATAGCTATACAAAACATCAGGACTTTTGAGCAACTATCTAATTACTTGATGAGGATAGAGAGAAACCTGACGAGTAATAGGAACAAACAAAATGAGTATAGAAATAATACAAATTACAACCGAAACATAGAACATGCTAACCGAGGAAATACTGGAAATAATTTAAGCAACACCAACTACGAATACAATAACAGTAATAATAGAAATTTAAATAGTAATACTAATAATAGAACGACTAATACAAGATACAGTAACTATCCAGTAAATAATTACAATAACAACAATAATCAAGGAAGGGAAGAAATAATTACAACAATGCAAACAATAATTATAATAATAGAAGATACAACAACTACAATAATAATAATAATTATAATAACAATAATAACAATTCAAACAATAATAATCATCAGAACAGCTACTTCACAAGAAGGAACTCTGATGGCAATATGAATCGAAGGAATGATGACGGCCACAATAGACGTGTCAACTTCCAGAGGAGAGCTAACAGTCAGGAAAGGGCAAACTCTCCAAACAATCGAATAGAACTACATGAGTCGTCAAACAATATTCATTCTCCCATAACAACGACTGCTGATGGTGGTGTACAAAATGCCACTGATCAGAATTTTCATTGAAGGATGGTGTAGCACGCAATCGGTATAGTTATGTCCATCCTAGAGAATTCCTCAAAGATATAGATTGCCTAGAAAATATAGAAAATAATTTATTAGTATCTATTACAGGAAATATATTAGATTTAAATGTAAATATTTTAATTGACACAGGTTCAGAAACATCACTAATTACTGAAAGTATTGTAAATAAATTAAACATGCAAAAACATCTTATAAAAGTGCCGAAGGTAAATTTAATAGGTCTTAATGCGAAAAGATTTAGCGAGGTGAATAAATCTATTATTGTAAAACTACAATTACAAAATATTCATTTGGAAATACAATTATTGGTCATACAAGAAATGGAGTATGATATTTTATTGGGTTCGGATGAATTACTAAAACATAAGGTAGATATCAACTATGAAACAAAAACAGTAAGCGTTAATGGAATTGGAGTTAAATTTAATGAAAACAGAGAACAAACAAGAAACAAAAAATTATGAGGATTACAGAAGAAAAGGATATCAGACTGGAATTAGAAGGAAAAGCTATGAATAATGATTGTCATGATGGGAGAAATGAATTTGAAAAAAGAAGAGATGAAGAGATAGTTTTAGATGAAGAAAAGGATATTGATCATTGTTTTAGAGATGATATGGTATATAATAATTGTGAAAATGGAATGTGGAATGGAAAATATGAAGAAAATGATATTAATAATTATTTAAAATATAATATGGGATGTGATAATTATGAGGATGGTATATGGAATGAAGTACATTTGGATTGTGGAAGAGGAAGAAAGGAAGAAGTACGGAAATTGTTAGGAAAATATGAAGGTTTATTCAACAAAGAAGCAAGAGTTGCCAAACATTTTGTACATAGTCTGAAGGTGAAGGATATGGAAAGTTTCAGAGCTAAAAGTTACCCAATTCCATACAAATACAAGGATCAAATGCAAGATGCAATTAGAAAATTAATAGAAGATGAAATCATAGAACATAGTAATACTTCATATATAAACCCCATTGTAATTGTGAAGAAAAGAGACGGCGACATGAGAATTTGTCTAGACGCTAGAAACCTAAACAAACACTGTATACCTGAATTTGAGGCACCTTTAAATATAGAAGCAATACTTGGTCGTATTTCGAAAACAAAAATTTTCACGAAACTGGACCTGAAGCATAGTTTTTGGTTGATACCACTGGATGTGAATAGTAGAGATTATACTGGTTTCATGGTAGATGGAGTAGTTTACAGATTCAAAGTAGTACCATTTGGAACACAATCGGCTACGTCAGCTCTACTCAAAGCTCTTCATAAGATTTTAAACCGATATGAAAAATTTACACTACATTACATTGACGACATTTTAATATATTCCGAAGAAGAAGATGAACATATGAAACATATAGATACAATTTTAAAAGCCTTAGATGAAGCAGGATTAAAATTAAACATTAAAAAGTGCCAATTTTATAAGGAAGAAGTGGTATATCTTGGTTATAAAATTGATAAAGATGGCGTAAGCATGGATCCAGACAGAATTAAGATTATCAAAGAATATAAGAGACCTACAAATCTGAAAACTCTAAGAGGTTTCCTTGGCGTGTTACACTATTTTAAGAGACTATTGCCAGATTTAACAGAAAAGGAAATACCACTCATAGAACTGCTGAGGAAAAATGTGAGATGGAAATGGACGCACGAAAGAGAAACAGCTTTTAATAAGATCAAAGAAGAATTCACAGAGAATGCAAAATTATACCATCCCGACTACACGAAAACATTCATCCTAAGAACAGATGCCTCACAGCAAAGATTTGCCGGAAGTTTGGTACAATACCATGAATGTGGAGAAGTTCCCATTTCATTTGTATCCAGAATTACGAAAAAGGCTGAGAAAAATTATAGCGTCAGTGAACTGGAGCTAGCAAGCATACTGTTTTGTGTGAACAAACTAAGATTTTTCTTATTAGGCAACAAATTTATCATTGAAACAGACAACCAATCACTTACAACCATTTTAAAGAATAAGTATGGAAACAACAGGATACATAGATGGGCTTTGCTTCTGCAGGAATATTCTTTCGATATCAAATATGTACCTGGTGTTAAAAATGTAGTTCCAGATGCTTTAACGAGAATGGATGGAGAAGACAAGATTAAAAGAAACAAATACGTAGGAGTAAATTTTATGAGAGAGGAAGTAGATATATTTTCAATACACACAATAATGGAAGATCAGAAAAATTTAACAAAAAGGGAAAAACATAACTGTCAAACAAAAGACAATATAATATTCAAAATTATCAAGCAAAAGGAGTTATATGTAATAACAGAAAATTTAACAAGAAGAATAATCAAGGAGTTACATCTGCGATACAATCATGTAGGAATCCGAAAACTACACAATATTTTCAGGGAAAATTATATTTCGAAGAAAGATCTATCCATCACAAAAAGTATAGTCACTAGATGTGAACTTTGCCAACTGGGAAAGGAAAAAAATCATCACAATGAAAATATGCCAAAATCATTAGTAACGGAACGTCCTCTTGAATTTATAACAGTGGATTTCATTTCAAATATAATACCTAGTGAAGAAGGTAATAAGAATATATTTGTAGTCGTAGATGCTTTTTCAAAATATGTAACGTTATATCCATGTCAACGAACAGACAAAAAGACGGTAAAGAAATGCCTGACAAGCTACTTTCTAGAAGTGGGCATACCGGAAACTTGTTTAATGGATAACGCTACTTATTTTAATAACGAAAATTTTAAAGCATGGTTAAGAAAGTCAAACGTAAAGCCTCACTTTACAAGTATTAGACATCCATGTGCTAATCAAACGGAGAGATATATAAGAGAAGTCATTAAATGTCTGAGATTACTTGTTCACGATCAACAACGAAACTGGGAAAGGAATTTGAAGAATATAGAATTCTGTTTAAATAATGTACCACACGAAGTAACTGGAAGATCACCCATATTAATTATGAAAAACATAGTACCTGAAAGACCATGGATATCAGAAAATGTAGAGAAATATGAACAGATAATCAAGGAAACGAGGGAAAGAATTTCCAAGAATGCTGAAAAATACATAAGAAAACGAAGCAAGAGAATTAAGAAGAGAACTACTTTTAAGGAAGGAGAATTAGTAATAATTAAAGCACTTAGAATTCCTAATTATAAGCGTAATATTTGTGCAAAATTACAATTACCTTACGAAGGTCCATATAAAGTAGTAACATCTAACGGCATAAATAGTTACAAACTCGTACATCCCGTAACTGGCAATGTTAGAGGAATTTTCAATGTGGACCAATTATATCGATTCCATCCTGAATTCAATGAAATTCAATAAGTTTAATCTGTAAAGAAATAGTTATAATTAGAATGAAATATATTTAAGTTGAAACAGGGAATTAATTATTTGTAGGAATAAAGTGTAAGACAGGTGAAGAATTAGAAATAGATTGATTAGGTATAGTAACAAATTAATGATTTAATTTCACAAAAGATAGAATATAATGAAGTAGATTGAATGATGATAGATTATTACAAAATAAGTAAAGTTAAGTACTATTAAATGAATTTTATAGTAAAACATTCTAGATCATCGTGAACAATAATTAGAATGATTTTATAAAAATTCAGGGAATGTTATAACGGATAAATAAAGAGAGAAACAGTGGTTTAAAACAGAATAATTGGAAACAGATTAAAAATTAAAGCATTAGACTATATTTATCAGAATAATAAATATGAGACATTAAAATTGCTCATGATAATTAGATAAAGTTATACAGTTTATATATATGATTTATAATTTGAGAAAACTCACATAGAATTAGACAAAAGAAATGTTACCTTGATCATATATCCGAAAACCATAGAGTAAATATCATCCATCGTATTTAACACCTCATTTTACAACAAACGATGAGCATATAATCTAAAAAAGAAATATGAATTAATAAATATTCGAAACAAAAAGGATATCGTTCAATATTATAACACATTTGTTTACTAAAAACATATGAGTTGGAATATTTAACGCTGTAATGTCAATACGCCTTAGCGACAAACGCTGGCGACAGAAATATAGATGTCAATATGTTTCAGCGACAAACGCTGACATTAGAGTAATTTCATAGATAAAATAAATATAAACTAATAAAGGAGTTCAATCGAATATGTAATGAATGTGAATAATTAGATTAAGGAATATTGATAAATGTTTTAAAAGAATTTATGTTGATGGCAAAACACAATCGCTAATTGTAATAAAAAAATTAAAATAAACATTGATGTTAAGACTATTGTATATCGCCTTTAAAAAAAAAAAAACTATTCGTCCCATAATAATAGAATGAACTTCAATATTACATAAACAATGTCTAGTGAAACTAATTCTTGTATATAGGTAAAGATATTTGAATGCTAAGTGAAATCAAAAGTTTGATTGGTTTATGTGACATGACAAAAAGAACTTTCAAATGACAAACAAGTGTAACAAACTTTTTCAATAGTAAGCTGAATAAAATAAAAGACTGGTGGTTGATTGTTGAAAAAAGTTGAAGAAAAAAGTGTGTTTGGCTTGTCTTCGTTTTCTGGAAGGTTGGGTTTTGAAGCTCTCCAGAAATTTTGAGTAATTATCCTCAAAGTGAGGATAAAGATATAAGAAACTGTTAATAAAACATATACAAGTGCTTACCTGGTGACTACAGCTGATTTTCCAAGGAGAAAATCATATTTCTACAAAATTGCATAACTTTGAACTTCGGAAGCAGCGTTCCAGAGTCCCGAGAGGCAGATCCTGGTTCCTGAACACAAGGTTAGTGTTTTGTTGTACAACAAGAGTTATAGAGGAAACTCATAATTCCAATCAAGTGTTTTTCTTTTAAAATCTCATGAGTAAGATAAACTTTGAAATGACGATCGATCTAAAAAAGAATCAAAATTAGAGACTCAATATGACTATAAGATTAAATGATATTCAATGATAAATGGCCAATATAAAGAGATAAAATTTAATACTTACGCATTTCTCAAATAAGAATCATAAAAAAGATGCATCTGATTCATCTATGTAACATTTAAGCTCTATGTATATAAATTTGATATCTATTTCTTGTATTGTATTTTCTATGTTTCTGTATTTATAAATTTCCAGGCATAAATTCTTTTAACTTATATATAAATTTGAAACACGTTCTGTGATATAGCATAAAGCTCACTGTAAAACTGAACAGACACAACGTGTCTATCAGGTGATTATTCCAACGCATCGGCACATCATTCTTAAGCATGCGCACAGAACGTCATATAAAAATAAATCAATAATTTCAGTTCGCCATACATGGGCGTCTCATCAAATTTTCATTTATTAAAATAAAAATATGTTTTCCAAGTAAAATGTTTCTTTATTTATTTATCAACTAGAATTTATTCAACCAACCACGAACCCAGATAACATCCCATCTCATACCGTATACATAATAATAAACAACATAATTATTCTCACACATTCACATTCACCCACACATACACACTCACAAATACATAATAATATATATATATATATATATATATATATATATATATATATATATATATATATATATATATATATATATATATATATATTGAGATAAATAACTAAGAGTTAAAAAACTTAAGAAGTAAAACTTACCTCAATAATTTATAATAAAAGGATATATTATTAAGTTTCATCGAATCGGCAGTTACTTTTTCTTTACTACATCTAAAGTTGCCAAGTTTATAATCTTCACAGACAAACATTCAATATAAACAAAGAATGTAATTGACATCTCATCTTGAATAGGATCCATATTTTGCTATTTTATCACAATCAAATATTTTTTTTAATCCATAATAAATGCAATTTCACATAACAATTCACCTTTGACCTAGTTCTCTTTTAAAATTCTAAGTTTAATCTGAAACAATAAAAAGAAAATAAAAATCAAAAGTATTAATGGTTTTCACATGTTTAAGAAATCAACATGTAGTTTTAGCTAATTAAGTATTTAAATTAGTATTATAAAAAGGAAGTACTTACAAAAGTATAAGGAGACAAATTGTGGTATTCGATATTGTACAAATAAGTGTTCCAATAGATCATGAGTACCTTAAAAAAACAACAAGAACAATTAAAAACATATAGCAGGTTTGGTGAAATACAGTAAACTAATTCTCATATCGAAAGTGTTGGACTTAATCAAATAAACTTTTGATAGAACATTTAAATAGTGTATAGTGAAATAACTATTGAAAAACTTAGTTTATAAACATTAACAAAGGACATTTTATGTAACAAAATGTATGTAGGATAATTGAGTAAGTTGTTTATATAAATTTTAAAATGTTAATCTTTGATAACACAGAGACTCTTACCTTATATAATGTGTAAGTGATATAAATAACAGAATCTTTTAAAAGTTTAAATTTTAGTTGTTAGAGTTTAAAATAGTAGTTATCAGTTAAATTAGGATTAGTTTAATGGATTTATAACAATTTTAAATACAATTGATAGTTTTAATTAAAATTTTGAAAGTCTAGAAAATATGACAGCTTCAGAAATTTTGTCTATTTCAAATCTAAATTTTCATAGAAAAATTGCACTTAAAATTTACATTAATTCATTTTTAGTAAATATAAGAATAAGATCTCACTGTAAGTTAACAAAGATACTATTAGTTTTGTAATTTCATTACCTTGATATTCAAGAATTTTTGGTTATTTTTTGTATTCAAAAACAATGGAAGTCCGTTTCTTACGTCATATTAACATCCTATGTATTAATTAATCACTAAAAGGAAAAATTTTGCATTAATCAAAATCAATTCATGTTAAATTAATACATGTAACATCAAAAATACATGTATAAAAGTATTTTAACAATATTAAATTACTTACCAAAGTAGTAAATTGGACCTAACAAATCCAATCGACCGTCTAAGTATAAAACTAGTGTAAAGTAATTTCAGGTATGCGGTCTGAATAAAATAAATTTTTTTACTTTAATTCTCTATATTTCGCCAATATTCATTGGCTTCCTCAGGAGAAAACTACAAGCATAAAACCATCAAAGTATTAAAATTTTTTTAAAAAATCAAATTGTACTTACAGAACAGAGTTGTTAAATATTAACTACAAACATGCTAACAATAAAATATTCTACAACTAACTAACGTCTATTTTTAAAAAGAAACAACACATTAATCAATTAAACATAGAAAAAAACAAAAACACCATAAAATACATATTAAAATAAATACTAGTCATAAATAAAAAATATATATATATATATATATGATAGTTTTTATATTATTTTGATAGTTTCTATATGATTTTTAAATAATGAAACACGAAATTTACTGAACACTTTACTGCAACTAGCTTCTCACATGATTACAATTCAACTGAACTCATATTTTAATTATTCACAAACGTCAGAGCTGTCATTCATCTTCCCGAATTCGATTAATCGACAACACATTCATCGGTTGATTCATCATTAGGACCGCTCATTATACTAATCGGTAATATTCCAATACTAAGATTTCTAACACGGTCATCCTGAAAATTGGCTTCCTCGCCCAAATTTAGCTAAAACAGAAAAGAATCTTTTTGTACACATTTAATTCATTTTCCTAGACCTCAGCCCATTTGACTACCGCCGTAATCTTTTCTTTCATCAGACCGCAGTATGTACATTCGATTTCACATTCTAATACCGCAGTATTAGTCTCATTAGACCGCAGCCTGTACATTCAATTTCACATTCTAATACCGCAGTATTAGTCTCACCAGACCGCAGCCTGTACATTCAATTTCACATTCTAATACCGCAGTATTAGTCTCACCAGACCGCAGCCTGTACATTCAATTTCACATTCTAATACCGCAGTATTAGTCTCATCAGACCGCAGCCTGTATATCTAGTTAGATACCGCAGTATCAAATTTTATATTACTGGCCGCAGCCTGTCCAATTAACTTCAGATTTTTGAATTTTACATTTTGATACTTTAATACCGCAGTATTAAATATCCCATCAAATGATTTTTTTTTTACTCCTGAGCTGCATTCACCTGACTTTCCAAACTGGGCCATAGTCTCAACTGCTCATGTGCAGCTACTGTAGCCACCTGTCTTCTGCCGTTTATTCTTTTTAGTGCATATCTTTATATTTAGCCTTGAGCTTCCCTTTATTAGGGCCAGCCAACTGTGATTTTTGAACCACAACTTGGTCATCCTATTGAAACAATTTTGCTTCCACTCTTTTATCATTGAAGCGTTTTACCATATAATCAATTTTCTGTTTCATCTTATTTTTCATTTCGTCTAGAACTGTCTGATTCACTTTCTCGGTATAAGGAATTTCATCTAGAAATTTTTCTGTTGAAGAGAGCCTCTTATTTTTACCAAACATCAAGACATGAGGACACACTCCTGTAGTTTTATTGGGTACTGAATTAAAATCATCTTCAATTTGAGGCAATACGGTTGTCCATTTCTTTTCATCTTGTTCATTGAGAACTGCTCTCATTGAATTAAACAAGGACCGCATAATTCTTTCCACCTGTCCATTGCCCCTAGGTACGCCAGTAGCGATGAAGTGTAAAGTAATACCATGTTCTTCCATGAATTTCTTGAATTGCGTAGCTGTAAATGCTGTTCCCCTGTCAGCCACAATCCTTTGAGGGGTCCCAATTTCATCGAAAACCTTTGCAAGAGCTTGAATAGAAGCTTCTGTTGTTTTATTTTTGGTGAAAGCGTCTATTACAACAAAAATTTGCGTACATCCTCTTGATGACACAAGAGGACCGGCGTGATCGACATGCCATGTGTGCAGTTTTTCTGTAGGCTGTATTCCTTGCTGAAGCAGACCTTTCTTCTTGCCACTGTGTGATTTCCCAGTTATGCACGATCTACAATTCTGAATATATTTTTTTAAGCATTTGCTCATTCGTGGCCAGTTAACATCTTCTTTCATCTTGAAAAGGCTTCTCTCAAACCCAATATAAGATGATTGGTTAGGTTAGGTTAGGTTAGGTTGTGAGATGAGTTAGGTTAGGTGAGATGAAAAAGCTTCATGACATTTAGTCGCGCAGCTTGCGGTATAAAACATTTTCCCTTGTAGTATACTCTTCCATTTTCCACTGTATAGTCTTCATAATTTTCTGGATTCGACTTTACTTGTTGACAAAACTGATCTTCTGCTTGGTATTCGTTTAGAGACTTCAAATGATCTGAATTATAAGAGTTCTTTTCCAATCGTTTAACCGGTAAAGAGATCAAAGGAGCTTGTATATTCCTACTTAGATAATCTACGTGTTTCATCTTTTCTCCTGGTCTGTATTCGATATTAAAATCAAAATCTTGGAGTCTGATCCACCAACGGGCTACTCGAGGGTGCAAATCTTTTTTAAGAGCTGTTGCCCTAACGGAATTGCAGTCGGTGTATATGGTGAATTTCCTTCCATAAAGGTAGTTTCGGAAATATTCTACAGATGATACAATGGCTAGAGTTTCGAGGTCGTACGAATGATAACGAGATTCACAGTCATTCGTTTTTTGACTGAATTAAGCTATCGGATGACAAATGTTTTTCTCGTTTTTCTGTAGAAGTATTGCACCAAATCCCACTGAGCTGGCATCAGTATGTAATTGCGTTTCCAAATCTGCATCGAAAATGTGAAGAATAGGCCCAGTTACAAGTTTTTCAATCAGTTGTTTTCTTATTTCTTCGCACTCCGCTGACCATTGGAATTTTCTGTCTTTCTTGAGAAGAGCTGATATAGGAGCAGTTATTATTGAAAAATTTCGTATGAAGCGACGAAAGTAGGATGCTAATCCTAGAAACTGACGAACACCTTTGATGTCGGTAGGTGCTGGTGCTTGTTTGAGAGCCTCTACTTTATTTGGATTGGGTGATATTGTTCCTTGTTTAATTATCACTCCCAAATATTCTATTGTTGTTTGAAAAAATTTACATTTGCTTAAGTTAACTGCAAAACCAGCCTTCGCGAGTGCTGTCATAACCATTTCCAACTTAGTCAGTCCCTCTTCAATAGTAATGCTAGGAATCAGTACATCGTCCAGATAAACGTAGGCAACTTTGTCTTTTAAGGGGCCCAGAGCTCGATCTATTGCTCTCTGATAACAAGAAGGTGAGTTAACAAATCCGAATGGTACTCTATTGTATTCGTATTGGCCATCTGGAGTGATGAAAGCCAATAAATGTTTCGACTCTTCTTCAACTAATACTTGATGGAATCCTGATTTCATATCTAGAGTGCAAAAGTAGATTGCTTTACTTAAGGCGTATATTTGATCTTGTATTCTTGGCAGCGGATATCTCTCTTTTATTACGACTTTATTGAGCTCTCTAAAATCAACGCATACTCTAGTCTCACCATTTTTCTTTTGGACGAGTACGACAGGGCTGGCATAAGATGATAAACTTTCTCTTATGATACCTTTTTCTAATTGCTCTTGAATTATTCTTTTTAGTATTTCTCGTACTGAGTAAGATAAAGGGCGAGGTTTGAATGCTACTATTTTCTCACTGAGTAGCTTTATAGACAGTTTTCTTGTGGTAACAGCTTCAGGGATCATTTTGGTTGTCTGTTCAATTATAGTTTTTATTTTCTGTACAACACGCTCGTCCAATCCTGACACATTCAAAGCAGTTTCATCGGCCATAGTCATGTTCAAAACCATTTTTTTGATCTGATTTTCATATTGTATTTCTAGACCATTTTCGGTGACTTTCAGTGTTGTACCAGGTCTACTAATCACATCCCAACCAATAATAGCGTCTAGCGATCCTGGAATGGTTTGATCAGGAACAACAAAAAAATTAACTTCTATTGTCATGCTTGGCAACATAACCAGGATAGAACTTGTACCGATGCTGTGAATAACTTGTTTACCGACACCCTGTAGAGGATATTTACCAGGCAATATTACAGCTTCCAATTTTCTTGCTGCGCTCAAGTGCATTAATGAAATTTCTGACCCTGTGTCTAGGATGTAGGAGAACAATTGTTTATTTGCTGATGCAAGCACTGAACAACATTTACTCAAAGCTCTACCCTTTTTAATCATTGCAACTCTTTTGGGAAATCCATTTTTGAAGAAACAGTCACTTTCAGTATGCCCAAATTTCTTACAGTGAGTGCAGGTCGCGTTACCTTTATTTTTAGTCACGTCTTGGGCTTGGGATGTTTTCTCAGTAACTGAAGGCACGGCTGATTGTGATTGTGGTTTCTTTGTTCGATTCACAGGACACTCATACTGTTTATGTCCTATTTGATTGCAGTTTCTACATGATCCAGTGAACTCCGATTTCTTCGGAAAACCACCTTTCGTATACGGCTCATACCTGGTAGTGTGATGTCGATTTTTATGTGGTTTCATTTCGAAATCGTAAGATCGATTATGTCGTTTCCGAACGTTATTTGATGCATCACAACGAGCCAACAATTTCAATAACTCTGCTTCATTCGGTGGCTGTAATACACGTATCGCTGCCTGTGCTTCTGGATCATCCAAACATCCTTCAACAATACTTAATACCATTTCCCGCGGAAAGTCATCATAAAATCTTCGAATGTCTGTTAATTTTCTATTGCCAAATTCACTGAGACTTTTAAATTCATTGCTCCGTATATTAATCATATTTTGAGCTCTCGTAAAATGATTTCCAATTTCAGGAAAAGCAGTTTCAAACGAAATTTTAAGTGTTTCCCAATCTTGAGAACGTGGACGCCATTGTTGTAAGTGTTTAGCGGCCCTACCACGTAAAGCATCACCTACTTTAAGTAACATCCATTCATCCGATATATTGAATTGCGATTTCAATTTGTCTGCTTTATTAATCCATTCTTTCATAGAATATGGAGAATCGTCTGGATCAAATTTAATTAATTTCAAGCTACTCACAGTGTTTTGATCAACTATTGATGTAACTGTTTGCGTATCCTCCTTGGCATGAATTTTTCTTACAAGTTCTATAAGTGGCTTATTGGTCTCTTGTTGCTGTACCATCAAACCCAGCATGACCTGACTTTGATTGATTGGAACTTGTTCAGATCGAATTGTTTCTTCTAGTAAAATGTTTTCACTTTCCACTTCACTAACATCGCAATTGTCGGCTGAGTCGGCCATTTTTTCGAAAACTATGGTAGGTACACGGTTGCCTATCCCACTTCTGATGATAGTTTTTATATTATTTTGATAGTTTGTATATGATTTTTAAATAATGAAACACGAAATTTACTGAACACTTTACTGCAACTTTACGTTTAGTTTTTGATTGTATTGTAGCGAATTTCGGTAACAACATGATATTAATTTTTTTGTTAATTTTTGCATTAAATTTAAAAACAATAACATATTTGAATAGAGAATGAAGAGACCTTTCAAATAATACATCACAAGCCTATACTTCCCATTTAAAAAATTGGGGGTTGTACCTGTCATTCTAAGGGGTTTGAAGGTATGGGTTACATTTTCACGTTAAAGAATGTCAAGTTATAATTTAAATTTGACGTGTTTCGGGATTTTTTATAAATATGTACAGTAACCGAAATAATGAATTTATTCCATTTGGCTTTTACACACTGTATGTTTAGTAAACAATTGTGTAATTTAAATAGTTAAATGTTTAAATATTAGGTATAAGGTGAAGGTACTCACATTGTGATAGGTAGATACTTTGTAGTTCTTCGATAACAGATATGTATTCAGGCAAAACCTCATAACCTGAGAAATACCTAAAAATATAAATACTGTGTAAATACATGCTATCAGACAAAGGTGAAATTAGTGTTTAAACTTTAAATGTTACAGTGATAGACATAGTAACCTTATTTAATTATAAAAACTCAGATAGTGACTAATTAAAAGACTATTTCATCAACAGTTAATAAAAGTTGATGTGAAATAATTTAGTTGAAGAAAATGTATGTAAATTAAGAATACAAATTAAAGTAATCAAGGAGTAAAACAAAGTGCTAAAAAGTGACATTAAGAACTAATCAATAAGAACTAATCAAAACTGTAATTAAAAAACAATTTTGGCGTATAAAAAAAGAAGAAATTTTAAGCGTACTTACTATACAATTAAAAGAACTATAATCAAACAAACACTGAACTATATATAAGTTTTAAAAATAGAAAGATGAATTTAAATTGGAAATGACGGAAAACAAAAAGAAAATTAAAGGAAACACAGACAAGATCGCCAAAATAGATGGTGAAATAATCAAAACAAATGAAATATATGTGAAAGATTATTTTTTGTGAACGTATATGCATATATGGGACCATTCATATTGTGAAGAGGTTTAGTTCTCTTCGTTTTACAGTTACATTTATATATTTATACAATTGTTGTGTCACTTTTTGTTTCAAATTTCCTAGGCATCACTTTTATACTTACGTATTTTACTATTTATTAAAATAATTTATTTTACTGAATTTCTTGGTCTATTTTGTTGCTCCCCCTTCTGTCACGCATAGAGAGGCTGGCGCCCTAGCTTACATAACTCTCTCTAAAGTATTTTTATTCTGATCATAATTAGTCGAAACTAACAAAGAATTCACACTGAGGTTTATTTAGCTGGCCGTGGCGGTCACACTACAGCATATAACAAAATACCCCATTCATGGATTCTCTTCGTATTAAAGACATACAAAATCAGCCCCGTCTACATAAAATTTCTCGAACATACCATGAAAAAATGAAAAACAACTCTACATTTAAAAACACCGATAAAAGAAAGCAGGTACATGGGAAACACAACAACAGTGACTCAATCAAACAAGATAAACATCTGCAGAGGAATATTTCAAGGAGACAGCCTCAGTAGTAGAGGCGCCGCTTTGGAGACCCCCCTCCACTCCCACTCACGTGACCGATCGGTTCGCCGCGATTGGCCAGTTCGAATTGTTGTGGAGTTGCGTCGAGTGCCCTAAACGAACGAAGGATTATGTTAAGAATGGGGTATTAAAACGTGGCTGAGCGAAAAATGTGCAAATCGAGGGTCGCGTCGTACGGGAGGTGGGATAGTCGTAAAAAATCTCATTACATACAGGGTCGTAAAACATACAGATCCTTTGAAGTTAGATACGGGATATATACAGGGTTTGTCGCAAATTAGACCATCGATTATGATAATTCTTAATACGGAAACTGTTACGGCGGTATGTGGCAAATAAAAAATGTTACTTACGGGGCTTAGTCGTGAATTTTATATTAAAAATATCAAGCCGTATATGGTGTGGGGGGGTCATTTCGAGTGTACGGGGTATGTCGCGAAGATCATTCATAAGACGTATGGTGGGTTTTCTTCCATAAGGGCATATCGGCGACCGTCCAAATGGACGTCACAGATGTCTTGTTTGTTTATATACGGCACAAAATGTCGTTAATGGCCACAGGTCGTCAATCAGATTAATAATGTCGCAATTTAGTTGTTTATATACGGGGCATACATGTATACAAATTCTGATCAAACGTACTCAAACTAAAAAACATATTTACATCGTTACGCAAAGAGGGGTCAGACAACAGTTTTCATAAACCGTTGTTAACAAAAAAATTGGTCTATATGTGTCTAAATACCAAATATATAAAAATAATTCTTCTATAAATTATTACGATCCAGATGATAAATGAATTTTATCGTACCATTATTTTGTCTACAAATTAATAGCGAGATAACAAAAATTATACATAAGGGTTTGATCGTAAGATCATGTCATTTCGACAGGTCGTGAATTTGGATGTAAAAAGAAAAATGTACGAGGTATGTCTATGGGTTGCTGTAAATTAGTTGTTTATATACGGGACACAATTTCTTAGGTGTCTTTATAATCAGGGTATGTTCGGGGTGTAAAATTACGACACGATGCTATGACGTCATCACACAAACAATATGGGTCATCGGGGATCGCAAAAAATGTCGGGGGTCGCAATATCAATCATTCGTAAGACGTACGGCGTCATTTCGACTGTAGATGTCGCGCATAGCCAGCGAGGGTCAACCGTCAAAATATCAGATTGTCGCACTTTAGTTGTTTATATATACGAGGGTTCTCCAATTTCGAACAGTTTTCGTCGATAACCTGTCTTTGTATATGGGAATGAATTAGGATGTAAAAAATTCGGTCAACTTATGTAAGTCGATAATGTGGCAAAGTCACATAGGTAAAAAACCATATTCCATATTAACACCGTTAACCAATGAGGTGTCAGATAACAGTTTTCATAAGCCGTTGTTAACAAAAAAAAATTGGTCTATGTGTATCTGAATACCTAATATATTAAAATAATTCTTCTATAAATTGTTATTACGGTCAAGACGATAATGACTACATTCACCGTTAACATAATTTTGTTAGCCTATATAAGATATGAACGATGACAAAAATAATTCTCCTATTAATTATACATGAGGTGTCATTTTTATCGGTACGATAAGGATATTTTGTTAAAAAATTAAGTGTGCATAACATCAATATCTTTACCATTTGACATTTATCTGCAAAGAAAAACTATCATATTACCTATGGGGCTTAAAATATTAGTCACAAAAATTCTACAAATTCGAGGATTTATAAACGATGACAGTAGATACATTCTTCTATTAATTATACAAGAGGTGTCATTTTTATCGGAACGATAAGGATATTTTGTTGAAAAATTAAGTGTGTATAGGATCTAAACATCAATATCTTTACCATTTAACATTTATCTGCAATGAAAAACTATTTAGGTGTATCAAATTACCTACGGTGTTAAAATACTCATAAAATCATAAAATCGAAATTACAACTATAACTAGCCAACAAAAAAATTTAAAAAAAAACCATGGCAAATCTCAACAATAATTCAATGAGAAAAATTTTTGGAAAAAGAAAAGTATGTAAATACAGTTGTTTTTAAATGTTGGCAACGTTACATGATCTATTTTATGTTTTCTCCTATCGTTTTGTTATCACCCTGCAATAAAATTATAAAATCAATCTAGATATCCTAATTTAGACAACCGGAGTTAAGGAACATGTCCCGTAATTTAAATAAAAATTTCGAGTTTCCTATTTGATAATGGCATACCGCAATTATCACAAGCTTGTTAAGACCTGTACGTTACGTCAAAACGATAAGGATGGATATAAAGAATCTTACATAATGATGTACTTCTTAAAACACACCCCAAATTCTCTATTTCAGAAGAATAAATTACCAAAAAAAGTGGGGATTGATCAGGGTGATATGTTTCAAAAGCTCATTTCTTAAGTAGATACCTAATTAAAAACATGGAAAAAATTGAGCTTCTGATTGGAAAAAATGCCGTTAATAAAATACTGCGAATAAGAGTAAA
The DNA here is from genome assembly GCA_035357415.1 of Ophraella communa. Classification (NCBI taxonomy): domain Eukaryota; kingdom Metazoa; phylum Arthropoda; class Insecta; order Coleoptera; family Chrysomelidae; genus Ophraella; species Ophraella communa. The sequence continues at coordinate 32,263,971 of CM068995.1, read as the reverse complement.
GGATGATGCTATAGACCAATGGAGTCAGGAGCAGCAAGTGTCCTGTTATATTCTATATGTCGATGGTAATGTATTGTTTTCGTTATTATCAAGATGTAATTTCGATCCTATGGGGAAATACAACAATCCAAAATTAATAAACTTTATATATACGATGGAGGGGTACAGAAGAAAAGGCTATGCAGTAAAAATCATTAAGCATATTATGAACACGATGGAATTTTCAACCTTCTGTAGTAATACTAATTCTGAAAAGTTATTTGCAAAATATTGTTGCATCGACTACGGTTATATGAATTTTTGTAGAATATTTAGATATCCTTAATGAATTTTAAAAATATTAATATTTGCTTTTATTTAAATGTCCCACATACATAGGAGAATGGTTTTATTTATGTCACCTACGCCATTGCTCTTAGGCGTACAATTCTTTTTAGCTTAGTAATCATATATTATTTTTTTGGTCTTTTATATATTGCTGATGTTTTGTTTATAGTTAAGATTCCTTTATTTTAAAAATTGTAATTTAGATTTAGTTTAGAACTTGTAATCATTTAAGTCAGTTGTTTTTAGTTTAATAAAGTTTTTAAGACATTTTCCGAGTAAAATTCTATATTTGGCGCAGTCAGTAGGATAATCAAAACGAAGTGTTAGTGAAAATAACAGTCGGTTCGTGTTAACGATTTGTTGATTATTCGAATCAAGTGAAATTCCTGAACTTTTGGTTGGGTGAATTTAGTAACTTAACTCGAAGATTTTTCTAGTGCTAGAAGCAGAAGGCCAAGCGGAAATTGGTGTTCCTGACGACCGAGCCCATGGAAAGGACATTCACGAGTATTTTACTGTAAGTGTTTAATGTCATATAGAGAAACTTTACCTATAATTTATTCAGATAGTTCTGATAGTTCTGATTTAAATTCTGATTCAGGTTCTGACTCAACTTTTTTTAATAATAAAAAACATAAATTATTTTCTCTTAAAAATTTAAATTTTAATTCAAATAACAAAATGGCTACTCCTCAAGTACCTATCTTGAAAAAAGAATTTTTAGACATGATACCTGAGTTTTATGGTGATAATGCACTGCTTTCAAGATTTTTGGAAATCTCAGAAAAATTAGTTAACAAATTTTACAATAAACACGATGTAGCAGACTTTCAGAATGAATATCTGATGTCTAGTATATTAGCAAAATTAAAGGCGAAGCCGCACTTAATATTTCTTCATGTAATATTAAAACGTGGGAAGATTTAAAAGAGTCCTTACTAAATACTTATGCAGATAAGCGTGATATGTACACTTTAAATTTAGAATTAGCAGAGTTAAAACAGGGAAACGAATCTCCTTATGAATTTTATAATAAAACACTAAAGCTTTTAAATCTACAAATATCATATTTAATGACACATTCAAATACAACTAGTGAACATAATATTTTAAGTAACTATTTTAGAAAATTAGCTTTAAGAGATTTGTTGAGAGGACTAAAATAACCATTAGGTACTCTAATGAGAACTAAAAATCCTGAAAATTTAAATGTAGCATTAAGTATCAGTACTAATGATTTTCAAATAAATTTAAGTCAAGATAATTTTTCAAAAAATAGGTATAATAATACACAAAATAAAAATAAAAATTTCTATCAGAATAATTCTAGGGTTTCACAACCAAAAACATTTTATAATCAAGGACCATCTATTAATTTTATTTCACAAAGTCAACCTATTGTAACAAATTCGCAAAATTCAATTAGAAATGTGCCTAATCAAAATAATACAACTAGTCTTAGTCATAATAATACAAATGTTTTTAAACCAGGTCAAAATTATCGTTTACAGAGACCAACACCAATGAGTTTAGTACCTCGAATACTTTTAGACCTCAACAAAATACTAAAAATCAACGTTACTCACGAATAAGAAATAATGCTAATACTCCTCAAAAAAATTTTATTCCTGAGGAATTATATAACCTCAATGATAATGAATGCAATAATGAAAACTCAGATAGTTTTTTAGATATAACAGCCTCGGAACCTCAAGAGATAGAGTAGAATTATTATATTTAACCGATTCTTTAAGCGAATTACCGTACATAGTTTTTCCTGAATATAATCTAAAAGTTTTAATCGATACTGGTAGCACAAGATCTTTTGTTATACCAGAAATCGCAGAAAAATTCTTTAAAAAATCTTTTACTTGTAAACCATTTGAAGTTACTTCTGCTCTAGGCAAAATTGTTGTACGATGATTCCAACTTCTCAAATATTTAATTTAAAGAAACAATTTTACTTAGAATATTGCATTTTTAAATTCCACAGTCAGTTTGACTGTTTTTTAGGATTAGATAATTTAAAAAAATTAAAAGCTATTATCGATTTGGATAATAATTGTCTAGTGACACCTAATAGCCGTATTAAGTTAAACTATTTTAATATAAAAAGCGGGAGCATGAATTGCACAGTAGTGTCACCCCGTTGTGAACAAGTAGTTAATATAAATATAGAAAATGTAGCTAATGGTGATGTTATTATTCCGTACACACAAATAGGAAAATTAGAAATTCCAGAATGTGTGGTAAAAGTAGAAAATTATAAAGCTGTTTGTACGATTTTTAATCCCACAGAATCATATTTTAAAGTAAATTTAAATTGTAATATAAAAGTTGAACCATTCGATGAATACGAATATACTTCAACTCCTAATTTAAATACAATGTTTACCGAAAAATTTAAGTTTGATATTTCTAAAGTGCGGACAGAGCATATGAACTCTGAAGAAAGTGAATCTATTTTAAAATTAGTTAAAGAATATACAGATATATTTCATGTTGAGGGTAATCAATTAACTTTTACGAATAAAATTAAGCATCACATTAAAACAGTTAACGAAATACCGATATATTCAAAATCATATAGGTACCCCGAAGTTTATCGACAAGAGGTACAAAATCAAATTAAAAATATGTTAGATCAAAATATAATTAGGTAGACCATCTAATTCTCCATGGTCAAGTAATATATGGATAGTTCCAAAAAAATTAGATTCGTCCCAAAAACCAAAATTTCGAATAATGATTGATTATCGCAAATTAAATGCAATTACAATTGGAGATCGACATCCACTTCCTGAAATCACAACAATACTTGACAAACTAGGTCGTTGTCAGTATTTTTCAACGTTAGATCTCGCCTCTGGATTTCATCAGATCGAGATGGCTGAAGAAGATATCGCAAAAACAGCCTTCAGTACCGAACATGGAAAATACGAATGTTTATGCCATTCGGTCTGAAAAATAGTCCATCCACGTTTCAACGTGTAATGGACAATATTCTGAGAGGTATTCAAAATGAAAAGTGTTTGGTATACCTCGACGATATTATTGTGTTTAGCACTAGCCTGCAAGAACACATAGACAATTTGAAAGAAGTTTTTAATAGACTTAGAGAGTCGAATTTTAAACTTCAAATTGATAAATGTGAATTTCTTAGAAAGGAAGTCGCTTATCTCGGGCATATTGTCATACCAGAAGGTGTTAAGCCCAACCCTGATAAGATTATAGCCATTCAAAATTTTCCGATACCCAAAACTTCTAAGCAATTAAAAGGGTTTCTAGGATTATTGGGCTATTACAGAAAATTTATTAAAGATTTTTCCAAACTCACAAAACCTTTAACTTTAAGATTAAAAAAGAATGCAGTAATTAATATTAACGACCTAGGCTATAAAAATTGTTTTAAAATGTGTAAAAATTTATTGATCAATGACCCGATTCTTCAATATCCGGATTTCTCTCAACCATTTAATCTCACTACAGATGCAAGCAATTATGCTTTAGGAGCAGTTCTTAGCCAAGGTAAAATAGGCTCTGACCTTCCTATTGCTCATCCAAGTACAACTTTAAAAGATTCTGAAATAAACTACTCAGTAATCGAGAAGGAGCTCCTTGCTATAGTCTGGGCAGTAAAATACTTTCGTCCATATCTTTTTGGAAGAAAATTTACGATCGTAACAGATCACAAACCACTTCAATGGTTGTTTTCTCTCAAAGACGCCAACTCCAAACTGGTCAGATGGCGCCTCAGACTGGACGAGTATGATTACAATATAGTGTATAAAAAAGGAGCATTAAATACTAATAGTGATTGTCTTTCTAGAATACAGCTAAATATTAATGAAACTAATGAGGAAATTCCGGGACCGTCAAAAAACTTCCTTGAGTATATGGAAGATTTTAACAAATCATTTGATAATCATTCAAATGTTGAAACCGATTCACTTTCTGTTTAACCAGATATTAACCCTAATTTAGATGATGACGAAGACATCACAATTCATACTAATATAGAAAACCCTATTTTGGGTGTACCAATTTCTTATTCAGCAGTAAACATAGGAAAAAATCAAATAATAATTGCACAAGTATTTTTTGCTTAGATTCGTATAGTTTGATAATTGTAGGTTTTGCTGGCTCAAAATTTACTTCTGAAATTATTATTTGATTTTTTCCTATGTTTACTGCCGAATAAGAAATTGGTACACCCAAAATAGGGTTTTCTATATTAGTATGAATTGTGATGTCTTCGTCATCATCTAAATTAGGGTTAATATCTGGTTAAACAGAAAGTGAATCGGTTTCAACATTTGAATGATTATCAAATGATTTGTTAAAATCTTCCATATACTCAAGGAAGTTTTTTGACGGTCCCGGAATTTCCTCATTAGTTTCATTAATATTTAGCTGTATTCTAGAAAGACAATCACTATTAGTATTTAATGCTCCTTTTTTATACACTATATTGTAATCATACTCGTCCAGTCTGAGGCGCCATCTGACCAGTTTGGAGTTGGCGTCTTTGAGAGAAAACAACCATTGAAGTGGTTTGTGATCTGTTACGATCGTAAATTTTCTTCCAAAAAGATATGGACGAAAGTATTTTACTGCCCAGACTATAGCAAGGAGCTCCTTCTCGATTACTGAGTAGTTTATTTCAGAATCTTTTAAAGTTGTACTTGGATGAGCAATAGGAAGGTCAGAGCCTATTTTACCTTGGCTAAGAACTGCTCCTAAAGCATAATTGCTTGCATCTGTAGTGAGATTAAATGGTTGAGAGAAATCCGGATATTGAAGAATCGGGTCATTAATCAATAAATTTTTACACATTTTAAAACAATTTTTATAGCCTAGGTCGTTAATATTAATTACTGCATTCTTTTTTAATCTTAAAGTTAAAGGTTTTGTGAGTTTGGAAAAATCTTTAATAAATTTTCTGTAATAGCCCAATAATCCTAGAAACCCTTTTAATTGCTTAGAAGTTTTGGGTATCGGAAAATTTTGAATGGCTATAATCTTATCAGGGTTGGGCTTAACACCTTCTGGTATGACAATATGCCCGAGATAAGCGACTTCCTTTCTAAGAAATTCACATTTATCAATTTGAAGTTTAAAATTCGACTCTCTAAGTCTATTAAAAACTTCTTTCAAATTGTCTATGTGTTCTTGCAGGCTAGTGCTAAACACAATAATATCGTCGAGGTATACCAAACACTTTTCATTTTGAATACCTCTCAGAATATTGTCCATTACACGTTGAAACGTGGATGGACTATTTTTCAGACCGAATGGCATAAACATTCGTATTTTCCATGTTCGGTACTGAAGGCTGTTTTTGCGATATCTTCTTCAGCCATCTCGATCTGATGAAATCCAGAGGCGAGATCTAACGTTGAAAAATACTGACAACGACCTAGTTTGTCATGTATTGTTGTGATTTCAGGAAGTGGATATCGATCTCCAATTGTAATTGCATTTAATTTGCGATAATCAATCATTATTCGAAATTTTGGTTTTTGGGACGAATCTAATTTTTTTGGAACTATCCATATATTACTTGACCATGGAGAATTAGATGGTCTACCTAATTATATTTTGATCTAACATATTTTTAATTTGATTTTGTACCTCTTGTCGATAAACTTCGGGGTACCTATATGATTTTGAATATATCGGTATTTCGTTAACTGTTTTAATGTGATGCTTAATTTTATTCGTAAAAGTTAATTGATTACCCTCAACATGAAATATATCTGTATATTCTTTAACTAATTTTAAAATAGATTCACTTTCTTCAGAGTTCATATGCTCTGTCCGCACTTTAGAAATATCAAACTTAAATTTTTCGGTAAACATTGTATTTAAATTAGGAGTTGAAGTATATTCGTATTCATCGAATGGTTCAACTTTTATATTACAATTTAAATTTACTTTAAAATATGATTCTGTGGGATTAAAAATCGTACAAACAGCTTTATAATTTTCTACTTTTACCACACATTCTGGAATTTCTAATTTTCCTATTTGTGTGTACGGAATAATAACATCACCATTAGCTACATTTTCTATATTTATATTAACTACTTGTTCACAACGGGGTGACACTACTGTGCAATTCATGCTCCCGCTTTTTATATTAAAATAGTTTAACTTAATACGGCTATTAGGTGTCACTAGACAATTATTATCCAAATCGATAATAGCTTTTAATTTTTTTAAATTATCTAATCCTAAAAAACAGTCAAACTGACTGTGGAATTTAAAATGCAATATTCTAAGTAAAATTGTTTCTTTAAATTAAATATTTGAGAAGTTGGAATCATCGTACAACAATTTTGCCTAGAGCAGAAGTAACTTCAAATGGTTTACAAGTAAAAGATTTTTTAAAGAATTTTTCTGCGATTTCTGGTATAACAAAAGATCTTGTGCTACCAGTATCGATTAAAACTTTTAGATTATATTCAGGAAAAACTATGTACGGTAATTCGCTTAAAGAATCGGTTAAATATAATAATTCTACTCTATCTCTTGAGGTTCCGAGGCTGTTATATCTAAAAAACTATCTGAGTTTTCATTATTGCATTCATTATCATTGAGGTTATATAATTCCTCAGGAATAAAATTTTTTTGAGGAGTATTAGCATTATTTCTTATTCGTGAGTAACGTTGATTTTTAGTATTTTGTTGAGGTCTAAAAGTATTCGAGGTACTAAACTCATTGGTGTTGGTCTCTGTAAACGATAATTTTGACCTGGTTTAAAAACATTTGTATTATTACGACTAAGACTAGTTGTATTATTTTGATTAGGCACATTTCTAATTGAATTTTGCGAATTTGTTACAATAGGTTGACTTTGTGAAATAAAATTAATAGATGGTCCTTGATTATAAAATGTTTTTGGTTGTGAAACCCTAGAATTATTCTGATAGAAATTTTTATTTTTATTTTGTGTATTATTATACCTATTTTTGAAAAATTATCTTGACTTAAATTTATTTGAAAATCATTAGTACTGATACTTAATGCTACATTTAAATTTTCAGGATTTTTAGTTCTCATTAGAGTACCTAATGGTTATTTTAGTCCTCTCAACAAATCTCTTAAAGCTAATTTTCTAAAATAGTTACTTAAAATATTATGTTCACTAGTTGTATTTGAATGTGTCATTAAATATGATATTTGTAGATTTAAAAGCTTTAGTGTTTTATTATAAAATTCATAAGGAGATTCGTTTCCCTGTTTTAACTCTGCTAATTCTAAATTTAAAGTGTACATATCACGCTTATCTGCATAAGTATTTAGTAAGGACTCTTTTAAATCTTCCCACGTTTTAATATTACATGAAGAAATATTAAGTGCGGCTTCGCCTTTAATTTTGCTAATATACTAGACATCAGATATTCATTCTGAAAGTCTGCTACATCGTGTTTATTGTAAAATTTGTTAACTAATTTTTCTGAGATTTCCAAAAATCTTGAAAGCAGTGCATTATCACCATAAAACTCAGGTATCATGTCTAAAAATTCTTTTTTCAAGATAGGTACTTGAGGAGTAGCCATTTTGTTATTTGAATTAAAATTTAAATTTTTAAGAGAAAATAATTTATGTTTTTTATTATTAAAAAAAGTTGAGTCAGAACCTGAATCAGAATTTAAATCAGAACTATCAGAACTATCTGAATAAATTATAGGTAAAGTTTCTCTATATGACATTAAACACTTACAGTAAAATACTCGTGAATGTCCTTTCCATGGGCTCGGTCGTCAGGAACACCAATTTCCGCTTGGCCTTCTGCTTCTAGCACTAGAAAAATCTTCGAGTTAAGTTACTAAATTCACCCAACCAAAAGTTCAGGAATTTCACTTGATTCGAATAATCAACAAATCGTTAACACGAACCGACTGTTATTTTCACTAACACTTCGTTTTGATTATCCTACTGACTGCGCCAAATATAGAATTTTACTCGTAAAATGTCTTAAAAACTTTATTAAACTAAAAACAACTGACTTAAATGATTACAAGTTCTAAACTAAATCTAAATTACAATTTTTAAAATAAAGGAATCTTAACTATAAACAAAACATCAGCAATATATAAAAGACCAAAAAAATAATATATGATTACTAAGCTAAAAAGAATTGTACGCCTAAGAGCAATGGCGTAGGTGACATAAATAAAACCATTCTCCTATGTATGTGGGACATTTAAATAAAAGCAAATATTAATATTTTTAAAATTCATTAAGGATATCTAAATATTCTACAAAAATTCATATAACCGTAGTCGATGCAACAATATTTTGCAAATAACTTTTCAGAATTAGTATTACTACAGAAGGTTGAAAATTCCATCGTGTTCATAATATGCTTAATGATTTTTACTGCATAGCCTTTTCTTCTGTACCTCCATCGTATATATAAAGTTTATTAATTTTGGATTGTTGTATTTCCCCATAGGATCGAAATTACATCTTGATAATAACGAAAACAATACATTACCATCGACATATAGAATATAACAGGACACTTGCTGCTCCTGACTCCATTGGTCTATAGCATCATCCTTTACTCTTATTCGCAGTATTTTATTAACGGCATTTTTTCCAATCAGAAGCTCAATTTTTTCCATGTTTTTAATTAGGTATCTACTTAAGAAATGAGCTTTTGAAACATATCACCCTGATCAATCCCCACTTTTTTTGGTAATTTATTCTTCTGAAATAGAGAATTTGGGGTGTGTTTTAAGAAGTACATCATTATGTAAGATTCTTTATATCCATCCTTATCGTTTTGACGTAACGTACAGGTCTTAACAAGCTTGTGATAATTGCGGTATGCCATTATCAAATAGGAAACTCGAAATTTTTATTTAAATTACGGGACATGTTCCTTAACTCCGGTTGTCTAAATTAGGATATCTAGATTGATTTTATAATTTTATTGCAGGGTGATAACAAAACGATAGGAGAAAACATAAAATAGATCATGTAACGTTGCCAACATTTAAAAACAACTGTATTTACATACTTTTCTTTTTCCAAAAATTTTTCTCATTGAATTATTGTTGAGATTTGCCATGGTTTTTTTTTAAATTTTTTTGTTGGCTAGTTATAGTTGTAATTTCGATTTTATGATTTTATGAGTATTTTAACACCGTAGGTAATTTGATACACCTAAATAGTTTTTCATTGCAGATAAATGTTAAATGGTAAAGATATTGATGTTTAGATCCTATACACACTTAATTTTTCAACAAAATATCCTTATCGTTCCGATAAAAATGACACCTCTTGTATAATTAATAGAAGAATGTATCTACTGTCATCGTTTATAAATCCTCGAATTTGTAGAATTTTTGTGACTAATATTTTAAGCCCCATAGGTAATATGATAGTTTTTCTTTGCAGATAAATGTCAAATGGTAAAGATATTGATGTTATGCACACTTAATTTTTTAACAAAATATCCTTATCGTACCGATAAAAATGACACCTCATGTATAATTAATAGGAGAATTATTTTTGTCATCGTTCATATCTTATATAGGCTAACAAAATTATGTTAACGATGAATGTAGTCATTATCGTCTTGACCGTAATAACAATTTATAGAAGAATTATTTTAATATATTAGGTATTCAGATACACATAGACCAATTTTTTTTGTTAACAACGGCTTATGAAAACTGTTATCTGACACCTCATTGGTTAACGGTGTTAATATGGAATATGGTTTTTTACCTATGTGACTTTGCCACATTATCGACTTACATAAGTTGACCGAATTTTTTACATCCTAATTCATTCCCATATACAAAGACAGGTTATCGACGAAAACTGTTCGAAATTGGAGAACCCTCGTATATATAAACAACTAAAGTGCGACAATCTGATATTTTGACGGTTGACCCTCGCTGGCTATGCGCGACATCTACAGTCGAATTGACGCCGTACGTCTTACGAATGATTGATATTGCGACCCCCGACATTTTTTGCGATCCCCGATGACCCATATTGTTTGTGTGATGACGTCATAGCATCGTGTCGTAATTTTACACCCCGAACATACCCTGATTATAAAGACACCTAAGAAATTGTGTCCCGTATATAAACAACTAATTTACAGCAACCCATAGACATACCTCGTACATTTTTCTTTTTACATCCAAATTCACGACCTGTCGAAATGACATGATCTTACGATCAAACCCTTATGTATAATTTTTGTTATCTCGCTATTAATTTGTAGACAAAATAATGGTACGATAAAATTCATTTATCATCTGGATCGTAATAATTTATAGAAGAATTATTTTTATATATTTGGTATTTAGACACATATAGACCAATTTTTTTGTTAACAACGGTTTATGAAAACTGTTGTCTGACCCCTCTTTGCGTAACGATGTAAATATGTTTTTTAGTTTGAGTACGTTTGATCAGAATTTGTATACATGTATGCCCCGTATATAAACAACTAAATTGCGACATTATTAATCTGATTGACGACCTGTGGCCATTAACGACATTTTGTGCCGTATATAAACAAACAAGACATCTGTGACGTCCATTTGGACGGTCGCCGATATGCCCTTATGGAAGAAAACCCACCATACGTCTTATGAATGATCTTCGCGACATACCCCGTACACTCGAAATGACCCCCCCACACCATATACGGCTTGATATTTTTAATATAAAATTCACGACTAAGCCCCGTAAGTAACATTTTTTATTTGCCACATACCGCCGTAACAGTTTCCGTATTAAGAATTATCATAATCGATGGTCTAATTTGCGACAAACCCTGTATATATCCCGTATCTAACTTCAAAGGATCTGTATGTTTTACGACCCTGTATGTAATGAGATTTTTTACGACTATCCCACCTCCCGTACGACGCGACCCTCGATTTGCACATTTTTCGCTCAGCCACGTTTTAATACCCCATTCTTAACATAATCCTTCGTTCGTTTAGGGCACTCGACGCAACTCCACAACAATTCGAACTGGCCAATCGCGGCGAACCGATCGGTCACGTGAGTGGGAGTGGAGGGGGGTCTCCAAAGCGGCGCCTCTACTACTAGCCTCAGCACACTCTCATTCTGTCTATGTATGAATCCACTGTGAGCAATCCTTAACAAAAATTTAAAGGGATACAAAATAAAAACACCAGAATGCGACTACAATATCACACATCTATTCTACGTAGACGACCTAAAACTATATGCCGAGTCTGAAACCAAACTAAAGCAAGTCATCCAAACCGTAGAACATTTTAGTGACGAAATAGGCATGGAATTGGGAATATAGAAATGTAAAATACAAGGAATAAAGAAAGGTCAACTTATTAAAACATTCGAATACACTACCACAAGAATTAACAAAATAGATTCAATGGAACCAGAAGAGTACTACAAATACCTGGGAATCCAACAAAATAAAACAATAGACCACGGATCAATTAAAAACAAACTGAAACAAGCTTTTTATCAAAGACTCCAAAAGATATTAAAAACAAAATTAAATTCTAAAAATAAACTCGTATGCCATACCCATATTAACATACTCATTTGGAATAATTAAGTGGTCACCAACGGATCTGAACACAATAGAAACATTATTGAGAACAACACTCACAAAATACAACAAACACCACCCTAAAAGTGCATGCGAAAGAATTACTATTCCTAGAAATAAAGGAGGACGTGGTATCATCGATATCACATGTCTTTATTCGAAACAAATCAACGACATGAAAAAGTACTTCATTACAAAGAAATATGAATCAAGAATTATCGAAACCATTATTCAAGCAGATCAAAACTACACACCTCTTAATCTATCACAAGACGTTAATACCATGAGTTCCAAAGAAATGACAAGAAAAAACATCGACAACAAAATTGAGAAATGGAAAAACAAAAGCCTTCATGGTAAATATCCTAGTGAATTGAACCACAATTATGTGGACGCTGAACAGTCGCTCAAGTGGCTCACCGATGGGAGACTTTTCCCGGGGACTAAAGGTTTCTACATCCCAATACAGGACCAGGTGGTTGCTAGAAAGAACTACAGAAAGTACATTATAAAAGATCTAGAAGATGATTCCTGTCGCTGGTTTCACTCAAAACCAGAAACAATTCAACACATATCATGGCGGGATGTTCCTCCTTAACACATACCGAATACACACAACGGCATGATAGTATGGAAAAAATAATACATCAAGCACTCTCAAACAAAATGCTACAAACAAATGATGAAACAGGAGATTGGAAGTATACACCAGAAACCATCAAAGAAAACAAAGAATCTGCCCTCTATTAAAATCGATCAGTCCTAACAGATTGAAATATCCCACACAACAGACCCGACACAATTCTATGGAAAAAAAGGGAAAAAATAGTCCACCTAGTTGACTATGCCGTAGTCAATACACACAACATCACCACAACAAACAATGAAAAAATACAAAAATACCAGGAATTAGCGATGGAAATCAAAGAAATGTGGGGAGTCGATAAAGTAAAAATCCATCCTATCATAATATTAACTACCGGCATAGTACCTAAAACAACCCTCAAACAAGTTGAATTATCGACCCAACTATTAGCTAAAATGCAACACTCTGTGGTATATGTAACCTCTTTAGAAAAACTATTAATCAATAAATTCACACAACAAATTATTTGAATTGGTAAAATACCCGCAAATAATATGAACACCACTCCCTAAGGAGATACCAAAAGAATAATAATAATATTAATAATAATAATAATAATAATAATAATAATAATAATAATAATAATAATAATAATAATAATAATAATAATAATAATAATAATAATAATAATAATAATAATAATAATAATAATAATAATAATAATAATAATAATAATAATAATAATAATAATAATAATAATAATAATAATAATAATAATAATAATAATAATAATAATAAAAATAATAATAATACAATACAAATAAAAGTGACTTTACAAAATTAGAATTTCATACGTGTAGTAGTTACAGTGTTTCAGTAATTTAGCAAAACATTATCGACAGAATGCCATATATCGAAATAATCAAAATATAAAAAAAAGATTTTAATGGTGATTTAGAAAATCACTTATAGTATAAAAACCTTGTTTCAATAAAAAATGTTTTAGAGTATTATGAAGAGATCTTGATGTCAGGTTTTGTATGCATTTTATATCTCTAAACAAAGTAACGGTTTTGTTATACAACCTAGTATCAACTTTATTATTCTTAGACATATGCAGCCTAGAAAACTGAGTTGCAATACTATTTGCATTTCGCGTGCCATAGTTGTGATAGTTACTATTTAATGGATACTTATTTAAGTTTTTATGAATTAACATGACCGTTTCAAGTATATATAAGCTAGGTAAGGTGAGTATTTTGTAGTTAATAAATAGATCCCTGCAGTGGTCATCGTAGTTGGCCCATGCTATGATGCGAATTGCTTTTTTCTGTACACGAAACACTTTATCCATGCCAACGGAATTACCCCATAATGTAACCCCAGCAATGAGGTAAGAGTGGATTGTGGCAAAGTAAACAGTCCGAAGTATTTCATTGCTTACAGCAAAACTTAATTGTCGAAGTGCAAAGAGCTGCGATGCTAGTTTTGAGCACAACCAATCAATATGTGGTATCCAATTTAAGTAACTATCGAGCAGTACACCTAGATATCTGATTGGTTCAGATTTAAAGAAATGTTAACTTGAGCAAAAAAATATTTCGTTTGTTTTCTCGTCATTCAACTTAATAATAATAACAGACCGGACATAATTGTAAGAGATAAAGAAAAAAAAGAAGCTATTATTGTAGACGTGGCTATACCCAACACTCACAATATTGTCACAACCATTACTGAAAAAAAGAGGAAATACACAGAGTTATCAGACGAAATTAAAATGTTGTGGAACCTAGACAAAGTAATTATCGTGCCAATCGTCATATCAACCACAGGAATCATCCCGAGGGAGCTACACAGAAGCCTGGAGATGCTGGGACTGCACAAAGACATTTATCTTCTCCTACAGAAAGCAGTCATCATGAACACCACAAGGATTGTCAGAAGATTTTTAAGTCAAGAATAGTAAGATGGGAGTGCTTGGATAATACTCGTACCCCATTTGTCAACCAAGGAAACTTGAGATACAGGAAAGGAAAAAATAATAATAATAATAATAATAATAATAATAATAATAATAATAATAATAATAATAATAATAATAATAATAATAATAATACACACGATTGTCTCGTTACGTCAAATGCACTAAAAAGAAACAGCAAAACCACTTATTTAACACCAATGAAAAGCTGTTCTACAGACAACTTAGTAGTGCCGGAACAAACAACTACCACAATCTTCCAAGTAAGGATGAACTTTTTGACTATTGGTCTTCAATATGGTCCAATCCTCATCGACCCTCAACGAGGGCGCAGCATGGATAGAATCCGAAGCGGACAAATCAAACATTGCTCCAACAGCTGATGTAAACCAAGCTATAGGACAGATTAATAGTTGGAAAGCTCCAGGAATTGATAACATCCAAAATTTCTAGTACAAAAAATTTAGCAGCTTACACGAAGTATTGGCATCGAAATTTACACATATTCTTCAACATCCAGAAGACATTCCTGCCTTTCTTACTCATGGTTTAACCCATATGCTTCCCAAAACAGCTAACACACAGGATCCTTCCCAGTATAGACCAATCACATGTCTTCCAACGCTTTACAAGATATTAACATCATGCATTACTAACAGAATTTACAGGCATGTGGACCAAAATAACATCTTGGCAGAGGAGCAAAAGGAATGTAAACGTGGTCACCAGGGTTGCAAAGAACAGCTTATTATCGACTCTGTTATCCTAAGGCAAGCGCAAAAGCAATGTCGCAACATCTTGACTGCTTTTGTAGACTACCGTAAGGCATTTGACAGCGTGCCTCATTCCTGGCTTATAAGCGTTTTAAACATCTATAAAATAAACCCCACCATAGTTTCTTTTCTTAAAGCTTCGATGAAGCAATGGCGAACAAGCCTTCAGGTAAATATTAATGGTCAGTATATTAAGACTAACGACATTTCTATTCGAAGGGGAATATTCCAAGGGGACTCACTTAGTCCATTGTGGTTCTGTTTGGCAATGAATCCACTTTCTACCATGCTCAACAACACTAAACTTGGCTTTAATCTTAAGATCAATAAAAATACTAACTGCACCATCTCCCACCTCCTTTATATGGATGACATCAAAATTTTTGCTTCCAATCAGCAACAAATCCAACACCTTCTGGATATAACCGAAAGGTTCTCCAGTGATATACACATGGAATTTGGTTTAGATAAGTGCAAAAAAGGGAAAAATTGTCAATGGAGATGTGGCGCTACCTAGTGGAGATATAATCGCTGCCATGCAGAATGGGGAAACCTATAAATACTTGGGATTTCAACAAGCCATATTGTTAGACCAAAAACAGTCCAAGGCTAAAATCAGGGATGAGTTTTCACAAAGGGTAAGTTCCCTACTAAAATCTGAGTTGAACGCAGGAAATCTAAACCGAGCCATTAATACATATGCCGTACCTGTGTTGACCTATTCTTTCGGTATTTTACAATGGACAAAAACCGAATTGGAAGATATTCAGAGAACAACCCGAACTATGATGACAAAGTACAGATGTCACTATCCAACATCGTCAGTGCTTAGAACAACACTACCGAGAAAGGAGGGAGGAAGAGCTTTATGCGACATAATAAATCTACACAACAGACAGATAAATAAATTGCGAGACTTATTTGTTACCAAATCACTGTCATCGAATTTACATAAATCTGTCATAGAAGCAGATAAGAAATACTTGCCTCTAAATTTAGCAGACCCTAATATGGATTTAGACATAACAACTGATGCTGAAAAACAAGTAAAATGGGCCCAAAAAGCTCTACATGGTCGACATCATCACGACCTAAACCAACCACACATTGATAAAATTGCATCAAATAGGTGGCTTGCTGACGGTACCCTGTTCCCAGAGACTGAAGGATTTATGATGGCCATTCAGGATCAAGTAATTAATATTAACAATTACAAAAAATTTGTTATCAGGGACCCAACTATTACATCGGACAAGTGTAGACGGTGCCAACAAACGTCGGAAACCATACAACACATCATATCAGGATGTTCAACCATAGCCAACACGGATTATTTACGCAGGCACAACCAGCTGTGTAATATTATCCACCAGAAACTGGCCAACAAATATGGACTGCTAAATACCTATACACCGTACTACAAGTATAATCCACAGACAGTGCTCGAGAATGCAGATTTTACACTCTACTACGATAGGTCCATTATCACCGATAGACAGGTGACGAATAATCGACCCGACATTGTGGTAGTGGATAAGAAAGCTAGATCGGTGCTGTTAATCGATGTTGCAGTTCCAAACAATAACAACGTTTTGGATAAGTATAATGAAAAGATGGCAAAGTACACCGATCTTGCTATAGAAGTGGGACAGATGTGGCATGCAGAAAAAGTGGAGGTGGTACCGATCATCGTATCATCAACTGGACTCATTCCTAAAAGTCTTGAAGACAGTCTTAAAAAACTCGATCTTCATAAAAACACTTTTATTGACTTGCAAAAAGCGGCAATTTTAAACACATGTCACACTGTTCGGAAATTTTTAAATATGTAAATTTTGAGCCTAATCCCATTTGCGTTTACGCTCGGGATAGGTAAATATTACCAACGAAAGCTGAGTTAGTGCATAAGTCTTTTGATAATAATAATAATAATTTATGGTACTAACCCTTACTGTGTGAAAGTTCATCTTATTCAGAACAATAAACAACTAAAAGGTTGAATTAACTTCCACTATTTATTCTATAAATACTTTATAGCATCGTCAGACGATGCTATTCCGATAGCGAAACGGCTGTCATTGAATTTAAAGTATTTATAGAATAAATAGTGGAAGTTAATTCAACCTTTTAGTTGTTTATTGTTCTGAATAATAATAATAATAATAATAATAATAATAATAATAATAATAATAATAATAATAATAATAATAATAATAATAATAATAATAATAATAATAATAATAATAATAATAATAATAATAATAATAATAATAATAATAATAATAATAATAATAATAATAATAATAATAATAATAATAATAATAATAATAATAATAATAATAATAATAATAATAATAATAATAATAATAATAATAATAATAATAATAATAATAATAATAATAATAATAATAATAATAATAATAATAATCCTATAGTTATGGTATAGTGGACTGGTTAAGATCAGATATAGAAAAGATGGATAGAAAAACAAGAAAACTCCTGACTATTGGAGGTATGCATCACCCAAAAGCTGACTTCAACAGACTTTACACAACAGACGAGACGGAGGGAGAGGTTTAACTGAGCTTGAGTCAGCATACAATAAGGCCATTGTCAACCTGAGTATGTACATCAAATTAGGCAAAGATAAATTCACAAGGATGGTTAGAGATTATGATGCCAGTAAGGCTAAATATTCGCTTCAAAAAGAAGCAGAAAAAATACTGGGAAAGTACGTTAGCCAACAGACCACAACTCAAAATGTAAAACAACAGTTAAACAACAACATAGAGAAAGATAAAACAGAATCACTGAAAAGGAAACCGCTGCATGGGCGGTTCTTTCGGGAAATGGAAAGACCGTTTGTCGATAGGGATGCGTCTATGAGGTGGCTATGCAGTTCCGGGCTTAAAGGAGAAACAGAAAGCTTAATTATAGCAGCACAGGACCAGGCTCTCAACACCAGATGCCACCAGAAAAATATCCATAAACAGCCAGTAGATAGTAAATGTAGATTATGCAACAAGGCAGAAGAACATATAAGCCATATTGTTGCAGGTTGTACGACACTTGCTTCATCTGAGTACACTCATAGGCATAATAAAGTAGCAAGTTACGTTCATTGGTCAATGTGTAAGTGCCTGGGGGTGCAAGTACCAGATAAGTATTATGAACATCAACCCGACAAAGTTGTTAATATAGATTATTCAACTATTCTATGGGATGTCCCGATAACAACAGACAGAACTATCTTAGCAAATCGACCGGATATTGTGTTGCATGATAAAAAAGAAAGAATATGCCTGTTGATTGACATAGCCGTTGCAGATGACACGAATATAATGTTAAAAGAAACGGAAAAAATCAGTAAATACAAGGACCTGGAAAATGAGATCAGTAGAATGTGGAACTGTAAGACGAGAGTTGTGCCAATAGTAATAGGAGCCTTAGGCACATTAAGGAAAGGGCTCGAACAAAATTTAATGGTGCTTCCAGGTAATATCTCAGTTGGAGAATTGCAGAAAATAGCACTTATGGGCACTGCACATATCCTTCGAAAGGTGCTGGGGTAAATTACTTTGATCTCTTGTTGAGATCCGGATTTACCAGTGTACCGCAAGTAAAATTGTGAGAAGAAAGAGCATAATAATAATAATAATAATAATAATAATAATAATAATAATAATAATAATAATAATAATAATAATAATAATAATAATAATAATAATAATAATAATAATAATAATAATAATAATAATAATAATAATAATAATAATAATAATAATAATAATAATAATAATAATAATAATAATAATAATAATATAGTGTCCAAAGTGACACCAAGTAATTTTACAGGAATAGATTTTTCAGCAAATCTGTCAGATGCAAAACATATTTGCTGAGTTTTACTAACATTTAATTTTAATTTGTTTGCCGAAAACCAACTTTCAGCAGCCCTGTAGATAGATAGATGTTTAAGAGGTGGCCAGAAGCCTATTCCACTGCGACCTTTTCAGATCTATTGTGGTTCTCAAAAAACTAGATTACATCCCCCAGTCCGACTCTCTTAACGAAGTCTATAAGCTTTGAGACTGTAACCTTCATGTAGTCCCTTGCCAATGGATATTCTTCTCCTAAAGTCAGGAACCGCATATTTACCAGTCCGTCGCACTGACATGGCAGTTTATATTTTTTGCAATGCCGCAGAAAGGTTCCGGTCCAATAAAAGGCATTGATGAGCCTAGTTTAGTCATTTCATCTGCCTTTTCATTGCCTTTTAGACCCCTATGCCCTGGTACCAAAGCTACCGTAACCTTGCTACGATCCCCTAGAGTATTCAGAGCATGCACACAGTCCCATACTAGCCTAGAATTGACCTCTACAGAATCTAGTGCCCTTAGCACCGCCTGACTGTCTGTGAAGATGGCTATTGAACGGTACGTCCTATCCAGCCTTTTAATTTCTTCTACACATTAGTGAATTGCCGTGATTTCTGCTTGAAAAATCGTGGCATTTTGGGATAGACTTACTGGGAATGTTATCCCTTGTTTCCTTCCGACTACGCCGGCTCCCACGCAATACGGCGTCTTTGAGCCGTCCGTGTACCAGGTTGACTCCGCCTCTACGGGTACACCTTTTTCCCAGTCTTCCCTACCTGGTATAACTATTTTAAATTTATTGGCAAAGCTATATTCGTGACTGTTGCGTCAATGGGTTGCCCCAAAATGTTATCCGCTTTTAGTTCCTTGATTAGCTTACCATTATCAGCCCCATGCGATTGGCTTATGTGCTGTTGATTATGTATTAATCTGTGCATGGCTGCTCTCGCTTCACCCTGTATATATATATGTGTAGTGGTGGAATATTTAACAAGACTTCCAGTGCAGCTAAAGGAGTAGTTTTTATGGCCCCCGTAACGCACAGGCAAGCTAACCTTTGTATGTTACTTAATAGCCTTACTGCTCCTGTTTGCTGTGTCCTTGTCCACCATACCACTGACCCGTAGGTTATTATGGGTCTAATAACCCTTGTATATAACCATATGGTCATTTTGGGGTTAAGCCCCCAATTTTTTCCACACATTCGTCTACATCTGCCCAATGACAATATAGCTCTCTGCGTGGTTTTTTGTATGTGTGTGTTCCATGAGAGTCTTTGATCCAGGACTACTCCTAGGTATTTTATTTCTTTGACTACTGGAATCACTGTTCCCCCCAATGTTAGTAGTTTTAGACCGGCCAATGTTGTCTTTTTTGTGAAGTTGATAATTTGTGTTTTTTGAGCATTGACTGTTAGTCTCTCTTGCTTACACCAATTTTCAACCGTGTTTAGGGCTATCTGCATTCTGTCAGATAATACCCCGGCAAATTTGCCCCTGATGACAATCGCTATGTCATCTGCATATCCTAGACACTGAAAGTCTTTTTTGGATAATTCGTTGAGGAGATCGTCTACTAGGGTTGCCCAAAGTAGTGGTGACAGAACTCCTCCTTGTGGACAACCTCCACCTGCTTTCGCTTTGATGGTAGCTTGCCCTAGTGAGGATATTACAATCCTATTCTCTAGAGCTGCCTTTATCCATCTGCATATCACTTGAGGTGTGCCCCGTCTACTCATTGCATCTATCAATGAGTTCGTTGTAACATTGTTAAACGCTCCTTCGATGTCCAGAAAGGCAGCCATTGCAATCTCTTTGTCCTCTATAAACTTAGAGACCAACCTATTTAGGTCATCTAATAGTCCAAGAGCCAGCGCTTAAAAAACTGTTTGGAATCACTAAGGCTAATTTTTGTACAGCTTTTTATATTCGATGTGTACACAAACATACTGCGGTCAGTCAAGCGAATCGTAGAACAGGTGGCTCAGGTAGGCAATCAAAGGTGTTATATTTGCCGAGGTATTCCAATACGTTTACTAAGGCTGAAATTTGTTACACATCTTTTAAATTGCATATTAATTAAAGTTATCTTTGTCAGTCAGCTGATATATGTGCGCAAAAAAATTAGTCTTGTGCAATTCATTTACTATACTTGAAATTTTTTTTGGGATTATTAAATATTATATTAAATATAAAAAAACCTGTCAGTCATCGATTTGACAGAACAATACCCGTCAGTCAGTAAGTAAACGAATAAAAATATCACTCGCGCGCTCAGTATCGCAGGTGCAGGCTTGCTTATTATCACGTAATTTATTAAGGATAATAGAATATTAAAATGATTTATTTTTTTATAAACAATGTACAATGTAAAAATACGATCACTTAATTAGTTATTCATTTTCGAATTCGTCCTCGGACTCATCGAATTCGTTGAAGTCGCTTTGTTCAGATATGTCGCCGTCGGTGGTTTCTGATAGTGAGTCTGAAAAATGATTGTAATTGCTATAAATAATGATAATAATAATAATAATTATTTTTTAGTTTTTCACCCATTATTGACATACCTGAATTTTCGCGTTGAGGTTGAATTACGACATCGTTCACCAATCGAGGTAATTGATCGCCTTGAAACCAATCGAACTCGTACTTCTTCTCGACTACTTTTCAGCCATAATCGATTGGAAAAAGTTCATTTGTTATTTTTGCATGTGCATTGCGCCAAATATTTGATATGTAAGCAGCTCTTAAAAATTGTTGTAATAATTCTGACTGGCTTGGTGGCATACTAGATCCATCAACATTTTTTATTTTAATCTTGAACGAATCAGTGACGTCACTGGAGCATTTGTATGTTTTCGAAAATAAAACAAACCGTGCCTCATTTACAGATTTAATTTTTTTCATGCCGTATAAGTGGCACACAAATTCTTCAATTTTCTCGAAGACCTCACTCCTCATATCGTCGTTCAGAAACCCCAGATCGGCGAAAGCTTTTTGAAAATCTTCCCGTTGACGAAGCAGTTGCAGAGGTCTTTTTTTACCCTTTTTATAGAAGGCAGGGTTAAAATCGCATCCGGTAAAAGCGTGCAGTCCTGGCATAGCATTACACAAAGAGTTTCCGAGCTCTTTGTACAATTCATTTACGTCAATAATTCTTTGCCGGTTTCCAGTTCCAACTTCAATCCAAATCTTCGATGCACTAGATAACTTTTTCATGTTTCCTAGCATTATGACAAAAATATCAGTGTCTGAACACCGGATCATAATATTTGAGTCTTGTACGATATTACATGCATGGAAAATTATTTTAGTATCTGTTTCCTCGTGGGATGGACACGAAAAACTGTCTTCAATCCTGCTATTTACTTTGCCATCGTTTACCGTATACTGATAGCACTGATCATAATTTAATTGAATGGTTTTAATACCAAAGTATGGTGCTAATTCATCGTTGGCCCAATGATCAATTAGGAATTTTACGAAAGCTTCTTTGAAATTAATATTTTTCAATTCTTTCGAAAAATCTGCGCTACATTTTTGATCTGGACCAGATATGTTATAAGCGCGCTTTTCCGAGGTACCACGTAATATATGCTCGCAATCTTTAATCGATGGCGAAAAATATCTGTCAAAAATTACATTCTTAAATTTTCATCAGTTTCAAGCGCGCGGGACCGATATTTTATTTCTTTTTTGACTGACTGACGATCATTGTTCCGTCAAATCAATGACTGACAGATTTTTTTATGTTTAAAATAATATTTAATAATCCCAAAAAAAATTTCAAGTATAGTAAATTAATTGCACCAGACTAATTTTTTTGCGCATATATATCAGCTGACTGACCAGCTCCGTCCCCATATCCAGCTGACTGACAAAGATAACTTTAATTAATATGCAATTTAAAAGATGTGTAACAAATTTCAGCCGTAGTAAACGTATTGTAATACGTCGGCAAATATAACACCTTTGATTGCCTACCTGAGCCACCTGTTCTACGATTCGCTTGACTGACCGCAGTATGTTTGTGTACACATCGAATATAAAAAGCTGTACAAAAATTAGCCTTAGTGATTCCAAACAGTTTTTTAGGCGCTGGCTCTCCGTCTATAATGCCGTTTCCGTTGATTTACCTGGTTGGTATGCATATTGACGATTGCTTAGAGGGTGCTCTTTTAGCACTTCGTCTCTTATGTACCTGTCCAAAAGCCTCTCTAAAGTCTTTAGTAGAAAGGATGACAGGCTTATTGGTCTGTATGATTTTGGTGTTAGGTCCGATACTTTACCAAATTTTGGTAAGTAGATGACTTTAACCTTTTGCCATACTTCTGGTAAGATACCCCATGCCAAACAAGCTTTTAGTATCCTACTTAAATGTGGTAGCAACTCCTCCACCCCCATCTGTAATAGAATGGGGTGTATACCATCCATCCCTGGGGACTTAAATGGTTTAAATTTTTTGATTGCCCATCTGATTCTGTTAGGTCTTGTGACTTCTGTAGCCATTTTCCAATCTGTCGAACTTGGCCTGGTCAGCTTTTGTTCCAGATTGGTTAGCCTTACTGAGTCATCCAGAATTGTTGCGGCAGGAAAGTGTGTGTATACCAGTTCTTTAAGACTTTCCACTTTGGTTTCTGTGTAAGTGCCATTAGCTTTCTTTAAGAAACCCACCTCTTTACTGGTTGTTCCATCTCCTCGCAGAACTTCCTCCACGTTTCCCTTTTGGCTTTACGTATTTCTTTATTGTATTGCGTGAGCTTATACCTATAGGCATCCCAGTCCTGGCTGCTTTTGGCTTTATTAAAGAGGCTTCGGACCTCCGCCCTAAGCTTCCTTAAGCCGTTGTTCCACCAGACTGTATTAGTGCCATTGTTTTTCCTTGTTTTTTCAGGGCAATTTTCATGGTATGCCGCCAATATAGCTGCACTTACCATTTTTGCCGCCGCGTTTATAGTTTTAGAACTATTAAGTGGTTCAATGCCTTCCTTGAGATTATTACTGAGGGCTTCTTTATAACCCGTCCAGTTCGTATCTCTTGGGTTACGGTATTTTGTTTCCGACGGAAAAATGTTTAGATCAAATCTTATGTGTCTGTGGTCTGAACTTGAAGGTTCTTCAGACACATGCCAGTTTATGATGTTATCACCAATTTTATTCGTGCAGAGTGTTAGATCTAAAATTTCTTTGCGCGTTTTGGTGACAAAGGTAGGTTTATTTCCTATATTGGAGATAATTAAACCATCGGATAAGATAAAGTTCAAAATAGACTCACCTCTTTTATTGATGTCCGTGCTGCCCCATATTATATGGTGTGCGTTCGCATCACATCCTATTATTAACTGCAATCCTTTTTCCACACAGTATGCAACAATGTCGCTTATTATGTGTAGTGGACTTTCAGTCTCATCTCCAGGGAAATAGGCGGAGCATACTACCAAGCTTCTTTCCCCCTCGTCCGTGGATACTGTTAGAATACCTGTAACAACATCACCAGTGCAGAGCACTGGTATTAAAATACATTGTATTCTATTACTGTAAATTATACAAGCCCTTGGCCTTACGGCCTTAGGGGTTTGTAATATCTTACCTGATTTGGTGGATAGGCCGGCTACCTTATCGCCTATCCTCCAGGGTTCTTGCAAGAGGGCCACATCGATGCCTTCTTGCTCCACTCTTCTACACACTGTTGCCGATGCAGCTTTAGTGTGTTGACGTTACGGACACGTTACGGAGCAACGTATTGCTGACCAGCGTCGAATAATTATTAAAAACAATTTACTACCTGGTCCACTATTGCAACAACTACGAAGTGAAGTACTTCTTGAGCTCCGAACAGAAGACGATCATAATGTAATCCAACATACAAATGATCAGCTGGATAATATAAGACTTGATGGCCACACTAGCAAGGACACACCAAACATGGATCAAACCGATATCATAGATAATGACACACAAACAGACGAACACGAAAATGCTGTTGACGAACTCTCTAAAGCAATAGCAGAATTTGATGGTACCAACCCAATTCAGCGACCAATACTGCCCAAGCTGAGATCAAATAAGAACACCAATAGGAATCTTGCACTTTTTAATCTACTTTTAATCGATCGTGCTAAGGACTGCCGAACACTGGAAGAAATCCACACCCTTATCTACTGTGGTGCAGTTGCAGTGCTACGAAGTCACAACCAACAAGTTCGGTTTCCGAACAAAAATTGTTCCAAAAAGAAGAAGAAACATAAACCTTGATGGCAACAGCGACTCGAGAAGTCCATTAATGACATAAGGAAGGAGTTGCTAACACACAGGACCCCTCACAGTATAGGCCAATCACATGTCTTCCAACGCTTTACAAGATACTAACATCTTGCATTACTAACCGAATTTATAGGCATGTCGACCAAAATAACATCTTGGCAGAGGAGCAAAAGAGATGCAAACGTGGTCACCAGGGATGCAAAGAACAACTTGTTATTGACTCTGTGATCCTAAGACAAGCGCAAAAGCAATGTCGCAACATCTCGACCGCTTTTGTAGACTACCGTAAGGCATTTGACAGCGTACCATATTCCTGGCTCATAAGTGTTTTAAACACCTATAAAGTACATTCAACCATAGTTACTTTTCTTGAAACTTCGATGAAGCAATGGCGAACAAGCCTTCAGGTAAACATTAATGGTCAGTATATTAAGACTAACGAAATTGTTATTCGCAGGGGAATATTCCAAGGTGACTTACTTAGTCCATTGTGGTTCTGTTTGGCAATGATCCACTGTCTACCATGCTCAACGGCACAAAATATGGCTTCAATCTTAAGACTAATAGAAACACCACCAACTGCTATGTGGCGCTACCTAATGGAGATATAATCGCTGCCATGCAAAATGGGGAAACCTATAAATACTTGGGATTTCAACAAGCCAGATTGCTAGACCAAAAACAGTCCAAGTCCAAAATCAAGGATCAGTATACACAGAGGGTTAGTTTATTACTAAAATCCGAACTGAACGCAGGAAACCTAAACCGAGCAATTAATACATATGCCGTACCTGTGTTAACTTATTCGTTTGGGATTCTACGATGGACAAAAACTGAACTGGAAAATATTTAGAGAACAACAAGGACTATGATGACCAAGCACAGATATCACCATCCAACATCGTCAGTACTCCGAACAACACTACCGAGAAAGGAGGGAGGAAGAGCTCTATGCGATATAATCAATCTACACAACAAGCAGATAAATAAATTACGAGACTTCTTTATCACTAAATCAATGTCATCTAATTTACACAAATTTGTTATAGGAGCAGATAAAAATTATTCCCTCTAAATTTAGCAATGGACTTGGAAATAACAACAGATGCTGAAAAACAAGTAAAATGGGCCCAAAAAGCTCTACATGGTCGACATCATCACGACCTTAACCAACCACACATTGACAAAATAGCATCAAATAGGTGGCTTGCTGACGGTACCCTGTTCCCAGAGACTGAAGGATTTATGATGGCCATTCAGGATCAAGTAATTAATATTAACAATTACAAAAAATTTGTTATCAGGGACCCAACTATTACATCGGACAAGTGTAGACGGTGCCAACAAACGTCGGAAACCATACAACACATCATATCAGGATGTTCAACCATAGCCAACACGGATTATTTACGCAGGCACAACCAGCTGTGTAATATTATCCACCAGAAACTGGCCAACAAATATGGACTGCTGAATACCTATACACCGTATTACAAATACATTCCACAGGCAGTGCTGGAGAATGCAGATTTTAGACTCTACTACGATAGGTCCATTATCACCGATAGACAGGTGACGAATAATCGACCCGACATTGTAGTAGTGCTGCTAGCCGATGTTGCAGTTCCAAACAACAACAATATTTTGGACAAATATAATGAAAAGATGGCAAAGTACACCGAGCTTGCTATAGAAGTAGGGCAGATGTGGCATGCAGAAAAAATGGAGGTGGTACCGATCATCGTATCATCAACTGGACTCATCCCCAAAAGTCTTAAAGACAGTCTTAAAAAACTCGATCTTCATAAAAACACTTTTATTGACTTGCAAAAAGCGGTAATTTTAAACACATGTCACACTGTTCGGAAATTTTTAAATATGTAAATTTTGAGCCTAATCCCATTTGGGTTTACGATCGGGATAGGTAAATATTACCAGCGAAAGCTGAGTAAGTGCATAAGTCTTTTGATAATAATAATAATAATAACACCCCGAAGGGGGGTATGTTGGTTTCGGGGTGGACTTTCCCATCCCGAAATCAATATACCAAGGGTTTGACGAGCCCACGGGACCCCAGTCCAGCAGCCCGCTGTCCTTACCTTTTCCTCCCTTCCATCCTGATCTCCGAGGATCTAGAGGAGTTAACCTTGATAAAAAATCCAGAATCCCAAGGTGGAAACTGTCGTGCTGAAGGGATGAGTGACTGACCTGTAAGTACAGTCCCTAACGATGTCCTGTGAGTACCAGGTAACACTCACTTGTATGTTTACCTTGCCACAGTAAGGGAGCACTGCTGTGGTTGACGAATATATCTGCCCTACTCGTGGGAATTTATGAAAACTGCAAAACAAAAATTATATTCACCGTCTAAAGATGTTATGGATCCGGTTGCGGGACACATAATTGAAGACGACAATCAACAACAGCACCAAAATTATATGAACCAGAAGACGATGGCATCACCTCGGTTTCTGGTCATAAAGAAAAAAGAGGAAGATTTTCAATCGACAAATCCCTTTTTTTATGGAAAAGTGGGACAAGTTAAAAATTTAAGAAAGATTAGGGAAGGATTATTAATTGAAACCAGCTCAGCAGCACAATCAAGAAAAATACTAAGTTTAGAGAAATTCCTATATTTTGATATCGAAGTAACCCCACATACAAGACTTAATCAGACTAGAGGTGTTATTACATGTTGAGACCTATTGAATTGCACTGAAAACGAAATATTGGATGAACTGAGAGATCAGAAAGTAGTGGAAGTTAAAAGAATAAAAAGTAAGCGAGACGAAAATTTGATAGAAACAGCAAATCACATTTTAACTTTTGACTCTCATGATATGCCAAAAGAAGTTAGGGTTGCCTTTTACTTGCTAAAAGTTCATTCTTTCATACCATCTCCTTTGCGTTGTTTTAAATGCCGACGTTTTGGACATTCGGCAGCTACGTATTCCAAAGAACAAATTTGTATTTGTGGCACACTGGTGCACCATGCAAACTACCAGTCACATGTATAAACTGTGAAGGCCCACATTCCGCAAGAACCAAAAACTGTCCTATATTTAAACAGGAACAGGCTATCCAGGAAATGAAGGTATTGGAAAAAATATAGTATACAGAAGCTAGAAGGAAAGTAATTGTGAAAACACCGAAACCAAATATATCATACGCCAAAGCGACAACCGCAACTATTGATCTTGCTAGATCCACTATAGCTAACTCACCAACAATTAATACTGAGGAACTTGTCAAACAGTTGGTTCCTGTGTTGGTTACTGCACTACAGAAAACAATTGTGGTGCCAAGGCTAACACCACCTTCTCCATTTCATCAGATTGCACCTACATCCCAAGCTTCCGATTGCCAATCTATCACGTCGATAGGCAAACGTAATCATCCGTCTTCTTCAGACCAGGATTCTTTATTTAATGAACTCACCACACGAAAGAAAACAAAAGGGAAAAGAGTCTGGCCCAAGGGAAAGCCTAGAAACAGAAAGACTAGCAAAGAAAGTGTGGATAGCGAAATTATGAGAGAAGCTGAGAGTGCCTCTTCTCAACGTGTTAACCCACCTTCAACGGAAGGTGAGGTGGGATAAAAAAAACAAAAAAAAAAATAAAAATTTAAAAAATAATATTGCATACGTATATACATATGTGTTTGTGTACACATTTACACTACTATCTACTCGTTAAATACTCTATTTTATACTATTTTATCCATATTTTTATTTTTAATTTATTTATTTTGTATATTATTTCTTTACCTTTTACTAAAACCAATAATGTCAAATTTTCTCCAATGGAACTGCAACGGTTGTATTTCACATGTGAATGAGTTAAAACTACTAATTAGTGAATTCAATCCATTTGGAATAGCATTACAAGAAACGCATTTTAAATTACAATCACGTTTTAAGAGATTTCAGTATCTTCAGGAAAGATTTTATTCCTAGAGAAAGAGCATCGAGCGGAGTCGCCATTTTATTAAGAAAATCAATACCAGTGAAACACATAAAACTCAAAACCAACCTTCAAGCTGTTGCCATCACTATAACAACACCTATAAAATCTACAATATGCAATTTATATTTACCAAACGACCACTGGACTTATGACTTGCTACGACAGCTCCCACAATCCTTCCTGTTAGTCGGTGATTTCAACTCACACTCCCCTATGTGGGGCGACGAACAGCTAGATTCAAGAGGACGAAAAATAGAACGACTTATCGAGGAGCAGAACCTATGTGTACTTAATACTGGAGAACCCACATTTTTTAATGCCCGCTCAAACACCTTTTCACATATTGACTTAAGTTTATGTTCCCCATCTCTTGCAGGAAAAATCGTTTGGACTACATATGATGACCTACACTCAAGTGACTATTTCCCATTACTTATGTCATACGACTCACCAACAAGACAGGTTAACTCCTAAGAAAAATGGCTATGCAACAAAGCTGATTGGAACCTATATAAAGAAAAACTAAATTTTCCAGACATGCCAGATGACATAAATAAAGCATCAGAACTGATAACACACGAAATCCTAGGGGCAGCACACAAGAGCATACCAAAATCAAAAGGTATATCAAGGAAAAAGAAAGTGCCATGGTGGAATCAGGACATCCAAGAAGCTATACGAGAGAGAAAAAGAGCCATGAAACTCGTTAAGAGACAACCAACACTAGAAAACCTAATTAACTTTAAAAAGCACCGTGCAAGAGCCCGCCGTATGATAAACGAAGCAAAACGTGCCTCATGGGAGCAATACGTATCATCCTTAACACCGGAAACTGAGGCAGGTGAGATATGGAAAAAATTAAACATATAAACGGCAGAGGAACTTTTCAGATTCCAGAAATAATAACTACCTCAAACAAGTCATCCACAGACCTTAAAGAAATTGTGGAAATATTTGCACACCATTTTGAAGAGGTAAGCAGCACCAAAAATTATAATCCCAATTTTCAAAATTTAAAAAAAAATGAAAAACATACCGATATAAATTATTATTGCCACAAAGACGAATATTATAACCAACCATTTTCTAACGAACTAAACAATGTTTTAGACTCCTGTAATGATTCAGCACCAGGTCATGACACTATCACCTACAGTATAATCAAATATTTACCCAGTTTTGCTAAGGATCAATTATTAAAACTACATAACAACATATGGCAAACCGGTACCTTCCCTCGAAAGTGGTTGATGGCAGTGATTATCCCAATTTTGAAGGAAGGAAAGAAATCTGACGATCCTTCAAGTTACCGGCCGATCTCACTAACATGCTGCTCAGAAACTCAAGTTGGTTGCCGTCAGAAACGCTCTACAATTGACGGTCTCGTCCGATTAGAAAACGACATTAGAGAAAGTTTTTCTAAGCGTGAACATATTGTTGCTGTTATGTTTGATCTGGAAAAAGCATACGATATGACGACATGCCATCCTTAAACAAATTTATAATTGGAAACTAAGAGGAAACCTACCTACCCTAATAAAAAGCTTCCTAAGCCAAAGATACTTTCAAGTTAGAGTGGCGAATAAGATATCTTCTATACACCCTCTTGAAAATGGTATACCTCAAGGATCTGTCCTTAGTGTAACCTTATTTGCAGTTGCAATAGATTGTTTACTCAAAGTATTGCCTGATAGTGTGGGACGGATCGTATATGTCGATGACCTAACCATATACATACAAAATACAAGTATGAACCAACTAAATGTTGAACTCCAAATAACTGTGGACCAACTAAATGAAAAAGCACAATCACAGGGCTTCTCTTTCTCGAACCAGAAAACCAAACTTATTCACTTCACATAACGAACCGGATATCTACTTAAATGGAAATCGAGTAATTAATTCACAGTCTATAAAACTACTGGGAGTAACGCTTGATAAAGGACTATATTGGGGAGAACATATTAATGAACTAAATGTAAAATGCCAAAAAACCCTTAATATAATGAGATGTATCTGTGGAATAAAATGGGGTGCTATCAGAGAAATATTACTTACTATGTACAAAACCCTAATTTTATCAAAAACTGATTACGCTAGTGTGGTGTACAGCTCTGCAAGACCATCAAAATTGAAGGTGTTAGATAAAATACAAAATGTAGCATCACGTTTGGCTACGGGGGCACTTCAAAACCGGCACGATCACGCTTTGCCGACCTAGTGGAAAAACATAATATTGTCATGGATAATATTATAAAAGATACTCTGAGTATTCCATCCTGGTTACTAAAAACACCCATACTGGAACAAAGAAGCGACCACTAGTTCAACATACCGAACACTCCTACGCCAAGAAATGCAAAAATATAACGGCTGGTCTATTATATATACCGACGGATCAAAAACTACCTCAGGTGTCGGTTCTGCTTTCGTACATAATAATGAGTCACACACATGGACACTAAACCCAATTTGCAGCGTATACACAGCCGACCTATACGCACTATGGCAGTCACTACTCTACATATCAATGAACCAAACAAAAAACTGGCTCATATATACAGATTCTTTGGGCTCACTTAATGCCTTCAAAAATCCATTTACTGAGAATATTCTGGTGAAACAAATACTAGAACTCATTTCTCACATTACTGCAACAGGCAAATATGTTAATTTCATATGTATACCAAGCCACGTTGGAATTGAAGGCAACGAAGTAGCAGACGATAGTGCAAAATCAGCAGCCTCTGGAATTGTAGAAGATATACCAATCCCTCTTGAAGAGGTAATTAAAAATATAAAATTAACACTTTACGAGAAGTGGCAAGAAGAATGGAACTCATACAAAGGTTACTTAAAAAAATGGAAACAAAGTACAAAGAAGTGGACGTACCCAACGTACTTCAACCGCAGAGAACAGGTGGTTTTATGAAGGCTTCGCTTAGGTCACACTCGCCTTACGCACATTCACCTTCTAACGAACTTAAGGCCCCCCCGATGCACCTGTAACACTAAACTGAGTGTAGAACATATTTTTACCTGCTCACAATATTTATTTGCCAGAAATCTACTGTTCACCACCAAGAGAATACCACTGGGAAATGATAATGCTGACAATATCCTGAAATATGTAAAATTAATTAATTTGTTTTTTAAAATTTAAAAATTAACTAGGTAATACTTACCTTGTCTCATATCGTGGTGAAGAGAACCAAAACAAAATAATATAAAGAAATCCACATGACCGGCAGCCAAATAACCTATGCAGTTGGCGCTGCCAAAAAAAAGAAAAAAAAATAATAATAATAATAAAATTATTCGTCAACAGCTAGCTCTCAAAAACGGACTAATTCAAACAGCTGCGGCATATTGCAAATACCGACCTCTAGCAGTCTTGGAAACAGATAGTGCGGTATTGTATAGGGACAGGCCTATAACAATATATTTGTGTATTATTGAAGAGATCTCGAGATTTTTTCCATTAAAATATAAACCTATTAATATTTAAATACATTTAGTTTCCCGCTATATCTCATAGTTCTTGGTTCCAGACGTGAGATGCCGTGAATATCGCTTTGGTGTCGAGGTTATAATGACAGTTTCCGATCTATCTCAGTATATATATATATCTCTAATCTATGGATATGAAAACGTATTCAAATCAAAATAATTGACACAGAACAATACATCTTCACAGAACAATCGAATTTTTGTGCATTATACAACGTTGCCAGATTGGTTTGTTGATCTAATCGTGATTTAATAAATCGCGATCAACTCGAACGAGTTGATACATGCTGAAACGGGAAATAGTATTAAGTCGGCTTGACTATTAAGTAGGGTTTTAAAATTTATTGTAAAAAGTAACAATTAAGTAATTGATTAAGTCCAAGCGTTATTCTTCTTTTTAGGCCATCTAAATTGACGGGATAGTTTTAAAAACAATATTTTTGATATTAATTAGGTAGTGTTAAGCCCAGACCAAGTGTTATTATGTCAATAACCGAGAATTTTAATGAAATTTTTATTAAACGATTTTTTGAACTCCATTTCAGTTGTTTGTTAGTAATTTAATGAAGCCAGCTGTCATTGATATAAAAGTTAGTTTTTAAAAATCAATTGTTCTATTGACCCGTTTTTTCTTAAATTATCTTAATACGATGGACTTTCACAAAGGATTGGGACAATACATTTCAATACTGTATTAAATAAATTTGAGTTTGATATTGTTTTGTTATTATTTGTAGTTGTGATATACCGTTGTCGAGAAATGGCAGACAACTGTGGAATATGTTTAACCCTGGAAGAAAAATATGATTGTGGTTGGTGTCAAACTTCAGATCGATGTGAAGTAAAGGATCAGTGTGATACAGGATCTGCTGTTTGGTTGAATAGAAAAGAAACATGTCCAAATCTGGAAATAACATCATTTAGTCCAGAATTGGGGCCTTGGGAAGGTGGTACAAATATAACCATTCAAGGTATTAATCTTGGTAAAACCTTTCAGGATATAAATTCCGGAATTAGTATTGCTGGGATATATTGCCAACCTTATGAATATCTTTATATTGAAACTAAGCAGATTGTTTGTCAGGTAAGTTATATATATATATATATTATGTTGATACTGCTACTAAACAATCCATATTTCAAAAAATTTTCCAGAAGATTTAGATTAAAAGATTCTTACGATTTATTTTTATTTTTAATTGCAGGTTGACAGTCCGGGAACAAAAGAACCCTTTAAAGGTCCCGTGGCTATAAAAGTTGAAGATTATCGTGGCATATCTAAAATACAATATAGTTTTGTGAATCCCAATATAATCGACATCTCCCCCAGGTGTGGTCCGAAATCTGGGGGAACACTAGTACAAATTACAGGCGAATATATGAATGCAGGGAGTAATATTCAAGCTTTCTTGGGTGATCTTCCATGTAGAATTTTTTCGTAAGTAGCAATTATAAACTAAAACTAATTTTTATATTCTAGATGAGTTATTAGACTCGTTAACTTATTTTTTTATGAGAAGAGCTCGTTGGGATCAGTATATCATTGTAGCCATCAGTAGGTACATCATTGGTAGTCAATTATAATAGGCAGTCAATGAATAGTGAGTGAAAAAGAAACAGCCATTTAACAGTTCTAGCGCTGATTAGGAGTATAATTAATGAAAGTGTGCAATTAAATAGAATTTTCCGATTATATTTAAACGTAACGGGTATTCACCATTAAAAAAAATTAAAAAAAGAACTGTAATAACACACAAAAACACTAAACTGTACCCACTAATCAATTGGGAAACACAAATACCTATATCCCAGAATAAAACTAACAAACAAACGCCTATCAACGCCGACAATCCTTCCAGGGCTCTGATTCTAAGTGACAATTTCGACCGTCATGGCAGAGTCGAAATGCGACTGTGCGCACCTAGCGTAGCTATTGCGAAGTGAGCAACAAGTCGAAATGAGAATACGGCACATTATTGTGACGTCACTGTTACCAAGTCATAGCATTATATCTTAGACTAGGAAAGAGAGAGGATGGCGCATGGCAATGAAAACCTTATGCGTGTGAGTGAAGCCAAGTTTCAAACGTTTGACATATGTTTGGTGGTAAACAAATTTGGAAAGTCGAATTGTATTTTTTAGTTTTTTTATTAGTTTTCACCTTTTTTAATTACCTGAATAGACATTTTAAAATGGTTAATTGTGCAGTTTATTAGTGCAACAGTCAGAGTGCTAAAAAAGAGGAAGGAATTTCAATTCATAGGTAAAAAGTATTTTAAAACTATTTCCTTGAAATTTATGTTTATTAATATTACAGCTTTCAGGTAATAGATGTTTAACTAAATCACATATGTTATGTATGATAACTTAAATTAATAGTACATACATTTTGAAAATTGTTTTCATTTAATTTTAAAGATTATTTTTCAATTAATTGTTATTATTTTCTCATAGATGTAATAGTTTTGCAGTGTCGTGGAACAAAAACATATAAACAATTAAATGAAAAATAATCTTTAAAACTGAATGAAAACAATTTTTAAAATATATGTACAATTAATTTAAGTTATCATACATAACATATGTGATTTAGTTAAACATCTATTACCTGAAAGCTGTAATATTAATGGAAATAAATTTCAAGGAAATAGTTGTAAAATACTTCTTACTTTATGAAATGAAATTCCTTGCTCTTTTTTAGCACTCTGACTGTTGCACTTATAAACTGCATAATTAACCATTTTCAAATGTCTATTCAGGTAATTAAAAAAGGTGAAAATTAATAAAAAAACTAAAAAAATACAATTCGACGTTCCAAATTGGTTTACCACCAAACATATGTCAAACGTTTGAAACTTGGCTTCAATCACACGCATAAGGTTTTCATTGCCATGCGCTGTCCTCTCTCTTTCCTAGTCTAAGAGAAAGCCTAATTGTAGATTAGATTACGTTAGTTTAGGTTAGAGTTTTTGACATTATAGTGCTATATAAACTCATTATTATAATTAAGGAATAGTTTAAGTTATATTTAAAGAAGTTTTATTTTGTTCTAAGGTAAGAAAAAATTAAAATAATATTACTTAACCTCAAAAGCAAACTTTATTATATAAAACAATACGACAATACGATTAAATACGACTCGAAATATTATTTAACGATAATAATGTTTCTTTTTAGCACTATAATAACTCATAAACAAAAAAATACATGAAAATAAATAATACAAAAATCTTCAATGCAACTAACTTAACTACAATAAGGCAAAAGTTTGCTTGGATATAATGGCGACAGTGACGTTTCTAATGACTTTTAGCAATTCGCGAAAATTTTTCCGATAGTTGGCGCTGCAGTAACTGTCAGTGAAATTGGGAAAACGTTAACATCAGCTATTTGATTCAATGTTAATTCAACCTTATCTATTTTGAATTTTGTGTGATCGTTAGTGAAAGATGGTACGTGTGGTACTTAACTTATTCTAAAACACTGCTAACAAATAGCATGCAAACAAATGGATAATGGATTTATTTTCCCCATTCCATTAGTTCAGATAAAGGGCGTACCCTTTGCTCGTTTTCGCCAATTACATTATATCTGTTTTTGAGGTTACCCGTCAGTTTAGTTAGCATAATTATGTTATATATATAAGAATTTTTATTATTTTTTCTACACCTATGGAATAATATGTTTAATAATAATCATTGTATTACCCAAATTAATAAATATTAACTAATGCAAATTTATGTAAAATGGTTTATTTGAATAAATTTAATTTAATCTGGTTCTTAATTATTCCATAAGAGTAGAAAAAGTATAGTATTATACTCGCGATTATGGCCATTATTAATTCGGGTGATTGAGCCACTCGCCTTCGGCTCGTGGGTTCAATCTTCACCCTCGTGAATAATGGCCTACATAATCGCTCGTTTAATAATATACTATTATATTACTTACACAATATACATTTTACTTATATTAAGTTGACATAAACATCACAAATAACAAAAACAAATCTATTAATAAATAATTCCAACACCCGCCTTCAAATATTAATTTGGAGTTATTTAAATTATTATTTGGCATAAAACTGTTAATATAAAATTAAGTAGAATCGTAATAATTTCATCAAAGAAAGAGTTTAACATCAAAATAATTAAAGAATGCCTATTAAATTTCTAAACTTTGTGAATTTAACGTTACACAAGGGTTTTGTAAAAATGTCAGCCACATTTTCTTCCGTTGGAACATAATCAACTTGCACGTCACCATTTCCCACATGATCACGTATGAAATAAAATTTAATGTCTATATGCTTGGTTCTTCGTGTATTTTCGTGGTTTTTTATCATGGAGATCCCACTTTGGTTGTCCCTAAACATTATAGGGATTGGTATTTTTCCAATAAAATCAGCTGCTAAATTTTGTGGATATAATAATTCGGCAACACCTGTGGCGGCTGATACGTACTCGCTCTCGGCAGAAGAAAGAGCAATTGTTTGCTGTTTCTTTGAGCTCCATGATATTAAGTTTCCATGATGTAAAACTACCAGTCCGCTCACACTTTTCCGGTCATTTCTGTCAGCATCCACAAATGCTATAATACTTTCTTGAACATTTTTCATAAAAGTAAGTTTCAGATGCTTAGTTTGCTTAATATACTTCAGAATTAGTTTGGCTCCTTTCCACATAGAGTTTGTGGGTATATTTAAAAATCTTCCTAGTGCTGAATGCTATATCAGGGCGACTTGTAGTTGATAGATATGTAAGAGAGCCAATGAGTTCACGATAGGGACAATTTTCAATAATTCTTTTTCTTCAAACTGTATAATATTCGTTTCCATAGCAGTGTTAACACCTCTACAATCTTGCATATTAAAACGTTTTAGAATTTTGTCTATCATCATTTCTTCATTACTAAATTTTATTTCATTTAGACTTCTTGTAATTTTCACACCTAAAAATGTTTGTAGTTCTCCTAAAATGTTTGCTCTAAATTCTTTTTGCAGTAAGTTTACCATTTCTGTAACCTTTTCTTGATTTCCCATAATTAATATGTCATCAACCCAAATGACCATGTAGATGTCTTTTTCTACATAGAGACAAGCATCGATCTTTTAAGTCTTTAAGTCCATTTTGAATAACAAAACCATTAAAGCAATCGTTCCAAGCTCGTGGAGCTTCCTTTAGTCCATACAGAGATTTTTTTAATTTAAGAACTTTTCTTTTATCATAGTTTAACCCTTCAGGAATTTTTATATAAATATATGTTTTTAATTTTCCATTTAGAAAGGCTGAGTTATTTTGAGATCATTTTGTAAAGCATGATTTATAAACATCTTTATTGTTGGTAATTTTGCAACAATGTATATTTAGATGATATCAATGTTTTTTCCACTTCATTACAAGAACATGTTGATTGAAGAAAATTTTTGAAAAATTTTTACATACTGAAGTTGCATATTTAGTTCATGTTATAACTAAAGATGGAGTAAAACCAAACCCAGATAAAATCAAAAACAAATTAAATCATGTTTAGGATTAGCTGCTTATTATAGAAAATGTATTAATAATTTTGAAAAAATTTCTAAACCCTAAACTAATTCATCAAAAAAGAATGCTAGTCATCCATACACCAGAATTTGTAAAATCATCCAATCATTTAAAAGAAGTAAAATGCTCCAATATTAAAATATCCTGATCTTTCGAAACCATTTATATTGACCACTGATGCTTCTAATGTTGCGCTAGGAGCAGTATTAGAGAAATAAAGCAATTCTAAAAATTTATCACGTATCCTTATCCGTATACGTAACGTAAAGGAGATACGTAACTATGCAAAAAGAAGCATAAAGCAAATGCGTTTGTAACGTAACGTAACCATTCATGTGTTTTAATTTTTTACTTTAAAAATATAGCCCCGATATCTACCTTAACAAAATAATGTCGTCATTGCCACTGTAAAATAATCTTTTTCTTTTTAAATGCATTATCGCATATCACAGAAATGTTTTTTATGATTGATGAACAGAAAATAAGGTTATGATTTTTGAGCATACAACATCACTTTTATCGCTTATTGAAAAACGCGATCACGGAACACAATAATGTGATACGTTACGTTAGATACGTGTGACGGATTGATACGTTTCACGTAACGTAACGAAACCCACGTACCTATCGCTTCTGCACATGCGCATCGCGATACGTATACGAATACGTAGTGATTTTTAGAACTGCTTTAAGTCCCTATTATCTCAAGGAACTCCTCCTAATGATCACCCTGTAGCTAACGCATCTAGAACATTAAATAACACCTAACAAAAATATTCTACTATTGAAAAAGAAATTTTAGGCATGGTATGGGCATGTAAAACTTTTAGACCTTATTTGTACGGTAGAAAATTCACAATTCAAATAGATCACAGACCTTTAGTTACAATAGTATATTAAACAACGCATTTCATATGGAATTTTGTTATGAAGCGAGTTCAAGTTTAAAAAACGAATCGCGAAGCGATCAGTTTTTTAAAGAACGAGTGTCACAACAGCCATATGAAATAAGTTGTTTACAATATTTTTTATATTTTGCCATTTTATCATTTTTTAAGTAAATTTATTATTTTTATGTAATTACCAAAATTTTGATTTCAAAAAGTATGTCGGTAGCACTGTGTAATTTATAACATTTGACAGTATTGACATTTAAATGATGAAATGCTAATGTTTTAAAATATTTTAAAATGAATAATACACAAGAACAATATATTATATAAGTAAAAAAAGATATTCATATTCACTAATACTTTCTTAAAGAACAATATAAAATTAATAACTTGCTATTAGCCACAAGTGTCATTGTCAATAGTCTTGCCATTACATACTTTACTCATGTCGCCAACCATTTAAAACACAAATTTGCATGTGTAAAAGTTACATTATTAAAATATAAAAAATTAGTTGTAAACCCGGAAAAAATACTATTGCAGATCCAGTAGAATTGAATTAAATACCTACATTTGAGACGGCATCGCGAATTAATAATGTAGGTGACATTGATTTTGATATAAATGAATTTTTAAGGTTTTGATGAATTGCAAGAATTAAATAACCATCATCACCAGAACAATGCTTAAATATTTTAAATGAAATTATAAATAACAAACCTTACCAAATTATAGTAGAAAAATCTCATTATTCCCCATATTTTAAGAGAAATTTAGAAATAGATGGAAATAAAATTGTTAAAGTAACTTTACCAGACGATCCGAAAATAATGATTAGATTTTTAAAAGAAATGCTTGTAATATATTTATTTTTTATCCCCAAATTAAGAAATACATTTCAAGAAGTATGTAGAAAATAATTTAGTAAATTAAAATTATTAGAATGTACTAAGTTAATTAATAATGTTATGTCCGATGAAAGAATTGAATTAATAAAATATAAACATGAAGGTAAAACCAATCACTGCAATTAATGAAACTATTCAATTTTTAAAAAATAATTATTATTGGAAATCACTGAAAAAAGATGTAACTAAATATATTAATGATTGTGAAATTTGCCAAAAAAACAAATATAATAGAAAACCGATAGCTGAACCACTAATTTTAACTAATACACCCTTTAAACAGTTTTAAATAATACATATTGACACTTATAAAGATGGAAATCATAAATTTTTAACTACTTATATTAGATACATTTTCAAAGTAGGGTCAAGCATTACCTTATTTTGGCACTGCTGTGTCAGCCTACCAACAATTGGTACAATTTTTTACATATTTCGGTATACCAGAACAAATAGTAGCGGATAACGCGGACAGTTTAAAAATTATATATTAAAAGAATTATTAAAAGCTCATGATATTAAAATACATTTTACTACACCGTATCATCATGAATCAAATTCCCCTGTAGAACGATTTCATTCAACAATTAAAGAGGATTTTAAAAGAAACACAAAATAGTGATATTTCTTTAATGCCATATGCGAGTATTGCTTATAACAGTACAATTCAACAATCGGATTTACCGCCTTTGAATTAGTGTCAGAACATGCTGTTCTGTAAAGATCTCTTGTCAATATTGCCATCAGCGGCTTACACACAATTTGTTAATTCTCATAAAGAAAATACTCAATCATTATATTCAGCAGTTAAAGAAAAATCATTAAAACAAAAACACAAAGTAACTGATAAAATTAATCAGAATAGAATAAATAGAAACCCTCCGATTAGTTCAACAGTATATGAAAAATTAGAAAATAGGATAGAAAAACAAAAGAATAAATTTGATGGTCCATAACGAAAATATTAGAAAACGGTAAAATTGAAATTGAAAATCCTCAAACTAAAAATAATTCCTCTAATTGCAGATATTTGTTCAGTTGTTTCGGAATCTAAAGAATAAATCATTTAATTAAATAAATTCAATTATATGATAATACAGTTTAGAGCTCAATCTTGACATGAATACAAAATATTTAATTAAATTCAAACATATTTATTATTTTAAATTTATATACTATTACTATGTTAAACAGTTTATGATATGTTAAAGAAAATTTAAGTTACTATATATTTTACAAAAATAAATACTTTGCATACATTTTATTATTAATTTATTTGTTGCAAGCAATTAAAAATGTAATTTTGAATTATCATTCTAAAATAATATTTAATTTTAAAATGCCAGTATTTTAAAAATGTATCATTTCTTAATTCCTTTAAACCAATCCAGTGATTTAACCCTTCCTTTTACTCACAGAAGATAATTGTCGGACTATGTAATTTTGAATAAATTTCAAAACATTTTCAATAGTGCTAAAGACATTTTATAATTAAAGACAATTTAGTTTGAATATTTAATTTTACTAAATTTATGAACTTTTGTAAGTGAAAATTAAGAAATTTAAAAATAACATGGAAGAAGGAAGATGGATAGTTTAAGAAAAAGATCCTTTAAGAAGATATAAAGATTGCAGAAGCTCAAGAAATCGCTTCTTTCTAAGGAGGGAGAAGTAACAGTCTTAGAAGAATAGAATATATTTTAATTTAAAACACAATAACGTTTTTGCTTATTTTACTTAGTTAAAAAGCTTGTTTTATTTTATTTAGTAAAAAGACCTTATGTGAATTTAACCATTCTGTTTACAATATTTTTCATTGTTTTTATTAATTTAGATGTTTGTAAACAAGATTATTTATATAATTATTATAAGTCAAATTTTGCGTTGCAAAATATTCTTGATTTTTGATTATTGATTTTTGGTTCATTATTGAACTATTAAAAAGTTTAAGATTATAAAGATTATTATTGAAGATTATTGTATTTCCGTCAAATAGATAATAAAGTTACCTATATCGTGAAAAGAACTGTACAACCTACCTGCGTCGTTTGCGAATTCTGTCTCCTTTTTTATAGCTACTTTTGTAATATTTGCAGGAAAAAAAAACAAATGGGATGTTTGTATTGTGTCCTATTTTCATTAAAAATAATAGTAATGGTGTACTATTTCATTTTTAGTGTCGATCAAAATCAAGCAATATGCATAACGAGTCCATCTGAAAGTACTACGAAAAGAAAGTTAAGAATGAAATTCGATAAAGGCGAAAGATTTTTAGACAACGTAATATTTGAATACGTCGATGATCCTGTAATCGAATCTGTGGAATCTGGTAAATCTAGTCTAATTAAAGTACCAAGAGGCATACCAGCAGGGGGAATAAAAATTTCAGTAACTGGTAAAAACCTGACTTTTATGCAAAAACCTCAAATGTATGTTATTTACGAAAAAAAAATGTTTATTAGTGTAAGTATTTATCAATTTTAATTATAATCAATTATTCTGTTTATATCTTGGTATGCATATTTCGTTTTTACTGTTTATTGAAGATGTACACTCAAGAATGGGAACAAAATATATTTTTAAAAGTAGTTTTCAATAATTTGACAAAGTTCTTTTTAATTTCTATTTAATTCATTTAACATTTACTGCACGACTCCTATTCAGTTTTATTTTATACAAAAAAATGACTAATAACATACCTAACACTTTTTAAATATCTCTCAGTTTATTTTATTGCATAAAACTGTTTTTAGTGATAGGAAATATATTAATCGTTTTTAGTACCTCTCAAATTTAAAATTATTAATTGTTTACGACAATCGAATTTAATTTATTTTAGCATCTAAAGACAAACCTTAGACCATAGTGGTCTTGTACTATTTTTTTAATTTAATAACTATCCTGTAAAATAAATTTATTAATATATATCATGTTCTGTTAAGGAAAATTGTTAATTTTATGGTGGGCAGTAGCAACTATTTAATTATTAATAATTTAAAAATGCAACAAGAACTCTTAAGCTACATTTCTTTTAATTTATCAAGTTGTGCTTACGGCATTACGAAATTACCGATTTTTTATTAGGCCAAATGAAGTTTAATATCTTACATTACTAATACTGGAAAAGTAGTATTTTGGGGCACGCTATTGCGGTTGAAAAGGAGCCGTTTGGCCATTTAAGTGCGCAAATTATACTTGGCACTCGTAAATTAAGTCACTCTTTGATATTAGAAGCGTCGGCAACTGGGTAATCGACAACTTGTCCCACTTGTAGCACTATACACACAATATAATATATCTTATAAATTTGTCATAATTTCTTATCTAATAACATAAAACACAGTTGTTGGTCTTAGTATTTTACTAGGATGCTGGTATTTGGGAGGTTCGCGGGACATTAAATCAAATGGGCAGCTATCATACGAAATGCTCTCTTTTGACATATGATAAAGTGAAATGTTTAATGAAGCGTTTTCGGCTGGGTGCTCTGGGTCGCTCTCAGAGTGCTCCGAGAATGTTCGGTTGGCCTGATTGGTCACCGAGCATGGTGGATTTTCTTGTTCGGCTGATCGACTGGATCGCTCTCGGAGTTGATCTGAAATCGATGGTCAGATCAACAGATGCAGAACAAATATGGCGGGTAGTGTTCAAAAATAGCGAAGAGTTTTTGTTGCTTATGAATTTTTTATCGTCTTCAGAAAATAGTGACGATAAGTTGGGTTTCCTTATTTTCAAAGAAAGGTGGAAAATTAGAAAATTTTATAGGTACTAGGTACCTACATTTTATATTCTGTAAAACTAAATTTTGACCATTTCTGAGCGGTTCTCCCACACTTTCGTAAAGTTTACCAATTTTCCATTTTTAATATTTTGAAATTTATCACAGTTATCCAAAAGTAAATCGAATCAACTCTTGTTCGGGTGAATGACGTTCTGTTACAGAACTGTGTCACTCTTTTTCCGAGCCACATAGATTTTCGATCAATCTGGGAACGATTTCAGATCATTTCACCCGAAAACGCTTTTACTTACATTCTTTACCTCTTATTTTAAACAGCGGATGCAATTCGTTACTTATCAAGATAAAGTATCGAAAGGTTTTTTGAC
Source organism: Ophraella communa (assembly GCA_035357415.1). NCBI lineage: Eukaryota > Metazoa > Arthropoda > Insecta > Coleoptera > Chrysomelidae > Ophraella > Ophraella communa. Next base: position 32,219,646 of record CM068995.1, on the reverse strand, counting down.
AGCTTATGGGGTTCCACAAGGATCAAACCTTGGTCCATTCCTATTTCTAATCTTTATAAATGATTTGCCAGCTTGTGTATCATCTCACTCACTACTCTATGCAGATGCAAAATATTCAAAAAGATAGATGACCTAAATGACTATCTTTAAATGAAATAAATAAGTGGTCGATTTTTAACAAATTACTGTTCAACATAAGTCATAAATATTCATAAGTTTATTTATAATATGGGTTATGAGGTTTTAGAAAGGGTTACTAAGTTTACCTATCTCGGTATAATATTTCAGACTAATTTCAAGTTTACTGAGCACATAACAAAGGTCTCAAGTGAAGTACGTAAATTGTTAGGTTTTATTAAGCGGACTACTTATCAGTTTTGGGATATACGTACCATCAAGACGTTAAACTTTTCAAAAGTTCGTTCTAAGCTAGAATATGCGTGTGTTGTCTGGGGTCCCCAAAAAAATAACCTGATTTAAATGTTGGAAACAATAAAAAATTATTTCATTAAATCCTGATTTCGCTGCTTATTCTCCTCTTAGGTTTAAATTTAAAATTCCACTCTAAGAAAATAGAAGAAAAAATCAAAAATTTTGTTTTTACACAAACTAATAAATGGCTGTAACTCTTCTGAATTAATATTAAGTGAAATTTACTTCTACACTTCTTTGCATAGTACAAGACCCAACAAAGTACTTTTCAGAAATAATCAAATAGGACCACTCTATCATATTATGATTTCTTTATACAGTGTGGAAACCACTTATGGAATAATATTATTTGTGGGGTAAGTTTAGAAGATTATAAAAAAGTCAGTTACCCGTCAACTTTGAAATTCAAATGTGAGCTTTTTAAACATAAATTTAAATGTACAGGGTGATACACGCAAGTCTGGCATCGTTCATGATCTTTATATTTACCGAAACACCCTGTATATTTTTATTATTTTAAAAGCTCCTTAACAATACAATCTCAACGAACTATACAAGCTACAAAAACGGGACCAATAATATGATCACCTATGATACCTGCCGAAACGTTCAACTTTTGATGATACTGAGTATGTGTCTCACGCATCCAATGAGGATTCTCCTCTGATCAATATCTACAGATTTGTCTATTTATTTCCCCGTTCAATGTGAATGTTGATTCATCGGAAAAAATAATTGTACCAACAGCTATTTCATTTATGTTCAATTTATTCATAATTCATTTTCAAAAATTCATTCTACGATCTGGATCGTCTTCTATTAGTTCTTGCACAAAAGTCAATTTATATAGATGAAGTTTTTCTTTGTGGAAACACCTTAAGACAGTTGTGTGACTCATATTATTTTGACGAGAAATTTGAAGTGAACTTGACGTTGGATTCTCCACGACACTTAATATCTACTTTCACATCATCATCAACGAAGTGCAGTTTTCTCATCATCATCAACGAAGTGCAGTTTCCTCTTTAATGGTTTGATATGTCCAAGTTCTCTGAATTGTGCATGAATTTTAGACACAGTACCTTGTGAAATATTAGGCAATTGAGAATACCTCCGATTAAATAAATTTGCCACTTCAACTTGACTTCTACAATGATCGCCTTCAGTTAAATATTTCATTATTACTTCGCAAAATATTAGTTTTTGATTAAGAATTTTCAACTACGATATTTAAATATCAACACATCAACAACTAACAGACATTATTTACCGATTTAGTTGAATTATGTTGGCATAGTTATCTATACAGTTTTTACCTATTCGTGATAAAAAATGTTAACAACACCTAAAATATTGATACTTAGTTTATTTTATTCCATACGTGGTTTCTACACTGTATAACACATACATTAGAGACTTTGAAATTGATCATATTTTAAATAGTACAATTAGTAATGCTGTGATCCTGCTTTTTTTACTTTATATCAATTAATTTTGTAATGAAACATGTAAAAAGGACTTAGCCTGCCTGCCATATTGACAAAACATTAAAATAAAATAGGTATATAGCAGTCCGAAAGCTAGCATCCCAACACAAATCAAGTCATATCCTACTGGAAGTGGGACGCCAGCATCCTAATATAATATGCCCATTAGTATACTACAATTATTATCTTATGTTTTGTTGAAATATTTGAAAAACATATACATTTTTTAGGAATGTACTGTTTTAAGCAATACAAGTATGGTTTGCCTTAGCCCAGTTATTGATGTAGCTGAAGATATCAAATTAGACGCTGATAAACCATTGAAATTAGAATATGGATTTCGTATGAACAATGTAACCGACACCGACGTCCAAAATGTATTGCTTAACAAAAAATTTAATCAATTTCTATTATATCCCAATCCCATTTTTATTCCATTTGAAAAAGAAGTAAAATATTACAAATCAGATTATCTGAATATTGACGTAAGTATAATTTTATTATATATGTATATATAAAATATTTTTGATCTGATGAAAACCCAGAAAGAAATAGATACCAGATCTGGGGATGTAGCCAGGATACCGGCCAAAGGTAAGTAAAACTATTTGTCAATTATCGAGCTTTCGAATTTATTTTAAATTCTTCTTCAGTATACTATGAATCAAAAATTAACATTAGTAGTTTTAAAACTAAGTTAAAAAGGACTTACTTAACAGAAGTTTGAGTAAACTGCGATGTAAAACTAACATTATCAAAAATAAAAACACAGCGCAATCATTTCAGGATAATACAATTAAAACATCACAATTAAACACAATTCTAAAGACAATACTCCATGTAAACCAAGAAGTGTAATAAAACTATCAATAAATATAACATTTTAAACTGGTAAAAATATCTTTTATATTTATCACCATAATAGATAAACCTGGAGAAACACTTCGTCTTAGGTGAATCTAAAAAGCGATACGTTGACAATTATAATCTGTTTTATATAAAAAAAGGAAACAAAACAAATTAAATAATAAAATTAATCGATTCTCAACAGCTATCAAGTTGAAACCAATTAGTAAACCTTCACTGAAAAGGACATCAATTATTAAAATAGAAGAAAACATTTGCCAACAGGCAGTTGGTAAATTAATTTTATATTCATATTGTATCCGAAAAGCTTGTCAATAGGTATTACATCGATTTGGTCAATTTCACTGATATTAAATCAATTATTAAAAACGAAAAGACGGTGTGACGACAAAAAAATTTACTGCACATACAAAATTATATTGAGTAATCAATCAATATTAGGTAAAGATGAGGTTCCAATATGTCTGTGGGTTCCATTCTCTAAACTAAGGATGTAACTATAAATAAAAATAAGGTTTTGTATGTATGTCAGACTTTTTGTTAATATTATGTAAAGTTTTATTAATGTAAATCATCTCAAGAAAGATTCTTTTAGTGTAGTTGCGTTTTTGTTAAAGAATTTTTATATTTGTGTGTGTGTGCTTAGTTTTCATATGTTCCGCCAAGCCACAAGTTGATTTCTTAAGTTTGATTTCATTTTTATAAGATGATAATCTGACCGAAAGTTGTCTGTTAATCTAACCAATATATTTTTTTTGGCAATTGTCACAGGTGAGATCGTAAACCACGTTTGAATTTTCCAAAGAACTGAATTCGGTTTTAGTTCTAGTAGTTATTGTCACAACGTCTTTTCGTTTTTAATAATTTATTTAATGTCAGTGGAATTGACCAAATCGATGTAATACGTGTTGACAAGCTTTTCGGCTACAACATGAATATAAATAGTTTTGTAAGGTTAATTTACCAACTGCCTGTTTGCAAATGTTTTATTCTTTTTTAATAAGTGAGTCAATTAATTTGATTTTTTAATTTATTTTGTTTCCTTTTTTATTTAAAACAGATTATAATTATCAACGTATCGCTTTTTAGATTTACCTGAAACGAAGGTTTCTCTATTATGTTGATAAATATAAAATATTATTTTACCAGTTTTAAAATGTTTTATTTGTTATTGATTTTATTCCACTTCTTCGTTTACAGGGAGTATTGTCTTTAAAATTCTTTTTAATTGTATTGTCCTGAAATTATTGCGCTGTGTTTTGATTCTTGGTAATGTTAGTTTTACATGGCAGCTTACTCAAACTTTCGTTAAGTAGGTACGTCTTTTTTTAACTTAGTTTTTACAATACTTATGTTCATTTTTGATTCTTGCTATCCTGAAGAAGAATTTAAAATAAATTCGAAAGCTCGATAATTGACAAATAGTTTTACTTACCTTTGGCCAGTATCCTGACTACATCCCCAGATCTGGTATCTGTTTCTTTCAGGGTTTTTATCAGATAAAAATATTTTTGATATTTTTTAGTTATTTTTTCAATTATACAGGGTATACCAACTTTATGACAACGTTCGGTATATGGGTTGTGTTAGGAGATATCAAAAAATGTTATTAACAAAAATAGTAGATGTCTTTAGGGTCCATATTTTGAAATTACCTTAAACTGTACAGAGTGTTGTATAACTCCGTTACAAACCAAACATATGATTTTTTAAATTGGAACCCCTGTATATTATCCGAATTCGGACTGCTCACATTTTTTTGAAGATTTTGATATAAGGTTTTTATACGTTATACAGAGTCTTTCAGAAATTATGGATACGTTTGTGTGAAATTCATAGGTAAATCAACGCTCTGTATCTTATTGTACGTTGAAAAATATATTGCCTAACAGAGTTTCGCAAAAGCCGAGCAAGACTCTTCAATCAATTCTGCTCTTAATAACTCTTTAATTTGGTATTCTATTTCTTCTTGATCTGGTATCGAACAACGGTATGGTCTTTTGGATACAAATTTATGTTCCATGAGTTTTATATGTGCTTCGTGGTTTTTACTTTACCTACGTCAAATTTATTTTTAGGAAAAACCGTTTTAAATTTATCGATTAATTTTTGAATATGGAATTTTTTTCTTCCGATAGATGATTTAATTTTGCGTCAAATTCTTCAAAAGGGATGCCTTCATTAAAATTTACCAAATGTTCGTTGTTTACTGTATTATTGTCAATTTGATTAATTTCCTTTTCTTTAGTTTCCAAATTTACTTTCTGATAAATTTTTAAATCGTATTCTTGTTTCAAGCAGAAGTTCTTGATTGTATCGAGACCTAGTAGAATATCATACTCAAAGTTTTCATCGTCCACAGCAAAAACCTCCACTGTTTTTTCTATTTCATGGATTCTCATTCTTACAGAGACTCTTCCAGAAAAATTTTTCCTGCCAATAATGGTTTTAAAAGTATTTCCATCTTTTTGTACAATCAGACCCATTTTCTCTATAATCTTTGAGTTCAGAAGAGTTACATTTGCACCTGAGTCGTAGATTCCACGTATCTTGTAGTTAAATTGATTGTACTAACCCTTACTTTTTGGAAGTCTATTTTATTAAGGATAATAAAAAACTTTTCGTTTTAACAAAACTTCCAATATTTATTTAAAAATTGTTTTTTAAAAAAGCAATTTTTAAATAAATATTGGAAGTTTTGTTAAAACGAAAAGTTTTTTATTATCCTTAATATCTTGTAGTTATTTAGAAATACTTCTAGCGTTATCAATGGCAATAAAACTAGTTTTTTTGATCATCAATGGTTTCGTTAAGTGCATCTTGAACTGCTATATTATTAACAGTCTTGATATTTGTCGGTCGTTCATTTCCTTTCAGTCTACATAAAGCTTCTGGATGAAATCTTCCTGGGAAACCCTTTGTATCGCAATATGTGCAAGGTTTTTTTTCTGTACTTGTTGTAGTAGATGCCGTAGTTGTATTTTTATGGTTTGCTGCTACCGAATTTAACGTATTTGATTGTGAAATAGTTTGCTTCTTTTTTAATGAACTCTAATTTTCTTAATTGTGCCAACAAATCTTCTATTGTTAAAATATTTATTTTAATTTGTATATATATTGGTAAATCGGTTACTATTAAATCAATTAATATGTCCACCGGAATCAACTAAACTACCGCTATGTAACGAAAAGAATATGCTTCTCTACATTTATTCCAGCCTGTTTCACGAAAACTATCTATTAATTTTTTTTTTCCATACTTCAAATTAAACATCTAAACCTATTGTAATTACTCTTGAAGAAAACCAGTCTTTAGCTATTCCTTTTAAAAATAAACGTACAACTAAAATTTTGTCTTCGTCTGATTTCGTTTTCAAATAACTGCAACCAATTTACAATTGGAAAATTTTTACCATCGAAATCTTCTAACACAAATTCTTCTCTTATAATTTTCTTATTCTTCCTCGATATTGATTCAGGTGATGATATTTCTGTTCTTTTGGTCGATAGTATTTGTTGTAAAAGCGTAGATAATTCTTTTGTTCCTTTTTTGCTGTATCTTCTTCATATCTAGGTGTTGTTGTGGCTTGTAAATAAATTTCTTTGTACACAATATCTCCATCACTATCTGTGTATAATTTAACTATGTCTGGTGGTAAAGTCAACGTGAACGTATAAACTCCACAAGTCTTGATTGAAGATATAACTGTTTTTACTTTTTTAATTTCCCTAAGTTCTGGATGGTTGCTCATATTTTGCAATTCTTCGGGAAATTTATAATAATCTTCATCTCCAATTTTTTTAATTCCTTTCAACTTATAAACAAATCATTTTCTTTTTGCTGCGTCCTCTGAGGTTATATAAAATCGAAATTGGATTTTCTCTGTCATCTTTTTTTCTTTAAATATGTTAGAACTTAAGCTTTTGATTTGTAAGAGTGAATTTTCAAACTCTTTCCTTTTGATACTTGAGTTAGAAAAAACAGTTTGATGCTCTACAAAAAGAGTTTATTTATAGGATATGTGTATAACAAAATATAAATAATACTAACCTACAAAAAGAGAATCAAAAGCGATGCACTTTCTTACAGAATTCTAAAATATTAATATCTGACGTTTATATACAACGATAATAATAATAATAATAATAATAATAATAATAATAATAATAATAATAATAATAATAATAATAATAATAATAATAATAATAATAATAATAATAATAATAATAATAATAATAATAATAATAATAATAATAATAATAATAATAATAATAATAATAATAATAATAATAATCCTGTCAACCACTGGAATCATCCCCAAAGATTTACATCGCAGTCTTCAGATAATTAACATGAATCCATTTCTATATATTCAACTGCAGAAATCAGTTCTTCTTCACACTACAGCAATAGTCAGACGCCACCTTAATTTACAATAGTAAGATTCGGGACTTGTATGTGAATACCGTTCCGAATCAGTAAAAGCCGCATGTATGCGAGATCAAGAAAAATAATAATAATAATAATAATAATAATAATAATAATAATAATAATAATAATAATAATAATAATAATAATAATACATCCGAGATCAGATGTTGACCGACTCTACATACTACATAACTACTTGAAAATAAAGGAAGAAAATGATAATTATCTCGGCATGGTATACAGACAAAACCAAAGAAAAAATGGAAAACAAGAACACAAAAGGAAATACCTGAAACAAATAGAAAACAAAAACCCCACAGAACCTGATACAAAAAGAGTAAAACTAATAAAAGAGAAGCTAAAGGAAAACTTGAAGCAGGAACAACTAACAAACTGAAAAAAGAAAAAGATGCACGGACAAATCGCAATAGAGGTTAAAAAGGAAACCATAAACAGAAAGGAAACATGGAAGTGGCTATCAACCGTAAACATCAAAAGTGAAACCGAGGCGCTTATCACTGCTTGTCAGGAACAAACACTCGCCACAAACTATATGCAAGTGAAAATGATGAAAACCGGCAAAGACCCCAGGTGCAGATTATGCCGGATCCACAATGAGACAATTCATCATGTTGTATCAGGGTGCCCGATACTGGCAAAAAAGGCTTACTTGGAGCGACACAACTTCGTAGCTGCACACCTACACTATAATATATGCAAAGCGTACAGCATACCAGTCGGAGATAAATGGTACGAATATGCTCCAGAACCTGTTTTGGACACCCAAGACGTCACAATCATCTATCCCATCCGATTACAATATTACTGGAAAAGAAGCCGAAAAATATCTCAAATATAAAGATCTTCAAATTGAAACAGAAAGGATGTGGAACATGAAAACCACAGTAGTTCCCATAGTAATCGGAGCCACCGGAGTAATCTCATACAAAACAACAGAAGCAATCAAACAGTTACCCGGTGTGCACAATCTGATGTCCCTACAAAAATCTGTTGTGCTGAGCACATAATCCGCAAAGTGCAATTAAAAAATGGAATATCACCCCAGGTGCAAGGTATGCACTCGGTGTTTCTTCCAAATCAACCGCAGAACCATGACTGTGAGATGATCAGAAATAATAATAATAATAATAATAATAATAATAGAAACAAGTGGAATTGTCAGACGAGTGCTAAATGATAACAACTAAAAACCAGATAGCACAAAAAAGTAGAGAAGAAAAAAAAACGAATATTAATAAAATACTTGTCTTCTTGCATCAAATGCCGAAACAAGTAGCCACTTCCAGATAACCTCTGTAGAACACGAAAATAATAATAATAATAATAATAATAATAATAATAATAATAATAATAATAATAATAATAATAATAATAATAATAATAATAATAATAATAATAATAATAATAATAATAATAATAATAATAATAATAATAATAATAATAATAATAATAATAATAATAATAATAATAATAATAATAATAATAATAATAATAATAATAATTCGAAGGGGAATATTCCAAGGGGACTCACTTAGTCCATTGTGGTTCTGTTTGGCAATGAATCCACTTTCTACCATGCTTAACAACACTAAACTTGGCTTCAATCTTAAGATCAATAAAAATACTAACTGCACCGTCTCCCACCTCCTTTATATGGATGACATCAAAATTTTTGCTTCCAATCAGCAACAAATCCAACATCTTCTGGATGTAACCGAAAGGTTTTCCAGGGATGTACGTATGAAATTTGGATTAGATAAGTGCAGAACCTTAAACATCGAGAAGGGAAAAATTATCAATGGAGATTTGGCGCTCCCTAATGGAGATATAATCGCTGCTATGCAAAATGGGGAAACATACAAATACCTGGGTTTCCAACAGGCCAGATTGTTGGACCAAAAACAGTCCAAGTCCAAAATCAGGGATGAGTTTTCACAAAGGGTAAGTTCCATACTAAAATCTGAATTGAACGCAGGCAACCTAAACCAAGCTATTAATACATATGCCGTACCTGTGTTGACATACTCGTTCGGCATTTTACAATGGATAAAGACCGAATTGAAAGATATTCAGAGAACAACCCGGACTATGATGACAAAGTACAGATGTCACCATCCAACATCGTCAGTGCTTAGAACAACACTACCGAGAAAGGAGGGAGGAAGAGCTTTATGCGACATAATAAATCTACATAACAAACAGATAAATAAATTGCGAGACTTCTTTGTTACCAAATCACTGTCATCGAATTTACATAAATCTGTCATAGAAGCAGATAAGAAATACTCGCCTCTAAATTTAGCAGACCCTAATATGGATTTAGAAATAACAACTGATGTTGAAAAACAAGTAAAATGGGCCCAGAAAGCTCTACATGGTCGACATCATCACGACCTAAACCAACCACACATTGATAAAATTGCATCAAATAGGTGGCTTGCTGACGGTACCTTGTTTCCAGAGACAGAAGGATTTATGATGGCCATTCAGGATCAAGTAATTAGTACTAACAATTACAAAAAATTTGTTATCAGAGACCCAACTATAACATCGGACAAGTGTAGACGGTGCCAACAAACTTCGGAAACCATACAACACATTACATCAGGATGTTCAACCATAGCCAACACGGATTATTTACGTAGGCATAACCAGCTGTGTAATATTATCCACCAGAAACTGGCCAATAAATATGCACTGCTGAATACCTATACACCGTATTACAAGTATAATCCACAGGCAGTGCTCGAGAATGCAGATTTTAGACTCTACTACGATAGGTCCATTATCACCGATAGACAGGTGACGAATAATCGACCCGACATTGTAGTAGTGGATAAGAAAGCTAAATCGGTGCTGTTAGTCGATGTTGCAGTTCCAAACAATAACAATATTTTGGACAAATATAACGAAAAGATAGTAAAGTGGAGGTGGTACCGATCATCGTATCATCAACTGGACTCATCCCCAAAAGTCTTGAATACAGTCTTAAAAAACTCGATCTTCATAAAAACACTTTTATTGACTTGCAAAAAGCGGCAATTTTAAACACATGTCACACTGTTCGGAAATTTTTAAATATGTAAATTTTGAGCCTAATCACATTTGCGTTTACGCTCGGGATAGGTAAATATTACCAGCGAAAGCTGAGTAAGTGCATAAGTCTTATGATAATAATAATAATAATAATAATAAAATTATTCCCCTCTAAATTTAGCAGGTCCTAATGTGGATTTAGAAGTAACAACAGATGCTGAGAAACACGTAAAATGTACTAAAAAGAAGCAACAAAATCACTTATTTGACAACAATGAAAAGCTGTTCTATAGACAACTGAGTAGCGTAGGGACAAACAGCAACGATAATCTCCCAAGTAAGCATGAACTTACTGACTATTGGTCTTCAATATGGTCCAATCCTCAAAAACACTACGAGGGTGCCGAATGGATTCAATCTGAGAAGGATAAGTCAAACATTGCTCCAAAATTTGACAGCTTACACGAGATAATCGCATCAAAATTTACACATATTCTTCAACATCCAGAAGACATTCCAGCCTTTCTTACTCATGGTTTAACTCATATGCTTCCTAAAACAGCTAACACACAGGGCCCCTCACAGTATAGACCAATTCAATCCAACGCTTTACAAGATACTAACATCTTGCATTACTAACCGAATTTATAGGCATGTCGACCAAAATAACATCTTGGCAGAGGAGCAAAAGGGATGTTAACGTGGTCACCAGGGATGCAAAGAACAAATTGTTATTGACTCTGTGATCCTAAGGCAAGCGCAAAAGCAATGTCGCAACATATCGACTGCTTTTGTAGACTACCGTAAGGCATTTGACAGCGTACCACATTCCTGGCTCTTAAGTGTTTTAAACATCTATAAAGTACACCCCACCATAGTTACTTTTCTTGAAACTTCGATGAAGCAATGGCGAACCAGCCTTCAGGTAAACATTAATGGACAGTATATTTAGACTAACGAAATTGTTATTAGCAGGGGAATATTCCAAGGTGACTCACTTAGTCCACTGTGGTTCTGTTTGGCAATGAATCCACTGTCTACCATGCTCAATGACACAAAATATGGCTTCAATCTTAAGACTAATAGAAACACCAACTGCACTGTTTACCATCTTCTTTATATGGATGATATAAAAATTTTTGCTGCTAATCAACAACAAATTCAACATCTTCTGGATATAACCGAAAGGTTCTCCAGTGATATACACATGGAATTTGGTTTAGATAAGTGCAGAACCTTAAACATCGAAAAGGGAAAAATTGTCAATGGAGATGTGGCGCTGCCTAATGGAGATATAATCGCTGCCATGCAGAATGGGGAAACCTATAAATACTTGGGATTTCAACAAGCCAGATTATTAGACCAAAAACAGTCCAAGTCCAAAATCAAGGATCAGTATACACAGAGGGTTAGTTCATTACTAAAATCGGAACTGAACGCAGGAAACCTTCATCGAGCAATTAATACATATGCCGTACCTGTGTTAACTTATTCGTTTGGGATTCTAAGATGGACAAAAACTGAATTGGAAGATATTCAGAGAACAACAAGGACTATGATGACCAAGTACAGATATCACCATCCAATATCGTCGGTATTTAGAACAACATTGCCGAGAAAGGAGGGAGGAAGAGCTCTATGTGACATAATCAATCTACACAATAAGCAGATAAATAAATTACGAGACTTCTTTATTACTAAATCAACATCATCTAATTTACACAAATTTATTGTAGGAGCAGATAAAAATTATTCCCCTCTAAATTTAGCAGGTCCTAATGTGGATTTAGAAGTAACAACAGATGCTGAGAAACACGTAAAATGGGCCCAAAAAGCTCTACATGGTCGACATCATCACGACCTTAACCAACCACACATTGACAAAATAGCATTAAATAGGTGGCTTGCTGACGGTACCTTGTTCCCAGAGACTGAAGGATTTATGATGGCCATTCAGGATCAAGTAATTAATACAAACAATTACAAAAAATGTGTTATTAGGGACCAAACTATTACATCGGAAAAGTGTAGACGGTGCCAACAAACGTTGAACATCAGGATGTTCAACCATAGCCAACACGGATTATTTACGCGGACACAACCAGCTGTGTAATATTATCCACCAGAAACTAGCCAACAAATATGGATTGTTGAATACTTTTACACCTTATTATAAGTACAATTCACAGGCAGTGCTCGAAAATGCAGATTTTAGACTCTACTACGATAGGTCCATTATCACCGATAGACAGGTGACGAATAATCGATCCGACATCGTGGTGTTGGATAAAAAAGCTAAATCAGTGCTGCTAGTCGATGTTGCAGTTCCAAACAATAACAACATTTTGGACAAATATAATGAAAAGATAGCAAAGTACACCGATCTTGCTATAGAAGTAGGGCAGATGTGGCATGCAGAGAAGGTGGAGGTGGTACCGATCATCGTATCATCAACTGGACTCATTCCCAGAAGTCTTGAAGACAGTCTCAAAAAACTTGATCTTCATAAAAACACTTTTATTGACTTGCAAAAAGCGGCAATTTTAAATACATGTCACACTGTTCGGAAATTTTTAAATATGTAAATTTTGAGCCTAAACCCATTTGCGTTTACGCTCGGGATAGGTAAATCTTACCAGCGAAAGCTGAGTAAGTGCATAAGTCTTTTGATAATAATAATAATAATAATAATAATAATAATAATAATAATAATAATAATAATAATAATAATAATAATAATAATAATAATAATAATTGTTAACTACCGTAGTATGTAATTATTCAACTCGTTAATTATACAAAGAATATATTAATTATAAAAAGTACAAAGATAAGTGACAACTCTAAAATATCAAAAACTAAACTGTCATATCTCCTAATCTAGTTATCTGTCTATGTCTACAACATCTTCCCCTTTTAAGTAGAATATTTTATTTTCTTAGGTAAGATCGTAATCTGCAAGTCGTTGAGGCATTTTTCTACTACGTATAGGTCTACTGGGAATTGGTTGACTTCCACCTTGAAGAGACTGAGTTTCATCAGGTAGATCTGGACGTGAACCAATGTCATCTTCATGTGGTACATGAACATTACTTTTGGAGGAGTGATTGAGACTGAACGTATCTAGTAGTATTTCAAGTGGTAAATTGGCTTCAAGTCTGTTTTCCTCTTCATTACTGTAGTTGTATCTTGATTTTAACTGATTGGTATGAACTCTAATTAACTTGTGAGGTTGACTAAGTAATACATTGTACATTACTTTACCAATGTTTTCAATAATCTTTCCTTCTGTCCAATCTTTTGAGTGGCTCATTTTTACATAGACCGCTTGTCCTGGTTGAAAACGTCGAATTTTTGCACCGTGTTTTTTGTTAAATTGTTCTTCCATTTTCGTGTTTGATTTAATTCCTCTGTGATTGTCGGATGGAAGTAGTAGGTTTAATAAAATTCTTGGTTTTCTACCAAACATCGTTTCGAATGGAGAAATTCCTCCAGGAACGTTTCTGTTTGGGGTAGTCCGATATGTTTGTAAAAATGTGGTAATAATATCTTCTGTAGTCTGTTCTCGCATTTTCTTCATTGCTCTTTTAAATGAATCAACAAAACGTTCGGCTTGGCCATTAGATTGTGGATGGTAAGGAGGAGATCGTATATGTTCGATTCCATTGTTCTGGCAAAAGTCACTGAATGTACTGCTGGTGAATTGTGTTCCATTATCAGACACTACAGTTTTTGGTATGCCAAAAGTTGCAAATAAAGAATTCAATTCTTTAATTGTAGAATACGATGTAATAGAATTCATTTTAATAACTTCAGGCCATTTAGTAAAAGCATCTACAACTATTAAAAAGTTTTGTCCTTCAACAGGTCCTGCGAAATCTATATGGATTCTTTCCCAAGGCATTTCCGGAATAGGCCAGGATGCAAGCTCCATTTTGGTTGGAAATTTCGAAGCTTCTAAACAATTTACCCATTTATTTACATATTCTTCGATTTCTTTATCTATTCTAGGCCAGTATACGTAATTTCTTCCAAGAGCCTTCATTCTTTCTTTACCCGGATGTCCTTTGTGTAACTGTTTTAGAATTCTAGCCTGGTATTTTTTTGGAATGACTATGCGATGACCAAAAAATATACAGCCTTTAACAATAGAAAGTGAATCCTTTCGATTTAAGAATTGTTGAAGTTGTAAATCTGTTACCACTTTAGGCCAGTTATTTGAGACGTAGTGTAAAACTTGTTTTAAGGTGACATCTTTTGAAGATTCTGATGCTACCATTTTGGTTTCTAAGTGTACTGCTGCTATAACAAACTCTTCATCCGGTTTAGATTTCTGGTCCATTAATCTTGATAAGAAATCTGCGTGACCAAAAGCTGTGGTTGATGTGTACTGAATCTCAAAATCGTAGGCTAAAAGAATTAAACCCCATCTTTGAATACGATTGGCTGTGTACACAGATAAACCTTTTCTTGATCTAAAAATAGCTAAGAGTGGTTTATGATCGGTTTGTAATGTGAACTTTCGACCAAAAATAAATTTATGGAATTTAGTAACAGCAAATACTAACGCTAACGCCTCCTTCTCAATTTGACTGTATGCTTGTTCTGCAGAAGTAAATGAACGAGAGGCATAGTAAATAGGTTTTTCAGAGCCATCAGGAAATTTATGGAGAATACATGCACCAAGACCATGGGAACTTGAGTCGGCAGCTACAATGATTGGTAATTCTGGTTTGTAGTGCGTCAATAGTAATTCTGAAGACAGAGTTTTCTTAATGTTGTCAAAGGATTTTAGGCATCCAGTCGTCCATCTAAAATTGGTGTTCTTCTTCAACAAATTATCTAACGGATATCGTAAATTTTTAAGATTTTTGACAAATTTTCCATAATAATTGACTGCTCCTAGGAATGATCTGAGAGTTGTAATATCAGAAGGTGGTTGCATTTTCTGAATTACTTCAATGCGCGAATGATTATTTCTTTTTTGCTTAAAATGTTACCTAAATATTTGATTTGTTGCATAGAAATTTTGCATTTGTTGGCTTTAAGTCTAAGACCATAATTTTGAATTCGCTCAAGTACAGAATAAAGATTTGCATTGTGTTCTTCCACTGTTCTTCCTGATATGATAATGTCGTCAAGATATGCAACAACCATATCTAAGCCAGCGAGCATCGTATCCATGAGTTGTTGGAATGCTCCAGGTGCCGTTTTGACTCCAAATGACAGGCGATTAAAATTATACAACCCCTTGTGAGTAGTGATAGTTAAAAGTTTCTTGGATTCATCGTCCACTTCCACTTGAAGGTAGGCATCAGATAAATCTAAGTTACTGAAGATTATGCCATGTGATATTTTAGAAAATATATCTTCAGGAACAGGTAACGGATAACAGTGTGATTCTAGAGATTCGTTCAGACCAGTGGAGTAGTCAGCGCATATTCGTAGTTTTCCCGTAGGCTTCTTAACTACAACAATTGGTGCAGCCCATTCAGAAAAATCGGTAGTTGTAATTGCTCCTTGTTCTTCTAATCGGCATAACTCCTCCTCAACTGCTTGTCTGAGGTTGAATGCTACAGGACGCTTTGGACGAAACACTGGTTTAGAACCTGGTTTAAGGTAGAGTTTAACCTTATGTTTGGTGCAATGACCCAGTCCTTCTTTAAAAACTTCATTAAAATTACGATTGTAATAAAATTTTTAATTTTTGAACAAAGTTTGTTAATGGGTACTTCGTTTAACTTAAATTGATATATCCAATCCAAACCAAGAATATTTAAATTTTTGATTGAAGTGACGTAACAATTTGCAGTTTGAATGATTGAATCTCTATCCATCCGGACTTGGCATTCAATTTCACCCATGAGATCTACTGTTTTTCCACAAGCGTTAAATGCAACATTTGTCGTATTTGAAATAATCGGTTCTCCAATTTTTTTCCATATTTCGGTATCTATAATGGTAATGTCTGAGGCAGTATCAAATTGCAAAGATACTTGTTGACCATTCACAAATATTGTAATGTACTTACGAGGAGTATTGATTTAGTTAACGGAAATTGTCTTTAACTGCTTCTTTTGAAACTTTTTTTTCTTATCGTTCTGAAAGCGCGTCGTACTTTCATTGTCTGTAGATTCTCTGGTTTTGATTGATTTCTTTTCAAAACATGAGCAATATCCTTCTTTGTGTCCAATTTTGGAACATACCTTGCATGTGTGTTGCGAATATTGGCAAAATTTCTTGAAATGCATGCCTCCGCATTGCCAACAAGGTGTTCTTGGCTTCTCTTGATCCGTATGCTCTGAAATCTTGTGAACCGTTGTATTGTTTTTGTTTTCAACAAGGGCTGTATCACTTTTAAGACTGAGTATTCTTTGGCATTAATCCACTAGTGTTTGTAAAGGGAAATCGTCTTTTTCTTCGTTAATTTTGGACAGTAATCTTGTAGTAATATCGGAATAACATGATGAGATTTTAGACCTATTACAAATATGAGGCATTTAAACTGATTCTCGCTCAGCCTTTTCAAATCAAAAGCTTCAGAATGTTTGTTTACGTAACCTGCGTAAGTCAAAAAATCATCGTCGGTAATATGTTTCTGTGTTTGTAAGCATTTATAGCGCATGCTAAAAATAGATTCTGGCTTTCCGAAAATTCTTTTCAAAATGTTTATAGTAGTCTCAAAATTGTTATCTCGTGGATGTTTTGGAAGAATAAAATTTGTGTACCTTTCGTGTGCTGGTATATTCAATTTCCTAATAACGAGTCTGACTTTAGCTGCATCATCCAGTCTTGAAGCGTCGTTGAGAAATAAGTCTTCGTATCTGTTATACCAAGATTCATATGTTATGATATTATCTGGGTCTGGTACGAACTCTTTAATATTCCTTCCCAACGATTCAATAAGTAATTCGGTGTTATTTGTGTCTGAATCACGATTTGCACCTGGTCTAGATGAGTTTGCGGCTAGCATTTCCAAAATTTTAACCTGCTGCTCCAGCATTCTTTGTAATAATTCTGGTTCCATGATCCTCGTCGCCAAACTGTTAACTACCGTAGTATGTAATTATTCAACTCGTTAATTATACAAAGAATATATTAATTATAAAAAGTACTAAGATAAGTGACAACTCTAAAATATCTTGTCAAAAACTAAACTGTCATATCTCCTAATCTAGTTATCTGTCTATGTCTACAACAATAATAATAATAATAATAATAATAATAATAATAATAATAATAATAATAATAATAATAATAATAATAATAATAATAATAATAATAATAATAATAATAATAATAATAATAATAATAATAATAATAATAATAATAATAATAATAATAATAATAATAATAATAATAATAATAATAATAATAATAATAATAATAATAATAATAATAATAATAATAATAATAGGTCCCGGGCATGACCTTAAACTGCGCCCCATCCCAAAAGGGAGGTGTTATGCGATCCGTGCCTCCTGTTGGTCGAGGGATGTAAATGGTCGGCCGTAACGGAGCCAGCTAGTTACTAGGCGCCCCTAGCTGTATTTAGCCTTTCCTCGGTAAGGGAGCACTGCCGAGTGACGACTTTTAATTCTGCCCTACTCGTGGGAATTATTTATGAGCAATAATTCAGCACAACCTGGTGGTGGGGGTCCACTTGAAACTCCCCCAAACAGAACGAACCAGGAGAAGGAGGGTTCACCCCGGTTCCTGGTCGTCAAAAGAAATAATGGTGATTTTTCGTTGGTTAGTCCATTTGTTATTAATAAATTATTGTATGGATTGGTAGGTGAATTGAAATCAGTCAAAAAATAAGAGAAGGTCTATTGGTCGAAACCACATCATCAGCACAGTCGAGAAAACTCATGAACATTGAAAAAATTGGAGAAATAAATGTAGAAGTAATTCCGCACCTTAACTTAAACAGATCGCGAGGTGTTATATTTTGTCGTGACTTATTAAACTGCTCTATTGAAGAAATAGTCGAAGAACTAAAAGAGCAAGGAGTAATTGAAGTGAAAAGAATAAAATCAAGAATTAATGGAGCACTACAAGATACCGCCAATCATATTCTTACTTTCAACACTCCAAATCTACCAAAGAGAATTATTGCAGGAATCCACCCATTGCCGGTTAGGTTGTATATACCACCACCTATGAGATGCTTCAAGTGCCAAAAATTTGGACACACAAGCCTTCGATGTGAGAAGCCCCAGATATGTGTATGCGGCAAAGAACTACATCAAGGAAAACCTTGTGAAGAACCAATTGTATGTATTAACTGCAACGGTAATCACTCGGCAAGATCACGTGACTGTCCCTCATTTAAAACAGAAACTGCGATACAGGAGATTAAGTATAGAGATAATATTTCATATATTGAAGCTCGAAAGAAAGTTGTAATAAATACTCCGACAGCGGGAGTCTCTTATGCCAAAGCAGCTGCCACTCCTACAAAACTAGATACTAGCTTACTGTTGAAGGAGCTACTACCGCCTCTTATAGATGCCATTAAACTGGCGCTCTTAAATCCTGAACCCAAAACGAAAGACCAAGATACCTTTAAAAAGCCGTCATCTACAATTGCCCAGGAAAAAAGCGACGAAAGCGACTCAAAAACTAAGGGTAAGCGTAAGAATGTAACCAGAACACCTAGTCCAGTTGAATCGGAATCAGAAAGTTCTGATGCTAGTCAAAATAAAAAGAAAAAAGGATGGCCTGCGGGCAAACCTCGCAAACCGCCTGAGTGATAAACTAAGACCATTTCTGCTATGTGATACTTTTCTGTGATATTTTCTTCTTTTAGTATTACTGTCCTGTATATGTTAATTTATATATTTATTTATAAACAATTAAATGAACAAAAACAAAATACTACAATGGAACTGTAGAGGAATTGTCCAAACATACTGTGATATCAAACTATTAATAAAGGACATAAACCCAATATGCCTCAGCATACAGGAAACTCACCTAAGGCCTGACAGGGAATATGCACTTAGAGGATACAATATTATTCGACGAGATAACGTTAATGAACAACGTGCATGTGGAGGAGTGATGATCCTGATGCGAGAAGATACACATTATAAAAATATTGTAATTAAAACACAATTGCAAGTTGTTGCAGTAATGATTGAACATCCGTTTAAGTTGACAGTTTGTAACATATATCTACCTAATTCTGAATGGAGGATTGAAGACATAAACAATGTTGTCTTACAGTTGCCTACACCCTTTATAATAACTGGTGATTTTAATACCCACAATACGCTATGGGGATCTCTCACAACAGATGCTAGAGGATATCAAATTGAGAGGTGGTTGGAAAGAGATGAATTAGTTCTATTAAATTCAGGCAATCCAACATTTCACAATGCGCGATCTAACACCTTCTCTGCAATAGATTTAACTATATGTTCTACCACTTTGGCACCCCGTGTTACCTGGAAAGTTATTGAAGACCTCCATAATAGTGACCACTTTCCAATACTTATTGAAACTGATACCCCTGAATATGTAAAAACGACTACCCGCAGATGAATATCAAGCCGTGCAGATTGGACAACTTTTCAACAGGCGTTAATCCCACCACAAACAATAAATATACACACCATTACGGAATCTATAATATCAGCTGCCGAGGTTACATACCCAAGAGCGGAGAAAAGATAATAAAGCGCCCCCTGCCTTGGTGGAACCCAGATGTCCGAACAGCATTGAACAAAAAAACAGCTTTTCGAAAATACCAAAGGCATCCGACTGCGCAAAATCATGAGGAATTTAAAAGACTAAGATCATTGAGCCGCCGAATAGTACTGGAAAGCAAGAGAAAATGTTGGAATGAATACACATCTACCATATCATCGAGTGCCGATATCAACCAAGTTTGGCGAAAAATCAAAGCCATTGGAGGCAATACTAAATTCTCTCAGATATCTTGCTTGAAAACAGAAAACAATAGCATTATTCAAGATACCAAGGATATCGTAGAAGAATTAGCAAAGAGATTTGCCGACATGAGTAGCGATGAGAATTATGATGAGGATTTCATAAGAAATAGGCAAGAACTAGAGCAACCACTATGTTTCGATACATCAACCATTGAAGAATATAACTTACCCTTTACCTCCGCCGAATTGACTGGTGCTATCAACTCTCTGAAGAAGTCTTCTCCTGGTCCAGATGAAATATCTAACAATATGATACGTCACTTAACACCTGAAATGAAAGAGTCCTTACTTTGCCTCTATAACAACTTATGGAATACAGGAACTTACCCTGAACAATGGAAGAGAGCTATTATTGTGCCAGTACTGAAGCCTCCAAAAGATCCATCATTAAAAGAAAGCTACCGCCCCATTAGTCTGACCTGTTGCCTCGGAAAGCTTTTTGAAAAAATTGTAAATAAAAGACTTCAGTGGTACTTGGAAAAGCATAAAATCATAATACCATACCAGGCTGGATTTCGAGAAGGCCGATCAACTCTAGATCACCTGGTAGAACTGGAGAACGACATTCAGGAAGCCTTCAAAAATAAAGAACATCTTGTATCTGTTTTCTTTGACATTAAAGGGGCTTACGATATGACATGGAGATATGGCATTCTTAGAAAAATGCATAATTACGGCCTGAAGGGAAACCTACCGATTTTTATTAGGTCTTTCTTGAGTAACAGACAATTTCAAGTTAAAGTAGGGAACCAATTGTCTGAACCTAAATTACTACAAAACGGCGTACCTCAGGGCTCGACCATAAGCTGCACTTTATTTGCAATCGCCATAAACGACATAGCAACCCAGATAGATCCTTCGGTGAAAAGATGCTTATACGTAGACGATCTCTCCATTTTTACATCAGGAAAAACAATCGGAGAGATAAGTAGAAAATTGCAAAATTCGATCGACACCATCCAACAGAATGGTACAAATATAGGTTTCCAATTCTCCGAAGAAAAAACGCAATGCATGCACTTCTGTCGCCTGAGGAAACCCCACCAGGAGCCCATTTTATATCTAAAACAGAAAGTCATCAGATGTCCTAAAAGTGTAAAATTCCTTGGACTTACCTTCGACCGAAAGCTTACCTGGTACCACCATATAACTAATCTTAAAAATAAATGCGTTAAACGATTGAATATATTGAAAGTACTGGCCAATACGAAGTGGGGCGCAGAAGATAAAAGTCTGATCAATATATACCAAATGCTAGTACAGTCACTAATGGACTATGGCTGTGTTGCTTACTCGTCAGCCCGAAAATCGTTGCTCTCTTATCTCGATCGGCTTCTCAATCAAGCCATAAGATATTGTATTGGAGCCTTTCCAACGAGCCCTGTGGAAAGTTTATACTGTGAAGCAGGACTGTCTCCTCTGGAAATTAGGAGGGAAAGACTGGTACTAAATTATATAACGCATATAAGAGCTAAACCTGCCCACCCAAATAACTTGTCACTAACACGTGACTATGATACATATTTAAGCAGACCAAGTATTACCCGCCCCACCTCGATACGATACAAAGAATGCTTTCAACAGTTAAGAGAAGAACATCCTATGTTATTCGATGAAGTCCCGTCTGAATTTCCACCGTGGATAGTACCTCAGTTCCAGATAAGAACAGAGTTGGCCGATTTACGCAAAGAAAACACTACAAATGGTATATATTTGCAAAAATTCACAGATATAATTAATGAGTATGGTGACTATGTGAAAATTTACACAGATGGATCAAAGACCAAAGATGGCGTAGGATGTTCTATTGTTGTTAACGAAATTATATATCAGTGGTCAATGAACCAATACACATCGGCATACACCGCTGAACAGTACGCAATATTGCAAGCCATTATTTACACCTCCTGTAAGACCGAAGAAAAAAAGTTTGTAATCATCTCCGATTCGTTAAATAATTTAAAAAGTCTGACGGAAATATACACCAGAGATCCATTACTAAGAACATGTCATACTTACCTTACAATGCTTGGACGTAATGGATACAAAATTGTCTTTATATGGGTTCCAGGACATGCTACTATTGAGGGTAATGAGCAAGCAGATCACGCAGCACGCCAAATAGCGTCAGATGCCCGCATTGAGGCAAATTTTGCTAAATCTGTGGAATGGAAAACTCACCTGCAAAATAAAACCATACAAAAATGGCAGCAGAGATGGACTACATCTAGTACGCACCTTGCAACTATAAAAACCGTCAAGCCATTAGCATTCTTCAAGGGTCTATCCAGAGAAGATGCTGTAAAAACACATCGTTTACGGATAGGGCACTCGAAACTAACACATGAACATTTACTGACAGGAAATCAAGCCCCCCAGTGCACATATTGCAAGTTAACTCTATCAGTAAAACATATCTTATGCGAATGCCCACATTTTACACAACAGCGAAGTCGGAACAACATTGAACTAAGATTGGAAGACAATCTATCATGCTCCTCGATACGCGATACCTTAAATTTTCTAAAAGCAATAGATATATACAACAAACTGTGATAACGATCAAAGAAATTGTGATATCTGTTATATCCAAAATTGCATCATTTAATGTATTTGCTTCCTACCTTTGTGTAATGTACAAGTCGCGTAGAATTTAGAAACCATAAATAGGCGAAATGACCTTGCTGTCGAAGCCTTTAAACAAAAAAAAAAAAAAAAAAAAAAAATAATAATAATAATAATAATAATAATAATAATAATAGGTCCCGGGCATGACCTTAAACTGCGCCCCATCCCAAAAGGGAGGTGTTATGCGATCCGTGCCTCCTGTTGGTCGAGGGATGTAAATGGTCGGCCGTAACGGAGCCAGCTAGTTACTAGGCGCCCCTAGCTGTATTTAGCCTTTCCTCGGTAAGGGAGCACTGCCGAGTGACGACTTTTAATTCTGCCCTACTCGTGGGAATTATTTATGAGCAATAATTCAGCACAACCTGGTGGTGGGGGTCCACTTGAAACTCCCCCAAACAGAACGAACCAGGAGAAGGAGGGTTCACCCCGGTTCCTGGTCGTCAAAAGAAATAATGGTGATTTTTCGTTGGTTAGTCCATTTGTTATTAATAAATTATTGTATGGATTGGTAGGTGAATTGAAATCAGTCAAAAAAATAAGAGAAGGTCTATTGGTCGAAACCACATCATCAGCACAGTCGAGAAAACTCATGAACATTGAAAAAATTGGAGAAATAAATGTAGAAGTAATTCCGCACCTTAACTTAAACAGATCGCGAGGTGTTATATTTTGTCGTGACTTATTAAACTGCTCTATTGAAGAAATAGTCGAAGAACTAAAAGAGCAAGGAGTAATTGAAGTGAAAAGAATAAAATCAAGAATTAATGGAGCACTACAAGATACCGCCAATCATATTCTTACTTTCAACACTCCAAATCTACCAAAGAGAATTATTGCAGGAATCCACCCATTGCCGGTTAGGTTGTATATACCACCACCTATGAGATGCTTCAAGTGCCAAAAATTTGGACACACAAGCCTTCGATGTGAGAAGCCCCAGATATGTGTATGCGGCAAAGAACTACATCAAGGAAAACCTTGTGAAGAACCAATTGTATGTATTAACTGCAACGGTAATCACTCGGCAAGATCACGTGACTGTCCCTCATTTAAAACAGAAACTGCGATACAGGAGATTAAGTATAGAGATAATATTTCATATATTGAAGCTCGAAAGAAAGTTGTAATAAATACTCCGACAGCGGGAGTCTCTTATGCCAAAGCAGCTGCCACTCCTACAAAACTAGATACTAGCTTACTGTTGAAGGAGCTACTACCGCCTCTTATAGATGCCATTAAACTGGCGCTCTTAAATCCTGAACCCAAAACGAAAGACCAAGATACCTTTAAAAAGCCGTCATCTACAATTGCCCAGGAAAAAAGCGACGAAAGCGACTCAAAAACTAAGGGTAAGCGTAAGAATGTAACCAGAACACCTAGTCCAGTTGAATCGGAATCAGAAAGTTCTGATGTTAGTCAAAATAAAAAGAAAAAAGGATGGCCTGCGGGCAAACCTCGCAAACCGCCTGAGTGATAAACTAAGACCATTTCTGCTATGTGATACTTTTCTATGATATTTTCTTCTTTTAGTATTACTGTCCTGTATATGTTAATTTATATATTTATTTATAAACAATTAAATGAACAAAAACAAAATACTACAATGGAACTGTAGAGGAATTGTCCAAACATACTGTGATATCAAACTATTAATAAAGGACATAAACCCAATATGCCTCAGCATACAGGAAACTCACCTAAGGCCTGACAGGGAATATGCACTTAGAGGATACAATATTATTCGACGAGATAACGTTAATGAACAACGTGCATGTGGAGGAGTGATGATCCTGATGCGAGAAGATACACATTATAAAAATATTGTAATTAAAACACAATTGCAAGTTGTTGCAGTAATGATTGAACATCCGTTTAAGTTGACAGTTTGTAACATATATCTACCTAATTCTGAATGGAGGATTGAAGACATAAACAATGTTGTCTTACAGTTGCCTACACCCTTTATAATAACTGGTGATTTTAATACCCACAATACGCTATGGGGATCTCTCACAACAGATGCTAGAGGATATCAAATTGAGAGGTGGTTGGAAAGAGATGAATTAGTTCTATTAAATTCAGGCAATCCAACATTTCACAATGCGCGATCTAACACCTTCTCTGCAATAGATTTAACTATATGTTCTACCACTTTGGCACCCCGTGTTACCTGGAAAGTTATTGAAGACCTCCATAATAGTGACCACTTTCCAATACTTATTGAAACTGATACCCCTGAATATGTAAAAACGACTACCCGCAGATGGATATCAAGCCGTGCAGATTGGACAACTTTTCAACAGGCGTTAATCCCACCACAAACAATAAATATACACACCATTACGGAATCTATAATATCAGCTGCCGAGGTTACATACCCAAGAGCGGAGAAAAGATAATAAAGCGCCCCCTGCCTTGGTGGAACCCAGATGTCCGAACAGCATTGAACAACAAAAAAACAGCTTTTCGAAAATACCAAAGGCATCCGACTGCGCAAAATCATGAGGAATTTAAAAGACTAAGATCATTGAGCCGCCGAATAGTACTGGAAAGCAAGAGAAAATGTTGGAATGAATACACATCTACCATATCATCGAGTGCCGATATCAACCAAGTTTGGCGAAAAATCAAAGCCATTGGAGGCAATACTAAATTCTCTCAGATATCTTGCTTGAAAACAGAAAACAATAGCATTATTCAAGATACCAAGGATATCGTAGAAGAATTAGCAAAGAGATTTGCCGACATGAGTAGCGATGAGAATTATGATGAGGATTTCATAAGAAATAGGCAAGAACTAGAGCAACCACTATGTTTCGATACATCAACCATTGAAGAATATAACTTACCCTTTACCTCCGCCGAATTGACTGGTGCTATCAACTCTCTGAAGAAGTCTTCTCCTGGTCCAGATGAAATATCTAACAATATGATACGTCACTTAACACCTGAAATGAAAGAGTCCTTACTTTGCCTCTATAACAACTTATGGAATACAGGAACTTACCCTGAACAATGGAAGAGAGCTATTATTGTGCCAGTACTGAAGCCTCCAAAAGATCCATCATTAAAAGAAAGCTACCGCCCCATTAGTCTGACCTGTTGCCTCGGAAAGCTTTTTGAAAAAATTGTAAATAAAAGACTTCAGTGGTACTTGGAAAAGCATAAAATCATAATACCATACCAGGCTGGATTTCGAGAAGGCCGATCAACTCTAGATCACCTGGTAGAACTGGAGAACGACATTCAGGAAGCCTTCAAAAATAAAGAACATCTTGTATCTGTTTTCTTTGACATTAAAGGGGCTTACGATATGACATGGAGATATGGCATTCTTAGAAAAATGCATAATTACGGCCTGAAGGGAAACCTACCGATTTTTATTAGGTCTTTCTTGAGTAACAGACAATTTCAAGTTAAAGTAGGGAACCAATTGTCTGAACCTAAATTACTACAAAACGGCGTACCTCAGGGCTCGACCATAAGCTGCACTTTATTTGCAATCGCCATAAACGACATAGCAACCCAGATAGATCCTTCGGTGAAAAGATGCTTATACGTAGACGATCTCTCCATTTTTACATCAGGAAAAACAATCGGAGAGATAAGTAGAAAATTGCAAAATTCGATCGACACCATCCAACAGAATGGTACAAATATAGTTTTCCAATTCTCATAAGAAAAATCGAAATCCATTCACTTCTGTCGCCTGAGGAAACCCCACCAGGAGCCCATTTTATATCTAAAACAGAAAGTCATCAGATGTCCTAAAAGTGTAAAATTCCTTGGACTTACCTTCGACCGAAAGCTTACCTGGTACCACCATATAACTAATCTTAAAAATAAATGCGTTAAACGATTGAATATATTGAAAGTACTGGCCAATACGAAGTGGGGCGCAGAAGATAAAAGTCTGATCAATATATACCAAATGCTAGTACAGTCACTAATGGACTATGGCTGTGTTGCTTACTCGTCAGCCCGAAAATCGTTGCTCGCTTATCTCGATCGGCTTCTCAATCAAGCCATAAGATATTGTATTGGAGCCTTTCCAACGAGCCCTGTGGAAAGTTTATACTGTGAAGCAGGACTGTCTCCTCTGGAAATTAGGAGGGAAAGACTGGTACTAAATTATATAACGCATATAAGAGCTAAACCTGCCCACCCAAATAACTTGTCACTAACACGTGACTATGATACATATTTAAGCAGACCAAGTATTACCCGCCCCACCTCGATACGATACAAAGAATGCTTTCAACAGTTAAGAGAAGAACATCCTATGTTATTCGATGAAGTCCCGTCTGAATTTCCACCGTGGATAGTACCTCAGTTCCAGATAAGAACAGAGTTGGCCGATTTACGCAAAGAAAACACTACAAATGGTATATATTTGCAAAAATTCACAGATATAATTAATGAGTATGGTGACTATGTGAAAATTTACACAGATGGATCAAAGACCAAAGATGGCGTAGGATGTTCTATTGTTGTTAACGAAATTATATATGTGGTCAATGAACCAATACACATCGGCATACACCGCTGAACAGTACGCAATATTGCAAGCCATTATTTACACCTCCTGTAAGACCGAAGAAAAAAAGTTTGTAATCATCTCCGATTCGTTAAATAATTTAAAAAGTCTGACGGAAATATACACCAGAGATCCATTACTAAGAACATGTCATACTTACCTTACAATGCTTGGACGTAATGGATACAAAATTGTCTTTATATGGGTTCCAGGACATGCTACTATTGAGGGTAATGAGCAAGCAGATCACGCAGCACGCCAAATAGCGTCAGATGCCCGCATTGAGGCAAATTTTGCTAAATCTGTGGAATGGAAAACTCACCTGCAAAATAAAACCATACAAAAATGGCAGCAGAGATGGACTACATCTAGTACGCACCTTGCAGCTATAAAAAAAACCGTCAAGCCATTAGCATTCTTCAAGGGTCTATCCAGAGAAGATGCTGTAAAAACACATCGTTTACGGATAGGGCACTCGAAACTAACACATGAACATTTACTGACAGGAAATCAAGCCCCCCAGTGCACATATTGCAAGTTAACTCTATCAGTAAAACATATCTTATGCGAATGCCCACATTTTACACAACAGCGAAGTCGGAACAACATTGAACTAAGATTGGAAGACAATCTATCATGCTCCTCGATACGCGATACCTTAAATTTTCTAAAAGAAATAGATATATACAACAAACTGTGATAACGATCAAAGAAATTGTGATATCTGTTATATCCAAAATTGCATCATTTAATGTATTTGCTTCCTACCTTTGTGTAATGTACAAGTCGCGTAGAATTTAGAAACCATAAATAGGCGAAATGACCTTGCTGTCGAAGCCTTTAAACAAAAAAAAAAAAATAATAATAATAATAATAATAATAATACATCCGAGATCAGATGTTGACCGACTCTACATACTACATAACTACTTGAAAATAAAGGAAGAAAATGATAATTATCTCGGCATGGTATACAGACAAAACCAAAGAAAAAATGGAAAACAAGAACACAAAAGGAAATACCTGAAACAAATAGAAAACAAAAACCCCACAGAACCTGATACAAAAAGAGTAAAACTAATAAAAGAGAAGCTAAAGGAAAACTTGAAGCAGGAACAACTAACAAACTGAAAAAAGAAAAAGATGCACGGACAAATCGCAATAGAGGTTGAAAAGGAAACCATAAACAGAAAGGAAACATGGAAGTGGCTATCAACCGTAAACATCAAAAGTGAAACCGAGGCGCTTATCACTGCTTGTCAGGAACAAACACTCGCCACAAACTATATGCAAGTGAAAATCATGAAAACCGGCAAAGACCCCAGTTGCAGATTATGCCGGATCCACAATGAGACAATTCATCATGTTGTATCAGGGTGCCCGATACTGGCAAAAAAGGCTTACTTGGAGCGACACAACTTCGTAGCTGCACACCTACACTATAATATATGCAAAGCGTACAGCATACCAGTCGGAGATAAATGGTACGAATATGCTCCAGAACCTGTTTTGGACACCCAAGACGTCACAATCATCTGGGATACACAGGTCCAAACTGATCGAACCATCAAAGCTAATAAGCCTGACATAATCATCAAAGACAAAAAACGAAGAATATGCCAACTGATAGACGTCGCTATCCCATCCGATTACAATATTACTGGAAAAGAAGCCGAAAAATATCTCAAATATAAAGATCTTCAAATTGAAACAGAAAGGATGTGGAACATGAAAACCACAGTAGTTCCCATAGTAATCGGAGCCACCGGAGTAATCTCATACAAAACAACAGAAGCAGTCAAACAGTTACCCGGTGTGCACAATCTGATGTCCCTACAAAAATCTGTTGTGCTGAGCACATAATCCGCAAAGTGCAATTAAAAAATGGAATATCACCCCAGGTGCAAGGTATGCACTCGGTGTTTCTTCCAAATCAACCGCAGAACCATGACTGTGAGATGATCAGAAATAATAATAATAATAATAATAATAATAATAATAATAATAATAATAATAATAATAATAATAATAATAATAATAATAATAATAATAATAATAATAATAATAATAATAATAATAATAATAATAATAATAATAATAATAATAATAATAATAATAATAATAATAATAATCTTGGCAGAGGAGCAAAAGGGATGTAAACGTGGTCACCAGGGGTGTAAAGAACAACTTATTATCGTTTCTGTGATCCTAAAGCAAGCACAAAAGCAATCTCGCAACATCTCGGCTGCTTTTGTTGACTACCGCAAGGCATTTGACAGCGTGCCTCATTCCTGGATCATAAGTGTTTTAAACATCTACAAAGTACATCCCATCATAGTTACTTTTCGTAAAGCTTGGATGAAGCAATGGCGAACAAGCCTTCAGGTAAACATTAATGGTCAGTACATTAAGACTAACGAAATTGTTATTCGCAGAGGAATATTCCAAGGCGACTCACTTAGTCCACTGTGGTTCTGTTTGGCAATGAATCCACTTTCTACCATGCTCAACGACACAAAATATGGCTTCAATCTTAAGACTAATAGAAACACCAACTGCACCGTTTCCCATCTTCTTTATATGGATGATATAAAAATTTTTGCTACTAATCAACAACAAATTCAACATGTTCTGGATATAACCGAAAGGTTCTCCAGTGATATACACATGGAATTTGGTTTAGATAAGTGCAGAACCTTAAACATCGAAAAGGGAAAAATTGTCAATGGAGATGTGGCGCTGCCTAATGGAGATATAATCGCTGCCATGCAGAATGGGGAAACCTATAAATACTTGGGATTTCAACAAGCCAGATTATTAGACCAAAAACAGTGTAAGTCGAAAATCAAGGATCAGTATACAAAGAGGGTTAGTTCATTACTAAAATTGGAACTGGACGCAGGAAACCTTAACCGAGCAATTAACACATATACCGTACCTGTGTTAACTTCGTTTGGGATTCTAAGATGAACAAAAACTGAATTGGAAGATATTCAGAGAACAAGAACTATGATGACCAAGTACAGATATCACCATCCAATATCGTCAGTATTTGGAAACTAAAGAAAAGGAAATTAATCAAATTGACAATAATACAGTAAACAACGAACATTTGGTAAATTTTAATGAAGGCATCCCTTTTGAAGAAATTGACGCAAAATTAGATCATCTATCGGAAGAAAAAAAATTCCATATTCAAAAATTAATCGATAAATTTGAAACGGTTTTTGCTAAAAATAAATTTGACGTAGGTAAAGTAAAAAACCACGAAGCACATATAAAACTCATGGAACATAAATTTGTATCCAAAAGACCATACCGTTGTTCGATACCAGATCAAGAAGAAATAGAATACCAAATTAAAGAGTTATTAAGAGCAGAATTGATTGAAGAGTCATGCTCGCCTTTTGCGTCTCCAGTAACTTTAGCGTACAAACGAGAAGAAGGAACTAAATTAAGGTTGTGTATTGATTTTCGAGAATTAAACAAGTTACTTATTCCAGAACCGCAACCATTTCCATTGATAGAAGACATCATAGCAAAAAGTCGAGACGCAGAGTGGTTTTCAGCATTAGATATAAATTCAGCTTTTCGGGCGATTACTATACGTATGAAGGACAAATATAAAACAGCATTTGTAACTCAAAACGGTCATTGGCAATGGAAATGTATGCCTTTTGGTCTAAAGACATCACCTGCAATATTTCAACGAATATTAAGCAATATTATTCGAAGAAACAATATTGACAGTTTTTGTGTAAATTATATTAATGATATTATAATTTTTTAAAAATCTTTTGAGGAACATTTGGAACATTTGGAAAAATTTTTGCTTGCTATTGTAAACGAAGGATTTCGATTAAAATTTATTAAATGCAATTTTGCTAAAAAAGAGATTAAATATCTGGGTCATACCATATCAAAGAATATTGTACGTCCATTGACAGATAATTTAAAGTCGATATTAGAATTTCCAATATCAGACTCCAGAAAGAAAATTCGTCAATTTCTTGGAAAAATTAATTTCTACCATAAATATATACCTAATGCTGCACGCCTTTTGGAGCCATTACAAAACCTTCTTAGGAAAAATATTCAGTTCTCATGGTCAGAAGAGTGCCAAACAGCATTTCGGATAGCCAAAGACATATTATGTTCAGAGCCAATATTAGCAATTTTTAATCAAAAAGCACCAATTGTTATTTATACGGATGCAAGCATAGAAGTTATTGGAGCTGTAATGAAACAAAAACAACCAGACGGAGAATTAAAACCCGTTGCTTTTTTCTCTAAGAAATTAAATAGATATCAGAAGAAGAAGAAAGCTATATTTTTAGAATTCCTTGCCATAAAAGAAGCTGTTAAATACAGGCAATATTGGCTTATGGGACATACATTTTTGATTATAACCGACCATAAACCGCTTGAAGGGCAGAATGTTAATTCAAGGACAGATGAAGAATTGGGAGATATGATGAATTATTTGTCCCAATTTGATTTTGAAATCAAATATGAACCTGGAAAGGGAAATATAGAAGCTGATTGTCTTTCACGGAATCATGTTCTCTGTGACACAGATTATGTAGAACAGATAAGAACAGTAAATTTGGTTGAGATGGAAGAAATAAAACAAGATCAATTAACGAATAAGAATTTAAAAAAAGAATCGCTACAAATTATAATTGAAACGGGAATATTTTATAAATCAAACGGGAAAAAGAAAAGGATAATCATTTCGGAAGAATTTGGTAGTAAATTAATATTACAGATTCATAGAGATTATGGACATATATGTAAAAACAAAATTATGGACAAGTTGAGACACTTTTATTATCTCCGGAATATGGATAAAATAGCAAAACAAATTTGTGAATCGTGTGAAATTTGCTCTAAAAATAAAACTAGGAATAAACATTATGGTCTTCTATCAAAACTTGGTCCACCAAAAGAGCCATTTGAAATTGTTTCTTTGGACACGATTGGAGGATTCGGTGGAAATAGATCATCAAAAAGATACCTACACCTTTTAATAGATCATTTAACTAGGTATGCTTTTATAACAAAATAAAAAAATCAGACATCCGAAGATTTCACAAAATTAATAAGAAAAATTCATGATAAACACCAAATAAAAACTTTGCTTACTGACCAATATAGTGGTATTAACTCAACTTCATTTAAAAATTATTTAAAAAATCAAAATATAAATTTGATTTTTATTGCGGTTAACTGCCCGTTTTCTAATGGACTTAATGAACGGCTGAACCAAACTCTTGTGAACCGTATCCGATGTAGAATTAATGAAACTAAATCTCGAGCATGGTCGAAAATAGCATCAGAATGTATAGATCAATACAATCGGACTGAGCATTCGGTGACTGGATTCAGTCCGGAATATTTATTATTCGGAAAATTTGAACCCGTTATACCAGAAGAATTGTTAGAGATAAGAAACTTAGCTGAAGATAGAGAAAATGCGTATAAGAAATCTTTTTAAAACCATGAATATAATAAGTCAAGGTATGATAAAAACAGAATAAAGTATAATTTTAATGTTAACGATTTGGTTTACGTTAAAAATGGATCTAAGATGAACAGAAGAAAACTGGATGAAATTAGACTAGGGCCTTTTGCGATAATTCGAAAAATTTCAAACAGTATATTCGAAGTAAATTGTGGTCATAAAAAAAGAGTCAAACTATTACCATATCTCTAAACTTATACCAGAGAAGAAGAATTTAAAGTCTCTTGAACATAGTTTTTATTTTTTATTTTTCAACTTTGGGGGGGGGGGATGTAAAGAATTTTTTTTTTTTTCATGGGATTTATGGCTTTGGTGAGAACCAATTAGCCAGACTATGTTAATAATTAATTTGTGTATATTGTTTCATAGTCCCAAACTTGAGCATTATGTATTCATTTGTTTTGTTAGTAATATGTAGCATTAATTTGGTGTTTAATTTTTTTTTTTTTTCATTTCTTTATTTTTTTATGGGTTTATTTATTTTTTTTGTATTATTATTTTTATTAATATTTTTATTTTTTTTTTATTTTTTATTTTTTTATTATTATTTTTTTTTCTATAATGCTTTGCATTTAGTTTCTTTCGCAGAATTGCTTACAAAATTGGTTAGTAATTTTACAATTTTAGTTTACAGTTTATGATGTGTTGATAAAGTACATAAAGTATATCATAAAGTATATTTTCCGAAAAAATAATACGTCTATTGGAAGGTTTATCTTATAGTGAATTAAGTTTTTATAAAGATTATTAATATTTACATTATTTATTGGGCATTCAAGTAAAACATGTACCAATGTACCCATTTTACCACAACTACAAAGTGGATCGTCTGTAATTTTCATTTTGTGCTTATAATTAGGTGTTAGTGCATGGTTAGCACGTATTCGATTTATTGTGGTGACAAAGTTTCTGTTTGTTATTTTATGAAACCATGGTTTTCTGGGGATTCTTTGCTGATGTTTACAAAAGTTTGTTCCGGTTGTTGATGCACTGAGAACTTCTTTATAAAACCTTATTCCACGCCACTGCAACATAGCATTTCTGATAATTGTAATTATTTTTGACATTTGTTACTTAACCTTGTATATAAACGTCAGATATTAATATTTTAGAATGGTGTGAGAAAGAGCATCGCTTTTGATTCTCTTTTTGTAGGTTAGTATTATTTATATTTTGTTATACTCATATCCTATAAATAAACTCTTTTTGTAGAGCATCAAACTGTTTTTTCTAACTCAAGTATCAAAAGGAAAGAGTTTGAGAATTCACTCTTACATATAAACAATATCTTTCAAAATTCAATTTTTAAAGTTAGACTTTATGTGTGGGCTTATTCTGTAAAAAAATGTCAGCGGTAACAGCGCTGTAAATTTTCAAGGTCGAGAAATGTTATGAAAAGGCTATTTTGTACGCTCTTACTGTTATTTACATCGATGTATTGTAACATTTTCGCTGTTAAAATAACGCCAACCAAAACATTCGACGTTAGGAGTGTTGAAACTGTCAAACTGTGTTTGTGATAGAATTGTAAATTTTCAAGAAGTAAATCAAAATAAACAATATCATTCAATAATAATAATAAAAATAAATATATAAAACTAATAATAATCAATATCTTTCAATAAATATAACGAAAACCTATAAAGTCCACAATTTATATTAACCAACACAATAAAAGTAAAGTTAGCTGCAATGTAATAAATGTTCAGAATAGGATTTTTAACCGCGCTGTTAAATTTGATTTAACATCGCGATTTTAGTAACATCGATGTTAAATTTACAGCTGTTATAAATATTTGTACAGAATAACCCTATAAGTATTCTGAAAATTTATTAAAATGAACAACTTTGAAGGTTATATTATAATGTTTTTAGAAAAATTTTTCGTATATCTACTTTAGTGATATGTAACATTTAAATGTACAGTTACCAATGAAAAAACAGTAAGTTACGTAAGTTACTCCTAAAATCAAAAACATACAATAAAATAGTCAATAACACAAATAAAACACATCAACAACCAAAGTTGTTTGGAATCATTTGGTTTGACAGTTACGTCACTTCTTTCCCAGTCCATTATCGTGGTGACTTTTACGCAAATGCGCAATCTGATAAACACTGTAACGTCTCAATTTTATTGGCCTCAGATATCTTTGGTAAGTTTAATGAAATTCAATAAGCATTCTTCGGAATATGGTGTTTTTACCTTATTATTGGATATTCTATCACTAATTATTTTTGTCATAAATTTAAACTATTTAAGGGACAAAATATTGATCTCGCCTGCCAGAAATCGGACGTGGAAGTACTTATTGGAAAAAGTACATGCAACGTGACTTCTTTATCACGTCAACAGCTTACATGTCGTCCTCCTGAAACTCAACCCTTAGCCATTAACGAGCAAGACGTTCCAAACGGTGAAGCACTACCAGAAGTCATAGTTATAGTTGGGGGATCCCTACATTACAACATTGGACTTCTATCTTATTCTTTACCTCAAGATACTAAACCTAGTTTGCCTAGTAGATATAGAAAAAAAATTTTGAATGATTTTGTTTTAAGCTCTCTATTTTCTTTTTTGTAAACACACAAACACACACACACACATATATATTTATATATATATGTCTAATGTGCTTGGTTGTGTAGAAATAAGTGCTGTATATTTTTTTGAATTACCTTATGCAATAAAAAATTAAAAATATGAAACACAGGTTATTTTACGTATCCTATTTTAATAATAGTTAATAACTGGTTAGATTTGTTTTATTTTAATTTCAGATTTCTCTAATAGTCCTAGAATTTACGATATTTATATCAAACATAACCTTGGCATTGTGTTAAACGGTTTATCATGAAAATATACTATTTTTCCAATTCAATCTAATAGGAGTACTGGTAATAGTGGTGTTAATGATAATTAAATTTGCTTCTGCATCCCACCCTAAATTCGAGCGGTATAGTAAAAATTAATTAGAAAACTATATAAATTTGTGAATTGAAAATGGACAAACAAGATGTCTAGATTAAAAGAAATCCCCAAAAAACACTCAGTAAGTAAAAATAAACAAGATTATTTAAAATTATTCATAAGAAGGCAATTAGCATATTCTATAAAAAAATTCGGCCCTGGATTATAAAACTAATTTCAACTATGCTGTGTCAGTCGAAATTGTCAGCGATTCCTGATAATTTCGACTTTTACTAACATTTGGGTACATCCTGGCAAAACCAGAATAAACATTCCCAAAACTCGTGTAAGAACATTCAAAGTTTGAAAGCAAGCTTTCAAATTATCTTCCCAATAGTGCTTTAAGATCCAGAATACAAAGTAGTAGCTATTCCAAATTATTTATCCATTCGTTCATTTCCAATAATTAATAATTTTCATTCATTTATTAGTCGTTAGTTGCAGGTAGGTAAAATATTTATTCAATATGTAATTGGAAAAATTAAAACTACAAAATATTATTTAAATAAAGGGGCAAATTATCCGGATAAATAGATGGGCTATTGCAGAATTTTAAATTGTAAACAAAAATCAATTTTTAAAAGAGTGTCAAACTAGATTAATTAATTTGAAATTACATTAACCTAACCTAACCTAACCTAACCATAAATCAAAATTATTATTAAAAATTCTAAAGAACCATTAACTAATTTTGAGGACAGAGTAACATTAGTAAGTAAATATTGTAAAACCGATTCAAACTTAAAATGCAAGATCGATGAACTAACAATCAATTAATGTAAAAAATAATGCTTTAAAATCAAATGCCCAGTTATGAAATACTTCATTACCTAAATTCAAAGGAGTCGTCTTTATTTATTAAATTAAATGAAATTAAATAATTGATTATTTCAAACAGTGATTTGGATGACACTGAAATTGAAAAATTATTATACTTAAAATCATTGTGATAACGCACGGTTCTTTTAAATAAAATGCTCTTAACTCGTTCACGTCTATATTGAATCTATTCTACATTTTGTTATAAACTATTTCAATAATTAAAAACTAGAACGCTTACTCTAACAAAAATATTACTTAATAATAACATAAACCTAATTGTATTAAATCTAAAACTATGTGCTTACTATACTAATAACAATAAACTACTTTATTACCAAAACTATATACAGGGTACTTAACTAGGATGCATCCTTAAATTACAATATCTCCACATCTCCCTTAGGGCATGGAAAAAATATTTGTATTAATAATACAAATATTTTTATGACATATATAGCTTAACCCTATTTTTATGAACTTCTTCTAACTTATCTCCTATATTTATTACTACGTTTGGACTTTTATTTTCAATAACCTCATATGGCCCATTGTATAAATTATCCAATTTACTACTAGTGTTATTCTTTAATAATATCCTATCGCCTACTTTAAAATTTACATTTTTTGTTTTTAAATCATATTTAGCTTTTCTTTTTAATTTGGAATCTACTAAGTTTTCTCTTGCATCATTACTACATGCCTGCTGTAGCCTATATTTCAGTTCTAATGGATAATCGTTAAAGTTGTACATAGGATCTATTTGGTTGCTTAGATTAGACGGTAATTTTGCCCTTTTACCAAAAATTAATTCATAAGGTGTATATTTCGTCTCTGAATGAATAGTTGTATTATATGCAAAACACCAAAAAGGAACCCATGTACTCCATGCATTGTTATGTTTAGAAATTTGTATTCGTAAAAATGCTGTTAAGTATTTATGTGAATTTTCGAGAGCTCCTAACGTTTCATGATGGTATGCGGTTGAGTTAATTTTCTTTATTTCTAATATTTTACAAATTTCTTTAAAAATCAAAGCTAGGAATTCTGTACCTTGATCTGACACAATTATATTTGGTAAACCGTAACGCAAGAAAAAATTATCCACCAACGCTTTTGCAACTGTATAAGCTTCTTTATCTTTTAGTGGGTAACATTCTACAAATTTTGTTAATTCGCATTGAACTATATTGAAATATGTTTATTATTTTCAGCGTCTTCTGGTAGAGGACCAAATAAATCGACAAATATTTTCTGAAAACCTGTTGAAGCAGTTGTTGTAATATTTAAAGGTTCTTTATGTAAATTAGAATGTTTATACCTTTGGCAGTCATCGCATTTTTTTACAATTTTTTTAACATCCTCATGCAAACCTCCCCAAAAAAATCTCTTTTTTATATTGTTATACATTCTGTTTATCCCGGCATGTCCTTCCGTAGGGAGTAAATGATAATCATTTAGAATGATTTGTCGCGTTTTCAAATCATCTACATTTTCCAAATCATTTAAAATGGAAAATTTAATTCCATTGTCTTTAAAGAATTTTACGTTATTAAGAACTTGCGCGCTTTCTTTATTTTTTAAAATTACTAATTCCGGAATTTCAAATTTATTACAAATAAATTTCATGTCTCTCAACATAGTACCTAGGCCTGATGTTGATCGAGAACTCTGATTATAATACATTTTTCGCGAATCTTTACTGTATATTAAGTTTCTTAATAAATAATTACAATTTGTGCTGTTCTTTAATTTTGAGAACTTTTCATCTGTTACGGGATTTAGACAAAATGAATTTTTTGGCTGTCTAAGTAACTCTACCACTCCGGGGTGATCAATCCATTCGTTTAGGTCACTTTGAACAACGTCTAAAGGCAAATTTTGTCTTTTCTTTGCTTGTGTCCGGGTTAACATATTTATCTATGGTCAGTTAAAATTAAGAATTTTATTGCATACAAATAAGGTCTAAAATGTTTAACAGCAAACACTACAGCTAATAGTTCCTTCTCAATAACACTGTAATTTTTCTCTGTGTTATTAAGATAATTTGATAATACGGCACCTAACGAAGTGTTGGAAG
This sequence comes from Ophraella communa, assembly GCA_035357415.1. NCBI lineage: Eukaryota > Metazoa > Arthropoda > Insecta > Coleoptera > Chrysomelidae > Ophraella > Ophraella communa. The sequence continues at coordinate 32,180,853 of CM068995.1, read as the reverse complement.
CGTCAATTTTTAATATAAATTTATTGTCTGGCGAAAAATCTGGATATTGGAGAACAGGAGGGTTACTTAATGCGTCTTTCAGTAGTTCAAAGGATTGTTGACAATTTACATCCCAATTAAATGGAACGTTTTTTCTCATTAAATTATTAAGAGGTGCTGCAATATGGGCAAAGCTCTTTATATATTTTCTGTAAAAATTAGCAAAAGCAACAAATCTTTTTACTTCGTTACCATTTTGAGGAATTGGAAAATTTTGAATTGCGGTTATTTTGGAGGGATCGGATGTAGCACACTCTGCTAATATAACAAGCCCTAAATATAACATATCTTTTTTCAAAAATTCGCATTGATTCGGATTTAATTTTAAATTAACTTGCCTTAATCTTTGCAAAATTTTCACTACATTTTTATTATGATTTTACCAAAAACTACTAAATCTTCCAAATATACGAGCTATGACAATAGTCATAGCTCGCGAAAACGAACTGGGACTTGTCTTTAATCCCATGGGAAGCCTTTTAAGTTGATATTGACCTTTGTCTGTGGTGAATGCAGTATACTTTCTACTTGCTTAGTCAAGTTCGATCTGATAATAACCCTGAGATAAATCAAGGTGTGAAAAGTACATTGCTCCCCCTAATGAATCTAAAATTTCTGTAATGCAAGGCAGTGGAAATTTATCGTCCTCTATTTGTTCATTTAATTTTCTAAAGTCTATGACAATTCTTGACTTTCTATTACCATTTTGATCCAGTGTCTTTTTTGGAACAACTAACAACGGAGATGACCATTCTGACCTAGTTTCCTCTATGATACCTTCTTTTAATAAGTTATCTATTTGTTTATGAAGCTCGGCCTTTTGGGCGTGTGCTAATCGATATTGTTTAGTAAATACTGGTTTAGCTCCCTTTTTTAAATTAATAGTTTCTTTATAAATGTTAGTAACGGGTAATGGGTCATTATCTAATTGAAAAATATCTGAATATTTTGCGCAAATTTTCTGAATTGAATTCTTTTCTTTCTTATTTAAATGATCTAAATTAATTAAGTTTAATAATTTTTCTGCCCTATCTACAAATTGAGCGGGTTGTGTTGAGAAGTGACATAAACCATATTTATCTAATTTAGGATAAAAATCTTTTAGCTTAACATCGTCCTCTCTTATGTTAAGAATTTTTACCGGAATAATTTTTTCTTTCGGTTTGACAATGGTCCCTGCAATAAATACTCCTTCGCACAATACGTCAGGCAGAACAATACATTCTTCATCTAAATGAATCTGAATATAATTAATTACTTCACACCTACTTGGAATTAATATATAAGATGCTTCTTGTGCAGAATGCATAGATATTTTGTGTCTACTATTATTTTGCCAAATGGACAATAAAGATTTTTCGTAATTTATCCAAAAATTCCATTAACTTCAGTATTACTACCGACTTCGGTATTATTTAAAAATTGAAATTCATGCCAAAGTTTAATTTTATTTGAAATACAATATTTACCATACCGGCGGATTCTACTGACCCAAAAATACCGTTAATAACAATTTTTTTGACTAAATCAATTTCGTAGTTATTTAATAATTTGTTTGGAAATATGACACTTACGCTAGCGCCAGCATCTACTAAAAATTGTAATGTATTACCTAACACAGTGAACTCAACAATATTTAACCAATTCAGTGCAAATAGATGTTTACTTTTATTGTCGTAGGTCACGAAAAAACAAATCTGGCGTGAATTGATTTTCCAAAACGCTATTGTTTGATGCATTTTCATTTTGAGTCTACTATTGTTAGTGCTAATTCTACCTCTACTATTATTAAATCTACCTCTACTATTGTTGAATCTACCTCTACTATTACCATTACCAAAATTAAAACTACCTCTATTATTTCCTACCGAATTTTGGTTGAAACCCCTAGAAAAGCATCTACCATTTTTATTATCTCTTATATGATAAACTGATTCTCTACCTACACTATTATCCCTAATTTCCTCATCTTTTGCCCCCTGAATTGCCTCCGATAACTTTGAATAATTTCGCGCTTTAACAATTGTTTGCAGATTATTATTTTTTAACCCATTTGCAAAATTATTTATAGCAATTTTTTCGTTTACTCTACTCAAAACTTGCATAGCATTTTCGTCGTTATTAGCCTGGGCAATAGTTAGTTCTGTAAAAAGTGACTTTACCGATTTTCCGAATTGCTCAATTGTTTTCAATCCCGGTTTTGAATTATTTAATTGAGTCGACAAGGCAGTGGGTGATTTCTTTGGAATAAAGTGCGTCCGAATATCGTTAATTAAAGCATCATTGGATATATAGGTTTTATTTAATTTAATTTTTGCGCTGTGACTTAAACTTTTTTTTAAGATGTACGTGGTTAACAATTTTTTCCCGTCCGCGTCAAGCATGGAATCGTATAACTCAACCGCATCAATAAGTTGCCTCGTTACATTTTCGGAGCCATCCATTACTGGTAATAAGCTAGCCGCGGTTTTTAAGTCAAATTTTTCCGTCATTTTATTGTCGCTGTTTACTAAATTTAAATTAGAATGATTATCTTTTACTACTAGACTTTGTGCAATTTTCAACCTCTCACTTAATTTACTTTTAATAGATTCCAAATTTTGTTCGATGGATTTAGCAATTTCTTTAATATCGTTTTTTGTTTGCAAGTCTAAATTTGATTTATTACAACTATCTTTTAACTCTATGAAACTATCTCTAAACTTATCTAATTCTTTAAACTTACGGTCGGTAACACTCTTGTCATTTCTTCTCTCAGTATTGTCTTTTTGTAGGTTTATATAATAGACTCTCACTTCTTCTAACAAATATTTAGACTCCCTATGTATATTCATTCCATTACCATTACCATATTATTAATACTATACATATTTTAGTAATTATACCTAAAAAAAATCCTTGGTTGTCTGGCCTCTAAACTAATTCTTGGCTCGCTCTTATTTGGTTCTCCATACGTTTTTCTAACCTCTTCTCGCAAAACTTATAGATATGGATTATTATAATAACTGCAGCCAATACCATAAAACATCCCTCACCACTATTGCCTGCTTGCGCAATCATTATATCTTCCTTTGATTGTCCTTGTCCCATTTTGTTAAAATTTTATACCATGTTACTCTTATTCTTTATATGGAAAATAAAATATGGACTGGCAGGATCGCCATGTGATAACGCACGGTTTTTTTAAATAAAATGCTCTTAACTCGTTCACGTCTATATTGAATCTATTCTACATTTTGTTATAAACTATTTCAATAATTAAAAACTAGAACGCTTACTGTTACTTAATAATAACATAAACCTAATTGTATTAAATCTAAAACTATGTGCTTACTATACTAATAACAATAACCTACTTAATTACCAAAACTATATACAGGGTACTTAACGAGGATGCATCCTTAAATTACAATATCTCCACATCATGCCTAGAAATAAGAAAAAAAATAAAGCTGTTTCTTGACGAATTTTTAGTTCAGTTAGATTATGATTCTTGAACGAACACAAGCTATTCTTTCATTACATGTAAATTCTAATAATCATAAAGAAGATAAGTCAATTTGTTTTTATTGTAAAAATTCTTTACATATATAAGTGCGGCTCATTTAAAAACATAAATTTATATGAAAAATACAGCAACTTCTTACTCTCTGGTTTTTCGCTTAATATGTTGCAAAAGACTCCACACTTTTCTTCATTCCGATTCATTACAGGCGTCCAGTGGTACACAAAATCACGAAAGAACTTTAATTCCTTAAATTTCTCAAAATAGGTATAATAATATTTGAAATGGGTATAATGCACACTTCATTTCATCAAACTAGAGAAATTCTACTACAGCCGCTAAAATGACAGAAACTTGATTCTCGTAATGGTACGGAAAAACGAAACGGTTCGTCCATACCAAATACCAACAATAATTTTTATGTCCCTAATCCAATACATCTATCTCCTCTCAATCGATGTCCGCTATCTTCAAAACTTAACATCTACTGCTAGCTACTACCAAAGTAATCGTACATGATCACTGCGAAAATACAGTCAAAATTAGTGATCTCCTGGATAGTGTTTCTCAAAACTCCTTCGTGTTGCAGGAGCTAGTTGATAGCTTGCAATTGATTCCATATAATGGAACCTAGCAAATTACTGGTATTTCTAGTCCTGTACCAACTATCAATAAAATGGATAATTTAAAGTTTTTCCCGCATTCTGACCCTAGAAGACAATATAAGGTCAATTGCGCTGCCCTTCCGACGATAACATGCAAAGTACCACAAATTAAACTTGACTTGTCATAAATTTAGCTAAAGAATTGCCTATACTGCAAAAATTCGTATTCAAAATAGTGTCTCCTTTACTAAATATTGGGAATAATGAATCTGATTTAGCAATTTGTAATAATATCTTGACAACAATTGATAATGACTTTAATTCAGCACTTTATAAATTCTGGACTGATGATATACCTTCTAAAGATAATCTTTCATCAGATGATGAAATTGCGGAAACTATTTTCCGAAACAGTACGAAAATTCTGGAAAAGGGAAGATTTCAAGTTAACTTTTCGATAAAATTCGATAAATCACACCTAAAACTTGCTGTTTTATTTTCTATCGCTAAAAAATGTTTTCTTTCTCTTGAAAATAGACTTCACAAAAATCTGGAATACATGTGGGGCTAGTTTTTCCATCAAGCTTATAACTCTGTCCAGTGCAGAAATACAAGACTTTCCCTTCACAAACCCTTACTGCCCCCATTTCTTTCCCATTTCCTCAAATCTTGTTTTTTATTATCTTCACCAAAACTTAACTTATCCCGCTCTATAAAAATTAAAAGTAAAATAGTCAGTTGGTGAAATTAATTGAAAAGTAATGTAATAATAATAGACACAAAGATAATTGTAAACAGAAACACAAACATAACTTCAAAAATCCACATTCGACACATGCACGGAACATAAACACAATATAAAAAGAAGAATAAACTGTTCGTCTTTCTAAAAGTGTTTTTATAAAAATAATAATACTGAATAAAATAGTTATTTATGTACCAAGGACGAAAAACTGTCTATTATAGTCGAGCATGCAAATTGCTAGCTGAGGCGCAGCCGAGGCTAGCAAGCAGGCGAGACAATAGACAGTTTTCGCCGAGGTGCATATTACATTTTTTCGTCGTCCCCTACGCTTTTATGAAAGTAAGAACTCACCTATTTGCTACCCCCGGCTACGTCCCACTCTCCCAACTGCAGACTCGATCATAATTCAAATAAAATTATAAAAAATGTATTCTGATTTGAAGTGTAACAACTCTCTATTTAAATCATATTACTACAAAATTATCAATCTCGAAGATGGATATTGAAAGAACAGTTTGTGCAATTATTAATATTAATTCCTGCTGTCGAAGAAGATGCCAGAGACAAGTTTTGATTTTGGGTACTTGTTGATGCAACTTCAGATGCAGATGCTCCGGCATCACTATTTCTAAAACTTCCCTCTCGGAGTGCTTGACCAGTTAAAATACTTTTTGATACATTTATTTTATTGGGAATGGAATCCTCAATGTAACCCTCGGCGACTGTTGAGGATTTCCATCCTCCGTGCTGTTTTAGTGATAGCATATCTGCGCCGGCATTGACTAAAAGTGTTGCAGATGTGCGCCGATAACAATGCCCGGTGTACTCTAGTTCGTTCGGCAATTTTAAGTATTTTGCGATTAAGCTAGGTATCTTTGCAAATGTATGCACACCAACCACTTGCACTGTACACTTTCCTGATTTATAATTGACAAAAAATATATTATGATTACAATGCTTCGGTCTTAAGTTGGCGTATTGTCGAAATATTTCTAAAGGATTCACTCCGTCGCAAAGTTTGTCTGTAACTGTAAAAACACGCCTTTTACCATTTTTTGAGTCTGGAATGGTTATTAAAAGCATGTTGCTTTGATAAACAATATCCTTGGTCGTTATTTTACGTAGTTCGTCTCTTCGACAAGCCCCAGCAATTCCAATAATCAAACAGAGCTGAAATATAATATAACAATAAATGCATCAGCAAAATAACTAAAAACATTTTACCTTGTGGAAAAGATAAGTGTCATCAGGGGCATCACCAAGAAATCTGTTTATTTCATCTCGACTGAATACTCAAGATTTTTTCGCTTTGTACCCAACGCTTTGTTTTTTCAAAAATGCAATAAGTTTCGGAAATTTGGATATGTTAACGTTTTCCTTGATGGCTCCTTTAGCATAGAGTATATTGACCATAGCGTCGAGGACTTATAATTATTCTCATCAGCTTTACTAGAAAAATAGGCCAGAAGAACATTTTCTGAGAGATTCTCGACCTTATGTTCCTGACGCCAGTTCTTGAATTTGTTGTATTGTTTTTCGTATAAAATTCGTGATTTCTGTGGGAGTAAATCCAACGTGGCCGTATTTGCCAATTCCCGTAGCTCCGGAGGAGTATTACTTACATCCACATCGCTATCACTATTCATTTTTGATTACTTTGAACACACACCGCGGTCTTATTCACACGTAAAATCTAGCGAATTTCGTAATTACTTCATTTTACAACAGCAAATGACAGTAATTGTCACAGGCGCCTACGTTTTTATTAAACGAAAATTATTCAACCGCCGCTCTCGAACAGTGCCGTACCATAGCAACCGCAGCGGACGAAAAGTGTTTGCGGACGAAAAGTGTTTGCGGACGAAAAGTACTTGCCTCCAATAATAGTCGATTTTTCGTCCGGAAATCAGTACGTAAAATGTAACTTTTCGTAGAGGTCGACGAAAAATATGTTTATTTTTTAAAAATTTAAAAACCTATAAGAAACTTTATTCTTTATTCTTACTTTATACAGAAAAATTTGTATTGGCAATTACCATACAATATTTGACACAAGGAAGATTTAAAAAAAAATTAAATGGTCCTTGCTTTGACATTCATGTGTTTTTACTATTGATAAATTTGACGTAAATGTCACAAATCATAGAACTATATTTTTTTACTTTTCAATACGTGTATTGATATTTACTTTTCAATACGTGTATTGATATTAGCTACTTTCTTAAGTACAAATAAGTGTGCAAACTAGCACTTTCATATGTGGTCGTAGGAAAAGAATGTTACGCGTATCACACACACAGAACTATTGTATCTTTCTCCACCCTGTAACAATTGGTACATCCGAAAATGGGAGTACTCCATTTAAAAAAAAAAATAAAGGTGGCGTCCTAAATGACGGTGGCGTCATTACTCGAAAGTATTTTACCCTTATTTATTGAAATATTATTTTAAAATACGGTAAATTAAAGGCAAACATTGCAAGTGCTTTAAGGATTACTTCTTAAAATAGCCTGTTCCATACTTTACGGACACTGGGTATACCAAGCTTCTTTCATGTACTCTTTCTGTAAGTTTGTAAAGGTTTATAAGCAAATTTAGTTTTATTACATCTCTTATTACCCTCTTGACTTTTCTGCTAATTTCTGCTAATTTCTTCTAATTCAGATTTTTACCTTTACTTCTACTACAGACTAAATGTATCTTATAATTCTGCGTTTTATTTGACAATTGAATTTTCAAGCAAAAATAAATTCACTTTTCCTCTTATAGTAATTATAGGTATACCTCAAATTTTATTATCAATAAAATTATTTGTTCTTGGTTTATTTAAAAAATTAAAAAATTGATAACAAACAAATAAATAAAATATGATGTTGTTTTTAAGAGGGGCGTCAAAAATGTGACAGCTGAAAACGGGTGGCAAGCCTGAATTGTACCCCAAATTTCAATCATTTTGTAAACAACAAATCTAAAGAACCCCTTTATATTACGTATTCAAATTTTAACACGATATAGCTTAGACCTTTCTCTAGGCGATAAGGTTTTTTAGTTAAGTTTTATATTGTAATAAAAGAGATATTGGTGTTTAAGTGATGATATGTTTTTAAAAAGTTTGACAATTTGTGATCACGAATTTTAACGCCAGAAGCTTAACTCCTAAAGAAAGCATAGAGAATGCGACCAGCAAAATATAAAGTTAAAGAAAGGTATATTTTTTGAGATTTGTTGCACGCAAAATTTGAACATTGCACTAATCTGTCAATTTAGTTCAACAGTTTTGATATCGCTTTTTTCAGAGACGTATGTCTATTCTAATTCTCCAAATCCAAACTTCACTTAACATAACCAACCTAACCTTATTTCTCGTTTATAACGTCAAAATATATTAATTTTAGTGTTTTGCTTTTAAATACTCGTATATAATTGTCTATATTAATATTCGTTTATAATTTACCAGAAGTTAAAAAAAATTAATTTTAAAGTATATTTTTACAATTTGCGTTGGTTTATAGCATTATCCAACTGTTATATGTGCAAGGAATTTAGTGTTATGAACCGTTGTTATTTCCTAAATTACTTTTTACTTTAACACAGTTGTCTTATTTTAGTCGAATTGGTAAAAATGTGAGCTTTGAGAGACCCGATTTTTGTTTATACTTTTTTTATTAATTTTTTAAGTTACCTAATCATTATCTTATATCTTTATTTGTTAAATAACTAAACCCAACCTAAGGGTTTTACATTTATAAATTAAAACCACATATTATGTAAATATTAACAGCTAAGTGCTAAACTGTTTTTCTAAATAGGCATGATAATAATGTCCACAAAGTAAGGGTTTCTACAATATTACAGTCAAATATGTAATATTTTTATTAAAACAGTTTTACAAATTTGGGTTGGATACTGGATATGTCTGTTATCTTTGTATATATATATATATCCCCTTCACCATTGAAAGTTTGTTGGTAAATGATAAAACAGACCAAAGGGTTCCATATTTATGTCAGAATGAAGTTCATATATTTCCATAATATGGTGAACTGGGTACATATAATTGACAAAATGAGTCCTAAAAAAGAAAAACATAAAACATTTACTTGTTATTTACTAATAATATGCAGATGTTATTTGGTAATGTTTAAAATATAATTGAACCCTAAAATAAACATTTGTATTTTAAAACACATAGTAGCCCACAATTAGTTTCATATTGATGTAGCCATGGGTTCTATAAGGGTCCAGATTCAATGTTTTTGAAGAAAGAGTTCTAAAAAATAAAAGATTAGAATTAACCGAAAAAATTATTAATTATTTACTATAAATAGAATAAAACCTGTGTAGGCAGTTACTTCAGGTCCAAAGTTTTTGAGGAAACAGTAGCATATATTTTGAAAACCATTGATTTATTTCTTTAACAATTTAATTATCTAAACATAGATGAAATAACATATATGGTTGCCAGAAAAAGTATATTGCTAAAAATAGTATTTTCAGGACATTTTTGAAATACTTTAGAAAAGTAGTAACCTATTGAATTTTGTAGAAATATTTTGTTTACTATACTCCACCTAATAAAATAATCAAAAATTAATCAAATAGTTTTGATTTAGAAAATGATACTAATATTCTTCTTGGTCTATCCTAGTATTTAAAGTAGACAAAGGATGGCTCAAAGGACGAGTAGCATTAACACTTCTCTGAGATGCCCTAGTAAAGCGTCTTATATGAACTCAAAAAGGTATAGGTACTCAAAAAGAAGAAAATTCATATATCTAATATGCAAAATACCTATATCAATACATCTTTTAAAACTAAATTTGACATTTAGATCTCAATCATACATAATAAAATAAATAATACCTACCTATTAATTATAAAAAAATTAAACCAGTAAATAAACAAATTAAAACTTACCTCTTATCACTTCTGATTACTAGATGGAGAGTGCTTTCAAATGTAAATAAAATATGGATCTTTATAAAATAAATAAGATTTTTTCGTTTGTGTGAAAGATACCAGTTAAAAAATTAAAGTTACAATCCTATTGGATACATTTTAATTTCAATTGATTCCACAAAGTATGGGGTTGACATTTTTGGAATATAATTAATAGCCATAATTTAATGATACAATTAGTTTTATTAAGATATACCCATAACATTAACAATTATGTTTAGTACTTGCAAGAGTATTGTTGGCCAATCGCTGATAGTCAGCTTATCCCACTTCTTTAGGTATCTTGAAAACAGGTGCACAAAATGTATTTCTATATAGATACTAGATTGGTTAGTTATTATCGTAGGTTATTGAAAACATGGAAATATTTTTTTCTTGCGCCACATTCTTAAAATAAAAATAAACTATAGGTAAGGTTTATTGTAGGGTGTGCTTTACTTTGTACTCCATTTTTCATTAAATCATAGATCTGGGTGGTAATTTAGGAATGTCCAATACTCTCTAAAAAATAAATGATATTTATTTATTTAGGCAGTAAGTAATTAGCAAGGTACTTACTTGAAGTCATATTGAAGACAGACTATCCTGTTAATGTTTACAAACATTATAGTAACACTTTTGCAATAATCATCAAACGTTTTAGAAAAGTATTTAAATTTTTCCCCACAAAATATATTCTAAAAATTTACATCTACTTCAACACCTTCAAATAATACATCCATCAGAAAGTAAATAAATTATTCTCCAACTAACCTTGCTTAATTTTGCATTGTTGCCAATACATTTCAATCTTAATTTTAAAAAAGGTATAATCATTGTAATTACATACTTTCCACTTTATTTCAATTTTTCTTTAGACCATGTTGATGTGTGTATATTCAGAAACCGTAATGTTTTTATTATAATTAATATATTTAGTCTTATAAATACCTTAATTAGTAAGGGTTAGTACCAGAGCTGGGTAGTATCCGGATACTTCTGTATACGGATACAATATCCGGATACTTTTTATGTATCCGAAAGTTGTATCCAGATACTTTTTAAATTTTGCACCCGGTATCCGTATCCGTGACCAAATTTTAAAGTATCCGGTATCCGGATACTGTTTTTGATATTCGGATACTTTTAAATATTATTTATCGCCCTCCGATAATGCAACTAACGTAGGCACAACACTGCCCTTCCTTTAATTCAGATGTGTCTACCATGTTAAATCCCATTTTTCGTACTGGTCACCGTTATAATATATTATTATATTCCAATGTAGCTTTGTTTTTACCTATAAATCAGTTATAAAGTACGTTATTTATTTTGTATATTTTCCATATCTCTCTTTTCAAGAACCCCTTTGTACCCTGTATTTATAATTATTAGAGAAAAACATTTTTCGGATTATAATAAAGGGCATCCTAATATTTATATTTTTATTTTAGTGTACCTATAAGTACAAATAAGTACACCCCCTAAAAAGTTTGAAAACTCGGCTGGTCCGACGCTGGCCAAATTCAATATCAAAAGCTCAGGCCATGGGAACCGGCAGAGAGGGACAGGGGGAGGCCTTGCCCCCCCCCTGGTTCAGGAAAGATTTTTTTTTAATATTGGTAAATAATACCACACTTGCAAATGTAGGCCAATACAGAATTTAGCTTCGACAAGAAAGATTTAAGGTAAAAAATGGCCAAAATCGTGGGTTTGATATACAAAAATATCGAAACTTTTCCGGTCTCCCCTGACCACCGGTATGTCGCCCCCCCCTGTCAAAATGTCTGCCGGCGCCCTTGGCTCAGGCAGTGACACGAAAAAGTTTTTCGTTAGCTTATCATTAAATGCATTTTTATTATTATAAATTACATTAAAAATACATATGCACATCACATAGTTTTAATACTAATAATTTATGTCCTTTTTAAAAAAAATATCCTAGGAAGTATCCGGATACTTGTATCCGAATACATTTTTAAATGAAAGTATTCGAACTTTTTAAAAAAGTATCCGGATACATTTAGAGTATCCGTATACGGCATCCGCATACTTTTTTTCAATATCCGACCCAACTCTGGTTAGTATAATTATTTGTTAGGTATGCCGAAATCTTATTTTATTTTATTTTTTTTAATTATGGATATTTTAAATCCTAAAAACAATTAATTTGTTACGCCTATGAAACAAAACTAACTTCCAAAATATATCCAAATAGGATATTTAATAAAAAAAATACAGGTATTTTTCATCTGTTTATGGTTTCAAGCTCAAATGTATGTGTATATCGTGAAAATATTCAAAGATTTACGAAGCAAAATTCATATTTTCATCTCTGTCTTAGATAAAGAAAGTCAACAAGCTTTAAAAATATTCAAATTTATAATAAAAATACTAATTTGAAACCACTATCGCCATCTACTATACATTTTTGTAATTTAAAAATAACCAGATTTTTCACTAAATTCAGGCAGTCTTAACAAATTAGAAACGCCCCTCTTAAGGCTTTACTATCAGAGCCTGAACTTGAAATATTTGTGAGAATGCTAAGGGGATCTTCCACTCATAAATATAACCCAGCTCTTCGCTCATTTGCATTGACACTTTTATTCGATTCCGCTAATGCATACAACTTTGTGAGAATACCTTTAACTAGTCTTTGACATATTCCAAAACAATGTCAAAATGGTTTAGGTCAATAGAGGGATCTTCAAGATTTACTATAGAATCGTTGCTGGTAATATTTTAACATTTGGCAAAACCCAAAACTTTAGTTTATTAAATATTTACTGTTTCACTAAGAAAGGTACAACTAGACAATATATTCTTATGTTTTATTTAATAATTATTTTTCAATTACAAAAGTTTTCAATGTAACTAATGCAAAATTAATATAAAAATACTTAAGAAAAACAATGTTCAAAGGATAATCAAATAATCATATCATTTCTGAGGGTCATTCTCGGGAACTCTTCACCATTAACTTATTGCATGAGAAAGGTCTAAAAATTAATTTACTTGAGTCTTGAAATACATTTCATCCAAAAATAAAGTAGCCAAAATGATTGCGAATTCAGTTAATTCCGAGGTTATGTCTGTATCGATTATTGAAAATTCTTTAATGGACAATTTACAAACATTTACACCTCTACCATCACAAAAAACACCGACCATTCTATAGTGGGATCAGCTACATTTTCCGGGACATTTCAAGTTTTAACTTTTATTTTGGAAATAAAGTTTAATTTTTAGTATTTAAAGAAACATTATTTTTTGTATAAAATGGATCTTTATTGCGAGAGAAATAAAATTGGATAAGCAATAAAATTTCCGGGCATTATCATAATGCTCGCTTATAATGCCCTAGGTGTGATAGCAGATATTATTGCTACCATAACATATTCCGTTTCAAAGGTATTATAAGTGCAAGTTGCAATGTATGCGTTAATTCTTAGGAGTAATCTTTAACAGAGTACAATTTAATATGTTTTTATATATTCACACGAAGTCTAGGATCATGTAACTTCTCCGCCGTTAGAGTAGAACTTCGGGATTACCATGGAAATCTCGCAGATACCAATGACGATATACAGGATTATAGTCCATATACTAACACTATTAAAATTAACTGGATTTTCAAAAATATTTTTCTTTTGAATATTTAAAGATTCTTTTAGAGTTCTGATTTCGTTTAACGGAATATTGTCCAATTTTAACGGTTTTGTTTCAATTATTGAATTTTTTAGAGGCGGTAAAGGAAAGGTTAATTTTGGAAAATCAAAGTTTATAAATTGATTTTAGTACTTTTAAATGTTTGAATTTTAAAGTTTTTTATTTGCACGTTGCACATATTGTTTAGTTCTAATAACAATGTTCCTTTTAACAAAATGGTATTTTTGGATATACTACAAGATACTACAGCGGTTTGAGGTTTCGGTAAAATGATTATCCATTTGCTGTCTTTAATTTCTTGAAATTTTTCATCGTTTATTTCAGCAGGGACGGTTTCACACATTGTTAAATTTGACATATATTTAATCAGGGATTTCACAAAGTTCGGTTTCTTGTAGTGGTTTCATCAAGGGTACTTCATGGCAGATGTATTCTTCTGAACTTATTTCTTGGCACTTGGTGTTTGACGTCATATGATTTGGAAAATGGTATAATTACTTTAAAGGAATTTGTTTGAAATGTGGGTAGTGGATATAAATGATAATATTCATAAATTTGGCATTCTACTTTGGGAATATTAATAATAAAAATGATTTGATTACCCTAACTATAACTTTTAATTTGAATTACTCTTTCGTAAAAAAAGTATATTTTTTATTTTACGTTCAAAAGCTAATTTATTTTGATTTAAATGTACACCAATTAAGTTTATTTCAATTAATAAATTTATAGGTTCATCAATTCAATTATGAAATAGGTTTATTTTTTTAAATGTTATTGTAATCTCTATTTTTCTAATAAATCATGTGTATATTTCTTCGATGAAATAATTACTAGATCAAATGAACTTACCTGAAGTTCGATCGTAATTATATGAAGCGTCCAGTCCGAAGATATCACTTGATTACAATGCAGCACGCATTCTCGTGTAGCCCTGCTCACAAACTTTAAAGACTGTCCTGGCCTCCCTCCCTTAGTACATTCATCGTTTGCCTCCGTAGTTCATTTGCTTTAAAGGTTTCATGTTTTGGGGTAAAACAAAGGGTGGTTAGAGGGAGAAATTGGTGATATTGACTGGACGCTTCATATAATTACGATCGAACTTCAGGTAAGTTCATTTGATCTAGTAATTATATTTCATCGTCCAGTCCTCGATATCACTTGATTACAATGCAGATATTTAAAGAAGTTTTACCACAAAACTGATTTATTAAATATAATAAGAAAAATATGTAATTCTAATTAATAAACTCTACCCCATTTAAGAGTGCGAAGACTCAAAAACCGCCTCCATGATGTTATTTTGTATCATCAATGGTCGGTTATAAAACCTTGCGAAAGCCTCCGATGATTTTGTCCAACCTGCCGACTTCGTGATGGCATCTATGGATAAACCGTTTCTCAATGCGGCTGACGTTGATGCGTGTCTCGCAGAGTGCGCTGTAAACGTTGCCGTATCAACTCCGGAACGTTTTAAAATTTCCTTAACCCAGCGGCTTAGGTTTGTTTCTGTTGCCTTCCGAAAGGGTTTTGTTGATGTAATAAACAGGTGATCTTCAGATTGTCGGAATGGTTTGGTCAGTTCCAAATAGTTCCTCACTAGGCTGGCAACGCATAACTTCGGCTGACTATTATAAAAGGGGAAGTCCAAATAGGGTTGTGGTTTATTTGGACCAGATGTCTTCACGAAATCGGGAATGAATATTCTAATACCCGTCTCCAATTCCTTAATATTCGAAATTTTAATTAAGGACAGTGTGTGAATCCTCTGACCCGTAGCCAAAGCCATGAGAGTAACTAATTTGGCCGAAGATGTTTTTATACTTGAAGTTTCTTCTATTGAGCCTAGATATGTCAGAACTATAGATGGGTCCCAAGTATCCTCATAACGAGGTCTTGGGGGCCTTTTTCTAAAAATTCCCTTCATGTATCGTTTTAGGAGCGGGTCCTGTCCTATATTATGAGAGACAATCAAAGAGATGGCTGCTCTGTGTGAATTGAAGGCGTTATATGAGATCGAAGACGTCTCTTGAAGACGTTGAAAGAAACGTAACACATTTATTGGTTTACCTTCAAATGGATTTAAATTATTCTCCTTGCAAAATTGCCACCACTGTCTAAGAGTTGTGTCATATTGTCTGAGCGTTGCTGGAGCTAGTGAATCAATAATTGTGTTTAAGGCTGATTCTGGAGACCCTTTCAGCAGAAATTCCTTCCTGATAGCTTCGCAGCCATTAGTGTAAGGCTCCTGAATAATGGGTGGGTCTCTTTGTTGTAATAAGAAAGAAGAAGATCATCGGATGGACCAATGAAAATAGGTGAACAAAAAGGAACTACTAAGATGCCGGTCGCTTTATCAGAAATTATTTTCTGGATTGTTCTTGCAATAAGAGCGAATGGAGGAAAAGCATAAAAATTAAGTGTCCTCCAGTCGACAGTGAAGGCATCAATTTTGTAGGCGTTCCGATCTTTAAATCTTGAAATGTATTTTTCACATTTCTTATTACTTGACGAGGCGAAGATATCAATATCCGGTATACCCCGTTTTTCCGTGATTCGCCGAAAGTACCTATTGTTCAGGGACCATTCAGTCTCCGGGGGTAAGATACGGGATGCCTGATCTGCCTGTACATTGTCTGATGATCTTACGTAAGAGGCAAAAATCCATAAATTTTTCGCCTGACACCATTCCCAGATTTCTCTGGCTAAATTACACAAGTGTGGGTACTGAATGCCCCCATTTTATTTATGTAGGCTAGTATCAGTCCTTATGAGGACGTTATTATTTTTAATATTTGATGCAAAATGTCGCAAACCGTTAAATATTGCTTGAAGCTCTAAGACATTTATGTGTTCGCTCTGAAATCGTCCTGTCCACCAGCCATTCGCTTTTTTTCCATTGCAAAATGCTCCCCAACCTGTGAGGCTTGCATCTGTGTAAATTTCCATCAAAAATTTATCATTTTTTAAATTATTAGAAGAATTGTAAACATTATTCTTCCACCATTCTATGTCTGGTAAAATTTTCCTCGGAATCTGTATTTTTGCCGAATATCTAGAGTTATTTTTTCGCAATGCTAAGTATTTTGTACGTTCTAGCCGCTTGGTATATAACCATCCATACTTTATTGCTGGACAGGCCGAGGTTAGAATTCCAATAAATCTTGCTAGTTGTATAATTGTACAGCTGGTATGTGCCAGGAAAAAATTTGCAAAAGTTGCTTTTTTGACGTTTTTCCTGCGTTTAAAGTCATACTTTTGGTATTAAATATGAATCCCAAGAGTTTGCAACTGCGGCTAGGATTAAGGTTGGACTTTTCCTTATTTATTATAAAACCCAAATTAGATAATAAATCGGATGTAAAGCGAACATTTTTGGAACACTCTTCATGAGAATGGCCCATTATCAGAAAGTCATCCAAATAAATTATACATATAATTCCTAGACCTTAAAACTTGAATGACTGGCTTCATAAGTTTGGTAAAGGTAAAGGCGCTGATGCCAACCCGAACGGGAGGCAGGTATATTCGAAAAGATCGTTTTCGTAGTGAAACCTTATATACATTCTATGGTCCTCTGAAATAGGAATAAGGTAGTAGGCGTCCTTAAGATCGATGGATGACGCAAAAGTCTTTTGTATCAATCTTGATACCGTTCTTGCGTCTTCCATTTTGAAATGAGGGACTTCAATAAATTTATTGAATTGTTTTAGATTTAGTATAAATCGTTTTTGCCGTTGGCTTTGTTGGTAAGAAAACTTTAGAGATGAATTCTCCGGGCGTAGACTTACATCTTTTAATAGCGCCAATTTGTAAGAGATTGCAGATCTCTTTGTTCTACAAGTTTTCTTTCTGAATTTGAAAATTTTGTAGCCACTGGTATAATTACCTGTCTAGGTCGACTAATGAAGGGTATTTTTGTAACCCTGGACCCAATTTAAGATAATTCTATTTGAGGTAATAGAACTCCAATTATAAAAAAGTATTTTAAACGTCCGGCAAAAAAGACTAACCTCTAAATTTTTCTGTCCGGATATCTGTTCCAATCCCGCCGTCTCTGTTCCTTCCGCGTGGTCCTGGAGGCTTGCCCTTTGGATGTCCTGGTTGCCTCCACGCAACGAACAGGGCGGTGAGAGTTTAAAGAAAACCTGGAATTCGACCGTTCCGATGTGTAACTTTGACCTACCCCTCCTCCTTTTTGTTTATAGGATGAGGTAGATGGATTAGATTTCAGATCTTTAGCCATCGTTTCTAAACTTTTAGCGGTTTTAATCTTTTCCCCTAAATTAGGTCCGAATAACAATTCGGTAGGGGGACATTTATCTACTTGTTCCTTAATATTTTTATTCAACATCGGGTAAATTAAATTTCTTCTAGAAATTGATACCCTGTGAAAAAGATTGGTCAGTATCTTTCCCGAATACGATAAATGGGAAGATAGTTTTTCTACTATGTTTTTTGGAAGAGTTTCCCTCTCGGTTATTAATAAATTAATGCCTTGACCTAACGCGGTCAAGCCCTTGCTTAGCTGTCTCTGGATCTCTACGAGAGAAGAGTCTTTGGTTTGATTTACCTTTGATAATATAGAAATTATCTCCGGTTTTAGTAGAGGCGGTGTCAGTTCGCTCAAATTTGATGGAGTGTCGTATTTATTCAGCAATGGCACTGATTCCTCTTTTTTATTCCGTTCAACAGAATATGTTTCCATCTAGTGCTAAGAGCTTCATGTAATAAAAAAGAAGTATTTTTTGAACATTCAGGGATCTCCCCTAATAGATCCACGAATTCTTCGTCATGAAGAATCAACATATCATTTTCGATATTTTCCCTATCTCCGGATAAGCTACGAGCAGTTGGAGAAAATGATTTTAAATTGTCATTACTTATCGCCCGCGTAGTAGCTGTAAAACTAGTTTCATGTATAATGCTAGTTCGACTAGCCGAACTTGACCTTGAGCGTTGTCGCTTCCTACGAGGACTGCGAATTTGACTAATCCTATCGTTTGACCGAGAACGTCGGCTTTTTAACAATTCTTTTCTAATGTTTTTATCCGTTTTAATAGATTTACAGAATCTATTTCATCGGATGAACTACTTCTAGTTCTTTTCCTGCGTTTCTTTGATTTTCCCATACTAAAATGCTAAAAATAATATGTTAATATTAATTTAAAGAATGCTTACGTGTCTAAATACTCCTTGTACCGGTACGGCGATGCTACCTAGCAGAGCTCACAGAATACAATGAACTACGGAGGCAAACGATGAATGTACTAAGGGAGGGAGGCCAGGACAGTCTTTAAAGTTTGTGAGCAGGGCTACACGAGAATGCGTGCTGCATTGTAATCAAGTGATATCGAGGACTGGACGATGAAATATAATTATTCGTTTCTTTTATTGTATCTACAATTTTTTCTAACTTGTTTATTTTTATATCTAATACATTTTGATTTCTTACTATTATAAAAGTGGTTTTATTAAAAGTATCTAATTAAGTAATTTAGTAATTTGATCATTTATTAGAGTTTTTAAATTATTTTGATTATTTGACAAAGTTTCAATAGCTACATCGTATCTTTTGGCATCTTGTTCATCTAAATTACCGGTTAAACATTTTATTATACTACCAAGAGCATTTATTAATCCTCGTTTTCTTCGAGAAATTTTATGTAAAGGATTTCAACAAGTAATTTGATTATTTGTTTGTTCTTCTAAATTTATTGCTAAATTATAATAATTAGTAAATTCGAATGCAAACATTTTTCCTGGAGTATTATTAGCTAAAATTTGTTCATAAAAGTTTTTTACTCTTTCTAATTGTACGTATAGCGTATTACTTTCTAAAATCATATTTGTAACATCGAAAATTTGAATAAACTACCAATAATTATATTTTGGGCAGATCCTAGTTTTAAAGGAAGTAGTCCTAGATTATCTGTTAGGTTATGGAATTTTGGTTGTTTATTTCTGGATGTATATTTGTAGAAAAACCTGAGGAACCTGAAACAATATTAGGTTTTCTCAGTTCCTTTATATGTATTATTTCCTTTTTATTTTTATTATTTGTAATTTCTACTCGGTTTCTATCTAAAATTTCAGTTATTGTGTATGGACCTAAAAATTTATTAAATTTTTTATTCCTTTCCTCACCAGGGTTTTTCTTAAATTCCTTTTGGCCTATACTAAATTCTTGACTTTCATCACTTTGGTAATTAGTTTTTGAAATTATTTTTTGTTTGTTCATATCTAATTTATTACTTATGTTTTTGTATACATGTTCTAATTTTTGTTTATGATTTTCCGCGTAATCAGGGTAATAATTTTTTGGAAGGAATATTTCATTAGGATATCTACTATGAGTATGTCCGAAAGTAAGGTCGAATGGAGTATAAGTTGTGGATGAATGAAGTGAGTTGACTATTAAAGCATAGTCCATTATATTACTTTCATTAGAATAGACTTCTTTTAAAATTCTATGGTGCTCTATTAACGTGGAATGAAATCGTTCTACAATTTCGTTTGATTGACCTGAAGTAGTGAAATGAATTTTAATTTTGCGCAAATTTAATATTTCTTTAACAGCATCGTTATTAAGTTCGGTTGCTTGGTCAATAATTAATTTTTCAGGAATTCCAAAAGCTGAAAAGTATTTAATTAAAGCGTTACTTATATGAATTGCGGTTTTTCCTGCTATTTCGTAAGATTGAGCAAATCTAGTGAATGAATCTACTAGTGTAAGGTAAGTTTTATTATCAAAAAAGAATAAGTCTATGTGAACGATTTAAAAAGGTTAAGAAGCTGTTTCTGTTAATAACAAAGGAGAGTATAGTGGTTTCCTACAATATTTAGTGCGTTGACATACATTGCAAGAGTTAACATAATCTGTAACTGATTTTTTGATATTTATCCAATAATAATTTTGTTTAAATTTTTCCGAAGTTTCCGTTATTCCACGGTGGTTAGTTTTACCTTCGTGAAAATTTCGAACTAGCATAATTTGTTCTTCTTTGTCTACTACTATATTAATTATTTTTGTACACTTTATAAGTTTAGGACCTTTTTCCGAAAATTTATTTAAATAAACTTTGTTAAAAGCATTATAAAGATTATCACAGTAAAACCATGTTATAAAATATGTTCTTTTTGTTATAGTGTAATCCCTAAGAAATTCGAAAATTAAATTATTATTGTTTTGTTCTGGAATATTTACGGTTATAATTTTGTGATTTTCATGTGATAATTTTTAAAGCGTTGTGTGTAGGTGTTAAATATGGCAACAGCGCATTTAATATTTACTTTATTTATCAACCATAACAACTATAAGATTAACTCGTGGTCTTTCTAATATTGCACTTTTATTATAATATAAAATATTTTCTGTTGCAATTTTATGTTAAATTTATTATTTTTTGCTCTGATAATATCAGACGTTCTCCTGCAGAGACAAGAAACTTGGCCAAATAGCCCTGGTAGCCCAGGCCACAAATTATACAAAATAAAAAGAAAACGAAGTAAACCATCCATATCTCAAATGTGACTAATGGGGCCTCTGGCCGTCACACATCGGATCCAGTCGTTGTGTATTCGAAGCAGCAGCGCGCGCCGCGAGTGTAATGCTATGTGCTGTAGAACAATTCATATTCGTAACGTTTTTGTTTTATAACCTAGGCACATTTTATTTTTGTACTCAGAAACAACTGTAATTTGTAACTTTTAACATACAAAACTTATGTAAACGACATACATTGTTTGTAAAATAAAAATAAAAGCAAAAAAACGAGAGCACCTAACCATTTTTCTAACAACGAATCAACAAGTTGAAAACTCAACATAATTTTTATTTTTTTACGGTAGGTACGTCAATGAAACGGAAATGAAAATTGACAATTGGCTCCTTTCTGGACTCAAGGTCATTTTGCATATTCTCCTACCTGTTTATTTTTATTCTAAGGATAATGGTTTGCTTTCGTTTCTTGATGTTTTAGTTATGTGCTTTAATTATATTTTTTTTAGAGATTTTATTATTTTGGAGAATATATACCTACATATATAAGAACTTTTAATTTATTGTTTCATTTAAATATTATCAGACACAACCAAGAGACGCCCAAGTACATGTTAAATTTTTGTTCTACAGTAATGATGTAATAATCCAAAAGGACCCCCCCTTCCCCGCCCCGGGTTGATATGAGGGAAAAGATACAATAATCCAAACAATAATTTAAATAACATATCGGAGCTCCCCGGTATCATTAAGTCAAAAGAAACTAAGTAACCTTTGCGTAATAGCAGCTTGTCAGCGAAAAGTTATTTCTCAAGAATGTGTTTGTAAAACAAAGTATAATACGAAACCAAATAATTTAAATAATTTAAACAAATTGCAGTTCTGAAAAAAACAAAAAAAGTCACGTAGGAGCTAGCCGCGATGTGTAAGCCAAATTTTGCTGGCTCAGCTCGCGAAGCGTACCCAAGGAGTGCCGGTAGCAGGGCTGCTAGCCAATAGTAACGAGACAAGTGAGCAGAATGAGGGAGAAAGGGTAGTCTCATGCTTTTGCTGGGGACCAAAAAACGAACAATCAAGGAATTCGATTTGGACGTCTCCAGAGGCTAGATGCCTGTCGAATCCTCCGTGTTGAGAACATGGGGGCAATTCGATTTGGAGTGTTCCATGGGCTTGATGCCAATCGAATCAAACGCGTTAGGTGTTTATAGGTGTTATTTACCGGGCCGACTAATAAAAATAAGTGAGTGTGTGTACCCAAACTCGCTGCAGGAAAATTGGTGAGTCAATTTCGATTATACTAACCCTTAATAATTAAGAAATTTTATGGGAGTTTGGATTTGTTCGTTAAGCGAATTTCTATCGTTTTAATTATTCAGACGAATATTGTAACTTTTATCCTCAACCGGATATATAGAGTTTACCGGGTTTCCACTGTCGGGACGAAGATAATATTCTCCGACAGAGAACTGAGTCCTCCGGTAAAGTGATTCATAAAATAGCGACTAAAGAATTAAATCATAAATAAATTAAATTTGTCACGCCAGGGTCCATCAGACCATATTTTATTTATTTTTTGTTGTTTAGTTTTAAATCTTGTTAATGTTAAATTAAAGAAAGTTTTTTTTTGTTTTTTCTTTTTCTTTGGGAGATGCATATAGCATTCCGCAAGAGGTTCATCCAAATTTATACTTGTATCATCAAACGTAGAGTTAATAAATTTGCTAGATTCTCCCGAGGATATTGTGTATCATTTCTCTAGACTCCAGACCTTTTTCAGAGCCCAGCAACAAATCCCGTCCTTCCTAACCGCCGAAGTAAGACCTCCCAACACCAAATACTGCGGAGGCCGAATCCACGAACCCTAACTTTAGCCTAACATCCGCTCGGCTAGGCTAAAGTTTATTAAAAATTAAGTTTAAAACCTTCTACGGTATTACATCTGGTAATAACAAATAAGAATCTTTCTTTCGCGTATTACAATGAATTGGTCCACCAGAACCGGAAAGTGAGTTAAGATGGCGCACACAGTAAAACCATGTTATAAAATATGTTCTTTTTGTTATAGTGTAATCCCTAAGAAATTCGAAAATTAAATTATTATTGTTTTGTTCTGGAATATTTACGGTTATAATTTTGTGATTTTCATGTGTCATTTTGAATTTTTCTAGTTAGTTGTTGCTGAGGCTGTCGTATATTGAGTTTGCGAAGTACTTGGATGAACATTCTGTGGAGTAGCACGTTTTTCTTGTATTATGGAAGTTCTGGATTTTCTTCAAATAGATTTGGATATGGGTTTTCTTGTAAATCTTCGTTATCTGGTCCTCGCATTGATTCGGCAATTCTTCATAAATAGTCTAGAGATTCTAAATTGATTTCACCTGAATTATTAATTAAGGATTCATCCTCTGAGGCATTTATTGTATTTCGAGAAAGAGAGTCAGCTGCTGCGTTTAATTTACCTTTTCTATAAACTATAGTGTAGTCAAACTCCTCTAGCTTTAATCTCCATCGTATTAGTTTTGAGATTGGTTCTTTTAGATTGAAAAGCCATACAAGTGGTCTATGGTCAGAGATAATTTTGAATTTTCTTCCAAATAGATAGGGTCTAAAATATTTACACCCCCACACTATTGCTAGTAATTCCTTTTTAATTGTACTGTAACATTGTTCGGATTCATTTAAAGTTCTTGATGCAAATGCGATCGGTTTATCGTTTCTTATGCTACCTTGTGACAAAATTGTACCTAATGCTACGTTGGATGCATCGGTTGTTAAAATAAATTCTATAGCAAAATCGAGATACTGTAAAATTGGCGGGTTAATTAATATTTGTTTACAAGTTTGAAATGAATTAATGAAATTTTCGTCGGGATGATACTCGCGCCTTTTTTTAAACATTTTGTAAGCGGTTTGGTTACCTTTGCAAAGTCTTTAATACATTTCCTATAATAACCTACAAGACCCAAAAAACTTTTTATTTCTTTCTGGGTTTTTGGAATTGGAAAAGATTTAACTGCATTTATTTTATCAGGGTTCGGCTTAACTCCTTTTGGCGTAATGACATGTCCAAGATAATTAACCTCTTTTCTAATAAATGACATTTATCTAACTGCACTTTAGGATTTGACTGTCTAAGTCGTTCAAAAATTGACTTTAACCTATCTATATGTTCTTGTAAAGATGTACATAATAATTTTATAACATACTAAGTCATATCTAAGGTAACTTTAACAACTAAATATAAATACACGAGTAAATACATAACAATTCTCCCCTCTGTAAAACAAGACAAATTTTTTGGCCAACCACATTGTTTTAACTAAAATTAAAACGTTCAGGTGGTCGCCGAATTCTGGTGGATCTTCTTAGTTGCACGGTCGGTGCTACTGGTGTAGGTTGAGGCATTGTAGGTAAAGGTGTCGCCATTTCCAATTGCTGCTCTGCAGTATTTTGTTGTGTCGCCATTTCCAATTGCTGCTCTGCAGTATTTTGTTCACTAAGTGAAAGGTCTTTTGCGGTCATACCTGATGTGGAAGGTTGATTTTCAATAAATGAACTTGACCTAGGGAATTGAACTGAATGCTCACCAGAGATATTATTTTCTGCTGTATCTGATGTTGATGGTTGATTATTTCCAATTGCTGTATTTGATCTCATAGACCTAATTAATTTTTTTTTAATATAGCATTGGTTTTCTTGTGTTAATTTATTTTGTGTCTGATTTGTGACTCCAGTCATTGTCTGTGAATTTTCCTGTATTTGTAAATCATTTTCCATATCGGCTTCATTTTGTCCTTTCCCCACTCGACACGGTCGTAACTGATTATAATGCCTCTTTATTATGTACCCATCATCCAATTTAATCATATAATGTAATCTTCCAAGGCGTTTATGTACCGTTCCAAATTTCCATAACTTTTTTCCATAAAAATTTTTTGATTGTACTCTAGACCCAACAAGAAACTTTTTTGAAAACTTTGGTTGCATAGAATTATTTTTGTCTATCGTTTGAGGTCTGATTAGGTCTAGCTTTGTTCTAAGATTTTGTCCAAATAACATTTCTGCAGGAGTTTTACCGTTAATAAGTGGTGTTGATCTGTATTTAAATAAAAATTTATGTAATTTTTCATGTAATGTTCCAGGTTCTTGTATCATTTTTTTTAATTTCTCTTTAAACGTTTGCACGTACCTTTCTGCTTGGCCATTAGTTGCTGGATGTCCTGGAGCTATAAGTCGTTGTCTTATACCATTTCGTTGACAAAAATCTGTAAAATCAAGGGATTTAAAAATAGCTACATCTAATGGCTATCCAATACATTTGATAAATAAATTAATTAATAAGAAAGAACAAAAAATGTCACTAGAACTAATATATCCAAAACAAACTAAAGAAATTAAAAGCTATAAAAGTATTACATATTGTGGAAATATTTCCAATGCAATTTCAAAAATAATATCTTCGGCAACATCAACATTAATATCATTTAAAACACAAAATAGTATTGGAACAAAATTGTTAAATGTAAAAACAAAACTACCAAAATTAAAAAAATCTGGTGTTTACAAAATTAATTGTCCAAAATGTAATGCAGTATATATAGGTCAAACACAAAGAAATTTTGAAGTAAGATTTAATGAACACTTAAGAGCATATAGATTACAACAACCAGATAAGTCGAACTATGCAAAACACCTACTGGAACATCCAAACTCACTTATACACACCAATTACATTCATATACTACACATTTGTAATAAAAAACAAAATTTAGATTTTCTAGAAGAACTTGAAATTAAAAGACATCTAGCAGATCAACAGTTTAAAGTAGTTAATGAACAAATAAATCTTGGAAGTTCTCCACTATTAAACTGTTTACTTTGATTGAGTCTTCATTTTATACATAGATAAGACATTATTATAACATAAATATATTAAGTTATTGTAAAGATCAGCATGATATAGTTTTTTCCTGGTTTTTCTATATCATTGCACAGTTATACTGATCTTAGAGGGAAATACATCCAGGATAATCCCTTAGGGCTAATAACATCTAGGCTTTAATATTGTTATGTCTTATTACTTCCTTACTTGGTCTAGCCTTAACTCCTTAACAACATCAAGCACCTAGTTACAAACAAACAACATGTAATTTCAATATGTCAATCTGACGATGCTAGTGATAGCGAAACAGCTGTAATTGATTTTAAAGCGAATTTTTCAAATAAATAGTGGAAGTTTAGTTTAACTGTGCAGTTATTAATTGTTCTTAGAAGCATTATCACTTACAAGTATCTCTGGCAGGCCATAACAACTAAAAATTTCGCGTAAAAAATGTATAGTTTCTGAAGTCGTTGGTGAATTTTTAGACATTTTAACTTCAAGCCATTTGCTCTTTGCATCAATTAATATTAAAAAGAAATGATTAAGAAACGGTCCAGCGTAGTCTATATGTATGCGCTGCCAATTTCTCGATGGCTCTTCCCACTGATGAATAGGTGCTTTTTGTGGATTTTTTCTCACCTCACAACAAGCTTTACAACTTGCAACTAAATTTTCTATATCCTTGTCGATACCTTTCCAGTAGGCATACCTTCTTGCTAAAGATTTCATTTTAACGATGCCAATATGTGTATCATGTAATTCTTGTAACATTGCCAAATGTAGATTTTTAGGAATAATGACTCTATTCCCTCTAAAAATGATTCCCTCTTAGACAGATAGTTCTGGATCTTTAATTTTTCCTACCAACAGATCTTGTTTTAACTTTTGCAATTCTGTATCTCTTTCAATTTCTTCCAGTACCGTTTCGTAATTTAGTTTATCCGTACAAATGTGATATATAGTTTGTTCATTTCGAATGTGTTCATCGTCAACTGCATTTCTATCCTGGTTACTTATTTTGAGTGGGTTTCTAGAGAGGTAATCAGCGTTGATATGATCAGAAGAATTTTTATATTCTATGCTATAATCAAATCCCGATAGAAACTGTGCATATCGTACCATCCTAGTCGCAGAAAGGACAGGTAATTGTTTGTTAGGATGAAAAATTGTCATTAAAGGCTTGTTATCAACAACAAGTACGAATTTTCTTCCATAGATATATTGAAACATTTTCTTGAATGCCCAGTATATTGCAGTAGCTTCACGATCTAATTGGCTGTAGTTTCTTTCAGCTTTTGTCAGTGTCCTAGAGATAAAAGCTACGGGTCTCTCTAAACCATTTGGTAGTCTGTGAGAGAGAACTCCAGATAGTCCGTAAGAACTTGCATCCGTTGCTAATATAACAGGGTACTCTGGGGTAAATGGCATTAAAACACGGTTACTGGCAATTTCTTCTTTTGCTTTTAAAAATGCAGCTTCACATTCTTGAGTCCATTGAAATTTTTTATTTTTTTGTAATAATTCATTAAGTGGTTGTAACATGGTAGATGTATTTGGAATAAATTTATCGTAATATCTAACCATACCCAAAAACTGTTGCACTTGTTCAATATTTTTGGGTCTTGGAGCTTGTTGCACTGCTTTAATTTTATCATCCGATTTTTTAAGACCTTCTTTTGAAATTATGTGACCTAGATACTTGATTTCTTCTTGAAAAAATGTACACTTTTTTTTTATTTAAGTGAAGGTTAAATTTTCGTAATTTCTCTAAAACTCTAACCAATCGTTTCTTACATTCATTTATTGTTGAGCCTTGAACTAAAATATCGTCAAAATAAGCTGTAGTTCCATCTAAATCGCTGACTACTTGGTCAATAATTTTGTTAAATTCGTTTGGAGCGGTTTTAATTCCAAAATTTAATCTCTTGACAGTGTAAGTTCCCCTGTGTGTTGATATGGCTTGTATTTTTGCACTTTCCTCGTCTACTGGTACATGAAGATAAGCTTTAAAAATATCAAGAGTGCAAAAATATTTACCATGCTCCATTTTGTTAAAAATGTCTTCAATTCTTTTGATAGGATATCTGTTATCTTGTAATTGTTGGTTTACTGTGACTTTATAATCAGCACATAGTCTAATTTTTCCATTGCTTTTTGGTACTACTACTAATGGAGTTCCCCATTCTGAATAATCCAATTTTTCTATAATTCCCTCTTTTTCTAAAGCATCTAATTCTTGGTCAACTGCTTCTTGTAAAACGTAAAGAATTTTTCTTGGTTTGTAAAAAATTGGTTTGGCATTCGTTTTTAGCAAAAGTGAGCATTGTATATTCGGTATGCTACCAACTGTATTTTCAAAAACATCTTTAAAATTCTGTAAAATCATTTCTAAACTAAGTTCATTTGTAAAAGATTTTGTATCTGCATTAATATTTTGAATATCTATGTTTAACTTCCTTAGCCATCTTCTTCCAAGAATTGGATTTCCATATCCAGGTAAAATGTAGAGATCTCCAAAAAATTTTTCGTTTTTGTATGTAATTGCAGCTTCAACGTATCCCAAAGGCTTAAATACATGACTGGTATAGGATCGGAATTGAATGTTCGTCTTTTTCAAGGGTAAATTCAAATTTAAGTTATCAAAATCCTGTTTTGAAATTATCGTAACAGGGCTTCCGGTATCACACTCAAACGTAAATGGTTTATTTTCAATGTGTAATTCAATCATCATTTTTGGTTCGTATACAGATGAAGATGTTTCGGAGAAAATGTTAATAATATGGTTTATTGAAAATTCGTCTAAATCTTCTAAATCTGTGTCAATATCTTTATCGATATTTTGAACGTTTAATTTAGATCGATTTTGTAAAGATGTAATACAAACTTTGCTTATATGTCCCCTCTTATTACATATTCGGCAACTAAGCTTTTGCATGACTCTACAATTTTGTGTTTTATGATTGCCTTTTGCACAATGTAGACATAAACCATCGAGTCCTAGTTTTCGAAAATTAAT
The DNA here is from genome assembly GCA_035357415.1 of Ophraella communa. Classification (NCBI taxonomy): domain Eukaryota; kingdom Metazoa; phylum Arthropoda; class Insecta; order Coleoptera; family Chrysomelidae; genus Ophraella; species Ophraella communa. The sequence goes on along the minus strand of CM068995.1, from coordinate 32,151,950 downwards.
TCTATCTTCGTTCTTGTGCACACTGGAAATTTTCTGTTGTCGATTTTTAGAACTAGTGCTTGTATTTGTATAATTAGTAATTTTATTAATTGTATTGGAATGAATACTTTTGTAAACTTCCCTATTCTGAATCTTAGAAGCTTCAATAGCCAATGCTGTTTGAAATGCTCGTTCAAACGAAATGTTAACCTCTTGTAAAATTTTCCCTCTAATTTCTTCGTCAGATAAGCCACGGAGAAATTGTGCTCTCAGAAGTGTATTAATGATGGATTTGTTGCAAGTATTGCATTCATGATCTTTGCAATCTATTTTAAATTCGCAAGTTTTAATATGTTCTTTCAGAGCGGCTACAAATGATGAAATGGACTCACCAGGTGCTTGTGTCCTCATAAAAAATCTATGTTGTTCAGCAAGAATGTTTTTTCTAGGTGATAAATGATTCATCAGTAAAGTTATTAGTTCATCATATGTTTTTGTACTCGGTAAATCTGGAGATGTAAGGCTTGATAATAGCTTGTAATATTTACTCCCTAGACAGTTAATTAAAACCATTACTTTAGCATCATTAGTAGCAGCATCATTTTTATCCAGCCCTTTCAGCTTAAAAAAATTTTCTAAACGTTGGCAGTAACTTTCAAAATTTTCTGAAATTTCGTCAAAGGGTTCGAAATTTATAACCTGCGTTTTTAACGTTTCTTTAACATCATTTGTTGCACTAACTTGTTGTTGTTGTTGAAACACTTGAATTAATCCAGTTAATGTTTCAATTAGTGGTGTAAGTTCGGATGACATTTCTTTTTTTTTTTATAATTCTTGAATCTTTTACTAAATACTGTGTTAGGAATTGATCTCTTTTATCCTCGTCGCCAAAATTGTTAAATATTATTCTACAGTTTTAAATTAAACTATTAATCGTTTAAAAAACATGACATTTTACTTGTCAAAAATATACATAATAATTTTATAACATACTAAGTCATATCTAAGGTAACTTTAACAACTAAATATAAATACACGAGTAAATACATAACAGGATGTCTTCAGGGTTCATTTCAATCTGATGAAAACCGTTGGCTAAGTCTAGCGTTGAAAAATACTGGCTTTTACAGAGTTTATCTAATATATCATTAATGTTGGGTAAAGGATATTTATCGTCAATTGTACGTTCATTTAATTTACGATAGTCTTTAACTAATGTCCATTTGCTTATTCCCGTTGAGTATAATTTTTTTGCACTATTCAAATTGGACTGGGAATCGATAAGACTTAGTATAAATTGGTGAATTGTCTGTTAGATTTATTTTGTGTTGAATTGTATTAGTAAAAGTTAAAGGTATTTGCTCGGAATAAAATATATCTAGATATTTATACTGTTTTTCTTCGTTATTACAGTGGTCAAGTTGTATTTTCTTTTAAATTATATTTTAATATTTGATCAATATGTAAGTTTACTTCAGTATTAGTTTCCATTTTTTCAATAAAATGTGTTTCTCCTATATCTATAGTTTCTATACTTATTAAAAGGTTTCTGAATGGTAATTTTTATTGGTGTTTCTCGAGAATTAGTCATTGAAGTAAGAGCAAAATGATTTTTAATATTTACTAAGGCACATGGTGATTCTATTTGGTTGCCAAAATTTATATAATTTAAATAACCTATTTCTTTTTCTGCGGTAACTGGTAATTTAACAACTTGTGAAGTTCTTGCAGAAACGGTAATTACAAAATTATTTATCTGAAGGTTTCTTTTAAGTACTGATACATTTTCGGGTTCATAAATAATAGGTATTTTTGCATGCGGTGTAATAATTAATATTTTCTCTAAATCTAAAGTAGCTTTTAGTTGTTTTAATAAGTCAATTCCTATTAAATAAATGAAATTTATGAAATTCTTCAACTTTAAAATGATCGAAAACTGGTATATTCATAACTTTATTGTGATAAGAAGTATTGTGAGCCGTTTGGACAATAAAATTTTCTTCATATGTAAATTTGTTATAGAACTTATAAGCTAAATTAGGGTTCATAAAACTGTGGAAACTACCTATATCAATAAAAAGCTTGCATTTATGAAAGGTATAATATTATAGGGTAAATTAGATTTTAATAAATACACTTATGTTGGATTCGGGTGAGAAAGAGTTATCTGAAACTTTTCGTTAGTATCTAACAGTTTCGTTATTACTAAAATTTGTTTTCTGATCCGAATTAAAATTAGGAGGAATTGGATATTGGTCGAATGGATTTTCAAATTCTGTTCTATTTTGTGGACGAACTCTACTAATAGTGGAAGAAATATCCATTGTCTAAGAAACCTATTCTGGACCATTTCTAATAAATATATATCAGTATTAAAATGTGGAGACCAAACTACTGAATTATACTCCAAGATGCTACGAACTAACGTACAATATAATAATTTTATGACGTCAGCTGAAAAATGTCTAGATGATCTATTAATAAAGCCAAGCATTTTGTTAGCCTTGGATATAATTTCCAATAAGTATTGGTTAAATGTTAATTTAGAATCAAATGTGATACCAAGTTTCCTTATATCATTGGTTGTACCAAGCTTTATATTTTTTATGCTGTAATTATATAATGAAAAGCTGGAATTTCTTGAAAATGTAATTTGGTGCATTTGCTTTGATTCAATTCTAGCATATTAATATCACACAAATAAACTAAATTATTTAGATCTTACTGTAACATAATAGAATCATGTGGGTGTTTATTATTTTTAAATAACTTCAAATCATCAGCAAACATTAAGCAACAGCTGTCCGACAAGACTTCTATTACATCATTAATAAATAAATTAAATAAAATTGGTCCCAGATGTGACCCCTGAGGAACACCTGATGTCACCTTTATTACCGATGATATGGAGCCAGCAAATCTAACACATTGCTCTCTGTTTGATAGATAACTTTGTAGCCAGTTAAATACACTCCCTCTTATACCAACCACAAATAATTTTGACAGTAACAGTTCTTAATTAACTCTATCGAAGGCTTTAGTAAAATCCGTATATATAGCATCAACTGAAAGTTTACTTTCAAAAGATGAGAGAATGTAATTTTCATAACAAAATAGATAAGAGGTAGTGGATTTTTCAGTTGTGAAACCATGCTGTTGTATATTAATAATATGTCGTGTGTCCCAAGATAACTTTTTAGAAATAAGGGAATCCATAAGTTTTGGTATTTCAGATTGTAGGCACACAGCCCGATAATTGGTGACATCATTTTTCTTGCCTGATTTATAAATGGGTGTCAGAAAACTTTGCTTCCAAAAATCAGGAAAAATTCCCTGCTCCAAACTTAAATTAAAAAGACTGTTAATGGCATTAGCTAAAATAAAAACACATTTTTTTATTACATAGAGTGGAATGCCATCAGGACCATAAGAAAGTTTCCATGGAGCTCTCATAATGGCTTCTATAGTTTCCTGAACATTAATATCGTAACGACTAACATTTACGCTATTACGCATGTATGTATATTTTGGAATCTGATTAACTTGCTTAGTGGAAGAAATAGTTGAAAAATATTCCCCGAAAAGATTAACTATACTATCGGTGTTGTTCCCTATGTTATCTTTATAAAAAATAGAAGAAGGTAATTTATAGGAGTTTTTTTCATTTTTGACATGTTTCCAAAAGAAAGTTGGATGTAAGAAAATACTGTTCTCCATTTTTAAAGTATATATATATATATATATTGTAATGTTTAAATATTTGACAATAGTATAATGATTAAAATATCAACAGAAGTTGTTTAATTTAACTAAATCCAATAATTTTAATTATATTGTATTATTTTATTGTATATTTTGTGTATTTGTAAGAGAATTTTAAGTTGGAAATTATTTTATTATATAACGTATCGATATTATATCTAGTACTTATTAGAAACTTCGCGAAAATTGATTATATAATGTGTAAAAAAAGGACAGATAATGTGTAAAAAGGAGACAGATATATTTGTACAATATTTTATTCTCGAATGATCGGACAGTAGACGAAGTGAGTATGTCTAGTCATATATATGAAACAAAGAGATACACATACTTTTTCCCAGAAATGACTAAGCTCTAGAACAAAAAACGAATAATCTAGAAGTTTCAAACCTATAAAAGACTGAACAGAGGTCGTTAAAAAGGGGGGAGTTTATTATTGGAAGTCAAACAGTGAAGATCTGAGTGTGAACAGTCAATTTGAACAAACAGTTTTAAAGTAGTTATCATAATAAAGTGTTAAATAGTGACGTTAAGAATAAAGTAAAACAATCAAAAAGTAAAATAAAGTGACAAAAAAGTGACATTACTAAGATTAAATCCAAAAGTGAAATTAAAACGTTTTTGGTCGATAAAAAAGAAGAATATAAGTGTACTTACCATTATTAATACAATAAAACGAACAGTAATCCAAAAAACACTAAACTGTATCAAATTTGAGGAACAAACAAAACACAACAATATTACACGAGAGTCCAAACGTCTAATAAGGCGACATTTTGCCAAGGTCGGAGGTTCCAAGTATCGCTTCGTTCGTCTCCGTTTTTCATAGATCAACTACAGATTTTTCCACCAATCAGGAAGCAGGACTTTATTTCAAGGTCAGATAAAATTGTAAACTTTTAAAAATTTTTGTAGTAGTTAGTTGAATTTTATAATTTAAAAAAACAAAGGAATTTACTTGATATTTAATAATTAGTGTATTTATTTGCCATTACATAAACAACTTTGGTTAATTTAACTTAATTCACATCAAGTAAGTTCTTTTATAATTACTAAAAGGCCTTTCTTTTTCCTTATTAAACTTCAATATTACTGTTTTAATTTAACTATTTTGTAATAAATTTATAATTATAATTGAATCAAATTTTTCATTCACATACCTAATAATCCAACTGGAAACTGGCGTAACCAAACACCCCAGAGGAAAAGATCTTGTTGCTAATAATAATATCAAATATTAATCAGTCAAATTCATAAATAAATAAATCAATAAATTATCTTTAGAATCATAATATTCATTACAATATATATTATAATGATTTAAAATTTTTTTTGTTTATTTAATTTTATTATTTAGTCTAATTTATTCAATAGCCCCTCATTGGGCCTGTCAATTTATTATGATTTAAATTTTTAATAATATTATTGTAATGTAATGATTTATTTTTATTTTATCTTTGAAATTAGTATGTAATTTGTAGTTTTAATAATATAATTCACAATTCTTATGTGTTTTGTTTGATGTTTTCATTGAGTTTTATGAATAAATGCTATTTAATTTTATATGAAGTTTACTTGTTCTTATGTAGTTCTATGGTTGAGCGCCTTATCAAAATTTCAACTAGCTCAGACGATTTGTCTTGAAATTTAAATTTAAAATCTGACTCTTATCAGGGTAGGATTCAAATTAAAATATTATTTAATAATTCACACAATATAAATTTAATGTCTAGTATATCAAAGAAATATTACAAAAAAAAAATTATTAATTGGTTTTCATATGTTTAGTACAAATAAATAAATGAATAGCCCTATATGGAAAGAATGGAGATGATACATACAAATAAAATTAATTTACAGTCACAAAATAACAAATATACAAATACTAAAACTTAACTAAGACACGTACCTTTTATTCAAAAGTTCATTCACTAAAAATTGCTACTGTCTAAGTGGAATGGCATGAAACGTTCGGATCGGCTACTTCTTCGTCTACTTTCGGAACAGCAATACCAATATGGCGGCTAAGGACCAGTTGTAGAAAGACTGCTTCAATTTAATCTTTCAAATTCGTTGGAATCAGTGTCTGATTTGATAAATTTATTGCTTTGGTAAGTAATTTAATAATAGTTGATTACTTTACTGTATGTATTTTTAATATTACATGTATTACTTTAACATAAACAGCTTTTAATTAATTCAAAAAATTTCTTCTAGTTGATAATCAATTAATACATACGATATTAATTGCTCTGCTACCAGGATCATAAGAGAGTGAATCGATGTTGATTGCTCTACTACCAAAATCAAAAGAGAGCGAATAATAATTTTCCGGCCTTTTTATAGGCTTCCCGGAAAATGACAAGTATGACACCAAAAAAACAGATTTCGATTGTTTTTACATACAAAATAAAGCAAAATTCTGGAAAATCCAGGTAATTAAATTACAAATCTAATAGTACCTTTGATAATGTACAGATAGATCTCATCCTTATATTTACTTAAATTCTGTTTGTATAATTTTCTAAGTAACCTTTCCTAGGAAATTTTAGATTCAAAATACACAACTTCCTTGAGATGTCAACTTATTTTAGACTTTCAAATTTTGAATTAACACTATCTATTATATTTAAAATTACTCTAAATCCACTTAACTAGTCCTATTTTAACTGATAACTACTATTTTAAACTCTAACAACTACAATTTAAACTTTTAAAAGATTTTGTTATTTGTATTACTTATACCTTATATAAGCTGATATTTTCTGTGTTATCAAAGATTAACATTTTAAAATTTATATAAGCAACTTACTTAATTATCCTAAATACATTTTGTTACATAAAATGTCCTTGTTAGTGTTTGTACACTAAGTTTTTCATTAGTTATTCTACTATGCACTATTATTAAAGTGTTCTATAAAAAAAATTCTGTGATCATGTCCAACACTATTGATATATCCACTTAACTAGTTTACTATGTTTCACCCCAACCGCTACATGTTTTTAATTGTTCTTGTGTCTTTTTTAGGTACTCATGATCTATTGCTATATTTGTTTATACAATATCGAAGACCACAATTTGTCTTTTTATGATTTTGTAAGTACTTCCTTTTTATAATACTGATTTAACTATTTAACTAACTAAAATTACATGTTGATTTCTTAAACATGTGAAAACCATTAATACTTTTGATTTTTATTTTCTTTTTGTTGTTTCAGATTAAACTTAGAATTGTAAAAAAAAACTAGGACAAAGATGAATTGTTATGTAAAAGTGTACTTATTATGGATTGGAAATATTTGATTGTGATAAAATAGCAAAATATGGATCCTATTCAATATAAAATGCCCATTACATTCTATGTTTATATTAAATGTATGTCTTGTGAAAATTATGGACTTGGAAACTTTTAGATGTACAAAAGAAAAAGTAAATGCTGATTCTATAAAACTTATTAATATATCCTTTAATTGTAAATTATAAGGTAAGTTCTACTTATTAAATTTTTAGCTATTAGATATCTATCTCAATATATATATTGAGACGAAGTTTTATTATCATAAAAAAAAAATTATTCATTAAAGAAAAGCTTAATTTTAATAAGAATAGGTATTATGATGATTAAATCAAAAACAAAATCGTTAAGTCAATTAAAAGCAAAAATAAATAATAAAAAAGTAATCACATTACATAAAAATAATCAAAATCACCATTAAAAAAATAAATAATAATGAAAATATAATTCTAAATGTAAAATAAAACAAACGAACAAATTATAAATTTTTGTAAAATATTTTTCTGTTAAATATATAAAAGGATTTTCAAAGATCTACAAAAGTGTATAAAAAGTTCTTCTACGAATAACACTTGTGCATATGTGTGACGTCAAATTATCAGAACTACGAGTGCTTGTACACACCATCGCGTGTTTGAAATGTTTAAATTCCTCGAACTCCAAGAGCTTAGAATAGCAGGTGCACGTTGTGACGTATGAGTTACTCGGAAGTATATCGGTCGAATTTATGACTTCAAGCCCCAGTGATAATATAATTTGAGAGCTTTTCCGACCATAATAAATTATATAAAAATTATTGAACATTAAAAATGATTATTGTATATATTATGTAAAAAAATTGTTTGTAAAATATAAGTAGTTAGTTAGAAATAAGCAAATTAAGAAATAGTTCCTTCTGATTGGTTCTCGTGGAGTTTTTAAATGAAGCATTTTTATTGGTCAGAGAATAATGAGAGAGGGATCTCAGTCTTTACGTAAAAGAACCCGTCAGAAAGAATGAAAGAAGATTCAAGCCTAATTTTGAAAACAGTGAAGACCCTTTATACATTCAAGTCTCATTTTAAACTTTCAACAAACATTTAAGATTTTATTTTAAAAAACTTTCACGACTCAACACTCAAGTTTAATTTTAAAAAGATTCAAGACTCATTTTCAAAACATTCAACAACAGTTATTAAAATATTCAACTCGTAATTTACATTTTTAAAAAAGACTTTGATTAATCATAAATTTTATTAACTTTATAAGTTAACAGTATTCGACTTTGAATAGAAAATAAGTTTGTTGAATCAAGCAGAATCATTTTATAATATAATAGTTCCAAATGTAATTTTAATGATACAAAAGTTAGTATCAAATTAATATAAGAAGCTTGACTTACCTTATATCAGAAATAATCCTAGTATAAAACTTTGTAACACACCACTTGTAAAAAGGGAGTCTTATCAACCAGTAAATTGTATAAAAAAAAAATCCACAAGTAAACAATAATAAATTCTACATCGTAAGAGTTTCTGTCTTTAATTAAACCATTGGAAGTTCTACATCCCACGTGCTCACCAGTAGAGAAGATAGACCACCAGTTCCAGCGACACCTACATGTGAATGGCGAACACTCGAGAGACAAAGTTAAAAAAGGTACCGTTATTTAATTTGTATTAAGTGTGCGTATAAACTGTTTTAAAGCGATAATAATTATTAGTCGCTAGAGAACATTTATACTACTTTATTGTAAAGATTTTTGAATTTCATTTTGATAGAAAATTTATAATTTGTTTGAGCGTAAATCTGTGGTGAAACCTGTACGACCTGAGATATAATTTTTCGATTAACGATAGTATTTATTTTCAAGTTAAACAAACGAGCGTAGAAACATTTAATTTTATTTGAGCTAGTCATCATTATACATATTATTTAAGGGGCTAAAAAAAACATTATTATTGTAGTAAAAACTTCAACAATTACTTCAAATCAAATAAAAACAAACCACTAATAATATCATGTCACAATTAACGTGAATTTACTAAAATAACATTCAATCATCAAAAAAATTAAAATAATAAAACAAAAAAGAAAACATAAGAACCCAACAACAAAAAAAAAATAATAAAATCATAATAACTTGGCGCCCAACGTGGGGCTCGATTAAAATCACAGATTTTAATAGTTTAATAACAAAAAATAAATCAATAAACATTACATTAAAATTTATTTAAAAATAAAAATACTAATACATTATTGTAACTGTAATTAACCTATAAAATAAATATTTCTAACATTTTATTATAAATATAAAAAGTCGAAACATAATGTCTGATAAAGAGGAAGTTAATTTTGACACCTGGAAAGTTGAAGAACTCAGGCAAGAACTTAGAAACAGGAATTTGGATGATAAAGGAACCAAACAAATTCTAATTAACAGATTAAAAAGCCAAGAACAAATAGACATAGACTACAATGCTGAAGAACCAGAAGAAAGGGGGAACAAGAAGACGAACCTCAACAAAAAGATGGTACTTCTTCACAAACTGGAGGAAATGTCACATTGGCAGATTTGATGAGCATCATCCTAGCCAATTCAGAACAAATAGCGAAAAAACTAGAAGCCAACTCTGAAGAAATGAAAAAACAAAATAGACAAAATTCTGAGGAAATAACGAGAAAATTGAATGAAATAACGGAAAAATTGGACAAGAAAGTAGAAAATCAAGAGAAAAAGATTAAAGTAATTGAGGAAAAACAAGAATTTTTAAATAAACAAGTACAAAATATAGACAAAAGAACAAGCGAAAACAATCTGAAATTAAACTCAAAAATATCAGAAATCGAAGATAACGTGAAAAGAGGAATACAAATAAATTTGGACATAGCCGAACAGGAAAACAGAAAAACAGAGAGACAATTAAGAAAAGAAATAGAAGAAAAATTAAATACAAATATAAACGTGGGAAACAGTGAAGAAATCAAGAAATTAAAGGAGGAACTCGAAAATAAAATAAAACAAGTGAATCAAAATATTTCTGAATTATCAGACAATCGCGTAACACCTGACTTGGGTTTTCAAATTTTAAATATAGGGGGGAAGTTTGAAGAAAGTTCGAAATTTTGTGGGGATTATAGGAAGATACATCCTATTAATTATTTACATTCAATTAAAAATAAGTACTCTAAAATAAGAAATTTGCAAGATTTTAAAGAATTTATCAGGTCAAGTTTAACAGGCAATGCACTATTATGGTGGAATTGCAAAGAAATGTTTGTAGATTCATTTGAAACCTTTGAAAAGGTATTTCTAGATACTTTCTGGTCAGAATTACAACAGAGTAAAGTCAGGGAAAGATTGTATTTTGGCAAATTTGATAATACAAAGAATAATCTATCCAACTATGTTTTACAACTCTATGCTACTTGTCAATATTTAACTCCTCCTATACCAGAAGCAGAAATTGTAATGTTTTTATCAAGACATTTCAAACCTGAAATATCTGAGATAATTGCAGTACAAAATATTAATAAATTTGATCATTTAATAACATATTTGCAGAGAATTGAAAGAAATTTAAGTAATAGTATCAACAATCAGAATAGAGATAATGTAAGAAACTTTAATAACAATGATAGAAGTTTTAATAGGCAAAGTAACGGTAACAATTTTAACAGACAAAATAATAATAATAATTTTAACAATAACTACTATAATCAAAACAGAAATCAAAATAATGAAAATAGGAACAATTTCAATAATAATAGAAATTACAATAATAATCAGAACACTAGAAATTTTAACAATAATTATAATAATAGAAATTTTAATAGATTTGAACAAAATAACAATAATCGAGCAAATACAAACAATAATAATAGACAAGTAAACGCAATTAATACGACTAACAGTAATGAGGGGATATATGAGACAAATAATACACCGAGAGACATTGCACGTTCAGGTAGTAGAACTCCTAGGGCCAGATCTCCAGTAGATGATGCCCAAACCACAAATTTTCAATAGGGGTGCACAATGTAAATAGCGCTAGATGTGACTTTGTACACCCACGTGAATTTTTAATGGACAAGGATAATCTGCATCTAGAAAATAAAGAAATAGAATTAGTATTAATGAAAGCAAATATTGATAACAATTTATTAAGCATTATAATAGATACAGGGTCTACAGTTTCTTTAATATCAGAAAATACAGTAAATAAAATCTCAATGTTAAAAAACAATATAATCAATATTCCAAAAGTAAATTTTACAGGGATAAATGATAAAAGTTTAGGATATTCTAATAAAACAGTTTTTGCTTCTTTAAATATAAATGATGTAAAATTAAATGTTCAGTTATTGATAGTCAATAAATTAAAATATGATATATTATTGGGTAACGATGAATTATCAAAGAATAAAATTATAATAAATTATATCAAAAATGCAGTAATATTTGGGGATAATGAAATAAAATTTGAGGTAATAAATGATTTAAAATTAACTAGTAATTATAATATAATTAGTATATTCGACGAGTCATTAGAAAATAGTAATAAAAATTTCTGCCAAGAAAAAATAAGTAAAATTTGTGAATCTAGTTGCAATTTAATGGTACAAGGGTGCCGAAATATATTTAATAATGTGGCCATAGATGCCGAATTAAATTTAAATAAAAATGGAAATGATAATCATTTAGAAAGGGTCTTAGATACCAAAAATAAATTAAATTATGATTATGATGAAAGGGCAATTGATGCCGATGATAGGGTTAATGAAAAGAATTTAGAGGTGGTGATAAATTGCAATAAAGGATGGAAAAATGAAGTTATAAAATAGGTAGAAAGATATAAAAGTTTAATTAATGATGAATCTAGAGTAGCTAAAAATTATTCCCAAAGTATTAAAGTTCAAAATATAGAGAGTTTTCAGTCATAAAGTTATCCAATTCCCTATAAATATCAAGAAGCGGTAGATAAACATTTAAAGAAACTGTTGGCAGATGGAATTATAAGTTATAGTACTACACCCTATATTAATCCTATAGTAGTGGTTAAGAAAAAAGATGATACAATACGTTTATGTTTAGATAGTAGAAAATTGAATCAATGCACAATACCAGAATTTGAAGTCCCATTAACAATAGAGTCAATATTAGGTAGGATTACAAATACAACAATTTTTTCGAAGTTAGATTTAAGACATTCCTTTTGGCTAATACCACTTGAAGAAAAAAGTAGACATTTGGTAGGTTTTAGAATCAATGGCAGGGTATATCAGTTTAATGTAGTGCCTTTTGGTTTGCAATCAGCAACGAGTGCACTGTTAAAAGCTCTGAATAAAATTTTAGATTCACATAGTCAATATGCCATCCATTATGTGGATGACATTTTAATTTTTTCTAAAGATGAGACTGAACATATTACACATTTAAATAATATTTTTGAAGCTTTAGATGTAGCAGGTCTTAAATTGAATATCCAAAAATGTGAATTTTTTAAAGGTGAAGTAACCTATCTAGGTTTCAAAATAAAAAAGGAATCAATTGAAATGGATCCAGAAAGATTAAAAATAATTGAAGAATATAAAAGACCACATAATTTAAAAAGTTTAAGGGGTTTCTTAGGTACTTTGAATTATTACAAAAGACTTGTTCCAAATTTGTCAGAGCTAGAGATTCCTCTAATAGAATTGTTAAAAAAGAATGTTCCGTTTAACTGGACAAGGCAAAGAGAAGAAGCTTTTGTAACAATTAAAGATGTATTTTGCAAAAATGCGAAATTATATCATCCGGATTATTCGAAAGAATTTATCTTAAGAACGGATGCATCTACTCACCGCTTGGCTGGTGTTTTATCACAAATCCATGATGGTGTAGAACTGCCAATTTCCTTTGTTTCTCGCATAACAAGAAATGCTGAAAAAAGATATTCGGCATCAGAGTTAGAATTATTAAGTATAATATATTGTGTAAATAAATTAAGATATTTTTTATTGGGGGGACATTTTATAATTGAAACGGATAATCAAGCACTATTAACAATTCTAAACAATAAGTATGCAAATGCCAGAATACACCGTTGGGCTTTATTATTACAGGAATATAGTTTTACTATAAAACATATTCCCGGAAAACAAAATATTGTCAGTGATTCCATTACTAGAATGGACGAAATTAAATCAAACGTGAAAAGTTTTCAAGTAGGTCTCAATGTTTTAAAGGATGAAATAGGCATTTTCTCACTTGACGAAATAAAAAAGGATCAATTAAGACTATCAAACAAAGAAAAAGAAAGGGCCTTGGTAAAGGACGGCATATATTATAAAGTTATTCATGAAACCGAACTATATGTTATTACAAACCTTTTAGCTGAATCAATTATTGATCAAATACATATAGAATTAAATCACCCAGGCGTTAGGGCAGTACATTCAGTTTTTAGGGAAAATTACTTTTCTAAAAATGATCTTAGCATAACAAAAAATAGAATCAAATTATGTCGAGCATGCCAATATAATAAAGAAAATAACTCACCTTATACCAGTCAGCCAAAATCGATAATAGCAAATGAACCTCTAGAAATAATCGCAATAGATTTTCTTACAAATTTAATTCCAAGCCACCAAGGCAATAAAAATATCATGGTTATTGTAGATATATTTTCCAAATACGTTAGTTTAGTACCTACAAATAAAATAAATAAAAGTATAGTTAAAAAACATTTAACAGAGTACATAAATACAAATGGCAATATTAAAACTTGTTTAATGGATAACGCTAGTTATTTTAGAAACGAAAATTTATTGAAGTGGTTAAGGGGTAAAAATATTGTTCCTTGCTTCACAAGTATAAAGAAGACCACAAAGTAATAGAGCAGAACGTAGCATTAAAGAAACATTAAAACATCTAAGAATATTAGTAAATGATGATCACAAAAATTGGGATGAAACAATCGAACAAGTAGAGAAATTTATTAATAACACTCCAACAACAGGTACAAATTTATCTCCAGTCGTATTATTTAAAAAACAAGAACCATTAAGGCATTGGCATATGGATTTAGATTATGAAAAATTAAAAGATAAAACGAGAGAGTATCAGGAAATAAAATTAAAAAATTATATCAAAAACTGTAATAAAAAACGTAAAAACCTAGTAAAATTCAATAAAGGGGATTTGGTATTAGTAAAAAAGTTAAGAGTATCAAATAAAAAACAGAATATCTGTGGAAAATTTGAGCCTTTATATGAAGGACCTTATGTCATTGACAATGAGGGAGGTACAAACAGCTATCATTTAATATTTCCGGACACTGAAACTCCACGTGGTGTGTTTCATGTAAGTTCACTCAAGAAATATATTTAGTAGTTAAGTGTAAATAAATATGTAAATAAAATAAAATAGGATATAGTTTGAAGTTAAAGTAGAAAATGGAAACTTATAAAAATTTATCCGTCGATAAATTTATTACAAGTTTGGGGGGAAGTTGAGACGAAGTTTTATTATCATAAAAAAAAAATTATTCATTAAAGAAAAGCTTAATTTTAATAAGAATAGGTATTATGATGATTAAATCAAAAACAAAATCGTTAAGTCAATTAAAAGCAAAAATAAATAATAAAAAAGTAATCACATTACATAAAAATAATCAAAATCACCATTAAAAAAATAAATAATAATGAAAATATAATTCTAAATGTAAAATAAAACAAACGAACAAATTATAAATTTTTGTAAAATATTTTTCTGTTAAATATATAAAAGGATTTTCAAAGATCTACAAAAGTGTATAAAAAGTTCTTCTACGAATAACACTTGTGCATATGTGTGACGTCAAATTATCAGAACTACGAGTGCTTGTACACACCATCGCGTGTTTGAAATGTTTAAATTCCTCGAACTCCAAGAGCTTAGAATAGCAGGTGCACGTTGTGACGTATGAGTTACTCGGAAGTATATCGGTCGAATTTATGACTTCAAGCCCCAGTGATAATATAATTTGAGAGCTTTTCCGACCATAATAAATTATATAAAAATTATTGAACATTAAAAATGATTATTGTATATATTATGTAAAAAAATTGTTTGTAAAATATAAGTAGTTAGTTAGAAATAAGCAAATTAAGAAATAGTTCCTTCTGATTGGTTCTCGTGGAGTTTTTAAATGAAGCATTTTTATTGGTCAGAGAATAATGAGAGAGGGATCTCAGTCTTTACGTAAAAGAACCAGTCAGAAAGAATAAAAGCAGATTCAAGCCTAATTTTAAGAGAGTCAAGACCCTTTATACAAATATTCAAGTCTCGTTTTAAACTTTCAACAAACATTTAATATTTAATTTTAAAAAACAACTTTCACAACTCAACACTCAAGTTTAATTTTAAAAAGATTCAAGACTCATTTTCAAAACATTCAACAACAGTTATTAAAATATTCAACTCGCAATTTACATTTTTAAAAAAGACTTTGATTAATCATAAATTTTATTAACTTTATAAGTTAACAGTATTCGACTTTGAATAGAAAATAAGTTTGTTGAATCAAGCAGAATCATTTTATAATATAATAGTTCCAAATGTAATTTTAATGATACAAAAGTTAGTATCAAATTAATATAAGAAGCTTGACTTACCTTATATCAGAAATAATCCTAGTATAAAACTTTGTAACACACCACTTGTAAAAGGAGTCTTATCAACCAGTAAATTGTATAAAAAAAAAATCCACAAGTAAACAATAATAAATTCTACATCGTAAGAGTTTCTGTCTTTAATTAAACCATTGGAAGTTCTACATCCCACGTGCTCACCAGTAGAGAAGATAGACCACCAGTTCCAGCGACACCTACATGTGAATGGCGAACACTCGAGAGACAAAGTTAAAAAAGGTACCGTTATTTAATTTGTATTAAGTGTGCGTATAAACTGTTTTAAAGCGATAATAATTATTAGTCGCTAGAGAACATTTATACTACTTTATTGTAAAGATTTTTGAATTTCATTTTGATAGAAAATTTATAATTTGTTTGAGCGTAAATCTGTGGTGAAACCTGTACGACCTGAGATATAATTTTTCGATTAACGATAGTATTTATTTTCAAGTTAAACAAACGAGCGTAGAAACATTTAATTTTATTTGAGCTAGTCATCATTATACATATTATTTAAGGGGCTAAAAAAAACATTATTATTGTAGTAAAAAACTTCAACAATTACTTCAAATCAAATAAAAACAAACCACTAATAATATCATGTCACAATTAACGTGAATTTACTAAAATAACATTCAATCATCAAAAAAAATTAAAATAATAAAACAAAAAAAGAAAACATAAGAACCCAACAACAAAAAAAAATAATAAAATCATAATAATATATATATATATTAAATCAGATTTTTTTGGGGTAAACGGCAATGTTTTTTAAGAAAACTCTTTTTCTTGTTTTCCAAGCTTTCGAAATACATTTATATATATTTTGAGATAAATAACTAAGAGTTAAAAATTTAAGAAGTAAAACTTACCACATAATTTATAATAAAACGATATATTAATAAGTTTCATCGAATCAGCAGTTACTTTTTCTTTATTACATCTAAAGTTTTCAAGTTTATAATCTTCACAGACAAACATTCAATATAAACAAAGAATGTAATTGACATCTGATCTTGAATAGGATCCATATTTTGTTATTTCATCACAATCAAATATTTCCAATCCATAATAAATGCAATTTTACATAACAATTCACCTTTGACCTAGTTCTTTTTTTTAAATTCTAAGTTTAATCTGAAACAATAAAAAGAAAATAAAAATCAAAAGTATTAATGGTTTTCACATGTTTAAGAAATCAACATGTAGTTTTAGCTAGTTAAGTATTTAAATTAGCATTATAAAAAGGAAGTACTTACAAAAGTATAAGGAGACAAATTGTAGTCTTCGATATTGTACAAATAAGTATTCCAATAGATCATGAGTACCTTAAAAACCACAAGAACAATTAAAAACATGTAGCAGATGTGGTGAAATACAGTAAACTAATTCTCATATCGAAAGTGTTGGACTTAATCACATAAACTTTTGATAGAACACTTAAATAGTGCATATTGAAATAACTATTGAAAAACTTAGTTTATAAACATTAACAAAGGACATTTTATGTAACAAAATGTATGTAGGATAATTGAGTAAGTTGTTTTGTTGTTTTTTTTTATAAATTTTAAAATGTTTATCTTTGATAACACAGAGACTCTTACCTTATATAATGTGTAAGTGATACAAATAACAGAATCTTTTAAAAGTTTAAATTTTAGTTGTTAGAGTTTAAAATAGTAGTTATCAGTTAAATTAGGATTAGTTTAATGGATTTATAGTAATTTTAAATACAATTGATAGTTTTAATTCAAATTTTGAAAGTCTAGAAAATATGACAGCTTCAGAAATTTTGTCTATTTCAAATTTTCATAGAAAAATTGCACTTAAAATTTATATTAATTGATTTTTAGTAAATATAAGAATAAGATCTTACTGTAAGTTAACAAAGATACTATTAGTTTTGTAATTTCATTACCTTGATATTCAAGAATTTTTGGTTATTTTTTGTATTCAAAAACAATGGAAGTCCGTTTCTTACGTCATATTTGTCATTTTCCTGGAAGCCTATAAAAAGGCCAGAAATTCGATGATTCACTCTCTTATGATCCTGGTAGCAGAGCAATTAACATCGTATGTATTAATTAATCACTAAAAGGAAAAATTTTGCATTAATCAAAATCAGTTTATGTTAAACTAATACATGTAATATAACAAATTACATGCATTAAAGTATTCAACCAATAATAAATTACTTACTAAAGTAATAAATTGGACAAAACCAAGGCAGATTCCAGTAGAATTTAAGAGATTAAATTCGAGCGTCTTTTCCACAACGGGACCTTAGCAGCCATATTGTAATCTTACATTTCCGAAAGCAGACGAGGAGAAGCCGATCTCAGTGTTCGTCATCTTCCGTTTTGACAATAGCAATTTTTAGAAAACGAACTTTATAATAAAAGGTACGTCTCATAGTTAAGAATTTGTATTTTTGTATTTATTGTTTTGTGACTGTAAATTAATTTATTTTTGTATATCATCTCCATTCTTTTCATTCTTTTTCATTATTTTCAATTTAATTGTATTAAGCATATGAAAACCAATTAATAGTGTTTTTTATTTTATTTCTTTTAAAAACATTTGATATTAAATTCATTGTATGGTAATAATTAAATAATATTTTTAATTTGAATCCTACCCAGATAAGAGTCATAATTTAAATTTCAATTTCATACTAAGTAGACTGAACTAGTTAAAATTTTGATAAGGCGCCCAACTATACAGTTACAAAAGAAAAAGTAAACATTGATGAAAACTAACTAATCAAACAAAACATAACTAATCAAACAAAACAAATTTATAAATTATAAAAAAACAAACTAATTAAATCATTATAAATTAATAGAATACTAGGGGCTATTGATAAAATTAAACCATAATAAATTAAATTTAAAAATCAGCCCAAAATTAAATCATAACAATATATATATTAATATATATATATAATAATATCAACAGAAGTTGTTTAATATAACTTAATCAGATAATTTTTATTATATTGTATTATTTTATTATATATTTTGTGTATTTGTAAGAGAATTTTAAGCTAGAAATAATTTTTTATTATGTAAAATTGATTATATAATGTGTAAAAAAAGACAGATAATGTGTAAAAAGAAGAATATAAGTGTACTTACTATTATTAATACAACTAAAGGAACTATAATCCATCAACACTAAACACTATATCAATTTGAGGAATAAACAAAGAACAATAATATCACACAAGAAACCAATCGTCTAACAACACATTTTACCGAAGTCGGAAATTCCACGTTACACTTCGTTAGTCTCCGTTTTTCATAGAGCCACTACAGACTTTTTCCACCAATAAGGAAGCAGGACTATACATTAAGGTCGGATAAAATTGTAAACTTTTCAAAATTTTTGTAGTAGTTAGTTAAGTTTTATAATTTGAAAACAAAGGAATTTACTTGATATTTAATAATTAGTGTATTGGATAATCTTACTTGCCATTACATAAATAACATTGGTTAGTTTAACTTAATTCACATCAAGTAAGTTCTTTTATAGTTACTAAAGGCCTTTCTTTTTCTTATTTTTCCCAATTTGCGTCATTATTAAACTTATATTACTGCTATTATTTAACTAAAATGTTGAATCTGGAACCGTTGGCGAAAATGATACCGAAAACCGTTTACACTACCACTACACCAACACACACTTTTATATGCCTGACGCGCGTTTCGATAACCAAGTTATCTTCTTCAGAGACCGAAGGTAAACTGTTTAGTTTACCTTCGGTCTCTGAAGAAGATAACTTGGTTATCGAAACGCGCGTCAGGCATATAAAAGTGTGTGTTGGTGTAGTGGTAGTGTAAACGGTTTTCGGTGCTATTATTTAACTCTTACAATAAATTTATAATTATAATTTAATCAAACTTTTCATTCACATACACCTAATAATCCAACTGGAAACTTGCGCAACCAAACACCCCTCTAAAAAAAAGATCTTATTGCTATATTACATTTAAATAAGTAATATCAATCTAATAAATAAATCAATTAAATCAATAAATAAAATTTTAAATCACAATATTCATTACAAAATGGCGCCCAACGTGGGGCCAGTTTTTGTTGGAAAATTAGGTTTTTATTCAAACAATTTCTGTTGAAAAATAGTAAACAATTTCATTATCAAATACTAGATAGGTTTCTTCATTAAAAAACTACATTATCAGATATTTTATTAAGATCGATATACATTTTGCATTTTATTTTAACACAAGTACTTACAAAATTTTTATAATATAATAACAATCAAATATTTAATAAAATAAATTATTACATTAAACATTTAAAAAAAAATAATAATAAATAACCAAAATGGAATCCAGAAAGACATTAAAAGAACTGAGTCTATTAGAACTTATAAAGGAACTAGAAACCAGA
Organism: Ophraella communa; assembly: GCA_035357415.1. Taxonomy (NCBI): domain Eukaryota; kingdom Metazoa; phylum Arthropoda; class Insecta; order Coleoptera; family Chrysomelidae; genus Ophraella; species Ophraella communa. The sequence continues at coordinate 32,131,866 of CM068995.1, read as the reverse complement.
AATCTGAATACTGAAGGATCAAGAGAAACATTAATAGAAAGACTACAGGAAGCACTAGAAGAAGAGGGAATTAATCCTGAAGAATGCATATTTCAAACTGAAGAACAGTCAACTACTACTCAAGCACAACAAACCATGGAAAGAGGTGGTTTTGTCTGCAAGAGATATGATAGTGTAGAAAAACATAAAGAAACAAAAGACAACAATGAACAATTAATGGATATGATGAAACATTTACTTGAACAGATGAGCAGTCAAAATAAAGAATTACAGGATAAGATGGACAGTCAAAAAAAGGAACTACAAGAAGAGATTAAATATCAAAACAAAGATTTAAATAAAAGTTTAGAAAACAAAATCGAAAATACACAGAAACAAATAAAAAAGGATATGGAACAACTTAATCAAATTACGAAGAAAGAAATGAAACAGCAAATAAATAAAATAAAAAAAAATGTTGGGAAAACATATTTCTGATGTACGGAGGAAACAGACAGAGTTAGAAGAAAGACAAAAAGAACAAGAGGATAAGATAGAAAATATCCAGAACAAGATAACTGAAGAGGTTAAAAAAGGAATTGAAGTAACAAAAACATCCATATCAGAAGAAATCTATAGAAAAACTAATGGTAAATTAAAAGAACAAGAAAGAAAAATCCCGAGCAACTCAAAGAACATATATTCATTGGAAAAGAAGATAGAAGAAGAAATTACATCCAACAGGAATGTAATGGAAGATGAACATTTTAAACTTAGAAGGGAAATGGAAAGAGAAATACAAGTAACAAAAGAAGAAATTGGAAAGTGTAATAAGAAAGTAGACGAAATTAAAAATAACAACATGGCTATACTACAACCCACATTTAGCACAACATTTCATATTGATGATAACTTAAAATTTAATGGTAACATAAAGAAAATACATCCAAAAACATTCATAACGGTCATAAGAAACAAAATAAGGAACTGGAATAATTTTGAAGATATTAGAGAAGTCATAAGGGGATATTTGACAGATCAGGCTCAGATCTGGTTCACAAGTAAAGAATCCCATTTTAACACCTTCCAGGACTTTAAAGAATCTTTCCTTACACATTATTGGGGGGAAACAAATCAAGGATATGTAAGGGAAAAACTGTACTATGGAAGATATGATGAAACCAATAAAGGAAATATGTATAATTATGCTCTAAAAATTTACACACAAGCACAGTTCCTAGATCCGGCGATAAGAGAAGAAGAAATTGTTATGTATTTATCTAGACATTTCAAACCACAGATAGCCGAGACAATAACAATACTGAATAACAAATATGGAAACAGCAGAATACATAGGTGGGCACTACTTTTACAAGAATACTCCTTCGATATTAAATATATACCAGGAAAGAAAAATATAGTAGCAGATGGAATAACAAGGATGGATGGTGAATCAAATAAAACAAACAGGGAATATAGAATTGGAATAAACTTATTAAAGGATGACGAGAAAATATACACCTTAAACAAAATAATTTTAGATCAACAAAATTTATCTAGTATTGAGAAACAAAAATATAAACAAAAGGAAAATTTAACGTACTACAAAACTATTGGTAATCAAGAAGTCTATGTTATAACTAATGATTTGGCTAGAAAGATTATAACTGATTTACATCAAAGATTCACACATGTAGGAGTTAGAAAAACTTTCAAAATATTCAGAGAAAACTACTACAGTAAAAATTATTTAAAACTATGTAAAGATATAATAAAAACTTGTAAACTATGTCAATTTGCAAAAGAAAAGAATTTACATTATGAAAACACTCCAAAACCAATAATAAGTAAAGAACCATTAGAACTCATAGCTGTTGACTTCATTAGTAATTTAGTTCCATCTAGGGAAGGTAATTTACATACTTTTGTTATTGTGGACCATTTTTCAAAATTCATACAAGCATACCCATGTAAAAGAATAAATACAAAGGTAGTAAAAAATTGTATCAACAAACTCATTGCTGAACATGGTAAAATAAAGAAGTGTATTATGGATAACGCTACATATTTTAAAAATAACAATCTGAAAACATGGTTGATAAAACAAGACATACAACCCATTTATACTTCAATAATACATCCACAGTCAAACCCACGTGAGAGAATGATAAAAGAACTAATTAAATACTTACGGATATTAGTCCACGGTGAACATCAAATATGGGATGAGAAACTACCAATTATAGTCAAAACAATGAATAACATTCCAAATGATGTAACTGACAAACCACCAATTATTATCATGAAATATACAGCAGCCGAAAGACCATGGATAACATCAATTCCTGAAAAATATGAAGACATATTAACAAAAACACAAGAAAACATATTAAAAAAGTCGGAGAAACGTAGAAACAAAATTAAGAAGAATAAAAACCCAATGACTTTTAAGCAAGGAGAAAAAGTAATTATTAAAGCCTTGAGAGTACCTAATAGAAAGGAAAACCCATGTATCAAATTTCAGTTATTACAAGAAGGCCCATACCTTGTAGATACCAAAGATGGGATTAACAGTTATAAATTAATTTTTCCAGACACTGGGATGATTCGTGGAATATTTAATGTTAATCAAATTTATAAATATAATGAATAAGAAGTAAACTTACCAAATGTATGATAATTATACCACATAATATTTATCAATGTCTGTAACCTGAATTTATTACTTAAATGCAGATGTTTAAAAAAACCCTAAAACATATAAAAGTAATATTTAGATCAAATTAAACATAATTTATTAATTAAAAACGTATAAAAATTTAATTTTCAGTTAATAAATACACAGATGATTTAAAAATTTGACATTTGATTTGATTTGATCACAGAACTAAGAATCAGGTCAGACACTGTGCACGGAAACTTAAAAATCATAGAACAGTAAGAATACTTCTTCGTTCTTATAAAATGTTCACAAAACAAATATTTGTACCTTGGTTAGTATAAAAGAATATACTTAGAATTTAAAAATGTTTAATAGATTATTTAAAAAAAATTCTATATGACTATACAAATATTTTTAAATAATCGGGGGCTGATTGTAATATTTAAATATTTGACAATAGTATAATGATTATAATATCAACAGAAGTTGTTTAATATAACTTAATCAGATAATTTTTATTATATTGTATTATTTTATTATATATTTTGTGTATTTGTAAGAGAATTTTAAGTTAGAAATAATTTTTTATTATGTAATGTATCAATATTATATCTAGTACATAAATATGTTGTTTAAAACTTACTAGAAATTTCGCAAAAATTGATTATATAATGTGTAAAAAAAAGACAGATAATGTGTAAAAAGGAGACAGATATATTTTACTATATTTTTATTCACATCAAGTAAGTTCTTTTATAGTTACTAAAGGCCTTTCTTTTTCTTATTTTTCCCAATTAGTGTCATTATTAAACTTATATTACTGCTATTATTTAACTCTTACAATAAATTTATAATTATAATTTAATCAAACTTTTCATTCACATACACCTAATAATCCAACTGGAAACTTGCGCAACCAAACACCCCTGTAAAAAAAAGATCTTATTGCTATATTACATTTAAATAAGTAATATCAATCTAATAAATAAATCAATTAAATCAATAAATAAAATTTTAAATCACAATATTCATTACAATATATAATAATAATAATAATAATAATAATAATAATAATAATAATAATAATAATAATAATAATAATAATAATAATAATAATAATAATAATAATAATAATAATAATAATAATAATAATAATAATAATAATAATAATAATAATAATAATAATAATAATGATAATAATAATAATAATAATAATAATAATAATAATAATAATAATAAATAAACCCGCACGGGGTAGTTTTTCTACCTGGGGAGTGACGCCCCCACGGGTCCGAGTTACCTGGGCTACCAGGGAAAAATGGTAGTACCTGGCAGTAGGTATAAAATGCTTCAATCACAATGTCGAGTTTTAAAACTAAATTACCCCAGGTGGGTAGAGTACTACGCTCACAATCCCACACGGCCGGTGTACCTGGTATGTCGGCTGTCTGCTCCACGGATTCTGGGGGGAGCAGTAATTCGATTGTTACCGATACCTTAACACTTAGGAATCGTCTGGTGAATCGACATGGCAACACCTACAACTCTTGTCGCGTTCAAGTTGATGACAGAAGGGCTTGTTCGAAAAATGATGCATCTTCTTCCTCGGTTAGAGGCATGCGCAGCGTGACACCGAGTATGGCTATTGCGACAACAGAAGAGGAAAATAATACCAAATCTCCTCCACCGGTTTCTGCTGTTTCTGGAGTATCGCAGGACGGTACATCTATGACCACTAAAGCCGGAAAGCCCAGGAAGCGTATGAAGTGTACTACAGAGATGAATTCATTCATTATACGTTCCTATTTTAAAATCACTAAAAGTGAGACAGATCTAACAACTTACAGATTCGCCCTTCATCGAGCATTTATAGAACAATATCCGCAGTTTCAACATGTTACAGAGCAACGTAATGCTGACCAGCGTCGAACAATTATTAAAAACAATTTAATACCTGGTCCACTAATTCAACAAATACGAAGTGAAGTCCTTCTTGAGCTCCAAACAGAAGACGATCATAATGTAATCCAACATACAAATGATCAGCTGGATAATATAAGACTTGATGACCACACTAGCGAGGACACACCAAACATGGATCAAAACGAAAACATAGATAATGACACACAAACAGACGAACACAAAAATGCTGTTGCCGAACTCTCTAAAGCAATAGTAGAATTTGATGGTACCAACCCAATTCAGCGACCAATATTGCCCAAACTGAGATCAAATAAGAACACCAATAGGATTCTTGCACTTTTTAATCTACTTTTAAATGATCGTGCTAAGGACTGCCAAACACTGGAAGAAATCCACACCCTTATCTACTGTGGTGCAGTTGCAGTGCTACGAAGTCACAACCAACAAATCCGGTTTCCGAACAAAAACTGTTCCGAAAAGAAGAAGCAACATAAACCTTGGTGGCAACAGCGACTCGAGAAGTCCATTAATGACATAAGGAAGGAGTTGGGACAACTTACAGAATTTAAAACCAGCACAAAACCCTCCAGACGCTTAACTAATAGGGTCAAGAAAATCTTTAAAAAAATTAAAACTAACACAGAACATCCAAGACATAAGGAACACTTATGCTCATATATGGACCTTCTTAGACAAAAGCTAAAAGCCAAATCTAAACGATTGTCTCGATACGTTAAATGTACTAAAAAGAAGCAACAAAATCACTTATTTGACAACAATGAAAAGCTGTTCTATAGACAACTGAGTAGCGTAGGAACAAACAGCAACGATAATCTCCCAAGTAAGCATGAACTTACTGACTATTGGTCTTCAATATGGTCCAATCCTCAAAAACACAACGAGGGTGCCGAATGGATTCAATCTGAGAAGGATAAGTCAAACATTGCTCCAATGTTGTTTAACAACATAACAACAGCTGAAGTAAACCAAGCAGTAGGAGAAACTAACAGTTGGAAAGCTCCAGGAATTGATAATATCCAAAATTTCTGGTACAAAAAATTTGACAGCTTACACGAGATAATCGCATCAAAATTTAAACATATTCTTCAACATTCAGAAGACATTCCAGCCTTTCTTACCCATGGTTTAACTCATATGCTTCCCAAAACAGCTAACACACAGAACCCCTCACAGTATAGACCAATCACATGTCTTTCAACGCTTTATAAGATACTAACATCTTGCATTACTAACCGAATTTATAGACATGTCGACCAAAATAACATCTTGGCAGAGGAGCAAAAGGGATGTAAACGTGGTCACCAGGGATGCAAAGAACAACTTGTTATTGACTCTGTGATCCTAAGGCAAGCGCAAAAACAATGTCGCAACATATCGACTGCTTTTGTAGGCATTTGACAGCGTACCACATTCCTGGCTCTTAAGTGTTTTAAACATCTATAAAGTACATCCCACCATAGTTACTTTTCTTGAAACTTCGATGAAGCAATGGCGAACAAGCCTTCAGGTAAACATTAATGGACAGTATATTAAGACTAACGAAATTGTTATTCGCAGGGGAATATTCCAAGGTGACTCACTTAGTCCACTGTGGTTCTGTTTGGCAATGAATCCACTGTCTACCATGCTCAATGACACAAAATATGGCTTCAATCTTAAGACTAATAGAAACACCAACTGCACCGTTTCCCATCTTCTTTATATGGATGATATAAAAATTTTTGCTGCTAATCAACAACAAATTGAACATCTTCTGGATATAACCGAAAGGTTCTCCAGTGATATACATATGGAATTTGGTTTAGATAAGTGCAGAACCTTAAACATCGAAAAGGGAAAAATTGTCAATGGAGATGTGGCGCTGCCTAATGGAGATATAATCGCTGCCATGCCGAATGGGGAAACCTATAAATACTTGGGATTTCAACAAGCCAGATTATTAGACCAAAAACAGTCCAAGTCCAAAATCAAGGATCAGTATACACAGAGGGTTAGTTCATTACTAAAATCGGAACTGAAGGCAGGAAACCTTAATCGAGCAATTAATACATATGCCGTACCTGTGTTAACTTATTCGTTTGGGATTCTAAGATGGACAAAAACTGAATTGGAAGATATTCAGAGAACAACAAGGACTATGATGACCAAGTACAGATATCACCATCCAATATCGTCGGTATTTAGAACAACATTGCCGAGAAAGGAGGGAGGAAGAGCTCTATGTGACATAATCAATGTACACAATAAGCAGATAAATAAATTACGAGACTTCTTTATTACTAAATCAACATCATCTAATTTACACAAATTTATTGTAGGAGCAGATAAAAATTATTCCCCTCTAAATTTAGCAGGTCCTAATATGGATTTAGAAGTAACAACAGATGCTAAGAAACACGTAAAATGGGCCCAAAAAGCTCTACATGGTCGACATCATCACGACCTTAACCAACCACACATTGACAAAATAGCATCAAATAGGTGGCTTGCTGACGGTACCTTGTTCCCAGAGACTGAAGGATTTATGATGGCCATTCAGGATCAAGTAATTAATACGAACAACTACAAAAAATTTGTTATCAGGGACCAAACTATTACATCGGACAAGTGTAGACGGTGCCAACAAACGTCGGAAACCATACAACACATCACATCAGGATGTTCAACCATAGCCAACACGGATTATTTACGCAGGCACAACCAGCTGTGTAATATTATCCACCAGAAACTGGCCAACAAATATGGACTGCTGAATACATATACACCGTATTACAAGTACAATCCACAGGCAGTGCTCGAGAATGCAGATTTTAGACTCTACTACGATAGGTCCATTATCACCTATAGACAGGTGACGAATAATCGACCCGACATTGTAGTAGTGGATAAAAAAGCTAATTCAGTGCTGTTAGTCGATGTTGCAGTTCCAAACAACAAAAATATTCTGGACAAATATAATGAAAAGATAGCAAAGTACACCGATCTTGCTATAGAAGTAGGGCAGATGTGGCATGCAGAAAAAGTGGAGGTGGTACCGATCATCGTATCATCAACTGGACTCATTCCCAAAAGTCTTGAAGACAGTCTTAAAAAACTCGATCTTCATAAAAACACTTTTATTGACTTGCAAAAAGCGGCAATTTTAAACACATGTCATACTGTTAGAAAATTTTTAAATATGTAAATTTTGAGCCTAATCCCATTTGCGTTTACGTTCGGGATAGGTAAATATTACCAGCAATTGCTGAGTAAGTGCATAAGTCTTTTGATAATAATAATAATAATAATAATAATAATAATAATAATAATAATAATAATAATAATAATAATAATAATAATAATAATAATAATAATAATAATAATAATAATAATAATAATAATAATAATAATTCAGTGCTGTTAGTCGATGTTGCAGTTCCAAACAACAAGAATATTCTGGACAAATATAATGAAAAGATAGCAAAGTACACCGATCTTGCTATAGAAGTAGGGCAGATGTGGCATGCAGAAAAAGTGGAGGTGGTACCGATCATCGTATCATCAACTGGACTCATTCCCAAAAGTCTTGAAGACAGTCTTAAAAAACTCGATCTTAATAAAAACACTTTTATTGACTTGCAAAAAGCGGCAATTTTAAACACATGTCATACTGTTAGAAAATTTTTAAATATGTAAATTTTGAGCCTAATCCCATTTGCGTTTACGCTCGGGATAGGTAAATATTACCAGCGAAAGCTGAGTAAGTGCATAAGTCTTTTGATAATAATAATAATAATAATAATAATAATAATAATAATAATAATAATAATAATAATAATAATAATAATAATAATAATAATAATAATAATAATAATAATAATAATAATAATAATAATAATAATAATAATAATAATAATAATAATAATAATAATAATAATAATAATAATAATAATAATGATAATAATAATAATAATAATAATAATAATAATAATAATTATAATAAATAAACCCGCACGGGGTAGTTTTCTACCTGGGGAGTGACGCCCCACGGGTCCGAGTTACCTGGGCTACCAGGGAAAAATGGTAGTACCTGGCAGTAGGTATAAAATGCTTCAATCACAATGTCGAGTTTTAAAACTAAATTACCCCAGGTGGGTAGAGTACTACGCTCACAATCCCACACGGCCGGTGTACCTGGTATGTCGGCTGTCTGCTCCACGGATTCTGGGGGGAGCAGTAATTCGATTGTTACCGATACCTTAACACTTAGGAATCGTCTGGTGAATCGACATGGCAACACCTACAACTCTTGTCGCGTTCAAGTTGATGACAGAAGGGCTTGTTCGAAAAATGATGCATCTTCTTCCTCGGTTAGAGGCATGCGCAGCGTGACACCGAGTATGGCTATTGCGACAACAGAAGAGGAAAATAATACCAAATCTCCTCCACCGGTTTCTGCTGTTTCTGGAGTATCGCAGGACGGTACATCTATGACCACTAAAGCCGGAAAGCCCAGGAAGCGTATGAAGTGTACTACAGAGATGAATTCATTCATTATACGTTCCTATTTTAAAATCACTAAAAGTGAGACAGATCTAACAACTTACAGATTCGCCCTTCATCGAGCATTTATAGAACAATATCCGCAGTTTCAACATGTTACAGAGCAACGTAATGCTGACCAGCGTCGAACAATTATTAAAAACAATTTAATACCTGGTCCACTAATTCAACAAATACGAAGTGAAGTCCTTCTTGAGCTCCAAACAGAAGACGATCATAATGTAATCCAACATACAAATGATCAGCTGGATAATATAAGACTTGATGACCACACTAGCGAGGACACACCAAACATGGATCAAAACGAAAACATAGATAATGACACACAAACAGACGAACACAAAAATGCTGTTGCCGAACATTTGAAGCCACAAATGTGCGGTTGGCCCTTGTGTTGACTCCGTTTGTGTGATTTATATTGTTTTCCATCATTCAATGTTTTTTTGGTAATATTCTCCTTAGCTATGCCGTACTGATGAAGTCTAAGGAGACAGAAACACGTGTCTACGGCTGCATTAGCGGGCTTAACCCATTATTTTCATTTTTTTTTATTTAATTCATTCCCGCAAAAATACTACTACCATTTGTATTTATTCCTGGGTAACGGTTTGTCACGCAGGTGGTTATATCTGCCTCCGTGGCGATGTTGGAATTTTGCCGACAATCAATCGGTAATTCCAATTGAAGCCACAAATGTGCGGTTGGCCCTTGTGTTGACTCCGTTTGTGTGATTTATATTGTTTTCCATCATTCAGTGTTTTTTTGGTAATATTCTCCTTAGCTATGCCGTACTGATGAAGTCTAAGGAGACAGAAACACGTGTCTACGGCTGCATTAGCGGGCTTAACCCATTATTTTCATTTTTTTTTATTTAATTCATTCCCGCAAAAATACTACTACCATTTGTATAAATATATATATATATATATATATATATATATATATATATATATATATATATATATATATATATATATATATATATATTGAGACGAAGTTCTATTATCATAAAAAATTTATTCATTAAAGAAAATATTAATTTCAATAAGAATGTGTATTATGATGATTAAATCAAAAACAAAATCGTTAAGTCAATTAAAAGCAAAAATAAATAATAAAAAAGTAATCACATTACATAAAAATAATCAAAATCACCATTAAAAAAATAAATAATAATGAAAATATAATTCTAAATGTAAAATAAAACAAACGAACAAATTATAAATTTTTGTAAAATATTTTTCTGTTAAATATATAAAAGGATTTTCAAAGATCTACAAAAGTGTATAAAAAGTTCTTCTACGAATAACACCTGTGCATATGTGTGACGTTAAATTATCAGAACTACGACTGCTCGTACACAACAACAACATCGCGTGTTTGAAATGTTTAGTTTCCATGAACTCCAAAACTTTAGAAGTGCACCTGTGCCTGTGTGACGTCAAATTATCAGAACTACGAGTGCTTGTACACACCATCGCGTGTTTGAAATGTTTAGTTTCCTCGAACTCCAAGAGCTTAGAATAGCAGCTGCACGTTGTGACGTATGAGTTACTCGGAAGTATATCGGTCGAATTTATGACTTCAAGTCTCAGTGTAAATATAATTTGAGAGCTTTTCCGACCATAATAAACTATATAAAAATTATTGAACATTAAAAATGATTATTGTATATATTATGTAAAAAAATTGTTTGTAAAATATAAGTAGTTAGTTAGAAATAAGCAAATTAAGAAATAGTTCCTTCTGATTGGTTCTCGTGGAGTTTTTAAATGAAGCATTTTTATTGGTCAGAGAATAATGAGAGAGGGATCTCAGTCTTTACGTAAAAGAACCAGTCAGAAAGAATAAAAACGAGATTCAAGCCTAATTTTAGGGGAGTCAAGACCCTTTATACAAACATTAAAGCTTCGTTTAAAAAAATTTTTCAACAAACATTTAAGATTTAATTTTAAAAAAAAAACTTTCACGACTCAATACTCAAGTTTAATTTTAAAAAAGATTCAAGACTCATTTTCAAAACATTCAACAACAGTTATTATAATATTCAACTCGTAATCTACATTTTTAAAAAAGACTTTGATTAGTCATAAATTTTATTAACTATATAAGTTAACAGTATTCGACTTTGAATCGAAAATAGGTTTGTTGAATCGAGCAGAGTAATCTTATAATATAACAGTTTCAACTGTAATTTTAATGATACAAAAGTTAGTATTAAATTAATATAAGAAGCTTGACTTACCTTATATCAGAAATAATCCTAGTATAAAACTTTGTAACACACCACTTGTAAAAAGGGAGTCTTATCAACCAGTAAATTGTATAAGCAAATCCACAAGTAAACAATAATAAATTCTACATCGTAAGAGTTTCTGTCTTTAATTAAACCATTGGAAGTTCTACATCCCACGTGTCTACCAGAAGAGAAGATAGACCACCAGTTCCAGCGACACCTACATGTGAATGGCGAACACTCGAGAGACAAAGTTAAAAAAGGTACCGTTATTTGATTTGTATTAAGTGTGCGTATAAACTGTTTTAAAGCGATAATAATTATTAGCCGCTAGAGAACATTTATACTACTTTATTGTAAAGATTTTTGAATTTCATTTTGATAGAAAATTTATAATTTGTTTGAGCGTAAATCTGTGGTGAAACCTGTACGACCTGAGATATAATTTTTCGATTAACGATAGTATTTATTTTCAAGTTAAACAAACGAGCAAGAAACATTTAATTTTATTTGAGCTAGTCATCATTATACAACGTATTATTTAAGGGGCTAAAAAGCATTATTATTGTAGTAAAAAACTTCAACAATTACGTTAAATCAAATAAAAACAAACCACTAATAATATCATGTCAAAATTAACGTGAATTTACTAAAATAACATTCAATCATCAGAAAAAATTAAAATAATAAAACAAAAAAAGAAAACATAAGAACCCAAAAACAAATAAATTAATAAAATCATAATAACTTGGCGACCAACGTATCGGGCTCGATTAAAATCACAGATTTTAATAGTTTAAATAACAAAAAAATAAATCAATAAACATTACATTAAAATTTATTTAAAAATAAAAATACTAATAGATTATTGTAACTGTAATTAACATATAAAATAAATATTTCTAACATTTTATTATAAATATAAAAAGTCGAAACATAATGTCTGATAAAGAGGAAGTTAATTTTGACACCTGGAAAGTTGAAGAACTCAGGCAAGAACTTAGAAACAGGAATTTGGATGATAAAGGAACCAAACAAATTTTAATTAACAGATTAAAAAGCCAAGAACAAATAGACATAGACTACAATGCAGAAGAGCCAGAAGAAAGGGGGGAACAAGAAGATGAACCCCAACAAAAAGATGGTACTTCTTCACAAACTGGAGGAAATGTCACATTGGCAGATTTGATGAGCATCATCCTAGCCAATTCAGAACAAATAGCGAAAAAACTAGAAGCCAACTCGGAAGAGATGACAAGAAAATTAGAAGCTAACTCTGAAGAAATGAAAAAACAAAATAGACAAAATTCTGAGGAAATAACGAGAAAATTGAATGAAATAACGGAAAAATTGGACAAGAAAGTAGAAAATCAAGAGAAAAAGATTAAAGTAATTGAGGAAAAACAAGAATTGTTAAATAAACAAGTACAAAATATAGACAAAAGAACAAGCGAAAACAATCTGAAATTAAACTCAAGAATATCAGAAATGGAAGATAACGTGAAAAGAGGAATACAAATTAATAAATTTGGACATAGCCGAACAGGAAAACAGAAAAACAGAGAGACAATTAAGAAAAGAAATAGAAGAAAAATTAAATACAAATATAAACGTGGGAAACAGTAAAGAAATCAAGAAATTAAAGGAGGAACTCGAAAATAAAATAAAACAAGTGAATCAAAATATTTCTGAATTATCAGACAATCGCGTAACACCTGACTTGGGTTTTCAAATTTTAAATATAGGGGGGAAGTTTGAAGAAAGTTCAAAATTTTGTGGGGATTATAGGAAGATACATCCTATAAATTATTTACATTCAATTAAAAATAAATACTATAAAATTAAAAATTTACAAGACTTTAAAGAATTTATCAGGTCAAGTTTAACAGGCAATGCACTATTGTGGTGGAATTGCAAAGAAATGTTTGTAGATTCATTTGAAACCTTTGAAAAGGTATTTCTAGATACTTTCTGGTCAGAATTACAACAGAGTAAAGTCAGGGAAAGATTGTATTTTGGCAAATTTGATAATACAAAGAATAATCTATCCAACTATGTTTTACAACTCTATGCTACTTGTCAATATTTAACTCCTCCTATACCAGAGGCAGAAATTGTAATGTTTTTATCAAGACATTTTAAACCTGAAATATCTGAGATAATTGCAGTACAAAATATTAATAAATTTGATCATTTAATAACATATTTGCAGAGAATTGAAAGAAATTTAAGTAATAGTATCAACAATCAGAATAGAGATAATGTAAGAAACTTTAATACCAATGATAGAAGTTTTAATAGGCAAAGTAACAATAACAATTTTAACAGACAAAATAATAATAATAATTTTAACAATAACTACAATAATCAAAACAGAAATCAAAATAATGAAAATAGGAACAATTACAATAATAATAGAAATTACAATAATAATCAGAACACTAGAAATTTTAACAATAATTATAATAATAGAAATTTTAATAGATTTGAACAAAATAACAATAATCGAGCAAATACAAACAATAATAATAGACAAGTAAACGCAATTAATACGAGTAACAGTAATGAGGGGATAAATGAGACAAATAATACACCGAGAGACATTGCACGTTCAGGTAGTAGAACTCCTAGGGCCAGATCTCCAGTAGATGATGCCCAAACCACAAATTTTCAATAGGGGTGCACAATGTAAATAGCGCTAGATGTGACTTTGTACACCCACGTGAATTTTTAATGGACAAGGATAATCTGCATCTAGAAAATAAAGAAATAGAATTAGTATTAATTAAAGCAAATATTGATAACAATTTATTAAGCATTATAATAGATACAGGGTCTACAGTTTCTTTAATATCAGAAAATACAGTAAATAAAATCTCAATGTTAAAAAACAATATAATCAATATTCCAAAAGTAAATTTTACAGGGATAAATGATAAAAGTTTAGGATATTCTAATAAAACAGTTTTTGCTTCTTTGAATATAAATAATGTAAAATTAAATGTTCAGTTATTGATAGTCAATAAATTGAAATATGATATATTATTGGGTAACGATGAATTATCAAAGAATAAAATTATAATAAATTATATCAAAAATGCAGTAATATTTGGGGATAATGAAATAAAATTTGAGGTAATAAATGATTTAAAATTAACTAGTAATTATAATATAATTAGTATATTCGACGAGTCATTAGAAAATAGTAATAAAAATTTCTGCCAAGAAAAAATAAGTGAAATTTGTGAATCTAGTTGCAATTTAATGGTACAAGGGTGCCGAAATATATTTAATAATGTGGCCATAGATGCCGAATTAAATTTAAATAAAAATGGAAATGCTAATCATTTAGAAAGGGTCTTAGATACCAAAAATAAATTAAATTATGATTATGATGAAAGGGCAATTGATGCCGATGATAGGGTTAATGAAAAGAATTTAGAGGTGGTGATAAATTGCAATAAAGGATGGAAAAACGAAGTTATAAAATTGGTAGAAAGATATAAAAGTTTAATTAATGATGAATCTAGAGTAGCTAAAAATTATTCACATAGTATAAAAGTTAAAAATATAGAGAGTTTTCAGTCAAAAAGTTATCCAATTCCCTATAAATATCAAGAAGCGGTAGATAAACATTTAAAGAAACTGTTGGCAGATGGAATTATGAGTTATAGTACTACACTCTATATTAATCCTATAGTAGTGGGTAAGAAAAAGATGATACGATGCGCTTATGTTTTAAAAAAGTAGAAAATAAATTCTAATGTTTCCTAACTCAAAAATTTCACGTGGTATGTTTCATGTAAGTTCACTCAAGAAATATATTTAGTAGTTAAGTGTAAATAAATATATAAATAAAATAAAATAGGATATAGTTTGAAGTTAAAGTAGAAAATGGAAACTTATAAAAATTTATCCGTCGATAAATTTATTACAAGTTTGGGGGGAAGTTGAGACGAAGTTCTATTATCATAAAAAATTTATTCATTAAAGAAAATATTAATTTCAATAAGAATGTGTATTATGATGATTAAATCAAAAACAAAATCGTTAAGTCAATTAAAAGCAAAAATAAATAATAAAAAAGTAATCACATTACATAAAAATAATCAAAATCACCATTAAAAAAATAAATAATAATGAAAATATAATTCTAAATGTAAAATAAAACAAACAAACAAATTATAAATTTTTGTAAAATATTTTTCTGTTAAATATATAAAAGGATTTTCAAAGATCTACAAAAGTGTATAAAAAGTTCTTCTACGAATAACACCTGTGCATATGTGTGACGTTAAATTATCAGAACTACGACTGCTCGTACACAACAACAACATCGCGTGTTTGAAATGTTTAGTTTCCATGAACTCCAAAACTTTAGAAGTGCACCTGTGCCTGTGTGACGTCAAATTATCAGAACTACGAGTGCTTGTACACACCATCGCGTGTTTGAAATGTTTAGTTTCCTCGAACTCCAAGAGCTTAGAATAGCAGCTGCACGTTGTGACGTATGAGTTACTCGGAAGTATATCGGTCGAATTTATGACTTCAAGTCTCAGTGTAAATATAATTTGAGAGCTTTTCCGACCATAATAAACTATATAAAAATTATTGAACATTAAAAATGATTATTGTATATATTATGTAAAAAAATTGTTTGTAAAATATAAGTAGTTAGTTAGAAATAAGCAAATTAAGAAATAGTTCCTTCTGATTGGTTCTCGTGGAGTTTTTAAATGAAGCATTTTTATTGGTCAGAGAATAATGAGAGAGGGATCTCAGTCTTTACGTAAAAGAACCAGTCAGAAAGAATAAAAAGAGATTCAAGCCTAATTTTAAGGGAGTCAAGACCCTTTATACAAACATTAAAGCTTCGTTTAAAAAAATTTTTCAACAAACATTTAAGATTTAATTTAAAAAAAAAAACTTTCACGACTCAATACTCAAGTTTAATTTTAAAAAAAGATTCAAGACTCATTTTCAAAACATTCAACAACAGTTATTATAATATTCAACTCGTAATCTACATTTTTAAAAAAGACTTTGATTAGTCATAAATTTTATTAACTATATAAGTTAACAGTATTCGACTTTGAATCGAAAATAGGTTTGTTGAATCGAGCAGAGTAATCTTATAATATAACAGTTTCAACTGTAATTTTAATGATACAAAAGTTAGTATTAAATTAATATAAGAAGCTTGACTTACCTTATATCAGAAATAATCCTAGTATAAAACTTTGTAACACACCACTTGTAAAAAGGGAGTCTTATCAACCAGTAAATTGTATAAGCAAATCCACAAGTAAACAATAATAAATTCTACATCGTAAGAGTTTCTGTCTTTAATTAAACCATTGGAAGTTCTACATCCCACGTGTCTACCAGAAGAGAAGATAGACCACCAGTTCCAGCGACACCTACATGTGAATGGCGAACACTCGAGAGACAAAGTTAAAAAAGGTACCGTTATTTGATTTGTATTAAGTGTGCGTATAAACTGTTTTAAAGCGATAATAATTATTAGCCGCTAGAGAACATTTATACTACTTTATTGTAAAGATTTTTGAATTTCATTTTGATAGAAAATTTATAATTTGTTTGAGCGTAAATCTGTGGTGAAACCTGTACGACCTGAGATATAATTTTTCGATTAACGATAGTATTTATTTTCAAGTTAAACAAACGAGCAAGAAACATTTAATTTTATTTGAGCTAGTCATCATTATACAACGTATTATTTAAGGGGCTAAAAAGCATTATTATTGTAGTAAAAAACTTCAACAATTACGTTAAATCAAATAAAAACAAACCACTAATAATATCATGTCAAAATTAACGTGAATTTACTAAAATAACATTCAATCATCAGAAAAAATTAAAATAATAAAACAAAAAAAGAAAACATAAGAACCCAAAAACAAATAAATTAATAAAATCATAATAATATATATATATATATATGTATATATATATATATATATATATCTATATATATATATATATATATATAAAAGCAATTGAAGGGTAGTCGGCTGACTAGTTGAAAACCAAAATGTTAAACAGTTATCAGGAATGCGCCGTGTTAGGATTAGAGTAAAAGTCTTGTTACTTATTTTTTGAAATATTTTATTTCTTCTTCAGTCAAACTATGAAAAAACATATTATTGAAATTTATGGCTAACAATTTATAAAATTATATTAACTTACATAATAAATGACGTTAATCCTTAATAAAATTCACAAAAGGAACCATTGCACGAGAAAAAACAATATTTTACTAATAAAAAAGAACGTGTTAGTATTTAAAATTTTTAAAATATATTTAAAACATTATAAGTAAATGAAACGTTAAAATCAAAACTAGTTTTTTTTGAAAAAATCCAGTTCCCCTCCTCGTAAAGAGTTGGTCTTTTATTTGAGAAATATTGAGCTACTGTATAATGACCTTCAACAATATTAATCACCTGAAAGTATGCAACCAAACTTTCCGAAATCCAAAAGAGACACGATGGAATTAAAAGAAAATTACAAGTGTAAAAAAGCAACTGTACTACATGATTAAGGTCTCAACGAAGATGCACTAGGTTATTACTCTCACTATTAATTGCTGTAACTCATTGATAAGGTAATCATACAATACAGAACCCTAAACTACAGGAGGTTTCAGGTTAAATTTCCTTCCAAACCTATGAAATTCTATCACCATTTCACAGGGCAAGAGGAAAATTATGCCTTCCACAATTATATAAGAAATGGTGTTAATCACAACATACAGTGTGTGAGTAACTTCACCCAGGGTGGCACTAGGTTAACCCTCTCACTGTCAATTACTACAACCCTCCGTGAAGTAACCACAACCTGCAGTACCTCTAAAATTCTATTAAAATAAAAGGTCAGCTCCTCAAATTATCCAAGTAGATTCTCTATCCCAACATATCTAATTGGTATCTAATAACCAACAACAAATACAACCAATTAGATATGTTGGGATACCATATATTAAAGATATAACCCCTAAAATAACTAAGATTTTAAATAAAGAAAAAGGTTTAATAATAGCTAATAAAACCATTAAAACTGTCAATAACATTTTTTCAAAACCAAAAGACAAAGTACCTAAGGACTGGAAATCCAATACGGTTTATCAAATAAATTGTTAGGGTTGCGAACAAGTCTACATTGGTCAAACTTCAAGACCACTTAAAAATAGAATATACTCTCATAAAAGTGATATGAAATTAAAAAAGGAGTCTTGTGCTTTAACTACTCACCACCTAGACACAGGTCATAGTTTTAATTTTGATGATTCCAAAATACTAACATGTGAAAATAACCACTTCAAAAGAAACTTTTTAGAGATGGTCTTTATCAACAACGAACCACTATCAATCAATAAACGTTCAGACATAAATAATTTAAGCATCATTTATTGCAATATTCTTAATTTTGACTTCAACAAAAAATGTTCATCACCTAATTTAACAGACACCATTTAGAATGCATTACACAGCTTTTCGATTTGTCCCAGTAATTGTGTGAGAATCTACTTGGATAATTTGAGGAGCTGACCTTTTATTTTTATAAAATTTTAGAGGTACTGCAGGTTGTGGTTACTTCACGGAGGGTTGTAGCAATTGACAGTGAGAGGGTTAACCTAGTGCCACCCTGGGTGAAGTTACTCACACACTGTATGTTGTGATTAACACCATTTCTCATATAATTGTGGAAGGCATAATTTTCCTCTTGCCCTGTGAAATGGTGACAGAATTTCATAGGTTTGGAGGGAAATTTAACCTGAAACCTCCTGTAGTTTAGGGTTCTGTATTGTATGATTACCTTATCAATGAGTTACAGCAATTAATAGTGAGAGTATTAACCTAGTGCATCTTCGTTGAGACCTTAATCATGTAGTACAGTTGCTTTTTTACACTTGTAATTTTCTTTTAATTCCATCGTGTCTCTTTTGGATTTCGGAAAGTTTGGTTGCATACTTTCAGGTGATTAATATTGTTGAAGGTCATTATACAGTAGCTAAATATTTCTCAAATAAAAGACCAACTCTTTACGAGGAGGGGAACTGGATTTTTTCAAAAAAAACTAGTTTTGATTTTAGCGTTTCATTTACTTATAATGTTTTAAATATATTTTAAAAATTTTAAATACTAACACGTTCTTTTTTATTAGTAAAATATTGTTTTTTCTCGTGCAATGGTTTCTTTTGTGAATTTTATTAAGGATTAACGTCATTTATTATGTAAGTTAATATAATTTTATAAATTGTTAGCCATAAATTTCAATAATATGTTTTTTCATAGTTTGACTGAAGAAGAAATAAAATATTTCGAAAGCTCTCAAAATTAAGTAACAAGACTTTTACTTTAATCCTAACGGCTCATTCCTGATAACTGTTTAACATATATATATATATATTAATATAGAAAGGAACCTGCAACACTCTGTATACTAAATTATGGAATGAAAGACTACACACTGTAAGCTAGAAAATTTTTAGAGTTTGAATTTTTTTTAAATTGATTGAAATGGAGACAATCTGTACTATTCACTATTTGATAGATAAAGCATACAAGAGAAAATTTAAAATAAACTTTATAAAATCATATATGAAATAAAATAATATGATTTCAATAGTCAAGACAGGGAATTATAGAACGTTTGTTCCATATCAATTATAATGTTTTATTTTTATTATTGTAAAAGTAAAAAAAAATATTATGGTTTGTTTTTTTAAAAAAAAAGGAAAATAATAGATATTGAAAGAAGTATTCTAAAAAGATTGTGTAATTATTTGAAATATGTCAAGGTAGGAAAAGAAATAATAACCAATTCAATAGATCATGACATATGTGAAATGAATTGTCATTCGGTATAGATATCTTGAAATTAAGAACTGTCATTAATAAATATTTTGAAATACTATTTAAAAGGAGTGATATATGGGTTTTAACTATTTGGAAAACTTAAAACAGAATGTTCTAAAATAATAGATGGACAATCTATTAATTGAAATGAAACTTCTCAATAAAAATTTTAATAGCCAATTTTGATTGGTGGAACACATTTAAAACATTTTCATCGGCGACAAGCAGATGACTAACAATAAAAAAAAATTGAATAAAAACAATTTTGTTGATAATAGACACTATGCACTAGGTAGTTTTTTTTTTCTCTGGTAAAAAAAATTTGGAAGAAAGGAAGTTTTTAAAAAAATTTTTAAAAAACTTTGAAAAAAAATAACAGTTTGGCTTGGAAATTATAGAAAGAAATACATTATCCTTGAAAACTACTCAACAATGTAAGTAATAAAGTAGATACACATATTGTAAAGAGAAAATTGGTAAAGTTCTAAACTTGAATTTAACAATATAAATTGTAAGATGTTGTATCGTGGAAATGGTGTCTCCACGATATTTTTTTGTAAGCATTGGACTATGGGATTCATCTATAATGTATTGATGTAGACGAAATATAGCAGCAATTCTTGATTTAATGGAAGCTGGACTGATTGCACGGTATCTTCCGAGGGGTAACCTAAAATAAAATAAAAAGCTAATCATCGAAGTGAATTGGAACAATACAGTGAACAAGGTATTTAAAACTATTTTATTTAAATATAAAAGGTTAAATAAACTCACCGATTTTGTGTAAAGGATAAAACTTTGACATCGCACAGATGTTTAGTGTTTTTCGCCATCTTGTGACATGAACATTCATATAGCGGATTTCGTTATGAAAAATTTTGTATAAAATGTTGCCTATTTATAATCACACATAGAAATAATATTTCATCAGAGTATATGGTTTTGTATGAATGAATGATCATATTAGTTAGTTTTCACGAATTTTATTTATTGTAAAAGTATAATGTATTTGTTTTCACAACATTAAATAACGTTTTTCTTCCTTGAAAAACATTTGAGATTATATTCTTGAGTTTTTCTTTTCAATTTTAAAGATAGCTCCATCTGTTTTTCAATAGTTAGCAGCATTAAACTGATGTCTGTGAATTGTGGAGAGATTTAGTACAAAGTAGACAGGACCGTCTTTAGAATTTGTTCATAAATAATAAAGCAAAGGATTTTTTGATTAACAAATTTTTTATTAAAGTATAAGGATTTTATTTAAACTTTGGCGCTTATATTAGAAATTAAAATTATTTTGTTTTCCAACATTTGAACCCTACTTGAGATTGTGGAGTTTCTCATGCAAAGGTATAATATTTTCTTTATATTAAATGCAAACCATAATATTTCAAAAAAAATTTACAATATACCGGGCAAACAAATAACTAAAATTAAATATAAATTAAATTAAATTAATAAATTTTTTTAATATTTTCTTTATATTATATGCAAACCATAATAAAATGGCGCCCAACGTGGGGCAAATATAAAATTGTGTAAATAATAATCAAAAAGGTTTTGAATTAATAATTTTTGACTGTATTATAAAGAATTTTGAATGTTAAACACATAAAATGGAAGGGAAAATGACATTGAGGGACGGTAAGCAGGTAGGAACTGAAAATAGATCTGAAGAAGAAAGAGAAGAAAGTAGTAATGGTAGAGGCGATTTTCAGGTACAATACTTGGAACAGGGGAGAGAACATTTAGAGGGAGATATTACAGAACAAGAACAGAAAGAAGAACATGCACCATTGTCAAAAGAAACTGGACAGGAGGACAAACAAGAATCAAAAGAAGAAAAAAAGGAAATGGACGTAATGAGTATGCTCCAAATGATGATAACAAAAATGAATAAACAAAATGAAAATATGAACAGAATAGAAGGTAATTTGAATGGAAAAATGGACCAAAATAGAGAAGAAATGAACCTTAAAATGAACCAAAATAGAGAAGAAATGAACCTTAAAATGGACCAAAATAAGGAGGAAATAAAACAAACTAAGGACCTAATAATAAAATTGATGGAAGAAAAATTGGGACAGGTTGAGAAGAAATTGGAGGAATCAAACAGATACATGGAAAATAAATTAGAATCCACCAAGCAAGAAATAAGAGGAGAGGTGATTGGAAGGATCACGGAAATAGAAAACTTACAGATCAACAGACTCAAGGAAATAGAGGAGAAGGAAAAGGATTTCAAAGGAGAAGTTCAGAGAGAAGTTAAGGAAATCAAAATGGGATTTCAAGACACCCAAGAAAGAATGGGAAATCTAGAGGGAAAATGGGACAAAACCTTGACTGGATTTCAACAAAATGTTGAAGAAGCATGTAAGGAGAAGCAAAAGCTAGAGGAAGTGAAAATAGAAAAGAAGATTAAGGAAATACAGAAAGAAATAGAAGTCATGAAAGCAAGAATTGAACAAACTGGAAATAGAATTCACAAGGAAGAACAATCAAAAGAAACATTGGACATGACAAGGAAATTAGAAGACATGGAAGAAAGGTTATTTTATTTACAGGAAAAACATGACCAAAGAGGAGATAGGAATTTCCAAGAAGCAAGAACTGGAATGATGGAGACGAAAGTAATAAACAATTATATTGGAAATAGAGTGGAACATAAATTTGAAGGAGACAACAGGAAAATACACCCAAAGGTGTTCATAAAAATTCTAAAAAATAAAATAAAAAATATACAGAATAAAGAAGACGTAAAGGAAATGAGAAAACTTGGATAACCATGCATTAGTATGGTACACAAGTAAAGAAGACGATTTCAATAAATTTGAAGAGTTTGAGGAACAGTTTATAAAATATTTCTGGGGAAATAGTGCCCAAGCAAGAGTAAGAGAAAAACTTTACTCAGGCAAATATGAGACAGGAAGAGGAAAAAGCATGAATGATTATGCTATGACAGTATTCATGAATGCTAAATTCCTAGACCCACCCATACCAGAGGAGGAAATTATAATGTTTATATCTAGACATTTTAAAAGTGAGATAACTGAAACAATTACGATTCAAAATGTTAAAAACATAGAACAACTAAGTAGTTATTTGCAAAGATTAGAAAGAAACAAAGTGGATAATAATAACTATAATAGGAATAAAAATAGTAATAGTAACAATTTTAACAGAAGTAATTAATATAACAACAATAATAACAATTTTAATAGAAACAATCAATACAATAACAATAATAACAACAATTATGAGAATAATACAAATAATCAAAATAATAGAAGAGATAACTATGAACAAAATTATAATAGAACAAATAACATGAACAATAGAAATTATAACAATGGATACAACAACAGAAACAATAGTTATAACAATAATTCCGGAAATAACAACAATTATAACAGAAATTTTAACAATAAAAACAATTATAACAGAAATTTGAGATATAATAATGACAACAATAACAATTATAGAGAACAAAATTACAGAGAACAAAATAATAGGAGTGGACAATATGAAAGCCGACAAAGAGAAGAAAATAGAGAACAAAGAAAAGACTATAGGGAGGAAGAAAGAGGAAATGAAAATGGAGGACAGAGAAGGGTAAACAATATCCAAAGGAGAGAAGAGAGAGTAATATCGGTAGAACCGGAAATTATTAATGAACAAGAGCCCGACCAAAATTTTGGATCGAGCACATACCAAATGTAAGAAATATCATCTGTACATATGAACATCCAAGGGAATACATTAAATTTGGGGAAGATTTGGAATTGAAAGAAACAATGGGACTAATAAAAATTAAAGGAAAATTAAATGGGAAACAAATCAAAATATTAATAGATACAGGTTCGGAAGCGTACATAATAAAAACAAAATTAATAGAAGAAAATATTAAAAATTATGAAAATAAGCTAATCAAAATACCGAAAACTACATTAATAGGAGCAAATGGAAAGAAATTGTGTGAAGTTAGCAGATCTATAATACAAAGTATTGAATTAAAGGATGGGAAAGAAGTAGAAATGCAATTATTGCTAGTGGATAATTTAGAAACAGACATAGTTATAGGAATTGATGAATTAACGAAATATAAGGCAAAAATTTATTTTGAAAAGATGGAGATAGAATTGAATGGTAATTGGATTGAATTTGAGGAAGAAAATATGGAAGCATTGGAAATTGAAGAGGATAATAAGAAGTTATGGAATATAGAAAGGAATGGAAATATGGAAGAATTGACAATTGAAGAGGATAATAAGAAGTTATGGAATATAAAAAGGAGTGGAAATATGGAAGTATTGGCAATTGAAGAGGATAATAAGAGGTTATGGAATATAGAAAGTAGTGGAATTATGGAAGATTTGGAATTAGTGTGTGGAAATAATGAATATGAAGGGAAAGTAAAGAATTTGATAATGAAGTATGAAGGATTGATTAAAAAGGAGATGAGAATGGAAAATAATTATGTACATAAGATAGAAGTTAGAGGAATAGAAAATTTCAGAATAAGAACATATCCCATACCTTATAAATATAGGAAAGAAGTAGATTCAGAGATACAAAATATGTTAAAAGACGGTATTATAGAGAGATGTAACACAAGATATGTAGCAAATGGCGAATTAAGATTATGCCTAGATGCAAGAAATATCAATCAATACTCTGTACCACAATACGAGGCTCCGATGAATTTGGAAGCAATTTTTGGACGCATTACGAATACAAAAATATTTTCTAAAGTAGATTTAAAACACAGTTTTTGGCTAATTCCTTTGGATGAAGATAGTAGAGATTACACAGGCTTCTCTATTGATGGTGTGTTGTACAGATTTTGTGTAGCTCCGTATGGTATACAAAGTGCTTGTTTGGCCTTGGTTAGAGCATTACACCAAATACTAAATAAATTTGAAGACTTTGCACTTCATTATATCGACGATATACTGATCTTCTCGAATGATGAAGAAGAGCACCTGGAACATATTGAAATTATTTTAAAAGAATTAGATAGAGCAGGTTTAAAAATAAATCAAAATAAATGCAAATTTTATCAGGAAGAGATATGCTTCCTAGGTTATAAAATAGACAAAAATGGGATGTCCATGGATAAAGAGAGAAAACAAGCAATAATAGAGTATAAAAGGCCATCAAACCTAAAATTTCTGAGAGGATTTCTAGGAATGATGAATTATTTTAAACGTCTGATACCTGATTTAAGCATGAAACAAATACCTTTAATAAAGCTTTTAAAGAAGGACAATAAATGGAAGTGGACTGAGGAAACAGAAATGGCTTTAAATGATTTGAAGGAAGCATTTACTAAACAACTGAAGGTTTATCATCCTAATTATGACCTACCATTCATATTACGAACGGACGCATCCAAAGAAAGGTTTGCAGGAGTGCTATTACAGATACAGAATGACATAGCGGTACCCATATGTTTTGTATCAAGGGTAACGAAGAATTATGAGAGGAATTATGGGGTATCAGAATTGGAATTGGCAAGTGTAATTTTCTGTGTGACAAAATTTAGATTTTATTTATTAGGGGCAAAATTTACAATAGAAACTGATCATTCTTCACTTACAACTATTTTAAAAAACAGATTTGGCAACAGTAGAGTTCATAGATGGGGTTTAATATTACAGGAATATGACTTTGAAATTAAATTTATTCCAGGAAAGACAAATGTATTGGCAGATGCGTTAAGCAGAGAAAGTAAGGGGGATAATAATAAGAATAAAAGAATTGTAAAAATTGGGGTAAATATTATGAAAGATTTAGATGGGATATTTTCTTTAAATAGCATCATTGAAGACCAAATGGGATTAACTGAAAAACAGAAAAGAAGAGGACAATTGAAAGAAGAGATATGGATAAAGAAAAATGGGGAAACAGATTTATTTATAATAACAGAAAATTTAGCTAGGGAAATTTTGGAGAATCTACACAGAAAAAATGGACATATAGGAGCTAGGAAACTATGGCTACTGTTTAGAGAAAATTACATTAGTAAAGGGGACCAAAGTATTGCAAAATTGATCACCAGTACATGCCATATTTGTCAATTGGGAAAAAGTAAACATAGGAGAAATGAGAACATAGCAAAATCTATATTAACAACGAGATGTGGGGAAGTAATTGCTATAGATTTTTTGAGCAATTTGATAACCAGCAAACAAGGAAATTGTCATATTTTAATAGTGGTAGACTTATTTTCAAAATTTGTAAAATTATACCCTACAAAGACAACAAAAAGCAAAATTATCATGGAAAAACTATCAGAGTACATGAAATAAATTATAAAACCTGAAAATTGTATAATAGACAATGCTACTTATTTCACAAATGATAGATTTAGAAAATTCTGTGGGAAAAATAAAATAAATTTAAAAACAATTAGTATTCGACATCCATCTTCAAATCCATCTGAAAGGTACATAAGAGAAGTGATAAAGTTTCTGAGAATAACTTTGTGGAATCAAAATCATGATAATTGGGAAAATCACCTAGAAGAAATTCAAAATTATCTAAACAATTTGCCAAACACAGTTACAATGGAAAGTCCAATTTATTTAATGAAACAATTGAGACCTCAAAGAAAATGGGAAATAAACACTGCAGAAGAATTTGAAAAGGTATTGGAAAGAGTAAATAAAAATTTGCAAAACAATGCAAATAAATATCTACGAAGAATGGAAAAAAAGGGAAAAGCTAAAACAACATTTAACAAAGGAGATTTAGTAATCGTCCGTGCTTTAAGGGTATCAGACAAAGGTAAACATATATGTGCAAAATTGAAACCACCTTTCGGGGGACCATACGTAATAGAAAATGAGAATGGAGTAAATAGCTATGTTCTAAGATATATGGAAAGTGATGAAATAAGAGGTGTTTTCAATATAAAAGATTTATACAAATACAATAATTAATGGAAAAGTCAAGAAAAGAAATTTTAAAAATATTTAAAGTAAAATTTGTATATCTATATATACAATTTAACAATAAAAAAAGACTTTTTTTGGAAATGGCATCTATTTCACAAGAAAACTGATATTATTAATAAAAAAAGTGACCATAAAAACCTGAGTGATATTTATTATTATCTGCTATCTTTGGATAAACATAAAAATAAAGATCTAAATAATACCTAAAATTCATGACATTTATTTGACATTTTTATTTTGATTTTTAAATGACACTTTAGAAGCTTAATTCAAAATTATAAAAAAGAATAAGATATCTTAATTTTTTATCATAGAGCAGTTAAATGTTATAATCAAAATTCACATTTTTTATGAAA
Organism: Ophraella communa; assembly: GCA_035357415.1. Taxonomy (NCBI): domain Eukaryota; kingdom Metazoa; phylum Arthropoda; class Insecta; order Coleoptera; family Chrysomelidae; genus Ophraella; species Ophraella communa. Next base: position 32,104,306 of record CM068995.1, on the reverse strand, counting down.
GAAGAAATAAAATTATAACCTATTATATTCTACTCTTTTATTATTACATTTTATCTTAAGCAATTAAGTGGTTTATTCATTTTATGACGTTATTTTGTTTTATAAATAATTTGACTTAAAAAATATTTTTGAAATTCCAAATTAAAGTTAAAATAGTTTTTGATGTTATATTTACCATTTTTTAACACCAATTTTGTATATACTCTCGCTTATTCCTTGAAAATGAAATAAATATATTTCGAAAGCTTGGAAAACAAGTAAAAGAGTTTTCTTAAAAAACATTGCCGTTTACCCCAAAAATTCTGGTTTAATACCTATTAGTCGGCAAATAACATACATTTAATTATATATATATATATATATATATATTATTATGATTTTCTATTTGGGTATACTGATTTAGATTTATTTTAGTATTTATTTTTTTTTATATCCCACGTTGGTATTGTCAATTTATAATGTTTTAAATTTTGTCTATACTGATTTAAATTTGGCTATAGTTTATTTTACCTAACAGCTATAGAATTTTATTATTTAGATTTGTTTGTATTTGTTTGATTATGATAATTAAAAAATTTTTGTTTGTTTTATTGGTTTTTTCAAATATTTTAATTGAATTTGTTGATTTAATATTATTTAATTTTATATACAGTTTACTTTTTCTTTTTACTTTTAAGTTTGGGCGCCTTGTCAGAAGTTCAAACTAGCTCAGTTTACTTAATTTTAAAGTTGAAATTTAAAGTCTGACTCTCATCTTGGGTAGGATTCAAATTAAATATTGTTTAATAACTAATACACAATAAATTTAATGTCAAGTACTTCAAAAAAAATTATTAATTGGTTTTCACACGTTCAGTACAAATAAATAACAAATATTCGGATATGAAAAAAATGGAGATGATATACAAAATATTAATTTACAATTGCAAATAATTAAAAACAAAAATACAAATCCTTAATTATCGGACGTACCTTGTATAACAGAGTTTTTCAAATATTGTCCTTGTCATGCGCAACGTAACAAAACTGAGATCGGCTTCTGCTTCGTTTACTCCCGCAAATGGAACAGCGTATTCAAATTGACAAGATGGCTACTATGGTTCCGTTTTGGAAACGTCTCTCGAATTTAATCTTTAAAATTCTATGGAATCTGCACTTGCTTTATGCAGTTTATTACTTTGGTAAGTAATTTAATAATAGCTGATTACTTTTCTGTATGTATTTTTAATATTACATGTATTACTTTAATATAACCAGCTTTTAATTAATTAAAAAATTTCTTCTAGTTGATAATCAATTAATACATACGATGTTAATTGCTCTGCGACCAGGAACATAAGAGAGTGAATAGATGTTAACTGCTCTACTACCAAAAACATAAGAGAGATTAATCATGGATTCTCCGGCCTTTTATAGCTTCTTGGAAAAAAACAAAAAAATGACGTCATCGGATTTCAACTGTTCGAATTTCAGAACAAAATAACCTACATTTCCGAAAATCCAGGTAATAAATTCACAATTCTGATAATACCTTTGATAACGTACAGATAGATCTCATCCTTATATTTGCTTAAATTCTGTTTGTATAATTTTCTAAGTACTTTTTCCTAGGAAATTTTAGATTCAAAATACACAACTTCCTTGAGCTGTCAACTTATTTTAGACATTCAAATTTTGAATTAACTCTAGCTATTATATTTAAAATTACTCTAAATCCACTTAACTAATACTATTTTAACTGATAACTTACTATTTTAACCCTAACAACTACAATTTAAACTTTTAAAAGATTTTGTTATTTGTATTACTTATACCTTATATAAGCTGATATTTTCTGTGTTATCAAAGGTTAACATTTTAAAATTTATATAAAAAAACTTCCTCAATTATCCTACATACTTTTTGTTACATAAATTGTCATTTGTTAATGTTTATAAACTAAGTTTTTCAATATCTATTTCACTATGTATTCTTAAAATGTTCAATCAAAAAGTTTATGTGATTATGTTCAACACTGTCGATATGGGAATTAGTTTAATGTATTTCACCACACCTGCTACATGTTTATAATTAATCTTTTGTCTTTTTTAGGTACTCACAATCTATTGGTATATTTGTTTGTACAATATCGAAGACTTTGATTTTGTAAGTACTTCCTTTTTACAATATTAATTTAAATATTTTACTAACTAAAATTACATGTTGATTTCTTAAACATGTGGAAACCATTAACACTTTTTGATTTTTATTTTCTTTTATTGTTTCAGATTAAACTGAGAATTTTGAAAAAGAACTAGGTGAAAAGTGAATTGTTATAATGAAAATGCATTCATTATGGATTGGAAAATTTTGATTGTGATACAATAATTGAATATGGATCCTATACAAGATAAGATGTCAAATACACTCTTTATTTATTTGAATGTTTGTAATTGAATAGTAAATATTGAAAATTTAAGATGTACTAAAGAAAAAGTAACTGCAGATTCAATTAAACTTATTAAGATATCTCTTTTTGTAAATTATTGTGGTAAGTAACTTTAATTCTATTTTGTTCATTTACTAATGTGTATTGTTTATTTTTACATGTTGACTTTCCAATATGACTACCTACCCTATATTGGCTTTTATCTTATAATGTTTGTTTATTATTATCAGATATGTAAGTTATACTACTTTGTTTTAGTGTAACTGTAGAGATACTGTTTGTTTATACAAATTCATACTAATTATATTATTTTTAGGTCAGAAGATTCATCTCATTTTCTAACAAGATGTATCTACTAAGTCCAAATGGAAACCTGTTGTGACCAGAGAATATTGTTTATTTTGTGGCTTTTACTGTGATATTATGACCAAATTTATGATATAATCAAGTTTATACTGTACTCAAGACAATACTTCTTTTTGGGTAATTACATGGTTTAAGAAGAAAAGTGTATTTCATTATGCATATCCTTTTTTTTATTAATCCATTAGTGTAATGGCTATGATGGATGCTTAAAAGGTAAGTTTTGTTTTTATTAGTAATAATGATCCATTACAATTTCCCCCAATTTAATTTTAATAAATTATTTTACACTAATAATTTTTTAAAATTTAATTAATTTGAAATTTTTACTTATGTTTCTCTATCGACAAGTTCCTTATTATAGGAAATTGTTTTCAAACTACTACTTAATTCTATTTCCATCTTTTATTGCCTTAATCTGAAATTTAATTTATCTAGATTGTCATTTTAGATTTAATTTTGTTTATCTACCAATTTCTATTCGATAAATCACTACCTATACTATAATTGTTATTTTTTTTAACTTGACTTAATTTCATCTAATCACTATATACCTATCTCAAAAAAAAATTAAATGTTATAAGTCCTATTCTATTTATTTAATCTTAATATCTAAAAATATCATACACATCAGTGTGGGATGTGGAATGTGTGTCATAATGCTATTTTTCAAAATGTTTAATTACTATACAAATTCTATCTCTATGCAAAACAAACTATAAATTATACTTCTATGTAATAATAAAAAAAATCATGTTTAATTTTAATTTGTGTATCTTAATGTTTTCCTAAATTAATCTATACCTAACCCTACTTTTTGTATTTCTAAATTTCTTTCTTTTTTTGAAATTTTTCCCCCTATTATAATTAAATTCTCTTAAATGTATTGTCACTTGATAGTGGATTTGTTTCACTTCCCCCCAAAAATATTTAATAAACTGCTCTTCAAACTCTTTCATATTATTAATAGATTGTTCTTTATTACAGAACCATAGCAACGGATGTCCAACTAGCATGCTTCTAATTATTATTTTTGATCTATTATATTTTTTATATTATTTAATTTACTTTTAATTATATTAATGAAATTTTTCGGGTGTATATTATTCACATTCCCATCAAACTTAATTCCCAGATCCTGGACATTGTTCCCATAAATAATGGTATTACCTTCTCCTATTTTTCGTTTTACTTCTTCTAATTCTGTTTCTATTTCTCCTTTTAATCTTTCTAAACTTTCTTCTTGTTTTTCCCCATGAACTTTTAAATCTTCGATTTCTTTTTCTATTATTTCTTCTACTACTTGTATGTTTCTGCTTGTTTTTGTTATTTCATTTTCTATTTTAGTGATCTTATCATTGTTTGCTTTAATTTTCTTTTTGTTTTCTTCCACTTCTAATCCTAATTCATTTTCTTTCTTCTTCAGATTTTCTATTTGTGTGTCTTGTCTATTTTCCACCTCCATTATTCTTCCTATCATTTCATTTCTGATTTCTTCCTTTGTGTCATCAATTTTTTGTTTAGTCACTTTTAATTCTTCTCGAATTTTTTTAATTTCATTTAAGCTTTCCTTTCTTCCTTCATCTATTTTTTTTCCATATTCTTTAGCTCTTGTTTCATTTCCTTTTTAATTTCTTCTTTGTTTGTATCTAATTTTCTATCCATTTTATTGAAATTTTCATTCATTTGCATTAAAAGCTTCATTATGTCATCTTGTCCATCATTTCTTTCTGACCTCTTGATTTCCTGTACCTTTTGTTGTCTTGGTTCTTGTTGTTGTTCCTTTTCTTTTTCTGTTTCTTTTTGTTCCTCTAGCTTTCCTTCTTTTTCTTGTCCTTGCTCTGATACAAAATCTCCAGCACCTCTGTTCCTTTCTTCATAAACTGGTGTTTCCATCTCAGCTTTATCTCTCTGATCCATTACTTCTCCTTCTTTTGCTTCTCCTAACTGCTTTCCATCTCTAAGAACCATTTTCTTATCCGCCATGTTGTTGTTGTTTAATTTTTAAATTTATAAGTTATTATTTAATTTATTTTATTTATGAAAATACAATTTTTGCGAGCCCCACGTTGGTTGCGACAATTTACAATGATTTTCAATTTGGGTATATTGATTTAGATTTATTTTAGTCTTTATTTTTTTTATATCCCATGTTGGTATTGTCAATTTATAATGTTTTAAATTTTGTCTATACTGATTTAAATTTGGCTATAGTTTATTTTACCTAACAGCTAAAGAAGTTTATTATTTAGATATGTTTGTATTTGTTTGATTATGATAATTAAAAAATTTTTGTTTGTTTTATTGGTTTTTTCAAATATTTTAATTGAATTTGTTGATTTAATATTATTTAATTTTATATACAGTTTACTTTTTCTTTTTACTTTTAAGTTTGGGCGCCTTGTCAGAAGTTCAAACTAGCTCAGTTTACTTAATTTTAAAGTTGAAATTTAAAGTCTGACTCTCATCTTGGGTAGGATTCAAATTAAATATTGTTTAATAACTAATACACAATAAATTTAATGTCAAGTACTTCAAAAAAAAATTATTAATTGGTTTTCACACGTTCAGTACAAATAAATAACAAATATTCGGATATGAAAAAATGGAGATGATATACAAAATATTAATTTACAATTGCAAATAATTAAAAACAAAAATACAAATCCTTAATTATCGGACGTACCTTGTATAACAGAGTTTTTCAAATATTGTCCTTGTCATGCGCAACGTAACAAAACTGAGATCGGCTTCTGCTTCGTTTACTCCCGCAAATGGAACAGCGTATTCAAATTGACAAGATGGCTACTATGGTTCCGTTTTGGAAACGTCTCTCGAATTTAATCTTTAAAATTCTATGGAATCTGCACTTGCTTTATGCAGTTTATTACTTTGGTAAGTAATTTAATAATAGCTGATTACTTTTCTGTATGTATTTTTAATATTACATGTATTACTTTAATATAACCAGCTTTTAATTAATTAAAAAAATTTCTTCTAGTTGATAATCAATTAATACATACGATGTTAATTGCTCTGCGACCAGGAACATAAGAGAGTGAATAGATGGCTATGATGGATGCTTAAAAGGTAAGTTTTGTTTTTATTAGTAATAATGATCCATTACAATATATATATATATATATATATATATATATATATATTTATATATATATTTATTTATATATATAATTAAATTAAATGTTTAGCACAACCAATGTCCTAACTAATACAAATATTGACATTAGTAGTAATACTACACCTGTTGCTGCAACTCCTACAAACGGTGCCACAGCTGTAAATTTAAAATATGTCTCTTTAGCTTATATAAGGGATATCAAACATAAGCTTAGTAGAATATTTAAACCATTAAATAATATAAAAATTGCATACAAGACGGTTCTCACAGTCAATTCTATATTTTCTAAAATTAAAGATAGGACACCAACGCTGTCCTTGACAGATGTTGTCTATAGTATTCCTTGTGGTGGTTGTGATAAAATATATATTGGTCAAACATCTAGAAAGCTAAAAGACCGTATAACCACCCATAGGTCTGACTGCAGACTGCATCCCGAGAGGAGTGCATGTTATAAACAATGACCATGTAATAGATTATAACAATGTTAGAGTTTTGGACCGGGAGAGTAACACTGTTAAGAGGCTTTTTCTGGAGATGGCTCACATATGCCAAAATAAAAATTCAATGAATCATAGATCTGATATTGGACATTTAAATCAAATGTTTTCATATTTACTTTTTGTTGATGTTGAAAAGCGTGACCAGGATATGTCTCCTGATTTTTAAATACATATTGCGGATTCATTTGCACCCCTGTTGCGTGGTGACAGATCACAGGGTCTCTAATTGGTCTCATTAGCCAATTTTTTTAATAAAAATTAGAGTCCCCTACCCTGTCATTAGGTACAGTTGTGGTGTTATATGTTGCAAATTAATTTTCAAACTCTTTTAAGTTGATATTACCTTTTTTTAAATTCGTTTCCCTTTTCTTAATTGTATTGAGTATTAGTTTAATTGGGATTTATAAAAAAGCATAATGTTACGGATGAGTATCCGGTTGTTGCACCTTGGCTCTTTTCAGATAGACTGATAGGGTAAGGAACCCCAGATGGTCTCATTAGCCATTGGTCTCATTAGCCTATAATGGGGATCTTCTTGCCTTGTCTGTTCTTCTGTTGGGACTTTTGGTGTTGCATTGGGTCCTCTGTTGAACAATTTTGTTTTAAAATTAAATTGTAATACTTTTTTGTTATATAAATACCTTTTCTTTAATTATTACAATTCATGTTACACATTAACAAATTCTAAGTCTTCAACTTACATTTGTTCATAAGTCTTTATAATTGATACATATATTGAATCATTTATTTGAATGTTGTACTTGTAATATTTTTAACTGCTTTGACCTTGGCATTTCAATCTTCTCTTCCGCTTCAGTTCCTGTGGCCTGATACGATGAGTTGGTTGCTAAATTGGTCTCATTAGCCAAACATCAACTCATTCGTTTTATGGTCCTTGTGTTCTGTGGTGTGTTGGGGATCGCAATGTCACTCTCGGAGCACTAATATGAAGTTGAACTTTAACCTTTAACCTATTCTGTTTTACCACGTGGCATCATTAACATATATATATATATTAGCGAGTCGAGCCTAGTAGGCTTATGGCTTGATTGGCCATTCTCCTCCATCCTTTCTTGTCGCTTACTTTCCTCTTCCTTTTAAGTAATATTAAGTATTTTCAAGTCTTGTTCCACATCTGTTTTCCATCTGGTTCTTGGTCGACCTCCTCCTATTGAACTTGACAAAATGATGATTTTCGGGAGTCTATCCTGTGACATCCTCTGAACATGACCTAACCATCTTAGCCGCTGCGCCTTGATCACTCCTAGTATACGGGGCGCCCCATATAGCTCTTCTAGTTATTCTCATCCATACTCCATTGGCCTCTTTTTCCCCAAATATTTTCCTCAACAGTTTGCGTTCCCATATTTGCACCATTTCTTGTTGTTTTTTGTTTAATGTCCAGGTCTCCGCTGCATATGTTACTATAGGCCTAATAACTGTTTTGTAGATTCTTATTTTAAATTGAAAAGGAAATCCATCTCTCAAATGTGGATGATGTAGATAATCGTAGTAATAAAACTCAAAGTCTATCCACAACGTTTAATAGTGATGTTCAAAAGTTATTGCAACATGTTTCGGTCTTCAGACCATCATCAGGCTGTATGTGCAGAATGTAGGCATTGCAAATAATTCAAATTTGAAACTTAAACATCCGTGAATAAATGAAGAATAATGGATGAATAAGAGAGTTATTATATAAAAAAGAAGAGGAAAAAGGAAATTATAAGTTATAAAAATAGAAAATGATGGGTGTGTTGGTTGAATTAAAGTGGATAGAAAAGTGGGAATATATTCATACTAAGAATGTTGTATCCCAAAAGAAAATGCAAATAACAAGTGTTACATTAATAAAAGAAACAAGAAGAAAAAACTTATATGAAGAGGAAAAATGGAGTGATTGTAAAAACAATCAAAAAAAGGAGAGATCCATGGTAGAGGTTCAATCTCCTTATAATTAAGAAGACAGGTCGATCCTAAACTGTGAGTGAAGGTTCCTGTTAGAGATTGAGAAGACTAACAGGAACCTTCACTCACAGTTTAGGATCGACCTGTCTTCTTAATTATAAGGAGATTGAACCTCTACCATGGATCTCTCCTTTTTTTGATTGTTTTTACAATCACTCCATTTTTCCTCTTCATATAAGTTTTTTCTACTTGTTTCTTTTATTAATGTAACACTTGTTATTTGCATTTTCTTTTGGGATACAACATTCTTAGTATGCATATATTCCCACTTTTCTATCCACTTTAATTCAACCAACACACCCATCATTTTCTATTTTTATAACCTATAATTTCCTTTTTCCTCTTCTTTTTTATATAATAACTCTCTTATTCATCCATTATTCTTCATTTATTCACGGATGTTTAAGTTTCAATTGAATTATTTGCAATGCCTACATTCTGCACATACAGCCTGATGATGGTCTGAAGACCGAAACATGTTGCACTAACTTTTGAACATCACTATTAAACGTTGTGGATAGACTTTGAGTTTTATTACTACGATTCTTATTTTTGCGCCTCTTGATATATTTTTATTCCTAAGTACTCTATTTAATGCATAAACACACTTATTCCCCTTCATGATTCTATTTTGGATCTCTTCATCTGTATTTGGTTTTCTTGTTATAATAGCTTCTAGAAACTCGAACCTATCAACTTCGTCAAATTTGTATGTTTTGTTACTCGTTTCCACTGATAGATATTTGCCTTCTACGTATTCTCGGTCTGTGCATTCCATATATTTTGTTTTTGCCTCGTTACTATAAAATCCTTTTATCATGGCTGCTTCTTCCAGTTTCCTTACTACACTTATGAGTTCCTGCTTACTTCTTGCTATGAATGCTAGGTAGTCGGCAAAAGCCAGACATTGGTGCTTCTTATGGTATAATAGACCTGTTCTATTAATATTAGCTTCTCGCATCACTCTTTCCAAAAGAAAACTGAATAGAACAGAGGAAAATGGATCTCCTTGCCTTACTCCTTTATTCACTAGGAAACTTTCTGAGAGTTCATTGTTTATCTTAACTTGGTTCACCGTTCTTTTTAATGTTAGTTGTACCATTCTTATGATTTTCTTACTTACTCCCAGCTCTTCTAGTGATCTGTACAGTCTCTTCTTTTAACTCTGTCGAAAACTTGTTTGAAATCTATGAATAATATCATAGTCGGTTTTTGATATTGGTGACTCTCTTCAAGTATTTCCTTGAGCAGAAAAATTTGTTCTGTTGTGCTCCTTCCTTGTCTAAAACCTGCCTGGTATTCCCTAATTATATCCTCCATTTTCGTTTTTAATAGGTTCTTGATATGCGTTGCCAATATTTTATAAGCTACATTTAACAGTGCTATTCCTCTATAGTTTTGACATTTGGTTTTGTCTCCCTTTTTATGTATAGGGCATATAATGGCTTCTGTCCATTCTTTTGGCAGCTGTTCTTCATTCCATATTTTTTTAATTAGCATTTGCATTCTTTCTGTACCCGCTCCCCTCCGTATTTGTACATCTCGGCTGTTATTTGGTCACTCCCTGCACTCTTGTTATTTTTCAGACTATTTATAATATTTCTTATTTCTTTTCTATTGGGAGGTTTCTCCTCCTTACTATCTAGGATTGCCTGTCTAGTAGAGTTTGCTCCTTCATTATCTAAGTTTATTTCGGGTTTTCCTTGCTCGTTCAGCAGGTGTTCAAAATATTCCTTACATCTGTTTAAAATTTTTTTGTCATTCATTATAATTTTTCCGTTGCTGTGTCTCATAAATATAGGTTTGATACAATGTCCTCTTTTTTCATTTTTTATCCCCTGGTACAGATTTCTTATATCTTTATTTCTGTAGTTTTCTTCAATTTCCCTTATTATTTTTTCATTATATCTTCTTTTCTTTTCTCTTAGTATCTTTTTAGTTCTTTTTCGTAGTTCTGCGTACTTATTTTCTGCTTCTTTTGATCCATCTGTCATCATTCTGAGTCTTAATTTACTTCTCTTATCTAATTCTTTCCTACAATCGCCATCGAACCATGTTTTTTTCCTTTTCTTCATCTTTTCTCTGCTATTTCGAGTTGATTTCAACATAGTTACTTTAATTATTTCCCATATTTGTTCCAGGTTGCCTTCTTCTTCCTTTGCTTTATCCATCTCTTCGTTAAAAACTTCTCTGTAAATTTTCTTTCATCTTCAGTAGTTAGCCTTTTCGCTCTGTTCATTCTTCGCTTTTCTGTGTTTGAATTCTTCAGTACTGGTATGGCCTGTTTCATTCTCGCTGCAACCATAAAATGGTCCAAATCTATGTCCGGTCCCCTATATGTTCTAATGTTGGTAATGCATTTCTCTTGGTCTTTTTCAATAAGCAAGTGATCAATTTGGTTGGTGGTTTGTCCATCCGGGGATATCCATGTTCCTTTATGAATGTCTTTACATTGAAAATATGTACTTTTAATTATTAAATTATTTCCCCTTGCGAAGTCTATTAATAAGTGACCATTTTTTTTTGTTCTTTCATGCAAGCTATATATACCTATCGTGGGTCTATAGATTTTCTCCCTTCCTATTTTAGCATTCGCATCATCCATCACCACTTTAAGATCATATTTAGGTAAATTTCCATACACTCTGTCTAATTCACCATAGTATTCCTCTTTTATTTCTAAGTCCTTTTCCTCTGACGGTGCGTGTATATTCACAAATGAGATCTTTTGAAATGTACCCCTTATTCTTAGGATACATAGTCATTCTGAAATTGCTTCGAACTCAACGACTAGCTCTTTTATTTTTTTATTTATTAGAAAACCAGTAACCAGCATCCTGTTGGTACCCCCACCATTGAAAAAAATATAGTTTCCTATTTCAATCGCCTTTTGGCCCATCTGCTTAGTCTCTTGTAAAGCTATGATATCAAATTTGTATTTCTCTACTTCTTCTATGCTTTAGTTTTCCTTCTTCAAACGACCCCCTAATGTTGTTCCTACTTGTAAATATTTTTCAGTTTCTATACTTTTTTTATTTTTAATGCTGCTGTATTCTCGTTTACTTTTTTCATGCCATGCCGTTACCATCTTTTGACCATATTCAGTTTTGTTTGCTAGTTTTTTGTACTATCTTTTTTTATTTTTTCTAATGTGTCCAATTCTCTGTTCCATTTCCATGTTTCACCATCAATAATTAATTTTTGAAATCCGATCCTAATACCTTTTCCTTTTGTTTTTTCCTCTTTAGCGTAGTTCTGAATCTTCTTTTGTATATATCTTTCGGCTTTGGTCATATCGTCGTTTATATAGATCTTTTCGTTCATGTTTCTCAGTTTGCTTTTATTTTTCATTATTGTAAATTTTTCCTCTCTGCTATTTGGCTCAATCAAACATGTTTTTTCTCCCAATTTCGTCGCCGCATTCACTGTAATGTCAGCTCATATTTCCTGCTTGATAAAATTCTTCATTATGTTTCTTAATTCTTCTTGGTTATTCTTATTTATTGGGAGCCCCTTTATTCTTTTTTCTCCTTCTATCTTTTCCACTCTTTCTCTCGTCGTAACGAGCTCTTTTTTAAGTTGGTCTATTTCATTCTTAGTTTGTTCATTGTCTCTTTTCAAGTCCTTTATTTCCCTCTTGTATTCCTTATGTTCCTCCTTAATTTCCTTTATTTCCTGGCTTATGGTCTTCATTCCTTCTCCATAATCTTGTAGTTCTTCCTGTATTTGCTTTATATTAGTCGTTAACTCCTTCATCATTTCCATCATTTTTTCTAATAAACTTTGATTTTCTTCCTTTCCTTTTGGCGTTTTTTGTACCCTTTTTGGTTTTCTATATAAATCATCTTGCGTTTCATCCATTACACCAGCTTTTCTTTTGCCCTCATCTGTCGTAAACTCATCAGAAGAATTCATTTTTCGTTTTCAACTTTAATGTACCGCGATAAGAATCCTCGCCCAGGTCGACCCTTCGGAGGCTGAATTCTTTTCAGTACTAATTTGTTTTGGCTTAATATTTAAAATGATACTACAGTTATTTCGGAGCGCTTTTAGGGCACGAGCGTCCACCTTTACAATTTTATCTGTTATTTACTTGTGTTTTTTTCTTCTTCACTGTATTCTCACATATATGATATTAATAAAAATGTCTTACAGTTATTTAATATTTATATTTTTCTTTTGCACCTACTCTATCTGCTTAACTACACACACTGACAACTTATCTGCGTTTAAAACACTCGTAAGAGCCCAAAAATTGAGTATTCCTGCGGAGCTGTTTTAAACACGTTTGTTCACTTGTCTAGAGATAGGACCAATTGCCTTTTAAAGTATAATCTTTAAAACACTTCTAATCCTTGAACATTTCTTCCCAAGATGTACAAAATGATAGTAATAACTTAGATCATCGGTAGATTTGTACAGTTTATGCATTTTCTTTTTTTCAATAATTAAATGCTTGAGTTCTGAATTAAACCAATGAGGAAAATTTGATGGTTTATATTTTTTTACTGGAATAAATATTAAATAAATATATATTTATACCTTAATAAAGAACGCTTTAGAAATGATCTACAGCCTCATTTACATTTATATTATTTAAAAGCAAATTCCAGTTGACTTGGGCTAGGTAGTTATTTAATCCTATGTAGTCTTCTTGTTTAAAATCATTAAAATATTCTTCAAATGCAAGATTGTATTCATTATTTAGTTTTACGTCAAAGGAAATAGCTGAGTGATGTATACTATTTTTAAAAAGAGGATCTATAGGTTCCGAAACTTCTATATTACTAAAACTGGAAAATATAAGATCAAGATAAACATTTCTGCTGTTTGCTATTGTATTAATCTGAAATAAATTGTAGAATTCCGGGCCATTTGAAAGTATGAGTGCTTTAGAACTACCAGGACACTTTACTTTTAATCCAAATTCATCATTGGACCAGGTGGCCTCAGGCAAATCATAATCACCACAAATTATAAACTTACTGTTTCTATAAGTATTAAAAATATTCCCAATAATCCCAATGTGTTCAATAAATTTATCTTCACCAGACACAGGAGGCAAATAAACCCCACCAATGATTATATTTTGGTTATTTTTATTTAAGGTGTTATATATCTATTTAATACTCTTGGGTTCAAGAAATACCAAACAATTCTACACTTTATTAATGAATATTAAATCATAAACATGACAGGAATGCCAAAGTATATCTAATCATTACCAGGGTTACCCGTCATAGAATATTAATAAAATGCAAATATCTAACAGTCTTCCCCACTCAAAATGAAAAGTCATAGATTTAATCTAACTACTGGTTTCCGCTTCCTGGACGATCTCCTAGGTACCTGGATTGCTTGATACGCTACAGGTGTTTCTATTGCATGGTCCGCTGTTTTATACGTAGATGCAGCTGATTCCATAAGCGTACCAGGTCTCTCCGGAACGTCTGATTCCAATGCAGAATCATCAGGTATATCCATAATTGATTTTGAAGTGGATATTTTCGGATCGTCAACTGGTGTCATCTCTGATATATAGTTTCGAGGGTTTGGAATGTAACGATTGATATCAACATTTGTAGATCTCATTTGATCAACATGCCTTCTATAATCTGTGCCGCCAACATCTACTATATAGTGTAACTTCCCATCCTGTTTTTTTACTATTCCAAATATCCATTTACAATCGTGATTTTGATAGAGCCTTATTTGAACCTTCTCTCCCTCTTGAAATTCTCTAATAGGTTTGTCTTCATTATCATCGTTATTCTTACTTGGCTGATCAGACACTTTAACTAAATCTATTCTAGTTTTTAGATTAAAGTTGAGTACCATTTCAGCTGGACTTTTACCTGTCGCAGTGTTGACAACTTTTCTATACTGCATTAATAGTCGTTGCAATTTCAGATGTAAATCACCCTTATCATCCATGGCTGATCTTAATCCATCTTTAACCGTCTGCACATATCTTTCAGCTTGGCCATTTGTCGATGGATGTGCTGGTGCAGTTCGTTTGTGATAAATATTGTTTGATCTTAAGAACGATTGAAATTCGTGTGATGTAAAATTAGATCCGTTGTCGCTTACGATCGTATTAGGTAATCCAAATTTAGCAAAAATCTCTCGTAGAGCACGTATTGTATGATAACTGGTAATCTTCTTCATTATAACCACCTCCAGCCATTTTGTTCTTGCATCTACCACAATCAAAAAATAATTTTCCATGAATGGACCGGCATAGTCAATGTGTAGACGATGCCAAGGATATAATGGAGATTCCCATGTGTGAATTGGTACTCTAGATGGTTCTTTTAGTACTTTAGCACAACCTCGACAACCCTTTGTAATATTTTCAATGTCATTGTCGATACCTTTCCAATATACATAGCTTCTGGCAAGAGCTTTCATTTTTACGATTCCAATATGACCCATATGTAATTCGGTAAGTATTTGATTTTGAAATTTATAGGAAACCAAAACGCGTATACCTCTGTAAATACATCCATCATGTATCATTAGTTGATCTTCCATACCTTTATATTCAGTTTGACATAGGCTACTTCCAGTTTGTAATGCGTTATAAACTTGAATTAATTTTGGATCTTGTCTTGTTTCTCTTGCTATCATCTCTGATGTTACAGGTAAAACTTCTTCAATAAGCTGGTTAACTTGAAATTCTTCATGATCGACATCTACTTGTAGTGGATGTCTTGAAAGATAATCAACGTTAACATTTTCTTTGGAATTTTTATACTGGATTGTATAATCAAATCCAGATAAAAATAGAGCGTATCGTAATAATCGTTGTGCTGTCAGTGTTGGTAAACTTTTCTCAGGATGAAAAATTGATGTAAGAGGTAAATTATCAGTTACCAATGTGAACTTTCTTCCATAACAATAATTAAAAAATTTATGTAATCCCCAAAATATCGCTGTAGCTTCTTTGTCTATCTGGCTATAATTGCATTCACTTTTGGTTAAACTCCGAGATGCAAAAGCGATAGGTCTTTCACCTTCCGCTGTTTTATGGGACAATATCGCGGATAATCCATACGGCGATGCGTCCGTAGCAATTATCAACGGTAAGTTTTCATCGAATGGTATCAAAACTCTATCGCTCATAATGTCCTCCTTGATTTTTTTAAAAGCAGCATTGCAATCAGAATTCCATATAAATTTTTTATCTTTTTGTAACAGTTGGTATAACGGATGTAGCTTAGTAGATATATCCGGAATAAATTTATTGTAATAGTTTACCATACCTATAAACTGTCGTAGTTGTGTAACATCTGATGGCCTTTCAATTGATGCTATTGCTGTTACCTTTTCTGGAGTTTTCTGTAGACCTTCTTTACTAATTGTATGTCCAAGATACGTGACGCTCTTTTCAAATAATTTACATTTGGATTTATTTAGGTGCAAATTAAATTTTCTTAATTTATCCATGAGAAGTCTAATTCGGTGATAAGTTTCATCTAGTGTACGACCCATCACTATAATATCATCAAAAAAGCAGGCAGTGCCTTCCAAATCATTGGTGATATTCTCGTCCATAAATCTCTGCCAAATATTTGGTGCTGTTTTGATTCCAAACATAAGTTTATTTACCTTATATAAACCCTTATGCGTACTTACGGTTTGTAACAGAGCACTTTCGTCTGACATTTTCATATGTAGGTAGGCTTTAAATATATCAAAAGTACAATAATACTGGCCATATTTTAATTTCTGATACAGGTCGTCAATTTTAGGAATTGGATATTTGTCATTCACAAGAAACTTATTGAGCGTAGTTTTATAATCGCCACATAGCCTAACAGTATTATTAGATTTTAGAACTGGAACGACGGGTGTTCCCCAATCTGAGTGCATTACTTTTTCATATGACCCGTCGCGTACAAGGCGATCAATTTCCTCTTCAATTAATATTTTAATCGCATAAGGAGGATCTCGATATTTTACGTACACTGGTGTAACATTCTCACGTAATTTGAGTATACCTTGTATATCAGGAATTTCACCAATTTTCTCTTCAAAGACGTCTTGATAGTCAGCGTAGATTTGATTCCTAAATCTTTTTATTTCTTGTGAAGCATCATGGCAATCTATGATTTGGACTGGAATGGAGTTCTTATTTATTCTCATTAAACGTAAAGCGTTTATCCATTCTCTCCCTAATATAGAGTCAACGTCTTGATTAACTATGTATAAATCACCTTTAATTTCTCTATCTTTGTATTGGACAAATACTTTACTTATACCTTCTATTGGAAACGTTTGTTGGTTGTAAGTTTTCAATAAAACATTTGTAGGACAAATTTCTGCAGTAGGCCACATTTTCTTAAACAATTTTGAACTCATTGCACTTATAGCTGCTCCTGAATCAAATTCCATTTCAATTGGTTTCTTATTTATATGCACGGCAATAAAATATTTTCCCGCTTGATTTCCACAAGATGATTTTGTATATAAATCCAAATTTTTTATCTCGATCGTAGTTGATATTTGGTTTTCCTCATCCGAATTTATTTTTGAAGCAGTTTTACAAATTTCAATAGTATTGATGTCATATAATGAATCTACAGAATCTGTATTAACATTTACTGTATGAGCAGATCGGTTTCCGGAACTATTTTTTTTTTAAGGCATGCTTTCTCCAGATGGCCACGTATTTTACAAAATTTGCATTTTAAATCTTTAGCAGCACACTCGGATGCACGGTGGTTCGGTTCGCCGCAGCGAAAACAGTAAATTGTTCTTTTGTTTGAATTTGACGAATTTCCATTTGTATTAACTCTTTTAAAATTTTTGCCTGATGAAACTTGATGCACATTATTTTGCTGTATTGTATTACTCTGAAACTTCGCTGCTTCTATAGAATTTGCAATTTGTACCGTTTTAGTGAAATCTATTTTATCTTCTCGAAGTAGTCGTTCACGAATTTCAGCATCACGAATTCCCCGTATAAATTGTGATCGTAAATGTGTATTTAATGTTGAAGTGTGACAAGCTGAACATTTAAAATTACAGTAAATGCTTAGTTTTTTTAGTTCAGCCACATAATTTGAAATTGATTCCCCTTCATTTTGCATCCTTTGTAAAAACTTATGCTGTTCTGATATTTCGTTGGGTACTGGACTAAGAGGATCTTTTAATAACTGAATAAGTACCATATAAGACTTTTTATTTGGTGTATCTGGTGCAGTTAAACTTTGTAAGAGTTGATAGTATTTTGGTCCAATGCAGTTTATAAGAACTTGAACTTTTTTATTGGGATCTGTAATTTCTCGGAATTCTAAATAATTTTCTAACCTTTCAATATAGCTAGGAAAATTTTCTTCATTCTCATTGTACACATCAAAATGTAAATTCGGTGTACTTGGTCCTGGTTTATTTAAATTTTCCAAAGCCTTTATTAGAGCATCCAGTCCTTGTATGTTTTCGTCTGGCATTTCGAGATTTTTCTTAATCTCACAACCTCGTCGCCACTGTTATATATCTATTTAATACTCTTGGGTTCAAGAAATACCAAACAATTCTACACTTTATTAATGAATATTAAATCATAAACATGACAGGAATGCCAAAGTATATCTAATCATTACCAGGGTTACCCGTCATAGAATATTAATAAAATGCAAATATCTAACATAAGGTAATGTAAGGATGTTCAATAGAATTTGGAATTACTGTAACTGCTTTAGCGGACAACTTACTTTTTACTGATATCAAAATACCACCACCCCTCGATTTTCCAGTCTTCACAGGATCTCTATCTAATCTGAAAATATCAAAGCCATGCAGTTGTAATTCAGAGTCTTTAAAATCTTCATTTAGCTACGTTTCCACAATTATTATAACATCATATACAGAACTAAGTACCGTTTGACTAAAGTTAAAAATTTTTGTTCTAAGACCACCTACATAATTATAATACATTGAAATATAGTTCGAATTATTATATAGTGTTTTGACTTGCATGAAATTTGTGGAACATCCTGAACGTATTTAATAAAAACATCTTCACCTTTTTCTCTTCTTTCGTTTAATTCTTCCATTGCCATTACTTCGTCTAGATTCTGAAGAATTACTTTAAGTGGTCGAGCCCCATTTTTGTCCTTCTTTCCAACTCGTACTGTTTTTACTATTTTGATTTCTTCACTTGTTATTTCGCTTATTATTTCTTTTACATTTTCAACATCTCTTACATTTTTATTATCTGGTACATTATAGAGCATAATATTGTTAGCCCGTTTCTGACGTTCATGAATTTCTGATATTATACTTTCTTCAGTTAGTGTCTTCTGGTTCCAGTTTTGGAACCATTTTTACCCCGATTTGGCAGTCTTCACAGTAATATCTTAGTTGTCGTTTTCCTTTTAAGTCCATGACTTTTAACTCCGATGCACTCAGATCAGAACAATTTCTATGTACAGCTCTCTAACAGCTGTCACATGCAATGTAGTTACTCCTCTCCTCAATTGGATCTTTGCAATTATCACATTTCATTTCTTTAAAAATATTTTTGACCATGGTATCGATCAATTAACCGTTGATTAATTCCAGTTTTTAAAAGTTTTGTTTTTATGGTTTAATATTGAACGAAAATATTCCAATATGTATTCAAGTATTAATCAAATTATTCTTAAGCATAAGATGCTTTTAACTCACTTATTTGATAATTCACTAGCTTCCAAAGTAATGAACGGATTGATACAAATTTCACTCTTAAAATCTCATCATTTACCCTTCGAGCATATATACTAACGTAGAGACAGCAAACAATAGTGATTGTTTTGTATCAGAGGGGAAACTGTCAAACACCACAGCCAGTGTCGTATCATTTTTAGGGGGTTTGAAATTAATACCTTTATAATACATTATGAAACGTAACAAAATATTTTTTAGACTTGAATTTAAGCAGTAATAGTAATTAATTATTTACATGGAATCATAAGATATTCTATAAAATAGAAAGTTGAATTTATTGCATAAATTTCTAGATTGTCAGTATTCTTAATAATATGGCGGTATATTTGCTTTATGCATTTTCCTATTTTTAAACAAGTGTAAGAGACGCTAATGCATATTTACTTGTAAAACGACCTTGATGATTCATTTTCATATTTATATTTAAAAATCACACAAACTCTCACCATATAATATAAACTCAAATTAATTTGAAAAATGGCTTTAAAAGTAATATCCAAATACTATTAAATTGTAAAAATAGCTCTAAATGCAAAACAAATTGACAATAATGGCATATGTGACAATTCGACTTGACAGGCAAATTCAAAACGGACCAATGAGATTGCTGGACACTATATGACATTTATTTTCCCCCCCTGATACAAAACAAAGCTCGTTTGAACGCTGTCTCTACGTTAGTATATATGCTCGAAGCATTTACCTAGATAAATTCATATTTTTACGGAGTAAAAGCAACACAACCTTACTACTAAAATTTTATTTATATTTATATTTATGTTTATATTTTTGGGTTTATGGTTCATAGAAGAAACAACTCTTTGAGAAGGTTTAAAATTATTTTAAAAATTAAGATAATTACTACGGTTTTGACTATATTGGAAGTTTTCTTCCTCTATAACTAGAGACATTGCCTTTTTTAGACTGTCAGGCTGAGCGCATTGTAAGTAATTAGGATTAGATTGGGGACGTACTTGTATATTTTTGGGTTTATGGTTCATAGAAGGAACAACTCTTTGAGATGGTTTAAAATTATTTTGAAAATTAAGATAATTACTACGGTTTTGACTATATTGGAAGTTTTCTTTCTCTATAACTAGAGACGTTGCCTTTTCTAGGCTGTTAGGGTTTCTTAATCTAATATTATTTTGTAAATAACCTGTTAAACCACGTATAAAAGTTTTTAAAGCTAAATCGTCGTAACTTTTTAAAGGAATAACCTTATCTTCTAGCAAAAAATTTAGAAAATTAACTTTTGATACTATTAAACGCGCATCTTGGCATCTACTACCAAAATTGTATGAATCTTTGTTTTTATATCGACAAAGTGTTATTAAATCTTGAATTAAACAATCTAAATTCCGCTGATCACCAAAGCATAATTGTAAAGATTCCTTCATTGAAGTCCAACTTCTTAATTCAATTCTAGAACCTACAAGCGTTAAAGCCCTGGACGATTTAGAGGAGGCGGGAATAAGAGTGGTAGGAAATGGACTAAGAGCAGACGAAATGAGAAAGGGAAGCAGATAGGTGATCGTGCCTATGGGAGACTTGTAAGTCTGTAAGTATGGAGGAGTATGAAAGATATATGACTGGGCTAGAGGACGATTTAAGGGTGTCAAAAGGGAAAATGAGACTTATAAGGAGAGTAGTGACAGGGGACTTCAACGCCAAAAATATTGCATGGCGGGAGTAAAATAGAAAGGAGGGGAGTGGTTCTAGAGGAAATATTGATATCCAACGGGTTAACGGTGCTCAATGATGGTTTGCTGCCAACCTTTGTGAGGGGTTTGTCGTACATAGATGTAACTGCTTGTGACGAATGGCTAGAAAAAAGAGTGAGTAGCTGGAGGGTGATAAAAGATGAGAAAAGCTTGAGCTTGCATGGGTACGTGGACAGTTATAAGGAAGATAGGTTGAAGAAGGAAGAAGGCAAAGTTGGATGAAGATCGATCGGAGAGACTGAGAAAAAAGATAAAAAGAGGACTCAGACATGATGTGAATGATTTGTGTGAAGTGATAGAAGGCTGTAAAAGGGACGGGAAGTGTGGCAACAGGCGTGTATGGAGGGCTAATTATTTGTGGAATGAGGAAATTAAAAAGTTGTGGAATGAGTGCAAGAAATAACGAAGAAGGATGTTAAGGATAAAAGGTAAATATAAGGGTAAGGAGAGATACAAGGAGAAAAAGAAGGATCTTGAACGGAAGGTCGAAAAGAGAATAGAGGAAAATATTGCTAAGGATTGGAACAATAATCCTTGGGGTAAGGCTTATGAGATAATAGTGAAAAAAATGGGGGAAACTAGGAATGTGGTGCTAAAGGCAGATTAAGAAAAAAATTATTAAAAAACTATTTGCAGTGGGAGAAGAAGTAAGGGATAATATAATTCGGGTAGAGCAGGTTTTCAGTAGGAGAGGTAAAATGAGAGGGATGAGGCCGGTAGAGATGGAGGAAGGAAGAGCGTGGTATCAAGGATGGGAGGGCCCCAGGAATAGAAGGTTTGACAGGGCAGTTAATAAAAAGATTGTTGGGGAGTATTTCTTAAAACTTTTCAACAAAGTGCTGAGGGAGGAAGAGTTTCTTGAAGCGTGACCAGAGTAGTGCTGGTGGTGAAGGCAGGTAGAGAGGGGAAGCTGACAGGGGAGTTAATAAAAAGACTGGTGTGGAGTACTTCTTGAAACTTTCCAACAAAGTCCTGAGGGTGTGTTTTATTACTAAAATCAAACATCCTTTTATAAAAATTAAATATAGAGTTAATCAGAATTTCCTCGTATTTATCTCTGTGTACTTGTCTACAATATTTCTATATAAATTTAATGTTGTTGGTTAATCGCCCGATAGCTGCAGAATCAGTCAACGAACCATGTGTGAATATCTTGTTAAAATAGAATAACGATGCCAGACTTAAGACGTAAACGGTTATATTCAATTTGCGACCCTGTATATGCAGACCGTAACAGGACATTCGACCCGTACCATAGATATTTCTAACATCCCGACACACCCTGTATATGCTGTATCTAGGATCTTTGACCCGTACCATTGATATTTCTAACATACCCTTTATATGTCGTATCTAGGACCTTTGACCCGTACCATTGATATTTCTATCGTACCCTGTATATCTCGTATCTAGGACCTTTGACCCGTAACATTGATGTTTCTAACATACCCTGTATATGTCGTATCTAGGACCTTTGACCCGTACCATTGATATTTCTAACATACCCTGTATATGCCGTATCTAGGACCTTTGACCCGTACCATTAATATTTCTAACAGCATTGCATTCTTTCTCTTGCGACTTTTCTGTTATACTCTGTATACACCTTATGTCTTTTCACGTGCCGGTTTTTGACTGTGGTTTTTCTTATCGATGTTTGAAAAACAATTGCAAATCATTTTAAGAGATACCTTGTTATTCATGGTTTTCTTATCGGGTTTCTAGAGAGTGTCTAAATGGCGTGGTGCGCCGTATACCTAAACGCGTCTTTTTCATATATCCACTATTGAAAATTATGCGCAAAAGGGCGGATTCGGCTCTATCGCTGGTAATTCCTTTTTGATCATACTAGTGAGTGAGGTTATAGAAGGTGTGTCACGTGATCTGTTTGTTGGCCTTTCTGACTTGCTCGCCCACCCGTTTATGCCCTTTTGACCTTACTTGTATACGTCGCGTTGGAGGCTGGCTTGGCTTTTGATCACTCACGAGTGTGACCTTGAATTAGCCAATTTCGACGTTTTTATACCTTAGCTTTTTTGAAGATTTTCTTATGGAGATTCCCATGTTAGCGCCTCCGCTATGAGGCCGAACCGGTGTTGCCTATCTATAGAGCGGGTCACAGTTATTATGCAGAATTGCGTTTATGGACGACGGCGTTGCCATATCGGCATGTTCTTCGAGTTTGGTTCCAACTGGCGCGGGAATATAACTTGCCATTGTGTTACTATTATGATTTAAATGTTGACTAAATTATTCATTTGAAAATCGTAAGAAATAAATAAATACAGCGGCCTTACAAAAGACCTTTGTCAAATTATGGAATAATAATATAATAATATAATTAATAATAAAAATATGTCAATAATAATAATATATACATAAATTACAAGACGAGTGGTAAAAAAGTCAGCTGTCATCTAAATTTTAAGGGAGAACGATTAACAGAGAAAAGCTAATGAAATCTTGCCGACGTTTCGATGATTTTTCCGAGGATTTTTCTTCTTCTGGCAGGTTATTGTAACAAACAAAATATAGAATAAGTAAATAAATTAATAATTATGTATTTTAACTTGAATTAAAATTAAACTTTAAAAATGACAATGATTAGCAGGTAATAACTAAAATAAATGAAAATTGAATGAAACATTTGAGGGTTAAGAAATATATTACTGATCTTCATCGTCATCCAAGTCTTCATCTTCATCGTCTTCATTTAGATTTATTATTATTGGCTCAATGTCTTCCATTAAATGATCTGTTTGCCACATCTTTTCCTCTATCTTCTCTACCTTTTTATCATAATTAGACCACTGCATTGGGGTTACTTGCGAATACGCTGTTTTTATAAGTTTTTTCACATCCTCTCTTTTAAAAGTACTATTATTACGAGCCGCATATCCT
The DNA here is from genome assembly GCA_035357415.1 of Ophraella communa. Taxonomy (NCBI): domain Eukaryota; kingdom Metazoa; phylum Arthropoda; class Insecta; order Coleoptera; family Chrysomelidae; genus Ophraella; species Ophraella communa. Next base: position 32,080,567 of record CM068995.1, on the reverse strand, counting down.
TTCACTTGGTTCCACACCATTTCAATAGGATTTAATTCGCAATGATAAGGTGGTAATCGTAGGACTGTTATATTATGTTCCGTGACAATGTCGTCTATTTTTCTTAGGTCGTACTGCTCTCTAAACGCGTTTGCAGTAGCCAATAATTCTGTTTTTAAATAATCATCCTCGAAGTAAAACTCTTTATCCAGTAGCCAGTACTTTATTTGTTCCTTATTCCAAGTTGTCTTTGGAAAAGGTAACTTCGCCGAATGGTATGACGCATTGTCCAACACTACAACATTCTTTGATTCGTTTTTCCGCAAATTAGGGATCAATTGATCTTTAAACCAGGCCTCAAAGCCTTCTGCGTCCATTTCATCGTGGTAATCGTCTGCACCTTTCTTTGCCAGAAAAGTTTTTTCTGCACCCTCAAGAAAACCGTCTTTCCAGCCTGCATGAAGAAGAACAAATCTCGGTCCTCGTTGACTTGGAGCCTTCAGTCCTGTTGTCAGTCCTTTGACAAATGCATCTCGGGCATTTTTTATGGTAGTGTCTTTCCATTCAAAATTTACACTGTGGCCCACATTAATCCATGACTCGTCCAGATATATTACGTTATATCCTTCTTCGCGGAACTTCTTCACTGATCTTAAATATTTGTGCTTCCAGGCGATTATATCAGCTCTTTCTATTAGAATCGAGTCTCTTCCTCTCTTTCCATAAACAAACCCCATATCGTTAAGCAAGCGTCTTAGCGTACTTTTAGAAAAATTTGGTACATTTTGGTACAAATAGGTAGATTCAAGTTTAAATTATCACCAAAAAACAACAGCAATCAACGAGAAATTCAGTATTTGTTTAAAATTACCTTTATTTTCAAGAATTACTCGATATCGAAAAAGAATGCGTTTGTGATATTATCGCTAAAAATATGGGCCACACTACAGTATTACGGCTTCACCCGTATTATTGCATATTGAACACATATGGCATCAAGAGTTATAATATCTGAAAACGTATAAACCTACATTTAACTCAAGTGATTCAGTTAATTAGAAGTGTGACAAGTAAAATTATTACTGATAGCTGGAATAATTCGATTCAGCACGTTGCTTGGTTAAAGGTACATATCGAAATGCTATTACGTTAGTTATGCATTTAAATAAAGACCATAGTGATTTAGATTTGGGTTATATAGTTAGTTGTAAATAATAAGAATAAGTTCATTAGTTGTAAGTAGGTAATGAATTGAAGTAAATAATATGTCTAGATTATATAAATATATTTTTGTTTTCCCTATTTACTGGCAGCTTTTTGTTTTATTTACAGTCGTAATACCTATATGTACTCAATCTGATCCTTCTTAATTTCACATGACAGGTATTTAAAAAATCGAACGTTAGTACCACTTCCAGTTTTTTTATATTCTGTATAGCACAAAATATTTTTAAAATAATGCCAATATATCTTTTCCATTTGAATCATTTCTTGATAATATTTGCCAATTAAAAGAAATAAACCAGTGAAGGTTGGAATACCCTACCGTAGAACTAGAACAACTAACCCATTTGACAACAAGGCATAAAAATCTACTCTGCTTTCAAACTCAACCACTACGTAAAACCGTTAAGCGATAAAACTTATATTTATCACTCAACGGTAAAACTGAACTAAAAATGTTTTTTGTTGCTATTTCAAATGATTTTCCTCTATTTGGTATGTTAACATGTGTTTTTACTGTCTAAGAAACAAAATGTAGAGTTATCAGTAGTGCAGTTAACAGACCTTTTTTTGAACAAAGCATAACTATTTTTTAAGTTAAAGTTATTTTTAAGTAAAAAATGAATATCTTAAAATAAAATTTATACCTACAATATTTTTTATGTAATTTTATAGAGCTTTCAATAAGTGATACTACTAAAAGCTCAAGGAATAAGATGGGTATATTAAAAAATTGTTTTTATTACAATTATATTTATCATTGCTTTTTTACAACAAAGTAATTGTGTTTATATTTTAAAAAGGGTACATTGCTTGTTAAATGTCCAGATACAAATCACAGATAACTATTAAAACAAAATGCAGACGTGTCTCGTGTCTGTTTTCTGTGACTAGGTACCTTTTAAAGTTAATGCTGTTTAGGTACCTAGATTTATTATTATTATTATTAAAGATTTAAATATATATATATATATTATTATGATTTTATTAATTTTTATTGTTGTTGGGTTCTTATATTTTCTTTTTTTGTTTTATTATTTTAATTTTTTCTGATGATTGAATGTTATTTTAGTAAATTCACGTTAATTGTGACATGATATTATTAGTGGTTTGTTTTTATTTGATTTGACGTAATTGTTGAAGTTTTTTACTACAATAATAATGTTTTTTAGCCCCTTAAATAATATGTTGTATAATGATGACTAGCTCAAATAAAATTAAATGTTTCTTGAAAATAGACACTATCGTTAATCGAAAAATTATATCTCAGGTCGTACAGGTTTCACCACAGATTTACGCTCAAACAAATTATAAATTTTCTATCAAAATGAAATTCAAAAATCTTTACAATAAAGTAGTATAAATGTTCTCTAGCGGCTAATAACTATTATCGCTTTAAAACAGTTTATACGCACACTTAATACAAATTAAATAACGGTACCTTTTTTAACTTTGTCTCTCGAGTGTTCGCCATTCACATGTAGGTGTCGCTGGAACTGGTGGTCTATCTTCTCTTCTGGTGAACACGTGGGATGTAGAACTTCCAATGGTTTAATTAAAGACAGAAACTCTTACGATGTAGAATTTATTATTGTTTACTTGTGGATTTGTTTATACAATTTACTGGTTGATAAGACTCCCTTTTTACAAGTGGTGTGTTACAAAGTTTTGTACTAGGATTATTTCTGATATAAGGTGAGTCAAGCTTCTTATATTAATTTAATACTAACTTTTGTATCATTAAAATTACAGTTGAAACTGTTATATTATAAGATTACTCTGCTCGATTAAACAAACCTATTTTCGATTCAAAGTCGAATACTGTTAACTTATAAAGTTAATAAAATTTATGACTAATCAAAGTCCTTTTTTAAAAATGTAGATTACGAGTTGAATATTTTAATAACTGTTGTTGAATGTCTTGAAAATGAGTCTTGAATCTTTTTTAAAATTAAACTTGAGTATTGAGTCGTGAAAGTTTTTTAAAATTAAATCTTAAATGTTTTTTGAAAAATTTTTTTAAACGAAGCTTTAATGTTTGTATAAAGGGTCTTGACTCTCATAAAATTAGGCTTGAATCTCCCTTTTATTCTTTCTGACTGGTTCTTTTACGTAAAGACTGAGATCCCTCTCTCATTATTCTCTGACCAATAAAAATGCTTCATTTAAAAACTCCACGAGAACCAATCAGAAGGAGCTATTTCTTAATTTGCTTATTTCTAACTAACTACTTATATTTTACAAACAATTTTTTTACATAATATATACAATAATCATTTTTAATGTTCAATAATTTTTATATAATTTATTATGGTCGGAAAAGCTCTCAAATTATATTTACACTGAGGCTTGAAGTCATAAATTCGACCGATACATTTCCGAGTAACTCTTACGTCACAACGTGCAGCTGCTATTCTAAGCTCTTGGAGTTCGAGGAAACTAAACATTTCAAACACGCGATGTTATTTACGAGCAGTCTAATTCTGTTAATTTAACGTCATACGGGCACAGGTGCGTTTCTAAGGTTTTGGAGTTCATGGAAACTAAACATTTCAAACACGCGATGTTAGAAGTCGTAGTTCTGATAATTTTACGTCACACATATGCACAGGTGTTATTCGTAGAAGAACTTTTTATACACTTTTATAGATCTTTGAAAATCCTTTTATATATTTAACAGAAAAATATTTTACAAAAAATTTATAATTTGTTCGTTTGTTTTATTTTACATTTAGAATTTATTATATTTTCATTATTATTTATTTTTTTTAATGGTGATTTTGATTATTTTTATGTAATGTGATTACTTTTTTATTATTTATTTTGCTTTTAATTGACTTAACGATTTTGTTTTTGATTTAATCATCATAATACACATTCTTATTGAAATTAATATTTTCTTTAATGAATAAATTTTTTATGATAATAAAACTTCGTCTCAACTTCCCCCCAAACTTGTAATAAATTTATCGACGGATAAATTTTTATAAGTTTCCATTTTCTACTTTAACTTAAACTATATCCTATTTTATTTTATTTACATATTTATTTACACTTAACTACTAAATATATTTCTTGAGTGAACTTACATGAAACACACCACGTGAAATTTTTGTGTTAGGAAACATTAGAATTTATTTTCTACTTTTTTAAAACATAAGCGCATCGTATCATCGTTTTTCTTAACCACTACTATAGGATTAATATAGGGTGAAATACTATAACTTATAGTTCTATCTGCCAACAGTTTCTTTAAATGTTTATCTACCGCTTCTTGATATTTATAGGGAATTGGATAACTTTTTGACTGAAAACTCTCTATATTTTGAACTTTAATACTTTGTAAATAATTTTTAGCTACTCTAGATTCATCATTAATTAAACTTTTATATCTTTCTACCAATTTTATAACTTCATTTTTCCATCCTTTGTTGCAATTTATCATCACCTCTAAATTCTTTTCATTAACCCTATCATCGGCATCAATTGCCCTTTCATCATAATCATAGTTTAATTTATTTTTGGTATCTAAGACCCTTTCTAAATGATTATCATTTCCATTTTTATTTAAATTTAATTCGGCATCTATGACCACATTATTAAATATATTTCGGCACCCCTGTACCATTAAATTGCAACTAGATTCACAAATTTCACTTATTTTTTCTTGGCAGAAATTTTTATTACTATTTTCTAATGACTCGTCGAATATACTAATTATATTATAATTACTAGTTAATTTTAAATCATTTATTACCTCAAATTTTATTTCATTATCCCCAAATATTACTGCATTTTTAATATAATTTATTATAATTTTATTCTTTGATAATTCATCGTTACCCAATAATATATCATATTTTAATTTATTGACTATCAATAACTGAACATTTAATTTTACATTATTTATATTCAAAGAAGCAAAAACTGTTTTATTAGAATATCCTAAACTTTTATCATTTATCCCTGTAAAATTTACTTTTGGAATATTGATTATATTGTTTTTGAACATTGAGATTTTATTTACTGTATTTTCTGATATTAAAGAAACTGTAGACCCTGTATCTATTATAATGCTTAATAAATTGTTATCAATATTTGCTTTAATTAATACTAATTCTATTTCTTTATTTTCTAGATGCAGTTTATCCTTGTCCATTAAAAATTCAAGTGGGTGTACAAAGTCACATCTAGCGCTATTTACATTGTGCACCCCTATTGAAAATTTGTGGTTTGGGCATCATCTACTGGAGATCTGGCCCTAGGAGTTCTATTACCTGAACGTGCAATGTCTCTCGGTGTATTATTTGTCTCATTTATCCCCTCATTACTGTTACTCGTATTAATTGCGTTTACTTGTCTATTCTTATTGTTTGTATTTGCTCGATTATTGTTATTTTGTTCAAATCTATTAAATTTTCTATTATTATAATTATTGTTAAAATTTCTAGTGTTCTGATTATTATTGTAATTTCTATTATTATTGTAATTGTTCCTATTTTCATTATTTTGATTTCTGTTTTGATTATTGTAGTTATTGTTAAAATTATTATTATTATTTTGTCTGTTAAAATTGTTATTGTTACTTTGCCTATTAAAACTTCTATCATTGTTATTAAAGTTTCTTACATTATCCCTATTCTGATTATTGATACTATTACTTAAATTTCTTTCAATTCTCTGCAAATATGTTATTAAATGATCAAATTTATTAATATTTTGTACTGCAATTATCTCAGATATTTCAGGTTTGAAATGTCTTGATAAAAACATTACAATTTCTGCTTCTGGTATAGGAGGAGTTAAATATTGACAAGTAGCATAGTTGTAAAACATAGTTGGATAGATTATTCTTTGTATTATCAAATTTGCCAAAATACAATCTTTCCCTGACTTTACTCTGTTGTAATTCTGACCAGAAAGTATCTAGAAATACCTTTTTAAAGGTTTCAATTGAATCTACAAACATTTCTTTACAATTCCACCATAATAGTGCATTGCCTGTTAAACTTGATCTGATAAATCCTTTAAAGTCTTGTAAATTTTTAATCTTATAGTATTTATTTTTAATTGAATGTAAATAATTTATAGGATGTATCTTCCTATAATCCCCACAAAATTTTGAACTTTCTTCAAACTTCCCCCCTATATTTATAATTTGAAAACCCAAGTCAGGAGTTACGCGATTGTCTGATAATTCAGAAATCTTTTGATTCACTTGTTTTATTTTATTTTCGAGTTCCTTCTTTAATTTCTTGATTTCTTTACTGTTTCCCACGTTTATATTTGTATTTAATTTTTCTTCTATTTCTTTTCTTAATTGTCTCTCTGTTTTTCTGTTTTCCTGTTCGGCTATGTCCAAATTTATTTGTATTCCTCTTTTCACGTTATCTTCCATTTCTGATATTCTTGAGTTTAATTTCATATTGTTTTCGCTTGTTCTTTTGTCTATATTTTGTACTTGTTTATTTAACAATTCTTGTTTTTCCTCAATTACTTTAATCTTTTTCTCTTGATTTTCTACTTTCTTGTCCAATTTTTCCGTTATTTCATTCAATTTTCTCGTTATTTCCTCAGAATTTTGTCTATTTTGTTTTTTCATTTCTTCAGAGTTAGCTTCTAATTTCCTTGTCATCTCTTCCGAGTTGGCTTCTAGTTTTTTCGCTATTTGTTCTGAATTGGCTAGGATGATGCTCATCAAATCTGCCAATGTGACATTTCCTCCAGTTTGTGAAGAAGTACCATCTTTTTGTTGAGGTTCATCTTCTTGTTCCCCCCTTTCTTCTGGCTCTTCTGTGTTAGCAACCATGTCTATTAATTCTTGACTTTTTGTCAATCTGTTTATCAAATTTTGTTTGGTTCCTCTGTCGTCCAAATCTCTGTTTCTCAATTCTTGTCTGAGTTCTTCTACCTTCCATGCATCAAAATTAATTTCCTCTTTGTCAGACATTATTTTTTATTATAGTTATAATTATAGATAAGTGTTAAATAAAGTAGAAAAATTTTGTTTGTTATATTAAATATATTTACAAGAATTTATTAGTATTTTTATTTTTAAATAAATTTTAATGTAATGTTTATTGATTTATTTTTTGTTATTTAAACTATTAAAATCTGTGATTTTAATCGAGCCCCACGTTGGGCGACAATTTATTATGATTTTATTAATTTTTATTGTTGTTGGGTTCTTATATTTTTTTTTTTTTGTTTTATTATTTTAATTTTTTCTGATGATTGAATGTTATTTTAGTAAATTCACGTTAATTGTGACATGATATTATTAGTGGTTTGTTTTTATTTGATTTGACGTAATTGTTGAAGTTTTTTACTACAATAATAATGTTTTTTTAGCCCCTTAAATAATATGTTGTATAATGATGACTAGCTCAAATAAAATTAAATGTTTCTTGAAAATAGACACTATCGTTAATCGAAAAATTATATCTCAGGTCGTACAGGTTTCACCACAGATTTACGCTCAAACAAATTATAAATTTTCTATCAAAATGAAATTCAAAAATCTTTACAATAAAGTAGTATAAATGTTCTCTAGCGGCTAATAACTATTATCGCTTTAAAACAGTTTATACGCACACTTAATACAAATTAAATAACGGTACCTTTTTAACTTTGTCTCTCGAGTGTTCGCCATTCACATGTAGGTGTCGCTGGAACTGGTGGTCTATCTTCTCTTCTGGTGAACACGTGGGATGTAGAACTTCCAATGGTTTAATTAAAGACAGAAACTCTTACGATGTAGAATTTATTATTGTTTACTTGTGGATTTGTTTATACAATTTACTGGTTGATAAGACTCCCTTTTTACAAGTGGTGTGTTACAAAGTTTTGTACTAGGATTATTTCTGATATAAGGTGAGTCAAGCTTCTTATATTAATTTAATACTAACTTTTGTATCATTAAAATTACAGTTGAAACTGTTATATTATAAGATTACTCTGCTCGATTCAACAAACCAATTTTCGATTCAAAGTCGAATACTGTTAACTTATAAAGTTAATAAAATTTATGACTAATCAAAGTCCTTTTTTAAAAATGTAGATTACGAGTTGAATATTTTAATAACTGTTGTTGAATGTCTTGAAAATGAGTCTTGAATCTTTTTAAAATTAAACTTGAGTATTGAGTCGTGAAAGTTTTTTAAAATTAAATCTTAAATGTTTTTTGAAAAATTTTTTTAAACGAAGCTTTAATGTTTGTATAAAGGGTCTTGACTCTCATAAAATTAGGCTTGAATCTCCCTTTTATTCTTTCTGACTGGTTCTTTTACGTAAAGACTGAGATCCCTCTCTCATTATTCTCTGACCAATAAAAATGCTTCATTTAAAAACTCCACGAGAACCAATCAGAAGGAGCTATTTCTTAATTTGCTTATTTCTAACTAACTACTTATATTTTACAAACAATTTTTTTACATAATATATACAATAATCATTTTTAATGTTCAATAATTTTTATATAATTTATTATGGTCGGAAAAGCTCTCAAATTATATTTACACTGAGGCTTGAAGTCATAAATTCGACCGATACATTTCCGAGTAACTCTTACGTCACAACGTGCAGCTGCTATTCTAAGCTCTTGGAGTTCGAGGAAACTAAACATTTCAAACACGCGATGTTATTTACGAGCAGTCTAATTCTGTTAATTTGACGTCATACGGGCACAGGTGCGTTTCTAAGGTTTTGGAGTTCATGGAAACTAAACATTTCAAACACGCGATGTTAGAAGTCGTAGTTCTGATAATTTTACGTCACACATATGCACAGGTGTTATTCGTAGAAGAACTTTTTATACACTTTTATAGATCTTTGAAAATCCTTTTATATATTTAACAGAAAAATATTTTACAAAAATTTATAATTTGTTCGTTTGTTTTATTTTACATTTAGAATTTATTATATTTTCATTATTATTTATTTTTTTTAATGGTGATTTTGATTATTTTTATGTAATGTGATTACTTTTTTATTATTTATTTTGCTTTTAATTGACTTAACGATTTTGTTTTTGATTTAATCATCATAATACACATTCTTATTGAAATTAATATTTTCTTTAATGAATAAATTTTTTATGATAATAAAACTTCGTCTCAATATATATATATATATAAATATATATATATATATATATATATATTAATAATAATAAGACTTATTAGTATAAAGTTATGATTTATTTTAAACATTATAATAATTCCCTAACTCTCACCCCTGGTTCGAAGTTCGAATACGTGTTTCTAAAAACATTCATTCCTTGGTCACGCAATGTTTTTTATATAGGTACGCAGGTGTAACGGAAAGTCTCGTAGACTGAAGGCCACCCAAAATCGACATTGTTTCTTAGTAATAAAGGATTTGTTACATGTTTTTAAAAAAAATTGTGACTAGTGTAAGACATTTATTTTTTTTAATGTTTATCTCACCCTGTTATTTAGACTAATTCTAAAGCGTCAATATGTAAAACATAAATTATTAAAGTTGTTAAAACAAGGTGAGGTATTGCAAGAAAACCTTTTTTAATCCCATAACAAAACATATAAAAAATATAGAATACAAATTAGATGGTTCTCAAAATGCAAATAATAATAATTATAATAAATCAACAAGTTTTGTTTTTAATGAAATATAAAGGATAACATAAATAAAGATTTCGGTAAAAAGAAGAAGAAGAAGAAGAAGAAGAAGAAGAAGAAGCAAGTGAGTTAAAGAAATCAATAATTAAAGATATTGACTTTAAAGATGACAGTTATGAAGGTTAGGCTCAGCTCTTCACATTAAATATAAATTCTATAGGTGTGACGTTATTTTACCGCACTTGTTTAGCTTTCGATTCACATACGAACAATACGATAATAGTCTAGTGGTAGAGCATTTGCTTTTAATGCAAAAGGATCCGGGTTCAAATCGCCGAGCTTACTAATTTTTGCTATTTCGTTTATGTATTAAATCAACAAGGCAAATTGACAGTTAGGTAAATAAAGGTGATATAAGGTAAATTGACAGGTAAATCAAGGTAATAAAAAAAATTAAGGTGACAAGGTAAATTGAATTGACAGGTAAATCAAGGTGAGATAAGGTAAATTACTTCTTTGAAACAGGTACAGTTCTTGGATTCTTAGACAGAAGCTCTCTCTAGGTCTCTTCAGAGAAGTGGATGGTAGCTTAAAAATGTATCACAGAACCCCGCCATCATAAATAAACTTCGGGAGGCTAATATTATATATTAGTAATAGCATATATTATTTCCAGATATTCCTGAAATGTCTCTCGACAAGCTTGAACATAAATCATTGGGGCACACCAAAAATATATTAGTTGGAATTGCTCACATTGAAAATAAGTTAACTAATTTATTTGATGATAATATTAAAGCGATAAAATCCGAAATATCTTCACTTGTAAATAAAGTTGATAAAATTAATACGAATTTGAAAACAGACATTGTTTCGTTAACGGATAAAACATTGGAAATTAATCGAATCACATCTATTAATCCACCCACGGCAGCTAAACAATTAGCTACCATGAAATACGTTGATGACGTCATCGTGGTCACTAAATCATTTTTAAGAGCTGATTTAAAGGACACCCAAACTGAGTTGGAGAATCTTATGGACAATAAAATAGCGACAGTTGATGAGCACATAGTAAAGTTATTCGAAAAGATTGATGATTTAAGTAGAGATATGGATACCATTAAGCAAAAAATCAAAATAATGTCTAGAAAAAAAATTCAACTCGTTAATGAATTACATAAATCAGCTCGAAAAAAATTACCCACGTCGTAAAACGATTGTCAAAGGATTAAATGATTTGTGGCAAATAGACTTGGCGGAAATGTGCCCTTATGCGCGCAAGAATAAAGGATTTAAATTTATAATGGTGGTCATTGATTGTTTTTCAAAGTATATGTGGACATGATCGTTAAAAAACTAAAACAGGTGATGAAATAGTAAAATCGTTGATAGAGATTAAAAAAAAATCCTCTAACACCTAATCAGGGAATGGAATTTTTTAATGTAAAATTTCAAAATTTAATGAAAAAATATGATATTAATCATTACAACACGTTTACTGTGAAGAAAGCTGCTATTGCGGAAAGGGTTATAAGAACTTTAAAATCAAAAATTATATAAATATTTTAGTTTGATGGTAGTTATAAATGGATAGATGTTTTAGCCGAAATTATGCGAGAAGAAGTTAATGAATCCAATGAGAAAATTATTTTAAATCGAGCATTTAGTCATTTAAAAATTGTTGGACCCAGAAAATTAAACTAAAAGTTGGTAATGTTGTTCGTATATCAAAAGTGAAGCATTTGTTTGATATGGGTAACACACCAAACTAGACTACGGAGCTCTTTAGAATTGTTAAAATTAAAATAACCAATCCTGTTACGTATCTACTGGAAAATATGGAGAGTAATCCAATCAGAGGTGCATTTTACGAAGAAGAATTGCAGAAAACAGTCAATCCTGACATATGTTTGATGGAAAAAGTATTAAAACGAAAAGGAAAATGTATGTCAAATGGCTCGGTTTTGATAACAAATATAACAGTTGGATTGATAAAAATACTATCGTATGACCTTTATGAGAAAACAATCCGCAACAAGTTGAGACTTGTATTGAAAAGAAGTCTGTCAAATAATCGAAAATCTTCTAAGTTCTCTTTATTGGTACTTTAAATTCTATAAATATTTTTATCTAAAATTTGGGATTTGTGTGATATTAATAATAATTTACTTAGTAATGCACTTAAAGAAAACATTTTTTATTATAAATAAAATGTTGTTAATGATTTGTATCAATAAATTATCTCACGCTAGGAACATTCAAGTGTACCTAGAAAAATGTGAAGCAACTACGACACTGGTTTATTAATGTTATATTACCTTTTTGAAAATATAATTTTTATTATAATTATTATTTATTTTTTTTTTTTATATTTATCTTATACCTATATATATTTATGTTGAGAAAAGAAACATTTCATTAGTTATTAAAACTTATAATAATGAAGGTGGTTTTCCTCATTCCTCTGTTGCTGTTCAATCATTTAATGGTAACAGCTTAATACATAACAATAACAACATCAAATGAAAATCAAGAAGTTATAGATTTTTTATTCAAATATAACTACACGAGTAATAATTCTTTAACAGATCTTCAAAGCGCTTTAATACGCTTTCAAGAAACTTATAATCTACCTGTTGATGGTGAAATAAATGATGCAACGTTACGATTAATACGTCGGCCGAGATGTTCTGTTGGTGAAAATTATTATCAAGTTGATCCATCATATTTACGTTGGGATAAAACCCACTTGTATTGGTATTTTCCTCTGAGCTCACCCGACCAAATAGCTGTTGCACAACAGCTTACTACAATTTTATTGTTTCATTGATAATGTGCATACAATTACTATGTAAATGAAAAATGAGTGCGCCACTGGAAACTTTTTTGATGTGGGTGTACTCCTACTATTAGTGGTGGTGTAGTATTTGTTTCATTTTTGGACTACCCTTCTGAAGAGTAATTAACCGTAAGCTTAATTTTTGCTATTTTCTTTTTACTCTTTAAGAACCTAGCTCTCGCTCCATAAAATCTCACATTTTTTTTTATGTATTGTAAAGGGATTTTGCTTCTAAGGATAGCTATTTCATCTTTTTATCGAATATTGCTTTCTTAATAAAGAAACGTTTTTTAGACGTTTTATCTACTTACTAATAGCAATAGTTTTTGACTAGTATCAACTGTTAAACGGTTCGTGATATATCAGTATATCAACACTAGTTATTGTTACAATTTTTTTTCGTTTTATAGAACCTACCCTATGATTCCAGAAAAACCGATTTTATAGTTCAAAGTGTAAAAAATTGAAATCAGATATAAATTAATACAATAAAAATAAATTGCCAATTAACAAAAAGATTAATTAATAAAGATACTTCATAGATTAACATACCAATCATAATGTTACATTTGATATATATGAAAATAAATCTATGTAAATACCTTTGCAGTTATTTAGTCGTGCTTATTATATAGAAGTTTATTTATTCTTTAACATCGGGGGTAAAATATTACCTAACGATATACTTTTTAGATGACCTTTATAAAATTACTTTAGATAGCGAATATCTTGGAATATGAAATTTTTTAATAATTTTGGTTTTTTTTTTCATATCTGAAGACATCTTTCTCTTGTGATTTTTTTCTGTATACACGTGCCGGTTTTTGACTGTGGTTTTACTTATCGGGGGTTTGCAAATAATTTTTGTAATTCTAACATTTTTATCGGGTCTCGATAATTTTTAATTCGGTAGTGCCTAATTGGCGTGGTGCGCAGTATACCTAAACGCGTCTTTTTTTTCATATATCCACTATTGAAAATTATGCGCAAAGGGTGGATTCAGTAGCTTGGCTACTTCGGCCTTTTTGACCATCATAGAAGGTGTGTAGGCCTTTGCTCGCCCCTTTTGACCGTATGCATCGCGTTGGCTTGTTGCCACCCGTTAATGACCTTTTATGTTGGAAAGAAAGGTATGGGAGTTAAGTCATCGGTTGTTAAAAATAATATTACCTTTGAGGATTATGTTGAATGCCTAAATAGCTAGCAACGTCGCTCATCAGAGTCTGGCTTGTGTTCGTTGATAACCCTAATGTCTTTTGGTCTTACTTCTTTGTGTATTGGCAGTGTCTGGTCCATAAGGATGCTGGGAATGACCCTTTGACTCGTATCACCAAATTGATATTTCTAACATACCCTGTATATTCCGTATCTAGGACCCGTACCATTGATATTTCTAACATACCCTGTGTATCTAGGGCCTTTGACCCGTACCATTGATATTTCTAACATACCCTGTATACACGACAATGTACTTGTACAGTCTCTGTACTTACCATTGCATTCTTTCTCTTGCGACTTTTCTGTTACACTCTGTATATACCTATTCACGTGCCGGTTGTGGTTTTTTTTGTCGATTCATCAAGTTTATTGAAAAAATAATATACACATCATTTGATAAAAAGAAATTATTTTTGTTAACAAAATCCGTATATGCCGTATCTAATATGACCTTTGACCTGTACCATTGATATTAAGAGATACCTTGTTATTCAGGGTTATCGGGTCTCGATAATTTTTTAATTCGCTAGTAACTTATTGACTTGGTGTGCGCAGTATACCTAAACGCGTCTTTTTCATATATCCACTATTGAAAACTATGCGCAAAGGGCGGATTCAGTAGCTTCGCTACTTCGGCTCTCTCGCTGGTAATGCCTTTTTGACTTGTGAGTGACGTCATAGAAGGTGTGTCACGTGATCTGTTTGCCTTTGCTCGCCCACCTGTCCTTTTGACTGCGTTGGCTTGTTACCACCCGTTAATGTCCTTTTGACCTTATACGTCACGTTGGAGGCCTTTTTGACTTTGTACGCTGGTGGTCCATAAGGATTCTGGGAGGATCTCAGTATGATGATGATGTTGACTTCTTGTAAAGCCTCTTCTTACACCTACCATTCGACACCTTACACCCTGTATATACACCGACGATTTCTTGTAAAGCCTCTGGAGACTTCTTGTAAAAACCTCTGGAGAGGTTTTTTTTGACCTTACTTGTATACGTCGCGTTGGAGGCTGGCTTGTGTCCGTTGATCGCTCGTGACCTTGAATGAGCCAATTTCGACGTTTTTAGACCTTAGCTTTTTTGACGATTTTCTTATGGAGATTCCCATGTTAGCGCCTCCGCCATGGCCCCGAACCGGTGTTGCCTATCTACTACAGCAAATTACTAAATTTCAAAAAATAAATTGTCTTATCTTCAAGTCTTCCAACACAGCGTCCATAAATATAATAAACTAATTGAAAATTTAAACAATATTGAAAATTATTAATGTACAGGACGGTGAAGCCGGTCCTGTTCTTTTTAATACGAAAAAATTATCAATTTGCTAATGTGATTTGAATAAGAAAGGTATATATCTAACTAGTTCTAGTAAAACTTAACTTAAGGGAAACAATCATATATTTGTACTAAATGCATATTTGTGAAAAATTGATTTTTTATAACATTAAAAATATTACAGTGAAGTGGTTTTTGTTTAATAACTATTATTAATTGTTTGACTCTAAAGCAAGTTTTAATAGCGTGGTTGAAGACTATGCTCTAGGATTTTTATGAACTTAAAATTTGTCAATAATTATGTTTTTTAACTTAAGGAAAATATAATGTCTAACTGTTTACTGATCAATTGTTATATTTTGTCTAAAAGTTACAGCTTACCTTGAACAATTATTGAAGACACGTGTTCGAAAGCACGCTTCTGATACATTTTATTAGTTTTCAAATAGTATGTGTACAAATTGTGTGTGAATTGTGTAGAAAATGTTTTTTATTATAATTAAAGCATAATTATGTAACTAGCAATGAAAAGAATGGAAATAAGTCTACATACTAACAACCAAAAAGGAAATTTACAAGATGAGGTACTTTAACGTTTTTCTTCAGACGCTTCAGTCGGCCTGTTGGTCGATGAAATGGAGATATGGTTCCCTTGTGGGTCTTTAAATAGTCTTGCGCAAAACGAAAATTGCGTTCGTTATTCAATTGCAAGCGAGGGACGCGTTCTTTGATTGGCCTCATTCAAACAGATACATAGTTAGCGTATATAAGGGGTGTCTCGTGTACAGTAGCATTAACAGTGAATCGGGGTCGGTTTTAACGGTAATAATAGCGTTATCGTTTACGCTCGGTAATAGTGCAAGGTGACATGACGATAGACATGTTTACAACGTCCATACAGAGCAAAACTTAAAGCAGCAAACAAAATGGAAGACAAAAGTAAAATCTGTAAAAAATAAACACAAATTCAATCATACAACTATCATATCTCTAATATCTTTATTGATAAAGAGATCGCGAATATGCACGAAAAGGAAAAGGCAAAGAATATGAGTTCAGACTTATGTAATTGAACAAAAGCATCCGATTCTGAGCGAGGTTCGTTTCTGATTAAATTAAAGAAAAAAGTTTCAAATGGTTCACAAGATCAATTTTTTATTAGTGTCTATGGAAATGTGAAAGCTCGCCAATTTGCATTTTTAATTGTACTTAACGTAATGATATGGATCAAAAGAAGTACATAAAGTTATTTAAGAAGAATTAGATGGTATGGTCAGGGAAAAAATGGAATAAGAGTATTAGATTTAAGTAACCATAGTTTTTATGCCAAGAAAATCACCGCTTTATGTCGTACTTAACTTACTAAAAAATATGTTCGGTACGTCTGAACTGAGATATATTTCATTTTTATGTGGCGTAATGATAAATCAGTAGTGCATGATGAGACGTTTTAGGAAATAAATCGCTCGCTTACGATTATTCCTTTGGAACGCCATTTCTAAAGATGTAAATAAGAAAATGCGGTGTAGAATGAAATATGACCATAAACTTAGTATTTACCGACTTCCCTAAAAGTTTTAACCCGATAATACTTTGAATGTATTTCCTATTTTGCAGTTCTTCGCGAAAATCTCTTCTCTGATTTTATTATATTATTTTTCCGTTATGATGAACAAACAAAACAAGATGGTATTTTTTATTATCACTCAAAGCCATTAATCCTTAAATGTTTTTTTTTTAAGTTTGATTCTTGGATAATCCGATGCGAAGGTGGCTGATACCTACGGCATATTATAAATTTTATTCCATAATTTTTAATTTTTTTTATTATTTAAATTTATTAATATTTTGGAAGGATAAACATAGAGTAATATAAAAACTAATAAAAAACATTTAAAAAAAAGAGAAATAACCTAATTAATGGCAAGCAGGAAAAATTGTTACAATGCAAAAAAATGGAAATCAGCAGTAATGCCTAAATTACAGAGGTATAATACTACTTATTACAGTATATAAAGTGCAATCGAATATAATCCAAAAAGACTACAGGAAACTACTGAGAATAAAATTGAACAATATTAATTTGTACGCTGACGGCTGACATCAATATCAGCGCGTAGCACGCATTCCCGCCTCGTATCCAGATATCTACAAGAAGCAACTACCCTTGTAGAAAGATGGTGTACAAAATGGAAAATAAAAATCAACGCAGACAAGACACAGGCCATACTGTGTCAAAAGAGAAGACAACCAACACCTGAAGAAGTGAGACTCAGCGAGCCAGAGAGTTCCATGGAGTCCCACGGCGAAGTACTTGGGAGTCACCCTTGACAAAGGGCTGACTTTCAAAGAGCATGTCTAAACGGTGGTAGCGAAAGCTAAAACAGCAAGGTCTCAACTACAGTGCCTGATAGGACGCAACAGCGATCTTCAACTGCGCACAAAACTGCTGCTCATCCGGATTGTAATCATGTCGATCCTGACATACGCATCCCTGGTTTGGGGGCAACAGAACCAACAGGAACATGGTACAAGTTCAGCAGAGCCTATGTATCCGACAGGCAGTGAACGCACCCTGGTACGTTCGCAACCAAGAGATCTGGAAATCGAAAGAATTCTAGATCTTATGAATGATAAAGCGGAGATAGGTTTTGCCAGACTTAAAGACCATCTAAATGCGGAACTGCTGGATTACGACCCGGGCGATGGGCAGTGGAAGTACGTTAGACCGAAGCACCAGCTTCTACCACACTAATCAAAATCTAAGTATGTTACAGGTACACCAAGAAGAAGAAGACCCAAAGAAAAAGACGAGGCCGATATAATCGGATAACACGAGATGACCAATGAAGCCTGCCAAACCGAGAGAGACAACAAGAAGGGGACACCAGTAAAAGATGCCTAGCATCAAACTGGTTTAACGGACAAGACAACAAGTCTGTTCTTTGAACCGAAGAACTGATATTTGTACAGACCGGTACCAGGAGGACCGGGGGTGGTTGGAAAAGGGGCGCGGGAGTCGATATCCTAAAGACTGGATATAAACCCTTCGCTTCGGGCTTGTACATATTAGGCTAGGCTAGGCAATATCAATTTGGGTTTAGAAAAGGCAAATCTACAACAAATGCAATACACATAGTAAAACAAATAATGGAAAAAAGCAAACGAATATAAAATAAACACGGAATTACTGTTTGTTGATTTTAAATAAGCTTTTGACTCCATCAATAGACACCAATTAATTGTTATTTATAAGTGCTAAAAATTCATTTTTAAGACATGCCTTAAAATGTACTTTTAACACGTATATCATACAATATATTTTCTACAAACGTTCAAATAAAGTAATTATACAGTTTGAATTAAATCTTAACAATATCAATACGACGACAAACATCCGAAGAAATTGTAGCCTCAACTTCGACTGGAAATTCAATTATTTCATTAATATTCATATTCACAAACACTTACTTAAAGAACAATATAAAATTGTCAATAGTCGTGTCATTAGATACTTCACTCATGTTGACAACCATTTAAAACAAAAATTTGCGTGCGTAAAAGTTACATTACGATACGCAAATTCGTTTTATAATGAATATTTTTATAAGTGCAAAATATAAAAAATATTTTATGACTAAATTAGATTCCATATGCATTTTCTTCTATTTTCAAAAGCTTCTCGCATAGCATCCTTGTATCCTTTGATCCTCTGAAATGTTTGCTGTGGTATTGGTAGTCAATTTGATAATTTTTATGACTTTCTTTGTAAACGACTTTTACAAACAAGTATTGATTTTGTTCTGTCGGAGTCAGTTTTCTCTGTATATTATGACGAAAATATCCTCGCATGACAACACTCACATATTTGATTCATTTTTTCGATTAGAATATTTGTATATTTTTATTGTGGCATTTTTAAGAATATTCCCATTGATAGCTGGAAAAATTCGATTCAGCATGTTATTAAGGTTGAAGGTACATATCGAAATGTTAATGTAATTGTAGCACCCTTAGTTATTACATTTAAATGAAGACGATAGTGATACTGAACTACGTTTAGATTAAATAATTGTAAATAATGTAGAATTAGTTCATTTGTTTAATCGCAATTAATAAATAAAGTTAAAATTTGTTTTTAAAAAATTTCGTGATTTTTTTTACAAAATAAATTTTAGTTTTAGTAAATGTTAACTTAGTTTTATTTAAATCAATTTTTTGGGATACCCTGTAGTACAAAATATTTTTAAAATGTGGCCATGATTAAACTACATCTTTTTTATTTGAAACATTTTTTGACAACATCTGCCAATTAGATAAAATAGACCAAAGCGTATACGTATACGTAAGTTTCAACAGTTTTGTTTAATTTCAATTAATAAATAAACTTAAAATTTGTTTGTTTGTTTTTAAAAAATTTCGTGATTTTTTTGTACAAAATAAATTTAGGTTTTAGTAAATGTTACTGAGTTTTATTTAAATCTATTTTGAAAACCGGATTACGGATCTGTTAATGTTTACTGTACACTGAGAAATTTATAACCTTTCATTACTAATCCCCTAAGGTCAGGTACCGAGTCAACGAATTATTGTGAAACGTACTTTACCATTGATGTTATTAAATGCTTAGTAAGATAAGCTTTAATAGAAGGAACAAAAGACAGTTTCGAACAAGGAGCTATTTATTATTTGTACTTTGCCGCTTTCATAATATTCCTTTTAAGATTTGATTTATTAAACGCTCTTGATTTGTGTATTTCACGCCTATTTAGTGTAAGAGGATAACGGTTTATACAATGGATTTTCAGTTTTTGTAGCCTTAATAAAATTAAAAATTAACAAATGAAAATTTATAGTAAGTGTTATTAGATTCAAACTGACGATGTAACGAAACAGCTGTCATTGCATCTAAAAATCTATTTTTTAAATAAAAGGTAGAAGTTTAGTTTAAATATTATTTAGTTGTTTATTTTTCTTAGTAATCACCACTGAAGATTTTTAGTTTAAAAATAATATTCATTATAACACGGATTTTCATTATGAAACTGAAATATTGAGCAATATAAATTTAGATTTTTAAATAAACAAGTAGGCAGACTCAATATGTTGTGTACAATATTTGATAGTGTTTTATGACAGTTTCAATCTTTTACGTTAGTCAAAACCTCTTACTTTTTTACTTTTTAAAAGAAATGTCGAGCGATGAAGTGTTTTCATACACACCAATTGAAATCGCTGAAAAGGCGAAAAATGTATCCCATAGCTTAATATCTTCAAAATCCAAAAAGTTTGTGGTAAATTTGATGGTCAATGTATGAATTGGACGGTACCAAGAGCAGTATGATTCTTTTCTGTAAACGTGGTTCTAGTCTGTTTTGAAGAACGTTCAATCAAGTTAAAATATTTTTTTCTCTGGACACATTACTATGTTTAAAAAACCTAACTTAACACTAAACATAAAACTGATATTAGCAAATATCCACTATTGCAGGCATGTTTAAAATGATATTCTGGTCAAAATCTAAAACATTTTTGCCAGATGAAATTAAAAAATTTATTCCTATTATATATTATATTTTTTATTATATATTATATATTATTATATTTATTCCTACCATAACAAAAATGTAATAACCAAGGTAAACATCCTATTAATTTTCTTAAAATAATTAATTACATATTTTGTATTGCACTAACATACTTATATACCATTTATGTTATTAAAAAATTATTAAGGGATCGTATCTTAGTGAGCTAAGTTACTAGCTGAGAGTATTTCCATCTGTACTTGCCGGGTTCGAGACCCGGTCAAATTTATTTTGTTTTCATTATACAGGGTGTCCCATAACTAATGGACAATATAAGAACTGTAGAAAGGGGTGATAAAAATAAGTCGTTTGATACAAACATGCACTAGTAATTAAACATTATTAACAATTTAAAACTTTAGTTGGAGAGTAAAAGAACTTTAATAAAGTCAGTAGATTCTAAAGAGGTTATAAAAAATTAATGGATAAACATATTCCCGAAAATACTTATTATGTCCCAATAAGCAACTTTGCAACTTCCCTTTACATCTGTTAAAACTGTCATGTCATATTTTCTTTATTTCACAAATATACTAATCTATTTGAATTGTACCAATAATTTAGGATTTTTCATGAGAACCGCACGTACTAAAAATGCCTATCTCGCCTATGGAACAGCATTAAGCAAGGTAAAAGTAAACAAATTGGCACAAAAATAGTTTAGTCATGCAAAATATAACAACATAAGTAATTTTACGTTTCTTACCTCACAGAGAGCACCAGAGAAAATAGCAATAAATAATTTTTAGACACCATTTTGCCGTTCATTCAAAAATAAATAATTCGCCTTTTATATGAATGCTTTTGATTAAAAACATTGATCGAGTACCTACTTATTATCTTAACTGATCATATCATAATTAAATGTTATATTTTTTGCCTGATCTGTCGATATTTAAATTTTTAAATAATATAGAATATTAAACTATTTTTTTAGAGTTAAATGTTTTAAGACGTATTTTTAGTTTAATAAAGTTCGTATTTAAGTGGTTGTAGAAAAATAGTAGGACAGATCTAAGTTTGTCTCTTGCTACACTGGATTATTATACAGGGTGAGTCATAACTATTGGGACATAGACTAAGGACAAGTTATTTGGACCAAAATATGGCTATTGGGCCAAATATTCCTTAATATAATGTTGCTGAGAAAAAAGATACAGGGTGTTAAAGTTAATTTTTGTTTTTCGTTTTTTGCTAATAGTTTCCCTGTATATTTATAAATTGATATCAAAATTGGCACAGAGGCATAATCTTAGACAAGAAATAGTATTTTTATTACAATTTTACGTTTTGTCATAGAGGGCGCCACGTGGATCATTCCTAATGATCAAATTGTGTCTAAACTTTTTCTGATGAAATTTTTTAGTAATTTTTATTAGAAAATATGACGTAAACTTCATTTTTACGTAAAATTGGTACTCTTGTTTAAACGTGATAATTTCAACCGTTTTCGATAAAAACGCAGTCGAACTGCTTAGAGTCTTAAACAAGGATTTCAAATATTAATTCATTTATGAAAAGTATGCTTTGGACTGTCAGATAATTGTTGTTGGTAAATGTCATTTGTTCAGAGTAAATTATTTTTGATGTGACAGTGTAGTGTAATGTTGCATTTTTTAAAAGTAATCATTACTTTTTTTGATTGAAATGCCTCGTCACAATCATTTTATTATTGAAGAAATGCGAAATATGATTTGCGTATACGCACAAGAAAATTTTTGCGGTCTCTCGGCAGCCAGAAGTTATGGAATGTTATACGCAAACAGAAGGCAACCAAATCACAAAAATTTTGCAAGATTATATCGTAGTTTAGGTGAAACTGGGTCATTTCACACTAAAAATCGGGGTGGTCGACCGAAACAAATCACACCTAATCAAGAAGATGAACTTTTGGTTCGAGTAGATTAAAATCATGAAATAAGTTCACGACATCTATCTGCAGCAACAGGAGTAAGTCAGTCGTCTATAATTAGAATTCTAAAGAGAACCTCCATCCTTATCACTTCACTCCTGTTCAAAATTTACTTCCAACAGATCTTCCACGACGGTTACAGTTTTGCCAACGTATTCTGAATAAACATCGCAATGACAGACACTTTATTAAGAATTTTATGTTCACCGACGAAGCAACTTTTACCAGACGAGGGGTTTTTAATTGGCGAAATAGTCATTATTGGGAAGAAGAAAACCCGCATGCTATTAAAGCTAGACATTTTCAGCATGAGTTTAAATTGAATATTTGGTGTGGCATTATAGGCGACCAACTACTAGGGCCTTATGTTCTTCCTCCGAATTTAAATGGAGATATTTATTTATTCTTTTTGGAAAATACTCTTAGTGATATTTTAGATGATCTGTCACTGGATGTAAGAAGAAAAATGTGGTTTATGCAGGATGGAGCGCCACCTCATTTTTCATTAGCTGTTATAAATCATCTTAATGACGTATTTCCTCAACGATGGATTGGCAGAGGCAGTGATTTTCAATGGCCACCAAGAAGTCCTGAGTACAACCCGCTAGATTTTTATTTTTGGGGACATATGAAGTCCTTAGTTTATGCCAAAGAAATTAATACACGAGACGAACTTTGGAGATACATTCAAAATGCAGCTAATCTTATAAGGGGACAGAATAAAATTTTTTTAACGTCCGAAAATCCTTTATAAAAAGAATTAGAAAAGGCATAGAAATCGGAGGAGGCCATGTAGAACATTTAGTTTGAGTTTTTGTAAGTTCTTTTTAGTTAAAGTGTGGTTAGTTTGGATTTATCGTCAAAACGGAAACCTTACGTTAGTTGCAACTTTGTTTATTAGTTTGGTATTTGATAGTGGAATTGTAAATAAAATACTATTTCTTGTCTAAGATTATGCCTCTGTGCCAATTTTGATATCAATTTATAAATATACAGGGAAACTATTAGCAAAAAACGAAAAACAAAAATTAACTTTAACACTGTAACGATCCGCGCAGATGGATCAAGCGACGTCGCCCTACCACTCAATCCCACCTAACCGAAGACCGGTAGAGATGGTACGACTGGTGGGAGCGGTGGGGCTCTCCGGCTTAAAAGCGACGAACCGACACAAATCAAGGAGAGTTATCTGGGGAGCTGACCTGGAACCAACTCTGCTAGAAGCTCGGGTGTTGACCGACCTTCTGCCTTCCCGCGACCGAGAGTGCTGATCTCGGTTGTGCCCTTTACCCCGTCGAAGGTGTTGACTTCGACGACGTCCCCGTTTCCCGCGACCAAGAGTGTTGATCTTGGTGGCAACCTCTCGCCGTCGAAGGTGTTGACTTCGACGCCGTCCCCGTTTCCCGCGACCAAGAGTGTTGATCTTGGTGGCAACCTCTCGTCGTCGAAGGTGTTGACTTCGGCGACTTCCCCGTGGCCGGATCCTGAAAACACTCGCCGAGCGAAGTGCTGATTCGCAAGGCGTTGTTAAGGACCGACCGCTAACCCGTCGATCGGGGGAGTTGACCTCGAACGAGTTCCATTCAATTTCATTTTTATTTTACCGAAGTGTTTATTTTTGGGATTTACGTTTCTTATTTTTGTTTATTTGTTTATACAGGGCCAGGCGACCGAAGCGAGCGCTCCTGGGTAGGATCGCAACCGGGCGACGGACGTCGATCGGACGTAGAAGTTCATATTTTATTTTTTTTCTTTGTATATACATTTTATAGGAATAAACATTTTTATTTTTTTTAATTACGTGGTTATTATTTCCTTGAATCTGGTAGCACGCAAAACACAAGGTTACAAATTGGCGCCCGAGTAAAAATAACCCTATCATGCCGGAGAACGATCGTGCTACCAACACCGATTCAGGAAATAAGACGGGTATCTCCTGGATATACAATTTATCCAAAGAAGAACTGCAACAAGAACTCCAGAGTTGCGGTATCAGCGACCAAGGGACAGTCGACGAGTTAAGACACCGGCTAAAGACTTTTATCAAAAACAGCGCCCCAAAGACCGGGGCCATACCAAAAAAGTACCCGCCGGCACCCAGAGAAATGGAGCTCAACGAGGGGACTACATTAAGACAATCGACGGAGTCATTGGGTGTCGCCCATCAGTTTCAGGCAGACATCCTCAACCAGGTCAGGAAATGGAACACCCACTTCAACGACAAACATAATGACGCTGTCTCATTCATGGAACGGATCACCGAATTGAGCTCCGCATACGAAATCTCAACCGACAACTTGCTGAAGGCACTTCCAGAAATGCTCGGCGATACGGCTCTACTGTGGTACAGAAACAACCACAATAAATGGCACAATTGGAACGAATTTGCAGAAAGTTTTAAGAAAAGATTCTTCCCCAGACAGTACATCCTACAATTGGAAGAGCAAATTCGAAACAGAAAACAGAAAATCAACGAATCCGCCAGCGCGTACATCACCGATATACAGACGTTGATCCGGCGAGAAGGAACAATGTTGGAACAACAGGAATTAGAAAGAATATACCGAAATATGCGGGCTGAATATAAAATGTACGTGCGCCGTCAAGACTTCAACACATTAGCAGAGTTACAAGATTTAGCCCAAGAATTCGAGATAATAGAAGACGAAAAGCGCCAGTCAACCACCAACACACTAAGAACCAACTACAGCATGCCGTTCGACTCCAGAAACACATGCTTCAGACGCAAAACTCCTGGACACTTCCGGAAAGACTGCAGAAACCCCGTCAAGAAGTTTTGCTCCAGGTGTGGAAAAGACGGAGTTTGGAGCACAGACTGTTGCGTAAAACAGGGAAACGCCAGACCGGCTGGGGCCAGGAGGGGTCTCCCCAGCCAGTAACCGTAACCCCGTACCAGAACCTAGCAAACTCCGCGGACAAAACATTCGAAGATAACCGAATTTTTCTCACGCTGAAAATAGGACAATTACAATTCCGAGCGTTAATAGACACCGGAACTAACGCGAGCTACGTTGGGACAAAAATAGCAGACATCTTCGAAAAATCACTGCAACCCCATTCCGGCGCAATTCGAGTTGCAAATGGTTTCATCGTCGAAATCTTTCATAAATTCACAACCGACTGCGAAATCGGAAATTCACGCCATACAGACACATTTATAGTAATGCCAGGCTTATCAGAAGATGTAATCCTAGGAGTAAATTTCTTAAGAAGAAATAACATAACATTACAATTTGGAATAACATCGACCATCCTAGACGATTGTATTATAGCATCACCTACATTCGAAGAGAACGACTTAAATAAATTCCTGCAGACAGAACTAGAAAAATTCAATTACGTAAAAGGCCCTACACACCTAATAGAACACGAAATAAAGTTAAAGAAACCCTGCAACCCGGTGAAACAACCGTATAGACGTCACAACCCCGTTATGTTGGACATCATTAACGAAGAAGTCGACAAAATGCTAGAAGAAGGAACCATCGAACCGTCAAAAAGCGGCTGGAGTTCACCGATCGTCCTGGTAAAGAAAAAAGACGGTACTTACAGGTTCTGCATCGATTTCAGGAAAGTTAATGATCTGACCGAAAAAGACGCATATCCGTTGCCCAGGATGTCCGAAATCTTGGACAGATTAAAAGAAGCAAACTACATTTCAACGCTGGATCTAAAACAAGGTTATCTTCAAGTCCCTTTGAAAGAATCCAGTAGAAATATAACAGCTTTTAGCGTTCTAGGGAAAGGACATCACCACTTTAAAACAACGCCGTTCGGCCTACACTCAGCAGGTGCAACTTTCCAGAGACTACTAGATAAAGTAATTCCCCCCGAACTAGACTTCGCGTTCGCCTATTTAGACGACATTGTGGTGATATCAAAAACAAGGAACGAACATTTTCGTCACCTCCGAGATGTCTTTAGACGCCTTAGAAACGCCAACCTCCTCCTAAACATCGAAAAATGCAATTTCTGTCAACCTGAACTCAAATACTTAGGACATGTAGTAGGTAAAGAAGGCATCATAACAGATCCAGACAAAACGAGTGCAATAACAGAGCTCCCAGCACCCAAAACCGTACGCCAGCTTCGCCGCTTCCTTGGAATAACGTCTTGGTATAGACGATTCATCGAAAATTACTCCACCATCGCAGCTCCACTGAATACACTCCTGAAAAAACGAATAAGATGGAAATGGACCGAAAAGCAGGAAAATGCATTTAGACACCTGAAAGAAGCACTCACGTCAGCACCAGTATTATCCTGTTCTGATTTCTCACAGCCATTCTACCTGCAAACCGATGCATCAAACTGCGGACTAGGAGTAGCACTAACTCAGAAACACGACGGAAAAGACAGAGTGATCGCTTACGCAAGCAGAAGCCTATCACCGGCGGAGGTCAAATATTCGACAACAGAAAAGGAATGCCTATCAATCGTATACGGAATCCAACAGATGAGACCGTATTTGGAAGGTTACAGTTTCAAAGTAATTACAGACCATCAATCGCTAAAATGGTTGCGAAATATCAAGAACCCATCCGGAAGGCTAGCAAGATGGAGTTTAGAACTACAACAATACGACTTTGAAATAATATATAGAAAAGGCGTCCTAAATAAGGTAGCAGACACATTATCCCGTCAACCACAGGAATACACCGGACACGAAGAGGAATTGTTAGCTGCGGTAGAAGGTACCTGTGGATGGTACGACAAGCTCTTCTCAGAAGTCTCTCGAAACCCCGATAAATTTCCAGACTTCCAGATAACGGACGGAAAACTCTTCAAACATATTTGGAGCAGCCGTAATCTAGCAGACCCGGAGTTCAATAATCCGTGGAAGCGATGTGTCCCTGAACCAATGCGTAGTCAGGTGCTTCAAGACAATCACGACTCCCATACATCCGGTCACCTAGGCATCGCTAAAACAATATGCCGGATAGCCCAAAGATACTACTGGCCAAAGATGTTCAAACAAATCGCCGATTACGTCCGGAATTGCGACAAATGTCTTCAGTTTAAGCCTTCCCAACTTCAGCCAGCTGGAAAGATGCAACCCCCCACTATAGAAAGACCTTGGCATCTCAATAGATTTAATGGGACCTTTTTCAAGATCTACAGCGGGAAACATCTACCTGGTTGTTGTGCAAGACCGATTCACGAAATGGGTAATCGCTAATCCGATAAAGAAATCCATCGTAACCCCGATCATCGAAACTCTACGCTCGAAAGTATTTCTACAATTTGGCATCCCGAAGAAGATAATGTCAGACAATGGCACGCAATTTACGAGCACCACTTTCAAAAAGTTCCTGGAATCGTACAACGTCGAACATTTCCTAACCCCGCCTTACACACCACAATGCAACCCAGTGGAACGTGCGAATAAAGTCCTGAAATCGATGATAGCTACGTACGTTGAAAACGACCACAGAAGGTGGGACGTATACATCCCGGAGTTCTGTTACGCCATCAACTCAGCCAAACACGATTCGACAGGATTTTCACCGGCTTTACTGAATTTCGGACGCGAACTAGTCAGCGAGGACGTCCCGCAGGTCGCTTCCACAAACAGTTTCATAAACCAACATTATCAGCTAGACCAATAGTAGCATCAATAGGAACACCAATTGAACCCCTTACACTTTGGTTAACTGAAATACTAACAAAATCATATGACTACAGCAATGAGTATTACATTAGAGATTCTTTTGAAATAAATAAAAAATTTAATAATATTGTATTACCACCAAATTATGTTCTTTTAAGTTTGGATGTAGTGTCACTTTTTAGTAATGTTTATCTAAATTTATGTTTAACAGCACTTAATAAGAAATGGAATGATATAAATAAAAATTGCAGACTGAGTAAAGAGACATTTCTAGAACTAATAACATTTATTTTCAATAGTACATATTTTTCCTATAATAATAAAATGTATGAACAAACTTTTGGAACACCAATGGGATCTTCAATATCTCCTATTTTAGCAGACTATGTAATGGATTACATCTTGGACTTAGTTATATCTGTTTTACCATTTAAATTATTCTTCATTAAAAAATATGTAGATGATATAATTTTATCTCTTCCATATGATGAAATAAATAATATACTTTTTTATTTCAACAGTTTTGATCCACATGTACAATTTACTATAGAAAAAGAAGATATAGAACAATCCTTACCTTTTCTTGATACTAAATTTATAAGAAACAATAACAATAATATCTCAATTGATTGGTATAGAAAACCGATAAGCTCTGGTAGATATATTAATTATCATTCATACCATCCACGTAAAACTAAATTAAATTTGATCAAACAAATGAAGAATAGGGTGTTAAATATTTCAGATCCAATTTTTCACCAAAAAAATTTAAAAATTCTTTATAAACTATTTCTTGAGAACTCTTATCCACCATATCTTTTGAAACAAATTTTATATAATACATCTGACAATACAAATGCCATAATTCATAACATGACAAGGAACACAGAATATCATGACATCAGTTCTAGAAATACCATTCCAATTTATGTATCTCTACCATATATCAAAACAGTCACACTTAAACTTTCCGGAATTTTAAAACAACATAATATAAAAATTGCAAATAAACAACATCTTACAATCCATTCGCTTTTTAGTAAAATTAAAGATAAAACACCTAATAATAAATGACCTAACATAGTTTATGAAATTCCTTGTAAAAATTGTGATAAGAAATACATTGGACAGTCAAAAAGGTCTCTTGCTAATAGAATAACATCCCATAAAAGTGACAGTAAACTTCATCCAGAGAAATGTGCACTTGCTGAACACGTATTCTCTGAAGGCCATATAATGAATTATGAACAGGCCAAAATTTTAACTACAGAAATGAATTATAAAAAGCGGATCTTTTTAGAAACGGCTTATATAGCTCAGGAAGATCGATGTATTAATAAAAAAACTGATCTAAACAATTTAAGCATAATATATGCATATCTTTTGGATTTTGAGAAACAAAATTTAAAAAATTAAAAAAAACGAATTACTATGTAGAATTTTAAAACAACTGAATTTATATATTAAACAAATATATCAAAATTTTTAAATCATATTGTTTTTTGAGTTTTTTTAGTAAACATGTCAAATTTATTACAATTTTTTACACCGTTTTACCTATAATCTCACTTAGATATGTAAGTATTATTTATTTTATTACCTGCTATATAATTTCTTAATACACAATTTTTAGACCTTGAAAATGAACCCATAGAGGTTCGAAAGCTCGGTAAATAAATTCTAAAACGAGTACACATTGGTTTCATTGCCACATCCCCAAAACATTCCCATTATACAAATAGTTGGCAAATATTTCTATTTAAATTATATATTGTAATGTTTTAAAATAATAATAAATATAACTTACCCAAAATATAACTTGAATTGAAATAAACTATTCAACAGGGATGTTATTTTCAAATCTTTTCATCAAATGATAAATACACCAAAAATTTCTTTATTTAAGCCAATCCAGTAAATCTTAATTCACACAAGAACACAAAAATATCTTGACAAAATGAGTTCAAAAGAATGAGCACTAACACCAGTAGTCGATCCAAGAATCAAGTCCAAGGTCTTTATGTTGCTTAAAACTAAAAATAAAAAGTAAATAAGTATTAGAATATGCTGATAATGAATCATACGAATACAATATTAGTAGGATTAAAGTAGTATTAAAATATTAAAGATTATTAGTAGATTAAAATCCAAATAATTTATAATCAATGTTAAGAATAATAAGTTCAATAATTTTTTTATAAGTAGCTATAAAATAAGAATAAGTAGGTTTAGGTTATTTAAATTTATCATATAAAATAGAGATTAGTCAACTGTAATCAGTTAGTAAAATAAGGTACAAAAATTTAAACTACAACAAGTTAATTTTAGATGTTAGAACAAAGTAAATAAATCATAGACAATGATTATAATTTGATAAATAAATTTTACTTACCCCAAACAATATTTTCAAATTTAATTAAGCATCAAGTGATGAGTCCTGTAGTTTGATGTATCGGATGACAGTACAAGTCCAGTGCTTCCTATTTTCTGGTACATATCAGTTTTTGATAAAATAATACTTAAATCAGAATCTAAAAAAAAATAAAGATATTGAAATGTATTACATGTAAAAACAAAATTGTAAGAAAGTGATGTGTTTGTTTACAAGCTAAGACTGTTTAATTAAAGCTTAGCCAAGGACATTATGAATGATAAATTCAATGAAAAACACTGTAAATAGTGAAGTGATAATAAAAACTGCGGATCATAAACTTAAAAGATGTGCTTGTAGTGGAAAGACATTTAAACTTAATATTAGATGATTAATTGATATTACTATTTGTTATAATTGTATTTTGTTGTAAGGTAATTAATTTTAAGTCGTTCTTTGATGATTTTGGATATTATTAACTCTTTTATTTGATAAATTTTGTATGTGAATCGCTATGACGTAGTAAATTTTAAAAGCAAATAAAAGCTAATATAAGCGGTGTCATTGAAAATGAAAGTTATCTGATCATATTTGAATATGTAAAATTTCATTTTTTGTTAAAATTATTGGCCAAAAAGAGATATTAGCTCACAATTGTTAAATTTTATATTAATAATTGTCAAAATGGCTGACATTGTTTACTCCACAAAGCCAGCTGTTTTAATAAAGAAAAGTTGATTTTAAAATTCTAAAAATGTTAATTTATAATGAAATAAATTATACAGATTTAATTTGTAATAATTTTAAGGTCAGAAAATGTATAATTAAAAAGTCAATTTTTCAAAATTTTGATGTAAGAGAGGTTATAAAAAAACAAAACACGCTCGAAAAGGCAGCCATTATGAAATTTTGACCGAGGGTATATAAGCCCTTGGAATAGAAAATTCGGGAGCATTCTAAATTGATAAAAAGGCCACTCCACGTCAGTATATTTTAAAAAATTACCATAAATCAATGGCCGACTGTTGTTAAAAATAAAGATGGCGGCATAATAACCCTATGTACAAGTTAAGACAAATTTATAAGCTAATAATAATTGGAAATGGGATTTTTATAATAATAAAACTATATACATGAAATAAAATAAAATTTTTTCTACTAACCTTGTAATCTAAAACATTGGACATCTGGAGAAGCAATAAAATTTTCTAATAATTTTATAACATGGTGAGAACGAGATAATTATCCACAAGAAGTACTCGAAATCCAAGCATCCACTCGTTAATGGTTCCACGTGTTTAGAATATCCTGTGTAAGAAGCCGTGAATGGAGTAATTCAGCACTATACACAAGCGACAAGTGAAATACGGTATGTTTTTTTTTATATCACTTATTAAATTCACTTTCAAAATACATATAAAGCTTGTAAAATAGATTTCAATATCTTTTAACCACCATTTTGATATAATTTTGATTTAAAATAAACAAACTGCTTACACATCTTGTTAAAACTGATGCACACGCTATTTCTTACCTCTCAGTTTGCCCTTTGAAATAACAGTTAAGTATCACGTGTTTCTTTGTGCGTGGGTAAATGCGCACAAGAAAAACCATAGTCGCATCATTTAGTAGGATTAAGGTATGTTAAAATTTTGATAAAATAAGTAAAATAAATAGTTTCATCGTTGGATTTTATTTTTTTTTGAACCGACTTCTGTTGATAAGAGTCTTTTATATTTTGGAAATTGATTTAAGTTGATCAAATTTAAAACTATAATAATTTCATATTTAGAGTTTGAGAAAATATTTTTTATATAATGGTAACAAAATAAAGAGATTTGAGGTGTTATGAGATTAATAAATACTGAATAAAATTGAAAAACAAATAAATATAAATTATAGCCCCACAAAACTTTTAAAATAAAAGTTTAAAACATAAAAACAATAATTTGATAACAACATCAATATAAACTATAATTTATACAAACATTAAATTTTTTATTAATTGTAATTTATTACAAAAATGGCGCCCAACGTGGGGCTCTAATAAAAAAACTATTGGCTATTATAAAAAACTATTGGCTATATTAATAAACTATTGGTTATGATAAATTAATTAGCTCTAGTTAAAAATTGATTGGTTAAAGTGATTAATTGACTATTAAAACTATTTAGAATAAAATTTTATATTTGATATTTGATAAAACATAACAAAACTATTTAAAATGGATAAAATGACACTGAGAGATGGTAAACAAGTGGGAGAGAAGTCGGGAGAAGAAGTAGGAACCCAGGTAGATGAAGAAAGAAGCCAAGGATCTGGAGATCATGGAACACGAGAAGACAGAAGGGAAGAAGTACAGGAAGAACCAGAACAGCTAGAAATCCCAGAAAAAAGAAGAGTAGAGAAGGAGGAGGAACAAGATAAGATAATGAGAATGTTAATAGAAATGAATAAAAATTTGGAAAAGAAACTGGATGAAAATAAGAAAGAAAATAATAAAAATAATGAAGAGTTAAGAAGAGATATAAGCAAAAAACTAGATAAGAAATTTCAAGAAAATAAAGAAGATTTAAATCAAACATTTAATAAGAAATTTGAGGAGATAAAGGAAGAAATGGGGGAACAAAATAAAAAATTACAAGAGGAATTAAGGAGTACAAAGCAAGAAATTAAAGAAGAAATGAAAAAGATGTATGAGAGGAAATATAATGAAAATGAGGAAGAGGTGGATAAAATGGATTGTAATTTAAATAGAAACAATGAGAAAGATTTAAAAGAAGAGATTATAGAAAATATTGGAAAAGAAAGAGAGAATTTGAAGATACAAATAGTAAGCCAAAAGGAAAATATGGAGAAGTTGAATGAAGAAGAAAAAGTATTTGAAAAGGAGGAAAATGCAGAAGAAAATAATAAAATTTTAGAAGAAACTGACCAAGAGAGAGACAAAAATGTTGAAATTGAGAAAATTCATATCAATAAATTCATGGAAAGTGATATCAAATATGACCTGGATGAAAACAAAAATAAGATTAAGTCAAGTATAATTATAGATGTGGAAGAAAACGAGAAGATTAAAAATTTATTTAAACAATGGATTGGAAGAAAACTTATCGAAACAAAGAAAGGAGATGAAGAAATGAATATGAACACTGATGTTGGAAAATTTAAAGGAATGAGAAAACAAAACGATGCTAAAAAGCTACACATGATAATGAAAAATGCAAAAGCTATAAAGAGACTTATAGAAAGAAATTGGAAGAAGCTGAAAAAGAAAATGAATAATTTATTGAGCAGGGAGAAGGTAATAGCAAGGTGTAAATAATATTGCTAATTATATTTGTAGGTATTAGGTAATTTTTTAGTTGTTATGAATTTTAAAATGTTGTGTATTATATTAAATTTAAAACACTACCCCAATCAATTATATTAACTTAAATGAAACTTAGATCAATTATATTATAATGAGTTATTACATATTCAAGATTAAATTATGACAAACCGTTACAAATTTTAACTAATATAAGAAACAAAACATCATTAATAGATTCAAAATCAATTTCAAAACTAAATAATATTAAAGAATAATGAAATAAAATTCAAATATAATAGTAACTGGTATTAAAAACAAAAGTTATGTGAAATAAATAAATAAATATGATATTAAAATAAATCTATATTGAAATCATAATAAATTGTAAACTACTAGTTGTGTTTAATTTGGATAATGATATGATAATATTAAATGATACATAGGAACAATTAGAAACTATAATTAATTATAAAGAAGAGAAGAAGGTATAACTAAATGGTATATAGATGTCAATGGATATGATAGAAGAAGTAGAAGATAGTAAGAAGGATATTATTTATATTAGAAATAATTATGAAGATGATTAAGAAGAAGTTATGGATATGAAGTATAAAGAAGAAAGTTATGATTATGAAGTAGATAGAAGAAGAAGATGTATTTGAAAATGATAATTTGATTGTGATGGAATATATTACAATATTGTAGGAGATTTGTTGATGAAGTATAGTGTTTGATGTTTAAGGAGCCAAAAGAAGCTACCGAACATGAATATAATATGGAGATGAGAAATGTTGAGGAGTTTAAGGTGAAAATATATCCTGTACCATTAAAGTTAAAAGAAAAGAGTGAAGAGAGAATCAGAAATCTTATAGATTGAAGGAATAATTCGAAGAAGTAACAAATCATATATCAATTCACTAGTAGTTGTACAAAATTAGAGTAAAATAGTAATTTAATTATAAAAATTTCATATTAAGTTAAAAAGAAATGCAGACAGGTATATAAAAAGGAGATACAAAAATTTAAAGAAACCAACGGTATTCAAAGAAGGGGATTGGGTAATTGAAAGGTCACTACAGGTAGCTAATAAAAGAAATAATGAGTGTGCAAAATTAAAATTACCGTTTATAGGACCGTTTATAATCGAAAAAGCTTTCGAAAACAGTTATATTTTAAGAAATCCACATAACAATTTACTAAGGGGAAAGGTAAACGTTAAAAACTTATACGCATACCATCAATGATACAACATTTTAAAAATCTAGCTAAATTTAGAATATAAGATAGTTTAAGATGTAGATACTAGAATAAGTAAATATTATATTGTATTTTAGTGGTTATATACAACTCTATGAATTAGAATTTATGTTAAATATTAATGAAGATTGTTTATAAGATACAATTAAGGTATATGTTTAAATTAAAAGATAACAAAGTAGAATTTGAAGAGTAATAGATTTAGAGGAAATAAAATGGAATTAAATTTTAAAAATTATTACAGAGTAATAATTTGTTAAAATTAAATTGGGGGAAATTTGTAATGTTTTAAAATAATAATAAATATAACTTACCCAAAATATAACTTGAATTGAAATAAACTATTCAACAGGGATGTTATTTTCAAATCTTCTCATCAAATGATAAATACACCAAAAATTTCTTTATTTAAGCCAATCCAGTAAATCTTAATTCACACAAGAACACAAAAATATCTTGACAAAATGAGTTCAAAAGAATGAGCACTAACACCAGTAGTCGATCCAAGAATCAAGTCCAAGGTCTTTATGTTGCTTAAAACTAAAAATAAAAAGTAAATAAGTATTAGAATATGCTGATAATGAATCATACGAATACAATATTAGTAGGATTAAAGTAGTATTAAAATATTAAAGATTATTAGTAGATTAAAATCCAAATAATTTATAATCAATGTTAAGAATAATAAGTTCAATAATTTTTTTATAAGTAGCTATAAAATAAGAATAAGTAGGTTTAGGTTATTTAAATTTATCATATAAAATAGAGATTAGTCAACTGTAATCAGTTAGTAAAATAAGGTACAAAAATTTAAACTACAACAAGTTAATTTTAGATGTTAGAACAAAGTAAATAAATCATAGACAATGATTATAATTTGATAAATAAATTTTACTTACCCCAAACAATATTTTCAAATTTAATTAAGCATCAAGTGATGAGTCCTGTAGTTTGATGTATCGGATGACAGTACAAGTCCAGTGCTTCCTATTTTCTGGTACATATCAGTTTTTGATAAAATAATACTTAAATCAGAATCTAAAAAAAAATAAAGATATTGAAATGTATTACATGTAAAAACAAAATTGTAAGAAAGTGATGTGTTTGTTTACAAGCTAAGACTGTTTAATTAAAGCTTAGCCAAGGACATTATGAATGATAAATTCAATGAAAAACACTGTAAATAGTGAAGTGATAATAAAAACTGCGGATCATAAACTTAAAAGATGTGCTTGTAGTGGAAAGACATTTAAACTTAATATTAGATGATTAATTGATATTACTATTTGTTATAATTGTATTTTGTTGTAAAGTAATTAATTTTAAGTCGTTCTTTGATGATTTTGGATATTATTAACTCTTTTATTTGATAAATTTTGTATGTGAATCGCTATGACGTAGTAAATTTTAAAAGCAAATAAAAGCTAATATAAGCGGTGTCATTGAAAATGAAAGTTATCTGATCATATTTGAATATGTAAAATTTCATTTTTTGTTAAAATTATTGGCCAAAAAGAGATATTAGCTCACAATTGTTAAATTTTATATTAATAATTGTCAAAATGGCTGACATTGTTTACTCCACAAAGCCAGCTGTTTTAATAAAGAAAAGTTGATTTTAAAATTCTAAAAATGTTAATTTATAATGAAATAAATTATACAGATTTAATTTGTAATAATTTTAAGGTCAGAAAATGTATAATTAAAAAGTCAATTTTTCAAAATTTTGATGTAAGAGAGGTTATAAAAAATCAAAACACGCTCGAAAAGGCAGCCATTATGAAATTTTGACCGAGGGTATATAAGCCCTTGGAATAGAAAATTCGGGAGCATTCTAAATTGATAAAAAGGCCACTCCACGTCAGTATATTTTAAAAAATTACCATAAATCAATGGCCGACTGTTGTTAAAAATAAAGATGGCGGCATAATAACCCTATGTACAAGTTAAGACAAATTTATAAGCTAATAATAATTGGAAATGGGATTTTTATAATAATAAAACTATATACATGAAATAAAATAAAATTTTTTCTACTAACCTTGTAATCTAAAACATTGGACATCTGGAGAAGCAATAAAATTTTCTAATAATTTTATAACATGGTGAGAACGAGATAATTATCCACAAGAAGTACTCGAAATCCAAGCATCCACTCGTTAATGGTTCCACGTGTTTAGAATATCCTGTGTAAGAAGCCGTGAATGGAGTAATTCAGCACTATACACAAGCGACAAGTGAAATACGGTATGTTTTTTTTATATCACTTATTAAATTCACTTTCAAAATACATATAAAGCTTGTAAAATAGATTTCAATATCTTTTAACCACCATTTTGATATAATTTTGATTTAAAATAAACAAACTGCTTACACATCTTGTTAAAACTGATGCACACGCTATTTCTTACCTCTCAGTTTGCCCTTTGAAATAACAGTTAAGTATCACGTGTTTCTTTGTGCGTGGGTAAATGCGCACAAGAAAAACCATAGTCGCATCATTTAGTAGGATTAAGGTATGTTAAAATTTTGATAAAATAAGTAAAATAAATAGTTTCATCGTTGGATTTTATTTTTTTTTTGAACCGACTTCTGTTGATAAGAGTCTTTTATATTTTGGAAATTGATTTAAGTTGATCAAATTTAAAACTATAATAATTTCATATTTAGAGTTTGAGAAAATATTTTTTATATAATGGTAACAAAATAAAGAGATTTGAGGTGTTATGAGATTAATAAATACTGAATAAAATTGAAAAACAAATAAATATAAATTATAGCCCCACAAAACTTTTAAAATAAAAGTTTAAAACATAAAAACAATAATTTGATAACAACATCAATATAAACTATAATTTATACAAACATTAAATTTTTTATTAATTATAATTTATTACAATATATATATATATATGTAAAAGTAGTTTATTTGCTGAATAATTAGGTATTAAACCAGAAATATTGGGGAGTACAGCAATTAGAAAAAGTAAACTCTTTATACTTTTTACCGAGCTTTCGGAAAATTTATTTCCATTATCTAGGTATGTATATGAGAATATTAAATTTTGATGTTATAATGGTAAATATGTAAAAACTTAAAACTATTATTTGTAAAGAAAATTTTTTTTTACAACAAAAATTGTCAGAATGACACTTATGAAATTGTTTAGGCATTCGTTATTTTTTAATTAAGTACTAGCTATTTACTTATTTCTATCAAATTAAAATAAAAGAAGATATTTTTAGGTTAATTTTGAATTTCATAGTGTCACTTTTTACAATGTTAAAATAATATGTCAATATAATTGTCAAAGTCAGAAAGTAATCAAAATAAAATCTCAAAATAATTTTTTTGAGATTTTATTTTGATTACTTTCTGACTTTGACAATTATATTGACATATTATTTTAACATTGTAAAAAGTGACACTATGAAATTCAAAATTAACCTAAAAATATCTTCTTTTATTTTAATTTGATAGAAATAAGTAAATAGCTAGTACTTAATTAAAAAATAACGAATGCCTAAACAATTTCATAAGTGTCATTCTGACAATTTTTGTTGTAAAAAAATTTTCTTTACAAATAATAGTTTTAAGTTTTTACATATTTACCATTATAACATCAAAATTTAATATTCTCATATACATACCTAGATAATGGAAATAAATTTTCCGAAAGCTCGGTAAAAAGTATAAAGAGTTTACTTTTTCTAATTGCTGTACTCCCCAATATTTCTGGTTTAATATATATATATATATATATATATATAAAAGCAATTGAAGGGTAGTCGGCTCACTAGTTGAAAACCAAAATGTTAAACAGTTATGAGGAATGCGCCGTGTTAGGATTAGAGTAAAAGTCTTGTTACTTAATTTTGAGAGCTTTCGAAATATTTTATTTCTTCTTCAGTCAAACTATGAAAAAACATATTATTGAAATTTATGGCTAACAATTTATAAAATTATATTCTTACATAATAAATGACGTTAATCCTTAATAAAATTCACAAAAGGAACCATTGCATGAGAAAAAACAATATTTTACTAATAAAAAAGAACGTGTTAGTATTTAAAATTTTTAAAATATATTTAAAACGAAATGAAACGTTAAAATCAAAACTAGTTTTTTTTGAAAAAATCCAGTTCCCCTCCTCGTACAGAGTTGGTCTTTTATTTGAGAAATATTTAGCTACTGTATAATGACCTTCAACAATATTAATCACCTGAAAGTATGCAACCAAACTTTCCGAAATCCAAAAGAGACACGATGGAATTAAAAGAAAATTACAAGTGTAAAAAAGCAACTGTACTACATGATTAAGGTCTCAACGAAGATGCACTAGGTTAATACTCTCACTATTATACTCTTGTACACAATCATTAGCAACCTTTGACCATGCTTTTTTTTTATCAAGCTCATTTATTCTACATCGGATTCGATTTACCAGGGTTTGGTTCAACCTCTCATTTAGTCCATTGGAAAAAGGACAATTAACAGCTGTAAAAATTAATTCAATATTTTTTTCCCGTAAAAAATTCTTGAAATCCGTAGAGTTTATTCCACTGTATTGGTCTGTTAATAATGTTTTAATTTTATGATCTTTAATAACTTTTGAAAGTAATTTTATAAATTCATCTGCAGTCTGAAATTTTGAAGTTGATATAAATGCAAATCTTGTAAAATGATCCACTAATAAATGTAAGTAGCGTTTACTGGAATTATTACCACCAAAACCACCAATGGTATCCAAAGAAACAATCTCAAATGGTTTTGTAGCAGGCCCGAGTTGTGAAAGAAATCCTAAAGTTTTTCCTTGTCTTGATTTATTTTTTATACAAATTTCACATCTTCCACAAATTTCACGAATTGATGAATCCATTTTAGGGAAAAATAAAATGGTCTAATATGATTTCCTAAATGTTTCGAACCAATATGACCATAATTGTGATGAACTTTATCTATAAGTTTCCTTCCACATTGTTCTGATAAAATAATTCTATTTCTTTTGAATAAAATTCCTTCTCGTTGGGTAATATTTTTGATATTTTTTTCAATATTTTTTGATCATGAAGTATTTCGCTCATTTCAAGTAAATTTACCACTTTAAGACAATCATCTGTATTCTCAAAATATTCTAAAACAGGGTTTCGGGATAAACAATCTGCTTCTTTGTTTTGATTTCCAGGATTATATCTAATTTCGAAGTTATATTGCGACAAATAGAATACCAAATCACCTAAACTCTCATCAGTTCTTGATTTTATCTTCAAATTTTCCAATGGTTTGTGATCGGAGAGAACTATAAATTTATTTCCAATAAGCCAATACTGCCAATACAAAATAGCTTCTTTAATTGCTAGACATTCTAAATAAATTGCTTTTTTCTTCTTTTGAGTAGGATTTAGTTTTTTTGAAAAGTACGCAACAGGTAAAGTTTCTCCATTCTTTTGAGGTTGTTTTAAAATGGCTCCTATTCCTTCAATACTGGCATCTGTTTGAATAATTATTGGTGATTGAGGATCAAAAATTGCAAGGATAGGAGAGTTTGATAAGTAATTTTTTATCATATTAAACGATTTTTCACATTCTTCACTCCAATAAAAATCAATATTTTTTCGTAGCAAATTATAAAAAGGTTCTAATATTTTTGCTTGATTTGGAATATATTTATAATAGAAATTTACTTTACCTAAGAACTGTCGAATATTTATTTTATATCTTGGTCTTGGAAAATCTCTGATAGCTTTTACATTATCATTAATTGGTTTAATGGTATTATTTTCAATTATATGACCAAGATATTTTATAGAGTTCTTTGCAAAATTGCATTTAACAAATTTCAACCGAAATCCTTCTTCTTTTATAGCCTCAAGTAGTAGATCCAAATGTTTTAAATGTTCATCAAAACTTTTAGAGAATATTAATATGTCATCTATATAAACACTACAAAAATCCATTAGTGAATGTTTTCTTAGAATATTTGACAGGATCCTCTGGAAAATTGCAGGAGATGTTTTTAAACCAAATGGTAAGCATTTCCACTGCCAATGGCCATCTTGTGTTACGAAAGCTGTTTTATAACGATCTTTTACCCTTATTGGAATAGACCAGAAAGCAGAATTAATATCTAAAGCTGAAAACCATGTACAACCTCTCGTTTTTCGTAGAAGTTCATCTATTAGAGGGAAAGGTTGAGATTCTGGAACAACTAGTTTATTGAGAGATCGAAAATCGATACATAAACGTGATCTTTTATTGTCTTCTCTTTTAAAAGCTAAAGTGACTGGAGCTGCAAAGGGCGATGTAGAATTTTCAATCAAGTCAGCATTTAATAATCCCGAAATTTGTTGATTAATTTCTTTTTGATCAGAAATTGAACATCTATAAGGTTTCTGGGCAGTAAATTTATTATCTAATAATTTTATATGAGCTTCGTGAGACTGAACACGACCAATATCAAATTTGTTTTTAGCAAAAATTGTTTCATATTTCTTGATTAAAGAATCTATTTTTTCTCTTTGATTATTATCCAAGTGATTCATCTTTGCTTCAAAATCATCTGTATTAATAAATTCATTAAAATTTACTTCAATCTCTGGATCTAGTTTGTTTTTAATTTTCTCATCTAAATCCCTTTCTAACATATCTTTCTGAGTAATTTCAAGTTTTTCATCTTGATTTAATCGAAATTTCTTTATACAATCAAGACCTATTATTAGATCATATTTAAAAGTATTCTTATTAATAACAATAACATCTATTACATTTTCAATATTAAAAATTTTCATTCTCAATCGTACAATACCATCAGTAACATCAGTACCACTAGTTGTTCTGAATATGCTTTTATACTCTGTAGTTTCTTTTTTTAATTTCTTTAATATTTTGGAATTTATCATTGTAACATTTGCACCAGAATCATAGATCCCTTGTATTTGTTCTGTATTGTTAATCAGCACATTCAGTCGAATCAGTGGTATAATTCCTAGTTTTTTGAATCGGGTAATTCAGAATTTAAATTATCTTCAAGTTCAGTATTATTAACGGTTTTAATTTTATCTTTATTCCAGCAAGAATCTTGAGGGTGATATCTGTTACGAAATCCTTGTTTTTCACAAATTTGGCAAGGCTTTCTTTCAAGTGCACCATCAGCAAATTTTGATTTTGTTCCTGTTTTTTTCTGACTTTTATTGTCCTCTTTATAAACTTCTCTCCTTTTGAAGGTTTCCGAGTCAAATTTTCGAATTTCATTTATTAGATGCTCAATTGACTGTAATTTTTCTTTATCAAGTTTTTCTTGAATAAAAATGGGAAGGCCAATCACAATAAGATCAATACGAATATTTTCAGCCATTTTGGGATCTCTTGACAGTAGCATTCTTTCTTTTTTTAAAGCATATTCTACTAACGATCCGCTAATATGCTTGAATAAATAGACAAAACGAGCATTGGACCATCCTTTTTCTATAAATGTTGTTTTAAAAGATTCTTTAAATTGATACCAAGGAGTTTGCAAACCATATTTTATTTTGACTGATGTATACCAATCTTTAGCACCATTTTCTAAAAATAATCTCATAATTTCAAACATATTTTCTTCTTTTATTCCAAATCTCTTACATTCACTTTCAAAAGTTTCTAGCCAATATTCAGTATTTTGATTTTTGCCGGTAAATGGTTCCAATATAAAATTTTTTGTGATCGATTTTAAATCTGATTGTGGATTAAAAGAGGTAGTAAGTAACTTTCCTACAAGTTCAGGTTTATCTATTGGATCTTCTATTAATTCTTCTAAATAATAATCTTCAAATACCATATCAAAATTATCATCCATGTACAATTTTGGAATATATTCATGTAATACTAAAGAAATATTTCAGTATTGACCACGTTTCGTCATTCATTTACAAACTTTTTTATCAATTTGTAAAAACTGAGAGTGATAAGCTTCTAAATCCTGCCTATCGCTAGGAAACACAAATGTAGTTGAGCTCTCACGTAAACGAATCGTTTTTAATTTCCAGATTGTAGTTTTTCCATCACATGCAGCCTCATTTTGAATTTTAAGATTTACTTCTACCATTATTTTTTTCGGTAAGACAAAAATTCTCGATTTATAAGATAATTTTTCTCTTTTATTGACTTACTCGATGTTTGTACTGAAACAAAATTTTTATTTTATAAAATACAATAAAATAACTAAAACTAATTCATAAACTTAACTAACCTGAAACAAAAATCGAGAATTAAAAGTCCTTATTTTTCTATGATAATATAAATCAAAAATTCTTATATTTTGGACAGAAAATGTCTAAATCAAAATTATGTCTAAATATGAAAAAAAATGTCAGAAAATGTCAAAATGTCAAAAAAGATGTAAACAAAGTATTAGCATGGTAGAGAAGCACGTAGATGTGTTACATGCAATAAATGATGCTTAAATTATTTATGTCTGAACGTTTATTGATTGATAGTGGTTCGTTGTTGATAAAGACCATCTCTAAAAAGTTTCTTTTGAAGTGGTTATTTTCACATGTTAGTATTTTGGAATCATCAAAATTAAAACTATGACCTGTGTCTAGGTGGTGAGTAGTTAAAGC
The DNA here is from genome assembly GCA_035357415.1 of Ophraella communa. NCBI lineage: Eukaryota > Metazoa > Arthropoda > Insecta > Coleoptera > Chrysomelidae > Ophraella > Ophraella communa. The sequence goes on along the minus strand of CM068995.1, from coordinate 32,036,757 downwards.
ACAAGACTCCTTTTTTAATTTCATATCACTTTTATGAGAGTATATTCTATTTTTAAGTGGTCTTGAAGTTTGACCAATGTAGACTTGTTCGCAACCCTCATAATTTATTTGATAAACCGTATTGGATTTCCAGTCCTTAGGTACTTTGTCTTTGGGTTTTGAAAAAATGTTATTGACAGTTTTAATGGTTTTATTAGCTATTATTAGACCTTTTTCTTTATTTAAAATCTTAGTTATTTTAGGGGTTATATCTTTAATATATGGTATCCCAACATATATAATTGGTATCTAATAACCAACAACAAATACAAGCTACTTCTAGTGATCTGTACAGTCTCTTCTTTTAACTCTGTCGAAAGCTTGTTTGAAATCTATGAATAATATCATAGTCGGTTTTTGATATTGGTGACTCTCTTCAAGTATTTTCTTGAGCAGAAAAATTTGTTCTGTTGTGCTCCTTCCTTGTCTAAAACCTGCCTGGTATTCCCTAATTATATCCTCCATTTTCGTTTTTAATAGGTTCTTGATATGCGTTGCCAATATTTTATAAGCTACATTTAACAGTGCTATTCCTCTATAGTTTTGACATTTGGTTTTGTCTCCCTTTTTATGTATGGGGCATATAATGGCTTCTGTCTATTCTTTTGGCAGCTGTTCTTCATTCCATATTTTTTTAATTAGCATTTGCATTTTTTCTGTACCCGCTCCCCTCCGTATTTTTACATATCGGCTGTTATTTGGTCACTCCCTTCACTCTTGTTATTTTTCAGACTATTTATAATATTTCTTATTTCTTTTCTATTGGGAGGTTTCTCCTCCTTACTATCTAGGATTGCCTGTCTAGTAGAGTTTGCTCCTTCATTATCTAAGTTTATTTCGGGTTTTCCTTGCTCGTTCAGCAGGTGTTCAAAATATTCCTTACATCTGTTTAAAATTTTTTTGTCATTCATTATAATTTTTCCGTTGCTGTCTCTCATAAATATAGGTTTGATACAATGTCCTCTTTTTTCATTTTTTATCACCTGGTACAGATTTCTTATATCTTTATTTCTGTAGTTTTCTTCAATTTCCCTTAATATTTTGTCATTATATCTTCTTTTCTTTTCTCTTAGTATCTTTTTAGTTCTTTTTCGTTGTTCTGCGTACTTATTTTCTGCTTCTTTTGATCCATCTGTCATCATTCTGAGGCTTAATTTACTTCTCTTATCTAATTCTTTCCTACATTCGCCATCGAACCATGTTTTTTTCCTTTTCTTCATCTTTTCTCTGCTATTTCTAGTTGATTTCAACATAGTTACTTTAATTCTTTCCCATATTTGTTCCAGGTTGCCTTCTTCTTCCTTTGCTTTATCCATCTCTTCGTTAAAAACTTCTCTGTAAATTTTCTTTCATCTTCAGTGGTTAGCCTTTTCGCTCTGTTCATTCTTCGCTTTTCTGTGTTTGAATTCTTCAGTACTGGTATGGCCTGTTTCATTCTCGCTGCAACCATAAAATGGTCCAAATCTATGTCCGGCCCCCTATATGTTCTAATGTTGGTAATGCATTTCTCTTGGTCTTTTTCAATAAGCAAGTGATCAATTTGGTTGGTGGTTTGTCCATCCGGAGATATCCATGTTCCTTTATGAATGTCTTTACGTTGCGAAGTCTATTAATAAGTGACCATTTTTTTTTGTTCTTTCATGCAAGCTATATATACCTATCGTGGGTCTATAGATTTTCTCCCTTCCTATTTTAGCATTCGCATCACCCATCACCACTTTAAGATCATATTTAGGTAAATTTCCATACACTCTGTCTAATTCACCATAGTATTCCTCTTTTATTTATTATTATTATTATTTCCTTTTCCTCTGACGGTGCGTGTATATTCACAAATGAGATCTTTTGAAATGTACCCCTTATTCTTAGGATACATAGTCATTCTGAAATTGCTTCGAACTCAACGACTAGCTCTTTTATTTTTTTATTTATTAGAAAACCAGTAACCAGCATCCTGTTGGTACCCCCACTATTGAAAAAAATATAGTTTCCTATTTAAATCGCCTTTTGGCCCATCTGCTTAGTCTCTTGTAAAGCTATGATATCAAATTTGTATTTCTCTACTTCTTCTATGCTTTAGTTTTCCTTCTTCAAACGACCCCCTAATGTTGTTCCTACTTGTAAATATTTTTCAGTTTCTATACTTTTTTTATTTTTAATGCTGCTGTATTCTCGTTTACTTTTTTCATGCCATGCCGTTACCATCTTTTGACCATATTCAGTTTTGTTTGCTAGTTTTTTGTACTATCTTTTTTTATTTTTTCTAATGTGTCCAATTCTCTGTTCCATTTCCATGTTTCACCATCAATAATTAATTTTTGAAATCCGATCCTAATACCTTTTCCTTTTGTTTTTTCCTCTTTAGCGTAGTTCTGAATCTTCTTTTGTATATCTCTTTCGGCTTTGGTCATATCGTCGTTTATATAGATCTTTTCGTTCATGTTTCTCAGTTTGCTTTTATTTTTCATTATTGTAAATTTTTCCTCTCTGCTATTTGGCTCAATCAAACATGTTTTTTCTCCCAATTTCGTCGCCGCATTCACTGTAATGTCAGCTCATATTTCCTGCTTGATAAAATTCTTCATTATGTTTCTTAATTCTTCTTGGTTATTCTTATTTATTGGGAGCCCCTTTATTCTTTTTTCTCCTTCTATCTTTTCCACTCTTTCTCTCGTCGTAACGAGCTCTTTTTTAAGTTGGTCTATTTCATTCTTAGTTTGTTCATTGTCTCTTTTCAAGTCCTTTATTTCCCTCTTGTATTCCTTATGTTCCTCCTTAATTTCCTTTATTTCCTGGCTTATGGTCTTCATTCCTTCTCCATAATCTTGTAGTTCTTCCTGTATTTGCTTTATATTAGTCGTTAACTCCTTCATCATTTCCATCATTTTTTCTAATAAACTTTGATTTTCTTCCTTTCCTTTTGGCGTTTTTTGTACCCTTTTTGGTTTTCTATATAAATCATCTTGCGTTTCATCCATTACACCAGCTTTTCTTTTGCCCTCATCTGTCGTAAACTCATCAGAAGAATTCATTTTTCGTTTTCAACTTTAATGTACCGCGATAAGAATCCTCGCCCAGGTCGACCCTTCGGAGGCTGAATTCTTTTCAGTACTAATTTGTTTTGGCTTAATATTTAAAATGATACTACAGTTATTTCGGAGCGCTTTTAGGGCACGAGCGTCCACCTTTACAATTTTATCTGTTATTTACTTGTGTTTTTTCTTCTTCACTGTATTCTCACATATATGATATTAATAAAAATGTCTTACAGTTATTTAATATTTATATTTTTCTTTTGCACCTACTCTATCTGCTTAACTACACACACTGACAACTTATCTGCGTTTAAAACACTCGTAAGAGCCCAAAAATTGAGTATTCCTGCGGAGCTGTTTTAAACACGTTTGTTCACTTGTCTAGAGATAGGACCAATTGCCTTTTAAAGTATAATCTTTAAAACACTTCTAATCCTTGAACATTTCTTCCCAAGATGTACAAAATGATAGTAATAACTTAGATCATCGGTAGATTTGTACAGTTTATGCATTTTCTTTTTTTCAATAATTAAATGCTTGAGTTCTGAATTAAACCAATGAGGAAAATTTGATGGTTTATATTTTTTTACTGGAATAAATATTAAATAAATATATATTTATACCTTAATAAAGAACGCTTTAGAAATCATCTACAGCCTCATTTACATTTATATTATTTAAAAGCAAATTCCAGTTGACTTGGGCTAGGTAGTTATTTAATCCTATGTAGTCTTCTTGTTTAAAATCATTAAAATATTCTTCAAATGCAAGATTGTATTCATTATTTAGTTTTACGTCAAAGGAAATAGCTGAGTGATGTATACTATTTTTAAAAAGAGGATCTATAGGTTCCGAAACTTCTATATTACTAAAACTGGAAAATATAAGATCAAGATAAACATTTCTGCTGTTTGCTATTGTATTAATCTGAAATAAATTGTAGAATTCCGGGCCATTTGAAAGTATGAGTGCTTTAGAACTACCAGGACACTTTACTTTTAATCCAAATTCATCATTGGACCAGGTGGCCTCAGGCAAATCATAATCACCACAAATTATAAACTTACTGTTTCTATAAGTATTAAAAATATTCCCAATAATCCCAATGTGTTCAATAAATTTATCTTCACCAGACACAGGAGGCAAATAAACCCCACCAATGATTATATTTTGGTTATTTTTATTTAAGGTGTTATATATCTATTTAATACTCTTGGGTTCAAGAAATACCAAACAATTCTACACTTTATTAATGAATATTAAATCATAAACATGACAGGAATGCCAAAGTATATCTAATCATTACCAGGGTTACCCGTCATAGAATATTAATAAAATGCAAATATCTAACAGTCTTCCCCACTCAAAATGAAAAGTCATAGATTTAATCTAACTACTGGTTTCCGCTTCCTGGACGATCTCCTAGGTACCTGGATTGCTTGATCCGCTACAGGTGTTTGTATTGCATGGTCCGCTGTTTTATACGTAGATGCAGCTGATTCCATAAGCGTACCAGGTCTCTCCGGAACGTCTGATTCCAATGCAGAATCATCAGGTATATCCATAATTGATTTTGAAGTGGATATTTTCGGATCGTCAACTGGTGTCATCTCTGATATATAGTTTCGAGGGTTTGGAATGTAACGATTGATATCAACATTTGTAGATCTCATTTGATCAACATGCCTTCTATAATCTGTGCCGCCAACATCTACTGTATAGTGTAACTTCCCATCCTGTTTTTTTACTATTCCAAATATCCATTTACAATCGTGATTTTGATAGAGCCTTATTTGAACCTTCTCTCCCTCTTGAAATTCTCTAATAGGTTTGTCTTCATTATCATCGTTATTCTTACTTGGCTGATCAGACACTTTAACTAAATCTATTCTAGTTTTTAGATTAAAGTTGAGTACCATTTCAGCTGGACTTTTACCTGTCGCAGTGTTGACAACTTTTCTATACTGCATTAATAGTCGTTGCAATTTCAGATGTAAATCACCCTTATCATCCATGGCTGATCTTAATCCATCTTTAACCGTCTGCACATATCTTTCAGCTTGGCCATTTGTCGATGGATGTGCTGGTGCAGTTCGTTTGTGATAAATATTGTTTGATCTTAAGAACGATTGAAATTCGTGTGATGTAAAATTAGATCCGTTGTCGCTTACGATCGTATTAGGTAATCCAAATCTAGCAAAAATCTCTCGTAGAGCACGTATTGTATGATAACTGGTAATCTTCTTCATTATAACCACCTCCAGCCATTTTGTTCTAGCATCTACCACAATCAAAAAATAATTTTCCATGAATGGACCGGCATAGTCAATGTGTAGACGATGCCAAGGATATAATGGAGATTCCCATGTGTGAATTGGTACTCTAGATGGTTCTTTTAGTACTTTAGCACAACCTCGACAACCCTTTGTAATATTTTCAATGTCATTGTCGATACCTTTCCAATATACATAGCTTCTAGCAAGAGCTTTCATTTTTACGATTCCAATATGACCCATATGTAATTCGGTAAGTATTTGATTTTGAAATTTATAGGGAACCAAAACGCGTATACCTCTGTAAATACATCCATCATGTATTATTAGTTGATCTTCCATACCTTTATATTCAGTTTGACATAGGCTACTTCCAGTTTGTAATGCGTTATAAACTTGAATTAATTTTGGATCTTGTCTTGTTTCTCTTGCTATCATCTCTGATGTTACAGGTAAAACTTCTTCAATAAGCTGGTTAACTTGAAATTCTTCATGATCGACATCTACTTGTAGTGGATGTCTTGAAAGATAATCAACGTTAACATTTTCTTTGGAATTTTTATACTGGATTGTATAATCAAATCCAGATAAAAATAGAGCGTATCGTAATAATCGTTGTGCTGTCAGTGTTGGTAAACTTTTCTCAGGATGAAAAATTGATGTAAGAGGTAAATTATCAGTTACCAATGTGAACTTTCTTCCATAACAATAATTAAAAAATTTATGTAATCCCCAAAATATCGCTGTAGCTTCTTTGTCTATCTGGCTATAATTGCATTCACTTTTGGTTAAACTCCGAGATGCAAAAGCGATAGGTCTTTCACCTTCCGCTGTTTTATGGGACAATATCGCGGATAATCCATACGGCGATGCGTCCGTAGCAATTATCAACGGTAAGTTTTCATCGAATGGTATCAAAACTCTATCGCTCATAATGTCCTCCTTGATTTTTTTAAAAGCAGCATTGCAAGCAGAATTCCATATAAATTTTTTATCTTTTTGTAACAGTTGGTATAACGGATGTAGCTTAGTAGATATATCCGGAATAAATTTATTGTAATAGTTTACCATACCTATAAACTGTCGTAGTTGTGTAACATCTGATGGCCTTTCAATTGATGCTATTGCTGTTACCTTTTCTGGAGTTTTCTGTAGACCTTCTTTACTAATTGTATGTCCAAGATACGTGACGCTCTTTTCAAATAATTTACATTTGGATTTATTTAGGTGCAAATTAAATTTTCTTAATTTATCCATGAGAAGTCTAATTCGGTGATAAGTTTCATCTAGTGTACGACCCATCACTATAATATCATCAAAAAAGCAGGCAGTGCCTTCCAAATCATTGGTGATATTCTCGTCCATAAATCTCTGCCAAATATTTGGTGCTGTTTTGATTCCAAACATAAGTTTATTTACCTTATATAAACCCTTATGCGTACTTACGGTTTGTAACAGAGCACTTTCGTCTGACATTTTCATATGTAGGTAGGCTTTAAATATATCAAAAGTACAATAATACTGGCCATATTTTAATTTCTGATACAGGTCGTCAATTTTAGGAATCGGATATTTGTCATTCACAAGAAACTTATTGAGCGTAGTTTTATAATCGCCACATAGCCTAACAGTATTATTAGATTTTAGAACTGGAACGACGGGTGTTCCCCAATCTGAGTGCATTACTTTTTCATATGACCCGTCGCGTACAAGGCGATCAATTTCCTCTTCAATTAATATTTTAATCGCATAAGGAGGATCTCGATATTTTACGTACACTGGTGTAACATTCTCACGTAATTTGAGTATACCTTGTATATCAGGAATTTCACCAATTTTCTCTTCAAAGACGTCTTGATAGTCAGCGTAGATTTGATTCCTAAATCTTTTTATTTCTTGTGAAGCATCATGGCAATCTATGATTTGGACTGGAATGGAGTTCTTATTTATTCTCATTAAACGTAAAGCATTTATCCATTCTCTCCCTAATATAGAGTCAACGTCTTGATTAACTATGTATAAATCACCTTTAATTTCTCTATCTTTGTATTGGACAAATACTTTACTTATACCTTCTATTGGAAACGTTTGTTGGTTGTAAGTTTTCAATAAAACATTTGTAGGACAAATTTCTGCAGTAGGCCACATTTTCTTAAACAATTTTGAACTCATTGCACTTATAGCTGCTCCTGAATCAAATTCCATTTCAATTGGTTTCTTATTTATATGCACGGCAATAAAATATTTTCCCGCTTGATTTCCACAAGATGATTTTGTATATAAATCAAAATTTTTTATCTCGATCGTAGTTGATATTTGGTTTTCCTCATCCGAATTTATTTTTGAAGCAGTTTTACAAATTTCAATAGTATTGATGTCATATAATGAATCTACAGAATCTGTATTAACATTTACTGTATGAGCAGATCGGTTTCCGGAACTATTTTTCTTTTTAAGGCATGCTTTCTCCAGATGGCCACGTATTTTACAAAATTTGCATTTTAAATCTTTAGCAGCACACTCGGATGCACGGTGGTTCGGTTCGCCGCAGCGAAAACAGTAAATTGTTCTTTTGTTTGAATTTGACGAATTTCCATTTGTACTAACTCTTTTAAAATTTTTGCCTGATGAAACTTGATGCACATTATTTTGCTGTATTGTATTACTCTGAAACTTCGCTGCTTCTATAGAATGTGCAATTTGTACCGTTTTAGTGAAATCTATTTTATCTTCTCGAAGTAGTCGTTCACGAATTTCAGCATCACGAATTCCCCGTATAAATTGTGATCGTAAATGTGTATTTAATGTTGAAGTGTGACAAGCTGAACATTTAAAATTACAGTAAATGCTTAGTTTTTTTAGTTCAGCCACATAATTTGAAATTAATTCCCCTTCATTTTGCATCCTTTGTAAAAACTTATGCTGTTCTGATATTTCGTTGGGTACTGGACTAAGATGATCTTTTAATAACTGAATAAGTACCATATAAGACTTTTTATTTGGTGTATCTGGTGCAGTTAAACTTTGTAAGAGTTGATAGTATTTTGGTCCAATGCAGTTTATAAGAACTTGAACTTTTTTATTGGGATCTGTAATTTCTCGGAATTCTAAATAATTTTCTAACCTTTCAATATAGCTAGGAAAATTTTCTTCATTCTCATTGTACACATCAAAATGTAAATTCGGTGTACTTGGTCCTGGTTTATTTAAATTTTCCAAAGCCTTTATTAGAGCATCCAGTCCTTGTATGTTTTCGTCTGGCATTTCGAGATTTTTCTTAATCTCACAACCTCGTCGCCACTGTTATATATCTATTTAATACTCTTGGGTTCAAGAAATACCAAACAATTCTACACTTTATTAATGAATATTAAATCATAAACATGACAGGAATGCCAAAGTATATCTAATCATTACCAGGGTTACCCGTCATAGAATATTAATAAAATGTAAATATCTAACATAAGTAAGGGTTAGTACAATCAATTTATCTAACATAAGGTAATGTAAAGATGTTCAATAGAATTTGGAATTACTGTAACTGCTTTAGCGGACAACTTACTTTTTACTGATATCAAAATACCACCACCCCTCGATTTTCCAGTCTTCACAGGATCTCTATCTAATCTGAAAATATCAAAGCCATGCAGTTGTAATTCAGAGTCTTTAAAATCTTCATTTAGCTACGTTTCCACAATTATTATAACATCATATACAGAACTAAGTACCGTTTGACTAAAGTTAAAAATTTTTGTTCTAAGACCACCTACATAATTATAATACATTGAAATATAGTTCGAATTATTATATAGTGTTTTGACTTGCATGAAATTTGTGGAACATCCTGAACGTATTTAATAAAAACATCTTCACCTTTTTCTCTTCTTTCGTTTAATTCTTCCATTGCCATTACTTCGTCTAGATTCTGAAGAATTACTTTAAGTGGTCGAGCCCCATTTTTGTCCTTCTTTCCAACTCGTACTGTTTTTACTATTTTGATTTCTTCACTTGTTATTTCGCTTATTATTTCTTTTACATTTTCAACATCTCTTACATTTTTATTATCTGGTACATTATAGAGCATAATATTGTTAGCCCGTTTCTGACGTTCATGAATTTCTGATATTATATTTTCTTCAGTTAGTGTCTTCTGGTTCCAAATGGTTCCAAATCTGGAACCATTTTTACCCCGATTTGGCAGTCTTCACAGTAATATCTTAGTTGTCGTTTTCCTTTTAAGTCCATGACTTTTAACTCCGATGCACTCAGATCAGAACAATTTCTATGTACAGCTCTCTAACAGCTGTCACATGCAATGTAGTTACTCCTCTCCTCAATTGGATCTTTGCAATTATCACATTTCATTTCTTTAAAAATATTTTTGACCATGGTATCGATCAATTAACCGTTGATTAATTCCAGTTTTTAAAAGTTTTGTTTTTATGGTTTAATATTGAACGAAAATATTCCAATATGTATTCAAGTATTAATCAAATTATTCTTAAGCATAAGATGCTTTTAACTCACTTATTTGATAATTCACTAGCTTCCAAAGTAATGAACGGATTGATACAAATTTCACTCTTAAAATCTTATCATTTACCCTTCGAGCATATATACTAACGTAGAGACAGCAAGCAATAGTGATTGTTTTGTATCAGAGGGGAAACTGTCAGACACCACAGCCAGTGTCGTATCATTTTTAGGGGGTTTGAAATTAATACCTTTATAATACATTATGAAACGTAACAAAATATTTTTTAGACTTGAATTTAAGCAGTAATAGTAATTAATTATTTACATGGAATCATAAGATATTCTATAAAATAGAAAGTTGAATTTATTGCATAAATTTCTAGATTGTCAGTATTCTTAATAATATGGCGGTATATTTGCTTTATGCATTTTCCTATTTTTAAACAAGTGTAAGAGACGCTAATGCATATTTACTTGTAAAACGACCTTGATGATTCATTTTCATATTTATATTTAAAAATCACACAAACTCTCACCATATAATATAAACTCAAATTAATTTGAAAAATGGCTTTAAAAGTAATATCCAAACACTATTAAATTGTAAAAATAGCTCTAAATGCAAAACAAATTGACAATAATGGCATATGTGACAATTCGACTTGACAGGCAAATTCAAAACGGACCAATGAGATTGCTGGACACTATATGACATTTATTTTTCCCCCCTGATACAAAACAAAGCTCGTTTGAACGCTGTCTCTACGTTAGTATATATGCTCGAAGCATTTACCTAGATAAATTCATATTTTTACGGAGTAAAAGCAACACAACCTTACTACTAAAATTTTATTTATATTTATATTTATGTTTATATTTTTGGGTTTATGGTTCATAGAAGAAACAACTCTTTGAGAAGGTTTAAAATTATTTTAAAAATTAAGATAATTACTACGGTTTTGACTATATTGGAAGTTTTCTTCCTCTATAACTAGAGACATTGCCTTTTTTAGACTGTCAGGCTGAGCGCATTGTAAGTAATTAGGATTAGATTGGGGACGTACTTGTATATTTTTGGGTTTATGGTTCATAGAAGGAACAACTCTTTGAGATGGTTTAAAATTATTTTGAAAATTAAGATAATTACTACGGTTTTGACTATATTGGAAGTTTTCTTTCTCTATAACTAGAGACGTTGCCTTTTCTAGGCTGTTAGGGTTTCTTAATCTAATATTATTTTGTAAATAACCTGTTAAACCACGTATAAAAGTTTTTAAAGCTAAATCGTCGTAACTTTTTAAAGGAATAACCTTATCTTCTAGCAAAAAATTTAGAAAATTAACTTTTGATACTATTAAACGCGCATCTTGGCATCTACTACCAAAATTGTATGAATCTTTGTTTTTATATCGACAAAGTGTTATTAAATCTTGAATTAAACAATCTAAATTCCGCTGATCACCAAAGCATAATTGTAAAGATTCCTTCATTGAAGTCCAACTTCTTAATTCAATTCTAGAACCTACAAGCGTTAAAGCCCTGGACGATTTAGAGGAGGCGGGAATAAGAGTGGTAGGAAATGGACTAAGAGCAGACGAAATGAGAAAGGGAAGCAGATAGGTGATCGTGCCTATGGGAGACTTGTAAGTCTGTAAGTATGGAGGAGTATGAAAGATATATGACTGGGCTAGAGGTGATCGTGCCTATGGGAGACTTGTAAGTCTGTAAGTATGGAGGAGTATGAAAGATATATGACTGGGCTAGAGGACGATTTAAGGGTGTCAAAAGGGAAAATGAGACTTATAAGGAGAGTAGTGACAGGGGACTTCAACGCCAAAAATATTGCATGGCGGGAGTAAAATAGAAAGGAGGGGAGTGGTTCTAGAGGAAATATTGATATCCAACGGGTTAACGGGGCTCAATGATGGTTTGCTGCCAACCTTTGTGAGGGGTTTGTCGTACATAGATGTAACTGCTTGTGACGAATGGCTAGAAAAAAGAGTAAGTAGCTGGAGGGTGATAAAAGATGAGAAAAGCTTGAGCTTGCATGGGTACGTGGACAGTTATAAGGAAGATAGGTTGAAGAAGGAAGAAGGCAAAGTTGGATAAAGATCGATCGGAGAGACTGAGAAAAAAGATAAAAAGAGGACTCAGACATGATGTGAATGATTTGTGTGAAGTGATAGAAGGCTGTAAAAGGGACGGGAAGTGTGGCAACAGGCGTGTATGGAGGGCTAATTATTTGTGGAATGAGGAAATTAAAAAGTTGTGGAATGAGTGCAAGAAATAACGAAGAAGGATGTTAAGGATAAAAGGGAAATATAAGGGTAAGGAGAGATACAAGGAGAAAAAGAAGGATCTTGAACGGAAGGTCGAAAAGAGAATAGAGGAAAATATTGCTAAGGATTGGAACAATAATCCTTGGGGTAAGGCTTATGAGATAATAGTGAAAAAAATGGGGGAAACTAGGAATGTGGTGCTAAAGGCAGATTAAGAAAAAAATTATTAAAAAACTATTTGCAGTGGGAGAAGAAGTAAGGGATAATATAATTCGGGTAGAGCAGGTTTTCAGTAGGAGAGGTAAAATGAGAGGGATGAGGCCGGTAGAGATGGAGGAAGGAAGAGCGTGGTATCAAGGATGGGAGGGCCCCAGGAATAGAAGGTTTGACAGGGCAGTTAATAAAAAGATTGTTGGGGAGTATTTCTTAAAACTTTTCAACAAAGTGCTGAGGGAGGAAGAGTTTCTTGAAGCGTGACCAGAGTAGTGCTGGTGGTGAAGGCAGGTAGAGAGGGGAAGCTGACAGGGGAGTTAATAAAAAGACTGGTGTGGAGTACTTCTTGAAACTTTCCAACAAAGTCCTGAGGGTGTGTTTTATTACTAAAATCAAACATTCTTTTATAAAAATTAAATATAGAGTTAATCAGAATTTTCTCGTATTTATCTCTGTGTACTTGTCTACAATATTTCTATATAAATTTAATTTTGTTGGTTAATCGCCCGATAGCTGCAGAATCAGTCAACGAACCATGTGTGAATATCTTGTTAAAATAGAATAACGATGCCAGACTTAAGACGTAAACGGTTATATTCAATTTGCGACCCTGTATATGCAGACCGTAACAGGACATTCGACCCGTACCATAGATATTTCTAACATCCCGACACACCCTGTATATGCTGTATCTAGGATCTTTGACCCGTACCATTGATATTTCTAACATACCCTTTATATGTCGTATCTAGGACCTTTGACCCGTACCATTGATATTTCTATCATACCCTGTATATCTCGTATCTAGGACCTTTGACCCGTAACATTGATGTTTCTAACATACCCTGTATATGTCGTATCTAGGACCTTTGACCCGTACCATTGATATTTCTAACATACCCTGTATATGCCGTATCTAGGACCTTTGACCCGTACCATTAATATTTCTAACACCATTGCATTCTTTCTCTTGCGACTTTTCTGTTATACTCTGTATACACCTTATGTCTTTTCACGTGCCGGTTTTTGACTGTGGTTTTTCTTATCGATGTTTGAAAAACAATTGCAAATCATTTTAAGAGATACCTTGTTATTCATGGTTTTCTTATCGGGTTTCTAGAGAGTGTCTAAATGGCGTGGTGCGCCGTATACCTAAACGCGTCTTTTTCATATATCCACTATTGAAAATTATGCGCAAAAGGGCGGATTCGGCTCTATCGCTGGTAATTCCTTTTTGATCATACTTGTGAGTGAGGTTATAGAAGGTGTGTCACGTGATCTGTTTGTTGGCCTTTCTGACTTGCTCGCCCACCCGTTTATGCCCTTTTGACCTTACTTGTATACGTCGCGTTGGAGGCTGGCTTCTGTCCGTTGATCACTCACGAGTGTGACCTTGAATTAGCCAATTTCGACGTTTTTATACCTTAGCTTTTTTGAAGATTTTCTTATGGAGATTCCCATGTTAGCGCCTCCGCTATGAGGCCGAACCGGTGTTGCCTATCTATAGAGCGGGTCACAGTTATTATGCAGAATTGCGTTTATGGACGACGGCGTTGCCATATCGGCATGTTCTTCGAATTTGGTTCCAACTGGCGCGGGAATATAACTTGCCATTGTGTTACTATTATGATTTAAATGTTGACTAAATTATTCATTTGAAAATCGTAAGAAATAAATAAATACAGCGGCCTTACAAAAGACCTTTGTCAAATTATGGAATAGTAATATAATAATATAATTAATAATAAAAATATGTCAATAATAATAATATATACATAAATTACAAGACGAGTGGTAAAAAAGTCAGCTGTCATCTAAATTTTAAGGGAGAACGATTAACAGAGAAAAGCTAATGAAATCTTGCCGACGTTTCGATGATTTTTCCGAGGATTTTTCTTCTTCTGGCGGGTTATTGTAACAAACAAAATATAGAATAAGTAAATAAATTAATAATTATGTATTTTAACTTGAATTAAAATTAAACTTTAAAAATGACAATGATTAGCAGGTAATAACTAAAATAAATGAAAATTGAATGAAACATTTGAGGGTTAAGAAATATATTACTGATCTTCATCGTCATCCAAGTCTTCATCTTCATCGTCTTCATTTAGATTTATTATTATTGGCTCAATGTCTTCCATTAAATGATCTGTTTGCCACATCTTTTCCTCCATCTTCTCTACCTTTTTATCATAATTAGACCACTGCATTGGGGTTACTTGCGAATACGCTGTTTTTATAAGTTTTTTCACATCCTCTTTTTTAAAAGTACTATTATTACGAGCCGCATATCCTTTCACTTGGTTCCACACCATTTCAATAGGATTTAATTCGCAATGATAAGGTGGTAATCGTAGGACTGTTATATTATGTTCCGTGGCAATGTCGTCTATTTTTCTTAGGTCGTACTGCTCTCTAAACGCGTTTGCAGTAGCCAATAATTCTGTTTTTAAATAATCATCCTCGAAGTAAAACTCTTTATCCAGTAGCCAGTACTTTATTTGTTCCTTATTCCAAGTTGTCTTTGGAAAAGGTAACTTCGCCGAATGGTATGACGCATTGTTCAACACTACAACATTCTTTGATCCGTTTTTCCGCAAATTAGGGATCAATTGATCTTTAAACCAGGCCTCAAAGCCTTCTGCGTCCATTTCATCGTGGTAATCGTCTGCACCTTTCTTTGCCAGAAAAGTTTTTTCTGCACCCTCAAGAAAACCGTCTTTCCAGCCTGCATGAAGAAGAACAAATCTCGGTCCTCGTTGACTTGGAGCCTTCAGTCCTGTTGTCAGTCCTTTGACAAATGCATCTCGGGCATTTTTTATGGTAGTGTCTTTCCATTCAAAATTTACACTGTGGCCCACATTAATCCATGACTCGTCCAGATATATTACGTTATATCCTTCTTCGCGGAACTTCTTCACTGATCTTAAATATTTGTGCTTCCAGGCGATTATATCAGCTCTTTCTATTAGAATCGAGTCTCTTCCTCTCTTTCCATAAACAAACCCCATATCGTTAAGCAAGCGTCTTAGCGTACTTTTAGAAAAATTTGGTACATTTTGGTACAAATAGGTAGATTCAAGTTTAAATTATCACCAAAAAACAACAGCAATCAACGAGAAATTCAGTATTTGTTTAAAATTACCTTTATTTTCAAGAATTACTCGATATCGAAAAAGAGTGCGTTTGTGATATTATCGCTAAAAATATGGGCCACACTACAGTATTACGGCTTCACCCGTATTATTGCATATTGAACACATATGGCATCAAGAGTTATAATATCTGAAAACGTATAAACCTACATTTAACTCAAGTGATTCAGTTAATTAGAAGTGTGACAAGTAAAATTCTTACTGATAGCTGGAATAATTCGATTCAGCACGTTGCTTGGTTAAAGGTACATATCGAAATGCTATTACGTTAGTTATGCATTTAAATAAAGACCATAGTGATTTAGATTTGGGTTATATAGTTAGTTGTAAATAATAAGAATAAGTTCATTAGTTGTAAGTAGGTAATGAATTGAAGTAAATAATATGTCTAGATTATATAAATATATTTTTGTTTTCCCTATTTACTGGCAGCTTTTTGTTTTATTTATTTTCACATGACAGGTATTTAAAAAATCGAACGTTAGTACCACTTCCAGTTTTTTTATATTCTGTATAGCACAAAATATTTTTAAAATAATGCCAATATATCTTTTCCATTTGAATCATTTTTTGATAATATTTGCCAATTAAAAGAAATAAACCAGTGAAGGTTGGAATATCCTACCGTAGAACTAGAACAACTAACCCATTTGACAACAAGGCATAAAAATCTACTCTGCTTTCAAACTCAACCACTACGTAAAACCGTTAAGCGATAAAACTTATATTTATCACTCAACGGTAAAACTGAACTAAAAATGTTTTTTGTTGCTATTTCAAATGATTTTCCTCTATTTGGTATGTAAAAATGTGTTTTTACTGTCTAAGAAACAAAATGTAGAGTTATCAGTAGTGCAGTTAACAGACCTTTTTTTGGACAAAGCATAACTATTTTTTAAGTTAAAGTTATTTTTAAGTAAAAAATGAATATCTTAAAATAAAATTTATACCTACAATATTTTTTATGTAATTTTATAGAGCTTTCAATAAGTGATACTACTAAGAGCTCAAGGAATAAGATGGGTATATTAAAAAATTGTTTTTATTACAATTATATTTATCATTGCTTTTTTACAACAAAGTAATTGTGTTTATATTTTAAAAAGGGTACATTGCTTGTTAAATGTCCAGATACAAATCACAGATAACTATTAAAACAAAATGCAGACGTGTCTCGTGTCTGTTTTCTGTGACTAGGTACCTTTTAAAGTTAATGCTGTTTAGGTACCTAGATTTATTATGATTATTATTATTATTAAAGATTTAAATATATATATATATTAATAATAATAAGACTTATTAGTATAAAGTTATGATTTATTTTAAACATTATAATAATTCCCTAACTCTCACCCCTGGTTCGAAGTTCGACATTCGATTGTAGACTCTCGTTGAGAACGGTCGACCTGCTAATCGCTTCTAAATAGTGTAATTAGTGTGTTTATTATTATTGTTTTTTGATAAAAACAAATTTTTATATTTAAATTTCGTGGTAGTTGCTACCGTTTAAAGTACAATTTTTGGGTCAAACAACCCCAATATTTCACCGGGATCTTCGGGATCCAACTCACCCTGTGAAACTTCATACACCAGAAAACTCAGGGATAAAATCCAGTCAATAATAAGGCTGGAACCCGGGAAGTTTCCCAATCCAGACCTTAGTCTCCTGTGTCGGATTCAAAAGCTAGAAGAAGTCATTAAATCCCTGAAAAAAGACAGGAAGAGAACGACAATCAAAAATAAGGTAAAGAAACCAACTAAAACTAACAAAAATAATAGAAAAATCACTCTTACATATACTTCACCAAAATTTAAAACTTCTAAAATTAAAAAGAAAAGTATACTCAAAATAAAAACACTAAATAAAGCTAAAAACAAAAACACTACACCAGAGGAGTCCAGTGCGGATTCCAATCGAAGTCGTATTGAAGAAATTTCTCAAAAAAGACTATCTCTCAAGCAAAGGCGAACCGGTGAATGTGCAATTATAGCTTCAACTGAAAGTCCGGGGCCCACAGAAGGCCAGCCGAAGGGCTGTGCCAATCCACAGGAGGACATAAGACTCACTACGCCGAATAATTTTATGCAAAACCAAAATAAACTTTCAAACAAAAACAAATTCAAAAAATATAAGATTCCCAGCGCCAGAAATAGTCCAGACTCGAAGCAAAAGTGTTCCAAACAACACGAACAAAAGGAACCAGAGCTGAGCAACCAAAAGTGTTTGGAAAGTGAAGTAAAAAAGGACAACGAACTAGACCAAGCCCTCCCAGAAGGCCACTTGATTGACAGCAAAGATCCTGACATCACGAGACATACCAATACGCCCTGCTCGTCAACTGAGGGATCGCCCAATGCTGACCAGATGAGAATGGAGGTACCATCTGACCATTTAAGCTCACCCTCACCAATTCTGGGGATAAAACAAATCACCAGTGTTGCACAAATACATAATAATCGCAGCGACTGGAGTGCTGAAGTAGAAAAAGAATTTGATGCTCAGCCCATAAAAACAAGCGATAATTCCCTGTATGAAGCCGCTGATGACGCATTCATATCACAATACATGGCTACGAACAAAAAGGCAGCCCCAATTACAAGAAGGCAAAGGCAACTTGATTTTACAAAGAAACCCAAGCCAATCGTGATACATGATGACATCCAAATCTGCCCTGGCTCACCAACGGATGCCCCCATGGAGGTCGACTTCATTAAACCTAAAAAAACAGTGTCATACTCAACAGCACTGGCTATCCAAACGGTAACAAACAGACCTATTGAAACGAAAAACCAATATGAATCACTATCGGAGGAGGACACGGATGACGAAGTAGAGGACAAGGAAGAAGAGGAAAAGAAGACAAAGGAAACCGGAGAAAAAAGGAAAAGAGGTAGACCGAGGAAAAAAACTAAAACCTTGGTAGCTCCCTCTAAAACCATAAGAACTGACGACCAGAAGGCAAAGAACAATGAAAAACCGGTTCCGAAGGCCCCCAAAACACTTCCACCACTGGTAGTAGACGGTAGAGTGGAGTGTAGAAAAGGGATATCGAATCTATTGAGAAAGGACACGTCGGGAAAGTTTGAGCTCAAGTTTAACAGAAATTCCATGGTCATTTTTACAAAAAATGACCAAGATTTCAATATTATTAAAACTAAAATGGTCGAAGAAAATATCCCGTACCACACCTATACGAGAAAAGAAGACAAGTCCCATGCATTCGTACTCAGAGGTATGACAGACGACACGGAACCTGACGACATCAAAGAAGACCTGTTAACCACATACAAAATCAATGCTAGGCAGGTATACAGAATGAGTACTAAAGGACGTCCGCTTTTCCTTGTAGTAACCGATCCCACCATCAAACTGGATTTCCTGAACAAAACCGTAAAAGTCATCGAATTCACCAGAGTTTCCTGGGAACTCAGGAAACAAGGAAAACCCATTATCCAATGTCACCGGTGCCAGCAATGGGGACACGCGACCTCCAACTGCGGACGTCTACCCAAATGCCTCAAATGTGCAGCTGATCACCTTACTAAAGATTGTAAAAAGGACCCCTCTTCGCCTGCACTGTGCTGCAATTGTGGAGGTGATCACCCAGCAAACGCATCCATCTGTCCAATATACAACCGTAAGCTGAAATTCATAGAAAATAAAAAGAATGTCAATAGAGCAGCGGCCAAGCAGGCAACCAAATTCATCCCAGCTCCGACACCGGCAAGTAATCCATGGACGGGTAATAGAAATCAGGAGTACATCGATATCGCCAACCAGGAGGAATTCCCAGCACTCAATAGGAGAGACAGATCAGGGCCTACCGGAAAACAGTCGAGACCACCAGCAGTGCATCCACCACCACCCACAACTACTACTTCGAGACGGCAAGAGGACAAATTCCAAGGCCTCAACTCACTCTTTCAAGAACTCAACTCGTTGGTCAACCTAGACGAACTGACGAGAGCGGTCAAGGATCTTATAGACGAGATGAGGGACGCTACCACCAAATTGGAGAAGTTCATGATCTACAATAGATTCGTCCAGAACATAGATAAGTATGATTTCTAATGGCTCTTAGGAATTCAGGGGCACACACTAAAGAATCAATTAATCTTATTTTTTGTAATATCAAAGGTATTAAAAATAAATTATTTTCAGTACAAAATTTCATAAAAAAATATAATCCAGACATCTTATTGTTGGCTGAAACCTTTTTAAATAGGGAAAACAAACTCGACCTTAAAAATAAACAATACATAACCTATAGGCATGATCGCATAAATAGGGGAGGGGGGTTATTGTTAGCTATTAAAAAAACAATCAACTTTAAAATTCTTAACAATCTTAACACCACAATTGAACATATACCATTGACTATTGACAATAGGATTCTCATTGTGGGGGCTTACAACCGCCCACTGAACATGTTGAATAACAGTGACTTCGAAAACCTCACTAACTCTTATGAGAAGGTAGTGTTGGTTGGAGATTTCAACTGTAAACACCCAGAATGGGATCCTTGTTGTCGAACGGCAAATCACAATGGAAATATTCTCTCTAGATTCTGCATAAGTACAGATTGCAATGTCTTTAGTACCCCCACTCCCACCTTCTATCCATTTGGGGGAGGGAACCCGAGTACTTTGGACATTGTAATCGGGAAAAACGTAATTATTGACAATTTACATACAATATGTGCACTAACTTCCGACCACGATCCGATCTCAATGACGATACGCTTTAAACACAAAAACGAAAGATCGAATCGGACATTTTACGACTACAAAACGACTAACTGGGCTGCTTATAGAAATCATATAAACAGCCACATGACTAAAACTGACACAATACGTGACGAAGACCATTTAGAAGTAGTTCTAAATGATCTTACAAAGACTATAATTGCCGCTAGAAACGCCACAACTAAACTGTTAACTCTCAAATCCTACTCAGAGAAAATCTCCGAGGGGATTAAAGAGAAAGTGGCTCTGAAAAACCGAACCAGGAAGTTGTGGCAGAGAACTAGAGACGCAAATGACAGGGAATTAATGTTTACTTTACAAAGACAAATAAACGCAGAAATTTCGACGCTACGTAACGATAACTGGGGGAAATTTCTGCGTAAAATCGACAACAGAACCACCAGACTTTGGGGAACGGTACATAAATTAAGAAGAAAAAGACAACCTGTAGACAGACTAATACATAACAATCAAAACCTAACTAATGAAAATGACATAGCAAGAGCCTTTGGAGAGTATTTCCAGAGTAATTTTGTTAATAACACGCCCAATACCAACGAACACGTCGACACATTAACCTGGCTAACAAATTTCATAAATACACCGCCTGGATCGACGACTAAAACATCCAAAACAGAAATTTATAAATTAATTGGGCAATTAAAAAACAAAACAGCTCCGGGTAGGGACGGCGTACCAAATATATTAATTAAAAATCTTCCACCAGCTGCTATAGAATTAATTGTTCTATGTATTAATTCAATGTTTAAATTTTTTAAGTATCCGGAACAATTTAAGTCGGCCAACTTGATCCCGGTGCCGAAAACAGCGCAAGGAAGGACATGCATTGACAATTATAGACCAATTTCGCTTCTTAATAACCTGGCAAAAATTTTCGATAAGGTAATACTAAGTAGGCTCCAGAAATACGAACGAGAACTCAAATTAATTCCTGACGAGCAATACGGTTTCAGAGAGGAACACGGTGCCCCGGCTCAGCTAATCCGTGTGATAAACCACATACGGATTGGTTTCCGGAAGAAACAACCCTCTGTAATGGTAGCGCTTGACATAAAGAAGGCCTTTGATACAGTTTGGATACCTGGGCTGGTTCAAAAGCTTTCTCATATGGGATTACCAGACTACTTGGTATTACTTCTACATTCATATCTCGTGGGTAGATCTTTCTACATGAGAATTGGCACTACGGAGGTAGGACCATTTTCAATCAAAGCTGGGGTGCCGCAAGGATCAGTGCTGTCGCCTACGCTGTATTCGCTGTTCACAGCAGATTTTCCGAAATCTAATCAATTGTGCACTGCACTTTACGCAGATGACGTTTGTCTGGTGCGAACAGCAAGAACGGCGGAACTGGCACTGCGCGGAGTCGAGTCGCACCTGAACGCGAAAATAGTTCCTTACTTTATTCACAATAAACTCACGCTCAACCCGCGAAAAACGCAATACATGGTCCTACGTGGTAGTTTCAGAGCCAAAACATATCTTTTCTCCAGGCTTAAACTCCAGGGGGAAACTATCCAACCTAGCTCTAGTATAAAGTATCTTGGATACATTATACAGCCAAACACTCTCCACAGCGAGCACATCGATGGGAGGATAACTCAGGCCAAAGTGGTGATGCGGGTCCTATATCCAATGATTGGCCCAAACAGCAAACTTACCATCAAAAATAAACTTCTACTTTATAAACAGGTAATTCGGCCAACATTGATTTATGGGTACCCCGTGTTCTACTCAGCCTCTAAGGGAGCCTTCCAACGACTGCAAGTTGTGCAGAATAAATGTCTGCGCATGGCGGTATGGAAAGGCGGACCTCGCTATCCGAGGAACACATGGTTACATGAGTTCACAAATTTTTCATTAATTAAAGACTATGTTTTCAATTTAGCAAAAAGATTTTATAAATACAGCATACCAGACAGCCTGAACCAAATTCTAAGGAAGCGGGCAGTTTATACTAAGAAAAGATATCTTTACTACATGAAGAAATTTTCAATGCATCTCCTTCACATCCACCACAAGGTTAATGTACCCTCAACACTGTTATTTTGATAGAATCACTAGTAACTCTGTAATATATACACTTTTATTTTAACTAAACAATAATAAAATTCAAAAGGTCCTTTTACAACCACAGACGGAGTGAATGATAGAATGTATGTATTTATTAGCGTGAATGAGGAATGAATGAACCGTCTCAATTTTAATTAGTTTTTATATATTTACTTGTCATTTTTATACATTTAAAAACTTTACCTAAATATGTTTCGGTGTGCAAACCTGTTTTTCTGAGTTTTCAGGTACATATCTGACAAAAGCTAATTGGGAGTCATAGTTTAGTGATCGGACGGATCTATTGTGGATCATAAACTAATTCAACGACTGGGTAATGCATATTGCAAGGAACCAGTGACGGGGCTGAGAGATTGGTAACGCATGGAAATGAAGAGGAGCATAAAATATTTCAATATTTTTGTACCGCTTTTCTGTCAATCTATGTAAACAATCATTATACAATTTGAGATTAATAAAGATATTTAAGGGGTTCGAAGTTCGAATACGTGTTTCTAAAAACATTCATTCCTTGGTCACGCAATGTTTTTTATATAGGTACGCAGGTGTAACGGAAAGTCTCGTAGACTGAAGGCCACCCAAAATCGACATTGTTTCTTAGTAATAAAGGATTTGTTACATGTTTTTAAAAAAATTTGTGACTAGTGTAAGACATTTATTTTTTTTAATGTTTATCTCACCCTGTTATTTAGACTAATTCTAAAGCGTCAATATGTAAAACATAAATTATTAAAGTTGTTAAAACAAGGTGAGGTATTGCAAGAAAACCTTTTTTAATCCCATAACAAAACATATAAAAAATATAGAATACAAATTAGATGGTTCTCAAAATGCAAATAATAATAATTATAATAAATCAACAAGTTTTGTTTTTAATGAAATATAAAGGATAACATAAATAAAGATTTCGGTAAAAAGAAGAAGAAGAAGAAGAAGAAGAAGAAGCAAGTGAGTTAAAGAAATCAATAATTAAAGATATTGACTTTAAAGATGACAGTTATGAAGGTTAGGCTCAGCTCTTCACATTAAATATAAATTCTATAGGTGTGACGTTATTTTACCGCACTTGTTTAGCTTTCGATTCACATACGAACAATACGATAATAGTCGCCGAGCTTACTAATTTTTGCTATTTCGTTTATGTATTAAATCAACAAGGCAAATTGACAGTTAGGTAAATAAAGGTGAGATAAGGTAAATTGACAGGTAAATCAAGGTAATAAAAAAAATTAAGGTGACAAGGTAAATTGAATTGACAGGTAAATCAAGGTGAGATAAGGTAAATTACTTCTTTGAAACAGGTACAGTTCTTGGATTCTTAGACAGAAGCTCTCTCTAGGTCTCTTCAGAGAAGTGGATGGTAGCTTAAAAATGTATCACAGAACCCCGCCATCATAAATAAACTTCGGGAGGCTAATATTATATATTATATTTCATCGTCCAGTCCTCGATATCACTTGATTACAATGCAGCACGCATTCTCGTGTAGCCCTGCTCACAAACTTTAAAGACTGTCCTGGCCTCCCTCCCTTAGTACATTCATCGTTTGCCTCCGTAGTTCATTGTATTCTGTGAGCTCTGCTAGGTAGCATCGCCGTACCGGTACAAGGAGTATTTAGACACGTAAGCATTCTTTAAATTAATATTAACATATTATTTTTAGCATTTTAGTATGGGAAAATCAAAGAAACGCAGGAAAAGAACTAGAAGTAGTTCATCCGATGAAATAGATTCTGTAAATCTATTAAAACGGATAAAAACATTAGAAAAGAATTGTTAAAAAGCCGACGTTCTCGGTCCAACGATAGGATTAGTCAAATTCGCAGTCCTCGTAGGAAGCGACAACGCTCAAGGTCAAGTTCGGCTAGTCGAACTAGCATCATGCATGAAACTAGTTTTACAGCTACTACGCGGGCGGTAAGTAATGACAATTTAAAATCATTTTCTCCAACTGCTCGTAGCTTATCCGGAGATAGGGAAAATATCGAAAATGATATGTTGATTCTTCATGACGAAGAATTCGTGGATCTATTAGGGGAGATCCCTGAATGTTCAAAAATACTTCTTTTTATTACATGAAGCTCTTAGCACTAGATGGAAACATATTCTGTTGAACGGAATAAAAAAAGAGGAATCAGTGCCATTGCTGAATAAATACGACACTCCATCAAATTTGAGCGAACTGACACCGCCTCTACTAAACCCGGAGATAATTTCTATATTATCAAAGGTAAATCAAACCAAAGACTCTTCTCTCGTAGAGATCCAGAGACAGCTAAGCAAGGGCTTGACCGCGTTAGGTCAAGGCATTAATTTATTAATAACCGAGAGGGAAACTCTTCCAAAAAACATAGTAGAAAAACTATCTTCCCATTTATCGGATTCGGGAAAGATACTGACCAATCTTTTTCACAAGGTATCAATTTCTAGAAGAAATTTAATTTACCCGATGTTGAATAAAAATATTAAGGAACAAGTAGATAAATGTCCCCCTACCGAATTGTTATTCGGACCTAATTTAGGGGAAAAGATTAAAACCGCTAAAAGTTTAGAAACGATGGCTAAAGATCTGAAATCTAATCCATCTACCTCATCCTATAAACAAAAAGGAGGAGGGGTAGGTCAAAGTTACACATCGGAACGGTCGAATTCCAGGTTTTCTTTAAACTCTCACCGCCCTGTTCGTTGCGTGGAGGCAACCAGGACATCCAAAGGGCAAGCCTCCAGGACCACGCGGAAGGAACAGAGACGGCGGGATTGGAACAGATATCCGGACAGAAAAATTTAGAGGTAAGTCTTTTTGCCGGTTGTTTAAAATACTTTTTTCATAATTGGAGTTCTATTACCTCAAATAGAATTATCTTAAATTGGGTCCAGGGTTACAAAATACCCTTCATTAGTCGACCTAGACAGGTAATTATACCAGTGGCTACAAAATTTTCAAATTCAGAAAGAAAACTTGTAGAACAAGAGATCTGCAATCTCTTACAAATTGGAGCTATTAAAAGATGTAAGTCTACGCCTGGAGAATTCATCTCTAAAGTTTTTCTTACCAACAAAGCCAACGGCAAAAAACGATTTATACTAAATTTAAAACAATTCAATAAATTTATTGAAGTCCCTCATTTCAAAATGGAAGACGCAAGAACAGTATCAAGATTGATACAAAAAGACTTTGCGTCATCCATCGATCTTAAGGACGCCTACTACCTTATTCCTATTTCAGAGGACCATAGAATGTATATAAGGTTTCACTACGAAAACGATCTTTTCGAATATACCTGCCTCCCGTTCGGGTTGGCATCAGCGCCTTTACCTTTACCAAACTTATGAAGCCAGTCATTCAAGTTTTAAGGTCTAGGGAATTATATGTATAATTTATTTGGATGACTTTCTGATAATGGGCCATTCTCATGAAGAGTGTTCCAAAATGTTCGCTTTACATCCGATTTATTATCTAATTTCAGTTTTATAATAAATAAGGAAAAGTCCAACCTTAATCCTAGCCGCAGTTGCAAACTCTTGGGATTCATATTTAATACCAAAAGTATGACTTTAAACGCAGGAAAAACGTCAAAAGAAAGCAACTTTTGCAAATTTTTTCCTGGCACATACCAGCTGTACAATTATACAACTAGCAAGATTTATTGGAATTCTAACCTCGGCCTGTCCAGCAATAAAGTATGGATGGTTATATACCAAGCGGCTAGAACGTACAAAATACTTAGCATTGCGAAAAAATAACTCTAGATATTCGGCAAAAATACAGATTCCGAGGAAAATTTTACCAGACATAGAATGGTGGAAGAATAATGTTTACAATTCTTCTAATAATTTAAAAATGATAAATTTTTGATGGAAATTTACACAGATGCAAGCCTCACAGGTTGGGGAGCATTTTGCAATGGAAAAAAAGCGAATGGCTGGTGGACAGGACGATTTCAGAGCGAACACATAAATGTCTTAGAGCTTCAAGCAATATTTAACGGTTTGCGACATTTTGCATCAAATATTAAAAATAATAACGTCCTCATAAGGACTGATACTAGCCTACATAAATAAAATGGGGGCATTCAGTACCCACACTTGTGTAATTTAGCCAGAGAAATCTGGGAATGGTGTCAGGCGAAAAATTTATGGATTTTTGCCTCTTACGTAAGATCATCAGACAATGTACAGGCAGATCAGGCATCCCGTATCTTACCCCCGGAGACTGAATGGTCCCTGAACAATAGGTACTTTCGGCGAATCACGGAAAAACGGGGTATACCGGATATTGATATCTTCGCCTCGTCAAGTAATAAGAAATGTGAAAAATACATTTCAAGATTTAAAGATCGGAACGCCTACAAAATTGATGCCTTCACTGTCGACTGGAGGACACTTAATTTTTATGCTTTTCCTCCATTCGCTCTTATTGCAAGAACAATCCAGAAAATAATTTCTGATAAAGCGACCGGCATCTTAGTAGTTCCTTTTTGTTCACCTATTTTCATTGGTCCATCCGATGATCTTCTTCTTTCTTATTACAACAAAGAGACCCACCCATTATTCAGGAGCCTTACACTAATGGCTGCGAAGCTATCAGGAAGGAATTTCTGCTGAAAGGGTCTCCAGAATCAGCCTTAAACACAATAGAAGAAACTTCAAGTATAAAAACATCTTCGGCCAAATTAGTTACTCTCATGGCTTTGGCTACGGGTCAGAGGATTCACACACTGTCCTTAATTAAAATTTCGAATATTAAGGAATTGGAGACGGGTATTAGAATATTCATTCCCGATTTCGTGAAGACATCTGGTCCAAATAAACCACAACCCTATTTGGACTTCCCCTTTTATAATAGTCAGCCGAAGTTATGCGTTGCCAGCCTAGTGAGGAACTATTTGGAACTGACCAAACCATTCCGACAATCTGAAGATCACCTGTTTATTACATCAACAAAACCCTTTCGAAGGCAACGAAACAAACCTAAGCCGCTGGGTTAAGGAAATTTTAAAACGTTCCGGGTTGATACGGCAACGTTTACAGCGCACTCTGCGAGACACGCATCAACGTCAGCCGCATTGAGAAACGGTTTATCCATAGATGCCATCACGAAGTCGGCAGGTTGGACAAAATCATCGGAGGCTTTCGCAAGGTTTTATAACCGACCATTGATGATACAAAATAACATCATGGAGGCGGTTTTTGAGTCTTCGCACTCTTAAATGGGGTAGAGTTTATTAATTAGAATTACATATTTTTCTTATTATATTTAATAAATCAGTTTTGTGGTAAAACTTCTTTAAATATCTGCATTGTAATCAAGTGATATCGAGGACTGGACGATGAAATATAATTACTAGATCAAATGAACTTACCTGAAGTTCGATCGTAATTATATGAAGCGTCAGTCCGAAGATATCACCACCCTCCTCTAACCACCCTTTGTTTTACCCCAAAACATGAAAACCTTTAAAGCAAATGAACTACGGAGGCAAACGATGAATGTACTAAGGGAGGGAGGCCAGGACAGTCTTTAAAGTTTGTGAGCAGGGCTACACGAGAATGCGTGCTGCATTGTAATCAAGTGATATCTTCGGACTGGACGCTTCATATAATTACGATCGAACTTCAGGTAAGTTCATTTGATCTAGTAATTAGTAATAGCATATATTATTTCCAGATATTCCTGAAATGTCTCTCGACAAGCTTGAACATAAATCATTGGGGCACACCAAAAATATATTAGTTGGAATTGCTCACATTGAAAATAAGTTAACTAATTTATTTGATGATAATATTAAAGCGATAAAATCCGAAATATCTTCACTTGTAAATAAAGTTGATAAAATTAATACGAATTTGAAAACAGACATTGTTTCGTTAACGGATAAAACATTGGAAATTAATCGAATCACATCTATTAATCCACCCACGGCAGCTAAACAATTAGCTACCATGAAATACGTTGATGACGTCATCGTGGTCACTAAATCATTTTTAAGAGCTGATTTAAAGGACACCCAAACTGAGTTGGAGAATCTTATGGACAATAAAATAGCGACAGTTGATGAGCACATAGTAAAGTTATTCGAAAAGATTGATGATTTAAGTAGAGATATGGATACCATTAAGCAAAAAATCAAAATAATGTCTAGAAAAAAAATTCAACTCGTTAATGAATTACATAAATCAGCTCGAAAAAAATTACCCACGTCGTAAAACGATTGTCAAAGGATTAAATGATTTGTGGCAAATAGACTTGGCGGAAATGTGCCCTTATGCGCGCAAGAATAAAGGATTTAAATTTATAATGGTGGTCATTGATTGTTTTTCAAAGTATATGTGGACATGATCGTTAAAAAACTAAAACAGGTGATGAAATAGTAAAATCGTTGATAGAGATTAAAAAAAAATCCTCTAACACCTAATCAGGGAATGGAATTTTTTAATGTAAAATTTCAAAATTTAATGAAAAAATATGATATTAATCATTACAACACGTTTACTGTGAAGAAAGCTGCTATTGCGGAAAGGGTTATAAGAACTTTAAAATCAAAAATTATATAAATATTTTAGTTTGATGGTAGTTATAAAGGGATAGATGTTTTAGCCGAAATTATGCGAGAAGAAGTTAATGAATCCAATGAGAAAATTATTTTAAATCGAGCATTTAGTCATTTAAAAATTGTTGGACCCAGAAAATTAAACTAAAAGTTGGTAATGTTGTTCGTATATCAAAAGTGAAGCATTTGTTTGATATGGGTAACACACCAAACTAGACTACGGAGCTCTTTAGAATTGTTAAAATTAAAATAACCAATCCTGTTACGTATCTACTGGAAAATATGGAGAGTAATCCAATCAGAGGTGCATTTTACGAAGAAGAATTGCAGAAAACAGTCAATCCTGACATATGTTTGATGGAAAAAGTATTAAAACGAAAAGGAAAATGTATGTCAAATGGCTCGGTTTTGATAACAAATATAACAGTTGGATTGATAAAAATACTATCGTATGACCTTTATGAGAAAAACAATCCGCAACAAGTTGAGACTTGTATTGAAAAGAAGTCTGTCAAATAATCGAAAATCTTCTAAGTTCTCTTTATTGGTACTTTAAATTCTATAAATATTTTTATCTAAAATTTGGGATTTGTGTGATATTAATAATAATTTACTTAGTAATGCACTTAAAGAAAACATTTTTTATTATAAATAAAATGTTGTTAATGATTTGTATCAATAAATTATCTCACGCTAGGAACATTCAAGTGTACCTAGAAAAATGTGAAGCAACTACGACACTGGTTTATTAATGTTATATTACCTTTTTGAAAATATAATTTTTATTATAATTATTATTTATTTTTTTTTTTTTTATATTTATCTTATACCTATATATATTTATGTTGAGAAAAGAAACATTTCATTAGTTATTAAAACTTATAATAATGAAGGTGGTTTTCCTCATTCCTCTGTTGCTGTTCAATCATTTAATGGTAACAGCTTAATACATAACAATAACAACATCAAATGAAAATCAAGAAGTTATAGATTTTTTATTCAAATATAACTACACGAGTAATAATTCTTTAACAGATCTTCAAAGCGCTTTAATACGCTTTCAAGAAACTTATAATCTACCTGTTGATGGTGAAATAAATGATGCAACGTTACGATTAATACGTCGGCCGAGATGTTCTGTTGGTGAAAATTATTATCAAGTTGATCCATCATATTCACGTTGGGATAAAACCCACTTGTATTGGTATTTTCCTCTGAGCTCACCCGACCAAATAGCTGTTGCACAAAAAGCGTTTGATATTTGGGAAAATGGTTCTGTTTTAACGTTTACTCATGTAATCAAACCGAATCCTCAAAAACCTGATATTACCATTCAATTATCAAAAAAACATCATCGTTTTCGAACAGATTGTCAAGGTCGTTATGAATGTTCTGTCGATTTTGATGGTAGAGGTGGTATATTAGCTCACGGTTATTTTCCCAAGGGAAATCAATGTGTTGAAATACACATGGATGTTTCGGAAGATTGGGACTACAGTTTGAATAATTTTGATGATCAAAAAACAAACTTTTTAGGTGTTTTAGTGCACGAAATCGGTCATACGTTAGGAATACAACATAGTACACAAGAAGAAGCTATTATGTATCCTTGGTATTCGAATAAATCACATTTATATCAGGATGATATTATGGCCCTAGAAAGTCTGTATGGGCCCAAAGACACATACGCAAAAATACCTAAAACACTTTTAACAACAACGACGACGACGACAACAATGAAGATATCACGCACATTTAAAGCAAAAAGCAAACCTCCGGTAGTGACCCAACCGAATCAAAAACCTATAACTAACTTATGTTTAGTAAAGGTACCGAATGTTATCTTTTTAGCATTTAGTTTAGAATTTAGTTCTTATCGAATGTATATCATTAAAGAAAACACGATATGGAAATTCGATATAAATTCAAATAAAGTACCAACATCTGAACTTTTAAATTCCTACATTATAAATAAAAATCTTGATAGGATTTTAAGTGTTTTTCAAAATTCTGCGGGCTCTTTGATTGTTCAAAATGAAAAAAGGTTTTATGCTGTAGGATTCCCCAGTTTGGAGATAAGCAGAGATATTAATTCTCAGTTACCACAAAATGTATACGTTAACACGGCATTTCAAACACATGTGGGAAAGAATTACATTTGGTACAACAATGGTTCATTTATACAATTAGATGATATGATGGAGCAAATTCAAAGAAGGGGCATAACTCAAGATGAATTTCCAGGCGTGCCAGGAGATATTACCACAGTTTTTAAATATATCGATGGTAATTTGTACTTTTTGAAAGATGATATATTTTACAAGTACAATGAATTTCAGCGAAAAGTTCTTGATGCCGGAACCTTTAACTGGAACATGCTAAATATATCATGCCCTGATAAAATTCTACTTACACAATTACGTGAAATGTTGTAAATAAATTAAATAATAATACTAAAAAGTATTCGAAAGTAAAACGCTACTGGCTTATTTAATGTGTTACACTATCTTTGTAATTAAAATAAATAAACCACATAACTAGCTACAAATGTTTGTTTTTATAACTACTTATCTATAGAAACTGCAGAATCAGTATATTTTTTAGCGAACCATGTGTGAATATCTTGTAAAAATAAAATAACTCATAATTTTGATTGTGAAATTTACATAACGATATGCCAGATAATGATTTGTTTTATATAAACTACGATATCAACAGTTTGTTGAGGAAGTTTTTTAAGTCATAATTTTTGGTGAGGGTGACTTACTACAATTTTATTGTTTCATTGATAATGTGTATACAATTACTATGTAAATGAAAAATGAGTGCGCCACTGGAAACTTTTTTGATGTGGGTGTACCCTACTATTAGTGGTGGTGTAGTATTTGTTTCATTTTTGGACTACCCTTCTGAAGAGTAATTAACCGTAAGCTTAATTTTTGCTATTTTCTTTTTACTCTTTAAGAACCTAGCTCTCGCTCCATAAAATCTCACATTTTTTTTTATGTATTGTAAACGGATTTTGCTTCTAAGGATAGCTATTTCATCTTTTTATCGAATATTGCTTTCTTAATAAAGAAACGTTTTTTAGACGTTTTATCTATTTACTAATAGCAATAGTTTTTGACTAGTATCAACTGTTAAACGGTTCGTGATATATCAGTATATCAACACTAGTTATTGTTACAATTTTTTTTCGTTTTATAGAACCTACCCTATGATTCCAGAAAAACCGATTTTATAGTTCAAAGTGTAAAAAATTGAAATCAGATATAAATTAATACAATAAAAATAAATTGCCAATTAACAAAAAGATTAATTAATAAAGATACTTCATAGATTAACATACCAATCATAATGTTACATTTGATGTATATGAAAATAAATCTATGTAAATACCTTTGCAGTTATTTAGTCGTGCTTATTATATAGAAGTTTATTTATTCTTTAACATCGGGGGTAAAATATTACCTAACGATATACTTTTTAGATGACCTTTATAAAATTACTTTAGATAGCGAATATCTTGGAATATGAAATTTTTTAATAATTTTGGTTTTTTTTTTCATATCTGAAGACATCTTTCTCTTGTGACTTTTTTCTGTATACACGTGCCGGTTTTTGACTGTGGTTTTTCTTATCGGGGGTTTGCAAATAATTTTTGTAATTCTAACATTCTTATCGGGTCTCGATAATTTTTAATTCGGTAGTGCCTAATTGGCGTGGTGCGCAGTATACCTAAACGCGTCTTTTTTTTCATATATCCACTATTGAAAATTATGCGCAAAGGGTGGATTCAGTAGCTTGGCTACTTCGGCCTTTTTGACCATCATAGAAGGTGTGTAGGCCTTTGCTCGCCCCTTTTGACCGTATGCGTCGCGTTGGCTTGTTGCCACCCGTTAATGACCTTTTATGTTGGAAAGAAAGGTATGGGAGTTAAGTCATCGGTTGTTAAAAATAATATTACCTTTGAGGATTATGTTGAATGCCTAGATAGCTAGCAACGTCGCTCATCAGAGTCTGGCTTGTGTTCGTTGATAACCCTAATGTCTTTTGGTCTTACTTCTTTGTGTATTGGCAGTGTCTGGTCCATAAGGATGCTGGGAATGACCCTTTGACTCGTATCACCAAATTGATATTTCTAACATACCCTGTATATTCCGTATCTAGGACCCGTACCATTGATATTTCTAACATACCCTGTGTATCTAGGGCCTTTGACCCGTACCATTGATATTTCTAACATACCCTGTATACACGACAATGTACTTGTACAGTCTCTGTACTTACCATTGCATTCTTTCTCTTGCGACTTTTCTGTTACACTCTGTATATACCTATTCACGTGCCGGTTGTGGTTTTTTTTGTCGATTCATCAAGTTTATTGAAAAAATAATATACACATCATTTGATAAAAAGAAATTATTTTTGTTATCAAAATCCGTATATGCCGTATCTAATATGACCTTTGACCTGTACCATTGATATTAAGAGATACCTTGTTATTCAGGGTTATCGGGTCTCGATAATTTTTTAATTCGCTAGTGACTTATTGACTTGGTGTGCGCAGTATACCTAAACGCGTCTTTTTCATATATCCACTATTGAAAACTATGCGCAAAGGGCGGATTCAGTAGCTTCGCTACTTCGGCTCTCTCGCTGGTAATGCCTTTTTGACTTGTGAGTGACGTCATAGAAGGTGTGTCACGTGATCTGTTTGCCTTTGCTCGCCCACCTGTCCTTTTGACTGCGTTGGCTTGTTACCACCCGTTAATGTCCTTTTGACCTTATACGTCACGTTGGAGGCCTTTTTGACTTTGTACGCTGGTGGTCCATAAGGATTCTGGGAGGATCTCAGTATGATGATGATGTTGACTTCTTGTAAAGCCTCTTCTTACACCTACCATTCGACACCTTACACCCTGTATATACACCGACGACTTCTTGTAAAGCCTCTGGAGACTTCTTGTAAAAACCTCTGGAGAGGTTTTTTTTGACCTTACTTGTATACGTCGCGTTGGAGGCTGGCTTGTGTCCGTTGATCGCTCGTGACCTTGAATGAGCCAATTTCGACGTTTTTAGACCTTAGCTTTTTTGACGATTTTCTTATGGAGATTCCCATGTTAGGGCCTCCGCCATGGCCCCGAACCGGTGTTGCCTATCTACTACAGCAAATTACTAAATTTCAAAAAATAAATTGTCTTATCTTCAAGTCTTCCAACACAGCGTCCATAAATATAATAAACTAATTGAAAATTTAAACAATATTGAAAATTATTAATGTACAGGACGGTGAAGCCGGTCCTGTTCTTTTTAATACGAAAAAATTATCAATTTGCTAATGTGATTTGAATAAGAAAGGTATATATCTAACTAGTTCTAGTAAAACTTAACTTAAGGGAAACAATCATATATTTGTACTAAATGCATATTTGTGAAAAATTGATTTTTTATAACATTAAAAATATTACAGTGAAGTGGTTTTTGTTTAATAACTATTATTAATTGTTTGACTCTAAAGCAAGTTTTAATAGCGTGGTTGAAGACTATGCTCTAGGATTTTTATGAACTTAAAATTTGTCAATAATTATGTTTTTTAACTTAAGGAAAATATAATGTCTAACTGTTTACTGATCAATTGTTATATTTTGTCTAAAAGTTACAGCTTACCTTGAACAATTATTGAAGACACGTGTTCGAAAGCACGCTTCTGATACATTTTATTAGTTTTCAAATAGTATGTGTACAAATTGTGTGTGAATTGTGTAGAAAATGTTTTTTATTATAATTAAAGCATAATTATGTAACTAGCAATGAAAAGAATGGAAATAAGTCTACATACTAACAACCCTAAAGGAAATTTACAAGATGAGGTACTTTAACGTTTTTCTTCAGACGCTTCAGTCGGCCTGTTGGTCGATGAAATGGAGATATGGTTCTCTTGTGGGTCTTTAAATAGTCTTGCGCAAAACGAAAATTGCGTTCGTTATTCAATTGCAAGCGAGGGACGCGTTCTTTGATTGGCCTCATTCAAACAGATACATAGTTAGCGTATATAAGGGGTGTCTCGTGTACAGTAGCATTAACAGTGAATCGGGGTCGGTTTTAACGGTAATAATAGCGTTATCGTTTACGCTCGGTAATAGTGCAAGGTGACATGCCGATAGACATGTTTACAACGTCCATACAGAGCAAAACTTAAAGCAGCAAACAAAATGGAAGACAAAAGTAAAATCTGTAAAAAATAAACACAAATTCAATCATACAACTATCATATCTCTAATATCTTTATTGATAAAGAGATCGCGAATATGCACGAAAAGGAAAAGGTAAAGAATATGAGTTCAGACTTATGTAATTGAACAAAAGCATCCGATTCTTAGCGAGGTTCGTTTCTGATTAAATTAAAGAAGAAAGTTTCAAATGGTTCACAAGATCAATTTTTTATTAGTGTCTATGGAAATGTGAAAGCTCGCCAATTTGCATTTTTAATTGTACTTAACGTAATGATATGGATCAAAAGAAGTACATAAAGTTATTTAAGAAGAATTAGATGGTATGGTCAGGGAGAAAATGGAATAAGAGTATTAGATTTAAGTAACCATAGTTTTTATGCCAAGAAAATCACCGCTTTATGTCGTACTTAACTTACTAAAAAATATGTTCGGTACGTCTGAACTGAGATATATTTCATTTTTATGTGGCGTAATGATAAATCAGTAGTGCATGATGAGACGTTTTAGGAAATAAATCGCTCGCTTACGATTATTCCTTTGGAACGCCATTTCTAAAGATGTAAATAAGAAAATGCGGTGTAGAATGAAATATGACCATAAACTTAGTATTTACCGACTTCCCTAAAAGTTTTAACCCGATAATACTTTGAATGTATTTCCTATTTTGCAGTTCTTCGCGAAAATCTCTTCTCTGATTTTATTATATTATTTTTCCGTTATGATGAACAAACAAAACAAGATGGTATTTTTTATTATCACTCAAAGCCATTAATCCTGAAATGTTTTTTTTTTAAGTTTGATTCTTGGATAATCCGATGCGAAGGTGGCTGATACCTACGGCATATTATAAATTTTATTCCATAATTTTGAATTTTTTTTATTATTTAAATTTATTAATATTTTGGAAGGATGAACATAGAGTAATATAAAAACTAATAAAAAACATTTAAAAAAAAAGAGAAATAACCTAATTAATGGCAAGCAGGAAAAATTGTTACAATACAAAAAAATGGAAATCAGCAGTAATGCCTAAATTACAGAGGTATAATACTACTTATTACAGTATATAAAGTGCAATCGAATATAATCCAAAAAGACTACAGGAAACTACTGAGAATAAAATTGAACAATATTAATTTGTACGCTGACGGCTGACAGCAATATCAGCGCGTAGCACGCATTCCCGCCTCGTATCCAGATATCTACAAGAAGCAACTACCCTTGTAGAAAGATAGTGTACAAAATGGAAAATAAAAATCAACGCAGACAAGACACAGGCCATACTGTGTCAAAAGAGAAGAAAACCAACACCTGAAGAAGTGAGACTCAGCGAGCAGAGAGTTCCATGGAGTCCCACGGCGAAGTACTTGGGAGTCACCCTTGACAAAGGGCTGACTTTCTCAACTACAGTGCCTGATAGGACGCAACAGCGATCTTCAACTGCGCACAAAACTGCTGCTCATCCGGATTGTAATCATGTCGATCCTGACATACGCATCCCTGGTTTGGGGGCAACAGAACTAACAGGAACATGGTACAAGTTCAGCAGAGCCTATGTATCCGACAGGCAGTGAACGCACCCTGGTACGTTCGCAACCAAGAGATCTGGAAATCGAAAGAATTCTAGATCTTATGAATGATAAAGCGGAGATAGGTTTTGCCAGACTTAAAGACCATCTAAATGCGGAACTGCTGGATTACGATCCGGGCGATGGGCAGTGGAAGTACGTTAGACCGAAGCACCAGCTTCTACCACACTAATCAAAATCTAAGTATGTTACAGGTACACCAAGAAGAAGAAGACCCAAAGAAAAAGACGAGGCCGATATAATCGGATAACACGAGATGACCAATGAAGCCTGCCAAACCGAGAGAGACAACAAGAAGGGGACACCAGTAAAAGATGCCTAGCATCAAACTGGTTTAACGGACAAGACAACAAGTCTGTTCTTTGAACCGAAGAACTGATATTTGTACAGACCGGTACCAGGAGGACCGGGGGTGGTTGGAAAAGGGGCGCGGGAGTCGATATCCTAAAGACTGGATATAAACCCTTCGCTTCGGGCTTGTACAAATTAGGCTAGGCTAGGCAATATCAATTTGGGTTTAGAAAAGGCAAATCTACAACAAATGCAATACACATAGTAAAACAAATAATGGAAAAAAGCAAACGAATATAAAATAAATACGGAATTACTGTTTGTTGATTTTAAATAAGCTTTTGACTCCATCAATAGACACCAATTAATTGTTATTTATAAGTGCTAAAAATTCATTTTGAAGACATGCCTTAAAATGTACTTTTAACACGTATATCATACAATATATTTTCTACAAACGTTCAAATAAAGTAATTATACAGTTTGAATTAAATCTTAACAATATCAATACGACGACAAACATCCGAAGAAATTGTAGCCTCAACTTCGACTGGAAATTCAATTATTTCATTAATATTCATATTCACAAACACTTACTTAAAGAACAATATAAAATTGTCAATAGTCGTGTCATTAGATACTTCACTCATGTTGACAACCATTTAAAACAAAAATTTGCGTGCGTAAAAGTTACATTACGATACGCAAATTCGTTTTATAATGAATATTTTTATAAGTGCAAAATATAAAAAATATTTTATGACTAAATTAGATTCCATATGCATTTTCTTCTATTTTCAAAAGCTTCTCGCATAGCATCCTTGTATCCTTTGATCCTCTGAAATGTTTGCTGTGGTATTGGTAGTCAATTTGATAATTTTTATGACTTTCTTTGTAAACGACTTTTACAAACAAGTATTGATTTTGTTCTGTCGGAGTCAGTTTTCTCTGTATATTATGACGAAAATATCCTCGCATGACAACACTCACATATTTGATTCATTTTTTCGATTAGAATATTTGTATATTTTTATTGTGGCATTTTTAAGAATATTCCCATTGATAGCTGGAAAAATTCGATTCAGCATGTTATTAAGGTTGAAGGTACATATCGAAATGTTAATGTAATTGTAGCACCCTTAGTTATTACATTTAAATGAAGACGATAGTGATACTGAACTACGTTTAGATTAAATAATTGTAAATAATGTAGAATTAGTTCATTTGTTTAATCGCAATTAATAAATAAAGTTAAAATTTGTTTTTAAAAAATTTCGTGATTTTTTTTACAAAATAAATTTTAGTTTTAGTAAATGTTAACTTAGTTTTATTTAAATCAATTTTTTGGGATACCCTGTAGTACAAAATATTTTTAAAATGTGGCCATGATTAAACTACATATTTTTTATTTGAAACATTTTTTGACAACATCTGCCAATTAGATAAAATAGACCAAAGCGTATACGTATACGTAAGTTTCAACAGTTTTGTTTAATTTCAATTAATAAATAAACTTAAAATTTGTTTGTTTGTTTTTAAAAAATTTCGTGATTTTTTTTACAAAATAAATTTAGGTTTTAGTAAATGTTACTGAGTTTTATTTAAATCTATTTTGAAAACCGGATTACGGATCTGTTAATGTTTACTGTACACTGAGAAATTTATAACCTTTCATTACTAATCCCCTAAGGTCAGGTACCGAGTCAACGAATTATTGTGAAACGTACTTTACCATTGATGTTATTAAATGCTTAGTAAGATAAGCTTTAATAGAAGGAACAAAAGACAGTTTCGAACAAGGAGCTATTTATTATTTGTACTTTGCCGCTTTCATAATATTCCTTTTAAGATTTGATTTATTAAACGCTCTTGATTTGTGTATTTCACGCCTATTTAGTGTAAGAGGATAACGGTTTATACAATGGATTTTCAGTTTTTGTAGCCTTAATAAAATTAAAAATTAACAAATGAAAATTTATAGTAAGTGTTATTAGATTCAAACTGACGATGTAACGAAACAGCTGTCATTGCATCTAAAAATCTATTTTTTAAATAAAAGGTAGAAGTTTAGTTTAAATATTATTTAGTTGTTTATTTTTCTTAGTAATCACCACTGAAGATTTTTAGTTTAAAAATAATATTCATTATAACACGGATTTTCATTATGAAACTGAAATATTGAGCAATATAAATTTAGATTTTTAAATAAACAAGTAGGCAGACTCAATATGTTGTGTACAATATTTGATAGTGTTTTATGACAGTTTCAATCTTTTACGTTAGTCAAAACCTCTTACTTTTTTACTTTTTAAAAGAAATGTCGAGCGATGAAGTGTTTTCATACACACCAATTGAAATCGCTGAAAAGGCGAAAAATGTATCCCATAGCTTAATACCTTCAAAATCCAAAAAGTTTGTGGTAAATTTGATGGTCAATGTATGAATTGGACGGTACCAAGAGCAGTATGATTCTTTTCTGTAAACGTGGTTCTAGTCTGTTTTGAAGAACGTTCAATCAAGTTAAAATATTTTTTTCTCTGGACACATTACTATGTTTAAAAAACCTAACTTAACACTAAACATAAAACTGATATTAGCAAATATCCACTATTGCAGGCATGTTTAAAATGATATTCTGGTCAAAATCTAAAACATTTTTGCCAGATGAAATTAAAAAATTTATTCCTATTATATATTATATTTTTTATTATATATTATATATTATTATATTTATTCCTACCATAACAAAAATGTAATAACCAAGGTAAACATCCTATTAATTTTCTTAAAATAATTAATTACATATTTTGTATTGCACTAACATACTTATATACCATTTATGTTATTAAAAAATTATTAAGGGATCGTATCTTAGTGAGCTAAGTTACTAGCTGAGAGTATTTCCATCTGTACTTGCCGGGTTCGAGACCCGGTCAAATTTATTTTGTTTTCATTATACAGGGTGTCCCATAACTAATGGACAATATAAGAACTGTAGAAAGGGGTGATAAAAATAAGTCGTTTGATACAAACATGCACTAGTAATTAAACATTATTAACAATTTAAAACTTTAGTTGGAGAGTAAAAGAACTTTGATAAAGTCAGTAGATTCTAAAGAGGTTATAAAAAATTAATGGATAAACATATTCCCGAAAATACTTATTATGTCCCAATAAGCAACTTTGCAACTTCCCTTTACATCTGTTAAAACTGTCATGTCATATTTTCTTTATTTCACAAATATACTAATCTATTTGAATTGTACCAATAATTTAGGATTTTTCATGAGAACCGCACGTACTAAAAAATGCCTATCTCGCCTATGGAACAGCATTAAGCAAGGTAAAAGTAAACAAATTGGCACAAAAATAGTTTAGTCATGCAAAATATAACAACATAAGTAATTTTACGTTTCTTACCTCACAGAGAGCACCAGAGAAAATAGCAATAAATAATTTTTAGACACCATTTTGCCGTTCATTCAAAAATAAATAATTCGCCTTTTATATGAATGCTTTTGATTAAAAACATTGATCGAGTACCTACTTATTATCTTAACTGATCATATCATAATTAAATGTTATATTTTTTGCCTGATCTGTCGATATTTAAATTTTTAAATAATATAGAATATTAAACTATTTTTTTAGAGTTAAATGTTTTAAGACGTATTTTTAGTTTAATAAAGTTCGTATTTAAGTGGTTGTAGAAAAATAGTAGGACAGATCCAAGTTTGTCTCTTGCTACACTGGATTATTATACAGGGTGAGTCATAACTATTGGGACATAGACTAAGGACAAGTTACTTGGACCAAAATATGGCTATTGGGCCAAATATTCCTTAATATAATGTTGCTGAGAAAAAAGATACAGGGTGTTAAAGTTAATTTTTGTTTTTCGTTTTTTGCTAATAGTTTCCCTGTATATTTATAAATTGATATCAAAATTGGCACAGAGGCATAATCTTAGACAAGAAATAGTATTTTTATTACAATTTTACGTTTTGTCATAGAGGGCGCCACGTGGATCATTCCTAATGATCAAATTGTGTCTAAACTTTTTCTGATGAAATTTTTTAGTAATTTTTATTAGAAAATATGACGTAAACTTCATTTTTACGTAAAATTGGTACTCTTGTTTAAACGTGATAATTTCAACCGTTTTCGATAAAAACGCAGTCGAACTGCTTAGAGTCTTAAACAAGGATTTCAAATATTAATTCATTTATGAAAAGTATGCTTTGGACTGTCAGATAATTGTTGTTGGTAAATGTCATTTGTTCAGAGTAAATTATTTTTGATGTGACAGTGTAGTGTAATGTTGCATTTTTTAAAAGTAATCATTACTTTTTTTGATTGAAATGCCTCGTCACAATCATTTTATTATTGAAGAAATGCGAAATATGATTTGCGTATACGCACAAGAAAATTTTTGCGGTCTCTCGGCAGCCAGAAGTTATGGAATGTTATACGCAAACAGAAGGCAACCAAATCACAAAAATTTTGCAAGATTATATCGTAGTTTAGGTGAAACTGGGTCATTTCACACTAAAAATCGGGGTGGTCGACCGAAACAAATCACACCTAATCAAGAAGATGAACTTTTGGTTCGAGTAGATTAAAATCATGAAATAAGTTCACGACATCTATCTGCAGCAACAGGAGTAAGTCAGTCGTCTATAATTAGAATTCTAAAAAAAGAG
Source organism: Ophraella communa (assembly GCA_035357415.1). NCBI lineage: Eukaryota > Metazoa > Arthropoda > Insecta > Coleoptera > Chrysomelidae > Ophraella > Ophraella communa. The sequence continues at coordinate 31,995,074 of CM068995.1, read as the reverse complement.
AACCTCCATCCTTATCACTTCACTCCTGTTCAAAATTTACTTCCAACAGATCTTCCACGACGGTTACAGTTTTGCCAACGTATTCTGAATAAACATCGCAATGACAGACACTTTATTAAGAATTTTATGTTCACCGACGAAGCAACTTTTACCAGACGAGGGGTTTTTAATTGGCGAAATAGTCATTATTGGGAAGAAGAAAACCCGCATGCTATTAAAGCTAGACATTTTCAGCATGAGTTTAAATTGAATATTTGGTGTGGCATTATAGGCGACCAACTACTAGGGCCTTATGTTCTTCCTCCGAATTTAAATGGAGATATTTATTTATTCTTTTTGGAAAATACTCTTAGTGATATTTTAGATGATCTGTCACTGGATGTAAGAAGAAAAATGTGGTTTATGCAGGATGGAGCGCCACCTCATTTTTCATTAGCTGTTATAAATCATCTTAATGACGTATTTCCTCAACGATGGATTGGCAGAGGCAGTGATTTTCAATGGCCACCAAGAAGTCCTGAGTACAACCCGCTAGATTTTTAATTTTGGGGACATATGAAGTCCTTAGTTTATGCCAAAGAAATTAATACACGAGACGAACTTTGGAGATACATTCAAAATGCAGCTAATCTTATAAGGGGACAGAATAAAATTTTTTTAACGTCCGAAAATCCTTTATAAAAAGAATTAGAAAAGGCATAGAAATCGGAGGAGACCATGTAGAACATTTAGTTTGAGTTTTTGTAAGTTCTTTTTGGTTAAAGTGTGGTTAGTTTGGATTTATCGTCAAAACGGAAACCTTACGTTAGTTGCAACTTTGTTTATTAGTTTGGTATTTGATAGTGGAATTGTAAATGAAATACTATTTCTTGTCTAAGATTATGCCTCTGTGCCAATTTTGATATCAATTTATAAATATACAGGGAAACTATTAGCAAAAAACGAAAAACAAAAATTAACTTTAACACTGTAACGATCCGCGCAGATGGATCAAGCGACGTCGCCCTACCACTCAATCCCACCTAACCGAAGACCGGTAGAGATGGTACGACTGGTGGGAGCGGTGGGGCTCTCCGGCTTAAAAGCGACGAACCGACACAAATCAAGGAAAGTTATCTGGGGAGCTGACCTGGAACCAACTCTGCTAGAAGCTCGGGTGTTGACCGACCTTCTGCCTTCCCGCGACCGAGAGTGCTGATCTCGGTTGTGCCCTTTACCCCGTCGAAGGTGTTGACTTCGACGACGTCCCCGTTTCCCGCGACCAAGAGTGTTGATCTTGGTGGCAACCTCTCGCCGTCGAAGGTGTTGACTTCGACGCCGTCCCCGTTTCCCGCGACCAAGAGTGTTGATCTTGGTGGCAACCTCTCGTCGTCGAAGGTGTTGACTTCGGCGACTTCCCCGTGGCCGGATCCTGAAAACACTCGCCGAGCGAAGTGCTGATTCGCAAGGCGTTGTTAAGGACCGACCGCTAACCCGTCGATCGGGGGAGTTGACCTCGAACGAGTTCCATTCAATTTCATTTTTATTTTACCGAAGTGTTTATTTTTGGGATTTACGTTTCTTATTTTTGTTTATTTGTTTATACAGGGCCAGGCGACCGAAGCGAGCGCTCCTGGGTAGGATCGCAACCGGGCGACGGACGTCGATCGGACGTAGAAGTTCATATTTTATTTTTTTTCTTTGTATATACATTTTATAGGAATAAACATTTTTATTTTTTTTAATTACGTGGTTATTATTTCCTTGAATCTGGTAGCACGCAAAACACAAGGTTACAACACCCTGTATCTTTTTTCTCAGCAACATTATATTAAGGCATATTTGGCCCAATAGCCATATTTTGGTCCAAATAACCTGTCCTTAGTCTATGTCCCAATAGTTATGACTCACCCTGTATAGAATACTCATCTCTGTTTAGAATAACTCATTACTTTAGATTGGATTAGATCATCTACTGTGCAACAATACGGCTTTTCTGGCACAGTCTTTCCCTCGTAGATTCTAGCCGAAGGCTTATCTTCCCCAATGATTAGAAATATGTCTCGAATGAATGTGCTTACAGGTTTTCTCTTCTGACAAAATCTTTACAAAGGACTGTTGATCAGTTTCAGCGCGTGCGTATACATACTTGTTAAGTCTATTGCGTTCTATTAAAAGACCTATGAACATTCTCGTATTGTGTCTTTTGTGCTTCAACAGGTACTGTGATACTGTTGACGTTGAACCTGTTTAAGGGTGACCTGTCTCAATCTTGGTGATATTGTTTACCATTCTTCATTATTGTCCATTATTTATTTATGTGCAGATTTTTGGGTTTATTTTTTAAACCTTTAACACTTTTAGTCCCTTACGAAACTTTGCTGCAGTTTCTTGTGCTAGTAGTGTGGTTTGAACACCCCGTATATTTTGTATATTTACTTAAATTCTTTATTAAGAATATCGATGGCCTAGACCATCGTAGTTTGTTTATAGTATGGCACGTTCAATGCCACATCGTGTCTTTAACAAAGGCTGAATAAATAAAAGATAAACATAAATACACAGCAATGCGTAGACTACGGGTTCAATATATGATATTCACGATCAAGTTCACTATGTTGCTGATACAGCATTAATGTAATTTATTTATAGTTATTAAGTGTTGTACTCTAATTCATTCATAGAAAATATAGTTTAATGTATTTAGTGTAAAAAGTCTTTATTCCATACAACCCCCCAATATTAAATATTACAGTAGGTCTTCGTTCTCTTTGTGTCCACTAAAATGGAGTACCTATGCAAGCGTGGATTTGTTTTGCTGTTCAATTCTACCAAGGCTTTTAAGCAATATAAGACCAGCCTTGAATTGATCTTCGCTACGTTTCACGCCTTCATGGGTTCTGCAGTGAATGGTAACGCATGAGATGACCTTGGTGCAAACCAAATTTTATCGTCAACTACAAAAAACATGAATAACATTTCATATTTTGTGCAATGTATTTATTAAACGAACTTACAAAAATAGTAATAATTACAACAATTTTATTTATTTGTAAGATTAAATGTTAATGTTGTAAAAATTAATTCCTGAAGTGGAAGGTGCTTGAATTGAAATTTGTTTATCTATATTAAAGTTTATATTTTTATAAAAATTTCCATTAGGAGTATCCTCTAAATTAAATTTAAATTTTGATTGATTTTTATGTGAATATGATTACGAAATACTGCAGAATTTTAGTTTTTAATATAAATTTTATTAATTATAACGTTTGCGTTGTACAATATTTTTAATAGTTGCGGTAAACTATTAACAATGTTGCTGACAGTTGGCGATAAAAGCTTTTTTCAAATTTTTTTCATTGCATGGGGGCACTTTTATTCTCAAAGTCTGTTATATCTGCAGCTAGACTCAATCGATGGAATAGGGGTATTTTTTTAATTTATAGTAATACGAGTACTATCAGGCTAAACAGTTAGTTTGTTTGAACGCGAGGAACTACTGGTTCAATTTAAAAAGTTCTTAATAGATGTGCTTCTAAATCCATAGTACCCCACGCTATCTAAAGCTTTTGAAACATATTACACCATTTGTGCATTTACCACTTAAAAATCCGAGTTGATGTTTAGTCAGAATTTTCCTTTTAACCATAAAACATAGAAGCCTTTTTTTGACCAACATTTCAATGATCTTAGATGACGTGGGAAGGAGCGCGATTGGGCGATAGTTGAAAGCTTGATCTTTTTCTTCTCCTTTATACAATGCTGTCTTAATAAGGCTTAAAAGTACGTTTATAATGCTACCCCAAGAAATCAAGTCACTGTCTCAAACTCTTGTTGAATTTATTCCATCAAAGAATATACAGTATGATGCAAATGTATGGAATAAATTCATTATTTCAAAAACAGACGACTTTTAAAAAAAATCGTAAAACACGTCAATTTTAATTTTTGAATAGCCATCAACTGCTATAGATGTGTTGGACACGTCATTAGTGATGGCGTAATGACGTCATCGACGATTTTTTTAAATACAAACCGAGGTCACGTGACAGCTCATTTGAAAGGTCTCCTTAAGGCCTTTGCAACAATGTAATCATTTAAATATTTATTTCTACAGGGTTAACCAAAATTATGAACTTTGTTAAGTAAAATACACTAAGGACCGCTACTGGGAATAAAACAAAATAGTGTTTATTGTTGGTTCCGAAAAAAAATACATTGATAAAAACAATGCTACATTATAATTTGAAATTAATTATTGTAGTAAGTACTCGGAATTATTTTTACAAAAATATTTAAATCAATATTGTCATTGACTCGTCTTTATTCGTCAATGATCTGTGAATCTGTCAAATAATAGACGTCAAATTTTTACTCTTCGAGTTTTTTGCCGACATTAATAACAGCATTTACAAAAATGAAACTAAAAGAAACAGAACGAATCGAGATTTTAACCATGATTGGTTATAGAGTCGTAGATTGAGGACTCGAGCAGAAGTTCGTAATTTATTTAATGCTAAATACCACAATCGCGATCCAATTACTCAATCAACAGTAAGTAAAATTGAAAAAAAAAAATTAGAGAATCGGGCCATGTTAAAGATCTTCCCAGAAGTGGTAGAACATCAATATCCGAAGCCAAAAAACTGGACGTTGTACTGGCGATTCAAGAAAATCCTCATACCAATTCTAGGCAGGTCGCACAGGATAATAACGTCCACCAATCAACTGTTGTAAGAGTGCTAAAAAAGAAGAAGTGGCATCCATACAAAGTACATCTGGTCCAGGGGCTATTAGAAGATGACTTTGATAGAAGAATCGAATTCTGCGAAATCGTTATGGAACAATGTAACAGAGATCCGGGTTTCATACAAAAGGTACTTTTTTCAGATGAAGCGTCTTTTATGCTGATCGGTCACCTAAATCGCCAGACATGTCTATATTGGGCAAGTGAAAATCCACATTGGATGGAATAGTATAGGACACAATATCCCGAGAAGGTAAATGTTTGGGCCGGCATTATAAACAATCAATGCTGCTAGTTATCTGGATTTTCTTCAAAATTATCTGTTGCCACAGCTGAATCAGCTATTTCCAAATAGAAATGATTTATGGTACCAACAGGATGGAGCTCCCCCACACTATGGCGTTGAGGTAAAAAATTACCTTAATAACGTTTTCCCAGGAAGGTGGATAGGTTGAAGGGGGCCTATCGAATGGCCACCAAGGTCTCCAGGTTTGACTCCGTTAGATTTTTTTAGTGGGGATATTTAAAGAGTAGAGTATATCAAAATCGACCGAATAATGTAGAAGAGTTGAAGGAGCGAATCCGAACGGAAATTTCACAAATAACACCTGAAGTCCTCGAAAACGTTAGGAAAGAATTTACTGCTCGCCTTTCTCATTGTATCATTGCTGAAGGTCGGCAATTTGAACATTTTTTGTAATTTAATTGTATTTAAGTAAACATTTATTCTAAGTTAATTGTATTAATAAACCAACAGTTTTGGTTAACCCTGTAGAAATAAATATTCAAATCATGTAAGTCATCCATTCTCTAATGTGGGTAGAATCCAAAGGTTCAAAGAAAGACACAAAGTCGATCCCACAATTTTAATTTAATAATGAAAGTTACTTGCAACTAGTTTCGGTCCACAGGACCATAATCAGGCTAAAAATACAAAACAATGTCAATGACATCGTCATTGTCTCTAATAGATGCATGGAACGCCAGCTACTGATAAACAACAGACCCTTCTAAAGAGTTAACAAGAATGGGACCACTCGGTTTGAGTTAAAAAGGCTCAAGCCATATTTCTTTAAATTAGAAAATAGTTCAAAAGAAAGGACATGTCTTTAAACACCAAAATGCGGATGCTAAAATGCTATGTGTTCTTCACTCTTCTGTACGGCGTTATTCATGGAAGTTGTCTGAATCATCTTGCAAGATATTAGAACCTTTGAACTCTGGCTCTACCGTCGCTTTCTGAGAATTTTATGAGTGGACCATGTCATTAATGAAGAGGTGCTTCGTAGAATGAAGAGAGAAAAAGAAATCCTATACTAGTTCAAAAACCTAAACTTGGATGTCTCTGTCAGCTTACACTCATAGGCAAAATACAAGGTATAGAAGGAGTGTGGAAAGGCAAAGAATCTTATGGCTAAAAAATCTCCTAGTGTGGTTTAATACTACATTATGCTCGCCAGCAACCTTAACGGATAGGCACCAACAGAAGAAGAAGGCAATTTGGAATAATACCAATTTAGAATGACTTGTCAGTTCTTGGCAATATTTACAAAGTTGTAGCTGGGCGTAGAAACATTTACGTTGATTTATTTATTTGTTCATTCTGATACTTACATATCTATGTATTTAAATAAAGATCATTCATATAAGTGCTAATTTAGATAGATAGTTTATCGATACATCATTCAACTAAAAAAATAATTGACATAGGTAATTAATACTTATAATTTATGGTATCTTTGCGAAAATATTTAAAACTGTAGCCTTCGGGTTAAATTATAAAACTTGAAAATTAAAAATATTTCTCAATTTATTAGTCAAAAACACACCGTGGAGTCAAGGTTAAATGACAAAAAATGAAGACGTATTTTCTTGATCTAACCCCTTTAAACGCGTAAAATTTATCTAAAAGCATAATTATAAATATTCTTAATTACTCACTAAACGATTTTCAAATGAATAATTTAGTCAACATTTAAATCATAGTAACACAATGGCAAGTTATATTCCCGCGCCAGTTGGAACCAAATTCGAAGAACATGCCGATATGGCAACGCCGTCGTCCATAAACGCAATGCTGCATAATAACTGTGACCCGATCTATAGAAGAACTTCGAGAGGAATGAGATACCACAGGAGGACATTGACCACCTGATCAGAAGCATTATTAAAGGTAAAGGGGCTTTAAAGCAATGCAATCATTTTGAAATTTTTATCATTTACTTATTATGCTTCAGTAAGTAGTTATACATCAAATTGATTGTGTTAACCTCTACTTTTTGGAAGTTCATCTTACTAAGAACAATAAATAACTGCACAGTTAAACTAAACTTCCACTATTTATTTGAAAAATTCGCTTTAAAATCAATTACAGCTGTTTCGCTATAACTAGCATCGTCAGATTGACATATTGAAATTACATGTTGTTTGTTTGTAACTAGGTGCTTGATGTTGATAAGGAGTTAAGGCTAGACCAAGTAACATCTAGGCTTTAATATTGTTATGTCTTATTACTTCCTTACTTGGTCTAGCCTTAACTCCTTATCAACATCAAGCACCTAGTTACAAACAAACAACATGTAATTTCAATATGTCAATCTGACGATGCTAGTTATAGCGAAACAGCTGTAATTGATTTTAAAGCGAATTTTTCAAATAAATAGTGGAAGTTTAGTTTAACTGTGCAGTTATTTATTGTTCTTAGTTATACATCATTTGAACTGGGTGTTCGGATTTTTATGTCACTTAGTATATGTTATACTAGTGACAATATTGACCTGGTCGTTATTTAATTTAAATATTCAATTACACATGTTGCAAACAAATATTTAATATTCATCTTCGCTTTCGGGGGCAATCAAGAACTTTGTGCAATAGTTGCACAATTACTATTTATAAATTAAAGTAAAAAATATGTCAGTAACGATTAAAATCTAACCGATCGTCTTGCAGTAGTCTCAATAAATAAATATCTAAAAATTGCAAATAAAACTGCTACATAAACACAATCTGTAATTTGTATTATACGAATGACAAAAGATTACAATTGTTTTATCTTATTTGCATGTAAAAAGTACAGGGGATAAAATATCAAGAATGGAAATTCCGAGGATTGTAAGTGTATGTTTACTTTCGAATAAATTACAAATTCGCGATCGATGACTTATAAAATCTGGATAATGTACACTTTTGGATAAAACAAAATCCGGTAGCTGTGATGCAGGGTCACTCGTAGCATAAATTTTAAGTAAATTTGTGCTGTGGCATATTTGATACGTTAATAGGTCTATATATTTTAGTCCCAGTCTAAACGTCGAAGCACTCTCGGTACAAGTAGAATATGTATTGAAATTTATTGTACTAACCCTTACCATGTGAAAGTCCATCTTATTAAGAACAATAAACAACTAAAAGGTTGAATTAAAATTTTATTATTTATTCATAAATGCAATGAGGGCCGTCAGGTTGGCATAATACCATGTGGAGGAGAAAAGGCATGACAAAATATATAAAAATTAAAAAGGTAGATTTAGAAAAATGTATGGGTCTTTGGGTTTAAGCTGTTCATTCAAACACAAAAGATCGTCTCGATTAGCAGCTTCATTGATCTCCATCATTTCTAAGAGATTCATTCTAGATCCTTTAAATTAGAGTCAGAAAAACTATGATTTTCAGAGATAATATGGTTGGCGAAAGCTGAAGGTGAGGTAGGTGTTTCAAAATCTTTATATTTCTTAATTATTGTAGAATACGCTATGGAAAACGAAGAACAAAATGTATGATAAATCAAATTATTATTATTGAGTTTTATAATATACAAATATACCATTAAATAAACAAATTAATATTTATATAATAAATAAATAATTACAAGAATATGTTTGGAATAACCTTATATAGAAATTTCCTAACTTTGTCTTTATCTTTGTTATCTGCATCGGAATCTTTATCGGTACATAGAGACACGTCTACAATACATTTAGATTTAGCCACATTTCTAAAATATTCTGCCGATTTCTTAGGCGTTCTTGTCCTATTAGGGTCGTTGAAGTCCACACTGAAGAGACCGTATTTTTCCCTATAATAAAAAATTGTGTATTTAAAATATAAGTTTAAGTTAATGTCTAAATTGGGAGAAACGTTAATCATTTTTAGTAATTTAATTGAAGTGTTGGCCTTATTATTTATGAAATTAATTGTAGTAATCTTTACTTTATGGAAGTACATCTTACTAAGATACTAACCTAAATAAATTTAAAATGAGAGATAGGTACTTTTAATTTTGTAAATATTGTGTTGTTATCATTGAAGAATGACGACATTGAAATCTATGACGTACAACGCTTTTTGTTTTACGTTTACTTGTGCAATTATAGGTTATTATTGGTAAAAAAATCATAACAACAATTAAAACAGATAACGCAGTTTCCTACTCTTCAAAACCATTAAATTATTTAGAATGCATGTCACATTGATAAAAAAAATATATTAGTCTAGTCGAGAAGTGAATTTTATGCAAAAAATACAAGAATAAATTAAAAAATTTGCGGTTTGGTTTATCGGATTCAGAATTAAATTCTGAGATTGGGGAGTTTTTAAATTTTTCTGCCTTTAAAAATTGTAATTATTATTAACAAAAAACGAAAAATAAAAAGATACAATCTTTTTAACTGTGTAGATAAGAATAGGCTACCGAAGTAAAAAACATTTTAGGTACATTATTATATATATTATATAATTATATACTTTATGACATATTTTATTTTGAGCTAAATTAAGTAAACAATTTGTTTGTTAACAATTGAATAACTGTACTAACTGTGTGAAAGTTATGTTATTAAGAACAGTATACAACTAAACGGTTAAATGAAACTTCCACTATTTATTCGTAAAATACGTTTTAAATTCAATTACATTAAATTAAAGTTACATTTTGTTTGTTTGTAGCTAGGTACATGATGTTGATTAAGTAGTAAGGAAGTAATAAGGAAGTAATAAGGTATAACAATATTAAAGCCTAGATTTTATTAGCCTCCAAGATCAGTATAACTGTACAATGATATAGAAGAACCAGGAAAAAACTATATTATGCTGATCTTTACAATAACTTAATATTAAATGAAGACTCAATCAAAGTAAACAGTTTAATAGTGAAGAACTTCCAAGATTTATTTGTTTATTCACTACTTTAAATTGTTGATCTGTGTAACATGATATGTTTACTAAAAACGTAGTATATTTAAATTAATTATATGGCTAACGCTAACACCATCTATTGTATAGAGTTCTTAACATGTTAATTATTACAAACGATTCCTGTCAGTAATTTAAACTTTATACACGACCTTCAATGCCACGATTCATTCTCTTATTGTCATTGATGTTACACACGGGTATGTTTTTTAATTTTTATTTTTGATAAAAGATTTTAAATATAATTTCTATAAATCTTGACAGTACTATATAATCAGAGGAGAATTTTCACATTTATAATTATTTCAAGTATATTTTGAGGGCAATTTAAAAGTAATAATTGTAAATTTTTGTTATAAAAAAAATGGCGAGTTGAGTACATTTCTGAAATTATAATTGTAATATTAATGTATCTTTTATTACTACTGTATTTTCTGTAATATATCCAAATGGTAAATGTAGATTTCGGAATACGCTGTTTTGTACTTTTAGTACGGAAAAAAATAAACTAACACTTGGCTAATGCTGACAATATTTTTCACAGCATTGGAATGTAAAATACCAAAGACACTACAAGTTTACTACAAATTTACCTCAAATTTACCACAGAATTACCGCTGATTGGTTCTACATTGGTGGACTGTTCAACAGACCAACCCTTCACTGGACCAGCCCTCTCCTGGATCAACCATAGGATCGCAGATGTAAAAAAAAAGATAAGTCGACTAACGTAAATAAATGCATTTATCATCTCATACAGCTGTCTCTACGATTTTTCTTTATTTCCTAACCGTAATATCAAAATCATTGTCGTATCATAATAATTATTTTTTGTTTGCGGAATATTACCTATGTAAATTTAATTTTTTTTCAGACGCACCAAGGAAATCTCTTTATCTTTTATCGGTTGATACATTTTTGTTTCATTTTTTTCTTCATAGACATCTTTCTGTCATCTTATGATACTTATTTATATAACTCAGCTTAAAACAACTCTTTTCAGTAGTATCATAAAAAATAAAAAGATTTCAGTGGCGCCCTTAATAATTACTAAAAGAATTAAAACATTGTACTTGAGTCAAAAAAAATGAAATAACAAAGCTAGGCTTTAATATTGTTATATCTTATTACTTCCATACTTGGTCTACTCTTAATACTACCTAATCACCATCAGGTACCTAGCTACAAACAAACAAAATGTAACTTCAATATGTCAATCTAAAGATGTTAGTTTTTAGCAAAACAGCTGAAATTGAATTTAAAACGTATTTTACGAATAAATACTGGAAGTTTTATTAAACCTTTTAGTATGTAGGGTTAAGTGTCTAAAAAAAATGTAATATTTTCAGATATTTAAATTATTTTCTTATGTTTGTTTTATTGGATGGCGGCGCAACGGCACTACAACAGTCGTACGAAACCCTATTTTCAACATAAAATTAAAAGTAATGGAGACACAACTTCGGTTATTGAGACTTTTTTTTGGGAAATTTTCTCTCCTTTTAGGATCTTTCTTAATATAGCCGCCATCTTTAATAGTTTAATAGTTATTGCCAAACGGAAACCACCTTTTTATCTTTTTGTTTTTTGTTAACATTTGGAATTGCAGAAAAATTCAAAAATTTCCAATTCTCATAAATTAATTCTGAATCCAATAAACCAAACCTTATATTTTTTAAGTTATTCCAGTATTTTTTGCAGAAAACTCATTTCTCGACTAGACTAATATATTTTTCTATCAATGTGAAATACATTCTAACTAATTTAACGTTTTTAAAGAGTAACATTGTAAATATTGATATTCATGTAAATGAAACTGCGTTATCTCTTTTAATTATTTCTTTGATTATTTTTAAGTAATAACTTATAATTGCAAAAGTAAACGCAAAACAAAAAGCGTTTAATGTCATACAATTCAATGACGTCATTCTTCAATGATAACAACATAATATTTTAAAAATAAAAATTTCTCTTATTTAAAATTTATTTACTTTAATATTGTTTTGCAAAAAAGCGTTGATGCCAAACAAAAATGCTCATTTACAATACTGTATACATTGCTATCTTTATCTTTATTAACGTTAACGATTAGTATCGAGAACTGTCATTATCAACTATACATTCACAACACAATAGGTAAAGTGTATTCAACAATATAGTGCCTACAATAAAAGGGGACTGATGGTAATAATAAACTTCTTAGGTACTTTTATTTCAGGTATTGGCAAGTTTGGGTAAAGAATGCAGGTCAGGATTAAATTTGCAAAAATAAAAATAATTTTTTAATAGAAGCGCATATTAAAGGATATTCACAATAAAATTTAATAAAAATTTAAATATGTTGATATAACAATTCAGTTTCACTATCACTACCGTCGGCGTCGTCTACATTAATTATAAGGGGTTTTAGGTTAGTATGAAATGCCCTGTATGAATCCTCCACTTTTATAACATGGTTTATTGTTTTTTTCCAACAATCATCGTCTAGGTCATCTATATTTTGCCGGATTAATGCAATTACAGAAGGACATAATGTAGGTATAGTATTTTGGGTCCGCACTTTATTCTTTAGTTTTCTCCACATATGCTCAATCGGGTTGAATACGCAGTAGTAAGGAGGAAGACGAAGAACTATATGTCCTTTGGATGCTCCAATTGTGTCACATACATATGTGTCTTCTGTATGTTAAATGTCCTTAGAACCTCTAAAAGCTGCGTTTTTTATATCCTTCTTCAAAGTACATGTTGTTTTGGAGTATAAATTCCTGGATTTCCGCTTTTGTATTTGAAGATCCTGGAACCTTCTTCAATTGGCGACTATGGTAACTGCCATTGTCCATAACTATGATACTATGCGGGGGAATATTTGGCAGTAAACTGTTTTCGAACCAATCTGCGAACAATTCGGCTGTAGTATCTTGGTGGTAATCCAACGAAGAATCTTGAATGTTCTTCGCCGAAAGTCCCAAACTGTTTGGAATCCAACCATCTTCTGATCCAGCATAAATAATATTGATTCGTTTTCCTTTGTTCGATGGAGGTTTTGATTGGCATCGCACTGTTCCATCGGTCCATCATTTTGCCGGCGTATAGTGGGTATCATACCAGGTCTCATCCAAATAGATTATTGGTCTTTGTAAAGACCTGTAATCACTTATGGCAGTCAAATATTTAAAACGCCATTGCGTTTGGATTCCATATTTACTTGCCTTTTGTCAATTTTGCAGTATTTGAAACCTAGTTTGGATAAAAATGTCCATAGGTTTCCAATTGATATCCTTATTCCTTATCTCAGTGGAGCACCTTGTTTGCAATGATCTGATAGTAGGCACCAAGTTTTCTTCGTACATAGAGTAGATAGTTCTTTTTATTAAATCTTTATCACCGTCATCAGTGGTTCTGGAAACAACACTATCGTTTAGTTTTCGTCTCGGATAAATTGGCCTCGAAATGTGAACTCTCACTGATGATTCCAGTATCCCTGTCAAATCGCTGGTTTCTCTTACAGCGGGAGTAAAAGCCCAAGCCCTTTGGACCAGCTTCTGATGAACATGTCTGACGATTTCTTTGGCATCAAGGGATAAAATTCGTTGTCGAACAGGAACAGTAACACAGGGCGCCGCTGATGCAGATTCCCAAGGACGAAATATTTTTCACAAAAAATTTTAAACAGCACATACTAACTCTCACTACGGGAACACAAATATAAATGATTATACTCAACCCAAATTATACAAATACAAGAACCGATATATAAAAGTGTGTGTTGGTGTAGTGGTAGAGCAAACGGTTTTCGGTCTGTATAGGAGTTTATAATGTTTTATATATTAATAGGCATTAAAACAATGAGTAAAATATTAAACTTGATATTGATGGCAAAAAATATAGCTGTACGAAGTTCGCTGGGTCAACTAGCATTTTATAAAGTTTTTTATGTTAGGTATAACTTATTAAGGAATAATTTGTTAAATTTCGTACTGATATTGAAAATATTTTTGTTTTAAATTAAACTCGATATAAAAATTTTCAAGAATAAATAAATAATCTAATTCCTTACTTACGAGTATCCACTGTTCCATTCGAAATTGTCTAACAATGACCAAGTTGTGTATCCCATAACGTTTACCCCGTCATCCAAGGCATCTCGGAGTCCGCTTAAGTAATGCTAAAAATATTTATTTTATTAATATGTTAGATAAAGCCATGATGTGGGTGGTCAAGTAGCTTAAATGCGAAAAGTGCTGGTATAAAATAAAGAAAAATACTATAACGGCTACCTTTTAGAAGGCAATGGCAAATCACCAAAAGTATTCTACCTAAGAAAGCCTATCACTTTGCTGTTTGGATCTGGCATAAAACTGTAGGTCCAAACTATATGCGTTGAGAATTTTTGAGATACGCACAGCACAGAGAGTTGCGAAAGGTCGCTGACAGAGGCACATGGCACATGAAGAAAAAGTAGATCATTAAGACATTCACGTTATCATATTAAATAAGTAATTCATAAAGTGTATTTCTACAAATTCTTGTAAGGCAGATAATAATATGCAAACAAGCATTTATAAAAAAAATGTTACAGATATATTTATTTAAAATAGCAGATTATCTACATTTTTCGGTTTTTTTAAATTTTGGTGAAATTAGTGTTCATACAAGATGGTAGAGGACAACGTGAGACCACCAGAATTGTTGGTAAGAGCCTCTGTGCTGTATAAAATGTGTACCAACGTTATCAGGAGAATGGTCTTATAACCAGACGATCCGGATCTGGCCGAAAAAGAGCCACTAGTCAAAGAGATGATAGATTTTTGTTAATATCAAGTTTGCGAAATAAAACAGCTTCTGCAGTTTCGCTACGTAGTCCCTTCAAGAGGTTAGCGAATGGACAGTTACAAGAAGGCTTCGTGGTAGTGGATTTTCTTGCAGAAGATTGGCTACAGGGCCATCATTATACCGTCAGCATCGAATTGCAAGATTGAATTTTGTTCGAAATCACTTGTTATGGAACGATGACGACTGGAGCAAGGTACTCTTTACAGACGAGTCTCGTTTGTGCCTCAATGGACCAGACGAACGTCGAAGAGTATGGAGAAGACCTGGAGAAAGCTACGCCCCCGCGTGTATTGACCATAGACGTAAATTTGGTGGTGGGTATGTTATGGTTTGGGGAGGTATTAGTTCAAAAGCACGTACAGAGTTAGTTTTAATATAGAATGGCTCTTTAACAGCACACAGATATGTAACGGAGGTTCTGGAGATCATGTTGTACCTTTTATGGTCACTATGGACGAGCAAGGCTTTTTTATGCACGATGATGCAAGGCCACACGCTACCAGGATTGTCAGTGAATATCTAGATGAGGTAGGAATTAGGCGGTTTGATTGGCCAGCATGTAGTCCACCGTATTCGAAGGCATACACCAGCCCCAAGAACTACCCAGGAGCTAAGAGAGTTCCTATTGCAGGAGTGGAGTAACATGGATCAGGATGTAATCCTTAATTTAATTCAGAGTATGCCTCGTCGAATGCAGCAGTCAATTATTAATGTTAACTATTTATTATTATATTTTTTAATATGTACAAAATAAAGAAAAAAACTTTAAGAAAACATTTTTGTGATAAATATTAATTTTTAAAATTTATTATAAATTTAAATGAATAATAAATGTTTAAAACCCTCATTCACGTATTTGTTTTCATCGAGTAAGGATCGTTAATTCCTACGAGTTTGAAAACGAGTTTATAAATAGATCTAGTAGTTTTGTTTTTAATTTGATAATGTGATAAAAAAAGTTTCATAAAATTGATGTTCTCGATAAAGTAGGTGAATATACTTTAATTTTACTGATTTGTGTGAAAAATTAATAGGCCAGTCATTGGGTCATAGACTGTAATCTGAGCAGATAGAAATTTAAACTTAGTTTAATAAATCATTGTCTGTGATTTTGGTATCCAGAATCACAACAAAATGTCAAATGTACAAAAAACACCCACAACTTCAAATACCTCCACCACTATGATCAAACCTCATACTATTTCAAATACTCCCACAACTTCTAAATCCTATGCAGCAGCTACATCAACAAGAACACCTTCCCCAGTTCCAACAAGAGAACAAGCTATAATTATGAATTGTATCCCTGATACAGTACTATTTGATTACATAAAAGCAATAGGAACCATTGTCTCTCCCAAAAATGTTCTATTCGCATCCAGAATATCTCACGGACGCATTTGTATATACTTGTCTTCCACTGCCCAAGTTGACTCTCTCCTAAAAACGCAACAAAGCATATCGATTAACTCCAATGTTATCCCAATACGCCGGCTCATATCCCCTACTAAGAGAATATTAATTTCAAATGTAAGCCCCTCCATTCCTCATGAATTAATAGAAAAAGAACTTCGGGAACTAGGATTAACTCTTACATCCCCCGTATCGTACGTCAAATGTGGCTCACTTGAAGACGAATACGCTCACGTTTTGAGTTTCCGTCGTGTAGCTTATGTTCTACCCGATAGAGAAGATTTTTCCATTCAAACATCAGTAGTAATCTCCCATGATAATATATTACAGAGAATCTTTATCTCAACCGATAAGCTAGAATGCTTTCTTTGCAAACAAAGTGGGCACACTGCAGAATCATGTCCCAACACCCAAAATACATCCGACTCCCAAAATCTCTCTACCTCAACTATATCCTCAAATCAAAACCAATCCTCCTCCACCAGTCTGACAGCACATAACTCAAACACAAATACAACCGAATCAACCTCTAAAGACCTCACATCATCTTCCTCTCCTATGACCCTATTCCCAGTAACTGGCGAAAAGCGACCTCACTCTAATGACAGCAGCCTTGATTCACCTCAACCACCCATAGCTACTCCTTCTCCAAATTCGAATCCAATGCCCCCTCCAAACTTCTCACCAACTACACTCAAAAAACCGGCCAAAAAAAATCTAAAAAATCTAAAAGTGCAGAACATGACTCTTACAATATTTCCTTAGAGTCCCTCTCCATAATAAACAAACTTTATGAAGATGCTCCTCAAACCTTCTCGCTTAATGCAACTCAACTTATAGCGTTTCTCGAAAATTCTTTCCTCTAGCAGAAGCTGACCAATTTACAACGAATACTTCCTCTTTATTAGATGATCTTGCCTTGGTTTACACCAATATCAAGGAGAGATCCTTAAAAAACCGTATAACGCGTATTCTAAATAAAATTAAAGTCAAACTCCATCTTACCCCAACAAATCTTAATACAGATACAACATCTGATTCTTCCGCTATATCCCAATATAATAAGTTCTCCCTTATACAATGGAACTGCGATGGATTCTATCCTCGCCTAGAAAGATTACAAAAAATAATCTTCCTTCACAACCCTGACATCCTGTGTCTACAAGAAACAAATTTTAAATTTGATCACCACAAACAACTAAAACACTTCGAGGGCTACCACCATATTCGAACGAATTGCACAAGAGCTGGCGGTGGTACCTCAATATTTGTGTCATAACATTTTTTCTACTCATCTCTTATTAACCACAAGTTTGGAATCAATTGCTGTCACTGCCTGGTGCCCAAATAAGATTACAATATGTAGCTTATATATTCACCCTGATCACATCCTAAGAGAAAAAGAGTTAACTGACCTATTGTTTTAACTTCCCCACCCGTATATCTTGGTTGGTGACTTTAATGCCCACAATACCATGTGGGGCTCTACTCGTACCTTTGGAAAAGGCAAAGTTGTAGAAAATGTTATTAATTGTTCTGGTTCTTGTTTATTAAATACGGGCTCCGAAACCCACTTTAATATTTCCTCAGGCACATTCTCTGCCATAGATCTCAGCTTTTGTGATCCTAAAATTGCACCCTTCCTTTCTTGGCAAGTTCTTGATGATCTACATGATAGTAATCATTTTCCAATTATCATATCCGACTCCAATGACGAAAATTCCACTATTCGAACCTACTGGAATCTAAAAAACGTAAATTGGTTAGATTTTACTGACCACACGGAAAAATATTTATCCAATTTAGCAATCACAGAAAACGTAGATAATAATTTAAAAATGTTTACTGAATGCATACTCGCTGCTGCCAACACTTATATCGGAAAGAAAACCATATGCCCATCCCGTAAAACCGTCCCTTGGTGGAACCAAGATTGTGAAAATGCTATTCGTCAATCAAAGCGCGCCCTTAATAAATATAGACGAAATAGAACGCAGGAAAACCTTATTTTACTCAAACAACTTAAGGCTAAAGCTAAATTTATAATCAAGCAAAGCAAAAAAAGCTCATGGCAAAACTACACCTCCTCAATAACAAATGATACAAATCCCACTCAGGTCTGAAAAAAAATTTCTCAATTTCAAGGCAAAAAGACTAATCTTCACATTCCTTCTGTGAAACTCAGCGATTCTATTATCTCAGACAACCAAGCAATTGCTAATATACTTGCACAACATTTTAAAGATAAATTTAGCACACATAATCTCTCCTCTACCTCTTGTAATCCACATATTAATCCTACCTTCTCACTTTCGTCCGTACAACATGACGTCACGTTGGTCAACGCCCCTTTCACAATAAATGAATTGAATTTAGCATTGTCATCCTGTAAAAATTCCGCCGCCGGCCATGATGAAATCCAATATATCTTTTTAAAAAACTTATCTCATCCATCTATCTGTAAACTCCTAGAAATATATAACCACATATGGAATTCCCACCATTTCCCTAATTCATGGCGCCAATCCATAATCATCCCAATTAAAAAAGCAAACCAAACTAGCTCGAAACCTACAAGTTTTCGCCCTATATCACTCACATGTACCACCGGAAAAGTTCTCGAAAAAATTATTAATAAAAGGCTCACTTGGTTCCTCGAAAAGTACAAAATTATTCCTAATGCCCAATCTGGCTTTCGACACCATCAATCTACTCGTGATAACCTTACTCTTTTACAGACACACATTTCTACAGCAATAAATAACCACCAAGATGTTATAGCAACAATATTTGATATTGAAAGTGCTTTTGACACAATATCAAAAAAAGCAGTAATCAACAAACTTTTTCACTATAGTCTGAATGGTAATATTTTTGCTTTTATACAAAACTTTTTAACTGATAGAAGTTTTAGAGTCTCCGCTAATGGCAAACTCTCCCAGCCCCACCCACAAAATAACGGTATCCCCCAAGGATCTGTTCTAAGCGCTACACTTTTTATTCTTGCTATAAATGATTTATGTGATAATCTTCCCGCTCCCATAAAATATGTTCAGTATGCAGATGATCTTATTGTTTACAGTCATGGTAAATCCGTCTCTACTACTTGCAAACTCTTACAAAACGCTGTAAACCTATTACAGGAAAGATTTGAAAATATAGGACTATCCCTTTCACAGAGTAAATCTAAATTAATAAAATTTTCAAGTAGATCCTTATCCCCTACTCCTCAAATATTTCTAAAAAACCATCCACTACCTTTGGTTAATCACTGTAAAATCCTCGGAATGATATTTGACGCCCGTCTTAGTTGGAAACTTCACGTCAGTGAACTAAAAGGCAACTGTCTTAAGCGAATGAACGTTCTTAAAACCCTTAGTCACCTTCACTGGGGTGCTGATGAAACCATTATTTTAAAAGTCTATAACGCCCTCATTCGATCGAAATTGGACTACGGTAGTTTTATTTATCTAAGTGCCTCTAAGAGAGTTACAGATACATTAAATGTTGTTCAAAATAGCGCCATTCGACTCTGTTTAGGAGCCTTTCGCTCCAGTCCAGCAAAGTGCTTGTCCCGGGAGGCTAACGAACTTCCTCTTTCTATAAGACGACAATCCCTCCTACTTAATTACGCTGCTTCAGTGTCTTCAAATCCCACGAATCCTGTTTATCCTCTAATTACCTTAATGCCCCATCGCCCTTTTAACAACCCATCGCAAACAAACTTAAAATCTATACCTCAACTAATCTTCCCCCTGCTTAACAATATTGATCTTTCACTGACCAATACCTTTCCTTCGCCTACTTCTCCCCCTTGGACTAAGCATCTCCTCTTCACTGATATTTCACTTACCAACTTAAACAAACATGATACTCCCAACTTATTTATAAAGAAGGCATTCCTGGAAATAATTAATAAGAAAACTTATGATTTAGTACTCTACACCGATGCTTCTAAAACTGACAACTGTGTTGGTTGTGCAGTTACCACTGATCGCGAACTTATTAATTCCCCTCGGTTACCTTAGTATATAGGCTATCTTCATACGGCCTCATGGCGGAGGCGCTAACATGGGAATCTCCATAAGAAAATCATCAAAAAAGCTAAGGTCTAAAAACGTCATTTTTGGCTCATTTCAAGGTCACACTCGTGAGTGATCATCGCGGCAGGCTGGCAGGTGCGCGCGCACATTCTTTCTTCATAGTGGGTTGGTGAAGCGTTCGTTATGACGTCATAGCAGGCTGAGATGGATTAGATTGATAGATATGGGAGTTTTTAAGGTGATTCAGATTTCTAGAAATAAAACTTACAACGAGTTTGTATGCATGAAGCGTTCGCATTAGTTTTTTATTGCATTTTGGTGGTATGAGTTTAGATATTATTAAATCAAACCTTTTAAACATAGAATTAATGGTACGCTTTTTAAATCAGTTGATACATTAACATTCATTTTGTAGGGATCAAACATGAAGAAAATGTTAGATATTAGTAACCTATATTAATCAGCAGAAAGTGTATACTTCAGTATTATCATTGAAAATAACTCGTTGGTTTAAAAAATTATGCAAGGCTATAGTTTTAGAATAAATAAAAAACATTTTAACAATATTAGTATATTTTATAAATTATATTAGTTTATACATTATAAATTTTATTTAACAATTATATCAACATCCATCGGCGTCTGAATCGAATAGTGTCCCCATGGTAACGTTTTATCTGAACCGGAAATCAGATAGCGTTTATCGTCTTCGGGGCTAAGGGCCACTTTTTCTTGTTTGATGGAGAATACCTGATGGTTAGTTGAGCGTATTAAATTTTGTTGGACAGTTTTTCGTTGCCAGTTATCTAAGCATTCAACATAATCCTCGAAGGTAATATTATTTTTAACAACCGACGACTTAACTCCCTTTGCTTTCTTTCCAACGCCAAAGTTCATGATTTCTATATCTATTTCATCCTCTTCATACCCCTCATTAACCATCTTATTGCGCATCTTTGCTATATCCTCAACAGTTTTCAACACTCTGGTGGTATATAGTTTGGATCTTAAACCGACATAATCAGTCATCGGTACCCCATTATTTTCATCCTTCATCATCCCAAGAACTTTTTATTAACTCGGGGTATGTTAAAGATATTATTTTCAGAATAATCAGACGTATCAAATCGCGAGTGACAATCGTGTCTTATAACTACGTAAGGATCCTGATGTAGCTCGTAAATTAGAGAGTCGGTGTCCGTATACAAGACTGAACAATGTGGAAAAGCATCGATCATATACCCATAATGAAAATCATATATAGTAGTCTTTGCCAAATCGAGAATAGTTTGCCCAACATATATGGGTTTATTAAGGTATATCTGCAACTTGCCAAGTTCTACTGCTACAAGATTTTCATTAAATATAGTGCAGTTTTTGAATTCAGGCTTGGCAATGTACGCTTCTGCTCCATACCGGCCATTCCACTCACTCAAAAGATGAATGTCTACTCTTTTACGTATATTTTCCATGGTTTTTCCTGTAACAATAAATGTAATTCTATTAATCGTTTAGGGGTTATTAAGAATTACAACTTACCGAAAACGGCATTATTCATTAACTTAAACAAGTTCTTCTCAAAATCGTTAGTGGCTGCAGTCCTCAATCGTGTGTTTAGCTCGATGTAGGGCTTTAACCAGGGAGATTGTTTAAATTTGAGTACTCGATGAATTTTAGTAATAACCAAACCATGGGTTAGCGCCTGTTTCAACGCACGGTAATGGATAACATACTTTGTCTTGTTGTTCAAGGTAGCCATTAACTTAGTTAATTCCCGTGCATTTTCAGGGTGTTTCATTGTCTTGGGATTAATATGCTCCGGACAGAAAGGAATATCTTTGTGTAGATCATGAAGACGTTGTGGATATTCAAGATCAACTTCAAGCACATAACCTTCAGAAGCATCATCTGGGACTGTGGTAACGTCAATATTGGTATCATATACCCATTCGAATCCTCTATGAGGCAGAGGCTCACACATTGCCCATCCATACTGAAAACACAAAAAGAATATTAAAAAAATTCACATAGTTTAAATAATAATATTCTCACCTGATTATTAACGTCAAAATACATCAAGTATGAGTCAGGTTTTGATGAATCGTATGTTGGTATGTACTTATTATTAGCAGTAGCTCGACGTTTTGAACAGACTTGACTTAGACCTCCACGAATACCGCGTTCAACGAAAAGAAACATATCCAAGTCGGTTAGTAGCATCAATTCAATCTTGGTATATTTAAGCATCGCATCCCACGTAAATCCAGGTAGCGTGAAATAGTGAGCTGGATCCAAGTTGTAAGTTTTCAGACAGCTTGCCCGAAATCGTTCAAATACATCAGCCAAAAGCATTATATCAATTTTCATATATAAATCCACATACTGACCCAAATTTAAACAGTTAAAGCTATCCCATACAAGTTTTGCACGTTGATAAAGTCTTCGGGGGCATGGTTTATTATCTAATTTGTTGTAAAATGAGTCTTGTGCTGGTAAAGTTGTATCATTAAATCGATCAAATGAATTGATGTAATCATAAGGCATGATGCCTTTTTTAGTTATCAGTTTAAATTGTTCTTCGGTCAAGTTAGGAAACTGTGATTTTAGGTTAGGAAATTCTTGTAGGTACGATGCTAACTTATCTAAGGAGGAAGCCATAAATCGGTATGAATCAATAAAGCGGAATTGTATCGGATATTCATTGATGTGCTTCGTAAATGAGATATATTTTTCCTTAGTGATAGGTAGCAGATCTATTTTACCACCTATCTTTGTAGCTATATCTGTAATAATGAAATGTGCATCGTAACCGGATAAGTTATGAAACACTACAGGTACCACGTGACTATCCTTATAGTTAACATTACATTTTCCATGAGCAGCACCTCTATAATTGTTGTTTGGAATCAGATGATTATGATCACGCACCTTCTTATCATAAGAGGTAAAAGGCAGTTCACAAATGTGGCAGTGTGTAGCTCTTCTATACTCAACTTCCTGCAACCATGTCATATTAATGTCATACGGGCACCAAAAGACTGTAGCCATATCTTTAGCTAAACTATTCATTTCCAAAGCAAACCATTCCATACAATCTTGACCGCAGTATGATCGATAAAAACTTAAAGAATCATCATAACTGCATTTGAGATAGTAACCAACGGCTGCTGGTATGTGATGTTGAAGCTTATTAGAATCATTGTCGGGTTCGAGTACGCTTTCCAAGTCTGCATATACTATGAATGGTGCTTTTTCCTTATTCTTATAGTTCTTAAATTCCAGAACATTTTTCCCTGCTTCAGGCATTTTTATGGCTGTCTCATTCATTTTAATACAGACCTCGATATGCTTTTCCAACTTATCTTGCGAGTGGAAGTAGTGGAGACATCTATCGCAGAAATGTTTCTTCCGATGATCTTTGCTAAGCTGCTGGGATAGTAGTCTAGATAAATTTTTAATCCAGACAAAATGGTATTTGGATGGAACGTCATCATCAACATTTTTGGTTGGAACATCATCATATTTATCCTGGACCAGTAAAAGATTTACATGTTTTTCTTGTTTATTTTTAGTTAAATATGTAGGAAGGGTTTGGAATGTTTTCTTATTCTTCCGCAGGATGTAAACGTTTATTGAAATATTATTTTGTTTTTCAAAATTAGGTATTTGCTTCAGTGTCATGGGTAATTGAATACCTTTAAGCTTCAAAACGGAAGAATAGTGGGGGTACGAAGAACATCTATCTGAATTTTTTTGACCACAAGGATACAGCGCAGAAGTGACAGCCCATGCAAAACAAGCCTGGTCCTCATTCTTCACGTTGATGCAAGCCTCTTTCCTCTTGATTTGATCTGGAAGTTTGACGTATGAGGATCCCAGCTGTGGGGTGTACTTGTTAATATTAATACCAAGATTGAGAACATTCTTCAATGCCCACCCCGAATCACGCTCTTGAAACTCTTCAAGTTCTTTGAGGATGGGGGCTATAACTTTACTGTCAAACCAATCATCAAGGTTGGTATCGCGGTAGATTGGGGAGTTTGAAGTAGTAAAGTACTTATACTCAGTCTGTATACTCTCTCCCTTTACTATTACAAACTCCCCACAAAAGGCGGCGTTAACTTTCACTGCTGCATCCTTTTTTAAGGCGTTGCGAATCTTTCGTTTAAAAACAGCCTTACAATCCTTAAGGAAAGAGCCAGGGTCTTTATGCTGGATGTTGGAGATGACTCCGGTGAGTATACGACTATTAAATACCGCCTCTGAATCTTCCCAATGAACTCGCTCAACCAATCGAGCAGTCCGTGGTGAAAGCCCCGACCCCTTCTTCTGATGCACTTTTAGTTGTTTTCTCATCGTTTTCACATTCCTCATCGTAGCTTCTAAATGATGTTTTTCACCAGACATCGACACACTTCTCATAGCATTTCTTATCATTTTAATCGCTTTTGTACACTTTCTGAGTCCTTCTCTCACCTTGTTCTCATCATAACTTAAAGAAACAAGTCCAAGGATGGAAGCAATATTAAAAACTACTTCGTTAAACATTTCAGAACACTTATATTCAACTCAAAAGTTTCTTCATAAATGATTCGCTAGCGTGTGATCAAAGTAATAAGTAAATTTCTAGTCGGACGGAGCACTGAACGCTTTTGATAAATATCTGAAAAGATATCTTTATTTACATTATCAATAATT
The DNA here is from genome assembly GCA_035357415.1 of Ophraella communa. Classification (NCBI taxonomy): domain Eukaryota; kingdom Metazoa; phylum Arthropoda; class Insecta; order Coleoptera; family Chrysomelidae; genus Ophraella; species Ophraella communa. The sequence goes on along the minus strand of CM068995.1, from coordinate 31,970,168 downwards.
ATATCAATAATATCTACATCTACCCTACACTCAAAGTTTTTCTTAAATTTATAGAACAAAGTATTGAATAGATTTTTTAATAATAAACCCTCAAACTAAAAAATTAGTATATAAAAATTCCCCACAAAAATTAACAAAAGCAATATCCTTGAAATAACAAATGAAAAACAGGGTTACATATAATATAGTGAATTACATTATTGTGAATTACAATTATTTGTACTTCGATTTACATAAAATTATATCTAAAACATGTGTAAATATTTATTTCTGACTAAGAATAATAGAAAACTCTTCGTTTTAATTCAACTTCCAAGTTTAATTGAAAAAATTAGGTTTAAAATCGCAATTACATCTGTTTCGCTAAAAACTAGCATCGTCAGATTGACATATTTAAGTTTCATTTTGTTTGTTTGTAGCTAGGTACCTGATTAGGTAGAATTAAGGCTAGACCAAGTATGGAAGTAATAAGACATAACAATATTAAAGCCTAGATATTATTTAGATATTATTCCGCAGTGAAGGTCATTTAACGTAGTAAAATTGAATCAAATTATGAACAAATACTATATATTCGCATATGTAATTAATATTAATAAAAATATGCATAATTTAAGAATAAAATGGCAAAATACGATTATACTGGGTTAGCATGCATTAGTAAAAATTATATACCCATCATCATAATAGAATTTTCTTAAGCATGGAGCTTGACTTGTCGAGACTTGTTTGAGGAGTACGTCACACTTGCAATCTTCCGACCGTTCAAAAAAATACTAAATGACATAAATGTACAACTTGATATCAGTTGTAATTAGTGCGCGGTGGTGATTGGTACTCTCTGGTAGGTTAATTTCTAATTATAAGAATCAAATAGTAAGATATAAGAAACGATATTGTTACGTTTGACTTTTAAAAATATTTAAAAATAATACGTTTAATTTAAAAATAAGGGTGCAATGCATTAAGTTAAGTAAAAAAATTGAGAAAATTTCGACACCTGCAGGGATGTGCATTGAAATAAAAAGAATCTTACAAATTTTGTCACTAATGTTTAAATCGATATGTAATTAGTAGGTCTTTCATATACTTAATCAATGAAACAACCCCAAAAATATATATTTTAAAGTAATAATAAGGGTTTGTGATGTTGATTTAAGCTAAAAAAATTTTAAAAGTTCCACACTCGCAACGATGTTAATGGATATAAAAAAATCTTAGAAAATAATTATTGTTTATTATGTTGAAAACGGTATGCATATAGTAGGGCATTTGTGTATTTAATGTTTGAAACGGTCAAAAATATTAACTTTTATTTAATAATAAGGATGTAATGCATTAATTTAATGAAAAAAAATTTGAAAAAATTCAACCTCCGCAGGGATGTACATGATTTAATAGGTACATTACAAATTTTATGACATTAATGTTTAATTCGATATGTAATTAGTAGGTCTTTCGTATACTTAACCATTAAAACAACCCCAAAAATATATATTTTAAAGTAATAATAAGGGTTAGTGACGTTGATTTAAGCAAAAATAAAATTTAAACAGTTTAACCCCTGCAACGATGTTGGTGGATATAAAAAATCTTACAAAATGTTTTGGTTTAAATGTTTAATTCGATATGTAATTAGTGGGACTTTTGTGTCCTTAACCATTAAAACAACCCCAAAAATATATATTTTAAAGTAATAATAAGGGTTTGTGAGGTTGATTTGGGCTAAAAAGGATTTTAAAAGTTCAACCCCTGCAAAGATGTTGATGGATATAAAAAATCTTTTAAAATGTTCTGGTTTACATGTTTAATTCGATATATAATTAGTTGGACTTTCGTGAGCTCAACCTTTTGAAACAATCGAAAAATTTGTAGTTTTATATAATAATGAAAGTTTCTAACGTTGACTAAAATAGACACAAATTTAAAAAGTTTAACCTTGCATCGATGTGAAAGGATATAAAAATAATCAAATAGAATGTCATGGTTTATATGTTAATTTTTAGTATGTTATTAATAGAGTATTTTTATATTTAATCATTAAAAATATTTAATTTACCCTTACGTCGATGTGCATGGTTTTAAAGACGTTTTTGAAAATGTACTGGTTTTAATTAAAAAACATAACGGAAATACATATATCTATCTCAAATTGTCTTATACTATACACATTTAGTACAAATAAAATAGTTTGGAGATCTGTTATCTATAAAAATACTATACATATAAATTAACTTTTAATTATTTTGAAAAACATATATTTTGACTAAATAACGAGTATTCTATACCAATAACGATTTCCATCATATTTATATTAAGTACAGGAAATATGACAGGAGTAATTTATATTTTTTAATTATTAAAATAAATTTTGATTTTTTTATTTAATTAATAATATCTCTTTATGGGATCTCTGGCTAGTAAAGTAGTAAAGATTTATCTGTTGTAGGAATTTTTATTTTTATGACGTGTCGTATTATCATATTTTTTTAAATAATTAATTAAGATTTTTTATTAAATATCTACAATAATAAAATTATTATTTCTAGTTGTGTTGTGCTATTGTGTCCAGGCATCCAGATATCTCACTTACCTACTTGGAGCCTCCAGAGCCATTGACGTTCGCAGGATCTTAATGGTTTTAAATAATTTAGTAAGTAGATCTTAATGGTTATCAATAATTTCGTAAGTCTAAGGTTCCTTATGGTATAAAAGGGGTGGTCGACTTTTTCTACACAGAAATACGACAGGTACCACAATGTGGGAGAAGTACTATAACTTAAGGTGTTTGTTAGTCTGGCTTACAAACCCAGCTGTCACCCATTGAGTTGAGTGCGTATAGTATTTTCTGTTTTTGGGAAATTGTCGCCTGATGGCTATTAAAGAACCGCCTGAGACCTCTTATGAAGTGTGTCGGTGCAGTGTTCAATTGTCCAGATGTCCTAATATCATACTCACCTTCCTTTTAGAGCATCGTTTTTGACGTTCGCGGCATCTTAATTGTTATAAACAATTTATTAAGTAGATAGCTAAGGTTCCTTATGGTATAAAAGGGGTGGTCGACTTTTTCTACACAGAAATACGACAGGTACCACAATGTGGGAGAAGTACTATAACTTAAGGTGTCTGTTAGTCTGGCTTACAAACCCAGCTGTCACCCATTGAGTTGAGTGCGTATAGTATTTTCTGTTTTTGGGAAATTGTCGCCTGATGGCTATTAAAGAACCGCCTGTGGCCTCTTAACGTGTTGAAATTCAGGAGATCTCTGCAAGTGATGTGAATTATATGAAAGATAATCAGTAGCCTTCAGGTAAGAAGTAAATTATATCTTTTTCCTATTTGATACAGACCTTTCAGAACTTCACGTACTACAGAAAAAAATCTGTTACAACGATAACTATTAGGTATACAATGAGACAGAAATACAATAAAATTAAACTGTTTACTTTGATTGAGTCTTCATTTTATACATAGATAAGACGTAGTTGTAACAGAAATAAATTAAGTTATTATAAAGATCAGCATGATATATTTTTTTCCCGGTTTTCTATATCATTGCACAGTTATACTGATCTTAGAGGGAAATACATCCAGGATAATCCCTTTGGGCTAATAATATCTAGGCTTTAATATTGTTATGTCTTATTACTTCCATACTTGGTCTAGCCTTAATTCTACCTAATCAGGTACCTAGCTACAAACAAACAAAATGAAACTTAAATATGTCAATCTGACGATGCTAGTTTTTAGCGAAACAGATGTAATTGCGATTTTAAACCTAATTTTTTCAATTAAACTTGGAAGTTGAATTAAAACGAAGAGTTTTCTATTATTCTTAGTCAGAAATAAATATTTACACATGTTTTAGATATAATTTTATGTAAATCGAAGTACAAATAATTGTAATTCACAATAATGTAATTCACTATATTATATGTAACCCTGTTTTTCATTTGTTATTTCAAGGATATTGCTTTTGTTAATTTTTGTGGGGAATTTTTATATACTAATTTTTTAGTTTGAGGGTTTATTATTAAAAAATCTATTCAATACTTTGTTCTATAAATTTAAGAAAAACTTTGAGTGTAGGGTAGATGTAGATATTATTGATATAATTATTGATAATGTAAATAAAGATATCTTTTCAGATATTTATCAAAAGCGTTCAGTGCTCCGTCCGACTAGAAATTTACTTATTACTTTGATCACACGCTAGCGAATCATTTATGAAGAAACTTTTGAGTTGAATATAAGTGTTCTTAAATGTTTAACGAAGTAGTTTTTAATATTGCTTCCATCCTTGGACTTGTTTCTTTAAGTTATGATGAGAACAAGGTGAGAGAAGGACTCAGAAAGTGTACAAAAGCGATTAAAATGATAAGAAATGCTATGAGAAGTGTGTCGATGTCTGGTGAAAAACATCATTTAGAAGCTACGATGAGGAATGTGAAAACGATGAGAAAACAACTAAAAGTGCATCAGAAGAAGGGGTCGGGGCTTTCACCACGGACTGCTCGATTGGTTGAGCGAGTTCATTGGGAAGATTCAGAGGCGGTATTTAATAGTCGTATACTCACCGGAGTCATCTCCAACATCCAGCATAAAGACCCTGGCTCTTTCCTTAAGGATTGTAAGGCTGTTTTTAAACGAAAGATTCGCAACGCCTTAAAAAAGGATGCAGCAGTGAAAGTTAACGCCGCCTTTTGTGGGGAGTTTGTAATAGTAAAGGGAGAGAGTATACAGACTGAGTATAAGTACTTTACTACTTCAAACTCCCCAATCTACCGCGATACCAACCTTGATGATTGGTTTGACAGTAAAGTTATAGCCCCCATCCTCAAAGAACTTGAAGAGTTTCAAGAGCGTGATTCGGGGTGGGCATTGAAGAATGTTCTCAATCTTGGTATTAATATTAACAAGTACACCCCACAGCTGGGATCCTCATACGTCAAACTTCCAGATCAAATCAAGAGGAAAGAGGCTTGCATCAACGTGAAGAATGAGGACCAGGCTTGTTTTGCATGGGCTGTCACTTCTGCGCTGTATCCTTGTGGTCAAAAAAATTCAGATAGATGTTCTTCGTACCCCCACTATTCTTCCGTTTTGAAGCTTAAAGGTATTCAATTACCCATGACACTGAAGCAAATACCTAATTTTGAAAAACAAAATAATATTTCAATAAACGTTTACATCCTGCGGAAGAATAAGAAAACATTCCAAACCCTTCCTACATATTTAACTAAAAATAAACAAGAAAAACATGTAAATCTTTTACTGGTCCAGGATAAATATGATGATGTTCCAACCAAAAATGTTGATGATGACGTTCCATCCAAATACCATTTTGTCTGGATTAAAAATTTATCTAGACTACTATCCCAGCAGCTTAGCAAAGATCATCGGAAGAAACATTTCTGCGATAGATGTCTCCACTACTTCCACTCGCAAGATAAGTTGGAAAAGCATATCGAGGTCTGTATTAAAATGAATGAGACAGCCATAAAAATGCCTGAAGCAGGGAAAAATGTTCTGGAATTTAAGAACTATAAGAATAAGGAAAAAGCACCATTCATAGTATATGCAGACTTGGAAAGCGTACTCGAACCCGACAATGATTCTAATAAGCTTCAACATCACATACCAGCAGCCGTTGGTTACTATCTCAAATGCAGTTATGATGATTCTTTAAGTTTTTATCGATCATACTGCGGTCAAGATTGTATGGAATGGTTTGCTTTGGAAATGAATAGTTTAGCTAAAGATATGGCTACAGTCTTTTGGTGCCCGTATGACATTAATATGACATGGTTGCAGGAAGTTGAGTATAGAAGAGCTACACACTGCCACATTTGTGAACTGCCTTTTACCTCTTATGATAAGAAGGTGCGTGATCATAATCATCTGATTCCAAACAACAATTATAGAGGTGCTGCTCATGGAAAATGTAATGTTAACTATAAGGATAGTCACGTGGTACCTGTAGTGTTTCATAACTTATCCGGTTACGATGCACATTTCATTATTACAGATATAGCTACAAAGATAGGTGGTAAAATAGATCTGCTACCTATCACTAAGGAAAAATATATCTCATTTACGAAGCACATCAATGAATATCCGATACAATTCCGCTTTATTGATTCATACCGATTTATGGCTTCCTCCTTAGATAAGTTAGCATCGTACCTACAAGAATTTCCTAACCTAAAATCACAGTTTCCTAACTTGACCGAAGAACAATTTAAACTGATAACTAAAAAGGCATCATGCCTTATGATTACATCAATTCATTTGATCGATTTAATGATACAACTTTACCAGCACAAGACTCATTTTACAACAAATTAGATAATAAACCATGCCCCCGAAGACTTTATCAACGTGCAAAACTTGTATGGGATAGCTTTAACTGTTTAAATTTGGGTCAGTATGTGGATTTATATATGAAAATTGATATAATGCTTTTGGCTGATGTATTTGAACGATTTCGGGCAAGCTGTCTGAAAACTTACAACTTGGATCCAGCTCACTATTTCACGCTACCTGGATTTACGTGGGATGCGATGCTTAAATATACCAAGATTGAATTGATGCTACTAACCGACTTGGATATGTTTCTTTTCGTTGAACGCGGTATTCGTGGAGGTCTAAGTCAAGTCTGTTCAAAAAGTCGAGCTACTGCTAATAATAAGTACATACCAACATACGATTCATCAAAACCTGACTCATACTTGATGTATTTTGACGTTAATAATCAGGTGAGAATATTATTATTTAAACTATGTGAATTTTTTTAATATTCTTTTTGTGTTTTCAGTATGGATGGGCAATGTGTGAGCCTCTGCCTCATAGAGGATTCGAATGGGTATATGATACCAATATTGACGTTACCACAGTCCCAGATGATGCTTCTGAAGGTTATGTGCTTGAAGTTGATCTTGAATATCCACAACGTCTTCATGATCTACACAAAGATATTCCTTTCTGTCCGGAGCATATTAATCCCAAGACAATGAAACACCCTGAAAATGCACGGGAATTAACTAAGTTAATGGCTACCTTGAACAACAAGACAAAGTATGTTATCCATTACCGTGCGTTGAAACAGGCGCTAACCCATGGTTTGGTTATTACTAAAATTCATCGAGTACTCAAATTTAAACAATCTCCCTGGTTAAAGCCCTACATCGAGCTAAACACACGATTGAGGACTGCAGCCACTAACGATTTTGAGAAGAACTTGTTTAAGTTAATGAATAATGCCGTTTTCGGTAAGTTGTAATTCTTAATAACCCCTAAACGATTAATAGAATTACATTTATTGTTACAGGAAAAACCATGGAAAATATACGTAAAAGAGTAGACATTCATCTTTTGAGTGAGTGGAATGGCCGGTATGGAGCAGAAGCGTACATTGCCAAGCCTGAATTCAAAAACTGCACTATATTTAATGAAAATCTTGTAGCAGTAGAACTTGGCAAGTTGCAGATATACCTTAATAAACCCATATATGTTGGGCAAACTATTCTCGATTTGGCAAAGACTACTATATATGATTTTCATTATGGGTATATGATCGATGCTTTTCCACATTGTTCAGTCTTGTATACGGACACCGACTCTCTAATTTACGAGCTACATCAGGATCCTTACGTAGTTATAAGACACGATTGTCACTCGCGATTTGATACGTCTGATTATTCTGAAAATAATATCTTTAACATACCCCGAGTTAATAAAAAAGTTCTTGGGATGATGAAGGATGAAAATAATGGGGTACCGATGACTGATTATGTCGGTTTAAGATCCAAACTATATACCACCAGAGTGTTGAAAACTGTTGAGGATATAGCAAAGATGCGCAATAAGATGGTTAATGAGGGGTATGAAGAGGATGAAATAGATATAGAAATCATGAACTTTGGCGTTGGAAAGAAAGCAAAGGGAGTTAAGTCGTCGGTTGTTAAAAATAATATTACCTTCGAGGATTATGTTGAATGCTTAGATAACTGGCAACGAAAAACTGTCCAACAAAATTTAATACGCTCAACTAACCATCAGGTATTCTCCATCAAACAAGAAAAAGTGGCCCTTAGCCCCGAAGACGATAAACGCTATCTGATTTCCGGTTCAGATAAAACGTTACCATGGGGACACTATTCGATTCAGACGCCGATGGATGTTGATATAATTGTTAAATAAAATTTATAATGTATAAACTAATATAATTTATAAAATATACTAATATTGTTAAAATGTTTTTTTTATTTATTCTAAAACTATAGCCTTGCATAATTTTTTAAACCAACGAGTTATTTTCAATGATAATACTGAAGTATACACTTTCTGCTGATTAATATAGGTTACTAATATCTAACATTTTCTTCATGTTTGATCCCTACAAAATGAATGTTAATGTATCAACTGATTTAAAAAGCGTACCATTAATTCTATGTTTAAAAGGTTTGATTTAATAATATCTAAACTCATACCACCAAAATGCAATAAAAAACTAATGCGAACGCTTCATGCATACAAACTCGTTGTAAGTTTTATTTCTAGAAATCTGAATCACCTTAAAAACTCCCATATCTATCAATCTAATCCATCTCAGCCTGCTATGACGTCATAACGAACGCTTCACCAACCCACTATGAAGAAAGAATGTGCGCGCGCACCTGCCAGCCTGCCGCGATGATCACTCACGAGTGTGACCTTGAAATGAGCCAAAAATGACGTTTTTAGACCTTAGCTTTTTTGATGATTTTCTTATGGAGATTCCCATGTTAGCGCCTCCGCCATGAGGCCGTATGAAGATAGCCTATATACTTACCTTCAATATGTAGTGTTTACACAGATGAGCTACACAGCATCCTAATGGCATTCAAATACATTTCCGGCTGTAACAAACAAGTTGCCATTTGTTCTGATTCCCTCTCCTCAATTAAATCAATTAATGCAATTTTTACTGATCATCCAATAGTACAAAACATACATGACATCTACCAAAATCTATTTGCCCGGAATATAACAGTTTCTCTCATCTGGCTTCCCTCACACATTGGAATCAGTGGGAATGAAACCGCATATCTATATGCCAAAGAAGCTACCTCCCATATCAATAATACAGCTATGATCCAGCTTTCTAATGATCTTAAGATAACCTTCAAGAAATATATTATGGACAAATTGCAAAATATACAGCACAACAGTTCAGCAGTTTCATCTAATCCACTTAAAATCACTGATCATATCTCCTTACACTACCTAACCAGGAGAGAAGCAACGATTATTAGAAGAATCCGAATTACCCATACCAAGCTCACACATGGTTATCTGATGTCTGCAGTAAGCCGTCCAATATATCAAGTGTGCAATACGGACATGACCATCAGCCACATTTTAATTGATTGTAAACAATATGCTAACACACGTGAAAAGTTACGCCTAAAATCAACACTAGAGGGAATGACCAACAACCCAAATGAAATTAGAAAAACCCTACAGTTTCTAAGAGACACTAAAATATATCACAAAATTTAACTTTCTTGTAATTGTAATGTAATGAAATTGTTTAGCACATTTAATATGTATTGTATCCGTGCCAATGGCCATAGCTGCCGAGGTACATTAAACTTAAATAAAAAAAAATGTTTAAAAAAAAAATAAAAATCTTTTAATGAAAAAAACTGAATAAATTATTAAGAAAATAATGTATATTTAAAAAATTAACTTAAATTTAACTTTTGAAGTAATTATTTAATGGTGCCAAATAATTATAACTTCTCAAATACGATTTTACATATTTATTTTTTCTCACGTGACGTCATAAACAATTAAATTAATGATTATTTAAATAAAAACAAATTGATAATAATTATGAACAAAAAAAAAGTAAAATTGCAATGAAAAATCAATCAAATCAATAATAAAAATAAAAAATATGAAAAATGTAATTAAATAATTTATGTTAATTATAAGTAATTTTTGTTTATGACCTTAGACCTAAATCTTTACAGACAATCCATTTCTTTTAAGTTAAAATCATTACTTATGGTTGGGGAACATTTTCTCCATGCTCCCCTAAGAGCTCCCAGATTCTATCTAGCTGTTATAAGATTTAAAGCTAGTAGCGTAGGTATTGTTTATGTTTTCTTGGCAACGCATAGTCTAATTGATCTGCTAACATTTCACATAAAACATTTTTTGCATTAATTTACCTGTATATAGTATATCCTTCTGTCGTCCCTAAGCAGTGTTGTTTGATTGTCTGAATATCCATTTTCCGTAATAAATAGGGGTATGTCACCGTAAGTAGCTCTGATCCAGTTTAATATTTTTCTCATTCCCCATGGAGTAACTTTCAACCAACTTGTACCTGTCGCTTCCCAATGGTCTGGTTGATATGTGCGTGTTTCTGAATCAGCCGCCCATGATACTTCCGTTTTATTTAAGTCATCTACATGACGAACAAGTGTTGATGTATAGTGATTTACACCCAAGTAATCAGCAGTACCCTTAATATACTCTATTTCTTCTGCGGAAAATTCTGGTAATCGTGATTTACTATAACCTTGCGTTATACTACGATTACTTATGTATTCTTTCATTACGGCCGGATAATCTCCATTGATAATAGGATTGGCATACCAACCTAACTGAAAAGAGCAAATAAAACATTATATTTTACACTTACAAACAAATTTTCGCCCCTCTTTGTATTGCGAGAATTAAATAGTCACATTTGCTTGACCTGGCGGACGATGATGTTTCGCGAAAGATGCCGAACGTGATTGAATTATATCGACGTACGATGCTCGGCAATACATAGAGGAGCGCTTTTATAGGTGTAGCTTTTTGTTTCAATACGTTGCATTAGTTATAAACAAATTTAAGTTTATTGCTCTGACGGTGAATACATTTCTAATTGGATCCGAACGAAAACTAAGCGTGAAAGAACCTTGTTTTGCGACTGATTTACGAGGATTTAAATCTAAAAGCGGAGAATATGACAAGGCAAAAAATAAGATCATTTAAAAAACAGAAGACAAATTTTTATAAAACGCTTACAGTGAACGAAAAAGCTTTGTAGAATCTTACAAAGTAGCTAAATGTAAAAAACCACACACTATAGCTGAGCAACTTATTCTACCAAAGAAATTGTGGAAACATTGCTTGATGAACGCGGAAATCAACTTGACAATATCCTTTTATTAAATGATACAATTTATAGAAAAATTTCGGATATATCTGCTGACATTCAGGAGCAGCTTCAATTTCAACTAATTGGAAAATTATTTGCTATTTGATGAAGGAACTGACTCTGATAATGAATCCTATTTAATTTGTTGCATCAGATTCCGTAAGAGTATCACAATATTTAATTAATTACTGTTTTGAAAACTTATTAAAGAAAGAACTTCAGCCAATGAATTATTTAGGATCTCAAATAATGCTATCATTACAGCGTATTAGTGATGAGCGAGACTGGTCTTGGTCTTGCATTTTCTGCAAGACCAAGACCAAGACCAAGACCAACTTTAGGCTGCAAGATCAAGACCAAGACCGAGCAGTGCAAGACTTATGCAAGACCAAGACTTAGCATTGCAAGATATAGGCAAGACCAAGACCAAGCCTGCAAGAGTCTTGCGGTCTTGCGTCTTTTAAACATATAAACCGAAAAATAAAGCAGTTATGGATTATTTTAAACTCTAAGGCTTTGGTTTCCTAGAATAGCGGTGCCGCAATAAAGCAGCCGTAATTTGACGACCGTTCAAGACGGCCGCTATCGGTGAGCACAGATGTAAAGTAAGAGTTTATAGTTATTGACCGCCTAAATCTATTTTTGTATTTGCTTTCGTTTTGTGTGTTTATAGTTTGTTTTATATCTTGTGTTTAGTTTCATTATTTGACAATAATTAGAGTGTTTCTGTATTAAAAGCAAAAAATGGATGATTTGGACTTGGCAATGATATTTTTGGAAGACAAGCCTTCTTCGGAAGAAGAAACGAAAAGGTCAGAAAAAAGTAAGATTTTTAAAAAACGGAAAACTGAACGTCTACGAAATCTTAATATGTCGTATGTCGTCACCTTCAAACAAATGATGAAAAATTTATCTTGTCAAAAATGGCACGTGATTTTGTGTCTGGTTACTGTGTATCAATTTTTGGGCAACGAAACTAAAATAGTTTTTATCTATATCTATTCGAAGCATTTGTCATATTTTTGTTTTTCATTATTTGAATAAAAAGAAAAAAATATTTTGTAATATTTATATAAATAATAGGTACTTTTTTCCAGTTGTGAAAACTTAGTATTTAGTTGTTGTTAAAATATATCTTTCTAAAATATTGACATAGGCTCTATTATTGGTAATGTATTCTACCTATTGTTTTTATTCATCAACACCAAACTTAGTTCTAGTTTATTTCAAATCCCAACTAATAGGCCTGCAAAGACTAATTTTTTATAGAGAGACGCAAAATTCAGTGACTTTAATATTCATATATATGTCCAAACTCATAAATAAAATTATTAAATGTTAGATTTTTACGTCTGATTCTATATATTATTATTATTGACAAATTATAAAACTATAAATAATTTTCGAGGTGATTTTGCTTGTAAAAAAATATTGATCCTAACTCTTGCGGAAATTAACTTTTCCGCACTTGTTAGGAAAATAACTATTTTATACTTGATTTATCGCTACAATATAATATAAAAAAAAATTTATAATGAAAAATACTATCCCTTTCATTTAATCTTTCTTTACTTGTAATGATTTTAAAAACTATTTTTCCTTTTTTTTGTAAAAATGGACCCCAGTAAATCTAACAAAAAGTGCAAGACTTGCAAGAGTCTTTGTGCAAGACCAAGACCAAGACCAAGACTGGACCCTGCAAGAACAAGACCAAGACCAAGATTGCTTATTTGACTGCAAGACCAAGACCAAGACCTTGTATGCAAGACCAAGACCAAGACTAACTCGGTCTTGGTCTTGGTCTTGCATTTGCTTATCACTACAGCGTATTTCAAATGAAAAAATTGTGTTGGTATTTGCGCTGATGGAGCCCAAGGCATGTCTGGTAAATATAGTAGTTGGCAAGCACTTGCGAACAAGGAATACTTAAATATTATTTATGTAAAACTATTCAGGATTTTTCACTGGAAGAGAATCATAAAATTGTAATGTTAAAAACCATGAAAGACCATTTCTAAAACCTGAATATGAATTTTCTATATATTTTTCCAAAGGAAGATATCAGTTTGTCCAATTGGAATTAGTTTTGTAATCCATTTGACAGTTAACCTAATGGCCTATCACTGCAAGAAGAACAACTAATAGACGTTCGTCTATTTTACTGGAGCATTTTACTGAAATTTACTGAAAGGTACAAAATTACGTATTAAAAACTTATGAATTAGCGACACAAGCACAACGTAAAATCATTTTCGGAGAATGTTTTCCTTGCGTACTTTGAAGAATTATCAAAAACTATGAAACTATCTTCACTATGAGCCATTTATTCGATGCTGAAAAAACTTTTTTACCTGCAATATATCCCGTCCGTGAACACGTCCTATAGTAGTAGTAGATTATAAAAGTAAGTGTGTTAAAATCAAGTACTTACCGTAAAATGAATTTTTCTGTCTGCAGCCAATTTATCAGCTTCGCTGTCCGTTTCCGGTTGCACCCACATAGAGTCTACGGTAATACCGATAATTCCATTTTGTTTTTGCCTGAATTCTTTATTGTACATGTGCCATACTTTAACGTGAGCTTTAATAACGTTATGTGCGCACAAATATTCACCGAAACCATTTGAGGAAATTCCAGGAGCCATAGTACCCGATCCGTAACCCTCTTGGCAGATCTGTTTCGGTTCGTTAAATGTTAACCAAAACTTGATGTCATCACCAAACGCTTTGAAAGCAATTCTTGCATAATCCACGAATATATCGATCATTAATTCGTTCGTCCAACCGCCGATATCTTCACAAGGTTGCGGAGTATCATAATGAAATAACGTTACCAGTGGCACGATTCCGTTATCTTTTAATTCTTTTATTAAATTTTTGTAGTGAGTGATTCCCGCTTAATTGATGTAATTATTCCAACAGTTCGGTAAGATTCTTGACCAGGCGATTGAAAATCTGTAGTGGTTTACACCGAGGTATTTTAATAGAGCCACGTCTTCTTTATATAAGTGATAGGAATCACATGCGATATCAGCGTTTTGATGTTTGTAAATGGTATTTTTCGTATGAGTTGCTCGATCCCATATATTTTCTCCTTTGCCGTCTTCATTCCATGCACCTAAAACATTTATATATAGTGGTATTGTATAGATACATTGACTGCGTTATATAAATTGTCAATCTACAATTATCTGAGATAAACACTAGCAATAAAACTCGAAGTTTTAATAAAAAGAAGATTATAACTGTAAAAGCGACATGTTTCGGTCCTCAGACCATCATCAGGCTGTGAAGAAAACAATGGTATCAGCGAAGAATCCAAAACAGTTACATAGAACTATGATTAATAGAGTTTACATGATTACACCAAAAAAATATTATGATTAAAACTTTTGAAATTAAAGTTACAAAGTAACACCGTTGACAGTTACAATAAAACAAGCAAGATCAAATTATTACAAAATCATATTAATGCTAAATCCGTATACAAACTCACTTCTATGTGTAGAACGCAGAAATTGCATTTTAATTTATGAAATTTTAAAATTTAAACATCAATAATCAAGAGAGTTATAAAGCAAAAAGAAGAAGAAAACAGAAAATCAGACGCTATCAATAATTGTGGGAAACATATAAAAGTAAGAATGTTTTATCCTAGAGAAAATATATATATTTCAAAGGAAGTAACCGTAGAAAAAGAAAACATGAAGAAGGTAAAAGAGTTGATTGTAAAAAACAATCAAAAAAGTAGAGAACCATGATGGTGGCTTGATCTCTTTGGAATCAAGAAGACAGGTCGATCCTAAATAGTAAGTAAAGGTTCATGTGACTAAGTCGGATGCCTGCATTTTTGCCGTTTGGACACCACTTGGACTAAAACATGAAATCATTTCAAGGGATGACCATTTCTGGATTAATAATGTCAATTACCAGAACTAGTAGACAGTCGTAAAGCCCCTCTTATGTAAAAGAAATTTTGAAGACATTTTTATTCAAGATTAAAATGTTGCCAAGACCTTCGCGGTGAGCAATTTGGACATCTACGTCATGACATTCATATTTTATACGTTATGAACAATTAAATATTGGGTACATATCAGATAATTCTTGCAATAAATTTAAAAACCGTAGCTTGTAGTTTGTCTAAATCTTTCCGTCCGAGTTTAAATAATATTTTTTTAAACGCTTAACGTACTTTTTTAAAAGTAACAATTTTGTTTTATTTTATAAATTGATTCACCATTATACGTACGGGGTTGGGATAAAGTATGAAACCAAGTAAATATCTTTTAAACGAAAAGAAGAATATTTATGAAAATTTGCAGGTAAGTGCAATGGAACAAAACGCATCTGATGTACATTTTTTTGATAATAATATACTTCCGGTTTAACCAATCAACTTCTTTAATTTAAATGGGACACCCAATATATTTTTACAGATTTTGAAAGAGCTTGTTATTTTGAATTCATACATACTGAGTTTAGTGTAAACAAATTTGTAAAAACGAGGAATATAGCACTTTAACCAACCTCCTTTGAGTTTTTTGCATTAGAGCAAAAATCTATTTAGATAAACTAATTGATGTTATTTGTATGCATAGTAATAAATAAACAAGTACTGTTTAGTACGTCTTTTGTTCTTCAAGTGTCAAATTCTAATTGACGGAAATAAATTGCACAATTTAGAATGGTTCAATTAAGTGAAAAAGAGCGTATTGAAATTTTAATGATGATCGGATATGGAGATCGTGTTAGAACTCATGAAGAAGTGTGTCATATTTTTAATAATTTGCATCCGGAGAGAAATCCTATATCACGCTCAACAGTAACTAAAACATTACAACGTTTTAATACTACTGGGATGGTAAAAAATTTGCTAAAACCTGGAAGACCGCGGACTGCAACGAACGAAACTGTTAAACAAAATATTGCAATCGATTTAGAAGAATCACCTCAAACTTCCACCACAAATTTGGCACTAAACCATGGTATCAGTCGACGTTCTGTAAAAAGATATTAAAAAGTGAAAATTATCATCCGTATAAGGTAGTTCAAGTTGACCGACGGCTGGAATTTTGCGAACGGCTAATGGACATCTGTAATGTCGACGAAAATTTTGCTTCTAGCATAGTTTTTTCCGATGAGGCAACTTTTTGTTTAAATGGAACAGTTAATCGCCATAACTCAAGGTATTGGTTAAATGAGAATCCTCATTGGATTTATGCAGCACATACCCAGCACCCACAGAAGTTAAATGTTTGGATGGGAATTGTCGAAAATAAGCTTATAGGCCCATCTTTTATCGACGGAAACTTGAATGGTGACAAGTATTTGGATCTACTAAATAACGAAATTATTCCTGCACTTCAACAGAATGGGCAATTACCACAAAATATTTGGTTTCAACAAGATGGAGCACTTCCCCACTATGATAGACGGGTTAGGGATTTTCTGGATGCGAATTTTCCAAATCGATGGATTGGATCTTAGTCCGTTAGATTTTTTTCTTTTGGGTTATCTAAAATCACGTGTTTACGTTGAACGACCAACAAACTTACAGGAATTGAGACAAAGAATTATTGATGAATGTGAACTAATACGTGGAGAAGTCTTGGAAAGAGTGACTCAAGAATTTTTTAATAGGATGGCATATTGTCAGCAAGTAAACGGCGAGCATTTTGAACATTTGAAGTAATTTCGTTTCTCATTATTCTAAAATAATAAATGTACATCTATTGTACTACTAACAGTGAGTTATTCCTCGTTTTTACAAATTTGTTTACATTAAACTCAGTATGTATAAATTCAAAATAACAAGCTCTTTCAAAATCTGTAAAAATATATAGGGTGTCCCATTTAAATTAAAGAAGTTGATGGCATTTCCGGTTAAACCGAAAGTATATTATTATCAAAAAAATGTACATTAGATGCATTTTGTTCCATTGCACTTACCTGCAAAGTTTCATAAATATAGTTCTTTTCGTTTAAAAGATATTTACTTGGTTCCATACTTTATCCCAACCCCGTATATTATATCAAATCGAACTTAATATCTATCATTCTTACATTTTTTCATATAAACGAAACATTTAATATTTGATAATTTCAGGGTTTTTGTGGTACGCTAATATTATACCTTTTCCTAGCGAAACTGATGACTATCCCATTGCTTATATTTTTTTTATAATACATTGTTGTGATATGATCACCTTTAAAAAAATGAATGAATATAGACTTTTTTGTGTTATAAACAAAAAAATACTATATTACTATATTTTTGCAAATACCGGTCACCCTGTTTTGGTTTTTTATACATTTTTATACAATTAAATATTGTAATTATTTTAATGTACTTGTAAAAAATAATAAACTACATATTGCATAATCAAATCACGCGAAATTTATCTGTAAAAGACATTGAGAACTTTAAATCCAAATTATATATAATTGCATTGTATATTTTTAACCCGTTTTATGCATTTTTTTAAGTAAATGACTATAAAAAAAGTAAATCAAATTTGTTAAATGTCCTGTGTATAATTGATAAATGGAAAAATTTTTTAGAGAATTCCAAAATGTTAATGTTATTATATACAACCCCAACAAGATTTAATTTACTGGATTTGAAAAAATTAATATTTCTGCATTTCGATTACTAGTAACAATAACCATGCACCAATTCAAGACCCAAATTGTACCTGGAGGTACAAATTATTTCGGGGCCACTGGGGCGAGGTTAAATATTTTTTAAAAATCTGGAAAAAAATCAGATTTCGAAAAATAATTTTTTTCCGTTTTCCGGCCCAGCCTAGTATACATTCTCCCTTTTTGATTTTGAAAAGAGATTTTTATTATTTGTATTTAAATAAAAAGATATGAATTTTTCCTTACCTTCCACTTGGTATGCAGAAGTGGCGGTTCCAAACATAAAATTTGGAGGAAACCTTTTTGTATTTAAACATTGCGATGACAACCTGCAATAGGAAAATTATTATAGTGAAATAAAAAGTGACTGTTATTTATGTCAATAATATGAATTAATTAAGTGACTTAATTATATACAAACAATCCGAACAATGTAAAGAAAGAAAATCAAAGCTTTGTTACTGTTAAGTTAATTGAAAATATAACCCAGATATTTTTAAACCTAAATAATTATTTTAAATATATTTCTTTTAAGATCGATATAACTGGTTAAGAAAAACCAGGAAAAAATTATATTATTGTGATGATTACTTTTATCTAAAGAACCCATCTCTTCTCTTCAACATTGGTTAGTTAATAAAAATGATCATAATTTTGTAAAATAGTGTAGAATAAGATTGTAGGAATTGAGGCAATTTTCAATTGTTCGAGGCAAAAAAAGTAAAAAATATTTAAGTAGATATGATTAGTTAAGGTAGTTGAGTTAGAAGTTTATTGTTATTTTTTATTAAAATTCAATATAAATTTAAGATAAATTTTCATTTTAGAACCCTAAATGTCCTGAAAAATAATTCAAATCAATTTTAAATTTAAAACTATAGCTAGCTAGTGCAAATCATCATAAATTTGGCATCCAAAGTGGAAATTCACGTTGTAATTGTAATTGAAAATGTAATCAATTATTAAATCATTTAATTAAACATTATATGTAAAAAGGAAAAAAATAACAGCATGTTAGAAGACACCACAAAAAAGAAGAAAATTATTTGATGCAGTTATTACGAAAAATGAATAAACAACAACAGGAAAACTATAAAAAATTGAAAAAAATATGGAGAAATCCCCAAAAAATGGAGGAAAGTAACAAAGCCTCAGATATGTAATGGTAAAGATCAAACTAGTGATTTATGTTAATTTCCTTTTCTACTAAAGTAAATATTATTGAATTTATTTATTTATTTTAATTATAACTATGTTTTTACGGTGTTCACGACAACTGTCAATACAGTCTAAAGTAATAATATACAGTGTAAAGGTTAAATCATTAGGTATTGATTACTTGAATTATTGAAAAATCAAATGATTATGAGTATTTTCTCTTAAATATCAATGTATTTATTAAATATTATTATTTTTAAATCTGTCTGTCTCTTGATTATAACAGTTTCTTTTCTTATTTTTGCCATTTAAAAAATTTTTTCTCGAAAATAAAAATTTTTCGATATAATTTTAAGAACTCGTTGTAGTACCTTTAATAAAAAGACTTCCACACGTCTAGAACACAAATTTGATCACATTGTTAATTCACATTGCTTTGTTAATTGGACCTTTGAAAATATTTCACCAAAATGTATATAAATAACAATGGAACACTGATTAATAGTTAGAAACTTTTCAAGCTTTTTAATAACAAGTTTTTGAATTGCGTTTTAAATTTTTCGAAACATCACTTTGATTGAATTATATCATATACTAATAAATTATTTAAATCAAGAAATAACCATAAAATAATTATTTAAGGTTTACGCTTAATTTTACTAACCTTGTTGTGAATATTAATAAAATTGACACATATATATGTTGACAATACATCTTCGTGTATTCAAATTTCGCGTAGCACTGTTCTAAACAGTAAAATTTCTTGGTTTATAAACGTTATTGTTATAAAGAAATTGTTAAATTATAATTTATATATAGAACGAACAAATTAAATTTATTGATAACCGATGAGCATGAGCATTAATAACAAATTTGTAAATGTTGACTGAATCTTTTGCAACACGTATATGCAACACATTAGTAATACATTATTAATACATTATTTTTTATTACTGATAGATAAGCTGTATAGGAAATTCTGCGGAAATCGTTTTGGATTGTGTAATAAATTGATATACAAACAACAGAGTGGTTAAATAAAAACGGGTTCAGTGTGTCAGTAGTAGCAGTTGTAAAGATGAAGAATAATTATCTAAAGAACAACACTCCGTTGAGATTTGTTGGTGTATTTTTTACTACTTACCGGCATAGTGTAAAATATTTCTTGAAAGTTAACACAGCAACTGCGTTAACTACGAGGCATGTTTTTTAAGTAAGTACCGTTTTGGAATTAAAAAAAGACGTGTAAAGATATCGCAATAATTTTATTTTTACATGAAAGCCAGTATCTTAATCTACTTTTCAACATAATTTCCGTGAACATTGACGCACTTGTCATAACGTGGCACAAGTTTTTTGATACCCTCCTCATAAAATTCTGCCGCCTGACTTGTTAACCACTGTGTCACAAATGTTTTGACTTCATTATCGCTGACCGCCCAGGTGTTTCTTCAAGTGCTGGAACAAATGGTAGTCGCTGGGTGCCAGATCAGGGCTGTATGGAGGATGATCTAGAGTTTCCAATTAAAAAGATTTGAGGAGTTTTTTGGTCCGATTAGCCACGTGTGAACGGGCATTGTCATGCAACAAAACGATACCCTTACTCAACTTGCCACGTCTTTTGTTTTGAATTGCACGACGCTGCATTAATTGTCTCATTACGAGGCAGAAACTCCACTAGCAATACTCCTTTTCTGTCCCAAAAAACTGTGCACATGAGTTTCTGGGCAGAAATTGTTTGCTTAAACTTCACTCTTTTGGGTGATAATGAATGTCGCCATTCCATGGATTGTTGTTTCGATTCTGGTGTGAAGTAGGCCACCCATGTTTTGTTACCAGTAACAATTTGATCTAAAAAATCTTCACCTTCATTTTGGTACCGCTCAAGGAAAGTCAATGCACTGCCTAAACGTTGGGTTTTGTGCAAATCCGTCAACATTTTTGGAACCCAACGTGAACACAATTTCCGGTAGGTAATTCAAGTTCTCCGTCATAATCCGATACAAAACACTACAAGAATATTGAGGAAAGCAGTCGGCCAATGATGAAATTGTAAAGCGTCTGTTTTCTCTCACCTTTTCGTCCACTTTCTGCACCAAATCTTCATTAACGACCAAAGGACGCCGACTCCGTTCTTCGTCATGCACATTTGTGCGGCCATCTTTAAATGCTCTCATCCATTTCCTTACTATTCCATCACTCATAATTTTTTTTTTCCGTAAACTTCACAGATCTCACGATCAATATTGATCGGTTTTACGCTTTTAGCACTAAGAAATCGTATAACAGCCCGTACTTCACAATCGGCGGGACTCACGATTGTCGGAGGCATCTTAAACACTCAGTAAACAACGTATACGATGAAGAATCAGACTGTATGGGCGTAGGTGCGTAGACAAGAGATGTAGGTAACCAGCGCGCATACGCGGAACGCTGGCCGTAGCGTTACGGCGGCGGAATCGCAAAACGGTACTGATCACAGTATTTGATAAATGAATAATTTTTTTTAACTTAATAAAAGGTCTATAACAACCAAGAACTCAATCAGTAGTGATCCTTATACACTATTGAACTAATTTCACTACGCCACACTATGCTTTTAACACTAATAACATTACCAACTGAAAAGGCTTTTTCCTTTTGAGTCTTTTTGTAAGGTTTGTGTTGTGAATTAGTTGGATGGCCTCGATGTTGATGAAGTCTCAGCTCCTGACTAATTTCAGTTTCGTTTGATCCACAGTCTCCATCCCAGGATCCCTATAGATGTCGCTGTTTACAATATTCCTTAGCACTTTATTTTAGTAGTAACATTACCTTCATTGGTACAACCCCATACCATACATCCATACTGGTTTAATAATCTGATTATATAAATGTAATTTATTATAAACTGACAGGCAGACAGTACGTTTTTATGTATTTTATGTATGTAATGTAATGTCCTTTTCCAGAAGCCCTACACTTTGATTATTATGTTCATGATACTTCCATATGTCGCCCTAGCTCTGTCAGGGACTTGGAAGTCATATTTTACTTGCAAACTCTCATTTGTTCCGCACATCACTAGTACCACCTCAAATCCGTTTGGTGTGTTGGGCTTCATTTTGCGAAACGCGAAAGAACTTACCAGTATTGACACGTGTAAGACTTTGTTTTCATCTCTCGTTCTCCCTAAACCCGATTACGCATCGAAGTTTGGTCTCCAATTTACTAGAACCACATTAATTATTTAGAATCAGTACAGACGGTTTCTA
This sequence comes from Ophraella communa, assembly GCA_035357415.1. Lineage (NCBI taxonomy): Eukaryota > Metazoa > Arthropoda > Insecta > Coleoptera > Chrysomelidae > Ophraella > Ophraella communa. Next base: position 31,947,909 of record CM068995.1, on the reverse strand, counting down.
AAATGTATGTACTTTAAATTCACTGGTATTTATCCTGCCAGGGGATTTCCAGAAGAGATGCTTCTCGATAGATTTAAGATGCAAAGCCTTCAACTCCGCAGAATAACTCAATCTCTCTGGTTTTTGTTTAAAATTATTAACCATCAAGTTAATACCCCTGAATTATTGCAAATTATTAATCTTCACGTCCCTCGTGTAACATCTCGTAATTCACTGACTTTTTATGTTAATAGGGCCAGAACAATTATTTTGGTGCAATCGCCTCTCATACAAATACAAACACATTACAATGCTTACTCTGATTTGTTCGATATTTTTAATACCAGTTTGCGCATTCTTAAGCAATATGTGTGAGAACAGATAAAAAAAAGATTTAAAATATAGATTAAAAAAAAATTAAATATTAACACAATAAGTAGGTACAATTCACAATTCTTAAAAATGTAAGTTCTTAATTTGGCGCTTAAATGACGATAAAGATGAGTCAAATAACTGTATGCTAGAGTTGTGTTTGTTAGTTATCCTAAGTATTTAGGTGCATAATCTGTGGAGTGAAATGAGATAGTGAATTGTTCTGAGATTCGAGTCCTTCTGCTTGTATTAAAGTTCACCAGCTTCAACAAATCTGGACAACAAATTGCACCATTAAGCAGTTTATGAAGAAAGCACAGAGATAGTTTCATTCTGCGATGCTCCAGAGAACTCAAGTTAAGTGATGACAAAACATTATCATAATTGTTACTACCTCCTGGAATACCCATCTTATATGCCGCGAATTTTAAAAATTTATGTTGAACAGTTTCAATCAAATTTATATCTCTTTGACGATAGGGATTCCATAGGACACAGTTATATTCAACGTTAGATCTCACCAATGAACAATATAACAATTTAACTAATTTTATAGAAAAATGATTGGAAGATTTCAAAATGAAGCCTAACATTTTCAACGCCTTAGATGTAATTAAGGAGTAATGAGACTGGAATGATAATTTGGGATCCAATGTTACACCCAGATCTTTTATGGTGTCAGCTTTATGAAGCGGATGATTGTCTAACATGTAGTCGAACTGAACTGGGATAAAGTTTCTATGGAATGTAATTTGGTGACATTTCTTTGGGTTTAGATTAAGAAGATTTATTTTACACCACCTGACGAGGTTATCAATATCAGCTTGAAGTGAACTGGCGTCTTCAATGGTTTTTATGGAAAGAAAAATTTTAAAATCGTCTACAAAAATAGATATTTGTGACGAAACTATAGCCTCCTTAACATCATTAACAAATATGTTAAATAACAAGGGACCTAAATGAGAACCCTGCGGTACACCCGAGGAAACAGATATCGCTGAAGAGATGGAGCCAGCATATCTAACATATTGTGTACATTATCTTCCATACTTGGTCTAGTTTTAATGCCCACAAACTCTAACCAAACCCGTCCCTTACAGAATGAATGCTTCTAGGAGCGGTGCATTCCGGGAAGAACTTCCTCCACCCCCCCCATCGCTGCTGACGGTGGCCTCAGTCCTCGGGCGTATGCTCTTCCTTTCACCATCTTGGTTTGGAAATAGTTTCCAGGTGTCTTCTGTTTGGTCCGGTATGGTACTTTGCACCTCCATCCTCATGTCTTCTTTTTAGGCGTTCAAGAGTGTGTGCTTTTCGCTGTCTTCATAAAGTTAGTCTTTAGTCGATGAACTGCAGCTAAAGGTAACCTTAGAGAGTGGATCCACTTGTTAAAACTGTCCCTACTCAAGAATCCGCGCATCTCCCTAGGGATGGGCAGATTCTTTTATAGGTGGTTCCTCTTCTGTCTGCTTCTTGACAGATGTTGTTTCTTCTTAGTTGTCCAGCTGTTTCCTTGGTCTTGGATGTCTCCTGTAGTCTTCTGCTGTAGTTGGTTAATTCCCTAAGTGCTGTGTTCGGGTGTATCCTGAGTTCTTCAAATCTTCCTCTGGCTCTCTCTTTAATGATTTCTTTTGTCTTCTCCTGGTCTAGTTCCTTGTATAGATGTATATTTCTTATGGACCATGAGGCGTCTGCTGCTTGCCTTAAGCTGATGTTCTGCTGTGCTTGTATCTTCTTTTTGTAGATTTTGGCTGTGTGTCCCCAGGCTACGGAGACGTACAACATGATCGGTCTTCATTGTGATCTTCTCCTACTGCTGAGATGTTAGTGTTATCACCAAAGGTAACGGTTGTAATTTCTTCTGTGACTGGAATGTCACTTGTCACTACAGTAGAGAACCGAGTACGCTTCCTTGTGGCACTCCTGCTTCGATTTCTTCGAGGTGTGAATATGAATCTTGTTGTTTTTATTTTTGTTAATTTTTTCCGATAAGACAGCTCACTGCGTGTTTACTTTTTGAAAGTCAGTCGATTACTCGTATAAAATAAGTTATTTTTATTGCAATAAACCTTATTGGATACCATATTTATATTAAGCAACAAAGTATTTTTAAAATAGCTTAATTTGCCAATCGTCCACTATTTTAAATATTTAAATACGACGTTTTAAATATTATTAAGAAAAATAAGTTATTTTTATTGCAACAAACTACACTGTAATTTTTTATTTTCATTGGTTAATAATAAATCAAAATTCAATAAAATTGGTTAATCTTTAAATTACATTTTGTCAATCTGACGATGCTATTTATTAGCGAAACAGGTTAATCTCTATTCTTTCACGTTACAATATACCCAAAAAAATAAAAAATAAATAATTATTTATAAATAAATATTAATAAACATTTTTAATCACTATCAAAAATAACAATACAGAATAATAATGTAAGAAATACTAAGTAAACAAAAAAATCTATTCAATATATTCTTCCCCAGCTTCAAAACATCTCTCAATTCTCTTTTTAAATTCTTTGTAAGTATTTTGCAGCATTTCTGGGGTTATTTCGTCAACGGCATGAGTGATAGCTTCTTTCAAGCCTTTAATATTATGATTTAAATTATTTGCGTAAACTTTTTGTTTTAAGTAGTCCCATAAAAACAACCTAAAATAGTTAAATCGGGAGATCGGGGCGGAAAAAATATTGGTCCATAACCTCCCATACATCGCCCAGGAAAATATTCATCCAGCCATCCTCTAATTAGCAAAATCGAATGTGACGAACATCCATCATGTTGAAAGTACATCTTAGACCTTTGCTCCAAGGGAATATTTTCTAATTCAGGTACTAAGAAGTTGTCAAGCAAGTACAAATATACCTCCTGATTGAATGTATCTTCCAAGACATACGGTCCGATTATTCGATCCGGTAAAACCCCACACCAAACATTAACTTTTTTAGCAACTTGACTATTACAGTTAATCCTGTAGCTCGGGTTTTCATTAGCCCAATATCGACAATTTTGGGAAGAAACGACTCCGTTTGTTGTAAACGTTGCTTCATCAGAAAACAAAATATTATTATGAAAGAATCGGTCATTCATAAGTTTTTCACCAATCATCGCACAAAAGTCCAACCTTGTGTTATAATCATAATCTTGTAAGTTATGAATGAATTTCGGTTTGAATGGATAAATTTTGTTTTGCTAAAATATTTTCTGTAAGCGACTCTTGCAAAAACAAACCTCCACTGCTCATTTTCGTAGACTCAACTTGGGATATTTCCTTAACGAATGCATAGCTAGTGCAGTAGCTGCATCATCCTTCTCAACGAACGCCTTTTTCAATTTCTTTTTGTCTTGAATAGGTCCTGTCTTATCAAACTTATTTATTAATTTTTTTAATCCACACCGCGTAATGGATACATCTGGATATCTTTCGTAAAATTTTGCAATTACATACTGGTACGAAACTTCCCCAAATACTTAATAAGATATACTCTTTGTTGAATAGTTAACATTGTTGTCAAATATTTATTAAAGAATGACATTTTGAAAATTGTTTATAAAAGTTGACAGTTACTTGGGACACGTAAACGTCGCTCACTAGATTAATACATTATTTTCGAACTTAGTGCAAAAATTCATACGGTTTTCATAAATAAAACTGGCTATAAAATCAGACGGATTTTGATAAACTTGAAATATTGTTTTATTTTATGGGGTTTCAGAACAAGCAAAACTTTTTATCAAGAATGACATTTTTCAGTAAAACTAATATTTAAACATTTTTCAGTTATAGGATACCCCATCCGTGGACACGCTGTAGATGAGTAGCTTCTTGTTAGGATGATGTGATTTAAAGTGCTTGAAGATCCCTGTTGTTCCCTTCATAACGTGGATAATAGATTTGTGATTTTTTATTTAACTCAGTTTTCTGAATTTAACAAAAAATTATTTTTAACAACCGTTTTTTGATGTCACTGCATCAGTACAAAATTTATATATTTTACTATACAGTGGAAAATACAATTCGCAATGTTTATTTACAAAAACATAACATATAGTGGTTATCATTAAATTTAATTTTATTCGAGATAAACTACAAAAAATTTATTATTTCAGTAAATATTACATGTTGATTTGTTTATTAGTAATTGATGTAGTAAAAACATGCATGGTTTTAAACCTTTAATATCATCTTATCTTGCTTAAAATAGTCTGTTAAGAACTATCTAATTATAAACATGTCTAGACGTTTTGTATTGTTAAATAATAATTATACGTTTCTTGTGTAAGTAAACGGCCCTTGTATATTTATTCTGCCAGAGTTCTGGTCTACAGTGTTCTAAAAACATGTACAGGGTGAGTCATAACTATTGGGACATAGACTAAGGACAGGACAATATGGACAAGATGACATTGAGAGATGGAAAGCAAGTGGGAGAGAAGTCGGGAGAGGAAGTAGGCACCCAGGTCGATGAGGAAAGAAGACAAGGTTCTGGAGACCATGGAATGCAAGATAAAAATAATGAAGACCAAGAGGAAACGATTCATCAACAAGTACAGGAAACAAGGAGTGCAGAAAGAAACGATGGACAGAATGAAATTATGAAGTTTTTAATGGAAATGAACAAGAAACTAGATCAAACTAAGGAAGATATAAACAAGAAATTGGATGAAAATAATGAAGACTTAAGAAGAGACATGAAAGCAATGGATAAGAAATTAGACAAGAAATTTCAATAAATTAAAGAAGATTTAAACCAAAAATTTAACAAGAAATTTGACGAGATAAAGTTTATTAAATAACAACTTATGTAATGTGAACAAATAAACAAATATGTGATTTAGAAAATGAGAGTGATAGGGTGAAACCATGTTAGAACAGTGAAAGTGCACCCAAATATCTAAAGTGAGAGGACTCTAAAAATCAAACTATTGGATATTAGAACTATATTAAAACAAATAATGAGAGTGATAAGACACTAAAAATAAACAATAACTATTAGATATAAAGTATGAACTGTGAAATTGTAATGTTAGAGGACACTAGAGACAATTGTTACGAAATACCAAAATAGGATGAAATTTGTTATTATTATTTTTAGAGATTCTTAATATGTTTTACAAAAATATTTTATATGTTATAGCGTAGAAATGATAGTTTATTATGTAATTTAAGTTGAATTTTGTATACAAAAATGGCGGAGATAAAGTAATTTTAAAAAGCAATTTATGAAGAATTTATAGAATATTAAGGATAATAAAAAACTCTTCGTTTTAACAAAACTTCCAATATTTATTTAAAAACTGCTTTTTTAAAAGACTCAATGACAGCCGTTTCGCTAGACAACTAGCATCGTCAGATTGACATATTGAAGTTACTATTTATTTTTGTAGCTAGGTACCTGATGTTTATTAGGTAGTTATAAGGCTAGACCAAGTATGGAAGTAATAAGACATAACAATATTAAAGCCTAGATGTTATTAGCCCTAAGGGATTATCCTGGATGTATTTCCCTCTAAGATCAGTATAACTGTGCAATGATATAGAAAAACCAGGAAAAAACTATATCATGCTAATCTTTACAATAACTTAATATATTTGTGTTACAATTACGTCTTATCTATGTATAAAATGAAGACTCAATCAAAGCAAACACTTTAAAAGTGGAGAACTTCCCAGATTTATTTGTTCATTAACAACTTTAAATTGTGGATCTGCTAGATGTCTTTTTATTTCAAGTTCTTCAAGGAAATCTAAATTTTGTTTTTTATTACAAATGTGTAGTATTTGGATGTCATTGGTGTGAAAGAGTGAGGTTGGATGTTCAAGTATGTGTTTTGCATAATTTGACTTATCTGGTTGTTTTAATCTATATGCTCTTAAATGTTCGTTAAATCTTACTTCAAAATTTCTTTGTGTTTGACCTATATATACAGCATTACACTTTGGACAATTAATTTTGTAAACACCAGAAAAATTAATGAATTCACAACATACCAACAAACAATTTACACAACATAATAACATAGTAAATTCTCATGTACCAATACATTTTGCTCCTCGGTTTGTAAATCTATCAGACACCATTTTTTCAAATAATGATAATAAATTTTTAGATAAAGGTTTAAAATATTGCATACCACCTAAATTAACTAATAATATAAAAGAAATTTTAGCCACTGATTCTGAAATAGCTTTGAGAACAAATTTAAATAATTTTATTTATGAAAAAATGCAAATAAATTTAAAAGTCAAATTATTAAAAATGACATTTTAGCTTTAAAATCAATCAAAAATAAAGTAGATCAAAATAACCTAGTCATTACAAAATCAGATAAAGGTAACTCAACAGTAATTTTAAAAAAAGAAGATTATAAATCTAAAGTGAATGATTTCATAATGTCAAGTAATGTCAAAATTCTAATGAACGATCCCACTCAAAAATGACTATGATAAAAAATATCTAGTAAATAAAAATCCTCAATGTCCAGAATATGGAACTATTAAATTACATAAAGAGTCAAAACCAATTAGACCAGTAGTTTTGTATGTTAACACTCCTAATACTAAGGTAGCTAAAAAATTAAATACTATTCTAAATAATTATGGTTACACATCTAAATATTCAGTACAAAATTCATTAGATTTAATAAATAAATTAAATAAATGTAAATTACAAAATAATACTAAATTAGTATCATTTGATGTAACTAATATGTTCTCTAAAATTCCTCCTAAAAAATGTATAGTTCTAGTTAAAAAGATATTAGATGAAAGAAATATCCATCCAGGAATAATATTAGATATAATTGACTTATTTAATGTATGCATTAGTCAAAATTATTTTACTTTTGATAACAAAGTATCACTTTAGATATTTGGGTGCACTTTCACTGTTCTAACATGGTTTCACCCTATCACTCTCAGTTTCTAAATCACATATTTGTTTATTTGTTCACATTACATAAGTTGTTATTTAATAAACTTTATCTCTTCAAATTTCTTGTTAAATTTTTGGTTTAAATCTTCTTTAATTTCTTATATGTTTGTTTGTTATATAATAATAAAAATAATAAGATCATTTTAAACAAAAATTTATATTTAATATTTAATACAATTTAATAAAAACATACAAAATGGACAAAATGAAATTAAGAGATGGAAAGCAAGTAGGAGAGAAATTAGGAGAGGAAGTAGGCATCCAGGTCGATGAGGAAAGAAAACGAGGTTCTGGAGACCATGGAATGCAAGATAGAAGTAATGAAGATCAAGAGGAAACGATTCAACAAGTATAGGAAACTAGGAGTGCAGAAGGAGGTGGACAGGATGAAATCATGAGAATGTTAATACAAATTACTAAAAATAATGAAAATCTGGAAAAGAATTTAAACAAGAAATTAGATGAAAATAAAGAAAATTTAAGAAGAGATAAAAAATGGATAAAAAGCTAGAGAAGAAATTTAAAGAGATAAAAGAGGAAATGGGGGAGAAATTACAAGAAGAGATTAAAAACACGAGGCAAGAAATAAGAGAAGAGATGATTGGAAGAATTATGGAAGTAGAAGAAAATCAGTTAAAACAAATAAATGAAATAAAGAAAAATGGAACAGCCTTAAAGGAAGAAATAAAAGAAAACAACAAAAGGTTAGATCGAGAAGTTATGAAGATTAACCAGAATATACAAGGAGTGCAGGAAGATCTAAGTAAAGAAATTTAATTAAACTTTCATATAGCAGAAGAAGAAAATAAGAATACTAAGAAAGAACTCAAAATGGAAATTAGAAACATACAAGAAGAGATGGAACAAATGGAAAGCAAAGAATATAAACAGAAACTAATGGAAATAGAAAACAATATGACCAAATTGAAGAGAGAACAAGAAGAAAAGGTCACAAATATGAAAAGAAAAATGATGAAGAAAAAAGAATAATCAGGATTAATATGGGGATTATAAGACGATGCATCCGGTTGTGTTCCTTAAGATGCTTAAAAACAAAATTAGATGCGAACAAGAACCAGATGTGCTTAGGGAGATCATAAGAGAGCATATGGAAAGACATGCGTTGGTATGGTTTACAAGTAAAGAAGAGGAGATCTATACAATGGGACAATTCGAAGCTAAATTTTTGGAATATTTTTGGGGAAATAACGCACAGTCAAAGTTAAGGGAAAGACTTTATTTTGGAAAATTTGACGAAAATAGAGGAAATTCTCCTAATACTTATGCATTGCAATTATATGCACTAGTTATGCATTTAAATCCAAAATTACCAGAGGATGAAATAGTCCAATATCTAGCGAGACATTTCAAAGAAAATATAACTGAGACCATAGCAATCCAAAACATTAAGACAATGGACGATTTATGTCAGTATCTGCAAAGATTGGAAAGAAAAAGAGGAGAGAGAATGGAAACAACATCGAGACAAACCAATAATTATAATAGACAACAAAGGAATAATAATAAAAATTTTAATAATAATAGGGCTAGAATAAATAACTCAAATGAAAATAATTGGAGACGTAACCTGAATCAAAATCAAAATAACTTTAATAACAATTGGATAAATAATAATAATAATAATAATAATAATAATAACAGTTATAATAACAATAACAATTCAATAGGTAACAACAACAATTATAGTAATAATGGAAATGGTAACCCAAATAGGACAAGGAACAATAACAATAATAATAATAATCAATTTAACAATAATAATGGATTCCAAAGAAGAACGAATTACACTAGAAGAGGAAGAAATGAGGATATGAGATCCAAGTTTGGAAAGAGATGACAATAGAAACAATAACGGAAATAGCTACAGAAGAAGAAGTTTGGAAAGAGAACCAAGGAATCAAGCCAGACAAGAAATTGTAGTAGAACGAGTAAGGAATATAGATAGGGAAAATGTAGGTGATCAGCAGGATTTTTAAAATGTTGCTTTCTATATCAAAGTTTTGCGTTATGCCACCCCAATAAATTTATTAATTTAAATGAAAAATTAGATCAATTGCATTATAACGAGTTATTATATATTAAGGGTAAAATTAATGACAAAACAGTACAAATTTTAATTGATACAGGAAGCAAAACCTCTTTAATAGATTTAAAATTACTCTCAAAATTTAATAATTTAAAAGAAAAAGAAATTAAAATCCCAAAGGTAATATTAACTGGCACTAATAATAAAAAATTGTGTAAATAAATTATATGATATTAAAATAAATTTAAATAAAATCATTATAAATTGTCAACTACTAGCAGTACCAAATTTAGATAGTGATATAATAATAGGAAATGACATATTGGAAAAACTAGAAGCTATAATCAATTATGAAGAGAAGAAAATAAGATTAAATGGTATATGGATGTCAATGGATATGGTGGAAGAAATAGAAGATTGTAAGAAGAATATAAATTATATTAGAAATGGATATGAAGATGATAAAGAAGAAAATTATGGGTATGAAGTAGATAGAAAAAAAAAGATTAATTTACAATTAATGAATTAGATTGTGATGAAAAACATTACAATACTGTAAAGGAGTTGTTGTTGAAATATAGAAGACTTATGTCCAAGGAGCCAAGAGTAGCTACCAAGTATGAACATAAGATGGAGGTGACAAATATTGAGAATTTTAGAGTGAAAACATATCCTATACCATACAAATTAAAAGACAGAGTGAAGAAAGAATTGGAAATATTAGAAATAGATGGAATAATTGAAAGAAGCAATACACCTTATATTAATCCACTAGTAGTTGTACAGAAGAAAAATAAAGATATTAGAATATGTTTAGATGCTAGAACAATTAACAAATATACCGTGCCTGAATATGAAACACCAATGTCTATCGATGCAATTTTAGGTAGAATAACTAATGCAATAGTATATTAAACAACGCATTTCATATGGAATTCTGTTATGACACAAGTTCAAGTTTAAAAAACGAATCGCGGAGCGATGAGTTTTTTAAAGAACGAGTGCCACAACAGCCATATGAAATAAGTTGTTTATAATATTTTTTATATTTTGCCATTTTATCCTTTTTTAAATTAATTTTTTATTTTTACGTAATTACGAATATTTTGATTTTAAAAAGTATGTTGGCAGCACTGTGTAATTTATAACATTTGACAGTTTTGACATTTAAATTATGACATGATAATGTTTTCAAATATTTTAAAATTACTAATACACCAATAATAAAATATTATATAAGTTAAAGATGATATTTATATTCACAAATACTTTCTTAAAGAACAATATAAAATTAATAAATTCCTATTAGCCACAAATGTCATTGTCAATAGTCTTGTTATTAGATACTTCACTCATGTCGCCAACCATTTAAAACAAAAATTTGCGTGCGTAAAAGTTACATTACGATACGCAAATGCGTTTTATAATGAAGATTTTTATAAGTGCAAAATATAAAAAAGTATTTTCAAAATTAGATTTAGTACATAGTTTTTGGTTAATACCACTACATAAGAATTCTAGGAATTATACAGGTTTTTCAGTAGATGGAGTTATATATCGGTTTTGTGTTGTAGCATTTGGTATACAAGGAGTATGTTCTGCACTAGTAAGAGCATTGCATCAAGTTTTAAATAAGTATGAAGAACTTATTTTACATTATATTGATGATATTTTAATTTTTTCCAATAACGAACAGGAACATATCAAACATTTACAAGTAGCATTAAAAAGTTTAGATGAAGCAGGTTTAAAATTAAATAGAGACAAATGTCAATTTTTCAAAACAAGTATGATTTATTTGGGGTATAAAATAGATGATAAAGGTATTGAAATGGATCCAGATAGAATTAAATTAATTAGAGAATTTAAATCACCAAACAATTTAAAGACATTAAGAGGGTTTCTGGGAACAATAAATTATTTTAAAGGGTTAGTACCTAATATAAGTGAATTAGAATTACCATTGATAGAATTATTAAAGAAGGGTGTATCATGGAAATGGGATGAAGAAAGAGAAACTGCCTTTAATAAAATTAAAAATGTTTTTGAAAATAAACTAAATATTTATTATCCAAATTATATATTAAAAACAGATGCTTCTATAAATAGATATGCTGGGGTTTTAATACAAATACAGGGAGATATAGAGGTACCAATTGGATTCATTTCAAGAACTACCAAAAAGCACGAAAGAAATTATAGTGTTAGTGAGTTAGAATTAGGGAGAACTATTTTTTGTGTTACAAAGTTTAGATTTTATTTAGTAGGAAACAATTTTACAATAGAGACAGATAATCAATCTTTAACTTCAATTTTAAATAATAAATTTGGTAATAATAGGATACATAGATGGGCTTTGTTATTGCAAGAATATTCTTTTGAAATCAAATATGTAACCGGTAAATCAAATATAGTTGCAGATTCTTTAAGTATGGGGAAGATAAGAGAAATAAAAATTTAATAAAAGTAGGTCTAAATATTTTAAAACAACAAAAAGGTATATTTTCATTAGAGGCGATAGAGAAAGATCAAGTTAATTTATCAGAAAAAGAAAAACAAAGAGCTTTAAAAAAGGAAAGTATTTACTATAAAAGATTACAGGAAAATGAACTTTTGATCATTACAAAGGAAATGGCAAAGAATATAATAACAGAAATACATCAATCATATGGACATTGTGGGGTAAGAAAAACTTGGTTAATATGGAGAGAGAATTATATTAGTAAAAAGGATTTGGCAATGACCAAAGAAATAATAAAAACATGTAGAATATGTCAGCTGAGTAAAGAGAAAAACTTTCACAACGAAAATATACCAAAGTCAATTCAATCAGAAAAACCTCTAGAAATGATATCAATAGATTTTATGTCAAATTTAATAAAAAGCTATCAGGGAAGTAAACACATATTAGTAATAGTAGATACCAAACATACCAAAAAGATGTATACTAGATAATGCTACTTATTATAACAATAAAAGATTTAAAAATTTTATGATTAAAAATGATGTAATTTTAACATTTACAAGTATTAGACACCCTGCATCTAATCCTACAGAAGGATGTATTAAAGAAATAATAAAGTACCTTAGAATTTTAATACACAGTGAACACAGAAATTAGGAAAATAATTTTAACAATATAGAATATTTTATAAATAATACACCAAACATTGCAACACAAGAAACACCCATCAAACTAATGAAAAACATAGAACCAGATAGACCGTAGATCATATATATAAACAATATAGTAATTTAATTGAAAAAGTTATTAATAGATTAAAAAAGAATGCAGACCGATATATTAAAAGGAGGTATAAAAATATAAAGAAACCAGTAGTATTTAAAGAAGGTGAATGGGTAATTGAAAAAGCATTACAAGTTGCAAATGAAAAACAAAATGTGCTAAATTAAAATTACCATTTATAGGACCATTTATTGTGGAAAAAGCTTATGAAAACAGTTTTATTTTAAAGAATCCATATAATAATTTGTTAAGGGGTAAGGTTAACGTCCAAAATTTATACGCATAAACAACATTTTAAAAATCTTGCAGAATTTATAAGATATGACAGTAATAAAATTGTATATAATTAGGATAAATGCAAATATTTTATATTATGTTTGGAATAATAAATTAGAATAATGAATTAGAAAAACAAATCATAAATGAATAATAAGAGCTTGTGCACAGATAAATAGATTAAGAATTTATGTTGAAAATGTTACAAATGATTGTTCATCATAAACAATTAGATAAGATATTTACAAAATAAGTAAATCAAATTCTAGGAGTAGGTCGTAATTTAATGATAGAAATCTTATTATTGGAGTATTAGAAATTTAGGCTTAGCATTCATAATATGATATATGATAGGACATTAAACAATTTTAAATTCAGAAATATTTAGAGTAAATATAGTTGTGAAAAATTAGTATTTATAGTTAGAATTAAATTTTAAAATTAATTATGAATAATAATTTATTAAAATTAAATTGGGGGAAATTTGTAATGATTACAAAACATATTAAATTATCTTACCTTAGTTATTAGAATAATCCATGTATTATTAAGAAAAGGATTTATGATAAGAATAATAGTCTTGTGGAAAATGAATTTCAAAGCTTCTTTTATTCTGAATTATAAACATTAACTAAGTACACTGAATAAACTTGAGTCCCATATTCATATGAGTTTGAAAACACTATAATTCAGTAGTCTGTTTAAGTTATCTTTGTCTTTGTTGTCAAATCAAGCATCAAGTCCAAGTTACCTAGAAACCAATTAAAAAGTAAACATATTAGTTCCAATAAATTGTATTTAAGTATCATTAGTAAAACAAGTGTTATCAGAAATATAAAATAGAAATAACAAGTTAAGATTAATATTAATAAAACAAAAAGTAGTTGTTATTATAAAAGTATGAGTAGGTTATAAGCTATGATTAAGATTTGAAATTTTAAACAAACAATAATATTAAAAAGAAACTAATAATAAATAATCCACACAAATAGAGTAAATCTTAATTAAGTTTGTAATAGAATAATGAAAATACTTGATAGAATGGTCTATGATTTCAACATCCATAATAGTGGGTATAGCATTGAGAATCCCAATATTTAAATATACCTAAAAACATTCAGTTTATTAAATAACAACTTATGTAATGTGAACAAATAAACAAATATGTGATTTAGAAACTGAGAGAGATAGGGTGAAACCAAAATAGAACAGTGATAGTGCACCCAAATATCTAATAATACCATAATAGGATGAAATTTGTTGTTATTATTATTTGTAGAGATTCTTAATATGTTTTACACTAATATTTTATATGTTATAGCGTAGAAATGAGAGTTAATTATGTACTTTAAGTAAATTTTGTATACAAAAATGGCGGAGATAAAGTAATTTTAAAAAGCAACTTATAAAAAATTTATAGAATATTAGTTATGAAAAATAACATCCATAAATATTTTAAACCCCAAGGAATGTAACTATGTAGAAATTTATAAGGTATTAAGTGTTTTAGCTCATAATTGTTTTTGAAATTTTCATTTTGTTTAATAACTTGTAACTGTCACTTCGCTCTGTTTTAAAGTTAAAATTATTAGGGAAAAAGTGAAATTTTAATAAAAGTTGATTTATTATCCATTATTAAAGTTAAAGTTTGATTATCAACCAATAATAGAACCAATATAATAAGATTAATTAATTAGATTTATCAGAAAATCACGAAAAATTCCCTTATTAAACAATTGAAATTCAATTAAATGTCAATTTAAGCGAAAACGTATAAATACCGTGAATTTCATTGTTTTTTGGTCAGTTTCATTTGATTCAAAACCAAATCCACGTCAAAAACAAAAGAAATTTATAAAAATTCAATGGCCGCCTAGTTGAAAATTGTTACCCCCACTTGTGTAACTGTCTATATTGAAAGTATAAGTTTATACCATCAAATATTGGAGCAATTCACAATAAATTGAAATATCTAGTTCATGGAAGTATATTAAATAACCATCAACTTAAAAAATTTACGTTCCTGGATCTGAATATCACAAAAACCCTTCTTTATATATTTCTACCAAATTTAATAACTTCATTTTTCCATCTTTCATTGCAATTTATCACCACCTCTAAATTCTTTTTATTAACCCTATCATCGGCATCAATTGCCCTTTCATCATAATCATAATTTAATTTTTTTTTGGTATCTAAGACCCTTTATACACAATCATAACTTTTATTTTTATTAAAATCGCTTTCGGTATCCATGGCAATACTATTAAACACATTTCGGTACCCTTGTACCATTAAATTGCAATTGGATTCACAAATATTTTTCATTAACTTTTCTTGGCAGAAATTTTTATCATTCTTTTCTAATGAATCGTCAAATATACTAATTATGTTATAATTGCTAGTTACTTTAAAATTATTTATTGTTTCAAAATTACATATCTGATTATCCTTAAATATCACCAAATCTTTATCATAATTTATTATAATTTTGTTCTTTGATAACTCATCATTACCCAATAAAATATCATATTTTAGTTTATTTACTATTAATAACTGAACATTTAATTTTACATTATTTATATTCAAAGAAGCAAAAACTGTTTTATTAGAATATCCTAAACTTTTATCATTTATCCCTGTAAAATTTACTTTTGGAATATTGATTATATTGTTTTTTAACATTGAGATTTTATTTACTGTATTTTCTGATATTAAAGAAACTGTAGACCCTGTATCTATTATAATGCTTAATAAATTGTTATCAATATTTGCTTTAATTAATACTAACTCTATTTCTTTATTTTCTAGATGCAGATTATCCTTGTCCATTAAAAATTCACGTGGGTGTACAAAGTCACATCTAGCGCTATTTACATTGTGCACCCCTATTGAAAATTTGTGGTTTGGGCATCATCTACTGAAGATCTGGCCCTAGAAGTTCTACTACCTGAACGTGCAATGTCTCTCGGTGTATTATTTGTCTCATTTATCCCCTTATTACTGTTACTCGTATTAATTGCGTTTACTTGTCTGTTATTATTGTTTGTATTTGCTCGATTATTGTTATTTTGTTCAAGTCTATTAAAATTTCTATTATTATAATTATTGTTAAAATTTCTAGTGTTCTGATTATTATTGTAATTTCTATTATTATTGTAATTGTTCCTATTTTCATTATTTTGATTTCTGTTTTTATTATTGTAGTTATTGTTAAAATTATTATTATTATTTTGTCTGTTAAAATTGTTATTGTTACTTTGCCTATTAAAACTTCTATCATTGTTATTAAAGTTTCTTACATTATTTCTATTCTGATTGTTGATACTATTACTTAAATTTCTTTCAATTCTCTGCAAATATGTTATTAAATGATCAAATTTATTAATATTTTGTACTGCAATTATCTCAGATATTTCAGGTTTGAAATGTGTTGATAAAAACATTACAATGTCTGCCTCTGGTATAGGAGGAGTTAAATATTGACAAGTAGCATAGAGTTGTAAAACATAGTTGGATAGATTATTCTTTGTATTATCAAATTTGCCAAAATACAATCTTTCCCTGACTTTACTCTGTTGTAATTCTGACCAGAAAGTATCTAGAAATACTTTTTCAAAGGTTTCAAATGAATCTACAAACATTTCTTTGCAATTCCACCACAATAGTGCATTGCCTGTTAAACTTGACGTGATAAATTCTTTAAAGTCTTGTAAATTTTTGATTTTATAGTATTTATTTTTATTCGTTTATAAATAATTTATAGAATGTATCTTCCTATAATTCCCACAAAATTTCGAACTTTCTTCAAACTTCCCCCCTATATTTATAATTTGAAAACCCAAGTCAGGTGTTACGCGATTGTCTGATAATTCAGAAATATTTTGATTCACTTGTTTTATTTTATTTTCGAGTTCCTCCTTTAATTTCTTGATTTCTTCACTGTTTCCCACGTTTATATTTGTATTTAATTTTTCTTCTATTTCTTTTCTTAATGGTCTCTCTGTTTTTCTGTTTTCCTGTTCGGCTATGTCCAAATTTATTTGTATTCCTCTTTTCACGTTATCTTCGATTTCTGATATTCTTGAGTTTAATTTCAGATTGTTTTCGCTTGTTCTTTTGTCTATATTTTGTACTTGTTTATTTAAAAATTCTTGTTTTTCCTCAATTACTTTAATATTTTTCTCTTGATTTTCTACTTTCTTGTCCAATTTTTCCGTTATTTCATTCAATTTTCTCGTTATTTCCTCAGAATTTTGTCTATTTTGATTTTTTATTTCTTCAGAGTTAGCTTCTAATTTTTTTGTCATCTCTTCCGAGTTGGCTTCTAGTTTTTTCGCTATTTGTTCTGAATTGGCTAGGATGATGCTCATCAAATCTGCCAATGTGACATTTCCTCCAGTTTGTGAAGAAGTACCATCTTTTTGTTAAGGTTCATCTTCTTGTTCCCCCCTTTCTTCTGGCTCTTCTGTGTTAGCAACCATGTCTATTAATTCTTGACTTTTTGTCAATCTGTTTATCAAATTTTGTTTGGTTCCTCTTTCGTCCAAATCTCTGTTTCTCAATTCTTGTCTGAGTTCTTCTACCTTCCATGCATCAAAATTAATTTCTTCTTTACCAGACATTATTTTATTTTTTATAGTTATAATTATAGATAAGTGTTAAATAAAGTAGAAAAATTTTGTTTGTTATATTAAATATATTTATAAGAATTTATTAGTATTTTTATTTTTAAATAAATTTTAATGTAATGTTTATTGATTTTTTTGTTGTTATTTAAACTATCAAAATCTGTGATTTTAATCGAGCTCGATACGTTGGTCGCCAAGTTATTATGAATTTATTAATTTTTGTTGTTGGGTTCTTATGGTTTAGCTTTTTTTTTTGTTTTATTATTTTAATTTTTCTGATGTTTAAATGTTATTTTAGTAAACCCACGTTAGTTGTGCCAAGATATTATGAATTCTTTGTTTCTATTTTGTTTTGACGTAATTGTTGAAGTTTTTTATTACAATAATGTTGTTAGCCCCTTAAATTATATGTATAATGATGACTAGCTCAAATAAAATTACATGTTTCTGTAAATGAATACTATCGTTAATCGAAAAATTATATCTCAGGTCGTACAGGTTTTACTACAGATTTACGCTCAAACAAAATTATAAATTTTCTTCAAAATAAAATTCAAAAATTTTTACAATAAAGTCGTATAAATGACCTCTAGCGGCAAATAACTATTATCGCTTTAAAACAGTTCATACGCACACTTAATACAAATTAAATAAAGGTACCTTTTTTAAACTTTGTCTCTCGAGTATTCGCCGTTCACATAAAGATATCGTTGGAGTAGATCTTTGTTGACGAAACTGATGAAAGTGGTACTAGCAGCTCTCTCTTGTAGCAAACACGTGGATGGAAACTTCAATGGTTTAATTAAAGACAGAAACTCTTACGATGTAGAATTTATTATTGTTTACTTGTGGATTTATTTATACAATTTACTGGTTGATAAGACTTCCTTTTTACAAGTGATGTGTTACAAAGTTTTATACTAGGATTATTTCTGATATAAGGTAAGTCAAGCTTCTTATATTTGATACTAACTTTTGTAGCATTAAAATTACAGTTGGAACTGTTATATTATAAAATTACTCTGCTTGATTCAACAAACCTATTTTCGATTCAAAGTCGAATACTGTTAACTTATAAAGTTCATAAAATTTATGACTAATCAAAGTCTTTTTTAAAAAATGTAAATTACGAGTTGAATATTTTAATAACTGTTGTTGAATGTTTTGAAAATGAGTCTTGAATATTTTTTAAAATTAAACTTGAGTGTTGAGTCGTAAAAGTTTTTTAAAATTAAATATTAAATGTTTGTTGAAATTTTTTTAAACGAAGCTTTAATGTTTGTATAAAGGGTCTTGACTGTCTTAAAATTAGGCTTGAATCTCATTATTCTTCCTGACTGGTTCTTTTACGTAAAGACTGAGATCCCTCTCTCATTATTCTCTGACCAATAAAAATGCTTCATTTAAAAACTCTACGAGAACCAATCAGAAGGAACTATTTCTTAATTTGCTTATTTCTAACTAACTAACTATATTTTACAAACAACTTGACCTGATAAATTCTTTAATTCTGACCAGAAAGTATCTAGAAATACCTTTTCAAAGGTTTCAAATGAATCGACAAACATTTCTTTGCAATTCCACCACAATAGTGCATTGCCTGTTAAACTTGACCTGATAAATTCTTTAAAGTCTTGTAAATTTTTGATTCTATAGTATTTATTTTTAATCGTTTGTAAATAATTTATAGGATGTATCTTCCTATAATCCCCACAAAATTTCGAACTTTCTTCAAACTTCCCCCCTATATTTATAATTTGAAAACCCAAGTCAGGTGTTACGCGATTGTATGATAATTCAGAAATATTTTGATTCACTTGTTTTATTTTATTTTCGAGTTCCTCCTTTAATTTCTTGATTTCTTCACTGTTTCCCACGTTTACATTTGTATTTAATTTTTCTTCTATTTCTTTTCTTAATTGTCTCTGTTTTTCTGTTCGGCTATGTCCAAATTTATTTGTATTAATCTTTTCACGTTATCTTCGATTTCTGATATTCTTGAGTTTAATTTCAGATTGTTTTTGCTTGTTCTTTTGTCTATATTTTGTACTTGTTTATTTAAAAATTCTTGTTTTTCCTCAATTACTTTAATCTTTTTCTCTTGATTTTCTATTTTCTTGTCCAATTTTTCCGTTATTTCATTCAATTTTCTCGTTATTTCCACAGAATTTTGTCTATTTTGTTTTTTCATTTCTTCAGAGTTTCTTCAGAGCTTCTAATTTTCTTGTCATCTCTTCCAAATTGGCTTCTAGTTTTTTCGCTATTTGTTCTGAATTGGCTAGGATGATGCTCATCAAATCTGCCAATGTGACATTTCCTCCAGTTTGTGAAGAAGTACCATCTTTTTGTTGAGGTTCATCTTCTTGTTCCCCCATTTCTTCTGGCTCTTCTGTGTTAGCAACCATGTCTATTAATTCTTGACTTTTTGTCAATCTGTTTATCAAATTTCGTTTGGTTCCTCTGTCGTCCAAATCTCTGTTTCTCAATTCTTGTCTGAGTTCTTCTACCTTCCATGCATCAAAATTAATTTCTTCTTTACCAGACATTATTTTATTTTTTATAGTTATAATTATAGATAAGTGTTAAATAAAGTAGAAAAATTTTGTTTGTTATATTAAATATTTTTATAAGAATTTATTAGTATTTTTATTTTTAAATAAATTTTAATGTAATGTTTATTGATTTTTTTGTTGTTATTTAAACTATCAAAATCTGTGATTTTAATCGAGCTCGATACGTTGGTCGCCAAGTTATTATGAATTTATTAATTTTTGTTGTTGGGTTCTTATGGTTTAGCTTTTTTTTTGTTTTATTATTTAATTTTTCTGAATTAATTTCAAAATTAAATAATATAAAAGAAAAAGAAATTAACATTCAAAAAGTAGTATTAACTGGTATTAACAACAAAAAGTTATGTGAAGTGAATAAACTATATGATATTAAAATAAATTTAAATAAAATTGTTATAAATTGTCAACTACTAGCAGTACCAAACTTAGATAGTGATATAATAATTAGAAATGATATATTAGAAAAATTATAAGCTATTCTAACCTTACCTTTTTCCAGTAGCTACTCTTACTATCCCTATCAAGCTAGGATACCTACCTCAGGTTAAAGTGTAGAAGGTTGTCTGTGTCAACCTAAGTCGGCTCGCGGCTAAACTGCAGTGGAGACGGGTTGGGTCTCTTTCAAAAGTCACAGATCTAAAATAGGGCGCCAGCTATGTTCAAAACCTGACCGACGACATAGTAAATTACTACCTTCCAAACCATTAACATAGCAAATGATTCAAAATAAAAAAAAACCTTCCTTAACTACACCAATTTATTATCTAGGATACACCAATGTGTTACAGGATATACTAATGTATTGTAGGATACACCAAAAAAAAATGTGCCTTAGTGGCAGTATAACAGGATAGTTATGTATATATATATAAAAAAATACTCAATGAGATGTAATCACATATTGTACAAAACCTCATGTATGTTAAATACCAAGCTCAACAAGCTAGAATGAATGACATCCCCAAAAACAAGATAATAATTATCAAAATATTACTAAGAAATCAATCTTAATTAAAACAAAATAGGTGACATTGACATATTTTAAACCTACAATTTTAAAGCAAACAAAAAAATGAAACAATAACAATATCTTTACAAACGATTATTGAAACATACTCTTTACCCCCCAACCTAGACTTAAGAAATATTTACCAAACATATACTTATAAGTAAAGTTTAAATCGAGATACCGTTATCAAAGTGTTAAAGAGATACAAAAGCTTGACTTGGTATTAACAAAACCTAGTTTATGATTTTATCAACCATTTATCATTAACTTATACCTTGAACGTTGTCGTTCTAGTCATGGCCATGTCTAATACGCTCACAAGAATCAGGTATTTTTCATTATATGCTAACAAGCTCTAGGTTTTTCAATGTTCAATATCATTTTATTACTCTAATACTAACAAAAAAACTTATATCTAGTTAAATCCGCTGACAAAAAAACTAAAAAAACCCCCCAATAAACCAATATAAGATACTCTCACCAATAGTCTTCACATTACCACCCATGAATATGAACCCCTACTCCTGATGAATGTATTGACATCCTGGAGAAATCCGGCCTCTTTATTTTAATCCCTGTTTGGACCTCCCACAAGAACCCTAAACGAAGAAAATATTCGTTATTTTAAATTTAACCTTTTTTTCCCTAGCAAAAAAAATAACACAAAGAAAACACTTTCTATAACTATAAGTAAATCATTTCTAGCTAAATATACCAAATAGTTCCTACCTGCACTTCCGCAGGGCCTTTTCGATTCGTAAACTTCACAGGTCAAACACGTGGTTGACGAAATGGCGTCCAGCCTTCGTGAATCTCGTTGGATTTCTTATACTTCCTACAGTGAGCAATTGTGTCCCAATCAAAAGGAGTTGTTGGTTGCTGTGGCATACAGGTAGAATAATCCCTTGCGGTTTTGTTTTCTTTCCAATCCAATACCAAACCCACTCCAGGTTTGCTTCCTGAATCTTCCTTACCGAAAAAACATTGAATGGCCAGTCGGAGGATAATCCCGATAATCGGCTGACGAAGTAATGTCGAAGGACCTCCAAACTACACCCCCAAAATTGGTACCAGCTCCAACACCAACCACAACTTATTATTCTCACAATTATTAAAATTAAAAAGGCGACACGCCAGACCTCCATCTTGCTTAAAAAGGCCAGGCAGATCTTTTTTACATCTCCCACACAAACCCTTGATTTTCAAATCGCGCACGCGATTTAACTTACTTCGCGACGTTGTCTGCTCCTCAAATCAAGTGGCCTCGATCTGACCGGTAGCACCACCATCCCAAATTATCGTTTCCCCGAAATGACAAGATTAAGACCAACTCACCTAAAGCCCATTTAACCCTAAAAACTTATATATAACCCTAGGAATCTAATTTTCCCTATTACAAAACCAAGACAAACCACATTTCCATTTAACTGTATCGGCAACACATCTTACATCTACCCTGACTAGAAATACGGCAACGTAGCACTCAGAGACTTTCGAGTTTCGATTGTCAAAACAATTCCAATCACATAACCAAACTGGAATCAATACAAAAATCAATCAAGCTGTATAATAATATCTTTATAAATCAATTCGAATATAGAAACCCAGGTCAAAAGAAATATAATAATGAGAATTCTAAGGTAAGCGAATTTCGAACAATATTTTATATGCCTGTAAACAGCTGTTTTGCAATTATACCAAAACATGTACAATGTTTACAAACCTTTATAATAAAGTAATAATAATTCAACTGTTCCAGTACCCATACAGATAAAGCACTGAATACTTCCAACTACAATTAATAGTGTGGTGAACTAATTACATTAATATGAGACACTTTAAAGAACAAAACAAAGATAATAGTTAAAGTTAATAGTCGGGAGAACTAGTTACATTATTAAGAAATACTTTAAAGAACAAAACAGGGAAATGTATTAAACAATACGGTAAGTTATAGTTTTTCATACGGACAGAGATTATCTAACTGACTTCTTTTAGGTTCAAATTTGGATTGTTACATCACCCCCCCAACCGGAAGAAAACTTACTCATCTAAGTTTTCTGCGGCGCTAGCCGCCTTTAAATCCTTAATACTGTAGTTTCCTTGGTCGACACCGTTCTCATCGATTAAGTTGTAAGTCCAAGGTGATACCTTCTTACGCACATAAAAAGGACCAACCCAACGAGGTGCAAGCTTCTTTGCATAATGAGCCGTGGCATCCGATAACGTAAAATTCTTTCTCCACACCAACTGATCCGGTAGAAACTCCACTTGCCTTCTGCGCAAATTATATACCCTTTCATTCTTCTTAGACGCCCTATCCAACCGGATACGAACGTCCTCAAAAAGTTTTTCCATTTCCTCCGTTCTCTCTGCACTACTTTCTTTATTTTCCTGTCCATTTATTATTGCCCGAACTTCCTTCATCTTGCTAAACTCCTGGCCATTTAAAATCATTTTTCTCCCAAAATTAACAAAATAAGGTGTTTGGCCCGTTGACTCATGATAAGCTGTTCGTGTAGCACACGCTACCTTGGCAAGATTATTCTCCCAATGTCTATGGTTATCTGATACATACGAAGCTAACATTGTCTTTAACGTCCGATTATACCTCTCCGTGGGATTCGCCTGAGGGTGATATAAAGCATTATACCATACCGTAACGCCATAGTTTCTCATTAGGTCTTTAAACAAGCGAGAAGTATATTGTGGTCCATTGTCACAGAGATGCAATCTAGGGACACCAAAAAGGAGGAAAACATCCTGTTCGATTTTCCTAATCACATGGGGTGCTTTAGATGATCTTAGCGAAAAAACCAGCGGAAACTTACTAAAAACGTCCATTACAACTAATATGAATCGATATCCTTGAGTAGATTTAGGAAAAGGTCCCATTAAATCGGTCGCCACTATTTCCCACGGCTGCGTGGCACGCGGTTGCGCAGTCATTAAACCCTTGGGGCCTGATTGATCTACCTTATGTGCAGCACAAACCTGACAACCCTTTACATACCTCACAACATCTGATTTTAGTTTAGGCCAATAGTAGCATTCACACACCCTCTTATAAGTTTTTAACACACCTCCATGTCCAGCTAAAGGATCATCATGCAACTGCTTCAGAATCTCTCTGCGTTGATACCGAGGAACTACTTCCTTCCAGTTTTCATTCCCCTTACTTAAAGAAGGAGTAGAGCGAACATACTTGAACAATTTACCATTTCCCACTCTCCACTGCGGATATTTTAACGGTTTGCTTGACACTAAGTCACACATCTTATCGTACCAACGATCTTTATTGTGTACCCCTACAACATCTACCATCGGCACTGACCTCGAAAGCACATCTGGAACTATATGATCCTTTCCTCGGCGGTGTACAATACGGAAATCCTACTGCTGCAGTCTGACTGCCCAACGAGCCAACCGGCCCGTAGGATCCTTTAAGTTCTGCAACCAAACCAAAGATGCATGGTCGGTTATCACCGTGAAGGGTACCCCTTCCAAATATGGTCGTAACTTTTCGATCGACCAAAGGACAGCCAAGCACTCACGCTCCGTGGTGGAATAATTCCGCTCTTGGCGACTAAGCGAGCGACTCAGGAAACTAATTACTCGATCCCCATCGGGATGTGGTTGTAGTAGGACGGCTCCAAGGCCAAACCCTGAACTATCACACTGAACAACAAAGGGAAGACTATAGTCGGGACAATTTAACACAGGAGCTGCTACCAAATAATCTTTAATCTTGCGTAAAGACTCCTCACACTCGACAGTCCAAACAAACTTTTTTCCTTTCTTTAACAATGCCGTGATCGGCGAAATTAGCGTGGCATAATCTGGCACAAAACGTCTATACCAACTAAAACAACCTAAAATACTGCGAGTCTCTTTAACAGTTTTGGGCGCAGGAATATTCAATATAGCTTTTACCTTCTCCGGATCGACATGAATACCCATTTTATCGACAACATGACCTAAGTATTTCAACTCTGGGCGACAGAAATGACATTTATCCCAACCTAAAGTTAACTTAGCATCTCTCAAACGACGAAACACTTCTTCCAACACCCCAAGATGTGTCTCAAAAGTCTCCGTCACAATCACAATATCGTCCAAGTACGTAAATACATGTGGTTCTAAATCCGGTCCTAATACGCGATCTATGAGACGTTGCCAAGTAGCTGGACTGTTGCTCAACCCAAACGGCATTCGACGAAACTGAAACAGCCCACGACCAGGTACCGTAAACGCAGTGAAAGGGCGTGACGACTCAGCCACCGGTATTTGCCAGTATGCCGATTTAATATCAAGTGTAGACAGATAATGAGCATTCCTCAATTTATCTAAAATATTTGACATATAGGGTAAGGGGTAACTATCTCTCTCAGTAACCGAGTTCAATTTCCGATAATCTACGCAGAATCGGTAGGTACCATCTTTCTTCTTTACCATCACAATGGGCGATGACCAAGGGCTATGTGACCTTTCTACCACTCCCTGAGTTAACATCTCTTTGAGTTCCCTATCTATATGATCTTGAATCACCGGAGAAACTGGGTAATACCTCTGCTTAATAGGCGCCGCATTACAGACAATCGTGTGCTCGACCACATCAGTACAGCCAAGATTAGCTCCCAGAAGCTCCTTATTTCTACTAACTACCGCTTCGAGTCGAACCTTTTGCAAATCCGTCAAAACAGTTTGATCTCGTAAATGATCTACAGTTGATATCATGAAAGGTGAATCTGAAAAATTCCACTCATTATGCCTCAAATCAGGAACTATCCCCATGATAGGCCAGAAATCACTACCCAAAATCAAGGTATGAGATACGTCCATAACAACTAGAACTGGCAAGACTCTAAGACGATCCCTTAACATAAAAGGTACTAAACATTCACCCCTTGCTACGCAGGTTTCACCGTTAGCTACGCGACAAGTTATAGCTTTAGAGGAGTCAATTTCTAAACCTAAAGTCTGCAATATTTTCCACCCTAAACTTCCTACGATCGTCCTCGATGCTCCTGAATCCAGAAGGCCTAAGACTTCTTTACCCAAAATTTTGACTTTAAGGTAGGGTCGTTCATCATTCTCAGCATGGTCAATAATGTAATACAAAATAGGTTGTACAGTAGCCGTATGTCTCTCCGCATCCTTCTTACGACTACCCAAAGGTGCAGCTATTCGTTTCCCTGATGCTTACTGCAATTGGGACACGTCTTCCTCGTAAAACCATCCTTTTTGCAACCATAACATTGCAATTTTCGAGGTAACGTACATCCTATAGCCTTATGGCCATCTTGCCCACAATTAAAACAAGCAATACCCTTCGTTTGCCTTTTATGATACTCAACAATAGGCCTGCGATTAGACGAACCAGCTTCCCCACTACTAACACTATCTACCTCAACATAAGCTAAATCTTTTTCCAAGACATTACTCCGTTTCCCTGAAGGTTCAACGTAATTTCTTATAGCGTCCCTTCTCTCCTCCATCCGTCTACACACTATCCTTAACTCTTCCAACGTAGTTGGCATGGGGTCCCTAAGTCTATCCTGATAGAAAGGATGTAGGTTCTTCAGAATTATTGCCAACCTTGTCTCCTCTGGTATGGTGCACCTCAGCCTACTAAAATAACTAGCCATAATCGCCAAATAGACTCCAATAGTTTCCGATGGATGTTGTGTTCGTCCCCTTAATTCCTCGAATAAAGCTTCACTATGATGCGCGGACAGATATTCTTTGCGGAATTCCCTTTCCAACTCATCCCAACTGCTAACCCGAGAGCGAACGTCTTTGTAAAACTGATAGGCCTTCTCACAGAATAAATCGATGCCTGCCTCCAACAACACTTCCTTGGATACATTACGAGCTACCCTAAGTTCATCAACCATCTCAAGAAAATGCAGAAACCGACAGAGATTTTCCCGTACTAGAAAATTTCGCAATCCCCCACTTATGTGGCGGTAACATCTTCGATGAAGAAAAACTTCCCTGAATTCGTCCTGATTGAGCAGACACATTGGGTGACGAGCCCGCGGCTGCTTCCAAACCTGCTTGGAACGATTGGCTGAGACCGGTAAAAACACTAACTACTGGTGGGACTGGATCCGATGGAACTGGATGTAGAAGATTATGCAAACCCTCATTCAACATTAGTACACGTGTCAACAACGAAGACTTCACCTTCCCTTGTTCCTCTCCAGCGGTCTCCATTCGATCAACTCTTCCCATTAAGTGCTGAAGTTTAGTACTCAATTTGGTGGCGTCCGAATCGCTGCGTACATTCGAGAATGTAGCCAATAGATTTTCCAAGTCCCTGCATTTAGTTTCAATGGCATCCCTATGCTCCTCCCAGGAAAATGGGTGAGCAGGATACCTAAAAGTATCACCACATTTCTCCAACCGTAAAGCAGCTGACAACCTCGGCCTCATTTCATCCACTGTACCAACGTCGATGCCTCGAACTCGTAGTTCAAACTCCAGCTCATCTTTATCAAGGCGATTGACAGCAAATTTACCAGGCATGATAACTACAACCACGTGCTAAATAAGACAACAGAGAAGATAGGCTTAGCACTATACTAAGTGACCAGAAAGAATGGACAATACACCACCAACAAAGCTAACCTAACCAACAAAGAACAAGCTAAACTAGATTCCTAACCTATCATAAAAATGGTTATAAACCCCAAGAAAATTCCAAACTGTTCACTACTACTTGCCGTAATCCCTCCCTTAACTTAATCTAATCCTACGACCAACTCTAACAGTGGATAGATACCTAAAGTATTTAGCCTACACTTCCGTCACAGCTTCTATAAAACCTAACTTCAACTATGCTATACCTGTGACCTACTTTGCACACAATTGTACCCTACAAGATGACTAACAACAACTAAATTCCTATAAACACACTCTGATCAAAACTGCCTAAACTCCAAATCCTACAAAATAAATTGTGTCAACTACCTGAAAGAACTCTGATCAATTGGCCCCACGTTGGGCGCCACTTCTCTAACCTTACCTTTTTCCAGTAGCTACTCTTACTACCCCTCTCAAGCTAGGATACCTACCACAGGTTAAATTGTAGAAGGTTGTCTGTGTCAACCTAAGTCGGCTCGCGGCTAAACTGCAGTGGAGACGGGTTGGGTCTCTTTCAAAAGTCACAGATCTAAAATAGGGCGCCAGCTATGTTCAAAACCTGACCGACGACATAGTAAATTACTACCTTCCAAACCATTAACATAGCAAATGATTCAAAATAAAAAAAACCTTCCTTAACTACACCAATTTATTATCTAGGATACACCAATGTGTTACAGGATATACTAATGTATTGTAGGATACACCAAAAAAAAATGTGCCTTAGTGGCAGTATAACAGGATAGTTATGTATATATATTGAAAAGGTATATTTAAGGGTCAATTCAAAATTTATTTTAATTTATTATTATTTTCGGAAATGTCACAAATTCAAATAAAATGTCAAAGTCAAAAAAATAATTTATTAGGTTAAGAAAATTTTTGTAATGTTTTAAATTCTGTAATAGTTTAAGTGTAGATAAGAAGTGTAGTGATAGTGAGTAAGAAAGTTGGTTGCCGGGGATCGGGAGTTTGACAGTGGTAAAAAATAGAAAAAAAAGTCAAGAGATATTTTTAGAAAAGTCAGAAAAAGTAGTAGAAAAATCATTTTTAAAAGAATTAAAAGTATTGATAAAATTCTTTGAGGAACAGTTTATAATAAAGAGTTCCACAAAATCGACAGGGAGCTGACAATTAGTGGTGATACTGGCAATGAATTGAATGTATTTACAAAGAAAAAATTGTCGAAAACTACTGTAAGTTCCAAACCCGTTGAATAGAGCATTTGTTGTAATTCCCATACCTCATCTTCGAGCAGTAAGCCAAAAGTTTGACTGGAATCACAGAAATTGATTAGCAGATAGGTATTCCGTGAAATAAGAGAAGATATAAAAGTGTTTAAGAGTGAAAAGTTGAAGCAAAAGTACCAGGAGATAGAAGAAAGAATAAAAAATTAAGGAAAGGACTACTTTAAAGACGATTTCTGCGGTAATTAAGGTTAGTTAAGGTAGTTAAGTAATTAGTTAAAGGTAGATAAGATTAGATAGGATTTAGTTAGGAAATAGATAGAAATTAGTTAGGCTTCAGTTGACTTTGATAAAATTTCATTTGGATAATCATTTAAAATTCAATATAATAAAAAAAAAATTAAAATATATTTGTTGTTGGAACCCTACCCTATCAGTAATTAGCAAATTGAAAATTAAAATTCAAAATTTAATTCTTTATTGAGAAAATTAGAAAATCATCTCAATATATATATATAAAAATATACTCAATGAGATGTAATCACATATTGTACAAAACCTCATGTATGTTAAATACCAAGCTCAACAAGCTAGAATGAATGACATCCCCAAAAACAAGATAATAATTATCAAAATATTACTAATAAATCAATCTTAATTAAAGCAAAATAGGTAACATTGACATGTTTTAAACCCACAATTTTAAAGCAAACAAAAAAATGAAACAATAACAATATCTTTACAACGATTATTGAAACATACTTTTTACCCCCCAACCTAGCCTCAAGAAATATTTACCAAACATATACTTACAAGTAAAGTTTAAATCGAGATACCGTTATCAAAGTGTTAAAGAGATACAAAAGCTTGACTTGGTATTAACAAAACCTAGTTTATGATTTTATCAACCATTTATCATTAACTTATACCTTGAACGTTGTCGTTCTAGTCATGGCCATGTCTAATACGCTCACAAGAATCAGGTATTTTTCATTATATGCTAACAAGCTCTAGGTTTTTCAATGTTCAATATCATTTTATTACTCTAATACCAACAAAAAAACTTATATCTAGTTAAATCCGCTGACAAAAAAACTAAAAAAAAACCCCAATAAACCAATATAAGATACTCTCACCAATAGTCTTCACATTACCACCCATGAATATGAACCCCTACTCCTGATGAATGTATTGACATCCTGGAGAAATCCGGCCTCTTTGTTTTAATCCCTGTTTGGACCTCCCACAAGAACCCTAAACGAAGAAAATATTCGTTATTTTAAATTTAACCTTTTTTTCCTATCAAAAAAAATAAAACAAAGAAAACACTTTCTATAACTATAAGTAAATTATTTCTAGCTAAATATACCAAATAGTTCCTACCTGCACTTCCGCAGGGCCTTTTCGATTCGTAAACTTCACAGGTCAAACACGTGGTTGACGAAATGGCGTCCAGCCTTCGTGAATCTCGTTGGATTTCTTATACTTCCTACAGTGAGCAATTGTGTCCCAATCAAAAGGAGTTGTTGGTTGCTGTGGCATACAGGTAGAATAATCCCTTGCGGTTTTGTTTTCTCTCTCAATCCAATACCAAACCCACTCCAGGTTTGCTTCCTGAATCTTCCTTACCGAAAAAACATTGAATGGCCAGTCCGAGGATAATCCCGATAATCGGCTGACGAAGTAATGTCGAAGGACCTCCAAACTACACCCCCAAAATTGGTACCAGCTCCAACACCAACCACAACTTATTATTCTCACAATTATTAAAATTAAAAAGGCGACACGCCAGACCTCCATCTTGCTTAAAAAGGCCAGGCAGATCTTTTTTACATCTCCCACACAAACCCTTGATTTTCAAATCGCGCACGCGATTTAACTTACTTCGCGACGTTGTCTGCTCCTCAAATCAAGTGGCCTCGATCTGACCGGTAGCACTAGCAACCCAAATTATCGTTTCCCCGAAATGACAAGATTAAGACCAACTAACCTAAAGCCCATTTAACCCTAAAAACTTATATATAACCCTAGGAATCTAATTTTCCCTATTACAAAACCAAGACAAACCACATTTCCATTTAACTGTATCGGCAACACATCTTACATCTACCCTGACTAGAAATACGGCAACGTAGCACTCACAGACGATTTCTGCGGTAATTAAGGTTAGTTAAGGTAGTTAAGTAATTAGTTAAAGGTAGATAAGATTAGATAGGATTTAGTTAGGAAATAGATAGAAATTAGTTAGGCTTCAGTTGACTTTGATAAAATTTCATTTGGATAATCATTTAAAATTCAATATAATAAAAAAAAAATTAAAATATATTTGTTGTTGGAACCCTACCCTATCAGTAATTAGCAAATTGAAAATTAAAATTCAAAATTTAATTCTTTATTGAGAAAATTAGAAAATCATCTCAATATATATATATAAAAATATACTCAATGAGATGTAATCACATATTGTACAAAACCTCATGTATGTTAAATACCAAGCTCAACAAGCTAGAATGAATGACATCCCCAAAAACAAGATAATAATTATTAAAATATTACTAAGAAATCAATCTTAATTAAAACAAAATAGGTAACATTGACATATTTTAAACCCACAATTTTAAAGCAAACAAAAAAATGAAACAATAACAATATCGTTACAAACGATTATTGAAACATACTCTTTACCCCCCAACCTAGACTCAAGAAATATTTACCAAACATATACTTATAAGTAAAGTTTAAATCGAGATACCGTTATCAAAGTGTTAAAGAGATACAAAAGCTTGACTTGGTATTAACAAAACCTAGTTTATGATTTTATCAACCATTTATCATTAACTTATACCTTGAACGTTGTCGTTCTAGTCATGGCCATGTCTAATACGCTCACAAGAATCAGGTATTTTTCATTATATGCTAACAAGCTCTAGGTTTTTCAATGTTCAATATCATTTTATTACTCTAATACTAACAAAAAAACATATCTAGTTAAATCCACTGACAAAAAAACTAAAAAACCCCCCAATAAACCAATATAAGATACTCTCACCAATAGTCTTCACATTACCACCCATGAATATGAACCCCTACTCCTGATGAATGTATTGACATCCTGGAGAAATCCGGCCTCTTTGTTTTAATCCCTGTTTGGACCTCCCACAAGAACCCTAAACGAAGAAAATATTCGTTATTTTAAATTTAACCTTTTTTTCCTATCAAAAAAAATAAAACAAAGAAAACACTTTCTATAACTATAAGTAAATTATTTCTAGCTAAATATACCAAATAGTTCCTACCTGCACTTCCGCAGGGCCTTTTCGATTCGTAAACTTCACAGGTCAAACACGTGGTTGACGAAATGGCGTCCAGCCTTCGTGAATCTCGTTGGATTTCTTATACTTCCTACAGTGAGCAATTGTGTCCCAATCAAAAGGAGTTGTTGGTTGCTGTGGCATACAGGTAGAATAATCCCTTGCGGTTTTGTTTTCTCTCCAATCCAATACCAAACCCACTCCAGGTTTGCTTCCTGAATCTTCCTTACCGAAAAAACATTGAATGGCCAGTCCGAGGATAATCCCGATAATCGGCTGACGAAGTAATGTCGAAGGACCTCCAAACTACACCCCCAAAATTGGTACCAGCTCCAACACCAACCACAACTTATTATTCTCACAATTATTAAAATTAAAAAGGCGACACGCCAGACCTCCATCTTGCTTAAAAAGGCCAGGCAGATCTTTTTTACATCTCCCACACAAACCCTTGATTTTCAAATCGCGCACGCGATTTAACTTACTTCGCGACGTTGTCTGCTCCTCAAATCAAGTGGCCTCGATCTGACCGGTAGCACTAGCAACCCAAATTATCGTTTCCCCGAAATGACAAGATTAAGACCAACTAACCTAAAGCCCATTTAACCCTAAAAACTTATATATAACCCTAGGAATCTAATTTTCCCTATTACAAAACCAAGACAAACCACATTTCCATTTAACTGTATCGGCAACACATCTTACATCTACCCTGACTAGAAATACGGCAACGTAGCACTCAGAGACTTTCGAGTTTCGATTGTCAAAACAATTCCAACCACATAACCAAACTGGAATCAATACAAAAATCAATCAAGCTGTATAATAATATCTTTATATATCAATTCGAATATGGAAACCCAGGTCAAAAGGAATATAATAATGAGAATTCTAAGGTAAGCGAATTTCGAACAATATTTTATATGCCTGTAAACAGCTGTTTTGCAATTATACCAAAACATGTACAATGTTTACAAACCTTTATAATAAAGTAATAATAGGTTTGTTCCAACACACAAAATAACCGTTCTTGGAACGGTGACGCGCATGTGCAATAGTAAAAATGCGTTCCAAGCACGAGAGAACCGTTTAGCGAACGATAATTATTTTGTTCCAACCCGATTTGGTATCGTTATGGAACCGGTTCAAGAACGATGATTTCGATACTCGACTAAAAGCAAGTATCAAGGGAACTGACTTGCGCAGTACATATATCTATCTATCAACTTGGCTTGGCTTGATTTGTTGTTTCTGTATTTGTTGAATTATGTGGGAGCGTACTTATTTAAAACTAAATATTAGTAATAAAAATACTTCAGTTTATACATCAACCGATTTAGTCATCATATAATTTCCTTTGGTACAGATGTATATATATATAAATAAACTTTTTTTGTGCTTAACTGCGTGTACCATGTAAAAATAAAAGTATGTTCTGTTTGATACGTTCTAGTGATTTGAGACAGTAACCAAACCGTTCCAACCATACTTTATTTTGGAACCGTTATTAGAACGGTAAACACTTGGCGCCTGCGTAACAAATCCTCAAGAACGATTTCGAAAACGATTCAGGAACGATTCCAATTTGCCTGTTGGAACAAACCTATTGTTAATAACTTAAATGGCTTATGTGCAGAAAAACAACTAGTCTTTACCTGTTTTATTCTGATTATCCACAAATTTTTTGTAATTTCTTTCTAATACCTTCCATCTATTTTGGCAATTACTTGGAGTTACTATAATATTTAATGTTTGTAATTCAGCTGATATCTTCTGCCACATCATTTTTACACTTCTCATATTATAAGTGCCCACTTGTTTTTTATATCTGGCGTAGCAATCTATCAACAATTTTGTATTGTTGACACTCCACTTGTAGTCCGCATTTATACTATGAACGGGGGGGGTATTTGCTTCTATATTATTAATATTTGGGACTAACAAGTATTCTTGTAACTCTAAAAAATAGTTCAAATTATACATTGACCTTTTATTTATAGTATAACATAATTTACCTCCTAAGACACTATTCATTTTTCCAGCTGTATATAATTTTTTTTGCTAAACAGTCATGCAGAACAAAAACGTATAACATAAACAAAAAAGTATGGTTATGTTTAATGTCAAACGAGTTCGTTATTAAACCGTTCCAACCATGATTGTTTTGGAACCGTGATTAGAACGGTAAACATTTGGCGCCTGCGTACAATATCATTCAGAACGATTTCAATAACGATTCTGAAACGATTCCAATTTGCCTGTTGGAACAAACCTAATAATTCAACTGTTCCAGTACCCATACAGATAAAGCACTGAATACTTCCAACTACAATTAATAGTGTGGTGAACTAATTACATTAATATGAGACACTTTAAAGAACAAAACAAAGATAATAGTTAAAGTTAATAGTCGGGAGAACTAGTTACATTATTAAGAAATATTTTAAAAAACAAAACAGGGAAATGTATTAAACAATACGGTAAGTTATACTTTTTCATACGGACAGAGATTATCTAACTGACTTCTTTTAGGTTCAAATTTGGATTGTTACACTATAATCAATTATGAAGAGAAGAAGATAAGATTAAATGGTATATGGATATCAATGAATATGGTGGAAGAAATAGAAGATAATAAGAAGAGTAGTAATTATATTAAAAATGATTATGAAGATGATAAAGAAGAAAATTATGGGTATGAAGTAGGAAGAAGAGGTGAAGAAGATGTATTTGAAAATGATGAATTGGATTGTGATGAAAAATATTACAATACTGTGAAAGAGTTTTTGATGAAATATAGAAGACATGTCCAAGGAGCCAAGAGTAGCTACCAAGTATGAACATAAGATGGAGGTGAGAGATATTGAGAATTTTAGAGTGAAAACATATCCTATACCATATAAATTAAAAGACAGAGTGAAGAAAGAATTAGAAATATTAGAAGAAGATGGAATAATAGAAAGAAGCAATACACCTTATATTAATCCACTAGTAGTTGTGCAAAAGAAAAATGGAGATATTAGAATATGTTTAGATGCTAGAACAATTAATAAATATACCGTGCCTGAATATGAAGCACCAATGTCTATCGATGCAATTTTAGGTAGAATAACTAATGCAAAAGTATTTTCAAAATTAGATTTAGTTCATAGTTTTTGGTTAATACCACTACATAAAAATTAAAGGGATTTTACAGGTTTATCAGTAGATGGAGTAATATATCGGTTTTGTGTTGTACCATTTGGTATACAAGGAGCATGTTCTGCACTAGAGCATTGCATCAAGTTTTAAATAAATTCGAAGAATTTATTTTACGTTATATTGATGATATTTTAATTTTTTCTAATAATGAACAGGAACATATTAAACATTTGCAAATAGCATTAAAAAGTTTAGATGATGCAGGTTTAAAATTAAATAAAGACAAGTGTCAATTTTTTAAAACAAATATGATTTATTTAGGTTATAAAATAGATGATAAAGGTATTGAAATGGATCCAGATAGAATTAAATTAATTCGAGAATTTAAATCACCAAATAATTTAAAAACATTAAGAAGGTTTCTTGGTACAGTAAATTATTTTAAAAGATTAACATTAGTGAACTAGAGTTACCATTAATAAATTTATTGAAGAAGGGAGTATCATGGAAATGGGATAAAGAAAAAGAAAAGAAAAAAAGAAAATGCTTTTAACAAAATTAAAAATGTTTTTGAGAATAAACTAAAAATTTATTATCCAGATTATAATTTACCATTTATATTAAAAACAGATGCTTCAATAAACAGATATGCTGGGGTTTTAATACAATAATTACCGAGTAATAATTTATTAAAATTAAATTGGGGGAAATTTGTAATGATTCAAAATAATAATAATAATAACTTACCAAAATATAATTAAGATTGTGATAAATAATAAGAAAAAAAGGATATAAGTTTGAAGTTTTCTCTTTTGTATGATGAATTTACCATAAAACTTCTTTGTTGGAACTATACAATAAATCTTAATAGACACACACACACACAAAATTGACTTGATAAAGGATGAGTCCTTATAAAGAAACACTAACATCAGGAGTCGATTGAATAATTAAGTTCATTATCCTATGATGTACAAGCTAAAAATGAAAAAAAAAATAAACATTACTATATGACAATACTGAATAATATTAATTTAATATTAGCTACATGAGACAAATTCTAATAGTTATATAAAGTAAAGTTAGTTTAATTAAAATATCAATAAGATATAACCAAAGTTAATATAATAATAAGTATGATAATGTTTTAATAATTAATTATAAGATAAAAATAAATAAGTATAGTTGATTACAAACCACTATTTAGAGTAGAAAAATTTACAAACATATTAATTAATTTTATGATTAGTATAACTTAATCTTAATAAACAATCTTTAGGAATAAGAAACAAAATAAGTATTATTATAGATTAAAATCATAACCGAATAAATAATGTTACCAAAACAATATGAGACTCCATTTTAAGCATCAAAGTAATGATTCCATATAGTTAATGTATCAGGGCCGGTATTCTCAACTCACTCCTCTCACAGCGAGCGATCACAAATGGGAGTGCAGGTGATAATGTAAACTTGATATAATTTATGATTTGATGCAGGATTTTATCTTGAAAGAATCTAAAAAGATATTGAAATTTAACATATACGAGTGTAACATTGTAAAGAAAGTGATTAACTTTGTTTGTAAACAAAGACTGAACAATTAAAAGTTTACAAATAACCTTGTGACTGATAAAACTAGTGAAAAGACACTATAAAAAGTGATACAGTGATTATAAACTGGAGATATAGACTAAAGAAAATAATTATAATGCAAAGACATGAATTTAATATTAAGTGTTATTGTTTATTAAAACTATGTATTATTATAAGATATTTAATTTTAAGTTGTTCATCTATAATTTTAAGTGTTGTTATATTCAGAACAATAAACAACTAAAAGGTTGAATTAACTTTCACTATTTATTCTATAAATACTTTAAATGCAATGACAGCCGTTTCGCTATCGAAATAGTGAATAAATAGTGAAAGTTAATTCAACCTTTTAGTTGTTTATTGTTCTGAATAAGATGAACTTTCACACAGTAAGGGTTAGTACCATAAATTTCATGTTGTTATATTGTTTATTTAATTAATTTTACATAAAAATTGTTACGACGCAATAAGTTTTAAATGCAAATATAAAACAAAATAAGCATATTTGTGAAGAGAAAAAGTTTGCTGGCCATATTTGAATATATAAATTTTCATTCTATGTTAAAATTAAATATGAAAAGGAAATATTTGCTCATAATTGTTTAAAATTTTATTATAAATTATCAAGATGTCCGCCATTGTATAGCTCCAGTAAATTGTTAATTTAGTAAGGAAAACTGGGATTAAAAATTAAAAGAGGTTATTTTTGTAATATTATAAGTTATATAGTTTCATTATGCATCAATTAGAAACTTAGAAAATCTCAAATAAAAAATTTAAGTTAAGTTAAGTAAAGACTTTCGAAAAAGACGCCATTGTTGTAACTTCCGGCGTGAACATATAAAAGCACAGAAAAATTGAATCAAAAGGGTCATTCTGATTTCACTTGTAAGCCGATTCACGCTTGATTGTATCAAAAATTACTGCTAATTAATGGCTGACTACCTGTCAAAATAAAAAATGGCCGCACAATAATAATTATGTAAAAGTATTATGAATTTATAATCCATAAAACAATTGGAAATTGGACATTTAATAATAAAAAACCTATCAGCAAGAATTAAAATAAATTTTTTGTACTAACCTGCAATAATAACTTTGGATACCTGGAGAAGTAGTTAAAAAGTTTTCCATCCCTGAGAAGCCGAGAACGAGATAACTGTTCTGGGATTTCATTTCAAACATCAACTCATCGTCGTTCCATATCAACACACCCAAGGAAGTGGATTATACGGTATGTGTTTACTATAACTTCTTATAACCATAATCACTTTCAAAATACTTATAACTTTATTGTGAATGGTAAATTTCGATATCCATTGAAACTTTTCTAACACAACTTAATTCGAATATAATATTTCTATACATTTCAATTACGACTAACGATCACACACAATAGCATCTGTCCTATGCGAATTTAACCGAAATGATTTTATAGTTCAATCTACCTGCGCATATCGAGTTTATCCAGAGTCGTAGCGTAGTGTAGATAAAGGGTACGTTGTTTCATGGTATAATAAGGGAAATAAATGTTTTTATCGTTGATTTATATTTGAACCGACTACTGAGATTAAGATAACTGCTCATGCTTAATAATACACATAAATATAATTTAAGATTGTGATAATCTATGAAAAGAAGGATATAAGTTTGAAGTTTTTCTTTTAAATGATGAATTTACCATAAAACTTCTTTATTGAAATTACTTAATAAATCTTAATAGACACACACACACAAAATCAACTTGATAAAAGATGAGTCTTTATGAAGAAACACTAACATCAGGAGTCGATACAATAATTAAGTCCATTATCCTATGATGTTCAGGCTAAAAATAAAAAGAAAAATAAATATTAGTATATGACAATGCTGAATTATATTAATTTAATATTAAATTAAATTTAATAAACAAATATTAGCAATAAAAAAACAAAATAAGTATTATCATAGATTAGAATTATAACAAAATAAATAATGTGACTTACCAAACCAATATTTGGCTTCATTTTAAGCATCAAAGTGATGATTCCATATTTCAATGTATCGGGTGATAGTATAAAATTGGTATAATCCATGATTTGATGCAGGATATTGACTTGAGAGAATCTAAAAGGATATTGAAATTTATCATATGTAACATTGTTAAGAAAGTGATTAAAATTGTTTGTAAACAAAGACTAAATAATTAAAAGTTTACCAATGACATTGTGACTGATAAAACCAGTGAAAAGACACTATAAGTGGTGATACAGTGATTACAAACTGAAAATATAGACTAAAGAAAGAATGATTACAATGCAAAGACATGAATCTAATATTAAGTGTTTAATTTAGGGTTATTGTTTATTAAAATTATGTATTATTGTAAAACATTTAATTTTAAGTTGTTCATCTATAATTTTAAGTGCTGTTATATTGTTTATTTAATAAATTTCACATAAAAATTGTTACGACGCAATAAGCTTTAAATGTGAATATAAAACTAAATAAGTAAATTTGTAAAAAGAAAAGGTTTGATGGTTATATTTGAGAATATAAATTTTCATTTTATGCTAAAATTAAGTATGAAAAAGAAATATTTGCTCACAATTGTTTAAATTATTATTATAAATTGTAAAGATGTCCGCCATTATATAGCTCCAGAAAATCATTAATTGTAATAGGGAAAAATGGGTTTAAAAATTTGAAGAGTTTAATTTTGTAATATTATAAGTTGTATAGTTTCATAATATATCAATTAGAAATTCAGAAAATCCCAAATTAAAGATTTAATTTTTTTAAAATTCATTGGAAAAAGGTTATAATAAAGAAAGGACTTTCGAAAAATCCGCCATCTTTGTAACTTCCGGCGTGAGCATATAAAAACCCGAAAAACATTGAAAATTAGGTCATTCTGATTTCACCTGAAAGCCAATCCACGCTAGATTGTTTTTAAAATCGTTACTATATAATGGCTGACTTCCTCTCTATGGTAAAAAATGGTTACAAAATAATTATGATGTAAAAATAATATGGATTTATAATCAAAACAACTGGAAATTGTATATTTATTAATAAAACCCCTATCAACAAGAATTAAAAAATAAAAATTTTATTATACTAACCTGCAATATTAAACTTTGGATACCTGGAGGAGTAATTAAAAAGGTTTCAATACCTGGAGAAGTCGAGAACGAGGTAACTGTTCTGGAATTTCACCCCAAACTTCAAATCGTCGCCTGTCTCACGAAGAAAGATACACCCAACAAGTGAATTTTACGGTATGTGTTTACTATTATTTATTACAATCATAATCACTTTCAAATTACTAATAAACTTTTGTGAATGGTAGATTTCAATATCCATTAAACATTTTTTAACACAATTTTGATTTGAATACAAAATTTTCTATGCATTTTTATAACAACTGTTACAAACACCATAACGCCTATTCTGAAAGCGAAAATAACTGAAATGGTCACATGTTTTTAAATATGCCTGCGCATAGCAAGTTATCCATAGTCGTAACGTAGTGTAGGTAAAGGGTACGTTGGTTATAGATATAATAAGTGAAATAAATAATTTTATCGTTGATTTTTATTTGAACCGACTACTGAGGTTAAGAGAATAACTCATGTTTAATAATTCATTTGAATAACCTAAAAATAATAACAATAATAGATAAAAAATTCAATATATTGACTTTGGTAATATACAATTTGTATACAGTTAAAAGAATAAGTGAAGATAAAGAAGTTTCTAGGTGTTTTGGGATAATTAAAGGTTAAATGAAAATAAAATATACATACTCAAAAATTATAGCCCCACAAAATTTAATAAAAATAATTTAAATTTAAATTTAATTTTAATTTTAAAATAATAAAAATAACAAATTAACAATTACATTAATTAAAATAATATTATATCTAACAATCAAATCATTATCAATTGTAATTTATTACAATATATATATATACTATAGATTGTAAACAAACTTTGTCCATTCTTTTTTATTTTTTGCCTTCTTTTGTGCAGCTGTCCATGTCAGTCCTCTGTTATGAAGTACCTGTCCCACTTGGTGGTGTTTCTTGGTCTTTGTTATGTATTTACTCGTGTATTTATATTTAGTTGTTAAAGTTAGCTTAGATATGACTTAGTTTGTTATGGGAATCATTTTATATTTTTGACAAGTAAAATGTCATGTTTTTTAAACGATTAATAGTTTAATTTAATATTGTAGAATAATATTTAACAATTTTGGCGACGAGGATAAAAGAGATCAATTCCTAACACAGTATTTAGTAAAAGATTCAAGAATTATTTGAAAAAAAAAGTAATCCGAACTTACACCACTAATTGAAACATGAACTGGATTAATTCAAGTGCTTCAACAACAACAACAAGTTAGTGCAACAAATGATGTTAAAGAAACGTTAAAAACGCAGATTATAAATTTCGAACCCTTTGACGAAATTTCAGAAAATTTTAAAAGTTACTGCCAACGTTTAGAAAATTTAACTGTCTAGGGAGTAAATATTACAAGCTATTATCAAGCCTTACATCTCCAGATTTACCGAGTACAAAAACATATGATGAACTAATAACTTTGCTGATGAATCATTTATCACCTAGAAAAAACATTCTTGCTGAACAACATAGATTTTTTATGAGGATACAAGCACCTGGTGAGTCCATTTCATCATTTGTAATCCAATACTTGCAACAAAGAGGTTAACATTTCGTTTAAACGAGCATTTCAAACAGCATTGGCTATTGAAGCTTCTAAGATTCAGAATAGGGAAGTTTACAAAAGTATTCATTCCAGTACAATTAATAAAATTACTAATTATACAAATACAAGCACTAGTTCCAAAAATCGACAACAGAAAATTTCCAGTGAGCACAAGAACGAAAATAGAATTAATTTTCGAAAACTAGGACTCGATGGTTTATGTCTACATTGTGGAAAAGACAATCATAAAACACAAGATTGTAGAGTCATGCAAAAGCTTAGTTGCCGAATATGTAATAAGAGGGGACATATAAGCAAAGTTTGTATTTCATCTTTACAAAATCAATCTAAATTAAACGTTCAAAATATCGATAAAGATATTG
This sequence comes from Ophraella communa, assembly GCA_035357415.1. Classification (NCBI taxonomy): domain Eukaryota; kingdom Metazoa; phylum Arthropoda; class Insecta; order Coleoptera; family Chrysomelidae; genus Ophraella; species Ophraella communa. Next base: position 31,905,858 of record CM068995.1, on the reverse strand, counting down.
ACACAGATTTAGAAGATTCAGACGAATTTTCAATAAACCATGTTATTAACATTTTCTCCGAAACATCTTCATCTGTATATATATATATATATATATATATATATATATCTATATATATATATATATATATATTGTAATGATTTTAATTTATCTCAATGTAGAATGAAATTTTGAATTTTAATTTTTAATTTGATAAGTATTTCTAGGGTAGGGTTCCAACAACAAATTTATTTTAATTTTTTTTATTATATTGAAATTTAAATTATTATCCGAAATCAACTGATGCCTAACTAATTTCTATCTATTTTCCTAACTAAATCCTATCTATTTTTCCTAATTAAATCCTATCTAATCTTATCTACCTTTAACCAATTACTTAACTACCTTAACTAACCTTAATTACCGCAGAATTTGTCTTTAAAGTAGTCCTTTTCTTAATTTTTTATTCTTTCTTCTATCTCCTATTACTTTTGCTTTAACTTTTCACTCTTAAACACTTTTATATCTTCTCTTATTTCACGGAATACCTATCTGCTAATCGATTTCTGTGATTCCAGTCAAACTTTCGGCTTACTGCTCGAAGATAAAATATGGGAATTACAACAAATGCTCTATTTAACGGGTCTGGAACTTACAGTAGTTTTCGACAAATTTTGCTTTGTAAGTACATTCAATTGATTGCCAGTATCACCACTAATTGTCAGCTCCCTGTCGATTTTGTGGAACTCTTTATTATAAACTGTTTCTCTAAGAATTTTATTAATACTTTTAATTCTTTTTAAAATGATTTTTCTACTACTATTGACTTTTCTAAAAAATATCTCTTGACTTTTTTTTATATTATCCGACTGTCAAACTCCTGATCCCCGGTAACCAACTTTCTTACTCACTATCACTACACTTCTTATCTACTCTTAAACTATTACATAATTCAAAACATTACAAAAATTTTCTTAACCTAATAAATTATTTTTTTAACTTTGACATTTCACGTCAAATTTTGACTTTTCTCTCAAAAAACTAAAATAAATTTTTATGTCGCCCTAAATATACCTTTTCAATTTCCCCCAATTAAAATTTTGCATAAATTTAAATTTTATTTTGAATTTATGAAAATTTAAATTAAATCAAATTTCTTATTTTATTTTATTTTTTTATTGTTAATTCCCTTTTGTTTACGTATATCCAGATATCTATTTTCCTTTTTGTTAATCTCCTCACCTACTAATTTTAAAAAAATCTACTACTTACTTTAAAATCCTATCATGAAAATGCTATTATTTAATTTAAGATACTACTCTAAAAATCCCTTATTCTACATCTATTTACATTTCCTAACTACTACCTTCCCCCTACTCATTGAAAAGTCTAATTTTTTCTTCACCTTTTTCCAATTTTTCTCTAATTCTTTGTTAATTTGATAACTAATTATTTGACTTCTTTTTTCCCATGCTTCTGTTTGGGTTTTCAATTTACTATCTAAATCTTCAATTGTCCTTTTATCACCTTGTCGATACTTCTGCATCAATTCTTCATTAGTCTGTTCACGCAGATTTATATATCCTACTTCCTTACTTATATTTTCGGTTTGTTTGCTAACTTTTATTTTTATTTCGCTAGGTGAATGTTCTACAATACTTCTTCCTAATTCCCGAATTTCTTCTATTACTTGTTGTTCTAATTCTTCTCTAATTTTACTTCCGTTTTCTTGGATCTCTGCTTGTAAATTCTTTTGTTGGTTTTTAATTTCTTCCTTTTCTTCTATTATCTTCTTTCTAAATTGTTTGTTTTCCTCTCTGATTTTCTTCATTTCCTTTAGACTTTCCATCTTACGGTCTTCTAATTTCTTGTTCAAATCTTCATTTAAATGATTTATATCTTTCTTTAAATCCTCTTTCATTTTTTTAAAATTCTCATTCATTTTTTTATCATTATCCTTAAATATTCTGTTCATATCTTCTTTATTTTCTTCAAATTTTCTGTTCATATTTTCATTCATATTTATCATACATTTCATTAGTTCTGCCCATGGTAAATTTGGTTTTTAGTATCCTGGCGTCCTGTAATATTCTTCTCGCTTTCTTTCTTATCAATTTCTCTTTCTTCCCCTTGTTGAACTTGTTCAACTGTATAATCTCCAGAACCTTGAATCCTTTCTTCATCTACTTGTACTTCCGAATCCATTCTTTCCCTCTGCTCCTCAGTCTGTCCTTCTTGCATTTCCCCTACTTGTTTTCCATTCCTAAGTTTCATTCTTCTTTCTTCCATTTTTATAATTTTGATTATTTATTAATTAAAATTTTTATCGAGACCCTTTTATGCAGGTCCCTACTCGGGCGCCATTTTGTAATGATTTTAATTTATCTCAATGTAGAATGAAATTTTGAATTTTAATTTTTAATTTGATAAGTATTTCTAGGGTAGGGTTCCAACAACAAATTTATTTTAATTTTTTTTATTATATTGAAATTTAAATTATTATCCGAAATCAACTGATGCCTAACTAATTTCTATCTATTTTCCTAACTAAATCCTATCTATTTTTCCTAATTAAATCCTATCTAATCTTATCTACCTTTAACCAATTACTTAACTACCTTAACTAACCTTAATTACCGCAGAATTTGTCTTTAAAGTAGTCCTTTTCTTAATTTTTTATTCTTTCTTCTATCTCCTATTACTTTTGCTTTAACTTTTCACTTTTAAACACTTTTATATCTTCTCTTATTTCACGGAATACCTATCTGCTAATCGATTTCTGTGATTCCAGTCAAACTTTCGGCTTACTGCTCGAAGATAAAATATGGGAATTACAACAAATGCTCTATTTAACGGGTCTGGAACTTACAGTAGTTTTCGACAAATTTTGCTTTGTAAGTACATTCAATTGATTGCCAGTATCACCACTAATTGTCAGCTCCCTGTCGATTTTGTGGAACTCTTTATTATAAACTGTTTCTCTAAGAATTTTATTAATACTTTTAATTCTTTTTAAAATGATTTTTCTACTACTACTGACTTTTCTAAAAAATATCCCTTGACTTTTTTTTTATATTCTCCCACTGTCAAACTCCTGATCCCCCGGTTACCAACTTTCTTACTCACTATCACTACACTTCTTATCTACTCTTAAACTATTACATAATTCAAAACATTACAAAAATTTTCTTAACCTAATAAATTATTTTTTTAACTTTGACATTTCACGTCAAATTTTGACTTTTCTCTCAAAAAACTAAAATAAATTTTTATGTCGCCCTAAATATACCTTTTCAATATATATATATATATATATATATATATATATATATATAATTTACTTACTCCCTAGTGGAGATTAGGGCCTTCACAAAGCGGTTGTATAATATTTTATTTTGTGCTTGTTTAGAAACTCCATGTCTCCATGTCTTTCCTTGCTCTTCTAGCTCTTGTTGACATACTCTTCTCCATGTGTATGTGGGTTCTTCATCTGTATACGAACCAAAAATGATGATTGAATTACACATTGAAAATAAACCATTTACGTTTGAGTGTGATACCGGAAGCCCTGTTACGATAATTTCAAAACAGGATTTTGATAACTTAAATTACATACAAAAATTTTTTTTTTGAGATCTCTACATTTTACCTGGATATGGAAATCCAATTCTTGGAAGAAGATGGCTAAGGAAGTTAAACATAGATATTCAAAATATTAATGCAGATACAAAATCTTTTACAAATCTGTGGTGCGTAAGCAAAAAGGGGATAAGTCGACTTAACCCAAAATCGAGTTTTTTATTAAACTAAATAGAAAACATTATTATTCATGTACTGGCAAAACGGAATAACTCAACGATAATTAGGAAACTCGTAAATTCTACATTTTTTAAGGGTTATGTCTACTTATACTCCTATACGCCCTAAGATAATTAAATTTTACGGATTGAAGTTCCAGGAAAAGGTGTCATGTATACTTATACTCTAACAAATCTGAATTATCCCCTTTGCATACGGGGCAAAGAAGGGTATGTCGACTTATCCCGTTTTGCTTATTCTGCTTTTAATCACATAACCTCTCATGGAAATGTATAAGTCGACCTATCCGCATCTTCTAATACCTAATTTAGGTTAATATTTTAGGCGGGCAAGCTTACAGTGTCGTGAGTTGATCGAAAATGTCGTTTATTAATAATAATAATAGTGTAATACGTGTAAACAGCAGGAGTTTCAATATGCTTAGAGCATGTGGTAATGTTCCAAAAATGAGTAAGTATAAATTTAAGGTTTTTTTTCTAATGATAACTTTCTTGAACAGTTTTATTTTTTTATAGCGAATCATAATCGTGACCACGAGGATAGATCTCCTTTGCAATCTATAGAAAATAACACTGATGTCAGCCCTGATGTTAATAACAGTGGTATTTTGGAAATCTCATTAGACAAAGGTAATTTAATCAAACAATTTGAAAATAATTATTAATGTGGTTTTTTTAATAACTTCAGACAGTTCAGTAAATAATGAAGGCTTACTTCTCACCGAAAGAAAAAATATCGAATCCTCGGACACAACATCAACTACTACTGTTGCAAAAGAAAATGTTCCAAAAAATGATAGTTTTCATAACAGTATGGAACTTTTAGAACAGGAACAAATTGATTGTTTTATGATGGTGCCCGTTGAAAATGTTGAATTGGAGCTGGTTGACATAGCACTCAATGACTTGGTTGGCAGTAATCCCATCTCTGATGAAAAAGGCTTAGATGAAGTTGAATATGAGGAATCTGTTGATCCCAGTTACATTCCAACTGACGAAAGAGCTAATGAGGATGAAGTAAGCCCCTAGGAAGAAGCGAAAGATTTTAAAAAAACAAAGGAGAAGCATATGTCTCAAAAACTAGGAAAATGAAACCAAAAAGAGAGCTTCAACCTTTGATAGCATGCAGAAACAAATGCAGAGAGAAACTTGGTGAAGAATTAAGACGAGACATTTTTGAAGAATATTGGAACTTGCTTGATCATGACAAACGAGTAAGGTATGTAGCAAGACATATAGAAGTGAAGGAAAAAGCAGTAGAACGAAAAACTAAAGGCGAAAAACGTAAACACAGGCAATTTACATATGTGTATACATTTTTTGATAACAAAGAATGCATAGTCGTTTGCAAAAATTGCTTCCTAAAGACTCTCGACGAAACACCGAAATTTATTGAATGCGCCATAAAAAACAAACTTCAATCGCCAGCGGGAATCACTTGTGACGACAAAAGAGGACGTCATATCCCTGCCAATAAATCCTCAGAAGCTGATTTAGAAGTTATTAGGAACCATATCAAATCATTTCCAGCTTATGAGTCACATTATTCTAGGAAACAAAACAAAAAATAAATATTTGGGTTGTGATTTGAATTTGTCTATCATGTACGACCTCTACGTTAAATTTGTCAACAATCCGGCTCAAACAAAATCTCGAAAGATATATTCTCAGGAATTTAAAAAGCTTGATCTTAAATTCAAAAAACCTGCGTTAGATACCTGCACAACTTGTGATACATTAAACATGACTATTAAGTATTCTAAAAACAACGAAGAGAGGGAAATAATTAACAACAAACTGATCCTTCACCAAACAGCAGCTGATAAAGCCTACGACGAAAAGCGAAAGGACAAGGAACGGTGTAAAACGGACATCCACACTAAAGTGATTTGTATTGATTTGCAGCAAGTATTGCAAACCCCTTTGCTGACAAGCGGGGACATTTTCTATAAAAGACAGCTGAGTGTTTATAATTTAACTATACACGACTGCCAAACTGGGAGATCCACCCACTGCATGTGGCACGAGGCTGTGGCAAAGCGAGGGGCTAACGAAATATCTTCTTGCCTATTCAAGTACATAGCAACGTTGCCCAGCGAAACAGAACACCTAGTAATGTATTCTGACACGTGTGGAGGTCAAAATAAAAATACTATAGTGATTTCAATGTTGACTTTTGTGCTTCAGCAGCACCCTACGCTGAAAACACAAGTTCCTAGTTCCAGGACACACGCATTTAGAATGTGATACCGATCATGCGGCAATAAAGAAAAAGTCCAAACCAGCCCTTTTGCCATTCATCACCCAAGAGATTGGTATAATTTGGTCAGAATTTCTGGAAAAAAGAATAAATTTCAAGTCGAAGTCATGGACCAAACACAATTTCTTAACTTCAGTTCATTGATGGGCAGTAATGGACCACTACAGAAAAAAAAACCGATGTCAATAAAAACCCATTCAATTTTCGAGAAATCAAATGGTTGAAATTTGAGAAGCAATTTGGACAGGTGTATTACAAAAATAGTCTAGATGAAGACGTAATCTTCCGGGAAATGAGTTTTTTGAAAAAAAATAGAGATATTCCCAATAATATTCCGCCGGCCTATGACAAACCAGTACCTATAAGTGCTCTGAAGAAACAAAACTTACTTAGCATGTTGCCGCAAATTGACCAAGACGCTAGAGAATTTTACCAACAACTGGATACAGTAGAAGAAATGGCAGATAATGATCCAGACCTAGAGAGACTTACCGATGAAGAATTTTGAAGAATTTGAAGCTAAAGTTCAGCCAAAAAGATTTTGTCCAATTTAATTTATAGAGATTTTTTATGTTGTGTTGAATAAAATAAATGAAGTTATTTTATTAAAAATATATTATTAAAACTACCTACAGCTGCATTTTTCCAAAAGTACTCCTGAAAGACGTAAGTATAAGTAAACATAAACCGTTTCCGTTACTTCAAAGTTGTAACATGTCTTCAGATCTTGAGAGAAAAAGGGGATAAGTAAACATAAGTCTTTTTGCCTGTTACATCATTTAACAATTGCTTTGGGAAAAAAAGATAAGTTTTTTAAATAGTGGATTTAACCATGTTTATGTGGAAAAACGTACACATACTTGCGCATTACAACAAAGTAAATTATCTAAGAGTACTTTTTTGTAAAACACGATTTGTGTAGTATGTAAAAAACACTGAAAAGGAGTTTTTTGTTCGCCCTGTAAAATCGCACTATTTGACTTAACCCCTTTTGCTTACGCACCACAGAAATGAACTTAGTTTAGAAATGATTTTACAGAATTTTAAAAATGTTTTTGAAAATTCAGTTGGTAGCATACCGAATATACAATGCTCACTTTTTCTAAAAACGAATGCCAAACCAATTTTTTACAAACCAAGAAAAATTCCTTACGCTTTACAAGAAGCAGTTGACCAAGAATTAGATGCTTTAGAAAAAGAGGGAATTATAGAAAAATTGGATAATTCAGAATGGGGAACTCCATTAGTAGTAGTACCAAAAAGTAATGGAAGAATTAGACTATGTGCTGATTATAAAGTCACAGTAAACCAACAATTACAAGATAACAATAGGGGAACTTACACTGTCAAGAGATTAAATTTTGGAATTAAAACCGATTCAAACGAATTTAACAAAATTATTGACCAAGTAGTCAGCGATTTAGATGGAACTACAGCTTATTTTGACGATATTTTAGTTCAAGGCTCAACAATAAATGAATGTAAGAAACGATTGGTTAGAGTTTTAGAGAAATTACGAAAATTTAACCTTCACTTAAATAAAAAATGTGTACATTTTTTCAAGAAGAAATCAAGTATGTAGGTCACATTATTTCAAAAGAAGGTCTTAAAAAATCGGATGATAAAATTAAAGCAGTGCAAGAAGCTCCAAGACCCAAAAATATTGAACAAGTGCAACAGTTTTTGGGTATGGTTAGATATTACGATAAATTTATTCCAAATACATCTACCATGTTACAACCACTTAATGAATTATTACAAAAAAATAAAAAATTTCAATGGACTCAGGAATGTGAAGCTGCATTTTTAAAAGCAAAAGAAGAAATTGCCAGTAACCGTGTTTTAATGCCATTTACCCCAGAGTACCCTGTTATATTAGCAACGGATGCAAGTCCTTACGGACTATCTGGAGTTCTCTCTCACAGACTACCAAATGGTTTAGAGAGACCCGTAGCTTTTATCTCTAGAACACTGACCAAAGCTGAAAGAAACTACCGCCAATTAGATCGTGAAGCTACTGCAATATACTGGGCATTCAAGAAAATGTTTCAATATATCTATGGAAGAAAATTCGTACTTGTTGTTGATAACAAGCCTTTAATGACAATTTTTCATCCTAACAAACAATTACCTGTCCTTTCTGCGACTAGGATGGTACGATATGCACAGTTTCTATCGGGATTTGATTATAGCATAGAATATAAAAATTCTTCTGATCATATGAATGCTGATTACCTCTCTAGAAACCCACTCAAAATAAGTAACCAGGATAGAAATGCAGTTGACGATGAACACATTCAAAATGAACAAACTATAAATCACATTTGTACGTATAAACTAAATTACGAAACGATACTGGAAGAAATTGAAAGAGATACAGAATTGCAAAAGTTAAAACAAGATCTGTTGGTAGGAAAAATTAAAGATCCAGAACTATCTGTCTAAGAGGGAATCATTTTTAGAGGGAATAGAGTCATTATTCCTAAAAATCTACATTTGGCAATGTTACAAGAATTACATGATACACATATTGGCATCGTTAAAATGAAATCTTGAGCAAGAAGGTATGCCTACTGGAAAGGTATTGACAAGGATATAGAAAATTTAGTTGCAAGTTGTAAAGCTTGTTGTGAGGTGAGAAAAAATTCACAAAAAGCACCTATTCATCAGTGGGAAGAGCCATCGAGAAATTGGCAGCGCATACATATAGACTACGCTGGACCGTTTCTTAATCATTTCTTTTTAATATTAATTGATGCAAAGAGCAAATGGCCTGAAGTTAAAATGTCTAAAAATTCACCAACGACTTCAGAAACTGTACCTACATTTTTTACGTGAAATTTTTAGTTGTTATGGCCTGCCAGAGATACTTGTAAATGATAATGCTTCTATTTTTAAATCCCTTGATTTTACAGATTTTTTTCAACGAAATGGTATAAGACAACGACTTATAGCTCCAGGACATCCAGCAACTAATGGCCAAGCAGAAAGGTACGTGCAAACGTTTAAAGAGAAATTAAAAAAAAAATGATACAAGAACCTGGAACATTACACGAAAAATTACATAAATTTTTATTTAAATACAGATCAACACCACTTATTAACGGTAAAACTCCTGCAGAAATGTTATTTGGACAAAATCTTAGAACAAAGCTAGACCTAATCAGACCTCAAAAATAATTCCCATAACAAACTAAGTCATATCTAAGGTAACTTTAACAACTAAATATAAATACATGAGTAAATACATGGGTATATAATAAAGAGGCATTATAATCAGTTACGACCGTGTCGAGTGGGGAAAGGAAAAAATGAAGCCGATATGGAAAATGATTTACAAATACAGGAAAATTCACAGACAATGACTGGAATCACAAATCAGACGCAAAAGAAATTAACACAAGAAAACCAATGCTATATTAAAAAAAAATAATTCGGCCTATGAGATCAAATACATCAATTGGAAATAATCAACCATCAACATCAGATACAGCAGAAAATAATATCTCTGGTGAGCATTCAGTTCAATTCCCTAGGTCAAGTTCATCTATTGAAAATCAACCTTCCACATCAGGTATGACCGCAAAAGACCTTTCACTTAGTGAACAAAATACTGCAGAGCAGCAATTGGAAATAGCGACACAACAAAATACTGCAGAGCAGCAATTGGAAATGGGGACACCTTTACCTACAATGCCTCAACCTACACCAGTAGCACCGACCGTGCAACTAAGAAGATCCACCAGAATTCGGCGACCACCTGAACGTTTTAATTTTAGTTAAAACAATGTGGTTAGACAAAAAATTTGTCTTGTTTTACAGAGGGGAGAATTGTTATGTATTTACTCGTGTATTTATATTTAGTTGTTAAAGTTACCTTATATATGACTTAGTTTGTTATGAGAATTATTTTAAATTTTGACAAGTAAAATGTCATGTTTTTTAAACGATTAATAGTTTAATTTAATACTGTAGAATAATATTTAACAGTCTTTATCCGTTTTTTGTTCTTTGTTGTCCTTGCTTGCCATACCTGTTTTACTTGTCTTGCATTGTTTATTCTGTTTAGGTGGCCGAACCATTTTACTTGTTGTCTTTCCATTTTTTCTATCACTGGATCCACCTTCAGCTCGTTTCTAACAACTTCATTTCGTATCTTATCTCTTCTGGTGATTCCTTTGACTTTCCTTAAATATTTCATATCGATTGCCTGCAATTTGCTTTTATATTGGTTAGTTAATATCCAGCTTTCACTACCATATGTCAATATTGGTCTAAAAATTGTTCTATGTATTGTCATTTTTATTTTCCTGCTTATTTGTTTATTTTCTAGAAACGGTTTTTAAGCTGTGATACGTTTTTGTTGCGTTTTTTATTCGCTCCTCCATTTCTTGGTGCATATTTCCTTGTCTGTCAATTATCGCTCCTAAATATTTGTAGCTGTCTACTTGTTCTAACGACGTATTGTTTATTACTATATTAATTTTACTGTTCTCCTTGCCTATTACCATTACTTTTGTTTTATCTGTATTAATTTTCAAGTTCCTTTTCTTTAGCTCATCATTCCATTGATTTAAATTATTTTACAGTTTTTCTGTAGTTGAGGAAAAAATCATCCGCAAAAACGCATTCCCGGACACCAACAGAACGCAAATTGTAATAACCAACATGTACAGACTGTTGGTTAGTTTTTGTTATTTTTAGTACATCATCGATTGCTAGTATAAAGAGTGTTGGGCTCAACACTCCGCCTTGTCTTAAACCCTCATTTACCACAAACTTTTCAGATTCCATGATGTCTTTTCTGACGTAACTTTCGTTGTTTTGGTACAAGCTTTTGATTCCTTTTATACGTTTATCATCAACATTTCTTCTCTTAAGGCTATCCCAGAGTGATCTTTGCGACATAGTATCAAAGGCTTTCTCTAGGTCCAGAAAAGCTAGGTACACGTCTGTGTCTGCAATTCTTGATTTTTCTATTATCTGCTTTATTGTAAAAATATGGTCCTGTGTACTCCGTCCTTTCCTGAATCCACTTTGGGGTTCTTCTAGCGAGTTCTCTATTATGCTTCTTAAGCGTCTTTCGAATATCGTTTCATAGGTTTTCGACACTATACTCAGCAATGTTATACCTCTATATTTCTTACAGGTTTTTGTGTCTCCTTTTTTGAATATTGGAAGAATTATTCCTACTTTCCAATCGCTCGGCACTTCTCCTGTGTTCCAGGCATTGTTAAATGTTTTATTTAACATTTTCTTTCCTCTAGGTCCCAGAAATTTCAACAATTCAGCTGTAATCTGGTCGTGTCCCGCTGCCTTGCCTTTTTTAAGATTTATAATTGTTTCTTCTTTTTCGTCTATACTTATGTTGGGTATTGCTTTATTTTTAGAGTGATCAGTTTTTTCTTCTTGGTGTGAAGCTGCGTCATTGTTTGATGTTAGCAGTTCGCTGAAATGTTCTTTCCCCACTTACAATATACAATAGTGCACACAAAAAAAGTTACAGGGTGCTAAAGTTAAAAATTTAATTATTTTTTTTAAGATTACTCTAAAACGGTTTAACGTTAATACTAGTAGAGAATACCCAATAAATTGGAAACAGTTGCTTTCAATTATTTTGATTTATTATGGATTTTCAGAGGGAATCAACACCCCTTTCACCCCCCAACTTTTTTTAGGGCTATGAATTAACAAAATATGGACCGCCACTGGAATCACACGTCTATTCTTAAGTTTTTGTATCTATTTGTATTTCTTTGTAAATATTTTATTATGGAAGATACAGCCAGATAAAAGTATACAATATTTTTAATATACTGTCTGGTTGGGTTCGTTATAAAAGTACAGTTACCTTTATTCTCTTTATTTACTTTTTATGAACAAAATCAGTTTAAGAATGGTACCAGTCATAACTTTACCCCAAAATATCTATTTATGATTTACTTGATTTGTTTATTGATATTTAAGTTGTTTAAGTATGTACATTTCGTATCAGATGTCTATTTTGTAAATTTTTAATAGTTTATAGGTTATATACTCTAAGTATATTATACATTATAATTATTTTTTTTGATAATATACTATCGTAAGACATAAATTATATTTTTGTTGGTTTATTTTAAAGTATCATTTATTTGGTGTTTGCTCATTTTACTAGTTCAGGGTAAATACTGGCATCGTGTGGTCTTCATTGGGAAGACTAGTTGGCGCTCAAATTTTTTTTATTTTTATTTTCTCTTTCTCCTCACGACCCTTGCCTTCGACTGAGTTAGACCACACTCACGGCAATTCATACTTACCAAGTATGTCTCACCTGTTTCTCTTAAATTTCGGTGAATAGTCAGGAAAGTTCGCCTATCTGGTACATTTCTATTAGGGAACTTATCAGCATAGCGCCTTGCAGCCGCCGCACCATTTCCTTCACATTCATCTAATTATAAAATGAAAGTAATACATACAACCGCTATTTTCATAATTAAATCTTTACCTAATACTAAGTGCATATTAGCCATTTCTGAGAAAGTATAATTATTCATTTTGAGTTATTAACTAGAAAAACTTTTCTACTTATATCAAAATAGCAACACAAATACCCTGACAGTAATCAATCACAGGCTACTCAATTATTACATGTATAAATTAAAAGTAGTACATAAGTAGCAGATTTGAAATAACTTGTAAATCATAGTAATTAAAATTATGTATTACATTAGATTTTTATTATTTTACTACTATTTATTATTTTATTAATTGTAATTTAATAATATAGATGTTTTTAATATTTGTCAAAATGTAGTTTAAATATTCAATATTTAAATTGCCATCATCCATAATAAAATATTTACAAAAAAATACAGAGAGACACAAAAGTGTAAGAATAGACGTTTGATTCCAGTGGCGGTCCATATTTTGTTAAATTATAGCCCTAAAAAAAGTTGGGGGTGAAAGGGATGTTGATCCCCTCTGAAAATCCATAATAAATCAAAATAATTATTTAATAATTCATTTGATAATTATTTTTTAACAATTTAAGAATTATTCCAATTTATTGGGTATTCCCTACTAGTATCTCTTATAAATTTTTATACATTAACGTTAAACCGTTTTAGAGTAATGTTAAAAAAAGTTTAATTTTTAACTTTAGCACCCTGTAACTTTTTTTGCATGCACTATTGTATATAGGTAAGTGGGGTTCAATAAACATATTTTTGACCCCAGAATCTGTGGTATAATGTATGACCATTCTTTTCGGGACACCCTGTATAACTGAGTCTATGTAAAACAGTAAATTAGCATTCATTTTTTAGAACTTTTTTAGAACAATTAAAAACTTTTTTTTTAAATAACTACCGCAACTACTTTTTATTTTATTTATAGAAAACTAATTATATCAGCTTATAACTTCTTGATTTGACTAACAATAAAACTCATTTATAATCAATCACATAGAGCCGACTTTACCACTCTGAATTTCAGTAAATCATAAATTTATTGTTTTTATTTCATTTTTTATTGAATATAGGACATTAATGTTGGAAGGCTTTTAAGTACCAGGTAACTTTTTGATGTAAAATATTTGCCGCCCTTTTTGACCTAAAAGCGAACCAACATCAACACCCATAACATTTTAACTCCTTCTGATCCACTTTACGACTTTTAGAAAGATACAGCCCGCTAGTAGGGAGAGATATACCCGATAGTAGGAAGAGATATACTCGCTAGCAGGGAAAAATTTAGTCTCTAGTAGAGAGCAATATACCCATTATAGTAGCAGTTCCTTTTGATGAAGAAATATACCCTGTTACCTGTTGAATTGTTTGATGCGGCTAGCTCAATGTAAAAGAATGATTTGATTATCAAGGGGGTTCTGGAGAGAGGGTCGGGTTCAAAGAAACAATGTTAAATAGAGTTTCGAACACTTATCCCTTTATTTCCCTGGCTGTATAACGTACGATCTATAATCGGCTGTCAATAGAATCGATTGTGAGTTTCGATACTTTAACTAGTTTTGTGACCTAACCTAACATATGCTTATTTAATTGTTATTCTTTACTCACGTGGTAGAAGACATCTACAGATGTGTCTGTTTATTTTAAGAATGTTGGGATCAACCCAGAGGTATTACTGTTGCTGTGTCATCCCCTACCAGGTAAGTAATGTGCTCAGATATCTGTTCACCCTACGCTATAATTACAAAAATACCGGTTGTTAATATTCTAGTGTATGAAACTACTATGGATGCACTCAATGTCACCTTAACGCTAAGAAAGTTCTTTCGTATCTACAGTTCACTAGATAAAAGTAAGTAATACTTAAATATAATATACAATATTCTCTATCCTATACATAAGGTCTGTTGTGAATGTCAATTATATTTCAGATCTATTTGATTATTTAAAACTATACTATTTTCTTACTAATGAATTCCTATAAAAATACTTTACCATTAACAAATGAAATCAACTACAGGGGATTTGTAAGCGCCACAAACTGTTACTATCTAACATATATAAGAAGACTACTTAGTTCAAATGTCAACTCGAACACTCAACCATAACAGATATCAGTTTTAGGTGCCAACAGTACCTTAGCAACTTTTGTTAAATGTACAATAGAAGGATCCTACCTCAAATGGTATAGCTGTCTTACACACAGGGACTCTGGGTCTTTATGCTCTTGATAAGTGTGTCCAGACCAGGGTAAGTATCTCATGGGTGTGATGATATACTTCTTGTGCCAACCCTGATTAATTCTAATCTTCTGCAGGATAACCACTGTGTTCCATAAACGGCGGATCTGTTGCAGGCTGAGGAGTGCAGTGCGGTACAGCAAAACAAAAAAAGTAAAGAAGAAAACCAACCAACGGAACCGAAGGTAGAAGGAACAAAAAAATAAAGCCTAAAAGAAAAATACACTGAGAATTTGGTAAGTACTCAACTGTGATGATATCAATCAATTTCTATCATCAGCACCATTACAGTAAATCAATTTTTAGCTCACCTGTGATGTTGTGTGGCTTAGTAGAATTCTATAAATATTTGGGTCATCTGCATCCCTAATAATAGGAGACTGGATCATACAACCTCTGTATATACTCCAGGATTGATTTCCCAATATATTTGAGTGATATCCGACCAGTTATATCCCAAAAATGGAAATTTTGGAAAACTCCAAATTGAACACCCTGTTCAGCTAATCGTTAACACCAAAATGAGACCTTGACCTTGACCTACCTGGTACTTCCACTTCCTATATGCTATCCTTCTCTGACAGACTTAACCACTCAGATGTAGTAAATAAAGTCATGTTCCATGCCAAAATACTTAACTTGCTAGAAATGGGCTAATTATTTGATAGTGACACTAACAGATGACAAGATAACGTGAGTATTGTAAACAATTTCTTAGATGATACAATATTAAATCATTTAATCATTTTTAGAACCATAGCCAGCACCTGACTATTTAAAATATATTAATAAGAAAATTCGCACTTTCCTTAACTGAAAACCAACAATATAAACGAGAAACCAAGGGAGATGACTTTTATTCTGCAACAGGTATTGTAACCTATCACCTACCTAATAAAATAATAATTCATTTAATAATTTTTAGAGAAATACCTGGATCCTAAATATTAACACGTATTTTATAATGTTACAATATATATTAACAAAGCCTGTGATGAAATGACCAACAGAGAAACTGCTACCAAACCAGAGAATTAAGGAGATGATTTTTATCCCGTAACAACTCATTATAATAGCAGTTCCTTTTGATGAGGAAATATACCCATTATAGTAGCAGTTCCTTTTGACGAAGAAGCAAGTTCCATCAGCCAACACCATAACTACAAGCATCGGTACACAAACCGAGACCACCGGATCACTCGACAAAATATGATAAGTCAAGTCCATTTATAACATTTCCGTTTACACTTCCTGTGGCAAATTATAATTTTTTAAATAAACAAATATTCTTTAAATATCAGTTTGATTTATAAACCCACTGACTATAAGTCTTAAGGGCGCAGCGTGTCCGGTTGTCATTAAATATAGTTTCTTTGCTATCAAATTCATTTTAATTACAAGGTGTTTCTATCTTTTTCACCTTAGTTTTTGTGTAGATTTAGTTGTTTAATCGTAAACGTATAAAAAGATAGTGGCACCCTTAACCCTTATATACCACCAATCCTTTGTATAGTAAGCATTAACTTGAAGACGAACCATTCCTTGAGAGAGTTTCTTAGCCGGGATCCCTTTTTGGAAGTTTTATGGTTACAAATTGGCTTCCTGCCTTTTTGGGAACTATTAATGTTACAAGCTTTTAAAAAAAATATTTACTCAAAAAAAGTAAATTAAGTTTTTGCCCGACATAAGCTTAAATGACGCCGTCAAGATCAGGGAGAAAGTATAGATAAGTACATTGAAATACTCAAACGTTTAGCTAAAAATTGTAACTTTAAAGCAGTCACTTCAGAGACGAATAGAGATTACAGCATTTGGGAGGCATTCATAGATGATCCACAGTCATCAAATATACGTCAAAGATTGTTAGAAAACTTTACTATTATTTTAAATGAAGCAATCAGACAAGCACGATCGCTTGAACTTGCACAGAACTAGTCCCAACAATATTTGATTCCATCGTCCGTCAATGTAATAACCGATAAATCTCCGAATTACATAGTTGAGTATATTGAGCCAACAATTGCCGCCACTAATTCAATCGTAGAATATTGTATCCCGCAAGAAAATCCATTTGTAAGTCATGTGGAATTAAAGGACACTGGCAAAAGGTCTGTAGAAAGAAGAATATTCTTAAAACATCAGAGCTCAATCATTTTTCTAATTGTATTACTTCCGTGCCATCTTGTCTGAAGAAAACAATTGTTCCTGTTACTATAAATGGTGTTGATCTATTTGGTCTAGTAGATACAGCTTTATTAATGAAAGTACAGTTCGTAACCTAAAAATTTCAGTTATCGCTAATGAAGGAGCTAAAGAATCCATGGCCTTTACATCACTTTACTCTTCGACCAAAGGTGAGTGCGAAATAAATCTTCATTTACAAGGATATAACTATAGAGGACTAACAGTCAGTATACTCTCCAATTTATGTTCGGATATAATTATAGGTCATGATGTTCTAAGAAGACATTTATCCGTTCAGGTACATTTTGGCGGTACAGAATCCTCCTAAAATATGATCCGTCTAATTTAGAACCAGCTCAATTTTTCACAAAATTATTACCAGACTGTAAGCAGATTTCAATAAAGTCTCGCAGACATACAATTGATGATTTAAAGTTCATAGAATCTGAAATAGCGACCCTGTTAAAGGAAGGTATAATAGAAGACAAGTATTTCCCCGTGGCGTGCCCAAGTTATTACCAAATTCCTATAAATGAAGACGAAAAACCATATACTGCATTTGAAGCATGCGGAAAACTGTACCAGTTTACACGATTTCCATTAGGTGCCGGCATTTCAGCTAGCTATGACTAAAATAATTTCAGATGAAGGTATTAAAGGCGTTTTAGTATATTTGGATGACATCACAGTTGGGGGCTATAATCAAGCTGAGCATGACAAAAATTTAGAGCAATTAATGAAAGCTGTTTAAATTTGGTAAAAAGTTCTTTTTCAATGCTACAAATACATCTTTTAGGTTATTTTATCAGTTACAAATAGATAAAACGTGATCCGGAACGTCTACAACATATCCGTAATTTGTCTGTTCCAACATTATGCTCAGTTTATTTCTAAATTTGCTGAGAAAATACAACACTTAATCAGAATTACCTTTCCTCTCAATCCTAAAGTAATAAAAACCTTTGAAAATTTAAAACTCCCTATTCAGAATACAGTTGTGTCTTCTATTGACGAACAATCTAGTTTCACTGTGGAAACTGATGCCTCAAAACATACAATCGGAGCTTCTCTGTCACAAAATAATCGGCCAGTCGCATTCATTTCAAGATCTCTTTCTAAATTAGAACAAAATCACTCTTCGGTAGAAAAAAAAGCTTATGCAATAGTGGAAGCGTTACGAAAATGAACACATTTTCGTATTGGTAGGCACTTCTGTCTGATCACGGATCAGCGATCAGTTTCTTTTATGTTCGATTATCCTGGGAAAATTAAGAACGAGAAGATTATGCAATGGAGATTGGAACTATCAAGTTTTAACTATGAGATAATTTATAGGCCAGAAGATCAAAATAGTACAGCAGATACCTTATCAGGAATATGCTCTTCAATGACAGGAAATTTAAGTCAATTGGTTTTTCTACATAAAACTTTGTATCACCCAGGAGAAACAAAAATGTACCATTGGACTCGAAGTAAGAACCTTCCATTTTCTCTAACAGATATACGAAAAGTAATATCATCCTGTCGTATTTGTGCAGAAGTTAAACCACGATTTCATAAAAATGAAGGGCATCCTATCAAAGCAGCACGACCTTTCGAAAGAATTAATTTGGAATTTAAAGGAC
This sequence comes from Ophraella communa, assembly GCA_035357415.1. Taxonomy (NCBI): domain Eukaryota; kingdom Metazoa; phylum Arthropoda; class Insecta; order Coleoptera; family Chrysomelidae; genus Ophraella; species Ophraella communa. The sequence continues at coordinate 31,887,303 of CM068995.1, read as the reverse complement.
CTTTACCCTCATCATCACAAAATCGTTATCTTTTAGTAATGGTAGATGAATTCTCTCTTTTTACATTAGCTTTTCCATGTCCAGATGTAACTGCTAGCACTGTAATATCTAAATTTATAGAAGTTTTCTCACTATTCGGTGTACATACATATATACATGCTACTATTGCTAACGATTGCGAGAATATTATTTTATCGCAAGAGAGAGAATGTAAATACATTTAAATTGCATGGGGACAGAAGTGTTGCAGAATATTTTTTCAATCCCAAAAACGTTCAAAGGGTTGTATCCTTAAGAATTTATTATGACAGCTGTCATCATTTTGATACATCGAGTTTTGTTTAAAGCGTTTTATCAAAGGTAATACCACGAGTACTTAAAATTTTATCAAAAATTTTTAGTTTCGACGAAAACTTTTTTATTTTAGGCAAAACTACTCAAACAAACTGAATAAGATAAAATACGAAAACAAACTCGTCCTACGGACTCGTGATTTTATCTTATTCAGTTTGTTTGAGAAGTTTTGCCTAAAATAAAAAAGTTTAAGTCTAGAAAATAAAAATTAATCCAGGACGAATGGTATTTTAGAAGAAATTATCATAACAACCTATTATTTCTTTAACACGCGTATAATTCATTTTATTATTTTTTATACATACATATTGTGTATAACAAAATTACTTTCTAAATCACAGATTCATTATAGATGTCCACATCAGTAAATTCGGTTGTTAGTTCGCTTAATTCAACAAGCGACGATCCGGAATTATCATCCTGTACATCTAAATTTACTAGAATTGTTTGTTTGCTGGTGGTTGAAGAATGTTGAAAATATTTTAAGAATTTTGGTTGACGGAACATAAATCCGTGTTTCTTCTCATTTCAGGTGGTCGTCGTTACTAACCATTGTTGAGCAGTGTACTGGGCGTAATATGGTGGATGGCATAGGGAACGACCTGGAAATAATAAATGCTTGTATTACGTACCGTGTAGGATAAGAAGACAATTACCCAGCAGCGAAAAATTGTAAGCGATAATTCACTAGTGTGTATAATTGGCATTAGCCTAGAGATCCGTACTATACTTTTTCTGTGAATGGCCATAGACAAGAACCATAAAATATATTTAATGCAGATTATTTGTCTTCGATAATAAACTCATTCAATAAGTTAGTCAGTGCCTAATAAAATAATTTAAACACTTTTGACATTATTTATTAGAATTTATTTTTTAGGTAAAATTATGTACAAATACATCAGTTTAGTTCAATTTACAATACTAAACAAAAGCTTGTAATTAAAACAAGTGGTTATTGACTGCCAGATATAACTAGATTCGTTACCAAAACGCAAACTGTTGAGACAATTCACTTATCTTGGCTTTTGGACAATTAAAGATATACATGAGAACATAGTTATAAGAGTAAATGTTACATATCTGATTATTTTTTAAAGTTTCTAACGAAAGTGGTTGCCATTAACATAGAATACACATGTTTTCTAAATGAGCAATTACCTACAGTAGAAAAAATTGACCTTAACCCTAACGTCACTAACAGCGAACAGTAGAAAACACAAACATACCTCATCCTTTTCTACTTATAGTAAAACCACATCAGTTATGTACACTTGTCTATCAAGCAATTACACGTTCTTTTCAACTCTAATTATGACTTTCGAATGCTGGAAAGAGATAGCGCCAAAAACGTTCAAATGGTTGTATCCTTAAAAATTTATTATGACAGCTGTCATCATTTTGATACATCGAGTTTTGTTTAAAGCGTTTTATCAAAGGTAATACCACGAGTCCTTAAAATTTTATTAAAAATTTTTAGTTTTGACGAAAACTTTTTTATTTTAGGCAAAACTACTCAAACAAACTGAATAAGATAAAATACCAAAAACAAACTCGTCCTATGGACTCGTAATTTTATCTTATTCAGTTTGTTTAAGAAGTTTTGCCTAAAATAAAAAAGTTTAAGTCTAGAAAATAAAAATTTATCTAGAAAAATTTCAAAGGACGAATGATATTTGAGAAGATTATTTTTTGAACCATTCTGTACAAAAACCACTTTATTTAATAATTTATCGATATCTTTTCACTAATTTTCACTTTTACTTTTTCCTATTTTCGCTGTTAAATTGTTCCATATTGTTATTGAATTTTTGACAGTTACATGATTCTATCAATACTGGTAAAACGACTAGTGGTTATATAAGTATAAAACGGAATAACTGGCTAGCATTTAGCACAGAACATTGAAGATTAGGCGTTTTCATTGGACGAAATCACAAAACTGTGATATTTTGACAGGTGAAAAAAATAATCACTATAAAACGGAATGATTGGCTAGCATTTAGCACAGAACATTGAAGATTAAGCGTTTTCATTGGACGAAATCACAAAACTGTGATATTTTGGCAGGTGAAAAAAATAATCAGTATAAAACGGAATGATTGGCTAGCATTAAACACAGAAAATTGAAGATTAAGCGTTTTCATTGGTCGAAATCACGAAACTGTGATATTTAGACAGGTGAAAAAAATAATCAATTATATTTTCCAAAATCGGTCTTTTTAAAACCTCTTATTTGTTATTTTTATTTTACGGTAAGTACAAAATTAACTTCATACACGACACTACACGCACACGACAAAGTAACAGTAATTATTTTTGACTCCAATTCATTTCGCGAGGTTTGAAGGTATAACGTTAGAGAAAAGGTCAATTTTTTCTACTTTACCTATCTGCTGTCAAATAAGTAATGATTGTTTTAAATAAAGGGAGCAGAAATATATTGCAGAAGTATATTGTGAAAGTTGTGGCACGAGCGAATGCTAGTGCCGCAATCACACGAGTGTGGAACAGGTTTTCTGTAAGAGTTATATATTATTCTTTTTCTACGATCAAATTAAAAATATAATTATTTAACTTCAAACTACATATGTTACCACTTAATACCTAATTATCACTGCAAAAAGGTATATTTACCGTAAAGCAGCTACAATATTAATTTCAGGTACATTTTTGATGATTTGAATCCATTGTAATAAACTTTAATTGACATATATTCCACGTCATTTATTATGAAAAATATAAGCGAACATATTTATTTATTAAACCTTATTTTACTCATTATATGTAAGATCTCGTGGTTATTGTAGCAGTCTATTGAGCGTTAGGTTTCGGGATCAATTCCCGGCCAAGTTAGGAGTACGGGAATAATATTCCGCACAGTTTAAAGCGTGTGCACGGAATTTAAAATTTCCTAGTTCAAACAATAACACAGAACATGAAATTTTCTGTATTGATCGTAGTAAAAAGTAATTTAAATACTCGTCTGGTAAGTTAATCTCATTTCTTAATAGAGATGTTTCAAAATAATGGCCTGAGTTTTATTTAAATTATGATATATTCAATATATCATAATTATTGATATTTATTTTGTCTACAGAAAATCGATTATGTGATTTACCTTGTAAGCTTAAGTTTATGCCATTTAACCTATTAAATACGTCTGTTGAGTAAGCTAGTCACAATTCATCTAATAAGCGATTACGCAATTCAAAATTGGTTTTCATTTAAAACAGGTGTACCTACTTCAGAACGCAACTCGAATAACCCGTTCAACATTTTTTCCTTTTGATAACCATCTTACATTTGTGTAGCAAGAGAACATGTTTAAACTAATCGGGCATTCGCTTGGCTACCAAGACTTCTTTGTGGATATTACAATGGGTAATAGTAGAATTTTCTGCAACTAGTTTTACTTTGGCAGTTACACCTCCGTATTTTTCTTTCATGGCTCGAGTACCATCCGAACAAAAACCAACGCATTTTTTTCAGTTTAGTCCATTTTTTACTTAAAAATCATTAACTTTCTTGAATATTTCATCGACAGTAGTACGTTTCGTTAACGCCTCACAAAATGAGTATATACTCTTCTTCTTAGATTTTGGTTTGAACATAAACCATAAGCTGAGCATAGTTTATAACATCTGTGCTCTCATCAAGTTGTATTGCAAAAAATACTATTTTTCATCTGGTTTACCAATTTTTCTTTAACGTTTATTGCCATTATTTTAATCCTACGACGAACGGTATCATTGGATAATGGTATAATACTAAGCTGTTTACCTGAATTCTCCCCAAAAATACACGTTACCATATCTTGTGCGGCAGGCAGAACTAGTTCTTCACCGATGGTATGTGCTTTTCCACACTTCGCAATTCTTTAACTCACGAGGATGCCTCTACTGCTTTTTGGTTGCTGCTGGTGAAATTCGACATTAATTTTTTTGTGCCTCTCATCTCCGTTAACTTCAGAACGAAGTAATCCTTAGGTTTATACATTGGTGCATTGGCGCAGCATTTATATTCGTGAATGTAAATCCCATATTAATGTATTCAGGATCTTATTTCCTAACCGGTAGGTACTTTTAGTTTTTAAAGAACACTTTTTGTCTTCACCCTGTATAGGCTCCGACTCTGAAGGGGAGCTTTATTGATCGGGATTTTTAAATGTTCTGTTGTCTCTTTTAAGTCACATATCTATTTTTTATATACAAAAATTAGCACGAATCAGTAACAGCAAATTACTCGATTCGACAAAATCAACCCCAACGACTTTAGAGTAGGTAAGAGAGGGGATATATAATGCCAACCTATGTGGATGAATCAAAATTGATGCATATTTTTGAGTGGCCACCATTTAATTGGTGTACAGCATTGGTTTTGGTGCCCGTTCGATTTTGTGCAACTATTAAGGAAAATTTGAACTATTTTGTGTGTAAATACTGTATAAACCTGGTAAACTGCTTAACTTACAATTCTAGTAGTAATAACGGGAAAAAGGAACCCGGTATTTCATTTTAAAGGTACAAAAAGATGAGTACGTTTTGCAACAGTTGACCAAAAAGTTATTTTGTAAAACCTATGTATGCAATTGTATGGATTTTCATATATGTAACCTATGGTTCCTAATTTGTAAATTTTTATTCATAATTTTATGATGGATTTCACATTAACCTTGACCATTTTTTTTAAATAGGCGTGCATTTATGGCAGAGTCACATCGAGTGAAAACTTGTAATATCTCAAAAAAAAACTATAATATGGGTAACTACGTTGTGGACCCTAAAAATATTGAAGTAAATTTTTAATTAAAGATTTGGTTACTATTTAAATAGAATTATATCTTAAGCCATTCTCATAAATATACCACTGGTGTTTATAGACTACCTAAGTCTGACGTCACTGGGTGGAGCTTATTTTTCCAAACAAAACAACAAATTTAAAGCCCATGCATTTAAAGCACCCTTACTCTTTTTCTTTTCAATTTATTTCTTATTGTGAGTTAAGTACGAGAGGTTGTAATTTGTTCTGTTAAGTGTGTGTGTATATTTATTGAAAACTTCAACTAGGTTTTTTAATACTATTTTCATAAAATTAAGGTTAAGTTTTGTTTAATTTATGAAATATTTCTTATATTTTTAGATTTTGGGATTAAAATATGGCTTTTAAACATGTTTAAAGCTTTCAAATATTATTGATCTTTTAAACAATAAAATAATTAAAAGAGGTGAAAATTCATTGGAGTCGAACCATGTAAAAAAATAAAAAGTTTGATGCTAATTTGATGAATATCAGAGGGGATATATATATGCCAGTATAAAAGATAAAATTTGTGCTTGTCCTAAAGGAATAAAATGTTACCATATAGCTGCATTGGCTCTATTTGGACACTATAATATTTCAGTAACAGATAGGGACTGTACATGGAATGCTTCAAAACAAAAATATTGGGCAGTAAAAACTACAGAATAATTATATCCTCAAAAACCATATACTACTGTTGAAGAGCCTTTAAGTCAAGAGCAAATGACTACATTAAAAATAAGTTAAGTGTATTTGGAAATACTGTGGGCTTTAGTTGGCTTCTTCGAGATGCTGCAGATCAAGGTACTCAATATAATTTGCCCATTATAATAAATATACCCACACACTCAACAGAACAAATTGCAACCTCTCTTATTTAATTCACAATAATAAATAAATTGAAAAGAAAAAAAAATTAGGGACATAAGGGTGCTTTAAATGCATGGGGTTTAAATTTTTTGTTTTGTTTGAAAAAATAAACTCCGCCCAGTGACGTCACGACTTAGGTAGTCTATTCGCCGTGATTCCAGTGTTGCCAATAATGAATAAGACATTACGCACTTGTGGTTTCAAACTCACAGCGTTGCCATGCACAACGTAAAAGATAACATTTGTTAGTAAATTTTATTAAAGTTCTTCGTTTCTCCTAGTTTATAAAGTACCACCTTTAAGTCCTTTGCGTAACACCAGTGGTACGCGTACCACAGTTTGAGTACAGCTGCTATATTGCATTTTAGTATGTACTTTTGCTTTGTAGTTCACATCCCTAGTTGACGTTAATTGTGGAGAATTAACATATATACGCATACAAACAATTTGTGGTTAGTTATCAATTCATAACAGATACATCCCGAATTTGTTTCACTTGCAAAAATATAAGGTCTGTCAAACTGTTTTATATTTATATCATATTTGACTATTTACAACAAAATTCCAACCTCATAACTAAAGTTATGTTAACTGAATATAAGGTATGCATAAAACAATATCCCTTTAAAGGATCATAGTTGTGGGTATATCAAAATTTTCTGTGGTACTCTACTCGAATTATACTTGTCACTTAAAATAATTGATCTATTTCATTTTTTAGAAAAAATTACATTGTAAGACTATTTCTAGATATTTTCTTGTTATGATGTCAAAAAAAGGTAGGTTCCTCTTTAGACAATATTAAGTATTATATTATACACCGTAAACAAAAATATTTTATAATACATATTTTAAAATTTAAGCTAAATATTTAGTCATTATACATGTATCATTTAGACTAAAGCCTTGTTCGCACTAGGCTAGTAATTTAGTCGAGTAGCGAGTAATTTAGTAACTAAATTTGCGAAAAGTGTTCGCACTACAGTCGAGTATAGTACATTAGTGAGATAGTGAGTGGTGAGTTTTAAATTGCAAAATCAAAATGAACAGCTTTCAACGAAAAAAAGTAAATAAGCTTATAAAATTAATGGCAATGGAAATATTAAAAAAAGTAGAAGAAATTGATGAAGTAAAAGAAAAAAAAAATATGGCTTCGAAAATGGATTAACAGAAGAGATACATTAGGCACTCATGTTGTAAATATTGTGAATCAAATTTCACAGTTGTATCTTCACTCCAACGATAAGACATTTTATTTTCACGTTACAACTAATAAACTATACTAAATTCAACAGGTTCGCACTTGTTTAGTGAATAATTTAGTTCAAAATAAAGCGTGGTGAGGGCGCTACTCGCCTGTAAAATTAGAATAAAATGGATTGACTCGACTAAACCGTTTACTAAACTACTCGACTAAAATTACTGTGTTCGGACACATTTAGTTACTAAATTACTCGCCACTCGACTAAATTACTAGCCTAGTGCGAACAAGCCTTAAGTATAGTAGTAATAGTGGTTATTAATGCGTTATAAAAAAAAACGTGACCGGATTAACAAGTCATATCAGTCAACCAATATGTTTTTAACCTAAAACAAAAGAAATAGGAAAAAGTATATGCAAAATGACCCTAAAGGAGCTTGCATGTGGCGGTCAATTGTCAATATTATTTTCGTTTCCATTGACGTATTGTAAAAAAATAAAAATTATATGAGGGTTTTTATTTTGATTATTTTTTTTCACCTGTCATAATTCCGTCTAATTAAAATGCTTAATCTTCAATGTTCAATCATTCTGATCTATACTGATAAAACCACCAATCGTTTAATTAGTATTTATAAAATTATTGAACTGTCAAAAATACAATAACAATATTGAACCAATAATTTTCTTGTTTATGTTATTAACTAAAGTGGTTTTTGTACAGAATGATTAAAAAAGAATCTTCTCAAATACCACTAATCCTGTAAAATTTTACTAGATTGTAAAAAAGTTTTCGTGCAAACTAATAATTTATCAATACAATTTTAAGGACTCGTGGTATTACCTTTAAATAAAATTCAACCAATCAAGTCTAAATACAATTAGTGTTGAAATTAATTTTATGTTTATAAAAACCGAATGATACGCCTATGCGCTCATTTTTGACATTTATATGGAAATATTGCTTTGACAGTGTACTGTAAATATAAAAAATCATACAAAGAACTTCAAGATAGCCGACTTCCTTAAAGTTTATTTATGACAGACTCCTTTCTGTTCATTTTTTTAATACACATATTATGCAAAATGAAACAAAATAATTTAGTTGTTGATTTTTCTTAATACCACATAATGGCGCTTTTCTGGATATTCCAACCCTACCACATTTGAACGATGTTGATGTTTAAATTAATGAAATTCCCTGCAAATATGAAAGCGTTAATAGGTCATAAAGTAGAGTATAATTAACTCTTTAACCAACGCGTTACGTATTATAACTATTAAAGTCAAATTATAATGGTAGGTATAAGAACTAAATGTAACAATTAATAAATTTCCGAATAATGTAATTAACAACAAAATTTTATTTTTCAACAAATTCAAAAGTAAAGAAACAATTATAGTTGAAGTCAAAGTATACTGGTAGAGAATAAAATACACCACTCAACAATTGAAGTGGATATATTTTAAATTTCAGAAAATGGCGTACATAAATAATATTTTAAATATACGTTTCATGCTATCAGTAAACTCTATAGCAAATTATTTTTGTCGTTTTTTTTATACTTTTTAAACGCGGTTATCTCTTTAACCAGAATTGTAGGAATGCCATTTCAATATACTAACATTTTAGTCGCGTAGAAGTGTTTGTAGTGATTTTAACATTGTTACTGTACTCCATAAATCTGTTTACCTGAGAAAAAAATGGCGCTACGGCGATTAGAAGCAGTGCAACTCGATCAATTAGTAGGTTGGATATACGAAGGCTTAAGTCAATAAGAAGTTGCTACACGGCTAAATGTGTCCCAAAGTGTTGTCGATATTTGGAAACTGGGTCCGCAGCGTACAGGCATGGAGGAGGACGAGAACGAGCTACAACTCTTGCTCAAGACCGCTTTATAGCTGTAACTGCAAGAAGAAACCGAATATTTACTGCTTCGAGAGTTAACAGCTTCTTTAGGCATGCTATCGGAAGAGTGATATCTAGCCAAACTGTAGTAAAAAATTTGCATGCATGTAATTTAAGAGCAAAAAGGCGTAGTTCACACCCACGGTTGACTGCGAATCAGCCTGCATGCAGATATGGGTTGAGGAGAGAGAACAATCGTTGGAATTTTCAGACCTGGAGGTACTGTATGTTTACGGATGAGTTCAAATTTCGGCTGTATATGTGTGATGGTCAAATATTGCTGTGAAGAGAAAGATGACAGTGATACAATGAACGTGTGATGGCGCTAACCACTCTTTTTGGTGGACGCTCAGTTTACGAGTGGGGAGGCATATGTTATGATGGCCGTACTGGTTTAATGGCGTTACTGAATATGACAATGGCGTTTATACGATATAGGGACATGGTTATAGATCTAATAACTGTACCACTTTTTGGTGCAATAGGCGAACAATTTGTCTTTATCGACGATAATGCGCGCCCGCAATTGTAAATGATCGCATTGAATATCACGGTTTTATAAGAATGAACTGGCTACCATGTTCACGTGATATGAATTGCATTAAGCATATCTGGGCCAAAATGTCTAGACAATTAAACCGACTCGAACATAACATAACCCTAGAACCAATGCCTTGCAGAGAATATGGGAAAACTTACCTCAACAATTTATTAATAATTTAATAAGGACGATGCAAAATAGAGTGACAGTACTAAGGCAAGCTAGGTAAGGACCCACACGATATTAATTTTTGTGAAGGTACTTTATGACCTGCGCAGTAAATGATTTAACATTTTTCAATTTTTCTGTTTTATTGCATACTTTTTTTATGAAAAATTGGTTTATTTTATTTTTTTGGGAATAATGTAACATGAAGGAATAAAGTTTAACTTATTTTATCGCATTTTGATTTATTATTAACCAATGACAAAATAAAATTACAGATGTAACGAGGGATGTTTGATTCAGAAATTTGTAATACTTTTAACAAAACTATATTTTATATATTCTTAATTATACATTCAATGCCAAATTATTACTAACTATCTATCGATTCCACGTCCAAATTACGTTTCCAATATCGAAATTTGTGTTTTTAAAAAATAAGTTTACTTACAGCAACGACTTAAATAGATTTAGCAAGTTACATGCACAGCACACCCTCTAGCAGGCTAACTCTTCTACTAATTATCAGATCTAATATATTAGTACTGGGCCCACCCGCCTCATGTTGCGAGCGCTAGTGTACGGGCAGCCCAGAACACAGAACTATACATATCAATAAAAATTTTATTAATATTTTTGGAAAGTTGGGTTTTAAAGAAAACTTCGACGTTGTTCATCAAGTTTATATTAAATAAATAAGAAATATAAAAAATTAAATTTACTTTTTTCTCTTGATTCTATTTATTTAGGATTTGTGTGTCTGTACTTTTATTGGGTCAATGTAGGAAGCATTATTGACCCTATTTAAATATTTTTCATATTTGGAGTCTTTGCCTGCAGCTATTTTATTTACTTGTTTGCATCAAAAAAAGATAATGCATCTAATTATCAACCTGCAGGCTTTTTCTCTACATGTCGATGGAGCTTCCAAAGACACCGTTGTGGATGATGGTAGAATAACTGAAGTATCTGAAATCAAACAATTTTATTCACTTACAATATAACTTGAAGTTGTATCTACTTACCAGATAAAAGTAGAGTTGGGTATGCACCTGGTTTCAACTCTTTCTGAAATCCTGCGTTAAGAAACTGCTGGTCAAAATGTTGATGGCACACTCTATAATTGTTATAAAGTTGTTTTGGAGTTTTCTCCTTTAACACAGGATTGTTTATATTCTTCATCCAAATATTAATTATGTTGGGACCCTTGATGAAACGATGCCTCTTACTTGTTTGATCGGTACAACTAGGAACACAAGTTATTTTACGAGATGTCATGCTTATACTAAAAAAAGTAAAAAATAATATAGTATGATATTGTATGCTACACTATACAATTATGAAATAATTGTTAACATTTAAATATTAACACACAATACTTACACTGCTCTAATTCTCTTATAATACAGAAAACAATTAAAAAGTTCATATAAACTAAAATATAAAATTCAATAAACTGGAAGAAACTTTCACTCACAAATAATAACTAATTAATCAATTTAACGATAATCAACGGAAAAAAGCACAGGCGAAACACAATTCAAAATTCAAACGTTAACGGTTAACAATTAAAAATGAAATGACAAATCATGATTAGTTTATAAATATGTGATGACAGTTCACGTTTCCTCCGATTGGGCGATACTGTAACGTCACGCTACAGATACGCCCTCAAGTGGGTGGGCGCAATAATATAACTTGGATACAAATTGTAGATAAGAGTTAAACTGCTAGGAGGGTGTGCTGTGGTTACATGATTCCAGACTTCGTGTGATTATATAAAAACATATTAAATTGCACTCTGTTAAAGATTACTTTTAAGAATTAATGTAAACATTGCAACTTGCATTTTTGTAGCTATTGTTTTTATTTTAACAAACGATTGTATTTTCAGTTAATTCTTTATGTTCTTTTATTAAATCAAAAGCTTAAAGATCTCATTATTTTAATACCCTTTTTCGAAATAAAGTTTTTAAAAATTCATTTGCAAATCCGCATAAAATAATTAGCATCTGAATATAATGTAATAATTATTAAATTCTTAACAATTTCTACCTTTAAATAATAAAATATTATCTTATTCTACCCAAAAACTTTTAAATGATCTTTAAATTAATAACAGTACAAAAACTTAATAATAAAAATATTAACAAAAAATAAAATGGATTCTTCCAACTACATAACTCCCCCATCCCTAAGAATGAAAAATACTTCATTGATCTTTCTTCTTTTTCCTCTTCCTTCTTCTTGCTTTTGATATTCAGTTCTTCTTTCTTGATGTTTAGTAAAATTTGAAAATTATTAAATTATTTGAAATTATTAGATTTCTTTTCTTCTTGTTTTGATATTTAGTGAAATTGAAATTCATTGAAATTATTAAATTATTTGAGATTATTAAATTTATTTTCTTCTTGTCTTAATGAATTGAAAATTGTTAAATTGTTTGAAAAAGTCTTTAAATTTAATTATGAAATCTTCTTCTTCTTCTTTTGGTACTGGGTTCTTGATCTTGAACTTCTTGATTTCTAAGTGCCAAATGAGGATGAATACTGATTTTTAGGATGAAAATAGGGTTTAAAAAAGATAGGGTGTGACATTATTTAAATTTTGAGGAACAAATAACATGTCAAAACATCCCTATATTGAGGAATTCCGTCTTGTTTATATTAAAAAAATTGTGTTAATATTTATTTATTAATGTAGTGAAACCAATAAAAGCATTATTACTATCGTCCATAGTTCTATGCTTCTTTCACAATCTAAATTAATTTGATTGAATTTAATGGGGGTTTAAAATGATATATTATTTTATTATTTTTAAAATCTTTAAAAATATTTTAATATGTAATTAATTATTCTACTATTTGATTTACGATCCATTAAGTATAGGACTCTTTCTAGCTTTTCTTGCGATGCTTTTGTGATAAGTTCCCTTATCAAGAATAATAAAAAACTCTTCGTTTCAATGTAACTTCCAAGTTTATTCGAAAAAATATGTTTTAAATTACAATGACGGCCGTTTCGCTGTATAGCATCGTCAGATTGACATTTAAGTAACATTTTGTTTGTTTGTAGCTAGGTACCTGATGTTGTTTAGGTAGTATTAAGGCTAGAAATTTAAAGTTATAAAAATATTACATATTGTGGAAATATTTCCAATACAATTTCAAAAATAACATCAGCATTAATATCATTAATATAATAATATTGGTACAAAATTGTTAAATGTAAAAACAAAATTACTCAAATTAAAAAAATCTGGTGTTGACAAAATTAATTGTCCAAAATGTAATGCTGTATATATAGGTCAAACACAAAGAAATTTTGAAGTAAGATTTAACGAACATTTAAGAGCATATAGATTAAAACAACTAGATAAGTCAAATTATGCAAAACACCTACTTGAACATCCAACCTCACTCTTACACACCAATGACTTCCAAATACTACACACTTGTGATAAAAAAAATTGATTTCCTTGAAGAACTTGAAATAAAAAGACATCTAGCAGATCCACAATTTAAAGTTGTTAATGAACAAATAAATCTTGGAAGTTCTCCACTATTAAACTGTTTACTTTGATTAAGTTTACATTTTATACATAGATAAGACGTAATTGTAAAACACAAATATATTAAGTTATTGTAAAGATCAGCATGATATAATTTTTTCCTGGTTTTTCTATATCATTGCACAGTTATACTGATCTTAGAGGGAATTACATCCAGGATAATCCCTTAGGGCTATTAACATCTAAGCTTTAATATTGTTATGTCTTATTACTTCCATACTTGGTCTAGCCTTAATACTACCTAAACAACATCAGGTACCTAGCTACAAACAAACAAAATGTAACTTAAATGTCAATCTGACGATGCTATACAGCGAAACGGCCGTAATTGTAATTTAAAGCATATTTTTTCGAATAAACTTGGAAGTTACATTAAAACGAAGAGTTTTTATTATTCTTAATAAGATGGACTTCCAAAAAGTAAGAGTTAGTACAATAAATTTAGTTCCCTTATCAGTTTCTATTAATACCCCATTATCTTGGAGAACTTCTGTTTGCTTAAATTTGGATACTTTTTTATCCCATGCTTTTGTACATCTGTTTGTTGATTTGAATAATCTATTGGGTCTGATCTATTCTGATTGATTTTATCAATTAATTTTTGCTTGGTTTCTGCATTTCGTTCTCGAATTTTATCGTACATCAATTTTGTGGTCCGTTTGTGATTTTCAATATAGTTGGAAACTATAAAATGATCATTTAGATCAAAATGGTCAGGGTTATTGATATGGCCTTTTATTATTTCAAATGGAATAAAGTTAGGGAATAAATTGAATTATTGTAGGCTAAGATTGCATATTTCATTCATTGATTGATATTAAGATTTTTATTATCTTCTTTTAAACATCTGAGATGTTCAATAATAGCGAAATGAAATCTTTCGACAGGAGAATTTGAATTGCTTTTTGGCCGTGGTGTAATGGAGTTCAATCTTGTTTAATTTACAGTCCGTGATGACTGACGAAATTTAGGAGATTGTCTATGACTGATGTACATACCATTGAAGCTTGGTAACGTATAAGATTGTCCGTATCTAGAAAATGAATCGATAATTGTGAAAGAAGGTTTATTGGAAAACGATAGACATCTATATGAATATGTTCAAAGGGTTTTGATGCAGTTGGGGTGAGATTAAGTTTTATGACAGAGGTAGATTTCTATCCTACTTGTTTCGAAGACAAACTTCGCAATTGTTTATAAACTTTTCTATATCTTCGGACACTTTGGGCCAATAGTATTTAGAACTGAGTGATGTTTTGACTTCGTTTATCCCTCTATGACCTTTTTTATAAATATAATATTTTATTTTTTATTTGTTCCTCTTTTGTGAGAACATCTTATCATACTTTTATTTTAGAAAGATCTAGTTCGCATTAATTCTTGTAACAAACAGTCTAGATCTCTCCTATCCAAAAACATTGCTTTTTAAAGCTTCTTTAATTTCATTCCATCTGTTGAGTTCTACTCTATTATCTACCATAGTCTCAGCTTTACCTATCAATTTTTTTTTGAATGCATTCTATAATATAGTTATTCAAGTCATCATTATTATAAATAGTATACCCTTCAATTAATCGTTCGCAACGAGTGATAAATTTATCGAGTAAATTTTCCAATTCTCTCATAAAATAAATATTTGTTTATATATAAAAACAATAATTTCAACAACATTATCTTTCCAAACTTTCCAAACAAAATATTAGGTATGAAAAGGAAAAGAAAGGAAATTTAGCACTTAAATTTCGATCTGAAGTACTCTGCAGCTTCCTCTTTTTCTGGGACGACGAATTTTTGTGAAATTTCTTCTGGAGTAATTGAAATATTATAAATCTTCTTGAATAATTGAAGTTTTATAAATTTTCTCCTTGGAGTAATTGAAATTCTACAAATCTTCTTCTGGAGCAATTGAAGTTCGATTTACTGGTTAGTTGATTGATACCAAGAGACTATTCACGATGAAGGTCACCAGTATCCTACTGACTGCGCCAATTACGTTTCCACAATGGAAACAAATATTTTTAAAAACCAAAATAATTTATTTGACAACGAAAGTTACAGCTTTATAACATTCTGGTAAATAATAATCTCTACCTTAAATAAACTTTGGAAGTTACGTTCAAATGAAGAGTTTTTTATTATTCAGAACAATAAACAACTAAAAGTTTGTATTAACTTTCACTATTTATTCTATAAATACTTTAATTGCAATGACAGCCGTTTCGCTATCGAAATAGCATCGTCATTGCAATTAAAGTATTTATAGAATAAATAGTGAAAGTTAATACAACCTTTTAGTTGTTTATTGTTCTGAATAAGATGAACTTTCACACAGTAAGGGTTAGTACCATAAATTTCATTTTTTATTATTCTTAATAAGATAGACTTTCAAAAAGTAAGGGTTAGTACAATAAATTTTAATATATAAAGATATAAGAACTAAACAACAAAAATGTCTATAAGAAATAAAATGGAATTCTTCCATCACCATAACTCCGGTTTTATTTTTTAACAGCAATAATAAAGAAATAATTATGTTTCTTATTCAAATTATCATGATAGCAATTAAATATACAAGTAAAACAATTTCAATCGTAGAAAATAATTTTTTAAAACATTATACCGTTTATAAATTTATTTTTAAAAAATATTATTTAAATAAAACTTAATTTAAAATAATACAATATTACAAGTTAAAAAACATTTTCCCGACTATGGCAGTTACGTAGCAAAATAAATAAACAACATACATTGTGTAAAATCCAAATGGAATAAATTCATTATTTCGGTTACTGTAGGGGAAAGTCACCTATGATAACACGGTGCACATGAGGGTATAATGGCTGTAAATATAAATTTATCCGATCTAACTCGACCGAATTCTATCTTTTTATTTGATGACGTATCCTGTGACGGTTAACAGAAAATACGTGAATATTACTCAATGTGTAGACATAAGGATATCGATGCTGTATATATTTGTCAAATATATTCAAAAATACCGAAACAGCTTATACGCTTATTATAATGTAATTATGTTATTCAAACAAGATGAGGTGAACTTAAACATATATTTGACCAACACGTATCTCCAGACATGACATTTAAAAATATGTGTTCAAAGTGATGCTGGTCTGATGCGGTCGCTATGGTACTTGGTAATTATGAAGGATTTTCCCCTTAATAATGGTAGATATCTCAAAGGATTTGATAAATATATAAAATTGTAAGCAATGTCTTTAGTCTAAGACAATATGGCTGACGATAAAGGTGTTGCTGCTGCAGCATTACGCAAGAAAAAAGTGTCTAAACTTGCTAGATCAATTCGCAAAAAATACTTGGCGTTGAAATTGGGTAAATCAGAGCAAGATGAGTCTCTTAATAAACTATTCATACCAATATCTACACCACTTGAAGCGATAGTCGAATCTTCTAAGACATTACAAAAAACCTTTTCTCGAAATGGAACAGGTAGCCAAGAATATCTAGAAAGAATGTGTCCTAATGTTACACAAGAAGCTATCGAACAATATTTAGATCAATATTCTGAAATTAGTCAATCATATATTGAAGACTATTTCCAAAATATTAAAATAATCGATAAAAATTACAGTCCGATCCACAATGAAAAAATTGGTTGGAGTTTAGGTACGCGAAGAATTGGATTTGATAGAAGAAACGGTAACATCAACATACTACAAAAATGAGACAAACAAGGTGAACGTGTGATGGGAACACCAGGCTTATATCAGCTTTTATTTTACGCTGTCCCAGAAAGTTATCAATTATCAATGAGCTAAAGGAAGCCGATATAATAGAATATCAAACTGAATTATGTTCATTTCAATTATGCCTGTCTATAAATTCCGACATAGACATAAAAAAACGCCATATACGCCATATGAAAATTTGTAATGTTGGGGAACATATAGTGATGCTACAACAAAAAAATATGTCGATATGCAAATGAATGAGTTGCGTACTATTGACGTTGACAACATAAGTAAATTGAAAAGAGATTTTGAAGAAAATATCAAAACCGTCGTCTATAATTTGAAAAATTACATTTCGGGCATTGTAAAAAATATTGAAGTTATGAATACGGATATACATAATCGCATTCACAGTTTGGAGATCAAGCTAACTGGTAGTGGTACTAGTAGTAGTAATGTACTCTAAAGAAAAGATTCAACTCGTAAATGCACTGCACAAACCGATCCGAAAAAATTATCCTCGAAGACGTACTATAATCAATGGTTTAGATGATCTGTGGCAAATGGATTTGGTTGAAATGCGTCCTTACGGTCATCAAAATAAAAATTATAAGTTGATAATTGTTGTTATAGATTGTTTTTTGAAAATTTGTTTGAACACGTCCCATGAAAACCTGAGCGTGTTATAACAACGCTAAAATCTAAATTGTACAAGTATTTCAGTTTAAATGGTACATACAAATTACTCATGGCTACAACAATACAAAACATTCCGTAACAAAATCTTCTAAAGTCAACAAATCGAACTAAAAATTTATATTGAATAACACATATAGTCATTTAAAACTAAATGCTGGTCCAAGAAAATTCAAAGTCGGTGAAATTGTTTGCATATCTAAGGCAAAACATGTCGTTGAAAAAGGTTATGCACCCAACTGGACTACTGAGCTATTTAAAACCCTTTTATTACTGATTTCATTGTAGCGAAATAAAACGGTTTAAAATGACTTTAATGATATTCGTTGACACCTGGAGACCTAACAAAGCGATTGATTTTTTTTACATTGTTGCGTGTCCTTGTATCCTTAGAAAGAACATGAGTCATATATGTCCAATTAGTGTTGAATGCTGGGATAAATAAATCCCATCAGTAAAAGAAAAACTTATATTTAAAATTTTAAAAAATGTACATTACAGAAAAAAAATTACTTCTTATGATTGATGTGGTAAAAACAATTTTTGCACAAAGGTATATTACATGCTGTAAAAATAGTCTTAGTTCGGGTTTCTGATTTATTTGCTGAACATCTAAAGCACCTTCTCCTAGTAGGTATTTGTTGTGGCAAGTGGTCTCCAACATTGATCATATGTTTCTGTCGCTTAGATATTCTTCCAGAACGGCCACTTATTCGTCTTTTTACATTTGATTTCGATCTTCCTAATTTAATTAGCTGTTCTGCTAGTGGCACCAGGAAATTAAAAAGTGAATATTTTGTGTTATCTTTTTGTACATTTCTTTTGTGTAAATCCTTGTAAATAATCCAAGAACATACAATAGCGTACATAACTAATCTATAAAAAACTTTTCTTCACCATTTCGCAGATTTTCGGTCCATATCATATGTGCTAACGTTTTGATCGGCGAGATCTACTCCTTCCATAAATTTGTTTTAAAAAATAATAGCTTCTGGACAACTGAACTCAGCTTTTTCTCCAGTTTTCAGCTTTCTGTTGATAATGCCAATAGTTGTATTGTGACAATTGGACATCAGCATTACTTCCTTCGTGTCTTTCCATTTAGTTGCTAAAATTCCTTTGGATGAAACTGAAAACTCCATGTCACCTCTTAACATATTGTTATTATCAAATTTGGGTACGTTTACCCTATTGACCATAATGTAGGTTCCTAAACATGGAAAATTTAGGGTGTTTAGGAGGTTGAACGAAGTAAAAAATCTATCAAAGCATAGACACACATCTGATGACCGTATGGTGTTGGCTAGAGTTTCAACAACTCGTTCTCCTAGAGTTCCAGTAGTAGGTGTGGATTCCTTTCCTGAGTAAATGTTGAAATCGTATATATACCCTGTGAAAGAATCACTTCTTTGCCACATTTTTATACCTCTTTTTACTGGCTTCATAGGATGATACTGCTTCAGGGAGGATCTTCCTTTGAACTTAGTCATTGATTCGTCGATGCACTGATGGGAACTCTCAGTCCTCGCTTTTGAAAAAGTTTGTTTCAAACAAGAAACAACTTCATCGATGTAGTATGTTTTTGACGTATTACCATTGCTTTCAGGATTATTATAGTATGACTTAGATAGCAGGAATATACAGCGATCTCTTGAAATAGATTTTTTTATGAGGGAATTAGAAAATGACTCGTTTTGTGACCAGTAGTGTGGGATAGATGGTACTTTATTGTAACACATAACCATAGTGCAACCAATCAGTGTCATCATTTCGTACATATCTGTTTCTTTTGCGTTTAATTTTAAATTTCTGTTTCTTACAAGTGCTGCTATTCTTTGGTTTGTGCAGGAAGCAATATGCATAAATAAACTACGCGGAAATAATTTTAGAAAAATATCAAGAGGACGAGAACTATCAATATTTAGTGTTGTTGTCCCTTTTCTCTGGGAAGGAATTTTTTTTTCGGACAAAAGTTTGTATTTGGCACATTCCATTGTACAGTCAATTCATCTCTTTCGGACTCATCTTCAGAAATTTCCGCGTTGTCAGAATTTTCTTCGTCGGAAGAAGTGATGTTGTTTACAGCCTTACATTCATTATTATTCTCAGGTACTTCATCAGAATCTGATGCAGAATCGTCACTAGGTACATAATCAGACTCTGAGGCAGCATACGGTTTTGTCTCGGATTCATTTTCACAAATAAAGAAATTGTCCATTTCTTCTTGAAGCTCGTTTTGTGTTAGAGCACGTCTTCTTGCCATAGTAAGTCTGCAATCAATTAATACGAATGGGATAAATACGAGCCGGTGTAAACTACTACTGGGACAATAGAGTCCCGTTTAGAAATTATGGTAAAATCGATGAAAACTATAGTAAAAATAAACAATACTATATCACTAACCTGTGTTAATCGGCAACTAAATTATATATAATCTAAATTGATTGTACTAACCCTTACTTTTTGGAAGTCCATCTTATTAAGGATAATAAAAAACTCTTCGTTTTAACAAAACTTCCAATATTTATTAAAAAATTGAGCCTTTAAAAAAGCAATTTTTTAATAAATATTGGAAGTTTTGTTAAAACGAAGAGTTTTTTATTATCCTTAATCTGTTAAAAAAACAGAGCCGACACTTTATTGGAATATTGGAAGTTTTGTTAAAACGAAGAGTTTTTTATTATCCTTAATCTGTTAAAAAAACAGAGCCGACACTTTTTCTGTGCTAAAATTATATTTTTTACGAGGTGCTGATGCACGTGTTTTAGTAAACATCAATTTCTAGGTTACAGACGTGATGTAATATGCAACCATTACTAGGTAATGAGTAAGAAATATCCAAAAATACGGATGCGTTCAAATAACATGGGCTTTCGGGACAAATAGATGCTAGCAGATTTTTTGAAATTCGGTGGGACGCATATGTCCCCACAGTAATGAAAGGGTTAAAATCTCGAAAGTTAAAACTACCAATCCCGCTACGTACTTACTAGTAGACATGCAAGGCATACCAATCAGTGGTTGCTTCTATGATGATGAATTACAGAAAATATCGAATCCGAACATTTACTTGATTGAAATAGTGCTCAGTAGAAAGGGTAATAAAATGTATGTGAAATGGCTCGGATTAGACAACAAACAACAACTGTAGTGACCCCACGGTAACGTATTGAACGATTAGGGAATTAAATGTCTTTTACCATCGTAAGAACTTAGACCTATTTTTGTTTGTTCAATTGAAAATACATCATGCACATAGGTACGAATCATATTTTGGGTTACAGACATTGTTTTCCAGTCTTAAACATCCAATGTAATCTTTGAATAACAATTTATTTTTAACAACATTTTTCTTAACACCCTTTGACTTTTTGGTGATTTGCCTGCCCTGAACTTTATATGCATACTTTTTAGACGGTAATCCAACAAAATATGTTATTATTTTCCCATTGGCTTCATTCTTCATTAATCCTACAACTTTTTTTTTAACTCGAGAAATACTGTATGCTTTATTTGGAGCATAGCCTGAAGTGTCAAATTTTTCAATGTATCTCTCGATAACTTCTTTATATACATCTTTACACTTTATTTCACATGTAAAGCTGTATCTGTATACAGTAATTTACATCTCTCTACCCCCAATTTCGGGAGTACAAAATCATAGTGGAAGTCGTACATTACAGTTTTAGCCAAATCTAGAATGGCCATCCCAATTTACAAAGGTTTATTATAAGAATATTCAGCTTTTTTAAGTTCGATTAAATTCCTCTTCTCCTTAATTTTAAACCATGTGACAATGCTTGTTTTAAATTTCTATAATGTAGTATGTATTCTTTTTTGCTGTATAAGGTGGTCATTAATTTCGGTAATTTGGATTCTGGCGGAATTCAGTGTTCCGGGCAGAATGGAATGTCTTTATTTTTGTCGTGTAATCTTTCAGCATATTCTAGTGTGACTTGAAAAATATAGCCGTCGAGAGCGGCATTATGTTTACCTAATCCTCAGGTGGATCGTCGCCGCCGTCGTTGGTGACAAATTTACTTATATTTTCAATCCAAGAAAACCCCCCCCCATAAGGTAGAGGCTCGCTCATGGACTTTCCGTACAAATTATTTACATCTAAATATAATATAAAGCTTGAGGGTTTTGTGGGATCATATTCTGTCATGTATCTATTGTTAGCTTCAGCATATCTGCTGATACATACAGATATTCCCCCTCGAATCGACTTTTCTATAAACATTATCATGTCAACATCTTTTAAAATTTGTAGCCTACTTCCAGTATATTTAAGCATACAATCCCACTTATAGCCAGACATTGTGAAATACCAGGCGAAGTCAAGAAAGTAAGTTTTTAAAGAAGACTCAGGAAAATTTTCAAAAATGTCGGCAAGAAGCAGAATATCGGTGTAGGTCAACAAATTTTGCCATTTCATTTGCAAACCAATTTATACAATCTTCACCTCTGTGTGCTTTATAAAATGATAGAGTCATCAAATGAACATTTAAAGTAATAGCCAATATTGAAGGCTCTTTGATGCTGATATTTTTGCGTTATTTTGACAATTTCTACCTCACATTTTTCTAATTGGGATTCAATGTCAGCATAAATAGTAAAAGAACACTTTTGTTTATAAACGTGATTGCGAAATTCAATAAAATCTATTTAGGAAAAGTAATTTTTTCGTAATTCATAGTTTCACAAAGAGAATAATAAATATTTAATTTTTCTTCATTGCCAAAATAATTTAAACATCTATCAAAAGGATATTTTTTACTGTTATGTTTATTCATTTGACTCGATAATAATCTAGAGAGATTTTAATGCATACATAATTATATTAGATTTTTACATGATCATGGTCTTGAGAAGGAGGATGAACATCCAAATCATTCAATTTAGGAAAGTAGTGATCTTGAATTAAAAGTAAATTTACATGTCTATCTAATTTTGATTTTGTCAACATGACAGGAATTACTGAAAAAAGGTGTTTTCACCACTCTCTACTATAATTTTTAAATAATACTCAAGCGTTGTATTCATTCGTTCAAGAAAAATGATTGAAACAAAAAGTGAAAGTAATTGATAAATATAATGAATAAAGAATAAATAAAAAACCTCCAAATGGTTAAACAGTATATAGGAAAATAAAAAAGGTTAACAAAAGAATAAATTTGAAGGTCCATATATTGTAACAATAATATTTTTTATTTTTTTTTTATTTCATTTGTGCGCGGCAACTTGGGCCATTTGCACCAATTATAATAATACAGTTATAAAAAAAATATACATCATAGTACAAACATTAATATAATATATAAATAAATTGTTCAGTTAGTGTTTAGAGTTCTTTATATAATTTGCACCGTTTTAATATGTTTAGTGTTGTTTGAAGGTTGACTGGGTTGGATAGAAGTTGTTGATATGTGAGAGGAGGATGGAGGTTAGATATAAATGGTTGGGTTATTTTGCAGTTTGAAAGGAGGTGATAGATTGTTAGTGGGGTGGAACATTGATTACAAATGGGAGGGGGAGAACGGGACATAAGATATCCATGTGTTAGACGAGTGTGACCAATGCGGAGACGTCTGCTGACGATGGAATCGTGTCTGGTTAGATTTTGTAATGCGATGGATGGTAGGGTAGGTTGAATTTGGGCAAGAAATGAATTAGATGTTGACCAAAGTTGCTGCCAAACATGATACATCTTTTGTTTTATTGAGCAGTTAATGTCATATTTGAGTTGGATTTGTGTGATGGGAAGATTTGATTTAAGTGCGTCTTTTGCTGTTTTGTCAGCCAATTCATTGCCAGGTATACCTTTATGTGCTGGGGTCCATAATAGAGTGACCTTTTTTTGCTGTCGGACTAAGGCGGTATAGGAATGGTGAATTTGCTGTATAATGGGGTTACTAGAATACATGTCGTTTAGTGATTGAATGGAGGAAAGAGAGTCGGTACAAATAAGGGTGCTCATTGAGCGGGAAGGAATAAATTGTAGAGCTTGGAGAATAGCATAAAGTTCACCTGTATAGGCGCTGCAATGTGAGGGTAGACGCAAAGTTGAAAGTGTAGTTTGCTTGGTAACGATCGCACAAGAAGTTTCTTCGTTGGATTTGGAAGCATCAGTATATATAATATAGTCATGAGGAATCTGTTGTAGGGTCTGAAGGAAAGCCTGTTGTATTTCGATAGCGGTGGGATTTTTTTGTGTGAGTGTCAGAAGTGAGGTATTCGGAAGAGGGCTATTAAGCATCCATGGAGGACAGCTTGCAGCTATAAGGGGAGTATTAAGGGAGAGGTTCGTGGGTGGTGGGTGTAAGTGAAGAAGGGACGGCAAAGACATGTGGGATGCTGTGGGAGAGTGAGGAAGAGAGAGTAGGGGGTAGACAGGAATGTTTGGGTGTGAAGCTATATTATTGGCATATTTATGTAAAAGGTGAACTCGACGAAGGGATAGAGGTGGTTCATTGGCTTCGATAAGGAGACTGTCAATGGGACTGGAGCGAAATGCTCCTAGAGAAAGTCGGATCGCAGTATTCTGTATGGAGTTTAGGGATTTAAGTAGAGTGGAGCTTGCTGACATATACAAAATACAGCCATAGTCAAGTTTTGAACGGATTAGAGACCGATATATTTTGATGAGAGAGTCTTCACTTGCACCCCATTGATGATGAGCGAGAGTTTTTATTATATTTAGTCTCGATAAACATGTGGCTTTAAGCTGAGTAATATGCGGTTGCCATGTTAAGTGACTGTCGAACGTAAGACCGAGAATGGTATGTGTATTAACAGTTGGTATTTCTTTGTTATGAATTCGAAGTTTAGGAGGAGGGGAGTTACGCTTTTTGGATATTTTTAGGACTTTTGATTTATTATGTGAGAGTGTAAGGTTGAGTATTTGGAGGTTAGAAATAATGATGTCAATTGCTTGTTGAAGAAGGCGACAAATGGATGGGGAGTGCTTACCATGGCAGAAAAGTACTAGATCATCAGCATATATGACAGATTGAACGGGGCGGGGAAGATTGTGGCAAATATTAGCAATAGTAAGAATAAAAAGGGTGGAGCTGATGGCTGATCCTTGAGGTATGCCATTTGATTGAGGATAAGGGATAGAGAAGTGTGCGTTCGCTGATACTTGGAATGTGCGGTTAGTTAAAAAGTTATTGATATATTGAAGTAGGTTGCCAGTAATGCCTAATTTAGATAGGGTATTGATAATAGCAGTTTTTGGCACAGAGTCGAAAGCACTCTGAATGTCAAGAATAACAGCTATAGTTTCGCTTTTATTATTTAGTGATTCAGCAAAGTGGGTATGTAGTAGGGTCAAGTTGTCTTGTGTAGAACGATTGCGTTGGTAACCAGATTGAGTGGATGGGAGGATTTGATGTTTTTCAATGAACCATAATAATCTTTTATTTATCATTTTTTCAAGTAGTTTGCATGTGGTGGAGGTGAGGGAGATAGGGCGGTAAGAGTTGGTAAATAAGGAAGATTTTTCAGGTTTCTTTACTGGAATTATAATTGCTTTGGTCCATTGTGTAGGAAATTGATGATTTTGCCATAGATCATTATAAAAGGAAAGGAGCCAATTAAGGCTTAATAAAGAAAGGTTTTTTATAAAAAGATAAGGAATGGTATCGGGGCCAGCAGCAGTATTTTTGCATGTGGCTAGTGCAAGTTGTAGTTCCTTGATCGTGAAAGGATTATTAAGTGCATTGATATCAGCGAGATAGTTTGAGGTCATTGTAATGGGTTGGTGTGAGGGCGCTTTATTACGGGGAGGTGGAATTGGATGGTAGGTGAAGGATTCTGCGAAGTGTTGTGCAAGTTGATTGACTATTTCTTGATCATTAGTGATAATATTATTATTAATGTTGATAAAGGGAATCTTAAGGTTAGTCTTGTCACCTCGAAATTGACGAATTTTTTTTCCAGAGTTCCGAGGGAGATGTGTCGGAAGTCATGGAGGAGATATATTTATGCCATGATGTTGTTTTGCTCTGTTTAACTATAAATCTGGCTTTGGCTTTAGCTTGTTTGTATTTGATTAAGGTAGCAGGAGTTTTGTGTATGTGATATTGTCTAAGTGTAACTTTGGAATAGTGAATTGCTTTTGCACATGCTTCGTTCCACCAAGGAACAGTTTTTTTGTCCCGAGAAATGCAGATTTTGCCGATGTGGATATTGGCAGCATTAGTTATTGCTTGATTAAAGTTATCAAGGGATGTGGTGGCTGTTTCGAACAGTGGTAAGGTGCTTATTAGAGAATCACATAGTGAGGAAAATTCTGTCCAGTTAGCACTTTTCATATTCCAAATTTTGCGTGAAACTATGGGGATGTTGTTGTTGGTGGAGATGAGAATGGGAAAGTGGTTGCTATCGGCGAGGTCGTCAGTGACAATCCATGAGTAGGAGGGACTTGATTTGGGATCACATAGGGAAATATCAATTGCTGAGGTGGTAGCATTAGAAATATGGAAATACGTGGGGGATTTATCATTAAGTATGATGGAATCAGTGATATTAATGACATTTTCTATAATTCTTCCATTTAGGTTACAGTGGTCGGAACCCCATAGGGGATTATGGGCATTGAAGTCGCCAAGTAGGATATATGGTTTGGGTAGCTGAAAAATGAGCTCAGTGATTTCTTGTTCAGTGGTGTGGCGATTGGGTGGTAAGTATAGACTACAAATGTTGGTTTTTTGAGGGCACCATGCTGTGATTGCTACAGCTTCAAGATCGGTGGTTAGGGGAAGATGGGTTGAATGTAGTGATGAGGATATATAGATAGAAGCACCACCACTAGGTCTGATACAATTGTTTCGTATAAAGTGGTAACCCTCGAAGTGTTTAATTGTGGGTTGATAGGAGTTTGTAAAGTTGGTTTCTTGTAGACAGATAATGTTAAGTTGATGTTGATTGATTAATAATTGGATTCTCTCATATTTACTGGAGAACCCGTTACAATTCCACTGTAAAAGATTGAATTTGATTAATTTATTAGTTTAAATTTAAATATTGAGCTAATGGTTTGATTGCAGTCTATGTGCCGAACATTCTCTTTCAGTAGAGCTTCCAGTGCAGCTTTGTGGTTCGGAGTCTAGTTCAGTTGGAAATGCTTTATGAAATTTTTTGAGGATTGATGTTAATCGACATTTTAGATGGCGGTTGTTGCAGATTTTGTGGATTTTTGTGAGGTCGTCATAAAGAGTAAGGGGATCAGAGGTAAATTTGAGGACTTCGTCTCGTAAATTAGGATTTCCATAAGTGTTATTTATGAAAGCTGTGATTTGCGTACTTGACAGTGAAAATTGATGATTGTCACTTAGATCCTGAATTATTTGAGATAGTTTTGAAAACTTATCAGATGTATCATGTTTGTTAAAAGAATCTATTTTTTTGGAAGTATTTGTGTTCTTTTTGGGAGGGAGTGTATCGTTAGCCTTCAATTTTGAGGCACGGGGGCGATGGTGGGAAGTGGTTAAACTAGTAAAGTTTTGGTTGGTTTCATCAGGAGTTGTAGTTGTACTGCAGTCAGTGGTTGAGTGTGATCTTTTATGGGATATCGATAAAGGAGGTAAGCAGACAGTAGACGTGTCCATATTGGTAACATCAGATCGCGATGGTGAAGAGTCTACTATGTCAGGTGTAGGTTGGGTTGAGGTTAGATTTTCGAGAGCATTTTTTGAGGATGATAAATTAGGGACACTGTTGGAGTTATTGTCAATATCATGAGGGGGTTCATTTAGGATTGTGGATGAGGATTGGGAGGGAGCAGTGGACGGATTTTTACAAGTCTCGGCAGTATGGCTGTCTAGATTACATAATGAACACTCTAGTTTATCTGACGTAATGTAAATTCTAAATGCAGTATTTTCATGATGTATAACAACTGAGGTATGAAGCTCAAAGTTTTCATTATCAGGAATCACATAGACGGAACGGCGAAAACTTAAGATGTGGGAATATTCGCTATTTGTAGAGCCAGTGCGAATTTGCGTGATGGGTGATACAAGCTGTAGTCTAAGATCTGTTGTTAATGCTTCTTCTATAATTCGATTTGGTATCGAAGGACATACGTTGGAGATTAACACTTTCTTAGATGGGCTAATTAATCTTCGTACTTGTGAAATTACGTTGTTGATGGTTACTGTGGGGTGATTGATGAGGAGCTCGTTGACAGCAGAAGTGGATGAAATAAAGATACAGATCCGTTGATTGGATATTCTAGAGGCATGGGTAATATTCTTTGGTGATACGATTTCTCCAATTGCTTTGATATAATCAAATAAAACAGTGTTTGGAATTGCATTGATAACAATGGCTTGGTTTCTGTTGGGATATGATGAAAGTATAGATTTTTTAGTGTTGGTTTTGATGACATCAGCAAAGCTGGTAGTTGGTTGTATGTGAGTGGTCATTTTAAATATTTTGGAAGCCAAAACATTTACTGAAATTAGGCACAATGACTGGCCTATAACTTTTATAATCGTTAAAATCAGGTGATATTAATTGAAATACACATACCGATACAGTTTAACAAAAACTTATCACTTTTGTTTGGTTAATTAACAGTCGAACAAAAATACAACTTTCACGTTCGGTGTCTAACCGTATACTGAGAACAATAATATTAGATTATAGAAAAATACAAATTAAAAATTCTTAAACTAAAAATGAATATATCACACACTGAAATGAAACTAAAATACTACCTATTATTGTAGACATTATTTTTCGGTAAATGGTGAACCTAAAGAATCAAATATAATTACCTAAAACAAGTTGAAAATAAATTCAATTGCATAAATGTGAGAGCACAATCTTTGTATAAATAGGAAATATTTAACTAATTCCAAACATATCTCTTATTTCCGCTATATACAAATATTATGTCAAACAGTTTATGAAATCTTGGAGAAGATTACTATATTATTACTATATTATTTACAATAATAAATACACCTCTGAGGGAACACCCGTTAGAGGGAAGAAGGCGAGGCATGATGCTAAAACTATAGCCAATAAAAGCTATAGGGAAGCAGCTACCAACCACCTAAGGGTAGCTGTTATTGACAAGGCTGACCCGTACGGCAAAGTAAATGCCGAAAGGGAAGGTCTTATTAAGAGACAGCTGTTAGAGGCCCTGGACAAAACCCTGTCCGCCTCCCACGATGAAACAAAACCACCAAAGTTCAGGTCGTGGTTGCACTCTGGTGAAATAATCAGAGTAACCTGCGATAACGAGGAAACGTTGGCATGGTTAAGGCAGACGGTGAAAAACCTCAAACCGTGGCAGGAGGCAGTGCTTGATGTGGTGCACGTCGACAACCTCCCCAAACTAACGAAAGCCACCCTCTGGATTCCGAGCGACGCACACGCTAATCTCGGTAAAAAAGAGGATATGCTGCGTCGGCTTAGCCGCCAAAACCCCAAGCTTCGTGTGGATGGATGGTGTTCCTTCCATTACGATGCAAAGGAAAACCCTACAGGGCACCTTTTCGTCTTCGCATTGGAGACGAAGAGATGAAAGCCCTGGAAAAAAGGTCAATGTCCCAGGATAAGGATACAAAGAAGGTAAATATAATTCATTGTAATCTTCAACACAGCAGAATGGCTACGGCAACACTATGCCGCTATCTCGATGTGTTAAAGGATACACTATCACTCATCCAGGCACCCTGGATAAGACAAACGAAAATATTACGTTTTAGCAATCTAAAAGGTTTTATTTTCAGCTTTCCTAGCAATTACCAACCTAGGACCGCAATATACGTTCCTAGAAAATTCAAGGCCTTTTCCATGTCGCACTTTTCAACATCTGACCTTACAGTTGTCAAAGTGGAATATGTGCAAAAGGGTCAAAAGGAAGTGATGATACTGGCATCCGCATACCTCCCCTCGGACGCTGTTGGACCACCACCCAGCAGGGAACTGGAGGACCTTGTGGAACACTGCCTCACCCATAAGCTTGAACTGGTAATAGGCTGCGACTCGAACGCACACCACATCAGCTGGGGTAGTAGAGTTATCAACACTAGAGGTAAGTCGCTTTATGATTACATAATTAATAAGGATCTTTGCATTCTAAATAGAGGTACTGAACCAACTTTCATAAACTCTCGTAGCCAAACTCGAATAGATATCACATTATCTACCATAAAAATTTGTAATAAAATTTTCAGCTGGAATGTATCTGACGAAATTTCTATGTCAGATCATCGCTGGATAAAATACGAAATAAATTTATCACTGTCAACCTCTGAACTAACTAGGAACCCCAGAAAAACGGACAGGACTAAATATGTCCACTTTTTGAATGGGTCCGTGAGTAACATCAAGGAAATGACGTGTAACAGCAATGGTGAACTAGAAAGTTACTATGTAACTACGCAAAACATCATAAAACATGCCCCCTCGGAAAGGTCGAACTTAGCGGTACAACCAACTCCTGGTGGAGCCGTGAGTTGGATCGGCTGAGGGCAATGGCGGGAACATCTTTTAACAAGGCAAAGAATACCAAACTCAAAGAGGACTGGGACACATATAAGTCACATATAAGTATAAAAAAGTCATTTGACAAAATCAGAGAAGAGCCTGGAAAACCTACTGTGACGAAATTGAAGAATTTCCACAGGCAGCTAGACTCCAGAGAGCTCTCTCGAAAGACCCTTACCGTAACATTGGCATACTAACCAAAGAGGATGGCTCAAAAACCGCCAACCTGAAAGAGAGCCTGGAACTGCTAATTACAACACACTTCCCCGACTCCAGATTTCAAAATATGGCTACGGACGACGACTGAAGAATAGCAAATCAGATTGTCGACGAAGACAAATTAAGATGGGCCATTCTGAGCTTCTCCTCCTTTAAATCACCAGGAACTGACGGCATTTATCCAGCCCTACTACAGTGGGGCCTGGAGGTGTTGCTGCCGCACCTGGTAGGAATCTTCAGACCCTCCTTGGCACTGAGGTACATTCCTAAAGGTTGGAGAGCAGTCAAGGTAGTCTTTATTCCTAAACCAGGAAGATTGGACCATTCCATCCCAAAAGCATACAGACCCATCAGTCTCACATCGTTCACAATGAAAACTTTGGAGAGACTATGTGAAAGAGATGTATTGATTACACGTAATCCACTACATCCAAATCAGCATGCATACACCCCAGGGAAATCTATAGATTCGGCCCTCTACCTTGTGGCCGGCCGCATCGAAAGATCGCTGGACAAGAAAGAGTCCACTTTGAGCGTATTTATAGATATCGAAGGTGCGTTTGACAAAACCACCTTCCCCAAAATAACCAATGCTATTGCTGAAAGGGGCATTCCCCAGATAGTAAATGGATGGATATACAACATGCTCTCTCAGAGAGCAATAATAATTAGCGCGGAAGATGTCACTATAAGAGGCCTGGTTGTCAAAGGATGTCCACAGGAAGGGGTGCTCTCACCTCTACTGTGGAACTTCGTCTTAGACTCCTTACTCAACCACCTAAGCAGTGAGAACTTCTACACTATTGCTTATGCAGATGACCTAGTGATTCTGCAAACAGGAAGGTTTGAGGAAACACTCTGTGCTAGAATGCAAGAGGCCCTCAATATTATAGAAAGCTGGTGCAAGTATCACTCACTGTCATTAAACCCACATAAGACAGAGATGGTCCTTTTCACAAGGAAAAGGAAGCTTGTGAACCTTCGGGCTCCAAAACTCCTAAAAACTGAATTAAACTTCTCTCCGGAGGTGAAATATCTAGGGATCACCTTTGACAGCAAGTTAACATGGAACTCTTATCTAGAAAATAGAGTCAAAAAAGCATATATTGCCTATGAACAGTGTAGAAGAACCATTGGTCGTACCTGGGGATTGTCACCAAGGGTCACGGAGTGGATCTACACTGCAATCATAAGACCTATGCTAACCTACGGCGCGATTGCCTGGGGAGTAAAAACAATCCATCTGACAGTCGTCCCCAAACTTGACCATTTACAAAGAACAGCATGCCTTAAAATAACAGGAGGCATGAGAACTACACCTTGGTCTCACCCCACTTGATATATATATCAAGGAGGTGGTTTTGATGACCATGCTACGGCTCCGCTCTACTGGTACACAACTTGAAGTAGAATCTGATGAGTCGAGGTGTGGTTTGTGGCGCGAAGCTATAAACGAGCGTCCAATGCTACAAGCAAATACAGAATCAATTTCACCAAGATATGGCTTTCACCGGCCCTACAAGATAATCATTGACAACGCTCAAAATGCATTGGCAACAGGTACTATATGTTTATACCGATGGATCTAAGACAAAAGAAGGTTCAGGATGTGGAATTTACTCCAGATCACTAAACTTAAATATAAAATGGGCAATGGGTTGTAATGCAAGTATATCTCAGACAGAGCTAACTGCCGTCTCCATAGCCGCAAAAGAGATTACCATAAGAGAAATCACAGCAAAAACATCCGTATCCCTACGGACAGCAGATGTCAGATAAAATTCATGTTTTATGTCAGCTTTCTTCTTTCTCATGTCACACACAGGACAGAAAGGATTGTTTAGGTTATGTGCGGGGAAAGAGCTCACTCTGGTGGAGAGAACAATAACTGGGAATTTAAAAGTGAACGAGGATCAAGTTAGAGTGGACGGAGGGGAATGAATGATATTATTATAAAAGTCATTAGTTATTTGTAAAAGTTTGATTAGTATTACATAGTAGTAAAAAACTTGGTTTTTTATTTAAATAAAATATTATTAAATAATCGATCCTGGGCAAACGTTCACGAAGAACGACAAATTGGTGCCGAAACCCGGGAATAAACTTATCAAGAAAGTCTAATCGATTCCAAAAACATTAACACCTTTGAAGAATAACCTTTTGAAATTTGCCAATAAACATGTCTGTAAATCGTGATCAAGACTTGCGACAGTCCAACGAACAACAATCCTTGCAGATGCCAGAATTATTTCCAGAAGTCTCCTTCGTTCATCGTAGTACAAATAGTGTGTCAGGTGCTTCTATGAAAAGTAGACGATCCGCAGTGGAACTTGAATATGAGACGAAGCAGTGTGAGTTAGAAGCACAGATTATTAAGAAGGAAGGTGATTTAAAAGTAGCTAAAGTAGATTTGGTTCAGATTTGGAAAAGAAAGGATATTTTAGAATCTAACTGGTCAAAATTGGATGAAACCACTAGAGACAAAGATCAAATTACCCTTGCCAATCAAGAAATTGAAGCTGAAGGGATCGTCAAGATACTTGAGTGTGAACTAGATACGCTTAATCGGATTTATCAACGAAGAAAACCGCTCATTAAGCTAGAGAGACAAGCCAAACTAGACGAAATTGAAGAAGATCACTTCGATGATTCTCCAAGTCCATTTACTGAAGACAGAGTGGATCAATGGGTCGATCAAACAAAACAAAGTACTGGTCAGGAGGCCAATGAAGTTTTAAATGAGGTGATGGAACCGGGAGCTGGATGCTCCTACAACGTTGGTAACAGATCTCTAGAATCAAGTAAAAAACTTATTAATAAAGAATCTTCAGTAGCTGGAGATTTTGGTTACCGCAATAAACCGGTGGATATAGTAACACAGCCACCCATTGCTAACTCAAATGAAAACGTATCAATGAAAGACCTCATAGATGCACTTAAAACGTTTGGATCTCATCAAGGACAACAAAATGTTATTTTAAAAGGCCAAATTGATAAGGAACTTCCAAAGTTTAGCGGTGAACCAGAAAGATGGATAGAGTTTATCGAAGAGTATAAGAGGACAACAGCCAAGTATCAATATGATGATTCCGAGAACTTGTTGCGTTTAAGGAAATCTCTTGTCGGACCAGCACGAACGACTGTTCAACATCTAATGACAAATGTGAAGAATGTTTCAGTTATTGTCGATTCTTTAGAGAAGCGGTTTGGGCGTCCTCGAGTGGTGTTAAACGCATTGGCTGCGAGAGCAAAGGCTTGTTCATCGGTAACAACTGTCAAACCAGAAACGATTATTGAATTTGGATTGGCCATTCAAGCACTAGCAGCAAATATCGAATCTTTCGGAGAGCTAGATTATTTTCAAAGTGTTGAACTGCTCGATAATCTTGTTCAGAAACTATCACATGATTTGGCAACACGCTGGTTTGAGTGGGTTAGTGATGGAAAACCGGAAGATTTGCGCAGCTTTTCTACCTGGATAACTCAACAATTAAACATTGCCTATCAGCGAGTAGATGTGCAAACACAAGAGAAGTATGAAGAAAGAAAAGAACGATCTCAACGAAGAGCTTATTCCAGTATAAATGCAACTTCCTCTGATTCTATAAAAATTGACATGAAATGTCCGTGTTGCGGACGATCAAACCATTTCATGGCTAAATGTTTTGTTTTTAAAAAGAAATCCTTGAAAGAAAGATGGAAAATCGTTAAGGAGACACGTTCTTGTTTTTCCTGTTTAAACTTGGGTCACTGTATGAAGGATTGTTCTTCTTCAGTTGTGTGTAAAGTGCAGGGCTGCAACCGTTTACACCATTATCTTTTACATGAAACCAAATTACCTGAAAATGAAGACCCTCAAACTAAAAATAACACAGATTTTATACCAGCTGAGGAAGTGGAGGTTCGAGAAGGTAATTTTTCTTTTTGTCAAGGAGCTGTAGCATTCGTAAAAGGTTGTGATGGTCCATTACCTATAGTCCCGGTTAAGGTCAAAGGCCCAGGTGGAACAATCAAATGTCATGCTTTGCTCGACACGGGGGCTAGCCGAAGTCTAATCAACAAAGATTTGGCTGCAAGATTAGGAATTACTGGTGAGAAAATAACATACTCATACAAAGGAATAACAGGAGATCCTATCATAGATGAAACTGCTAGAATAGTCAATTGCGATGTGAGCGGAGTCATTCGTGGAAGTAAATATCATTCCTTGCGAGGTGTGGTGACAATCGATCAAATCAAGATGAATCCATACTCAATCGATATGGATCAAATAAAACAGAAATGGAATCACCTGCAACATGTAGCAGCACCTTCCTTGAATGAAGTTGTCCCGGAACTAATTGTTGGCAACAATAACCCTCGACTTATCCTAGCTAGAAAACTGATTACTCGCGGTGAGGATGAACCCATCGGATGGAGATCAAACCTTAGATGGGCGGTATCTGGAAACTTAGGAAACAACAACGTCGGATCATACAGTGTTGTTTCGGGGGGAGAGGATTGTAATTACAAGGAACTTCATGATCTCATTAAACAAACGTTTAGTTTCGATAATTTTGGGGTTAAGCTACCTAAGAACATTGGTCGTAATTTAGATGAGAAAAGATCTTACAATATTCTTGAATGTACGACAACAAAAGTCAATGGAGTTTGGGAAACAGGACTTTTGTGGCGCAACGATGATGTCGTTTTTCCTCCCAGCATAAAGGCAGCAATAAAACGTTTGGAGTCAACAGAAAGAAAAATGAAAGATCCCGAATACGCCACATTTTACCGCAACAAAATACAGGAATACCTGGATAAAGGTTACTGTAGGAAACTGTGCGAAGAAGATAAGGCTGTGATTACGCCGAAAACTTACTATATTCCTCATTTTGGTCACATGAATCCAAACAAGCCTGGAAAATTTCGTCTCATTTTAGATGCAAAAGCTACCGTGAACGGAGTTTCGCTGAATAGTAAATTGCTGAAGGGTCCAGATCTCATCCGTTCTCTTGTTGAAATACTGTGGAACTTTCGTCGTCACCAAATTGGCCTTACCGGAGATATTGCAGATATGTTTCATCGCGTAAACATTATAAAAGATGATCGCCAAAGTCAACGTTTCCTCTGGAGAGATGGCGATACTCTGAGAGCGCCCGATCATTACGAAATGAACGTAATGATATTTGGAGCTACTTCATCTCCGGCATCGGCAATATATGTAAAGAACCGAAATGCTGAGGAGTTTCAAAACAAATACCCTCGCGCTGTGGAAGCAGCGATTAACGAATTTTATGTTGATGATTGCCTAACAGGAGGAGATACTGTAATTGAAGTTTCTCAACTACGAGTAGAGTTAACCGATATTCACGAAAGCGGAAATTTTAAACTCTGTAAGTGGACATCCAACTCAAAGGACGTCATTAACTCCATACCACCAGAACTAAGAGTTGATGGAGTAAAAGATATCTGCGATAAAGAGATACCTGGGGAACGGATCCTTGGAATGTGGTGGGATCCAAATAAAGATGTTTTCCAGTTCAGGCTTGGAATGCATAAGGTTAAGAAAGAAGTTTTATTGGGTGAAGTTCCGACGAAACGACAAATGTGCAGTCTGATAATGTCACTTTATGACCCACTTGGATTTATTGCTCACTACAAAATCAAAGGATTAATTATGCTACAGGAAGTTTGGAGAGATGCAATAGGTTGGGATGA
Source organism: Ophraella communa (assembly GCA_035357415.1). NCBI lineage: Eukaryota > Metazoa > Arthropoda > Insecta > Coleoptera > Chrysomelidae > Ophraella > Ophraella communa. The sequence goes on along the minus strand of CM068995.1, from coordinate 31,851,054 downwards.
CCAAGTCCAACAAGGGGTTTTTTCCAAATGGAAAAATTGGCTTTCAAGACTAAATGAAATAAAAAAATTGTGTGTTCAACGCTGTTACTCTCCACTTCTCGTTGGTGCAAACGATATTCAACTCCACACGTTCACTGACGCTAGTAGCGAAGCTTTCTCTGCCGTGAGTTATTTAAGAATACAAAGAGGAAATCAAGTAGACGTGGCATTTGTCTCGGCAAAAGCTAAGGTGGCTCCCCTGAAGAAAACCACCATCCCGCGAATGGAGTTACAAGGTGCTCTATTGGGAGCTAGACTCGCTACATCAATTGAACAAGGTTTGAGATTTACGTTAAATTCTCGTCACTTTTGGACAGATTCTACAACGGTTTTATTTTGGCTACAGTCTAGGGCTGGCAGACTGAAGGAGTTTGTTGCAAATCGCGTTGGAGAAATACAAGAAATTACAACTCCGGAAGAATGGCATTGGATACCTACCAAATTAAATGTTGCGGATGTTGCGACTCGTATGGAGTCTGAAATATCTTTTTCCCCTGATTGCGAGTGGTTTCAAGGCCCACGATTTATACGACAAGAATTGTCAACATGGAATTTTAAACAAAACGAAGATGAATTTAAAGAAGGATCAATTTCAGCGTCGGTAGGGGTTGTGTCCGAATCTCTGCCAACAAAATCGAATATCAGAACCATCGTTCCTGAGCCGGAACATTTCTCAAATTATACCCGATTAGTACACGCGAGTGCTGCCGTGATAACTGCCGCAAATTACTGGATACGGCGGGTTAGGAATCGTGAGATTTGTGAAAAAGGTCCATGGAAAGCAACCACTACCGTTTGGCCTAATATATGGACAAAAAAGAATAATAGAGAATATCCGCTCCATACTTGTTTATCCGGAGTTCAAATCGAGGATCTACGAAAAGCTGAGATTTCCTTACTAAAAATAGCACAAGAAGAGTCGTTTGGAAAAGGAAAAAACCTACTTGAAAAGCGGGGAAACAACCGTCTATGGAACCTTTCCCCAGTGATTGATGATATAGGCTTAATACGAGTTGATGGAAGAATAAAAGCTGCAAAGAACATTGACTTTCAAACCCATTCACCGGTTATACTGCCACCTTACCACCACATCACACAGCTTATTATTTTTCTTGAGCATGTTCAACACGCCCATCAAGGAAAGGAAACGGTTCTTTCAATCCTGCGAAAGAAGTTCTGGATCATTGACGGGAGAAACGCTGTTAAACGTAGCTTTAAAAACTGCCAGAAGTGCAAGAATTGGCAATCAAAACCAGTTATTCCGATGATGGGCTCTTTGCCTCCAGAAAGGTTAACTTCCTTCCAACCGCCGTTCACGAATACTGGCGTCGACCTGTTTGGCCCACTAGAAGTCACTGTGGGAAGACGACATGAAAAACGCTGGGGAGTTGTCTTTTGCTGTATGACAATGAGAGCAGTTCATTTGGAGATTGTTCACAGTTTGTCTACCGACGAGTTTTTAATGGCACTATCGCGTTTTATCGATGTCCGTGGTCGTCCTTCAGTAATAATGAGTGACAATGGAACAAATTTTGTCGGAACTTCTCGTATAATAAATGAGTTATGGAACAAACTGGACATCAAAAAGGTTATTGTAACATTAAAATTAAAAAGAATTAAATGGATATTTAATCCTCCGAACTCTCCTCATATGGGTGGTGTCTGGGAGAGGATAATCCAATCAGTAAAAAAATGTCTTACAGTGATTCTGAGAGAAAATTACCCACAGGATTCTACACTTCTCACAGCCTTTAAGTCAATAGAGAATATTCTCAACTCTAGACCTCTTGTTCACCAATCAGACGATGTAAACGACCCTGTGGCAATCACACCAAACCATCTACTAAGAGGATCGTGTGACAATGGTCCAAGTCTACCTTACGCCAAAGATTTAAGCGAAGATACGATACGACGGTATTGGACACGAAGTCAAGTTATTGCGGATCAGTTTTGGCAACATTGGGAACGCTTCTACCTTCCAAAGCTTCTTCTCAGAGAGAAATGGCATCATCCAACGAAACCACTTAAGATAGGTTCACTGGTGTATTTGGTAGATAATACACTTCCAAGAAACTCTTGGCTTCTTGGCTACATCTCCGGAATCTTTCCTGGAAAAGATGGACAGATACGAGTTCTTGATGTTACCGTCAAAGACAAGGAAGGGAAGTCTACAGTATACCGACGACCAGCCATCCGTCTGTGCCCACTTAATTTGGAAATGGAAATTAAGGAAGATGGGGTTCCTTAATTTGGGGGCCAGTGTCAGATAAAATTCATGTTTTATGTCAGCTTTCTTCTTTCTCATGTCACACACAGGACAGAAAGGATTGTTTAGGTTATGTGCGGGGAAAGAGCTCACTCTGGTGGAGAGAACAATAACTGGGAATTTAAAAGTGAACGAGGATCAAGTTAGAGTGGACGGAGGGGAATGAATGATATTATTATAAAAGTCATTAGTTATTTGTAAAAGTTTGATTAGTATTACATAGTAGTAAAAAACTTGGTTTTTTATTTAAATAAAATATTATTAAATAATCGATCCTGGGCAAACGTTCACGAAGAACGACAGCAGAAAAGTACTATTAGCCCTGAATAGACTACGGATCACATCAGGTCTAGTATTAGAATGTCACATGGCCCCTACGGAAGCCTGCAACAATAATGTGGTTACTCTAGGCTGTATAAAAGATCATGGAATTTCAAAAGGCAACCGCATAGGTGACTTGTTGGCTAGAAAAGCTGCCTCCCAAAGGCTCTTGGGACCCGGTAGTCTTGTCAGCTTGCCGGCATCAGCGGTGGTTGACCTAGTAAAGGAACGCTCCCTTGACGAATTCAGGGGAAGATGGGACGAAGAAAAAGGTTGCATACTATCCAAGGAACTTCTGAAGTATCCGAATAGCGGAGCAGCCAAGAAATATGTGGCCATGACCAGAAAGGACCTGCAGTTGGTCACAGGTATACTTGCTGGCCATTGTCATTTACGAAAACATCTGAACAGGTTGGGTTTATCTGACAGCCCACTATGTAGAGGATGTGAACAAGAGGATGAGACAGTTGAGCACGTCCTTTGTGATTGGCTGGCACTAACTCAAATAAAAACTTTCTGTATTCGGCGAGAACTGGCTAACACATGCCAAATTGAAGGAGCTGCCTACATGCGACGTTATCACCTTCTTTAAACAGGTAGGATGGTTGACGAGCCCATAGGTTAGACTCAATCTCAGAAGGAAGCACAATGGGTCAAATGTGGCCTAAGTGCAGTGGGGCGACCCACCCTTCCAGAATTACTGATACAGATACAATAATAAATACTGAAACACTTGTGAGGACTTTTAACCCAATTTATTTACAAATTGTAAGAATACAAGAATTCAGCTGGTTACAAATTACTAACTGTCACTTTTTTACTATTAAACTTCACGAAAACTGAACGAATACTACCCCCCTCCCCGTGAATGACCCGCTTTATATACCAAAATACTTGACATCTCGATTTTTCTCGAAACAACTATTTACTAAAATTCAAATAATACTAGAATGTTCCCGAATAACTACCAACCTAAAATAATTATATATCGTGTCAAGTTACTGTCAAAATCTTCTTCCTCATTCACGGACTCCACCCTTTATGGCAAGCAGCTACATCAAAATACATGCATCTGTCACAATCATCTGTCACATTCATCCGTCACATTCATCCGTCACACATCTGTCCCGAAGTTGCTGTACCTCCCTATTGTGGTCACCCTGATATGACACCAACCTATCATGATGGACTACGACGGGTTTTGCCTTGGGGACTCTAACAATTCGGTAGATCACATCATTGATTCTTTTTTTAATCAAATATGGACCTTCCCACTTCTTTTGAAGTTTCGGACATACACCCCGTTTCCGTCGAGGATTATAGAGCCAGACTAATTCCCCAGATTCATAAATGTTTCCTGATAAAAGATTTTATTCATTTTTAAATTATTTAGTACAAAAATTTGGTTTAAGCAATTTACAACAATTAGGGAAGTTGCCTTCTCTTCGTTGTCCAAACTGCCATCCCCATCTCCTGGTAAAAGCCCCGTCATCGGTACCTTGCTTGTGGGCACTATCCGATGTTTCTAGAGAAGTTCAAGATCAAAAACAGATCCGGCCGAACACTAAAGTTATGATTCCCGCAGAGATTTCAAGTAGTATCCTGAAAAAAGCTTGAAAAAAAAACAGGTTGCGCATGGAATTGGTTTCAAAAATAGTTTCTGAATGAATTTATTTTATCAAGTAAACAAATTTTGACGCGGTCATTCATCCTGCCTTTCATACTAATAAATACATCCATTCTCTCATTCATTCAACGTGGCTGTAAAGGGGCCGTATAAATTGGTTTCAATTTAAAGTAGATTGTTTACAAAATTGTAAAAATAAAAATGTAAATAAATATAAATACTTGTAAAATAAAATGTATATAAATAAAAGATTTTTAGATTTTATACCAAAATAAAATTAGTTGTAAGAGAATTAGTCCCTTGTTTGGTGGGTAGGAGATGCATCGAAAACCTTTTCATGTAACAAAAGATATCTCTTCTTGGTGTATGCTGCGCGCTACCTTAGAATTTGGTTCAGACTATCGGGTATACTGTATTTGTAAAATCTTTTCGCTAAACTGTAAACATAATCTTTTATAAAAGGGATATTAGTTATGTCGTGCAACCATGTGTTCCTCGGATAGCGAGGTCCACCTTTCCAAACAGCCATTCTCAGGCACTTGTTCTGCACAACTTGCAATCGATGAAAGGACAGCTTAGTGGCCGAGTAGAATATGGGATAGCCGTAAAGCATTGTCGGCCGTATAATTTGCTTGTATAATAGAATTTTGTTGTGTGCGTGGAGCTTGCTCATACGACCGATCAATGGGTACAGCTCCCGTATCACCGCTTTAGCCATCGTTATCCTAGCATCGATATGCAAAGTATGTCCAGTACTAGGCTGGATAATATACCCTAGGTATTTAATTTGTGTGCTTGGTTGGATAGTTTCCCCCTGCAGTTTTAACCTGGAGAAGAGATATGTTTTAGCTCTAAAAGCACCGTGCAGGACCATATATTGTGTTTTTGACGGATTTAGAGTGAGTTTGTTATGTAAGAAATATGGGACAATATTCGCGTTGAGATGCGACTCAACCCCGCGCAGTGCCAACTCGGCCGTTCTCGCAGTTTGCACCAGACAAACGTCATCAGCATATAAAGCTGTGCAGATTTTGTTGGATTTCGGAAAGTCTGCTGTGAACAGCGAGTACAGCGTCGGCGACAGCACTGAGCCTTGCGGCACCCCAGCTGTTATTGTATATGGTCCTGCTTCAGAACTGCCAATTTTCATATAGAAAGATCTATCCACGAGATATGAATACAGAAGTAATACTAAATAGTCTGGTATTCCCATATTCGAAAGTTTTTGAACCAGTCCGGGGATCCAGACTGTGTCAAAGGCCTTTTTAATATCGAGCGCTACCATTACAGAGGGGTGACGCCTCCGGAAGCCAACTCGAATGTGTTTTATAACACGGATGAGCTGGGCCGGTGCGCCATGTTCCTCTCTGAAACCGTATTGCTCGTCGGGTATCAATTTGAGCTTCTGTTCAAAATATAGTAGCCTATTTAATATTACTTTATCAAAAATTTTAGCTAAGTTATTTAGAAGCGATATTGGTCGGTAATTGTCGATGCAACTCCGTCCATATTGAGTTTTAGGTACTGGTACCATGTTGGCTGTTTTAAAGCAGCGAGGGTATTTGCAGTTTGCCATCATATAATTGATTGTTAAGGTTAAAATATTTATTGCACTAGGCGGTAAATTCTTTATTAGGATGTTAGGGATGCCGTCCCTACCCGGAGCAGTTTTATTTTTAGACTTGGCAATTATTTTATAAATTTGTGATTTCGTGATGCTGTTTTTATTTGATTGAAAATTTTTGTTTTGAAATTGCTGAAGCCAGTTAAGAGTTTCAATGTGCGCTTCAGTATGTGGTGTGTTGTTAACAAAATTATTTTGGAAGTGCTCTCCAAAGGCTCTCGCAATGTCAGTTTCGTTATTAATGGTTTGGTTGTTATGTCGAATTCTAGTCACTGGTTTACGTTTACGTTTAAGTTTGTGTACTGTCCCCCAAAGTCGGTTCGTTCGAGTGTCAATTTTACGCAGAAAATTCCCCCAGTTTTCGTTACGTATCGTCTGAATTTCTGCGTTAATTTGGTTTTGTAGAGTGAACATTAATTGTCGGTCATTACTGTCACCAGATCTCTGCCACAACTTTCTCGTTCTATTCTTAAGTCTAATTTTTTCTTTTAATCCCTCCGGAAATTTTTCCGTATAGGATTTGAAAGAAGTTTTTTGAGTTGTGGCATTTCTGGCAAGTATAATGGTGTTTGTCAGATCACACAGAATTTCTTCCATGTGATCCTCGTCATGTATAGACACAAGTGAAGACAAGTGAGAATTAATAAAATTTCTGAATTCGGGCCATTTTGTGGTTTTATAATCATAGTACGTATGATCCGATTTCACAATATTATGGTTTAGTCGTATCGTCATGGAAATCGGATCATGGTCAGAAGTGAGTGCACATATTGTCTGTAAATTGTCAATCGTGATGTTTTTCCCGATAACAATGTCCAATGTACTCGGATTTCCCCCTCCGAAAGGGTAGTAGGTTGGATTCGGAGTACAGAAGACATTGCAATCCGTACTTTCGCAGAATCTAGAGAGAACACTTCCATTATAATTTGCTTTGTTGCAATAAGCATCCCATTCCGGGTGTTTACTGTTCAAATCTCCTACAACTGCCACTTTTTTATAGTTTTTTGTTAGTAACTTTAATTCTGTTTCCGTCAGTCTGTTACGAGGCTGATTATAAACACCCACAATGAGAAGCTTATTGTTTATTAACACAGGAATGTGTTCCATTTGTATATTGAATTGGTTCAGTTCCTTATATTGAATGTACTTTTTGATAGCGAAGAGTACCCCACCCCCATAGGTCTGTCTATCGTATCTGATCACATTATAATTTTTGTTTTTAAGATTTATATTTTCCCCTGGTGTAAGGAAGGTTTCAAGTAGTATAAGAATATCTGGACTGTATTTAGTAATAAAGTTTTGAATAAGAAATAACTTATTCTTGACGCCTTTAACATTACAAGAAATAACTGTTAAAGAGTCTTTTGTGTGCGAACCTGAATTTTTATAAGCCATTAGAAATCATACTTATCTATGTTCTGGACGAAGCTGTTGTAGATCGTGAATTTCTCCAGTTTAGATTTTGCGCCTTTCAATAGGTTATTGAGATCAGAGACTGCTCTGGTGAGTTCATCTAGGTTGACTAGTTCGTTTAACTCCTGAAAAAGACAATTTAGATTGTTAAAGTTTGCGGTGTTGTCCGTTGGTGGCCTGTTGGTTGCTTGTCGGTCGATCGGTTGGCTGACTGTTGTGGCGGGTGGTTGTCTTCCCCAAGGCCGGGAAGTCGTTTTGATTGCTGATTTCAATGTTATTTCGATTGTTGTTGTTAGTCCATGGGTTTCTCGTTGGTATCGGTGCCGGTATTAAGTTTGTAGCTTGCTTCGCCGCGTTTCTGTTTGTGTTTCTCTTGCCTTCAAGGAACTCCAATTTTCGAATGTAGACCGGACACACGTTGGCGTTAGCCGGATGATCACCGCCGCAATTGCAGCAGGTGGCCGGTGTTGAGGGGTCCTTTTTGCATTGATGTGTGGGATGGTCTCCGGCGCATTTCAGGCATCGCGGTGGTCTGCCACAATTGGAAGTGGCATGCCCCCATTGCTGACAGCGATGGCACTGAATAATGGGTTTAGATTGTCTTCTAAGTTCCCATGTTACTCTGGTGAATTCTATGATCTTTACGTTTTATTTAGAAAGTCAAGCTTGATGGACGGATCGGTTACTATTAAAAACAACGGTCTCCCCTTCGTGTTCATCTTGTATACCGCTTTAGTGTCGATTTTGTATGTTTTTAGGAGGTCGTCTTTAATGTCCTCAGGTTCAGTATCGTCGGTAAGACCTCTAAGAACAAAGGCGTGGGATTTGTCCTCTTTCTTAGAGTAGGTATGATAAGGGACATTTTCTTCAATCATCTTATTTTTGATGGTATCGTAGTCCGCATCGTTCTTGGTAAAAATGACTAAAGAGTTTCGGTTGAATTTTAGTTCAAATTGTCCTGTCGTATCTTTCCTCAAAATGTCGGAGATACCCTTTCGACACTGGACTCTTCCGTCGACTACAAGTGGAGGTAGAGATTTCTTGGACGGTGCTTTCGTCGATGTAGTGCCCGTAGTAGTTGTTGGGTTTGTTTTGTTTTTGTTTATATTTTTGTTGACAGTCTTCTTGGCGACTTTCTTCGCTCTCTTTCTTTTCCCTGTAGTCGGATGGTTTTAGGGCCCCGGCGTGTCGTCTTCTGTAGTGTCAGCTTCTTCTTCAGACAACGATTCATACGTGTTCTGAAGCACAATGGGTGTTGTATTTTTATTTTGAATCGCTAAAGCCGAAGCGTATGATGTTGTTTTCTTGGGACGGGTAAAACCGTCCGTCTCCATTTCAGTTTCAGCGGGACTGTCGCGTTGGCTTGCGACTTCTATCGCATCAACTGAAGGTTGTTGAAAGTTCAGTTTGCGTGTGACTATTCCTGTTTTGTTCTTATTGAGGGAGAGGTATTGCGACATGAAGATCTCGTCTTTGTCGGTGGATTGGCTGGGTAGATTTTTGTTGGTAATTTCAGACCGGTCAACTTCTTCACTCCAACTGAGTGGGTTGCTGTGAACCTGTACCGTAGTGATAATGGGAAGATTAGCGACCGGAGACGTCGGACTAGAGTGTTGGGACGTTTCCATCCTCATCGGCGGTGACGACCGAAGAACATGCGGCGAACTGTCCGCCGTGCTCGACGTGGGAGTATTCGTATGCCGCGAGAGATCTGGGTCTTTTGGTTTAAAATAGCAGTCCTCGATGGACTTTCTCTCCTGCGCGATTTCAATACGTTTAGTTAGATTTTCGGGTGTATTTTGGTTTACCGAGCGTTCTACACACTTTTGATTCGTTTGTGAATCGACGCGCTTGACCGATGCGGAATTGTCTGTGCACACTTTATTCGGGGCGGTAGCTTTGTGTGGAGATGAATTGTCTTTTGTCGCGTTTGACGAAGGGTTTTCTATACACTTTTGCAATAATGATTGTTCTATACACTTTTCATTTGTGTTAATTAGTTGCCCGAAAACATTTTGTTGAAGAGGTACTGGACTTTTTTGACGCGTTTTGCGCGCGGAGCGTTTTGATTTACCTGAGCTACTAATTCTTTTGTTTTTGACCGGCGAGGGGGTACAGGGACCCTTTTTCGTGGAAAAGGAGATACGTGTCGTATTCTCCTTATATAGTGCTGGGGACGTCGGCTTGCTCTGGAACGAAATTGGTTTCTCGTCTGAATTCACGTATGAATCCGCCTCGCGGCGGTTCGCTAGCTGTTGTCTCTTGCGCTTGATTTCGTTTAGTCTCTGTTGGTATGAAGTCGGAGATTTTCCCGGTGACGGGGTTTTAATGACGGAAGAATTACTGTTGGATTTTGGCACTTTCGTTGTTTTCCATACACTTTTAATTTTTGAAAGTTTTTTTCTGGGTGAATTACAGGATATTGTGGTTTTTTTCTTTTTGTTTTTAAGTCTTTTAGTATTTACCTTTATACTCGTAGAGTTTTTCTGAACGTTCTTCCTGAGGGATTTTATAATGTCCTCAGGTTGATGCACTTTGCACAATAGACTAAGGTCTGGGTTAGGGTGTTTACCCGGTTCAAGTCTAATTATTTGTTGAATTTTTTGTTTAATACCTCTTGTGTATGAGGTCTCTGAAGGGGAGTTGGACCCCGAGGGTCCCGGTGAAATTACAGGAGTAATTCCCTGGATTTTAAATTTCTGAAAGGTAGCAACTACCGAAAAAGTATATAAAGAAAAGCAAAAAACTTGTTATAAAAACAATAAACACTTAGCAATTAGCCGCTAATAAAAATCGACTGTACCTCACGAAGGCTAGCACTCGAATGATAAATGTTTCCTGTTGCTCGTGAGTCGTAGTACCTTTTCATCCGGTCACTGGAGAGTTGTAGTTTGTGGCGCACCAGTTCATGAATATTTTCGATCTTCTTCTGAAGATCTCTGACGTATTCTTCACCGGTCGCTATTTCACCAGGTTTGCTCCCATATATCAAGTCGCAAGGTAATCTACTTTCCCTACCAAAGAGAACTTTCGCGGGTGTCTGACCCGTAGATTCATTGACAGCCGATCGGATAGCCATTAAAAATAGCGGAATATGTTTATCCCAATCTTTCTGATGTTCTGAGACCACTTTCGATAAATAATTTGCAACGGTTCGGTTCATTCGTTCAACCATTCCATCAGACTGTGGATGCATCGCTGTGGTTCTAGTTTTATGGATACCTAATCGTTTGCAGACTTCTTGAAATAGCTTGCTTTCAAAGTTTCTTCCCTGATCTGCGTGCAGTTCCAACGGTGCCCCAAAACGGCTAATGAACTCGTTGACCAGAATATCGGCCAAGGTAGGGGCTTCTAGGTTGGGAACAGGGTAGGCTTCCACCCATTTAAAAAAATAGTCCATCACAACGAAGATATATTTATTTCCAACCTCACTGGTCGGTAGTGGCCCCAACACATCTACGGCGATTCTTTCGAATGGACTTCCGACAAGGTATTGCTGCATCTCCGCTTTAGGTTTACGATTAGGTCCATTGCTAGCAGCACACGTCGTGCATTTGCAGCACCAATCTTTAACATCATTGAAGCAATTAACCCAATAAAATCTACCCGGACTTTTTGCAGCGTCTTTGTAATACCTAGGTGTCCTCCAGATATGTCATCATGAAGTTGTTTTAAAATTTCCGGCACCGTACTTCTTGGGACCACAATTTGTTTCTTGATTTCTGAGCCGTCAGGGTTTTCAACTAACCTTTTAAGGAGCCCTCCGTCTAAAGTTAAAGAATTCCATTGGGCCCAATATGATTTTAAGACCGGAGAGGACGATGATACCTCTCGCCATAGGGGACGCTGATCCCTTCTTTTCTATTCCAGGATCTTCCTAATAACGTGGTCGTTGTTTTGTTCCTCCTCCATTCTGGAGCACAAGTCGTCTAGTACCACTTTTATTAGAGCGAGCTTCTCGTTTTGTTCGAGTCGACTGCAATTTGTGCAATTATGTGGGCATGGCCTTCGAGAAAGTGCATCGGCGTTACGGTGCTTAGTTCCAGGTCTATGTTCGATTTCAAAATCGTATTCCTGGAGTTTTTCCAACCATATTGCTATCTGCCCCTCTGGATTTCTAAAGCTCAGTAGCCACTTTAAACTGGCATGGTCTGTTCTAATTAGGAATCTTTTGCCATATAAGTATTTGTAGAAATGTTCCACAGACTTCACAACTGCGAGGAGTTCACGTCTCGTTACACTATAGTTTCTTTCGGATTTTGATAATGTCTTGCTAAAATATCCTAGAACTCTTTTTTTCCGTCTTGAAGTTGTAAAAGTATAGCTCCGATTCCCACATTGCTAGCGTCGGTATTCAGAATAAGTCTGCCGTCAGGACGAGGATAAGCGAGAACAGGGGCCGAAGTCAATTCTTTCTTTAAAAATTCAAAGGCCTTTTGGCATTCTTCACTCCAACAAAAAGTCTTATCTTGCTCAGTTAGTCTCGTTAAGGGCTTGGCGATGTCTCCAAAATTTCTAACAAATCGTCGGTAATATGAGCAAAGACCCAGGAAACTGCGAAGTTGATGCTTATCAGAAGGGACCGGCCACTCTTGAACGGCTTGAATCTTGGCGGGGTCTACAGTAACGCCATTCTTGCTTACAACATGTCACAAATAACTGACCTGTCTCTGGAGCAAGTTACATTTCTTAACATTCAATGTTAGATTGGCCTTTTTCAGTCGTCGAAAAACTTCTTCTAGGTTAGCCAAATGTTCCTTAAAATCCTTACCCATTATAATGATGTCATCTAAGTAGACCAAATAAGATTCCCAGGATAAACCTCGAAGAATAGCTTCCATCAATCTTTCAAAGGTAGCAGGAGCATTGCATAAGCCAAATGGAAGGACGGTAAATTGCCACAAACCTGATCCACTAGTGAAGGCGGTCTTCTCTGTATCAGAAGGATCCATTTCAACCTGCCAGTATCCGCTCTTTAAGTCTAACGTAGAGAAAAGGGTAGATCCACCTAAGGCGTCGAGGGCATCGTCAATCCTTGGAAGGGGATAACTATCCTTCTTCGTAACCTCATTCAACTTTCCATAGTCAACGCAGAACCGCATTGATCCGTCTCTTTTCCTTACCAATACAACGGGAGAAGCCCACGGACTATTGGAGGGTTCAACTATTCCATCCCGAATCATTTCTTGGAGGGCCTTGTCCGCTTCTTCCTTTTTAACTTGAGGCAATCGTCGGGGTGCCTGACGAATCGGACGTGCATCGCCAGTCTCAATCTTGTGCTTGACTATGTCGGTCCTTCCCAGTTTACTTCCATAACCGAAGACAGGTTTATAGCGGTAGATTAAGTCTCTTACCTGCTTCTTTTCTATTTTTGACAAAGATGGGTCTAACCTAGTCATTAATTGTTCTATGTCGTTGGTTCTGTCTGATTCAAAGGCTCCTACCTGGTGAATCACGGCCGTTACCGGTTCCAAGGTACCGATTTCGGTGTTCTTTCGCAGAAGAACTGGATGATCATTCATGTTAATGATTCGGATTGGTACCTTTTTGGCTGATCTAACTAGAGCTTTTCCGACCAGAAGTCCTCTTCACAATATCTGATCATGGTTCTTGGGTTCTACCATAGCTGGGGTTCCATCCGGCTCTACTTCCTCTAGTCGTGCCGTTACAACACATTCGCACGTCGCTGGAAGCTCGATGTCGTCAGATAGTTTCAACGGGGCGATAGCTTCTTGTTTTCGATGTAGAAGCAATTCTTCCTTTTCCGTATGAAGTATCCGCCGGAAACAACAGTTGTGTATTACGTCCATACCCAGGATAGCATCTTCATCGATATCACCCACCAATATCGAATGAGAAAGACAAGTTGAACCAAACTGTAGAGACACGTTAACCTCTCCGTAGACTTTGGCAGGTTCCCCAGTAGCGGTGCGCAGTCTCCAACTGGTGGGCGACATCTTCCTAGCCACGACAACTGTCGGCCGTACCACAGTTTTTGTAGCTCCAGTATCCACCAGCATGTTGTATCTCTTTCTGTCAATCAGGGCTTCGACGTATAAGCTGCCTGCTTGGTGTTTTAATATTGCTATCTTGACCGTAGGAAGGGCTTTGTAATGGTTTGGGGTCGTTATCGCAGAAGACGTCTCCTTGGGTGGACATGAGTTTTTCACATGCCCTAGTTCTCCACAATTCCAACATCGTATAGGTCGCCGTCTCCTTGTGGGTAATAATTTCATTAGCCTTTCCACTAATCCATCGACGTCGCTGGCGGGTACTATCACGTTGTTGTCATCAGCAGTAATCTTCCTTATTCGTGCAACTTCCCGTGATGCTTCCGTTGCCGCTTCGAATTCAAGTGCAATGGTTAATGCGTCGACAAGGTCTTTTGGTCGGGCCAACCGCACAGCTCTTTGTAACTCCGGGTCCCTAAGGCCATCGGTAAAGGTTTGGACTGCTAGACACTCCAGGAACTCTTCTGCTGCTGTCGGATAAGCAAATCGAACCATTCTAGCTACCTCCGCCTCGAACTCCTGGATAGATTCTCCACTCTTCTGTTTACGGTTCTTCAGCTGTGTTCGGTACACGGGTTGTAGGTGAGTCTGACCATACCTCATCTCCAGGCGATGTACTAGTAGCTCGAAGTTGTCAGCTTCGTCGGGCTTAAGGGAATGCAAGACATTCAAAGCATCGCCTCGCAACGCTATGGTTAGCGATATTGCCGTCTCCCTGGATGACCATCCGTTCGCCCTGGCCGCCGCGTCGAATTGCTTGACGTAGTTGGACCACGAAGTTGTTTCATCGAAGATAGGAGGTTTCATTGTTGATCGCATCTGTGCAGTGTCTCCGCTTCTCCGTCGTTCGACATCCACGCTGAAGTTTTCCATTCTCTCCGCATCTCCTTCGCCGCGGTGGACGTAGCGATCTTGCCGAAGGACCTCTATTTCATTCTGAAGTTGTTAAATCATCGCATTTATTTTGGTATCTTCATTGCGTAGTTCGGCTACTAGTTCGGTTACTTGCTGGGATTGTTCATAACGTAGAGTCGATATTTGCTGTAAAACATAACTTGACAACTCTTTACGCATTTGATGGACCAGTTCTTCTTGTTGACTGGAAATTCTAGTGGCAAGCTCGGCTAATTGTTGTGCTTGGTCTTCTTGCTGGTTTGTCATCCGGTTGGTAAGTTCTTCTTGCTGACTTGTAATTCGGTTGGTAAGTTCTTCTTGCTGGCTTTTTATTTGAGCTTTCAAATCTTCTTGTTGACTGGAAATTCTAGACGCAAGCTCGGTCTTGGTCTTCTTGCTGGTTTGTCATCCGGTTAGTAAGCTCTTCTTGTTGACCCTTTATCTGACTGGACAGCTCGGACGTTGCTTTGTGCATAGGATCTTCGAATTCCACCGAGTCAGGGTCAATATTTATACTTAAATAGTACTCACGTAATCTATTGATTAAAATAGTTTTTCCTCCGGTGGTATCCAAATCCAATTCTTCCAACTCTCTTTTGAGTTCAGCCACCAAAAGTTCACGTAACTTCTTTCCAGGCATTCTTGCTTCTTCACCCCACACCTGACACCAATTTGAAACACTTGTGAGGACTTTTAACACAATTTATTTACAAATTGTAAGAATACAAGAATTCAGCTGGTTACAAATTACTAACTGTCACTTTTTTACTATTAAACTTCACGAAAACTGAACGAATACTACCCCCCTCCCCGTGAATGACCCGCTTTATATACCAAAATACTTGACATCTCGATTTTTCTCGAAACAACTATTTACTAAAATCCAAATAATACTAGAATGTTCCCGAATAACTACCAACCTAAAATAATTATATATCGTGTCAAGTTGCTGTCAATATCTTCTTCCTCATTCACGGACTCCACCCTTTATGGCAAGCAGCTACATCAAAATACATGCATCTGTCACAATCATCTGTCACATTCATCCGTCACATTCATCCGTCACATTCATCCGTCACACATCTGTCACCCGTTGCAATACTTTGCATACTTTATTGGTTAAATTACTTGCTGGAAGCAAATCAGAAATGTTATTTTGAATTATTATTCTGAATAATAATTGAGTAAGGACAATAGGAATTTATTGATTAGAAACTATAATAAAACTTATTTTAAAAATGTTTATTGTAGGAAAATTTATCATTCCTGTATTCCTTTAAACCAATCCAATGACTTACCTTTTTCTTATGAAACACCCTCTATCATATTATATTTTAAAAGCTTCTTAAACAATTAAACTAATGATCTACAATACAGAGGTTTTAATTAAATAAAGACAGTATGAACTGTTATCATCTATTAAGGAATAAAATAAGCTTATTTTGTTCGAATTGTTAGTTCAAAATTAATTATCTGGAGATATTAAGGAAGTTAAGGTTTATATGGTTATAACATATTTCTACTCCCACGTTAGTATTGCCTATTATTATACCTTAGTATAATGTGGTAAAAATCACAGTTACATAACAGATATGTAACACCGTTGCAAAATATATGTTTATATAGTTGATACAATATAAATTCTGATCAAATTTTGATAAGTACAATTTCACGTATATCTATTTTTTATGTAGATTACGTTTATGAACAAATACGCATATAGGGTATAGTACGTTACTCGTAGGTAAAGGTCACCTCCGCATAAGTAATATACTATTATAAAAAAAAGTTATACTGACCAGAAAACTTAGGGACACGCTCATGGTTAGTGTTGTTGCAACGGGAGCATTTTGAAAAAGGTCGCACCGAAGTGGTTTGAACTTCCCCAGAAGAGTTGCTAGGACTTTGTCCTGTAAAAATTGATATGTATTAAAGCACATTATATTATTGAGTAAATTTTAATATACTTTACTAAATATTATTAATAACATATTTTAATTTTTAGCATTTTATAATGTAGAGTGGTGTGTTATTGGTTTTTGGTGTATTTTTTTCCATAAACAAATTCTTTTTTATATTTCATCTCTTTCTTATTCACCCAAACCAAAAACCTGAAGTTAGACCGCTTTTCCTTCGACAACAGGATACCTTGAAAAGGGACCGAAAATAAATAATGACTTTGATTAACACAGCCTACATAATACAAGTTTCAACAAGTGTAACAATGGAACACAAAGAAAAATGAAATATTTCTTTTTCTTTTCGTTTTGTAGAAAAGATTCAATGAAACACCAGGTCAAAATCACAGACTATTAATTAAATAATATACGATTATTGCAACTGGTTTCGGTCTATATTAGACAATATTGACATTGCATTTTGTCTCGACCATCAACATAACCTTAAATTAAACTCTGAAAGACGCAATTAATAAAGCAGTCTTAATATTTGGTAGTGAAAAAACTTTTCCACCTCCTGTAACCAGTACCCAACTCTCCAGGTTGCGGTGCTTGTTTCTATCACTCTGTCTTCTAATAGCTTAGATATTTCTTGTTGGATAAAGCTTTCATCTTCTTGGCTGTCTTCTTGGCTTTTTATAATAATGTGTCAAATATTAGTAGAGATATTAGTGAAAACGGACCCTAGTGGAACTGTGGCTAGCATCACACTACAAACTCGCAACGGCTCAGATCTTAGAATGTTCTTTAAGAATATGTGCTAGGATGACATATGAACAGAGAGTTTTAATAACGAGAAGAGATATTTGCTTATACTAGAGGTACTTGATTAAGCCAAGCCATATTTACAGAATGATGAAAAGGGATTTGGTGTAGTTTCATTAAACGTGCGATCTTGCTATTAATGAAGATTACTGAACTACCTGTGTCAATGAGGGCATCAGCTTTGTACCTTTTAACTTTGATTTGAACCGTTGCACCTTTAAAGCTTATCGGCGAAGCAGATAAGGCACGATCATTAAAGTAATTGCTTGATGACGCGCTTTGTCATCCCATCTCTAGAATGTTTCACTGGGTTGGCTTAAAAAACCTACCTTAGAAACCAATGTGAAATAGATGGCAGAATCCTGACTCGTTGGCACCGAAGTGAAGCCAAGGTTCCCGAAACCGAAAGGTATAATAATCTCCCATTTTGAACGGCAACATTAATTTTAAAGGACCAATTCCATTAAATTTACCTAAGAAATTTATTTTGACGATCATAAATGAATTCAACAAGTTCCCATGCAAAGACATACCAGTAATAAATTCCTTAAAGAATTTATTCACTACATTTAGCCAACATCACTTCGGCGAGACCTAGTCCATTCGACCCAAAAGTTAATGGTCAGGTAGAACGCATGAATGGAACGCTCTGGCGCACTATTCAAATGGTTTATCAACCGAACATTAGGAAAAAGTACTAAAAGATGCTCTCCATTACGTCCGTTCAATCTACTGCACCCCAATCATCGCTACTCCGCATGAGAAACTTTTTATATATTCACCAAGATTGATGAGCATTATATATGTAGGAATTTAGCACTAAATTCAAATAAGAAAAATATAAAAATTGGTAAGCTTAGCTAAATGTACCCTATTGACAAAACAATAAAAATTAATCTCACCTCCTGCGGTTGGTCTGTACTTTTTTTTGGTTGTAGTATAATGTTTAAGTAGCAATCTAGGTAGCTCTCTGTTAAATGCCAAGTAGATCCAGGGGTTAACACAACTGTTCAAACTATACAGCAGCATTAAAATTGTAAAAACAGGACCTTAAACAAAGAGAAATGACTTTTATTAATTTTTGTTGTTTGTACTAGTGATAAACTCAATTTGAAGATAGAGGAATGAGCGAACGGTTAAACTTACGTAAGGATTGAATCTAGAGGACGTAGAACATATATGGAGTTATATATAAATGATGTACTGAGATTATTTCAAGAGTTTGGCTTGTAAATATTATGTGTTGATTATAAATAAATTATTCTATATATTTTTATAGTTTCAAGTTTATTTAAAGGTTGACATTACGGTTAAAAACAGATTAAGCTATATTAAAATAAAAACGATGCCCTGATATTGCTCCATTACTAACCAGTATATGATTAAGGTTTGCAAGAAATTGGCAATTTAGTTCTTTAGGATAATGAAGAGCCATTTTTTCCAATTTAAAAAGATTTTTATTTTTATGCAAACCAAAGCTCGCTCGCACGCACGTGCTTAAATAGCTTTAAGACGTTGATATTCAAGATTTTCCAGCTGTTAGTGTAGACCGAAACCCAGACCTGCAGTCAACTGTTTAGAATCAATTGTTTAGAACTACCTGAAAAGGTATTAGAGAGCAAATAATATAATTTCAGAAAACCTTAACGAATGGGAAATTTTTATTTAGTTGTACTTAGTAATTTTTAATATTTGCAAAATTATTTTAATCAATATTTTTCCTTTATTTTATAATTGCTACTTTTAATGAAATAAACTACTGTTTAACATACTTCATAATCCATCTTTTGCACTTAAACAAAATGAAGAAAAAATCTATTGATCAAAATGTGTTACAGTTAAAGCTCTTTGTATTCATACATTGAAAAATGTAAGAAAAAAAGCTAAAAGTTAAAATTAAGTTAAAACCTTTTCAAGGAACAGTAGAAATAATTGAAAACGTTACTGAAGTTTGCTGTTGCTGCTACGTTTCTTTGTGTGACTAGAATATAAATATTTTGGACTTTACTTAATGGAGGGAACGCGTTCTCGGAAACGTCGGAATCAAATAGACATTACAAGAAATACCAAACAAATTAATTGTTGTGAATTGCATTTAAAAAAAATTAATTTAATTCCATTTCAAATTTTCAGAATTATGCTGTCCTACCAAATTTACCATATTTATATACTAAGCCAATATTCTTGGTATGCAAAGAGTCACGCCCAAAGATCATGTTAAAAGGCCAAAATATTTTCGAAAATTAATTTTAGTAATTTGTAGTAACCTTCACTTTGTGGAAGTGCACCTTAATAAGAACATTAAAAATAAAATTTTTTAAACAAAACTTCCACTATTTATTTAAAAAATTGCTTGACTGCTGTTTTGACTTTGACTGCTGTGTCCCTAAAATCTAGCATTGTCAGATTGACATATTAAAGTTATATTTTGTTTTTTATGTAGCTACCTAATGTTGATTAAGTAGTATTAAGGCTAGACCAAGTATGGATGTAATCAGACATAACAATATTAACGCCTAGATGTTATTTGTCCTAAGAGATTATCCTGGATAATCTGAAATCTGAAATCTGTTGAATAAATAATTCCTAATAAGTGTAAGAATGATTAAAGCCGACGTAATGTTATATTGGATTCGAGAAAATTGTGAAGCGCTATATGAAAAGCTTTACTATAACCAATAGGAAAAAAAATGGACATTTTTATAATCAACTGCTCTGTAATATCACCAGTTTAGCAAGAGCAGTATAGCAGCTACTGCAGAAATATAGATTAATTCGAAGAGATAATGTTAGGTTAGGTGAGGTTAGGTGCATAAATTTTGCAGACGTTTAGAAAGAATTCATAGGGAAAATATTATAATTATAAATAAGCGTGATAACTGTAACTTTTAAAGTTAATTTTATTTGCACCAGTAGAGTTCAAAATGGTAGTTAGCTTCTATATGTTCATTTACATAGAACGGTACAAACAAAAACATCCGGTAAGAAATATTGTACTATATTTTTTGAATAATTTAAAACGGTAATTGTTTCGCAGAACAAATAAAATTTATAATAGTAGGTATTTAATATATTTTCTTTGTGAACGTTGTGAACGTTGTGAATTGAATAAAAGCTATTACTATTGAACAAATTGTACTATTAAATTCAGAAGAATACATGTTTTTTTATTTATTAGTCACCCACTGAAATCGTTTTTATTACAGGTTTAGTATACATAACAAGGGAGGAAAGTTCATGAATTCACTTTTCAACTAGTTATGTACACTATTTTTCCTAGTGTTTAAAATTGTGAAATTGATGAAATTAAACGATCTTGAGTTAACAGTAGATAATACAAAGGTATTAATACTAACAGGACCAAAATACTAGAAAATGATATTCATGAAGCACATATTATAAGCAGTTGTCAAAAAAAACAGAAGGTAGGATATCGACCATGTGCAGTATTATGCCCAACATCAGGGGCCCTGGATAGTAGAAAAGACGACTAGTTTTATCCTCAATAGACTCTGTATAATTTTATAAGAGGCTACAAGTGGTCCAAAAAAAGAAAATTATAAAGTATAGCGCATACAGAACAGTGCCTACCATTGCCATTCATTTCCCTAGGTCATTGGAAAATTTCTCACGTCGAAGAAAAAAAAAATTCCTTCAATTGAGCATACCTATTTTTAGAATTTTCAAGAAGTGACTGAACATTAAAAAGTGAATTTTTTAACAACACCTACTTGTTAAGCAATGGTTTATATAAAAACTTTCTTTTTTAGCTGAATGACAGCTGTTTCGATATATTATTACCGTGATATTGACATATTGAAGTTGATATTTATTGAGTCTTATTAAGACCAGACCAAGTATTAAAGTAATAAGACAACAAGACTAAAGTCTTTGACTGATATTACTTGAAATGTTTATAATTTCTAGACATTCAGTATCACTATCTACTTTCGTTTTTATTTAAAAAAAGTAATATTCAAATTATTATACTTTTTGTAAGTTAAACTTTTAAACACAAAACAGTTTTGTGTATAACTCACAACACAAAACATTAATCCTTTCCGTTATATTAAATTTTCTTTAGAGATTTAGTAATAGACTACTTTCTTTTTTTAGATGAATGACAAAAATGACAAAAATCTCGACACGAAATGCTTTTCAAAAGCTTTTTGTTGCGCTGTAGTATATTTTTAAATACAATTTGTTAGTTGGGTAATATTTTACTTCTTAATATACGATACTACTCTTCAAAAATTTAAAGGTATTTGGGCAGGACATCCTGATGTGGCCCGCGCTCGAGCTTAATGAAACTTCCTAAACAAACGCCTTATTATGTGAGACTAACGAAATGGTAGGTTTTTGTGAAAATTCCTCGTCCATAACGCTCCCAGGGTATCCAACATAGAATTTTGTTGAATTATGCTGAATTTATCAGCTGATCATCAACGCTTCCCATAAAAACAAAATCAATGAGAACCTATTCCGATTACCTGGAGACAAATAATTGCTTAAAAAATATAAGTGGTGCTCTTTTATCTGATTTCTGTATACTGGGTGTTTTATTAATAATTATCCATATAGTAACTGGAGAAACCTTAGCACAAAATAGGAAGATTTAGGCCAAAATGCTTAAATAAAATATTTTAAATATTCTAAATAATTTAATCCCTTATTTTTGATATCTTCCAAAATTTTTTGTTCATACTTGTCAAAGAGTTTATACATGAAACTCTATAACGCAAATACTGGGAACGTGGCCGCGAACGGTCCTCTGAGGGCACCAGGCGACACCCTCTTGTACATCAGCCTTCCTTTGGTATGCGGGCTCTGCTAGGGGTGACACAACCCTTCCCAGCTACTCGTGGGATCCAAAATGGAAAGAGAAAAAAAACAAAAACCAAAATCCGGAGGTTGAGCGTACATGCACACCTTCAAAAACAAGTTCGGAGGCTGAGCGCACACGCACACCTCCAAATCACCGGCAGAGGCTGACACGGTCGAGCCATCTTCAATGATGGCGATCGACAGTGCCTCAGCAGAGGAACTGCCTAAGAAGTCAAATGATGACGGCGATGCCAATCCACCCCCAACCGTGGAGGAGTCGATGGTCGAATAATAAGAATTATAACATTAATCAAAATTAAATTTTCAACATGTCCCAGGAAAAGGATACAAAGAAGGTAAATATAATTCAATGTAATCTTCAACACAGCAGAATGGCTACGGCAACACTATGCCGCCATCTCGAAAGGATACACTAGCACTCATCCAGGAACCCTGGATAAAACAAACGAAAATATTAGGTTGAAGCAATCAAAAAGGTTTAATTTTCAGCTTCCCTAGCAATCACCAACCTAGGACCGCAATATACGTTCCTATAAAATTCAAGGCCTTTTCCATGTTGCACTTTTCAACATCTGACCTTACAGTGGTCAAAGTCGAATATGTGCAAAAGGGTCAAAAGAAAGTGATGATACTGGCATCCGCATACCTTCCCCCGGACGCTGCTGAACCACCACCCAGCAGGGAACTGGAGGACCTTGTGGAACACTGCCTCACCCATAAGCCTGAACCGGTAATAGGTTGCGACTCGAACGCACACCATGTCAGCTGGGGTAGCAGAGTTATCAACACTAGAGGTAAGTCTTTTTATGATTACATAATTAGTAAGAATCTTTGCATTTTAAATAGAGGTACTGAACCCAACTAGCAATTCAACATCGCTACGGAACTAATATAGTTTATACTTGTTTTATTAACGCTTCCTAAGAACTTTTATGTTTTATAAACTCGCGATAAAATTGTTGTGTATAACTGTTCTGCCTATAAAATTGTGTTGAAAACGTTTTTTATTTTATATAATATGTTTATAAAACAATTTTTATAGAGCACATTAGCTCTGAATGATACTTTGCTCTAAAAACATTTTATAATGGTGATTTTTTGGATTAATGTATTGCTATAAACGCAATAATAAAACTGTTTTGTTAAGAACATATTAACTAATAAAAATAGCTTTTAATTGTTAATAATAAAAGTGAATTGATTTCTGCAGCAGATGGGTAATAAAGCGAGTGTTTATAAAATGGTTGTTTTATGGTTTTACAAAAAACAGTTAAAAATCAAATATGTTGCATAAGGCGGTCTTTTAACATTAAAATGTTAACAAAACAATAATTATAAAGTTGTTTTAAAATAACCTTTGTTGTTTGGCCTAATGATATATTTTTGTTTGCACTTACAAACAAAATGTCGTACAGATGGAAAAAAATTTAAAGAAGTGGTTCTTTTTCAGAAAAATAAAAAGTAAATATCATAAGATCGTAGGTGATACTGATCAGATTAGTAATAATTAAGATGACTATACTCCAACAGAGGAGACTGAAGGACTCAACGTTAATTGCGTGTGTATACGCAAACAGCAAATAACACTAGTACACTTCTGTGTACCTCCCACAGTTCCTCCACTTTTATAACACGATGGGACTAAAAGTTAGATTATGTATATAATTTAATAATATAATATATATAATAATATATTAATAATAATATGTAATATATATATATATATATAAAACGATAATTTATACATATTATATTTAAACTTATTTTAAAAAAACTGGTTAATTGTAGTTAAGAATAATAAAAAACTCTTCGTTTTACCAAAACTTTCAATATTTATTTAAAAAATTGCTTTATTAACTTTAATGACAGCCGTTTCGCTAGACTTAGCATCGTCAGATTGACATATTGAAGTTACTTTTTGTTTATTTGTAGCTAGGTACCTGATGTTTATTAGGTAGTTATAAGGCTAGACCAAGTATGGAAGTAATAAGACATAACAATATTAAAGCCTAGATGTTATGAGCCCTAAGGGATTATCCTGGATGTACTTCCCTCTAAGATCATTATAACTGTGCAATGATATAGAAAAACCAGGAAAAAACTATATCATGCTGATCTTTACAATAACTTAATATATTTGTGTTACAATTACGTCTTATCTATGTATAAAATAAAGACTCAATCAAAGCAAACACTTTAAAAGTGGAGAACTTCCCAGATTTATTTGTTCATTAACAACTTTAAATTGTGGATCTGCTAGATGTCTTTTTATTTCAAGTTCTTCAAGGAAATCTAAATTTTGTTTTTTATTACAAGTGTGTAGTATTTGGATGTCATTGATGTGTAAGAGTGAGGTTGGATGTTCAAGTAGGTGTTTTGCATAATTTGACTTATCTGGTTGTTTTAATCTATATGCTCTTAAATGTTCGTTAAATCTTACTTCAAAATTTCTTTGTGTTTGACCTATATATACAGCATTACACTTTGGACAATTAATTTTGTAAACACCAGATTTTTTTAATTTAGGTAATTTTGTTTTTACATTTAACAATTTTGTTCCAATATTATTTTGCGTTTTAAATGATATTATAGCTGATGTTGCCAAAGATATTATTTTTGAAATTTTATTGGAAATAGTTCCACAATATGTAATATTTTTATAACTTTTAATTTCTTTAGTTTGTTTAGGAAATATTAGGTTTAGTGACACTTTCTGTTCTTTCTTATTAATTAATGTATTTATTAAATGAATTGGGTAGCCATTAGATGTAGCTATTTGTTTTATGATATCAATTTCTTTATCAAAGTTAATATCAATATTAGTGAACCCACTTTCAGCTCTTGTTCGATTTCTTTAACCGTATGGAGGTTTACTATATATCCGCCTAAAAGATGGTTGGGGCATTACCAAGGGATTTGGACAACCGAAAATTTTGTCCCATTACTACCACTCCAACCATTTCATTTATCTTGGACCCATCTGTGTATCACACCAGTGAACCCTCTTTCAGCTTTGGTTCGAGTTTAACTGTATGGCGGTTTCATATAACCACTCAAAGTCAAGCATAACTGTCACGATATCTAAAGGTTGGTTTCCAGGATCCTTAGATGATCAACCAAATCACCAGGTTTTCAGTTTTGTTTCTATTGCAGTCGTAATACACCAGCTGCAGACTCTCTCATAATGCAATATTGTGGCAGAGGCAGACCTAGGAACGCCTGCAACTTAGCTCATGTCGTTGATTGTTGAATTTTTGACCACCAAACTAATGAAGTATAGGTGACCATGGTATGACCAGAAGATCATTTTCGTTTCAGGCTCCAAGACTTCCCAAATGTCCTGAAGCAAGTTTAGCTCGCCACACAGACTTTTGTTAAGATTTTTTCCAAATGATTGTTCCAAGTTAGTTATTGTTTATAGTTGAACGAACCAACCTTGAATCGTTAAACAAGAGTTATGTAGCTTTGATAGAAGATCGTCGACGACCAGGGACCACAGCATAGGTGTCCTCCTTGAGGACACCCGTTTTATGCGGCCACGGTCACCGATTCTACCCCTATATTACCTGTAATAATTTTGGTTCTTAACATTGACTTTATTCAACTAGTGAGGCCTCTATGTTCCTCTTTTGCAGTGCCCTTTTGATGGATATAAACGAGATGAAAGCAACATCTATGTCAGTGAACATGCAACTAGTGTCTTTTTTATGCTTTCAGTTAAGCATTCTAGAACACTTATAGTGAATTGGAGTGCAGCAATCCCGCAAGATTCTCTCTTCCTAATGTAATGATCTATTATTTTCTCTATAGTTTTGGGCGATAAAACTTTGGAACGTCTTGCTATCCTGGGTATAAAAGCCATAAGTGCCTCACTCTGGGCTTTAGGTATGTATCCGAGAATAAGGCTGGTTTTGAAAAGCCGTTATAAAGGTTGGTACAATAAATTTTAAAGATAATTTACATTTTAATTTACAAGCCACCTTGTTAAACAAAATGTAACTTGGATCCATTAATCTAATAAAGAAATATCTTGAAACAACTCTCTTAAGAAAAAATTTTGCTTTTTCCACAACTTAGCTCTTAACGAGCAGTTTAATTGGAAATGGTTTCCCAATTTGTTAATAATTGATTTAAGTGCTTCTATAGACGTTGTTCTATATGACTTAACGTATCTATGTTAAGTAAGGTTAGGTTACTTTTGTTCTATTAGCCCTATACTTCCAATGAAGCTCATCAGGGTCGTTAACCACATTTATATGAAGCCCTTGGCCTCGAGTTGACCAAATTTATTGATCCTTGGTCTCTTGAGCTATCGGTAGTTCTATCGAATATGCTGCACCGTTTCGTTTTTAGTCTGGCAGAATCTGCACTCTACAATTTCATTTCTTTCGTAGGTCTGGAAGGAGCTATTGTAATCACTTTTAATAAACCTTTATATGAATGCCTTTAAGCATCATAAACCCTCTAGCTTATACCGTCTCCTCCGTCTACTATTCGATATAGTTCATCTGGCTACGCTATTTAGGTCTAGAATGAAGTTCTAATAATAAAGTTTTATTAAAACAACTGATGTAAGCAATAAAATGTCATTTATGTACAACAGAAAAGGTAAATCAAAACAAATAAATAAGTAAATGCTTTTAAAAACTAACAAGTTCAAGTTTGTATATTACTTTTGTAATCCGCACCTTTACTACTAACACATTTACTGCTTACTTTTAGCAACGTAATATTGTCTTAAACGGTCAAGGTCCTGTAAATATTAAAATCAAATAAGCAGTTCGAATAATAATTATTTGGAATTAACAACAAATATTATTAATCAAATAAATTAAAATTGGAGTGTTTATTCTAAACACACAAAAGTGTTTAATTAACATTGATCGCCTATTATAAGAAGATTATAAAAAGTAACCGTGCATTAATTATCCAAAATTGATTCCGTGCGTTAACATTGTAGTACCAGCAATATATTTTATTGTATGTTCAACCATGAAGGTTGTATTGTTTTGTTTTTTAATAATCGCGTCAGTATCAATTGTAAAAATAGAAGGAAAAAATTATACTAAATGTGGTCTGACTAGAGAATTGGTACAACTTGGGTTCAGCCGTTCATTGGTAGGAAATTGTAAGTTTTCTACTTTATCTAAATAAATGAATAATATCTATTAGTTAAATGGCTTGTAACTAGCATGATAAAACACTTGTAGTAATACTCGATAAAATATAATAAATGTTTAAAAAATAACCATTATTAACTAACTATTTTATCTTTGATGCAAGGTATTTATTCTATGACGTTGATTTTCAATTTTGTTCTCACTATAGTATGAAATACTAAAGTTAGCCCTAAAATACTGATGAACTCATTACAATTTCTAAAAATAAATCCATGCGCTTTCCTAGTTTGTTAAAAGATAAAATTAGTATAATTTTTAAATGTTAAATAACTATCAAAGTATATGCATAAATATTTAACAGTGGCTGGTCTATTTAATGATTTTATAATAAAATAGCAATTCATAAACATGTTGAAGTCAAGAGATTCACAAGGTTGGCTGTTTATTGCTGTTTAAATAAATACCTATTCGAAAAATAACCATAAATAATTACTTCGGTTAAATAAGTAGTTTTTCAAAACCATCTACGGTTTTTGCAAAAATAAATAGTAATGTTATTAAGAGACCTGAGAAATTATGCGCGGAAGTTGCATTTATCATATTTGGTATTCTTGTCATTAGTTCTCAATTTGACATTGCAATACGATTGAAATATTTGCTATTATAGTTATTTTTACCAAAGCAAGAGTTTTTTTGGTAGAAAATTATTTTAGCTCATACGTAGTTATAAGAAATAATGGCTCATGTTTAAAACAAGTATCAGAAATATACCAACAATAAGTGAAAAATCTATACGTCCAATGTTCAATTATATTGGGGGTGTTCCATACCGAATTCAAATGGCATAACTATTAAATGTTGCGGATAAACATGAAAGAGACATTTACTGTAGACTCGTGCCGAGCTTATTATAAGAAGACACTATATGAAGACAACGGTTACACCAACTGACAAACAAATCGGTTCCTTGGGTTTGAACGTCCTGATGCCATTGCAGAAAAGCATCTCTACAGTGATCGAATAACTATTTGGATAACTTTGTCTGGCACTTGAGAATGAGTAGCAAGTTACTGTCAATCATAAGCGGCACATACATAATATTGTGACACCTTTTTGTCAGAGATTTATAGACCTTGTGTCGTGTGCGTAATTTAAGAATCCGGGAGGAATTGTTGAAGAGAATGGTGCAACCTGTCATAAAACTATAAAGGTAACATTTGAGCTATAATAAACGATATTTCAGTCGAAGAATCCGTCAGAAACTGTTGGAGGAATACGGCAAAGAATAATAAATCATGTTTAACCTTTCAGCAACCCCATTTAAGAAATTTATTTGTTTTACTTGGTACGGTTTTTTTAAACTAACCATTCAACAAAATACTGTTACTAATATTGGATAGGATATACTTTGGCTGATTTTTCGAAATAATGTTTTAATTATAAAATTTAATTTAAATTATTAGATAAAAAAGTTAATATAACATTAAAAAATAAATTAAAAATGAATTTGAAAATTAATTTATAAATTGATTTATAAATTAAAAATAAATTAAATTGAAAATTATTCTGAGAGGAAAATTTAATTATAACAAACAATTTTTTAAAGGAAATATTATCTGGAGCAGTAGTTAATCAATTTTTTAGTTTGGTATCTTAAATTTTAATATTGGAGAGTAATTTCAAGTTAGTAACTTGTAGAAATGATTTTTAGGTCAATTTTACTTCTTGTTGTTGAAATTCTTTAAGCCTGGAATATTTGTTTTATTTTTTGTATGTACAAACGACCATGGATGTTAATCAAATATTACCAAAATGAACTAACTTGGCATTTCTCTTGCGGATCTTGCAGATTATACAATTCTTTCAGTCGCACTCTAATAGTTACTTGAATATTTCGGTTCAGAAATCTATTTTTTTATGGTTGTACGTCAAAGCAAAAGTTAGTTCAGTTACCATTTGTCTTCTTGATTTTTTTGAATTTACAAATTTAAATAACGAACACTTTTATTCCTGTAACATTCAACAAAACTAAATAAAAAATCACCATCGGTCATTTTCTGGTACAACGTGCTATATTGTACTGTACACACAATTAGTCCAATTGGTTATTTCTGGTTTGTCAGATTCCTCTTCATCGCCGTGATGCATGGTTGAGTACAATTTAATATTTTAATTTTTTTTTCAATTTATGTGACACTAAGGTTCCTCCGCAGCCAAAAGCAAATATACTAGATCAATTGACATATTTTGAGCTTGGTTAAAAATACCCTTTATCGTTCCAATTAAGGTTCGACCAGATGTGTTTGGGAGGTACGTACTTGGCTCATTTGGTAATTTTATCTTTCCCTATGAAATGAGATTCAATGGTATTTCCAGTTTGCTCACTTTCGTTCTCCTCCATTTCTTCTTCTGTATCGTTCTCTTCAGATCTCTCTTTTACAACATCGTTTTTGGTTGTTTCCTTCTCTTCTGTATGGACTTCCTCAAAAAGTTGTCACAATCACTGTTGATCTCTTTTGTAGCAGTAGTTCATTTTGTATTAAAATACCTAAAACTGAATAACTAACCATAAAGCAGAAAGCTACACGGTCGCATGATATCGGCCTGTCAAGATTTTTCCGGTCATTTCTAACTCTGCCCTATAACGAATTTTATGAGCTACCGCGCTTATTGAGTTTTACTTCAACAATATGTATGATAAAATTTAGAGTAAATGTATTTCCTTCAACGGAATGTTGTGCTTTAACATGAGAATTTTATAAGTTAATCTGTAAGCTGAGGAAGTTTTTTTAAATTTGTGAGCTTTCAGATGTTTTGAAATTTACCAGAAAGTTTTTAAGAGGCGACCCGTATTAAAATTTGTACACAAAGGAACTAAAAAAATAATAAAGTGGTCCAAATTATTTTAAAAATTTGTGTTATTATAAATTTATGAACTCGTTATTAAAACATGTTTACAAATTAGTTATAATTAACTTGTTGTTGCGAACCTCGCTTCGCTCGGCAGGCAGTGATAGCTTTATAATAATACCAAATCAATTTTAGCTAATTAAAAACTATTTTTGCCAGCTTAGTTATGATTAAATTTGGTATTATTATAAATGAATCACTGCGTGCCGAGCGAAGCAAGGTTCGCCAAATCGATCTAAACTAATTAAACTAATTAAAAAATCATTTTTCTAACTTAATTATTTTTAAAATCTGTATTATTACAAATTTATGAACGCTTGATTAAAACATATTTACAAATTAGTTATAATTAACTTGGTGCTGCGAACCTCGCTTCGCTCGGCACGCAGTGATAGATTTATAATAATAGCAAATCAATTTTAACTAATTTAAAAACTATTTTTGCCTGTTTATATATTATTATTATTAATTAATTTGGCGCAACAGCAACAACAATGGTGACATGTGGGTCTCCTGGTT
This sequence comes from Ophraella communa, assembly GCA_035357415.1. Taxonomy (NCBI): domain Eukaryota; kingdom Metazoa; phylum Arthropoda; class Insecta; order Coleoptera; family Chrysomelidae; genus Ophraella; species Ophraella communa. The sequence continues at coordinate 31,820,742 of CM068995.1, read as the reverse complement.
TATATCTTATCCAACTAATCCCATCTTCCCAGTCTCCCTCCGGGTTATCGGTTCCTTTTTAGCCATGTTATTTTGGGTCTTTTTAGCTTCCTTCTATTTAGTGGTGTCCTTTTTAATATAATTTTGGGAACGGGTCCTCTGTATCTCGTCCATAATTGTCCCTAATTCTGTTGTTTTTATTCTTTCCATCATGGATCTCCCTGCAGTTCTTCATCAGGTGTCGATCTTGAGTGCTAGAAGTATTTGCTAAATATTTTTTTCTAAATCACCATAGCTTACAACCAGGCAATACCACACTTTTGAATAAACTTTTGTCAGAAAGTTTAAATCTTCTTTGTCCTGTTCTATTACTACTTTATTATCCGCAAAGTGTAGAGTGTAAAAAGTCTTTTTCTTGTTTAGTATTATTCCCATTCCCTAGCATGACGAAGGTAACCATTAAATTTAAATTTAAATGCGGGTTATAGCTAAAAGGCCAATTTTATAAAAGCTTCATTTGTACAGTCGAACTACTAAGTACCTATAGAACTATTTTAGTCCAATTAAAAATACCGAATGTGAACCGATTTTTTGTTGAGGCGATGCAATGTATGAATTACTATAGATTTTTATCTCAGAAATTTAGTTTTGAAAAATTTTTTGAGATTTACCCCCGGGGAAGGGGTTGAAAATCGGGAATAAATTTTAAAAATCTGAATATATTGCGAATTAAAGCAATTCCGTTAAAATTTTTTTTTTAAAGTTGTAGAGAAAAAAATTCTTCTTCTGTTACGTAAATCGAATTTTATCTATAAATAACATGAATGCCGTTAAATGTAAATAAAGTTTTTAACAATTTTCAACCCTCTAATCGACCGCTGGTGGTTACGGCTCCAGCCTTGACAGTTACGTTGCCGAAATGATGTGCACAGCGGTGTTGCAAATGTGCAGTCATAAATAATATCAAGTTTCGACATATATTATAAATATTATGAAATGTATATTGAGTAGAAAGAATACGAGTAGTCCCAATAATTGATACAAATATTTGATACTAATGCAAAATTAAATAAATTAATAGTGCAAACATATATGTACATTTATTTCTATGTTTCTTATGTTTTAGATGCATTTTTCAGATAATCCATTTTTTTGGTGTTTGTTCAATAAACAGTTAAATATTTTTGTATATTAATATACCACAATTGTGATGTTATTTAGCTAAAACTGTAGATTTCCAAAAACATAAGAATACAAAGAATACCTATATATTATTCAGGTGAAACATCACAATAAATCGGTACAATTTGACACATTAAGTATATTATAGATTAAGTTTTAAAGATAAATGTAATGGATAATTTCCAATAGTATCTATATTTACTAACAAATTTTTAAGCTTTCTTCTCAATTTAATAGCTCCCATAAAGAAATAAACTAAATTTATCACCAAAAACAATAAATCTTACTTTAAAATAACAAGTGTACTATAGTGTGAAGTTTAACAAAAAATAAACTAATTTACCTACCCTACAAATCATAATTAGTTTTATTGTTACTTAATAAAAAATAAACAAGATAATTGTCCTAAATTTTCACACTGTATACATTTAACTAACTATTTTACACTATGTTGATTTATGTAAGACTTGAATTTTAATGTTTATTAGAAATAATCTTAATCAGACAACTTAATTTGAGAATAACCAACATAGTTTTTATTAATATTCGACAACCCATAAACATAAACAAACATACATCCCTCTCCTCATTGTATTACTATCTTCTACTCGACACAAGGGTCGTGAGAACAGGTTGATAATGCTAAAACCGAGTTATCATGTACTATCGGCTTCAGAATGGCATATACATTTTCAAACTCAAATCGCTTACATTGAATTAATTTTAAGGATGGCCTATTTATTGTGTATAACCAATCACGGTTTAAATCAACGCCCACATCTTTAATGTTTGCAGCATAAGGTATTTATTGACAAATTGTCTGTGTATTATACAGTACGGTTTTATTTGTTTTTTATTGCAACCTCTATACTGATTCCTTTTTTACTTCATTTAGTTTGGAACTTTCGATAATAAATGTTTGTTTGGGATTAAAATCCATTTTCAAAACATTTTTTTTTATTTCCTTCTTTTAGGTAGGTTGTTAGAAATAATAAATAACATTCCATAAAATAAAAGATAAAATATAAAAATATTTATTTTTGAATCTCCAACAGTTTCTAATCAATCTTGATGGTACTAATTTTAATTGTTTTTATGTTGAATTTAATATTCTAAAAGAATTTTTATTAACGTTTTTCTGTTACGTTCGGATCGAAATGACCCAACATTTATTTATTTTATATTTTATTTAGTAAATAAATAGGGTGGTAAAAATTAAAATTTTAAAAATGAGCCGTCAACGACAGTGTGAAAAATGTAATAAATATCTAATAAACATAGATATAATAATCAAATATTTAGGTTGTTTTATTGTTCTTTGTGTAAAATAAATTATTTTTTATAAACAACAGACTTGTTTTTTTTTTGATAAATATAATTTATTATGCTTAAAAATGTTTTTGGATTCGCTTTAGTTATACAAGAAAGCACAAGTAAAAAATACGCCTAGGATTCTACCTCTGTGGTGTGAAAATGTGTAAATATTATTATTTTGTTTGAATTTGTAGATTATATATTTCAGTGCAAAAATGCGAAAAAAACCTATTTATTTGGGACATGACCAACCCTTGTAAATAAACTTAATCCCCAAAAACCATTTAATGTAGGCGTTTTAAAAATTGCCACTCCTATGTTGTTGAAGAAGGGCGTTTTTATAACTTCGGTAGGTAAACGAAATTCACATTTAACATGTATATGCTATTCTAAAGCCGACTGTACATTCAGTTTTTATTTTGGTAAAATAAACATCCCATAACATATTGTCATAAATCACGAAATCACACAATTTTTAGAAGCGCTCACAAGAAATATTTCTTGGGAAACGGTAAACCATGGACATTTGTGTTTAAAATAAATAGAACACGTTTATACTATGAACTCTTAAAAAATAAAACTAGGCATTATGTTTCTAAAATAATGAAAAAACAATAAATTATATTTAACATACAATCACTGGTTTACAAACAAAAACCAAATTTAACTTACCTTGCATACGATTTATATCAATAATTTTTATTTATTAATAACTCATGAAAATAACTAACTAACTTAAATGAAGATGCTTATTTCTCAGGACAGAAAGTAAGCCTGGCATCATGGCAATCTGATCAACATGTGCAAATATGGAACAGAGGTAAATGCACTATGGGTCAGTTTTAGGATAGAGGAGGTATGAAAGTTTCAAAACATTTTAATGACTTTCCTATTATTTATAGAAAAAAATCGATTTACGTTACAGAAGCAGCTTTAATAGTCAATATATTCCGATTCTTAACATTTACTCACGATTCTCAACCCCTTCCCGGGGATAAATCCCAAAAATTTTTTCAGAACTAAATTCCTGAAATAAAAATCTATGGTAATTCATACATCGCATCGCCTCAACAAAAATCGGTTCACTTTAGTTATTTTTAATTGGACTATTTTATAATATGCAAAAATATTCACTAAACTAGTCTATTATTTTATTGCTAGTATTGTATTACTGCTTATAGCATTACTGTTTATGTCCAGAAGAAAACAATACAAGAAATAAATTTCTATAAGGTGCAGTCAATAAAAAACTGAAAAAGTGGAAAATTGTTTCCACCTGCACCCAGGGTAAGGAAACTTGACAGTTTCTATACCATGCTTGACCGTTTTCTATCAAAAAAACAACTACTTCCTGGGCTATATGCTCCAACGGACATTGAATTACATTCCAATAGAAAACGTGATGGCGACCGACTTTGTCGATACTTGCAACCATCTCTATCGATTTGTAAATTAACAGGAAGAACACTACTCTTAGACCGGTTTCGACATTATTGTGTCTCATCAGTACGAGGTAAGTAGTTCTTCTCATCCCGCAGAGCAGGATGCAGAATGATTCTTTTACGCTGTGATATGATAATATCACCCTGTATAAATTGTTAATTTAAATTGTTAATGAGGTTACTCAGTTTTAGTTTATTATTTATATTATTTTTATTATACCTATTCAGCATAACTAAGCTAAGTGTATTTTGAGGGCATGTATCAATTATAGTTTAGAAAACAATATAGAATAAATTCGTCCTTTAAGTATGAATGGTTGTTTTTATTCAAATCGACCAATTGTTCAAAAAATTAATATAAGAACATCACATGGCGATCCTGCCACTCAAGAACTAACTATTAAGTAAAATTTTAAGATGGTTTAGTACTCATATCAGTATCAAGAAGAACATAGATTATTTAAATACGAAATAAGGAAAGAAAACTATGGGAACTAATCAATCCAAAGAGGAAATAGTAATAGCACAGGCTGGAAACAGTGGTGGCGTTTCTGGAGCAGCTGGGAAAAACAGAGTCTCTACCTTTGAAGTGATTGGAGTTGCAGCATTTGTGTTGGTCGTAATTATTATTGCTGTTGTAATTTATAAGCGGTGCAAAAAGGCGTTGGAAAGAAAGATTAGAGAAGAGATAACCAATTCCCAACAACTTGTTTAACGGAAGAAACATTTAGTTTTAGGTATATTTTTTTTAGGTAAATTTATGTATGGTATTATTAAGAGTTGGACATTTTACACAAAGCTGATGGGTGACCTAATTATTATAGCATAAGTTACGAGATGATGAAATATATATATAAAAAAAAGTGTACTTCTTATGAAATGTATGTAAGTAATTTTTATTTACCATATTTTTGTGTACTTATTGAATAGTAAATGTCAGACGAACCATTTAAAAAGATTCATGAAGAACTTTCGGTACTTTTAAGAAATATTAAGAAAGACCCATTAGATAGGCGTGTTAACTTAGAAAAAACTAACAAATTATTAGATAGTGTAGACAGGATAGAAAGTAATTTTAATTTAATTAGAAGTAAATTTAATGAGGAAAATCATGATATAAAAATCAAAAATAAGGTAAAGGTTATTGTTGACGGAATAGTCATTTTAGTATATCAAATTAAGGAAATTTTAAACGATAGATTAGGGCAAAATCTAAGTAGTATCCCCAGAGTCGAACAGAACGAGAAAATGGGGGAAGCATTTGATTTAAAGACAGCATCTTCCTTGATTCCTTGCATGAATGACACCGAGTCATCCATAAAAACACTAATTGATGCAATCGAGTTATACGACAGTTTTTTGAACGAGGCCGGAAAACAGGCGTTAACTAAATATGTCTTAAAAGCTAGATTGTCTCACGGTGCAAAGCTTAGGTTAAATCACACTTATGATTCTAATGAAGACCTTATTAAAGATATTAAAGATAAACTTATTACTAAAAAATCGGTAGCGGCACTTTCGGTAGAACTACATAATTTAAAACAAGGTAATAAACCAATTGACGTATTTGGAAAGAAAGTTGAAGACCTAATGGTAAAGTTATCAATATCGCAAGCGGAAGATAATAACGTGGTAGAAAGGACTCTAACGGGTGTAAATGAGAAAATAGCTATTAACGTGTTTACTAATGGACTCAGAGACGAGCAAATTAAAACAATTATTAAAGCTAGAAATTATAATAGTTTGGCTAATGCAATAGTAGGAGCTAAGGATGAGGAAACTATGAGAACGGCTAGTTCCTCACAAGTTTTTCATTCGACTAACAGACGAGGAAATAACTTTTATGGCCGAGGCCGAAATTTTAACAATAACTTTCGGGGTCGGGGTAGAGGTAATCAGTTGAGAAATTTTAGTAATAGGGGTAGTTTCGAATCTAAAAATAATAATAGTTATAGAAATAATAATAATTTTAGTTCATATAATAATAGATATAATAATTATAATAGTAATAGAAGTAGAGGAAATAGAGGAGCACAAGGCGGTAGACAACATAATGCGTATTATATGGAAAATAATGTAAACCCAACAGCTAATCAATCACCCGATCGAGAAAATTTGCAGTTTTTTCGAGAACACTAAATTAGATTATTTATTTAACATGAATGGGTTAAATTATATTAAAGTAGGTTATAATAATAAAGAGTTAAAATTATTAATTGATACGGGCGCGTCATTAAGTGTAATTTTTAGTAGATGTTTAGATTATGAAACTAAAGTAAATAAAAATAAAACAATTAGAATAAATGGTATTGCGGGATCAGCATATACTGCTGGAACTTGTAATATTAATCTTGACCTACCTAACGGATATAAGCTTTGTCATGAGTTTTCCGTATTACATGAATTCTCCAGTGACATTGACGGTGTAATTGGAAGAGATTTATTTATTAAATATAAAGCTAACATTAATTATGAACATTTTTTCTTGTCACTTTTTATAAAGAATGAAACAATTGAAATACCGTTGTATGCTGACTATGACGAGTATACTATAATTCCTGCTAGGTGCGAAATTATAAAATATTTTGATGTTAGTCATTCGGAAGAATATATCGCTTTTTCGGAAGAAATTTGTGAGGGAGTTATAACTGCCAGTGCAGTAGTAAAGCCAGTTAATAATAAAATTCCCATACGCATTTTAAATACGAATGATAGGGATATAAATCTGAAAAACTTTAAACCAAAAATAGAACTATTATTTCATTACAATGTACATTCCTTTAATAACGTTCCTATAACAGTAGAAAGAGTAGATAAGTTGTTAAATACAATTAATACTAAATCACTTAACAAAGAAGAGAAATTGTCAATAGACAAAATTTGTGCGAAATATGCAGATACATTTTATATCGAAAACGATCCCTTTACAGTGTCCAATATTTGTCAGCAAAAGATTCATCTAAAAACCGGTACCACCCCTTCATATGTAAAGCCCTATAGATTACCTTATTCGCAGAAAAACGAGATATATAATCAGTTGGATAAAATGTTAAAGCAAGGCATAATAGAACCAGCAACATCTGAGTGGTCTTCTCCCTTATTAATTGTAAAGAAAAAAGGAGGTAATCCGGAAAATCAATGGCGAGTTGTTATAGACTATAGGCAACTTAATAACAGAAGCGAATGTGATAGTATAGATGATATTTTAAATTCCTTAGCGGGCGCTACCTATTTTTCACATTTAGATTTATATCAGGGATATTATCAAATTGAATTAGATCCACAATCTAGGCCATATACCGCATTTACAACTGATAGAGCGCAATATCAGATGACTAGGTTACCTATGGGACTAAAAATTTCTCCAAATGCTTTCTCTAGAGCTATGACACTAGCTATGTCGGGTTTAAACTACGAATCATGTTTCATTTATCTTGATGATTTAATTATATTTGGTAATAATCTAAAAGAACATAACGTAAATTTAACTAAAGTTTTAGAAAGGTTACGGAAGGTAAATTTAAAATTAAATCCCACTAAGTGCGAATTTTTAAAAAAGGAATTATTGTACTTGGGTCACAAAATATCCGAAAAGGGTGTTGCACCCGATCCCGAAAAACTAAATGTTATGACAAATTATCCGATACCTAAAAATTCAAATGAAGCAAAGCGATTTGTTTCATTTGCTAATTACTATAGGAAATTCATCAAACATTTTGCAGAACTTGCCGCCCCTCTTAATAGGCTATCGAAAAAAGGAGTTGCCTTTGAATGGTCTAACGAATGTCAAGATTCGTTTGAAAAATTAAAATCGGCTTTAGTAAGCCCCCCAATTTTAGAATTTCCTGATTTTTCGGAACAAAATAAATTTATACTACGTACAGATGCTTCAGGAATCGCACTTGGAGCTACACTATCAAACGGTAATGATAAACCAATAGCGTATGCTAGTAGAGTTTTAAATAAAGCGGAACGGAATTATGCTGTAATCGAAAAGAAATTACTAGCTATCGTGTGGGCCATATCCAAATTTAGGCCATACCTTTATAATAGAAAGTTTTCCATTTTGACCGACCATAGGCCTTTGATTTATCTATTTGGCATGACAAACCCTTCCAGTAGATTAACTAAGTTTAGGTTAAAAATAGAGGAGTACGATTTCGATGTTTTTTATGTGAAAGGTTCAGAAAACGTAACAGCGGATGCACTATCGCGTATAGAAATTAGTTCAGATGATTTAAAGAACATGTCGAAAGATAAAGATAACAATGTTTTTGCAATAACAAGAGCGCAGTCAGCTAAATCTGAGGTAAAAGTAAATACTTCTAATAATGCCGGGCCTGATCAACCTGACATAGTTGAATTACTGAAACGACCTTCTGATATAGTCGAATTGCAAATTATAGAAAATAAGAAATTTCAACAATTAGTTAAAAAATACCCTAAATATCATATAACTCCTTATCAACATCAAGCACCTAGTTACAAACAAACAACATGTAATTTCAATATGTCAATCTGACGATGCTAGTGATAGCGAAACAGCTGTAATTGATTTTAAAGCGAATTTTTCAAATAAATAGTGGAAGTTTAGTTTAACTGTGCAGTTATTAATTGTTCTTAATATAATTTTTGATAATGAAAATACTATTTATATTTATCAAGATTCTCTATCAGCATTCGCATTCGGTGCTTTGCTGAGAGACTTGGTAAAAATGTGCACATTGAGTAAAATAAACGAGTTACTGATAATTAAAAATAAATTTAACTAGCCAGTTATAAGCAAATTATTAAGTAATATTAATCTATTTAAAGAAAAGGGTATTAATTTTGTATATTACAGGATAAACAACGTATTAATGACAAAGACTTGCAACAAATAATCTTAAATGACTTTCACATGTTACCAACAGGTGGTCATGCGGGTATAAACCGCATGTACAATAACATTAAAAAATATTATTTTTGGACAGGTTTAAAAAGAGACGTAGAAAAATTTGTAAATCGTTGTAGCGACTGTCAAAAGTGCAAGCATAACACACAATTGAAACAACCTTTAACTATAACAACGACAGCACATGCTGCATTTGAAACAATTTTTTTAGATCTTGTAGGACCGTTAGAATCAGATGACAATGGCAATAAATACATACTGACGTTACAATGCGAACTAAGTAAATACGTAGAAGGTTACCCTATTGAAAATAAGGAAGCCAACACAGTAACTAAAGCGTTTGTAGAAATTTTTATTTTACGCTTTGGAGTTCCTAAAACTATTGTAACAGACCAGGGTACTAAATTCATGGCAAACGTATTTAGCGAAACTTGTAAATTATTAAAAATTGAGCGGCTTAACTCTACAGCTTATCACCATGAAACAATCGGAGCCTTAGAAAACACTCATAAACATGTAAATGCTTATCTTAGAATTGAAACCTCTAATTATAAAGAATATTGGAGTTCTTGGATACCCTTTTGGTGTTTCTCGTATAATACCTCTGTTCACTCCGCAACTGGGTATACTCCTTACGAGTTAGTTTTTGGGAAAACCTGTGTCTTACCTTCTAATTTAAAGGAAAAAATTGAACCTTTGTATAATTTTGAGGATTATCCGTTAGAACTAAAATATAGGTTACAAGTTGCATTAAACGATGCTAGAAATAATTTAGTGGCTTCAAAATATAAGAGAAAAATTAAATATGACAAACAAGCGATAGAGACAAACTATAAAGTAGGGGATGAAGTTTTACTTCATGATGAGACCGCTTCTAAATTAAAACCAATTTATAAAGGTCCATATAAAATTTTAGAAAATGAGCCTGTAAATGTAGTAATTGACGTAGAAAATAAAAGACTAAAAGTACACAAAAATAGGGTAAAACCATTCCACCAGTAACGAAAAAAAAAAAAAAAAAAAATTATTAAATTTGTTTTTTTTTTCTGTTACGGGGGAGGTGTGATATGTTAATATCACCCTGTATAAATTGTTAATTTAAATTGTTAATGAGGTTACTCAGTTTTAGTTTATTATTTATATTATTTTTATTATACCTATTCAGCATAACTAAGCTAAGTGTATTTTGAGGGCATGTATCAATTATAGTTTAGAAAACAATATAGAATAAATTCGTCCTTTAAGTATGAATGGTTGTTTTTATTCAAATCGACCAATTGTTCAAAAAAATAATATAAGAACATCACAACGCCAATACATAAACCGTGAACCCACGATTCCATGATAAAGTCGTAAAAGCGCTTTTACCTTACCCTGGGTGCAGGTGGAAACAATTTTCCTATACCAGCTGCGCCTACCGCAGGGTTAATTGTGGATATATACTTAACTTTGAACCACGAACACAAACGAAATCTGAACTTAAAGTTAGCTTTAAAGGTAATGAAAATTTTTGATTAGGACCTGTCATTGGTATTTCTTGGATCATTTTAATTTCGAAGACCTAGCTTGTAGGGTTTTTGTATCAATATATTTTCTATACATGGACTTTGATCTTTTGTACAAAGATTCTGAGTATGCTGAATTTTTTGTAAATACTAAAAACCAAACTAATTAAAAATATATTTCTAGTCTTTTTTGTTTTATCTCATGTCGACAGCCAAAGTTCTTCAAATTTGTCTAAAAACCACTCCTACTAAAAAGTTTCAAACCCCAGAAAGGACGCTATAAGGTGGCGTCTAAATTTCAGTTGTAAATGAAGGCTTATAATTTTTATGGAATTCAGATTTTGTTTAACTCGACCATACAAGTTTATGCCAACGTCCACATAAAAAGGGTACCTAACTAAGATTAATTTAAAAACAATGTAGTTTAAGATTGCAAAAGCTTTAAACATATTGTTAACCATTTCTTGTAAATAAGTACAAGAACAAAGAAAAATCAGGACTAGAAAACAAAGTTCTATAATTGTTTTGAATAATATGAGTTTGAAAAAAAAATACCTGTCTTCAAAACAAATTTAAAAGTCAGCGGAACGCAGTTTCTTGCAACTGCGAATTCAACAGAGGACTTGACATGGAACACAAGATTATAGGTCGAAAATAACTTTTTTTCACAACCTAACTTTATTGACTTTTATTGAGGTAGTAAAGTTGTTCATTATTAATCAAGGTAGAAAAATACAAAGACTTGATTAGAACTACATCTCAATCCATTTAACAGATTGTAAGCTTAACTGATACTAAGAGAAAATAAAAAAAATATATTTTTCCTTACTTATTTAATAGTCTACCTACCTATACAAAAATTTAAATCAGTTGACTCATCCATGCATTTTTAAAGTGATATTTGCGCAAAACAATACTTATTATCAAATCAAAACAAAAATGATTTGATATGTTATTGTTGTCTTGTCATTGTCCCGTAAAATGGGAGTGACTGGTGAAAAAATTTTATTAGTTTTAAAAACTAATATTTGGAAAAATTTAATGCCAGTAGTGAGAAAATGTTATAAGGGCCACGGTAGAAAACTGTATTATTGTCTTGGGTCAATTCAAGACGAATAATTACTATTTTTTTTAATAAAATAAAAGGAATCATTCATATCTTAAATGTGGCCAATACCAAATAATATATTAATAAAACAAGTTAAACAACAATATTTAAGAATAATAAAAAAAAACTCTTCGTTTCAACGTAACTTCCAAGTTTATTTGAAAAATTTTAAATCACAATGACGGCCGTTTCGCTAAGAAGCATCGTCAGATTGACATTTAAAATTTTTCAAATAAACTTGGAAGTTACGTTGAAACGAAGAGTTTTTTATTATTCTTAATAAGATGGACTTCCAAAAAGTAAGAGTTAGTACAATAAATTTAAGAATATTTAAGGTTAATTTAACTAAAACATGCAATTAATTTTGATCTAAGAACATCATCAGTTTAAAATAAATGATAGAGTTCAGAATAATAAAATATACATAAAAATCATGATAAATAACAAAGACAATAAAAAAAACGAAGAACATGAAGTTAATAATTATAAATGTAGTAAGGTCATGCTTACGTGACCATAATGTGAGTCAATAAAATAATGGCCAAGGTTATGTTAGTTAAGATTTAACATAATGTTTTGTAAATAGAACCTAATAATTAAAGAGGTAAACTTATTTGAAACAAGTTATACTGTTTAATACATAAAAAAAGAAATTAAATATGTGTGAATTTGTTAAACACTATTTGAAATGCAACGTACTATGCACGTACTTAAATAATATAAATGATATAAATGAAGTTGAGCAGCCAAGTATATCTTGGATAACGAAAACCATCAAATCGAAGAATATAGACATAACGACGAAACTTAATCAGATAATGGAACTGGAAGATGCAGATGATGCAGCGATTAATTCAAATAAAATACAAAGATTAGAATAGTTGTCTTTGTAACCTTAATTTATTAATTATATTAATATTTTTATATATTATTTTAAAAGAATTTCTAAGTTCTATTTACGTTCATAAACAAAAACACATTAATTTTAATATCAATCCATCTTGTGCATAACCGAAGTATTAGTATTATCGAATGTAAATGAACTAGTGCAATGAAAATTATCGATTCATTTTTATTTCTCTACTTAACTTTAATAAGAAAATTTTATAAATCAAACAAATCAAATATTCATAATGAAATTGATTGTGGTAACCTTTACTTTGTGGAAGTCCATCTTACTAAGAACAATAAATAACTGAACGGTTGAACTAAACTTCCACTATTTATTCGAAAAATACGTTTTAAACTGCAATTACAGCTGTTTCGCTAAAAACTAGCGATGTCAGATTGACATATTGTAAATAAGGTTGACACTTCTCCTCAGGAGAATTCACTGCTGGAATTGTGGGCAACCTGGACATCGATTTAAAAAATGTAAAAGTCCCAGGAAGATTTTTTTGTTTTAAGTGTGGACGCCCAGATAAGTATAGTAGGGATTGTAATTGTACAAAAAACTTCCAAGCGGCGGGACAGTGGGCCAACTGTCAGATGTAACGCCCCAAAAGGCCACTTTAGAAACACGGATTCTCTTAGATTACGTTTTAGCGCACGCGAAAGGTGACCAAAGACCGTACCTTCACGTGAACATATTAGGTAAAATATTTTTAGGATTATTGGACAGTGGAGCATCGAGCACCATCTTAGGAGGACCTGGATGGAATACTTTAAAAAAACTATGTACATTGGATTCGGACGTTTCTGTAACATGTACTGTGGCAAATGGTCAGACTTGTCCCAGTATAGGGTTTTGTACCATTCCTATTCAATTAAGAGACCGAGTTTGTGTGTTGAAGACCCTAGTAGTTCCTTCTCTTCTACACGAACTAATTTTGGGAATTGACTTTTGAGTTAAAATGAACATCGTACCCGACTTATTTTCAGGAGAATGGAGCTTTTAACAGCATGACAAAATTGATCTGATTGATACCGGTGTTGGCATTAAAGATATGGGGACTTTATCGGAAAATCAAATGGGATCCCTCAAGAATATCATTGATGAAGCATTCCTTGGAATGGAAGATAAATTAGGTTGTACACATTTTGTTGAACACGTTATAAACACCACTTCTCCCCCGATTAAACAAAGGTACTACCCCCTTTCTCCAGCATTACAAAGTGAGGTAAACGCTGAATTAGACGAGATGCTGAAAAAAGGTATTGTGGAACCCTCCAAGAGCACATGGAGTTCACCCATTGTAATATTCAAAAAATCCGATGGAAGATGGCGTTTCTGTGTGAACTATAAGAGACTAAATGCAGTCAGTATTAGTGATGCATATCCAATACCATATGTAAGTTCCATACTAGATAAACTCAGAGATGCTCGTTTCTTAAGCACGTTGGATATTAAGTCTGCCTACTGGCAGATCCCTTTAGCACAAAACTCCCGACCCTTAACTGCATTTACCGTCCCGAATCGTGGGTTGTTCCAATTCACACGAATGCCATTTGGACTGCATTCAGCACCCGCAACATGGCAACGGGTAAGTGACCAAGTTCTGGGAGCTGATCTCGATAAGTATATCTTTGTGTACTTAGATGATATTATCATCTGTACACAAACTTTCGAAGAACATCTAAAGATTTTAAAAATTACATCCGGACTTTTTGTGGACCCAAGTAAGATTGAAGCAATCTTGAAAATTCCAACACCCCAAAAAGTATCCGAAGTAAGACGAATCATAGGTATGGCCTCCTGGTATCGGATATTTATTCCAAACTTTTCCGACATGATTTCCTCTAACCCAATTAACACATAAAAATCGATCTTTCTCATGGGATCAAAATTGTGAGAAGGCCTTCAATAAAATTAAAGAGACTTTGGTAAGAGCTCCTATTCTTTCATGCCCTGACTTCACGAAATCCTTTATTGTAGAAACCGATGCCAGCGACTACGGTCTTGGAGCCACTCTGTCCCAAAAGTATCCAGAAGGAGATAGAGTTATTGCGTACCTGAGTCGATCTCTTACTAAGAACGAACGTAAGTACTCTACCACCGAAAAAGAGTGTTTAGCAGTCATCTTCGCCATAGAAAAACTACGTCCGTACCTCGAGGGTACCAAATTTCTGGTAATTAGTGATCATTACTCCATTACAACTTCGCGGTAATGTCTTTAAAGCGCTGATGGAAAAATGTCAAATTCAAATAAGTTCACAGCTTTGTGGTGGAACGAGTCCATCGTCTTATAAAGTCCATGATTACAGCTTATGTCTCAGATCATCAGAAGAAATGGGATCAATATTTGGCAAAGGTGGCATGTATAATGTCCGTCCTAGAGTGAACACCACGTTTTAGTGAGCTCCGAAATTCGCAAAGATTTTAGTGGTTTTTCTTTGACAACAAATGGAAGATAAATAGTAAATACTTGTGACACAGTTTAATAGTGCCTAATTAGTGAATATACAGCTAAAACTGCACTTAGAAAGGTATTTTTTTTTTGTAATAATTTAATTGAAACAATTGGACAACGTTGTCATATTTTGACTATCCAACATGAGTTCCACTAAAACACGTAGCACCAGTGTAACTTTAAATCAGATTGATGAATCCCAAGTAGAAGCTATGATTATAAAAATATCCTCAAAATTATTAAATAAAATAAATGAGAATTTAGAAAAAATGTCAACTAGATTTGATTCCATAGATAATACATTAAAATCCCTCGAAGACAAGCTATGTCATCTAGAAGAGGTTGGGCAAAATAATGACAAGAAAATTATGGAAGTCAACAAAAAATTAGATGATTTAAAACAAAAATCCAGAATAAACAGTCTTCGGTTAGTTGGCATAAAAGAAGAACAAAACGAAAATGTACTTAGCAAAGTTCTAAATTTATTCAATGATGAATTGAAAGTCAAGTGCAGTGTATTTGAAATAAACAAGGTATTTAGAATTGGCAAATTTTCCCAAAATTATACTAAACCGCGTTCTGTTATAGTAGATTTCGTTTCATATATCAAGCGAAATGAAATTTACAAGGCTAAAACTAATCTGAAAGGAAAAGGTGTTTTCGTTAATGAAGATTTGACAGACTCGCGTTTTAAGCTGCTCCAAACAGCAAGGAAAAAGTTTGGCATTAAAGATGCTTGGTCACATAACTGCCGAATATACGTGAAACGTGGCAACAATGTAAGGATTATTAATCAAGAAAGTGATCTTCATTAGTGGCTTGAAGAAAAAAACATAAATAAATGATAAGCATTTTAGATTTGGTTAATTTTACTAAACTGTTAATATTAGACCTGTTTTACATGTAGGAATTTTTCTTTTGCATTATTAATTTATAATAAGTATATTTATAATATTTCTCAACTAATTTTGATTAATTTGAATTAGTATATGGCATTTTTACTTAATTTTCGAGAACCACTTTTTAAACTAATTAAATTGTAATAAATAGAACTCACTAAAATAATTTTATTTTTATGAACAATACTCTTAATGTGTATTTTCAGAATTGCAGAGGTTTGAACAGTAAAACCAATGATTTTCTCCAAAGTTCTTTAGACAATAACTTCGATATCATCTTAGCTGTGGAAACATGGTTACAAGATGAAGTAAATGATGGGGAAATTATAGATACTAATATGTATCACTTGGTAAGAGCAAATAGAGATCTAAAATTTACAAATAAGGTAAGAGGTGGGGGAGTCTTTATGGCAGTAACCAAGAAGTATAAATTAATTAAAACTGTGAAAAAATGTAGTACATTCGAATTATTATCAGTACATTTAAAAATAAGTAACAAAATATTTACTTTTATAGTTTTATATATCCCTCCAAATAGTCCAAATGAGGTATATGAATCCGTCTTTAACTTTGTGCAGGAGCAGATAGTAGACGTAGAGAGTACATACATATTTGGGGATTTCAATCTTAATGATATTACCGGGGCTAGTTTCAGTTTTGATAGAGTTCTAAATACGAAATTAAGCATATTACAAGAATTCTTAAATTTTAATTCATTTTGCCTTTTGAATAATGTAAAAAATCTTCAGGGTAAAACTCTTGATCTAGAAATCAGTTCAGAAAATAATCAACAATATTGTAAAATAGTAAAAGATTCTATTCCATTTGTAAAAGAAGATGTATATCATCCAAGTCTCGATATATTAATAACTTACAAAAAAAACTTAAATTTATGTGTACAACCTATAATAAATGAAAATCGTTATAATTTTAAAAAAGCGAATTTTGAGAGTCTTACGGTAAAGGTGCGGGATACCGATTGGTCACCAGTCTTACTGGAATCTGATGTAAATGAGGCTTTAGATATCTTCTATAAAATATGGAATGGTATTTTATCTGAGTCTGTTCCAAAGTTCAAAAAGTACGAATATTGTAATAAATTTCCAATTTGGTTCACGAAAGAGATAAAGGATTCTTTGATAGAAAAAAAGAGATATAGAAAGTTACAAAGCACATCCCATTTTTACAAAGAAAAATATTTAGAAACAAAAAAGAAGGTTAAAGTTCTTATAAAGAAAGAAATGCGCAGGTACTTTAAAGACCTACAAGAAAATGTTTCTAGCGATATCAATTACTTTTGGAATTATATTAACAAAACAAGAACAAATTGTACAGAATATGGCAACTTCATATATCAGGGTAATACAGTTAAAGATGACAAAACTGCAGATGCTTTTGCAGAGTTTTTTTCTTTTATTTATGATACAAACAAAGCGGATTATAAATTAAATTTCAACAATGATATAACGAATATTTGTGACTCATTTTCAATTAACCATATCTCTGATCTCGATTTCCATAGTGCAGTTAAAAAATTAAAACCAAAAAAAGCCGAAGGTAGTGACGGCATTCCACCTTATATATTGAAAGGTTGTAGCGAATGGCTTATAAAACCTCTTAAATATATTTTCAATTTAATCGTCAAAACAAAAGTATTTCCACTTCAATGGAAAACTGCTATTACTACACCAATTTTTAAATCTGGTGAAAAAACGAATATAGAAAATTACCGGCCTATTTCAATAATGTGCGCACCATCCAAATTATTTGAGCAAATTATATACAATAAACTCTATAATTATATAGAAAAGTACCTAGTACCACAACAACACGGTTTTATGTCAAATAAATCTATAAACACAAATTTATTAATTTTTGGAAATCAAGTATTCGAAACATTGGGTGTTAAGTCTCAAATGGATACAGTTTATACAGACTTTCGAAAAGCATTTGATAGTGTAAATCACGATGTGCTCTTGAGAAAATTATCTACATTTGGGTTGTCCCAACACTTTTTGGAATTAATAAAAAGTTATTTAGAAGACAGAAAGTTTGTAGTTAGACATAACGGAAATGTCTCTGGGAAATATCATGCAAATTCTGGAGTTCCTCAAGGATTCAATCTCGGACCTCTTTTATTTAATATATTTATCAATGATCTTCCTTCCGTACTTAAATATGCTGCGTGTCTCTTGTTTGCAGATGATCTTAAGCACAGTCAGGAATTGTGTTATGCTGCAAAAAGATATCCAAAGTGTTTACGAATGGAGTTTGATCAACAAACTTCACTTTAATATTAGTAAATGTAAAGTAATTAGTATAACTCGTTCTAAGGAACCCATTTTGTTCGACTATAAGATGGGAAGAGATTTATTGACAAGGTACACAGAAGTTAAAGATCTGGGTGTAACATACAATGATGTTTGTTCCTATGCCGCTCATTTAAAATATATTGTTTCTGCTGCCAATAAGATGTTGGGATATGTTATAAGACAAACCAGAAACTTTGATGACATTAACACCTTAAAGATTTTCTACTTTGCTCTGGTAAGACCTAAACTAGAATTTGCATCAATTCTTTGGTTTTCTGAATATGCAACTTTATTGGAAATGGTGGAAAGGGTTCAGAATAAATTCCTTAGATATCTGTATTACAAGAAATATCATACCTGGCCCGACTATAATACAGTCAGGACAAGCCATCTTAGGAATCAATTTAAAATATTATCACTAGATCAAAGAAGAACTATATCCGCTGTTATGTTGCTGCACAAAGTTATCAATGGAAAAATTAATAGCCCCGAAATTCTTTCTTTAGTGACATTCAATGTTCCTAGACGGCGCACACGTTCTATGTTAATGTTTTATATACCGAATGTATTCTTAACAGTTAGAGATCCTCTTATAGTGATTATGAAATTAATAAATAATTATAATTTGCTCGTTGACATTGAGTGGAGTTTGTCTGAAAAAGTTTTTTATAATCGCATATTAAACCACATTTTAAATAATTCTTTATGAAATTTGAAACTTGTGAACTGATTTTAAGCCTCTGCAGTTCATTCAATGATAGGATGGGATTTAAGTTATGTAGGTTTTGGATTAAATATAGGCATGCTAATAATTGTTAAATGCAAGTGTGTAATGTAGATTATTAACCATGTAATAAGGCCTCCAGGCCTGTTTGGTTAACATGAAGTGACAGGAGTAATACCAAATTTGGTAAATTTTGGAAGGGAAGTTAACATAAATAAATTGGATGGAGAAATCGTACAATGCGCTTCTGAGAGTAGTCAGAAAATTACACTTCAAAATATTCAACGATGTACGTGAACGACTCCAAAAAGCTTAAGAACAAAGTAGTAAACTGTAACACCTACGCCATAGAAATGAAAACTTTAAATTACATCAACAGGTTTGGAAACGCAATTATATAATCTCGGATGCATCAAAAAATTTCACAGCAAAATTAGCTCCTAAGTACATAGGTCCCTTTAAAATTAGGAAAATTGTTTCGCCATGGACATATGAACTCGAAGATGAGCGTCAGAGATGGGTAGGTATTTGGAATGCTAAAGACTTAAAAGCACATCCTCCAGACACAGAATATTTTTTTTGAATAGTAGGTTTTCTTTAGGTATAGTTAATAATTTACATAATTTTATAATAGGTTTTCTCTTTTTATTTAGTCATACATCTTTTTAGGAAGGGGTGGTGTGTTACGTGTAATAAAGTGTTCCAATAATTTTAAGCACACAAATATTCCATAAAATAAAAGGATACAGTAATATAGCAAAATATATTAAGTAATTAAAGTTTTCAAGTACATTAAAAGTAATAATTATTGCACTTTTAACTTTGTTGCTTCAAACTCAGGACCCGGTCTCTCTCCGCAAATCCATCACTGGAATTATCACACAGTATCATCAGCAAACATAGCGATAGTTGTACAGTTGGTTAGGTTTCTAATGCTAACCATTATGTTCGGAAAGCTTTTAAGAATCAAATTTCCAAAAATATTTCAAATAAGAACAAAAATTTACAGGGAATTAAGAAAACTAGGAATATTGTCAAAGGTTTGAGACAGAAGGAATGTTTTTACTTAAAAGCTGACAAAGAAAACAAGGTTGTTATAATGGACAAACAAGACTATTTCGAAAGAGTGGATCACTTGATCGAGAATGGTCCTTACGTTAAGATTCAAAAAAATCCACTAAATAAAATGATTTCCATGGTGAAGAACACTCTCAAAAGTTGTAAGAACCTTGTCACCGATTCGTTAAAGTATAAATTAACTGTAAGTAACCCTACATTGTCAAACTCTATTGCCTTCCTAAGATACATAAACCTGGGAAGGCAATGAGACCTATTGTTTCATCTATATGTACACCTAGTTATAAGATTTCAAAATGGTTATCGAACGAGTTTGAAAATCTACCCAAAAAATGTAACAGTTTTTCAGTTAAAAATTCATTAGAATTTATCAAGAAAGTTAAAGATGTTGTTCTAGAAGCTGGGGAAATTTTAATCTCGTTCGATGTTAGTTCTTTATTTCCTAGCGTACCGATTCCACAAACTTTACAGTATCTAGAAGAACTACTCATCTTGAATGATCTGGGTGTTGAAGTTAGAACTGAATACCTACGATTAGCTAAACTATGCATGGACCAAAATTACTTTCAATACAACGATCGGGTTTATCAACAATATGAAGGAACAGCAATGGGTAATTGTTTATCACCATTTATAGCCAACCTTTTTATGAGCAATTTTGAAACACAGATCAGTCAAGAGTTTGAGTATTTCCCAAGGGGTATAGATATGTGGACGACATTTTCGCAGTTTTCAATACGAAGAAATCATCAGTAGAAGATTTCATTTCAAAATTAAATTCAAAATTCACAAGCATAAAATTCACGTTTGAACTAGAAAATAATGAACAGTTACCATTTTTGGACACATTAGTAATAAGAAATAATAACAAGTTAGAATTTGATATTTTTAGGAAAGACACCGCTACGTATAGATATATTCCGGTAGATTCTTTTCACTGTAGTCAACACAAAATGGCAAGTTTTCATTTTTTGGTTCATCGATTAATTCATTTTCCTTTAAACAAAACAAGATATAACAGAGAAAAGAATTTAATTGAGGATATAGCTGTACTTAATGGATATGATAAAAAACAAATTCATAAGCTAATCAATCGCCATAGTTTTAAGAAATCTCTTTGTGAAACCACCTTTTTTCAGCAAGAACACAACGATATGAAATTCATTTCATTACCATTTATGCCTCAGTATACCAAAAGATTGAATACAATTTTCGGCACGGTGGGATTAGGTTTAGTTCATAAAACTAGTAGCACCCTGAGACAATTGTTAGGAAATCCGAAGGATAAGAGAGAAGATCTGGAAAAAAGCGGTATATATGAAATAAGTTGTAATATTTGTGATAAAAAGTATGTTGGGCAAACAAAAAGATCGGTAAAAACTAGATTTAAAGAACATTTAGCTCATCTAAAATATGGACGCATAGAAAAATCTAGTATTGCCGAACATGCTTTTACCAAAAACCATTCTGTAAATGTAGATAGTTTAAAATTGTTAAAAAATGTATCGAACAATAGATTGTTGGATGCATTTGAAAGTATAGAAATTATTAAGTGTAAAAATAGATTAAATAAGGACAAAGGACCTATCCCAGATAGTCCACTTTATAGTTTATTATAAGAAAACTTATTGTAAAAATGTTTTCGCGATAAAAATTGGCTTTGCCGCCAAAACATTTGGCGCTAAAAATGTTATATATATAAGGTTAGTTTGTAGACATAGCTTTAGTTTACCTTCGGTCTCTGAAGAAGATAACTTGGTTATCGAAACGCGCGTCAGACATATAAAAGTGTTTGTTGGTGTAGTGGTAGTGTAAACGGTTTTCGACATTAAAAGTAATAATTATTGCACTTTTAACTTTGTTGCTTCAAACTCAGGACCCGGTATCTCTCCGCAAATCCATCACTGGAATTATCACACAGTATCATCAGCAAACATAGCGATAGTTGTACAATTGGGAATGTCCTGGACAAAAATGTTGAATAGGCTTGGTCAGAGAACGCTACCTTGCGGAACTCCGGCACGAATAGTTTTTACTGGCGAGAGACATTCTTGTATACGTACTGCAAATGTTCGGTCTTCAAAAAAGGAAAATATAATTAATACTAAGTACGACGGTAATTTAAGTTGAAGCAATTTGTACTTCAGCCCAGTTAACCATACTCGATCAAAGGCTTGAGCGACATCAAGAAATATTTTAGCAGTATACTGTTTATGTTCGAAGCCGTTTTCGATTATTTCTGTGAGACGTTTTACCTGTAGAGTGGCAGAATGCTCTTTTTGAAAGCCAAACTGAAATGAAGGAATTACATTTTCCTTCTCAAGAGCAGTTTCCAAGCGGAAGTAAATTATCGTCTCTAGCAGCTTTGAGAGCGATGAGAGCAGGCTGATGGGTCTATAGCTATTCACGTCTTTTTTGTTTCTTCCTGGTTTTTTGAACAAAAGTACATGTGCAAGTTTCCATTTTTTTGGGAAGTATCCTATTTTTAAGCGAGCATTAAAGAGCGATGAAAGGTAAGCAATGGATTTAGTGGTTAGGTTTTTAATTACAATGTTGGGTATTAGATCATGCCCGGGTAGCTGGCTAATTATGGTTTTAATTTCATTGGGATTTGTGGGTTGTATTTGGTCGGGAATAGGGTGATGAGATTCTACATAATTAAGTACTTGGAGCTGGTGGTTGGTGTATGTGACTAGATTGGGTGTGAAAACTGATTCGAGATGATCACTGAAAATTGAGCATTTTTCACTGTCTGTATTATATTCTGTTTTTTCAATAACTATAGAGTCGATGGTTTCAGGCTGCCGTAGTATATTTTTAGTTGTTTTCCACAAACCTGGGTCATTTTGTTCGAGGCTTTCAATGTGATAGTTGTATGTTTTGATGTGTATACTGTCAAGTTCTCTTTTAATTTTATGTGACAGATTATATTCAGAGTATTCTTCGTAACTGGATTACGTGTTCGATTATATTATCTTCTTATTCTACTTTTTTCGTTGATTTGTTTTAAGACATGCATAGGCGTGTGGAACTTGCGCGGTTTATATGGCATAAGAATCGTTGTTGTTTGGACGCTTTCTTTCATTTTTAAGGTGAACTCATCTAAGGCTCGATCAATGCCTTCATTGGTTTGCAAGTTATTACAACATGTGATTGTATCATCAAGTTTCTGTTGAAATTCTTTCCAGTTTATTCTTCCATTAATTAATCTAGGTAGTTTGTGCCTTAATTGTGATGTGCATTCAAATGATATAATAACAGGCACATGATCGGAGTCTAGTTCTTGTGTGAAGTTGGTGGTGAATCTTTTGGTAAGCATTATATCTAATATGTCAGGTTGGTGATCCCTTCTGTAGGGATAATGCGTTGGTTCGTCTGGAGCATCTACTTGTATTGCAAGATCAGACGCGACATTATTTAGGATTATACCATTTGGATTATTGCACCTACAGCCCCAGTTGGTGTTTTTGCAATTTAGATCACCGAGTAATATTGTAGGTGTGCTGCTATCAAAAATGTTTGTTAGATCGTTAGGGTTTAATCTTTTATTTGGTTGTTAATATGTACAAAATATATTTACACGTGTGTTGTTATTTAGTACTATCTGTATGCCTTTTAGTTCAAGATTAATTCAGGTAGGTGTTTTAACTGGATGGTGTTTTATTTGCCGTTTTACAAGAATAGCTACTCCGCCCGATGCAACTGCTGCAGTGCGATCGGCTCTGTAAGTAAGATAGCCAGGGACTTTCAGCGTTTCGCTGTTGATTAAGTGAGTTTCTGTTACGCAAGCTATATTAATTTTATGGCGGTTAATAAAATCTATAATCTGAGATCGTTGCCTAAGAATTCTATTAGCATTATAATTTAAAATTTTGCTATGTTGTATTGTAATTGCATTATGGGCCATTGAGGATGAGGGGAATTATATGTTGGGTAACAAACTTTTTAATTTTTTCCACATGCGGTGATAGAAGGTTGAGGAGAAATGTGAAAATATTGTCGATGGTGGTGGCGTTTAAATTGGGGTCATCTTAAGTTTGAGAGTGATTAGACTGATGTCCGCTGGCTGCTGCATTAGCGTAGCTTCTATTTGAAGTATAATTTCTTTGATTCCTTTGGTCATTCGTTATTATTTGAGGTTGTGGGTTGCTTTTTCTCTTATGATTAGGAGAATTAATTGTAGTTCTTTTTATACGGTTTATTTGACTTTGGTAGTATCTGCAGCCTCTATAATTGGCAGGATGGTTTTCGTTACAATTAACGCATGTTGGTGGTATGGTTGAGTTTTTCGGGCAGTCTTTAAAATTATGGTTTCCCACGCACTTGACACACCTGGGCTGTAACTGGCATTAATTTTTTGTGTGGCCCAACCTTTGGCACCTGTAGCACTGGGGTAGACCTTGTGTGTTTTTTCTGGGTTCCACTTTTATTACTGCATGGGACAGGGGGTCGAGAGAGTCTATTTTTTTGCCTTCTTCGTTGTTGATAAGGGTAATCGCTACTGTTGGACTCAACTTTTTCTCCCTGTTTAGTAAAAGTGTTACGTTAGTAACGGGATAGTATTGCTTGAGAAGGTCATAAATTTCCTCATTGCTTAATGACATTGGCACATTTTTTAATACTACTGAGATTGGTTTATTTTCAGGATCTTGAAAGCTATAGTATTTAATTTCATTTTCCTTATAAAATGTCGTTAATTTTCGGTAGTCTTCGATGGATGTAAGATTAATACGTAATCTATTTATCTTATAGTTGGTTGTAAATTCCTTCTTGGCTATTTGTTTGATGTCCTTTACAATTTCAGTATAGTTTTGGCAGTATAGGAATATTGGCGGAATTTTTATAGGGATGGTAGTTTGATCTGATGATTGGGAGGTTGAAGGAAGTTGAGTTTGGGATAATTCATCGCTTACCTGTTGCTCAAGATCATCAGGAAGGTAGCATTCGTTTTGTTGAACTAGATGCTGAGAGTCCGATGTGTAGCGTTTTTGGATTAAGTTTATTGGTGGCGTCAATTGTTCTGCTTTTCGTTTATGCTTATGCCCTGGCCCATTGTTGGCGGAAACTGAATTTTCCATTTTATTTTATCCGCTATACTCTAACGAGTGTGCAGAACTTGGTGTATACGCCACTGTGTTTATAAATTATAGTTTATAAGTAGTAAACAAAAAGTTTTTTTTAAATTGGCAGTTTTTACGGGTTTTTTAAACACTTTTAACTTTTATCGATGTTTTAGATAAAACACTATTTAGTTTTGTTTATTATCACTTGTTATCGGAGACAACGAAAACACGTCCGTATGCTTCGACCCTCAAGTAACAACTAAAGAGGACATTCGATTAAAATGTGTTTTACTGAAATTGTAGTATCACAAACAAAGCGCTTTGGTTCCTCTTCTCTTTTTAACAGGTATTCGTGGGTAGTAGTGGTGTGTCCTAATCTGAGTCGTGATAAGATAACTTGCTGACGTCGGTTTATAGGCCAGAAAGTCCATGGGATCACTGAAGGTTTTATTTCGTGGAGTTTTTCGTTGGTTGTTTTCCATTGGGAATGCCAGACTTTGAATAATTTTCTTTTAAAAAAGGATTTTAAATCGGTATGAATTATTTCGTGTTCTTTTATTGAGTCTGTTCTAGTTATTGCGGATCTAGCTAAGGTGTCTGCTATCTTGTTGCCCTCTATTCCCACGTGAGATGGGACCCAATAGAATTTCACTATCGAGTTCTGTTGTTGTATCTGGTATAATGTTGTATTTATGCGCTGTAGTGTTGGATGGAAGGTATAAATTTGGGACAGTGCAGTCAAATTACTAAGGGAATCGGATATTATTAAATATTTTGAAAATTTATTTTGTAGAATAAAATGCAAAGCTTTAAGAATAGCCAGAAGTTCTGCTGAAAAAATGCTGGTCTCTGGTGGGAGTTGGTACAGAAATTGTTGTTCTGAGCAGCTTCTAAGCTGGCTCCTACTCCGTCTTCAGATTTAGAGGCATCGGTGTATATATAATGGAAACTTTTTTATTGTTGGATGGTTAGAAGAAAGTTGTTTTTAAAATATTTGTGTTCGATACTATTTTTATTATATTTAGTAAACAATAATTTGCATTTCGGAGGCGAGATAATCCATGGAGGTGATAATGTTGTTTTGGAGTTACTACAAACATTAGGAGGTTCTATGTTGAGGTCCAGTTGATTTCTATTAACTCGTTCATAGAAAGGTACCATTGCTTTTTTTATTTTTTTGTAGTCGTTGTGGAATCTGTTGGCTATTACATGCTGAAAAGTAAGATTTTTTGGATTTGACTTTATTGACGAGGCGTATGACAGTGTTAAATAATCTCTTCTTAGTCGTAAAGGTAACTCTCCAGCTTCACATAATAAACTATTCACTGGAGTGGTCCCAAGTGGCCCCAAGAGCAAGACGAATTGCAGAGTTCTGTACTAGGTTTAGGGATTTAACCAAATTGTTATTAGCAGAGTTGTACACAATACATCCGTAATCCAGTTTAGCTCTAATTAAGGATCTGAGTAAATTCATTAGTGTTGGAAAATCTGCTCCCCAATTTTGATGTAAAACAGATTTCATAATATTTATCGCAGCTTGATAGGACAGTCTAAGTGAGTGAATGTAATTTACCCAACTTAATTTAGGGTTTAAGTGCATTCCTAGAAACTTTATGTTGTTTGTATATTCTATAGAAGAATTGTGTAACAAAAGGGGAGGAAGAATATTAATTTTTGATTTACGTGAGAAATGGATGGCTTTCGTTTTAGTGGTTGAGAATTGGAGTCCTGTATTGTTAGACCATGATTCTATCGACTTTAGTACTTCTGTAATACGTTTATAAGCAGATATTCTGTTTTTGTTTCTAGCTATAATTACGAGATCATTAGCGTACAAATAAGTTTTTACTGGGTGATTGCAGGACTTTACAACATTATTTATAGCAATCAGAAATAGTGCTGCGCTTATATTTGAACCTTGAGGAATTCCATTTTATTGTGTCTTGATTTCAGATATATTATTGTCTATTCGCACCTGAAAATTCCGATTGCATAGAAAGTTTTGAATAAACGCAAACATATTATCATATATTTTCCAATCGTAGAGTGATTTTAAAATATCATATCGCCATACTGTGTCAAATGCTTTTTTTATATAAAAAAATACAATTAGACATTCTTGTTTACATATAAATGCTTCGTGAATTTTGGGATTCCAGTGATACTAAGTTGTCTAATGCTGACCTATTTTTACGAAATCCACTCTGTGCAGGAGTAATAAAATTGTTGTAGTCGATGTACCACATGAGTCTGTTGCTAATAAGCTTTTCTAGAAATTTACACATTGCGTTTGTTAAACAAATTGGTCTGTATGAATCGGGTTCTGATTTTGGTTTACCAGGTTTGTGAATCGGTATTACTATTGATAAATGCCATATCTGTGGAAATACTTTGTTTGTCCATATAAGATTATAAGCCTGCAGTAAAAGTTGTTTTCCAATAGGAGGTAATTGTTGTAAGAAGATTGTAGGTATATTATCTGGTCCTGGGCTGGATTTTTTAAAGGAGTTAAGTGTTTCTATAAATTCATTATAGCTTATTGGAATATTTATTGGAGACGTGTCGTTGTTTATCAATGGAATTATTTCCTTTTCTACTATATCTTTCTTGGTTGGAATTCCTTTGAATAATTTTTGTTGCTGGATGCGTGATAATAATGATCTGCTAGTATTTCTGATATATCGGTATCGGTACTGAATGTTTGGTTGTCTTTTTCTAAGTACTGTATAGAGTGGTGTAAATTCTTTCCAGATATACTTCTAATCTTGTTCCAGATTTGTCCAATTGGGATGTTCTGATTGATTTCTGAAACATACCTTTGCCAAGAATCTTCGTTACTTTTCTTGATAATAAATCTACTTTTGGCTCTAAGTTTTTTAAACTTTACATGGTTTTCGGTAGATTTGTATCGTTTGAATTTATTAAAGGCTGCTTTTGTTGGCTTTATAGCTTGCTCACACGCTTTATTCCACCAAGGGACAGGGGATTGTTTTGTTCGAGTTATGGTTTTTCCAATGGATATATTGGCTGCATCAATGATAACTTTATTAAATTGTAATGCTTTTTCTTAGATATTTTGATCTGAATATAGTATTTGGCTCAGGTTTGAAGCTGAAGAAGTGATCAATGAAAAGAATAGTGCCCAATTAGCCTTATTTAGGGACCATTTAGTGGTTTGAAGATTTTATTTGGGTTGATGCAATAAGTTATTGATCAATATAGGGAAATGGTCACTATCATATAAATCAGGTAATATATCCAATGATAGATTAGGTTGTAAGCATGGATCGCAAATTGATAGGTCGATAGCCGAACATTCTCCAGTTGCTGCATTATAGCGGGTGCTTCTGCCGTCATTTAGTAGATTTAGATTTAAATTATTTATAATAGTTTCAACTTTTCTGCCCATTTTTGTAATTTTATTTGAACCCCATAGTGAATTGTGTGCGTTGAAATCACCTAATAGAATACGGGATGCAGGGATCTGATAAAAAAGATTAATTATATCTGAAATACTAGGGTCGGTACCAAGAGCGATATATAAACTGCAAATGTTTACATGCATTGATCCTTTAAGAGTTATAGTTACGACTTCTAGGTTTGTTGTTAGACGTATTTCGGAATATTCATTAGAATTGTAAATAAAAATCGATACTCCTCCGCTACCATGATGGGCCTTTTCTCTGATTTTGGATACGCTTGTGTAGTTTTTTAGATACGGTGCATTTTTAGTCTTGAAATGAGTTTCCTGGAGACAAATTACTGTCGGAGAATTTTGAGAAATGATTAATTGTAACATTTCTAGACGGGTTACATACCCGTTTAGATTCCACTGAAGGACACTATTGAATGCGAAATTATGTAGAAGGTTCTAGAGATGAATCACTATCGGTGTTAAGTTTTATTTGTCTTTTAATTGTATTTCGTATTTTGGTACACTGAGATTTTAGTTTTTTTGTTTTCATGTAGGGATGTATTTCAGTTAACAATTCAAGTAAACCTTCTGTGTTATCAGTATAAGTTTTAGAGAGGCTTAGAACATGTGCAGTGCCCACAGCATTTTAAAAAAAGTCGATTATTTGATGAAAATTTAGTACTGATGGTGTTGATTGTTTTTTAAAAAATTCTTTTACTTGATCCATATTCTCAGTTAAATTTGTGATTTATCCATGTTTTTAGCTTTTTTAAGTTTTTGTGTAGGTTGTTTTAATATTTCTGGACTTTCCTGTGACGGATGAGTTTGAATGTCTTCAATTGTACGTTTTGATTGGTTTGTTTCATAAGATTTGGTGTCAATTGTATCCATTGCATCTCCCCTATTTTTTGACGTAGTTGTTTTGCTTAGATCAAAACTTAAATTTGTCGCCTGAATTGATGGTTGGGTTTTAGAGTTATTTGACATTATTGGTAGTTGATTATATGTTGTTGTATTTTGAGGTTTTGTAAGTAAAGTAGAGGATTGTAAAGTAGGATTATTTTGAATTGTGGGGTGTCGTTAACTGCAGCGGAAGAAGTAGAAGGTGAATGGGGTTGTGTTTTATTTAGATTGAAGTTTGCATAAGATGGGCAATTAGCTACAAAGTGGCCTGTCTCTTTACATGAAAAACAAACTCTATCAAATTTCCGAATTCCATAAGTGTATCTGAGGCAGAATTTTTGTACCCTCTGAATTTTATTTATATCTATACTATCTAAACAAGGTCCGTAAACCGTATCGCAGTAATTAAATGACTGAGAACTAAGGATTCCGTCAGCAACAGTTTCGTAGAAACTGAAAGAATTTGTTTATGTGGATAGAGCATTTTAAGATTGGCGTAAGCTTTTTGCAAAGATTTAGAGACATAAAGCTTAAATCTTAAGTCATTATTGATTTCCAATTCTTAGTTCCGAGCAGATGTAGAGAAGTCCAACATTTGACCGTCAATAAATATCTCCATTCCATTTTGAAGCTGATGCCGATATTTCCCAAATAACATTATTACGCTTTTTGATGGATTGATACTAAGCTGATTATCCTTCGACATTTGAACTACACTGTCGAGATCTTGATTAATTATGTAACAAGCTTCAACAGAATCCTTATAATGAAATGAAAATTTCATCTTAATATCATCAGAATAAAAGAATGGTAAACTATGCTTTAAGCTATTTTCAAAGTTTAGAGTATATAAAAAAATAATAACGACCCCAGTATTGATCCTTGTGGCACCCCACAGGAAATCTCTTTTATGTTTGAAACCCCTGCATCAGTAACAAGTTTTTAAAAAGTCTAATAGCATCTTTGGAACAGTCAATGAAGTGTAAAATTGCTAGTAAAGTTTTATGATTAATGGTGTCAAATGCTTTGGAGTAATCAAGCAACGCCAGAGCAACAGTTTTCCCATTGTCAATATCTCTGAACAGATCATCAGTGACGTCAAGCAATGCAGTGGTACAACTGTAACCAGTTCTAAAACCTGATTGCCGCATAGGAAGTACTTTATTAAATTTAAGATGAGTAGTAAGCCGAAATTTTATAATTTTTTTTAAGTACTTTTGACAAAACTGAAGAATGGAAATTGGTCTTAAATCGCTTACGCTAGTTATGGTCTTTTTCTTCGGTATAGCCGACTCCTGACTCCTGACTTTCCTGACTCAAGACTTTGTCTTGAGTCAGGAAAAGTGCAATCGATTAAGCAAAAGTTTATGATGTGAGTAATTGTAGGCAAAATTTCAGGACAACAAAGAAGTAACATGAAGATTCAACCGGTCCGCACCTTAGGCTGCAGACTTTATTTCGACCAAATATTTATACACAACGGAACTATTTACGGCACTAAAACTAAATATTGAGCGAACATTTTCTTTTAGGTTGTTATTGTAAAAGTTAATGGGTTTGCATTTGGATCTTTATTACGTAATGATGGACCTAAGAAATGGTAATTAATTAGATTATGATTGTTAAGCTGGTCTGGAATTAAAACATTTATATTGGAAGGTTTTCCTGCAATGCTAAATTCTTTGACTTTTTTCCAAATTACTCTAGTTGCCTCTAGTAGAATTCAAACAGTATTCCAAATAGGCCTTTTTTTTATTTCGGATAGCAAGAGTTACTTCTACAACAAAATCTTGTATAGATAATGTAGTAACAAATAAATATTGCAAAAATATGGTAATTGGCAACTATGACTGTAACATTGCCGATCATTATTGTGTTTATATATGTGAAATATCCGAGGAAAGTGATTCATCAAATTTATTTGAAACCAAACGTATTATTAATGATAAGCGTATTAAAAAATTTATGAATGAACTAAGTTCTATGGATTGGTCAACGCTGAATTTATCTGATATTAAATTCACAGATATAACAACGAAAGTTATAAAGAAACTAAATTAAATAATTGATTCTCATTTTTTTATAGAAACTGTAAAGGTTAAACAAAAAGGTGTCGAGTGGTTCAATGATCGACTTAAAATTTTGAGAAAAATAATATTAAAAAACGTTTTAAACAGACAAATTCTTTTGCGGATTGGTATACTTTTATTGAAACAAAAAAACTACAAGATAGTTCTAAAAGATAAAAAGAGAAAATATTATTTTGCAAAAATAATAAACGCAGACAATAAAAGCAAAATAACATGGTATATAGTTAATAACGAAAGAAATGCAAAAGCAAAAACTGCTTTAAATACTGGATGTACACCCAATAATTTTAATACTTATTTTAGCACTATTACAGAAAACCTTTTGATGAAATCGAACAATCTGATACTACATATTTACATTTTTTTGAATGAGTTGTCTAGACCATCATGCTCTTTTTTCATGTCTGAATGAAGATGTCATTACTGCTTTAAGACAATTAAAAAACTCTTCTTGTCTACATTATTATGGTGTAAGTAATGATCTAATAAAAAAAATTGGCGAATACTTAATTGAACCACTTGTCATCTTATTTAGAAAGTGTGTGGATGAGGGCAATTGGCCTGACCTGTTAAAAATTACTAAGGTACTTCCAGTCCATAAAAAGACCCTGATAATCCAGAAAATTATCGACTAATTGCAATTGTCCCCGTAATCAGCAAAATTTAAAAAAAAATAACTAAAACTAGATTGTTTTTTTTTTCTTAAAAAAAGTCTACTTTCAACATGTCAGTTTGGCTTCCAAAAAAATAGATAAATTATCACAGCCTTATATGCGTTAAGCCTGAGATATTATTAGAAAAATTAGAATTCTGTGGCTTTAGAAAAAATACTTTAAAATTAATTTTATCTTATTTAGGGTTCAATATGTTGAAATAAACGGTGCTATGTCTGGTCAGCTGTCCTCAACTAACGGAGTACCTCAGGGATCTGTACTTGGTCCTATTCTCTTTTTAATTTATATTAATGATTTACCTCAATGTTTTACTGAGAGCAGATGTATTCTTAACGCTGAAGACACAACGATTTAAAAAAAAGGAAATACGAATAACGCACCATTGAACGAAGCTAAAGAGTGGTTTTAAACTAACAAATTAAAACTGAATGAAAGCAAAACAAACAATATTCTACTTAGCTCTAATAAATTGGCATATAAATCTAAATCAGTAAAGTTACTAGGCATCTATTTAGATACTAGACTAAATTGGTCGTCACATACAGACTACATCAGCTCGAAACTATCGTCTTCTTTCTTCTTAAGAATTTAAGCCTCATACTGGATAAGGAAACACTAAAAGTAGTACATACTCATATTCGATATGGTATTTTATTATGGGGTAATACAGTTGGGGCGAATGATGTTTTTAAAATTTAAAAAGCGGCGATAAGGGCTCTGGATGGATCCAAGTACGGAGCTTCTTGTCGACCACTTTTTAAAAAAAATTTACCACTTGCTTGTATCTATCTTTTTGAAAATTTTAAACTTATAGACAAAAACTGTAAGGCATTTGTTGTCCACTCCGATGTCCACAACTATAACACTAGACAAGCGGGAAATCTAGTGACTCCATTTTCAAGAATCTACTTGTCTTTGAATAATAAGGTGGTATCGATACAACAAATTCAATATATTTTTTTTTTAATCTGAATGTAAAAAGACATGAATATGAATAGTTTTAACAATTGTATAAACATTTTTGATTACAAATTTTTCTTATATTTTTTTAGATTTTGTTAAATTACCCTATTTTTTTTTGGGCTGCATCGATTCCTTTGATCATTAGCAGCTCCTACACAATTGTTTGTTAATTGTTAAAGATGTACAACAATAAGTTTTATATTTTATTCAAAACATTGATGGTTTTTAAATAGTCCTATATGTTTCTGGCAGGTGTATTACTTTTAATTGTTGTTATTAAATTTAAATCTATATCAAATATACATCTTTGCTTAGTAAAATGAGTACATGAAAAGATGTGTTCTATTGATAGGGGCTTACTGCAGTGTTTACATCTTGGAGGGTTATTACCAGCGAGAAGATTGGAGTGGGTTAATTGTGTATGCCCTATACGAAGCCTACATAATTTTACTTGATCATACCGGGATAGGGATCCGCAATATGTCCATTTGTCTACTGATGGTTTGATGTGGACTAATTGACCAGTATAACAATTCCAGTTCTGTTGCCATTTATTTTTTATTTTGTTTTTAATTTCTGTTTCAAGGTCTTCGAGGGGGATTGGAATTCCGTCATCTACGGGAGAAAGTGTGGCTTGTTTGGCAGCTGCATCTGCCATTTCGTTCCCTTGAATACCGCAGTGTCCTGGAGTCCATAAAAAATTACAATTTTTGCCTTTAGATTTTAAATGTGTAATAAGTTGTAATATTTGTTAACTTAAAATATTTCTCGTGAATGGATTTTTTAGCAACACGATCGCACTAAAAGAATCTGAACAAATTACACAATTTTTGTCGTTGGACATCATAAAACATAGGAGAGCCTGCCATATTGCATATAGTTCAGCAGTAAAAACTGAACATTCATATTTTAAAGACTATTGGTGAGGGTTATTAT
This sequence comes from Ophraella communa, assembly GCA_035357415.1. Lineage (NCBI taxonomy): Eukaryota > Metazoa > Arthropoda > Insecta > Coleoptera > Chrysomelidae > Ophraella > Ophraella communa. The sequence goes on along the minus strand of CM068995.1, from coordinate 31,786,912 downwards.
TTACAACAATTGCTGAACCAACACCGTTTTCATCCTTCGATCCATCTGTGTAGATAACTAAGCAATTGTTATATAGTTTAAGTTCACTATTAAAAAGAGTTCTAATATGTCACTGCTGCCGTTTCTTCTTTTTTCCATGACGAAAGTCTTAGATTTGTAACTGGAACAGATAAGCTCCAAGGAGGGAAACTACCGGTAATGGCATAATAAATTGATTTTTGATGGACTGAATACTTTTCACAAGACTCAAGATTTCGTATTCGTAACGGACGTGTTCTAGTTCTTGACATAAAATTATTTTCAGATAGAAATAGGGTATAATTAATTTGTTTTGGTCGAAAAAGAACTTTTGATGCATACTTCATTACTTGGGCGTCTCTTCTTAAGTACAGAGGGGGTATAGATGCATCACTATTCACGGCAATTGCAGGGCTTGTTCTAAAGGCACCTGTTGCGTATCTTAAAGCTGACAATTGAATTCTGTCGAGTCGACTAAGTCTAGTTTGCCTACTAGATCCATACACAACGGATCCATAATCGATTCGACCTTGTATTATAGATTGATACATTTTTAAGAGGACTGTTCTATCAGCACCCCATCTCATACTAGATATACACTTGATTATATTTAGCGCTTTTTTACACTTTGTTTCAAGCTGGGTTAATTGCTCTTCCCAATACAACCGGTTATCAAAAATATTGCCCAAAAATTTTATAGAATTTTTTGTTTCTATTTTTTGGCCCTGTATGTATAGTGAAGGGTCTTCGTGGGAAAGTTGTTGTCTACAAAAATGGATACAAATTTTTTAAGACTGTCTTCAAGACATTTGGAGATGAGTCCAGTTGATGATACGATGATCGGTAATGGACCTATCGCAGTAGAGTCTAAAATCTGCATTCTCCAGTACTGCCTGTGGATTGTTTTTGTAATACGGTGTATAGGTATTCAGCAGTCCATATTTGTTGGCCAGTTTCTGGTGGATAATATTACACAGCTGGTTGTGACTGCGTAAATAATCCGTGTTGGCTATGGTTGAACATCCTGATATGATGTGTTGTATGGTTTCCGACGTTTGCTGGCACCGTCTACACTTGTCCGATGTTATAGTTGGGTCCCTGATAACAAATTTTTTGTAATTGTTAGTATTAATTACTTGATCCTGAATGGCCACCATAAATCCTTCAGTCTCTGGGAACAGGGTACCGTCAGCAAGCCACCTATTTGATGCTAGTTTGTCAATGTGTGGTTGGTTAAGGTCGTGATAATGTCGACCATGTAGAGCTTTTTGGGCCCATTTAACGTGTTTCTCAGCATCTGTTGTTATTTCCAAATCTACATTAGGAACTGCTAAATTTAGAGGAGAATAATTTTTATCTGCTTCTATAACAAATTTGTGTAAATTAGACGACTTTGATTTAGTGATAAAGAAGTCTCGTAATTTATTTACTTGCTTATTGTGTAGATTGATTATGTCACATAAAGCTCTTTCTCCCTCCTTTCTTGACAGTGTTGTTCTAAATACTGACTATATTGGATGGTGATATTATGTACTTGGTTATTATAGTCCTTGTTGTTCTCTGAATAACTTCCAATTCAGTTTTTGTCCATCTTAGAATCCCAAACGAATAAGTTAATACAGGTACGGCATATGTATTAATTGCTCGATTAAGGTTTCCTGCGTTCAGTTCGGATCTTAGTAATGAACTAACCCTCTGTGTATACTGATCCTTGATTTTGGACTTGGACTGTTTCTGGTCTAATAATCTGGCTTGTTGAAATCCCAAGTATTTATAGGTTTCCCCATTCTGCATGGCAGCGATTATATCTCCATTAGGCAGCGCCACATCTCCATTGACAATTTTTCCATTTTCGATGTTTAAGTTTCTGCACTTATCTAAACCAAATTCCATGTGTATATCACTGGAGAACCTTTGGGTTATATCCAGAAGATGTTGAATTTCTTGTTGATTGGAAGCAAAAATTTTTATATCATCCATATAAAGAAGATGGGAAACGGTGCAGTTGGTGTTTCTATTAGTCTTAAGATTGAAGCCATATTTTGTGTCGTTGAGCATGGTAGAAAGTGGATTCATTGCCAAACAGAACCACAGTGGACTAAGTGAGTCGCCTTGGAATATTCCTCTACGAATAACAATTTCGTTAGTCTTAATGCACTGACCATTAATGTTAACCTGAAGGCTTGTTCACCATTGCTTCATTGAAGCTTTAAGAAAAGTTACTATGATGGGATGTACTTCCACTTCATACGCTTCCTGGGCTTTCCGGTTTTAGTGGTCATGGATGTACCGTCCTGCGATACTCCAGAAACAGCAGAAACCAGTGGAGGATTTTCGGTGATAGTTTCCTCTTGTGTTGTCGCAGTAGCCATACTCGATGCCACGCTGCGCATGCCGCTAACCGAGGAAGAAGATGCATCTTTTTTCAAACAAGTCCTTCTGTCATCAACTTGAACGCGACAAGAGTTGTAGGTGGTGACATGTCGATTCACCTAGCGATTCCTAAGTGTTAAGGTATCGGTAACAATCGAATTATTGCTCCCCCGTAGAATCCGTGTAACAGACAGACGACATACTAGGTACACCGACCGTGTGGGATTGTAAGCCTAGTACTCTACCCACCTGGGGTAATTTAGTGTTAAAATTCGACAATCGTTTGGATTTCGCCTTTAGCTTTTGCCTAAGAAGGTTCATATATGAACATAAGTGTTCCTTATACCTTGAATGTCCTGTGTTAGTTTTAATTTTCTTAAGAATTTTCTTGACTCTATTAGTTAGGCGTCTGGACGGTTTGGCGATGTTGTTAAATTCTGTAAGTTGTCCCAATTCCTTCCTTATGTCATTAATGGACTTCTCAAGTCGCTGTTGCCACCAAGGTTTATATGGCTTCTGCTTTTGGGTACACTTTTTGTTCGGAAACCGGACTTGTTGATTGTGACTTCGGATAACTGCAACTGCACCACAGTAGATAAGGGTGTGTATCTCTTCCAGAGTACGGTAGTTCTTGGCACGATCATTTAAGAGTAAATTAATGACTGCTAGAATCCTGTTGGTGTTCTTATTCGTTTTGAGTTTGGGCAATATTGGTTGGTGAATTGGGTTGCTACCATCAAATTCTAATATTGTTTTAGAGAGTTCGGCAACAGCATTTTCGTGTTCGTCAGGTTGTGTGTTACTGTCTGTGTTTGGGTTTTCGTTTTGATCAATGTTTGGTGTCTCATCGCTAGTGTGGTCATCAAGTCTTACATTATCCAGCTGATCATTTGTATGACAGACTTATGTAAATTAGATGACAGTGATTTTGTAATAAAGAACTCTCGTAATCTATTTATCTGTTTGTTATGTAGATTTACTATATCGCATAAAGCTCTTCCTCCCTCCTTTCTCGGTAGTGTTGTTCTAAGCACTGACGAAGTTGGATGGTGACATCTGTACTTTGTCATCATCGTTCGGGTTGTTCTCTGAATATCTTCCAATTCGGTTTTTGCCCATTGTAAAATACCGAAAGAATAGGTCAACACAGGAACGGCATATGTATTAATAGCTCGGTTTAGGTTGCCTGCGTTCAATTCAGATTTTAGTATGGAACTTACCCTTTGTGAAAACTCATCCCTGATTTTGGACTTGGACTGTTTTTGGTCCAACAACCTGGCCTGTTGGAAACCCAGGTATTTGTATGTTTCCCCATTTTGCATAGCAGCGATTATATCTCCATTAGGTAGCGCCACATTTCCATTGACAATTTTTCCCTTTTCGATGTTTAAAGTACGGCGCTTATCTAAACCAGATTCCATGTGTATATCACTGGAGAACCTTTCAGTTATATCCAGAAGATGTTGAATTTGTTGTTGATTGGAAGCAAAAATTTTGATGTCATCCATGTAAAGGAGACGGGAAACGGTGCAGTTGATGTTTCTATTAGTCTTAAGATTGAAGCCATATTTTGTGTCGTTAAGCATGTGAGAAAGTGGATTCATTGCCAAACAGAACCACAATGGACTAAGTGAGTCACCTTGGAATATTCCTCTGCGAATAGCAATTTCATCGGTTTTAAAATTCTGACCATTTATATTTAACTGAAGGTTTGTTCTCCATTTTTTCATCGATGCTTCAAGAAAAGTAACGATGGTAGGATGTACTTTGTAGATGTTTAAAATACGTATAAGCCAGGAATGAGGCACGCTGTCAAATGCCGTAAGGCATTTGACAGCGTGCCTGTAAATTCTGTTAGTAATGCATGATGTTAATATCTTGTAAAGCGTTGGAAGACATGTGATTGGTCTATACTGGGAAGGATCCTGTGTGTTAGCTGTTTTGGGAAGCATATGGGTTAAACCATGAGTAAGAAAGGCAGGAATGTCTTCTGGATGTTGAAGAATATGTGTAAATTTTGATGCCAATACTTCGTGTAAGCTGCTAAATTTTTTGTACCAGAAATTTTGGATGTTATCAATTCCAGGAGCTTTCCAACTATTAATCTGTCCTAAAGCTTGGTTTACATCAGCTGTTGTGATGTTATCAAACATTATTGGAGCAATGTTTGATTTGTCCGCTTCGGATTCTATCCATGCTGCGCTCTCGTTGTGTTTTTGAGGATTGCACCATATTGAAGACCAATAGTCAAAAAGTTCATCCTTACTTGGAAGATTGTGGTAGTTGTTTGTTCCGGCACTACTAAGTTGTCTGTAGAACAGCTTTTCATTGGTGTTAAATAAGTTATTATTATTATTATTATTATTATTATTATTATTATTATTATTATTATTATTATTATTATTATTATTATTATTATTATTATTATTATTATTATTATTATTATTATTATTATTATTATTATTATTATTATTATTATTAATATTATTATTATTATTATTATTATTATTATTATTATTATTATTATTATTATTATTATTATTATTATTATTATTATTATTATTATTATTAATATTATTATTATTATTGAAACACTTGTGAGGACTTTTAACACAATTTATTCACAAATTGTAAGAATACAGGAATTCAGCTGGTTACAAATTACTAACTGTCACTTTTGACTTTTAAACTTCACAAAAGCTGAACGAACACTAACTCTACTACCGCGAATGACCCGCTTTATATATCTTCTTCTTCTTTTCTAAATCCTTTTGCCCTTTCAGGCGTCGGATGTGGATTCCGTGCCCTGCACCCATTTCTTCCATGCCTTTCTGTCTCTTGCTAGATTTTTCATTTCTGCTATGCTCTTTCCTCTTTCTAAGCCTATTTCTTGTATTTGGTCTAACCATTTCCTTCTAGGCCTACCCCTGTGTTTTTTGATCGGTTTTCCAATCTCCATTATTTTCCTTGTTAATCTATTTGGTTCCATTCTTACCATATGACCATACCATCTAAGTTGTCTCTTTTTTATTTTACTAGTTATCGGTTCCTGTTTAGTTGTCTCTCTAATGACGTCATTTCTAATTCTATCCCATTTAGTTTTCCCTGCAATTTTTCTTAGATGCTTCATTTCTATGGCATTTATTTTAGTTTCGTCCTTCTTTCGCACAGTCCAATTTTCACTTGCGTATATTATTGTAGGAACTGTTATCATATTATGAATTTTCATTTTTACTTCTAAGTCTATATCTTTATGTCCAAGAATTGTTTTATTTAGAGAGTAGTATATTTTTGTTGATTTATTTGCTCTGTTTGTTATTTCTGCATCTATTTTTCCATCTTCTGTTACAATACTTCCTAAGTATTCAAATGTTGTTACTCTTTCTAGTGTCTGGTTTTTGCATTTAATGTCTGTATTATTTTGATTACCTGATTGTTTTTCATTTATTATCATCACTTTTGTTTTATTTAAGTTCACTTCCATATTCACCCATATAGCACATGTACGACCTACGGACGTACTGGGGACGTACGAAACGGACGTATCGTTCGTCCTGGGGACGTACGGATTAGGGACAGTGTACGTCCTATGGACGTACCGGGTACGTCCTGATTCCGCTTAAATGGACGTCCCAGGTACGTACACTTTTGGTCCAAACTGTGCCTAATGTGGACAAATCTGGGACGTACCTGGTACGTCCAAATTTTTCGCAAATGGACGTCCTTGGTACGTACTCTTTTGGCTCAAACTGTGGACAGTTCTGGGACGTATCCAGGAAATAGGTGAAAAATAATCACAATATTTTAATTAAATAAAACAATTTTTAATAACCATTTTTATTTCACAATGATTTATAAAATTTAAAATAAACTAGGTAATAGGTAATAACAAAATTAAATAAAAATCATAAAATCAAAAGTAATAAAGAATTCTGTTAAAAAATACCTAAATAATACTTCCTTGATCTTCAATTAAATAAAATAAAAGCTTTAATGCTTGTTTCATCGACCTTTCCTTCGCCCTCATTAGCCATGATTTGAGAGCTAGTTCTGTCTCTCTGAACGAACCAGACGACTTTCCTTCATCAGCAGCATCTTTAATCAAATAGCATCTATTAACTATCTATTAAATCCATCAACGCTATCCCTGTCACTATTATGTGAACCATCAACTACTAGCAATCGCTCGAATAATGGAACTCTTTGCCGGGCATACTTTAGATGTTTACTTATATTTGATCGATTCATTATAATATTAAAAGATAGCTTACCTTCTACAATTTCACTATTAACAGTTCACTATCAATCACAAATATGGTATGGTAATCTGTATTGTCTGTGTAGGTATGTATTATTTTAGTGCCAAAGCAAATATTCCTCCTTTTACATATCACACACACACTCATAGAATATAGGTTAGAATAACATATTGTCAAAACCCAACCCAAACTTTGGCGCGTAATTTAAAAACATTATAGGCGCTTTTTCTCTAGCTAAACAGTTAGGTCTGCTGATTAACACGGTTAGGATTGGTTTTTCTTTTGTACTGTTTAGTATTTACACTTTTTCTGTAACAAACATGTTTACAAACATTGAAATCATTGTAATAACTACGTCTATTTAGGTGCGTACTGAATACGTCCAGAAACGTACGTACTAGGTACGTACATTTTAGTACGAACTAGGTACGTCCAGAAATGTAAGTACTCAGAACGTATCCGATTGGCTTTAGGAATAAATATCTGAAATGGACCCAATATGTACGTACTGAAAACGTCCATTTGCGGACGTACCAAGTAAGTCCAGATATGTACGTACTCAGAACGTCCCCTCTGGTCCGGGGACGTAAAGACCCAAATCGGACCTAATATGTACGTCCCCAGTACGTCGTGTGCTATATGGGCATGTTCTCTACTTCTTTAGTCCAAATATATATATATAAATTTATATATCAAAATACTTGAAATCTCGATTTTTCTCGAAATAACTATTTACTAAAATCCAAATATTACTAGAATGTTCGCGAATAACTACCAACCTAAAATAATTATAGATCATGTCAAGTTCCTGTCAAAACCTTCTTCCTCATTCACGGACTTTACCCTTTATGGCAAGCAGCTACATCAAAATACATGCATTCCTCTCGCATCTGTCACAATCATACGTCACATTCATCCGTCACACATCTGTCACCCGTTACATTATTATTATTATTATTATAATTATTATTGCTTGTTTCCACTTAGCACTTGTGCTAAGGATTAATTTTCTTCACTTTTATATCAACACCGAGTGCACTCCGTGAACCTAGGGTGTTGCTTTTCATTGCTGGTGACATATGTAGTTGGTTCATAGTACTTTCCTTACTAGGTGGGCAGTACTCAGGACCGCGGCTTTTTGCATTTGGAGAAGATTGTGCTTTCCTGGAACTTTTTTCATTATATTAGTGGTGACATTAGAGATTAGTCCTGTAGCTCCGATGATGACGGGGATTATATTAGCTTTCAAATTCCACATTCTTTGTATCTCGATTTGTAGGTCTTTGTACTTAATCATTTTCTCCGCTTCTTTCTTTGTTATGTTGTAATCAGAAGGAATCGCCACATCTATTTTATTATTATTATTATTATTATTATTATTATAATTATTATTATTATTATTATTATTATTATCAAAAGACTTATGCACTTACTCAGCTTTCGCTGGTAATATTTACCTATCCCGAGCGTAAACGCAAATGGGATTAGGCTCAAAATTTACATATTTAAAAATTTTCGAACAGTATGACATGTGTTTAAAATTGCCGCTTTTTGCAAGTCAATAAAAGTGTTTTTATGAAGATCGAGTTTTTTAAGACTGTCTTCAAGACTTTTGGGAATGAGTCCAGTTGATGATACGATGATCGGTACCACCTCCACTTTTTCTGCATGCCACATCTGCCCTACTTCTATAGCAAGATCGGTGTACTTTGCTATCTTTTCATTATATTTGTCCAAAATATTGTTGTTGTTTGGAACTGCAACATCGACTAACAGCACTGAATTAGCTTTTTTATCCACTACTACAATGTCGGGTCGATTATTCGTCACCTGTCTATCGGTGATAATGGACCTATCGTAGTAGAGTCTAAAATCTGCATTCTCGAGCACTGCCTGTGGATTGTACTTGTAATACGGTGTATATGTATTCAGCAGTCCATATTTGTTGGCCAGTTTCTGGTGGATAATATTACACAGCTGGTTGTGCCTGCGTAAATAATCCGTGTTGGCTATGGTTGAACATCCTGATGTGATGTGTTGTATGGTTTCCGACGTTTGTTGGCACCGTCTACACTTGTCCGATGTAATAGTTTGGTCCCTGATAACAAATTTTTTGTAGTTGTTCGTATTAATTACTTGATCCTGAATGGCCATCATAAATCCTTCAGTCTCTGGGAACAAGGTACCGTCAGCAAGCCACCTATTTGATGCTATTTTGTCAATGTGCGGTTGGTTAAGGTCGTGATGATGTCGACCATGTAGAGCTTTTTGGGCCCATTTTACGTGTTTCTCAGCATCTGTTGTTACTTCTAAATCCACATTAGGACCTGCTAAATTTAGAGGGGAATAATTTTTATCTGCTCCTACAATAAATTTGTGTAAATTAGATGATGTTGATTTAGTAATAAAGAAGTCTCGTAATTTATTTATCTGCTTATTATGTAGATTGATTATGTCACATAGAGCTCTTCCTCCCTCCTTTCTCGGCAATGTTGTTCTAAATACCGACGATATTGGATGGTGATATCTGTACTTGGTCATCATACTCCTTGTTGTTCTCTGAATATCTTCCAATTCAGTTTTTGTCCATCTTAGAATCCCAAACGAATAAGTTAACACAGGTACGGCATATGTATTAATTGCTCGATTAAGGTTTCCTGCGTTCAGTTCCGATTTTAGTAATGAACTAACCCTCTGTGTATACTGATCCTTGATTTTGGACTTGGACTGTTTTTGGTCTAATAATCTGGCTTGTTGAAATCCCAAGTATTTATAGGTTTCCCCATTCTGCATGGCAGCGATTATATCTCCATTAGGCAGCGCCACATCTCCATTGACAATTTTTCCCTTTTCGATGTTTAAGGTTCTGCACTTATCTAAACCAAATTCCATGTGTATATCACTGGAGAACCTTTCGGTTATATCCAGAAGATGTTCAATTTGTTGTTGATTAGCAGCAAAAATTTTTATATCATCCATATAAAGAAGATGGGAAACGGTGCAGTTGGTGTTTCTATTAGTCTTAAGATTGAAGCCATATTTTTTGTCATTGAGCATGGTAGACAGTGGATTCATTGCCAAACAGAACCACAGTGGACTAAGTGAGTCACCTTGGAATATTCCCCTGCGAATAACAATTTCGTTAGTCTTAATATACTGTCCGTTAATGTTTACCTGAAGGCTTGTTCGCCATTGCTTCATCGAAGTTTCAAGAAAAGTAACTATGGTGGGATGTACTTTATAGATGTTTAAAACACTTAAGAGCCAGGAATGTGGTACGCTGTCAAATGCCTTACGGTAGTCTACAAAAGCAGTCGAGATATTGCGACATTGCTTTTGCGCTTGCCTTAGGATCACAGAGTCAATAACAAGTTGTTCTTTGCATCCCTGGTGACCACGTTTACATCCCTTTTGCTCCTCTGCCAAGATGTTATTTTGGTCGACATGTCTATAAATTCGGTTAGTAATGCAAGATGTTAGTATCTTATAAAGCGTTGGAAGACATGTAATTGGTCTATACTGTGAGGGGTCCTGTGTGTTAGCTGTTTTGGGAAGAATATGAGTTAAACCATGAGTAAGAAAGGCTGGAATGTCTTCTGGATGTTGAAGAATATGTGTAAATTTTTATGCGATTATCTCGTGTAAGCTGTCAAATTTTTTGTACCAGAAATTTTGGATATTATCAATTCCTGGAGCTTTCCAACTGTTAGTTTCTCCTACTGCTTGGTTTACTTCAGCTGTTGTTATGTTGTTAAACAACATTGGAGGAATGTTTGACTTATCCTTCTCAGATTGAATCCATTCGGCACCCTCGTTGTGTTTTTGAGGATTGGACCATATTGAAGACCAATAGTCAGTAAGTTCATGCTTACTTGGGAGATTATCGTTGCTGTTTGTTCCTACGCTACTCAGTTGTCTATAGAACAGCTTTTCATTGTTGTCAAATAAGTGATTTTGTTGCTTCTTTTTAGTACATTTAACGTATCGAGACAATCGTTTAGATTTGGCTTTTAGCTTTTGTCTAAGAAGGTCCATATATGAGCATAAGTGTTCCTTATGTCTTGGATGTTCTATGTTAGTTTTAATTTTTTTAAAGATTTTCTTGACCCTATTAGTTAAGCGTCTGGAGGGTTTTGTGCTGGTTTTAAATTCTGTAAGTTGTCCCAACTCCTTCCTTATGTCATTAATGGACTTCTCGAGTCGCTGTTGCCACCAAGGTTTATGTTGCTTCTTCTTTTCGGAACAGTTTTTGTTCGGAAACCGGATTTGTCGGTTGTGACTTCGTAGCACTGCAACTGCACCACAGTAGATAAGGGTGTGGATTTTTTCCAGTGTTTGGCAGTCCTTAGCACGATCATTTAAAAGTAGATTAAAAAGTGCAAGAATCCTATTGGTGTTCTTATTTGATCTCAGTTTGGGCAATATTGGTCGCTGAATTGGGTTGGTACCATCAAATTCTACTATTGCTTTAGAGAGTTCGGCAACAGCATTTTTGTGTTCGTCTGTTTGTGTGTCATTATCTATGTTTTCGTTTTGATCCATGTTTGGTGTGTCCTCGCTAGTGTGGTCATCAAGTCTTATATTATCCAGCGATCATTTGTATGTTGGATTACATTATGATCGTCTTCTGTTTGGAGCTCAAGAAGGACTTCACTTCGTATTTGTTGAATTAGTGGACCAGGTATTAAATTGTTTTTAATAATTGTTCGACGCTGGTCAGCAATACGTTGCTCTGTAACATGTTGAAACTCCGGATATTGTTCTATAAATGCTCGATGAAGGGCGAATCTGTAAGTTGTTAGATCTGTCTCACTTTTAGTGATTTTAAAATAGGAACGTATAATGAATGAATTCATCTCTGTAGTCCACTTCATACGCTTCCTGGGCTTTCCGGCTTTAGTGGTCATAGATGTACCGTCCTGCGATACTCCAGAAACAGCAGAAACCGGTGGAGGAGATTTGGTATTATTTTCCTCTTCTGTTGTCGCAGTAGCCATACTCGGTGTCACGCTGCGCATGCCGCTAACCGAGGAAGAAGATGCATCATTTTTCGAACAAGCCCTTCTGTCATCAACTTGAACGCGACAAGAGTTGTAGGTGTTGCCATGTCGATTCACCAGACGATTCCTAAGTGTTAAGGTATCGGTAACAATCGAATTACTGCTCCCCAAAGAATCCGTGGAGCAGACAGCCGACATACCAGGTACACCGGCCGTGTGGGATTGTGAGCGTAGTACTCTACCCACCTGGGGTAATTTAGTTTTAAAACTCGACATTGTGATTGAAGCATTTTATACCTACTGCCAGGTACTTCCATTTTCCCCTGGTAGCCCAGGTAACTCGGACCCGTGGGGGCGTCACTCCCCAGGTAGAAAAACTACCCCGTGCGGGTTTATTATTATTATTATTATTATTATTATTATTATTATTATTATTATTATTATTATTATTATTATTATTATTATTATTATTATTATTATTATTATTATTATTATTATTATTATTATTATTATTATTATTATTATTATTATTATTATTATTATTATTATTATTATTATTATTATTATTATTATTATTATTATTATTATTATTATTATTATTATTATTAAGGTGAGGTTCAAGCGGCTATTTTGCAGCTAAAAAACTCAACATGCACTGATTGTTATGGCCTAAGTAGCCGTTTAATAAAGGCTGCTCTTGAACATGTTACCGGTCCTTTAACACTTTTATTTAATGCTTGCTTAACCGAGGGTAACTGGCCTGGTGAGCTAAAGATTGCTAAGGTCTTGCCGTTGCATAAAAAAGGTGACTTGAATTGTGCCAATAATTTCAGACCGATTTCCATCGTTCCCGTTTTATCAAAAATTTTTGAAATCATCATCAACCGGAGACTTCTAGAATTTCTTGAGCTTCATTCCATCATTTCTCCTCATCAGTTTGGTTTTAGAAAAAATGTCTCACCAATCGATGCTCTTGCAAAGGTGATTGGGACCGTGGTCGATGGCCTTGACGAGCGCCACGGTACTTCTGCTATTCTGTGCGATCTCGCCAAGGCGTTTGACTGCGTGGACCATTCTCTTTTGCTTGCCAAAATGGAACATTACGGCATTCGTGGTTTACCATCCGAGCTCCTTGGCTCGTACCTTGCCGATAGGACCCAGTATGTTAGCTTTGATGGGTGTGAATCAGTTAATATGCCAATCCGATTTGGAGTTCCACAGGGTTCAGTTTTGGGACCCTTACTTTTTCTAATATTTATTAATGACTTGCCGTCAGCCGTTAGCGGATGTACTTGTATTTTATATGCTGATGACACGACACTACTTTATAATGAGGATGAGTCTGATGGATCTGAACATCTTTCATTAGCAAAAAATTGGTTTGTGGCTAATAAATTGCAATTGAATGAAAGCAAGACCGTCAAAATCGCTTTCACTTCGGACAAGCTGGCTCATAAGTCACAACCAGTTAGGCTTCTCGGCTTAACGCTTGACTCGAGTCTTACCTGGTCTGCTCAAATTGAAGCTTTGTGCTCTACGATATCTTCGCGGATTTACGCACTGCGGCAGCTTCGGAATTGCTTGCAAACCAGTGCACTTCGTACTGCGTATTTTGGCACCATTCACTCGCTTCTCACTTATGGCATTAGATTTTGGGGAAACTCCAGTGGGGCTTATAAAGTTTTCGCTTTTCAGAAATCTGCAGTGAGGATTATCGGGAATGCTTCTTATGGTTCGCACTGCCGTGAACTGTTTAGGGGGTGCAGGATTTTACCGGTTCCTTGTCTGTATATTTATGAAACATTAACATTGGTTCACAAGAATAGATCGAATTATAATTCACATTCTCACATTCATACCTACGGCACAAGGAATGCGGTGAATCTTGTGGCTCCTTTCTCTAGACTCAGGACTACCCAGGCGAATAAACTGGATGTTGAACTTTACAATGTTTTTAATAGTTTTTTTAGAGGTCTCGATCTCAAAAATCAAAGTCTTCGTGAATTTAGTAAATTCACTAAGCTGTTTTTATTAGAACACTGTTTTTACAGTATCGATGATTTTTTAAAATTTACGCCCACAGACCGTTAATGTTAATTCTACTTAACATTCAATTATTAGCTGTTTTTTATTACCTTTTAACTAGTTGTTTAAATTATGTGTTGCGTTTCTCTTTTATTAATTGTTTCAAATATTTGTATTCGTCTTCTCATAACTGCTATTGTAACTGACTTCAAACATAATATATATGTATAAGTTGTCAATAAACGTATATCTATCTATCTATCTATCTATCTATCTATTATTATTATTATTATTATTATTATTATTATTATTATTATTATTATTATTATTATTATTATTATTATTATTATTATTATTATTATTATTATTATTATTATTATTATTATTATTATTATTATTATTATTATTATTATTATTATTATTATTATTATTATTATTATTATTATCAAAAGACTTATGCACTTACTCAGCTTTCGCTGGTAATATTTACCTATCCCGAGCGTAAACGCAAATGGGATTAGGCTCAAAATTTACATATTTAAAAATTTCCGAACAGTGTGACATGTATTTAAAATTGCCGCTTTTTGCAAATCAATGAAAGTATTTTTATGAAGACTGAGTTTTTTAAGACTATCTTCAAGACTTCTCGGGATAAGTCCGGTTGATGATACGATGATCGGTACCACCTCCACTTTTTCTGCTTGCCACATCTGCCCTACTTCTATAGCAAGATCGGTGTACTTTGCTATCTTTTCATTATATTTGTCCAAAATATTGTTGTTGTTTGGAACTGCTACATCGACTAGCAGCATTGAATTAGCTTTTTTATCCACCACTACAATGTCGGCTCGATTATTCGTCACCTGTCTATCGGTGATAATGGACCTATCGTAGTAGAGTCTAAAATCTGCATTCTCCAGTAATGCCTGTGGGTTGTATTTGTAATAGGGTGTATATGTATTTAGCAGTCCATATTTATTGGCCAGTTTCTGGTGGATAATATTACACAGCTGGTTGTGCCTGCGTAAATAATCCGTGTTGGCTATGGTTGAACATCCTGATGTGATGTGTTGTATGGTTTCCGACGTTTGTTGGCACCGTCTACACTTGTCCGATGTTATAGTTGGGTCCCTGATAACAAATTACTACTTGAGAATACAATATAATAATATAAAAAAATTTTTGTAATGAAATAATACTAAAACCCTATTCAACGTAAGGGTTTACCACCCTCTTTTTTCAACCCCGGTGCCAGTAAATTTTGACGGCATTAATAAAACACGAAATAACATCAAAAAGTATAATAAATTATGCTATTGCCTTCAATAATGATTTGATACTAAAATGGATACTCAACTTTCAAATTTACAAAATTTTTACTGACTTCCGGTGCCATTTTTTTTGACGGCAATAAGTTTAAATTTAATTTTTAACTACTACTGTTAATATAAACAGTATGCCGTCAGTAATAATTTTATACAAAATGACGTTTCCAGATTTAATGTTTATTTAATTATGGCGGAAAATCGGGCCACCAGAAATTGACGGCAGTGGTCAAAAAGTCTTAGTTACGTCGTTCCCCATAATTTTTACACGGTCTCTAGAGTAATAAAATGGCCGTCTCGTTCGGAACTAGAACATTTTCTAACAGATTCTTATTACGAAATCGGGGCACCAGATAGGACCAGCGTACTCAAAAATCAGTCTTACATTAGTGGTATAAAGTTTACGAAATGAATGAAACGAGACTCTTGAAAAAAACCTCCGGATAAGATATAATTTGCAGCTTTTACGCTTACAAATAGATATATTGTGGTCTGACCACATCAGGTTGCTGTATACGATGATTCCGAATTCGTTATGAGAGAATACATAGTTTATTGGTTGTCCGTTAATAAAGTATGGTACAAGTGGAAACACTACACATTTTTCGGCACTTAATGGTATCAACCACTCAGAAAACTGAATAAAAATTGAGTCTATGTCCATTTGAAGGGAGATTTGGTTTGTAATTGGATCGGCATAAAAAGATGTTATATTGGAAACCTAATAAGAAACATCACTAATGTAAACAGTAAATAACGAAGAACCAAGAACAGAGCCCTGTGGCACGTTATTTTGTTTTATAAATAATTTGACTTAAAAAAATTTTTCTAAACTCCATATTAAAGTTAAAATAGTTTTTTATGTTATATTTACCATTTTTTTAACACAAACTTTATTTACACTCGCGCTTATTCCTTGAAAATGAAATAAATATATATCGAAAGCTTGTAAAACAAGTAAAATAGTTTTCTTGAATTTTCTTGAAAACATTGCCGTTTACCCCAATAATTCTGGTATAATATATATTGAGATGAATAGCTAAACTTATGTTAAATTAAAATGCAAAACTTACCTAAATATGTAAACATAGAAAGGATATCAGAATATTTTTCATTAAAATATCAGCTACTTTTCTTTATTTCATTTAAAGTATTCGGTATAATAATCTTAAATGTGAAACATTCAAATAGATGGGAAATGTATTTGACAACTTTATCTTGGATATGATCCTGTAGTATTATTCAATAATAATCAAAATAGTTCCACTTTAAATAACAAGTCCCAATTCGTGTACACTTTACAAATCATATAGTTTTCTCTTGAAATTAAAGTAAGAATCTGAAACTAAAAGAATACAATTAAAACTATTAATTAAATTAATATGTTTAATAAACAATGGTATAATTTAAGTAAATAAATGTTTAAATATTATTTATAAGGTGAAGGTACTTACATGGTGACAGGTAGATACTTGGTAGTGTTCGATAATAGATATGTATTCAGACAAATTATCACAACCTGAGATACACAACCTGACCACAAAAACTGTATCAATAAATGTTATCAGACAAAGGTGAAATCAGTGTACAAACTATTAAAGTTACAGTGATAGACAAAGTAACCTAATTTAATGATAAGTGAAAGCTTAAAAGACTATTTCAAACTACAATTAATATACGTTGATATGAGACAATTTAGTTAGGACAAATGTATGTAAGTTAGTAAATTAAGTTTGTATATTAGTTATAAGATGTTAATATTTGATAATATCAAGAGATTTCAGTTAAATCAGTATTTATAATAGTCAATAACTAGTCCATATAATAGATTAAATGAAAAGCTAAATTTTTATTTCTTTTAAGTTAAATTAGTATTTAAAAGTTATAATAGGACTATTTTAATAGATTTATGCATAGATTTGGGTTCGTTTTATGTTATTAGCAGAGAACCAAGAGATGCCCAAGTACATGTTAAATTTTTGTTCTACAGTAATGAATTGGTCTACCAGAACCGGAAAGTGAGTTGAGATGGCGCTTCCGCTTCTCAGGAAATTTAAAAAAGTGCGGACAAACCCTTTTTCGTTTATTTTCTTATTTCTTTCATTAACAAGTAAATACAAAACTAAAAAAAAATACTTTATTGAAAAATACAAAAAGTGGTTTTATATGAAACATACATGATGTAAACAATATATTAAACTTATATACATAAACATTATTGTGGTCTTTGACATAATATATGGCCTATTGGACAAATTACAGGAGCAATGAAAAAAAAAAGTGGTTCTTAACTTTTCAAAGAAATGGCATGATAGACTAAAAGGATGCATAAAAAAACAAATCGTTTTTTATCCTTACACACAAACTAAGCACCAAACAAAAGTCTAAAATAATTGTTCTACAACCCACTGTTACACAGTTTATAAACTCAAATTATTGAACTTGTTCTAAAAACGCCACAAAAAACACAGTTAATACAACTCGTCAAACAATAATGGCGACTGAATACTTTGGCAGTTGGCACGTCACATTTCACATTTACCACAGAATATCAAACAAACTTTATGTTCTAAGGTTTGCCGTTGTGTCAAAAATTCCATGCTCCTAGTGCCATCTACACTAACTTTCTAAAAATATGACAGAGATGTGACATTTCATAAACTTGTGAATTAAACAAGGATAGAGCTAGCAGGACTATTTTATTGGACAATCGAACAAAAATGCTCATGTACTTGACCGTCTCTTTGGTTGTCTCTATTAGCTGAAATTTATAAAGATTTCAAAGTAATTGACATAGGTACCTAAAAGTAGCACATTTCAAACTCCAATTTTATAGGGAAAAACTGATAAAAAAAATAATTTAAACAGCTTTTTAATAAATGTAAGAATACAGATTTTCTTTATATTATCAAAGAAATAGTTAAGCATGTAAAAATATTTCATAATTTTTCGTAAATTTAGGTTAAATTTTGCAAATTTAAACAATTAAAGTACCAGGAAATTGAATTTTCCTTCTCTTGTTTCTCGCTGATCCATGCCGAATACGTCGATTGGTAATTAATTAGTACCATAAAATCATTATTAATTAAAAAAAATGGTAAATCAACGTATTCAACAAAAAATATTATTTATAAAGTGTTTTAACAGCACAAAAGTACTTACCAATAAATTCAATTCAACAAAACAAATCTAGATTATAGCAGAATTCATGAGATTTATTTCATCATTTCTGGAGGTACAACCTGGTAGACATTTTGAATATACGTTGACGACCGTTGTGCAGTTCATCTACCTAGCAGGGACCCATCTGATTTTAACATCATTATTTGAACTTAGAAGATACTTATACGAGGTGTGTGATAAAAAACTATTTATATGTGTATACATGATTTGGTAAATGTAAATCCAGGTTGAACTATATAATTTGGTAAAGGTATCATTTCTTTTGTGTAATAAATTTTTTTTGCATGTGATAAACACTTGATCAATATTAATAGTTTTATGCATAGTTTATAATAAACAATTTTTCAATTACAATTTAGTGTTTAATAGAAGATTAAAATTGAGTTTTCTTGAATCCTACCCAAGGTAAACAGTCGAGTTTTAAATTAAATAAATTAATAATTTCACTGATCTAGTAAAATTCTTATAGGGCGTTTAACAATAAAAATAATTAATTATTATACCATTAATGAATTCAAACATCTCAAAATAATAAAAACAATATAAAACTAAAAAAATAATAAACCAAATAAAACAAATCAACACAAATTGATGTTCTCAGCGTGGAACTTGATAAATTAAATAATAAAAAAATTATAAAAAACCCTTAAATCAAAAACATTACAATTTATTAGAATTTTGAGTTGATTATTAATATTATGATTATTATTATACCGAGATTATTGTTATACCGATTGTTGAAATATTTTGTACTTTGTAGTAAAGTTAATAAAGTTAATAAAAAAAATATTCTACAAGTTATTAATTATAATTGCAAAAATTTTTATTTTATTAACTTTTATATATTTTGAATTCTAAGTATGATAAACTTTCACATAGTAAAGGTTTGTACAATAAATTGAAAAAATAAACTTATAAAAATGGGCAAAGAGAGCAATAATAATCATAGATTAAAAAATGTAACCAATAAAGATAAATATTCTGTGGCGCACATGAGGGTTTTAAGAGCGTTCTAAGTACATCTAGGGTTCGAGACTGTTTATTCGAACAAACCTCTTGCTAAATAATTTTGTATTAAGTTACAAAACCATTAATCACTAAGGTTAAATAAATGCAGTGATAATACATAACAGCCGTTGGATGTTTTAGGGGTTTGTTTGATCGAAAGCGAGAGCGGTAAAGACACATCCAAACAAGTGGAAAAGGCCAACGGAGGAAAAGCTTTGGGACTTTTTCAAGTAAGATAACTATTATTAAAAAGCTTGAAATATGATACGGGATTCTAAAAATTGCAGATCAATAGCAAGGAATGGTGTAAATATGGCAGCAATGGTGGAAAATGCAACATTAAATGTGAAAGTAAGTTAAAATTTGATTTCGGAATTGTCAAATGTTAAAAATCAACTTGTTTAACAATCAAATACAAACATAAATAATTTTTGGATCTTTATCCAATTTATAGGTCTTATAGATGAAGATATAAGGGACGATGCTAAATGTGCACAAATAATTCAAGAAGAATTAGGTTTTAAGGCTTGGGATGGATGGAAAAGGAGCTGTTATGGGCGCAAGTACCCTTTGAACATCCCAACCACGTGTTTATAAATTAATAAGTAAAAATCCGTTTTATGTGTACAATTAAAATGTTACTAAAATAAATTAAACAGTAAGATAATATTCTGTATAAAATACCGACCTAATTTGCCTAAAACAGTAAGAAAACTAAATATTTACTATATCATTTAATATAAATATATACATATTTGCTAAAAATATTTCAATATTTTTGTAATAACCCGGTTTCCATTGAGATACCAACATTTTTATGGAATACTTACTATTTGTTGCCTTTTTCACTTATAACTTATAAATGATTTAAATTGTGCATGTTTAAAACAACCTGTATGAAAAATATCAATGAGTTGGACATATGGAGTTAACGGGCAAGCCCTTGTTTTTTATTGGTTACAATTTCACGTCACTAGTTTCGGTATTAATGGAGATATCGTTATTTAATGTGGATTGGGATTTTTTCAAAATCTCTTTGGAATCCGCGTAGAAGGCATCCTAAACGATTTAAAAATTTATATAAAGCCTAGACAAATATTTTAAACTTACCCCTAGAAGAGTGCCTTCTATCATTAGCATAAGAGGTAAATATGTAGAATTTGGTAAACTCTTCGATTTTCATAAATATTTTATGAGTCTAGGACATTGTAATTAATACGAAAATCAAGTTTTTTTTCCGCGGATATACTTATAAATATTAAAAATCGCTAAAAATGTAGGTTCAAAGTAATCATAACCTATCACTTACTTGTTGTAAATGCGGCAATTATATTAAACTTGAGAATATTTTCGAGATAAATAAACATTCTTAAAATAATTTAAAACACAAAAAATGTAAAATTAAGATTTGGAAACTCGTTTTCTAATTAATTTTATTCCACAGATTCCTTAAATTTATTGTTTATTTTAACAAACTGTCAATTTTGTTAAAACCTCTTATTGGCCAATCTGGTTAAAACTTCAAATGATGTTACAATGTTGCCAAGATTTACTCTAATTGTATCAAATATTTGAAAATTAAACAGGTATACTTTTAGCTTCGAGCATATATACTAACGTAGAGACAGCAAGCAATAGTGATTGTTTTGTATCACAGGGGAAACTGTCAGACACTATAGCCAGTGTCGTATCATTTTTAGGGGATTTGAAATTAATACCTTTATAATAAATTTTGAAACATGTAACAAAAGATTTTTTAGACTTGAATTTAAGTAGTAATAGTAATTAATTATTTACATGGAATCATAAGATATATTATGAAATAGAAAGTTGAATTTATTGCATAAACTTCTAGATTTTCAGTATTCTTAATAATATGGCGGTATATTTGCTATTTTTAAAGTGTAAGAGACGCTAATGCATATTTACTTGGAAAACGACCTTGATGATTCATTTTCATATTTATATTTACAAATCACACAAACTCTTACCAAATAATATTTATTCAAATTAATTTAAAAAATGGCTTTAAAAGTAAGATCCAAACACTATTAAACTGTAAAAATAACTCTAGACGCAAAACAAATTGACAATAATGACATATGTGACAATTCGAAATTGATTGTGTTAACCTTTACTTTTTGGAAGTTTATCTTACTAAGAACAATAAATAACTGGAAGTTTAGTTTAACTATGCAGTTATTTATTGTTCTTTGTGACAATTCGACTTGACACGCAAATTCAAAATGGACCAATGAGATTGCTGGACACTATATGACATTTATTTTCTCCCCCTGATACAAAACAAAGCTCATTTGGACGCTGTCTCTACGTTAGTATATATGCTCGAAGACTTTTAGTCGATTTTAATTGGTCCAAATTTTAAGCTTTGTTTTTTGAAGTTTGGAAGATGAAGAGATAAGGAAGAGAATAGAGGAATTAACTGGGAAAGGTACTAAGGTGATTAAGGTGGTAAGAGAGAGGAATAGGATGAAGATGGCAGTTGTGATTGCGGAATGGGAAAAGGCGGAAGTTTTACTGGGAAAAGGGGAGATGACATTGGGGTGGAATAGGGTAACATTTATGGAGGGTAAAGAAGAGGGTAGAAGTTTTGGCTGTGGTGCTAGACACAAGGTTGTGGTGTGTAAACAAGGAGGTCAAGAAGTCTAGATGTTGGTTGTGTAAAAGCGAGGAGCACATGGCCAGGAACTGCAGACAGGCGTTCCTTTGTAGAGCATGTAGGGTCAGAGGGCACAAACCAGGGGAGAATTGTTGTATGGGGAAAAAGGTGCTAAATGGGAAGGTAAGAAGGAATTTGGTGGCCCCTCTGGCCTCTTAAAGGGGAGTTTGGTACAATCGGACGTAGGAAAAGGCTGCGTGGGAGAGGGAGGAACAATGGCGGATGGAATGATTTACAGATATACCCAGGAAAATGCAGGATAGCGCATGATATATTGGACGAGGTGATTTTTAGGGGGAAAGTGGATGTAGTGTGTGGATCTGAGGTAAATGTGGAAAAAAAGGATAAATTATGGACGATACAGGAGAGGCAGGACTAAGAGTGATGGAAGACGGACTGGGGTGCGTTCACAAATAAAATGGAAAAGTACTTCTTTACAATGTAATGTGATAAAACTGACATTTGGTTGGAGACGAAAATTACTACAGTGTACATCTGTTTTGGAACGACCTTTTAAGATATCATATGTCACTTATTCCGGTTAAAAAAATTATACATAACTTAGTTTTTTTATTTGTATTGTTTATCTTTTGAATAACATGAATAATTATAATAATTGTAATCTATTAACGGTTTTATTGGCTGTTAAATATAATCTATTTGATGGATTACGTATGGATTACTTTTTCATCCATTGTACAAACTATTGTATAAAAATGAAAAATGCTCCTATATATTATAACTGGTGGTTACTGGTTACCCACAAGCACACCACACAACAAAAAAGTTTAAAAATATGTATTTGTTCTGTGTGTACTATTGACAGACTTTGAACTGCGCAAGCTCGGTAAAATATTACCGCAGTCTAAAGCACGGTACGAAATGTACTCCTTTGGAAACGTCAAAACACATTTTGGAACGCGCGGACATTTTTCCCACGGTAACAATATTTCGGTTTTGGAACGCACTTTGGCATAGGAATGTGAGAAATGTGTACAATGTAGCGATTTGTGAACGCACTCCAGAGGGTGGATGAAGTGAGGAAGGAAATGGATGGGTGGGAGTGCGCATGGAAGACATGATGGTGTACAGCGTGTGTCAATTAGCTCAAATATCAGTCTGGGGGACTGGGGTCACTACCAACTAGTGAGGTTGAAAATAAATACATCTTCGTTGTAATGGACTATTTTTCTAAATGGGTGGAAGCCTACCCTGTTTTCAACCAAGAAGCCCCTACCTTGGCCTATATTCTGATCAACGAGTTCATTAGCCGTTTTGGGGTACCGTTGGAGTTGCACGCAGATCAGGGAAGAAATTTTAGAAGCAAACTATTTCAAGAAGTCTGCAAAAGATTAGGTATCTATAAAACTAGAACTACAGCGATGCATACACAGTCTGATGGAATGGTTGAACGAATGAACCGAACCATTGTAAATTATTTATCGAAAGTGGTGTCAGAACATCAGAAAGATTGGTATAAATATATTCCGCTATTTTTAATGGGTATCCAATCGGCTATAAATGAATCTACGGGTCAGACACTCGCGAAAGTCCTCTTTGGTAGGGAAAGTAGATTACCTTGCGACTTGATGTATGGGAGCAAACCTGGTGAAATAACGACCGGTGAAGAATACGTCGGAGATCTCCAGAAGAAGATCAAAAATATTCATGTACTGGTGCGCCACAAACTACAACTCTCCAGTGACCGGATGAAAAGGTACTACGACTCACGAGCAACAGGAAACACTTATGAACCTGGGGAATTGGTCTGGCTCTTTAATCCTCGACGGAAACCGGGTGTGTGCCCGAAACTTCAAAAGAAGTGGGAAGGTCCATATTTGATTAAAAAGAGAATCAATGATGTGATCTACCGAATTGTTAGAGTTCCCAAGGGAAAACCCGTCGTAGTCCATCATGATAGGTTGGCGTTATATCAGGGTGACCATAGCTCAGGATTCTACTCCGGAGAGTTATCACATTCCGGGAGGAATGAACTTAAGGAGGGGGCAGTGCAACGAGAGACAGATGTGTGACGGATAAATGTGACGGATGATTGTGACAGATGCGAGAGGAATGCATGTATTTTGATGTAGCTGCTTGTCATTAAGGGTAAAGGGTATGTAATAATATATGCCTTTAGAAACTAGGCTTTATTGAACATAAAAACCAACAAATATAAATAAAACTAACAGATGTAAATGTCAAGTTCAATGCATTAATGTCACTAGCTAGTTGCTAAGGAACGTCCACCACAAAATAATATTACATTCACCCCCCTTTTTTTAAAACATAGTCCTCTAGGTATTTTGGTGTATATCTGGTTCTCTGACTACGACGAAGAACGTCATGAGGTGGGTCCTTGTCGGGAGACGGAGAACCTGGTGTAGGTTGAGGAGGATCTTGTTCAGTAAGCCTCCCGGTTTCAGGCGTTTCAGGCGTCAATTGCAATGCTGGAGGAGGTACGTCGTCATTTATCGGGGCTAATAATTCTGGAGGAGATACGTCGTCATTTATCGGTGCTAAATGTCGGTTTGAGAAGGTGGTTTCCCTTCCATCTGGGAGTCGCACATGGGAGTAGTCAGGATTGGCTTCCAGGAGTACAACCCGTGTAACGGCTGGGTCGTATTTGCTGTTTGGCGGTGGTAGACATCTCATCAAAACAGTTCCTGGAACAGACAGCCAAGTTGGGAGTGAATGTCCGTTTATGGATTTTCTTATGTGGTTGAACATTCGTTCGTGAGGTGTCGCGTTGGTGGAAGTACATAGCAGGGATCTTATAGAATGGAGTGCTTGGGGTAATACTTGCTCCCACTGCTCAATTCTGAGGCCTCTAGTTCGAAGAGCCAACTGTATTGTCTTCCAAATAGTGCCATTAAAGCGCTCCACCTGACCGTTTCCCCTGGGATTATAAGCTGTAGTCCTTGGGACATCAGAAAATTTTTCAATTCCGTTGACATGAAAGCTGTACCTTGAAACATACTTGAAACAGGATAACTCCAGGCGCCATCTCATGATCTTTTCATTCTTGATTTTGCTTCGTCGTCTATTGCTGTCAAACATATACGATACAGCCTGACAGTGACCTTGAGAAAAAGGCGACAGGGCGACCGTGTTGAGAGAGCGTAGCTGCTAGTGCGTGCTCAGAAGCGTCTGTTTCCACTGTAAATGGTAATTTTTCATCAACTGACATTAACACAGCTTTAGAGATATCGGATTTCAGTACTGCTATGACCTCTTTCTGTTCCGGGGTCAGTGGGAATGATTTTGCTTGTACTAATGGACGTATTTTATCAGAGAACTTTGGGATCTATTTTGCCAAGTTTGAGAACATCCCTAAAACTCGTTTAAGATCTTTGGGGTTGTTTGGAATAGGCATTTCTTCAAGAGGCCGGAGTCTGTCTTCGTCTTGTTTTATTGTATTATCGACAATTTTATATCCTAAAAGGTTGATATTGGTCAAGGAAAATTTAGACTTCTGCTCGTTAAGAGTAAGGTTGTACTTTCTGGCTGTATCAAGGAAGGCTTCAAGGTTCATATCGTGATCTTCTAAGGTCTTTCCACACACTGTGACATCATCCAAGTATGCGTAGGTTCCCTTCAGGTTTTCTTTCTTGATGATCGAGTTGATAAATTTCTGGAAGGCAGGCATTGGTTACTCCGAAGGGAATCCTCTTGAATTGATAGAGGACACCATCGGCCTCAAATGCTATGTATTTCTTCTCGGATTCAAGAATCGGGACTTGGTGATACGCGGATTTCAAGTCAATTGTGCTAAAATAATTGTTTTTAGAAACTTGATCGACAATAGTTTCTATCCGTGGGATAGGGTAGGCGTCCAGTTGAGTGAACCTATTGATGGTTTGCGAATAATCAATACACATTCGTTTTTTTCTTCCTTCACTTTTCACTACAAGTACTTGCGCTCTCCAAGGGGATGTGCTCTCTTCAATGATTTCATCTTCCAATAATTTCGATACTTCAGACTTGATGAACTGTGAGTCCTCTCTGGAGTGGTACCGCGATTTAACAGCTATGGGCTTGCAATTGGGATCCAGGTTTGTGAATAATGAAACTGGAGGAACGTTGGCTCCCTTTAGCATGCAGATCAACAGAGGATCTTTTGATCCCCCGTTTCATCTCAAGAGAGGAGTGGGCTGCTAGTAAGTCGTGCCCTATTATCACATCTGCGCAAAGGTTCTGCATTACCAGTAACTTAGCTCCCTCATACAAATGACCTTGCATTTCTACGATGACGTGACAGCAACTTTTCACTGTAGAACATAGAGCCGAACTTGCCATAGTGATTCGTTCGTTGAATGGCATGGTTGGAGCCCCGCATTTCACCACAATGTCCGAATTGATAAAGCTTGTTGTGCTACCTGTATCTATTAAAACTTTACAGTGAAACTTATTAATTTTTATTGGAACAATCGCCTTCTGAAGGCTTGCCGAAGCTGCTGAAACTGCACCTATACTACTGGCTGAGGCAGTTTTTTCCTTGGAGTTGTTTTTTACAGACTTACAAACTTTTGCGTAGTGACCAATTTTACCACATTTCTTGCATTCTTCTCCCCTAGCTGGGCATCGATCACGGGGGTGGCGATTATATCCACAGTAGTAGCAGAGTGTAGTCGGTTTGGATTTAGCAGAAGCAGTAAAAGGGGTTTCAAGGAGGTCTGCCTGGCTCATAGGCTCGGTAGGATTTTGCATGGTCGCTGAAAAATTGTTCATATATGAGTAAGTTTGGGCATGTATATGGGCTATTTCTTGGGCTCTCGCTTGATCGTAAGCTTCGGATAATGTTAAGGTTTTATTTTCCAAAAGGCGTTGCCGAATAGTGTTGGATGCCAAGCCTGTTATAAATGCATCACGAATGTAGTCGTCCCTATTCTGTTCAGCCGTTACTGTCTTGAACGAGCACTCTTTCCCTAAAACCTTTAAAACTTGCAAATACTGATCAATCGATTCTCCAGAATTCTGTCGTCTTGTGGAGACGCAGTGGCGGGCATAAATTTCGTTCTTTGGCTTGATATATACATAGTCAAGAGCTTCAACGGCCGACTTGTACTCAGTTTGGTCACTGATCAATTTATAAACGGTGGGCGAAAGGAAATTGGTTAGGACAGTTACCTTTGCTGCATCTTGGAGTTCAACCTTCTCATGAACCTCTAGAGCGGTAAGAAAGTTAGTGAAGGTCTTCTTCCAGTGAGTGTAGTCATCTTGGGCGGTTGGCGACGCCGGGTCTACTGTCAAACGTTCGGGACGGAGATACTTGTCCATTTGGTTGTCGTGACTCTTTGAATTTATGTTCAATAAATTGTAATAATATACGCCTTTAGAAACTAGGCTTTATTGAACATAAAAACCAACAAATATAAATGAACATAAAACTAACAGATGTAAATGTCAAGTTCAATGCATTAATGTCACTAGCTAGTTGCTAAGGAACGTCCACCACAAAATAATATTACAGGGTAAATGAGGAAGAAGATTTTGACAGTAACTTGACATGATAAATAATTATTTTAGGTTGGTAGTTATTTGGAAACATTCTAGTATTATTTGGATTTTAGTAAATAGTTGTTTCGAGAAAAATCGAGATGCCAAGTATTTTGGTATATAAACCGGGACATTCGCGTTGGGAGTAGTATTATTGGTTCAGCTTTTGTGAAGTTTAGAAGTAAAAGTGACAGTTAGTAATTTGTAACCAGCTGAATTCTTGTATTCTTACAATTTGTAAATAAATTGTGTTTAAAGTCCTCACAAGTGTTTAAGTATGTCGAGGGAAAGAGATGGGGTAAAGGGTAGAGAGAGATATAAGAAGAAGTAGGATCTGGGGTGAAGAGTGAAAAGAGAGAGAGTAGAAAAAAAAGTGGGTGGAGTTACTGAAGGAGCTGAAAAACACTCCGTGGGGTAAGGCATATGAAATAGCTGTGAAAGGTATAGGAGGAAGCAGAAACGTGGTGCTAGAAGAAGAGTGGGAGATGTGGGGAACGCGTTAAATAGTTTCAGTAAGGACCCATCGAGCATGAGTTTCCCATCTCAGCCCGAAAAAAAACCACATAAGATAACTTCAGATATAATTGATCTATTGTATGTATGCATTAGCCAAAGTTATTTTACTTTTGATAACAAAGTACATATTCAAAATAAGGATCTTCCAATAGGAAGTCCTATTTCTCCAATTTTAGGAAATATCTTTATGAATAATTTAGAAAACAAAATCTTTAATTCTAGTTATAAAAACAATATTGTATTTTGGTATAGATATGTTGATGATGGGTTAGCAGGTTTTATAGGTATCGAACGACAACTAGATATATTTTTTAATTATATTAATACCTTGCATCCTAAAATTAATTTCACCTTAGAAATTGAAGCAAATAATTTAATTAATTTTCTAGATTTGAGTATTTAAAAAGTTTATAACCAACACAAACAAATGTAACCATACCATATCATTCAAATTATCCTATATTATTAATTGTAATTGGCTTGTAATGGGTCTAGCCTTAACTACTTAATTAACATCAGATGCTTAGCTAAAAACAAACAAAATGTAACTTTAATATGTCAATCTGACTTTGCTAGTTTTTAGCGAAACAGCTGTTATTGAATTTAAAACGTATTTTTGAATAAATAGTGGAAGTTTCATTTAACCATTTAGTTGTTTACTGTTCTTACTAAGATGGACTTTTACACAAACGTGGCATTTTATTGCGAAATAAGCGTTCACGAATGAAGCAACTCCATAAGATCACTTTAAACAAATGTATTATACAATATTATTTGCCGCAAAAGTGTAATACAAAATATTCAGACGATATTTCAACGTTTATAAATTAGGTGTCAAATGGAGATTTTTTATAACGATAGACGCCGTCAGCCTACAAATTTCACCATTTAAAACAACAATATGCCATAAATAAAAATGTAGTATACAGCGTTAAATAATTAAATTATTAAGTAATCTAACAGCTTACCTCCAATTGAGAATTCGTAGCAAACATTTCGGGAACAGTGAGCCTGGAAGTACTTGCTCCTGTCAGTTTATTTTGTTTTTTGGATATATCGAAATATGCCTTTGGATGTTTTCTTAATCCAGTAGTATTTCCCCGTGATGTTTTAATTTCCTTTGAATTTGAACATATTCTGCACCTGGGTATTTTATCTCGATTTGTCTCTTTCAATTCAATTTTGAAATAAGTATCGAATTTGCTTTTGTAAAAGTCGTTTTGTATTTGCATGCGAGACGAAGAGCGACTGCTATTTAACAAAGACGATCATTAACTTTTAGTCACATCACTCAAACTAACATTGTCTGGTATTGTCAGTTTCACTAGAAAAATACTGGAATTTGATTTATCTTCTAAAGTCAAAAATATACACCTTTTCCTCTTGAATCGGCTCATTTTCAATTAATTTGGCACAAATTCTTCCGTTAGCTCAAAAATTCGAACAACTACTACTATCCACAACGAACAACGAATAACTAAACTGTGAAGAAATTTTAATTTTTATTTTCAATAACGATCTTTATTTTTTCAATCACAATGGGATAGAACACAAATACATATAGCAAAATTTATTGCTGTCGCAATAGGGTTCAAAGACGGCGGTGGCGGCGCGCTTCAGAAAGACAAAGTGATTGCGGTCAACCATTGACGGTGGAAGAGGATTTTAAAAGCATTTCTTGGTGTTTTGCGTATATATTTCTATCAAAATAAATTGATGTGCATTCAGAAATATTCACATGCGAGACTGTCGCGCAAGGCGCGGTACATCATGCAAGAGATAAACAAAAGTCTCGTTTCGTCTGATCCGAGTGTCGTCTCGACTCTCATTTCGTAAACTAGACGAGACCGTACGGGACTCTTGCAAATCACTAGCCACAATAGATCTTTTAGCCCTCCGTGGAAAGGACGTAGTCAGACCACTCACATTTTCCTAACCTAAACTTATATTATGTTGATGATGTGTTAAAATATATTGTATTAAAGCATTTATTTAAAAATAAAAAATAGACTAAATTTACATTCAATACAATTAAGAACAATAAATAAGTGAACGGTTGAACTAAACTTCCACTATTTATTCGAAATGTTTTAAAATGCAATTACAGCTGTTTCGCTAATAACTAGCATCGTTATAACCATAAATAATGGAAGTCTAGTTCAACCCTTTAGTTGTTTATTGTTCTTAGTTAGGAAGGATTAAGTGGACAAAAAAGTGGAAAATCAAAATTCAGCGTGGATTTAAAAATACTACAAGAGGATAAAAAGTTTAGGGATGGTTTTTTTTTCATTTTAGGAAGGTTTAAGTGAAATTTTACAGAGTGGGTTAAAAAACTTTTACTATAGAACAACACAACTTCTTAACAATTAAAGATTCATTTTCTAAATACGCAAAAGCTTATCATTTACCAGTTTTATCAAGTACCGAAATAGTAAACAATAATAAACGTCGTGGTGTACCAGAACTAATATTCACTGTCAACGGAACCGAATTAAAAAATTCTTCTAGATTTACATAAAACCAAAATTCACTTTGGGTCCCCTGACCATCTCAAGGTTCAATTGAGAGATTTCACTCCACATTAATTGAACACATCAGACTATTAAGCACAATAGTATTATATAATATTCAATCAGTTAGAAATAGGGTTGAGGAGCTGGAACTCTTTTTAAGTTCTCATAATAAACCTGAAATTGTAGTTTTGACTGAACATTGGTTAAATTTTCATAAACCTGTTTTTGTTCTGAATTATACCATAATATCTGTATTTTCCAGAAAACAATCGTTATTATTATTAAAAAATGATTTTCAGGATTTGTTTTTGTTTAATAAAATAGATAAATTTGATCACCTGCTGATAGAAAAGAATTTTGAATTTTTAATTGCACATAGCCACAAATTAAGCACGTACATTATTGTTATTTATAGATCTCCAAGTAGTCCAATTAAAATTTTTTTTCTTAATTTGGAAAACATATTGTATTAAATTTCTCCTAATTCAGCCATTATTGTGACAGGAGATTTTAATTTAAATTTTTTAGATAGATCTAGCATTTATTTTAACAATCTTACATACTTGTTAAATAGTTTTAACTTGACTATGCATGTTAAGCAAACTACTATAAATAGTAATATTTTATGAAATTGATTGTGTTAACCTCTACGTTTTGGAAGTTCATCTTA
The DNA here is from genome assembly GCA_035357415.1 of Ophraella communa. NCBI lineage: Eukaryota > Metazoa > Arthropoda > Insecta > Coleoptera > Chrysomelidae > Ophraella > Ophraella communa. Next base: position 31,755,843 of record CM068995.1, on the reverse strand, counting down.
CTAGGAACAATAAATAACTGCACAGTTAAACTAAACTTCCACTATTTATTCAAAAAATTTGCTTTAAAATTCAATTACAGCTGTTTCGCTATAACTAGCAAAGTAATTTCAATATGTCAATCTGACGATGCTAGTTATAGCGAAACAGCTGTAATTGAATTTTAAAGCGAATTTTTCAAATAAATAGTGGAAGTTTAGTTTAACTGTGCAGTTATTTATTGTTCCTAGTAATATTTTAGATAATATTTGCTTAAATTATAAATCTAGTAGCATCAATTGCCGCGTCATTCAGTACGGTCTCTCCGATCACGATCCTGTCTTATGTGAGATTTATTCTGCACCTTTTAAGAAAGTTTCTTCGAGAAGGGGAAGAATATATAGTAGGTACAATTATGTAAGGTTTTGGAAAGCATGTAATCAGGTGAATTGGTTTGATGTTTTAAACAATATTGATACCTTACAATATTTTCATTCTGTTTTAGTCCAAAAATTCAATTCTGCATTTTCAGAAAAACATCTTAAAAGCAAACATAAACAGTGCTGGATGACCAAAGGACTAAAAACATCAGCGAAAAATATGCATTCGCTAGAATTAATTATAAGATATTGTAACTGTGACGTAACTTTTTTGACGTATTTTAGTAAATATCGATCTATTTATCGTGCAATTATAAAGGCAACCAAATTGTTACACTATGACAGACGAATAATTAATGCTAGGAATAAACAAAAAGACGGAAAATTGTGAATGACTTGTGGGGAAAATCGTCTTCATTTGTTAGTTCTGGACTAAACGCTAATGATTTTAATCAGTTTTACTGCTCCATTGGGCCCAATATAATAAGGCAATTTAATTTCTGTCAAAATCCTTCTTTCTTTTTAGATAATATAAATGTCTCTTTGTCTAAATATGTCTTTCCATTTGATCCCTACTAATATCTTTGAAATCAAAGAGATAATTAATTCAATAAAAAATATTAACTCTCCAGGTTAGGATGGTATTCCAGCTAAAGTTTTATCTCAATTTCCTGACGATGTCATTTCAGTACTGCCAGTCGCCATTAATGTATTATTTAGTTTGGGCATTTTTATTTTATTTTATGAAAACGGCTACAGTGATACCGTTTTATAAGGGAGGAGATCATAAATCTCCTTCCAATTTAAGACCTATTTCTTTGCTACCTACTTTATCTAAGTTAGTAGAAAAATTGGTTAAAAGGAGAATGCTTAATTTTCTTAATTAATATTCCCTAATTTGTAACCTTCAATTTGGATTTCAACCAGGAAAAAGTACTGCAGATGCAATGTTTGCTTTCATGGAAAATATTTATTTGGAAATGAATGAGGGTAACGTAGCAGCTGCTGTTTTTTGCGATCTTTCGAAGGCGTTTGATTACATTAATCACATGATTTTGTTGAAAAAATTGGAAAAATACGGTTTTTGCTGCACTTTCTCAAATTGGTTTTAATCTTACTTATTTGATAGACAACAAGCTGTCTACTATAACAATGAGCACTCCGATAAGGGTAAATCACAATGTGACGTTCCCCAAGTATCTGTGTTGGGTCCAATTCTATTTTTATTGTACTTTAATGATATAGTCCACCTTAACATAAATGGTTCTTTTACAATTTTTGCCGATGATGCTACCATTTTATGGACAAATGATCATAGTGTAGATATGGAAGCTAACATTAGTACATATGTTGCTAAGGTAAAGAAGTGGTGTGAAGCCAACCATTTGCTGTTAAATTTTCATGGAATTCAGAAAACTAATATTGTAGCCTTTAAATGTGATTTGTCTTATGTTTTTATTGACAATCTCAAGATTGAGTGCAATTTAGAAAACAAGTTTTTGAGCCTTTGTATAGATCACAGACTTATATTCGATAGTAATACTATATATAGTCAGACTATATCTATGCAATAAATTGTCATCAGGTTGTAATACTGTTAGAGTCATTTCAACAAATTTAAATTTTACTGCGGCCAGAATTGCATATTTTGCCCTTATTGGATCTCACTTGTATGTATGTATGTATGTATGTATAAATTAGGGGTGATAAGTACACTGCGACCTATAGGATCTATTGTGTCCCCCCTTATTTGCCATGTTCTGATATTTTCTCAGATTTATAGTAGCTCTTCGAGTCCTATTTTCCTGAGGAAATTTAGGATATCGTCGGGCTTCAAATCAGGTAGATCTCCTTCTTCTATTCCATGTGCTCCTAGGTATCTAGCCCTAGAATTCTGCAAGGCAGGGCATTCTGAGAGTATGTGTATTGAGGTTTCATCCTCTTCCTCACAGAATCTGCACTTTGCATCATCTGCTAACCCTAGTTTCTTCATGTGGCTTCTTAACCGGCAATGCCGGGTTAATATTCCCGTTAGGATTCGGAGCCTTTTTTTACTGAGGTTGAGGCAGCTAAGAGATCTCTTCTGGTCATAGTTCCCCAGTAGTATCTTAGATTGCCTCAGTCCTTCCAGCTGATTCCAGTACTTGGATTTTTTTTTCTCAATTTCTTCCCTTAGTTTTCCTAAGATTACTCTACTGCTGATCCCACAAGATGGTTCTGGTCCCAAATGTGGGGTTTCAGCTCCTTCTTTTGCCAGCTTATCTGCTGTTTCATTTCCCTCTATTCCTATGTGTCCCGGGACCCATAGGAGGGTGACAGTGTTCTTCTGGCCTAGTTCATTTAGTTTGCCTAGGCATTCCCAAACCATCTTCGAACTGATTGAATCTCACTTAAGTTACGGTATTTGTTTTTGGGGAAGTTGCTCTTTAAAACTGATGTTTCATGTAAACCATTGTTTTTAAAGTATAATATTTTAACCCTGTCATGTCTTTTTATTTTGGAAAATGTTTGCTTGGCATTTAAATAATGTAGGAATATCATTCCTATTTCTTCTTTGCGCAATACTCGATTAGCGTATATGATTCCTCTTCCCATTCCCCATTATTCATTAACAAAAAATTCTATTGTTTATTTAAGTAAGAAAATTTTTAATCACCTACCAATAGAACTAAGAAAATCTAGCTCTTTAAAAAAGCTGCGAATGCGCACGAAGGAATTATTGCTTTCGAAAGCCTATCACAGTGTAGGATAACTTTATGTAAATTTTATGTATGTATTGTTTGATCTATTAGTATTGCTTTTGTATTTTATTTTATTTAGTTGCTAATTGCTAATTTTTATGGTTTATATTATGCTTAATTTTAATTTAAACTATTATACTTTGTAAACAAGATTTAATCTTATACAATAAAGTATTTTTTGATTGATTGATTCCAAAAAACTTAGCGTATAACCATTCCCTACATTCAATAACAAAATTAAATCCCATTGATATAATTACAGGGTATTTAAACACTAACGATCCTTTCAATATAGATATTAACAATATTTTAATAAATGACTATATTAGCGGCCATATGCAAAATTGAACGATAACCTGATAAGAGAAAAACAAAAACGAATAGAGAAAATTAATCAAAAAACGTGATGATCCTGAAATATGGGAAATGATCGTTTACAAAATTGAGTTAGACTGTCGGAAAATTTGCAGGGCGCGCCTCTCTTCTCGCGATTCGTGGGATTGTAAAATAATTTTTCATAACAGCAGCGGTCCTTTTAGTTTCCGCTTTGAAACTGATTGTTCATATTTTCACGATGTTTGTAACATATTTTGATTGGTTGAAGCAGTGCAAAATATTTCACTATAAGACAAACAGAAGCAATACATTCTAAATGTATATCAGCGCAATATATGGATGAAAACCCGCTTTTCTTGTATCATTGTTACTTTATTTCTTTCTTAATAAATAGTATTGCACTTATATTCGTGGAAACAGTGGGTTGTGCATAAAAGTCAGTATAACCAAAAAATTATATTTAAGCATATATCAAAAAAATAGAATAACTTACCATCTAGAAATGGATTGTTAGGATCTATAGTAGCCCAAAGTTGGCCCACTATAAAGGGCGCCGAGCAAATTATGTACATGACAATAACTGCTATAGTTTGTTTTACCGTATTAATTTTCGCTCTAGAAATAAACGGTGTTCTCCTGCTGTTGGTCATTTTGTAAGATCTTTGAGGTCTAAGGTTTGATTCCGAGCTTTGCCATATTTCTTTACATATGCAGGTGTAAGTGTAAACAAGTACTATCAAGGGTATGATGAATATCGATACGCTGTACCTGAAAAGCACGAAATACAATGTTAATCAAACAGCAAACAGATAAGTTGTTCTCCGAGAAACGCACTTCAAATCCCATGGTTAACAAGTAATTAGGTGGAAAATGATCGTTTACAAAATTAAGTGAGACTGTCGGAAAATTTGCAGGGCGCGCCTCTCTTCTCGTGATTCGTGGGATTGTAAAATAATTTTTCATAACATCAGCGGTCCTTTTAGTTTCCGCTTTGAAACTGATTGTTGATATTTTCACGATATTTGTAACATATTTTGATTGGTTAAAGCAGTGCAAAATATTTCACTATAAGACAAACAGAAACAATACATTCTGAATGTATATCAGCGCAATATATGGATGAAAACCCGCTTTTCTTGTATTATTGTTACTTTATTTCTTTCTTAAAAAGTAGTATTGCACTTATATTCGTGGAAACAGTGGGTTGTGCATAAAAGTCAGTATGACGTTTTCATGGGAATTAACTAAACAGCCTTTTTTAAATTTTTCGCTTGGTATCTTTTGAACGCCACAATCATTCTCCGACATTGTGGGGTAAGTTTTGGTTTTTAGTTCATTTTCCGTTCGTTATTGAATATATTAATATATTACTTAAAAATGATAAAAGAATATTTTTACTCTATAATATGTAATAAATGGGGCGATACTAACTGGAGGAATGTAACCATGGAAATTGTATGTAGATGGAATAACTACATTAGGATAGGATCGACAAATGGTTCAACGGTCGCTTACACTATAAACTGTGGGCGTTTTTATTTATTTAAATTTTATTTATATCTGCTTCTTATGTATGCATACCCTGAGTTTGAAAGAAATGTCATAATATTCTCTTTTTTAATATAGTACTAAAGATATATATATCTTTATATAAAAAGAATGGAAAAATAAAAAATAAATCTTTGTTTAGTAAAAAACAAATAATAAAACAAAAATTAAATCGATATTTCACAATTCTATAACCTTTACATAACGACTTAAATATTGCACATCGCCAATGTAGCATTGATTTATCTTCTTATTTCCATACAATTATTTTCCGATTAAAGTATTCGCTTTTCTTTTAACATTTGTTTGAAACATTTGGTATTTAATTCTTTTTAAGTATAAAATGTCAAAGAATACGGACAGCATGGTAAGTATTTAAAAATGTGAATGGAATAAAGAACAATATAAAATTATTAAATTGCTATTAGCCACAAATGTCATTGTCAATAGTCTTGTCATTAGAAACTTCACTGTAGCCAATTTATAAGTACGAAAAAATGGAATACATTGTTTATATCTCAACCATTTATTATTACAAATATGAAAAGTTATGCCTATTTATTAATTGTAATATTAATTGTGCAATTTTGTATACTACAGTATACTACTAAATTACTTTTGATTCCAGAACTCGTACTTGGTTGCTGTGCCCAATGAAGTATTTTTTATGTTTCTTGCTGAAAACTGAACCTTGTAAGCACCCTTCAGCAACACTGGTCGATTTCCATCTACAATGTCCTTTTAAGGCGGTAATGTCTACTTAGTTGTCAACTAAAATAGTTGCTGGAAGTCCTACAAAGGCAATGTCCCGTATATTTATGAGGATTTCTTAATTTTAAAAACATATGAATCGTTTATAATTTTATGTATATCCATTACCACTCAGTGAAATTTACCGTTTTGATATTTAATAAAAAATTATCCGGACGAAGTGCCATATGCTGACTGACTAAGATAAAATAACAAATGCAGCTAATTTGGTATAATTTTCCATTTTTACATTGTTTAATGTTTAATTGAGTTTTAATAATTTAATATTTTGCCCATAGTGTCGAAGTTTTAAATTTTCTTGATAAACTAAGCAAGCATAACATTTTCTGTGTATCATTGTAAATTCTTTTCTTCGCACAATTCTATAAATTTTTCATAAGCACTTTTCGTGACTTTCTCGGAATTAGTGTTTAAAAAGGGAAAGAGTGTACAAAATGACATAGTGGGGCACAATTACATTATATGTATTATTGTTGAACGACTTGCTAGGTGGCGCCTATGTAATATTTAACAAACATGTTTAACTTCATAGTATTGTTCAACGTAATTCAGTTCATTGACTTTGCACGTCGAAAAGTTTTTTTATTATGATTGTTTAGAAGGCGACAGGTCGAAATCGAAGGCGCCTATGTAATATTTAACAAACATGTTTATCTTCATAGTATTGTTCAACGTAATTCAGTTCATTGACTTTGCACGTTGAAAAGTTTTTTTATTATGATTGTTTAGAAGGCGACAGCTCGACAATATTTTCAGATGAAGTAGTAGTACTGTCACTCTAACGATAATTCGAGCCCATTGCTTCGTAGCTCTTGAAGTTATTTCTAAAAAAAAATTTCATTTGATATATGACACAGTCGGGTAAAATGACAGTTCTGGGGAGGGCATAGTATGTCATTTTCTCCTCATAGTTTTTACGAACATGAATACTTATTTTCTTTTAGATAATGCCACGCCACTATAAGAGAAAGAGCGAAAGGCAGTCTTGAAGCAGGGTTGCAATGTCATAAAAGCTGTGGAAAATAATGAAATGGGATGGCTAAGAGCTTCAAAAGTATTTAATGTACCCCAAGCCACGTTACGTAAGCATGCTTTAAATAAAAATAAGGATCTGGAGCCTGAAAATAATAAACTATGAAATCATAAACCAACATTTCCCGCGGAAGTAGAGCGGCAACTGGTCGAGAACCTCAAATTCTTAGAATCCCGGTTTTTCGGGTTCACTAGAAAAGATGTTTTAGTTAGCCTGTCAGTTAGCGGTGAAGAATGGTTTTAAGCACCAGTTTATTGATAATAAAAAAAGTAGCCGGAAAAGACTGGCTCAGAGAATTTCAAAGGAGAAATCCTAACATTTCATTGAGGAAACCAGAAGCGACATTTGCGACTAGGGCCCAGGCTTTTAACAGACCCCCAATTGCCGACTTTTTCAAAAAGTTAAATGAAGTTATTGAAAGCGTAAACATAAATCCATTGAGGATTTACAATGCAGATGAGTCAGGATTGTCAAGGGTACAACGGCATCAGAAAGTATTCGCCACTACAGGGCGGAAGCAAGTTGGCGCTATTACAAGCGCAGAAAGAGGTTCTCATATTACTAGTCCAAGAGTCAGGGTGAATGACAGGTCCAGTTTTTTTTAAATATTTGGAACATTTCCAAAAGCACACCAGGGCAAGTGTAGACGATAAAGTTTTATTAATCATCGATGGTCACTCAAGCCATAAATATTTAGAGGCGCTTTTGTTAACGAAAGCTAATGGTATTGTACTGCTCTGCTTACCACCACACTGTACCCACCGCTTGCAGCCACTGGATGTGTCTTTCTTTGGGCCACTAAAGACATACTATGTCCAAGAAATCATTCAGGTAGGGTTTTTACCCAATTTTAAATAGATTACTTATTTAATGAAGCTTATTGCAAAGCAGCATCAGTGTAGAATGCTATAAATAGATTCGCGATTCGCCAAAACTGGGATAGTCACATTTTTCCGGATTATATGTACGAGGCCGCAGAAACCACGAACATTCCATTTGAAGGTAATCCCCGAGCTGGACCTAGTAATAAGACGACAATACCGTTTCCACAAGTACCCCAAATCAATCTATGAGTGGCACGAAAAACAACAATACAGAACTAATCATGAACAACGCGCCTGTTGAAAATGATATAAGATTTATTGAAATGGACTCTAAAACAAAAACTCAGGTTACTCTTTCATTCACTCCATTTGATCTGAGCCCACCACCAGAAGGTCATTTTGTATATGGGAAGAGGAAACAAAGAAAACGTCAAGGTACGTGTATACTAAATCCAACGCCAAATCTAGAATAATTGTAAGAGAAAAACCGGCCAGTCGAAGCCATTCAACCAAAAAGAAAGAGGAATGTCACTAGAAAACTTCTACAGAAATCGGAATCTAGAAATGAGAAAGAACCTTTTTCAGAGGATGGCGATGATGATTATGCTTGCATATACTGTACAGAACCGTACAAAATATCAAAGGTAGGAGAAGAATGGATCCAATGCATCACTTGCAAAAAATTGGCTCATGGTGACTGTGCAGGAGTCTACAAAAAAACAAAAATATTCATTTGTGAACTTTGTCGATAAAGAAAAAGAGCCCACCTGGGGCCCGATCCTGGAAAATGTCACTAGTGACAATGAGAAAAAATGTCGCTTGCAAACTGGCAACGTTGAAGTGACATTAAATGTCTCTCGTAAAGTAGTGGAGACTTTTAAAGTCGCGAGAGACTTTTTTCCGATTCGGCGCATTAGGTTACTGTCAAAGGTGTTTTCATGAAGGATAACCTTATTTTTTTAACCTTCAAAAAGTTACGATTAATTACGTGGTGGTGAAAGTTTTTACAAGCTTTATTGTTATTAAAAATAATTCTACAACAAAAAAATAAACAACAATGAATTGAACAAAACAACACTAAGACTAAAAATATTCAAACAAAACTATAGATTTAGATAACTACTTAAGTGTCTGACTGCTTGAAAACATCACATTTTGTTAATACATTTTGAACAAAATTCTATTCAACTATTATTTTAAGTATTTTAGTCTCATTCTCAACGTTTTTGGATTTAAAAGCTTTTCTTCGTGAGGCAAATGGTATGGATGCTCGCAAAATAGCCAATTTCTTTTTTCTGTATGATTCCGTTTGTCTTTGGGCTCTTTCGAGAAGTGTTAATTTTTTTGAATAATAATTTTCTTTCATATCACAAAGTTTTCTTTGGACTTCTAAGTATTCGTTGGTTATTTTCAAGGTGTTAATATATTTTTTTTTTGTTTTTCTTCTTTTGCCTGCTTGACGAGATTGTGAAGAAATATGACCAGTTGAATAACATACCGAAGGAGTTGAGGGGTCTAGCATTGCAGACGAAGTAGATGGTGCATCAACACACTGATCTTTTTTTTTGAGCCAGTCACTTCGGGAGCTTTTTCATTATTTTTGAAACTCTAAAATGCAAATTGAATACATGTATTAAGTGAGTAAAATTTGCGCGAGGTGATATGTGAACAGCCCCTTGCAAAGATCTCACAAAACTTACAAAATCTACTGGAATTTCTACAGTCCCCACTACGGGCTAAAATGACGCAGGGCCTAAAATTTCCAACAGTTTGGAATCTGTCTCGTCTACTTCCATAACAGCCGGAGGTCCTCCACCAGTTCCTTGGGCATATTTTTTCTGATCTGAGACTTTTGCCCGTATTTTTTTCATATCAATCCATGTCTGCACATTAATGATAGAATGAAGATTATAAAAACTAGCACAATAGGATGTGTTTTGAACTAATTTACTTACTTTTCGCCATTGATCCACCCTCTTTGAAGGCCCTAAGCTATTCAAATGAGCGGCTAATTGATCCCACATATTTTTCGCTTTTTCTTTTGTGAACGTTTGGGAAAACTTTCCCCTATACAGTTCCTCATTCTGGCCCATAAACTCCACCAGAAATTCTTTTTGTTTTTTGTTTACATATTTCTTATCACTCATTGTATTTTCGATTTTAAAAAAATAAGTATTAATTTGGTTGTCTCTGGTATTAAACAGTTGATAATTATGTGAGGTTAGAACGGGTAGAACGGTTTCAACGGGAGTACCAACCATAAATATAAAAAGTTACTAAATATTCTCACCTTTTCAAGTTCACATACTACTTTTTGTAATACGTCTCTTTTCCACTCACAGAAACTAAAACCCCAAAATTGAACCGTTTGTTCCAATACAGCATAATATAACAAACAGAGATAGCCATATGACGAATGTCGATGATAGGTGTAACCTACACAATGAAAGTTCTGTGGTTTATCCGTGAATCTGTAAATTGACAGACCAAATACGTTGTTTACATTTTTATTTGAGATTTTTATCCATTTTATTGCCCCTTGCATATAAATTTATTTCAAAAACAGTTGTTTTAACAACTAACCTATACCTGAGTGTTCGAATAATTGTGGTAAGTGAATATTATTTATCTACTTCTTATTAATTTATTTTGCAATGAAAACTAACCTTAAATTGACATATCATTATGATTCTGGATAGAACTCCATCAAACTGAATTAAACGAAACACATTTTGCTTTCACCAAAGTAGAAAATATTGACCTAATTTTCTGGATAACCAGAACCATTGATAAATAGTTTTCATTTTTAGAATATGCCTGGAAAAAGGTTGAATTCGCAAGCACAGGATGAGTTACTACGAGAACATGGACATGAAGTGCTAAGACTACTGCCATATCATTGTGAATTCAATGATATTGAATTAATTTGGGCAAATTGCAAGTCATATTATAATAAATATATTGGTAAAGATGGGTATTCAGATAGTTCAGTTATAAATATGTGAAAAGAGGCACTGGAACAATGTAATCCACAAATTTAGGAAAAGTGTATTAGGCATACCCATGAAATCATACAAAAGTGGTATGCCCGAGAGCAGACTATTGATGATATTGGCATTCAACCAATTTTAATAAATATAAATGCTGGTGACTGTTCTGATTCTGAATATGAGAAAAATTAAATAAAATTTATTGTATATATATTTAAGCCTTAAATAAACATATTTAAAATATGAATTATTTATTTTTACAACCCATTTATTTTTCAAAGTTAAACTGTGTGGGTGGGACTGTCCAATAGTAATGGTTGCAGCCATAACCCTAACAAAGTAATTCTGATTTGCATAGTTTCTAGTGAGAAAGTTATTATTGATACTAAATATTATACAAGTAAATTTGTTTAATAGCAAATTTGTAGAATAGCTCCATTAAACTCTGGTATACTTACAGTTTTTTTAAACTAAACAGGTAGCATATTGCTAAAAGGCTATAAAATATTTACAAATATCACCAGCTTTAATACAATAATAAATAACGTCCACCGTCACTTTAGCCATATCCTTATTAAACTATCAATCTACGACCTACGTGTTATTTAATGTATTGATGTATTGCTTAGAACAAAAAGAAACAGGAAGGAGTCTGTCATATATTAACTTTAAGGAAAATTTGCGACGGAAGTCGGCCATCTTGAAGCTCCTTGTATGACTCATTTTTTATGTTAACAGTATACTGTCAAAGCAATATTTGCATATAAATGTCAAAAATTAGCGCATAGGCGTATCATTCGGTTCTTATAAATACTAAATTATTTAGAATACTAATTGTATTCACACACTTGATTGGTTGAAATTTATTAAAAATAAAACCCTTGATATTTTTTTAATTTTTTTTCGGTACGTTAATGGAAACGGAAATTAAAATTGACAATTGGCCGCCATATCCAAGCTCCTTTCTGGACTCAAGGTCATTTTGCATATACTTCTTCCTGTATCTTTTTGTTCTAAGATGTATTGCGTTTGTATATGGTTCAAGGTCATGGGAAAAGATCCACCGAACGAACTGTATTTGAGTAAACTCTGGTAAAATTTTACCGAACATAACCATAACTAATAATGAACTACATAAGAACTTTTATTTTATTTTTTTTCTAAAATTAAAAATAAAATCATTCTTTTCTTTGATACACTGTATTATTAATTAGAAACTGGTATAATAAAAAAGCTAGTTACCATATTACATATGTGCTTTCTCCCCAACTTTGTTCGAATGTCGCCCAGCAATCATATACACCTGGAGTAATCTCAATAAAGGAGAATATGGTCACCTGTAAAAATAATTAAAATCAATAACGTAAAAACTTTATTGCGTAGCATAAGTTAATTTTTTAAGTAGGTACCTATCTAACTAAAAGAACCATACTAATTAAGATTGTAATCAATTAAAAATAAAATAAGTAGGAAGTAATTGTGGTGAACCCAACAAAAAGACAATCTCTTTATAAATTTTACTTTCTCTCTTTCTCTCTCTCTACCTCTCTCTCACTCTACCTTTCTCTCTCTCATGCGCCTGCAATAAACGTCATTGAATTGTAAACCTGTTAAGTGACAATAGACCATTCCAGAACACGTGACTTTGACAAGATCCGCCATTTTCTCTGGATGGCACACAGTCTTATATATTGCTTATAAAAGTATTGCTTATAAAAGCACCCAAGCTTATAAACAATATGAAGCTGGGTCTATTCAAGAAATTGTAAAAAGTGCAAAACTCTGTATAAACAAATGGAATTAATGAGTTTGTATGCCACCCAGCCGACCGTCAATGACGTCATTCTGGAATGGTTAATACGTTTTATTACAGGTAAGAAAATAATTAATTAGATTGAATTGTAAACCTGTCAAGTGACAATACGTTTTATTACAGATAAATAAAATAAAATACAAACTTTATACTACGAGTTTACTTTATTGGCGACGAGGATATTGGAAAACAGAAAAATTACATTTTTTTTCTGAAACTGCGTGGAAAACATAACCTCAAATATGGATGCGAAACAATTCAACGAATTCATCCAGCTACAACAGACTCTAGCTGACAAACGAGATCAGCAGCATAAAGAGGAGTTAAAGCTTTACAAAGAAGAAGCTGAAAAGCGCGAACAACTACTGATCGAAAAGCTAACTCAAAATCAATCAATCAAAGTCGAGAACGGTGTCAACGTCTTCAACCAAGGCTCAAAGGCTGAAATTATCCGAAACTTAAAAGAGCTCATAGACAAGTTCAGCACAACGGAACACAACGGAACCTTTGATAAGTGGTACGAACGATACGACAATATTTTTACTACGACAGCCGATCTCACCGATGACGAAAAGCGAATTCTCATCCTTCAATGTCTTGGGCAGACAGATTATAATTTTTATCGTGACTCAATTCGCCCATCAAAGCCGCACGAAGTCACATTCGATAAAACCGTGGAAGAGCTGAAGCGCTTATTCTCTCTCCGATTAAAGTGATTCAACCTGGTCATTGACGAAAGCGAGGATTATGCTAAGTACGCAGCTCGCATTAACTTTTGCTCAGAACGTTTTGACATCGCATCGTGCACCGCTGACGACCTCAAGATCCTGCTCTTCCTTAAAGGCCTTAGAGGAACAAAACATGAAAAGATTCTTGAGAAACTTCTCATGAAAGTCGATCAAAGTGCGGCGTTGTACGAAGCTCTCACAACACAAGCTGAGAGAGACACATTTATCAAGCTTGTAACGAGTTATTTTTTTTTGACACCGAATTGAGTTAATTTTTATTTATTTTTCCGCAGCTGTTTTATTTTACTGAAATGTTCTACATAACTCGTTACTTACCTTCCGATCCTTCCTACTACCGCCTAGATTTTTTTTTTATTTTTGAGTTGTATTCTATTATTAATCCGGAGGTACGCAAATTTGCATTCCACTATGATTTATCCGGTTACAATATTAATTTTCAAACCGTTAGGACATGCGGTATATATAAATTTTAATTAATTCCAAAAGACAGCCTATACTACCTATTTGTTTTTGTTAAACGAAAAGAAATTTTTAATATCGATACGGAGGATATAAAATGAAAAGAATTGATTCTCCGGGATCTCTTTCGGTCTGCTATCTTTTTCGGTCTGCTCTCGTTCAGTCTGCTCTTTCCCGACTCTTCTCGTTTTCTTTTTGAAAAACCGAAATACAGTGTGTGCCGTTACCGACCCGCCGAAGCTAAAAATTTTGGAGAAACCTCACCGTAATTGAAAGGTAAATAATTTTTGATTTTAAAACCTGCAATTTTCGTACCTTCGTAGCGGAGAATTATTTTTGTTATTATAAATCTGACCGGTTACATTAACTCCGTTTTTTTTTCCGACTTCTTTTGTTGTTTACTTTTTTTTGTTATTTTTTTTTTTGAAATTTACAACAGTCGTAAATAAAGTGTGTTATATTTAAAAAAATTGTTTTATTACGTTGCTAATTAGGGGATAATAGTCTCTCGCTGGTCCTAAACTATGTTTAGAATTTGATTTTTTTTTAATTCGTTTTATATAAAATTATGCTCTGTGTGTCGAAACTCTGGTACACTTTAAATACAATTTTTTTTATTATTTTAGTTCCTTTTAAGAAGTTTACCGGTTACAATTAAAATCTAAAAGGTATCTCGAACTTGGCAGTGGCTCAGTTACAACTCGTTCGTTTGCCTGGCAGATTTAAACCGTTTTTTTCCCGTTTCATCAACCAAAATATTTTTTTTAAATCGAAATCACAGTTTCTGCTTTTAATATAAAATCTAAAGGGTATCTCGAACTTGGCAGTGGCTTAGTTACAACTCGTTCGTTTACCTGGCAGATTTAAAACGTTCTTTCCCCGTCTAATGAACGAATCTATACTTTTGCTATTAAATCGAAGTTTTCTGGTTACCATTAAAATCTTAAGGGTATCTCGAACTTGGCAGTGGCTCAGTTACAACTCGTTCGTTACCTGGCAGATTTAAAACGTTCTTTGCCCGTCTGGCGGCCGAATATTTTTTTTCTCGCTTTTAAATTAAAATTTTCCAGTTATAATTACAATCCAAAGGGCATCTCGAACTTGGCAGTGGCTCAGTTACAACTTGTTCGTCTACCCGGCCGATTGGTACCATATTGGGAAACCTTACCGTTTTGACTGCTTCTCCTAGTAAAAGATAGTATGAATTACCGTTTCTTTTATAATTAACTGTAACTCCCTAAACCGAGGACCAGCACGAATAATTAGTAAATTAAATTAAGTTCAACACGACCCCTAGAATTCGCCGTAACCTCCATCTGAGGCTATCTGGAACTCTTGACGCTCAGTGTCAAGGGGCCGTGGAGCATACCACGTTAAAACAACTGGCGCCCGAGATTTTAAACGAACATTTTGTTTCAAGGGTGGCCATAGTAACGCTTAGAAGGTGAAAGCGTTACAAGCTGACTCTTCAGGACGTGGTCAACACAGCCGAGCGAATTATCAGCATTCAAGATGACAAACAAGCAGTCATATCACCGCTCGAATCGACTTCTATCAATGTAGTGCATTACAATAATAAGAAGAGCAAGTCATCGAACAATTCATCGACTTCAGGCTCTTCAAGCTCTTCACATCGCACAGGTCTTTGGAGGGATCCAGCAACACGACCAGCGACACCGAGACTGGCATGTTATCGCTGCGGAGAATTCCATTGGACCGACCAATGCTCGTACAAGTCGAAGAACTGCTCAAGCTGTGGAAAAAGTGGTCACGCAGCGGGATACTGCGATGAACGACAGGCTCGTCAAACATTGGGTTACAAAATCACTAATCGCTACGGAAACCGACAGCGCCGAAACTCTGAGACGGGTAACTCTAACTCGAATCACATCAGCGACTCTTCAGGCCGATCAAATAAACAAAACCGGAAATTCGTCGAAGCTAATATTAATGGTGCCGCTATCAAATTACAATTGGACACGGGATCTGATATCACAGTGATTTCACAAGCGAACTGGCGAATTCTCGGCAAGCCTTCACTTCAAACGTCGAGCAAGATCGTAAACAGCGCTTCAGGGGACTCGTTTCTGCTCAAAGGATTTTTTCCATGCGTCATGGTGTGGAGGAATACGGTGATATCTACGTTGTGAATCATGATCTCAACCTGTTTGGCGCAGACTGGATTCAAAACTTCAAACTTTGGGACACTGCTCCGTCAACTTACTGCAATTCAGTGAAGTTAAGCTCAACCGATCTCTCAAGCATCGTCAAAGAAAAGTTTCCTGAAGTCTTCTCAGATGGACTTGGCTGCTACACAAAGTCAATCGCTTCAGTAACTCTCAAAAAAGGCACGAAGCCAATCTATCGAAAAGCTCGTCCAGTTCCCCATGCGGCCCTGTTAGACGTCACCGAGTTGGAACGGCTGCAGCATCTGGGGGTCATCACGCCGGTAACCTACTCAGAATGGGCAGCACCAATCGTGGTTATCAAGAAGAAAACAGAAAAACTTCGTGTTTGTGGAGACTACTCAACCGGCCTCAACGACGCTCTCGAATCCAATCATCACCCGCTGCCGACAGCTGATCAAATATTCTCAAATTTAGCTGGCTGCACAAAGTTCAGCAAAATTGATCTCAGCGATGCATTTTGGCAAGTCCCGGTCGACGATGAAACTCGGAAAATTCTCACAATCAACACGCACCTTGGCCTCTTCAACGTCAATCGACTACAACAAGGCGTAAAAACAGCTCCGGGAATCTTTCAGCAAGCGACACCATGTGCAGTGGCCTCACTGCGTTTCCATTCATCGACGACGTGATAGTGGGAGGAACTGAAATAACTCACGACGAGCAAGTCTTTAAACTTTTAAGCCGTATCAAAGATCACGGATTCAAGATTCGCCTCGACAAATGCGAGTTTGGCAAGAAGAAACTCGAATTCTGCGGTCACATCATCGACGATCAAGGCATCCGTCCAAGTCCCGAGAAGCTGGTGAAGATACAAGATTTGCCAGCACCAAGCAACATTCATCAGCTTCGATCGTTTTTAGGAGCAGCAAACTACTACGGGAAATTCATTAATAAAATGAAATACAAACTTTATACTACGAGTTTACTTTAGTAATAAAATGATATCGAGATAGATGTAGTAAAAAACTTACTAGTCCAAATAAGAAAGATTTCATATAAAATTTAAACATTTCTTAGCAACAAAACTACGCATCATCTTTTTTGGAACCAGTGCAAGTGAAATTCAATATATTCTAACCAACAGTTTCACGTAGGTAAGGAATCGTTTTCTATAAAATTTTAAGTGTTTGAACTATCATATATTTTCACAATAGAGCTGAATTGTTATGCTTTCATTTATTTTATATTTACCGTTCTATCGAAAAGAGAAATATAAAAACTTTTTGCGAGGTTCGGCCTTTCCACTTTTAAAGTACGTAATCTAAGAGAATATTTGAAAAAAATAAGTTCATATTTTTAAATTAGACAGAAAAAATGTAGGTGAATTTAAAGAACAAAGAAAAGTAAGTTTTGGGAAAAGTAAATTTTAATTTTCAATTAACTATAATTTAGCTAATTAGTTTAATTTATGTATAAATATATTGTTAATCCTTTTACTTTGTAACTTTATTTCTTTACAACTTTAATATTTACAATTAGAATTCAACGGTCAAAACCCAATTCAATTCCCCAATACTTCAAAAATTAATTTTTGTCAAAATTGTCACGCCTCCTTCCTTTTTCCGTTTCAAACATCTCCCGAATTTTTTATGACATTTATAGATGATTCTAGATGTACGTCTTCTTCTTTTTACTCATGGATCTCTACAAAAAAACTTATTACAGTTCCGACGTAGCATTGCCCCCTCTTTTCTAATTATTCGTCCCGAATAGTCTGACTGCTGTAGTCTGGTTAAGGCCAACAGGCTGGATCGGGCCTGCAGTAAGGGGCTAACCTCTCGATATCAATCACCTTGGGCTTACTTCTCGCTGACAATTGGATGCGATAGACTAGGTCATTGATTTTCTTGAGAACGGTGTAAGGGCCTTCCCAATTTCGTTGCAGTTTTTGACACAAACCTTTTCTGCGCTTAGGATTGAACAGCCATACGGGGTCGCCTCTTAAGAAACTTGTGTTTGTAGTATGTACATCAAGTCTAGCCTTCACCCTATCGTTGCAGTGCTTTAAACGTTCACGACAAAAATTATGAATCCTTTCTAATGTTTCTTTTAATCCACCTATGTACGTAGAAAATGTACATTCTGCTGCTTCTTTACAAGTAGGAAGTTTTCCGAAAAGAAGATCGTGAGGATGCTTCATTTCTCTGCCAGTGACTAGCATAGATGGATTATAACCAGTTGACTCGTGGTCAGAGCTTCTATAGACTAGCATAAATAGAGGACCTAAGTTGTCCCAATCTTTCTGATTTTCAGAGATAAACATCGAAAGGTATTGGCAAACAGTTCAATGGTGTCTTACCACCATTCCATCGGACTGTGGGTGGAGAGGGGTAGTAAGTGTTTTCTTAATGTCTAATGTTTTCATCAATTCATGCCATAATTCGGACTCAAAATTGCGTTCAGAATGGTGCTTTTTCGGGCCATTTGGAAAAATAATCCATTACCACCATCAGATATTTGTTTCCTCTTTCTGTCGAAGGGAGTGGACCAAGAATATCAATTGCAAGTCGTTCAAAGGGCTCTCCAGAAATATATTGTGCAATTTTCCCTCGACTTCTTGTTTTAGAACCTTTTCTACTATTGCATAGGTCACATTTCTTGCACCAATCTTCTACGTCCCGTCGGCAGTTGACACAATAATATATTTCCCGAACTCTGACCAGCGTTCTTTATGTACCAAAATGTCCTCTTGAGCGGCTGCTATGAAGTTCTTCTAGCACACTTCTGATGTGTGATCTTGGCAGTACCAGTTGGTTAACTATACGTACTCTTCGATGCAATAGGCCATCATGAAGAGGCCCAATACTCCTTTAAGTTTCCGCTATATCTGGCTACCTCTTACCAAGTGGGTCTGACTCCATTTTTAAGCCATTCTCTTATAACTTTAAATTCATTGTCTTTCTTCTGACTTTTTCTAACGTTTTCAAGGAGATTCTGATTGTCATTACCTTCTGGCTTGATTGTGGATATCTGTAGACTAACTGCTTTCACTGGGTTCTCCTTTTCTTCAAGCCGTTCACAGTACCGGCACTGTCGTTCTAAACAGGGTCACCTGGAGAGTACATCGGTATTATTATGGAGACTTCCCTTTCGGTGTACTATTACAAAGTTGTATTGCTGTAGTCTCTCTATCCACCTAGCAACTTGTCCTTCAGGATTCTTAAAATTCATTAACCGCTGCAACTTCTTATAACAAAACTTCTATTGTGGAGAAAGGTATGGAAATGTTTAAGTGCTTTGATAATAGCCAAAAGTTATTTTCTGGTGACAGCCTTTCCCATGGTTTTACTGAAGTATGCAATCACTTTCTCTTCGCCTTCTTATTCTTGTTATAGCACGGCGCCTATGCCGTGTTGTGATGCATCATAATCCAAAATAAATGTTCCTTTCTCCCGTGGGTAGGCTTAAATCAGTGCAGTAGTTAATCGTTTCTTTAATTCTTAGATAGCGTTTTGACAATCCGGTGTCCAGTTAAATTCAATGTTGTTTTCAGTTAATCGATAAAGTGGCTTAGGAATTCGACTAAAGTCCTTGACAAATTTTCGGTAATATGAACACAGTCCAAGAAAAATCCATATTTCTTTTTTATTCCTTGGTTTGAGCTAGTCTTTGATTGCTACAATCTTCTCCGGATTGGTTTTAATCCCTTCTGCGAAAACGTTATATTCCAGATAATATGCCTCTGTTTGAAACAATAAACACTTCTTGTGATTTAGTTTCAAATTGGCCCTCCTTAACCTGTCAAATACTTCATTAACATTTTTCAAATGCTCATCAAAAAATTTTAGACAAGATCATTATGTCGTCAAGATATACCAGACAGGTTTTCCAGGTTAGTCCTCTTAAAACCATTTCTATCAGTCTTTCAAACGTGGCGGGAGCATTAGAGAGACCGAACGGGAGGACCTAAAATTGATAGAGACCGCTGCCAGTCGAAAAAGCCGTTTTGTCTCGATCATCCGGGTGTACTTTTACTTTCCAGTATCCACTCTTCAAGTCTATGGTAGAAAACCATTTCGTACCTGATAGAGTATCTAATGTCTCGTCAATTTTTGGAAGTGGGTAGCTATCTTTTCGTGTAACCTGATTTAATCTTCGATAGTCTACACAGAAACGAGTGGATCCATCTTTCTTAGTTACTAGGACCACGGGTGAACACCAGGGACCAGAAGCTACTTTAATAATATTTGCATCCATCATATCTACAATCATATTTTCCACGTCCTTTCTTTTAGCAAATGGTAATCTCCTTGGCATTGGACGAATTGCTCTCGCATCTCCAGTATAAATTTTATGCTGCACTAGGCTGAAGTGCCCAGTAGATTTTCCCGTTTCAAAAATGTCGGAGTTGTCATTGATACATTTTTTAATTTTTCTTATTTCTTCAGTTGTTAGATGGTCACAATTTTTAACTAGTTCTTTTATGAAGCTGTCGTCCACTGGATTAGCTGTATTGGTTTTATTTATGAGACTATTTTCGCACTTGATTATGCTTTTCACCGGTGTGAAGTCCTATGTTTTGTTCTTCCTTCAATTTAAAAGATTTTTTCGATAAATTAGCAACTCTAACCGGAATTAGTTGACTACTGTAATAATAAGACAAATCTTACATATAAAGGTTTTAATCAACAAAATAAATATTATAATATTTTGTTAGCGTTTGATTGACGTTAATAATATTTTGACATAAAAGTCATAGGTAACTTTATGAATTACAAGGAATTTGCATTTGCAAATATTACCACATTCTTTCCGGCTTAATTAAGAACATAGTCTTAATTAAACGACTAGGTAAACGTGGTTCTCTTGAGGACTGGCGTATTATTTCCTCCGAAGTTGATTGATCAGCAGTCAAGTTTTCGAGTACTGATTTATCGTCTCTGACTTCTCCAGTATCAGAACAGTCACGAAACTCTTCGTCATCAACAGATACGTTTTCTATACCTGTCTCGGAATTATCTGAAATTATTTGTCCATCTTGTGTTAAAGGAGCCAAATTACGATTAGAAACGGTAGACTCTCGACCGTTAGCAAGACAAACATAAGAATAATCAGGATTTACATGAAGCAGTGTCACTTCTTCAACATCTGGTTGATATTTGTTGGAACGATTAAATTTGCGCAATAATACACGTTCTGAATCAGTTAACCAAGAGGGTATTGAAACTCCATTTGAAGATCTTCGAGTATGGGTAAACATTCGTTTATGCGGAGTACAGTGAGTGTGGTACACAATAATGAACGTATTGAATGCAGAGCTTGGGGAGGGAAATGTTCCCAATTTTGTATTGGTTTGTTACATGATCTAAGAGCTAACTGTACTGTTTTCCAAAGAGTCCCATTAAAGCATTTCATTTATCCATTTCCTCTGGGGTTATAAGGAGTAGGTCTACTTGAACCTATGCTGGGTGAATTAAGAAATTTCTTTACTTCATTTGACATAAATGATGTTCCTCTGTCTGAATGAAAATAAGATAAGATTATGATTAATTCCTTGCTCAGAGGAAAATTTTGTGTATGTGCAAGTACATGCATTCCTTCCGAAAAGTTATGAATGCACTTGCTATAATGTGCAAACATGCCTATGGTTCTTTTCAATGATGGTAGATCAGATGGACGTGGTAGATTTATTAGTGGCCGTAGCCGATCACTTCCTGGCTTTATAACATTGTCTTTAATATTGTATCCTAGAATATTTATAGATTTAATGAAAAATTTGCTTTTTCCTTCATTGAAAGTAAGACCATACTCTCGCGCTGCAGTTAAGACCTTTTGCAGATTATCGTCATGATCATTATTGTTCTGTCCACACACTATGATATCATCTAGGTAGAGACTCCGTTGGTTACACCGAAAGGTATACGTCGGAATTGATACATACAGATTTCCCATAGCTTCAAAAACAGTAAAAATACGTTCCTGAGCTAATATTGGTGTTTGATGATTGGCACTTTTTAAATCTATGACACTGTAGATGTAATATTTAATATGTGAGGTAGTATGGAATAAACACTTTTACACTAAAAACATTAAACTATATTTTCTGTGAATTAATTTGAGTACTATAAATAAATTAAATAATGCTATATCAGCAACATCGTGAACTTGATCGTGAATATCATATATTGAACCCGTCGTCCGAGCATTGCTGTGTATTTATGTTTATCTTTTGCTTATTCAACCTTAGTTGAAGACACGATGCGACATTGAACGTGCCATACTATAAACAAACTACGGTGGTCTATGCCATCAGTATTTTCTAATAAACAATTTAATTAAGTATACAAAATATAGGGGGTGTTCACACCACATAGATATTAAATTTAGCAATTTCTGATACTATTTCATCAATATTGGGTAACGGATATGCATTTAAAAAAGTATATTTGTTGATCGTTCTGGAATAATCTATAACAAGTCTTTTCTTTTTATTAAAGTTTTCAGTAATTAGTACCTGAGCTCTCCAAGGTAACGTACTAGCTTCAATTATACCTTCCATTAAAAGATTGTTGATTTCTTTTTGAATAAAAGTTTTGTTTTCTTGACTGTATTTCCGAGACTTAATAGCTATAGGCTTGCAATCAGGAGTAATATTGGAAAATAAAGGGACTGTAGGTACAGAAGCTGCGGCAACGTTACACACTTTCATCGGTTTTTTGATCCACCAAAAGAGAATTCTAGTGATTAATGTCGCTCTAATATATCATGTCCAATTATTAGATCTGCAAATAGATTCTGTACTATAAGTAGATTCAGATTGTTATATTTGTAGTCTTGTGGATGACATCGATATTACTTGAGTGCAGGGATATTTCCTCAGATTGCAAAATAGCACATTGCAAAATAGCTTTCATCTATAAAACTTAAGGAACTGATGTATCTATTAATCCATGGGCACGAATTCCTTTTATGTACGCTATGACAGTTGACTTCTTCAAAGAATCTGGGGAAGCAGCTATATGTCTTGCATGGATTTTATTTGGCTGTTTGATATAAATATTTGTCAATTTTTTAATTGCCTCTTCCTAAGTTTAACACTGATGTAAGAGTAGACATTAGCATCAACATGATTAATTAGTAAATTAAATTTTAAACTCCCATCCATTGCTTCACCGTTATTCATAGATTTAAAATTTTTAAAGGTTCTTTGCCAATACAGAAATTGTTTGCTCGCTGAGACATTAATATCCAGTTTATAAGGACGTAGGAATCTTTCGATTCTTTTTATAATTTTGTTGATTAAATTGTAATAATAAGACAAACCTTACATATAAAGGCTTTAATCAACAAAATTAATATTATAATATTTTGTTAGCGTTTGATTGACGTTAATAATATAATGACATAAAAGTCATGGGTAAATTTATGAATTACAACAAGGAATTTACATTTGCAAAGATTACCACACCTACATTGATGAGACATGGAGCTACCAGAATTCCTTCATTTATTAGTTCCTCACTTTCCACAATGCCCAAATGTAAATCTTTTGGTTTTTTGCTAAGTCTTGCGAAGACGATTCCTTCAGAATTTTTGGGAACTTCTGTATCTTCGTCCACTATAACATTTATCTCTTTTTCTGAATTTAAGATTATCTCTTTATTTCCAATTACTAAAACTTTATATTGAAGGTCTATGATGCATAATATCTATACCAAGGATGCATTCATCTTTAATATCGACCAATTTTTATAGTTGCTGTTATTTCTCCACGAACAGGAACAGTGTGTCCTGCAGGTGTCTCAAGAACTAAGCTCTTTTCAGTATTTTCTGATCCAGAATCCCTGTTCGAATGAAAGACTTGGTGGCACCGGTATCGATGACGAAAGTGCAACTTTGATTGTCGACGTGCCCTCTAACTAATAAATTTTGTTCATTTCTATTTAAAATGTAAGTGCGGATTTTGGGGCACTCAGTACCCACAGTTGACGCTCCCCATAGTGTTAACTTTTATTGGTTTCCTGATTATTGCTTGGAAATCGGCTAGGTATGAGAGAACGACTTCTCAGCGAAGCATATCTACTATAGTTATTTCTTGTTGGACTTTGTGGAGGGCTCCGAGATGGCGATCTAGGGGATCTTCTGGCATTTCTTGAATCCCCTTCAGTCGAACGGGCGCTACTGTTGCAAGCTCTTTGAATGTGTCCGATTTTTCCACAGTGAAAACATTTTCTTCTTTCATATTGGGTGTTTCGTCTCATAGTTTGAAGTATATCCAAAATTTGTGAGAGAGCAGATTGTGAGTAGCTAGTGGAAGTTGTCTCTACGTTTTCCTGGAATCTTATCTCTTTTAATTGAGGACAAAAAGCTGCACTTAGAGTTTCATTTAAGGTTTTATGATGTTGTAGCCGGAGAGCTTGTTACATTTCCACACCCTGTAATCCATCAACAAATGCCTGTCTTCCAATCTGCTTTAGGAAATCTTTAGGTGCTTGGGGATAGGCAAGATGCAACAATCTTTTTATATCGGCTTCAAAGTCCTGTGGGTTCTCATTCGATTTTTGACTACGGACTTTTAGCTGACTCTGGAATACCTGCTTTAAGTGCTGTTGGCCGTACCTTGTCTCCAAAGCCCGTAAAAGGGATGCATAGTCGAGCGTGTCTTGCGGAAGAAACTGTAAGACGGTTGTCGCTTGTCCACGAAGCGACACTACTAATGAAGCCGCCATTTGTATCTCAGTCCAACCATTTATTCTGGCTGCAGCGTCAAATTGGAGTCGGTATGTTTCCCCTGCAGTTTATCCATCAAATGTGGGTGGTTTTAGGCTCTTGCTAATGTGGTTGCTAGAAAGTATACTTTGAATAGGGCCAGGTTCGATTATTGAAGTGGACGAGGTGGTGCCTTCAATTTTAATATTAGAGACAGAAGCTTGGGTACATGTTCTTAATATAACATTTACACTTAAAATTCAACTTTCAAAACCCAACTCGATTCCCCAATACGTCAAAAATTAATTTCTGTCAAAATTGTCACGCCTTCTACCTTTTTCCGTTCCAAACATCTCCCGACTTTTTTTATGGCATTTCTAGATGATTCTAGATGTATTCTTCTTTTTTCCCATGGACCTCTACATAAACTTATTACAGTTCCGACGTAACATTCCTCCCTCTATCCCAATTATTCGTCAGAATAATCTGACTGCTGTAGTCTGGTCGAGGCCAACAGGGTGGATCGGGCTCGCAGTAAGGGGCTAACCCCTCGATATGAATCACCTTGGGTTTACTCCTCGCTGACAATTGGATGCGATAGACTAGGTCGTTGATTTTCTACAAATTATAGCATACATGAGCTCGAATCTTTAACTCGGTACGGTCGCAATGTGGCCAATTCGAAATATTATCAGAATTTCTTACAAAACTGCAATGTTGTCTCAGGAACGATAATAATTTCCAGTGCCCTATCTACTCGTAGAGGAGTAAACCTCGAGTAAAATCGTGAATCAAGCCTAGAAGAGTAAACTTCGATAAACAATCCATAATCCACGCTATTAGCTACCGTGGCAATGGATGAATGGCTACGCGTAAAATAGTCAAAAACGGTGCCTTCGAGATACCTGGTGACCTTCCGTATTTAGCCGTACAAGCGGGCGGGTGGTGGAGAAACAATTCCCAGCTTTTCGTGAGATCCGTGTCTCCCGAGGGTTGGATGAGGAAGGGTGGAAGTGATTCACCTCTAGTCTCTCATGCAAGTTTCCGGGGAGGGGGCTTTTCACTTAACTCATGGCTCATAGGGTATTTCCAGAGGGCGTGGTCTGTCAAGGGACTCCAACTCTAGGGATAAGCAATGAATAGGGATCCTGCATGGTAACCCTAATATTTGCTCGCGGATCAAACGAAATAGAAGAGTAAACCTCAGTAAAAAAACCGGCAGCATAGGGTAGGCATCCATGTTGTATAAATTTAGCCGCGGTAGCCATTGCGGCCGGAGGCAACCTTCAATAAAACAATCCCTAATCCTCGTTGTTAGCTACCGTGGCAATGGATGAGAAAAGGGGGAGGGAATAGAAATCAAGATAGGGAATTCAGTCACAGTGAATGAAACAATTAAAGTAGTGGGGCTTAATAAAGGGAATAGTAGAATGGAAAAGGCACAGATCTTTTCAGAAAAGATACCCTATACTAATTGAAGAGGGCAGCAAATAGAATGGGTTGAGGAAATACGGACCACGGAATAGATAGTAGTAAGAATTAATCAAGAAGGACGCATCTGTGGAATGGAAGGGGATATTAGAGACAAAAAGAAAGTCTACGAGCTACTGAGTCGGATGTTTAAGTGTGTAGGAAGCGGTGACAACGTGGGGATCCACAAGTTAGAATATATGGAGACGGAAGTGTTTAGAAGAATGCTAGCATGGGCGAGAATAAGAGGGACTGGAGTGACAATATACAAGGAAAGGAAATGGGTAAAGGATAAAAGGAACGAGTTGGTTATTCTTAAGGATGTCGGGAATATCGATCAGGAGGGCATTGAGAGGTTCAAGTAAGCGTTGGGGAAAATAAACGGTTGGGTTGATAGACTTAAAGCCTCAAGGAATGGGGAGGTGATTATAGAGGTGAAAAAGGGGGTTAAGGTGAAAATAATTAGGGATGGAAGGGGTTACAGGGGCAGGGGCGGTTGTGGCGGGGAAAGCACCAAAAACCATTAAAGTAATTGGATTAGCTCCTTGGATGGACGATGAACAAATGAAGGATATGTGGCTTCTTTACCAATGACGGTATACAAATTATTAATTTTAATAAAATATTTAATTATAACAATTTTATATAAAATAACAATCCTGTGTAATATTTATTTAATCAATCATCATTGGTAATATCCCAAATATTTTCCAAAAGTGTGTGTTCTAAATTAGGTACCAGATGATTAAACTTATTAATTTTACTTTTAATTTGTTCTATTTTAAATTGTGCTTTAACTTGAAAGAACCAAATTTCAGGTTTTTCGATCCAAAAGGGCGAAAGTTTCAGTTGTACTGCTTTAATTTCATCACCTGTAGTCTCATCTCGTTCTGTACCCTTGCCATCCAATTTATTTATTTTAGTAGTTCGGGGTCACCAATTATGTGGCTCCTTTACCAATGACGGTATACAAATTATTAATTTTAATAAAATATTGAATATGACAATCCTGTGTAATATTTATTTGACAATCAATCAATATTATTATTTTTCCTAACAACGACTTAGCATATAGTCCCCTACATTACACCCCCTCCCCGCAAGTAACGTTACAATGGTCGTTACGATAATATTTAAAATACAAGAACACTAATATTAATAAACAAAACTAAAAGACAATCAAATCAAATATATGTAATATGTTCAAGATTTCAATCATTAAATTTCACTTTTCGTCCGTTACGTGCACTTTTCGTTTTTTTATTACTCATATTGTCTTTGGATTTATCGGAGTTAGTATTCATCGAAGGGGTTGGTTCTATTTCCTGTTTGTTATGCTCTAGTTCTATTTCTTCTTCATTTATTATGCATGCTGGTTTTAATCTATTAATGTTAATAGTTTTTGGTTTATTTCTTATTTCCCCCATAACATATTTTTCGTTTCTTTCTAATACCAAAAAGGGGCCTTCATAAACTGGTTCCAACGCTTTTTTAAGATAGTCATTTCGTACGAAGACATGTGAACATGATGCTAGGTCTTTATGAACAAAAATTGTTCGTTTTGATTTATGTTCAATTTTAACAGGTTTTAAAAGGTCCATAAAAAGTTGCAAATTATATACAAATTTTGTTGGATCGGTTTCAACAGACTTTTTTTCAAAAAATTCTCCAGGTAAACGTATATTCTTACAATAAACCATTTGCGCTATTGAGGTCCTCATATTTTCATGCAATACAGCTCTTAAACCTAACCATATAGTAGGCATTATTTCTGTCCACTCAATATTGTTATGTGCTCTTAAAGCTGTTTTCAATGTTCTACGGAATCAATTCAATTTTACCATTGCACTGAGGTCTATAAGGCGTTGTATGTTGTAATTTCACTCCACAAATTTCTGCTAATTTCTTAAATAGTGAACTTTCAAACTGTCTACCTTGATCTGTAATAATTATTCCTGGCGTTCCAAAACGAGAAATCCATTGATTATAAAGAAATCCGTCAGAGGGTGGTAAAGGATTAACGATATCTATGTTGATAGTCATAAATCTTTAGTCCGCTTCTTGATACACTCCTAGAGGTGCTTTAGTATGTTTGTTTACCTTATTTTTTTGGCAAGGAATGCATGCTTATATCCATTTCGTAATATCTTTCCTTATTCCTGGCCATACATATTTTGATGTCACAAGTTTTATTGTTGCTCGTACTCCTGGATGAGCCATGTCATGAATTTGATGAAAAAATTGTCTAAAAGCTTTAAGTATAAATGGTTTAATTATATTTGAATTTGGGCTCGACTTTACTTTAACGCACGCAATAAAAATGGTCATGTGATATATCAATCGAAAGCCCTTGAAGAGCTGCGTCGATTGACACCTGTCTCAGTTGGCGCATACGCAGAACAAAAAAGACTGTCTGAGTTCAAATCTCGGATAAGAAAAAAAAATTTAAAAAATTTTCCTTGTGTAGCCACGAGCTACTCGAATTCTCTCATATATCATCTCTTACAGTTTGGATTTGAATTTAAGGTTAGGTTGGGTTAGGTTAGGTTAGGTTAGGTTAGGTTAGGTTAGGTTAGGTTAGGTTAGGTTAGGTTAGGTTAGGTTAGGTTAGGTTAGGTTAGGTTAGGTTAGGTTAGGTTAGGTTAGGTTAGGTTAGGTTAGGTTAGGTTAGGTTAGGTTAGGTTAGGTTAGGTTAGGTTAGGTTAGGTTAGGTTAGGTTAGGTTAGGTTAGGTTAGGTTAGGTTAGGTTAGGTTAGGTTAGGTTAGGTTAGGTTAGGTTAGGTTAGGTTAGGTTAGGTTAGGTTAGGTTAGGTTAGGTTAGGTTAGGTTAGGTTAGGTTAGGTTAGGTTAGGTTAGGTTAGGTTAGGTTAGGTTAGGTTAGGTTAGGTTAGGTTAGGTTAGGTTAGGTTAGGTTAGGTTAGGTTAGGTTGGGTTAGGTTAGGTTAGGTTAGGTTAGGTTAGGTTAGGTTAGGTTAGGTTAGGTTAGGTTAGGTTAGGTTAGGTTAGGTTAGGTTAGGTTAGGTTAGGGTAGGTTAGGTTAGGTTAGGTTAGGTTAGGTTAGGTTAGGTTAGGTTAGGTTAGGTTAGGTTAGGTTAGGTTAGGTTAGGTTAGGTTAGGTTAGGTTAGGTTAGGTTAGGTTAGGTTAGGTTAGGTTAGGTTAGGTTAGGTTAGGTTAGGTTAGGTTAGGTTAGGTTTGGTTAGGTTTGACTCGATTGTTTCTGCTGGGATAAGTGAATTTACATTTAACGGATGTTTTAATTAAAGGTTAAATTCATAACTTTTTTATTCTGCGCATGCGCCAACTATGAGGTGTGTCGATCGACTCAGCTCGTAGGTTACTATCGATTGGCATGTCCCATGACCACATCTATCGTGTGCGTTAAAGTAAAGCCCTACCTTGAATTTGATATGTCGCACCTAAGATTTTTACCTGATGGAAGTGGATAACACATGAATTTCAGAGAATTGTTACTGGGTTTTAATTGTCTTGACTCCTTATCGTCTTCTTAAACTTCAGCTATTTTATCAAAATCTATTACGGAAATAGCTTCGATTCTGGATAAATAATCATCTACTACATTTTCTGAACCACTAATATGTCGTATATCTGTCAAGAATTATGAAATGTACTGTAAATGTCGTAATTGACGTGGTGATGCTTTTTCATTTTTCTGACGAAAGGCAAATGTTAGAGGTTTGTGATCGGTGTATTTTACAAAATTTCTTTTCTCTAAAAATGCTATTGGTTTCCATGCTTCATTTTCCCATTGTTGAAGGGTACTTCCCACTGCAATATTGCTCGCATCAACAAATAAAGCTATATGCAATTCAGGATTTGGATGAGTTAATAATGCAGCATTTGCTAAGTCTTCTTTGAATTTTTGAAATATATCCAGGCAATTTTTCCTTTGTCATTTTCCTTAGCTCCCTTAAAATAATCATGAAGAACACTTTGTGTTTCAGCAGCATTCTTTAAAAAACATCTGTATATATGAATTAACTAAATCGGGAAATGTTCTCAACTGTTGAATTGTTTCAGGTAATTTATGTTCTAAAACTGGTTTAACCTTTTCAGGTAGTGGTGATGATCCTTTTAAATTGATAAGATAGCCTAAAAATTCGATTTCCTCCTCTGCAAATTATGATTTTAAGACATTAATTCGTAAACCGTACTTATTTAGCCTTTTAAACACTATTTCCAAATGTTTTTATGTCCTTCAAACGATGATGATGCGATCAAGGCATCGTCAAGGTAAGGAAAAAAGAAATCTAATCCTTGATATCTACGAATTTAAAAGATTTTAACGTACTACTTAGAATATAATCTTCTGAAATGGTTGAAACTTGTCCCACAGTTGTCCCACAGTTGAGAGTTGGGTTTCACTATCTATTAATTTTTTATTTTTGAGATCTAATAATATATTAAATTTTTTTAAAAAATCAGCTCCAAGTATACCTTTTTGTATTTTAGCGACAATGAATCGCCATTGGAAATTTCTTCCAAGACCTAGATCAATATTCAATGTTTCGTACCCATAAGTTGATATCACTGTATCATTTGCTGCATACAACTTATATTCTGAAGTTTCATATTTTTTATTTATTTTTCTTAAGTGGAATTATAGAAACGTCAGCACCGCTGTCCACCAAAAATGTTATTCCCGTTTTTCTGTCTTTGACAAATAGACGAGAGTGGCAGCTGTCATGATTTAACTCAACCTGTTTTCCGACTGCATTTTAAATGAACAAGGTGGTACACATTTATCAGGAAACAACGGCTTCCAAATCTAAAGTGGTTATAACAATATTTACCTGCGCGGTTAAAATGCCCACGTGAATTATATCTGCTGCGGCTTCTGTGCTCTTTCTTGTATGGACTTCGAGATCTTGATTTTACTTTGAGTTTCATGATTTCTTTTTCTAACGAAGCTAGTTGTACCGCGATTGTTGCAATCGTTTTATTGGTTGGTTTGTCTTGCTTCTAATTTTGGGTTTTTCTTTCTTCGACGTTACACAGGTATGCTTTTGGATCTATATCTACTATTTTATCAGCCATCTCCACTAATTTTTTAATGTCTTCGTGTCCTACTGTTACCAGAATATTCTTTATAGAATTGGGAAGTTTGTCCATCCACAACGCCTTAAATCTCTAATTTCTGATAGTTCTCCACAGGATAAAGATTTCATTCTTCTGTACAATTGGCTTGGTTTCATATCTCCTAATTCTAATCCAATTAGTTGTTTCTTTAATTGTCTATCGTCGCTTTCTTTAAAAACATTTAAGTAACAATCTTGTTTTTGCAGCCGTATATTTGTTTGAGAGCTCATCATTGGTTATAATATCCGAAATATTTTCCAAAACGCTGGGTTCTAAATTAGCTACCAGATGTTTAAACTTATTAATTTTACTTTTGATTTGTTCTATTTTAAATTGCGCTTCACCTTGAAAGAACCAAATTTCAGGTTTTTCGATCCAAAAAGGCGAAAGTTTCAGTCGTACTGCTTTAATTTCATCACTTGTATTCTCATCTCGTTCTGTACCATTGCCATCCATTATTGATTTTAGTAGTTTGGGGTCACCAATTAATTATGTGGCTCCTTTACCAATGACGGTATACAAATTATGAATTTTAATTAAATATTTAATTATAACACTTTTACATAAAATGACAATTCTGTGTAATATTTATTTGACAATCAATCAATATTATTATTTGTTCTAATAACGACCTAGCATATAGTCCCCTACAGATGGAAAAGAAAAATTGGTAGGAAAGGAATCTAATATGATAAAGGTGGTAAGGGAGAGGAACGGGATGAAGATGGCAGTAGTGAGGACGGAATGAGAAAAGACGAAATTTGTATTGGGAAAGCGGTAAATGAAATTTGAATGGAGAGGGGAGGGAGGAGGGCAGATGCTTTGGCTGTGGAGCTAAAGGCCAACGGGTTAACGGTGCTCAATGATGGGTTGCTCCCCACCTTTTGAGGGGGGATGGAGTTTTTTCGTATATAGATGTGACTGCATGTAGTAACGAATGGCTGGAAAAAGGTGAGTAGCTGGATGGTGGTGGAAGATGGGGAAAGCTTGAGCTTGCATAAGTACAAGGAGACAGACATAAGGAAGATAGAAAAAGCTTGCGGAAGGTAAGGTAGAAGGCAAAGCTGGACGCAGACCGAGGCCGAGAGACTAAGTAAGGAAGTAGGCGAGGAGAAAGGGGACTCAGGCATGATGTTAATGAGTTATATCAAGTGATAGAAGGCTGTAAAAGGGACGGTAAGTGTGACAAGGCGTGTATGGGGGGCTAACTATTGGTAGAATGAGGGAATAGAAAAGTTGTGGAAGGAGCGCAAGAAAGAACGAAGAAGAATGTTAAGGATAAAAGGTAAATGTAAGGACAAGGTGATATACAAGGAAAAAAAGAAGGCACTTGAGTGGAAGGACGAAAGGTCGAAAAGAGGTAATTGAGAAATGTTGCTGGGGGAATTGGACAATAATCCAGGGGGTAAGGCTTATGGGATAGCAGTGGAAAGAATGAGGAACTAGGAATATGGTGCTAAAGGAAGATTGCGAGAAATAAATTATTAAAGAATTATACTCAGTTGGAGAAGGAGTAGGGGATAATATAATTCGGGTAGAGCAGGATTTCAGAAGAGGGAAAATAAAGTAAATTAGGCCGGTAGAGATGGAGAAAATAGGGAAGAAAGGGCGTGGTATTAAGGATAGGAAGGACCCAGGAAAAAATGGCTTGACAGGGGAATGAATAAAAAGACTTTTGGACGATAATGAACAGAACTTTTGGGAACTTTTTAAAAAGGTGATGAGGTAGGAAGAGTTTCCAGAAGCATGGAAAGTGGCCAGAGTGGTACTGGTGACAATAGCGGGTAGAAAGGGAAAGCGGGGACTACAGGCCCATCAGTTCGAGAAAAAATAGCCATATCTAGTTTTTTTGAATAACTTAACAATTTTAATAATAATAAAATAAAGAAATAAAGAAAGAACATCATTTTTATTTCTCATTAAAATTTATTTGGACAGTCTTTGCATGCACAATATTTTTCAAAGTGCTGTTTATTCATTTAATAGTCTATACCGTTATAATTTTATGCTTAATCATAATTGATTATCCTTTGAGCCAAGCAGTGACCGTTATTGCGCTTGGTGGCCAATGATATGTTTTGTGAAAAAGGTAAATATTTATAGTATGATTTTTATATATAATCTTTTTAGTTGTATGCTTTTGTTAATGTTAGTAAAATTAATAAAAAACAAGAAATTGTCGAGCATTTGCATCTATATAACTATAAAGATTAGAAATAGTGCTTACAATATATTTGGCCTATGATCATAAATGGCCGGAAATACGCAAGTTTGACAAACCTGTAAAAATTTTTTGCGACGCAGCTCGAATGAAGTGAACATCGACGATGGACATTTAAATGGTATGTCCAACCATCTTTTTCGCTCTCTACCGTTCTCTGCAAACTTTCGTATCTGTATGAATATAATCTGTGACCAAAGTATGTTACAGACTGATTTGAAGAGTTCTTAGTAACAACAGCTAGCACTTGATGACTTTACTGTTTTACATGTTGTTGGTTCTTGGAATTAGTAATGTCAGCCGCAACAGTCAGAGGAACCAGCGATAACGATTATATAGTTCCTCCACCGCCAGGAATATCCATACAGTGTTTTGTTTGGTGGTTTCTCTTCTGTAGGTTTCTGTTTTGATTTCTAGAAGTAGTTAGGGTTGTCCCGGGATGATGTTGTCGTGGTTTTGTTTTCTACTATTACTGGAATTACATTGCAGTTGTTATTCGGTATTTAGTTCTAACATATTGTCGGCTTCGATGACTATTATGTGTTCCTTGATATAGCAGAAGTATAGCTTTTTGTTTTGGTACTAGTAGGTTCTGTTTTCCTTGTATCGTCAGAAAAGGTTTAGTTGGAATTAGAACGGTTTTGTTTTTAATAAAGATGAAAATAAGTATACATTTCAGGTGTAGCTAAAGAAAAATCGATTATAAAAAATATAATAATAATAATAAGACCTAATTGTTTAAATTTCATTATACTTTTGTACATTTTGAGGGTTGTTTCCCAAAATGAGCGTTTTAATTGGATACTAATTAAGAAGTACTTTAATAACGTATTGTAAGTCTTCGAGCTTTAGGACGCGTTAATGTAAAGTCTTTAATTTGCAAATACAATTAAGTTGTCCATATTGTTTAATATTTTTGCTTAAACTTTAAATGCAGCTTGTAACTGATCGAGGGTAATGTTCGTGAGAAAATAAGAGGAAAATTCATTTACAAATTTTTCTATTTCAGAAACCAATGCATTTAATTTATCTGTAACTTTTTCGTTTTGTTTCATCAGTGAAATACTATTGTTATAGTTTTTCAATATGCAAACTTTCAATCGTATGCAGATACAATGTACACGTATGTTTCAGTTTTCGCGTATTAAGTAACTTAAAAAAAAACACATCAGAAAATTCTTGTTTTTGTGCTATCTACCTATAATAAGGAATACTTTCAGAGGTCTGAATTTCTTTTCTGTACTGTAAGTAAAAAAGGGTTTAATCAATTTGTTTTTTTTTGCTCAATTTGGTAAACAATGGATTTTTGTGCCAAAAAGACTCCCACTACACGATCATGTGGCGTTTGCGCTAAAGTAATTAACTTACCAGTAGGCGAATCGGTTTACATTAAATGCTCAGTATGTAACTCCAGCGGGTAGCGATTGCCGTTCTTAGATAAATGTAGGTGGTTTAACACACTCAGTTTGCACGAAATGCAAAATTATTTTCTTGAGGGGAGCCACTAAAGGTGACTTTACCTATAGAATTTATGCTACGACTATAAATGCAAGCTCCATATGCTTGCTCGGAAGCGTCACTAAAGCCATGTAGTTGGAGATTGATTGCATGTATGCATTTAAAATGACGAGGTATCCTGATATTGTTTAATGAGATCATCCATATAGAAATCGGATTCAATGATTTTGCATCATCGGGAAACTTATCTGTAAATTCCCTTGCTAGTTGAAAAATGCACCTTGTAGCGAGAAACGGCGGTTTTTGTACCGTATGTTATTGTATTGAGTTGAAAGGCAGTACATCATTTTATCAGATGGATTAGATATCCATAAAATTTGTAGAAGAAGTCCTTGAATATTTTCTATTTCAACCTGTCGGAATATTTTTTCAATATTAGCGGAAACCACAAAGGTGTGCTGAAGAAAACGAAGCAAGATGGAGAAAATATTGCTGTGTATAACCGGACAATCCATCTGTAAATCATTGATAGAGAAACCAAATGTTGATTGGAAGGATCCAGTAAAAACGACACGAAGCTTTGTCGTTAAACTGTCTTCCTTTAGTACCGCATGGTGAGGAAGGAAATAACTAATAGACAATTCTGGAAGAGGTGACCTTGACATAATATGCTTAAAGTCAATATACTCTTGAATAAAATTGGAGTAATCTTGTTTGAGATTAGGATCAAAGATTAGCCTACGTTCAGTTTTTAGGAAAATTTTAGTAGCACTCCTTTTAGAGTCACTGAGTAAAATTGAATAGATACAATTAATCTATGATACACAAAAAAGGGCCTTTAAACGATCCAAGTGACTATAGGGGAATTGCTCTCGTTAACTGTTGTACTAAACTTTTTACCTCAATCTTACTCCATCGCTTAACATCTTGGTCAGACATTACGAACGCATATTATTATGGCAAAAAGTTTACTGCCTGGGCGTAAGTTCCAATTTCATAAGCATTATCCGCTGTTTGTATAATAATGCAACTATTATGATTAAATTGGCCAATATACTTTCGAAAACATTTGAAGTATCTTCTGGAATTCTACAGGGTGAATCTCTCAGTCTTATATTATTTTTACTATTTCTGATTGATATCAAAGATTATTTCTACGCTAGAAGTTCACGTGGTTTTTCCATTGATTAACAAAGTCACAGCAGTAAGTTTTAATATTTTTTGATAACTCCAATTTTCAATTTTACTTTATCATTTTTTAAAAATACTGCAGATATTTTATTATTATTTTTAAATTCTACCATAATTAATATTTTTAATCTTACCTGTGGAATACAAAACGCCAAACTCACAACCCAAGCCGCATAAACCATCACCTTTGATCTTCTAGATGTCCAAGAACAGTACGTCAATGGATAACAAATAGCTTGATGTCTGTCAAGAGCAGTTGACATTAATACGTAAGAACTAAGATATGGGCCAAGAGTTTGTCCATATTTAACAAGTTTGCACATAAAATATCCTCCTTTGAATCTGTAAGTGACTTCCCAACCGAGTTGGGGAAGGTCACTTAAAAATGCGGTTATTAGGTCTGCGATACTCAAGTGGAGGATAAAGAAGTACATTCTGGATAATTTTTTTCTACCAACATATCTAAAAACAAAAATATTTGGATGTAAAATTAAAATTTATATCATAAAGTAATTACAATGAGAGTACGATTATGTATTTTATATATCCTAAAAACTTTTTGTTTTGGATCCGGTTTGTATTTCTTTCACAAAAATAATACATTTAAAAAAAGTAAACATGATTGCAAACTTTGGCTCAATAAAATGATAACAGAGCATTAAATTAGATTGTCTTTAATTTTATCTGTAATTCATTTTTGGTTTTAAGCCGCATACCATTTTCCTTCTAGATATTTCACGTTCTTGGAAAATTTTGTTTTAAAATTGTTCAGTGTTCAGTAACAGGCCCGCACTAGTAACTATTTTTAATTAAACCACCAAATAAAATAT
Organism: Ophraella communa; assembly: GCA_035357415.1. Classification (NCBI taxonomy): domain Eukaryota; kingdom Metazoa; phylum Arthropoda; class Insecta; order Coleoptera; family Chrysomelidae; genus Ophraella; species Ophraella communa. The sequence goes on along the minus strand of CM068995.1, from coordinate 31,719,116 downwards.
GTTTCATTATTTTATTATTTAAAATTGACGTATACTAGCAGCAATGGTAAATAATATAAATTCAAAATAGTGTAAGAATATTATAATTAATAAAATTTTATTGTCATAATATGAAACAGGCAATTGGTTTTTAATAGTTTAACTGAATTTTTGTTGAACATGAATTGAATAATACCCTCTAAGAAATTTGGACATTTTATCAGGATATAATAGTTAATGAGTGAAACAGTACATATTTTATTTTTAGCAGGACATTTCAAGGACCACAAGTTGGGCAAATCTGCGCTATTCTCAGTCTATTTATTTATTTAGAAAGAAGGAAGAAAAATAATAAATTTTTTTTTAGATCACATTAATCTACATGGATAAGGGATAGAGAAGAATGCATTATATCTAAATATCTTACAAATATGGTGAAACATAAAATAAAAAAATACACATTTTCGCAAAATTTACTGATATATAATGAAAGAGCTCTATACTTTGGAGAATAACAAAGAGAAGGCAAAGAAAAGCTTCAATTAAAGCTGATCCAAATCCTGATCTTTATAAGGGAGATAGGATTGGAGATGCTGCAATAGCGGTGAATAGTACCTACATCGCCAAGCAAATAAGGGGACACGATAGATCTCAAAGGTCGTAGTGTTACAACCCACTTACTACTACATATTGTTATTGCCCGAAATTCCATTTAAATTTTATTAAAATATTGAAGTTTACCCGCCCATGACTGCAAAATCAAAAACCAATCTGTTGGGAAGTTGAGAGGCGCAAGGAGCCAAGAAGACAAGGCTAATGAATTTTTAATGTAATTTTGAAAAACGAGCCATGCGAGAATAGACAATTTTTGTTTTGTATTTGATTTTGATTTTACTGTTACTTTAATTTAAATACACTATTTATTTTAAAAACTTTGTTGTATACTTTTTTTATTAAACAGTCCGCTAAATTCGCAATCACCACACAAAATTGTGTGTAGTGATTATTCTTCCAACACACATAGTAACAGTTTGTTTAGTGCTCAATAAATAATTATGAATCGGAAGACATTGTGGAGGCTACAAATATTACAATAAGCAATTTGCTGCGTACGAAGTCAACATCTTTATATGATATAGCCTGCAATCGGTTCAGAAAACGGTGCGGCGAGAAAAATGTTCAAGTATACAGCTTTTTGTACTATTGCTTTGTAGTATAAAAACGGCGCTTAAGCTTTATGTGGAGAGAACGAAGAGACAGGTATTTTAGAAACAATACAAGCATATTTTTCACTTCTGTAACGACAAAGGTTCGTGGAATATTTGTCTTAGTGTTTGGTACTCTTAGAATTAAGAAAGAGCCTACATCATCAATATCATCTACTGATAAATTAAGAATAGTAAACAACTAAACGTTTGAACAAAACTTTCAATTTTTATTCGAAAAAAAGATTTTTAAATGCTAAAATTAGCATCGTCAGATTGACATATTAAAGTTACATTTTGATTGTTTGTAACTAGGTACATAATGTTGATTAGGTGGTATTAAGGCTAGACCAAGTATGGAAGTAATAAAACATAACAATATTAAAGGCTAGATGTCATTAGCCATAGGAAATTATCCTGGATGTATTTCTCTGTAAGATCATTATAACTATACTATATAGTATATTATATATATATATTATCTAGTACATATATGTTATATATGAAAAACTGCTTAGCTATGGGTACCACAGGTATCAAATTAAAGTGTCAAATTAATTTGCAATAACAACTTCTCCATTTTCGTGAGAACAAAGCTAGTTTGCATTTTACATAGAAAACGCTGATGTTTTACATAAAAATGTTATAAATTCAGAAGTTCATTGTAAACCAGTTAGTTACTATTTTAATTTTTATACATTAATCAAGTCTATAACTTTTGTAACTCATTTTAACTTAATAAAATTGTTTTTAAAAAGTCAAGTGTGATTTTGTGAATATAACAGTGGCGCAGTCAGTAGGATTCCTAAACACATTTAGAACAAGGATTTGCCTAACTAAGTGTGGTGGTTCCTAAACCTTTAAGGAATTTACAAGTACCAGCTCCAGTTTTAAAGAAGCAGACGGTCTCTCCGGCATCGGGAACACGCAGACAGCTAACCAGGTTAAACAACGCTCACGGACAAGGATTTCATCTGCAGAAAAAGGAATGAAAATACTAGCGTAAGAATCATCTCGTTATCGTTTTCTATTTTGCTTTTTTATTATTGAAACAAAGTTCTATTATCATTTTAACATTTTTTACCTATAAAACAAAATGCCTGAAACTCGTAGTGAAACTAACACTAATGTTAATATTTCATCAATTCCTGAAAGGGTTCTTGTCGCTCAAGCCCAGGATCGACAAATTGAACCGTATAAACTCTCCGAAATATTTTCTATTATTCCTGATTATGACGGTAATCAAATTTTTTTAAATACCTATATAAATGCTTGTAAAACAGCTTTTAAAATGGCAAGTGAAGATCAACAAGTACTCTTAACTCTTCATATAAAAAATAAACTAAAAGGACGAGCTGCCGAACTCGTTAACTCACGCGATCCTTCAAATTGGTAAGAAGTTAAAATATTATTAGACATTCACCTTGGGGATTCTCGCGATTTAAATTCATTAATTCAAGACCTTCAACGAATGAAACAGTTATCAAATGAATCGCCTCTAAATTTTGTTTCACGATTACAAACTTTAGAAGCCATAAGCAAACAACAATATTTAAGCGTAGATCAAAAAATAGCACAAACGCGTCTAATAGAATCTTTAACTTTAAATACTTTATTAACCGGATTAGATCCAAAAATTGGTCAAATTGTTAGGGCCGGTAATCCAGAAAATGTTTTATCAGCAATCTCACGAATTAGAAGAGAACTTCAATTAACTTATTACGAAAATCATAAAATTCAAATTAACCGCAACACAAACAATTTACCGCAACGTAAGCCTAGTCAACCTCCGCTTAAACAATGTAACTATTGTAAAAGAACCGGGCATACCATAAACGAATGTCTTACATGACAAAGACAATCGCAAAGTACATCAAATAATAACTATTATAGACCAAATTTGCAAAATCCATCTGTTCAGTATCCAAAATTTCAAAATAACCAACAAAACGTAAATCGCCCATCGGTAATTAGGCCAAATCCGAACTATCAAAGGCAATCCGGAAATCAACCTAATACTAATTCTAATCAACAAAGAACTTTACATTTCAATGAAAATTATGATTCACTTTATGAAAATAATTATGACTATTATAATGACCAAAGCCACAACTATTTCGAAAATACAGACATCTACTCTGAAAATGAACCTGATGACTATTATACTGTTAACGATAATTTTGAATACAACGTACGATATGAGACATTTAATTACAACCATAACGAAGAACAAAATTTTAACAACAATGAAAATTTCCCAAATTACGATTCAAACAATCTTTTAAATCCTAACAATGACTATTACCGGGATTTTCCACAGGGTTCTGCGATAAAAAAAAAGCCAAGGTTCTCTACCCAACCAAAAATCGAATGTGCAAATCACAAACATCAGTACTCAAATTCAAACCATAAATTTGAATCAATCAGAACCAGACCACCTTGCACAGGTGTTTCTATAAAAAATAATTTGCCAGTAAATTCAAAAAACCTATTCTACATAAAAGATGCGACTAATAAATTCAAAATTCTTATTGATACAGGTGCGGGTTTGTCTATTTTAAGCCTAAAACTTGCGAAAATTATAAAAATCGGTACCCCGAAAATGTAATTATTCAAGGTATAACAAATCAAAAAATAAGAATAACCGAATCAGCACTTATCCCATTTACAGCTAACGATCCACATAAAGTTTACATTTGTAATTTAAATATTGATTTTGATGGTCTTTTAGGCTCTGATTTTTTAGAACACTATAACTGCATAGTCGATTTAAAAAATAAACAGCTTATTACTAATTTCAAAATATTACCGTTATTCAAAGTTACGAATAACGAAATTAATAACGCAGATCAATTTCCACAAATTTACAATAATACTATTTCTGTTGAACCTCGGACTGAACAAATTTTTAAACTTAAATGCGATCTAGTCAATACTGATGCTATATTAGTAAGTCAAGAAGTAGAAAAGGTTAAATTACCGAACGCCTTGGTCAAAATAAATGAAAAAGGAGAATTCTATGTTTCTGTATATTTTAATTTACTTTGACTTTACTTTAGCAGCACAAATACATGACAATACCATTCGGCCATTTTCTACATACTACTACATACAATGTTGCCGGTTTACAAAAATACGGCTATAACATAAACAAAATAAATATATATAAAATAAAAGAAATATGTAGTCCTTAACATACCGCCCGCCTTGAAAATACCCAGTATTTTCAACAGTCTATTAACTAAATATGCGGTATAACAAGTTTATTCTACAGGTAGAGCACACACGCGATTTACTGCTCGTGTTAGTGTTCCATTAAAGACCTTTATGTCCACAACTTGAACTATACCGTCCGTTCCAGGGTGAAGAGCACTGATTCTGCCTAATTGCCAGTTTAAACTAGGAGCATTATCGTTTTTAACTAACACTAGTGTTCCCACTTTCAGCAACTGTTGATAATTCTGCTTCCATTTTGTTCTCTGTTGCATCTCTGATAAATATTCTTTCTGCCATCTGGTCCAAAAATGTTGAGATATAGCTTGAATTTGTTGCCATTTGGATAACCGGTTTTCAGGAACCTCTGGTACGGTAATTTCGGGTAAACTGTTAAGAGGTTTGCCAATCAAAAAATGGCCTAGAGTTAACGCAGATAGGTCATCAGGATCTTGGGAAAGAGGGGTTATGGGTCGGGAGTTTAGTATACATTCAATCTGCGTCAATACAGTACTGAACTCTTCGAAAGTTAAGCGTTTTTCACCAATAACACGTTTAATATGGTGCTTAGCACACTTAATTCCTGCTTCCCAGATGCCTCCAAAACTGGGAGAACGAGCTGGAATAAAATGCCATCTAATTTTTTTATTGACTAATTGATTAGATATATTTTCAGAATTCCTCTTTAAGAACTCATATATTTTAATTAATTCATTGTTTGCACCCACGTAATTCAGCCCATTGTCTGAGTAAACATTAGATGATTTTCCACGTCTACTGGAAAATCTTTTAAATGCAGCCAGGAAGGCTTCCGTTGTAAGGCCCGACACTAGCTCTATGTGTATGGCTTTCGTGCTCATACACACAAATAAACAAATGTATGCCTTTATAATTTTAGGAGAACGAGTTAACCTGTCTTTTAAGAAGAATGGACCTCCAAAGTCTGTCCCAACGTTTGAAAATACAGAATAAGGATTAACACGAACACTAGGCAAGTCGCCCATTAAATAATTCATATCTTTGGGTGCAGCGCGAAAACATATAATGCATTTTCTAATTATGTTCTTACAAGCATTACGACCGCAAATAGGCCAATATTTCTCTCTAATGGAATACAGAAGAGTTTGAACTCCACAATGTAATAATCTTTCATGTTCAATTTTCAAAATTTGACTCGTTAGCACATGGTGACTGGGTAATATTATCGGGTGTTTTTTATCAAACGGTTGATTTGCTTTTCTTATTCGCCCCCCCACACGTAAGATTCCGTTTTCTAAAAATGGGTTTAGTGACAGAATTTTACTTGAGCTTGGTATTTCTACATGATTCTTTAGATTATTATATTCAGTGGGAAAACATTCTATTTGAACATTTTTTATAAATATATTTAAAGATTTATCGAGTTCTTCAGGTAGTAAAGCTCCGAATACTCGTTCATTGGGTTTTAACTTAATATTTGATATGAAACGCAAAACGTATGCCAATACATGCAAGGTTTTATAAAAGGAAGAAAATCTCTTTAATAAACTACCTAATTGATTATTAGGCTTTATTACTGCACAAGATAAGCTTTGCTGTTCAGGTATATTCGTGGATTCAAGATTGGGCATAGTCCAATCCCAATTTGAGCTATCGATAAGAAGCCATTCTGGGCCACGCCACCACAAATCAAGATTGCTTAAAACCTTGATAGATTCCCCGCGCGATAATAAATCCGCAGGATTTTCCTTAGACTTTACATGATTCCAATTTTGGGAATCTGTAAGGGACTTTATCTCACTAACCCTATTGGCGACAAAAGTCTTCCACCTACCGGATTCATTTCTGATCCAAAATAAAGTAATTGTGGAGTCACACCAATAATAAAGGTTATTAAATGTGACTTCTAATGAATCAATAGTTCTTTTAACCAAATTGGCTAATAATACTGCACCACACAATTCAAGGCGTGGTAAACTGATCTGCTTTAGTGGAGCAACTCTAGATTTTGCACAAAGTAAACTAGACGTATATTTACCCGAAGAAATTAAACAACGTATATAAACGCAAGCTCCGTATGCTTTAACAGAAGCATCACAGAATCCATGTAGTTCGATACTAATATATTGAGAAAAAACAGCACATCTCGGAATATTTAACTGATTGGTGTAGGATAAATCTTTATAAAATGCTTTCCAAATACTTAATAAATTTGTCGGAATCTCCTCGTCCCAGTCTAACTTCAGTTTCCAAAGTTCCTGCATCAGTAATTTCGCACAACTTATTTTGGGACCTATCAAACCTAATGGATCGAATATCTGACAAATATGTGATAAAATCAGTCGTTTAGTGATTTTACCTGATGGGAAATTATCTTCCTTTACAACTTTATACTTTAAAATATCATTATTGGAATCCCAGTACACTCCTAATGTCTTGGTTTGACTATTTTCTCCTATATTTAAAATACTCACATCTAAATTTTTGTTAACCTCAAATTGCTGTAATAAACCTTTATCATTGCATAAAAACTTCCGCAGTTCGAACCCATGTTCATTTAATAAACTGACAACCCTTTTTTGGATTGACAATAGCTCTGATACAGAATCAGCTCCAGTTAAAAGATCATCTATGTAAAAATCTCTTTCAATAATTTTGCTTGCTATTGGAAACATGCTCTTATTGTTCGCTGCTATTTGAAACAGACACTCAACTGCGAGGTAGGGCGCAGATGCGGTACCATACGTCACCCCTTTGATCTCGCCAAAATATTTTTTGATATTTTCTTTCGTCTTTATCGACCAGTACTTGTCGATACATCTTGGATACATCCCCTGTAAAGACATATTTGTGGATCCTGAACCTTGTTAATATTGAGAAAACATCCTGTTGTAGCGTTGGCCCTACAAACTGGACATCATTAAGAGATAACCCACTACTTGTTTTTGCCGACGCATCAAATACCACACGGCATCTTGTGGTAACACTATCATTTTTTATGACCGCATGATGTGGCAGATAATATCCGTTGTCAGTGATGTCTTCTATTTCCGACATGTGACCTAAACTAAGATATTCCGTCATAAATTCTGTGTATTCCTTTTTTAGGTTCGGGTTTTTTTCAAATTTCCTCTCAAGTATATTGAATCTATTTAATGCTATTTCCCGTGAATTACCTAATTCATCAATGTTGCTTTTGAATGGAATTTTTACGATAAATCGGCCAGACTCATCCTGTCTCGTCGTTTTTTCAAAATAATTCTCACAATATTGTTCCGCTACTGACATACACGGTGTTTTACCTTTTATCTCTTCTATTTCCCAAAACTTACTAATTTTATTTTCTATTGAGTTACTATTATCTATTATATTAAGACAACTTATTGACGGTTGTTTTGGAGGTAATTTTAAACTTAAATTTCCGGCTATTACGTATCCTAATTTAGTTTCTTGCATTATGGGTAAATTAGGTCCAAGCCGGACCTGGCTGCTTCCTATTACGGACCAGAATACATGTGACCCTAATAATATATGAATATCTTTTTGTATATTAAAATCGGGATCCGCCAGCTGCAAATTACGGGGAATGTTAATTGAGTTTTTATCGAATGACATTACCGGTAATTTGTCCGTTATTTTTTGTAATATTAGACAATTAATGTTAACTGCAAATCCACTGACCCGAGACTTAATTAAGATATTAGTTTGGTTATTAATATTAGTCAACGTTTGACCTACCCCTTTAACTGTGTGCTCTATTTTGGATTTCTTTAAATTAAGTTTATCACACAGTTCTTGCGAAATAAAGTTGCTTTGCGAGCCGCTGTCCAACAACGCTCGAGCCATCACTTCTTTATCTCCATTTGTTACTTTAATTATTGCAGTGGAGAGCAAAACTTGTGAATGCACGGAAAATTTGGAAGTTCCGGCAACCGCGCAATCCGATCTACACGGTACATCTATGAACGACGAAAGAGTGCTTGAATTTACAGCAGGTGGTTCGTTAACTTCTGACGGCGAATTACCTATTCCACCATCGGTAGGCTGAATATTTTTTGAACTCGATTCTAAATGTAATAAAGTATTATGTGCCTTCCCGCATTTGAAACATTTTGGTTTTTTACAATTCCATGCTAAGTGTGACTCCCGCAAACAATTTATACATAATTTAAGTCGCTTAATTGCCGCTATACGGCCGTCAATATTTAGTTCTAAAAATGATTGGCATTTATAGATACTGTGAGGCAGATTACAATAATAACATTTTAGTTTATTATCACTGCTTCCGCTAGTGGCCGCAAGTGAATTACTTACCCTTATTCAATGATTTTTGAGTTTGATTTGCACATTCATTATTAGTAATTTCTAATTTTTGTAATACTTCACACTTTTGTTTAAGAAATATATTTAAATCTTCCATTGAAGGTAATTCACCCTGGTATTTAAAGGTTTCCCAGTCGCGTCGTGTTACCGTGTCAAATTTATTAGTCATTATAAATAATACTAGCCTATCCCAAGATTTTATATCTTCCCCAAGGGCACTTAAGGAACGCAAATGTTTCGTAACTGAATCATAAAGATTTCTCAAATCAACATGTGACTCTTTTATAATGTTTGGACGCTCAAATATCGCTTTGATATGATTATGAATGATTAAATTTTTATTCTCAAACCTATCACTTAAAAATTGCCACGCTACTTTATAATTTGATGAAGACACTTGAATGGATTGAATTATTTCAAGAGCTTCCTTTTCTAATGATGATTTTAAATAATAAAATTTTTGTATGTCTGTCAAAGCGTCATTATTATCAACCAGTGCCAAAAAAGCATCTTTAAACTCAAGCCAACTATCATAATGGCCGTTAAAAGTTGGTAAGTTTCTCAGAATGCCATACGGATTAAAAAATGCTCCTGCAATTTTTCAAAGGGTAATGGACAATGTTCTCGCTGGCATTCAGAACGAGAGATGTCTTGTCTACATGGACGACATCATTGTCTACTCCCCAACTATACATGAGCACATTGCTCGTTTAAGACTTCAAAAAGTCAACTTAAAATTACAACCTGATAAATGCGAATTCTTGCGGAAAGAATTCGCTTATCTTGGGCACTTAATCACCGAAGATGGTGTTAAACCATTTCCGGCTAAAATAGAATGCGTTCAAAATTTTCCCCAACCAACGAACCAAAAAGATATTAAGTCCTTTTTGGGACTCGCTGGATATTATAGAAGATTCATACCGAACTTCGCAAAAATTACCAAACCTATGACGAAACTCCTACAAAAAGACACCCCATTTAACTTTGATTCCTAATGCCAAAAGGCATTTCAAGAGTTAAAGAATGCTTTAACTACTTCCCCAATTTTAATCTACCCGAATTTTGAAGAACCCTTTATTTTAATTACTGACGCTAGTGCATTCGCAATTGGCGCAGTCCTGTCGCAAGGTCCTATAGGAAAAGACTTGCCTATAGCCTATGCATCAAGAACACTCTGCAAAGCAGAAACAAAATATTCGACAATAGAAAGAGAACTCCTAGCAATAGTATGGGCAGTTAAACATTTCAGACCATATTTATAAATTTACCCTGGTAACGGACCACCGTCCACTTACTTGGCTATTCTCCATAAAAGATCCTGGTAGTCGTTTGGCACGATGGCGCCTCAATTTAGAGGAATACGATTACCAAATTGAATTTAAATCAGGTAAATCTAATAAGAATGCCGATGCACTTTCGCGAATAAAAATTAACTATGTACAAGATTTTATTTCATTTAAAACAAAATTAAAAGATTTTAACCTAACTTATCCTATTTATCCTACACTTAAAAATGCAGAAACATCTATTATAAATCAAAAAATTACAGAAATCGATTGGGACATTGCTCAACAAGAATTCTTCTCTTTTGTTGAATTATATAAAACAAAATCGCTAATTGATTATTCCAAAATCGAATTTTCTAATGGTCAGCTACTAGATAAACAAAAATATTTTAACATTTTTCCAACAAGGCAACTTAAAAGATTTTCACGAAAAGATAATTGACGATATTTTTGAAGAAAACCCTGATTTTTCATACGCAACAATAAACATATTACACAGTAAAACGGTTAAAATTAGAAAATACTTAATTATTCCCCTACCACTAAAACCAACAAGTAGTTGTGAACACCTATTTGTAGCTCTTTATAGAAATAGGGACTTATTTAATCCTTTAGAAAAGTATGTTGTTGAAAATAACCCGGATTTACCAATAATGGAAATACTCTCATTTTTACTTTCAGAAATCGATGTAAAATTTACTATTTGCCAAAATATTACTAAAGAACCAGATAAAAACCAAATACCAATTATTTATTACCATAACGGCAAAAGCCACCTTCACCGCGGAATAAACGAAACTATTAGACGAATACGACAAAAATATAATTGGGCCGGTCTCACCCGGGACGTAGAAAAATTTATTAAATAATGTCGAGCTTGTCAAGAAACGAAAATTTGTAGAAAAAATTTAAACAGTCCATTAGTTATTACTGAAACTCCTAAAACCCCTTTTGAACGAATTAACATAGACATTTTAGAAGTACCAACGAATAATTCCGCTCTTACTATAAGGGACGAGTTAACAAAATTTTCCCAAGCTTATCCTATCGAAAATAAAACATCTAAATCTGTTGTTAACGCTCTATTAGCTTATTTTCAACACTATGGTGCTCCACTTCAAATTTATTGCGATGCTGGAAACGAATTTAATAATAGCTTAATAAGAGACCTTTGTAAAATGTTTGATATTAAACTTACTTATTCAAGCGTGGGTCATCCACAGAGTAATGGGTCATTAGAGATATTGCATGCTACTTTGTTAGAAATGATCAGAGTAAATTTAGCAGATCATCCCGATGATCACCCGTTTAGTATACCACCTTATGCCATCATTTCCTATAATAATTCAGTAAATAAAACGCACGGATTTACACCGTACGAATTGGTATTCGGTCATACGTCTAGTAGACCCCCCGAAAAATTATATAACCAACAAGAATTGCTTACAAAACATATTAGAGATCTAAATAACCGGATATCTTATTTTTATAAAGTTGCAAGAGAAAACACGTTAAGAGGAAAAGAAAAAGCAAAGATTCGATTCGATAAACATGTTTCCGGAAACAAACCAGAATATAAAGTCGGCGACAAAGTTTATATTAAAGAAACTCAAATTAAAACTAAATTGGAAAACAAATTTAAAGGTCCTTTTGAAATATTAGAAATACACAAAAATTCTGCGACAGTATTAAACTTAGAAACAAACTATCAATCTAAAATAAATTTCGATCTTATAAAACCATTTGTTGAAAATTAGTTCATTTTCAGATTCCTGGTGCTGATCGGAACAGCAACGTGTAAATTTAAACTCTCACCTATAAACAATACTGTTGGGATCTACTATCACGACGAATCCAAATTAATCATCTCAAATGATGAATGGACCCTATTAGTACATAAAAATATTTCAGCTTTTAAAGAAAACTTTGAAAGAAACAATAGAATTTTAAATACAATTCAAAACGCGCTTAGTTCAAATTCTCTGCCTATAACATCTTTTCGATCAGAAGTAAAATCCCATTTAGCATTATTACAGTAAATATCAAAATCTATTATCACACAATCACTTTTGCCCAGCTCAAAATAATTCATACTTCAATAATTGAACCTGATAATTTGATTGCTGCTTTGAAAGAAATATCAGAAAACATAGTTAGAAAAAGTTTACCTTTGGCAATAAAATATTCAGAAATTTCGCAATACTTGGAAATAATTAATATTGAGACATATCAAACAAATTCAGACATTGTATTCGTTCTTAAAGTACCATTGATTGAACCTCAGACATTTACCCTATACTATTTGCATCCTATCCCAATATATGATAATAGAACTGGACTTCATCATATTTTATCATTTTCACAAAAATATATAGCGCGAGACGATGATTCTCTATCTTATATTCCTGTTTTTAATATGCAAAATTGTAAGCAGTTATCTACTCGTCAAAAGTTGTGTCGCGATATGTACGTTCTTCCGATAGACGATAACGCAGTGTGCGAAGCTCGTTTGTTAAAACAATACAAAACATTTCCCGAAAACTGTAAAAGTGCGGTAGTCAATGGACAAGGTTACAATGTGCAGAAACTTGAAGAAAATATGTGGCTCGTGTTAATCGCCGAATCAATACGTGTATCGATAAATTGTCTAGACGCGAAAACCAAGACTTTAACGATAATACCAAGAAAACATCAACTATACTTCATGAACCTCACCCCGTAATAATTGACTACAATTGTTATCAGAAATACCTAAGTTGGTACCATTAGAACTTAATACAATGAACGTGAACGATCTTCAAGTAACAAAACACAAACTAGATCAATATTCTAGAGATTTGGATGAAATGATAAATAAACCATTTATTGAGAAAAACACCTCATGGTTTACCTATTTTACAATTTCATTTATCATTGTGTTGACCGTTCTTTACGCATGTTATAAGTGTATGAACATAAAACGAAAAAATTCCGCATTCCTGAAAATGCTAATGTCTTTATTGGCCTTCAAAACATTCTTCCAAAAAGAAGACCCAAGCTGGACACCTCTGAAGATGCAGAACACGAAGTTGCTAACAACTAAATTTAATTTGTATTTTTACTTTTACTTTTAATTATTGTTTTAATTATTATTTTTTATTATTTTGCATTTTCCTCTTATTACTATTATTTTCAAAATTGCTGTTTATTAAACAACAATTTTATATAAGGGGGGAGTTGTTATATATGAAAAACCGCTTAGCTATGGGTACCACAGGTATCAAATTAAAGTGTCAAATTAATTTGCAATAACAACTTCTCCATTTTCGTGAGAACAAAGCTAGTTTGCATTTTACATAGTTAGTTGAGGGAATATTAGTTGTAGTGACATTTTCTGTTTTTTCTTATTAAATAATTTATTTATCGAATGAAATGGATATCCATTACATGTAGCTATTTGTTTTATAATCTCAAATTCTTTATCAAAATTATTTTTGTTCACTGGAATTGAAAATGCTCTATGTATTATAGAATTATAAACAGAACAATAAACAAGTATTGTTCTGAATAAGATGAACTTTTACATAGTAAGGGTTAGTACAATAAAAAAAAGGATTATAAACTGCTAATTTATGTGATATAGGATGATTTGAATTATATGGTATGGTTACATCTCTTTGTGTTGGTTTTCTGTATATATAATTCCTTAAATAAATCTAATTAATCTTGTACTGAATATTTAGATATGTAACCATAATTATTTAGGGGAAGGAAGAGGTTAGATATCGCAACCCTAGCACCTGTGATTGGAACTCCTTCAGGGAGCACCTTGAACAGGGACTAAGCGAATGCCTCCCAGCCCCAAAGAATATGGCTGAAATATACTACCTCCCAGAACCTTAACGCCGGGGGTAGGATAGGATCTCTGAAGAATGAAAAAGGGGAATACACAAAGACCGGCAAGGAGACTTTAGATCTTCTTGTAAAATCACACTTCCCGGGATGTGAACCTATCACGGAGCAAGGGCACATCTGTGTCCAGGGACAGCTGAGCCCTTGCCAACAAAATGGTGAATAGAACCAAGTTTGCATGGGCGATAAAATCCTTTCACCCATACAAAGCTACCAGATGGTATCTTCCCGGCCCTGTTGCAACAGGGCAGGGAAATCATCGAGGGACCAATGTGTCGAGTACTCAGGGCCAGCTTGGCACTGAGCTATATACCAACGAACTGAAGACCTGGAAGAGTAGTCTTCATACCGATGCCTGGCAAGGCCACGTATTCTGAAAAACTGGTGGAAAACCAGTTTGCTTATAAGAGTGGTGTGTCCTGCGAAGTCCTGGTACACAAGCTGCTCCTGAAATCGGAGCAGGCACTCTTAAATAAAGAGATAGCACTAGGTACGTTTCTGGATATTGAAGAGGCATTTAAAGTTGCCTCCTTTGATACCATACTTAGGGCCATGCAGAACCGTGGCATTGAACTAGACATTGTAAGATGGACTGTTAATATGTTACGGGAAAGAACAATAATAGGTACGCTCTTTGGGGAGACGAGGATGGTCTCAGCTACTAAAGGGTGTCCGCAAGGAAGGGTGTTATCTCTTCTGTGGAACCTGGTGGTTGACGAGCTTCTGTGTAGACTCAATTACTATGCCCAAGCCTTTGCTGATGACGTCAGCATAATTGTAAACCGTAATTTCGGGGCCACTATGTCCGATGCAGTTGGCACTGAGGATTACCGAAAAATGGTGCAGACAAGAGGGATTGTCAACTAATCCGGCAAAAGCCTCCGTGATAGCCTTCACCCACAGAAGGAACCTTGACTTAAGGGAACTTCGTATGTGGAGCCAATCGCTAAAGTTTAAAGGGGAAATCAAATATCTAAGGGTTATCCTAGATAGCCAACTAACCCTTTCCAATTACATTAGAAATACAACAGATAAAGACCTAAGAGCTCTCTGGGTATGCAGAAGAGCTGTGGGCAATTCGTGGGGGTTTAAACCTAGTATGATGCACTGGCTTATACTAGGGTAGTGGCTCCCATCATAAACTATTGTTCTGTTGTGAGGTGGCTCAGTAGCATCTAGACAACTATGCAGGGTACAGAGAGTAGCATGCCTAGCCACAACCGGGGCGATGAGAACAATACCTACGGCGGCCCTGGAAGTTATGCTGGGACTAAATCCACTACATCTTATTGTGGAAAGGGAAGCACTGGCAGCTGCTTACAGGCTGAAAATAAACAACGAATGGGGCAGGGCGATCCCTAGATACCATTCCACAACCTCGAAGAGATAGAATAATTATTTAGAATAGTATTTAAGTTTTTACCCACTTTAGTGTTAGTAGTGTTAACATACGAAACTACAGGTCTAATTGGTTTTGACTCTTTATGTAATTTAATAGTTCCATATAATTCTGGATATTGTTTGGTGTCATATCTCTAATAAGATTTGCTATTTATATTATTTATAAATAAAATTTTTTGATTTACTTTTCAAAGCTATTTCAGAATCTGTGGATACG
This sequence comes from Ophraella communa, assembly GCA_035357415.1. Lineage (NCBI taxonomy): Eukaryota > Metazoa > Arthropoda > Insecta > Coleoptera > Chrysomelidae > Ophraella > Ophraella communa. The sequence continues at coordinate 31,703,622 of CM068995.1, read as the reverse complement.
TGGGTATTTACTGTGTTATTATATTGTGTATAATGTGTTTTATTGTGTTGGACATTCATTGATTTTTCAAATTTATCTATCTGTTTTTAATATTTTTCATCTTTTAAAATGCTCACCTGTTCTCTAATTTTATCATATAGGCAGTCAAATTCTACAGAATGCATTGAATAAATTAATTTTTAATGATTAGTTTTATTGTGAGATCGTAGTCGATCATCTTCTCAGGAAACGAGTTCTTTTTGATGCGGCTTTTTGTAAGAGCACAGAAGGCCTCCGGACCCACGAAAGGGTAGTAGTCCCTTCTTTTGCGAGTCTAGCTTCCTTATTACCTTGCACCTTTCAGCCACATCAAGGTGACCTTGTTGGTTCTTGCCAGAGTCTTTAGGTATTGTTTACATTCCCAGACCAGCTTTCAATAAACAAACTCAAAACCTTTAAAGCTACCTGACTGTCTATAAGAATATAGATTTTTGCTCTTCGGGTGCCTCTACACAGACACTCCTAGACACTAACATCTATAGCATATATTTCCGTCTAAAAAATAGTTGGGGTGATACCAAGGGGTTCGGACAACCGAAAATTTGGTCTCAATCATCCCATTCCAACCCTATCATCTATCTTGCACCCATCTGTGTACCACACCAGTGAGCCCTCTTCCAGATCCGGTTTGACTTCTTTAACTACTTCAAACGGTGTCTCAAAGTCAAACTTAACTGACATGGTGTCTAATGGTTAGTATAAACATGTTATTGGAATTTTTTCCAGGATCCTTAGATGACTAACTAAATCACCAGGTTTTAATTTTTTTATCTGTTGCAATCGTAAGGCTCCAGCTGCAGCTTCCCTCAAAATGTAATATTTCAGCAGAGGTAGACCCAGCAACACCTCTAATGCTGCTGTGGGGCACGTTGTCGTTGCCCCTGTAATTCCTAGACAAGTTAGCCGATGCACTTTTTACAACAGCACATATCATTAATTGTTGAATTTTTGGCCCCTAAACTAATGAACTATAGGGGACAATAGGCTTAATAATCGTTTGGTATGACCGGAAGATCATTTTTGGTTTCAAGGCCCAAGTCTTCCCAAATGTACTGCGACAAGTCCAGCTCGCCACTAAGGCTTTTAATACGATTTTTTTTCAAATGATTGTTCCAAGTTAGCTTTTGATCCAAGATCACTCCTAGATATTTTACCTCTTTAAAAAATTTTAGTTCGATATTGTTCATGGTTGGAGCAGTTAGAGAGTATCTGCGTCTCCGATGAAAGGTATCAAAATTGTTTTGCCTGGATTAAACTATACATCCTATCCTTTCCAATCAAAATTCTCATTTGAGCTTTTTTATTCCACTTTTTTTTCTTTATTCTGGTATTCTTACGAATACCTTACTACCATACTTAAATACTATTCTAATTTTCAAGTAAGTAGCTGCGCATATAAATTCGGGCCAATATTTTTTATCCACATTGGCTTCAGGTAATATATATCTTGGGCTATCCATTATAGTTCTAATTAAATTGATTGTAGTAACCCTTACTTTTTGGAAGTCCATCCTATTAAGTTGGATGTTCAAGTAGGTGTTTTGCATTATTTGACTTATCTGGTTCTTTTAATCTATATGCTCTTAAATGTTCGTTAAATCTTACTTCAAAATTTCTTTGTGTTTGTCCTATAGCTACAGCATTACACTTTGACCAATTAATTTTGTAAACACCAGATTTTTTTAATTTAGGTAATTTTGTTTTTACATTTAACAATTTTGTACCAATATTATTTTGTGTTTTAAATGATATTAATGCTTATGTTGCCGAAGATATTATTTTTGAAATTTTATTGGAAATAATTCCAACCTCACTCTTACACACCAATTACAACCAAATACTACACACTTGTAATAAAAAATAAAATTTAGATTTCCTTGAAGAACTTGAAATAAAAAGACATCTAGCAGATCTACAATTTAAAGTTGTTAATGAACAAATAAATCTTGGAAGTTCTCCACTTTTAAAATGTTTGCTTTGATTGAGTCTTTATTTTATACATAGATAAGACGTAATTGTAACACAAATATATTAAATTATTGTAAAGATCAGCATGATATACTTTTTTCCTGGTTTTTCTATATCATTGCACAGTTATACTGATCTTAGAGGGAAGTACATCCAGGATAATCCCTTAGGGCTCATAACATCTAGGCTTTAATATTGTTATGTCTTATTACTTCCATACTTGGTCTAGCCTTATAACTACCTAATAAACATCAGGTACCTAGTTACAAACAAACAAAATGTAACTTTAATAATGTCAATCTGACGATGCTAAGTCTAGCGAAACGGCTGTCATTAATGTTAAAAAAGCAATTTTTTAAATAAATATTGGAAGTTTTGTTAAAACGAAGAGTTTTTTTTGTTATTCTTTATTATAGTTCTGTTTAATCTTTCTGCAGTCCCATTTAATTTATATACATAACTAGGAGAATTATTTATGACAATTCCTTTTTCTCTTACAAATTTAAATATGTTGGAATGTAGGTATTCTTTTCCATTGTCACATGTCAAAACTTTAACCGTTTTTCTTGTGCTGTATATACAATCTCTAACACATATTTTGCTCTCTTTTCTATTCTCGAAGGGCTTATGCATCTTATTTTCAATGAAGGTTTTACATTTTATAAAATCTTGATTAACCACTTCTGGTATACCTATTAATAATTTGTTTTTAAAAAAAAATATAATTTTACATATTTTAAACGGAGACTTCTACGTCTTCGAGATATATACAGCTTTAGACCAAAAATTACCTGCGTTATGTGTTTTCGTAGATTTGTCAAATGCCTTCAATACGGATTTCATAAAATATTATTGGAAAAAATAAAGGGTTACGGATTACGGGGAAAAGTATACGAACTTATAAAAAGTTATCTAACCGACAGAGTTCAGTCTGTTGAAAAAGAAGGGCACACAAGTGATAAAATGGAAATTAACTATGGTGTTCCACAGGGTACTGTATTGGGTCCTCTTCTTTTTACCTTATACATTAACAACTTAATGAAAATTCAATCAAATGCCTAAATAATTAGCTTTGCAGAAGACTTGGCATTATTCTACACAATGTCAAATTGGACAGACTTGAAACATGAAGACGAAAGAGCTTTTTCAAAGATTTATAAATGGTTGCAAGCAAACAAATGAACGGTAAATACAGAAAAAACGTGCTATGTCCCATTCACTTATTATGAAAACAGTTTGCCAGACCTTGGCCGACTAACCTTTGAACAGAATATTGAAATCAAAGAAAAATCGTACATAAAATATCTTGGAGTAATAATAGATAGCCACCTAAAATGAAATCAACATGTTAAACATCAAATAAATAAAATAAGAGGACTCACCTACATTTCGCTATCTTGGAAATTTCTTAGAGTCAGGAGAATTAAAAATACTATACGAATAGTGCAATCACAATTATCGTACGGAGTATTAGAATGGGGGGGTGTAGCAGAATTTAAATACATTACAAAAATGGATAATGAGAATTATATAATAGAAACCTAGAGTAAATTCAAGTGAGAACTTATTTAAAGAACTTAATATATTACATATACGACAGCTTTTTTAAAGATTACTGTTGTATGTTAATATCAATAAAATAAAAGGTGCCCTTCTAAATTATGAATATGAAACAAGGCTGCAAGTAGATCAAATAATGTACCTCAGTAGATCTCAAAAAACTATAAAAAATATAAAACAAAAATAAAATAGTGGATTTTTGCATGTGGAAGAGCTGTTTTCAATAATCTAATAAATTTAAAGTATTCACGTTGAAAATATATGAAACTTTGTTTTTGATTGTAAATAGGAATAGAAATATCTTATTGGAGTGTTGAAATTGTTAAGTGTTTTAAAGTATAAATTTGTATTTATATCACGCACGAGCAATCATTTGCTTCTGTGATTATCCATGTTTATTTATATATGTATACCTATTCTCTTTTTATTACCTTAATTATACAAATCAACATAGTACGTTAGTCAAATTATTTCTTTCTATGTAAGTAATATGATTTTTTGAGTGCGGTCCTGCATATGGTATTATTAAGTGCTTCCACAAACAGCTCCGAGAATGTTGCGGGTGGTAGTTCGGTAAAACCGAAATTTTAAATCGCCAAAAAGTTACAAAGTGATAGTCTACAACCAAAGTGCAAAATTTGTGAGGAATATCTAAATATTATTAAAAGGTTATATAAGTTATACCCTGAGAATTATAAGCAAATAGCCGACGTTGCTGAATTCGAGAAGTGTCCCCACTCATTTGCCATGGGAACAAAACTAGCTGCCAACCGGCATTTTTAGCCTTTTAACATTAAACTTATTACTTTAACATTGTAATTAAAACTAGTTAGTAAAGTTCCGCTTTTCAATAAAATTTCGAATTTGTTTTTAAAAACGGCTTTTTCGCGAGTGAACATAAAATTGGCGCAGTCAGTAGGAACGACAACAAAAATCGTGTCAAACCGGTCTATATCAATAGTGCATTGGCAATCAGAACACGCGTAAAGTCGTCAGAAACATTCAGAAATTTGAAAAGTGTCCATCCAAATAGAAGATCCACATTGCTGAAGTTTGGAAACCCCGGAAGAAGCCAACATTGCGGAATCCGCTAAGTTTAAGAAGAGCAGAAAGGAAGACAGTACATTGTTCAACCTTTTGACGCTACGTAGATAAATGAAGCTAATATATTTCCTCTAGTAAGAAATTTTGTTTCCCTATACAATTTTCCTTTTACATTTTATTACTGATATATAAGTGATTTTTGATTTTTACATTTTTGTTTTAAATAGTTTAATTTTAATGTCAATTGTTGATGAGTTAACGGATTTATGCCAAGCATTAAGTTTAAATAATACAGAGTTTTCAGAAAATAATACAGATTTATCGTTTATTGCAAATAATACAATTCTAGAAAATACAAATACAGATATGGCTATTGCTAATATTAATTATTCACTTTTAAAGTTATATGTAGATACTATTCCTCAGTTTGACGGAAGGACAAATACATTAGGAGTATTTTTAGATTCTTGTGAAAGTCTTATATCTCAATTTGCAGATACAACAAATCGAAATGCTCAAATTAATTTTTATATTTTAAGAGCAATAATAGGTAAATTAACGGTAGAGCATTAAGTTTAGGTTCTCGTGTTGAATTAGCTAAGTGGGAAGATATAAACAAATTATTACAACTAACTTTTGGAGATCAAAGAAATCTTGATTGTCTTGTATGTACAAGATTTTATTGCTTTACATCCATTTAAAAATGGATATATATGTAAAGAATTTCGGAAGAACTTCTTTATAAAACCTTACTCTACGCCACTGTAACATAACATTTCTGATAATTGTAATTATTTTTGACATTTGTTACTTAACGTTATATATAAACGTCAGACATTAATATTTTAGAATTGTGTAAGAAAGAGCATCGCTTTTGATTCTCTTTTTGTAGTATTATTTATATTTTTTTTATACACATATCCTATAAATAAACTCTTTTTGTAGAGCATCAAACTGTTTTTTCTAACTCAAGTATCAAAAAAAAGAGTTTGAGAATTCACTCTTACAAATCAAAAGCTTAAGTTCTAAAATATTCAAAGAAGAAAAGATGACAGAGAAAATCCAATTTCGATTCTATATAACCTCAGAGGATGCAGCAAAAAGAAAATCATATGTTTATAAGTTGAAAGGAATTAAAAAAATTGGAGATGAAGTATATTATGAATTTCCCGAAGAATTGCAAAATATGAGCAACCATCCAGAACTTAGGGAAATTAAAAAAGTAAAAACAGTTATATCTTCAATCAGGACTTGTGGAGTTTATACGTTCACGTTGACTTTACCACCAAACATAGTTAAATTATACACAGATAGTGATGGAGATATAGTATACAAAGAAATTTATTTACAAGCCACAACAACACCTAGATATGAAGAAGATACAGCAAAAAAAGAAACAGAAGAATTATCTACGCTTTTACAACAAATACTATCGACCAAAAGAACAGAAATATCATCACCAGAATCAATATCGAGGAAGAATAAGAAAATTATAAGAGAAGAATTTGTGTTAGAAGATTTCGATGGTAAAAATTTTCCAATTGTAAGTTGGTTGCAGTTATTTGAAAACGAATGCGCACGATGTGAGCTGAAATCAGACGAAGACAAAATTTTAGTTTTACGTTTATTTTTAAAAGGAATAGCTAAAGACTGGTTTTCTTCAAGAGTAATTACAATAGGTTTAGATGTTGAATTTAAAATATGGAAAAAAAATTTACTAGATAGTTTTCGTGAAACAGGCTGGAACAAATGTAGAGAAGCATATTCTTTTCGTTATATAGGCGGTAGTTTAGTTGATTACGCATTAAGAAAAGAAAATTTGCTAGTAAATTATCGAAATAACTTTCCGGTGGACATATTAATTGATTTAATAGTAACCGATTTACCAATATATATACAAAATAAAATGGATAAATCAAATATTTTAACAATAGAAGATTTGTTGACACAATTAAGAAAATTAGAGAGTTCATTAAAAAAGAAGCAAACTATTTCACAATCAAATACTTTAAATCCGGTAGCAGCAAACCATAAAAATACAACTACAGCGTCTACTACAACAAGTACAGAAAGAAAACCTTGCACATATTGCGATATAAAGGGTTTCCCAGGAAGATTTCATCCAGAAGCTTTATGCAGACTGAAAGGAAATGAACGACCGAGAAATATCAAGACTGTTAATAATATAGCAGTTCAAGATGCACTTAACGAAACCATTGATGATCAAAAAAACTAGTTTTATTGCCATTGATAACGCTAGAAGTATTTCTAAATAACTACAAGATACGTGGAATCTACGACTCAGGTGCAAATGTAACTCTTCTGAACTCGAAGATTATAGAGAAAATGGGTCTGATTGTACAAAAAGATAGAAATACTTTTAAAACCATCAGTGGCAGAAAAAATTTTTCTGGAAGAGTCTCTGTAAGAATGAGAATCCATGAAATAGAAAAAACAGTGGAGGTTTTTGCTGTGGACGATGAAAACTTTGAGTATGATATTCTACTAGGTCTCGACACAATCAAGAGCTTCTGCTTGAAACAAGAATACGATTTAAAAATTTATCAGAAAGTAAATTTGGAAACTAAAGAAAAGGAAATTAATCAAATTGACAATAATACAGTAAACAACGAACATTTGGTAAATTTTAATGAAGGCATCCCTTTTGAAGAATTTGACGCAAAATTAGATCATCTATCGGAAGAAAAAAAATTCCATATTCAAAAATTAATCGATAAATTTGAAACGGTTTTTGCTAAAAATAAATTTGACGTAGGTAAAGTAAAAAACCACGAAGCACATATAAAACTCATGGAACATAAATTTGTATCCAAAAGACCATACCGTTGTTCGATACCAGATCAAGAAGAAATAGAATACCAAATTAAAGAGTTATTAAGAGCAGAATTGATTGAAGAGTCATGCTCGCCTTTTGCTTCTCCAGTAACTTTAGCGTACAAACGAGAAGAAGGAACTAAATCAAGGTTGTGTATTGATTTTCGAGAATTAAACAAGTTACTTATTCCAGAACCGCAACCATTTCCATTGATAGAAGACATCATAGCAAAAAGTCGAGACGCAGAGTGGTTTTCAGCATTAGATATAAATTCAGCTTTTTGGGCAATTCCTATACGTATGAAGGACAAATATAATACCGCATTTGTAACTCAAAACGTTCATTGGCAATGGAAATGTATGCCTTTTGGTCTAAAGACGTCACCTGCAATATTTCAACGAATATTAAGCAATATTATTCGAAGAAACAATCTTGACTGCTTTTGTGTAAATTATATTGATGATATTATAATTTTTTCAAAATCTTTTGAGGAACATTTGGAACATTTGGAAAAATTTTTGCTTGCTATTGAAAACGAAGGATTTCGATTAAAATTTATTAAATGCAATTTTGCTAAAAAAGAGATTAAATATCTGGGTCATATCATATCAAAGAATACTGTACGTCCATTGACAGATAATTTAAAGTCGATATTAGAATTTTCAATACCAGACTCCAGAAAGAAAATTCGTCAGTTTCTTGGAAAAATTAATTTCTACCATAAATATATACCTAATGCTGCACGCCTTTTGGAGCCATTACAAAACCTTCTTAGGAAAAATATCCAGTTCTCATGGTCAGAAAAGTGCCAAACAGCATTTCGGAAAGCCAAAGACATATTATGTTCAGAGCCAATATTAGCAATTTTTAATCAAAAAGCACCAATTGTTATTTATACGGATGCAAGCATAGAAGGTATTGGAGCTGTAATGAAACAAAAACAACCAGACGGAGAATTAAAACCCGTTGCTTTTTTCTCTAAGAAATTAAATAGATATCAGAAGAAGAAGAAAGCTATATTTTTAGAATGCCTTGCCATAAAAGAAGCTGTTAAATACTGGCAATATTGGCTTCTGGGACATACATTTTTGATTATAACCGACCATAAACCGCTTGAAGGGCAGAATGTTAATTCAAGGACAGATGAAGAATTGGGAGATATGATGAATTATTTGTCCCAATTTGATTTTGAAATCAAATATGAACCTGGAAAGGGAAATATAGAAGCTGATTGTCTTTCACGGAATCCTGTTCTCTGTGACACAGATTATGTAGAACAGATAAGAACAGCAAATTTGGTTGAGATAGAAGAAATAAAACAAGATCAATTAACGAATAAGAATTTAAAAAAAGAATCGCCACAAATTATAATTGAAACGGGAATATTTTATAAATAAAACGGAAAAAGAAAAGGATAATAATTTCGGAATAATTTGGTAGAAAATTAATATTACAAATTCATAGAGATTATGGACATTATAGACAAGTTGAGACACTTTTATTATCTCCGGAATATGGATAAAATAGCAAAACAAATTTGTGAATCGTGTGAAATTTGCTCTAAAAATAAAACTAGGAATAAACATTACGGTCTTCTATCAAAACTTGGTCCACCAAAAGAGCCATTTGAAATTGTTTCTTTGGACATGATTGGAGGATTCGGTGGAAATAGATCATCAAAAAGATACCTACACCTTTTAATAGATCATTTCACTAGGTATGCTTTTATAACAACATCAAAAAATCAGACATCCGAAGATTTCACAAAATTAATAAGAAAAATTCATGATAAACACCAAATAAAAACTTTGCTTACTGACCAATATAGTGGTATTAACTCAATGGTATTAACAATTTTTTTAATAATAATTAAAGCCCCCTACCCTGCCATTAGGTACAGTTGTGGTGTTATATGTTGCAAATCAATTTTCAAACTCTTTTAAGTTGACATTACCTTTTTTGAAATTCGTTCCCCTTTTCTTAATTGTATTGATTCGGTACAATGAGATTATATAATAAAATTTTCTTTAATTAGTTTAATTGTGATATATAAAAATACATAATGTTACAGATGAGTATCCGGTTGTTGCACCTTGGCTCTTTTCGGATGGACTGATAGGGTAAGGAACCCCAGATGGTCTCATTAGCCATTGGTCTCATTAGCCTATAATGGGGATCTTCTTGCCTTGTCTGTTCTTCTGTTGGGACTTTTAGTGTTGCATTGGGTCCTCTCTTGAACAATTTTGTTTTAAAATTAAATTGTAATACTTTTTTGTTATAAACATACTTTTTCTTTAATTATTATAATTCATGTTACACATTAACAAATTCTTAGTCTTCAACTTACATTTGTTCATAAGTCTTTATAATTGATACATTTATTGAATCATTTATTTTAATGTTGTACTTGTAATATTTTCAACTGCCTTGACCTTGGCATTTCAATTTTCTGTTCCGCTTCAGTTCCTGTGGCCTGATACGATGAGTTGTTTGCTAAATTGGTCTCATTAGCCAAACATCAACTCATTCGTTTTATGGTCCTTGTGTTCTGTGGTGTGTTGGGGATCGCAATGTCACTCTCGGAGCACTAATATGAAATTGAACTTTAACCTTTAACCTATTCTGTTTTACCACGTGGCATCATTAACACATTCAACCGGTGGAATGTAGTAACGATTTTAATAATAATAATAATAAAATTTATATAATGTGTGTTTTACGGTGAAATATTTTCTTGTTAAAAGTTTTTAATAACTACAATTCACGAAGAAAAGGTTTTTCAACATTTTCTGTGCTGTTTTTTTAATGATTTTAACATCTTGGATGATACAATCTCAATAAGTTGTAAGTTTCAAATTAATTTAATTATTACATTTTATATAATATGTTAACAAAATTGTATATATATATATATATATATACAAAAATTCTGGTTTAATATATATATATATTGAGACGAAGTGTTATTATTATAAAAAAATTATTCATTAAAGAAAAGCTTAATTTTAATAAGAATATGTATTATGATGATTAAATCAAAAACAAAATCGTTAAGTCAATTAAAAGCAAAAATAAATAATAAAAAAGTAATCACATTACATAAAAATAATCAAAATCACCATTAAAAAATAAATAATAATGAAAATATAATTCTAAATGTAAAATAAAACAAACGAACAAATTATAAATTTTTGTAAAATATTTTTCTGTTAAATATATAAAAGGATTTTCAAAGATCTACAAAAGTGTATAAAAAGTTCTTCTACGAATAACACTTGTGCATATGTGTGACGTAAAATTATCAGAACTACGACTGCTAACATCGCGTGTTTGAAATGTTTAAGTTTCCATGAACTCCAAAACTTTAGAAACGCACCTGTGCCTGTGTGACGTCAAATTATCAGAACTACGAGTGCTCGTACACAACACATCGCGTGTTTGAATAGTTTCCTCGAACTCCAAGAGCTTAGAATAGCAGGTGCACGTTGTGACGTATGAGTTACTCGGAAGTATATCGGTCGAATTTATGACTTCAAGCCTCAGTAAATATAATTTGAGAGCTTTTCCGACCATAATAAATTATATAAAAATTATTGAACATTAAAAATGATTATTGTATATATTATGTAAAAAAATTGTTTGTAAAATATAAGTAGTTAGTTAGAAATAAGCAAATTAAGAAATAGTTCCTTCTGATTGGTTCTCGTGGAGTTTTTACATGAAGCATTTTTATTGGTCAGAGAATAATGAGAGAGGGATCTCAGTTTTACGTAAAAGAACCAGTCAGAAAGAATAAAAGGAGATTCAAGCCAAATTTTAAGAGAGTCAAGACCCTTTATACAAATATTCAAGTCTCGTTTTAAACTTTCAACAAACATTTAATATTTAATTTTAAAAAACAACTTTCACAACTCAACACTCAAGTTTAATTTTAAAAAGATTCAAGACTCATTTTCAAAACATTCAACAACAGTTATAAAAATATTCAATTCGTAATTTACATTTTTAAAAAAGACTTTGATTAATCATAAATTTTATTAACTTTATAAGTTAACAGTATTCGACTTTGAATAGAAAATAAGTTTGTTGAATCAAGCAGAATCATTTTATAATATAATAGTTCCAAATGTAATTTTAATGATACAAAAGTTAGTATCAAATTAATATAAGAAGCTTGACTTACCTTATATCAGAAATAATCCTAGTACAAAACTTTGTAACACACCACTTGTAAAAGGGAGTCTTATCAACCAGTAAATTGTATAAAAAAAAATCCACAAGTAAACAATAATAAATTCTACATCGTAAGAGTTTCTGTCTTTAATTAAACCATTGGAAGTTCTACATCCCACGTGCTCACCAGAAGAGAACATAGACCACCAGTTCCAGCGACACCTACATGTGAATGGCGAACACTCGAGAGACAAAGTTCAAAAAGGTACCGTTATTATTTAATTTGTATTAAGTGTGCGTATAAACTGTTTTAAAGCGACAATAATTATTAGTCGCTAGAGAACATTTATACTACTTTATTGTAAAGATTTTTGAATTTCATTTGATACAAAATTTATAATTTGTTTGAGCGTAAATCTGTGGTGAAACCTGTACGACCTGAGATATAATTTTTCGATTAACGATAGTATTTATTTTCAAGTTAAACAAACGAGCGTAGAAACATTTAATTTTATTTGAGCTAGTCATCATTATACATATTATTTAAGGGGCTAAAAAAAAAACATTATTATTGTAGTAAAAAACTTCAACAATTACGTCAAATCAAATAAAAACAAACCACTAATAATATCATGTCAAAATTAACGTGAATTTACTAAGATAACATTCAATCATCAGAAAAAATTAAAATAATAAAACAAAAAAGAAAACATAAGAACCCAACAACAATAAAATAATAAAATCATAATAACTTGGCGACCAACGTATCGGGCTCGATTAAAATCACAGATTTTAATAGTTTAATAACAAAAAATAAATCAATAAACATTACATTAAAATTTATTTAAAAATAAAAATACTAATACATTATTGTAACTGTAATTAACCTATAAAATAAATATTTCTAACATTTTATTATAAATATAAAAAGTCGAAACATAATGTCTGATAAAGAGGAAGTTAATTTTGACACCTGGAAAGTTGAAGAACTCAGGCAAGAACTTAGAAACAGGAATTTGGATGATAAAGGAACCAAACAAATTCTAATTAACAGATTAAAAAGCCAAGAACAAATAGACATAGACTACAATGCTGAAGAACCAGAAGAAAGGGGGAACAAGAAGACGAACCTCAACAAAAAGATGGTACTTCTTCACAAACTGGAGGAAATGTCACATTGGCAGATTTGATGAGCATCATCCTAGCCAATTCAGAACAAATAGCGAAAAAACTAGAAGCCAACTCTGAAGAAATGAAAAAACAAAATAGACAAAATTCTGAGGAAATAACGAGAAAATTGAATGAAATAACGGAAAAATTGGACAAGAAAGTAGAAAATCAAGAGAAAAAGATTAAAGTAATTGAGGAAAAACAAGAATTTTTAAATAAACAAGTACAAAATATAGACAAAAGAACAAGCGAAAACAATCTGAAATTAAACTCAAGAATATCAGAAATCGAAGATAACGTGAAAAGAGGAATACAAATAAATTTGGACATAGCCGAACAGGAAAACAGAAAAACAGAGAGACAATTAAGAAAAGAAATAGAAGAAAAATTAAATACAAATATAAACGTGGGAAACAGTGAAGAAATCAAGAAATTAAAGGAGGAACTCGAAAATAAAATAAAACAAGTGAATCAAAATATTTCTGAATTATCAGACAATCGCGTAACACCTGACTTGGGTTTTCAAATTTTAAATATAGGGGAAGTTTGAAGAAAGTTCGAAATTTTGTGGGGATTATAGGAAGATACATCCTATAAATTATTTACATTCAATTAAAAATAAATACTATAAAATTAAAAATTTGCAAGATTTTAAAGAATTTATCAGATCAAGTTTAACAGGCAATGCACTATTATGGTGGAATTGCAAAGAAATGTTTGTAGATTCATTTGAAACCTTTGAAAAGGTATTTCTAGATACTTTCTGGTCAGAATTACAACAGAGTAAAGTCAGGGAAAGATTGTATTTTGGCAAATTTGATAATACAAAGAATAATCTATCCAACTATGTTTTACAACTCTATGCTACTTGTCAATATTTAACTCCTCCTATACCAGAAGCAGAAATTGTAATGTTTTTATCAAGACATTTCAAACCTGAAATATCTGAGATAATTGCAGTACAAAATATTAATAAATTTGATCATTTAATAACATATTTGCAGAGAATTGAAAGAAATTTAAGTAATAGTATCAACAATCAGAATAGAGATAATGTAAGAAACTTTAATAACAATGATAGAAGTTTTAATAGGCAAAGTAACGGTAACAATTTTAACAGACAAAATAATAATAATAATTTTAACAATAACTACTATAATCAAAACAGAAATCAAAATAATGAGAATAGGAACAATTTCAATAATAATAGAAATTACAATAATAATCAGAACACTAGAAATTTTAACAATAATTATAATAATAGAAATTTTAATAGATTTGAACAAAATAACAATAATCGAGCAAATACAAACAATAATAATAGACAAGTAAACGCAATTAATACGACTAACAGTAATGAGGGGATATATGAGACAAATAATACACCGAGAGACATTGCACGTTCAGGTAGTAGAACTCCTAGGGCCAGATCTCCAGTAGATGATGCCCAAACCACAAATTTTCAATAGGGGTGCACAATGTAAATAGCGCTAGATGTGACTTTGTACACCCACGTGAATTTTTAATGGACAAGGATAATCTGCATCTAGAAAATAAAGAAATAGAATTAGTATTAATAAAAGCAAATATTGATAACAATTTATTAAGCATTATGATAGATACAGGGTCTACAGTTTCTTTAATATCAGAAAATACAGTAAATAAAATCTCAATGTTAAAAAACAATATAATCAATATTCCAAAAGTAAATTTTACAGGGATAAATGATAAAAGTTTAGGATATTCTAATAAAACAGTTTTTGCTTCTTTGAATATAAATAATGTAAAATTAAATGTTCAGTTATTGATAGTTAATAAATTAAAATATGATATATTATTGGGTAACGATGAATTATCAAAGAATAAAATTATAATAAATTATATCAAAAATGCAGTAATATTTGGGGATAATGAAATAGAATTTGAGGTAATAAATGATTTAAAATTAACTAGTAATTATAATATAATTAGTATATTCGACGAGTCATTAGAAAATAGTAATAAAAATTTCTGCCAAGAAAAAATAAGTGAAATTTGTGAATCTAGTTGCAATTTAATGGTACAAGGGTGCCGAAATATATTTAATAATGTGGCCATAGATGCCGAATTAAATTTAAATAAAAATGGAAATGATAATCATTTAGAAAGGGTCTTAGATACCAAAAATAAATTAAATTATGATTATGATGAAAGGGCAATTGATGCCGATGATAGGGTTAATGAAAAGAATTTAGAGGTGGTGATAAATTGCAATAAAGGATGGAAAAATGAAGTTATAAATTTGGTAGAAAGATATAAAAGTTTAATTAATGATGAATCTAGAGTAGCTAAAAATTATTCCCAAAGTATTAAAGTTAAAAAAATAGAGAGTCTTAGTCAAAAAAGTTATCCAATTCCCTATAAATATCAAGAAGCGGTAGATAAACATTTAAAGAAACTGTTGGCAGATGGAATTATAAGTTATAGTACTACACTCTATATTAATCCTATAGTAGTGGGTGAGAAAAAGATGATACGATGCGTTTATGTTTTAAAAAGTAGAAAATAAATTCTAATGTTTCCTAACACAAAAATTTCACGTGGTGTGTTTCATGTAAGTTCACTCAAGTAATATATGTAGTAGTTAAGTGTAAATAAATATGTAAATAAAATAAAATAGGATATAGTTTGAAGTTAAAGTAGAAAATGGAAACTTATAAAAATTTATCCGTCGATAAATTTATTACAAGTTTGGGGGGAAGTTGAGACGAAGTGTTATTATTATAAAAAAATTATTCATTAAAGAAAAGCTTAATTTTAATAAGAATATGTATTATGATGATTAAATCAAAAACAAAATCGTTAAGTCAATTAAAAGCAAAAATAAATAATAAAAAAGTAATCACATTACATAAAAATAATCAAAATCACCATTAAAAAAATAAATAATAATGAAAATATAATTCTAAATGTAAAATAAAACAAACGAACAAATTATAAATTTTTGTAAAATATTTTTCTGTTAAATATATAAAAGGATTTTCAAAGATCTACAAAAGTGTATAAAAAGTTCTTCTACGAATAACACTTGTGCATATGTGTGACGTAAAATTATCAGAACTACGACTGCTAACATCGCGTGTTTGAAATGTTTAAGTTTCCATGAACTCCAAAACTTTAGAAACGCACCTGTGCCTGTGTGACGTCAAATTATCAGAACTACGAGTGCTCGTACACAACACATCGCGTGTTTGAATAGTTTCCTCGAACTCCAAGAGCTTAGAATAGCAGGTGCACGTTGTGACGTATGAGTTACTCGGAAGTATATCGGTCGAATTTATGACTTCAAGCCTCAGTAAATATAATTTGAGAGCTTTTCCGACCATAATAAATTATATAAAAATTATTGAACATTAAAAATGATTATTGTATATATTATGTAAAAAAATTGTTTGTAAAATATAAGTAGTTAGTTAGAAATAAGCAAATTAAGAAATAGTTCCTTCTGATTGGTTCTCGTGGAGTTTTTACATGAAGCATTTTTATTGGTCAGAGAATAATGAGAGAGGGATCTCAGTTTTACGTAAAAGAACCAGTCAGAAAGAATAAAAGGAGATTCAAGCCAAATTTTAAGAGAGTCAAGACCCTTTATACAAATATTCAAGTCTCGTTTTAAACTTTCAACAAACATTTAATATTTAATTTTAAAAAACAACTTTCACAACTCAACACTCAAGTTTAATTTTAAAAAGATTCAAGACTCATTTTCAAAACATTCAACAACAGTTATAAAAATATTCAATTCGTAATTTACATTTTTAAAAAAGACTTTGATTAATCATAAATTTTATTAACTTTATAAGTTAACAGTATTCGACTTTGAATAGAAAATAAGTTTGTTGAATCAAGCAGAATCATTTTATAATATAATAGTTCCAAATGTAATTTTAATGATACAAAAGTTAGTATCAAATTAATATAAGAAGCTTGACTTACCTTATATCAGAAATAATCCTAGTACAAAACTTTGTAACACACCACTTGTAAAAAGGGAGTCTTATCAACCAGTAAATTGTATAAAAAAAAATCCACAAGTAAACAATAATAAATTCTACATCGTAAGAGTTTCTGTCTTTAATTAAACCATTGGAAGTTCTACATCCCACGTGCTCACCAGAAGAGAACATAGACCACCAGTTCCAGCGACACCTACATGTGAATGGCGAACACTCGAGAGACAAAGTTCAAAAAGGTACCGTTATTATTTAATTTGTATTAAGTGTGCGTATAAACTGTTTTAAAGCGACAATAATTATTAGTCGCTAGAGAACATTTATACTACTTTATTGTAAAGATTTTTGAATTTCATTTGATACAAAATTTATAATTTGTTTGAGCGTAAATCTGTGGTGAAACCTGTACGACCTGAGATATAATTTTTCGATTAACGATAGTATTTATTTTCAAGTTAAACAAACGAGCGTAGAAACATTTAATTTTATTTGAGCTAGTCATCATTATACATATTATTTAAGGGGCTAAAAAAAAAACATTATTATTGTAGTAAAAAACTTCAACAATTACGTCAAATCAAATAAAAACAAACCACTAATAATATCATGTCAAAATTAACGTGAATTTACTAAGATAACATTCAATCATCAGAAAAAATTAAAATAATAAAACAAAAAAGAAAACATAAGAACCCAACAACAATAAAATAATAAAATCATAATAATATATATAACCAGTAATATTGGGGTATGCAGCAATTAATAAAAGTAAACTCTTTATACTTTTTTCAAACTTTCGGAAAATTTATTTCCATTTTCAAGGAATGTATACGAGGATTATAAATTATATTAATGATTTTTTCTTCTTGAGAAATAAAAGACATTTCTAAGAAGAGTCTTTTTTTCAAAAAAAAAAAAAAAAAAAAAAAAAAAAAAGACTCTTCTTAGAAAGTGATCATAAAAATCTCAGTGATGTTTATTTTTATTTACTATCTAAGGATAAAAACATAAAAGAACAACTTACATAATAAATCATCTTACTAAATTACTGTTTAATAATATTTTTTTGAAAATTTATTTTGATTATTTTCTGACATTGACATTTATTTTGACAGTGTTTATGAAAAGGATGTATGAGTAATATTGTAAACTTCAAATTCAACCTAAGAAATTCTTCTTTTAATTTATTTTTCTTCTTTCAATTTAAATTAATTAAAAAATTAAGCACCCTTTGGCATTTTCAAAAATAAATAGCTATTGTTTTACAAACAATTTTACTAATGTTATTCTGACACCTTTTTCTAAAAAAATTTTTTTCAAAATAATAGTTTTAATTATATTTATATTTACCATTGTAAAAAACAAATTTTATAATCCTCGTATACATTCCTTGAACATGAAAATAAATTTTCCGAAAGCTTGGAAAAAGTATAGAGAGTTTACTTTTATTAATTGCTGCATACCCCAATATTACTGGTTTCATACCTTATTAGTCAACAAATAAACTACCTTTACTTATATATATATATATATATATATATATATGATAGTGATGTGTTATGTGAGAGAAATTTATATTTAATTAGATTATAATGATTATATCAATTATCTCACGTTGGGCTAACCAAATTATAATAAATGTCTATTCTGTGTGTAATTATTATTGTTTTATACCGATATCGGTATAAATGTTAATTAGAAATATTATAATTATTTATCTTATTAATGAATTGTTAAATTAAATGATTTTAATGAAATATTCTTTATTAATATTGTTAAAACGTTTTATTTTTATTTATCTCAATAGATGGCGCTGTATTACTTTTATTTTAAATAATTTTTATTTTATTTTATAATGGTTTAGAGTTTTATATACAAATAATATTATAAGTTTAGATATTATGATTTAGATTATAATGAGCATGAAACTTCTTTTCCCTAGAGTTAGGATTCAGCTGTCAATTCTTGTTGATTATAATTATTAATTTGTTTGATGTAAAATTTATTATATTTGTTAAATTTATCCTACCTGTATACTTCTCTAGCAACCTATATTATTGAACAAAATATAATAAAACAACTTGTACAATATCGTGAATTTATTATTAATCAAACTTTTAATCGATCTTTAAAGTATATCAAAGAGAAATTATCTTTACACAAATATACAAAATTGTTCACAATCGTGAATACACATAAATTGTCACTTTGATTAAGAGAAATGTTATAAATAGTTTTTTTGAATTTGCCTCGTAAAATAAAGTTAGTACTCACATTGAAATTGTTCACGTGATCCGACGCAGTCTTATGCGCAGAGATAGTTTTTACAAAATGGCGAATCCAGCTGACCGCTGCTGTAATCGTTTTGGAATAATTCCACTTTGCATCGATTTAGCTGTGTTAAAAATTTTTTTTTTACAAGTAAGTGATGGTTATAAAGTGTTGTTAAACTTGTATCAGATGTGAAACTTTACTATATTTGTAGGTATAATTGGATATAACACCTTTATGACTAGTTAACCGGCACAATTTACAATTATTCAATACAGAGGCACGTATTTCAGAGATGACCAGGAAACCAAGAGAGCTTTTTGATTGTGCACCGATTATTTATATCTTTTTCAAAACAATTGAATCTCTGACGACTGTTGCTATGCAAGGTAATAATTTTGGTCTACAATACAAACATAACCTATACTAAAATAATATTAATAATATAATTTTTTATAAATTAAGACATATTTTGAATAATATTTACTTAAATTATCATTCTTATTTATAAAAATCAATATTCACATGTATCCACAGTTGATATTTTGTGTATTTGTTTATTAATTTGCATAAATGTTTATGTTACAACTTTTTATTATTTTAGGGCTTTTAAATGTTATTCTGTGCTTATTTTATTGAAAACTTAATTAAGATCATTTAATAATCCTTTTAAATACTATTTTAGATATTCAAAATGTGAATTATTGAAAATACTTATTTCAAAATTAATCTGTACTTTGACATATAAATTTTGATAAATATTTTTAAAAATTTTGATAATGCTGTAAATATTATTCTTATATACAATTTTTAATCAGAATACAGTATAAAAAAATAAAAACATTATAATACAACCTTTTGTTAATTAAAATAATACAATTTTAGATTTGACGTTTAGTCTTTATATGTACATTATTGTACTTTCTTTGGAGCACCACACAGATAAATTCTATGTCTTTTAATACCATAGGCACTCTGGGTTTTCAACACTGAAGTTGTCTTTTTGGGCATTCACTAGCAATTATGATTTTGGAGCACATTTGTACTAACAAGAGGCATAATTCAAAGTCCTATCTTTGTCCGTATACTTTAGTACACAACACTCAAAAAAAAGTAAGTAGTTTTTTCTTATGCTAATTTGAACAACCTAACTAAATTATACAATTGTTTGTTTTAAATTCACTATAAGTAATTTTATTATATTTTGTTTTAGATTTGAGTTTGAAGAGTTTAATGGAATATACTATGAAAACTTGTAATCACCTTCACACCATTGGAACGATTCATCAAAAATCATAAAGAAAGAATGTCATATGGATTCCAACTCTAGATAATTATTTTTAAATTATAATATCTACACTAATTACTTGTCATAATGTTTAAAAGATTAGTAAATCAATTAATAATATCCTTTTTAAATTGATAATGAAATTGGTGAGTTAAATTATATCATTGTTTGATTATATTTAAATTATTATTCTTTTTAACAAACTATTATTATTTTTAACTAAATTATTATTGATTAATTCTCATATTTATTATTTCATTATAATATATATATATATATATATATATATATATATATATATATATATTAAACCAGAAATATTGGGGAGTACAGCAATTAGAAAAAGTAAACTCTTTATACTTTTTACCTAATTGCTGTACTCCCCAATATTTCTGGTTTAATACCTCATTATTCAGCAAATAAACTACCTTTACATATATATATATATATATATATATGAGATGCTCAATACCAAATTTTAATTTTAAGTTTTAATTTAGAAATTTTCTTTAATTAATAAGGGTAGGGTTTAAACAAAATTTTTTTTTATTTTTTTTATTAAATTAAATTTTGAATAATTAACCAAATGAAATTTTATCTAAGTTAACTGATGCCTAACTAATACCTATTTACTACCTATCTACCTTATCTATTCTTAACTAATTACTTAACTAACCTTAACTACCGCAGTGTCCATTTACTGTATTTTTTCTTCTTTAACGATCTTCCTTCACTTCAATCAATTTAACTTCCTTGTCCTCCAGTTGTTTTCTTTCTATACAATATTAACTAGTTTCTCTGTTCACCACTAAACAGTTACTTATAAATTCTATTCTTCAGATATTGGTTTTTAGCTTGTTTCTTTTTTTTATTCTATTTATTTTTAATACTGGTTTGAATTACTTATTTAAATGATCTTTTTAATGCTCTGACTATTTAATACACTATTTCCAAATTTTTCTCAAAAATGTCCAACTTTTAATCTCTTCTCCAAACGTCAAAAACTCTTTCTGCAAAAACCACCACACTACTACTGGCTGCTGCTCATCTACTTTAATAATCTTCTATAACTGCCTCGCTTTTTTTATAATATCTTTCAAAACTTTTTCTATTCAACTTAATTCTGTTTATATTATCCTTTTTTTTTCAAAAACTAACTGTCAATCTTCCCTCTCCTGGCAACCCAACTTCTTCATCACTATAACTTACACTTCTTATCTATACTTAACTAATACAATATTTGTTTACATTACAGAAATTTTTTTATTTTATTTTACCTAATTTATATTTGACATAAACTTCAAATTTTGACATATCTCCGAAATTAATAATTAAACTAAAATAAATTTTGATTTCACCCTGAAACATACGTTCACAATATATATATATATATATATATATATATATATATATATATATATATATATATATATATATATATATATATATATATATATATATATATATATAAATTGTAATGTTTAGATATTCTATAATAGTATAATATCAACAGAAGTTGTTTAATATTAACTTAATCAAATAATTTTAATTATATTGTATTATTTTATTGTATATTTTGTGTATTTGTAAGAAAATTTTAAGTTGGAAATTATTTTATTATGTATTGTATCAATATTATATTTAGTACATAAATATGTTATTTAGAACTTAGTAGAAACTTCGCGAAAATTGATTATATAATGTGTAAAAAAAAGACAGATAATGTGTAAAAAGGAGACAGATATATTTTTACTATATTTCATTCTGGAATAATCGATGATAGACGAAGTAAGAATGTCTAGTCATAAATATGAAAGAAAGAGATACACATATTTTTTCCCAGAAATGACTAAGCTCTAGAACAAAAAACGAAGCTTCTAGAAGTTTGAAACCTATAAAAGACTAAACAGAGGTCGTTAAAGGGGGAGTTGATTATTGGAAGTCAAAGAGAGAAGATCAGTGAATGTGAACAGTCAGTTAAAAAGTGAACAAACAGTTTTTAAAGTACTTATAATAAAGTGACGTTAAAAATACAAAGTAAAACAATTATAAAGTAAAACAAAGTGCCATAAGTGACGTTGAAAACTAAACAAAAGTGAAATTAAAATATTTTCGGTTCATGTAAAAAAAGAAGAGTACTTACTATTATAAATACAACTAAAGGAACTGTAATCCATCAACACTAAAATTTGAGGAACAAACAAAGAACAATAATTACACAAGAAACTAATCGTCTAACAACACTTCATTTCACCAAAATCGCAAATACCACGTATCACTTCGTTCGTCTCCGTTTTTCATAGATCACCTACAG
Source organism: Ophraella communa (assembly GCA_035357415.1). Lineage (NCBI taxonomy): Eukaryota > Metazoa > Arthropoda > Insecta > Coleoptera > Chrysomelidae > Ophraella > Ophraella communa. Next base: position 31,680,967 of record CM068995.1, on the reverse strand, counting down.
ATTTTTCCACCAATCAGGAAACAGGACTTTACATATCAAGGTCAGATAAAATTGTAATTTTTTTAAAAAAATTTTGTAGTAGTTAGTTGAATTTTATAATTTAAAAAAACAAAGGAATTTACTTGGTATTTAATAATTAGTGTATTTGATAATCTTACTTGCCATTACATAATCAACATTGGTTAGTTTAACTTTATTCACATCAAGTAAGTTCTTTTATAATTACTAAAGGCCTTTCTTTTTAATTTTTTTTTAATTAGTTTTATTATTAAACTCTCAACATTACTGTTTTAATTTAACTATTTTATAATAAATTTATAATTATAATTAATCAATTTTATTCAAATACCTTCTACCTAATAACCCAATAGAAACTAGCATAACCAAACACCCCCTGAGAAAAAGATCTTGTTGCTATTAGTACATTTAAATAAGTAATATCAATCTAATAAATAAATCAATCAAATCAATAAACTTTCTCTCAAATCATAATATTCATTACAATATATATATATATATATATATATATATATATATATATATATATATATATATATATATATATATATATACAATTTCTTTACTTTAATTTTGGGTATAGTAGTCAATATATGAAGGGCTTAAATAAAAGCACACTCTTTTTTGAATATCCAAGCTTTCGGAAACATTTATTTCCTTTTTCAAGGAGTTCTACAAAACAATTGAATACAAAAATTACAATAGGAATCAAAATATTATGAATATTTATAACTTACCAAAGATTAGATTAATATTAAAATAAGCAACTTTACAAAACTGAATATTAACAGCAAAAGGCTGTGGTAAAATAAATCGTAGTACATATCAATTATTAAAATATAAAAACATCGAAAAAAATCTCAAAAAACAGTTTAAAATTTTAAAAACAAGTCAAAAGTTAAACATGATTATAAAAAAAAGTAATATAACATTGATATACTCTCTACGAGGCACATCACGAACTGAAAGGAAGGTTAAGAATGATTGAAAAATATTTAAAGTATTGAAGAGATGGAAAAAACATACATTATATTTATTTTTATACTAGAAAGAAACTTAAAATCAGTGGTACCAAAAAGTTTATATAAAACAATATTATTTAATCTATAGTATTATTGAAATTTAAAAAGAGCAAATTTTATGTTAGTTATCATTCTCTAATTTTAAAAGTAAATTATAGATCTTACTTAGATTGTCTATTTCTGATCTCTTATTTAAAGTATTGGAAGTTTTACTGATATGAACCATTTCCAAAAAAGCACGTTTATATGTGTTACTTTCAATAGCTAAGATGTGGGGATCTTGAAAATCCATAATGTGATCTTTATTTATTACATGTTCTGCCAAAGCACAAGAAAGTTTATGTGTTTTACAATCACTCTTATGTGATGTAATACGTCCTGATAAATTTCTCCCAGTCTGACCAATATAAACCATCTCACAATTAGTGCATGCTATTGAATATATGACATCTTTCACTTCAAGTTTATTCAAAGGATGTTTAGTTCTAGTATATAGTGAATTAATTGTCTTAATATTTTTTGTAGCTATTCTAATGTTAGTAAAGTCTTTAAAAATAGGTTTTAATTTATAAGTAAGATCTGGAATGAACGGTAGTGAAAAATAGAAAATTTGGTTTTGATGTACATTAGGTTAAGAGTTCATTACTGAATTTATAGAATTGTTATTATTATTATTATGATTATGTGATGTGTTAAACAAAAATCTATTTATCAACTTCAATGGGTATGAATTTTCTATTAGAATTTTTCTAAGAGAGAAAAGAGAATTCTGAGCAAAATCTGGATGGGAAAGCCTTGTAACACGATCCTTTAATGCTGTAATTAAGTTATATTTCATCTTGATAGGATGGTGAGAGAAGTAACTTATGAACGATTGCTACATATAGGTTTGCGATACCATTTAGTTTTCAATATATTGTCATCACCTCTTACGATCATCATGTCAAGGAATGGTAGGGTTTTATCTACTTCCTCCTCGCATGTGAATTTCAGATGTGTATTTTGACTATTGAAAATTTGAAGAGTGCAATCTATTTTATCAGCTGGTAATGCTAAGATGAGATCATCAACATATCGTTTAATAAAAGGAATGTGGAACGAGATCTCTCCCAAACAGTCATTGATTAAATCATCAAGAACAAAGTGACATAGAATAGGTGAAACACTAGACCCCATTGGAGTGCCAAATATCTGTTTGTAATATTTATCATTGAAAATAAAAATGTTGGAATCAAAGGTAAATTCAATTAGTTTTTTGAAATAATTTAGATTAATTGAAGTATGTTGTGAAATCTCATCCCAATGCTTCTCAATACTTATTAATATTGTAGATAGTGGTAAATTTGTAAATAGAGAAACTACATCAAAACTGACAATTACATAACTTTCAGGAAGATTAAAATCATTGATAAAACAAGAAAAACTAAACGAATCCTTAAATTTAAGTACCTCTTGGATGCGTAATTGGAGACTGTTTTTATAAATTAAAGCTACGAGGTGTGCACCATAATTTCTTATACACTGAACATTCCGATTTTTATAAAGAGATTCTTTTTACTGAACTTTATAGTTGCATAAAAGTGGAGTGAACGTAAACTTTATATATTTGTGTAACTTTTGAGACTTTTAAGAACCAATACATGTAACGAACCGTACGCGCTGCCTCGTCGGCGCACCCATACATTTGATTCCCCCATACCTATCCCCAGTAAACGTGATCGCCCCACTCTCCGAGAGCTGTATAAATTCACGTCCGCTAGCACAGAAAAGACACTTTCCTACGGATCGTCAACCAGGCTAGTAGCTTCCAGCGTGCTGAGCTGAGTGAACACTTGACTGGCTTCTTCCTTAGGAACGACTTACCTCCAGCGTGTTGAGCTGGGTGAGACGTTCAAGGCAAGAACGTATCCGTACTACGAACGCTTCGCCTACAGCGTGCTGAGCTGGGCAACAAGCGAAGGTAGAAAGTCCTGCGTCAGTTCCGCCGCATCGTGGAAGCACGAACGTTTCGTTTCTAGCGTGTTGAGCTAAACGAAACGACGGTGTTCTAGATCGAGGATTGACTGACCGCCGTCCTCCGATACCGACCCGTCCCTTCCTGTCCTGTTTTATCCCCGACTAGGACCGTAGTCCACAGAGTCCGGGATCCGTTGTAATTGCACTCCGATACCGCGGAGCGTGTTAATTAGTATACCGTAGAAGGTTCGTTACGTTCTTTCTGTCACTGTAAAGTATTTGTACATATTGTAAATAGTTGTTTTCATTAGATAAGTTTTAGCGATGTATATAGTCCAGGAATAAATATTTATTTTTACCGACCGTTTGCGTTTCCTTAATTCAGACCTTTCTTGGATAAATAAATAAAGTCCGATACAGATCCAGAACAGAAAACCGGTGACGTCCGGAAAACACGTCACATAATTTGGCGCCCGAGTATTTTTTTTTTGAACCGAAAGGAAACGCCCGAGTAATTTTTTTTAACCAAAAAGGGAACGCCATAATTTGGCGCCCGAGTATTTTTTTTTTGAACCGAAAGGAAACGCCCGAGTAATTTTTTTTAACCAAAAAGGGAACGCCATAATTTGGCGCCCGAGTATTTTTGTTGAACCGAAAGGAAACGCCCGAGTAATTTTTTTAACCAAAAGGGAACGCCATAATTTGGCGCTTGAATATTTTTTTGAACCGATAGGACACACCCGTGTATTTCTACTGGAACAGACAATAAACGCCATAACTTGACGCCCGCGTATATTTACTAAAAAAAAAACGCCCGAGTTTTACATAAACCGATATAACAGGAAAAAAATGCAGTCAGAAGGCGAAGAAACAGTTGGTTTGGAAATCGCAGATGTCTCTGTTGGTTGGATTTACAAACTAAAAAAGGAAGAACTGCAAGTTGAACTAAGCAGGTATGGTTTCACAACTTCCGGGACGACAGATGAACTGCGACAAAGATTACGAAAGTTTGTTAAAAACGTTTCCAAAAATCAAGAACCGGTAACAAAACCAGAACCAACTACGAACATATTAGACCAGGTACGAAAATGGAATACACGTTTCGACGAGAAAAAAGATCCGATTTCATTTCTGGAACGAATCGAGGAATTGAGAGAAGCATATGGTTTCACTGCAACTCAAATGCAGAAAGCAACACCAGAAATCTTACAGGACAAATCACTTCTGTGGTACCGAAACAACAAACATACATGGAATACATGGGAGGACTTCCTCGTAGCCTTTAAAAGTTTTTATGTACGACCAGAACAATACCAGAGAGAACTAGAAAAATAAATTGAAGAACGTAAACAAACACCAGGAGAAAGTGTAAAAGACTATGTGACCGCTATACAAACTTTACTTCGACGCCTAGATAACATCACACCGGAAAGCCAACTAGAACGGATATATTCCAACCTCAAAACAGATTACAAGAAGTACATAAGAAGAAAAGATTTTTCTACAATCTCAGAGCTTATGGAACAAGCTTACGAATATGAGAATTTATGCGAAGAAGAAACAAGTAGTCGAACACAAAAACATGAATCCGAAAAGATAAAAGATACACCAGTCTTCGAAATCCAGAAAAACAAATAACACCGAAACGATCACAGGAAAATAAGTCCAGTATCGTCCAGTTATAACAAACAAAACAATATACAGTTTACGCCGAAAAACCCACAATACATAAAAGGCTTCGATAGAAGAAAAGACTGTTGGAAGTGTGGTGGTAGAAATCATTCCCGTTTCCAATGCCGAAATAAACCAAAAATTTTTTGCTCCCACTGCGGCAAACTAGACATTTTAACAAATAATTGTCGATGTCAGGGAAACGAATTGTCGACTGGACTAAGGCGAGAGACGTCCAGTCGAGTCATAATAAACTCTCGCAGAGAAAAAAATCCAGACGAGTATTAGAACCGGTTACATCGTTGAATTGTTTAGAAAATAGATTAAAGTTAAAAATAATATTGTCAACTAAAAACACGGTCGAAGCATTAATTGATACCGGATCTTCAAGGTCATATATTGGAAGTAAAATCGCAAATTTAAAACAAGCAAAGGAAATACACTGCCCGCCGTATACCGTTCGGCTAGCGAATAAGTCAGAAGTTCTGATAAACCGCGGTTATATAATCAGGGGACAAGTAGTACAGGAATATTTCGAAGAATTATTTCTATATTTACCAGATTTAGCGTCCGACATGATAATAGGTATGGACCTTTTAAAGAAATGGAATGCCAGCATAGATTTTTCCAAAAATAGTTTAAAAATAATGGGAAAACATGTCAACCAGGAAGGCGACAATGTAGATAATTTCATAACCGAAGGACTTTGTGAGCTGGGACAACTAGAAAAAGAAACCTTGGAAAATTTTCTTGCGACAGAATTAACGAAATTTTCCACATCAAAAGGAATAACCCATCTAGTAGAACACGAAATAAAATTGACAAATCCTACTCCTATTAAACAAAGACATAGACCTTTAAATCCAGCAATGCAGACAATAGTAAACGACGAATTAGACAGAATGCTCGAAGAAGATGTTGTAGAACCATCTAATAGTCCATGGAGCTCCCCCATTGTTATGGTCAAGAAAAAGGACAATAAATTTCGATTTTGCATCGATTTTAGAAAAGTCAATGAAGTGTCAGAAAAAGACGCATACCCGCTGCCGTTTATAAATTCAGTCTTAGAACGATTGAGAGAAGCTAGGTACATTTCCACCATAGATTTACGCTCCAGCTATTGGCAAATCCCGTTAAGTATAGACAGCCGTCCTATTACTGCATTTACCGTTCCGGGTAGAGGATTATTTCAATTTAAAGTATTACCGTTTGGCCTTCATGCAGCACCTAGTACTTTCCAGAGGTTGCTAGACAATGTTATTGGTCCAAGTATTAATTTTGCTTTTGCGTATCTCGATGATATCGTTATAATAAGCAAAACTTTCAACGAACATTTACAGCACATACAGACCATTTTCAAACAACTCCGAGAAGCAAATCTTCAGATACAGACAGAAAAATGCAAGTTTTGCAGAAAAGAATTGAAATATCTGGGACACCTCGTTAGTGAACACGGTATAAAAACCGACCCAGATAAAGTTAAAGCTATTGTATCTATTCCGAGCCCAAGAAAAGTCAAACAGTTACGAAGATTTTTGGGAATGTCATCTTGGTATAGACGGTTTATAGAATCGTACTCGGATATAGCAGCTCCACTCCATCGACTCCTGAAAAAAGATATAAAATGGAGATGGACTGATACAGAAGAGAAGGCATTCCTAGCGTTAAAGAAAGCACTAACCGAAACTCCAGTTCTTGTTTGTCCAGACTTCTCAAAAACTTTCTATTTACAAACCGATGCTTCAGACGAAGGTCTAGGAGCAGCTTTAACACAAAAGATAGACGGTCACGATAGAGCCATAGCTTATGCCAGCCGAACTTTGTCTACTTTAGAAAAGAAGATGTCCACAACCGAAAAAGAATGTGCAGCAATAGTTTTTGGGATCCGTAAAATGAGAGAATACCTTGAGGGTTATCACTTTGTAGTAATATCCGATCACCAAAGCCTTAAATGGCTGCACTCCTTGAAAAATCCAAGCGGACGTCTTGCCCGATGGGCTCTGGAACTACAACAGTACGACTTTGAAATCAAATACCGCAAAGGCGTTCTAAACAAAATCGCCGACGCTTTATCCAGAGACCCTGACCAGGAAGAACCAAGCGCAAACGAAGATTTATTCGCTCTAGAAAAAGCCGAAAATTGTCAGTGGTATAAACAAACCATGGAAGCTGTTCAACAAAATCCCGATAAAAAACCAGACTACTGTATCATAGACGGAAAACTGTACAGACATTTGTGGGAAAACAAAAATTACACGGACCCAGAATTCTGTAATCCATGGAAACTCTGCATACCACAACCGCACCGTAAAGAAGTTTTAGAGGAAAATCATGACGCACCTACGGCTGGTCATTTAGGCATTGCGAAAACAATATCCAGAATCGCCAGCAAATACTACTGGCCGCGAATGTACCGAGATATAAGCAACTACGTCCGACAATGTAAGAATTGCCAGAAATACAAACCGTCACAGCAACAACCGGCAGGAAAGATGCAACGGTCTGAAGTTAAAAACTGCTGGGATACCGTTAGTATAGACATAGTCGGCCCATTACCGCGGTCTAGTAAAGGAAACACCAACCTGATTGTTTTCCAAGATAGATTTTCGAAATGGATAGAATGTCAACCTATAAGAAAAGCAACATCTAAAAACGTATGCACAGCATTTACCGAAAAAATTATATCACGGTTTGGATGTCCCAAAACGGTCATTACAGATAACGGAAGACAGTTCGAAAGCAAAGAATTCGAAGACCTGCTGTCACAGTATGGAATAACCCACCGTTGTACTCCGCCGTATTCTCCCCAGTGCAATCCAGTTGAACGACCAAACCGGGTCATAAAAACAATGATTGCCCAGTATACCGACGCCGACCACAGAAAATGGGATCAGTACTTGCCAGAGTTCACTCTTGCCTTAAACTCGTCCAAACACGATTCAACAGGGTTCTCTCCAGCAATGTTAAACTTCGGAAGAGAATTGACCCTGCCCAGTACACTAAACCAGGTTCGATACCCAGAAGATGGGGAAAACATTACTCCGGATGAACAAGTGACAAAACTACAAAAGCTTTCCGATATTTATAGCCTCGTAAGGATAAACCTGGCTAAAGCTTTTGAGTCACAAAGTCATCATTACAACCTAAGACGACGCCAGTGGACCCCAAACGTGGGCGACAAAGTAATGAGAAAGGAACACCCGTTATCCTCAGCTGCAAGAGGATTTAATGCGAAACTCGCACCGAAATACTCCGGACCGTACATTGTTGACCAAATCGTGTCGCCAGTAATTGTAAATTTAAAACACCCTAAAGGAAAAAATTAATCCGCGCCCATGTTAAAGATTTAAAAATAGCTTACTAACTAATACCTAATTTACCACTACCGATAAATTTCCACCACTCCACCAATTTACTCCCACCTACCTTATACCACAAAATGGATATATAAAGCGGCCGTTTCACGGTCTGAGTACTGTAACATCAAGATTAGCAGAAGAACAAGTAGATACTACAAGATGCCGTCACCACTACCATCAACACCGACTAGATGCCACACTCCGGAACCTAGAGTAGATACTCTAGACTTGGAGACGTCCCCACTATCGCCCCAAGCGAAGAAGAGAAAAACCGACGAACTACTGTGGAGGCTGTTCGGCGACTCTCCAGTAGGGAAACCACCCACACCGGGCAGAAATATACCGTTTCTGCTTGCCGGAGTCTCCGAAGAAGTAATCCCGAAGTCCATTCCGGCCCGCACAAAGAGGAAGTTCCGGACCAGAAACAAGGATGGGTCAACCACCCGTGTGCAGATAAACGGGATAACGCCACTACCGAACAAGAACCAATAAAAATGTCAATGTTTCTTTTGTATTTTTTTTTACCGTTTGTAATAAATCTAATTAAGAAAAATAAATTTTTCTTTTGCTATGTAGGGGGGGGATGTAACGAACCGTACGCGCTGCCTCGTCGGCGCACCCATACATTTGATTCCCCCATACCTATCCCCAGTAAACGTGATCGCCCCACTCTCCGAGAGCTGTATAAATTCACGTCCGCTAGCACAGAAAGGACACTTTCCTACGGATCGTCAACCAGGCTAGTAGCTTCCAGCGTGCTGAGCTGAGTGAACACTTGACTGGCTTCTTCCTTAGGAACGACTTACCTCCAGCGTGTTGAGCTGGGTGAGACGTTCAAGGCAAGAACGTATCCGTACTACGAACGCTTCGCCTACAGCGTGCTGAGCTGGGCAACAAGCGAAGGTAGAAAGTCCTGCGTCAGTTCCGCCGCTTCGTGGAAGCACGAACGTTTCGTTTCTAGCGTGTTGAGCTAAACGAAACGACGGTGTTCTAGATCGAGGATTGACTGACCGCCGTCCTCCGATACCGACCCGTCCCTTCCTGTCCTGTTTTATCCCCGACTAGGACCGTAGTCCACAGAGTCCGGGATCCGTTGTAATTGCACTCCGATACCGCGGAGCGTGTTAATTAGTATACCGTAGAAGGTTCGTTACGTTCTTTCTGTCACTGTAAAGTATTTGTACATATTGTAAATAGTTGTTTTCATTAGATAAGTTTTAGCGATGTATATAGTCCAGGAATAAATATTTATTTTTACCGACCGTTTGCGTTTCCTTAATTCAGACCTTTCTTGGATAAATAAATAAAGTCCGATACAGATCCAGAACAGAAAACCGGTGACGTCCGGAAAACACGTCACATACATTTTTATGTTTTTGTTTTCAGCATTGTCTTTTTGATTATTGACTAATGTAAAGGTATTTTTAGATTGTAAATTAAAACAAACTTGTAAAACTTTTTGTTCTGAGGAGGTACGGAAAGCTTGTCGAGTATACGAGGTGACTTCCATAATTTAATATTTTTATTTGGTTATTTGATTTCACTGTTTTGCTGATATTACGAGGGGACTTTCATAATTTAATATTTTTATACCGATTAAAATATATTTTATTATTTAATCATCTATTGGGTGTTACATATAATAAGTATAATGGCGACTTTAGCGGATATTCCTAAAATAGAGCATAATCTAAAAACGGGTAATTTGAACGCGATCAAGGCTTTATACAAAGTTGCTTTCGGAGATGACGGTATGCCACGAAAGCATAGGGTATTACTGCGGGGTTTTAGTGGTTTTAAACTTGACGAATCTTCTGAAGCATATCGGGAAAAAGTCGACGAAATATCTGCGGTAGGTATTCCTGATCTGATATCTATCTGTCATATAATTGATCTCGATTACACGGGCTCAACAGAGGACGTGGCGGGGCGGATTTGTTCTTTTATGAATAACCTAGCCTTAAAACCAGGCGACGAAAGTTCGCAAGATGACGATGAAGACGACGACGAAGAAGAAGCAAGTAATGACGAAGAGGATGATTCACAACCCACATCAAGTACACGACGAAAAGATTCATTCGCATTAACATTCAGGGACGTGGAAGATAGCGTCCGTACTTTTGACGGAAAAGACGAATATCCAGTAAGAAAATGGATAAGGGATTTTGAGGAAATAGCCGAAATTACTGGGTGGAATAATCTACAGAAATTAATTTTCGCAAAAAAATTATTAAGAGGATTAGCCAAACTATTTGTTCAGTCGGAGAAAGGCATAAAGACGTGGTCAGAGTTAAAAAGAAGACTTTTAGCTGAATTCGAAGAAAAGGTTAGCAGCGCGGAAATTCACAAAATTTTAATGAACAGAAAGAAGAAACGAGAAGAATCAGTGCAAGAGTATACGTTGAACATGAAAGAAATAGGGAGTCGTGTCAATATAGAGGAAGAAGTTATCATCCAGTATATTATCGATGGTATTCAGGATGATACCAGTAATAAAATTGTTCTTTATGGAGCTAAGAAGTTTTCCGAATTTAAAGAAAAAGTGAAGCTGTACGAAAAAATTAAAGAAAAAGATACGACGCGTCACGATAAGGGACAAGATTATAAAGGCTATAGAAAAGATACAAAGAAGGAACATGGCAAAAAAGACGACATTAGGCAAAATACTCGTTCCGTTTTGAGCGAACAGAAAAACAGACGAGTAGATGGTTGTTTTAACTGCGGTGAGAAAGGCCACAGATCTAAAGAATGCCCACATAAAACCAAAGGACTAAAATGTTTCAGCTGTAACAATTTTGGACATGCCGCAAATATATGCCCACAAAGAACGGGGAGCAGCAGGGAAACGGAGCGTCCTAGCGCGTCAAACGTGACAACTATTGAAGTCGTGCCAAATAACGCCGTCAAACTGAAAATAGATAATGTACAGTTAACAGCTCTACTAGACACCGGTAGCGACATCACTGCTATAAGAAACGACGTATATGATGAATATTTTCGGAACATTAATATTGAGAATAATATAATAAATTTAAAAGGAATCGGCACGAATGAGGTCGCGACACTCGGATCGTTCACTAAACTTGTGTGTGTAAACGAAGAAGAAGTCGACCTTAAAATACACATAATTCCTGTGCACGCATCAAGCTTCAAGGCGATAGTAGGAAACGATTTGCTAAAGAAGGCAGACGTAAGCATTAATGATAATGGAATAACTGTTCGTAAGAAAGAAGTAAATTTCTTGATGGAAATTACAGCAGAAGACGGGGAAGACGACTCGATTACAGTAGAGCATATAGAAAATGAAGTTTGCAAAGAAGAGATAGCGAAGTTGATAAAAGACTACAAACCGGAAAAAGTACTATCGACGGAGATCGAAATGAAGATTTTATTAAAAGGTGAAGAACCAATATATCAACACCCAAGGAGACTGGCACCTACTGAAAAACAAGAAGTAGAGGAACAAATACGGACATGGCTAAAAGAAGGGATCATAAAGGAAAGCACCTCCGATTTCGCAAGCCCTATCGTATTAGTCAAAAAGAAAGATGGTCAAACGAGGATCTTAATAAGAAGGTCATTAAGGACAGATTTCCGTTGCCGTTAATCGAAGACGTGCTAGATAAATTACAAGGAGCAAAATATTACAGTACGATTGATTTAAAAAATGGATTCTTCCATGTCGCAGTAGAACAGAATAGCAGAAAATACACGTCATTCGTTACACCCAATGGTCAATATGAATTTTTAAAATGCCCTTTTGGCTTTTGTAATAGCCCGGCTGTCTTCCAACGATTTATTTGTCACATTTTTCGAGAACTAACTAGAAAGAATATAATGCTATATTATATGGACGACATAATTGTAGTAAGTGGTACGGAAGAGGAGGGATTAGAGCGACTAAAAGAAATTTTAGAATTAGCGAAGAAATACGGTTTGGAAATAAAGAAGAAGAAATGTCAACTGCTACAAAAGAGAGTGGAATTTTTAGGGTTTATAGTAGAAAACGGGCAAGTACAGCCTTCTGAGAACAAAAGTCTAGCGATTCGGAATTTTCCACAACCAAGAAATGAAAAGGGAGTACAATCCTTTCTAGGGCTCACAGGGTATTTCCGAAAGTTTATACCTTCGTACGCCATTATCGCTAAACCTCTTAGCGACTTATTGAGGAAAAATAATACATTTACTTTTGGCAGCGAGCAAGTTCAAGCTTTTATCAAGCTCAAAGAGTTGCTGTCAACCAAGCCGGTACTACACATCTTTCAGCAAGGAGCGGAAACAGAGTTGCACACGGATGCAAGCAAATATGGGTACGGCGCTTGCCTTCTGCAAAAGAGTAACGTAGATGGAAAATTGCATCCCATTTACTATCTAAGTAAGAAAACGACGCCAGCGGAAGAGAAGTACTCTAGCTATGAACTGGAGGTACTGGCGATTATCCAAGCAATTAAAAAATTTAGAGTTTACCTGTTGGGACACCAATTCAAAATTATAACGGACTGTTCGGCATTCCAAAAGACGATGGAGAAAAAGGATTTGGTAACTAGGGTAGCTCGATGGGCTCTTCTTTTGGAGGAATACGAGTATGTTATAGAACACAGAAAAGGAAGCCGGATGTCGCATGTTGACGCTCTAAGCCGATATCCAGCAATGATGACCGTAGAAATCAAGCAAGAAGAAGGATTCATCAAACAAATAGGGATTGCGCAACAAAGAGATGAACATATTCGCGCTATCAGAAAAATTTTAGAGACACAAGAGTACGAAGATTATATGTTGAGAAATGACTTACTTTATAAATATGAAAATAACGTAGAACTATTGGTGATACCAAAAGCGATGCAAACTGATCTTATCAAACGAGCACATGAAGTTGGACATTTTGGAACGACAAAGACGGCAGAGATAGTGAAGAGAGAATATTACATTCCAAAATTAAAGGAAAAAATAGGCAATGTCATCATGAACTGTATACCGTGCATACTAGGAAGCAGAAAAGAGGGAAAGAAAGAAGGATTTCTACATCCTCTACCTAAGATGGACGGACCGTTCAACACGTACCACGCGGATCATTTAGGACCCTTACAATCTACAAATAAAAATTATAAGCACATATTAGTTGTTGTTGATGATTTCACGAAGTTCACTTGGTTGTATGCCGTAAAATCCACGACATCCCAGGAAACAGTAAATTGTTTTGAGCGACAACAAAAGGATTTCGGCAATCCAGTAAGAATCATAACAGATAAAGGAACTGCGTTCACTGGACAGGATTTTAAAGATTATTGTTCTGAAGAAGGGATTGAACACATCACCATTACGACGGGTGTACCACGAGGTAACGGCCAGGTAGAAAGAATAAATAGGACCATTATTCCAGTGATTACCAAACTTAGCTTACAGGATCCAAGCAAGTGGTTTAAGTTTCTAAATCCGGTGCAGAGAGCGTTAAATTCAACTTATCAAAGAAGTATAGGTACGACACCGTTTGAAGTCCTTACTGGCGCAAGGATGAGAAATAAAGAGGACGTACTGATTAAGGAACTAATAGAGAAGGAATTGATAGAGCAATTTGATGCAGACAGAGAGATCCTGCGAGCAGAAGCCAAACAACAGATATTAAAGGTACAAGAAGAAAACAGGAAAAGGTATAATTTACGAAGAAAGAAACCTAACAAATTTAAAATTGGTGAATTGGTAGCTGTTAAAAGCACACAATTTGGACCTGGATTGAAGTTCAAAAGAAAATTTTTAGGGCCATATGAGATCGTCAAAGTCAAAGAAAATGAAAGGTATGACGTCTATAAGGTTGGTTATCATGATGGACCTATGCGCACCTCTACGTGTGCTGAGTTTATTAAACCATGGGTAGACAATCAGAGTGAATCAGAGGCTGATTCAGGTCAGGACGGCCGAATGTCGATATTTAAGTTTATTTTATTTAATTTTATTTTATTAACACAAACGTCGTATTTCTACTAGCAGTATTTACGTTTTATTTTATTTCTTTTCTTTATAATATCACCGGGTGACCGGCAACAATGTATGTACCTAGCTTTCGGTTACAGCGGGGTAAGGGCGGCGGGTACGACCCTTCACGGAAAGAACGCATTCACGGTAACCGGGGCAGTTGAGTTTGAGAATTTGTTGAAAGTACATGTTGTATTTAAATCTGAGACGACGACGAAAAGACGACGACGAAGCACTTCCGAATTCCTCTCAACAAAGAGAACTAATACCTACTAATTATTGTTGATGTTTTTATTACATACCCCTAGTTAAGAAGTTTCATTTATTATTTATATCAATCAACTAACATTGTATAATAAAACTTTTGAGAAGATAAAGACGTTTAATGAAAGTTTCATACATATATATATTAAACAAATCAGTCAAAATTTTTAAATCATATTGTTTTTGAGTTTTTATTTTTATAATAAACATGTCGAATTTATTACAGTTTTTTACAAAATTTTATATATATTTTATTTATATATATATATATATATATATAAAGGAGGGTAGTCTTGACTGATATATATGAAATTAAAGGTTTTTTTGAGGTAAGCAGTCAAATAAAAAAGGGCAATTAATGTAAACTCTTTATATTTGCGAAGCTTTCGAAAATGTTTATTTTCTTCTTCAGCACAAACTAAAATTATTTTTACCAAAATACAAAAATAAATTAAATAAAAAGAAATGTTAATTTAGAATAAATTTTCAAAATCAAAATTTGACGAATATGTCATGATGACATAAACTATCAGAATTTAAAATCATTAATCAAAAAGAAGAAGAAATGAAAGAAAATTAAATTTTTAATTTATATGTTACACATCCCGTGATAGTATATAACTGTAGATATTATTTAAATTATCAATATCTGATCTTTTATTAATACAGTTATTTTTATTTATATATACCATCTCAAGAAATTCTCTTTTTTGTAAATTTTTTTCTCGAATTAAAATTTTTGCTTGATTAAAATTAAAAGAATGATTGCCACTAAGAACATGTTCGGCCAATGCACATGAGTTAAATAAATAAATTACTAAAACTAAAACACCGTTAACTACATCTGAAAGTTCTAACATTGTATATTCCATTCCATGTAGTAACTGTGACAAAATGTATATAGGTCACACCTCTGGAAATTTGTCTGGAAGACTGACTTCTCATAGAAGTGACATAAAAAGAGGTGTTAACTCATGTGCATTGGCCGAACATGTTCTTAGTGGCAATCATTCTTTTAATTTTAATCAAGCAAAAATTTTAATTCGAGAAAAAAATTTACAAAAAAGAGAATTTCTTGAGATGGTATATATAAATAAAAATAACTGTATTAATAAAAGATCAGATATTGATAATTTAAATAATATCTACAGTTATATACTATCACGGGATGTGTAACATATAAATTAAAAATTTAATTTTCTTTCATTCCTTCTTCTTTTTGATTAATGATTTTAAATTCTGATAGTTTATGTCATCATGACATATTCGTCAAATTTTGATTTTGAAAATTTATTCTAAATTAACATTTCTTTTTATTTAATTTATTTTTGTATTTTGGTAAAAATTTTTATAATGTGCGCATTTATGAGGCCAAAAATTATTTAACCTCACGATAGTAAGTTTTTAATTTATCTATTATAATATAATGTTAAAAGTTTATTATAATTTTAGTTTGTGCTGAAGAAGAAAATAAACATTTTCGAAAGCTTCGCAAATATAAAGAGTTTACATTAATTGCCCTTTTTTATTTGACTGCTTACCTCAAAAAAACCTTTAATATTATATATATATATATATATATATATATATATATATATATATATATTCAATATTCCATAAATATATAAATATATATATATATATATATATAACAAAAAATTGTTCGGAAAAATGCTTTATTATAAAACTCTTCTCCAAAATATCACAGGGATAACAGCCAAAAATACTTTAGGTTTTAATAAAGTGAACTCTTTTTTACTTGACCAAGCTTTCGGAAAACTTTGCTTCCATTTTCAAGGCTAAAAATTATTTTAAAATAGGCTAGATTGAAAATTAAAATTATAAAAACTTACTAGTAATTGAGATTAAAAATTTAAAACCACACAACACCAATTTCCAGGAGATTTCATTTTATATTTTAAGTACAAAGTTTAAAAATTTTTGAAAATTATATTCTAACTACTAACATTTTCGTTTGTTTTACCAGATGTATGTGTTTTTTTGTTAATTTATTTTAGTTGTTAAAAAAAGGACAAGTTGTTTAAAAATAATAATTTTAGTGTTTTTTAAGATTAAAATTCTTGTATACGAGGGAACTTCATAAGGTTTAATCTTAAAAAACACTAAAATTATTATTTTTAAACAACTTGTCCTTTTTTTAACAACTAAAATAAATTAACAAACAAAAATGTTAGTAGTTAGAATATAATTTTCAAAAATTTTTAAACTTTGTACTTAAAATATAAAATGAAATCTCCTGGAAATTGGTGTTGTGTGGTTTTAAATTTTTAATCTCAATTACTAGTAAGTTTTTATAATTTTAATTTTCAATCTAGCCTATTTTAAAATAATTTTTAGCCTTGAAAATGGAAGCAAAGTTTTCCGAAAGCTTGGTCAAGTAAAAAAGAGTTCACTTTATTAAAACCTAAAGTATTTTTGGCTGTTATCCCTGTGATATTTTGGAGAAGAGTTTTATAATAAAGCATTTTTCCGAACAATTTTTTGTTTTTTAACTAGTCAGCCGTGACTACTTCCGACTTCTTTTATATATATATATATATATATTGTAATAAATTACAATTAAAAAAAAATATTTTGTTTGTATCAATATTATTTAAATTGATGTTGTTATCAAATTATTGTCTTTATATTTTTAAATTCTTAATTTTTGTACAATTTTGTGGGGCTATAATTTATATTTATTTATTTTTCAATTTTATTCCGTATTTATTAATCTCAAACACCTCAAATCTCTTTATTTTGTTACCATTATATTAAAAAAAATTATTCTCTAACTCTAAATATGAAATTATTATAGTTTAAGATTTGATTTACTTAAATCAATTTTCAAAACATTTAAAAGACTCTTATCAGCAGAAGTCGGTTCAAAAATAAACAAAATCCAACGATGAAACTATTTATTTTATTTATTTATTCTAAAATTTAGTATACCTCAATCCTACTGAATGATGCGACTATGGTTTTTCTTATGCGCATTTACCCACGCACAAGGAAACACGTGATATGTTACTGTTATTTCAAAAAGTAGTCTAAGAGGTAGGAGACGGTGCGTGCATCATTGTTAACAAAATGTGTAAGCAGTTTGTTTATTCAAAAACAGAATTATATCAGAATGGTGTTGAAAAGATATTGAAAACTATTTTACAAACTTTATAGGTTTTTGGAAAGTGAATTTAATAAGTGATATCAAAAGTACATACCGTATTTCACTTGCCGCTTGTGTATGGTGCTGAATTTTTCCATTTACGGCTTCTTACACAGGATATTCTAAACACGTGGAACCATCAAGGAGTGGATATTTGGATTTTGAGTACTTCTAGTGGATAATTATCTCGTTCTCACCATGTTATAAAAGTATTAGAAAATTTTATTGCTTCTCCAGACGTCCAATGTTTTAGATTTCAAGGTTAGTAGAATAAATTTTTATTTTATTTCATGTATATAGTTTTTATTATTATAAAAATCCCATTTCCAATTATTATTATTAGTTTATAAATTTGTTTTAAACTAGTACATGAGTTATTATGCGGCCATCTTTATTTTCAACAATAGTCAGCCATTGATTTTTGGTAATTATCAAAATATACTGGCGTCGAGTGGCCTTTTTATCAAATTACAATGCTACCGAATTTTCTTTCTCAAGGGTTTATATACCCTCGGTCAAATTTTCATTATGGCTGCCTTTTTGAGCGTGTTTTGTTTTTTTATAACCTCTCTTACATCGAATTTTTGAAAAATTGATTTTTTAATTATACATTTTCTGACCTTAAAATTGTTTCAAATCAAATCTGGGTAATTTATTTCATTATAAATTAACATTTTTAGAATTTTAAAATCAATCTTTCTTTATTAAAACAGCTGATTTTGAGGAGTGAACCATGTCGGCCATTTTGACAATTTTTAATATAAAATTTAACAATTGTGAGCTAATATCTCTTTTTGGCCAATAATTTTAACAAAAACTGAAATTTTACATATTCAAATATGATTAGATAACTTTTATTTTCAATGACACCGCTTATATTAGTTATTATTTGCTTTTAAAATTTGCTATGTCATGGCGATTCAAATACAAAATTTATCAAATACAAGAGTTAATAATATCCAAAATCATCAAAAAACAACTTAAAATTAATTACCTTACAACAAAATACAATTACAACAAATAGAAACATCAATTAAACATCTAATACTAAGTTTAGGTCTTTCTCATACAAGCACCTTTTTAAAGTTTATAGTCAACGTTTTAATCACCACTTCACTATTTACAGTGTTTTTCATTGAATTTATCATTCATAATGTCCTTGGCTAAGCTTTAATTAAACGGTCTTAGCTTGTAATCAAACACATCACTTTCTTACAATTTTGTTTTTACATGTAATATCTTTCAATATCTTTATTTTTAGATTCTGACTTAAGTATTTTATTTTATCAAAAACTGAGATGTACCAGAAAATAGGAAGTACTGTTATCCGATACATCAAACTACAGGATTCATCACTTGATGCTTAATTAAATTGGAAAATGTTATCTGGGGTAAGTAAAATCTATTTATCATATTACAATCATTGTCTATGATTCATTTATTTTGCTCTTATATCTAAAATTAACTTGTTGAGCTTTAAATTTCTGTACCTTATATCTCTAACTGATTACAGTTGAATAATCCCTTTTTTATATGATAAATTAAATAACCTAAACCTACTCATTCTTATTTTATAGCTACTTATAAGAAATTATTGAACTGATTATTTTTAACATTGATTATAAATTATTTGGATTTTAATCTATTAAGAATCTTTAATACTTTAATACTACTTTTTTCTTACTAATATTTTATTCTTATGATTCATTATTAACATATTTTAATACTTATTTAATTTTTTTTTTTTAATTTTTAGCTTAAACAAAATAGTATCTTGGACTTTGATTCTTGGATCGACTACTGGTGTTGGTGCTCATCCTCATGAATCCTTTTTATCAAGATATTTTATGTTCTTGTGTGAATTAAGAATGACTGGATTGGCTTAAATAAAGAAATTTTTGGTGTATTGATTATTTAATGAAAAGATTTGAAAATAACATCCCTGTTGAATAGTTTATTTCAATTCAGGTTATATTTTGGGTAAGTTATATTTATTATTATTTTAAAACATTACAAATTTCCCCCAATTTAATTTTAACAAATTATTACTCTGTAATAATTTTTAAAATTTAATTCCATTTTATTTCCTCTAAATCTATTACTCTTCAAATTCTACTTTGTTATCTTTTAATTTAAACATATACCTCAATTGTATCTTATAAACAATCTTAATTAATATTTAACATAAATTCTAATTCATAGAGTTGTATATAACCATTAACTATTCATTGGTAACTCATACTTTATTCCTAATTTTAAAATACAATATAATATTTACTTATTCTAGTATCTACATCTTAAACTATCTTATATCCTAAATTTAGCTAGATTTTTAAAATGTTGTATCATTGGTGGTATGCGTATAAGTTTTTAACGTTTACCTTTCCCCTTAGTAAATTGTTATGTGGATTTCTTAAAAATATAACTGTTTTCGAAAGCTTTTTCGATTACAAACGGTCCTATAAACGGCAATTTTAATTTTGCACACTCATTATTTCTTTTATTAGCTACCTGTAGTGACCTTTCAATTACCCAATCCCCTTCTTTGAATACCGTTGGTTTCTTTAAATTTTTGTATCTCCTTTTTATATACCTGTCTGCATTTCTTTTTAATTTAATGTTAACCTTCTCAATTAAACTATTGTATTGTTCTTTGTTTTCTATGATCCATGGTCTGTCTGGTTCAATATTTTTCATTAACTTTATGGGTGTTTCTTGTGTTGCTGTACTTGGTGTATTATTTATAAAGTATTCTATGTCTTTAATATTATTTTCCCAATTTCTATGTTCATTATGTGTTAAGATTCTAAGATATTTTATTATTTCTTTTATGTACCTCTCTGTAGGATTAGATGCAGGGTGTCTAATACTTGTGAATGTTAGGATAATATTGTTTTTATTCATAAAATTTTTAAACCTTTTATTATTAAAATAAGTAGCGTTATCTAAAATACACCTTTTTGGTTTACCTACTTCTTCAAAGTACCTTAACATTATTTCACAGATTACTTTAGTATTTGTTATCCTACCTAAAATCGCATCTATAGACATTGGTGCTTCATATTCAGGTACGGTGTATTTGTTAATTGTTCTGGCGTCTAAACATATTCTGATGTCTCCATTCTTCTTTTGTACGACTACTAGCGGATTGATGTACGGTGTATTGCTTCTTTCAATTATTCCATCTTCTTCCAATATTTCCAATTCTCTCTTCACTCTGTCTTTTAACTTGTATGGTATAGGATATGTCTTCACTTTAAAATTCTCAATATTTTTCACCTCCATCTTGTGTTCATACTTGCAAGCTACTCTTGGCTCCTTGGACATTAGTTTTCTATACTTCAATAACAATTCTTTTACTGCATTGTAATATTTTCCATCACAATCTAAACTCTCATTTTCCAATACATCTTCTTCATCTCTTCTACCTACTTCATATTCATTATTTTCTTCTTTATCATTTCCATAATCACTTTTAATACAATTAATACTCTTCTTATTATCTTCTATTTCTTCTACCATATTCATTGATATCCATATACCATCTAACCTTATTTTCCTTTCCTCATAATTGATTATAGTTTCTAATTTTTCTAGTATATCATTCCCTATTATTACATCACAATCTAAATTAGGTACAGCTAGTAATTGACAACTTACAATGATTTTATTTAAATTTATTTTAATGTCATAGAGTTTATTTACTTCACATAACTTTTTGTTGTTAATACCAGTTAATATTACCTTTTGAATTTTCATTTCTTTTTCTTTTATATTATTTAATTTTGATATTAATTTTAAATCTATTAAAGAGGTTTCGCTTCCTGTATCAATTAAAATTTGAACTGTTTTGTCATTAATTTTACCCTGAATATATAATAACCCTTTATAATGTAATTGATCTAATTTTTCATTTAAGTTAATGAATTCACTGGGGTGGCATAACGCAAAACTTTGATATAGAAAGCAACATTTTAAAAATCCTGCTGATTAGTAACACTTTCTCTACCAGTGTTCCTTACTCGTTCTACTATGATTTCTTGTCCAACCTGACTCCTTGGCTCTCTGTCCAAGCTTCTTCGTCTTCCATTATTCCCATCGTTATGTCTATCATTACTTCTTTCCAGACTTCTTGTCCTATTTTCTTCATTCCTTTCTCTTCTTGTATGATTTACCCTTCTCTGGAATCCATTGTTATTATTAAATTGATTGTTATTATTACTTCTGTTGTTATTGTTCCCATTTCTATTTTGGTTACTGTTTATATTGTTATTATTGTTATAATATCTTTCCTGTGTATTTCTTGTATTATTGTTATTGTTATAATTATTGTTATTGTAATTATTATTGTTTCTCCAGTTATTATTATTATTTATATTGGAATTATTATTATAATTACGTCCCCAATTACCTTCATTTATATTATTTGTTCGGTTCCTATTGTTGTTAAAATTTTCATTATTTGTTCTTTGTTGTCTGTTGTAATTTCCCTGTTGTCTTGTTGTGTATTCGGTTCTCTCTCCTCTTTTTCTTTCTAATCTTTGTAAATATTGACATAAATTGTCCATTGTTTTTATGTTTTGTATTGCAATCGTTTCTGTCACTTGTTCTTTAAAATGTCTGGCTAAATATAACACAATATCTTCTTCAGATAGTTTTGGACTTAAGTGCATGACCAAGGAATACAACTGCAAAGCATATGTATTCGGAGAATTTCCCCTGTTGTCGTCATATTTTCCAAAGTACAACCTTTCTCTAATCCGTGATTGTGCATTATTCCCCCAAAAATACTCTAGGAATTTGGACTCGAACTGCTCCATTGTATTTATCTCTTCCTCTTTGCTTATGAACCATATCAGTGCATGTTTCTCCATATGCTCACGAATAATTTCCCTTAAAATTTCCGGTTCTTGTTCCCATCTTATTTTATTTTTAATCATCTTCATAAAAACCACTGGATGTATTTTCTTATAATCTCCATCGAACTTCATGTTGTTATTATTTCCACAGTTGATTATCCTTGTTTCTCCAGACATCTTCATCATCTCTCTTTTCATATTTGAAACCTTTTCTTCCTGTTCTCTCTTCATTTTGTTCAAATTGTGTTCCATTTCTATTAATTTTTGTTTATATTCTTTATTTTCCATTTGTTCTACTTCTTCCTGTATATTTTTGATTTCCAATTTGAGTTCCTTTTTAGTTTTCTTATTTTCTTCCTCAGCTATTTTGAGATTTAATTTTATTTCCTGGCTCAATTCTTCCTGCACTCCTTGTATATTTTTATTCATTTTCATAACTTCCCTGTCTATCTTCTTGTTATTTTCTTTTACTTCTTTTTCTAGGGCTTTTCCATTTTTCTTAACTTCATTTATTTGTTTCAAATGATTCTCTTCTACTTCCATAATCCTCCCAATCATTTCTTCTCTAACTTCTTGTTTGGTACTTCTTATTTCCTCTTGTAATTTTTTATTTTGTTCCCCCATTTCTTCCTTTATCTCCTCAAATTTCTTATTAAATGTATGGCTTAATTCTTCTTTGGTTTCTTGAAACTTCTTATCTAGTTTCTTATCCATTTCTTTCATATCTCTTCTCAAATCTTCATTATTTTTATTATTTTCTTTCTTACTTTCATCCATCATTTTGGTTAAATTTATCAACATTTTCATCACTTCATTCTGATCCTCTTTTCCTTCTACTCTTCTTGTTCCTTGCATTTGTTGTTGTTCTGGTTCTTCTTGTCCATTTTCATTACTTTCATCCCGTGCTCCATGATCTCCAGATCCCTGGTTCCTTTCCTCATCTACCTGGGTACCTACTTCTTCTCCTGCCTTCTCTCCCACTTGTTTACCATCTCTCAGTGTCATTTTATCCATTTTAATTAATTTTATTTTGTTTTATTAAATATTAAATATAAGATTTTATTCTAAATAATTTTAATAGTCAAATAGTTAGTTATAACCAATAGTTTTTTATAATAGCCAATCGTTTTTTTATTAAAGCCCCACGTTGGGCGCCATTTTGTAATAAATTACAATTAAAAAAAAATATTTTGTTTGTATCAATATTATTTAAATTGATGTTGTTATCAAATTATTGTCTTTATATTTTTAAATTCTTAATTTTTGTACAATTTTGTGGGGCTATAATTTATATTTATTTATTTTTCAATTTTATTCCGTATTTATTAATCTCAAACACCTCAAATCTCTTTATTTTGTTACCATTATATTAAAAAAAATTATTCTCTAACTCTAAATATGAAATTATTATAGTTTAAGATTTGATTTACTTAAATCAATTTTCAAAACATTTAAAAGACTCTTATCAGCAGAAGTCGGTTCAAAAATAAACAAAATCCAACGATGAAACTATTTATTTTATTTATTTATTCTAAAATTTAGTATACCTCAATCCTACTGAATGATGCGACTATGGTTTTTCTTATGCGCATTTACCCACGCACAAGGAAACACGTGATATGTTACTGTTATTTCAAAAAGTAGTCTAAGAGGTAGGAGACGGTGCGTGCATCATTGTTAACAAAATGTGTAAGCAGTTTGTTTATTCAAAAACAGAATTATATCAGAATGGTGTTGAAAAGATATTGAAAACTATTTTACAAACTTTATAGGTTTTTGGAAAGTGAATTTAATAAGTGATATCAAAAGTACATACCGTATTTCACTTGCCGCTTGTGTATGGTGCTGAATTTTTCCATTTACGGCTTCTTACACAGGATATTCTAAACACGTGGAACCATCAAGGAGTGGATATTTGGATTTTGAGTACTTCTAGTGGATAATTATCTCGTTCTCACCATGTTATAAAAGTATTAGAAAATTTTATTGCTTCTCCAGACGTCCAATGTTTTAGATTTCAAGGTTAGTAGAATAAATTTTTATTTTATTTCATGTATATAGTTTTTATTATTATAAAAATCCCATTTCCAATTATTATTATTAGTTTATAAATTTGTTTTAAACTAGTACATGAGTTATTATGCGGCCATCTTTATTTTCAACAATAGTCAGCCATTGATTTTTGGTAATTATCAAAATATACTGGCGTCGAGTGGCCTTTTTATCAAATTACAATGCTACCGAATTTTCTTTCTCAAGGGTTTATATACCCTCGGTCAAATTTTCATTATGGCTGCCTTTTTGAGCGTGTTTTGTTTTTTTATAACCTCTCTTACATCGAATTTTTGAAAAATTGATTTTTTAATTATACATTTTCTGACCTTAAAATTGTTTCAAATCAAATCTGGGTAATTTATTTCATTATAAATTAACATTTTTAGAATTTTAAAATCAATCTTTCTTTATTAAAACAGCTGATTTTGAGGAGTGAACCATGTCGGCCATTTTGACAATTTTTAATATAAAATTTAACAATTGTGAGCTAATATCTCTTTTTGGCCAATAATTTTAACAAAAACTGAAATTTTACATATTCAAATATGATTAGATAACTTTTATTTTCAATGACACCGCTTATATTAGTTATTATTTGCTTTTAAAATTTGCTATGTCATGGCGATTCAAATACAAAATTTATCAAATACAAGAGTTAATAATATCCAAAATCATCAAAAAACAACTTAAAATTAATTACCTTACAACAAAATACAATTACAACAAATAGAAACATCAATTAAACATCTAATACTAAGTTTAGGTCTTTCTCATACAAGCACCTTTTTAAAGTTTATAGTCAACGTTTTAATCACCACTTCACTATTTACAGTGTTTTTCATTGAATTTATCATTCATAATGTCCTTGGCTAAGCTTTAATTAAACGGTCTTAGCTTGTAATCAAACACATCACTTTCTTACAATTTTGTTTTTACATGTAATATCTTTCAATATCTTTATTTTTAGATTCTGACTTAAGTATTTTATTTTATCAAAAACTGAGATGTACCAGAAAATAGGAAGTACTGTTATCCGATACATCAAACTACAGGATTCATCACTTGATGCTTAATTAAATTGGAAAATGTTATCTGGGGTAAGTAAAATCTATTTATCATATTACAATCATTGTCTATGATTCATTTATTTTGCTCTTATATCTAAAATTAACTTGTTGAGCTTTAAATTTCTGTACCTTATATCTCTAACTGATTACAGTTGAATAATCCCTATTTTATATGATAAATTAAATAACCTAAACCTACTCATTCTTATTTTATAGCTACTTATAAGAAATTATTGAACTGATTATTTTTAACATTGATTATAAATTATTTGGATTTTAATCTATTAAGAATCTTTAATACTTTAATACTACTTTTTTCTTACTAATATTTTATTCTTATGATTCATTATTAACATATTTTAATACTTATTTAATTTTTTTTTTTTTAATTTTTAGCTTAAACAAAATAGTATCTTGGACTTTGATTCTTGGATCGACTACTGGTGTTGGTGCTCATCCTCATGAATCCTTTTTATCAAGATATTTTATGTTCTTGTGTGAATTAAGAATGACTGGATTGGCTTAAATAAAGAAATTTTTGGTGTATTGATTATTTAATGAAAAGATTTGAAAATAACATCCCTGTTGAATAGTTTATTTCAATTCAGGTTATATTTTGGGTAAGTTATATTTATTATTATTTTAAAACATTACAATATATATATATATATATTTGGCATGCGTTGCCAACATTGTAGAAGTTTAATCGCATCTAAAATAAATGCACTAGATATTCCTTCTCAAGAAAAATGAATTAGATTAGAAAATTATGATGAATTATCTTTAAAAATATTTATTAGTGGGCTTAGTGGCCAGTTACAAAATAACGTTCACTTAAGAAATCCGGATAGTTTAGAAAAAGCAATGTCTTAAGTAGTTGAAGAAGAAAACTTTATAGTACTCGTAAAAATAATTTTTTAAATGCACAACCTTTTAAACCGATTCGTAGAATGGCACCGTCTAACCCTAGGATAAATAATATCCCAAATTCCAGATCATTTAAATCTTCTGATAGACAATTCTCTCCCAATTTTCCAAACAGAAATTTCGCACACAGTAGTAATAATAATTTTCTTCAACCTAATAATAGTAACTTTCAAACAAATAACCCCAATTTCAATCCAAGATTTTCCCGAGATTTTCAGCAAAGTCAATCACAACCAAATAATAATTTTCAAAATTATAATCAGAACCCAAATAGTAGATTTACCCAAATTTCTAGAAATTCAAATTATCAAAATAGAAAAAGATACATTCCCGAACCAATGGATACATCATCTGGAAACACACATTTCAAAATAATCATATGTTTGATGAATGTAATTATCCTTCCAGAAATTATAATCCAGTGAATAACGAATTCTTAGAAAATGATCATTGTAACAATGTTTCCCAGGCGTCATATGATACTTGTAATGATTATCTGGAACAAGAAATTAATATAACTACACCTGTTTCTCAGTCTCACGGCCAAACAAAACATTCAGCAAACCACATAGATAACAAAAGTACAAATTTTTGCGTGGTTTTGACCAACATAGAAACAACGTGATAAATATCAACGTTCTTAAATCTAATCTTCCTTACATTTTTATTTCAGAGTTAAATGCAAATTTTTTAAAACATAGTACTGGTAGAAGTAGAAGTTTAATTGATCCTGATTTAGCTTATAAGATCTTTAAAAATTATATTTTTCACGAAGATTTTAGCATTCAGACAGCTCATAGTATTAGTTTTCATAATGAAGTCGTTGAAATTCCTATTTTTGATATTTTTAAACTTAAAGAGAAGCACAATTTCCATATTTTTAAATTTAGTCAAAAATATAACGGGCTTATTGGAGTTGAAGCAAATATTCCGTTAAATTATGAATGTGAAAAAGAAGTAAAACAGAAAAATATTGTAAAAATAGATAACTATAAATTAAATTTATTGTACTAACCCTTACTTTTTGGGAGCGAAAAGAAGTAAATTATTTAGGACATGTAATAACACCTTCAGGTGTAAAACCTGACAAAATTTCAATTATAAAACATTTTCCATTGCCAAAATCATCCAAATACATAAAAAGTGTTTTAGGTTTAATCGGATATTATCGTAAATTTATTAAGGATCTGAAAGTAATCGATCTTCCACAATTAGCAATAGAAAACCTTGCTACTCAAAAACCATTAAAATTTAATTCTTTTAAATTTAAATTTTGATAAATTAAATATATTAAAAGACTCTTTAGACATTTAAAACGAAAACTTAAATGAACATTTTAAACATTCAGTGCATTATAAACAAATTAGTGTATGGACAATTATTCTTTATGTCTTTGTATCTATCATCGTATTTTATTCCATTTTCCGCTACTTTTAATATTATAGTAAGAGAAATCCAGGACCAACTGGGAGAGGCGAAGAAGTACCAAATCCAGTTGTAAAACCCCGGATTTTCATCTAAGGGTGAAGGAGTTATACCCTAGGAATTATAAGCAAATAGCCGACGTTGCTGAATTCGAGAAGTGTCCCCACGCATTTGCCATGGGAACAAAATCAGCTGCCAACCGGCATTTTTAGCTTTTTATCATTAAATTTATTACTTTATCAATGTAATTAAAAGTAGTTAATAAAGTTCCGCTTTTCAATAAAATTTCGAATTTGTTTTAAAAACGGCTTTTTCGCGAGTGAACATAAAATCTATACAATCTTTACATTTGATATTTAAATTTATTTAATAATTGGAATTAGAAAACACTCGACTGATAGCCGGCTTATTCTACTGGTTCTGTACACAACAGAGCCGTATTTAGGATTTGAGCGAAATTGACATTCCACCAATTAATAACACCCATAAGAATTTATCCAACAACAAAACTAATTATTTAAATCCAAATGCAAACACAAGATCATATTCTGCTGCTGACGATGCTATTTTTATAGCAAAACAGCTGTAATTGTGATTTTAAACCGAATTTTCAATTAAACTTGGAAGTCGAGTTAAAGCGAAGAGTTTTTATTATTCTTAGTAAGAGGGACTTCCAAAAAGTAAGGGTTGATAAATTTCTTAACGATTATGGGGAGATCAATCAATACCTGCTAGAAGATTAATAACGCCATCCGAAAGACTGGTACTATCAAATAATGTGTGTCCTACTATTCCACATCAAATCCTTACAACTGAATTAGAAAAAATCGGTTTAAAGCTGATGTCTCCTATCACATGCCTTAGAATCGGTTCAACAGATCCTGCGGACAGCCACATACTCAGCTTTAGAAGGCAAATATACATACCTCCTCCAGGAAATCTACAAATACCCGAATCTCTAGAAGTATCATAAATATGACGACTTAGTATATCGTATATTTTTAACTACAGATACTACATGCAAACAATCAGGTCATGTCGCAGCAAAATGCAATTATCAAACTCCTACCACTTTCTCACAAATTACACCTTCTCTTCCATCCCAACAACAACCATCTAATGTGCCAGAACCACATACAGCTAAAACTAAAAGTACTATCATAACTGAAAACATACCACCTGGGTCTGCCAATAACAGTAATCAGACATCAGAGAATCTCATAGAAAATACAACAATTTCTAACATGGAAATCCTAAGTAAATCAAAGGACATGGAAATTATTGCATCCCCAGAAAAAAAACCAACAGCAATAAAACGCACTGCATCGGAAATTACAACTCCAAGCCCACAGGATACGCCAGACGCTGATGAAACTTTCAATCTGGACAGGAGCTTTCCAGCGGTACCAACGAAAGCACCATCCAAAAAAACTAAACTTAATAATGCACCTTTCTCTGTAGCAAGTGATTTACCACAAAATATAGTTGTTGATATAGATAACCACACCCCCACTTTTCCACTAAATAGCCAACAATTTCTTGATGTGAAAAATACTCAGGGAACCAAAGTCGTCCTGAATATTATTAAGGATTATACACTGAACTTCAAATCGGTAACGAAAATACTGGAAAAAGTTCATTCACAAGCCAATGATGGAAAAATTAAGGTTAAGTGTACCAAACTATGCAAAAAGATCATTAAGCAATAAGAATCACTGCAATCCGATCTAGACAGCGACCTATCTCAATATTAACTTAACTGCTTTTCATTGAATATCCTTTTATATTTATTTCTCTTATTAATATAATGTATAATAACATTTTACAGTGGAATATTAATAGTTATTACACTCACCTGCTTTTATTTCAACTTCTGATAAACAAATATTTTCCGGAAATAATCTGTCTTAAAAAAACTAATTTTAAAAATAACATTGTACAGGGTTATTCATTATAAATTACCCACCCCTTATCGTCGTTATTATTGCCTAGAGGAAAAAAAGTTTTTAATAAAAGTTGTGTGGTTATGACTGAATTTTGTTAAAATGCTATTAAAAGTAAAAAAGCGTGCGTTTTTCAGGGGATACAAAGAAATTATATATATTTTTAAATAGGATACCCTGTATATTATTATATTTTGGAATGATCGTTTCTTCCTGATTTCAAAAATATACCATATGATGCCCCTACCATATACCGTTTTTGAGTTATTGAAAGTCGAATATCTAGTGAGGAAGAAAAAGTTCACATATTTATACAAAAAAGATAACAAAGATATATTTAGGAAATTTAAATATAAATGAATGATAATTCATAAAAGATGTTCGATGTGTCCACCATTATAGTTAATGCATAATAGATAACGTCTTCTTATATTTATAATTTTACTGCAAATGGCTTCATTATTTATATTAAGATTGTTTATTTCAAGTCGAATCCTGTCTTTAATAACTTGAATACTATTATTATTATTATTGACAATATCTTTTAGATATCCAATTAATAGTTCCATTATTCCCTATCCATATTGGAAATACATTATTCAAATTATCTCGAACGGGTAGGGCACTATGCGGAGTTGCCCCATCCTGCATCCAAATCATATCAAGTTCTGCTTCCGGAAAAATCTGCAGCTAAAGTGTAATCACAAAATATAGGCCCAACAATTTTGTTCCTAAGAACAATTAATAACTGCACAGTTAAACTAAACTTCCACTATTTATTTGAAATATTCGCTTTAAAATCAATTACAGCTGTTTCGCTATCACTAGCATCGTCAGATTGACATATTGAAATTACATGTTGTTTGTTTGTAACTAGGTGCTTGATGTTGATAAGGAGTTAAGGCTAGACCAAGTAAGGAAGTAATAAGACATAACAATATTAAAGCCTAGAATTTATTAGCCTAAGGATTATCCTGGTTGTATTTCCCTCTAAGATCAGTATAACTGTGCAATGATATAGAAAAACCAGGAAAAAACTATATCATGCTGATCTTTACAATAACTTAATATATTTATGTTATAATAATGTCTTATCTATGTATAAAATGAAGACTCAATCAAAGTAAACAGTTTAATAGTGGAGAACTTCCAAGATTTATTTGTTCATTAACTACTTTAAACTGTTGATCTGCTAGATGTCTTTTAATTTCAAGTTCTTCTAGAAAATCTAAATTTTGTTTTTATCACAAATGTGTAGTATATGAATGTCATTGGTGTGTATAAGTGAGTTTGGATGTTCCAGTAGGTGTTTTGCATAGTTCGACTTATCTGGTTGTTGTAATCTATATGCTCTTAAGTGTTCATTAAATCTTACTTCAAAATTTCTTTGTGTTTGACCTATATATACTGCATTACATTTTGGACAATTAATTTTGTAAACAACAGATTGTTTAATTTTGGGTATTTTTGTTTTAAAATTTAACAATTTTGTTCCAATACTATTTTTTTTTTTAAATTATATTAATGTTGATGTTGCCGAAGTTATTATTTTTGAAATTGCATTGGAAATATTTCCACAATATGTACTACTTTTATAGCTTTTAATTTCTTTAGTTTGTTTTGGATATATTATTTCTAGTGACATTGTTTGTTCTTTCTTATTAATTAATTTATTTATAAAATGTATTGGATAGCCATTAGATGTAGCTATTTGTTTTATGATCTCAATTTCTTTATTAAAATTACTTTTGTTCATTGGAATCGAAAATGCTATATGTATCATGGAATTATAAGCTGCTTATTTATGTGATAGTGGATGATTTGAATTATATGGTATGGTTACATCTGTTTGTGTAGGTTTTCTGTATATTGAATAATTTAATGAATTATTAACTTTTCAATTCTTAAATCTAGAAAATTAATTGAATTATTTTCTTCAACTTCTAAAGTAAAAATTAATTTTAGAATGCAAGGTATTAATATAATTAAAAATATATCTAACTGCCGTTCGCTACCTACAAAACCTGCTAACACATCATCAACATATCTATACCAAAATACAATATTGTTTTTATAACTAGAATTAAAGATTTTGTTTTCTAAATTATCCATAAATATATTTGCCAAAATTGGAGAAATAGGACTTCCCATGGGAAGACCCTCATTTTGAATATAAACTTTGTTATCAAAAGTAAAATAATTTTGACTAATGCATACATCAAATAGATCAATTATGTCTGATATTATACCTGGATGGATATTTCTTTCATCTAATAGCTTTTTAACTAGAACTATACATTCTTTAGGAGGTATTTTTGAGAACATATTAGTTACGTCAAACGATACTAATTTAGTATTATTTTGTAAATTACATTTATTCAATTTTTTGATCAAATCTAATGAATTTTTTACCGAATATTTAGATGTGTAACCATAATTGTTTAGGATACTATTTAATTTTTTAGCTACTTTAGTATTAGGAGTGTTAACATACGAAACTACCGGTCTTATTGGTTTTGAATCTTTATGTAATTTAATTGTTCCATATAATTCTGGACATTGAGGATTTTTATTTACTAGGTATTTTTTATCGAAGTCATTAAATAGGTAATTTGAATGATTTACATGTTCTCTTATTTGGTTAGAAAATTTCTGTGTAGGATCGTTTTTTAGAATTTTGACATTACTTGACAATATGAAATCATTCACTTTAGATTTATAATCTTCTCTTTTTAAAATTACTGTTGAGTTACCCTTATCTGATTTTGTTATAATTAGGTTATTTTCATCTACTTTATTTTTGATTGATTTTAAAGCTAAAATGTCATTTTTAATACTTTGACTTTGACTTTTAAATTTGTTTGGTTTTATATCTTTAATAAGATTTGCTATTTGCATTTTTTCATAAATAAAATTATTTGATTTAGTTTTCAAAGCTATTTCAGAATCTGTGGCTAAAATTTCTTTTATATTATTAGTGAATTTAGGAGGTATGCAATATTTTAAACTTTTACTTAAAAATGTATTTTCATTATTTGAAAAAATAGTGTCTGATAGATTTGCGAACCGAGGAGCAAAATGTACTGGTATGTGAGTATTTAATGTGTTATTGTGTTGTGTATAATGTGTTGTGTTGTGTTGTATATTTATTAATTTTTCTAATTTACTTAATTGTTTTTGATATTTATTATGTTTCAAAATGCTAACCTGTTCTCTAATTTTATCATCTAAGCAGTCAAATTCTACTGAATGCATGGAATAAGTTAACTGTTCATTCAGAGTTAACTTATTCCATGCATTCAGTAGAATTTGACTGCTTAGATGATAAAATTAGAGAACAGGGCTTGACTGAAACATAATAAATATCAAAAACAATTAAGTAAATTAGAAAAATTAATAAATATACAACACAACACAACACGTACACACAGCACAATAACACATTAATACTCACATACTACATGCTCCTCGATCGCATAATCTATCAGACACTATTTTTCAGATAATGAAAATACATTTTAAGTAAAGTTTAAAATATTGCATACCTCTAAATTCGCATATAATATAAAGAGAATTTTAGCCACAGATTCTGAAATAGCTTTGAAAACTAAATCAAATAATTTTATTTATGAAAAATGCAAATAACAAATCTTATTAAGATATAAAACCAAACAAATTTAAAAGTCAAAGTCAAAGTATTAAAAATGACATTTTAACTTTAAAATCAATCAAAATAAAGTAGATGATAAAATTATAACAAAATCAGATAAATAATCAACAATTTTAAAGAGAAGATTACTAAATCTAAAAGTGAATGATTTCATATTGTCAGTAATGTCAAAATTCTACGACTACGAAATTTTCTGGCCAAATAAGAGAACATGTAAATCATTCAGAATTACCTGTTTAATGACTTCGATAAAAATAACACAAGTAAATATCCTCAGTATCAGAATTATATGGAACAATTAAATTACATGAGATTCAGAATTAAGATAGTTTCGTATGTTAACACTCTAATACTAAGTAACTAAAGAAATTAAATAGTATCCTAAACAATTATGGTACGCATCTAAATATTCGGTAAAATTCATTAGATCAAAAAAATTGAATAAATGTAATTTACAAGATAATACTAAATTAGTATCGTTTGACGTAACTAATATGTTCTCAAAAATACCTAAAGTATGTAAGTTCTAGTTAAAAGCTATTAGATGAAAGAAATATCCATCCAGGTATAATATCAGACATAATTGATCTATTTGATGTATGCATTAGTCAAATTAACTTTTGATAACAAGTTTATATTCAAACAGGGAATGAAGTCCTATTTCTCCAATTTTGGCAAATGGATAATTTAGAAGGCAAAAATCTTTAATTCTAGTTATAGAAAACAATATTGTATATTATAGATATGATGATGTGTTAGCTGGGAATTTTAGGTAGCAGGCAGATAGATATATTTTTTAATTATATTAATACCTTGCATCTAAAATTAATTTTACTTTAGAAGTTGAAGAAAATAATTCAATTAATTTTCTAGATTTAAGAATTGAAAAAGTTAATAATTCATTAAATTATTCAATATACAGAAACCTACGCAAACAGATGTAACCATACCGCCTAATTCAAATCACTATCACATAAATTAGCAGCTTATTTCCATGATACATAGAGCATTTTCATTCCAATGAACAAAAAACAATAAAGAAAATTGAGATCATAAAACAAATAGCTACATCTAATGTATCAATACATTTGATAAATAAATTAATTAATAAGAAAGAACAAAAAAATGTCACTAGAACTAATATATCACAAACTAAAGAAATTAAAAGCTATAAAAGTATTACATGTTTATTGGAAATATTTCCAATGCAATTTCAAAATAATAATCCGGAAACATCAACATTAATATCATTTAAAACACATATTAATAATATTGAACAAATTGTTAAATGTAAATAAAACTCCCAAAATTAAAAACTGTGTTTACAAAATTAATTGTCCAAAATGTAATGCAGTATATATAGGTCAAACACAGAAATTTTGAAGAGGTAATGAACACTTAAGAGCATATAGATCAACCAGATAAGTCGCTATACCAAAACACCTGCTGGAACATCCAAACTCACTTATACACACCAATGACATTCATATACTACACATTTGTGATAAAACAATTTAGATCTAGAAGAACAGAAATTAAGACATCTAGCAGATCAACAGTTCAGTAGTTAATGTAAATAAATCTTGGATTCTCCACTATTAAACTGTTTACTTTGATTGAGTCTTCTGCATAGATAAGACATTATTAAACATAAAATATATTAAGTTATTGTAAAGATCAGCATGATATAGTTTTTTCCTGGCTATATCACATTACTGATCTTAGAAATCCGATAATCCCTTGGGAATGTAACATCTGGGCTTAATATTGTTATGTCTTATTACTTCCCACTGTAGCCTTAACTCCTTATCAACATCAAGCACCTAAGCAAACAACATGTATTTCAACCTTCAATCTGACGATGCTAGTGATAGCGAGCTGTAATTGATTTTAAAGATATCAAATAAATAGTGGAGTTTAGTTGTGCATTGTTCTTAGTAAGATGAACTTCCAAAAAGTAGAGGTTAACACAATCAATTTTGTTCCTGAAAATTCCACACCAAACGCTAACAGTTTTTCTTCCTGATTTTTTTATTTGTTTTACCAATCTTTTTCTGTTGTGCTTATTTTCTCACGACCTTCGATTTTTCCATTAAAAAACTCCTGCCGTAGAAAAAGATGATTCATCAGTCCATAATATTTTATTAAAAAAATCGGGATCTCTATCCAAATTTTGAATCATCTGGCGGCAAAAGTCGAGCCTTTTCCTTTTATTAGCCTCTGTTAAAAGTTGTACGGGTAAAATTTTATATGGTCTGTAGTTGTTATGTTTTAACGTACGTTGGATTTTGGAATAACTTTTACCTAATTGATCGGCTGCATTATTTATACTGCATTCAGAATTTTCTAAAAAATAATACAACGTTTGAAAAAAGTCTATTCGTGAATACATATGGATGGGCTTACCTTCGAAATGAAGCAGTATATCTAGCTTTTCTTCCTGGTTTTCTTGAACTACATTCTTTTTTTACTAAAACTGGAGGTATTGTTCACCTGTCGGTAAATATTTTTGAACGTATTTTCTGATGGTGTTGGACAATTTGGATACAACACCCTATATGCTGTTTTTGCGGCACGTTTATTTTTGTTATTTTGTATATAACAAGTGAATATTTGGACTTTTTCTTCCTCACTATGGGTGTGTTCGGGGAGCACGCTTTCGAGCTTTGTAGCGCGAAGAGCCATATAACGCAAACGAGGAATAGTACTAGATAGTGCCAAATGGCGCAAATAGCGTGGTCCCCGAACACAGCCTATAAACCATTTTGCTTAATTCATTAAAGAAATGTCACTTATCAAAAATATTAGTTGTCATTTTTATAGCTCACTTTGATAATGTTAACTTTTCCATATTTACAATAAGTAATTTAACTAAGATATTCGACGTTCAATAACTCAAAAACGATATATGGTAGGGGCATCATATGGTATATTTTTGAAATCAGGAAGAAATTATCATTCCAAAAATATAATAATATACAGGGTATCCCATTTAAAAAAAATTATAATTTTTTTGTATACCCTGAAATCTGCACGCTACTGTACAATTAATAGTATTTTAAAAAAATTTAGTCACAACCACACAACTTTTATAAAAAACTTTTTTTACAATAATAACGATGATAAGGGGTGGGTAATTTATAATGAATAACCCTGTACATGCTTTAAGGTCATACAACATAAATTACAAAAATAGAAACAGGGATCATGCAAGCGGTGGTGTCGCTATTTACACTAAAGCTGGTATCACAGTTAATAAGATTGCAAATCGTACAAATTTAGAAGCAGTAGCAGTTACTATATTAATATCCAATACTATTAATATATGCAACATATATCTGGCACCCAATCAATAAGTAGACGAAACCGAACTAACGAATTTAATTAACCAAATACCTTCATCTAAATTAATTCTTGGGGACCTCAATGGGCATAATATAGCTTGGAAATCGGATAGGACTACTTTAAGTGGTAGAAAGATAGCTAAGGTAACGGAAAATCTTAATCTGGCAATACTGAATGACGGATCAAGAACACGTTTCGACGCAGCCACGGGTAACTTTTCTGCTATTAATGCTATTGAGCTTTAGATTATTTATACGGTAGCGACCACTACCCAATATTAATAACTAAAACGAATACCACTAAAATAAATACAAGTATCCTTCCTCACAAATGGAAGCTTAAAAAGGCAAACTGGGAATCTTACGCAGATAAAATTAAAAAAAAAATCCAAAATATTTCGGTAACCGACGATATTAATGTAACTTTATCAAAATTTAACAATTTATTAATAAGCGCAGCTACAGTGGCAATTGGTAAAACAAAACAAATTAAAAAAAATAAAACATTGCCTTGGTGGAACGAGGACTATCAACAAGCCATAAAACAAAGCAAGAAAGCTTTAAATACTTATAAGCGCCACAGAACTAATGAAAACCTAATAGACCTGAAGAAAAAAAGGGCTTACGCCAAACTAATAACAACAAAAACTAAAAAAGAGACTTGGCAGAGATATGTACAAAATATTAATTCAAATACAAATGTATCGTCAGCATGGAATAAGGTTAGAAATATTGCGGGAGTTAACAGCAGCCATGGAATCAAATGCTTAGAACGGGACGGAAACTTAATAACAGACCACCAAGATATCGCAGAAGAACTAGCAGAAGTTTATAGCCAAAAGAAAAGGAAGAAGAAGAAAACACAATAAACATACAAAATATCAATGAACATATTAATACTCCCATCACCATAGCTGAATTTATAGAAGCACTTTCAACCTTAAAGAAAACGACCCCTGGGTATGATGATATACCTTCAGACTTTCTTCAGCATTTACCGAACGAAGAAGTAAAAGTTCTATTGCAATTCTATAATCTAATCTGGGATAGGCATACATTTCCTAGCCTTTGGAAGAAGGTTATTATAATTCCAATATTAAATTTCAACAAATCACCAATAGATGCAAAATCGTACCGCCCAATTTCTCTAATATGTACAATGTGTAAACTTCTTGAAAAAATATTAAATAAGGTTCGTTCGCAGAGTCGATTGCCAACCGATTTCCAACCGACTGCAAATTATTAACTGCGCATGCTTGGTTTATAATCGATTACAAATTAGTTGCTGATTGTTGTACTGTGTGAACACAAAACAACTATTTTGGATTCTCAGTCAAATACAACTGACATGTGTTATATGTTTTGTAAACACAATAACATAACCCTACATATTTCGAATAATACGCAATTACGTTTGAGATCGGCGGGTGTTTCAATAGAGTCGGATAGAAGTAATAGAATCGGAATCAGTATTTAGTATTTATTCATGAACGTTGATTTAAAATGGAGAGTAAGTATTTTATCTGCAAGCTAATAATTATATCCAATAAAAATGCTTCAATTTTAGATCAAGATGTACCCAATGCCATGGAAGAGGGAAATAGAGTTGTAATATGGAACCGCGGATATACTTTAAAATTATTAGAGCAGTATAAAATATATAGAGAAAAAGTAGGGACAATGGAAGTTAAAAATTTTAAAAAACTGTGGGAGCTGATCTCTATGCAGTTAAAAAATAAATACAATATCACAGCAGCCCCTAGTAACTGTGAAAACCGATGGAGAGTCTTAGAGAGAAATTATAAAAAATTAATTGACAATAATAAACAAACGGGGGCAGGTAGAAAATATTTTGAATATGAGGAGGAAATGAAAGATATATTAGGTAAAAAAAAGAATATAAATCCAACTGTGTTATTAGCAACAGACACAATTGTGTCTGTTGCTAATATTGAAGAAAGGGTGGAAGTGTCTGAGGGACCACCAAGTGAAACACAAAATGAAGGACATTCTTTACAACCGAAGCCTGCAAAACGAAGAATATTAACGCCAAAAACATTTAAAAAGGACATTTTAGAGTCAATTCGACAAGATAAAATAGCAAGACATAAAGAAAAGATGCAATTTGAAAAAGAAAAATTTGAAAAATTGTACCAACTGGAAATGGACAAACATGCTACAAAAATTGAAAAAAATAATATTTTAAAGGAAAGAAATGCACTGATGAAGGAAGCCATTAAAAGAAAAGTGGATAATGTTTAAAATCGATCCAGTTTTTATTTTATTTATGATATTTAAAGAATATTTGTTTAGTTTGTTTTTTGTTATATTTTTGAATCATATTTTTTAACAAGTTTTATTAGGAATAAGTAATATTTTCAATGATCTCAAAGAATCAAAGAACCATTTATTTGTTTAGTTTTTTTTTGTTATTTGTGTTTTGTGAATTATATTTTTTAGTTTTAGTAAGTTGATTTTAGTAATAAGCGATTTTTTGTTATTTATTTTTTTATTATAAACAGTTTAATTTAAATTATTTACAATTTGGTTTCTC
Organism: Ophraella communa; assembly: GCA_035357415.1. Classification (NCBI taxonomy): domain Eukaryota; kingdom Metazoa; phylum Arthropoda; class Insecta; order Coleoptera; family Chrysomelidae; genus Ophraella; species Ophraella communa. The sequence goes on along the minus strand of CM068995.1, from coordinate 31,641,697 downwards.
ATTTGAACTCCATCAAGATGATCCCTATTATCCTCTTCTGCTGGAAGGTTATAATTGTGTTCTTCCATTGGATTATTTGAATTTCTTGGATTTTCAACAACCTGGAAATCATCTTCCAGTGCTAAATTATGCAGGACACAGCAAGCCCTAATAAAATTGGCAATCAGATGATCTCCTCTAAGTTTTAGATGATACAGCTCTCGAAATTTCTGTTTGAGGATACCAAAACAGTGCTCTATTGTGTATCTTGTTTTAGCCAATTTTATGTTATAATTTAGCTGTTGCCTATTTAAATTTCCCATATCTTTAAACGGGGTCCGCAAATGGCGAAGACATGGGTAACCACTATCGCCCAAAATGTAATTGTTCTGACATTTTTCCTGAAGACTGCCTGATAGAGGAGATGCTCTAAAAACTCTACTATCATGGACTGACCCTGGGAAGCCGATAAAGACATCTCTAATCTTTCTTCTATGATCACAAACTACCTGAAACTAATGATTTCTATTAATATCATAGCTACGCAAATTGAATATGAATACCATGTATAAATTTTAACAGCTTACCTGCATAGAATAATAGCCTTTTCTATTTAGATAGGAATCCGAATCTTCTGATGGTTTATCAATACGTACATGGCTACCATCAATTGCACCCACAACCCCATGGAAACCATTCAAAGAAAATGCTTCAGATATATTAATCTGTTCTTCAGGGGTAGGCCAGCTTATAACATTTACCGACATGTTGCTTAAGAAATACACCATTCTCGAAACAACTTTATGCAAAGTACTGGGTGCAATTCCAAATCTATCAGCTACATCTCTGTAAGATGCCGCTTCATGTCCAGCAAACCATAAAAAAATTATTGTGTATTCAAAAGGACTTAATTTTCCATATTCTCCACTCTGGGGATAAAAATATTCTGATTGTTCTAATTGGTTTGCAATTTCGTTAGCCACGTTCCTACTAACACGAAAATGTTCGACAAATTCAGCATAGTTATATCGAGGTACAGTAATTTGCATATAGTTATCATTTTTAGGCTTAAATCTCCTATATTCCAAGTATAGTTCATCATCACTCGAAGAAGATAAATCACTATTTTCAAGCATCTAAAAAAGACTAATATATTTTAAAAATAAAAATAAATTAGTTGTACTTACACTGATTTTCAGGTAGTCTGTTTGTATTAGGCAAAAATTTGCTTTATTTGAGTTGACAATCTCGTTTTGTTATTTTGTTGTGTCTGGTTTCTATTTTTCTATGGTTATGTTAACCAGCGTTACAGCTGCGCAGGTCTCAAACTGATAGTCACTTAAAAATACGCGGACTGTTCCAACGGTTGGAAAATAGTTGGCAACTGGTAAATTTTCTTCTGTGAACATCGGATTCTTAGTAAGAAATCAGGGTTTGCTCGTCTGTGAACACATTTTTTGTACCGCGCATGAGTCGGACGGTCAGAAACTGCTCTGCGAACGAACCTATAATAGGCTTATGTGAATCTGCTTAGTACAGAGCAAAGTGGATTCCGTCCTCTAAGATTCACTGTAGACAACCTCGTACATTTAGAGAGCCATATAAATGAAGCATTTTGCAATAAACAAAAATGTATTGCAGTTTACTTTGATATCAACAAAGCTTTTAACTTAGCATGGCGTCACAAAATACTGACCACATTACAATCATGGGGAATCCAGGGAAATATTTTAGCATTCATACAGAACCTTGTTTGGAATAGGAAATTTTCTGTACGTATTAATGAACACATGTTCTCTATTAGAACTCAAAAAAATTGGACACCGCAAGGCTCTATTATCAGCCCAGCCTTTTTTGTGATAGCCTTAAACGAAATCGTAAGTAATATCAAAACACCAGTGCAGGCCAAGCTTTATGCGGAAAAATATCAACACAACGACTCAACTGCTCCAACCTCAGAGTAATAAGTAAACATAGAGTAGGCATATTCCCTACTACTTGTCGTCGAGACAGATTTGTTTACCAGCAGAGCATTGCCAGACGTTGTGTTTTGTAAGTACAAAGTAGGAAACAAAAACGTAATAATATAAGTTACAACAATTTTATTTTACTTTTAAGAGAAGCTTTTTATTCAGAGAAAATATTCCTTAATACATGTTAATTTTCACTTTCTAACCTTTTTTAATACTGATAAAAAAGCTCTAGACCAATTGTATCAAATACCCACACCGAAAATTTGGCATCAGTGCCTTTGTTTGTAATTGTCTAGAGGTGATTAGCGCTTTGCTCGTTTTTTCCTGAATTTTTGTGTATTTAAGTGAACTTTATAAAGTGTTTATTTTCAATATTGAAAATGGTGAAACCCCGGAAAGCGTGTATAATTTGTGGTACTTCGGCAAAATGATAATCTAACCTATCACCGGTAAGTTATTCATTACATTGGCGTACAATTAGCAATTTCAATTAAAATTTATTACAATTAAAAAAATCAAATTAATAATGAAATAAATATATCCTTTTAGACTTCCTTCCGATAAAAATATGTTAGAAGTATGGTGCCATGCCATAAGTGTAGATATAAATTCCTTACCAAAATATGCGTATGAAATTATTTAACTAACATTTATATAGGTATTACGGTGAACTCTAGCCAATTGCACGCCACTGTACGGCTGTGTTTCCCTACACTTCTAGATTTTCCATCTCTCTCAATTATAGGTTCATTGCTATTGACTACAAACTGTATGTTATTGTGTTGTTGTGGCACCTCTATGTTTACTTATTACTCTGAAGCTCCAACAGAAATTAGATAAACTGGATAGCTGGTGCAAAACTACCACAGTTAGTTTTTCAGCTGAAAAAACTAAATATATAATTTTTTCCAAGAAAACATGTCATACAGCACTTTATCTAAACCTGAATGGTCATAACATAAAGCAGTACCATGAGATAGGATACCTAGGCTTAATATTTGATGAGACTTTAAGCTGAAAACTTCATATAACTAGGTATAGCTTGTCAACAAGGATTAAACCTTTTATAATGTCTAGCGAACAAGCAATGGGGTGCAGATGGAAATATACTACTTTTATTATACAACCCAGATAACACTGAAGGTATAAACATATTCTTAGCATGTGCTCACAAGATGACAATTCGTACATTCTTTAAAGTATTTACATAAGACATTCATAGTGTATGGCGAAAAGACTAAGTTTGTGCTATTTAAATTCGAAATAGTACATTCTGTTAAGTACTTGCCAAGTACATACTTATGAGAATGTGCAAATCACACATTACTTTAAGTACATATTAATGATGTGCTTAAAAGAATATTATCTGGCACATCCTAAGCACTTGCTTACTAGATTCCACCTCCAACTATCCAACAAATATGTTGAAAAATGAAAATATAAAAATTGTACAAAATTTATTTACGTTCTAATACTAGAAAAAATAATAAAGATTTGTTATTATTGATAAATGTTAATCGGTTTAGTGTCGGTTTGTTATGAAGTTAAATTATATATTTTTTTTAATAAGATATAACCTTTGTATGTGTGTATTACTAAAATGAGAAACATATTACGTATATTACGCACGAATGGAATAGTAATTCCGTGAGTGCGTAAAATGCTTTACAGCAATAGTTACGTACTATACTTTACCTACGACCTACTTGTACCTGCATTAATAATCATTTTGTTAATAATAATTAAACAAGAGCAACAATAGATGTTTTTTATCATTTTATTGTATAATACTTAAATACATAACATTAGTTATATTGGGTGGAATTAAATTCATTTCACTATCACTTGACATTTTTTAATAATCGTATAAAACTTCACGCATACAAAAAAGTTATAAGAATAATCAAAAATGGTATGTTTTTTGATAATCGTTTTTTGATAAATAATAACGTGTGCGCATGCGGTCAGACGTCAGACGCATGCGCAGACGCTCAATGTGTGAAAGATTTTAAATATGTCGGTTCAATGTACTCCTTATTGTAGTAAAACTCATTTTCGTCATTTTTGAGTGATTAATTTAGTGTTACTGATCGGTTTCTCGCGTAATATTAACATTTACTGCATTCTTAACATTTAAAACGGTTTCGTATAGTAACTGAAGTGAAATTATAGTACAAAACGAGTAAAAAGTGTCTTTTATATGTTACGATTGTATCCTCAATTTGTAACAGCTTTGTAATAATAATAATAATAATAATAAATATAATAATAATAATAATAATAATAATAATAATAATAATAATAATAATAATAATAATAATAATAATAATAATAATAATAATAATAATAATAATAATAATAATAATAATAATAATAATAATAAGCTTTATTGTAGAAAAAAATATTTAAAATTTGTGGACAAAGCTGTTTAAAAAAAAAGCAAATCACATAGAACAAAACAGTAATACAAGAGTATTTACAAGTAAATAAAACATAAAACATACAAACATATAAAACTTCACAATATAAAACATTGCGAAAGGTCAGTTAAAAAAAAATAATAAAAAATAAAATAAAATAAATGTATACTTTATGTATACATTATACAATGAGACTGATAAATAATAAGTAATATAAAAAAAATTAAAATTTAAAATTTTAATTTAGTCAGAGTAACAACAAAAAAAAACAACAAACAACAAAATAGATAAATATCACAAATTAACTTTCCAGTGCGTGAGTAAGTATTTTTAAAAAGTATCTCGGTACTAATAATTTTATAAATGTTAAAATAATTAGCCGGGCGTAAAGAGATACATTCCATAGGTTGTAGATTGTGTGTTATTGACGGTTTAGAGGGGTGGTCGTAGCTAAATATACTTATCTTTAATCTTCACTCTTTTATTATTCTATTTTCAAAAATAGAAAATAATTTAGGTGGTTGTAACTCCCTAACAAGTTAAGGACAATTTTAAATTAATTATAGAATATAGGTTATGTTAATATCGAAGTTTTGCCTGCAAGTTCCAATTTTAGGTTATCTATGTGTTAAGGGAATAAAGTGACAAGTTTAGTTTTTTTTTAAGTGGGGTGTGCTGAAAACTAAATCAAAGTAGCAGTCATTTTACATAATAGGTAAACCCGTAAATAGTTTCTTCTCATAGTGATCTTGCAACAATGATATGTGAGAGCGGCATGTATTTCTTTTTTCTCATAAATCTTGTTTTAAAACTTGTGATAAAAGCTTACATGTTACATAATAAAAACAGGTCTAATCTAAGTTATTTGTAGGTAATGAGGATTCACCCCTAAAAAATAATAAAGTAGTATCTTAAGGTACGTTAAAATGGTAGTTTATTCATAAAAAAAACTTATATAATCTACCTTTGTTTTTTTTATATTTTGAACAAAAAGTATTACATAAAATTTCACTGCTTAATTTAAAAATAGATTCAGTTCTAGAAAGTATTAGAGTTTTAAACAGAGTGCCAGAAATGCAAATTACTCAGGTACAAAATGTTGAAGAATTTTATTCAAAAATTTCAATAATACGGAAGAAGATTATTGAAGAATGGTTAGAAAATCAAAATAATTACAAAGTTGCAGTGAGTACAAATAATAGTTTTTTAATAATAAATGTGGGCAAATAATTTGACATCCTTATTTCAATAATTGTTTTAACATACCATATATTTAGGTCTAAATTTTTTATCAGAAATTTTAAGTTGAAAACTAAAAACAGTTTTGTATTTTCATACCATCCCAGATAAAATGAATTTATTTCAATTTATTAAATAAAAATTTACAGTAACGACTGGATAGCTGTAACTTTTAAAAAATTAGGTTATAAAATAATTAGTATGTATATAAAATATAATCATATATTATGTGATTAAATGTACTGTTTATATAGTCTCTTTGATATTTGTCATGTGAGTCATGTCATAGTAAATTGTATGATAAAATTGTTTAGGTTGTGGAGTTAGGTCGAATTGGAAGAACTTTAGAATTTTGAGTAATGATGTTGTCAATAAATTCTCGTGGAATGGGCTGAAGCAAAAAAAGCATTCAAGAATTTAATTCTTTCAAGAGTTATATTAGGTAAGTCATTATTTATGGACTGTATCATGAAAACATTCTTATATATTTTTAACAAACTCAGAAAATCATATTCCATTGGTTATTTTTTGCAGATGCTGTAAAAGTTTAATTTAGGATATGTACAGAAACAGATATTATTATCGTTATTAAAGCATGGCTTGTGAGGGCTATGGAAAGGATAAAAAATCAAAAGGTAATATAAAAAATACAACTTAAAAATGCTTAGTTAATCGTGTTTTTTTAAATTTTTAGTTAGAGTAAAAGATGTGGAGAGGATTCAGATTCAGAGAAATTTTATGAAGTTCACCAGAATATTGTTTTTATTTTTATTTTATATTTAAAAATGTTAATATCTTTATTTATTATTATATTTAAGTTAATGTGATTTTGAGTATCATTTGCATATTATTGGCAATTATATTGTAATAATTGTAAACAAATTTTAAGGGGTCTTACAAAATCTACTACTAAACATCAAGAGTTTGTGAATGTTCTAAATGAATATTTTTTTAGCTATGCATGTACATAAAGCAATGAAAGACAATCCTAACTTATTGTTTGAAATTATATTTCTAGAATATTTCACAAATAGGGTTTCAATCATTTTAGGCTATTGTTATTTTATTTTCATATGAAATTTTCTGTTTATATGTTCAGGATAGTAGTAGATAACTATATCAGGAATATTTTATTATTTTATCACAATTTTATGTATCCTTTAATTTATTGGTACAACTAAAGAGTGATAAAATATTTAGATGAGGAAAAATATTTATTTGTACTAAACTCATTCTTTTCAGTATAGAATAGCACATGCTTAAGATGTGAGTTTGTTCTACTACAGAATATGCTTTTCACATGAATCACATTCCCAGCAGATGTACATATAATGTGCTATGTATGTGCTTTCTATACACAATTCTAAACTATGTGAAATGCACAATCAAAAAATATGCTTTGGTATGTACATAGAATATCTGTAGCACAAACTTACGCGGGACATTTCCATATTCTTGGAACATCCTTAGTACATGCTGAATGCAAAAAACGCATATGCATAGCATATTACGATTCCGAAGAGAATATTCCTATCACATGTATAGTGGTACCACATGTATAGTGGTACCACATGTATAGTAGTACCTAAAATTGCTATCTAGGAAAGCACTAATACGCTAAAAAATAGACTTTGGTTGCATGGAATATTCTTCCGCAGTGCCCTATTTATTAAAATCTCTAAATATTGTTCATAACAACGCTCTCCGTATAGTATCAGGTGCTTTTCGGACAACCCCTATAGATAGTCTTCAATGGGAATTCGAACAACCGTCACTTACTCAAAGAAGACAGGTAATCAGTTTATCCTACGCAGCAAAAAGACGTTCCATTAAGTCCAACATTCCAGATTGTACATACTTCCTATCTTTCCACGAAAACGCTAAAACCCACCTACCATTCCAATCAAGAATACAAAATATTATAAAAGAGTTACAAATCACCTTTCCTCAAGTTTACCAGACCATCTTTGAAGCTTCGCCCCCATTAATAACTCAATTGCCTGATGTAAACCAGCAGCTATTTAAATATAATAAACAAGACACAAATCCTCAGGTAATAATAAACCACTATCAAGAAATAATTTCTCTTTATCCTTCCGATTCCACCACGATATTCACAGATGTACCAGAAAAAATTGAAACTTTTAAAATACCGTCACAGTCATTAGTAATGACGGGGAAAATTTATGCTCTGCATAAGGCGCTTACTTATGCAACCAGAATGAAGCTAAAGAATATTATTGTAGTAACTGACTCTGCTAATGCATTATTATTACTATATTAAGTAAAAGCCAAGAATTTACATTCTGTATAGCTCTATAACTAAATTTGGCATTAAAGAACAATATAAACAATTTATAATCTATATCTAGTCTAAAATTAAACATGAAACATGTCCAGTTTGTCCAAACGATTTTTAAAAGAGTTCACAGAAGGCGCAGTTATGACATCTGACGGTAAAGAATTCCAAACATTAATTACTGTTTGGCAAAAAAATATGTCCTGTCTTTGTTTTATAGTTTTGATTTTTCAATTTTAAACTGTGACCCCGAAGCCTATTATATAGATTTTTTTACAAACAATTCATTTAGATCACAACCAATAAAGTTATTTACAATTCGAAACGTAATAATTAAGTCTCCTCGAAGTTTTCTTTCTCGGTAAACGCAAGCTGTATGTCGCTCTCGTAGCGCGCCGTTGAAGCGATTCAAAAAAGTTACTATCGCGCACCAGGTCGTTTTGTATAGCTTTATAAAATTGAGAAACGAAATTTTAACAAAAGATTTTTTTAATAGATATATCACTGAATTAGCACGTTTCACAATTGCCACAATATGTTGAGACCACGAAAGATCTTTAGTTACTATTATACCGAGATCACAATAATAATCGATTTTTTTAAGTTCAACTTTATTAGCATAGTAGAGCATTTGGGGATTATTTTTGTCAAGATGTAGAACTAGACATTTTTCTGCGTTAAGGGGGAGTAACTAATCACTACACCACTTCCAAATAACGTCGAGGTATGCTTGTGACACCACATGGAAAGTTAACGACACTGCATACATTTTTGTATCATCTGCAAACATTGATACCCAACATTTTAACTGTAGTGGCAAGTCACACGTGTACGCCAAAAACAGGAGAGGGCTGAGAGCGGACCCTTGAGGAACGCCACTACATACTGGGTAAAAACTTGACATAGTACCGCCTACCCTGACACTGAATTTTCTGTTGTGTAAAAAATCACCAATCTAATTTAACAGATCACCTCTGACTCTAATACGAGGAACTCGATCGAATGCCTTGATAAAATTAAGATATATGACATCCATGGAAAGCTTTTTGTCTAAGGCTGATATCCATTTATTTAGACATTGAAGCAGATTTGTAATTGTTGAACGCCCTTTTACGCCCTTGGTTTGCTTAACTTTATATACAATTGAGACTAAGCTGATTGGCCTATAATTGCTCGCCAAAAGTTTATCGCCTTTTTTAAAAATTGGCGTTACTGATGCAACTTTCCACTATTCGGGTACTGAGTTTTTATTTAATGAATAATTCATTATTTTTGTGAAAGAAAAATAACTTCGCAGCATTTTTTTAGGACGTGTAACGATCCGCGCAGATCGATCAAGCGACGTCGCCCTACCACTCAATCCCACCTAGCCGAGGACCGGTAGAGATGGTACGACTGGTGGGAGCGGTGGGGCTCTCCGGCTTAAAAGCGACAAACCGACACAAATCAAAGAGAGTTGTCTGGGGAGCTGACCTGGAACCAACTCTCCTAGAAGCTCGGGTGTTGACCGACCTTCTGCCTTCCTGCGACCGAGAGTGCTGATCTCGGTTGCGACCTCTGCCCCGTCGAAGGTGTTGACTTCGACGACGTCCCCGTCTCTCGCGATCAAGAGTGTTGATCTTGGTGGCAACCTCTCGCCGTCGAAGGTGTTGACTTCGACGACGTCCCCGTTTCCCGCGACCAAGAGTGTTGATCTTGGTGGTAACCTCTCGCCGTCGAAGGTGTTGACTTCGACGACGTCCCCGTTTCCCGCGACCAAGAGTGTTGATCTTGGTGGTAACCTCTCGCCGTCGAAGGTGTTGACTTCGACGACTTCCCCGTGGCCGGATCCTGAGAACACTCGCCGAGCGAAGTGCTGATTCGCGAGGCGTTGTTAAGGACCGACCGCTAGCCCGTCGATCGGGGGAGTTGACCTCGATCGAATTCCACTCAATTTCATTTTTATTGTTTTGCCGAAGTATTTATTTTTGTGATTTACGTTTCTTATTTTGTTTATACAGGGCCAGGCGATCGAAGCAAGCGTTCCTGGGGAGGATCGCGACCGGGCGACGGACGCCGATTGGACATGGAAATTTATATTTTATTTTGGTTTTCTTTGTATATATATATTTTTTAGGAATAAACGTTTTTATTTTTTTAATTACGTGGTTATTATTTCCCTGAATCTGGTAGCACAAAAGAAACAAGGTTACAGACGTTTACTGTAATATTATCTAAACCTGCAGATGAGTCTTTTTTTAGTTTTAAAATTTTTTGTTTGATTTTTTCTTCAGTTATGTTTACCGTTGAAATGGAGTTTGTGATTCGAGGGCATTGTGGGGTTAGTAAGACATGATGTTGTGGTTCTTTTGTAAATGCATGTTTAAAAGTTTTCGCCAACTCCTCAGCAACTTGTTCTTCATTTTGGCACATAGGGTTATCTTTTTTTAATAGTGGAATGGTGGTCGTGATTTAATACTTGAACGAATCAATTTCTTGGGTTTTTTTGCCAATTTATTTTCAAAATTTTGACGAGAATTTCTTATCAAAGTTGTGAGCCTTTTTGCAAAATTGTGATGGTCTGTGAGATCTTGTTGGTTTCTGGAACGTCGGTATTTTATCAAGAGATCTTTTTTGCGTTTTACCATTTGAAGTAGGTTTTTGTTTAACCAGGCTTTCTTGGCTTTTTTAGGCAATAATTTTTCTTTGGTGTTCAAGGTAATAGAATCACAAAGAGTATTATAAAAAACTGATCACATCTCAGAAGAAGATTCACATGATAAGAACATTTGGTTCCAATCTAGCTTAATCACTGCAGACTAGATCAAAATTTTTTTGGTTTTGGATTTGATGGTCGCTATTCATAGAAAACTGGAGTTTAGCCTGAATAACAGCGTGATCTGATTTCCCAATGGGACCCTCAACATTGACATTTCAAAGTAAAGATTCCTCGTTGGTTAAAAGTAAATCAAGAGTCGATGGTTCTTGGTTTTCTCTAAAGCGAGTGGGTTCAGTAATAAGTTGGTTCAAGTTACTGTTTAGTAAGAGATCACAAAAATGTGTATCGGAATTATGGGGTTCGGGAAATGACGTAAGCGGCCATTTAAGACCAGGGAAATTAAAATCTCCTATTATTATTGGGTTTTCACATGTTGTTGACAAATTTTGCATTTTTTCAAAAAGTTTTTTGTTATCCTCTAGGCTGGTGTCATTGGCAGGAGGTCTGTAGATGCACATAAACGTAAAGGAGATATCTTTATTGGCTATTTTTAAAATCAATGTATCGATGTTATCGTAGGAAAAAGGTAATTTTTCAAATGAAATTTTTTGCATTATTTCATTACTTATGTAGGTGCACACTCCAGCTCCAGTTTTATTTAATCTGTCTCACCTTATTAAATTGTATCCTGGTAAATCAACCAAGGAATCTGGTATTTTATTGTTGAGCCACGTTTTAGTTAAAAAAATAAAGTTTGGATTTTCAAGTTGAATTTTCATTACAAGTTCGTTAAATTTTGTGTCTCAAGTTGACTAATTTTTGTATTAAGTAATTCAATTTTGTCCAAATGTTCGGATTTTAATGTTTTTATTGATTCTCTCACAGCAGTCAGCTGGTCAAAATTATCATTACAACCATTAGTCCAGGCGTACTGTACCAAAAAAATAAAAAATACGGAATATCTGAGACCTGGAATGTAACAGTTGGGGTGGTAAAGGGGCTTATAACACATGAAAAAAAATACATTAACTATTTCAATTATAATCATAAACTTTTTGGGGGTAAAAAAGGGTGAAAAGGGGATAAAAAACTGAAGTATTGCTGTTTGCGGCTAAAATTGACGTCAAAATGAAAAGTGCCCAATAGAAAAGTTGTAGATCATGTAAAAATCCGACTAAATAATGAAATACATTTTTTTTGTAATTTTTCATAGTTAATTGATTTTATGCTTTAAAACCAAATAACTAGAAAATTTGTGATATAAACAAACCTCGTCCCCCTTTCTACATGCTGTGTTATTTATGTAGCTTACAAACAAACGCTGTGTTAAAGGGTATATCGTTATACTTATCTATTTAATATTTTCATTAATGTTGCTCGACGGAAAAGTGGTAGAACAGCTTAAAATTTACAATTATAATAATCCAACTATTTTATTAAATTAGTGATAGCTGATTTTTGGAATGACACATCAAAGTTATATCTTTTATAATATATGCCATTAAAATTTTGTGTCACAATATAATGTATAAACTATAATTTTTTTATTGTTGTTTTATTTTTAATTGGAGCCAAAATTTTATTTCCGACCCATAATGTAACATGACTTTTTTCAGCTTATCCTCTTAAGCTTAATATATTTCTGCTGAGGGAGAAAATTTTACTGATATCATAATTTTCATTGCAGTCCCTGGAGAATAACAACTATTTATGATTCCAATTTTTTTGAATTCTACTTTGGTTTGTGGAGTTAAACATAGAATAATTCAGATTACCATCCTGTGAGAACTGCTACTCATCGGTTTCTGTGGGGATCGTCAATATAATTCATGCCAAGATAATAAACCTTTGTGCAAAAAACTCATTTTAATATTTTAAGTAGGTAACTGAAAACGTACCACTCGTATATAGAACTGCACTAAAGCAATTCTATGTAACAATGTAGTAATCTTATATCAAGTTTATGTATTAACACAACGGATGTTGAGAAGGTTGGTCATGAATAATAAACAGGAGAAGCCAACTAACGATAATAATTAATAGTTTTTACTACAATTCATTAGAATATAAAAAATTGCATACAAAACAAGCGTGACATAGTTTTAAAGTATGGAATTGTGCTTTTCTTAAAAATAACTGGCAAAAAATTAGAATTTTTAAAATAAGAATTTTTTTACATTGTTCTTTTTAAAAAAATTTCTTGTATTTTTGTAGACCAAAACTTGCCTAGTTATGAAAAGAAAAAGTCCAATATTATACCCGGTCACAAAATATCTCAAATATAATAATATTCTGACGTTATTCAGTTTGCCCAAAGCTTTATATCCATAAACAAATTATGAATATACATTTTTAAAATTATCAATATTATTACCATTAGCAATTATGATGAAAAAATAGGTAAAGTACCAAGTCAGCCAGACGGTTACTGTATTTAAATTCTTCGTCATACATACAAAGTTGTCCAACACTTCGATTTTCCGACTTTAAAATGAAAATGTGGAAAATCGCTTGGATTTCTGATTAGAAGAAAAACTACTTTTCGGCTCTGCATCCTCGTAACTTCCTGAGTTTATTCTGAGTTTATTTGGTCTGACGAATGTCAGGGTTCATTTGAAAAATTAAAAAATGCCCTTAGTTCTTTACCAGTTTTAGATTATCCTGATTTTTCAAAATCAAACGAATTTATTTTACAAATTGATGCCAGTGGCGTTGCTATTGGGGCAGTGCTTTCAAATAAAAATAATAAACTAAATGTTTATGTTTTGTCCCGCCGATACGAACGGTTTTTGTTAATCCCAATACTCCATCAGTAATCACGCGAGACGTATTATTGAGAGATTTGGTAGAATTTTGTAAGCAACTATAGTCAAAAATGAATATAATGCGCATTTTGTAGAATATTACAAGTTTAAAGCACTTGTTTTAATAAATTTCAATTTTTAAAAAGGCTTTTTCATTAAAGACTTATAAATCTGGCGCAGTCAGTAGCATTGGCGTGAGTTCTAGTTATTGATTCTCGGATATCGAATCGTTCGATCAGAAATTGTGACTGTTGAAATTTAACGTGTTAACGTTTTAAACGTGAATTCGAACATTTTCCTGTTGGTGTTTCAACATCCCTTCGGTGGAACTAGCAAGTACAGAGGATCGGGAGAGAAGGACTTTGGCAGCTAACCTCTTTAGCAAGTATAAGTGCCAAATTTTTTTTTCCGCCTATCCTAGCTTTTCATTAGTCTTAGATAGATATTTTACTAAGTGAAAGTTTATTTTTTCAATTATTTCATTATATGATTGATCTAGATATTGATACTTTGATAGATTCTTTAAATAAAATTTATCTTAGTAAATTTGATAATAAATCAATAAATAAATCGATTTTATATAAATTTTAAATGGCTACATCACAACCTGAACATGTACAAATTAATTGGGATTTGTTTAGATCTAAACTTAATAATATTAAACCGTGAATAGTAATTATTTAAATAAACATGTTTTTGAGTGCATACAAGAGAGGGTAAAGCCAAATTTATGATAGGAAATAGAATTGAATTAAATACTTGGCAAAACTTAAAAGATGCTTTACCTCACTGCTTTTCTGACAGGAGAGACCTAGAATGTTTATTTCAAGAACTAACTAGAGCTAGGCCTTGTAAAAATGAACACTTAATCGAATTTGGTAGTCGCTTACAATTGATTAGAAGCAGTGTACTTCAAAGAATCAGTAACGATCCGAATATTAATATAACTTATAAAAATTTTCAAATTAATCATTTTAACAAAACTGCATTAAATACTTTTATAGCCGATTGTAGCGGATTAATTAAAAATAATGTGCATTTGAAAAGACCTGAATCGTTAGAAGATGGCGTATATAAACGAATTCGAAAATTTTGAGAACATGTATGGGAATTTAAGTAATGCATCCCATAATTATAAACATGATAATTTTAATAATAATAATCATAGACAGAATAGAAATTTCAACCCAAACTATTCCAATTTACCGAATTAACCCCAAAATTTTCAAAATAAAAATTACTTTAGAAATAACTACACTACGCAATAAAGCCAAAGACAAATGAGCCCCGAAAATAATCAAAATTAGCCGTCACAACCAATAACCGTAAACCCTATCCGGCACAGGAGAAAATTCCCTACTAATCGTGAGGTTTTTGGTCCTCCCAAAAATGTTTTCAAATCTAACCAAATTCCACCAGATCACCTTCCAAAACCCCAACCAATGTCAATCAATTCTAGAAATACTTTACAGTCCAACAGACCTTATAGTCATTTCCAAAATTCATATCCCAATAGAGGGAACTTCATTTTCGAAGAACTGCATACCAACCAATACGATGATCCAAATGATCAGGAATCTACACCTAACCCAAACACATATTTCAAGTCAAATGATAACTCGAATCATGATGAAAATTTTCAAAACACAGGCCTAACAAAAAACGAGATATGTGGAAATAAACTTGATCTCTAGTAACCCCTTACCTTATATTATAATCACTAATCCTAGAATTAAGTTACTTAAAGATACAGGTAGTTAGAAATCTATAATAAAACCCTCTATAATAGAAAAATACTACCCCGATTGCATTTACGATTCAAATGTACCTCTTGTTACAAGCATAGGGAGTAAACAAGTAAGAAATCAAGCAATAATACCCGCTTTTGTAGAATTTAATTGTAATAATTATTTTATAGATTTCATTTTATACGATTTTCGTGAATATTTTGATAGAGTCTTAGGTTTAAAGGATTTAATTAATATGAATCTTAATATCGATTTTACTAATAAGAAATGAGTAGGTGATAACATAAAAATTATCTTTTTCTAGAGACAAATTATTGATATTTCATTTTCTTTCACAATAAACGCGAAAGAAAGCGTAATTTAAAATTTACCAGTTTCCGTAAATGAAGGAGATATTCTTATAAATGATCAATTTTTAAATACTGTATATATTCCTCAAATTTTAACATTTGTAAAAAATGGATTTGCACCAATTGAAATTCAAAATTATAGCGATAAAGCATGCAAAATAACTTTGAACAAACCAATTGAAGTTACTCCTATCAATAACTCACAATATGAAATTTTTAAATTTGAAAATTTTACGAAATATGTTGATAACAAAGAAAAATCAGATGACAAAATTAAAATAGAAAATTTAATTTGAACTAATAATATGAACATGGAGAAAAACGCGAAATACTTTCTCTATGTAAACAATTCTCAGATTTATTTCTTAAGCAGTGTGATCCCCTAACATTCACATCTAAAATTAAACATACAATTAGAACCACAGACAAAGTTCCAGTTCACAAAACATCATACAGATATCCTTATGTACACAAAGAAGAAAGTAGGAAACAAGTACAAAAACTGTTAGATAAAGGCATAATTAGACCTTCGTGTTCGCCTTGGAGTAGTCCAATATAGATAGTCAGTATAAAACTTGACACTTAGAAATGGCGCTTAGTTATTGACTATCGTAAAATAAACGAAAAAACCATAGATGATAGATACCCACTTCCAAATGTAAATGATATCTTAAACAAACTCGGTCGTGCCCAATATTTTAGCACTCTGGACCTTGCAAGTGGATTTCACCAGATCCAGATGGACGAAAATTTAATTGAAAAAACAGCATTTAACGTAGATGAAGGCTTACTATTTTTACCGACCACAAACCATTAGAGTGATTGTTTTCATTAAAAGGGCCAAATTCTAGACTTGTTCGCTGGCGTTTGAAATTGAAGAAAGATAAAGTACATCAGAGGTAAAAATAACTGTGCGACAGATGCTTGTTTCTGAAATCCTGAAATTAACACTTTAGATACAGCCTTAATGTATGTACTTATAGATGACATCGATCAAATTATTGAAAATGATCAATTTGAACAATTAATTCAAACACAAAAACCAAATTTGATCTCAGACTCGATACTAATAAACCCAGTCCAAAAATAAATATAATTTCAGACATTCGAATCGATCCACCCCTTGACATTTCTAAAGCAACGCACCTATGTGATTCTTCTGATTTAGAAACAGTTCACACATCGAAAATACCATTCTGTATATACCTATTTGCGAAAGACTTTTAAATATGTATAAACATCAAATATATTTCACTTGTGAAGAAACAAAAAATTTTATAGTAACTCAAGAGAAAATTTTCCAAAATGTTAGAATGTATGTCACTTTCCCAAAAACAAATATAGAAACCAATGTCATTAAATTCATTAAAGAGTATATTGACCCGAAATTAAACTACGCACTTTACTTTCAACCTGATTATTTACCCAGAATATTTGTATTAGTGGCTCAAAACACATTTAAAAATTCTGCTTTCAAATTTGTACATTGTACCAAAGTACTCGCTGATATTCAATCAATTGAAGAACAACAACAAAAGGTTCAATATTATTATATCTACAAATCAGGTCATAAAGCTATAAACAAAGTTAAGATGTCACTTAGTTTTCGATATTATTGGCCAAAAATGATCGATGATATTGAAAATTTTATTAATAACTGCGACGTATGTTTAAAGAACAAATACGATCTTAAACCCCCAGTAAACAAATTTAATTTAACTCCTACTACTAGAAAACCATTTGAACATATTCATATGGATATTTTCCAAATTTTAAACACTTTATTTTTAACTAAGTTAGACTCATTTTCACGTTATGGACAAGATATTTAATAAATAGTTCTAGTGGAATTGCCGTTTTAGACGCTTTGCTTAATTTGATAACCCATCGCGGATTTCCCCAGAAAATTACTACCGATAACGGTTCTCAATTCAAAAATTACGATTTTGAAGATTTCTGTAAACTACATCGAATAGAATTACATTACACCACACCTAAAAACAGTAATTCCAATTCTCCTGTTGAGAGATTCCACTCTACTATTATAGAACATTACAGATGTATCCAAGAAGAACATAAAGATCTAACTCCCGAACGAATTATAAAACATGTTATTCTTTTTTACAATAACTCAGTTCATATTGTTACAAAATTCACTTCTTTCGATGTTATTAAAGGCCACATAAATAATCCTAATCCTTTCGATCTAAACGACAATCTAATAATATCTACATACGTACAAAACCATAAAGAAACCAGCAAACTGTTATACAATAAATATTAAACAAAGAAATGAAGAAGTAAAAGAAAAAATAATTAATTGTCTAAACGAGAAACGATCAGAACGATCTGACTATTCAAAACAACAATTTGTCTACGTTAAAACAAAAAATAGAAATAAAAAACCACCCAAATTTAAACGATCTAAGTTAATAAAAGATAAAAGTATTCTAATGGAAACTGATAAAAATACTTATCATAAAAATATTTTAAGACACCCCAAAAGTAATTCAAAAAACCTGTTACAGGATAACATCAAAGATGATTCTCCTGATGCTATACCTGGTCCTTCAACCGCATCAATTTGCATTGAAGAGGACATACAAGTCAATAACTTAGAAAACCTTTTTCTTCCCGTAGGTTTAGCAGATACTAAATTAATCTATAGTAAACACACTTTTTTACATTATTTAGATATAGGTTTATTACTTAAGCAAGTAGATTCGTTTGTTTCCCATTTTAATTTAGTTAGGAATTGTATAATTAAAATTAAAAATAGCTATTCATAAGACAGCAGCTATAATCTTAAAGGCACCAAATAAGCAGAAGCGCTCTTATATTCAGTTTCAGTGCCTGGGCGAATTAATAAAGCCTCAAAGACATCTCAAGTACTTAGGGGTAATATTGGACGATAGCCGTTTCGCTATCGATGCTATTTCGATAGCGAAACGGCTGTTGCATTTAAAGTATTTATAGAATAAATAGTAAAAGTTAATTCAACCTTTTAGTTGTTTATTGTTCTGAATATATAAGAGGTATCGGAAAAACGGAGACACACGTCTGTAGCTACTGCAGGGAGACCGACAGTGCGAACTTCGATGCACAGATTATTTCCTTACCCAGGTACTCACGGGGCATGGTTCTTTTAGAACCTATATAAGAGGTATCGGAAAAACGGAGACAGGCGTCTGTAGCTACTGCACGGAGGCCGACACTGTTGAGCACACATTGTTTGAATGTCAGAGGTGGTCTACACAAAGGAAAAATTTAAACATCCAAGAAGGAAATCTGACTATTGACAACATAGTTCAACAATTGTTCACTATAATAAGTAAATCACAATTTTAAGCGAAAACCAAATCAAATTTAATAATGAACTAAAAAAATTTAGTGCATCCGTCTATAAGAAAATCTTGAAAGTTATTTAAGTTTTCAAGGCATTTTGTCCCAAAGTAATCTAGACTGTCAAAACACTATAAATTTCCTAGATAATCTAGAAAACGCTATTGTCTTTTCAAAACTCAATTCTTTACATAATGCAATTCCTGGGGGTTGGGTTACCTACCAGGGGCGTCTCCAGGTGGCGGATAGGAGGACTGTCTTGATTAGTGGCAGTCATAAGTAGAGTGAGGGGGCCTAAAAAACACCCAAAAGCTTTTGCGAAAACTGCCTCCGCGTACCAGCCCCCCAAGTGAAGGTGTGAGGTACCGTGCCGATGTACTGAATGGTCACGGGGAACGTGGCCGCGAACGGTCCCCTGAGGGCACCAGGCGACACCCTCTTGTATATCAGCCTTCCTCTGGAATGCGGGCTCTGCCAGGGGTGACACAACCCTTCCCAGCTACTCGTGGGATCCAATATGGAAACAGTAAAAACTACAAACAAAAACCAAAATCCGGAGGCTGAGCGTACACGCACACCTCCGAAAACAAGATCGGAGGTTGAGCGCACACGCACACCTCCAAAGCACCGTAGAGGTAAAAGAGTCTGTGGTGCTGAGGCAAAGAGGAGGAGGAAGGCGATGGAACAGGAGGGTGACTGCAAAGACACCACCGGCTCCAATCGCCCCTCCAAATCTAAACCAGGCACCACTGGCCAGCAAAACTTGGGCAGCGGCGCCAGTTCTTCCTCCAAAAGAGGCCAGGAACGCGTCGTCACCCAAGAAAAGAAGCGCATGCGCTCTGACACCTCTGAGGCAACACCCGTTAGAGGTAAGAAAGCGAGGCATGACGCTAAAACTATAGCCAATAAAAGCTATAGGAAAGCAGCTACCAACCACCTAAGGGTAGCTGTTATTGACAAGGCCGATCCGTACGGCAAAGTAAATGCCGACAGGGAAGGTCTCATCAAGAGACAGCTGGTAGAGGCCCTGGACAAAACCCTGTCCGCCACCTACGGCGAAAAGAAACCACCAACGTTTAGGTCGTGGTCGCACTCTGGTGAAATTATCAGAGTAACCTGCGATAACGAGGAAACGTTGGAATGGTTAAAGCAGACGGTGCAAAACCTCAAACCGTGGCAGGAGGCAGTGCTCGATGTGGTGCACGTCGACAACCTCTCCAAGCTGACAAAAGCCACCCTCTGGATCCCGAGCGACGCACACGCTGACCTCGGTGAAAAAGAGGATATGCTGGAGGACCTTGTGGAACACTGCCTCACCCATAAGCTTGAACTGGTAATAGGCTGCGACTCGAACGCACACCATGTCAGCTAGGGTAGCAGAGTTATCAACACTAGAAGTCGCTTTATGATAACATAATTAGTAAGAATCTTTGCATTCTAAATAGAGGTACTGAACCAACTTTCATAAACTCTCGTAGCCAAACACGAATAGATATCACATTATCTCCCATAAAAATTTGTAATAAAATTTCCAGCTGGAATGTATCTGACGAAATTTCTATGTCAGATCATCGCTGGATAAAATACGAAATAAACTTATCACTGTCAACCTCTGAACTAACTAGGAACCCCAGGAAAACGGACAGGACTAAATACGTCCACCTTTTGAACGGGTCCCTGAGTAGCATCAAGGAAATGACGTGTAATAGCAATGTTGAACTAGAAAGTTACTATGTAACTACGCAAAACATCATAAAATATGCCTTTAAAAAATCTTGCCCCCTGGAAAAGGTCGAACTTAGCGGTACAACCGATTCCTGGTGGAGCCGTGAGTTGGATCGACTGAGGGCAATGGCGAGAACATCTTTTAACAAGGCTAAGAATACCAAACTCAAAGAGGATTGGGACACATATAAGTCCCACCTCAAAGAGTATAAAAAAGTCATTAGACAAAATCAGAGAAGAGCCTGGAAAACCTACTATGACGAAATTGAAGAATTTACACAGGCAGCCAGACTCCAGAGACCTCTCTAAAGACCCGTACCGGAACATTGGCATACTAACCAAAGAGGATGGCACAAAAACCGCCAACATGAAGGAAAGTCTGGAACTGCTAATGTCAACGCACTTCCCCGACTCCAGGTTTCAAAATATGGCTACCTGGAGGGACGAGGAAGAACACTAGCCTACGGACGACGACTGGAGAATAGCAAACCAGATTGTCAACGAAGACAAATTAGGGTGGGCCATTCTGAGCTTCTCCCTCTTTAAATCACCAGGAACTGACGGCATTTATCCAGCCCTACTACAGTGGGGCCTGGAGGTGTTTGATGCCGTCCCTGGTAGGAATCCTCAGATCCTCTTTGGCACTGAGGTACATTCCTAAAGGTTGGAGAGAAGTCAAGGTGGTCTTTATACCAAAATCGGACCATTCCATCCCAAAGGCATACAGACCCATCAGTCTCACGTCGTTCACAATGAAAACTTTGGAGAGGCTATGTGAAAGGTACATAAGAGAAATCTACAGATTCGGCCCTCCACCTTGTGGCCGGCCGCATCGAAAGATCGCTGGACAAGAAAGAGTCCACCTTGGGCGTATTTATAGATATCGAAGGTGCGTTTGACAAAACCACCTTCCCTAAAATAACCAATGGTATTACTGAAAGGGACATTCCCCAGACAGTAAATGGATGGGTATTCAATATGCTCTCCCAGAGAGCAATAATAATTAGCTTGGAAGATGTCACTATAAGAGGCCTGGTTGTCAAAGGATGTCCACAGGGAGGGGTGCTCTCACCTCTACTGTGGAACTTGGTCTTAGACTCCTTACTCAACCGCCTAAGCAGTGAGAACTTCTACACTATTGCTTATGCAGATGACCTAGTGATTCTGCAAACAGGAAGGTTTGAGGAAACACTCTTTGCTAGAATGCAAGAGGCCCTCAATATCATAGAAAGCTGGTGCAAGGATCACTCACTGTCATTAAACCCACAAAAGACAGAGATGGTCCTTTTCACAAAGAAAAGGAGGCTTGTGAACCTTCGGGTTCCAAAACTCCTAAAAACTGAATTAAACTTCTCTGCAGAGGTGAAATATCTAGGGATCACCTTTGACAGCAAGTTAACATGGAACTCTGATCTGAAAAATAGAGTCAAAAAAGCATATATTGCCTATGAACAGTGTAGAAGAACCATTGGTCGTTCCTGGGGATTGTCACCAAGGGTCACGGAGTGGATCTACACTGCAATCATAAGACCTATGCTAACCTACGGCGCGATTGCCCGGGGAGTAAAAACAAACCAGCTGACAGTCGTCCGTAAACTTGGCCATTTACAAAGAACAGTATGCCTTAACATAACATGAGGCATGAGAACTACACCAACTAGAGCGATAGAGGTGATCCCGATATATATATATATATATATATATATATATCAAGGAGGTGGTTTTGATGACCATGCTACAGCTCCGCTCTACTGGTACACAACTTGTAGCAGAATCTGGTGAGTCGAGGTGTGGTTTGTGGCGCGAAGCTATAAACGAGCTTCTAATGCTACAAGCAAATACAGAATCGATTTCACCAAGATATGCCTTTCACAGGCCCTACAAGATAATCATTAATGACAACGCTCAAAATGCATTGGCGACAGGTACTATATGTATCTTCACCGATGGATCTAAGACAAAAGAAGGTTCAGGATTTGGAATTTACTCCAGATCCCTAAACCTAAATATAAAATGGGCAATGGGTTGTAATGCAAGTATAGCTCAGACAGAGCTAACTGCCGTCTCCATAGCCGCAAAAGAGATTACCATAAGAGGAATCACTGGCAAAAACATCCGTATCCTTACGGACAGCAGACAAGTACTATTAGCCCTGAATAGGCCACGGATCACATCAGGTCTAGCATTAAAATGTCACATGGCCCTTACGGAATCCTGCTACAACAATGTGGTTACTCTAGGCTGGATAAAAGGTCATGGAATTTCTAAAGGCAACCGCATAGCTGACTCGTTGGCTAGAAAAGCTGCCTCCCAAAGGGACCCGGTTGTTTTGTCAGCTTGCCGGCATCAGCGGTGGTTGACCTAGTAAAGAAACGCTCCCTTGACAAATTCAGGGGAAGATGGGACGAAGAAAAAGGTTGCATACTATCCAAGGAACTTCTGAAATATCCGAATAGCAAAGCAGCCAAGAAATACATACGTGGCCATGACCAGAAAGGACCTGCGGTTGGTCACAGGTATACTTACTGGCCGTTTTCACCTACGAAAACATCTGAACAGGTTGGGTTTATCGGACAGCCCACTATATAGAGGATGTGAACAAGAGAATGAGACAGTTGAGCACGTCCTTTGTGACTGTTCGGCACTCTCTCTAACAATACTTTCTGTATTCGGCGAGGGTAGGATGGTTGACGAGCCAATAGGTTAGGCTCAATCTCAGAAGGACGCACAATGGGCCAAATGTGGCCTAAGTGCTGTGAGGCGACCCACCCTTTCAGAATTACAGAGATACACAATGCAATTGTGTCTGGTTTAGAAATAAAATATATGATAAATTATTTACATAACATATATAATGAAAACAAAATTCCGAAATTTAAATCTATTTTAACATATTATTAATTCTTAGGAACTCAAGTATTAGTTTCTGGATCGAAACTAATTTTTGCAATACAGGTTTCTATACAAAAATCTGAGACATGAATTTTATCATTTATATCCCATCATTCTTGACCATATAATGTTTAGTCCTACCTTTCCCATTTTGGCACTTGCAAACGAAAAAATCCAATTTGAAAAAGAAGAATGTCCTCAACTTGAAAAGACCCACTACTGTCATAAAAATCCGTATTCAAGAGATAATTGCACGCTAAATATGATCAAAGGAAATACACCAAATGGTTGTCATATCATCAAAGTCAATATTCAAGAAGTAATAATTCAATAAACCACTTCAGATCAACTACTACTATAGATCAACAGAAGAAAAACTACTTACGAAATGCAAACCCGATAAATATATAGAAATTTCAAAACCTATATTGATTAAAATACCATTAAACTGCGAAGTATGAATCCACAACGAAAAATACTTAAACAACGTCCAGATTAAAGAGGGTAAACCGTTTTTACCGACGATGCTAATTCTAGCGACCCGGTCGGCATTGCATTTAAAAGCGTATTTTGCTAATAAATAGTGAAAGTTTAATTCAGCGTTTAGTTGTTTAGTGTTCTTAGTACAAGGAAAAGCTCAAGGAATATTAGTGGTGGCAAGATGGCCGTCGCAGCCATGGTTGCCTTTTTTGACAAACTTTTAATAAGTAAACCACATATAATTTACCTAAATAAAAACTTATTGCTTTCTCCTTTCAGCAAACCACCTCCTTTATACAAGAGCCTTACCCTGGTTGCAGGGGTGTTATTTGGAGGTCATGAAAAAACAAAATACCAGAAAAATTTTAACACAAAAACCATATCATTGAGCATCAGCTCAAATCATTAGGAAACGGCTAAAAACTATTTTAAAAATAAGTGGTATAATGTAAAAATGTTCTCAGGTTGCACGAGACATGCATCCAGATCAGCCGCCTTTCGAAACGGTATTAATATAGAAACAATGAGAAATACTGCTGGTTGGACAAATGGCTCAGATGTATTCATTAAATTTTATAATTAACCAGTAATCCAGACAGCTGAGAACCTCGCAAGAGCAGTCTTGCATACGATTTGAAATTTATTTTATCTTAAAATTCTGTTTTTTTGATTTGTTTATTACCGAAAACCGTTTACACTACCACTACACCAACACACACTTTTATATGCCTGACGCGCGTTTCGATAACCAAGTTATCTTCTTCAGAGACCGAAGGTAAACTAAAGCTATGCCTACAAACTAACCTTATATATAGAACATTTTTAGCGCCAAATGTTTTCGCGGTAAATCTTTTGGCGGCAAAGCCAATTTTTAGCGCGAAAACATTTTTACAATAAGTTTTCTTATAATAAACTATAAAGTGGACTATCTGGGATAGGTCCTTTGTCCTTATTTAATCTATTTTTACATTTAATAATTTCTATACTTTCAAATGCATCCAACAATCTATTGTTCGATACATTTTAGTTGTGATGGCTTCACGGTCAACGGAACAGAACAGGTATGTAAAACTTAGTACTAATATTAGGTTAATAAGTGCAGATATTTGGTTTTTAAAATCATGTCGTAAATTTAATGTTTTTCCAAAAGTTGTAAAAATAAATATAAGTGAAAGTGCAGTGTCAGATAAAGTTTGTGAAATTGCAAAGAAAAAATGGTTAACATTAGAAACCAAATATCTGTACAGTAAACGAAGTATGCTTGAAATAGAGGCATATGGACTTTACAAAAAATTAACACATAAGTTAAGTAATGTAGAATATGAACATTGGTGTGAATTCCAAAGAAAGATGTTTAGGGTTATTCATTCAAAATTTAAGAAGAAAATGTCGATCTTGAGTAAAAAACTAAAGAAATTAAAACCAAAACCTAAAACAATTTCTTTGGAACCTATTAATATTGTTGAACATATTTCTTCCCAAACTTTTGACAGCAGTGAAACAGAGTTGTTAAACAAGGGTTTGAATTTTGCCGTGCCTTCTCGTGGGAACTTGGGTGAATTGATTGGACATATTGAAAGTTCTGTTCAATATCCCTCTCATGATGCCAATGTTTATGTTCGGGAAGCTTGTAAGAATCAAATTTCCAAAAATATTTCAAATAAGAACAAAAATTTACAGGGAATTAAGAAAACTAGGAATATTGTCAAAGGTTTGAGGCAGAAGGAATGTTTTTACTTAAAAGCTGATAAAGGAAACAAGGTTGTTATAATGGACAAACAAGACTATTTCGAAAGAGTGGATCACTTGATCGAGAATGGTCCTTACGTTAAGATTCAAAAAAATCCACTAAACAAAATGATTTCCATGGTGAAGAGCACTCTCAAAAGTTGTAAGAACCTTGTCACCGATTCGTTAAAGTATAAATTAACTGTAAGTAACCCTACATTGTCAAAGCTCTATTGCCTTCCGAAGATACATAAACCTGGGAAGGCAATGAGACCTATTGTTTCAGCTATATGTACACCTAGTTATAATATTTCAAAATGGTTATCGAACGAGTTTGAAAATCTACCCAAAAAATGTAATAGTTTTTCAGTTAAAAATTCATTAGAATTTATCAAGAAAGTTAAAGATGTTGTTCTAGAAGATGGGGAAATTTTAATCTCGTTCGATGTTAGTTCTTTATTTCCTAGCGTACCGATTCCACAAACTTTACAGTATCTGGAAGAACTACTCATCTTGAATGATCTGGGTGTTGAAGTTAGAACTGAATACCTACGATTAGCTAAACTATGCATGGACCAAAATTATTTTCAATACAACAATCAGGTTTATCAACAATATGAAGGAACAGCAATGGGTAATTGTTTATCACCATTTACAGCCAACCTTTTTATGAGCAATTTTGAAACACAGATCAGTCAAGAGTTCGAGTATTTCCCAAGGATATGGTGTAGATATGTGGACGACATTTTCGCAGTTTTCAATACGAAGAAATCATCAGTAGAAGATTTCATTTCAAAATTAAATTCAAAATTCACAAGCATAAAATTCACGTTTGAACTAGAAAATAATGAACAGTTACCATTTTTGGACACATTAGTAATAAGAAATAATAACAAGTTAGAATTTGATATTTTTAGGAAAGACACCGCTACGTATAGGTATGTTCCGATAGATTCTTTTCACTGTAATCAACAAAAAATGGCAAGTTTTCATTTTTTGGTTCATCGATTAATTCATTTTCCTTTAAACAAAACAAGATATAACAGAGAAAAGAATTTAATTGAGGATATAGCTGTACTTAATGGATATGATAAAAAACTAATTCATAAGCTGATCAATCGCCATAGTTTTAAGAAATCTCTTTGTGAAACCACCTTTTTCCAGCGAGAACACAACGATAGGAAATTCATTTCATTACCATTTATCCCTCAGTATACCAAAGGATTGAATACAATTTTCGGCACGGTGGGATTAGGTTTAGTTCATAAAACTAGTGGCACCCTGAGACAATTGTTAGGAAATCCGAAGGATAAGAGAGAAGATCTGGAAAAAAGCGGTATATATGAAATAAGCTGTAATGATTGTGATAAAAAGTATGTTGGGCAAACAAAAAGATCGGTTAAAACAAGATTTAAAGAACATTTAGCTCATCTAAAATATGGACGTATAGAAAAATCTAGTATTGCCGAACATGCTTTTACCAAAAACCATTCTGTAAATGTAGATAGTTTAAAATTGTTAAAAAATGTATCGAACAATAGATTGTTGGATGCATTTGAAAGTATAGAAATTATTAAATGTAAAAATAGATTAAATAAGGACAAAGGACCTATCCCAGATAGTCCACTTTATAGTTTATTATAAGAAAACTTATTGTAAAAATGTTTTCGCGCTAAAAATTGGCTTTGCCGCCAAAAGATTTACCGCGAAAACATTTGGCGCTAAAAATGTTCTATATATAAGGTTAGTTTGTAGGCATAGCTTTAGTTTACCTTCGGTCTCTGAAGAAGATAACTTGGTTATCGAAACGCGCGTCAGGCATATAAAAGTGTGTGTTGGTGTAGTGGTAGTGTAAACGGTTTTCGGTATCATTTTCGCCAACGGTTCCAGATTCAACATTTTAGTTTTTTTATTTGTTTATTGTTAATAAATAATTATTGATAGTTATTACTATGTTACTGTTTATTAGTTATAATCGCATTATATATCTTAATATAGTTAATTATAATTAAGTAAATACTTTAATTAATTAATTCTAAATGCTATGCTTCTAGTAAAATGTGGGAAAAATAAATTATGATAATTCAGACAACTTAAGATCTACAGGGTGTAATTATTGAGGAAGACCAGCGAAGAATCGATCCGAATTTTTCGAGCTGGTCTTCCGAAAATAATTATACACCCTCTCTCCCAGGAACCCTTGTTATCTGAATCATTGTTCCTCAGAACAAACGAAGTGATTTGCAAAAAACTAGTGGGTATTTAGGTAAAACAAACCATTCCAGTGAATCAACTTTTGACAGGGTGTAATTATTTTCGGAAGACCAGCTCGAAAAATTCGGATTGATTCTTCTTACAGGTAAGTCAATCAATCTATTAATTAGATGATCATTTTCGTTTAAAAAATTATTCCTTTTTAGTCCAAAAAATATAAGGACCAGGTTTTTGATTTACCTTAATCAATCGTGAATTTTTAAGAACGTTACATGTGTGTCAAAGTGTTGTAGATTTTTAGTAGAATTAAAATGATATATTCTGTAGAAGGAAGGGTAGAAAGAATAAAATTATATTTTAGGAATAACGACTCTGCTCGAACAACAGCGGCATTATTTAATAAATGTCATCCTGGAAAAAATGTATCCGCTGGTTGCCAAATTTGACGCTGTAACAACGCCGTGTTCCTCTAGTCATTTACCGTTGTTTCGATTTTTAAATTATTTCCCTGCTTGTCGTTTCATTAGGCACTTCCATTCTCCACCCTTTATTCTCTAATGGAAACCGTCCTTAAAATCAAATGCCTCACTGAAATTATCATTTTCGCTCTAGACCTTGACTAAGAAACATCGCTCATTTATTTCGATAAAATACCGAATACCTTTATTAATGTGGTAAACACAGCTGCTAGGTTACAGTTACGGCCAAGATTAGCTAGTGCTAAGGCATTATTAAGAAAAATAAGATACTGACCGGGTATACCTCTCAACCACAGAAGTCCTAAAAGCACTCCAAGGCAACCTAAGTCTTCAAACATTCAAGATATTTATTTATTTAAGCATTTATTTATTTAGTTAGTTAGTACATTACTTTACGGGCTTGAAGCCCAACTACAGAGTAAGGGAATATAGGACATTAACAATTTTTATTTGTTTGTAGATAAATAAAAACAAAAACAAAAAAAATTATACAGATAACGACCATATACCTCTCAACCACAGTACTAAAGGCACTACAAGCGACCTAAGGTCCTATAGACCAACCAAGGGTACTGCAAAGCAGCCCAACATAAGTACCTCTTGCATTTTTAATCTGGCAGACTCGTTCAGTCGAAAACAAAAAGAGGGTGCATCAAAGAGACGAAGCGAAGAACCTGACTGTCTTAGGTAATGTAGCAACAGATCATATCTTCGTTACTAGGAAATTGTCCGATGTATCTGGTGTTTGCAGGTATAACAATTATGAGAACCCTGAAACAACATAAATTTCATCCTTATTAGATAAGCGATTGGTTTAAAAACTGAATGAGGATGATCCCGATCACCGCTTTTAATTCTGTTAATTGGTCAGTGAAATTATTTACGGTAATCAAAACTACATGTTCTATATATTTTTCGGACAAGTGCTTATTTTACCCTAACGGCATTGTAGACCGATATAACTCGGTATTGGTCAGATGAAAATCCACAATTATTTCGTAAGGCGCATACTCATCGTTCCCAAAAATTAAATATTTTGGCGAGTATATGAAAATCACATAATTCGCCCTTTCGTTATACCTGCTAATATCATTGGCAAAACTTATTTCGATCTATTGGAGAACGATGAACATTTTTAAGCTCAATTTAATGATCTTTAAAATGGGGTATCGCAACAGCCCTAACCCTATTAAAAACCAAACGAATTGTGCTTACATCCAGTAGGGGGTTTAAATTTCGGGGATGCAAAGAGGGGAAAAGTAGTTTCCCCTCGAATCAGAAATTACCGGGTCCAAGCGATTTTCCAAATTTTCATTTTAAAATCTGAAAATCAAAGTGTTAAGTTTTAGTTGGACCACCTTGTATACGATGAATACTGTATTTTTAGAAAAAAACAATATATTATAGCAACTTGGTGGAAGAATTTACTATATATAAAGGAAGCTATTTTGTTGGTACTACAAAAATTATAAATCACCTTCAGGTACCTATGAAATGCTTACAATTGTAGTTTTGACATAAATATTCAAAATAAAAATACAGTATCCTCCAAAATAAACAGTAAAATAAAAATAACAATTAATTTTTAATTTCTGTAATGTAAGTGTTTTCGACGAAAACAAGCTTCATATCGATTTTGTAAGTCAATAAAAATATTGAAACACTTGTGAGGAATTTAAACACAATTTATTTACAAATTGTTTGAATACAAGAATTCAGCTGGTTACAAATTACTAACTGTCACTTTTTACTTTCAAACTTTACAAAAGTTGAACGAACACTAGCTCTACCAACGCAAATGACCCGCTTTATATACTTGACATCTCGATTTTTCTCGAAACAACTATTTACTAAAATCCAAATAATACTAGAATGTTCCCGAATAATGGTAATTATTTAGAACAGCTACTTCTGGCCTATCTTCAAAATTTTTATAAAAATTGTTTAATTAATAGTTAAAAACAACAAATTGAGTATTTATTTAGTGCGCTCAAGCATATTTTTTTCAAAATTAATTTTTAAAATTGGAACTATTTTTTGATCGCGCTGCCATTTTTAGCAGTATGGCGTCTGAAAATCGTATGCAAATAGTAATACGCGACAAATAACAAAGAAAATAAATTATTTTTATATATATTACATTATAAATTTGACCGAAAAAACATTAAAATAGTAATGTTATGATATATAAATATACTCTCATGACTTACTTTTAAAAATGGCTTTCCTAAAAAGATGTATCGACACTCATCATTACACTATTCACATTATGTATTTTATTTAATTAAAATCTGCACCACACAATATTTATATAATTAAATATAGGTACTCTCTGAAAAACTAAATATACAATAATTATAACTCGTAATCATCTTAACAAAATGTTCTATTTAACAACAAAATTTATTCTGCAATACACAATACTAAAATCAACTTTTTAACAGCGCTATCTTCTGTTCCGACTATAACTTGCGTTATGTCATGTAGGTACCAGCGTTGCCACATCTCTAAATAAAACCTAAATATTACCATCATATTTTTTTACATTATAAATATATAAAAATATTGAAAATAAAATGTGAAATGTAGAGAGAATATTACTAACCAAATCAAATTGGTCTTTTTGCATTTTATAAAAGATAAAACAAAGATAAACAAACACGCAAAATTCAGTGACGGGTGGCGATGCTATCCTAATCCAACCTAACCAAACTAAACCAGACCTAACTAAACCTAACCTAACCTAACCAGACCTAACCCAACCAAACCACACCAAACCAAACCAGACCTAACCAAACCTAACCAGACCTAACCTAACCTAACCTAACCTAACCTAACCTAACCTAACCTAACCTAACCTAACCTAACCTAACCAAACCTAACTAAACCAAACCAAACCAAACCTAACCAAACTTAACCTAACCTAACCTAACCTAACCTAAACTAACCTAACCTAACCTAACCTAACCTAACCAAACTTAACCTAACCTAACCTAACCTAACCTAATCTAATCAAACCTAACCAAACCTAACCTAAC
The DNA here is from genome assembly GCA_035357415.1 of Ophraella communa. Taxonomy (NCBI): domain Eukaryota; kingdom Metazoa; phylum Arthropoda; class Insecta; order Coleoptera; family Chrysomelidae; genus Ophraella; species Ophraella communa. The sequence continues at coordinate 31,610,289 of CM068995.1, read as the reverse complement.
CTAACCTAACCTAACCTAACCTAACCAAACCTAACTAAACCTAACCAAACCTAACCAAACCAAACCTAACTAAACCTAACCAAACCAAACCTAACCAAACTTAACCTAACCAAACTTAACCTAACCTAACCTAACTTAACCTAACCTAACCAAACCTAACCCGGTTATGGTCTAACCAAGACCTTTGATTAGGTCTGGTTTGGTTTGGTTTGGTTAGGTTAGGTTAGGTTAGGTCTGGTTAGGTTTGGTTAGGTCTGTTTTGGTTTGGTGTGGTTTGGTTGGGTTAGGTTAGGTCTGGTTAGGTTAGGTTAGGTTAGGTTAGGTTAGATTAGGTTAGGTTAGGTTAGGTTAGGTTTGATTAGGTCTGGTTTGGTTTGGTTTGGTTAGGTTTGGTTAGTTCTGGTTAGGTTTAGTTAAGTTTGGTTTGGTTAAGTTTGGTTTGGTTAGGTTGGGATTGGTTAGGTCTGGTTAGGTTAGGTTTGGTTAGGTTAGGTTAGGTTGGGTTTGCTTAGGTCTGGTTTGGTTTGGTTAGGTTAGGTTAGGTTAGGTTAGGTTAGATTTGGTTTGGTTAGGTTTGGTTAGTTCTGGTTAGGTTAGTTCTGGTTAGGTTTAGTTAAGTTTGGTTTGGTTAAGTTTGGTTAGGTTGGGATTGGTTAGGTCTGGTTGGGTTAGGTTTGGTTAGGTTAGGTCTGGTTGGGTTAGGTTTGGTTAGGTTAGGTTAGGTTAGGTTAGGTTAGGTTAGGTTAGGTTAGGTTAGGTTAGGTTAAGTTTGGTTAGGTTAGGTCTGGTTAGGTTTGGTTAGGTCTGGTTTGGTTAGGTTAGGTTAGGTTAGGTTTGGTTAGGTTTGATTAGGTCTGGTTAGGTTTGGTTAGGTCTGGTTTGGTTTGCTTTGGTTTGGTTTGGTTTGGTTTGGTTTGGTTTGGTTTGGTTTGGTTTGGTTTGGTTTGGTTTGGTTTGGTTTGGTTAGGTTTGGTTTGGTTAGATTTGGTTAGGTTTGTTTAGGTCTGGTTTGGTTAGGTTTGGTTAGGTTAGGTTAGGTTAGGTTAAGTTAGGTTAGGTTAGGTTAAGTTTGGTTAGGTTAGGTTAGGTTTGGTTAGGTTAGGTTAGGTTAGGTTAGATTTGGTTTGGTTAGGTTGGGTTAGTTCTGGTTAGGTTTAGTTAAGTTTGGTTTGGTTAAGTTTGGTTAGGTTAGATTTGGTTTGGTTAGGTTAGATTTGGTTTGGTTAGGTTAGATTTGGTTTGGTTAGTTCTGGTTAGGTTTAGTTAAGTTTGGTTTGGTTAAGTTTGGTTAGGTTAGGTTGGATTAGGATAGCATCGCCACCCGTCACTGAATTTTGCGTATTTGTTTATCTTTGTTTTATCTTTTATAAAATGCAAAAAGACCAATTTGATTTGGTTAGTAATATTCTCTCTACATTTCACATTTTATTTTCAATATTTTTTATATATTTATAATGTAAAAAAATATGATCCTAATATTTAAGTTTTATTTAGAGATGTGGCAACGCTGGTATCTACATGACATAACGCAAGTTATGTTCGGAACAGCAGATAGCGCTGTTAAAAAGTAGATTTTAGTATTGTGTATTGCAGAATAAGTTTTGTTGTTAAATAGAACATTTTGTTAAGATGATTACAAGTTATAATTATTGTAGATTTAGTTTTTCAGAGAGTACCTATATTTAATTATATAAATATTGTGTGGAGCAGATTTTAATTAAATAAAATACAGAATGTGAAGTGTAGTGATGAGTGTCGATACATCTTTTTAGGAAAGCCACCTATTAAATGTAAGTCATGAAAGTATATTTATATATAATAAGATTACTTTTTAATCCTTTTTCGGTAAAATTTATAATGTAATATATATCAAAATAATTTATTTTCTTTGTTATTTGTCGCGTATTACTATTTGCATACCATTTTATGACGCCATACTGCTAAAAATGGCAGCGCGATCAAAAAATAGTTCCAACTTTAAAAATTAATTTTTGAAAAAAATATGCTTGAGCGCACTAAATGAATACTCAATTCATGATTTGTAGACCATAATTAAACAATTTTTGTAAAAATTTCGAAAAATGGCCAGAAGTAGCTCTTCTAAATAATTACCCGAATAACTACCAACCTAAAATAATTATATATCATGTCAAGTTACTGTCAAAATCTTCTTCCTCATTTACGCACTCTACAGCTACATCAAAATTGGCGAAAACGAGCAAAGGTAGAATGGGGAAAACAAACACATTCTCCATTTGTTTTCGTGTTATTTTTGAGCAGTGTTTTAGAATAAATGAATCACCACACGTACCATCTTTCACTAACGATCTTTACCACAAGCATTTAAAAATAGAAAAAAATAGTTGAATTAATATTGAATCAAATGGCTGATATTACTGTTTTCCCCATTCCACTGATAGTTACTGCGGCGCCAACTATCGGAAAAATTTTCGAGAATACATGCATTCCTCTCGCATCTGTCACAATCATCCGTCGCATTCATCCGTCACACATCTGTCACTCGTTGCACTGCCCCCTCCTTAAGTTCATTCCTCCCGGAAATGTGATAACTCTCCGGAGTAGAATCCTGTTCATCTTAGGAGCTGGTCGAACCCTCTACCCGAAGTCGCTGTACCTCCCTACTGTGGTCACCCTGATATAACGCCAACCTATCATGATGGACTACGACGGGTTTTCCCTTGGGGACTCTAGCAATTCGGTAGATCACATCATTGATTCTCTTTTTAATCAAATATGGACCTTCCCACTTCTTTTGAAATTTCGGACACACACCCCGTTTCCGTCGAGGATTATAGAGCCAGACCAATTCCCCCGGTTCATAAGTGCTTCCTGTTGCTCGTGAGTCGTAGTATCTTTTTATCCGGTCACTGGAGAGTTGTAGTTTGTGGCGCACCAGTTCATAAATATTTTTGATTTTTCTGAAGATCTCCAACGGATTCTTCACCGGTCGTTATTTCACCAGGTTTGCTTCCATACATCAAGTCTCAGATATTAAAGAAACAATGAATGACTACGCAAATAATTATTAGTGCTGCAGAAATATCCGTAGGCAAAACTTCACCAAATTTAAAACCCAAAACAGTACCTTGGTGAAATAACGATTGTAAAAGCACGCTAAGAATTTACAAAATATTATTCAATAAAATGAAACGTAATAAATCAAATATCACTATAATAGAGTACAAGAAAACCAGAGCCCATTTTAAGTACATTACTAGCAGCTTAACATCATCAACAAGTGTTTGGGAAAACATAAGAAAAATCAAAGGAAAAAACAAATTAAATAGAGTACCTCTTATAGCCTATAGCCTATAACATAAAAACAGTTTTTGGGACTAAAAATATATTTGAGATGAACTCTCCAGCAGTATGTGAACACTTTTTAATTGCCCTACAATTTAACAAACGAATTAATTCTGTAGAAATGTAATTCTTATCTTCATTGGACCAATTATGTTGCTTTGGAACTTGTCTTTGGTGAACCTTATATTTAAAAGGTATTTTATAACCTTTTACCCAAGAGAGAATAACTGGGTCTTTGGTTATTTCTTCCCAGTATTTTAAATTATACTTTAAAGTACCTACCCCAGTCTTCTCCTCTAAATCCGCTTCCTGACAGATTTGTTGATTTCCTGTCTGCTCCTCTGTCTGCTGCTGCCTTGGGCTGCCACACCGTAATTGTGTGAACGCCGCTTGCTTAGAGGCTGATATCTGACCTGGTCCTTGCCTTTCCATTTCTGTCCATTCAGACTTGAAGGCTTTTGAACTCTGAATGGACGTTTCAAGTTTAAAGGTTTTTTCACTACTTTAGTCTTTTTAAGTTCTTGACCAGATTTCTCCATATTCTTTGCTAATTTTATTCTTTCAGACAGATTTTCACCATACAGCCATCTATCGACCTCTGCAGTAGAAAACACCTCTCTTAGATCCGAATTTAAATTAAAATTAAGTAACTTTCTCCTCGTTGGGGTTTTGTTATTGTGAATATCTGCCATTAACCGAGCTGCATCCCCTACTGCCTCTATTATTTCCCTGCCTGTTGGATCCGAATTTTCCCCCTTCGTTTCTTTCTACAAAATTTGAAACAAGTATAGTTAAAGCCTTTCCCAAGGCTGCCAAAGCTGCTCCAACTTGAGATTAAGATATTTGCAATTTTTTATCTCGTTTTAACACTCATTCACCTACTGCTACCTTAACCTCTGGATTTATTTTTGAAGGTGCCATTAGCAAACAATTTCTAGCAGGAGGATATTTGGCCATCAAAGAATTTCTGGTATCTTCCTCCAATCCATTTTTTAATATTCCTTCCCACAGCGAGGCCAGTTCTGTTTGTTTCAATAATTATCTGTTTCAATAATTATTGTCTTTTGTTTGCCTAACAAGTTCAGCATTTCTGTGCTAAGAGGGGGTTCCTCTTCTAAAGCGAGGGGATCTTCATCATTAGAGTGATCTGGTGAATGAGAAAATGATCGTTAGACAAAAGGATATAATGTTTGAAGTTGCTCAAACAAAGAATTTTCATGTTCATGCCCACAATGGAGCATGTCTTCTCAGCCCACTATCGAGCTTTATTATTTGTAACAGCCCACTATCAAGCTGTTTCGGTCACAATGGAGCCGAGTTAAACTTACATAACTCTCAATGGAGTCGAATTTTTTAGCCCACTGTCGAGCTTTATTTTTTATATAAGCCCACTATCGAGCTTTATTATTTGTATCAGCCCACTATCAAGCTGTTTCGGTCACAACGGAGCCGAGTTTAACTTACATAACTCTCAATGGAGTCGAATTTTTTAGCCCACATATATACAGGAAATGTATAAACTCACATAAAAATAAAGCCTTATCTATGAATGGTCAAGAAAGAACTTTAAAAGAAACACAAAAATTGTCAACTCAACGGAAAACGAATGAATGCTACTCTTGTATCGTATAATAGATAATTTAGGTAAACAACAGAACCCATTTAATGCAATATATAATCCAAAGAAAGTTAATCGATTTAGTATTTAAAGAAATAGGTTTTTCTATTTTTTCTTAATTGCTTCTTATAAATTTATTTAAAATAAAGTATTGCTGAACTTAAGTTATTCCATACAAATAAATTACAAACTAATTTGGACTTACTTTCTTCTAATCCACAATGCTAGCAAGACAGTACTGTTCCCTATGACCGTTACTATAAAAATAATGGCAAGGGTAGCTATTTCCAGCCTGGCTAAATTTTCATCCCGATCATTTAATGCATTTTCGACTCCTATCTGTCCACTCGAACTTGGAATTATATTATCTGTAGTAAAATTCATGTCTGAACTACTTCCAATAAACATACAAATTAACAACGTATTCCTGAAAGAAAAAAGAAAAACATTAAAAGTTATTGGTTAATGAACACAGTATATTTATAAAATCACAGTTTTTAATGTTGTTAATAGTATACTATATTTACGGAGATTATAAGTTTGCATACATTAAAATGACGAAACAGAAATTAGAGTTATATATATTGTAGGTTAACATTTATTATAAAAGTTACTTAAGTTAGCTGGTTTACCTACGATAAAATATTTTATAGTCAGCTGCCAGTAAAATTATTCATTATTGTACTTAAATTTAATGGACTAACCCTTACTTTTTGAAAGTCCATCTTATTAAGAATAATAAAAAACTCTTCGTTTGAACGTAACTTCCAAGTTTATTTAAAAAAATTATGTTCAAAATTACAATGACGGCCGTTTCGCTAAGATTAGCATCGTCAGATTGACATTTAAGTTACATTTTGTTGGCTTGTAGGTTTCTAGGTATCTGATGTTGTTTAGGTAGTATTAAGGCTAGACCAAGAATGGAAGTAATAAGACATAACAATATTAAAGCCTAGATGTTAATAGCCCTAAAGGATTATCCTGGATGTACTTCCCTCTAAGATCAGTATAACTGTGCTATGATATAGAAAACCCAGGAAAAAACTATATCATGCTGATCTTTACAATAACTTAATATATTTGTGTTTTACAATTACGTCTTATCTATGTATAAAATGCAAACTCAATCAAAGTAAACAGTTTAATAGTGGAGAACTTTTAAGATTTATTTGTTCATTAACAACTTTTAATTGTGGATTGCTGGATGTCTTTTTATTTCAAGTTCTTCAAGGAAATCTATCGCGGTGCTTCGAAACACGTCTATGACATCGTCACGGTAATGAATCCTGGATTTACGCATATGAGCCCAAAAGTAAACAGCAGTCGATGAACCCAATCCAACAAAATTTGTTCGCGCACGAAGCACAACTGTACCAATAGAACAACGCAGAATAGTCAAATCTGAGTGATACACAACCATTTGTTTGCCAGTTGTCTTCCAAAAAATTAGGAAAACTAACCGCCGAAGACGGATCACTCTTCACTATGACAATGCGAGCTTCCACACATCGGCTCAAACAACCACATTTTTGAGCACCCAAAACATCGATTTGATGCATGTTCTGGAGACACCTCAATCAGAGTAGCAAAAGTACTTCGAGAATTGGTTCAAACGCATGCAAAAGTATATAGATCTAGATTTTCGATGATCAATATTTGTTTTTGTTCTCTAATCCCGAAATATAAAATGCAAGTCTTGCATTATCTATCCATTATCTTTATTTTTAATGAAACACCCTGTATATTTTTATAATTTTAAAAGCTCCTTAACATTACGACCTTAACGAACTATACCATGTAGGGTCTATTATGAAATGTACAGGGAGAAATTTTGAAATAATTTATAACCATCAACCACCACCACTCAACCACCAACTCCTCTCGACGAAGTTCTTCTAGATTCTGAGGAGGACGTTGCAAATTGAGCAATCTCCTACCCATCACATCCCACACGTGCTCAATTGGGAATAAGTTGGGAGATCTTGGTGGCCAAGGTAACAATGTGACATCATTATATTGAAAGAAGTCTATTGTGACTCTTGCGATTTGTGGTCGGGCATTATATATTGGGGGAAAGTTGGATTTGCCAGGGTGTCAGCGTAATCCACGCTGTTAGCTACCGTGGCAATGGATGAATGGCTGCGCGTAAGTCAGTCATAAACGGTGCCTCCGGGATACCTGGTGACCTCCCGGAGTACTCAGCCTTACCAGCACAAGCGGGGCTCTGTGGTGGTGGACTTTCAATTCCCTAGCTACTCGTGGGATGTGGAATGGATTCAAAGGAAATAATAGAACAGGAAGTAGAAGTAATGGAGGAAGAAAAGGAAAGGAAGGGAATTTTTGGTAAATCTAGGAAGGTGAAACGTACTCCAGATAAAGCAGGAGAGTAGGGTGAGTGGACGGTGAAGAGGAAGGAGATATCGCCTTTGGAGGAGAGGGAGCAGAAAAGAAAGCAGAAGGAGAAAAGAAGTGAGAATCGAGAGATTGGGAGGGGGGAAGATTGGGAGAATGTCGAGGATCTGAAGGGAATGGTAAAGCGGCTGGAGGAAAAAGTGAAAAAATTGGAGGAACAGAAGTTGGCGACAGAAAGGAGGGTCAGGGAATTACAACAGTTGAGAAGAAAGGAGGATTTGAAGGAGAGCATGCAATCAAGATGGGAGATAGGACAAAGAGACTGGGAGGGTTGGAAGAAGGTAAGAGATAGGGCTTGGGATGTTAAAAATGGGGAGAGCATAGAAGTAAAGGTGGGAAATCCAGTGGTCAGAGATGACAGAATTAAGGTAGTGTGGGTAAACAAGGAGGATAGTGGAATGGAGAGAGGGGTCCAGAGATTGTATCGGGAAAGGTTTCCGATCCTGGTAGAAAAAGGGGAGGAAATGGAGTGGATCAAGGAAGTAAAGATCTCAGAGAGGAAAGGGGTAAAAACGAAGGAAGAAGAGCGAATCTGCCGAATGGAGGGGGATGGTAGGGATGAAATGAAAGTTTTTGATTTGCTGAGTCGGATGTTTGGAGATGTTGATTGTGGGGACAGTGTTGGGCTGCACAGGCTCGAACATATGGGGATATTAAGCAAAATGGTGGCATGGGTAAAAAAGAGAGGGACGAAGGTGACAATATATACAGAAAAGGAAAGGGTAAAAGAACAAAGGAATGAGGCGGTTATCCTGAAGGATATTGGAGATCTGAATCAGGAGGGGATTAAAAAGATGAAGGCGGAGTGGGTCGATAGACTCAGAATATATAGGAGCAGGGAGTTGATAATTGAAGCAAAAAGAGGAGTTCAGGTGAGGAAAATGCTGGGCGAGGTGGAAAGGGTTACAGCAGCAAGGGCGGTGGAGGCAGGAAGGGGAACAAAAACCATTAAGGTGATAGGGATAGACCCGTAGATGGAAGATGAAGAGATAAGGAGGGGAATAGAGGAATTAACTGGGATAGGTACTAAGATGATTAAGGTGGTAAGAGAGAGGAATGGGATGAAGATGGCGGTGGTGACTGCGGAACGGGAAAAGGCGGAGGTTTTACTGGGAAAAAGGGAGATGAAATTGGGATGGAATAGGGTAACATTTATGGAGGGTAGAGAGGAGGGTAGGTGTTTTGGGTGTGGTGCTAAAGGACTCAAGGTTGCGGTGTGTAAAGAGAAGGGGGTCAAGGAGAAGGCCAGATGTTGGTTGTGCAAAAGCGAGGAGCACATGGCCAGGAACTGCAGGCAGGCGTTCCTTTGTAGAGTATGTGGGGTCAGAGGGCACAGAACAGGGGAGAATTGTTGTATGGAGAAAAAGGTGCTGGATGGGCATGAGGAGGGAAAAAATTTGGTGGCCCCTCTGGACCCCTTAGAGGGGAGTTCGGTACAATAGGAGGTAGGGGAAGGCAGTGTGGGGGAGGAAGGACCAATGACGAATGGAAGGTTTTACACAAACCTGGGGAAATGCAGGATAGCGCATGATGTTTTGGATGAGGTGATTTTTAGGAGAAAAGTGGATGTGGTGTGTGGATCTGAGATAAATGCTAGATATGTGGAGAAGCAAGGATGGATTATAGACGTTACAGGAGAGGCGGGAGTAAGAGTGATGAAAGACGGACTGAGAGTAGATGAAGTAAGGAAGGGAAACGGATGGGTGGGAGTGCGCATGGGTGACATGATGGTCTACAGCGTGTACATTAGCCCGAATATTAGTCTAGAGGATTATGAAAGCAGCATGTCTGGGCTGGTGGACGATCTGAGGGTAACAAAAGGGAAAAGAAGAAACATGAGGAGGATGGTGACAGGGGACTTCAACGCTAAAAATATTGTTTGGGGAGGAAAGAAAACGGATAAAAGAGGTGAGATCCTGGAGGAGGTATTAACATCCAACGGGCTAACGGTGCTAAATGACGGATTGCTGCCCACCTTCGTAAGGGGAGACGGTGGTTCTTCGTTTATTGACGTAACAGCATGTGACGAATGGCTGGAAAAAAGAGTGAGTAGTTGGAGAGTGATAGAGGAAGAGGATAGTTTAAGTTTACATAGGTACGTGGAGATATAAAGAAAATGAAGATTAAGGTGACAGAAGAGAAAAGATGAAGTTGGACAAAGGCTGAAGTGGAGAGTATGAGGAAGAAAGTAAAAAAGGAGATAGAAAGGGGTCTCGGACATGACGTGAATGAGTTGTATGATGTAATAAGGAGTTGTAAAAAAGAGGGAAAGGATGAAAACAGGCGTGCATGGAAGGCTAATTACTGGTGGAAGGAATTACTTGTGGAAGGAATGTTAGCAAGAACGGAGAAGAATTTTGAGTGGAAGAGATGGGGTAAAGGGTAGAGAGGGATATAAGAAGAAGAAGAAGGATCTGGAGCGAAGGGTGGAAAGGGAGAAGAGGAAAAAGGGGGAGGAGTTACTGGGGGAGCTGGAAAACAATCCGTGGGGTAAGGCATATGAAATAGCAGTGGAAAGGATGGGAGAAAGCCGAAACGTGGTGCTAGAAGAAGAGTGGGAGAAGGAGATTATAGAAAAACTTTTCACGATTGAAGAAGGAAGAGGGGAGGTCATGAGTCGAGAAGGGCGGGATTGTTGGGTGGCCGGTGAAATAAGGGGAATAAGGTCGGTAGAGAAGTGGGAGGTAGAGGAGGAGGGGAGAGGCATCAAGGTAAGAAAAGCCCCTGGAGTGGATGGCTTGAAAGGGGATGTAATAAAGAGGTTACTGGAGGAGAATGGGGAGTATTTCTGGGAACTCTTTAACAAGGTACTGAGGGAGGAAGAATTCCCAGAGGTATGGAAGGTGGCCATGGTTATACAGCAGAGAAGGCGAAAGTACGAGCAGGATGGTTGGGGACATTGATGTGTAATGTGAAAGGGCCGGGAGAATGGAAGAGGAGAGTTATTGGTAGGACGATTGAGCAGAGTATGCTGTACGGAGCGGAAGTGTGGGGTGAAAGAGCGGGGATACATGTGAGGGTAAAGCCACTACTACAGGTGCAGAGGGGGATTTTGTTGAGAGTGGTACAGGGGTACAGGACGGTGGGTGCATTAGCAGCAGCTGTGCTGTCAAGGTCATACCCATTGGACCTGATGGCTAGGGCAAAGAGGCAGCGGTGGAAGGGTGCCACAAAAGAGGAAGCTCAGGATTGGATGGAGGAGGAAATGGTGAGAAGGTGGGAAGGGTATAAAGGTGCATTAAAAAGGGCGATTGGGAGTAGGAGGGTGTGGATGGACCGAGAGTTTGGGGAGGTAAACTACTTTTTGACCCAAGTGCTCACCGGGCATGGGTCAAGAGTGGGGTATCTGCACAAGATTGGGAAGAGAGAGGCTGGAATATGCGTGAGGTGTGAGGTGGAGGATGATGAAGGTCATGTATTTAAATGTTGGAAGAACAAGGAGGATCTAGAAAAGTTGGAGAGGAGACTCGGGGTAGCAGTGTATTGGGAGAACATGTTGGAGATAATGTTGAGAGGAGAGAAAGAATGGGTAGAGGTTAGCGGGGTTGTGGAGAGAATGGTTAGGAGAAGAGAGTGTTCTGATGGCGAATAGTATGAATGGGTAAAGGGTGTGTGAGGGACCACCGTCCGTCTTGAAGTATGCTAGGGTAGTGATTCCGAGGCGGGGGTAACGGCGAGTTTTGAGGTGGGTTTGGTTGGTAGGCATCCTCTCTAGGGTGAGTCCAACACTGTTGGGTTCTGGATAAGGACCCATCGAACATGAGTTTCCCATCTCAGCCCGAAAAAAAAAGGGTGTCAAGATACGGTAAAAGATGGGGTTCTAAAACTTCTTGGATATAACGCTGTGCGTTCATGTTACCTCTGATGAAGATGAAAGATAATCTCGAACGATAAGCTATAGCAACTCAAACTATAACTCCAACAATTTGATGAACATACCTTTCAACAAAAACCTGTTGATTTCTTTTTTCACCACGTCGTCTTCTAACTCTCGCTCGACCATCGTGCATGCCTAAACAAAATGGAGACTCGTCACTAAAGACAATACTGTTTCATTCCGGATCCCAGAGTGATCTTTCTCTGCAGCACTCAAGGCGATTATGTCGGTGTTCTGGAGTTAAAGGGAGGACCCAGTATGGTCGGTATGAAAACAGGCCAAAACGTCTTATTAGTCGGTAAACACTTTGCATGCCAATAGGTCTTCCGTGTTCTGCAAACCATTCATTTGTAATGGACCTCGTAGTGGAGAAACGGTCCCCTAAGGCCAATAATTTTAGGAGGCGATCTTCACGGTCTGTTGTTCTACGGGGGCATCCAGATCCCCTTGCTCTTTGCGGACGGCTTTCTCGAAGCCATCCCTGACAACACCTAACCACAGTGTCTACACTTCTTGGCACTCTAACTACAATTTCCCGAAAAGAAAATCCAGCTTTCCAAAGTCCCGCTATACGACCTCTATGAAACTCACTAAGTTGACGAAATCGTACAGTTCTCCATACCCTGGTTACGATCCAATAGTAAAGAAGGTCATTTTTGGATTATTAGTGGATTTCACAAAAAGCAGTATAACGGCTTTCATTTCACGACTATGACGTCTGCTAGAGTAATTTGGACAGATCGTGAGGATGTCCGTAGTAAGAGAGTACTGGTAGTGTTGACATTGTGGTTGTGGTGATAAGCTAATGAAATAAAGATGTGTAAGTTGTATTTGGCCGATCCGTAACCTTCTTGTTATAACCATTTCTTTTCTTGCTACGTCAAGTTGAGCAATTGATTAACTGTCGGTTGATTTTTTCTAAGTTGAACATGTTTTCCAGAAAGCTTGCCAGTTATTTTGGGAAAGTTGATCCATATTTTTTTAAATCGTTGAAGATTTGAAGGTCCAGTGGGTTGATAGCTAATGAAGCAATATCTCATAAATCCCGATATGAGAAGGTATCCATATAATAGATATGGTAATGTAAAAGGAAGTTAGATATTGATACGTATTGTAAATGCATTGGACAAGCGGGTGGTTTGTGAGGCCTGCCAAATTAAAAACTCTTAATTGTTATCAACAAAAAAATAAACAGGTACATTTATTTGATAGAAATAAACTGGGAAGCGCGTCCTGTCAGATATCTTGTCATTTGTTACAATCTCTCTCAATCTCTAATATCCAGTTTCACCAACAGGTTTAATTCCGATTTAGCACTTAAATGGAGCTTAATCAGGATTAACCTATTGAAACGTTTCACCATGCTCAAAAGTGGGATTAAATTGACTGATCGCGATTTAATATAAAGCGCCCATTTTGGAGGATTTACCGGGTAAAGTCCGATTAGTTCGTATTTCAATATTTTCTTTATTATAGCTAGATAAGGAATACAGATTTCTGATATATTGTTAATTATGGCATTTAAAAAGTTGGTGATCTTGCCTTCAAACACGATTTAAGAAAAAAATATTATTTCCAAAAAATGAATAATAAAGATTTTGAGACAAGATTTTGACTTCAAATACTGGAGTATATTGAAGACCATATAGAGTTTGCAAACGACAACTAGGTACCTATACTGTATAACTTTTTATTATTATTTTTATCCTTAGACAAGGAAAGAGAGAGGACTGAGCATTCGAATCAATTTGTGTAACCCATTTACCACCAAACTAATGGCGGTCAATATTGACATAGGCGTATCATACGATTTTTCTTAGACGATTATTAAATAATCATTTTCATTATTTCGTATTACAAATCTAATTTAAAAAAGTCTTTGAATTTATACTGCTCCAAAAAAAAAGAACAATCATTTTAAAACATATTTATTTAATAAATATTACAATTTTAATCTATTTTATCTATTTTAAATATATGTTTTTGTTCCACGCCACTGCAAAACTATTACATCTATGAGCAAATAATAACAATTAAATGAAAAATAATCTTTAAAACTGAATGAAAACAATGTTCAAAATGTATGTACAATTAATTTAAGTTATCGTACATAACATATGTAATTTAGTTAAACATCTATTACCTGAAAGCTGTAATATTAATAAAAATAAATTTCAAGGAAATAGTTGTAAAATACTTCTTACCTATGAAATGAAATTCCTTGCTCTTTTTTAGCACTCTGACTATTGCACTTATAAGCTACACAATTAACCATTTTAAAATGTCTATTCAGTTTATTAAAAAAGGTGAAAATTAATAAAAAACTAAAAAAATCCAATTCGATGTTCCAAATTTGTTTGCCACCAAACGTTTGAAAATTGGCTTCACTCTCACGCATAAGGTTTTCATTGCCATGCGCTGTCCTCTCTCTTTCTTAGTCTAAGTTTTTATCATTATGATTGATGGTATAGGCATTATCGTTTACTACTATTTATTTACAACTATATAGGAATAATTTTTCATATTATCGCCCCATATATTTTTATCTTCAACTGTGAATGTGGGGAATTTCCTATATTATTTAAGAATATGATTACGTTTTCAAATAGGAATGATTGACATAGAACAATACATTTTCATAGAACAATAGAATTTTTGTACCTTCTACAACGTTGTCTAATTGGTTTGCTGATCTAATCCTGATTTAATAAATCGCGATCAACTCGAATGAGTTGTAACTTGGTGAAACGGGAAATTCTGTTAAGTCGCTTGACTATTAGGTAAAACTTAATTAATCCCAGGGGCTCGATTCTTGAATCTCATTTTTAATGTCGATCGATTAGTACGGGAATTATTCTTCAGTACGAATCGGCATTCGAAATTCAATCGACATTTGATGTCGAAAGATTAAGTGGCAACACCGTATTATTCTGACACGGAATACCATAAACAAGATTCTGTTTACGTCAAGAGTCAAATGGACTGGGAAAGTGTAACGTCAAAATTTGTGTTCTATGCTGTTGAAATGTGAAATGTCAACGAAATGATTCCAAACGGCAACATTATAAATCTCCAGAAATAACTTTTGTTTGATTTATTTTGTAATGATTATACGTTGAAATATAACGGAAGTATCATAAGTAAATACATATAAGCAAAATTTTTCCAAATTCGAGTTTTAAAGTACTATTTTAGTAAGTATTCTTAAAATTTATTACAATGTATTTTGAAGGTTATGTTATAATATTTTTACGGAAATTGTTTGTCGATCTACTTTAGTGATATGTAAATTATATGAATGAACACTTACCAATGAAAAAACAGTAATTAACTGCCAAAAATCAAAAAAATACAATAAAATAGTTAATAACATACCATAAACATACCATAAAAAAGTTGTTTGGAATCATTTCACTTACGTCACTACTTTCCCAGTCCATTTATTTTATTAGAAGAAAAAATTATTGTTTGGTTTACTAAGAATAGAAATAATATAATGAAATTAAAAGACAAAAGACAGTGTGGATCTTCATCAAGTGAAAACCTCATCAATTCAATTAAAAAAAATGTTTACGCTTTTTTCAATGGATGGTGAAGATGTTCATGTTCGCTCTATCATATAAGATTAACTCGTGGGTAACAGCTTTTGTTAATCTAAAATTCTTTTTAAAATTATAATCACTCATGTGATTAGTTTATAATTACATAGTTTATAATTTAACTGGGAGCATTATCTTCCAAGTTCTCTTTTGCCACTCCTAATGCTATATTTGGATTAATTTTAAAACTAACAGTAAACAGTAATACTAACGAAAATAATAATAATGCTAATAACAAACAACTAAATACTAATAAAACGTAATAAAAATAATAAAATATCAAGAACACTTTAAAACTTTTATATCTTACATCTATGTTGGTGACAGAGATATGACAGAATGAGAATAAAATTCGACAATTCATTATATCGAACGGTTTTACCCATTCGAACAACAATTAATTGTCGAATTTATCTCGAATTCGACTTTCAAGAATCGCCTTTATATAAAACTATCGACATATGTCGAAAGTCGACACTGATTTTTCGAATTCGAGATTCAAGAATCGAGCCCCAGATCGGTCGTATTTTGGTAAACTGGGCCTAAATATAGTATACAAAAGGGCCGGTTACCTTTGGTCTGTAATATTCTGTCTGCATTTCATATTTTTTTTACAATTTTTTATATGTGGAATGTAAAAAAAGAATCCTGATGTTTACTTTTTATTTATAAATGTGGTAACGCTGGTACCTGCATGAACGCATCTTAGAAAATGAATTTTTTGTGTATTTAACCTATAAAATTGGGGTTTTTACATGGTTTTTGATATCAATTTTCTTCAAAAATACTGGATAACCCGCAATTTTTTTGACGAAAATATACTATAGAGACCAGTTCCTTTTTATTATTAATATTTTTTAGCATATTATATTTTATTCATGTGCACCTATTTTTCATCGGACCCTGTTGTTCTTGTTGCAGCTCTTTTTCAGCAGCCAATCATTTTCGAAACAACTTGATGATATGATGAGATTTCTTGCAATAATTACATAGACGTTTTTCCTGCTTTCCATATTTAAAGTTAAACATGATGCAAATTGCTTTACATATTTTGAAAAATTTTGGCTTCTTCATGAGAGGCACTAGCTGTCTGACACTGCACTTGCGTCGCTAAAACCCAGGAGATTACTCTCCTTGGCCCCGTACCACGTATAGCGATAGAATTAATATTCTCAAATAATTTTTACATATTTTGTTAAAAATATATATTGTGTAAATGGTGTATTGGTTTTATTCTCCAATTTAATTCAAACTTGATACTGCATACTGATACTTTATTGCTTGTCAAAATAATTTGTCACATTCCTTGTTCTGTCAAAAATATGTTTGTTCTATTTTATTCAAATTAGATTAAAATTTATGGTTAAATATGGTTTGTAAGAAGCAGCCTTTCGCAATACATCCCTTAGGAATATTTCTAATAATTCTAGGGTGTACAATCACTGTGTATCTGCATAATATAGCACTAATGGCTGGAGGTGGTGATGAGGACAAAGGTAATTAGAATTTTTTTTTTTTTATTTATTTTATGTGCCTCGACAACTACGGCCATTGGCACAGCACGATTACATGTAACATAGATTAGTTAGACAACAAAGTTTTACAATTTGTTAGATTAAATTTTGTTGTAGATTTTACAGTCTTTTAGAAATTTTAAAAGATTAGTGATTTCACTTGGACTCGATAACAAGTCTTTCATTGGGGGATTCAACTTATGCTTGCGTGCGAAAGTTCCATAGTGTGGGCAGTCTTCTAGGATATGTTTAATTGTCAGAACACAGTTACAGACGTGGCACAGTGGGCGGTCTTCGGAAGACATCAGATAGCCATGGGTTAGCCTAGTATGGCCGATTCGTAACCTTCGTATGATACGTGCTTCGTTGCGCGTACAGTGGGTTAGTAGCGGTCTTCCAAGCGTGGGTTGTATTTTCTGCAGAGTTGTGCTGCTATTGTTCCAACGAGTTTGCCAAGACGTACGGACTAATTTTTTGAACGTGGCTTTAAGGTCATTGCCGAGTTGTAATGTTGATAGAGGGGTATTTGCGGAGATACAGGCTTTGGCATGTAAATCAGCCGTATCATTTCCACGGATACCAATGTGAGATGGGAGCCAGATAATTGTAACCTTTGTTTCTCGAGCATGAAGGGATTGGTAAACGTCATGTATGCTTTGGGTGAGTGGGTGGTCTGTATAAAGGGTTTTTAAAGAGTGTTTGGATGATAGGGAGTCTGAGTAAATAGCGACGTTTTTCATTTGGAAGGTGACGCATTTGAAAGCATTGAGTATACTAAACATTTCTCCGGTGTGAATGCTACATGTTGTGGGCAACCGAGTCGTACTTATAGGATCGTGAGCGGTAGTAACAGCGCAACCTACCCCGGATGGGGTTTTGGAGGCGTCGGTGTAAAAGATTTGATCAAATGAGTTCCTATTTAGTATTTCTATAAATGCTTCCTTTATAATGGCCGTGTGGGTATCTTTTTTATTGTAAGCGGTAAGAGTGGTGTTGAAAGTAGGAAGTTGCTTGGTCCAAGGAGGAGTCGGAGGAGATGGGGTGGGTAGAGTAACAGAGAGGTCAATATTATTTAAGGGCGCAAGTAGTTGGGGAAAGGACTTAATTGAGCAAAGGGGCCTGTTGGTATTAGTGTTAGCGGTTGGGATTGTAAGGGAGTATACCGGGTTGGAAGGATTACTAGATGCAGATGCAGCGTAGGAAAAGAGTAGGAATTCTCGTCGAAGGGATAAAGGTGGTTCATTGGCCTCGCAGTACAGGCTTTCCACCGGACTGGAGCGAAAAGCGCCAATACAAAGACGAAGAGCAGTATTGTGTATTGAGTTGAGCAGGCTTAAATCGGATTTGGATGCTGTTATATAGATGAAGCTGCCATAATCCATTTTAGATCGGATAAAGAGATCTATATACAGTGAGAAGGGTATTTTCATCGGCACCCCATTGATAGTGCGATAGGGTTTTTAGTAGATTAAGCCTTTTCGAACAGGTACCTTTTATATCACTTATGTGTTGTTTCCAATTGAGCCGAGAATCAAATGTCATACCGAGAATTTTGCAGTAATTAACGACAGGGATGGGGAGGTTGTTTAGGATAATTGGTGGTAAGGGAAATGCGCTTTTTTTACTAAATTTAATAATTTTGGATTTACTAGTCGATAAAGATAAGCCTAAATTTCCAGTGTTGTGTTGAAGTTGATTGATCGCATACTGAAGGAGTTGGCAGGTAGTGGAAGTATTTTTACCGTGACAGAAAATTATTAGATCATCAGCATATTGCAAATGATTGACAGGAGCAGGAAAGTTGGAGCATATGTTATTTGTAGCAAGGATAAAAAGTGTTGGGCTTATGACAGAACCTTGTGGGACACCATCAGATTGGAGGTGGGTGGCAGAGAGTTTACCATTTGCTGACACTTTAAAAGATCTGGAGTCAAGGAATTTTTCTATAAAAGAATATATGTTACCATTTAGGTTATACTGGGATAGTTTGTTTAATATGGCTTGTCTGGAAATTTTATCAAACGCACTATCAATATCCAGGATAGCAGCTACCAATTCCTGTTGGTTAGAAAGTGCCTCTGAGATATGAGTTTGAAGAACTGTAAGGTTATCCATAGTGGACCGGTGACGTCGGAATCCTGATTGAGAGTTTGGAATTACGTTATACTTCTCAAAAAACCAAAGAAGCCTTTTATTTATCATTTTCTCACAGAGTTTGCACATGGTGCAAGTGAGGGATATAGGACGATAGGATTTGGGTACAGAGGGTGGTTGGTCTATCTTTTTGATGGGAATTATGATAGATTTCCGCCATTTGTCGGGAAATTGATGAGAGGTCCAGATGAGGTTGAAGAATTTTAAAAGTATTGTCAGTGAAATATCTGAGAGTTTATGCAAAAAGATGTAAGGGATGTTATCGGGGCCAGCAGATCGATTGTTACAGGATGACAGAGCATATTTTAACTCGTTGAGAGAAAAGGGTGTATTAAGATGAGAAATGTCCTGCGGATCGATTGGTTTTAGAACAGGATCAGGAGCAAGAGAGGAGGATAGAGGTGAAGCATTCTGGTTTTTAAATTTATTTTCGAAGTGGCTTGCAAGTATATTTACAATGGTCTGATTATCACAAATGACCTTGTCATTAGAAATTATGTTAGGAATCTTGAGACTGGATTTGCTGCCTTGTATGTTCCTTATTTTATTCCATGCTTCACTGGGAGTGGTGTTAATTGTAATGGAAGAGACGTAGTTTTGCCAACAGGATTTTTTACTCTGTTTGATAATATATTTAGCTTTGGCCCTTAGTTTTTTATGCAGCATAACATTTTCAGGGGTATTGTTACGACGTAGTCTATTAAGCGCAGTTTTGGATTCGCGGGTAGCTGATTCGCAGGCAGAATTCCACCAAGGAACAATTCTTCGAGAAGGACAGAAAACTGTTTTACCTATATGCTTTTCTGCTGCAAGAATAATGGATTCAGTTATCATTTTGAGATCACTAATTATATTTTTGGAAAGGGCGAGTGAAGAGAGAAGTTTTTCGGATTCTATTGTATAATCGTCCCAGATTGCAGTTTTTAAGTTCCAGTAAGTGCGTGTAATAGGTTCATCGTTGCAATAATTAGAAATAAGAATTGGAAAATGATTACTGTCATGAAGATAATCGGAAGTATTCCATGAGAGGGATAAGGCTGACTTGGGGTCGCAAATACTAAGGTCAATTGCTGAGAAGGTGCTGGATAATATGTTAAAGTGTGTTTGCGAGTTGGTATTTAACAAACAGGCACCAGTTACATTTAATACATTTTCAACAATTTTACCTCTACCAAAGGTGCGGTTAGATCCCCACATAGTGTTATGGGCATTAAAGTCACCCAGAAGAATGAAGGGTTGAGGGAGTTGAAATATAAGGTCTGTCAACTCTTCTTCAGTAAGCTGGTGATCAGGAGGAATGTATATGCTGCATAATGTTAATTTGTTTGGGCACCAAGCAGTAATAGCAACAGCTTCCAGGTTTGTAGATAATGGAAGAAGGTAGGAGTACACATCACTAGAGGCATATATTGTTGCACCACCACTGGCTCTAGCACAATTGGATCGTATGTAATGATATCCTTCGAAGTTTTTTAGAGAAGCGTGTTGATTAATTTTGAAGTTGGTTTCCTGGAGACATAGGAAATTGGGGTTGTGTAGGGAGATGAGTTTTTGAATTTGTTCTAAGCGAGGATAGAATCCATCGCAGTTCCATTGTAAGACCGAGAAAGTTGATGAGAGAAACGTAAGAGAATTTTTAATGGGGTTTTGATGAGGAGTCAGTGGAATAGCCGTCTTCAGAGGAGGTGAGAGAGGTAGGGTCATGTTTGTTCTTTAACTTATTTTTAATTCGTGTTATGCGATTTTTTAAGGAACGTTCATTGGAAGCATTATAAACTAGATCCAGGTCGTTTAGTAAGGAGGAAATATCTGACGTAAATTTCTCAGCTTCTACTAGCGGATTCGAGGTGCCGAATGTATTTTCTAGGAAAACTATCAGTTGAGGTTCTTGAAGCGAAAGTGAGTAGAGGGGGTCAGTGTAGAGTTTTTGGATAGTGGGGCGAGTAGTCGCGCTAAGGATAAGATTATCGGTTTCAAGTGGTTTGGATTTTTTGGTTTTCTTTTTGGACGGTTTTTTTATTAGTTGTGAGGTACCAGACTCAGGGGGCGCCATTGCAACAGAGTCGAAAGGGTTATCAGGTAAGATAGGAGGCGGGGTAACCGGAGTACTGTCGTTAGAATGAGGCCTTTTGTGACCGGATTCGGGGGAGGGCATATCGCTGGCGGTAGAAGAAAGATCCAAGCATGGAGTAGAAGTTTGAAGAGTAGTATCTATGTTTTCAATGGAAGGTATTGGATGGATGGATGAGGATGTGTTGGATATATCATTTGTTTTGGGAGGGAAAGGAATGGGAGTATTGGTACATGTTTCGGCGGTGTGGTTTGGCTGTTTACAGAGGAAACATTCCAATTTGTCAGTAGATATGAAAATTCTGTGTGGAGTATTATCGTATATAATGAGTACAGAGGTTTGAAGAGAAAAATCCTCGCGGTCAGGAATTATATAAGTGACTCTTCGGAAGCTCATAACATGGGCATATTCATCTTCTGACGTACCGCACTTAACATAGGCAACCGGTGAGGTGATGTTTAGTCCGAGATCAGAGAGAGCTTTTTCAATCAAGGAGTGAGGAATGAATGGGCTGACATTGGATATTAGAATTCTTTTAGATGGGGAAATAAGTCGGCGGATGGGTACAATTTAAGAGTTGATGGTAACATGTTGAGTTGTTTTTAATAGATGTTCTACTTGTTCTGGGAAAGATAGGTAGATACAAATGCGGCCATGGGCAATGCGTGACGCAAAATGTACATTTTTAGGGGATACAATGGAGCCAACGGCCTTTATGTAGTCAAAAAGAACTGAATTTGGAATAGAGGACATTACAATAGTTTGTTCGCGTATAGGGGTGGGGGGTGGAGGAGCCTTCGAAATAGTAGCAGCGGCATATGATCGATGAAGTGAGTTTCCTGTAGAAGATGTGGCATTGAGTTGAGATGAGTTCTGGGGTTTGGAAGTGGCTGATGATTGACTCGACATGTTGCGATTCTGGATTCCAAAATCGCTAACGTGAGTAATTTGTGAAATTGTTAATGCAAATCAGAATACCAATATTCGCTCAAGAAATGGTTACTTACTATTAGACTACAAATGTTTATTATCACTAATGCACCAAAAAAAACACTTGCTAATTGCCTGTTTTATAAAAACATGGTATTTTCGAAAATAAACACATTAACGAAAAATAAGACTCGTCTGCTTCTATTGAAGGTTGACTCGTGAATCTCGGTAATTAGAATTAAATCAATTATTATTAAGTAATTCCATTATTTTTTAACATTATTAATTCCAAAATTTTAGAAAAATCACGTTTTTCCAAAGAAAAAGCACTGAGCACTTTTTTGCTATTTAAATTCATATTTTCTAAGCGCCAATATTTTATTTGCACAAGACGGGTTTTTATTAACTTAATAACATAGATATTGAAATAAATATGAACCCTTTTTTGGCACAATTTTGAATAGAATATTAAAGAATATCGAAAGCCGTGGTTTATTTAATTTGTGTATTTATGACCTTATCCAAAGACTAGACATTTTTAATAGTTAAATATTTGTTATATGTCAATATTGCTATATTATTTTAACAGTTAAAAAAAATAAACAGGTACCTAAATTATATTATAATAAAATAAAAATAAATAAACAACAGAGATATTTCATATATTATACTCAATATGCCCGATGAGGATTTATTTAATTATCTTTTGTTGGAAATTATGTGAATGTCACTTTATATATTAATGTTTTGTTTTTGTCTGGTATGTTGTTATGTAAATAACAAAACAGTTGTTCTGTAACTTTCATAAAAAAAAAGTTGTTTTGGTCTTATACTGACACGGGGATGTCAGAAAATCCATTCGGAATAGAAAACCGAACAGAAACATCTTCAATTCTGATTTTATTTATTAAGTCATCGTAAAAAATTCATCAGATCCCACAACAGTAGAAGAGGCTCTGAACCAATGAAAGCTGCCATGGAAGAGGAGCTCAAAGCTCACCATGAAAACAAAACCTGGGAATTGTGTGAAGTTCCACCAGGAAAGAAACCGATTCGAAGTAAATGGACGATCAAAACAAAATTAACGGCATCGGGTGATATTGAAAAACACAAAGATAGGCTTGTGGCAAAACGATATTCACAAATAGCTGGAGTTGATTATGAAGACACTTTTTCGCTAGACGAGGAAATATGTATGGAGCTACCATATGGAAGAACATGTCGTCTTTGGAAAACATCGTATGGATTGGAACAATCAAGCCGAATTGGGAATAAAGAGCTCGATTCAGTTCTAAAGAGCCTTAAATTCCAGCAATCGAAAATGGATTCATGTGTTTATTTCAATATAGATAAAGGCAAAATTACAATACTTGCGATGTACGTGGTTGATGTTTTCTTTGTTTTCTAACAATAGCAACCATAAACAATTTCTGAAAGATGAGCTCAAGTTTTCCGAATGAAAGACCTTGGGTATGAGAATTCAACGTGATATTAAGACAGGCAGAATCTCCTTGAACCAAAAAAAATATATTGAAGAGGTCTTGACTCGCTTCAATATGTCAGAATATAATGGTGCTTCAACTCCGATGGATTCAAACCAAACCTTATCTCGGAGAGAAGGAAATGAAAATAATCGAAAAGGAGATATGTCCAAAATTCTCTATAGAGCAGCAATTGGAAGTCTCATGTATGCCGCTTAATGCACTACATCGGACATATCATTTGCAGTTGCAAAATTAGCAAGGTTCTGCAACAATCCAAGTTACAACCACTGGACAGCTGTCAAACGTATTTTTCGATATTTAAGAAAAACTTCAGAAGTAAAACTGGTTTATGAAAAATCCACTGATAACATTTGCAGATTCTGTGATTCTGACCGGCGCGGTGATACTGACGACAGAAAATCCACAGCAGGATATATATTTAAATTAAATTAAATGGAGGACTAGTAAGCTGGACATCAAAGAAACAGCCAATCATAGCTTTATCGACAATGAAAGCACAATATATGGCTTTAAGTTTAGTAACACAAGAGGCCGTATTTTTGGAGAACTTATTACAAGAAATTTTCCCGAACATGACGAATGCAGTTACGATAATTTGTAATAATAGGGGAGCAGTTGACGTAACTAAAGATGGTGCGTATCGTCCTGGAACCAAACACAATGATATTCGCCATCACTTCGTAAGAGAAAATGTTAGTAATTTAGATTTACCCTGAGAAAGGGAGAGTCCTATATTGTCAAATCTTTCCTGTAGTAGGTTAACTGCGTTTTATAAGAGTTTGCGAGTAGTGGAGACAGATTTAACATGGCAGTAAACAATTATTTTTTTCATATATTGATGATATTGAGTTCAACAAGATCATCTGCATAATGAACATGAATAATGTATTGCTTAAAACAGATCCTCGAGGAATACCATTATTTTATAGGTGGGGCTGGAAAAGTTTGCCATTGGTGGAGACTCTAAATGTCCATAACAGTTAAAAATTTCTGTATAAAAGCAAAAATATTACCATTCAGACTGTAGTTATTAATTACTGTCTTATGGGTGTTGTATCAAAAGCACATTCAATATCAAATATTATTGTTAAAACATCTTGGGGTTATTTATTGCTGTAGAAATGTGTATCTGCAATAGAATAAGGTTATTACGAGTGGATCGATAGTGTCCAAAGCCAGTTTAAGGATTAGAAATAATTTTATACTTTTCGAGGAACCAAGTGAGCCTTTTAATTATCATTTTTTCGAGAACTTTTCCGGTCGCACATGTTAGTGATATAGGACGAAAACTTGTAGGTTTTTTGCTAGTTTAGTTTGCTTTTTTAATTGGAATGATTATGGATTTGCGCCATGAATCAGGAAGTTGGTGGGAATTCCATATGTGGTTATAGAATTTTTTTTTCCAGATCTGAGTGGGATTAGTATCATTTGTTAATGAGGTGTAGTTTTGTCATGTGATATTTTTGCTTCACTTGATTATAAATTTAACTCTAGCCTTACGTTTTTTGGGTGAAAGAAAGTTCCTGCGTTCTATTTCGTCTATATTTATAAAGAACGCATTTTGATTGACTAATAGCATTTTCACAATCTTGGTTCCACCAAGGGACGGTTGTACGGGATGAGCATATGGTTTTATTTCCGATAGTTGTAGTTGTAGTAGCGAGTATTTATTCATTGAACATTTTCTGTGATTATTAAATTGGATAAATATTTTTTCGGTGTGGCCAGTAAAATCTGATGAATTTGCTTTTTTTTTAATTCCAGAAGGAATTCTCCTCATGGGAGTCGAATATGATAATTGGATTGATTACTATATTAGATTATCAAGAACTTGCCAGGAAAGGGAGGGTGCAATTTTTGGATCACAGAAGCTGAGATCTATGGCTGAGAATGTACCTGAGAAAATATTGAAGTGGGTTTTGGAGCCTGTATTTAATAAACAGAAGCCAGAATAATTAAGGTAATTTTCTACAACTACAACAAAGAGGAAGTGTGGTAAATTGATTAGCTTTAACCAGAGGAATCGGTTAAGCCAAAGGAATTTTAAAGAAATGCTATAAGTTGAGTTGCGTTAAGCGGGAAGGATTCAGGAGCATCTTTATAAAGTTACTTTATTACGGAGACCGTAACGAAATATTGTGAGAACTATGTTCCACAGTTTTGTATTTCTTTGAATTTTTGGCTGGTTTTTTAATAGTAGTTGGTGAGAATTCTGGATGGGGCATTGGATTCGAATTTGGAGGAGTAGCTATGGGTAGTTGAGGTAAATAAAGGCTACTATCATTGGAGTGAGTTCGTTTTTCGCCAGTTCATAGTATAGGGAGATGGTGTTGTCTTCTGGTGTAGATTCGGTTATATTTGTGATTGAGTTATTTACGGAGACAGGATTGGTTTTGATTTAAAGATGAGGTAGAGAGAATTTGGGAGACGAATATAGTTTGGGTTTTGGAACATGGTTCTGCAGAGTGCCCTCTTTGTTTGCAAAGAAAGCGTTCTAGCTTATCAGTTGAGATTAATTTCTCTGTAATATATTGTCATGGGTAGTGACTGGTGATGTTTGAATAGAAAAATCGTCTCTATCAGGTAAAATATAAGCTATACGACAAAAACTCAAAACGTGTAAGTGATAATCCTAATTCCTGCTGTGCTTTTTCGATTACGTCATGGGGAATAAAAGGGCTTACATTTGAGATAAGTAGGCGATATAAGCCGGCGTATTGGAATACCATTAGAGTTAATCGATATGTTTTATTGCGTTTTTAGGAGGGAGTCAACTCGGGCAGTAGAGGACAAGTGTATACAAATGCGTCCGTGAGAGATTCTGGATAAGAATTAAACACTTTTTTGGGAGAGATAATGGTTCCTATTATTTTTATTTAATGAAATAGTACGGTATCAGGGACATACCCGAGCATCTTTCAAGCAGAAGTCCGCACCATCGAAAGAGTGTGGAATTCAATATTGGAAGAAACTACCGCAGATAAGAGATTGTGATCATGTCGGATAGTCAAGCAGCCATCAAAGCGCTGAGCTCAAATATAATGAGTTCGAAGATGGTTTGGGAATGCCTAGGCAAACTAAATGAACTAGGCCAGAAGGACACTGTCACCCTCCTATGGGTCCCGGGACACATAGGAATAGAGGGGAACGAAACAGCAGATAAACTGGCAAAAAAAGGAGCTGAAACCACACATTCGGGACCAGAACTATCTTGTGGGATCAGCACTAGAGTAATCTTAGGAAAACTAAGGGAAGAAATTGAGAAGGAAAAATCCAAGTACTGGAATCAGCTGGAAGGACTGAGGCAATCTGACACTACTGGGAAACTATGACCAGAAGAGATCTCTTAGCTGACTCAACCTCAGTAAAAAAAGGCTCCGAATTCTAACAGGAATTCTAACCGAGCATTGCCGGTTAAGAAGCCACATGAAGAAACTAGGGTTAGCAGATAAAGCAAAGTGCAGATTCTGTGAGGAAGAGGATGAAACCTCAATACACATACTCTCAGAATGCCCTGCCTTGCAGAATTCTAGGGCTAGATACCTAGGAGCACATGAAATAGAAGAAGGGGATCTACCTGATTTGAAGCCCGACGATGTCCTAAACTTCCTCAGGAAAATAGGACTCGAAGAGCTGCTATAAATCTGAGAAAACATCAAAACATGGCAAGTAAGGGGGGACACAATAGATCCGATAGGTCGCAGTGTACTTATCACCCCTAATTTATACATACATACGGTATCTGGGATACAATTCATAATTATAGATGTATAGATGGAACTTGGGGAGAAGTTGTTCTTGTTGATGTAGCTGCTGCATAGGATCTAAAAGTTGTAGTGGTATTTGAACTAGTATGTGGTTTGATGTTAGAGGTAGATGTGTTTGAAATTGGGGGTGATTTTGTACATTTGACATATTGTTGCGATTCTGGATACCAAAATCACAGACAATTAATGATTAAACCAAGTTTTAATATCTATCTGCTCAGAATACAGTCTATGGCTCAATTACTAGCCTAATAATTTTTCACACAAATCAGTAAAATTAAAGTATATTCTCCTCTGTCGACGACGGCATTTTTTAGGAGAGGTAATTTTTAAAAATCTGGTTCATACCACTAAAATTTACCAGATTAATTACTAAGGAGCGTGTTCGTGTTTAAAAACCCATACCTTGTCCAGTATAAATACTGGTGCACGTGATCAAAGTTAACAAATCGCTTTGTCCGTTTGACTTCCTTCGTTCGTTTGCTACTGTCAATCTGTATCTTCTTTCACTGTAAATTTGTTAAATATTGAGATTCGTAGGCCGCAATTTATTACAAAAAATAAATAATGGTTGAATGGAAGAGCAAAACTCGGTCTTAATTGGGAATTTAAACTCTGCCATTTGGCTATACGCATATCTTTTTATAATTTAGTTTAATATATATTTAATTTGCATATATTGGCCAATAAAATAATTTAAAAAAAATGCTTTAAGAAAGGTTTCATAATTAATTTTATATCGTATACAACTCCTGAAGTGCGTTCGAAAACTTGATTGTCGGTTTAAAAATTATTTAAGGAGTGGGGGGTGGAGCACACTTCGGTGTGCTCCATCATACTCTAGGTTTTCGAACATCAAAATGGGACAAAATTTGGTAAAATTTGTTATAATTTATTTAGAAATAAGAGAAGATGGTTAATATTTTGCGGTTTTTAAATAGAGTATAAGAATTATTTAAACATGTACCTACTTAATGCAATCACCATTAACTTAAAAAATTCTAAAGGAAATCCATCTCTCAAATGTGGATGATGTAGATAATCGTAGTAATAAAACTCAAAGTCTATCCACAACGTTTAATAGTGAGGTTCAATAGTAAGTGCAACATGTTTCGGTCTTTAGACCATCATCAGGCTATAAAGAAAAACAATGGTATCAGGAGAATCCAAAAATAGTTATAGTTATTAAAAGAGCGAATGGTGTCGGTTGTCCGATTACATCAATGATTAAAGTTAAAACATTTTAAATATGACAAATAATTACAAGTAGAAAAATACAAATTTAAAGTAAAAAGTTAAATACATGAATTGCAAAAACTTATACTATGGCAAAACAGCAAGTTAATTATGTTACACAATCAATATAGACTCACCTGTATGTGCAGAACGTAGGAATTGTAAATAATTTAAATTTAAAAAACTTAAACATCCATACATAAGTGAAGAATAATGGATGAATAAGAAAGTTAATATATAAAAAAGAAGAGGAAAAGGAACTTTAGAAGTTATTTAGATAGAGAATGATGGTTGTGTTGGTTTTGGTTAGATTAAAGTGGATAGAAATGTGGGACCATATTCGTACTAAGAAAATTGTATACACGAAAATTCAATTAACAAGTTTTACATTATTAAAAGAAACAAGAAGAAAAGAACATAAGTGGAGGTATAAAGAAATGATTGTAAAAAACAATCAAAAAAAGGAGAGATCCATGAAAGAGGTTCGATCTCCTTATAATCAAGAAGACAGGTCGATCCCAAACCGTGAGTACTTACTCACGTGAGTATTTACCTTTGTGACAATATAGCTCCACACACGTCGATCGATCGTTTATTTCCACAAAGACATACGCGATATATAGTGGTAGATTATTGAAATACAATTAAAATACAAATTCTGATTTTGTTGCCACAGATAGTTTATACATTTTTAGTAATATTGGTAATTAAACCTCCATTTTTAAAAAAATTGCACCTACGACATTGTTTCTCCGGAAGTGCGATATATTTTTTGTAATGTAATTAAATTCAATCATTTAGAAAAAGTTTGCTTTTACAATATCATTTCTTTTTGCAGTTTTCTTTTGAACTTTGTTTATAATAAATAATTTTATTTTGGGAAAAAAATTCTTCTGTACAATTTTCTTAAAATCTATTCACACTACAGTATACATAGGTATACAGGGTAAGATTATGGTGTGCAAAATAAAATAAAGTTTTTGTTATACTCTTTTACTGTTTTTTCAAGAAAAATGAGTTATAACAACTTTTTCTTATTTTTTTTTTAAATTCTAGTTTAATAATCTATACTTATATTACTCTTTAAATATCTTCAATAAATTTAATAAACTCTTAAACTCAAAAAATCGTTTTGTTCAGTTATAAAGTTGTTTCATAACGTATTTAATTTATTAGGCATTAATTTATTTAGGAGATGAAGGTGAAGAAGGAAAAGGTAAAGAAGATGGTGAAGGTGCAGGAGAAGGTGAAGGAGAAGATGCAGCAGAAGGTGAAGGCGAAGGGGAAGGTGAAGATGAAGGTGAAGCTTAACCTGCCAAAGAGGGTTAATACTGTTACGACCTTATATATTGTTCGTAATAATATTTTACAATGAGATTTGAAGCAACTTGCTAACATTTTGATGTCCTCTTAATAATTATATTTTGTTTATTTGTCATCCCCTGCATTTCATTCAGTCTTAGGTTTTTATATTATTATAATTAATAAAAACTTTAAAATATTTTATAGATACTACTATAACAAACAACTCTATACATTCCAATTGGAAGGAATGATTAAATGCCAATGTGTGAGACGAGCATGAAAAGTATTATCACAACAAAGCCGAATAAAAAATTGTGCAATGGCAGCAGGAAATAGTTGTTTGATAAATTCAAACACCTTAGAGTTGTGAAATCTACGTGTGGCGATGGTTAGTGTCAAGTAGCGTTAGAAGGTCTTCATATCTATTGTGTATTCAACGGCGAGGGCTTGTAGGTTGTTGCAATAAGACCGGCAAACAAAATTTTTGTGGGCGATCCTAAAGTTCGGAACCCCAGCATTTATACTTATAAATCTTTAACATTTCTTGTTTATTTTTAATTCGCACTAGGACAATGTTTTTAACTACTACTACATTATAATAACTGAATCTACGTCAAAAGGTGACTACCGATTAACTTGACGGGTGTCTTGTAAAACTATAGTTACTTTTAATAATTATTATACTTGCATTTCCTTCTTCAGATGAAAACAGTGTAGTATTACCTCTTGTGCCATCTATCCCACAAAGTTCAAAGCTTCACGCTCCTGGCGGCCGGCGCCACCATCGCCACTATCCTGCCCCATATTGACAGACAACCATTCTATTACTTTTATCTTCTGTGACTTCATGAACACAAGTTCATGTGTCGCTCTCGTAAAAATGACAATTTTAGCAGAAATAATTAGAAAATGGGTAAAAGAAAGGCGAGAAAAGATTCCTCATCATCGTCTGATTCGGAGGAGGAAATAGTATTAAGACGAATCCTTCGTAAATTAAAGAAAAAAGTAAAGAAAATGAGACGCTCGTTGTCGGATTCAACGACAACGTCAACGTCTAGTGAGAAAAATATGACCGTCGCGTCAGAGAAAACTACCTAAATAGGTATTCGAGATCGAGAAC
Organism: Ophraella communa; assembly: GCA_035357415.1. Taxonomy (NCBI): domain Eukaryota; kingdom Metazoa; phylum Arthropoda; class Insecta; order Coleoptera; family Chrysomelidae; genus Ophraella; species Ophraella communa. Next base: position 31,579,857 of record CM068995.1, on the reverse strand, counting down.
GAGGGAAAAATTCGATAATTACGATAACGAACATAATAGTAAGTATTAATAACATAATCTATGTCTGTTTTAGTAAACCTGATAGAGGAAGGATGTATTTTTATAAGATAGCTCAATGGTGGGCTAAAAAATTCGACTCCATTGAGAGTTATGCAAGTTAAACTCGTCTCCATTGTAACCGACACAGCTTGATAGTGGGCTGATACAGGGAAGTCTAACTTAATGGTGAACTGATATGGAGATCCAGCTTGATAGTGAGCTGATACAAATAATAAAGCTCGATAGTGGGCTAATATATACAATAAAGCTCGATGGTGGGCTGTTACAAATAATAAAGCTCGATAGTGGGCTGAGAAGACATGCTCCATTGTGGGCATGAACATGAAAATTCTTTGTTTGAGCAACTTCAAACATTATATCCTTTTGTCCAACGATAATTTTCTCATTCACCAGATCACTCTAATGATAAAGATCCCTTCGCTTTAGAAGAGGAACTTGTTAGGCAAACAAAAGACAATAATTATTGAATCGGGAGAAATAATACAAACAGAATTGGCCTCGCTGTGGAAAGGAATATTAAAAAATGGATTGGTGAAAGATGCCAGAAATTCTTTAAAGGCTAAAAATCCGCCTGCTAGAAATTGTTTGCTAATGGCAGCTCCAAAAATAAATCCAGAGGTTAATGTAGCAGTAGGTGAAGGAGTGTTAAAACGAGATGAAAAATTGCAAGTTGGAGCAGCTTTGGCAGCCTTGGGAAAGGCTTTAACTTTACTTGTTTCAAACTCTGTAGAAAGAAACGAAGGGGGGGGAAATTCGGATCCAACAGGCAGGGAAATAATAGAGGCAGTAGGGGATGCAGCTCGGTTAATGGCAGATATTCACAATAACAAAACCCTAACGAGGAGAGAGTTACTTAATTTTAATTTTAATTCGGATCTAAGAGAGGTGTTTACTACTGCAGAGGTAGATAGATGGCTGTATGGTGAAAATCTGTCTGAAAGAATAAAATTGGCAAAGAATATGGAGAAATCTGGTCAAGAACTTAAAAGGACTAAAGTAGTAAAAAAACCTTTAAACTTGAAACGTTCATTCAGAGTTCAAGAGCATTCGAGTCTGAATGGACAGAAATGGAAAGGCAAGGGTTCTTACCAGGACAGATATCAGCCTCTAAGCAAGCGGCGTTCACACAATTACGGTGTGGCAGCTCAAGGCAGCAGCAGACAGAGGAGCAGACAAGAAATCAACAAATCTGTCAGGAAGCGGATTTAGAGGAGAAGACTGAGGTAGGTACTTTAAAGTATAATTTAAAATACTGGGAAGAAATAACCAAAGACCCAGTTATTCTATCTTGAGTAAAAGGTTATAAAATACCTTTTAAATATAAGGTTCACCAAAGAGAAGTTCCAAAGGAACATAATTGGTCTAATGAAGGAAAGAATTATATTTCTACAGAATTAATTCGTTTGTAAAATTGTAAAGCAATCAAAAAGTGTTCACCTACTGCTGGAGAGTTCATCTCAAATATATTTTTAGTCTCAAAATTAACTGGAAAATTAATATTAGTGCTTAATTTAAAATATTTAAATAAGTTCATGGCGGTGGAACATTTTAAGATGGAAAATAAAGATACTGCTGCAAAATTCATATTAGATCAGTATTTATTAGCAAAAATTGACTTGTCACAGGCATGTCATGCAATTAGTACCTTTAGATAAATCTTCGAAAAAATTTCTAAGATTCAAATTTTTAAATGAACTATATGAATACTGTGTTTTACCGTTCGGTCTTTCTTCAGCACCTTTAGTTTTCACTAAAATTATGATACCTGTAATATCTAATTTAAGAATACAGGGTTTCTTATCAGTGGTGTACTTAGACGATTTTTTATTAATAGGGAAATCGTATCAAAATTGTTTAAATAATATCAATAATACCATTGTATTTTCAACCAGATTGGGGTATAAAATAAATAGAGAAAAAAGCCAATTGATTCCTACCACCAAATGTACATTTTTGGGGTTTAAATTTAATTCAAAATCAATGATTATCTCTTTACCTAGTGAAAAAGTACTGAGGGTAACAAAAATGTTAGAAACATTTGAAAAAATAAAATTAGTTCGGATAAGACAACTTGCAAAATTAATTGGTACATTGGTTTCAGCATGCCCAGCATTCAAATATAGTTGGGTGTACACTAAAAGATTAGAAAGGGAAAAATATTTAGCACTAAAACGTTGCAATGGAAATTACAATAGGAAAATGTTAATCACTTAAGGAGTTAATAAAGATATAAAGTGGTGGTTAAAAAATATTAAATTGTCTGGCAAAACTCTCCGGAAACCTATCTATGATCTAATCATCTATACTGATTCATCATTAACAGGTTGGGGAGCAGTATGTGGATCAAAAACTGTTTATGGAAGGTGGGCAAGTGATGAAACGAATAACCATATTAATGTTTTAGAATTAAAGGCTTCCTTTTTTGGATTAAAATGTTTTGTTAAAGATAAAAATAATATTAACGTACTTCTAAGAATAGATAATACCACGGTTATTTCTTGTATAAATAGAATGGGGGGTATCAGTTTCCAAGGACTTAATGAATTAGCTAGAGATTTATGGCTGTGGTGCGAAAAAAGAGATATCTGGGTTTACGCTTCATATATAACATCTTCAAATAATGCAAATGCAGATGCAGCATCTAGAAGATTATATTCCGAAATAGAGTGGGAATTGAATGACACGGCTTTTGAAACAATAGTTAGTAGGTTTGGAAAACTCAACATAGACCTTTTTGCTAGCCGTTTAAATAAATAAATAAATGTGTTATTTGTTTCATGGCATGCCGACCCAGAAGCTTATGCTATAGATGCATTTACAATTAGTTGGAAAAACATTAACTTTTATGCCTTTCCACCTTTTTCATTGATTTTACCAACTTTACGAAAAATATGTGATGATCAGACAGATGGCATTATGGTGGATCCCCTTTGGACCACTCAGCCATGGTTTCCTCTTTTCAAATCAATGCTATGTTCAGAAATGATTTATTTCCAACCTAATATTAATTTACTATTTTCTGTTGACAGGACACCACATCCCCTATACAAACAACTTACATTAGTGGCAGGAATTTTATCAAGCAAGCATATGCGTTAAAGGGAATTTCACCCTCTTTATCTGAAATGATTGCTTCAATTAGTAAATCTACCTTTAAACAATATGATATTACTTGGAAATTATGGTGGGAGTTTTGCAATATAAATAAGGAAAACTTTATTAATGAATGTATTTATTTAGTTTTAAAGTTTTTAGAACAAGAATATAAAAAAGGTGGTTCCTATGGATCACTAAATTGTCATAGATCAGCTTTAGCTCTAATATTGTCCCCAAATTTGGGAAATGATTTTAAAATTAAACGTTTCTTTAAGGGTGTCTCAAATTTACGACCAAGATTGTTCTTACATATTTAAAACAATTACATCCTAATGAGCAATTATCATTAGAATTGATCTCTTAAAAAGTCGTGACGTTGATAGCTTTAGTCACTGCACATAGAGTGCAAACATTATCTCTTATAGAGGTACAAGACATAGAGAATAAAGAAGATTGCATTGAAATTAAAATTCCCAATCGAATAAAAACAACTAACAGAAACAGACTCCAACCGGTCCTATATTTTCCATTTTTTAATGAGTTGCCGAAATTATGTGCTGTCAAAGCTTTATTTGCTTATTTAGAAAGGACCAGACATATTAGACCTCCTTTAGTAACAAAACTTTTCATGACATTTAGAAAACCACATAAAGCAGCAAGCGCTCAGACTATAAGTCGGTGGATTAAATCTATACTTGAAGATAGTGGAATTAATACCACAATATTTTCTGCTCACAGTACGCGACACGCATCGACGTCAACAGCAGCTAAAAAAGGAGTTAACATTGATGTTATACGGTCTACAGCAGGTTGGTCTGAAAAATAGGGAATTTTTGCACGGTTTTATAACAAACCAACTGACAAATCATTTTTTGCTAAAAGTTGTATTTGCTCAATTTGTAAAGTTTATTGAAAAATAAACAAATATGTTCTTTACTATAAAAATTTTATTTTAGAAAATACAATTTAATAAAAATAAATGTATTTCTTTTACCGAGTTGGAAATATGTCGCTATGCTTTAAACATCTACACTGTTTTCATCTGAAGAAGGAAATGCAAGTATAATTAAAAGATCAAACGAACTTACCTTAAGTCAAGTTCGATCTTAATTATACGCAGCATTTCCTTCGAAGATGAACCAGACCCAAAAATAATCCATACTAAAAAACCCCATTAATTGGCGACATATTTAAGCTTTGGATTAGTAATAGAATGGTTTTCTGTCAATATGGGGCAGGATAGTGGCGATGGTGGCGTCGCCGGGAGCGTGAAGCTTTGAACTTTGTGGGATAGATGGCACAAGAGGCACTTTTCATCTTCGAAGGAAATGCTGCGTATAATTAAAATCAAAATTCACTTAAGGTAAGTTCGTTTGATCTTTTAATTATAATTAATATTAAATATCTAAATATAAATTTATATATACAGAAAACTGAGACTACCGTAAGATTTGCAAGTAAATCCTGAGAAAGATGACATTTTAGTCCAAACGGCATACCTACTATACAATATACTCATTAATATTGAAGGAGTTGCAGCACAACCAGAACAAAATATACATAATAATAAAATATCTGTTTTAAGGCACTACAAACGATATGGGGCCACAGCTAGCCAAATAAGAGACACTTTCAGGGATTACTTTCATAACATTTTCTAAAAGATTTTTTGTAAAACTGAATATTACAATATTACTAGTTCTTATTTTTCATTTCTCCAGCGATATTTTCCGAATTCTGGCACGATATATCCCTATTATGACAGTTTTTTTGCTTCATATCCCATAAATATCTGTTTTCAAAAATTAAACTAAGTTTTTCGACATCCATGTATAGAAATTTCAAATAAAAATCAAATCTATTTAAAGTTTTAACTTTATTTTACGAGATCCTGTGTAATCTGACGATCAAAATGTATGCAGTATAGCCTGAATTATTGCCTTCATATTGTTTGATTATTTATTCGAGTTCTGACATGTTCGTCAGAACCATTGAGTATAAAATACACATAAGCAATTGTTTACGTTTGGGTTGAAGCTAAAATGCAAATAAAAAAGTAGAGATGTTATATGAGGAAAACAATGGGTTGCCGATATTCAGATAAACCCATACTATGAATGTGTCGATGACGTTAGTTTTGTTAATACCAGAGATAATTTAACCCAATGGATATTTCATGTACTAAATTTGGTCAAAACTTTTAGTCATGTTTTGGAATTGGAATCTAGATGGCGTCACTTACTAGAATATCCATAATGCTGATTGGTTAATTAATCTTAAGTGAAGTTAGGTTTGACAAACCTACATATTTCTGTGCACGGAGGCGTGGTTCATGTTCTTTGACAACAAACCGAACAGATGTATTTGTTCTGTAGTTTGAGTTTTTTATTTGTACTATTTATTTTTTGGACGATTCTAGAATATTGCGATAGTGCTAAGTGGAGTAATTTTTTATTATACTGTGCTTGTGATAATAATATAATGGCTGGTAATATTTGTACGTATATAGACTGTAAAAAAGTAGGAGAATGGTGCCCAACCTGAAAATGTGTCATTTACCGAATGAAACATCTAGAGCAAGGAAATGGATTATAAACTCTTTAGTTTTTTGAAATTCGAGAATTCGGATAGTCAACAGGAACCGTTGATTGGCTTAAAATAGTTAATTATTAATAAACTGAGGAGGTTTTATTGAACATTTATTTGTTTGGTGTTCTTAATACAAAAGATTCCCAAGAAATAATTGTTTTAACAATAAATATCATTTAAATATCCTCATTAGGTCAGTGAATGAATAAGGAGTGGTCGACTATTGGGCGAAAAGGGAAATTGGTAGTGGGAACTGAAGACGATGGTGAAAAGGAGGATGCAGTGTGGAAGAAGGCCAAGATGGAGAAAAGAAAAAGGGAAGAGATAAGAGAGGGTGAAAAAAAGAAGTAGGGGATAGATGGGCTTGTGGAACTCATTGAAGTGCTGACCAGGAAGGCTAAAGGGATGGCAAACTTAACCACTGAGGTAGCCAACACCAAGGGGGAGATAAAAAAGAAGGCTGCGGAGATGTTAAAGGCGGTCACAAGGGTGAGGATGAAGGTTTGGGATTGCAGGCGTATGAAAGAAGAAAGGAAGAAGGGGATCGAGGTGTCGACACAAACAAGGACTGAAGAAGAAGGGAGAAAAGATAAGACACTTAAAATTAAGGAAGCGATAGAGAGAAGGGTAGCGAGTGAGAAGCTAAGGGAGATGATCTTGTGGAAGTGTAAAGAAGAGGTTTTCACGACGACGAAGGTGGTTGGGAGAGAAGAATGGGAAGGCGGGGATATAAAGAAAGAAAAAGAAAAGAAAGTTCCAAGGGGACAAGTTTTTGCGGAACAGATTATAAGACATGAGGGAAGGGGCGACTATGTTGAGACAGAGGGTGACGGTTTGGAGTTTGTAGCAAACTACAATTGTGGGATCACCAGGGAGGGACGAAAAGAGGGAACTACTAAGGTTGGATATATCTTGGGGGCAAAAGAAGATGTAGAAGAGATACTATGGACCTGCAGAGATTTCGTGACGTCCACAAGGGATGGTGACGTACCTGGTGGAGGAGGGTATCAATTGGGAGCTCTATAGGAAGGGATTAGAATATGAGTTCAAGGGAACTGGCACAACATTAAACATGGTAGTCCCCCAAAAGAGGACGGGGGAGAAAAGGACGTTGGTAGTCAAAGCAGAAGGACAAGCTGACCTCCTAAAGGTAGTAAAAAACGGGGCAAATGTGGAGTAGGCTGGTGTCAGAGTGAAAGGGATTAGGAAAACAGAAAAAGGTGATCTTATGATTGAGATGACAGGTAAAAGACATGGGATAAAGGCAGTGACAGAGGCTGTAGGAGCAAGTACTGGGAAGAAGGTACAAGTCAGGGATAGAGGGTGAATATTCTACATTATTTATGATGTAGATTGCACGGTAAATGAAGGGGAAATTGTGGAAGCTGTGCGAGTAGTACTGGATGAAAGGGACAGGGATACAGTAGATATAAAGAGAAAAAGGACCGTAGAAAACGAAAATGTACTGGTCTCGATAAGGATAAACGAAAGTGTCTGGATGGCTGGAAGGGGTGAGTTGAGTGCGAGTGGAGTGGACAAGATGCAGGGTTAGGAGAAGGTAGAGGTTAAGAAATGTCACAGATGATTGAAGGTGGGGCACCTAAGGCATGAGTGCAAGAAGGAAAGAGTGGAGGGTAGATATCTAGGATGCTGGTAACAGGGACATAAGGTGGCGAACTGCGAAAACGCGCCAAGGTGTAGGATGTACAAAGAAGAGCTGGAGGACAGCTCATGTCCAAGATATAGGGAAGCGATTAGGAAGGGAAGAAACAGTACCATAAAAGGAGCGGAGGGTGTAAGATAGGGTTTTCGGTGTTCTACAGGTAAACGTGGAGAGTGGTAGGGCTGCTCATGATTTGGCTATGCAAACAGCGGTTGAACCCAATGTTAAGAAAGTGGAGGAGGGGAGATATATTGTTGACAGAAGGATGTGGCAATTTATTTTGAAGGAGGTAGGGTCGCAGCTTCGAAAGTGTTTATCGGGGAAGGATATGTGGGATTTTCGATGAATGAATGTAGTGTAGTGGGCTGTTACTTTTCGCCGAACATTAGAATGGAAGAGTGGAAGTGGTTAGGAATATAGGGGGAGAGGTTACTCTAGTGGGTGATTTTAATGCAAAGGCTGTGGAAAGGGGAGGCGTGATAAACGATTTGAGATTCTGTTGGAATGGGCGGGACAGTTAAATTTACATGTGTTGAATAGAGGTGGGAAATGGGGTATTGAGGAAAGACTATCATCGACAGTCTGACCTTTCGCAATGTTTATATTGTGAAGTTTTATTCGTTTGTTTCTTTTATTACCTACTTGTAGATACTTTTGTATTACTGTTTTAATGTGTTTTTATTTTGTTCTATTTTTTTAACAGCTTTTTCCACAAATTTAAAAAAAAATTTCGACAATAAAAAAAAGACAAACTTTCACGAGAGAAAGGGATCCGGAGGAAAATAGAAGAACTTTGGTTAGGGCAATTATAAAAGATTAAAGGAAAAATTGGATAAAGTTACAGAAATATTTAAATAACGAGGTTTGGGGTCAGGTACCAGATGGTGGTAAAGCATTGTATGACAGGAAACGTAGGGACAGGAGTGGATCTTACGCAAGAAAGGTGGTTAGGGTTCTATTCCCGCAGAGGAGGATGGACTTGGGGGAGGATCAAGCGGGGAAAGAGATAGAGGCTATAGAGGAAGAGGATATTAGGAAAGGAGGGGAGAAATTGAGAGGCGGTAGTGCACCCGGACCGGAGGGATGAATGTGCGAGGTCCCTCTCTAGGGAGCAAGTGGATCTCTTGAGAGTTATGTTTAATGACTTGATGAGGAGAAATGGGTTCCTGAGCAGTAGGAAGGTAGCCCGACTGGAAGGCAAGCCGTGGGGTGAGGCCACCACTATGCCTGACGAATACGGTGGCCTAGCTTTAGGAGAATATTGTCAAAGGGAGGTTAGTCAAGGAGATTGGGGAAAGGGGGATTTTGCAGAAACGCAGTATGGTTTTAGAGAGGGAGGTCTACAGTGATGGCAATAAAAGAGGTGGTGGATAGGCCAAAATTTTTAAGAATGGAAAAGAGGGGAAACAGGTGGTGTGCGGTGGCCCTGTTGGATGTCAGGAATGCGTTCAACACGGCGCCTGTAGGTTGTATTATAGCGGAGTAAGTCCAGATGGGAATTTCCGGGTACTTAATTAATATTGTTAGAGATTTCTTTAGGGGAAGAAGGATTTTGATTGGGAAGGAATGAAAGAAAATATGTCATTGTATTTGATTAAATGTGCATTAAACAATTTTTAGAATATTCACCAGTTATGGATTTCATTGAAGGGTATGCAGATCTAGGAAGTATGAGGCGTACATCCCAAAAAGCAAAATATGTAATGTTATTCATGGCAAGAGGTGTTTCGAGCTCCTGGAAACTGCCTCTAGTTTTTTTTCTCATTCTGGTGTTCCTGCTGAAAAATTAAAAACCTAATTAATGACACTGTTAAAAAAGTGCATTTTTAATGATCTCAACTCTTTAGCAGTTGTTTGTGACCAAGGAACATCAAATCAAAATGTTTCAAAATGCTTGGAGTGTCTGTGAAAAATTCATTCTTTAAAATTAAATGTGAAAATGGGCCAAAGAGTATCACTGCTTTATTTGATTCATTACACTTAATCTTTTAATCTTTTGAATAGCAATTACCTCCATAATTGTAAATTAATTTCATCTGATAATGTAAGGAAAGTATATCATTTGGACAAAAATAAGAAGTGTAAGGCTCTGGTGAAGTTGACAAATAAATATATGTATTCTTCAAATTTTCAGCGAATGAATGTAATGGTCGGGCTATACACAACGTTTTGCCTGAGAGCATGCCTGCAGAGACTTGTTTGCGCAGGTATCGGGTGTCGTGTAATCATCACGCGTTTTGCCGTCTATATGCACGCAAACAAGTCTCTGCAGACATGCTCTCAGGCAAAACGTTGTGTGTAGCCGGACCATAAAATTAGCTGTATAAGTTTTGAGCCATAGTGTAGCTAGCGCAATAAGAACTTATATAGAAACCAAGGAGCTGCAAACCACATCTGCAGGAGCGACTGCTGATTTTGTATAACTTAAATTTTACATAATGTTACTTTACATTTGTAAAATTCATTGTTTTGTCATTGTAACATAACAAATTTCTGGTAGAGAATTTTCCAGCACATGCTATATTTACCAATTAGTACACTTCAATTATTAATACTAATCACTATGGTATTACAGACAAGAAAAAACTAGATTTCCTTTTTTATTATATATCTAACCATAGTTTTTAATTACGATCAAATTTTCTCATTAATGATTGTGAAATTGTTAAAAATAAATAGGTATATGTAAAAACATTAATCAAGTTATTATTATTATTTTTTTTTTAATTTTTGTTTCAGATCGAATGTACAAGATATTTGACTGCTTGAATAATAAAACATTTAGGGTAGATAATCCCTATAATTGCTACTTAAAAAACATTTTATTGTTAAAAAAATCTTGAAAAAAGCTGTTCTTACCTACATTTATTTAAAGCTGATCATAAAGGTAATATCTATAGACCTCCGTGTATTTAAATAATTAATGGAATTTTACATATTTATGAAAAAGAATTCAACGAAAACAACGACGCATACATTTTGACATCAAAACTTACCCAAGATGTTTTGGAGAATAAGTTTGCCATATATCGACAAAGGGATGGGTCTAACATCAATCCTAGAGCTAGGGTATTTCGTACTTTTTTTCGATCTAGTGTGATTAATAATTTAATGAAACCATCTACGTCGAACTATGAAAAAGTTTCAGATGAAGAATCAATAATAATTGATGATCTTACTGATGACTCTCTGAAAAAGGAACAGGCTCAAGATTCAGAAATTCCTTTAACAAACACCCTTAAATAAAATAAAACTTAAAGAATTGTGCAATAAAATATTTTGCTGGTTATCTGGCACACAAAACAATACAAAATTTTCATTGTCAAATGTGATTGCTTGGAGCATGAAAATAATAATATATATTAATAGAAAAACAGTTGTAGAGGGGAGGGAGGCCTGTGGAGCGAAAGGCCATAAGGCAGCGATGTGTAGGGTGGAGAGAGAGAGAGAGAGAAGGAAAAGGCCGTATGTTGGATATGCAAGGGGGAGGGGCACTTGGCCAAAGAATGCAGAAAGACATTGTTCTGTATAAAATGTGGGAAACGAGGTCATAAGGCAGGGGAGATCCTCTGTGAAATGGGAGAAAATGGGCTGCAGACTGAGGGACGCTAAGAGGTTGGAAAAAATGTAAGGGCCCCTCTAGACCCCTTAGAGGGGAGAAACAAGGTAATAGAGGAGGTAGGGGTGGACAGAAAGGAAGAGGAAAGACTGATGATGGAGTGAGGTCTTTGCAGATAAACCTGGGGAAGTGTAGGGCTGCGCATGATATTTTGGATAAGGTGATTGTTAGGAGGAAGGTGGATGTGGTGTGTGGATCTGAGGTGAACGCAGAATATGTTAAAAAGCAAAGATGGATTAAGGACGATTCAGAGGAGGCGGGAATAAGAGTGGTGGGAAACGGACTAAGAGCAGATGAAGTGAGAAAGGGAATCGGTTGGGTGGTCATGCGTATGGGAAACTTGGCGGTGTACAGCGTGTACATTAGCCATTAGCCATTGGCATTAGTCTGGAGGAGTATGAAAGATGCATAACTGGTTTGGAGGACGATTTGAGGGTGTCTAAAGGGAAAGGGAGATATATAAGGAGAGTAGTGATAGGGGCTTCAACGCCAACAATATTGCATGGGGTGGGAGTCAAACAGACAGGAGGGGAGTGATTCTAGAGAAGGTGCTGACATCCAACGGGATAACGGTACCAAATGATGGGTTGCTGCCCACCTTTGTTAGGGGGGATGGGGGTTCGTCGTATATAGATGTGACTGCATATGACGAATGGCTGGAAAAAAGAGTAGGTACCTGGAGATTGATGGAAGATTGGGAAAGCTTGAGCTTGCATAGGTACGTGAAGACAGAAGGAAGATGGAAAAAGAGGTTGCTGAAGGTGGAAGGCAATGTTGGACGAAGACCGAGGCCGAAAAACTGAGGAAGAAACTAGGTGGGGAGATAGAAAGAGGCATGATGTAAATGTTTTGTATGAAGTGATAGAAGGCTGTAAAAGGGACGAGAAGTGTGGCAACAGGCGTGTATGGAGGGCTAATTATTGGTGGTATGAGAAAATAGAAAAGTTGTTAAAGGAGTGCAAGAAAAAACGAAGGATGGTAAGGATAAAAGGTAAATGTAAGAATAAGGAGAGATACAAGGCGAAAAAGAAGGAGCTTGAGCGGAAGGTCGAAAGGTCGAAAAGAGGTTAGTGGGCAATGTTGCTGGGGGAATTGGACAATAATCCATGGGGTAAGGCATATGAGATTGCAATGAAAATAATGGGGGGAACTAGGAATATTGTGCTAGAGGAAGATTGGGAGAAAGAAATAATTAAAAAACTATTTGCAGTGGGAGAAGGAGTAGGGGATAATATAATTCGGGTAGAGCAGGTTTTCAGGGGAAGAGATAAAATAAGGGGGATAAGGCCGGTAGATGGAGAGGAAATAGAGAAGGAATGGCCAGGAATAGAGAAATAGATAGAGAAGGAATGGCGAGGTATTAAGGAGAGGAACGCTCCAGGAATAGATGGTTTAACAGGGGAGTTAATAAAAAGACTGTTGGATGAGAATGGAGTGGAGAATAGAATGGAGTGGAGAATGGAATGGAGAATATTTCTTAGAACTTTTCAACAAGGTGCTGAGGGAGAAAGAGTTTCCGGAAGCGTGGTACTGGTGAGGAAGACGGGTAGAGAGAGGAAGCGGACAGGGGACTACAGGCCCATCAGTCTGCTGTGCGGGATAAGTTTTGGAGGGGAACATAAAAACAAGAATCGAGGAGGAAGTGGAAAGAAATGGGGGATTTAGGGAAAAACAGCATGGGTTTGTAAGGGGAAAGTGATGAGCTTAGTGGAGGGTAGTTGAAGAAAAAAAGAACTGGCCCTACTTCTTCGAGAGGGCGGAGGTATGGGACGGAGATGGGAGTGCCTCAGGAGTCGGTATTGGGACCGACGCTCTGGAAATGCGTGTTTGATGAGGTTTGTGGGATAAAATGTAAAGATGGATGCGAGATTACGGTTTAAGCGGATGACGTGTGCCTGGTACTGGTGAAGGGATGCAGCGGGGCAAGGGAGTTGGAGGTGATGATGAAAGGAAATAAAATTCACATGGAGGAATCGGTGAAATACCTAGGTGTGCGGTTGGATAGCCAGCTATCGTTTATAAACCACATGTCGAAGGCGGCGCAGAAAGCGAAAATTCGGGCGGCATGGCTGGGGAGATTGATGTGTAACGTGAAAGGACCGGGAGCATGGAAGAGAAGAGTTATTGGTAGAACGATTGAGCAGAGTATACTTTACGGAGCGGAAGTGTGGGGTGAAGGAGCGGGAGTACATGCTAGGATTAAACCACTACTGAGGGTTCAGAGAGGAATGTTGCTGAGGGTGGTGCAAGGGCACAGGACAGTGGGACAGTGGGGGGTTAGCACCAGCGGTGATGGCTAGAGCCAGGAGACTACAGTGGAAGGGCGCGATGAAAGAGGAAGTTGTGGATTGGATGGAGGAGGAAATGGAAATAAGGTGAAAGGAGTATGAAGGTGCGCTAAAGAGAGTAATTGCAAGTAGGTGAGAATGGATGACTAGGTAATTTGGCGAAATGAACTACTTCTTGACACAGGTGCTGACTGGGCATGGGTCAAGAGCAGGATATCTTCACAAGATTGGGAAAAGAGAGACTGGAGTGTGTAAAAGGTTGAAGTGGAGGATGATATAGGACACGTGTTTAGATGCTGGAGAAATGAAGAAGTGCTGAAGAACTTGGAGGAAAGACTCGGAGTGGCTGTGTATTGGGAAAATATGGTGGAGATAATGTTGAGAGGTGAGGAGGATTATAGATTTGTATAGTTTCAGGTTCTATTCTGCCGGCCGAATTCTTCATATACACAAACGTCCATATTCCGAGTAAGATATCTTAGGTGAGGTATTTTTGCCCTTGCTATCCCGCTGATAAGGAAGGCCGAGTGCCGGGTGGGTATCACAGGTACTCCGGCAGTTTAGTAATTTTATTATTTTGCGTCGGAGACACTAGGTGGGTATCACGAGTGTCTCCAACGGTAGTATACCCTTATCAGCCCGCTAGTAAGGAAGGCGGAGTGCCGGGTGGGCATCACAGGTACTCCGCGCGTTTAGTCATTTTCTGTTTTCCCTTGTTATCCCGCTGATAAGGAAGGCGGAGTGCCGGGTGGGTATCACAGGTACTCCGGTAGTTGCGTAATAGCTTTTTGTGCGTCGGAGACACTGGGTGGGTATCACGAAGGTCTCCGACGGTAGTTATACCTTTATCAGCCCGCTAATAAGGAGAAGGAAGTACTAGGTGGGTATCACGAGTACTTCCCAAGTTCATGAGAAAAATAGAAACCGATCCTAAGATACGTTCCGTATAAATAATATTGCAATCCGGGTTTTCGTAGTCTCCAAGAATAGAACCTAACCTACTATCATAGGAGTTTGGTAGCAATTTGTATGTACCCCGCATGTAGAGTATCCGCTTGGTAATTAGAATGCCCGCTTTTCGTAAAAACCGCTTTCGCATATCACTCCGCCGTGAATTACCCCGCATTGAGCATTCACCCGAAGCATGGTAGCTTTTGCGTAACATTCATTGCACACATCCACCATCCCAGTTAAACCCCGCCCTGTAACGAATCTGTATTTTTTTTGTTGTTAATAATAAATAGAGTTTAGAAAATATTGTGTATTTTTATTCCACTGTTCGTGTCGAAGTGTGATTGTTATAGCCGTGAAACTTCAGGTATCTGACCCAGCCGGGTAATTAAAGCCTACCCTTCTGGCCGCCACTTAAGTAGGTCAACACCATAAAGACCCCTGGAGTATTTCTTCTTCACTGAATCTGCCCGAGTAGTGTCCTTCGATACTTAAAACCGAAGGTGGCGCGCGAGGCAATTCGAAACCTGCATTAAGGTGTCAAAGAAGACATAACGACGCGAAAGTACGTCACAAATGGATGGGGGTGAATAAGTCAGTGAAGAGTATGGTTACGAGAAAAGAAAGTTTATGAGTGGTAGAATAAATGGAGAGTGTGTGACGGACTGCCGCCCGTCTTGAAGTATGCTAGGGTAGTGATTCCGAGACGGGAACAACGGCGAGTTTTGAGGTGGTTTTGGTTAGTAGGCGTCATCCTAGCGATGAGTCCAACACTGCTCGGGTCATGGACCTTTTCAAACATGAGTTTTTTTCATCTCAGTCCGAAAAAAAAATTATTAAAATTATTAGTTAAAACAAAAATATTCAAAATGTGTAAAACAGAATCATTAAAATTGCCTCTAAAAGGAAGGGGAAATTAGTGGTAGAAAATTGGACATTTTTAAAAATAAATAATTTTATTTACTTTTGGTTCTGTTAGAGGTTTTATGATAGGCAGGGAGTTGGCACAACCTCTCAATGCTACTGTTTTACACCAAATTTGGGCCCGTTGTTTGCGAATTCTTCGAAGCCTCGTCCCAAGCCTTGCTACCCCCAATTGGCACTCTTCTGCCACACCGAGCCATTATCTCCCAACCTCAATTCAAATTCACCCAGGACAATACGACTTCCACACAAAAACAACGCCAACCCAGCCCTGGATTCTCTAACCCTCGTAGAAAAATTATCTAAATCTCAACCAAAATTTCTTGCTTTTTTCGTTTCTTCTGTTTTACATGGACTTGGTAGGTACTGGTAACATTATCCCTAAACTACTCAATTCACCCAGAGATCATGCAGGTTGAGTTCATTAATTTATTATAAAAAATAGATATTTTTTCTTTTTAATTAATTTATAATATTGTCCATTTTTTAATATCAATAAAAATAGTTGTGCCAATTGTGTATTTTTCTTCTACCTTTTTCAATTTTTACAATATATTATTAAAGAAGGAACTTGTCTTAACTTGGAAAAATAAACACAGTGATCTAAAAGGTTTCCCGATATTGTCTGATCCAGATACATTTCAACTCTGGGATTTTGGATTTTGAAATCACTATCCTGTTCAAAGCCAAGCAGCTGTGGGACATAGTTTCTGGTGAAGAATCTTTAACCAGTTGTGGAACAGATGAAACAAAAATATCTACATGGCACACAAACGATGCCAAGGCAAAACTATATATCGTCAGAACCATCGATAGATTGGTGAAAAATCATATCCTGACATGTTCTACTGCCCAAGACATGTATGATACATTGAAAACCATCTACAGAAGAGATACTAGCCAACTAAAACAGCAGCTTTCATGGCTACAAATTTGATAAAACCATAGACATGATGCAAAACCTCAGTTATCTGAGAAATATTGTATATAAATTGCAACAACTCCAGCAAAAAGTTTCTGATTTTCTACAACTGTATTGTCTTCTAGTGTTTCTTCATCTTCTTCTAAGAGATTTTCAATTTCAATATTTTGGTTTGAAATATTTCCTTTAGATTCTTAAATGTCAAAGAATTTTACATCTCTTGACACATATATACTGTTTTTTTCCTCATCCCAAATTCTGTAGCCATTTTCAGCATAGCCTACAAATATTCCTCTTCTTGCTCTAGGATCTTATTTCTTGAGTATTCCTAGATTTTTGATATATGCTACAAATCCATTTGAAGTCGGGATAGGTCTGGTTTTCTTAGAAACCATTTTTCAGCGGCAGTTGTGTCAACTGTTACTGTGGGGCTTCTATTCAATAGATAAGCAGATGTTTGCACTGCAGTTCCCCACAATTTGTTTGATACATGAGATTCAAAAAGCATAGCTCTTGTTTTGTTGCAGATTGTTAAATTCATACGCTCTGCTGTCCCATTTAATTGGGGACTATGAGGAATGGTATAATCCAAATGGATACCTTTTTCTTTGCACCACTCTTTGAAGACATTAGAGCGATAATTTTTCAAAAAACATTCAGCTTTATTTTTGGTTTCCAACAGATAAACTGTAACAAAATGTGTATAATCATCCACACATACTGAAAAAGGAATTTTCACAAACAACAAAAATCCCATATCAAGAAGCAGTGAGAAG
This sequence comes from Ophraella communa, assembly GCA_035357415.1. Taxonomy (NCBI): domain Eukaryota; kingdom Metazoa; phylum Arthropoda; class Insecta; order Coleoptera; family Chrysomelidae; genus Ophraella; species Ophraella communa. Next base: position 31,562,969 of record CM068995.1, on the reverse strand, counting down.
TCTTTTATATTTGTCTTGCAAAGCTAGGCCAGATATTGGATATGCTGTTAACTATTGCAGCAGATATACAAAAAACCCAACAAAACAAGATGTCACCAATATCAAGAGAATACTTAGATATTTTAAGGAATCAACTGAAATAGGTATTCTTTATTCAAACACAAATGCTGGTCATACACTGGATGTATACTGTGACTCAGATCATGCTGGTGATAGAAAAGAAAGTAAAAGCACTACTGGGTACATCATGTTCTATGCAAATGGTCCAGTTGCATGGTGTTCTCGCAAACAATCATGTGTTGCTCAACATTCTACCGAGGAAGAATACATAGCTGCAGCTCAATGTTGCAAAGAAATGAAGTATGTCAAATTTGTACTTGAAGAATTATTGTCAGAAAAAGTTCAGGTAAATCTGCATGTTGATAATACAAGCTGCATAAAAATGATTAAAGCAAACCAGCTCACAAGAAAATGCATCTATATAGATGTTAAGTACCATTTAATCAAGGATGAGTTCAAGAAGGGATGGTTTCAAATTTAATATTGTTCGGCAGATGAAAATGTTGCTGATATTTTAACCAAGCCTCTGCAGCCTGTAAAATTTGGAACACTCAAAAATTTAATCATGCAGTAAATATTTTATTAATTCCTATATCATTTTAATGAATATTGTATTTTTGTAATATTTCATGTATTTTTGTAAACATTTGTTCTACCCTTGAGGGAGTGTGTTGAAATATGTTAAGTTGGCAAGACTAGAACAATGTTACTTGTGTTCTCTGTCAACAATAATTTGTCAAATGTCAAAATGTGAGATAGTTGTCTTGTTTAAAACAATCTACTTTCTTTATAAATCAATAGATACGAAGTAATTAAAAAGGTTGTTGAATGTTGGAGGTTTGATTGATCCACACACATCAGTGTGTATGATTCCCAGATGCCTTTTGGCTCTCTGCCTCACTGTGTTAAAAGGGCTTCTGTTTAATTTAGCCATAGCACAAATTTCACACAAAAGTTCGATGTTACAATCACTCAGAGATGGTGGCACTCCCTTACACATATTAGGGATCTTTTTTAAATTTTTGAAACTAATATGTCCTAGTTTTCTATGACACTTCATTTATTCTTCATTAGTCTGAGCTAGGTGTGCTTCTTGATTTAGTTCTGAACACAGATTGACAACAAACAATCCACCAGGGTTTTTTTGTTCAGAAAGAATGACATTATCATCTTTGATGATTGTGACTTCTTTTTCTTTAAATCTAACTTCTCCACCATGTTCAGTTATGGCATGCAGCCACTGTCAACAACAAAGAGATTTGGATTTAGATTTTCACTGAATAAAGCTTCATTTACAGGCTCTTTCTTTTCCATTTCCACAAAGAAGGTAACTCTGTGTTTGTTTTTCTTATCATGTTCTTCTTTAAAATAGCATTGTTCAGATGCATGGTTTGTTCTCTTACAGTACACACATGGATAATATTTAGAACTGTTCTGGGTAGATGTACTTTTTCTCTTAAAACTTCTTCATTATGAGTGTCTCTTTTGCAATTTTTACACCAGTTTTTCTTTGGACATTTTGGTTTTATATGACCAACTTCACCACATTTGTGACAAATAATTTTTGCTTTTGATTTTTGTTTGGTTTTGTAGTTTTGAGCACCAAAAGCCACATTTTGTTCATCAGATTTGCCAGGTTTGTTAGAATTCTTGTAGTTTTTTTCCACACAGAGTCTAGCCATGAGATTGTCCACAGTTCTTTCTGCTACTGGAGTAGAGTCCCATGCACTTGCAAAATAGCGGTATTGCTCTGGCAGTGAGAACATGATTTTTGCAACTAAACTGTCATCAGAAACTTCTTGCTTGAGTTGTTGCAATTTATATACAATATTTCTCGGATAACTGAGGTTTAGCATCATGTCTTTGGTTTTATCAAATTTGTAGCCATGAAAGCTGCTGTTTTAGTTGGCTAGTATCTCTTCTGTAGATGGTTTTCAATGTATCATACAGGTCTGGGGCAGTAGAACATGTCAGGATATGATTTTTCACCAATCTATCGATGGTTCTGATGATATATAGTTTTGCCTTGGCATCCTTTGTGTGCCATGTAGATATTTTTGTTTCATCTGTTCCACAACTGGTTAAAGATTCTTCACCAGAAACTATGTCCCACAGCTGCTTGGCTTTGAACAGGATAGTGATTTCAAAATCCAAAATCCCAGAGTTGAAAAGTATCTGGATCAGACAATATCGGGAAACCTTTTAGATCACTATCTTCAGACGCCATTTTGTTTTGCTTTTTTCGTACTTTCCAGCAGGATGACGCTAACACACAATTTGAAAGTTTGTTTTGTTTTTACAGTTTAAACAGTAACTTTTGATGTTAGTGGACCCATAACCTGTTAAGGTTTCAGGAAATATAAATACTTTTAACTGGTTTTTTATTTGAAATGTCTACGTCTGTACGTTGAATTTAAAATAAAAAACCAGTTAAAAGTATTTATATTTCCTGAAACCTTAACAGTTTTTTAGGATTTAGGAAGCGTGAAAACTTAGCTGTTGGGAGGATAATCCAAACCCCTAGGTATTCTTGCCCTCCCAGAAAATATTTCATGTAAACGCCAGTGTCTATTTTGTATTACTTATCTAAAATAAAATTATCTAAAACTACACCAACACAATCTTTTAACAATGGTGGAACGCGCATTCAACACATCTTCAGTCTCTGAAGATGATAACTTGGTTATCGAACCACATGTCAGGTAGGTAGTTAAAATTTTATCTTAATTGGTGCACTGGTTGTTACGTTAGGCCTGTAGTTAAAGAGCGCAATACAACCACAGTTCTGTACTCGCTGTCCGCCACACAGAAAACATCCCAACTACCCCCTTTCTTTTCCACCCTCTCTTTTTTTACAAATCCCAAATCAATAATTAAAACAAATACAAGTTTTATTATTGCTATTTCTGCTGCAATTAATCATACTTCATTTTAGTATTTTGTATCGCCAATATTTCCAGCAGTATCAATTTAACTATACTGTATTTTTATTTGATCATAAATTAAAACCCAAAAAGCCTAAAGCAAATATGAACAAAGCATCCACAGCTCAAGAAAATCCTGTTAAGTTTACCCCCGAAGACACTATTAGTAAATTTACACATTTAGAAAAATACTACAAAAGATTTTTGAATCTTACTAATCAAACAGGTCGAAATATTTTTTGAATATTCAAAACAAATGGACGAAACTTTTAATAAAAAAAGAAATGTAAAAATTAAATGAAGAAGAAAATACAGAAAAGGATTCAAATACTACGTTTATTGAGAAAAATATGTAAATACACACATTGCTAATAGTAAGGCAGCAAAGACAGGAATACTACAATAAAAGATTGGTAATAGAAGCAAAAAAGCCAGGAGAAAAATAAATAATAATATTTTATTTGCAATTATGAACACATTCAAAGAGACTTTTTAACAAAGAAAACCAAATAGGGGAAAACATTCTAAAATTTCTTTAAAACGTTCTGCGCAAACGTAGGTTATAAAATTCTTGCTCTTATCCTGGAGCGAGTTTCGTGCGTTCAGAATACGCTCAGAATTAATTATTTTATCTACGACCACCCCTCTAAACCATCAATAACACACAATCTACAACCTATGTAATGTATCTCTTTACGCACGTGAAATAAACGCACGGCTTCCCTAGCAACCACTTAGCAACAATAGACGTCGCTATTTTATTCAAAATTTCCTATTTACATAGGTATTTGAAGGTGAATTTTGTACTACATATAAATGGCAGATAACATTTATTAGATATAAGATTGCATTTAATATATTGTAATGATTTAAATTTTAATAGATTTTTTAAATTTAATTTGTTTAGTTTAATTTATCAATATCCCCACGTAGTCTATTAATTTGATATGTTTTATTTGTTTGATTATTATAATTTAGAAATTTGTTTTGTTTGATTAGTTATGTTCTGTTTGATTAGTTAGTTTTCATCAATGTTTACTTTTTCTTTTGTATCTCTATAGTTGGGCGCCTTATCAAATTTTTAACTAGCTCAATCTACTTATTATGAAATTGAAATTTAGATTATGACTCTTATCAGGGTAGGATTCAAATTAAAATATTATTTAATTATTAACATACAATAAATTTAAGATCCAATGTTTCAAAAGAAATTTTACAAATGAAATTAAAAAGCACTATTAATTGGTTTTCATATGCTTCATACAAATAAATCAATGAATAACCTTATATAAAAAAAATGAAATGGAGATGATACACATAAATAAATTAGTTTACCGTAACAAAACAATAAATACAAAAATACAAATCCTTAATTATGACACGTACCTTTATTATAAAGTTCGTTCTCTAAAAATTGCTATTGTCTAAATGGAACGGCACGAACACTGAGATCGGCTTCTCCTCGTCTGCCGTCGGAAATGTAAAACCACAATATGGCGGCCCAGGTCCAGTTGCAGAAACGATGCTCAAATTTAATCTTTCAAATTCTGTTGGAATCAGTCTCTGATTTGTCAAATTTATTACTTTGGTAAGTAATTTAATAATGGTTGATTACTTTACTGCATGTATTTTTAATGTTACATGTATTAATTTAACATAAACTGATTTTGATTAATGCATAAATTTTTCTTCTTTTAGTAATTAATTAATACATACGATGTTAATTGCTCTGCTACCAGAATCATAGTGAATCATCGATTTTTCGGCCTTTTTATAGGCTTCCAGGAAAATGACAAAAATGACATAAGAAAACGGATTTCGATTGTTTTTACATACAAAATTTAGCAAAATTCTGGAAAATCAAGGTAATTAAATTACAAATCTAATAGTATCCTTTATATAACTTACAGTGAACTCTCATCCTTATATTTACTAAAATTCTATTAATATAATTTTTAATGGAATTTTTCCTATGAAATTTTGGATTTGAAAGAGGCAAGTTTCTTAAACTGTCATTTTTTTAAGACTTTCAAAATTTGAATTAAAACTATCATTTGTATTTAAAGTTACTATAAATCCATTAAACTAATCCTAATTTAACTGATAACTACTATTTTAAACTCTAACAACTAAAATTTAAACTTTTAAAAGATTCTGTTATTTTTAGGTATCACTTATACATTTTATAAGATAAGATTCTCTGTGTTATAAAAGACTCACAACTTAAAATTTATATAAAAAATTTACTTAACTATCCTAAATACATTTTGTTACATAAAATGTCTTTGTTAATGTTTATAAACTAAGTTTTTCAATAGTTATTTCACTATGCACTATTTAAGTGTTCTATCAAAAGTTTATGTGATTAAGTCCAACACTATTGATATGGGCATTAGTTTACTATATTTCACCAAACCTGCTACATGTTTTTAATTGTTCTTGTGTCTTTTTTAGGTACTCATGATCTATTGGAATACTTATTTGTACAATATCGAAGACTACAATTTGTCTCTTTATACTTTTGTAAGTACTTCCTTTTTATAATACTAATTTAAATATTTAACTAACTAAAATTACATGTTGATTTCTTAAACATGTGAAAACCATTAATACTTTTGATTTTTATTTTCTTTTTATTGTTTCAGATTAAACTTAGAATTTTAAAAGAGAACTAGGACAAAGATGAATTGTTATGTGAAAATGTACTTATTATGGATTGGAAATATTTGATTGTGATAAAATAGCAAAATATGGATCCTATTCAAGATAAGATGTCCATTACATTCTTTGTTTATATTGAATGTATGTCTTGTGAAAATTATAAACTTGAAAACTTTAGATGTACTAAAGAAAAAGTAAATGCTGATTCTATGAAACTTATTTAATATATCCTTTTATTGTAAATTATGAGGTAAGTTCTACTTATTAAATTTTTAACTATAAGATATTTATCTCAATATATATATATAATCAGAATGTTTTTGGGGATGTGGCAATAAAACCAATGTGTACTCTTATTAGAATATAATTACCGAGCTTTCGAACCTCTATGGGCTCATTTTCACGGTCTAAAAATGTTTTATAATTGTAAAGAAATCATATAGCAATTAATAAAATAAATAATACTTACATATCTAGGTGAGATTATAGGTAAAATTTTGTAAAAAAAAAACTGTAATAAATTCGACATGTTTATTATAAAAATAAAAATTTTAAAAAACAATATGATTTAAAAATTTTGACTGATTTGTTTAATATATATATAAATTCAATTGTTTTAAATTCTACATAGTAATTCGTTTTTTAATTTTTTAAATTTTGTTTCTCCAAATCCAAAAGATATGCATATATTACACTTAAATTATTTAAATCAGTTTTTTTATTAATACATCGATCGTCTTGAGCAATATAAGCTGTTTCTAAAAATATCCGCTTTTTATAATTGATTTCTGTGGTTAAAATTTTGGCATGTTCATAATTCATTATATGTCCTTCAGAGAATACGTGTTCAGCAAGTGCACATTTCTCTGGATGAAGTTTACTGTCACTTTTATGGGATGTTATTCTATTAGCAAGAGACCTTTTTGACTGACCAATGTATTTCTTATCACAATTTTTACAAGGAATTTCATAAACTATGTTAGGTAATTTATTAATTGGTGTTTTATCTTTGATTTTACTAAAAAGCGAATGGATTGTAAGATGTTGTTTATTTGCAATTTTTATATTATGTTGTTTTAAAATTCCGGAAAGTTTAGGTGTGACTGATTTGATATAAGGTAGAGATACATAAATTGGAATGGTAATATTTCTAGAACTGATGTCATGATATTCTGTGTTTCTTGTCATGTTATGAATTATGGCATTTGTATTGTCAGAAGTATTATATAAAATTTGTTTTAAAAGATATGGTGGATAACAGTTCTCAAGAAATGGTTTATAAAGAATTTTTAAATTTTTTTGCTGAAAAATTGGATCTGAAATATTTAAAACTCGATTTTTCATTTGTTTGTTCACATTTAATTTAGTATTACGTGGATGATATGAATGATAGTTAATATATCTCCCAGAGCTTATCGGTTTTCTATACCAGTCGATTGAGATGTTATTGTTATTGTTTCTTATAAATTTAGTATCAAGAAAAGGTAAGGATTGTTCTGTATCTTCTTTTTCTATAGTAAATTGTATATGTGGATCAAAGCTGTTGAAGTAAAAAAGTATATTATTTATTTCATCATATGGAAGGGATAAAATTATATCATCTACATATATTTTAATGAAGAATAATTTAAAAGGTAAAACAGATATTACTAAGTCCAAGATGTCATCCATTACATAGTCTGCTAAAATAGGAGATATTGAAGATCCCATTGGTGTTCCAAAAGTTTGTTGATATATTTTATTATTATAGGAAAAATATGTACTATTGAAAATAAATGTTATTAATTCTAAAAATGTCTCTTTATTTAGTCTGCAATTTTTATTTATGTCATTTCAATTCTTATTAATTGCTGTTAAACATAAATTTAGATGAACATTACTAAAAAGTGACACTACATCCAAACTTAAAAGAACATAATTTGGTGGTAATACAATATTATTAAATTTTTTATTTATTTCAAAAGAATCTCTAATGTAATACTCATTGCTATAGTCATATGATTTTGTGAGTATTTCAGTTAACCAAAGTGTAAGGGGTTCAATAGGTGTTCCTATTGATGCTACTATTGGCCTAGCTGATAATGTTGGTTTATGAATTTTTGGTAAACAGTAAAATTTTGCAGGAATGCCATTATAGGTTGTTAGTTTATTTTTAATTTCTTTATCAATTTGTTTTTTATTAAATAATTTTTTAATTAATGCATTACACTCATTAGTTATTTTCAAAGTAGGATCTTTATTAAGTTCTTTATATGATTTATTATCATCCATAAGTTGTTTAGAGAGATCTAAATATTGTTGTTTTTCTATAATAACTGTTACATTACCTTTATCTGATTTTGTTACTATTAAATTTGGATTTTCATGTAGAAATTTTTTTGTTTTATGTAGTAGTTCTCTAAATATTGAAGATTGTTTAGGTTCATGTATATGATTAGTTAAAACATTAGTTGAATTTGCTATAATAATATTTCTTTCTTTCTCATTATTCACAAAAGATGAGATGTAATCAATGTTTGCTAACATGGTTTTAATTGAAATATCTTTAGTTATTATAGGTTCTATACTAAATTTTGGTCCTAGAGACAAAAATTGTAAAATATCTTTTGGTATTTCTGTTCGAGATAAGTTTTTTATCCAATTTTCTTGAGTTTGGAGAACCAAACTATTTTTTTTGTTTAAAAGATTTTCAAATTTGTTTTTTTGTTTATTTTTAATTTTGAAAAATAATTTATTATAATGAACGATTTGTCTACTTGAATAATTATCAAAAACGAATTCATTTGTAGTATTAATTATTTGATTTTTGAAATTTTCTAGATCATTTTCTAATTTAAGTATTGTTTTTTGATTACAAATTATTTCATTATTAAGTAGCTTATTAACTAACCTATTATAAATGGAATAACTGTTGTTTCTTTCTTGTTCTTGACGTATCAGAATTTTTTCTATATGTTTTATATGATGTAAAAAAGATGGAATAATGTTCTGTTTTCTACATTTTAATAGAAAGCATCTTCTGTTATATTCCTTTGCAATTTTGAGTTTAGTTTTTGACCATGCCTTTAAATTTATTACTGCTATATAACCAAACGTTCTTGAAATGGTTTGGTAATACCCCATACCAGTATGTAATTTTAATAGAAATATTTGCCAACTATTTGTACAATCAGAATGTTTTTGGGGATGTGGCAATAAAACCAATGTGTACTCTTATTAGAATATAATTACCGAGCTTTCGAACCTCTATGGGCTCATTTTCAAGGTCTAAAAATGTTTTATAATTGTAAAGAAATCATATAGCAAGTAATAAAATAAATAATACTTACATATCTAGGTGAGATTATAGGTAAAATTTTGTAAAAAAAAACTGTAATAAATTCGACATGTTTATTATAAAAATAAAAATTTTAAAAAACAATATGATTTAAAAATTTTGACTGATTTGTTTAATATATATATAAATTCAATTGTTTTAAATTCTACATAGTAATTCGTTTTTTTAATTTTTTAAATTTTGTTTCTCCAAATCCAAAAGATATGCATATATTACACTTAAATTATTTAAATCAGTTTTTTTATTAATACATCGATCGTCTTGAGCAATATAAGCTGTTTCTAAAAATATCCGCTTTTTATAATTGATTTCTGTGGTTAAAATTTTGGCATGTTCATAATTCATTATATGGCCTTCAGAGAATACGTGTTCAGCAAGTGCACATTTCTCTGGATGAAGTTTACTGTCACTTTTATGGGATGTTATTCTATTGGCAAGAGACCTTTTTGACTGACCAATGTATTTCTTATCACAATTTTTACAAGGAATTTCATAAACTATGTTAGGTAATTTATTAATTGGTGTTTTATCTTTGATTTTACTAAAAATCGAATGGATTGTAAGATGTTGTTTATTTGCAATTTTTATATTATGTTGTTTTAAAATTCCGGAAAGTTTAGGTGTGACTGATTTGATATAAGGTAGAGATACATAAATTGGAATGGTAATATTTCTAGAACTGATGTCATGATATTCTGTGTTTCTTGTCATGTTATGAATTATGGCATTTGTATTGTCAGAAGTATTATATAAAATTTGTTTTAAAAGATATGGTGAATAACAGTTCTCAAGAAATAGTTTATAAAGAATTTTTAAATTTTTTTGGTGAAAAATTGGATCTGAAATATTTAAAACTCGATTTTTCATTTGTTTGATCACATTTAATTTAGTATCAATATTAAACCGATCATAACAATAAATTAATCACTCAAAAATGACGAAAATGAGTTTTACTACAATAAGGAGTACATTGAACCGACATATTTAACATCTTTTACACATTGAGCGTCTGACGTCTGACCGCATGCGCACACGTTATTATTTATCATAAAACGATTATCAAAAAACATCCCATTTTTTATTGTTCTTATAACTTGTTTGTATGCGTGAAGTTTTATACAATTATTAAAAAATGTCAAGTGATAGTAAAATGAATTTAATTCCACCCAATATAACTAATGTTAAGTATTTAATTATTATACAATAAAATGATTAAAAACATCTATTGTTGCTCTTGTTCAATTGTTATTAACAAAAAGATTAGTAATGCAGGTACAAGTAGCTCGTAGGTAAAGTATAGTACGTAACTATTGCTGTAAAGCATTTTACGTACTCACGGAATTCCATTCGTGGGTAAAATGCTGTTTACCACACACGTTACGTAATATAATATTACCTCTGCAAACGCAGGGTAGGTTATCCCGAACAAATTTTGTGGGTTCCGCGAACGTCAAATTTTTAAGTGCGCATGCAAATTCATTACGATTACGTTAAGAATGCGTTCCGCGAACAAAACTAATACAAATTAATGATAATATTAAGTTAATCTATACATACAAATTATAATATAAATATAATAACTTAAACACTCGATTTGTGAAAAAATAACGATAAACCTTATATATTGTAATGAATATTATGATTTGAAATTATTTATTGATTTATTTATTTATAATTTAAATTGATTAATATATTTGATATTATTATTTAAATGTAATATAGCAACAAGATCTTCTTTTTTTCAGGGGTGTTTGGTTATGCAAGTCTCACGTTGGATTATTAGGTAGGTATTTGAATAAAATGTGATTAAATTATAATTACAGATTTATTAAAAAAAATAAATTAAATTAAAACAGTAATCTATTGAATGACTGATAAAATGATAAGTAGAAAAATATTAAAAAACAAGGCCTTTTAGTAACTATAAAAGAACTTACTTGATGTTGAGTTACAGTTCCTGGAACAAAAGACACTATTGTATTATTTACGTGTGACTTTATGTCTCTTCGAGGTCACTTTGTTTATTTCGTAATATGATATGTTTGTTTTTGATTTCAATAACAATGTTAATTAAATAATCATGTAGAAAAGTTTATATAAAGAAGTAATATTGTTTCTACATTCAGAACTGTTAGAATTAAATTATTGTTTAAACTGTTAACATGTCAGTTTAGTTTAGTTCTCAAATTTTGTAGTTATTCTTTGTATTTCTGTTGACAAATAAATTTGTTAGTTCAAGATTGAAATATTTGTTTTTAAAAAACAAGTTTCGAATCGACAGAACTTAACTGGCGCAGTCAGTAGGATAGTCAAACGGTTTAGTGAAAAGAATACCGGTTCGTTTCAACGATTCATTGACTATAGGAATCTTCAGTAGGACCTCTCCAAAAGTGTGCGATCTAGTTCAAGTGAATTTCGGGCGCTTTCCAATTTTTATGGTTAATTAGTGAATGCTGCTCCAACAGAAGACAAAGAAGACTCAACCCACGGTGAGCCATCAACGAAGAAAGTAATGAAATTTATGTGAGTACCTTATCCCATTTTTTTATCCCTGATTGAATAATTTTTATGGTGATATATTTTTATAGAATTGAAAAGATTTATATATTGAAATAAGTAAAAAGGTAAACATTTAAATATTTAAATACGGAGAACTTAGTAGATAATATTGTGGAAAGAATAATTAATTTAGAAATAAACGACACAATGGCTCAACCGAACTATCAACTAATTAGATATCAAGCTGAAAATATTCCTTATTTTGATGGTAATCCGAAACAAATAAATAGATTTATTCAAAGTTGTGAAAATGTTCTTAACAATAATAAAGATAGAATTAATTTAAATGCACCTATAAATGTTTACCTGTTTGATACAACATTAAGTAAATTAAATGGTAAAGCAGCAGACTTAATCGCTTCTCGAACTGAATTGGATACGTGGGCTAAAGTAAAAGAATCATTGTTAATTACGTTCGCGGATCAAAGATCAGTAGATTGTTTGGTACAAGACATCATACATTTAAAACCAGAACGAAATGAAAATCCGGTAGATTTTGGTATAAGAATTCAAGATGCACGAAGTTTATTATATTCAAAAAATTAATCAAAGTAATGACACAAGAGAGGTAAAATTGTTCAAGATTCAACAATATGATGATCTATGTTTGAAAACATTCATCAATGGTTTGAATTATCATATGCAATTAGTAGTTAGATTGAAAAATCCAGATTCAATTGAACAAGCTCTTGCTTTTGTTAGGGAAGAAGAAAATTTCCTTTATTTTAAAAATAATTCAAATAATAACAGTCAAAGAAATAATTATCGAAATCAAAATAATAATGTTCAAAGTAATAATTTTAATAATGACAATGGTCTGAACAGAAATAATAATTTTAATCGAAATAATTATAATTTTAACAGAAATAATTATAACAATTATAATAATAATCGTCAGTAAACAAATTTTAATTCACGTCCAAATAATTTTTCAAATTTTAATTCTAGACCAAGTTTTAATAATCAATCAAATAATTCTAATTTCCGTCCAAACTTTAATTCTAATTTCAGACCCAATTTTAATTCTAATTTTAATCAAAACTATCGACCTAATGTCAACCCCACTTCTAATAATTTTAAACCACAATTACAAACTAATCGTCCAAATAATAATTATCGTCCAGAACCTATGGATACTTCCTCTGGTAATTCTCGTAGAAATAACCACGGTAACAATAATCGTAATACTAATAACTATTTTAGAAATCAAGATAATTCTCCCCCAAATTTTATACATGAAGAATTATTTACTCAAAATGTTTCCGAAAATGACCTTCATGACGAACAAATAAATTTTCAGATAAAGGCCTCAGCATCAAATCAAACTTAAAAATAAATGGTGTCTATTCTGACTTACCAAAAATAATTATTCCAGAATTAAATGCTACTTTCTTAATTGATACCGGGTCAGGTCAAAGCTTTTTAACGAAAAACTTAGCTAATAAATTTTATCAAAAATACATTACAAATGAAAACTTTACTGTAGAAACTCCACACGCGATTTAACATCATAATGAAACTTTAAAAATACTAGAATTTGTAATTCCCCCTAGAATGTCAAAAATAGTAAAAGTTCTAGTAGACAAACCTCAAGGTACAGGTATAATAAATTATATTAAACTTGGCAATGCAGAAATTCCTAGATGTTTAGTAAAAGAAAATTTTTATGCATTAACAATGATAACAAATACTTCTGAAACCACTGTAAAAGTAATATTTAATGAGCCCATAAACGTAGATTTAATTAATGAAGAAATATTAAAAGAAAGTTTAAAATGTAACAATGAATTGCAAAAAGAAAATTTGAAAAAGTTAAGATTAGATCATTGTAATAAAGAAAAATATGAAGCTATTTATATACTATGTTATGAGTATAGAGATATTTTTTAAGTAGAAGGTACGCCATTAACGTTTACGAATCAAATTAAACATAAAATAAATTTAACTGAAGAATCCCCTGTATATACTAGAAATTATCGTTACTTTGAAATTTATAAAAATGAAGTAAATGATCAAGTTGACAAAATGTTACAAAATGGTATTATTAGAGAATCAAATTCACCCTTTAATTCACCTATATGGATTATTGAGAAAAAATTAGACGCTAGTAATAAGAAAAAGTATAGAATTGTTATTGATTATAGAAAATTAAATGAAAAAACAATTGATGATAAATTTCCTTTACCTTTATTTGATCAAATTTTAGATAGGTTGGGTAGAGCTAATTATTTTACGACTTTAGATTTAGCAAACGGCCATCACCAAATTGAGATGGACCCAAATGATGTTCCTTAAACAGCTTTTTCGACAGAAACAGGTCATTACGAATTTTTAATAATGAGTTTTGGATTAAAGAATGCCCCTACAACTTTTCAACGAGTTATGAATAATGTTTTACGCGGTTTTCAAAATGAAATTTGTTTTGTATATTTAGATGATATAATAATTTTTTCAACCTCATTCCAAGAACACATTGAAAGACTTAAGAAAATTTTTGAAAGATTAAGACAATCAAATTTAAAAGCAGTTAGATAAATCAGAATTTTTACATACTGAAGTAGCTTATTTAGGTCATGTAATTACAAAAGATGGAGTTTTGCCAAATCCAGATAAAATAAAAGCAATAAAAAATTTTATTATTCCTCAAACTCAAAAACAAATAAAATCATTTTTAGGCTTAGCAGGTTATTATAGAAAATTCATAAATTATTTTGCTAAAATTGCTAAACCATTAACAAATTCATTAAAGAAAAATGCAAAAGTAATCCATTCACCAGATTTTATTAAACCATTTAATCATTTAAAAGAAGTTTTAAGTAATGCTCCAATATTACAATATCCTGATTTTTCAAAAACATTTATTTTAACTACTGATGCTTCGAATTTTGCGTTGGGCGCTGTTTTATCACAAGGAACTCCACCTAATGATCACCCTATAGCTTATGCATCTAGAACAAAACAGAACAAAAATATTCAACTATAGAAAAAGAACTTTTAGGTATAGTCTGGGCATGTAAAACCTATAGACATTATTTATATGCTAGAAAATTTATTATTCAAACCGATCATAGACCTTTAGTATGGTTATTTAATTTAAAAGAACCTCATTCAAAATTATTACGATAGAGATTAAAGTTAGAAGAATTTAATTATGAAATTAAATAGAAAGCTGGAAAAAGTAACATAACCGACCCACTCAGTCGTATTGAATTACATGCGCTAGAAACAGAATCTAATCAAAATAACGCAGGAGACATTAACTTTGATATTGAAGAATTTTTACAAGATTTTGATACATTGCAAAATAATAATGACGAAAATAATGTTTTAAATAATAATGAATGTCTGAGTGAAACTGAAACTATTCACAGTGCAGAATCTTCTAATGAACAAAATTTTATGCTTGAAGGTGAAATAATAAATAATAAATCTTATCAAATTATAGTAAAGAAAGCACCTTATGATGATTTTGTAAAACGAAGTTTTGAAAATTTTGATGGTAATAAAATTATAAAATTAACAATATCTGAAAATCCAAATAAAATATTTCAATTTTTAAAAGAAAACTTAACTAAAAATACTTATTATATATACTATTTATCCCCTGAATTAAGAAATACTTTTCAAGAAATTTGACAAAAATACTTTAGTAAAATAAAACATATAAAATGTACAAAATTAATAAATAATGTTTTACCTGAAGAAAGAAATGAGTTAATAAAATATAAACATGAAGGAAAAACCAATCATAGAGGTATTAGTGAAACTATTCAATTTTTAAAAAAGAATTATTATTGGAAGTCACTTAAACAAGATGTTACTAATTATATAAATAATTGTGAAATTTGTAAAAAAACTACATATAATAGAAAACCTATAAATGAACCTTTTATATTAACAGAAACTTCTTCAAAACCTTTTGAAATAATTCATATAGATACTTATAAAAGTGGAACTCATAAATTTTTAACTATTTTAGATACATTTTCTAAGTATGGTCAAGCATTATCATATTTTGGTACAGCAATATTGGCTTGTCAACAATTTTTTTTTTCACATTTTTCGGTATACCAAAACAAATAGTATGCGATTGCGGTGGCGAATTTAAAAATGATGTTTTAAAAGAGTTATTAAAAGTTCATAAAATAGAAATACATTTTACTACTCCACATCATCATGAATCTAATTCCCCAGAAGAAAGATTTCATTCGACAATAACTGAACATTTAAGAATTTTAAAAGAAAAAGATAAAAATGCAGATATTGATTCAATAATGCCTTATGCAATAATAGCTTATAATAGTACAATTCACTCAGCCACAGGTTTTACACCTTTTGAATTAATATCAGGACATACAGAAAGTAAAGATCCTATGTCCATTTTACCTAGTGAAGCTTACACTCAGTTTGTCAACTCTCATAAAATTAATACTGAAGCTTTATATTCATAAGTAAAAGAAAAACAATTAAATAATAAACAAAACGTTATAAATAAAAGAAATAAGAACAGAAAAGAGAAACCCCCTGCTATTGGATACATTGTTAATAAAAAAGTTGAAAATAGAGGTAAACAGAAAAATAAATTTGAAGGTCCCTATACCCTAACAAAAATTTTAGAACATGGAAAAATTGAAATTGAACATATTAAAACTAAAAAAAAATAATTGTACATTTAAATGACACTTAAATTATTCCAATTATTACAGATTCATCATCGGATTCCTCTTCCGAATCCACCTGATGCGAGCTCATGATGTTTTATTCCATGAAGTTAATAATTATCCCGGAATACTTCCTTACAAGTTAGGTACAACAAAATTAATTTCATCTTATTGGTCATTTGTTCAAATTTATAATCTTACCCCAATAATATCTCAATTTTATGTAATTAAAGAAAATACAATTTATTTTCATAATAGTATTAAAGTTGAAGATGTTTATACGAAAGAGTTTGAAAATTCGTTTATTCCATTATTAACTTTACAAAATAAAATAGACCAACAAATTTTTTAAATTGATCCATTGTTAATTAAAGATAACCATGTTATTAATAAAAAAGGAATATTTAATCCTTAAGGTTCGTTAATTAAATGTATTACAGGTTACAGGTTTCCAAGTGTGGAAAGTTTAACATTTTGCACGAGTTAAAGTTTAGTGCAATAAATACACTTTGCAAAGAGTTATGTACACTATTTTTTCTACGATCACGTAAAAAATCCTTCAACAAAAGTATTTTTTAAAGCATAAAATCAATTAAACAATATCACACACACTGAAAAGATTATCAACACACGTACTGAAAAGTATATCAACACATGTATTGAAAAGTAAAAAATCCTTCAAAATAATTTATTTTTATTTTTAACAGGATGACATGAACTAAAAGAATAATTATAAAATATTTATTATAACAGAAAACAAAACAATAAAACTTGTATTGGCAATTACAATACAATATTTGACACAAGGAATATTTAAAAAAAAATTAAATGGTCCTTGCTTTGACATTCAAGTGTTTTTACTATTGATAAATTTGACGTAAATGTCACAGATCATAGAACAATATTTTTTTACTTTTCAATACGTGTATTGATATTTACTTTTCAATGCGTGTATTGATATTAGCTACTTTCTTAAGTACAAATAAGTGTGCAAACTAGCACTTTCATATGTGGTCGTAGGAAAAATAAATAATAAAATTGAACAATTAAAAATAAATCAAGATAAAAATAAAAATAATTCAATTAAACAATTAACTTTATTAAAAGACACGATTAAACAATTTGAAACAATTACAAAGAATCTTTCACATAATTAAAATATTTTGAATGAAAAAATTAACTTAGTAGAAAATAATTTAATACTATTTGAACAAAGCACAGAAAGAAATTTCCAAACGTCTATAATTATAAATCAAATAACTTTATTAAATCAAACAATTTATGATATCTTTGAAAAAATTGAAGTAGCTATTTCGTTTGCAAAAAATCAATACGTTACATAATAGGCATGATGACAGTAAGTAAGAATCACTAAAATATTGATTTGTTATAATTATATAAGATACGGAGATTCTAAATAATTTACTCATTTTTATATTACATGTGTGATTACATTTATTTTAGTAAAAATATAAGCACTAAGTTTAACAATCCGCCATATTAGCTGTAACACCAATCAGAAGAGCGTGACGTCGTACTTTCGTAAATATTGTTGACATTGACATTGGAACGTAAACAAATATCTTGTTTGGAGTGTTTATTGATATATTCTTACATTGTGGAACCGCACACCATCGATACACATAAGGATTCATGAGTATGATAACTATTATAATCGCACAAAATAAGTAAAAACAAAATGAACTTTTTTAACCACCCTCTTTTAACCTGCAAAATGTTTGAAGTTTGACGTTTTTACTACAGAATCCACAGATGACACGGGTCGCAGTGTAGTATAATAGTATATTACATAACGAGTGTGGAAAGTGAAGTATTGCGCACAAGTGAAGTTTAGCACGAGCCGCGTAGTGGCGAGTGCGGAAACATAACGAGTGCAAGAAATACACTTTCCAACGCGTTGTGTACACGATTTTTCCTACGACCCCAATATTTCTTATTATAATAAATATTTTAAATTTATTTATAAAATTTATTTTAATTGTTAGTCATGTTAAAAATTGGGATTTAAACGAGTTTATATATTGCATGGAAATATAATTAATTAAAATCAAATAACCACCTTTCTCAGGAATTCACATCAAAATTCTTTATTAGATAAATGACATTTTAATTTTTTTTGTGGGCTCTATAAAAATTAAAAGTAAAATGGTATGTTGGTGAAATTAATTAAAAAGTAATGTAATAATAAAAGACACAAAGATAATTGTAAACAGAAACACAAACATAACTTCCAAAATCCACATTCGACACATGCACGGAACATAAACACAATATAAAAAAGAAGAATAAACTGTTCTTCTTTCTAAAAGTGTTTTTATAAAAATAATAATACTGAATAAAAATATTTTTATTTTTTAAAAATTTAAAACCCTATAAGAAACTTTATTCTTTATTCTTACTTTATACAGAAAAATTTGTATTGGCAATTACAATACAATATTTGACACAAGGAAGATTTAAAAAAAATTAAATGGTCCTTGCTTTGACATTCATGTGTTTTTACTATTGATAAATTTGACGTAAATGTCACAGATCATAGAACTATATTTTTTTACTTTTTAATACGTGTATTGATATTAGCTACTTTCTTAAGTACAAGTAAGTGTGCAAACTAGCACTTTCATATGTGGTCGTAGGAAAATGGTATTTACGAATCGATGATGTCATAGATAGACGCCATTATTATTCTAGCGTTTTGGCGAAAAATTTAAAATGCATTTTTGAAAAGTAAATTTCTCATTTAAAAATTTTTTTTCTGCAAAAATAACATTTATTTTAGATAAAGTATATACGTGAAAACATCGTGGATCAGTTTTTAAAAATCATTCATCATGCCTATTCAATAATAAATCCAATAAAGTTTTTGAAAGCAATTAAAGAATGTGATTTACCAAAAGGTTTAATGTTTCCATTTGAATTATCCACAAAAAATATTATTCAATTAGAAAAAATAATAAATATAAAAATTTTTTCTTTAGGAGCTACGGTAACGTTTATTTAGAAATTCCGATAGTTGAAAAAGAAATATATCACTATTATCAATTGTTTCCTATATTTGTTCCTACAAATGATTCCCATATAACCTTTCCTAGCACTCACAGACAATAATTATTTGTTTATGGACAATTTAAGTGAAAATATAACTAAGAGACAATATATTTGTGAAGATAATCAAAAAACTGTGATTAAAAATAGTACTGCTTGTGAAGTTGAATTAATAAACTTTAAAGACATTTCAAATTGTGAACCTTTTAAAATAGACATTACGGAAATTCAATATACTAAAATTCAAGAAGGAACATGGATCTTATCAACTCCTCAAGAAACAGTAGCTGAAGTCCAATGTGAAGAATCAATAAAGAAAATACTATTGAAAGGAACTTATATTATCGAATTAAAACCAAATTGTTTTGTAAAAATTGATTCACTAGTATTTCAAGCTAATAAGTATAGTAAAATAAATTTTGAAAAAATCTCATTACCTAGTATAAATGTAAATTCAATTTTTCTTTAAAAACTAATAATCAAACACATTTATAAATTAAAACTTTGAATTCAATTAATCTAAAGGAAACTTAAGAAATTAAACAACGAATAAAGGAACAAAAAGAACATTTAGAAGAAATTAATCAACCAGTTTACTGTACAAAATCAAGTTTTTGGACTATACTCATATACTTAATAATTATTGGAATAATATGTTACACAATTTTAAATTGAAATCTTGGCGCTTTGTCATTCTTTGCTGCTTTTATTTAATATTAGGAATTTAATTTTACAATATGAGTATGAAACGCGAAAGAATTAAAAATTATTTAGAAGAAAAGAGGAATCTTCTTACAATAGTAGAAAAATATTAGCACATTGTAAAAAACAAAAAAACTGATAGCGTTTGGTCACAACAAAAAAAAATTATATATAAGTACATATTATTAAAAACATTTTCAAACAATTTTAGTTTTGAAAATGTTTTTATATATTATATAATTTGTATATATTAATATTGATTTCGACAGTTACCTTCCACAATATATCTTACATTGTATTCAAATTTTTTATTTATTAACGAACATACAAACTCACATAAAGTGAGGTTAACCTGTCAGGTTATGCATTAGCGTCTCTTACACTTGTTTAAAAATAGGAAAATGCATAAAGCAAATATACCGCCATATTATTAAGAATACTGAAAATCTATAAATTTATCCAATAAATTCAACTTTCTATTTTATAAAATATCTTATAATTCCATGTAAATAATTAATTACTATTACTACTTAAATTCAAGTCTAAAAAAATATTTTGTTACGTTTCAAAATGTATTATAAGAGTATTAATTTCAAACCTCCTAAAAACGATACGACACTGGCTGTAGTGTCCTTTTTGAATTTGGTTTTCAAAAATAATTTTTTAAAAAACAACTTTTATTTAAATTACAATTATAAAATATTATTAGGTTATTACAGAAAGTCTACAATCATTCTGAATAAAAAGTATAAACACATTTACCATGTTAACATTGCCACAGAGTATATAATATAAACCAGAGTATCGACTCTATATGGAGGGGGTAAGCATCCATTTGCAGGTATCGCCATGACACTTTGGGAGTATCCATAGCCGTCGCCGTTAGTTTTGGTTAAGGTAGGCAGTTATGTGAATAAGTTAGTGGTGGCGTTTGTATTGTGTGGAAAAGTGCATTAAACTATTTAATTCAAATACAAAAAACTGCGAAGGAGATGCGGAATAAATGTTACTTACATTAAATGACATTAAAATAAATACTTCTTCTCAGTGTTCTGTAAGTGGATATTTAATAAAAAATGCATGTACTCCTTCTTAGTGTTCTGTATCTGATAAAGATACAGATTGATGTGTGTTTTTTTAATTATTGATATCCTTCCTTACTATCGAGGAAAATTGCATGTAAGACATACATATTCGGTCATTTATGGTAACATGATATGTTAACTAAAAACGTAGTATTTTTAAATTAATTATATGGCTAACACTAACACCATCTATTGTATAGAGTTCTTAACATGTTAATTATTATTATTTTTGGTAGTTTTTGTAATTTTTAAATGGGTATATTTTGCAGTGACTGTATTATTGGTCATTTGATGATGTAAAAACTATATAGAACTTTTCTTATCTATTGTGACTTTATCTAATACCGATTTTCACCTTATCAATATTTTCTTGTTTTAGTTTTTTTTCTTCGTAATTCCTTATAATCCTTATTTACTTGAACTTTTGTTGAAGATCTTATCTGATAGTGAAAAAAAATTTGCCTTCAGCTAAATTTTTTTATATCGAGTAGAGGGGGTGTAACATGATATGTTAACTAAAAACGTAGTATTTTTAAATTAATTATATGGCTAACACTAACACCATCTATTGTATAGAGTTCTTAACATGTTAATTATTATAAACGATTCCTGTCAGTAATTCCAACTTTATACACGATCTTTAATGTGGCTTAGTCCAATAACTTAAACCACGATTCATTCTTTTATTGGCATTGGTGTTATACACAGCATTGGAATATATAATACCAAAGACGTTACAAAAGTTAAAAGACGATACAAATTCCAAATTAAAAGACGTTACAAAAGTTAAAAGACACTACAAATTTCAAAGACACTACAAATTTGAAACACATTACACTGATTGGTTCTACATTGGTGGACGGTTCATCAGACCAACCCTTCACTGGATCAACCAATGGATCCTATGTAAAAAAGAGATAAGTCGACCAACATAAATGCATTTTTAATATTATACAGCTGTCTCGTTTTTCTTTATTTCTTAAACGTAATATAAAAATCATTTTAGTACCTATCGTCAACTGTATTAGAATAAGTTTTTGTAAAGAACTGTTTGCGGATTATTTTTTGTAACGTATTCTCAATTTCATTCATTTAAGCACCAAGGAAATCTATTTATCTTTTGGTACATTTTCATATCATTTTTTTATCTTCATAGACAGTTTTTTCTGACATCTTTCTGTCATCTTATGATACTTATTTAAATAACAGCTTAAAACAACTTTCTTCAGTAGTATCATAAAAAATAAAAAGATTTCAGTGGCGCCCTTATAATTTCTTAAAGAAACAAATATTGTACTATAGTCAGAGCTAATGAACTTACTCACCCCTAGCCGAGGTATTTAACTATCATAATTTTTGCTGTGATAAACATTTATAAATATTGTTAATTATTGAAATATCTTTTACAATTAATTAAAGACGAAATTAAGATTAATGTTTGTTTTACTGTAAATTACATTTTTTCTTTTGGTATTGTAACGAGTTATTTTTACTTACAGTTATTTTGGACTATGTTATTTCGTTTGTTTCATTAAAATTTTGATTTTTAGTACTTTTATATAACTCGTTACTATATTTCTGCCTTAATTTCGGGTACCGTTGTAATATTTTAGTATTAAGTTTATTTCTCCGGTAGTTCAATGAATTACATTTAATTAGTACCTATGTAAATGTATATTATATTAATTTTTAATTTTCAAGTTTAAAAAAAAAACTAAAGGACATCCGGTACAAAAGAGTTTTAATTCAGACAAGAGCCGCCTAGTACATTAGATTTTTTTTTCCTTTTCTGTTTTTTAATGTCATTAGTCGAAAATTGTAGGTAGGAATGAAAATATAAATTTGAAAACAATTTTATTTAAGCCTCTTGTTCCTGATACAGTTAGTTCGCTTTTGTCCGAATATTACCGACCAGTTTTTTTTGAGTTTGAGAATTTTTTCTTTGTTTTCTATTTTTTTTTTTGGTTAGAAGTGATTTGCCGTCCGAAATTGTTTTTTTTGGTAAGTCAACCGAATTGTAATTCTTTTTTTTAAAAGTATTGTGTGAAGCATTAAACCGCCGTTAGAATTTTACTTTTTTTTATGTTAATAATTATTGATAACTATTTTCCTATTTTGTTTGAAACGAATTTAATTTATTATATTCACTATTAATGTTTGATCCGTTTTCCCTAACTCCCTACCGTTTAAAGTTTATTAGTGAGTTTATCCGATAGTTTAACATTAAAGCTGATTGTAGAACGGGGGCGAGGCTGATGCCATGCGTCGTTCAACTTTCAGACGGTAAAATTTCATTATTTTCAATAGAAAGCTTATTAACAAATATACGATCTTCAGACAAGGCGGAGGCTGTTGCCATAGATTGTTTGAACATCGAAGTTTAATTTGTTATAATTATTATTATTGTCTGGTCCGTTTTCCCTACCTCCCTACCGTTTAGAGTTTATTAGTTAGTTTTAGCCGATAATTTAACATTAAAGCTGATTGTGGAACGGGGGCGAGGCCGATGCCATGCGTCGTTCAACTTTCAGACGGTAAAATTTCATTATTTTCAATAGAAAGCTTATTAACATATATACGATCTTCAGACAAGGCGGAGGCTGTTGCCATAGGTTGTTTGATGATCTAAGATTAATTCATTATAGACAATTCTGTTATTCTAACGGGTTTCCTTACCTACTTACCGACCATAGTAACTTTTCATGGTGAGCTTAGCCGTTAATTCTGATATTTATTTGTTCTTTTGTTACGATAGAATGTGATTGCAGTTTTTTTTTCTCTGCTCCCCGATTGCTTACACACTGCTTTTATCAAAATTTACTTGTTTACGTACGTGCCACTTGGCATAGTACATATATTTTTTTTTATTTAAATCGTTAAATTTGATGCCGATATACTAAAATGTTATTTTGATTGCACTTGCACTTCGTACCTACGGAAATTGTTCGTAAGCGCCGGAACTATAACTGTTCCTCATTTAAAGTTGTATTTTGTATATTTATCTGTAATATTGAATATTATATTTGTGCCTTTGTATTTGGCTTATAGTCACGAAATACATTCGTTGTTATATACTTATTAAAATCGGTGTTTACTTATTATCCCGTAACAAAGCCATAAGGGTTTAAAGTTTTATTAAAGTGTTGAATGAAACAAGACCCCTAGAATTTTCCGTAACCTTCCATCTGAGGCTACCTGGAACTCTTGACGCTCAGGGTCAAGGGGCCGTGGAGCATACCACGTTAAAACAACTGGCGCCCGAGCATTTATTGGAGAGATTTTGCATCGAGGGTGGCCATTGTGACGTGCCCAGAAGGTAAGAACCAGTGGGCGGTAGGAAAAAGCGTCACAAATTTGGCGCCCGGGTAGGGACCGTTTCTGATTATTTTTTTTTTGAAGAGGCCGTTTCCGCCGTCTTCGATTTACTGTATTAGGATAGAGAGGTTATTTTATTTATTTTTATATAGGCAGTTTGAATGTCTCTCCATATTAATGATTAGAGCAGAGTTAGTTATTCCGTTATCCGTGATTTTTTTCTCTTTTCTTTCTTTTACTCTCCATATTGTTTACTCAAAGCTGATCGCTTGTCGGTTGGTGGATTTTTTCTTGTTTAACAAAAAGATCAAAGGAGAAGAAGCTGGAGATAAAAGACCCATGTCAGAAGGAAAATCCGACGATATTAATCTCACTGTTTTATTCACTGAAGAAAAGACTGAAATCGAATCCGTTTCTACAGTACCGGCCCAACTACCGACCGTAAGTTCCCTAGAAGAAGCTATAGACAATCGAGTAAGTTGGGTATATTTACTGAAAAACGAGGGTCTCACTACCCACCTGCAAAAGAGAAATTTATCGGTTGCTGGAACCGTTCCGGAAAAACGTAAGCGACTTGTAAACTTCTTAAGACGAAGAGGGATTTCTTCACAACTTGCCATACACCAAGAAGAATCTATTGATTATCCGACTGCTATGGCGACCCCGGCAATAAATGTACAGGACTGGAAGGTGTCTTTTGGAAACCGGGGAGATCCTGTTTCGTTTATTGAAAGAATTGAAGAAGTCTGTGAAGCGAAGAATATTCCGAAAGACAATTTACTACCTGTATTACCGGAATTACTATCAGGGGAACCCGCATCTTGGTACCGTAACAACCGGAGTAGGTACACGACCTGGAAAGAATTTGAAACAGATTTTCGTATCTTCTTTTATCCCGTGAATTATGAGGTTGACCTAGAAGCTGAGATAGGCCGACGTCTACAAAGAAGAAATGAGTCCGCTGCTACTTACATCACCGAACTCCAAACTCTGATGCGTCGACATGGAAAACTAACTCCTGAACAACAGTTAGCATGGATGTACCGCAACTTATTGCCCGAATACCGTCTGCAAATTAGGAAAGGAGATTTTGAAGATTTTTCCACATTTTGTCAGGTGATAAGGGAATATGAGCTCCTTAAAAAGGAACTCCAGTGTGTACCCAACCATTCTGGACCGATCCGTGCACCGACTACCCGTCAGCAACCGATAAGTACGCCAAGACATGAACCTTCTCACTACTCAACGTCTGGGCCATCCAGGGAGCCCGTCGATGGTTCAAGAAATCCGTCACCGACTGCTACTCCCCGACGTCCGCCGCCTGATACTATTCACCATTCGTCTGGATCATCTTCCCGTCAACCAATATGTTTCCGCTGTGGTGAATCGGGACATTGCCGAAACAACTGTCATAATCCCGCGAAGGTATTCTGCTCTCGTTGCCATAAGGAAGGAGTATACTCCAGAGACTGTTCTTGCAGGAGGCAGGAAAACTAATCCGAAGTTGTGCTGAAGAGAGGCCGGCACAGCTTCCGCAATTGTTTGCTTCTCATGTTGAACCGCCAGCCGAAATGAACGACCTCCGACCGCACATAGACATCGAAATTGAAAATCATAATTTCAGAGCATTGTTAGATACCGGAGCCGCAAGGTCATACATTGGTGATCAAGTAGCTAAAACATTTTCCCAAAAAAGGCAAACTATCGCCTGTCGAGATACGAAGGCACGTTTAGCTAATGGAAAGTTAGTCTCTATCACCGACAGTTATGAGCTTAAATGGCAAATCAACGACGTCACTATGGAGGGTTCGTTGGAACATTTCCCTGGTTTGATAACAGATATTGTGTTAGGGCACGATATTCTACGAAAATATAATTTCCGCCTCGAGTTGGGAACTGGAGAAATATATGTGAAAGATGAACTAGTAAAGCATTCACAATTAGCCAGTCCAGTTGGGATATTGGAGGTTGCGAATATGTCGACAAGAGCAGGTAACGTTGTTCCGATTAATTGTAAGGAGGAAATACTTTATCATTTTACCGAAGGCAGCTGTACTAGCCATCAAACTGTTTCCGAAGTCTCTACGTCCTCCCTGGTGTTAGGGGTTGACAAGGAGCAATCCATTTTTGTAGCTTCTGAATTTTCACCGGTGTTGTTAGGGGTTAATAAAGAAAATATTGTTTCCGAAGTCTCTACGTCCTCCCTGGTGTTAGGGGTTGACAAGGAGCAATCCATTTTTGTAGCTTCTAAATTTTCCCCGGTGTTGTTAGGGGTTAATAAAGAAAATATTGTTTCCGAAGTCTCTACGTCCTCCCTGGTATCAGGGGTTGACAAGGAGCAATCCATTTCTGTCGCTTCTGAATTTTCCCCGGTGTTGTTAGGGGTTAATAAAGAAAATACTGTTTCCGAAGTCTCTACGTCCTCCCTGGTGTTAGGGGTTGACAAAGAGCAATTCATTTCCGAAGTTTCTGATTTTTCCCCGGTGTTGTTAGGGGTTAATAAAGAAAATACTGTTTCCGAAGTCTCTACGTCCTTCCTGGTGTTAGGGGTTGGCAAGGAGCAATTCATTTCCGAAGTTTCTGATTTTTCCCCGGTGGTGTTAGGGGTTGATAAAGAAAATGTTCGTTCCGAAGTCTCTACGTCCTCCCTGGTGTTAGGGGTTGACCTGGAGAAATCCGTTATCGGAAAAGCTAAGTCATCTTCAAACGAATTAGGAGATGGAAACAATTATGGTTTTGAAGGATATCCGTTGGACGTCATAACCGCTCGGACTGAAAGAAATCTAACCGAAGAACAGACAGACCGACTGAACAGCTTCCTGAAGCAAGAGTTACCGAAATTTGGATCCATACGAGGTCCAACAACCCTTGTGGAACACGAAATCCGTTTGCTAAAACCTCAGCCAATTAAACAGAGATACCGCCCGCAAAATCCGAAATTGCAAGAAATTTGTAATGCCGAGATAGACGCAATGTTGCAAGAAGGGGTGATAGAACCCTCTACGAGCCCCTGGAGTTCTCCGATTGTAATAGTGAAGAAAAAGAATGGAAAGAACCGCTTTTGCATTGACTTCCGGAAGGTTAATGAAGTTACCATGAAGGATGCCTACCCGCTTCCATTTATCAATGCTATATTGGATAAACTGCGGAAAGCCAAGTACATTTCTAGTTTAGATTTAAAGAGTGGCTACTGGCAGGTACCCTTAACACCTGAAAGCAAACCAATTACCGCATTTACCGCACCCGGAAGAGGATTGTTCCAGTTCACGGTTCTTCCATTTGGTTTACATTCTGCACCTGCCACGTTCCAAAGACTGGTTGATCGACTAATAGGCCCCGATCTAGATCCATATGCATTTGCCTATCTCGATGACATCATAGTGCTGTGGGAGACATTTGAACAACACTTGGAAAACCTGTCCGAAGTGTTCCGCCGACTGCGAGGAGCACGGCTGAAGCTCAACCCGGAGAAATGTCATTTCTGCTTACCGTCCATGAAATACTTGGGACATGTAATCACCGGAGATGGAATCCGTACCGATCCAGAGAAGGTCGAAAGTATCGTTAAATTTCCCGCCCCAAGAAATATCCGAGAGTTGCGAAGATTCTTGAGGGTTGCATCCTGGTATAGAAGATTTGTGCCATCCTTTTCTCAAAAGGTGGCTCCGTTGACGAAGTTACTCCGTAAGTCTCAGCGATGGAAGTGGGCTGAAGAGCAAGAAGCCGCTTTCGCTAACATAAAAACTTTTCTATCGGAAGCACCCGTCCTAAGCTGTCCCGATTTTAATGTGCCGTTTACCTTACAGACTGACGCCTCCGAACATGGTTTGGGAATAGCCCTTACCCAACTGATGGATGGTCAAGAACACGTAGTCGCATATGCAAGTCGCACCCTGAGTCCCACTGAGAGAAATTACTCCGTTACCGAGAAAGAATGCCTTGCCATTGTTTGGGGTATTGAAAAGATGCGTCCTTATTTAGAGGGCTACCATTTCACGGTTATTACCGATCATCAATCTCTTAAATGGCTGCATTCCATATCTAGTCCGTCTGGACGTTTAGCTAGGTGGAGTATTTTTCTGCAACAGTATGATTTTGAGATACAGTACCGTAAAGGTGCACTAAACCGTGTAGCCGATGCTCTGTCCCGAAATCCACTACCAACCACCGCCGAGGAGGAGCTACCGTTCGCTCTCTGTTTGACCGATGTCACTGCCGAATGTTCATGGTACCGGAACAAGAAGGAAGAGGTTCTGAAGGACCCAGAGAAGTTTCCGGATTACTGCCTTAGAGAAGACCGTCTTTACCGTCATTTCTGGGATATAAATGATTTTCTAGAGCCAGAAATGTCCGACCCCTGGAAGCTGTGCATAGCAAAGCCCGACCGAACCCGAATTCTACAAGAAAACCATAATGCTCCGACTGCTGGTCATCTAGGAATTGCTAAAACCATCGCGCGCATTGCAAGACTGTACTATTGGCCAGGGATGTTTAGGGACATCACCAAATACGTGAGAAGATGTCTGCAATGTCAAAAGTACAAGCCGTCGCAACAGAAGCTCCCAGGGAAGATGCAACCGTCAGCAAACCGACAACCTTGGGAAACCGTTAGTTCCGATATAATTGGACCGTTACCCCGGAGTAAGAAAGGGAACTGTTACATCATTATGTTTCAGGACCGATTCACTAAATGGGTGCAGTGTAAACCGTTGAGAAATGCTACTGCCAGTAGCATAACTACCGCCTTTTATGAAGAAGTTTTGACGACATTTGGATGTCCCCGTACCGTAATCACAGATAATGGAACACAGTACAATAGCAAAATGTTTAAGGAGCTATTAAAAGAATTCGGCATTAGACACCGCTTTACACCTCCGTATACACCGCAAGCCAACCCAGTTGAACGAGCCAATCGTACGTTGAAGACAATGATTGCGCAATACTGTGAAAAAGATCACCGAGAGTGGGACCTCAGATTAGCAGATCTTAAATTTGCCATTAATAACGCAAAACATGACACTACGGGATTTTCCCCCGCATTTCTTAATTTTGGAAGAGATCCCGAGATACCAAAGTCCTTCCGAAGAGAAACTGAAAATACCTCCGAAGATATAATGGAAGAAACTACTGGAGAGAACGATCCTGTCAAAGAAAACCCGACACCCCATCTTCTGCGAATGGAACAATTGCAAGACTGTTTTGATCTTGTCCGTCTAAACTTATCTAAAGCTTTCACCAGTCAGAGCCGCTATTATAATTTGCGACGTCGAGACTGGAAATGTACCATAGGAGACAAAGTAATGAAGAAGGAATATACTTTGTCTTCTGCCGTTGATCACGTAGCCGCTAAGTTAGCGCCGAAATTTTCTGGTCCGTATAAGATCATACGAGTTATATCTCCGGTAGTCTACGATTTGCAAGATGAAAATGGTAAACGGTATAAACGAGTACATATAAAAGATTTAAAGCCCGTGAACGAGTAACGTTTTTTTTTCTTTTTCTGTAGTCTTTGAAATGGAACCACACCGTGTTTCAACACCGCCGTTCCGTCCCCAACACTCCCCGACCGTCGACGAATGGGAAGTGATCGACCTTACGGAGGAACCTACCCCTCCAGCATCACCGGAAGTGAATCGAGAGGCTTTTTCACCTGTCACTGACCCCGACGACCTCTTCATCGATGAAGGTTGGGAGAACATAGACTGGGAGACGTCCTCGGCGCGATTCGAGGAAGAGTTTGACGAGACGTTCGGGTTAGTTGAGTACACGCCTGGTAATACCCCTCCGAGGTCTCCATCTCCGCTTGAACCAGGGGTATACGAAGAAAAGGTTCTAATGTGCACCTTGGTGGAGAAGAGGACCTTAGTCACCGAGGAATACGCTCAGGAGGTGAAGGAAACGATCTCCCGCTACCACTCTGGGGTATACACCACGTTCACTCCGCATACCCAAGACCTTTCTGACAAGTGTATCCCGCAGCTGGAACCAACCACGGCAACGCCGTCTCCGATGGAAGTCGCCGAGGAAGGTTGTGACCTAACGGTGACACCAGAAAACCGCATTCGCGACCGCACCCCGAGTCCCCAAGCCCAGGAGACAACGCCCCAGCCTTGGGAAATACTGGAGTACGCCCAACAAACGCCGCGTTCCCAGGAATGGTCAAAGGAATGGGCCGAGAAGGCACAATTTTTACGGCCGAAGAACGCTGACCCAACTAAATGGTGCAGGGTCCGGATATTCGACCGGCAAGGGAGAAGACATAACGTCCGAATTCCTCCCAGACCATGAGATATCTCCTCCGCCGATGCGACCCCTTTATAAACATAATAAATTTATATAATAAACATAATAAATTTATAATATAATAAAAATTTTTTTCTTGAATAGTTACGCTCCGAAAGAACACTTTCAAGTGTTACCTACATTTTTCTATTTTCTCCGTTTAACCGAACCCTAATAAATATTATAAATTCTGAAATTTTTTTTGAACTGTAGCGAACTACAACCATGAACTCCGACTGTCCCATGGATATTGTAACAGTACCTGTTAACATTTTAAGCACCTGGTATCCTAAATAATTAGTACCGCTAGCTCCATCTATCATAAAACATTTTTAATAATAAAATAATGAATACGGTCTCTATAATTATAATTGGAAGTTCAAAGTAGCTACGCTACGAGGTGTACTAATGAGTTGGCATTATCGAGTTCAATAAGTTTTAATAATTATTCGAGTCTCATTTCTTCTATTGATTTACTGTCATATACAGAAAGTTGGAATATAAAACAGTAAACTAGAGGCAACTCTTTAATTTGAAGATTCTGTTAACCAGAAGCATCTCTTAAATTTGGAGATTCCATAAACTTGAATAACTTGTAAACTGTAAGCTCTCGTGTACATGCTTAACTGGATTATCTCTACAACTGGGGCAGATCATCTCTCCACTAGTGATCTTCCATAATCATTTGGAACCACCTAGACAGTGCCGTAGCGACCCCAAGGTGCGGCGAAGGATCGTCCACTATTGTAACAGATAAGTTTATTGTGATCTATCAAGTTTACTGTTCCCATATTTTTTCTCTTTTATTTCCGTGTATATCTATCTATATCGTCAACTGTATTAGCATAAGTATTTTTAAAGAATTGTTTGCGGATTATTTTGTTGTAACGTATTCTCTATCTCATTAATTTCAGCACCAAGGAAATCTTATTATCTTTTACATGTTTGTACCTTTTCAATTCATTTTTTTATCTTCATAGACAGTTTTTTCTGACATCTTTCTGTCATCTCATGATACTTATTTAAATAACTCAGCTTAAAACAACTTTCTTCAGTAGTATCATAAAAAATAAAAAGATTTCAGTGGCGCCCTTATAATTTCTTAAAGAAACAAATATTGTACAATAGTCAGAGCTAATGAACTTACTCACCCCTAGCCGAGGTATTTAACTATCATAATTTTTGTGTGATAAACATTTATAAATTCTGTTAATTATTGAAGTATCTTTTACAACTAATTAAAGACGAAATTAAGCTTAATGTTTGTTTTATTGTAAATTACATTTTTTCTTTTGGTATATTGTTATTTTTTCAAAAAAGTTAACTAAATATTTTTATAAATTCACTATCAACAGGTAACTTATATTACATATTGTCGCCCAACGCACAAATAATATTACAAATTGGCGCCCAAAGTTTAAATAATATGACAAATTGGCGCCCAACCGCTGGTTTCATTTTTCTCTGACTGTACAATAATTTTTTCTTTGGGAAATAGTTTTTCTATTCGAGAAAAGTACTTGGTGAAAATATCTACAAATTATTTTTTCTTAAATCATTTTTTTAATATTCTTAATATTAATCTTTCGTAATTAATTTTTTAACTATCTTAAATATTTTTATAAACAGTTCAATTTTCTTTAATTTTTCCTATTGTATTTTTAATACCTATATTATCCCTCACGTACCTACAACACTGATAGATATATTTATTTATTTGCTTAACTATATTGATTGTTCAAATTTGTAGCAAACAGTTTATTTCGACGATAATAACTTGTACTTTTTATTGCTTTTTTAAATAGGTACCAGTTTTTTTTGTTTTTTGTTTAATGAACTTAAAATAGAAATTTGAATATTAGCGTGATTTTAAAAATAACCTTGGTAATTTATATTGAAGCAGTTTGATTTATATTCGTTTGGGACTGGTTTTTTTTGTCTTTCTTTTCATCTTGACAATTAGGAAAGTTTTGCATTTTTAAAATATTTAATATTTTTACAATTTTCTTTTGAGATAGATATTTATTTACAAATTTGTGTAGTTAAATTGAAACGAACATTTTAATTTGTTTACGTTACACTCTTGTCGTTTTTTTGTTCTAATTAGTACCTGTATTTTTGTTGTTGGCTTATTTTAAAAGGATTTTGGTTAGTATTGTACTTTCTTAAAATAACTTGATTTTGGTGTACTTTGTATCGAGTTGCTTTAATTCTGATTATTCAGGACTTGTTTTTTCTCGAGACATTCGAAAAGTTTGGTATTTTTAAAATTTTTGAAATGTTTTGTTGACTTTGATAAAAATTTATCGGGATATAATTATAATAACGACAATTTTGAAGATGAATCAAACAATAATGAAGACACAAACTCAACCGACACTGAGTAAACATATACTTAAACATACAATTTTTTTGTTTTTCGGATGTAGTGAATGTGTGGAAGGTTTGGAGATGATGGATGTTGTTCTTAGGATATGTCATAGCTACTGTGGATGCTAACGGCCCCTTTCCAAGTTCAAAGGTTCTCATTACCTAGACTTCCTCGTCATTTTATTATGTTTGAATTATCAAAAATTTATTCATTTAATGTGATGTCTTCGATGGTTGTTGTTAGTTCGCTGTGTTTACCTAGTCATAATTTTCTTTTTCTACTTTGTCAGTATATGATATACCTATTTACTTTAACAACAGTTAAGTTACTTTATCTTATTTATCTAATGTTTCTTATTTATATTATCTTATACTATCTTTTTCTATCTTACCATATTATCTTATTGGGCGTTTTATTATTTTTTTCTCTTATAAAATACATTTTGGACAAATTTATATTAACTCTGTCGCCCATATGTTTTAAAATTATCTTATCTTAGCTTATCTTATCTTATTTAGCTTGTTCTAAGAGCAAGTTATTGAACTGTTGGGTGGAATATTTTTAATGTATCAAGCCAATTTGGCATATCAGGGTATATTGATTTTTTTTCTTCCTTTAAAGGTTCATATACCGTGTTTTGTATCTTATACGCTAATGTGTATTGGATTTATCGTACCTAGTCATTTTTATCGTGCATACTGTATGTATTCTGTCGCGTACGGGTTTAAGTACCTTTGGCAGTATACAGTGTGAATGTCTACTGGGTTATCTTATCGTATCTGTATGTGTATACAGATTATCTTTAGCTAGGAAATGTTAAAACATAATGTGAGTTTTGTTTTTATGGTTCATGTATTTAATATAAGAAAGTACAATTTATATAGTTCTAAAGTATAATTTTTGGTAGTTTTTGTAATTTTTAAATGGGTATATTTTGCAGTGACTGTATTATTGGTCATTTGATGATGTAAAAACTATATAGAACTTTTCTTATCTATTGTGACTTTATCTAATACCGATTTTCACCTTATCAATATTTTCTTGTTTTAGTTTTTTTTCTTCGTAATTCCTTATAATCCTTATTTACTTGAACTTTTGTTGAAGATCTTATCTGATAGTGAAAAAAAATTTGCCTTCAGCTAAATTTTTTTTATATCGAGTAGAGGGGGTGTAACATGATATGTTAACTAAAAACGTAGTATTTTTAAATTAATTATATGGCTAACACTAACACCATCTATTGTATAGAGTTCTTAACATGTTAATTATTATAAACGATTCCTGTCAGTAATTCCAACTTTATACACGATCTTTAATGTGGCTTAGTCCAATAACTTAAACCACGATTCATTCTTTTATTGGCATTGGTGTTATACACAGCATTGGAATATACAATACCAAAGACGTTACAAAAGTTAAAAGACGTTACAAATTCCAAATTAAAAGACGTTACAAAAGTTAAAAGACACTACAAATTTCAAAGACACTACAAATTTGAAACACATTACACTGATTGGTTCTACATTGGTGGACGGTTCATCAGACCAACCCTTCACTGGACCAGCCCTCTCCTGGATCAACCAACGGATCCTATGTAAAAAAGTGATAAGTCGACCAACATAAATGCATTTTTAATATTATACAGCTGTCTCGTTTTTCTTTATTTCTTAAACGTAATATAAAAATCATTTTAGTACCTATCGTCAACTGTATTAGAATAAAATTTTGTAAAGAACTGTTTGCGGATTATTTTTTGTAACGTATTCTCAATTTCATTCATTTATGCACCAAGGAAATCTATTTATCTTTTGGTACATTTTCATATAATTTTTTTATCTTCATAGACAGTTTTTTCTGACATCTTTCTGTCATCTTATGATACTTATTTAAATAACAGCTTAAAACAACTTTCTTCAGTAGTATCATAAAAAATAAAAAGATTTCAGTGGCGCCCTTATAATTTCTTAAAGAAACAAATATTGTACTATAGTCAGAGCTAATGAACTTACTCACCCCTAGCCGAGGTATTTAACTATCATAATTTTTGCTGTGATAAACATTTATAAATATTGTTAATTATTGAAATATCTTTTACAATTAATTAAAGACGAAATTGAGATTAATGTTTGTTTTACTGTAAATTACATTTTTTCTTTTGGTATATAGTTATTTTTTTAAAAGTTAACTAAATAATTTTATAAATTCACTATCAACAGGTAAATCAAATCACAAATTGACGCTAAACGTAATAATTTGGTTACAAATTGTCGCCCAACGACCAACTAATATTACATTATTTTGCGTAGAAATTCTATTTATATAATTATTTAAACTAAAAAACCAATTTTACTTTTTTTAAAAACAAATAAATCAACGTTTAGTTATTCGATGTTTCTAAAATAACAATTATCTCAACAATAAAGAAAAATTTCAAGTACGGGTCTTATTTATAATAACAATTTTTTTAGTACCACCCTGAGCTTATACCACAAAACAGACTAATCAATTTTCTGTTTTGTGGTTTATACTCCCAAAAAATGGCCGCTCTTGTCTTATAAACATCAAAGGTGCCGACAGCGAGTCGATACTCTGGTTTGTATTATATACTCTGTGACATTGCTCACTGCGAAATAAATATTTTTAATGTTTTAATTTTAATAATTAATAATCATTTTTACATTTTATAACTACTTCCTTCCCAGAATGAACTCAAGGGTGTAACCTGGGTAGAGCAACTTGAGCTTCATCGTGTTCTATATTCTGTTCTTCAGGATTTCTCATCTTTTTGAATAAATTGACCAGCTTCTTCCTGTTTTTGACAAAAAAGAAAATATTATAATTGTAATTATTAAGATAAAGTTTGTACTAATATTCCAGTCGAATCTTCTTTTTAAATAAATTTCTGGTAGTTCGTCTGCTTCTTCTTGAAGTAATTTATGGATTTCATCGAGATGTACTTTTTCTATTTTTCACTTTACTACGGAAATTTCATGAATAGTTATTTCTGCAATACCTTAAAAAGCTATAGGGTGACCAGTAATAAGCCCTTTTTCGTTGCTGTAGGTGAATTTTTTTGTACTAAAGGAAAATTGAGAAGGAACCTTGATAAAATAGGTACCTTTTATGGAAAGAACATCGTTTTCATTGCAAGTTAGTTGAATTTTCTGGCTTTCAGGAAAACACCAATATAATGGCTACGGTTAATTTCTTCTATGATTTGACTACTCATTTTATCAGGTACTTGTTGGCACTTTTCTGATGTGGAGTTGACTGAGAATAGTGACGTTATACACCAGACGTTAAACCAGGTACAGTCGCCTTTAAAAAGCAAACTGAAAGACAATCAAAAACGAAACCATTGTATAAACCAGAACATATAATCAAAACCCAAGACATTACAGCTAGTCCACCTCACAATACTTATCATAAACAAATATTTACACCTCCCAGAAAACTAACTACCGATTTTTCACAGGTTAACAATCTTTACTCTAACATTGAGTCAGAAAATAGAGATCCAGAATTTGAACAACAATCCGGGAGTTCTTCCTTTTAATATAGGCACAACAAAAGTTAAAACAGCTTCCCACACCAGAGAAAGCAGGAATGTTTGCGCACTGATCATGAGAAATTGTTTGAAATATTAAGTTTACTGTGAAAGGTCGATTTTCAATAAAATTGTTAAAATGTTTATAGGCTATTTCAGGATTTAAAAAGGATTTAGTAGCACCGGTATCAATAAGTAGTTTAAGAGGAGGAGCTGTGATT
Organism: Ophraella communa; assembly: GCA_035357415.1. Taxonomy (NCBI): domain Eukaryota; kingdom Metazoa; phylum Arthropoda; class Insecta; order Coleoptera; family Chrysomelidae; genus Ophraella; species Ophraella communa. The sequence continues at coordinate 31,526,178 of CM068995.1, read as the reverse complement.
GTTAGATATGGAAGGTCTTTACGGTCAAAAAGTAAATGTAACTCTATCTGTTGTTTTCTTTTCGGCGGACTTGATGAAAATTTTCAGCAGGTAATTCTGTGTCAATATTATCATAGGAATAATTATTTTCGTAAAATGTATTCTCGTTGTAATTATCATTGTAGTTTTGCATGTCTGTATTATTGTCATTGTCAGGATAGTCGGTATTTTGTTCCATATTGTATAATTGTTCGGAAGTAAAAGTAGCTCGAGATTGAGGTTTAAAGAAATTTGTATTTTGCGATGGTGTAACGGGTTTGAAACGGGTCGTGATTGATTTTGATTTGGATTTGATCTCCTAACATTTATGGACTGTTTTGGGGGACCAAAAACTTGTTTATTTGTTGGAAATCTTTGTGGAGCAACCGGACGGGTTTGGATATTAATTGGACCTCTAGAAAATTTATTTTGTGGAGCTGAATTCTGCATAAACTGAGGAGGAATTTGATAATTATGGTTGTATTGTATAATTCTGTGGAGTTTTAACTGAATAATTATTACTAGTGGCATGAAAGTTTGAACGAAGTTGAAGTTTTGATAGTTTATGGAATTTGCATTAAACTTAGACTTATTATGATCTGAATTTTTTTGTGAATATCTAATATTATTTGCAGCAATTATAAATTGTCTAGCCTCAGCTATTGTGGATGGTTTCATTGCACGAATAGTTGAGCCTAATAGTTCTTTTAACCCGGCAAGGAAAATTTTTAAAGCATGAATATTATAAAATTATTTTTTTATTATATTTACATTATTATCTCCATGTGTATCTAAATAATTATGAAGGGCATTTAAATTACTCATTACTCCAGTATAAAAATGCATAGCGTCTTCTGTATTTGTTTGTCTTATTTGATCTAAATCGAATAAAAGGCCATTTTCGTCACGTTGGTCTCCAAAATAAGATATTAACGCGGTTTAACTGATTTCCAATCTTTATTAATGCAGATACTGTACACTTTCCTAGCACTACCTACTAACTTAGAATAAATACCATAAATTATACTAATATTTTGAACACAATTTTCACTACCTGGTGCTTTATCCCAGTAAGTACTTAAGTACTTAATTAAGTATTTGCTGTTTCTAAAAATGATACCGAAAACCGTTTACACTACCACTACACCAACACACACTTTTATATGCCTGACGCGCGTTTCGATAACCAAGTTATCTTCTTCAGAGACCGAAGGTAAACTAAAGCTATGTCTACAAACTAACCTTATAACATTTTTAGCGCCAAATGTTTTCGCGGTAAATCTTTTGGCGGCAAAGCCAATTTTTAGCGTGGAAACATTTTTATAATAAGTTTTCTTATAAAAAAACTATAAAGTGGACTATCTGGAATAGGTCCTTTGTCCTTATTTAATATATTTTTACACTTAATAATTTCTATACTTTCAAATGCATCCAACAATCTATTGTTCGATACATTTTTTAACAATTTTAAACTATCTACATTTACAGAATGGTTTTTGGTAAACCGGATAAAATAAAAAGGAATAAAAGGATGAGCAACTTACAGTATTGTAGCTGTCTTCATCATAACTTAGCTTCTACTTCTATCTGGAGCTTCTTCGTACGCAGCGACGAAATTCTTCCACTGAATAAACGATTGAAACCGAAGGACTATTCACTATCAAATTCCTTTCAGTATCCTACTGACTGCGCCACTTTTTTTGAATTTGGTTTTCAAAAAGAATTTTTTAAAAACAACTTTTATTTAAATTACAATTACAAAACATTATTAGGTTATTACAGTTAAAAGTCTATAAAAATCCATCATTTTTTAAAAAAAATTGATAAAGATATCAGATTGTCACAAATCAAAGAACGGTTGATAGACAATGTTGCCAGTTCGAATTTCTGTAACTCGTAACAGCTTGGAAATAGTTTGTATCTTTTTATGCTTTTCAGTAAAAAATTATCACTAAATGTCCCGATTCTTCCTTTTACGAACATATTGCTGATAAATATGGAAGTATTTTTTAAATAATCAATTGGATTGCTTTTAGTCCAATTAAAAGTAACGAAAGTGAACCGATTTTTGTTGAGGCGATGCGATGTATGAATTACTATAGATTTTTATCTCAGGAATTTAGTTCTGAAACAATTTTTGGGATTAACCCCCGGGAAGGGGTTGAAAATCGTGAATAAATGTTAAAAATCGGAATAAATTGAGAATTAAAGCAATTCCGTTAAAAAGTTTCTGATAAAACCTGTAAACAAATAAATTCTGCTTCTGTAACGTAAATCTTTTTTTTTTTCTATAAATAATGGGAAAGTCATTAAAATGTTTTGAAACTTTCACACCTCCTCTATCCTAAAACTGACCCATGGCGTATTTACCTCTGTTCCATATTTGCACATGTTGATCAGATTGCCATGATGCCAGGCTTACTTTCTGTCCTGAGAAATAAATATCTTCATTTTAGTTACTTAGTTATTTTCATGAGTTATTAATAAGTGAAAATTATTGATATAAATCGTATGTAAGGTAAGTTGACTTTGTTTTTTTTTGTAAACGAGTGATTGTATGTTAAATATAATTTATTGTTTTTTCATTATTTTAGAATCATAATTCCTAGTTTTATTTTTCAAGAGTTCACAGCATAAACGAATACTATTAATTTTGAACACAAATGTCCATAGTTTACCGTTTCCCAAGAAATATTTCTTGTCAGCGCTTCTAAAAATTGTGTGATTTCGTGATTTATGACAATATATTATGGGAAGTTTATTTTACCAAAATAAAAACCATACATGATTTCTCGGTTTTAGTATTATCAACCTGTTCTCACGACCCTTGTGTCGAGTAGAAAATAGTTATGCAATGAGGAGAGGGATGCATGTTTGTTTATGTTTATGGGTTGTCGAAGGTTAATAAAAACTATAGATATAAACATACAGTCTGTTTATTAGTGTCCGTCAGAATAAGTTGAACTATTAGTATTTTTTCCTAACTGTGTGGTGGTTATTGTTAAATTAAGTTGTCTGATTAAGATTGTTATTTTTAATAAACATTAAAATTCAAGTCCTACATAAATCAACATAGTGTAAAATAGTTAGTTATATGCATACAGTGTGAAAATTTAGGACAATTATCTTGTTTATTTTTTTGTTAAGTAACAATAAAACTAATTATGATTTGTAGGGTAGGTAAATTAGTTTATTTTTTGTTAAACTTCACACTATAGTACACTTGTTATTTTAAAGTAATCTGTTTGGATTTGTTGTTTTTGGTGGTAATTGAGTTTATTTCTTTATAAGAGCTATTAAATTAAGAAGAAAGCTTAAAAATTTGTTAGTAAATATAGATACTACTGGAAATTATCCATTATATTTATCTTTAAAACTCAATTTATTCTATACTTAATGTGTCAAATTGTACCTATTTATTGTGATGTTTCACCTGAATAATATTTAGGTATTCTTTGTATTCTTATGTTTTTGGATATCTGCAATTTTACAATTTTTACAATTGTGGTATATTAATAAACAAAAATAGTTAACTGTTTATTGAACAAACACCAAAAAAATGGATTATCCAAAAAATGCATCTAAAACATAAGAAACATAAAAATAAATGTACACATATGTTTGTACTATTAATTTATTTAATTTTGCATTAGTATCAAATTTTTGTATCAATTATTTCGACTACTCGTATTCTTTCTACTCACTATACATTTCATAATATTTATAATATATGTCGAAACTTGATATTATTTATGTCTGCACATTTGCAAAACCGCTGTGCACATCATTTCGGCGAGGTAACTGTCAAGGCGGGAGCCGTAACCACCAGCGGTCGATTAGAGGGTTAAAAATTGTAAAAAAAAATTATTTACATTTAACGGCATTCGTGTTATTTATAGATAAAATTTTTTTCTTTACATTTTTAATCAGAAACTTTTTAACGGAATTGCTTTAATTCTCTAAATATTCAGATTTTTAACATTTATTCATTATTTATTTCAACCCCTTCTTGGGAGTTAATCTCAAAAAAATTTTCAGAACTAAATTTCTAAGATAAAAATCTATAGTAATTCATACATCGCATCGCCTCAACAATAATCGGTTCACTTTCGTTATTTTTAATTGGACTATTTATTCAATTTTAGTTATATTTTATATTTGCATTGCTATTATTTTACATTTATGCAGAACTATTATTTTACATTTGGCAAATGCAACCTAACCTTTTTTTAAGGGGCGAAAATCTTCAAGAGACTACCTGGGCAGGTATCCCAGGCGTGTTGGATTCTACCAAAATTCGATAGCCTACCAACTACAAACCTCCACCTCTTCTCCGCCACTATCCCGGGATCCGCCTCTCGGCACTCTTCAAGAATGGTGGTTTGATCTTCTATGTTTCGTTTACCTTCTTTCAATTTCTTGTGTTATTTCGTCACATTCTTTTTGGGACATAATTTCCACACACATGTTTTGGACTAATTCCCAGTTCCGAAAACTTTTCAACATTATACTAGATACGTTTTTCACTATTATTTCTTCTCTCAGCTCTATTTCTAGTCTCCTCTTCTTCTGTTCTCTTCTTATGCATTTAAAAACTGTATGTTCCACGTCATCTCGAAGAGCGCAGTAATGACTTTTCCCAATTTTCTTCTTATATGTTCCAAATGAGCCATGTCCTGACCACACTTTTGTTAAATAATAATCGGGGTTTTTATGTCTGCACTTATGCCATTATATTTCGTTTGGTATTATTCTTTTTGTCCACTATTCCGTTTATTTTTTGTATGTTTCATTCATTTTGCCAACTCTCAAGCGTTGTCGGTCTTTGGACTCTTCTATGGTCGGATATACTAGGCAATTCTGCATTATACATCCTCTCCCTTTCCTACACCATAAGATGTGTAGGAATGATTTCTCTGATGACCTGCTCAGCCTGGTACGACATCGTCCCATACGCACTGATAACTCGTAGTCATTCTTCGTTGAACCTGCTAGATGTCAGTTTTTAGCGAAACAGCGATCATTGCATTTAAAAGTGGAAGTTTAGTTTAACCGTTTAGTTATTTATTGTTCTTGGTTTAGGTTAGGTTTTCAGAGAGTCCGTCACCTTTTTCTAATTATAACCGTCTTCCCATCTATCATCGTTTAGTTTCTGACATACTACCTTCCAATGTGTTTTCTTTGCATTCATGATCATCTTTTTCAATTCGTTTTTATATTTTTTATACTTTTACTCTTATTTATTTTGTTTGCTCTCGTTTAGGTTTCCCTTTCTGTTTAGTCTCTCTCCTTAACCCTGCACATACTTTTCGTTTGTCTGAAATGTCGTTGTTTACTAGTAGGGCTATCAGCGCCTCTCCCCGTATTCTTTTATTATGCTGTTTCACCTATCAATTCCTGTAGCTCTTCTGGTGTGTTGCAGTTTCCCTAATTACGTAGCTGTAGCATTATTTTCAAAGCCTCCCAGTTCACAATAATGGGTTTTTTTCTACATTTGCCTGCTTCCCCACTTTTTTCATTTTCAAGCACTTCCCAATTTTTAATTTTATATGCTTTATTTTCACTGGCTGTGGTAACGTCTATAAATGATTTTGTGTTTCCCCGTATAAAGGTAGGTCATTCTCCTGTATTTGCAGCAGTCATATTTAGTAACCCCATCCACTCAGCGCAATATCTTCCCCTACTATCCTCAATTGGCGATCCTCATAGAGGTGACTTTCCGTTTGCATACCATATTAATTTCAATCTTTTTGTACCAAAAATGTATAGCTACATCATTCTTTTCATCGCTTATCCACCTAGCAGAGATTTTAATCAAATTTTTATTGGGTTCATCAACTTGTTCTTCCGCAGCTGTGGCAAAAGCTAAGTCATGGGCTGCTCTCGATCTGTTTGCATTAACCTGCAGTATCGCCATTCTTGTCTGGAGATTTTTTAAATTGGCCATTTAAATTGGTACTTTCTCTCTGCGTGATGACCTAATTTCTAAAATTTGCGCACTTCCATCAACCTTTCATATTGGGCAGTAAGGTGGGTCTTTACAATCCTTTAATAAATGTTCTTTTTCTCTGCATTTAAGGCAGTTGTCCATTCTGTCCTCTCCCTTGCATTCAAAGGAGCAATGTCACACTTCTCAGCATCTGAAGCATTTATTAACTTCGCCTCTTACTTGTAGTCGAAAGTTTGTCCATCCAATTTTTATGAGTTTACCTAATACATTCCTCAGGTTCTTTGCTACTCTAAATGTTTCGCATTACGTTCCTCTATGCCAGGTCAGGTTTTAGTTCTGACAATATAAAATCTTCCTATCTTTTCCACAATAGCTTTTTCTACTTCTTTTATTTTAATTTCGTCAATATCTCTGATGTGTAGTACGTCATATTTTCTGTTGTCTCCAACTGTTGCCTGAGCTCCAGTTTCTTTCACAATTTTCTCTTGCAATGCGTCTCCGCCTCCTTTTTTTACTTTAAATAATATATCGCCTTTCTAAGTTTTTCGAATAGATCTTATATCAATGTTTAGTTCTGTAACGTTTAATTTGTCTTTAACTTCTTTTAACCTATCTGCAAAGAATTTTTTTGTATTTTTAATTAATATGGTTTAGTACTCCCGGCTGTAATTTTTTCGTAGTTTTTCTCTAGCTGTCAGGATTTTAATGTTTATTTTTTGGTCGTAGATGACAAACTCTAATATTTTAACCCAGTTTTGTGCTTCTACTTTTAGTGTTTCATGTTTTATGAATTCCGTTTTCAAGCGTCTGTTGTATGATCGTCGCCATTACCTGTTAAATTGTGGTTTTAGTAATCAGCTTATTATTATTGTTTGTTAGTGTTATGGGAATTTCTAATATTAAACCAACATGTTTTACAAAACTTCTTGTATTTCTCCAAGGTCGGATGTTCCACATCCTGAATTTTCATTTCATAAATTTCCATTAATGCATTCTTTTTAGACGTTATGGTTTAATCTACTTGCCTTTTTTAAGACTTTCTCTTTGACTTCTTATAAAGGGTATAAAGAGATTGTTTCATTCTTACCCTACCTGTTATAATCAATTTCAGGCCTTATATAGAATTTTTGATCTTCTTCTTCTAATTACATACCAATTTCTTTCTTATCAACCTTATCGAAAATAATTGAGAGGATAATAAAAAACCGTTTAATTAAGAGGATTTTAAAATTCGTCGTTAATGACCTTGGACCACCCTCTTGCCAATTTGAAATATCAGAATTTCTTAAGAAATTGCAATGATGACTCGGGGACAATGCCAATTTCCAGTGCCCTATCCAGTTTGTTGAAAAATGTAATAATTACAAAAAACAATAAAATAAATAAATAATAATGGTCTATACCACCATAACTTTATACTTAACCATAATTGATTAGTCAAATGTCATTTTGAATCGAAACCATAAGACAACAATTCTTCTGAACGCGGTTTTTCCTGAAAACTTAGTAATAATTCCTTTGACCGCCAAAGTATTTTCGAACATTTTATATTATGATTTTTATCTACAATGATCTTTTTAATTGTTAGGTTAGGTTCTATGTGAGTGGCGGCTAACGTCCCTTTCACTGTGACCTGAAAGATCTATTGTGGCTCACCCCTAGGTCGTTCTATCAGTCCTATGCCTCTGATGAAGCTCATCGGGTCGTTGGCGACACTTCCATGCAGTCATTGAGCTCGAGTTAATGCAGACCAAATTTATTGATCCTTATTCTCTCGAGCTCTCGGCAGTTACACAAGATATGCTCCACCGTTTCATCCTCCGCCTGACAGAATCTGCAGTCCGCACTCTCTGCCAGTCCAATTGTTTTCATATGCCTATTAAGGCGACTGTGTCAGTAGTCCTATCATTATTCGTAGGTCCTGTTTGGTCATATTCAGCAGCTCTTGAGACATCTTTTTAGAGAGATCTCCTACAAATGCCTTTGAGAGTCTTAAACCCTTTAGCTCGAACCAGTAAGAACGTCTCCTCCGATCTACCCAGTTCGATATTTTTCCTCTGGCTAGGCTGTTCGCTATGCCTAGGAATGGCCCCGGGCCTATAAATATTCCTTCAGCACCTTTCCTGACTAGAAGGTCCGCTTTTTCTTATCTTCAATGCCGGTATGTCCAGGTACCCAAAGTAAGGTTACATTGTTTTTTTTCCCCTAGACGTATTAGATCCTGAAGGCATTTTCAAATTAACTTGGAGTCGATCCGTTTTTTATAGTTTTGTTCCTGCAGTCACGCTTAAGCATCTCCTGTAGGCACATCTCCATTGCGAAAACCTCCGCTTGGAAAATTGTGGATATGTTACCCAAGTTCTGGCTCAGGTCCACCTTAGAGCCATCCTTGTACCAACACTGGTCAGCTGTTACAAGATTCGATCTATTCGTCTCCCATGGCGTTTGGTAGTTGTACTCATATTTAGGTTGCATTGCATCTGGTACCATCTCCAGAAGCGGATGTTTTTTTTATCTCTCCGGCCCTGGCTCTGACACTGCTCTGCCATGCATCCTGACATTTTACTTGTCTTCTGTATGTACCAGCCATCGCCTACCTTTCCATCCAGATGTGGAGTGGAGGAGAATCTATTAGCTGACAACCTGGAACCTGAAATCCAACCAGGATTTTATATACCTACACTGACCTAATTATTCGAAAACGACCAGTCAAGCTGGAGTTGCTGGATGTGCGAGTAGAAGAGCCCCGGCAGATAAGTTTAATTTAATTCTTTAACCTGATATTTGATTTTTTCCCATTTTTTCTTTTGCTACTGTTACGTACAATCATAGTAAATTAAGAAGCAAAATTAATAAATAAAATTTATAAAACCTAAAGTATTAAGTTAAAATGTAAAAATAACATACGTAATATTCATTTATGATTTTTTTTATTGTAAAGAATCAAGGGTTTAGTAGCTACTAAAAAGTGGGACTCTATTCTATTACTTTCAAATTCAATTTTCATTAGATTTTGTTTAATAGGAACAATAGTCGATAGATAACATGTTCAATCACCGGAATTGTGAAGTGTAAATTGATTGTTCTCTTGTTAATAAATGTATTTAATAAAATGTAACTTTTTTCCAGACATCAATATTACATTGGTTATTGAAGTAACCTCGAATGTTTGTTCAGGCCGGAGTAACCCCAGAAAGAGGGAATTCTGGGTACTTACTTCGTTAACTTTCTGAAACATTTATTCCCTAACTAAAAATTGGTCAACAACCACTCGTATTATTTGGTGGGATTCATTTTTATTTTATTTTATTAAAATGATGATATAAACCTCCCCACCATTAGTGAATCACGTATTTAATATAACCTCCTGAGACATTTCTCTGTCAGGAGTTCGTTCTACCGTCTCCTGAACCACCATGTCTTCAATGAGGGAATCAACACCCTCATTGTCTTCATTTTTTTTAATTGGTCCATATAGATCTCACGACCAGCTAGGGAAGAGGAGTCGCCCGGTATCTGGATGCCACCGTTCAAGACTAAATTCGCCCATAAGCCATCTATCCATCAGCACGGTACGGATAACACCTTAAATCGAGGATTTTTAACGCGGTTTATTCATCGTGCATCTCCTTTAGTCTGATTTCTCCTCTTTGACTTGTCCGGCATGGGAGACCCTACTAGTAGCAAGGTACTGCAGGCATGGCCCAAAGATTCCTCAAGCCCCCTCACCACAGTCGCTTATTATAGCTCCTGCTGCATCAAAGTAGAGATGCATGGATATACACTTTTTAAATGTATATTTCTTTAAATTAAAGACAATATAAAATGTGACAGGCGATGTTCTTAAAGAAGAATAATGGGATATTTATGGTCATGATTTAGATAAGAATGTTGTAACCTACCACCTACTCTAAGCAATCCGCCTTTTTTGAAAAACTGTCTCAAGTTTTAAATTTAATTATTATTTGCAAAATTGTTTGGTTTTTATAATTGGTTTAATTTATAAACAGAAACATTTTTTTTAGCAAGTGATATTTACCATTTTAATACAAAATTCCATTCCTCTTCTCTAATAGTTATTTCTAGACTTTTAGAAATTTATTAAATAATAGATTTGCATTTCAAGGTTTAAAATACTTGACCTATGATCATAAATTGAAGAAAATATTACGCAAGTTTGACAACCCTGTTAAAATGTTTCGTGAAGCAGCCCGAATGAAATGACATCCGTAGATTGATATTTAAATATCTCTCTCGCTTTTTACTGTCAAGCTTTCGTATCTTTATGTATCTAATATGTGCTCCCGCTTCAAAACACTCTCTGAGCTACGTCAAGCGCGACACTGATGAATTTCGTCTGCTTAAGTACCAATCGTAAATTTGTTTTACCATAGCCTTCTCCACTTACTAACTGTATTAAACGATACGGTACATTTTTATATTTACAGAACTATGGAAGTTCAAGTTGTATACAACGCGTTGTATTTTTTTTCTATTTAAATTAACGTGCTTGCGGGAACTTAGACCATTAGCACGAGTTACAGTTAAATATATGAGTATGACAATACGAGTTTTATATTATATGAGATCTTCTTCTTGGAGAAACTTGATTACCTTCCGTATTTGAGAGGTGCCGCTAAGGATGTCTTTGAGGTTGGATTTCAAATCATTTTGCTGACGTGATTTTGTGAAAAAGCGGCAATCTATAACGATATGTTGGATGCTGTTGTTTACAGAGTTGCAATGTTGACAGTTGGGTGGTATAGATTTCGACATTAAGTGGCCATATGTGAGACGAGTATGGCCAATTCTAGTCTTCGTAGGACGGTCATATTTTTCTGGATAAGTCAGGACAACTAAAATATTTAATACTGGGTTATATTGCGTGAAGTGCTGTGGTGGTGGCTTGATTCCAGTGATTTTGCCAGATTCTTGCATTAATTGCTTTAAGGACAAGTCTTGAGCAATTTGGACGTTCACCACCGGGGAAGAAGATATAGCTTCTTTGACAAGGCAATAATCTTTTTCGATTTCAAAGATCCCAACGTGGGAGGGGACCCATATGAGGTTAACTGTTGTGTGTTGCGTTACGAGTAGCTGATGAAGATAGTGTATGTCATGAACGGTAGGATGGTTGGTAAACAAAGAATTTGTGGATTGTAAAGAAGTAAATGAGTCGGTGCAGATGGCAATATTGAATTTTTTTGCTGTTGAATATGTTTGTATGCTTGGAGAATGGTAAATAACTTACCAGTGTGGATACTACAGGAAGAGGGTAGTTTATAAGTACCCATCGGTGTTCGTTCAGTAGTTACAGAACATCTAACTCCGGTTTCACATTTAGAAGAATCAGTATATAGGATTTCCTTATACTGTTGCTTTGCTATCAGTTCGAGAAATGCAGAGAGTATGATATCCTTATTAGTGGTCTCCTTGTTAAATTTACTGAGGGAAAGATTAATTGTAGCTAGGATTTTTTCCCAAAGTGGGGTATTGGGGAAAGGATAAGCTATGGTTAGGGTTAGATAAATTTCTTTAATAAGAGGATATAGGAGCTGTGGTAAAGTTTGGATATTTCGCTTGGAAGTGAGGTCGACGTTTAATTGATATGATGACATTATAATGGAGTACACATGATTGGAGGGATTTAAGGATATTAAAGCAGCATAGGAGGAAAGGAGAAATCGCCTTCTTAGCCAGAGAGGAGGTTCATTGGCCTCACAAAGACTTGAGGAAGGGCTAGATCTAAATGCACCAAGGTAAAGGCAGATGGCAGTATTTTGGACCGCGCTGAGGGAGTTTAAATTTTTCTTGGAACCGGTCATATATATAAAGCTACCGTAATCTAATTTAAAACGAATTATTGACGCTTACATTTTAAGTAGAGTCGCTCCTTCCGCTCCCCAGTGAAAATGGGAAAGGGTTTTTATAATATTAAGTCTTTTTAGACATGCACCTTTTGTTTCTTGTATATGTCGTTTCCAAGAAAATCTGAAATCAAATATCAATCCTAGAATTTTGCACTCATTAACAACAGGTAGTTAAAAGTTGCTGACTGTAATTTGAGGAGTGAAGGAATTGTTTCTTCGACTGTTGTCCGTTGTACTTTGCGACCCACGGAATTTCATGACGATTTTTTTTTTATTGGAAAGCCCTATTACTATAGAGCATTTTAAGAGAAAAAAATTATTGGATGATGCACATTTAAAATAGAAAATCTCAATTAAAAGTACTAAAAATCCGCCATTTTTTTTTAATTTTGACGATTTCTGTCAATTATGTCTAGATATCAGATGGTCATAAATCTTAAAAAGAACGGTGGATGGACAATGTTGCCAGTAATTATTTCTGTAAATCGAATCCAATGGATTATTTAAAATATTGTTTTATCTAATTTTAGTTATATTTTATATTTATATTGCTTTTATTTTATATTTGATAAATATTTACTTGAATAAATGAAAACATTAAGTATTTATAAAAGGATCGAAAAATATAGCTAAATTGTTCCATAGACCAGGCCTCGTAGTTTTAAGAGACTAGTGAGAATCAAGTATGTGACCTTACCATTAGATTGGTGATTGAGTTGTAAAAACGATAGAAATTAGATAAAAAATATGTCTATTTTTTATGTAATCTTACAACTAATCGCATCTCACTAGTCCCTTGAGAATACGGCCACAGCAAAGTCAAGGCAAGGAAAGAAGAAGCGAATTAATAAAACTTATAACCTAATATTTATAATTTTTAATAACAAAGGAAGTAATGTTATTAGTAATTTAATTTTTTATTTTTTTTTGTTTCCTCGTCGGTAAAATTGAGTATACATGTGAACATGATGAATTTCCAATAAATTTGTACAATTTTTCTGATATACTATTATCTCGACTATTATATCAGAGATTATATTTATATTATATATTCTATTTTATCCTGTAATTTTTGTCACCTCTTGGAAACTTGCAGATTTTTTAATGTCGGCTGGTTATAATAAAAGGTAAGGTATCTTTTTTCTCTCTTAATTCAAAAAAAGTAATATTCATCGAAAATATGAATGAAGCAATTAAAAAAAAACTTTTAAAATGGTTAGGAAAGATTTGCATTCTGATTATTGTCTTCCTGGTTCTCCAAATAAGCATGATTCAGACAATATTTTCTTGAAAATAAAGATAATTTGAATGTTAGTCTTGCTGTCCCTTGTACATCTCATTATACTTAATTATGTAAGTAAGACTTCTAGTTCAGATTCTGGATACACTTTTATTGATTCTTTAAATTCTACTTCAATATGAATTTTTGATTATAATATTAATAATAATGCTTTAGATAACCTTCTACAAGGTTATCCAACATGAATTACCACTGGACAATTGAAATAGAGACAATTTTCTCTGGAAAATCGACAAATAATGAATATTGAAAAATAAATATTTCAGTAACTTTATCTTGTGTGTCAATGTGCTGATGTGGAGAAATTAAATCAGTATCTTGAAGATCGGGAAAATTTCTACAGTGTTGTTAGTATTATATAATGTGAATATTAAATTTCCACTCTTTTTGTCAAATTGTTTTTTTTTATATTTGCAAGTTAATGAAATGTTTTAGATTACTGAGAATGAGCAGCTATGATTTTATAAGAAGTACAATGAGGATTATATATGGATTATCTAACTGAACAGTATAGCTGGCTAGGACTAATAGCAAAATCTATTTTCCATAATTTAGAAATGGCCCAGCTTTTTATAGGTAAGAAGTATTTACTTAAATTGATTGTGGTAACCTTTACTTTGTGGGACTTTATCTTACTAAGAACATTAAATAACTGAACGGTTAAACTATACTTCCACTATTTATTCGAAAAATACGTTTTAAAATTCAATTACAGCTGTTTCGCTAATAACTAGCATCGTCATCGTCATCGCGCGCGAATTGCGAAAAGTCGACCCGGCGCGGCGCGCAGTTTTCAGTTTTTTCTATTTGCAAATTATGCTCAAATAGGAATATCGAATTTTCTCAACATAATATTTGTTTTTGTTTTCTCTTTGTGGTGAAAATTGTTGTCATGACAACGATTTTCCCATAACTAATTTCAGCTAATCGAAAGTGGTATCAACTTGGCATCCGCGCATATCCTCAACATATTATGTTTTATTGAAAGTAACAAATATAACAGAAACATAACATTCTAATAATGTTTATTATTTCAATTTTTATAATTATAAATGCAAATAATAAACCTTTCAAATATAAAGGGAATTGTCGTACATAAATAAGTTTAATATCTGTTTTATTTAATATAAGGCATAAAACAAATCTATATCAAAACATAACATCCTAGTCATGTTTATTGTTTTAATTTTTATTATTATACATGCAAATAATATATATAAAATCTTACAATATAAAATTAATGTAACTAAAAGAAAATAAGCAAAATTGACAACGTCCATAAAACTACATTTGTCTCCCTAGACAGTCTAGACATTTAGACTATTTTATAGTGTGCTATTATAACCTCTAAGTGTCAACTGAAAGTAATTTTGCTCAAGATTATTTGTAAAAAAATAGTAAAATTTACGTATTTTTTTCCGGTTTTTTAAGTGAAACAGACTTTCATTTAGTTTAAGATAATAACCTTTACAGTTTAAAGTGAAAATATTTACCGTAAAATAGAATTAAAAAGTGTTAAATCAGTGCTATTTATTGAAATAAATTCGTGATTAAAGTAATTAGTAAATGATCCAGCGAAATTTTTTGCTTTAATCTACATTATTTAAGGTTATCAAACAAATTTAAAATCGTCATGAAATTCCGTGGGTCGCAAAGTACAACGGAACCGAATTATTCTGTGATCATTTATATCAAGCCGGAGCATTTTACAGGTAGAGGAATTTGATTTGCCATGGCAGTATATGATAATGTCATCAGCGTACAAAGCACATTTGAATGGGGGAGGAAGGTTTGTGCAGAGTTGGTTGATTGCTAGTATAAACAGAGTAAACAGCTTTAAAGCTTAAAACTGAGCCTTGGGGGACTTCATCGGATTGGAGACGTGGAGCAGAAAGGGAGTTATTTACAGAAACCTTGAAATTTCTGAATTTTAAAATGTTTGTAATGAATGTGTATATGTTTCCTGTGAGGTTATATTGGATAAGTTTATTAAGAAATTGTATCAAACGTACCCTCCACGTTAAAAAGGGCGGCTATTACATCTTGACCATTGTTAATTGCAGTGGAAACGTGTGTTTGGAGAAGTACGAGATTATCTCTGGTAGAGCGTAGTCGTCGAAAACCAGATTGTTCTATTGGGAGAATATTGTGTTTTTCAAGAAACCATAATAGGCGTCTGTTAATCATTCTTTCAAATAATTTGCACAAAGTAGTGGAAGAGTGATTGGTTAGGCTTGAGAATGGGTATAATTATAGGTTGGCTCGATTGGGCAGGGAAACAATGGGAGCTCCAAATATAATTATAAAAAATAAGAAGCTTAGAAAGGTTATATATATTGATAATTTTTTAAGGAAGATGTAAGGTATATCATCAGGACCAGAAGCATTATTTTTACATTTAGATAAGGCAAACGTTAGTTCGTGAATAGTGAAAAGGTAATTGATATGTTGGCAATCTTCAGAAAGTAGTGGGTTATTAGAAGAAGAAAATGTAACATTGATAGATGGGTTTGTGGTAGTATTTTTGTTTGTGAACTTCACTTGGAAATGGTTTGCAAGAATATTGGGAATGTTATAAGTGCTAACTTCTGATGTTTTGGAGATAAGACGGGTTATTTTTGTATTAGTTTTGTAACCTTGGATTTGACTGATTTTTTTCCAGAGTTGTCCTGGATCCATGTTTTCGTTCATGGAAGAAATGTATTTTGCCATGATAGTTTTTTGCTATGTTTGATTATATTAATATTATATATTTGTTCTTCTTATATTTGTATAGAGCTCGTTTGGCATCATGTATTGCAGCATTGCAGGAAGGGTTCAACCAAGGCACTGCTTTATTTTTTGGTGAAACGGTCTTTTTACCGACGTAAGTCTG
Organism: Ophraella communa; assembly: GCA_035357415.1. NCBI lineage: Eukaryota > Metazoa > Arthropoda > Insecta > Coleoptera > Chrysomelidae > Ophraella > Ophraella communa. The sequence goes on along the minus strand of CM068995.1, from coordinate 31,510,165 downwards.
AGCGGATGTCAATATAGATGTCAAAAGACATGAGTGTGAAATTGAAAATTCTTTTAATTAGGTATCTTACCATGTCCAGATGTATTGAGAGAGCCCCACATATTATTGTGAGCGTTAAAGTCACCTGTGATAATAAACGGATGAGGGAGGTCAAGAAGTTCTTCATCTTTGAGATGATGATTTGGTGGGATATATATGGAGCATATAGTGAGCTTGTTAGGACAGTATGACGTTATACCGACAGCTTATAGATCAGGAAGAAGAGAGGAAAATAGGTCTTTAGAAGCGAATATAGATGCACGTCCGCTGGCTCTCTTGCAGTTCGTTCTAATTCGATGTCTGGTCGATATATAGAGATAAGATATTCTAAAGGTTCGAGGCGCGGATAATATTCGTCGCAGTTCCATTGTACGATATTAAATGTAAAAGTAAATTTAGAAGGAATAAATTACTATAAAATGGAAAAAAGGGATAGATATAAAAAGTGGAAAAGAGTATTAGTAAGAGTCTATATCGTCGGAAAAGGAGTTTGTGGAATTGATGGACGCTAGGTTTGCGATTTCAGCTGCATCCCTGAAATTTATTCATTATTTAATCTCTTTTTGTAAGCGGGTTATGCGATATATCCGGTGTAACAGCGTGTATTTGTGCAAGGTCTTCAATAAGGGCTTTTACATTGGTGGTGAAGTTGAAGGCCTCTTGAAAGAATTTGCAAGGAATGTCGTTAATTAATTGATTAATAGCAATGCGTGAGATGGAGCTTATTTTGCAGCTATCCTTGGTATTCGCTTGGGGTTTTTTCTTGGGAGATGGTTTAGGTTTAACAAAGTCAGAAGTTGATTCTAAAGGGGATTGTTCAATGTCAAGAGTCAGTGGGTTGTTGGACACTGGTACGGGAGGAGATTTGAGGCTAGTGTCTGTGGAATGGGTTCGTTTAATACCAGAATTGGATTGAGAATTGGTTTGATTTTGGAGTAGTTCGGTAGGAAGGATGTTGGATGTTTCTACTTGAGATTCCTCTATTGGAGAAGAGGGTAAGGAAAGTTCTTCTTTAGGGCAGCTTACGGTTTCTTGACTAGAGGAGGGAGGACGAGGAAGGTTGCAAGATGTTTCTGGAGGATTAGGACAGGAATCAGCAGTATGTCCAGTTTTTTTACAAAGAAAACACTCAAGTTTTTCAGATGAAATAAAAATGTTAAAGTTTGTATTTTCAAAAAATATAGGTACACTGCGACCTATAGGATCTTTTGTCCCCCCTTACTTGCCATGTTCTGATTTATTTATTTATTTTTAACCAAACAGGCTAGATGCCTTATTACATGGTTAACAATAATGAGTTACATCTATATTTATAAATTAATATTAATAACTAATAGTGATGATATTAAAAGTAAAATATACAATCATTAGAAAGTTGTTGAATGTATAGAGAGACAAACACCAAACATTCACACACACTGTGGTTAAGCAAGCATTAAAACTTGATCTAAAATAAACTTATAAAACCTGGTTGCTGGTAAACACCAATCTATATTAGTTAAATTATTATACTTATTTACAATTTTAGAATGATTATAAGCGGAGCTTTTGTTGTAATTAAAACCTTTGGTAAATTGAAGATAAGGAATGTTCTAGTACATCGTCTAGGTACATTAAATGGTATCAAGGATAAAATTTCCGGACAATTAATTTTTTTATTGATAATTTTATATAAAAACATAATTGCATTTAAGTATCTTCTTTGTTCTAACGCTAATATTTTAAATTCTTGTCTAAGGCAAGTGGTTCTAACAGTATTATAATCGGGCCATTTTTTATACTTTCGTAAATACAAATATCTAAGAAATTTATTTTGAACTTTTTCAATGCGACTTAAATTTTGAGCGAATTTAGTAAACCATTGGATACTTGCAAACTATAACTTTGTTCTCACTAAAGTAAAATACAGAAATTTTATTGTCGTAATGTTAGTAAAAAATTTAGTTTGTCTCATAATAAATCCCAATAATTTATTAGCTGAAGAAACTATATTACTAATATGCAAATTAAATGAGAACATGCAATTGTATGAAACACCAAGATCCTTAGTTTCGGTACATCGTCTCAATGTTTCTCCTCCCATATCATAACTAAAATTAATCGGATTTTTAGAACGCGTTATTGACATTATTTTACATTTGCTTAAATTAAAATAAAGTTTATCCAGTAATCTCCATTCATGATGTTTCCTCAGATTTATAGCAGCTCTTCGAGTCCTATTTTCCTGAGGAAGTTTAGGACATCGTTGGGCTTCAGGTAGATACCCTTCTTCTATTTCATGTGCTCCTAGGTATCTAGCCCTAGAATTCTGCAAGGCAGGGCATTCTGAGAGTATGTGTATTGAGATTTCATCCTCTTCCTGACAGAATCTGCACTTTGCTTCATCTGTAACCCTAGTTTCTTCATGTGGCTTCTTAACCGACAATGCCCGGTTAATATTCCCATTAGAATTCGGAGCCTTTTTTTACTGAGGTTGAGGCAGCTAAGAGATCTCTTCTGGTCATAGTTCCCCAGTAGTATCTTAGATTGCCTCAGTACTTCCAGCTGATTCCAGTACTTGGATTTTTTCTTCTCCATTTCTTCCCTTAGTTTTCCTAAGTTTACTCTACTGCTGATCCCACAAGATAGTTCTGGTCCCAAATGTGGGGTTTCAGCTCCTTTTTTGCCAGCTTATCTGCTGTTTCGTTCCCCCCTATTCCTATGTGTCCCGGGACCCATAGGAGGGTGACAGTGTTCTTCTGGCCTAGTTCATTTAGTTTGCCTAAGCATTCCCAAACCATCTTCGAACTGATTATATTTGAGCTCAGCGCTTTGTGACAATCCGACAGGATCACAATCTCTTGTCTGCGGTAGTTTCTTCCAATATTGAATTCTGCTTGAAAGATGCTCGGGTATGTGCCCAAGCTTTCTAAGTATTTGGCTCTCGGTCCAAAAACTCCTATCCCAGTTCCCTCGTCTAGCTTGGAACCGTCCGTATACCACTTTATGGCATTCTGCTTTAAAATCTGTATGGTGTCTTCATACCATTCAGATTAATTACTCAACTTTGTAATGAATTTTCTCACAAAGTTGAATTTCTTTGGCATATCATCTTGGGGCATTTCCCAAGTTTGATCAAATTGAAGTGATCGAGGTTTTTCCCTGATAATTTCTTCTTTGATCATTCTATATATTGTTTCCTTCCTTACACATTCTAGCAGAATGTGCAGTGGGGTCAAGTTTAAAATCACCTCCATTGCAGCAGTGGGGCAAGTTCCCATTGCTCCAGTGATACATGAACAGGCTAGTCTCTGAATCTTCGAGAGATTTTTCCTCGTCGTACTCAGATTAGCCCTTGCGCCCCAAGCCACTGCCCCATAAGTTATTAATGGTCTCACTATTTCTGTGTACATCAATTGCAGAATACGTGGGTTACATCCCCAGTTCTTCCCTGCAATGTTCCTGCACACCATGAGGGCCTTGGTTGCTTTGTGTATTACTTCGTCTTCCTGTTTATTCCTGTGAGACTCAACATAAGTGGGGATGCAACTCCCCCCTGTGGACAGCCTCTGGTCACATTAATGAAGATAGCGTCTTGTCCTGCCTCCATTTCTGCGATTCTTGTAGATAGCAGTTGTGACATCCAGATGGAAGTCGTTCTATCTACTCCTTTCTCAATCAGTGCTCTTTTGACTGCCTCATGTGGCGTATTGTCAAAGGCCCCTTCTATGTCTAGAAAGGCACATACCACGGTCTCTTTTTTATTCAGAGCGTCTTGGATTTCGTCAGTCAATTGTGTTAAAGCGGTTTCTGTGGACTTTCCCGCTTGGTACGCATGTTGACGGGGGTGCAATGGCACCTGTTCCAAGACTTCTGTTCTAATGTAGTTGTCTACAGCTTTTTCCATCGTGTTGAAAACAAACAATGTGAGGCTGATCGGTCTAAGGGATTTGGGGTGCGTAGTGTACCGTTTCCCTACTTTTGGGATAAAGGTGATTTTGGCCATTCTCCACGCTTCTGGTATGTATCCCAGTTTAAGGCTGCTCCGACTAATTCGGATCAAGTGTGGGCCTTTTGGCCCTGTTGGAGTGTTGTGTCATTGCAGTGTCTTTCCTGGTAGGTCTTTTAGCTTTCTCAATTGTTTTTCCCCGAAGGGACTATTCCTCCGGGAAAGTGAGTTTCTAACAGGAGCAGAGCTCGTTCTTTTTTAATTCGGGTAAATCCGGTAATTTTGGACAAACTTGGTTATGTCTCAAAAATAATAATTATAGGTACTATCATTTTTAATAACAGTATCATGTTTTAAAAAACGTTTTTTTGCAGCGAGTGACTAGTCAAAGCAAGTAAATTATCTGGTACTTTATTTTTATCTACACATACAGGTATACTATATTTTTTTAAATTGACAAAAAACGTTGTCATGACAAACATTATCGAGTTTACCTTGAATATTAAATTCTGAGAAAATCTGAATCGGAATTATAAACCTTGAAATGCAAATCTGTTATTTAATAAATTTCTAATATTCTAGAAATAATGTTTAAAGAAGGGGAATTAAATTTTGTATTAAATGGGTTAATATCACTTGCTCAAAAAAATGTTTCTGTTTATAAATTAAACCAATTATTAAAACCAAATAATTTTGCAAATAATAATTAAATTTAAAACTTTAGACAGTTTTTCGATAAAGGCGGATTGTTAGAGTAGGTGGTAGGTTACAACATTCTTATCTAAATTATGACCATAAATATCCCATTATTCTTCTTTAAGAACATTGCCTGTCATTTTTACTATTTAGGACTGAACACGTATTACATCTTTACGTGTTGGAGCTCAAACTTTACTAGCTATAGTTCGTTTAAAATACTAGCCTATTAAAAGAAAACATTTAGCAAAACGAGTAATCGGCTAATGCTTTTCATGTTTTAAGCCCTTTCCTTATGGCTATTCTTCTGAGCAACAAAACATTATCAGCAAGTTCGTTTTCCAAGTGCGGCGTTGAATACGCTGATCCAATAATGGCAAGAAAGGTAGTACTTGTAAAAGTACAATTGTCAAATCATACATTATTTTTTTATTTGCTTGGTTGTAAAGGCAATTCATATTGAGTTGGTAATGGATCTAATAACTATTGGGTTTTAAAAGCGCTAAAGCTTAAGGCAGACCAGATACCAATTCCGCTTTTGGCGAAGCACGTAATTATAGTTTTACCAGTAGCCAAAACCATCATAATGTCGTTCATAGAAAATTTTCTTTCGAACAAGATGTCACTCCTTGGTTAATGAACAGAATGCGCTTACTATTTTTTTTAGTATAGTATATTTTTCTTAATATAGAAGAAGCATTTAATAAAGTACTAGCTAATTCTCTTTATAAGGTTGCTGCATCCAGAGGGATATCTTCTGGAATATGTATCTGGCTGATCCCATCGTCCCTGGTAGGCGAAGAGATTACCACGATTATATAAAATTACCTAAAAAGATCCAGGAAGCTTTGAAATTCTTCTATATCTGAAGCAATCAGCCATCCTTAAAATGCTTGGTTTACGGTGGCTCCATGATAACTAACAACTTTATTAAGATAGCTGACTTTTCTGTGGAACAGGTTGAGTTTCTTGACGCATCCTATGTAGAGATTGGCTAAATGTTGTCTCCATTAGTAGTCGAAGGTGGTGGAGATATTGCATAGGCTAAATGGAAGAATTGTAAATGGCCATAAATCTGATACACCGGTAAATACTGTCTTCTCTTTATCTATGGGGACCCTTTCCATTTAGCAATAACTAATCTTTTAATTAAACGTAGAGAACATTGTAGAGCCCGCCAGAGCATAGATGGTGTCGGCGATCTTTGGCAATGTCCTTTTTTATGATATAATTAAGATTCCACGAAGTTTATTTCGTAGTGATCCATCTTTCTTCAGAAAAAACTCCGGAAATTCCCATCGGCTACTGAATGGAACAAACTATCTCGTTTCGGATCATCTCTTAAAGGATTCTCTGCCTACTCCTTTTGGTTAGGGGCAGCTATCGATGTTTAAACTTATTAATCATTCCCTTCTTACCCCTTGAACCAAAGACAGCTTTATGTTGGTAGGCTAGGTATTATTTTTAGTGGTAATGTCTCTTTCAATAGCTTTTGACTAATAAATTACCGCTGGGGATGGTCGTATATGTTTACCAACCGGCAGGTATTTCTTTGGTTTCTTTGGAAGTACGAGACCAAAGCCGTTTAGATATATTTTCCCTGGGTGAAGGTTCTCAGGCTTTAAATCTTGTATAAATCTAAAAGTATTCTGGTTCTATTAGTGTCCCATGTAAACCAACATCATACGCTCTTGTATAATGAAATCCTAAATATTACGATAAATCTTATATAAGGGTATAAATAAAATAAATTATTTTTGCTTTTAAAAATTTACCCAAACAATTGCTAATTTCATTTTTCATTCACACTTTCAACGCAAAACAACAAATATTAACCACTCAAATATGATACACCTATTTGCTTATAAAATTTCATTATTGGTTCCACGAATTTCCAAAGTGATCATGGAAGATCATAAATTCCGATTTAATCTCTAACTCGAAGTGCGTATAAGGGAATCCGTTATCGATAACGGATTGTCACTGCGAACAAACCACCATTATTCTAATTATAAATACCTACCCTGTCCGTATATTATGCTGTATCTTAGCACATTGAAAATATACATATTTTTGCTTTCCATTATAATGTTTGAGTTCTTTTTTTATTTCAAAAAAAGTGCTCGGAAACCATGGCAACTTAAACATAAAAAATTAAAAGTTTTATGTTTGTTACAAAATTAAAATAAATTGTTTAAATTTTATGATGCAGTTGCACTGCTTTAAGAAATTGAAGCAAATTCTTGATTTGAGTTTTGAGTTCTTAAATAAAGTGAAACTAAAAAAAATCAAACGTTCAAATGTAACATCTACAAAAAAGATAATCACGAAGTGAAAGACTGCTTCAAGAATAGAAATAAAAATGAAAAAGTTAGTTTCCTTGCTGAAGTTTTAACAACAACCAAAAAATATATTCCAGAAGGGGAATCATTGTATGTAAATCAGAATAATGAAGATATATTTGTTGATAGTGAATGTACAAATCATATGGTCAATAATCAGCTTATGCTCACCAACATAAAAAATGAACACAAAAGTGTAAGAAGTGCGAAGAAAGGTGTTTGCATGAATACAATTGCAGTTGGTGTATATCAACTTCGTAAAATTGAAGTTAAAAATGTTTCTATAGGACCAGAACTACAGACTGAAAAGACAATGGAATGGCATAAAAAGTTAGGCCCTATTAGCTATGATAACCTGGAAAAAGTCTCTAAAATATGTGATGACATACCACAACTCAAGAATATTAGAGAGGTATGTGAAATATGTATGACCCAAAAAGAATACCATTTTAATGAAGAAGGGAAAAAGCAACGAAACGATTACAGATTATACATACAGATTTATGTGGCCCGATTGATCCACCTACTCATGATGACAAACATCATATCTATTAAAATACAAACATGAAGCAAAAAGGTATTTGAAGGAATATATTAATAGTGCAAAACCTGAAGGTATATAAAATAAGGTTAGATAATGTTGGTGAATTCAAGACCAATGACATGGGGGAGTGGGCTAAAAGAAAAGGAATCATTATAAACTATACCATTCCACATTCTCCACAATTAAATAGAACATACGAAAGAATGCATCAGACAATCATGAACAAAGCAAAAGCTTTATTGTTTGACTCAAATTTTGACAAAGAGGTGTGGGGAGAGGCAGTATACACAGCAACACATTTAATAAACCCATGTCCTACAACAACAAATTTTCCTCCTGCAGAAAAGTGGCATGGAAAGAAACCTAATATGTCAGGCTTAAAATTTTTGGAAGCATTACATATGCCAAAGTATTAGGATATCTAAAGAAACTGGACAAAAGAAGTAAGAAATATGTTTTTGTTGGGTATGCTGACAATGGTTATCGTTTGTGGGACCCATATACCAGAAAAATATCTATACACAGAGATGTGGTATTTGTCGAAAAACCCGATGAAGCAGAAGTTGAAGACTTTGAGGATTATACGGTATAATTAAATGAAGAGAATGATCTAGAAGAAAATAAAATTCAAGAAATTGAACATGAAGAAAATAAACAAGTTGAGAATGAAAAAAGTATAATGAGAATAATCAAGTTGGAGATAATTATAAAAATATTCAAGATCAAGAGAATCAAAATAATGATGAGAATACATATGCTGATAAAAATGAAAAATATACACTGCGCAGTGAAAGAAATCCTGTAAAATATGATGACTATACAAAGGAATCAGACGACGAATAAGGTTTGTTAACTTATCAGGAATGTATGAATGATGAAAATAAAGAAAAATGGCTACAAGCAATACAAGATGAAAAACAGTCGAAGAAAATAGCACTTGGGCTTTTGTTCATAAAAAAACAAGCAAAAGGTAAAGAAATTTTAACTAGCAAATGGATTTTAAAATCAAAGGGGATAGATGATATAAAGCTAGAATAGTTGTCAGAGGATGCCAATAGAAATCAGAAATAGACTTCAAAGATATTTTTAGTCCGGTGGTGGAGAGCAGTTCCCTGAGATTGTTATTGGCAATTGCAGCCCAAAATAATTTTCAACTACAGACATTCGATGTGAAAATCGCATTTCTCAATGAAAACCTTTATAATGAAATCTATATGACAGTTCCAGAAGGTTATAACATGTCAGGAAAAATGTCTTCTATAAAAGGCACTTTATGGTCCCATTACAATGAAACAAAAGATTAATTTCTTTCCTGAAAAATGAAGATATGATTCAGTTAAAATGTGATCAGTGAATATTTAAGAAGGTGGAATCACAGTAGAAAGAAATAATGAAGAAATTAAAAATCTAATAGAAAAATTACGCCAAGAATTTCAAATATTTACGACAGATTTTCAAAAATATTAAGGAATAAAAATTAAGAAGAATGAAGATGGAATACTACTTAGTTAGGCTGATTATGTTGAAAGAGTGTTGAAGAAATACAGAATGGAAAATGCAAAACCAATGAAGACTTCTGTCATCATTCAAGATTATGCAGAAGATGTAGAAGGTAAAACTAAGGATTAGTTTCAATACAATAAAGCTGTTGGAAGCTTGCTATATTTTACAAGTAAAACAAGACCAGATATATCATACGCAGTGAAATATGAAATCCGTACAACTGCCCGAAAGATTTTCAAAATGTAAAATGAACAATGAGATATTTGGGAGGAACTGTAAATTAATCAATCCATTATCCATCAACTAGTACAGAACAGAATAGCAAGATTCAGGTTTACTGTGATGCTGATTATGCTGGTGATAGAAGAGACAGAAAAAGTACCACAGGATATGTGATCATGTTTGCTGGTAGACCAATATCTTGGCGCTCGAGAAAAGAGACTATTGTAGCACTTTCAACTACAGAAGAAATATTTGAAAACATTGATAAAAGAATTATTGTACAAAGATATACAAGTTATAATACATGTGGGTAATCAGAGTGCAATAAAACTAATTAAATCTGATCACATGAGCCGTAATTGTAAACATATTAATGTGCGTTACTACTTAATACGTAGCTCTATGGAAAACGAAAACCAACGAAGGTATACGTGGAATCTCCGACTTTGGCAAAATATTGTGATTGTTAGACGTTTGGTATCTTGTGTTTGTTCTTTGTTTGTTCCTTCAAATGGACTTATGGATATAGTTCAGTGTTTGTTGGATTATAGTTCCTTTAATGTTATTGTAAATAGTAAGTACTTAATTTATTCCTTTTTGATACACTGAAAATGTTTTTAATGACACTTTTATTACTTTGGTAATAATTTTAAACTTATGTTCTTAATGTCGATATTTAACACTTTATTTTTTTTATAAGTTAAAAAACTGTTTGTTCACTTTGTTCAAACTGACTGATGTATAGCTCACTTACAATCATATACTTCCCATAACGACCTCTGCTCAAGTTCTTTTATAGGTTTTTTAATCCTTTAGAAATTTCGTAAATGTTTTATAAATTAACCATTTTCTATGCACTATATGCATCTCTTTTTATCCTATATATGACTAGACATACTCACTTCGTTTTCTAGTTCACATTAGTACAAATATATTTGTCTTTTTTTTCACATTATATTATTAATTTCTCGAAATTTCTGTTAGGTTTAAATAAAATGTTTATGTACAAAATATAGTATTGATACATTACATAATAAAAATTATTGCTTGGTTAAAATTCTCTTACAAATACATAAAATAATATAATAATATGATGTACTATAATAAAAGTATTTTGATTAAGGTAATATTAAACAACTTCTGTTGATATTATAATAATTATGCTATTATCGAATATTTTAATGTTATAACAATCCTTCAGATTATTTAGAAATATTTATATAATCCTATAGAAAATTTTTAAATAATCTATTAAACATTAATTTTTTTTACTAACCTTGGTACAAAAATTGTTTTGTTAAATTTTATAAAAGGAAGAATAATGATTCTAATTGTTCTATGATTATTTAAGTTTCCGTGTCTGATTCTTAGTTCTTTGCGTATGTTTTTAATTAAAAAATTATATTTAATTTGATCTAAATATTAATTTTATATGTTTTAGGATTTTGAAAACAACTGCATCTGAGGATATTTTAAGTTATTTATTCTCTTAAATAAAGAGCAAATTTTTAACATTACATAAGAGATATTGTTTTGAACTGCATACAAATACGATTGATTTTCTTTTCTTTATTGGATCACTCTAAGTATTGATCTAATAGATACTTTATCATCTTTTCTAAGTGTTGCTAGTTCTTAACTTCTTTTACTTATATCTGTTTACATTTAATTTTATTTGATATATTTTCCCTCATGAAACTATTTATTGGATTATAGAGTGTATCCCTCTTAAATTGTATAATATTATATATTTTCATTGTTTATACTAGGTTTAAATTCATCGGTTCCCATATATAGGCTATTGGTAGCAATAAAGTTAAAAATGTTTGTCACATTGTTTTTTCGTATTACTTGGAGTATTTTGTAAATAGCTTATAATATATTTCCTCCAACTATCAACTTCTTATCATCTTTTCTTTCTTCTACTAGACATATAATTATAATAATCACTTCAATTAACTAATCTTGTACTTATTATTTCTTATTCATCATTTATAATCGTTATACTTTCTTCTTAACTCATTAACATACATTTAATATCATTTTTAATTTTATACACACACATGTATCTTTCCCATATAAGTCATATTGATTTTCATTTCTATTTATAGTTTCTTTATAACTCTTATTTCCACTTTTCTTCAAGTATCCTCTAATATCTTATATTTGCTTGTAACTTGGTGCCAATTAATATTAAACTTTATATTTCTTATATGTGCTTATTTCTGGCTTATATGCAAAATTAATGCTATAGTTTTATTGTGTTATATTAGTTTTGTATTGATTATACTGATCAAATTAGTTCTAAAATTATTGTTAATTTCTGCTACTCGAACAATTATTATACTAGTGTTTGTTGAATATTTTTGTTGTTTTATATTCAATAGATCATTAGTTGTTCTATTACTTAGTATGATTTAGAGTGATTTATTAATAAGTTTTATTTTTCCTTTTGAATATATTATTTCAGAAAAATCCATAAACTTACATATACCATATATGAAGGATGTTGAAATTGTCACTGATGCATAATAAATAACTAAACAGTTAAACTAAACTTCCACTACTTATTCAAAACATTCGCTTTCAAATTCAATTTCAGCTGTTTCACTAATAACTAGTATCGTCAGATTGACATATTGAAATTACATTTTGTTTGTTTGTAACTAGGTACTTGATGTTGATAAGGAGTTAAGGCTAGACCAAGTAAGGAAGTAATAAGACATAACAATATTAAAGCCTAGATGTTATTAGCCCTAAGGGATTATCCTGGATGTATTTCCCTCTAAGATTAGTATAACTGTGCAATGATATAGAAAAACCAGAAAAAAACTATATCATGCTGATCTTTACAATAACTTAATATATTTATGTTACAATAATGTCTTATCTATGTATAAAATGAAGACTCAATCAAAATAAACAGTTTAATAGACTTCCAAGATTTATTTGTTCATTAACTACTTTAAACTGTTGATCTGCTAGATGTCTTTCAAGTTCTTTTAGAAAATCTAAATTTTGTTTTTATCACAAATGTGTAGTATATGAATGTCATTGGTGTGTATAAGTGAGTTTGGATGTTCCAGTAGGTGTTTTGCATAGTTCGACTTATCTGGTTGTTGTAATCTATATGCTCTCAAGTGTTCATTAAATCTTACTTCAAAATTTCTTTGTGTTTGACCTATATATACTGCATTACATTTTGGACAATTAATTTTGTAAACACCAGGTTTTTTTAATTTTGGTAATTTTATTTTCACATTTAACAATTTTGTTCCAATACTATTTTGTGTTTTAAATGATATTAATGCTGATGTTGCCGAAGATATTATTTCTGAAATTGCATTGGAAATATTTCCACAATATGTAATACTTTTATAGTTTTTAATTTTTTTAGTTTGTTTTGGAAATATTAGTTCTAGTGACACTTTTTGTTCTTTCTTATTAATTAATTTATTTATCAAATGTATTGGATAGCCATTAGATGTAGCTATTTGTTTTATGATATCAATTTCTTTATTAAAATTATTTTTGTTCATTGGAATTAAAAATGCTCTATGTATCATGGAATTATAAGCTGCTAATTTATGTTATAATGGATGATTTGAATTATATGGTATGGTTACATCTGTTTGTGTAGGTTTTCTGTATATTGAATTATTTAATGAATTATTAACTTTTTTAATTCTTAAATCTAGAAAATGAATTGAAATGTTTTCTTCAACTTCTAAAGTAAAATTAATTTTAGGATGCAAAGTATTAACGTAATTAAAAAATATATCTAACCGCCGTTCGCTACCTACAAAACCTGCTAACACATCATCAACGTATCTATACCAAAATACAATAAATATTGTTTTTATAACTAAAAAACAATCCTACTCAGAAATTTTCTAACCGAATAAGAGAACATGTAAATCATTCAAATTACCTATTTAATTACTTCGATAAAAATACCTAGTAAATAAAAATCCTCAATGTCCAGAATTATATGGAACAATTAAATTACATAAAGAGTCAAAACCAATTAGACCTGTAGTTTCGTATGTTAACACTCCTAATACTAAAGTAGCTAAAAAATTAAATAGTATTCTAAACCATTATGGTTACACATCTAAATATTCAGTACAAAATTCATTAGATTTGATTAAAAAAATTGAATAAATGTAATTTACTAAATTAGTATCGTTTGACGTAACTAATATGTTCTCAAAATACCTCCTAAAGAATGTTTAGTTCTAGTTAAAAAGCTGTTAGATGAAAGAAATATCCACCCAGGTATAATATCAGACCTAATTGATCTATTTGATGTATGCATTAGTCAAAATTATTTTACTTTTGATAACAAAGTTTATATTTAAAATGAGGGTCTTCCCATGGGAAGTCCTATTTCTCCAATTTTAGCAAATATATCTATGGATAATTTAGAAAACAAAATCTTTAATTCTAGTTATAAAAACAATAGTGTATTTTGGTATAGGTATGTTGATGATGTGGTAGCAGGTTTTGTAGGTAGCGAACGGCAGTTAGATATATTTCTTAATTATATTAATACCTTGCATCCTAAAATTAATTATACTTTAGAAGTTGAAGAAAATAATTCAATTAATTTTCTAGATTTGAGAATTGAAAAAGTTAATAATTCATTAAATTATTCAATATACAGAAAACCTACACAAACAGATGTAACCAATGCAATTTCAAAAATAATATCTTCGGCAACATTTAAAACACAAAATAGTATTGGAACATAATTGTTAAATGTAAAAACAAAATTACCAAAATTAAAAAAACCTGGTGTTCACAAAATTAATTGTCCAAAATGTAATGCAGTATATATAGGTCAAACACAAAGAAATTTTGAAGTATGATTTAATGAACACTTAAGAGCATATAGATTACAACAACCAGATAAGTCGAATTATGCAAAACACCTACTGGAACATCCAAACTCACTTATACACACCAATGACATTCATATACTACACATTTGTGATAAAAAACAAAATTTAGATTTTCTAGAAGAACTTGAAAGACATCTAGCAGATCAACAGTTTAAAGTAGTTAATGAACAAATAAATCTTGGAAGTTTTTCACTATTAAACTGTTTACTTTAATTGAGTCTTCATTTTATACATAGATGTTGGAAATGGAGTCATAGTCACGAAAGATTTGGTAGTTTCGACATTGATCATTAGAATTTTTAATGAGCGAGAGTTTATATTTTAATTCCTGTATTTGTCGTAATTTTTTGAGAATTGTCAGAATTTTTTTTTGTCACTGTTTTTAGATTAGATTCATTCATAAACAGTAGAATTCGGGTAGATTTCTATTCGTTTCCAAAAATTGGTGACTCTGATGTGATCCGTAGAAAGTTAGGTCACGTAAAATTGGTAAACACAGTTAAATAGAATACGTAGTTAGTTAGGACACCTACAATTGGTAATCAAAGTTTGTAATCAGGATTGGAAAGTCAGAATGGACCACCTAGTCCGATAAAGGAGGTTGGCGAGAAGGCAGGCCAAGAAGCTGGTAAAGGAAGTTGAAGATCTTGGAGAGGCAGCAATCGAAGATATCAGAAAATTAAATACAATATTGAATAGGAATGAGCCCTCCAATAAAGAGGATTATGATAAGGACCAAGATGACTCCCTTTATAAGGAGTCTGATGAAGCTGAAGAGTATCAGCGAATGATTGCTAACTGTATGGAGTTGCTACAAGAATTAACCAGGGAGCCTATCGTTCTTCCAGACCAAACTCCAAGTGAAGCGGCTGTCAGCGTTTGCGGAAGCCAGGCAATGGGATATGGAGGATATCGGTTACCTTTAATTGAGCCTAAGAAGTTCTCAGGAAAATTAGGAGATTAGTTAGGATACTGGAATAAATTCAAGAAGTTTCACGAGGATCCTCATTTGGACACAGACGTGAAATTCCAGTTGTTAATACAGTCACTTACTCCAGGAACAGAAGCTCATTGTATTGCAGAAAGCTATCCACAAACTACGGAATGGTATGATTTAGTTATTGAGGAGTTGCAAAAACGTTACAGAGATGAAGACGTCTTGAGAATGTACTATGTGAAGGAACTTCTTACATTGATGGTGTCAAACGGACTAACCAAGGAGAAGATTCCCTTCCAAGAATTACATCTTAAACTCAGCTCTAACTTACGGACTCTTCAGCGATTGAAACTGGAATCAGCAGATCCTACAATGTGGTTATTGCCTTAGGTGGAAGCAAGTCTGCTCGATGATATTCCCTTGGTTTGGAAGCGGAGCCCTCTTTCACGAAGGAGCTACAAACTTAATGATAATGGAACAAAGCCCGAGGGATATCAGTCACGGTTGGACATTCTTATCAAGTTTCTGGATGAAGAAGTTGTAACGAATTTCAGTCCGTTACAAGGAGTACGCCTATGGTAAGACCTATTTAGTTTTTGTAAGGTCATTAAGTAGTATAAAAGACCGACCGTTTCACCAGAACGGCAGTTCAGTCTGGCGTGTTGAGCTGGAAGGAACTCTCCTGGGTTGACGTGCTGAGTCGATCCAAGCCACTGCGGCCTCGTTTACGTGCTGAGTTTACGTGGGCCTTGCAGTACACCGACAGATGTGCTGAGTCCGTTGGTACCGCCAGTAATCACGATTACGTGCTGAGTTCTCGTGAATATACTAGCACCCGAGGGTAGACGTGCTGAGTCGCCCACTTTGCCGTCGTCACGATTACGTGCTGAATTCTCGTGATAAACCAATTTAACGGATAGCCGCTCTGCGTCATCCGTATTCCGTTGCTTAACACATAATTTTATTTTACAGCCGCCGCGCCGCCGACGTATGGCCCTTCCCGATTCTAGTACGAGGGAGGTACGATAATAGGAGAAGATTTCCGCTTTTTAGTTTTTATTTATTTTACATATGGAATATTTTTATTTTGTTATTTTATTTATTTTACAGTAAATAAAGGATTTTATTTTAAACCCTGTTTGAGTTACCCGGAATACATCACAAAGTCAGCATAAGGAAGACTATTGATACGACTAAGGAAGGTCTTGGACAGAGAGATGAGAAGAAGCAGAATGGAAAACCAAGCAAGTCTCATCATCAACTACCGACGATGGCTTCCTGTGCTGCTGTTGATTGTATTACTTGCATCTTTTGTGAAAAAAACCACGAAAGTAAAATTTGTTTCATTGCAAGGAAGATGACCTATGAAGAGAAACGGAAGAAGATGACTGAAAACGGAGCATGCTATATCTGTTTTAAGACTTCACATCGTCCTAGTAAATGCAGGTCAAAAGTATCGTGCTTCATATGCAATAGGAGACATGAAACGATCTTGTGCAATTAATTGAAGCCAAGCGGAACAAGTCCTGGTCAATCTCACTTAGCAGTTTTATCAAGTAATGGAGACGTCTCAGCAGTGAATGCAGTTGAATCAAGTGTGGACTGCACTAATCAAGTCTCGTCTGGAAAAGTCGCCTTACAAACGCTGATTGCTAGAATCGTGATTGATCGTACGACTTATTTCGTCAGGATTTTCCTAGACAGTGGATCTCAACATTCGTACGGATTGAAGAAATTGATTTCAAAGTTGGGACTTAGACCACTCCGTACTGAACGCGTTGTTCACAAGCTGTTTGGAGGGAATAAAACTGAAGTCGTCGAGCATCAAGTTTATCAGATTACTCTCGATGGATTTGATAGAGAAGTCTCATTCCAGATCCAAATACGTGATCAAGATGAAATCTGTGATGGAATTCCACAAATCGACCCCTCTAATATGGAATTATTAAATGAATTGAAGAATCATGGAATTGTTTTATCCGATGTCGGAACCGAAGCTCCAGCTATTGACATTCTTATAGGAGCTGACTTTTTTGGCCAATTGTTGACCAATCGAACCAAAGTTTTGACAAGTGGAGTTGTGGCGATCGAGACCAAACTTGGATGGACGCTCACTGGACCCTTGCAATTCTACAGTGTGTCAATAATGGTTACAAATATGATGGCTAAAGTTTCTCTCATCTCTAATTTATGGGAATTGGACTTACTTGGCATTCGGGATGAAACTGATGTGATACCTACGGAACAAAAAGACAAAAGCGACATGGATCAGTTCATTAGGACGATGGGAAGGAAGGAGGATGGCAGATATGTAGTTCCCTTACCTTGGATTGAAGGTCATCCATTTATTCCTACGAATAAGGATACTGCTTTTGCTCGTCTAAAATCAACCACTCGTCAGTTGGAGGAGAAAAAGATGTTTGATTGGTATTCAAAATTGTTCAAGGAGTGGGGAAAAGAAAACTTTATTAAAGTCGCTGATACGATTTCTTTGGATAAGAAACGCAATCTTCATTGCGTCATTGACGCTTCATGCAAAAAAAAGGAACGCCTTTACTTAATGACTGTCTAAGAAAGGGAACTTCACCGATCAAAAAGATTCCAGAGCTATTTTACACAAGTTTCGGGAAAATCAAGTTGGGTTCATATCAGACATCAGAAAAGCATTCCAAATGATTGAAGTAATAGAAGCTGATCGAGATGCAATGAGATTTCTCTGGTGGAAGGATGAGACTCAGACTGAAATTGTAGAGTATCGACATGTTCGAGTTATGTTTGGGGCAATTTGCAGTCCATTCCTACTTGCAGCTGTCTTGGAGTACCACCTCACTACCGTACCAGTAGAAGACCAGGAAATTGCTTTAAAATTGCTTCATTCATTGTATGTGGACAATTGTATGGCCAGTGAACCCACAAAAGAAGATTATCAGCATTTCAGACAGAAATCAACTAAAATGCTTGCCGATGCTAAGATGGATTTACGGTTGTGGATGAGTAATGTTAATAAACTTGAAAACAAATCGACTATAAATGTTCCAGTTCTTGGACTGATGTGAGATCGACTTCAGGATTGCTTATATGTTGGCGTGAAGCCCTTTTCGTTACCGAAACTCATTACAAAGAAAAGTATTTTATCAGCGACCCAATCTGTCTTTGATCCAAATGGGATGGTTACTTCTGCCATTTTTCAGATGAAAATTCTGCTTTAAAAATTGTGCACGCTTGGTGTCACATGGGATGTTACAGTACCTGAACAGGAAGCAGAAGAATTTAAGAAATGGGCAAAGGAATTACATTTGGTGGCAAGAATAAGGATACCCCGGTGCTTTTTGTTTGGACTTGGGAAGGAAACATTTCAGCTTCATGTTTTCACTGATGCCAGTTCCTCGGCGTATTCAGCTGTAATTTTTCTTCGGGCGGAGCATACCGATGGTGTAAGTTTTATTGATGCAGTTTCTCGAGTTGCCCCTACCAAAAGAGTCACAATTCCAAGGCTGGAGCTTCTAGGATGTTTCATCGGGAGTCGACTCAAGAACAATGTTACAAAAGTTTTGAATTACGAAGATGTTCCTGTTTACTATTGGACGGACTCTACCACAGCCTTAGCGTGGATTAAGAGAAATGAACAATGGGGAACCTTCGTTCACAATCGAGTGAAAGAAATCCGGAAGCTGACTGATGTGGATAGATGGAGACATGTTCCAGGGACAATGAATCTTGCTGATCTTCCTTCGCGTGGATGCAGTCCAGCAAAGTTACTGGAATCAAAATGGTTGGAAGGACAGTCCTGGTTACTGGATGCAAAAGAGTCATGGCCATTATCGGTTCCGAGTACTGCAGAAGAAGAAGTTAAGTCTGAAGTACTCAAGTCAGCTCAGAAGGATCTCATCTCTCCGATCATGATATATTTGAACAAAAATGAGAGTTCTAATGGAGTGCAGAAGAAACACTTCACCTTTGCCCAGCAACTAAGGATTTGCGGATGGTTTCTTCGAGCAGTCAAAATATGGAAACAAAAGTTAAAGAAGAGTCCAAAAATACGACTCAAAGAAATTGCCTTATTAAGAATTGGGAGCTGGAGAAAGTTATCTCATCAAGTCC
Source organism: Ophraella communa (assembly GCA_035357415.1). Lineage (NCBI taxonomy): Eukaryota > Metazoa > Arthropoda > Insecta > Coleoptera > Chrysomelidae > Ophraella > Ophraella communa. The sequence goes on along the minus strand of CM068995.1, from coordinate 31,490,949 downwards.
ACCCAGAAAGAAAGTTTCGCAGATAGGGAGAAACTTGGAAATTTGAAGATTTTTATGGATAAAGACGGAATACTCCGCCTCAAAACCAAAATTATGTTACGAGAGGACAAGGCAGCTTTCCGTACTCCAGCAGTATTACCTCCGAAACAGCCTAAGGTGAAATAGCTAATTATGGAATATCATCGCAATTGGAATCATGCCGGAACAGGAATACTGATGTGCAAGTTACGAGAGAAGTACTGGATTATAAAGGCTATTAACTCTGTGTTGGGAAAATGTTTACCGTGCAAGAAGTTATCAGCCAAACCAGCCGTTGCTCCTTCTTCTCCGCTACCATTTGACCGCGTGAAGAATGCACTTCCATTTGAAGTTACTGGTGTGGACTTGACTGGACCTCTACATTTTAAGTATGGGAAACAGATTTAGGTAACCATCTTTACTAGTGGAGTGTATCGAGCTGTTCATTTGGAGGTCATCAAATCACTCTCCACTAAAGCTTTCGTCAAAACTTTAAGAAGATTTGTACGTGTCAGAGGAAGACCCAGTATTCTGTACAGTGATAACGGAACGAATTTTCATGGAGCTAACAATCTCTTCAAGAGCTTTGACTGGGAAGCAATTCAGAAGTTTGAGAATGTGAAGCAGATTGAATGGAAGTTTAGTACCTCGACGGCAGCGTGGCACGGAGGATGGTGGGAAAGACTGATTCGTTCCATGAAGAATCTTCTTACACGTATCATTAGAAGTGGATCAGTGAATAAAGTCCTGCTTCTTTCAGTTAAGGAAACCCTAAACAGTCGGCCCCTTACCTATGTTACTGAAGATGCGGATGACTTGGAACCCCTGACTCCCAATTCATTTCTGTTTTACCCTCGTGATCAAAGATTTTTTAAGGAAGAAGCAACAGAAGCCTCGTTTCTACGGTCTCGAGCGGATTACGTGCAGCGGTTGAAGGATGATTTTAGACGACGATTCCGGGAGGAATACCTTTCTAAGTTAGTGGATCGTGCAAAGGAAAGGTCTTATCGACCATTGAATGAAGGTGAACTAGTACTGGTGGAATGTGATACAAAGAAGCGAGTTTGCTGGCTAATGGGACGCATTGCCCAAGTAAAAACTACAGAAAACTACAATATCATGAAAAGACCCATTCAGCGATTATACCCCTTGGAAGTAGACTTGGACAATGACCTTGGAAAACCATTAATCAAGGAAGAGAACGGACGTGCTGTTGCTATTTACGATTGGATCTGAAAGAAGCTTCTTCGAACCTTCTTGGTGGGAATGTGTTGGAAATGGAGTCATAGTCACTTAAGATTTGGTAGTTTCGACATTGATCATTAGAATTTTTAATAAGGAAGACTTTATATTTTAATGAAAAATAAAAAGCAAATAAAAAGCAATTGTCTTGTCGAGTCTGATTTTTAGATTAGATTCATTTATAAACTGTAGAATTCGGGTAGATTTCTATTCGTTTTTAAAAATAGATAAGACATAATTGTAACATAAATATATTAAGTTATTGTAAAGATCAGCATGATGTAGTTTTTTCCTGATTTTTCTATATCATTGCACAGTTATACTGATCTTAGAGGGAAATACATCCAGGATAATCCCTTAGGGCTAATAACATCTAGGCTTTTAAATTGTTATGTCTTATTACTTCCTTACTTGGTCTAGCCTTAACTCCTTATCAACATCAAGTACCTAGTTACAAACAAACAAAATGTAATTTCAATATGTCAATCTGACGATGCTAGTTATTAGCGAAACAGCTGTAATTGAATTTTAAAGCGAATTTTTCGAATAAATAGTGGAAGTTTAGTTTAACTGTTCAGTTATTTATTGTTCTTAGTATACTAATAATCTTAATTCTACATTTTATATCTATTGACTACACTACCATATACATTTTTTTTAAACTCTTTTAAGTTAATTTCGTTTCTTTCTTGTCTTCCAATTTTGCTTATAACCTTTAATAATTAATGTTATATTTAACTTTTGGTGTACCTTCTGCTTAATTATGTAGTTTTTATTGCCATAGTTATATGAGGTTGTGTTGTATTGTATTAATTCTATAAGTCTATTATTATTGTCAAATCTTGAATTATATTCTTGTTTATTTCTTTCCATATATGTTTCTTTTCTTATTTTTATTAAGTTTTGGTTCATATTTTGGTTGTAATTTTATTGTGTTATTATTATCTAGTCTCATTTTATATTTATGTTTTTAAATCTTCTTGTGTTTTTATTACATTATAAAGCTCTCCGCAACACCAAAATCTCCGCCGCCGGACCGGATGACATCTCCTCTATTTTCCTAAAACACCTTTCTTTCCCCACCCACATAAAACTCCTTGAACTATTTAATATAATATGGAGGCAGTCCATCATTCTTCCCATAAAAAAGCAAGATAAAACATCCACTGACGTTAACTCATACAGACCGATTTCGCTCACATGCTGCACCTGCAAGTTACTAGAAAAAATAATCAACAATCGTCTGAGTTGGTACCTCGAGGCAAACCACATCCTCAGTGATGCCCAATCCAGTTTCAGAAAGCAGCGCAACACAACTGACAATCTATTTGTTCTTCAAACTGAAATCTCAACAGCCATGGCCCTAAAACAAGACACCATCGCCATCACCCTCGATATTGAAGGAGCTTTTGATACTATAAACAGATGCGTCATCCTAAACAAATTAACAGAATACAACCTAAGTGGAAACATTTTCTCGTACATTCAAAATTTTCTTAGTGAACGCTACTTCAAAGTAGCAGCAAATGGGAAAACATCCAAAATCAAATCCCAAGAAAGAGGATATTAGGTTAATTTTAATTTTGAAATTGAAATTATTTAAAACTCATATAATTTATTAACGATTTAATGAAAAAGTTTCTATTAATATAATATAATATTTATAACATAGTCGACCGCTCGCTATCTATTCGTAATGAATGTCCTTTTTTTATCATCATTCCTACACCGGTTTACTGCGTTTTTGCTGGTCGCACATTACTAATCGACAGGGTCGGTTCCTTGTAACATTCGGCCATCCTCACTTTCATGGCTGTCCTCAGACATGTCGGAAGCATCTACAAAAATAAATTTATATTAAATAGTTATTAAAGGACATTTAATAGTCATCCAGCATTTTCTTCATACTTGAACAATTATTTTCTTTTAATTTTGTAAGTGTTTGGACCTGTTAGGTTTCCTGTATAACCTAAACTTCCAACAGACACTACAATTAATTACTTCAATATAGTGTTTGAAATTATTAGAATATCCTTGTACATTCTAACGGTTCAACATACACTATACTATCAAATATTAAATTTGTACAAAGTGTTTGAGTCTATTAAACCCTCTGTGCACGATTTAATTTCTCAACAACCACTTTTCATACTAACTTTAATGACTTTCTAAATGTGTACAGAGTGTTAGAGTCTGTTAAACCTTTCCTGTACGGTTTAACTACTCAGCAACCACTCATCGTACCATCAAACATAATGAAAATATCCATAATCAATTAATTCTGATGTCTTAATTTCATAACAATATATCATCATTCTTTAAGCAATTTATTATATTTTACTTTACTTACTCTTAAGTATAACCCAGGGTTTCATTTTGTCAACAGAAATAACTGTCCTCATTTTTCTATAATTCTCCCGCATGTCTTCAACTTCGTATCTGTCATTAAAAAGAATCCTTACAATGCGGAACGGACCTTTAAATTTTGGGAGCAGTTTCCTACTCGCCCCAGTACTTGCTACATCTGTCTTTGCTACCATCACGACATCTCCAACATGATACTTTCTAGCTAACTTTCTAGTTTTATTAAAACGCTGCTCTTGTTTTCTTTGCTCATCAGAAATTTTATTAGCTACATTTCTTCGTAACTCTTCCAAACTAGATTGGTGTAATTGAGTTGAACTAAGAAGTGGATGTTCCGGAATACTTTTTCCCTTAGTACCAATTAAAGCTTCCATAGGCGTCGTTCCAATTGCTGTATTGTACGTAATATTTAATGCACTTTGAACCTTTTTAACATATGTATCCCAACAATCCTCAGATGAACCTGCGGCGGTGCATGATAGTGAGTTTAATATGGTCCGGTTATAACGTTCACACTGACCATTTGCTCGTGGTGTGGCAACTGCATTTAGTACATGTTTAATTCCATGTAACTCACAAAATTTCTTAAAACTCTCGGAAGTAAAAGCGCTTCCTCGGTCAGAAATGATTCTTGAAGGTGTCCCAAAAATATACATGATATTTAATAACGCTTGGGTAACATGTTTAGTCTTGGTGTCCCTTACGGCTTCCATAAAACAAAATTTTGTAAAATCATCTATGATCACTAATAGGTACTTATTTTTTTTCTTACTCTTCACAAATGGTCCTAAATGGTCGATATGAATTGTGTGAAAAGGAACGGGAACCTTCTCTATCGGGTGCAAGAATCCTTCTTTTCTGCCACTAGGCTGTTTATAATAGAGACAAGAAAGACATGCAGTAACGTATTTTTTTACAAAACGACGAGCTCCAGAAAACCAATAGTTTTCTAATACTTTTTTAAGAGTCTTTTCAAAACCAAAATGACCATTCTCATCATGACACAACTTGCAGATTTGCCATCTTGAAGATTTCGGGACTACCCATAGTAATTTACCGTCCTTCATTTTCTTATAAAGTTTTTGATCAACCAATTTGTAATTTTCAAAATACTGTTTTGTATCCCTATTAATAATACCTTCTTGCAGTATTTTACGAACAATGCTTATCTGCTCATCTTGCATTTGTGCTGCTACAATCCAATCAGCTTCAGTTATATCTATAGTTAAGACATTTGAGTATTCTACAGGATTACGACTTAACGCGTCTACGTGTTCCATCTTAGAACCTGGTCGATGTATAATCGTGAAATCATAATCCTGTACTTGAAGCCACCATCGGCCCACCCTTGGTATTAAATCTTTTTTTGTGAAAGTTGTTCGTAAAGCACTACAATCGGTAACTATACTAAATTTAATTCCTAACAAATACACTCTAAAAAATTTTAAAGCTAATATTACCGCTAATGTTTCCAACTCATATGAATGGTATTTACGTTGTTCTGTAGTTGTTTGTTTACTAAAATACCCTACAACTTGTTGTTTATTATTTTTAAATTGAATTAGCATTCCACCAAAACCCAAATTACTGGCATCGGTGTGAAGTTCTGTTTTTAATGTAGGATCAAATATGTATAGTCAAGATCGGTCGTGTTATTAATATAGATTTTATTTTGTTAAATGCATCATCCTGCTCATTCGACCAAACAAATGCAGCGTCTTTTCTTAAAAGTTTTGTTATAGGTTCTACCAATATTGAATAATTTTGAATGTATTTTCTAAAATATCCAGTAAGACCTAAAAATTGTCTTACTCCTTTTATATTTGTGGGTGATTTTAAATCTGAAACTGCTCTTATTTTTTCACTACCCGGCTGAACGCCCTGTTCGCTAATATCTCTCCCTAAATATGTGATTTTTGAATGAAGGAAACTGCATTTGCTTAATCTAAGAGTAAGATTACCCTGTCTTAGTGCATCTAATATAATTCTTAGTCTACATAAAGCCTGTTCTATTGTGTGAGCTGGAATAATAAGGTCGTCCAAATAGGCATAAACGATTTTGTTTAAGTAATCCTTGAGTACTGTGTTAATTAGTCTCTGAAACACCGCGGGTGCATTCGTTAGTCCAAATGGCATCCTTAGAAACTCATAATGGTTTGTCGGCGTAATGAAGGCGGTTTTATCAATCGAACTTTCTTCAATTGGTATTTGGTAATAACCCGAAGCCAAATCCAATGTTATGAAAAATTTGTGACCACCTAACATATCGATTTGATCATCTATTAGAGGTAGAGGGAATTTCTCTTTAATTGTTATAGCATTTAAGCGGCGATAATCAATACAGAGTCGGTAATCTTCAGTTTTCTTTTTAACTAATAGGACTGGGCTAGCATATGCCGATTTTGATTCCCTTATTATACCGTTAACTAAAAGTTCTTGTAGTATATCATTTAAAATAATCTTTTCATGTTGGGACATACGATACGGATTGTAAACTATAGGTTCGCTTGACTTACAACTTATAGACATTTTAACAATTTCGGTTTTACCCAAATTTTTAAAACCGACCGAAATTCTATCCGCATATTCATTAAGCAGACTGAGAAGTACATTTTTCTCTTGTTGGTTTATTTCTCCGATATTAACCATATTAGGTGTTAAGTGACATTCAGAAACATTTTGAACATTAAATGGAATATTTTTAAGCCAGAACTTACTATTCATTTTAAACATAGCTATTTGAGGTTGATTTAAATAGTCACAACCTACAATAACATTATACGACAAACTGGAGTCATCAACTATGAAAGCATTTACATTTCCATTAGAATCATCAATGTTTATATATAAACTACCTACTTTGTTACAGTTCATATAATTACCCATAAAACTTTTTAAATATATTGTGTTGGACAAAGATATTTCTTTTACCAATAACATTTCGGCAATAGACTTTTTAATTAATGTACAAGAACTACCTGTGTCGACTAAACAATTTTCAACTGGGGAATTATTAACAAAAATTCTCTTTTCATAAATATTTGTGGTTTTACACGCTTCAACAGAGTTTATTTTTTCTGATTTTGTTTTATTCCGATAACATTTTTCCTTCGTGTGTCCTATCTTATTACATAAATCACACCTAGCAATAGTTTTAGGACAATCTTTGACCAGATGTGATCCCTTACAATTGAAACAAGTTTTATTTTTGGACCATATGTTCCTTTGATCATGATTGTAATTTTTAATTTCAGGTTTCACAAATTTTGACGTTCCAGGTGCATTTGTATTGAGAACATTCTTTTTATTTATTGTACTATAATTTTGATTGGCGTGATCTAAATAATTAGCTAACAATCCGATTGATTTGAAGTTTGCTGCCCTAGCTGATAATTTAATGTTCTCATTACTAATGCCTTCGATAATACAATCAATAATATTTTCGTCACTTATATCTAATTTTAATTTACGCAGTTTTGCTAGTTTTTCAAAACAGTAGTCACTGAGTTTCTGATTAGGCAAATGAACGTAATTCGCTGCCTCCACAAATAATTTTCCAAACTTAATAACACTAGGAAATGTTTCTAACAGCGAAATTTTCATATGTTCCCATCCCGTACACTGCTCCCTTAATGTTTCATACCACCTTCTAGCATTACCCCTAAGTCTAGATGTTGCTAATTTAGTTGTAAGTGAATCATTCCATTTATAGATATCTTTAAGTTGATCAACTTTATCTATCCATTCCTTTGCGGAATAATGTTCATGCGATGGATCAAACAGAGGCACTAATGATTCATCAATATTTAAAGATGTACTTACAGTTTGATTATGCAGTAATTTGTCCTTTTCTTTTACCTGCTTTTTAAGCTTTTTCACTTGTTTTCTTATCTCACGGGAGTCACTTTCACTAGAACTAGAAGAAGATGAAGAAGAGTTATAACGCTTCCTTCTTTTTCCCATTATGCACACAGGTGTATATCCCACTTCTGATTTATTAGGTTAATTTTAATTTTGAAATTGAAATTATTTAAAACTCATATAATTTATTAACGATTTAATGAAAAAGTTTCTATTAATATAATATAATATTTATAACATAGTCGACCGCTCGCTATCTATTCGTAATGAATGTCCTTTTTTTATCATCATTCCTACACCGGTTTACTGCGTTTTTGCTGGTCGCACATTACTAATCGACAGGGTCGGTTCCTTGTAACAAGGAGTAACACAAGGCTCCGTACTGAGTCCCACGCTATTTAATCTTGCAATGAATGACATCTGCAACAAAATACTCCCTCCGATCAAGTATACAATCTACGCAGATGACCTTGTAATTTTCTGCAGTGGAAAAGAGTACAGTACGTTGTAAGAACAATACACACAATTTTTCTTCGTAAATTCAGCTCTGTTTTGTCTAGTTAAGCTTGATTTTAAAAGTTTTTTTTACATAATTCTATTCTTGAAGTATTCGTAATACAAGTGCTAACCTTTGTGTGTTTGTAAAGTGCATCAAAAGTAAGATTTGATTTAATCATCAATTGCAAGGTCAGTCAGTTTTAGTTTGTTTATTTCTCTTATCACTCCCACTATGCCAATCAGCTGTGCTAATTGCTCGAAAGCGATCGACGACCGAGAATCCTCAAAATCAAAACTTCAGTGCGATGCCTGCAAGCATAGTATTCATTTGGCATGTACGGATATACAAGCGGATGATCGAGTCACCAGACATAAACTACGTGGAATAAAAATTCTTTGTAATAATTGCTGCTCGAATGTAGAAGTTTTTGCAAATTTGAAATCACTTTTAACGGATTTTAAAAACGATCTTCAATCTAAGATTAACGCAATAGATCAAACAGCTACGGAAATTAGTGTGAAACTGGAAGAAATAGAAAATAAACTATCAACTGTTAAACATTTATCTACTCCAAAATTTAAAGATGAGATTGCCAATGAAGCCGTCGATCGTTTAAACCGAGCAAAGAACGTCTTTGTTAGAGGGATACCAGAAATCACAGGGGACATTCAAGAGAAAAAGGATCACGACAATAAAATCCTAAAAGATGTTTTGAATACTGTGATGTGCACCACAACACCTGTCACATTTTTTAGAGTCGGCAAACCAAAACCTGATATCAAATTTCCCAGAATGATAAAGGTTGTTATGCCAAATGAACAAGAAGCTAAACATATTCTACGAAATAAAAAGAAACTGTTGCAAAACGCCTCTTTAAAACACCTTACTATTGTTGATGATAAAACGCCGCTCCAAGTTGAACACCTAAAGAATCTAAGATCTGAACTAGAAACACGTAAAACCAATGGAGAACCGGATTTAACTATTAAATATATACAGGGCATCCCGAAGATTGTAAATTTTCGTCAGTAATTCAGCAACTGATCGATTTTATGATTGGCTCTGTTTCTATACGAATCTGGCAACTCTTAATTCTAAGTTTAATGAACTGTTATGTAATATTGAAAACCTCAAACCTCAAATTATTCTCATCACAGAAACATGGTTAACATCAAAAGATTCCGATTCATTATATAATATTGTTAATTACACCCTGTTTAGATGTGACTGCATGGCAAAATCATCGCGGAGGAGGTGTATTTATTTGACTTCGGAAATTACTAATAGTTTCTCCGTTACTTCTCTTGATATTAATGTTCCTAATATGGAAATTCTTGGCTTAAAAATTTGTCATAATAACGTTTTTCTGCTCATATAATTTGTACTTATTGGTCCGGAGTGTCTCAGTTAACTCAAGATACAGCTCTTATTAATACACTGGGTATATATACACTGGAAAACCTGATTGTCTTTGGAGATTTTAATTTTAGAGATGTTTTCTGGCCTATTACTGACATATCGAACGATTTATCAACTTCAAAAAATGTATTTACAGACTTTGTTGTTAATTCAAATCTGCATCAACTAATAACTGAACCTACTCGTTTCAGAATCAATAACTTGCCATCTATTTTGGACTTAGTTTTTTCAAATGACCCACAACTTTTAACTGATCCTGTAATTAGTTCTCCAGTAGGTTATTCTGACCACGCAGTCATCACTACGCATATTCAGTTCAGTTCACATTATTGTAAAGAAAATGTTAATAAGACGGTATATAAAATGATTGATTTTGAAAAGACCAATCGTCAACTGGCTGACATTGACTGGGACAAAGAATTCGGCGAAAGTGAAGATATCTCCATATTATGGGAAACATTCTTACATGTTACAAATGTATGTAAAGAAAATAACACTTCTATAAGACATGCGAATAAAAATAATTTAAAACCTTGGATTGATGGAGAGCTTATATCCCTGATAAAACACAAAAGAAAGTTATGGAGCAAATATAGACATACAAAACAAATAAACGACTTACAAATTCACAACAATTTTTCTAAAGATTTGAAAAAATCCCTCAATGAAGCTCGTAAAGCGTTTGAAGAAAACATAGCAAGTAGCACTGATTGTAAAAAACTTTACAAATATATTCGTTCTTCATTGACATCTAAAGTCTCTGTACCTTTTTTTAAAAATAATTGTGGGGAAATCTGTCTAAATAGTTTTGAAAATGCGGAAGTTCTCGCCACTACCTTTTCAAAAGTTTTTTCATTTGAACCTCCTCAATATCCATTACCTAAAATTTATTCCGATCGTGTTGTTTCATCTCTCGAATACATAAACTTTACTCCTGAAAACATCAGCCATCATATTCAAAATCTAAAAAACAATTCATCTTCTGGTTTAGACTTGATCTCACCCTTATTCTTGAAGAAATGCTCAGATGCATTGGCTTATCCTCTATCCATTATTATGTCGTTATCATTCAAAACGCACCTTTTACCTTCACTATGGAAAACTGCATCTGTTACACCTATTTTTAAAAAAGATAATAAATTAGATGCTAATAACTATCGTCCTATTAGCCTTACACCTATTGTTTCTAAAGTCATGGAGTCCATAATTACAGAGGCAATTTCCAACTTTCTACTCAAGCAAAAAATAATACCAATAGATCAACATGGATTTGTGAAAGGTCGTTCTACAATGACCAACCTTCTCTGTTGCGTTAATCAGTGGACAACATCATTAGATAAAAAATCCCTGTGGACGTAATTTACTTGGATTTTGCGAAAGCGTTCGATCGAGTGCCAAAACGAAGACTGTTACATAAATTGGAGCACCTCGGTATCCGTGGAGACTTACTTGAGTGGATTGATGATTATCTAACCAATCGGAGGTTTTGTGTTAGAGTTGGTGACACCTTTTCTTCTGACAGATTGGTTTTGAGTGGTGTACCTCAAGGATCCGTGTTGGGCCCACTTTTGTTTATAGCATATTCCAGTGATATTCAATTTCATATTAAATGCAACAAAGCTTTCTACGCTGATGATACAAAAATATTTTCAGATCCGATCGTGCACTTTCAAACACTACAAAATGACTTGAATTCTATATCGAAGTGGTGTGAAGACTGGATGTTGCCTCTGAACGTTGAAAAATGTGTAGTTCTACATATGGGTAAAAATAATCCTTGTCTGTCGTACACCTTAAATGGAATCTCAATAAGACCAGTGAATTCTTATAGTGATTTAGGTGTAACAATAAATCAAAATTTAGGCTGGTCGGAGCATATTTCAAGTATTTGTAAAAAGGCACACAGTAAACTATATCTTTTAAATAAAACTTTTTCAAAAGTTTCATTCCGAAACTCAGTTAATTTATACAAACTGTACATTCGCCCATTACTGGAGTATTGTGGAACTGTGTGGTGTCCCGAATTAATACGCGACAAAGATCTTCTTGAAAACGTTCAGCGCCGGTGTACAAGGATGTCTTTCGGTCGCATAAGACCAACGTACTCTGAAAGACTAAATATGGCTAATTTATCCACATTTGAGCTGCGTCGACTTAGAGGTGATTTAATTATTACTTTCCGAATACTTAAGTATAACTACGGAAATTTGAACGGCATGTATAAAATAAATGACAATCGACTTCGTGGACACCAGTTTAAACTGTCAAAGGAAACATTTTTAGGTAAAACAAGACAAAACTTTCTAAGTAATCGAGTTTTTTCGATATGGAATGGTCTTCCAATGGAAGTTGTAGATGCTTCATCCGTCAACATATTTAAAAATAGGCTGGATAAATATCTGTTTTCATAATGAATATTTTGATTTTTTTGCGTATTTATTTTTTTTCTATTTTCTGTATAATTGTTAATTTTAGTTTATATATTCCTGTAATTTTACGGGCATATGGGTCTTATGACCCCTGCTCAAATTTATGAATAATAATAATAATAATAATAATAATAATAATAATAATAATAATAATAATAATAATAATAATAATAATAATAATAATAAAAAATACAGTAACTACCCAAAAAATCTTACAAGAGGCGGTTAACAAATTGTGCCAGTGGTCCGTTGTGAGAGGACTTAAATTCTTAGCATCCAAATCAAAAGTAATACGTTTCAGCAGGAAAACATCGCAAACTCTAAAACCACAAATAACCCTGGAAGGAGTAACCTTAGAAGTCGTACAAATCCACAAGATCCTTGGCCTAGTATTTGACAGCAAGCTTACTTGGGATATGCACATTAAGACTCTCAAAGCAAACTGCCTTAAAAATCTCCTTAATTAGGCCCAAATTGGAGTATGGCAGCATTGTGTACATGTCTGCCAGCAAAAGCAACCTCAACCAACTAAATGCAGTCCAAAACACTGCACTCCGGTTATGCCTAGGCGCTTTCAGAACCAGTCCAGCTGCCAGCCTGTATATCGAAGCAAATGAACCTCCGCTATGGCTAAGAAGGCAAGAGCTACTCCTAAACTACAGCGCAAGAGTATGCAACAATAATAAAAATCCCGTTTCCCACTTAATGAACTCATGCCTTACAAATGTTCATCCAAATCCAGACACACTCTCACCTCCTCCTTCCATTCCCCAAATAGTTAAAGCTATACACAAACCCCTAAACCTCTCCAAAACCTTTTGTTTTCGCCCCTTAGCATCCCCTCCCTGGCTCATGATACCACCCAATATAAACACATCACTCTCTTCATACAATAAGCACGAAACCCCGAGCGTCCTGCTAAAATAACTGTTTGTCGATATCATAAGCAGAGGCCAATTCCAGAAAATCATTTATACAGATGCCTCAAAAGGGGTTCGTGGTGTAGGCTGCTCAACAATAACCCCAGGGCTTTCATCAACATCTCACCTCTTACCGAATCACTGCAGTGTTCATACAGGGGAACTTTATGCCATCCTACAAGCTGTGAAACCACTCACTGAAGAAAACAGAAAAGTTGCTATCTGCACAGACTCCCTATCATCCTTAGAGTCCATAAAAGAAATGTATAGTCAACATCCATTAGTCCAGAAAATCCAAACCGCGATAAACACTTGCTCCGAACGGGAAATCCTGATCACTCTAATCTGGTGCCCATCTCATATTGGCATATCAGGAAATGAGGCAGCGGACAGCTTAGCTAAACAAGCAACAGTTTCCAACCTACCCTACGTAGAATCGCAACTTTACAAAGACGCCAAAAGCGCACACAAAACCTCAACAAGAATGGCTTGGCAGGATTTCTGGTCCACCCAACGCAACTAATTACGCGACATACACCCTACAATCAAACCCGCTGAGTTTCCCGCAATTTCAAGGAGAAAAAAGATTGTAATTCGACGACTTAGGATAGGACACTCTCTACTAACACATAGCTATCTGCTCTCTTCTGAAAACCCTCCTACGTGTCCACACTGCATCCTTTCACCACTCACCCTACAGCATATCATCCTAGAATGTACAACACTAGACAACATACGACAGCGCCTGAAACTAAAAGACAACCTAAGGGACAATCTTTGCAGCCTTAAAGCAATGATCAACTTCCTAAAGGAAACTATTTACCCCAAAATTTAAAATTAAATAAAATGTAACCTGTGTCAATGGCCTATGAAGTCGAGACACATTAATTTCAAAATAAATAAATAAATAAAAGCTTTAGTGTTGAGATGGATATATCTTGTAAGTTTGTTACATTGTTGCAACTTCTTAAATTATAATGTAGAGTCTTTGTCCAAATTTCTTCTTGTGTATTTTCTGTTGTCTTATCCTTTATTAAGTTAAGTTTTAATTATTCTTTATATATTAAACTTTTCTTGTATATGATTCCTTTAATAAAACTATTTTTTTGTATATTCATAGTATTTATGTTTCGTAGAACCTTTTCATGTACATAGATATTCCTTGTAACTTTTATATTACTATCTGTTGTCTTAGTTATATTAGCTTCTATTTTTGTTTCTACAATTTCATTTTTATCATCTTTTAATGTTTTCTTCAGGTCAATGTTTTCAACATTATTATTTACATCCTTTTCATCTACTATTTGTATGTCTTCTATTATTCTGTTTCACTCATTTTTATTGTTTATCTGTATTTCTACAATATCCTTTTTTAAAGTTTCCTCTTATTTTTGGAATTGCTTTTTAATGTCTGCCTTTATTTCTTTTATCATAATTTGATAAAGTTGTTTCATATCTTATTTTGTTTGTTTCTGTGTATTCTCAATTTTGTTTTCTAAACTTTTATTTAATTCTTTGTTTTGACATTTTATCTCTTCTTGTAGTTCCTTTTTTTGACTTTCTATTTTATTATTTATCTTTTCCAATTTTGTGTTCATTTCTTGCTGATTATTCTGCATATTTTCTTTTATTTCTAGTATATCTGTGTTAATTTTCTGTAACAATTCCTTTAGTTAATTTTATTCGTCCTCTTTGCTCTTTTTTTTTAGTTTCTTTAACACTGTCATATCTCACGCAGACAAAACTACCTCTTTCCATGGATGGTTGTGCTTGTGTACTAGTTGATGGTTCATCTGTTTCAAATATGTATTCTTTACAATTTATTCCCACTTCTTCTAGTGCTTCCTGTAGTCTTTCTACTAATGTTTCTCTTGATCCTTCGGTATCTAAATTTCTGGTCTCTAATTCCTTTTTACGTCCTGATAGGCTTAGTTCTTGAGTCCATTTCGGTAAGTTATTGTTTAAATATTTAATGTCATAATTAATTTTATTAAATATTTGATTGTGTTATTATAAGATAGGAAAATTTTACTTATGTTAAAATAAAATGCAAAATGTATATTTATCTTAATAAAATATCCAATCATGTAGTCTTTTAATGAAAAAACCTTCCTAGTATTTAATAATAAATTGTCTACTATTTTTTAACAAAAATTGTTTAAATAAAAACCTAATTTTCCAACAGAAACTGGCCCTATAGTGGGGACGCCATTTTGTTATGAATATTTTGATTTGAACGATTATTCATTGATTAATTTAATTATTTATAAATTTTGATTGATTAATATTTGATATTATTTAAATATTCTAAAGTAGCAAGATCTTCTTTTTCTCAAGGGGGTTATGTTCTGAAAGCTTCTAGTTGGATTATTAAGTAGGTATATGAATTAAAAATTGATTAATTATAATTACAAATTTATTATAAAAGAGTTAAATTAAAACAGCAATATATTAAATGACTAATAAAATAACTTTAAACTTATTTTTTTAATGTCACTATTTAACACATTGTTTTACTTTTTGATCACTTTAGTAATATTTTTTTTTATTTGTCTTCTTAATGTCACTTTTTTTATACTTTTAAAACTGTTTGTTCACTTTGTTCAAATTGATTGTTCACACTAACTGATCTTTTATGGCTCACTTCCAATCATATACTTCCCCTAACGACCTCTACTCAAGTTTTTTTATAGGTTTTTTAACCTTCCAGAAATTTCATGAATGTTTTATAAATTAACCATTTTCTAGAAACACTATATGCATCTCTTTTTTTCCTATATATGACTAGATATACTCACTTCGTCTACTTTTGGAGTTTTCTTATTCACTTTAGTACAAATATATTTGTCTTTTTTTTCACATTATATAATTAATTTCTTGAAATTTCTGTTAGGTTTAAATAACATGTTTATGTACAAAATATAATATTGATACATTATATAATAAAAATTATTTTTTAGTTAAAATATCAAAGAATACACCAACAAGAAGCGAAAGCCGGCGAAAATCCTTTGATGTTTGTAGGGCCTAAACATCAGGTACCTAGCTACAAACAAACAAAATGTAACTTAAATGTCAATCTGACGATGCTTCATAGCGAAACGGCTGTCATTGAGTCTTTTAAAAAAGCAGTTTTTTAAATAAATATTGGAAGTTTTGTTAAAACGAAGAGTTTTTTATTATCCTTAATAAGATGGACTTCCAAAAAGTAAGGGTTAGTACAATCAATTTGATAGTTTTTTTATATATCTTAACTTGCTTTAGACAACTTAGTCCATTAGCACGATTACAATGAGAATTACACAATACATATTTCATTTACATTCAGATGTGTACTTAAAGGTTATATTTTACACTGTATTAAGTAGGTTTTCTTCCTTAAGTAGCTGAAGGACTTTGTTAATTTGGTTTGGGCTATATAAGATAGTCTTGATGTCACTTTCAATTCCTAATATTTTGCGTCTATTTGTGAAGTAGGGGTAAACTAATAGGATATGTTCTATGGTTAATTGAACCTGACAGTGCTGACCCCAGAGTAATAAGTAAACATAGAGATGCCACAACAACACAATAACATACAGTTTGTAGTCAATAGCAATGAACCTATAATTGAGAGAGATGGAAAATCTATAGGTGTAGGTAAACACAGCCGTACAGTGGCCTGTAATTGGTTAAAGTATCACCGTAATACCTATATAAATGTTAGTTAAATAATTTCATACGCATATTTTCGTAAGGAATTTATATCTACACTTATGCCATGGCACCATACTTCTAACATACTTTTAACGGAAGGAAATCTAAAAGGATATATGTATTTCATTATTAATTTGATTTTCTTAATTGTAATAAATTTTAATTAAAATTGCTAATTGTACGCCAATGTAGTGAATAACCTACCGGTGATAGGTTAGATTATCATTTTGCGAAGTACCACATATTATACACGCTTTTCGGGGTTTCACCATTTTCAATATTGAAAATAAACAAAAACACTTTATAAAGTTCACTTAAATACACAAAAATTCAAGAAAAATCGAACAAATTGCTAATCACCTCTAAAAAATTACAAACAAAGGCACTGATGCCAAATTTTTGGTGTGGGTATTTGATACAATTGGTCTAGAGCTTTTTTATCAGTATTATAGAAAGGTAAGAAAGTGAATATTAAAATGTATTAAAGAATATTTTCTCTGAATAAAAATCTTCTCTTAAAAGTAAAATAAAATTGTTGTAAATTATATTCTTAAGTTTTTGTTTCCTACTTTGTACTTACAAAACACAACGTCTGGCAATGCTCTGTTGATAAACAAATTTGTCTCGACGACAAGTAGTAGGTGACAGTGGGGTTGAGGAGATGAATTTATTAAGTGGTCGTGAGTGAGTCAGGTATGGCCTAAGCGCAATCTTCTCATAACGGCCTTTTCCTTGTTAGATCTGGCATGCCGAATCTGTCGATCTTGGGGAGTATTTTTTTCAGGGAAGTTGTAGTATTGTTCCAAGGGTTCTGCCAATTATGAGGATAAGTTGTTTAATATAAATTTTTAGATATTTGTAATTTGATCGGTTTGGATTATGTTAATGCTGCTTTCTTTGCAAGACAATCGGCTCTTTTGTTGCCAGTAGTATCTGTATGGGAGAGGATCCATATGATGGTGATGTAAACGTCACGATAAATTAACTTTTGGTCGGTATCATGAATATGTTGAACAAGAGGGTGGCTGGGAAAAAGATTATTAATTGACTGAATCGATGATAAAAAGTCTGTACAAATGGCAAAATACTGATGGGGTTCTGAGAAAAATTTAAGAGCTAATACACTACAACAGTTGGAAATTCGGTATGAGCCAAGGGATGCGAAAGAGGTGGTAACAGCACATCCAACTCCATCCTTAGTCTTTGATGCATCAGTGTAGAGGATCATGCCGTAATGTTTTTTGTCGAGTATTTCCATAAATGCTTTTCGTATAATAGCATAATTAGTATCTTCCTTAGGGTACTTAGTGAGAGAAAGTTCGAAATTCGGGAGAGAATTGGTCCATCGAGGATTAGTTGGTATGGGGATTGGGATAGTTTGTGCTACAAAGTGTTGTGATTTTAGGAAAAACTGGGATATAGGGATTTGCTGACGGGAGTTGAGTAAGAGAGAAGGAGGTTCATTGGCTTTTATAAAAAGGCTTTCAGCAGGACACAGTCTGATAACAGTATTGTGTATAGTGTTCAGAGTTTTAAGAAGGGATTTGAGTATTTTTTAATAATCTTTTTAATACACTGAAACATTTAAATATTGAATAATAGTATAATGAGTATAATATCAACAGAAGCTTTTTAATATAAGCTCAATCAAATAACTTTTGTTATATATTTTGTGCTCTAGAAAGATCGACAGTAGACGAAGTAAGTATGTCTAGTTATATATAGGAAAGATAGAGACGCATATAGTGTTCTTAGAAAATGGTTAATTTATAGAACATTCACGAAATTTATATAAAGGAACTTGAGCAGAGGTCGTGAAGGGAAGTATATGATTGGAAGTGAGCCATAGAAGATCAGTCAGTGTGAACAGTCAATTTGAACAAAGTTAACAAACAGTTTTAAAAGTATAAAAAAAGTGTCAAATAGTGACATTAAGAACATAAGTTTAAAGTGATTACCAAAGTAATCAAAAGTATTATTAAAAACATTTTCAGTGTATAAAAAGGGAAGAAATTAGGCACTTACTATTTATAATAACATTAAACAAACACTGAACTATATCCATAAGTCGATTTGGAGAAACAAACAAAGAACAAACACAAGAAACCAAGCGGCCAACAATCACAATATTCTGCCAAAGTCGGAGATTCCACGTATACCTTCGTTGGTTTCCGTTTTTCAAAGAGTGACTACGATTTTTTTCACCAATCAGACAGCAAGACTCTACGTATTAAGGTCAGATAAATTTGTAAACATTTTGAATTTTTGTAAAAGTTAGTTAAGTTAAATAATTTAAAACAAAAGAATTTATTTGATACCCAATAATTGCTGTATTTCGATAATAACTTATTAACCATTACATAAATAACAATAATTAATTTAGCACAATTTCAACATCAAGTAAGTGCTTTTCTAGTTTTTTTCTTATTTTACTACTTAATATTTTATTAGTCATTAAATAGATTACAGTTTTAATTTAACTCTTTTATAATAAATTTGTAAAAATAATTAATCAATTTTTTCATTCATATACCTATCTGCTAGAAGATCTTGCTAGTTTAGAAAATTTAAATAAGATCAAATATGTATCAATTAAAATTTATAAATATAAAATAAATTAAACCATAAATAATCATTAAAATCATATTATTCTTTACAATACATTCATATAATTTTATAGGTACCTTTATAATTTTATACTATTATACTTTACATTTACACTTTTAATTTTTAAAATTTTCTACTTTTATAGTTCATATTTTTATATTTTTATGTTATTACTACCAAAAAGTTGCTTTTATTAACTTTCTTGTTGAACATGTCTATTTATTACTTTTGGTTATTAAGTTTTGTACTGCTGTATTCTTGTTCATTAAATAAACTTTTATTATAATGTTCTCGACAAAGAGAGCTAGTAAAAAGATCTTATGATAGGATTTAACTCAATAGTCAATTAGCAAATAAAGTAAATGTTCAGTGTGCTGACTTTAACTATATTATCAGAATGATGGCTGTTCATCACATTCGACTTTAATGATAGGAGGATGGCTGGTTAATATTTTTCTGGTTGATGAATATATACTAAGGAATTATATCAGCCCTTCATACCAGCCACCTGGGAGAATGCTGAAGTCAACACTTCCCACATACCAGACAACAAGAACCTTTATTATTAAAAATATGTTATAAATAAACGAAAAGAGACTTTTAATTCAGATTAATTCTCAATTTCAATTAGTTAAGAGTAGTATTTTATGTAATAACCATTTTAAGTTGTAAAATAAATTTTTTAAAAAGTGATTTTGAGTTACGCAGTTTGTTTTTGGCGCAGTCAGTAGGATATCTAGAATTATCGCGTACCGAACGTGTATAATTTTCGTTTAACGATTAACTAGATATCGAACAGGTGTTTTGTGTCGCGAAAGTGTTAAAAGCAGAGAGACTCTCAAGAAATCGAGAAATCCAGTCTATTGTAGACCTGCCAAGACTCTTTTCGTTTAGAACACCAAGGGTTGGAACGAAATCGTCCAAATTCTGCAAGGACAACGATTTGTGAAGAAGATTGTTGCACCTTATAGTGATAGGCGTAGTATGCTCAAAATCCTAATTTTACTGTAAGTAAAAATTCTATGTCAATTGAAAATTTAATTTCGGATCTTAGTAATTTGGCAATTAGTGAACCTTTAAGTGTACCCAATCATTTTATACATAATCCAATTATCATGGCAGATTTCAAACCCGAATATCTTCATTGTTAGGTTAGGTTAGGTTAGGTTAGGTTTTATACATAATCCAATTATCATGGCAGATTTCAAACCCGAATATCTTCATTGTGTACCAGAATTCGATGGTAATCCAAATAATCTCTATAGATATTTATCTGTATGTGAATCGATCATCAATACTTTTTATCTTAGAGAGCAACCAAATCATTTTCAAAATACATATTTATTAAATTCACTTATTTCAAAATTAAGGGGAAATGCTAAATTAGTTGTAAATATACAAAATGTCTCTACCTGGGAAAGCTTAAAAGAAACTTTAACTAGGAACTTTGCTGATCAAAGGGACGAAGCTTGTTTAAACCGTGATTTAGTGTTACTTAAACAAAAACCTAACGAAAGGGCACAACAATTTTATGACAATATTTTAAATATTTTAAACCTTATTTGTAGTTATGTAGATTTGCATGAACCAACTCAACAAAATAAACTACTTAAGAAAAGTTTATATAATGACCTAGCTTTGAAAACGTTTTTATCAGGTTTAAAAGAACCTTTAGGTACAACGATCCGTTGCATGAAGCCAGATAGTCTAAGCCAAGCTTTACAATTTGTACTTGAATAAGATAACATTCATTATCTCCAAAATTCACAAAATAATATTAATAGAAACTCATCTAGATTCGCAAGACCACAACAAAGACAAAATTTTAATAGATTTAATCACCAAAATAATAACTTTAACCCAACATAGAATCATTCTTTTATTCCTAATAATAATAATAATCATTTTTCAAATTTTAACAATAATAATAATAATTCATCTCGCTTTAGAATTCCACAAAATCAATCTAATTTCAATAGAAACTCAAATAACACAAATGTTTTCAGACCTAATCAAATCCCTAATAGAAATCTTCCAAGGCCAGTACCAATGTCTACTTCTACCCGATTTAATCCGAATAATCAACAAATAAATAATAGAAATTCACCACAAACTTATCAACAATCTAGACCAAATTTTACGTCTGAAGAGTTATACAATACAGAGTGGGAAAATCAGGAAGAATCACTTTAAAATATCCCCGATGATAATAACCCTTCTAATTCAAACGTAAATTTTCAAAATCAGCCTCTAACCGAGAATGCAACTTAAGAACTCAAATTATACCTTTTAACTCTATCAACTCAAGCGAATTACCTTACATAATATTCCCTGAAAATAATTTAAAAATTTTGATAGATACAGGTTCAACTAAATCATTTTTAAATCCAACAATAGCTAATAAATACTTTTCAGATTCTATAAAAAATGATCCTTTTATTGTTTCAACTGTTTTTCAAAAATCTGCTCATAAACATAGTGTTTTAGTACCTAGTTCAAAAATATTTAATTTGCCGAACAAAATAGATTTAAAATTCTTTTTGTTTAAATTCCATAATGTTTTTGACGGTTTACTTGGTTTAGATAACCTTAGATTATTACAAGCAAATGTAGATTTTAACAAAGGTTACTTATTTACACCTTTTTCCAATATAAAATTATTTTATCATCCTACACAAAATGAATTAAATTTAATTAAAATAGCTCCTCGAACAGAACAAGTAATAAAAATTAGAACTTCCATATCGGATGGAGAAATAATAATTCCTTATCAAAAAATACATAATTGTGAAATACCAGAATCATTAACTAATGCAAAAATCATGTTGCAATCACAACTATTCTTAACAATTCATCAGATGAAATAACTCTCGATTTTTCTGAACCAATTACTGTAGAAAAATTTGATAAAATCGCAATTCAAAAATTAGATTTAAATAATTTTGATGAAACACCAAAACAAAAATTAGATTTATCAAAATTTCGCACAAATCATTTAAATCCGGAAGAAAAATCAAAAATACTAAATTTAATTAAAGAATACTCAGATATATTTTATAATGAAGATACACCTTTATCCTTTACTAGTAAAATAAAACATAATATAAAAACGCAGGATGAAAATCCAATATATACAAAGTCATATAGATATCCATTCGTTCATAAAAAAGAAGTTGAATCTCAAATAAAGAAAATGCTTGATCAAAATATTATTAGACATAGTAGTTCACCCTGGTCTTCGCCGATTTGGGTTGTTCCCAAACGCTTAGACGCTTCGGGAAAACAAAAATGGAGAGTAGTAGTTGATTATAGACCTTTAAATGAAAAAACCATAGATGACCGCTACCCTCTACCGAATATTAATGACCTTTTAGATAAGTTAGGTAAATGTCAATATTTCACAACCTTAGATTTAGCTAGTGGATTTCACCAGATAGAAATGGAAGAATCCGCTATTGAAAAAACCGCTTTTAGTACCGAACAAGGGCATTATGAGTATCTTAGAATGCCTTTTGGCCTCAAAAATGCACCTGCCACATTTCAACGCGTTATGGATAATATCCTACGCGGTATTCAAAACGAAAAATGTTTAACTTATTTAGGCGATGTGTCTTTCAAAGACTCAGAGAGTCAAATTTTAAAATACAATTGGACAAATCAGAATTTCTTAGAAAAGAAGTGGCATATCTTGGTCACATTGTAACCCCAGAAGGAGTTCGTCCTAATCCGGATAAAATAATTGCAATTAAAAATTTTCCTATTCCAACAACAACTAAACAAATTAAAGGATTCCTTGGACTTTTAGGTTATTACCGTAGATTTATTAAAGACTTTTCTAAATTAACCAAACCTCTTACTAAATGTCTGAAAAAAGGCGCAAAAATAGAACTTAATGAAGAATATCGATCATGTTTTGAAAAATGTAAAAATTTATTAATGAATGAACCGATTTTGCAATATCCCGACTTTACTAAACCCTTTAATTTAACTACAGATGCTAGTAACGTAAGTTTAGGCGCTGTACTATCACAAGGTCCCATTGGACAAGATTTACCAGTTGGATATGCTTCGCGAACTTTAAACAATACCGAACAAAATTACTCTGTAATAGAAAAAGAACTTTTAGCAATAGTTTGGGCCACGAAATACTTTCGACCATATTTATTTGGCCGTAAATTTAATATAATTACTGATCATAAACCTCTTCAATGGTTATTTTCTTTGAAATACCCTAGTAGTAAACTACTGAGATGGAGAATACGATTAGATGAATATGATTATAACATAATTTATAAAAAAGGTAAATTAAATTCTAATGCAGATAGTTTATCGAGAATCGAAATTCACACCAAAGAATTATATGATGAAATCGAATCTCTTTTAGACGGAGATTATCTACCGCCAGATAATTCAAACACTGAATTCATTCTTAAAGAACTTGAAAATTTAGAATCACCGCAAGCAAATTTTGATCAACTTTCATTAAAAGTACACCCTGATAATGAAACAAACAATTCGGTTATTCAAAACGTAGAAGACGCTGATGACGCGAACGACACTATTCATTCAAACTCAAGCGATAACCCAATCGTGGGAATTCCGATATCAGATAGTCCGGTTAATTACGGTTTAAATCAAATAATTGTAAGTTCTGTTATACACTCACCTGCAAAACCAAAAATTAAAATATTATTCGAAAACAAAAAGAATTTTCGTACAAATTTCTGAACAAGATTTCGAAAACGATGTTGTTAAATTTGTAAAAGAATTTATTTCACCAGATAAAACATATTACATTTATTTTGAAAACCCTATTTATGAGAAATTTTCTACTGTCTTAAATAAACATTTTAAATGGCCGTTTGTAAAATTAAAAAGATGTATGAAAAAACTATTAGATGTAAACGATAAGGAAGAAATTCCCGAAATAATACGAAATTATCATGAAGGTAAGTCTAACCATAGAGGTATAGACGAAACTGTTTCTAGAATCAAAGAAAAATATTATTGGCCTCAATTAAAAAGTTCTGTACAAACCTTTATAAATGAATGTGAAACTTGTCAAGTAAGTAAATACGAAAGAAACCCTTTAAATATTACAATGAATGTTACCCCAACTGCTACTAAACCATTTCAAATTATTCATATGGATACTTTTACTTTTGAACAAACTAAATTTCTTACTATAGTAGATAGCTTTTCTAAATATGCTCAAGCATACCACATAACTTCTTTAAATGCTACAGAAATTGCAGATAATCTTATTCAATTCTTTTCTCACCATGGAATACCAGAACAAATAATAGTTGATAATGGTACCGAATTTAAAAATTCCGTAATATGTGAACTTCTTGCTTTACATAAAATAAATATTCATTTTTGCTCACCTAATCATCCGCAATCAAATGGTATGATTGAAAGAGTACATTCAACCCTTTTAGAACATTTAAGATTATTAAATACTCAAGGTTTTCAAAAAACACCCTCTAAATCAAAAATGATATACGCAATTCTTGCTTACAATAATTCAATACATTCAGTCACAAAATTTAAACCTGTAGATATTATACAAGGACATATAAGTGACAATGATCCATTTAAAGTAGAATTAGGTAAAATTTTATTAAATGATTATGTAAATTTTCATCGAGAAAAAACGAAACTATTATATTCAAAAATTAACTCTGATTTATTAAGTCATAAGGAAAAGATAATTGAGAAGGTTAATCGTAACCGCGATGAACCAAATATGTTTACGCCCACACAACAAGTGTACGAGAAAAATCCGCGTCGACAAAAAGGTGCAAATAAATTTAAAAAACCAGTCAAATTAAAATTAGTTAGACACACTAAGAAAACAGTTGCAACAAATACACAAAATAAAATTCACATGGATAATTTAAAAAGACCATTAAAAAATACCTATAACTTCAATAAATAAATTTTTATTTCAGATTCGTTGGTGCTCTCGGATCACCTGACGATCGCATTAAATTCAGAAACTTAGAAAACAATTTTGGACTTATACCAGTTAAACTAGGAAATGCTAAAATCATTGAAAATTATTTTAACCTAATACATTATTATGATCTTAACCCGATTATTAAAGAAACTAAAGAATTACAAAATTATTCAGATAAAATTAAAGCGAATATTAATCAAGCGGAATACTCCTCAGATTTAACTCATTATTTTAAAATTCTAGAATTTTTGGAAGAGAAAATAAAAAATGAAATTTCAGAATTGTTACCTTCTTCTCATAGAACAAAAAGAGGACTTATAAATGGCTTAGGATCAATCTTTAAATCCATAACTGGCAATTTAGACGCAAGTGATGGAGAAAGATACGAATTTTTAATAAGTCAACTTCAAGATAATCAGAACAAAATGGCAAATAAAATTAATACTCAAAATTCTCTCACAATTTCTTTAATTAATAAATTTAATTCAACTGTAAATCAAATAATTAATAATGAAGAACATTTAAAATATAAAATAAATAAAATCTTAAACGAAACTAGTTATAACAAAAATTCAATTAACATGATAAGTACCATAACACAAATTATCAGTATTTTAGAAATTATAAATTCAATTTTTCAAGATGTAGAAACTTCTATAACTTTTTCAAAACTAGGAGTAATGCATCCAACAATAATGGAACCTACTGAAGTTCATAATCAACTTAAAATAATTCAAGGAAAAAATGAAAAAGGGACAACTACCTTTAGAAGTAACATTAGAAAACGTACCAATTTACGAAAGTTTAATAAAAATCGATTCATATATCTTAAATAATAAAATTACCTATATCCTAAAAATTCCTATTACTTTATCTCAAAATTTTGAATATTACCATTTATATCCTACTCCAATATTACACAAAGGTAAACTAAAAGCCGTAATACCAAAAAATAAATTTCTCATTAAAAACGACGTTTATTTCGAACTTATGAGCAATACTTGCCCTGAACTAAATTCAGCATCATTCTACCTGTGTGAAGAAAACAATCTTCAAGATATCAAGAAAGAAAATCCATGCGTAGTCGAACTTTTAAATATGAAAAATACCTCTGCATGCCAATATACACAAATTAACATTTCAACGCCAATATATGAAAGAATCTACCGTACTAATACTTGGATAGCTGTTTTTCCACAAAAAGAAACAATCACCTTAAATTGCCAAGAACGAACAGAAGTCAAAGAAGCAATCGGTACATACTTAATAGAAATTCCAAAAAGCTGTTCCATAACTACAAACCGAAGAAAAATTACAAATTTCAAGAATATAGAAACTGCAAGTCAACCAATTCTTTTTCCAAACATAGAAATAAATGAACCACAAGAACCGAAACCAAATTCCGAAATTTAATTAGACGAAATTCACCTTGATGAACTTCAAGAAATTAAGAAAAAACTAAATCAAAATGATGTAATACTTAATTCAAACCAAATTCACCGTATCCCTAATATTTGGACAATAATCATTTACTTTTTATTAATTGTCCTTATAGGATACTTTGTTGTAAAGAAATATTTGGCCCACCGAGCTCAACTCAAGATGGAACCGCCACCAGTAAGCCTTTCCACGGTTCAACTTCCACGCTAACCCTCGAAGTTGAATTTTCTGCGGGAGGAATTATATCAGCCCTTCATACCAGCCACCTGGGAGAATGCTGAAGTCAACACTTCCCACATACCAGACAACAAGAAGCTTTATTATTAAAAATATGTTTTTAATTCAGATTAATTCTCAATTTCAATTAGTTAAGAGTAGTATTTTATGTAATAACCATTTTAAGTTGTAAAATAAATTTTTTAAAAAGTGATTTTGAGTTACGCAGTTTGTTTTTAAGGCTTAAACCATTATTTTTCTGATTCTGGTTAACTATGCTATTTCAAAATTTCGAGTTTTAGTTTCATTTATGGGGCTATGTAGGGCAGAAAGTTTTCTATACAATTTTCAACCATAATATTGAAGAACTAGCGCATTTTGCTAAATTCATAAAAATTTACATTTAATTGAATATAAAATAAAGGTTTGGAAAATTTTACATTTTATTCCATTTTACAAATTTTTTGAAAAAATCAAAAAATGTCTACTTTTGTACACTTTCTTCGAGGACTCACTATGTATGGTCTGGAACTTTTTTATGTTCTTATAATATATATAGGAAGGTTTAATGATTTGTTTTTTATTAGATTATTTTTTTTATTGGTCTCAATTCTCAATTAACTGATCAGGCAGTATTTCTCTTTCACATGATTTAAGAATTTGTTAATAATATTTTATTTGTTATTATTTATGAGTATAGGCAGAAAATGCAATAAAAAATACAATCTAAAATACTATTTTTGGAAAAGCTTATTTTATTTTTAGGTTATGTCCTTTATAATAAACCTTTTTAAAAACCAATGAGGTATTTTAAAAGCAACAATGTTATTTTTATTACTTTATAGTAAATAAGTAGTAATTTCCTCTTCAAAAATTATGCACTACTTCCATTTACATTCTTTCAATGGATATGCAAATTTAAATGAAATTTCAACTGCATAAATAAATGCTTTAATTGCCTTTTATGGAATTCTAGGATACCAAATAAATTACTTACTAAAATTCCTATGCCAAGTAATATGAACAGGATATTTTATTTTTTAGGTATTTACATTATGCTCATAATAAAAATACTCATACAAGAATGTTACACAATTGCCACTTATCTTGCAAAAAATTACGTTTTAAATAATATTTATTGCATACAGTATGATGCAAATGTATGGAATAAATTTATTATTTTAGAAACAGACGACTTTTAAAAAAACCTTAAAACACATCAATTTTAATTTTTGAATGGCCATCAACTTCTATATATGTGTTGGACATTACGTCATTAGTGACGATTTTTTTAAATACAAACCAAGGTCACGCGACAACTCATTTTAAAGCTTTCCTTATTGCCTTTGCAACAATTTAATCATTTGAATATTTGTTTCTACAGGGTTAACCAAAACTGTTGGTTTATTAATACAATTAACTTGGAATAAATGTTTACTTAAATACAATTAAATTACAACAAATGTTCAAATTGCCGACCTTCAGCAAAGATACAATGAGAAAGGCGAGCAGTAAATTCTTTCTTAACGTTTTCGAGGACTTCAGGTGTAATTTTGATATACTCTGCTCTTTAAATATACCGACAAAAAAAGTCTAGCGGAGTCTGAAGTCTGAAGACCTTGGTGGCCATTCGATAGGCCCCCTTCTACCTATCCACCTTCCTGGAAAGACGTTATTACGATAATTTCGTACCTCAACGCCATAGTGTGGGGGAGCCCCATTCTGTTGGCAACATAAATCATTTTTATTTGGAAATAGCTGATTCAGCTGTGGCAACAAATAATTTTGAAGAAATTCCAGATAACTAGCAGCAGTGCTCAAAAAATATGGCCCTGCAATTTGTTTGTTTATAATGCCGGCCCAAACATTCACATTCTCGTGATATTGTGTCCTATACTCTTCCATCCAATGTGGATTTTCACTTGCCCAATATCGACATGTCTGGCGATTTACGTGACCGTTCAGCATAAAAGACGCTTCATCTGAAAAAAGTACCTTTTGTTTGAAACCCAGATCTCTGTTACATTGTTCCATAACGATTTCGCAGAATTCGATTCTGCTATCAAAGTCATGTTCTAATAGCTCCTGGACCAGATGTACTTTGTATGGATGCCACTTCTCCTTTTTTAGCACTCTTATAACAGTGGACATTATTATCTAGTACGACCTGCCTAAAACTGGTATGAGGATTTTCTTGAAACGCCAGTACAACGTCCAGTTTTTTGGCTTCGAATATTGATGTTCTACCACTTCTGGGAAGTGGTAGAACATCTAAATTTTTACTTACTGTTGATTGAGTAATTGGATCGCGATTGGGGTATTTAGCATTAAATAAATTACGAACTTCTGCTTGAGTCCTCACTCTATCTCCATAATCAATTATGGTTAAAATCTCGATTCGTCTATTTATGTTAGTTATATTTTTATAAATGCTGATATTAATGTCGGCAAAAAATTCGAAGAGTTAAAATTTGACGTCTATTATTTGACAGATTCACAGATCATTGACGAATAAAGACGAGTCAATGACAATATTGATTTAACTATTTTTGTAAAAATAATTCCGAGTACTTACTACAATGATTAATTTAAAATATAATGGAGCATTGTTTTTATCAATGTATTTTCGGAACCAACAATAAACACTATATTGTTTTATTCCCAGTGGCGGTCCTTAGTGTATTTTAGTTCAGTGAATGAATATTTATTGTAATTCCATGTTACTTAACTAAATTCATAATTTTAGTTAACCCTGTAGAAATAAATATTTAAATGATTACATTGTTGCAAAGACGATAAGGAGACCTTTCAAATGAGCTATTACGTGGCCTCGGTTTGTATTTAAAAAATCTTCTATGACGTCATTACTCCATCACTAATGACGTAATGCCCAACACATCTATAGCACTTGATGGCCATTCAAAAATTAAAATTGACGTGTTTTAAGATTTTTTTTAAAGTCGTCTGTTTCTGAAATAATGAATTTATTCCATACATTTGCATCATACTGTAGAAGCGTATCTTTGACAGAATATTACATTAAAATAAAAAGAAGGATTAAATCAAATTGATTGTGAGAACCTTTACTTTATGGAAGTCCATCTTACTAAGAACATTTAAAATAGAAATTTTTTAAAAAAAACTTTCACTATTTATTTAAAAAATTGATTTTTTAACTCAATGACGATGCTACTTTTCAGCAAAGCAGATGTCATTGAGTTTAAAAAGCAAATTTTTAAATAAATAGTGGAGGTTTTGTTAATTCTAATTTCTATTTTTAATGTTCTTAGTAAGAATTAAACCATTTAATTTCTTAATATAGCATTTGCGTATCGTAATGTAAGTTTTACGGACGCAAATTTTTGATTTAAATGGTAAGCAACATGAATGAAGTATCTAATGACCAGACTATTGACAATGACATTTGTGGCTAATAGCAATTTATTAATTTTATATTGTTCTTTAAAAAAGTATTTGTGTAGGAATGTTACTATGCTATCTCTTCATTATACATGTCCAAACTATTGTTAATGTTTGGAACTGCAAGCAGCACTTATTTAGTTTTTTATATGTCTATCGGTGATAATGGACCTATCGTGGTAGAGTCAAAAATCTACATTCTCAAACAGTGCCTATGAATTGTACTTATTATAGGGTGTATTCAGGGGTCCATATTTATTGGCCAGTTTCTGGTGGATAATGTTATACAGTTAGTTGTGTCTGCGTAAATAATACTTGTCCTTGTCTCTGGGAACAAGGTACCGTCAGCAAGACACCCTTCTAAGGCAATTTTGTCAATGTGAAGTTAAAGCACTACTAGGGAAAAAAGGAATGGAAAAAACTGGAACGAAACAAACACCACCCATTATTAAAGAAGGAAAGGAACAGGTTATTTTATTTGAAACTTAATATCCAGTGAGGAGGGTGACCAGAATATATTTGTAGTGGTGTAGATGCATTCTTAAAATTTGTGTCATTATATCTATGTCACAGAACAAATATTAAAAAAAATGTTTGACAAAGTACTTCTTAGAAATAGGTATACCAGAAAGTTGTCTAATGCATAACGTAACTTATTTTTGAATAATATGGCCTATATACTTTTTTTAATTTGCAGGAGGGCCATTATAGCAAGTTTATTTAACTTTCGTAACTTTATTTAAGTATATGTTTAATGGCATATAGTATTTTTACAATGGAATAACACTCAATTTAAATTTTTGGAGTAGAATGTTTAGTTAAAATAATAAAAGAGGAATTATTATTTATTATGTGTGGAAAAAGATTAACACAATTTTCTTTTAAATTAAGTGATCGATGGTGAACGATTGTCACGAGTTCTGAATATTATGCCCAATTTTTCTGTGAAAACACTATCTTTTAATAACTGATTATAAAATTTACTATAAACTAAAGTGCTGTAATTCCGTATAGAATATTAATTTATTCTGTTAAACGAGTTCTACACTAATTAAGGTAACCTTACATCTACGGCATAAATAAAACAAATATTTTTTCTAGAAAACAATCGAGAATCGAATCAGCTAAAATACCTACGCCAATTCTCTCATTGGATAGGCAACCAATATTACTGATATGGTGTAATCTGGGTATCGGCAAACTCAGCAAAGCACCATTATAAGTAATACTGAAAACGTTGCCTTTGACTACAAGGGCAACAACAAAATGAGTGATAATTACATAGTAAACAAATTGTCAAAAAATTCAGCTTCCACTTCTGCCTCATATGCCGCTGCAGCAAAATTAACTCCGAGCAGACATTCCCTAAGAAAGATCAAGCTTTTATTTTCCATTCGACTGACAACCTGAAGTTATTCGATTATGTGGAATCAATAGGCGACATTATTGGACCCAAAAACATTTGTTTTGCATCTAGAATATCGAACAACAGAATTTGTATTTACCTTAATAAAACTGAGCTAGTCGATCAGCTCTAAAAACAATCCTATTATTTGTGTATGCGATTCTAATCATTGACAGTGAACCCATTAGAAGATTAATTACTCCTTCTGATTGAACTGATTGAAGCAGCTCTAAAAAATTACGGCTTACAGCTGGCCTCACCTATCTCATTTCTTAGAGAATTCTGAATGAGAATATAGCCACATCCTTTCCTTTCGAAGACAGGTATACATTACACCTCCTACAGATGACTATCACCTCCAGACGTCCTTGGTTATTCCCTTTGAAAATAATGCACATCGTATATTTTTCTCTACTGATAAAATGTTTCCTCTGCAAACAAACTGGTCATATTGCCGAAAACTGCCCAAACCCCCAATTAAACTCCGCCTCAACCCAACCATCCATGGATACAGCTGCCCAACTAGATGAAATTTCAGTAGAAAGCCAACCAAAACCTAAAACGTCGGGACAAAAAAGCCTCTCTCAAACACATCGGATTCAATTAACTCTTTTTTAAAAAATGCCCCTTCAGATTTTACAGATCAAAATACTATGCTACCATCCAAACCTATGAAGCCAGATAAAAAGAAACCAAAAAAACAGATAGCAGACAGCTCAAAACTTCACGGAAAATTCACATATAATAAAACATCTATATAGTAGAACACCTCACACCTTCTTAACTCCAATTGAAAAACTGTTAGCCTTTCTTGAAAATACCTACGAAAGTAATAATCCAATAATAGAAGCACATCACTTCACGGATGACATAAAATCTCTATTATCAGATATGCACGAAATCTACCCGTCCCTTACTGAAAGAGCTCTCAAAAACAGATTTAAAAGAGTGATAGAAAAACTTAATAATGAGGTAAAATTGGAAAACGAAAAAATTGAGAGTCTGGCATCCCAATCGTCGCTGGATTTCGAGGATGACAATAATTCCGACAGCTCAATCCTAACTTATTAATCCTCACATTAACATCATATTCACACTCATCCAATGGAATTGCGACGGATTTCACCCTCGTCTTGAACGTATATAGCAAATACTTACGGGTTATACAGCAGATATTATAAGTCTATATTCCGCCAAGTTCCCACTTCTCCGAAGAGGACATTATTAACCTTGTTTTACAGTTACCTTCTCCTTATATAGTTGTGGGAGATTTCAAAGCACACAACAGAATGTGGGGTTCCGAAAAAACATCTGTTTAAGGAAAAATAGTGGAAAATATATTAAACCATCAGGATATCTGCCTTTTAAATACTGAATCAAACACACACCTTGACACATATACAGGTAAATTCTCAATTATAGACCTAAGCTTATGTGGCCCTAGATTAATTCCTTCGCTGACATGGGCTACACCTGAAAGTATTTATGACAGTTATCACTTTCCAATAATCATATCAGATAATTCAGATAAAACGTGCGAACTTGGGAGGGTTTTTACCATTATACCGATTCTCAGGTTAGTCAGCTTGCCTTCACCAGCAACATCAATTCCGACCTAACATCATTTAATAATTGTATCCTAATTGCTGCTAATAAGGTAGGTAAATTTGCTATAACAAATAACAAAAAAGCGACCCCTTGGTGGAATGAGAAGTGTGCTCAAGCAGTTCGAGATTGTAAAACCGCACTCAACAGGTACCAAATAATTAGAAATAATGAAAATCTCCCAAACTTTAAAAGACTTAAAGCCCAAGCTAGACTGGTATTAAAAGACACCAAAAAAAATTATGGCAGAATTTCGTCTCGTCATTACAACCGATACGCCCCCTAGTAGATTGTGGAAAAAGATCAGGCAAATGAATGGTAAGAAATCTATTGCGGCAATACCTGCTATCAACCATCAAAACCAATTCATAACAGACAATCAAGAAATTGCCGATTTAATGGCGGTAAATTTCTATGAAAAATTTAAAAATTATGAAGAAGTGAATCCAATTGACCATAATAACTATGTTTACACCAAACTTCTATCAACTGACTCAAATACATCGGATTCTGAGTCTTAACATGCCTTTTTCTATATTTGAGCTACAAAACGCCCTAAAAACCTGCAAATTATCGGCTGCGGGACCAGACTATATACCCTTCATCTTCCTTAAAAATATTTCCAAACTCCTAGAATTGTACAATAACATATGGTTAACGAGAGAATATCCTAAATTATGGAAACAATCACTGATTCTCCCGATAAAGAAGCAAAATACACTTTCTACCGCAACTACTTCATATCGACCCATTTCGCTTACCTGCACAATGTGCAAATTGATGGAGAAGATGATAAACAAAAGACTCCTCTGGTACCTGGTACCTGGTACCTGGTACCTGGTACCCAATCAGGTTTCAGCCCACATCTTAGTACTGCAGACAACTTAGTGATTTTACAAACTAATATCGTAAATGCATTTTAAAACCAACAAGACGTCATAGCGGCAATATTCGACATAGAAAAAGCATTCGATACCCTACTTCATCCAATCGTTTTACGCAAAATGAGAGAGTGCAAAATCAATGGTAATATATACTCTTTTATTGAAAAGTTTCTAACAAAACGCACATTCAAAGTCACAGTCAATGGAAAAACCTCCAGAGAGTTTATTCAAAATAGCGGAGGATACAAGGATCTGTATTGAGCCCAACCCTATTTATTCTGGGAATAAATGACATATGCAATCAAATAACACGTCCAGTAAAATGTGCCTTATATTCTGATGATCTGATCATTTTCTGTCATGGAAGAAACACAGCTGCTACTTCACAACTTAAACAATCTGCAATACCTAAATCAACTGAATCAGTGGGCTATTTACGCCGGTCTAAATTTTTCTGCTGAAAAATCCAAAATTATTAAATTTTCAAGGAGAAAAAACGGCATTTTAAACCCACAAATTACACTCAACGGAAAAGTTTTACCAGTTGTAAAAGAACATAAAATACTTGGAATGACATTCGACACCAAACCCAGCTGGAAACAACACATTAGAAACGTCAAAGCCAAGGGGCTGAAAAGACTTAACTTCCTAAAAACACTAGCACACTACCAATGGGGAGCAGATGAACACACACTACTGAAGGTCTATAGATCGCTTATCTATAGTTTATAGTTTATGGTAGTTTTATATATATGTCTGTGAATAAAACTGAACTCAAAACCCCAAACAACGTTTAAAATGCAGCACTACGAATTTGCCTTGGTGCCTTTAAATCAAGTCCAATAGATAGTATGTACCAAGAAACAAAAGAACTTCCTTTATGGCTCCGACGTCACCAACTACTTCTGGCTTATTCTGCCCGAGTCCCTGCGAATCCCCCGAATCCAGTGTACACATTAATTATTCCTGACTACCACAACACTTCTCCTACTTTAAAACTTCCCTCGTGCCCTCAAATTCTCGCCCCGCTTCTTCTTGACATACACCTCTCACTCACTAACTCTTACCCGATCTCTCAAGACTCTTCCAGCCATAAACACTTCTTTAACAAAACATTCAAAACACGACATTTCCCATAATTTATTAAAACAAACATTTCAGGAGCTCATAAGTACAAACAATTTTGATGAAATACTATATACAGATGCATCAAAAAATGATTCAATCATGGGATGCTCTGTTACCACTTCAAAAAATATCATAAACTCCTACATCCTTTCTTCACAAACCACAATTCATACCGGTGAGCTTTTTGCTATTTTACAAGCCCTCAAACACATCCGTCCTGTACACCACAAAAGACAGCTATATGTACTGACTCGTTATCGTCCATACATTCCATTAAAAACTCCTGCACGGAAAATTCAGTGGTTCAGAAAATTTACGATCGCCTTAATTTCCTTTCTGAGTCAGGAAACTCGATCAGCTTAATATAAATCCCGTCACATGTAGGCATCCTGGGCAACGAATTGGCAGACTGTGCAGCAAAAGAAGCCATCTCTTGAAACTCACCACTTAAACCCATTCAACTCCACTCAGATATCAAAGTACACTTCAAATGCGTCATCCGTAAAAAATGGGAAAGCCGGTCCTGTTCTCTATAATGCAAAAAAATTGTCATTGCAATCGCAAACGAGATGCGCGTTCTTTGATTGGCCTCGTTCAAACAAATAAATAGTTAGCGTCTATAAGGGGTGTCTCGTGTACAGTAGCATTAACAGTGATTTGGGGTCGGTTTTAACGTTAGTAATAGCGGTATCATTTGCGGTCGGATAATAGTGCAAGGTGACATGACCATAGATATGTTACAAACTAACCCAAACACAATAGAAACCCTAGATAATATTCTCACAACAGGTAGCTGAATAGATCCCATGACTATGGAACCGAAGTTTTTTTAAAGCATAATTCAAATTAAAATTAAAATTAAAAGTAAAATAAAAATATGCTACATATTAAAAAGTAAGAAATAAATATAAATTAATGCAAAAAGCACTTATTGTCGGCTTCCTTTTCGTCGTATTCTTCCGACGATGAGTCAGATTCGTTGCCTGGTCCGACAGGAATTACAATGGGTTCGAAGAGTTCTTCAATATTGGTATCAACACTCGTATCAACACTCCACAATCGTTCTTCTTCCTTCTTCACATGATTTATGGCATTGGTCCAATTTTCTCGTGTTACGTTTCCAAAAGAATTTATTAAAAGTGTTCTAACGTTATTCAATTTTATTTCTTGCCACCTCACCTTATACCTGTTCCCATATTCTATAGGGCTTAAATGACAGTGATAAGTAATAAGGTGGCAAACGTAATACAGTTATTCCTTTTTTCTTCGCAATTTTGTCGTTGGTAACTTTTCAACCAGTTTTGAATGAAAACTGGTGTTTATAAGACAACCATTGCAGCACTTGGCAAAAAGTCCAATAGTTGGGAAAAATAATCTTCAAAAACATCAGAGGTAATTTCCTTGTGGTAATCTTTGGTTGACTTTAATAACCCATTTTCTACAAAACCATGTTCACTGTCAATGTGTGCGATTATAAGTCTGCGACCCTTTTCTCGAGGAGCAATTAATCCTGTTGAATAACCCTCCCAAAATGTCCATCCATGCTTTAGAAACAGTGTGTCCTTTATTCAACCATGTTTCATAAAAGTTCTTTCCTCGCTCCGAAACTTTTTAATACTTTTTAAGTATTGTATTCTCCAGAAAATAATTTTTTCTATCTCATTTAAACATTTTTTATACCAGTCATACTTAAAACCAATTTCTTTTAGTTTCCAAAACGTATTTCGTCCAAATTCGTTATGCTATAAACGTCATTACTTCGAAATCTCTTTATTTAAGTACAAAGAATGGACTTGTCTATTGATATCTCTATTAAAGTTATCGACCAAAATGAACATTTTTCCTACGTGTTTTTATGGTTCACTAATATTTTCCTGTTTTCTCTCACTTAAAAATCGATAGATACTTCGTTTACTAACACCGGTCATATTGGAGCAACTACTTACTACATCACAAACAGTTGCTGATGTATCTTGATATATTAGTGCATCATAAACATTTAAAACAATAGATTTTTCTCTTTGAGAAAACGCACTTTGTTTTAAATGAGCCACTTTAACTAGAAAAAAACTCGAACTTGACGCCAATTTCACTACCGAAAATGTTCTTGGAGTAAAATAATAAAAATATAGATCACAACATAAACCACCAACACTAACGAGTACCTATATTCTTATCTATTAGGAAATAAACAAATCCTCAATTTATACACTAATAACGTACCTGTTTTTGCAATTATACACATAGGGTTACCTCAATCCTTTAACACCCCTAACGACCACAATTATTCTCGTTAAAATCGAAAGACAGAATATTCTAAATATCGTATTATGACTACTTATCCCTTACCTAAGAAGATTAAAATTTCTTATTACCAGTATAAATAAGTAGGTGCGCTACTGATTTAGGTTCTTGTTTACAACATTTTACAATTTAATGACTTTTCTTAGCTGCCAACTTCAAACAAATGAACTATGTTATAAACACTAAATTTATGTCCTTAGGATAAAAAAACACAAAATGTGTGAAGGTATTACATTATCAGTTAAACTTTTAATCCATTTAGAATTTGTTTTTAAATTTAATTTAAATTGTTTATTTATAAATCTATGTTATTTATTAATATTTTTTTTGTAGAATAAAAAAGCTTATTTTGGGTTGTTTTTTAAAGATATTCAATATGCGCACCGAAAACGAAACAGATGCATTTACTGGCAGATGATTCCTTAAAAAAAACGCTCGGACCCGTCGATTTTGTTATCGAGGGGGACACAAAATTGGCATAAAATCACAATAACATTTGCAGCCCCCTAAGCGGGGGTGGCACCATCCCTAAAATCTCAAAAAATCTCTCTTTTAAAAGGTCTTTCAACTCCCTTTACAATGATGTAAAATTCATGTACTTGAATTCAGTAGTTTTGGAGATTTATTGATTTAAAGTTTAAATACATCATCGTAAGAGGAGATCAATACATAGCAGCAAAGTTGTTAAAATATAAGGAATGAACTGACCTCTCAGCCGAGTAAATGTTGACCACCATTACTTTCCATGCAATAATCGACGGTTCGGAGCGTTTTTTCAAAAAAGGAATCATCTGCCAGTAAATGCCTCTGTTTCGTTTTTGGTGCGCCACTTTGTATATTTTATTATTCGTCTTAATTTACAAGTTAAGATTGTTTTAAAAATTATCGTTTTGAATAATTATTTTTTCTTGAAGTAGTTCTACAAAGTTTTTATTTTTGGCAATGTTAGTTTTACTTAAACAGGTTACACAAACTTCCGTTAAGTAAGTCCTTTTATTAACTTAGTAAGTTGTACTTACCTTGTTGTACTTCTTGACTACATCCCCAGATCTTCTTACGCCCTAACGTGTGTGAGGATCATTTAAAGGATTTTTGTTCAAATTATATATATATATTAATATGATTTAATTTTTCTTTAATTTTTATGTTTGATTTATTATAGTTTATTTGTTAATATCCCACGTTGGTATTTTCAATTTATTATGATTTAAATTTAATGATTATTATTATTTAAATTGTTTATAGTTAATTTATCAATATCCCGACTTAGTTCTATTAATTTGATATGTTTTAATTGGTTTGATTATTATAATTTATAATTTTGTTTTGTTTTATTGGTTTTGTCAAATGTTTTGATTGATTTTAATGATTAAATACTATTTAATTTTATATAAAGTTTACTTGTTTTTCTGTAATTCTATGGTTGGGCGCCTTATCAAAATTTTAACTAGCTCAGACTATTTGTTTTGAAATTTAAATTTAAAATCTGACTCTTATCAGGGTAGGATTCAAATTAAAATATTATTTAATAATTAACACACAATAAATTTAATGTCAAGTATTTCAAAGAAATTTTACAAAAACTGTTAATTGGTTTTCATATGTTTAGTACAAATAAATAAATGAATAGCCTTATATAAAAAGAATGGAGATGATACATACAAATAAATTAATTTACAGTCACAAAATAACAAATACACAAATACAAAACCTTAACTATGACACGTACCTTTAATTATAAAGTTCGTTCTCTAAAAATTGCTACTGTCTAAATGGAATGGCACGAAAAATTCGGATCGGCTTCTCCTCGTCTGCCTTCGGAACAGTAATACCACAATATGGCGGCTAAGGACCAGTTGCAGAAAGAATGCTCAAATTTAATCTTTCAAATTCTTTTGGAATCAGTCTCTGATTTGACAAATTTATGACTTTGTTAAGTAATTTAATAATGGTTGATTATTTTACTGCATGTATTTTTTAATATTACATGTATTACTTTAACATAAACAGCTTTTAATTAATGCAAAAAAATTTTCTTCTAGTTAGTAATCAATTAATACATACGATGTTAATTGCTCTGCTACCAAAATCAAAAGAGAGTGAATCATCGATTTTCCGGCCTTTTTATAGGCTTCCAGGAAAAATGACAAGTATGACATCAAAAAACGAAATTCCATTATTTAAATGCAAAATTCTAACCAAAATTCTTGAATATGATGGTAATGAAATTACAAAACTAATAGTATCTTTGTTAACTTATAGTGAGATCTCATCCTTATATTTACTAAAAAAATTTATTTCTTTAATTTTAAATAGACTTTTTCCTTGTAAATTTATTATTAAAAAATAGGCAGTTTGCTGGAGCTGTCATATTTTCTAGACTTTAAAATTTGAAATAAAACTATCCTTTTTATAATATTAATTTAAATACTTTACTAACTAAAATTACATGTTGATTTCTTAAACATGTGAAAACCATTAATACTTTTGATTCATAATCAATAAATTTTAGACCCACAAATCTTCAATAAAAATAATTAATAATAATAATTTTAAGCCTTGAAAATGGAAGCAAAGTTTTCCGAAAGCTTGGTCAAGTAAAAAAGAGTTCACTTTATTAAAACCTAAAGTATTTTTGGCTGTTATCCCTGTGATATTTTGGAGAAGAGTTTTATAATAAAGCATTTTTCCGAAAAAAATTTTTGTTTTTTAACTAGTCAGCCGTGACTACTTCCGACTTATATATATTGTGAAGGTATGTTTCAGGGTGAAATCAAAATTTAGTTTAGTTTAATTATTAATTTCGGAGATATGTCAAAATTTGAAGTTTATGTCAAATTTAAATTATTAGGTAAAATAAAATAATAAAAAATTTCTGTAATGTAAACAAATACTTGTATTAGGTTAAGGATAGATAAGTAGTGCAAGTGAGAGAGTGAGAAGTTTCGTTGCTAAGAAAAAAGGAAGTTTGACAGTTAGTTTTTGAAAAAAAGTCAGAAGGAAGGAAATTTAATTTGAATTTTTAAAAAGAAGTCATATGTTAAAAAAAGTATAATTTAAAAAGAAAGTAAAAGTCAAATACAAGAAGTTTTAATTAATAAAAAAATAAAGAAGAATCCAATAAAAAAAAAGCTGTAGCAGTAACACGGTTTATGAAGAAAGATTTTTTTTTGACGTTTTTGATTGGAGAATTTAGAAGAAAAAAGTAAGAAAGTATAATTATATAAATAAAAGTATAAATAGATTAAAGTAAACAAATACCACAAGAAGAACATAATAGTGTTGGAACGTTAGACGAAGGTGTCTGACCAGTTATATGGTAGACATAAACAATTTGAAGAAAAAAGGCTATTGGACAGATAGGACAATAAAAAGGACACTGCGGTAATTAAGGTTAGTTAAGGTAGATAAGATTAGATAAGTTTGTTAGGGCAATAGATAAGTTAGATAGGTTAGATAGGAATTAATTAGAAAGAATAAATTTATTTGGTTATTTATAAAGAAAATATATAAAAAACATTAAAGACAAATTTTGATAGAACCCTACCTTAATTTGAAAAATTTTAAAATTAAAGGTTAATTTTCATAAATTAAATTAAGTAGGTGAGCATAATCATCACAATTGGCGCCCGAGTAGGGACCTGACAATATTTCAACGTGGGGTTTTCTAGCTTTCTCATAGATTTTTATTTACAAGGTTTTTCAAATTGGGTTTATAATATTTCATAATAATTTATAAAATAAAACAAAAAAACTTCAAATTTTTAATATTCTATATTTAAAATTTGACAAATAATTAAATATGTCGGAACGAAGAATGACTCTTAGAGATGGAAAGCAGATATGTGAGGCAAAGGATGGAGAGGTAGCAGATGAAAGGGATTGAGTCGAGATTGAGGTACAGGTAGATGGAGAATATATTGTAGTGATTTATTTTGTTATGATTATTATATTTGATTGCTAATAGTTAATTTTATCTATAGCCCCTCGTAGGTTCTGTTAATTTGTATGATTTAATTAGTTTGTTTTGTTTGATTAGTTAGTTTTCATCAATGTTTACTTTTTCTTTTGTAACTCTATAGTTGGGCGACTTATCAAAATTTAATTTAGCTCAGTCTACTTATTATGAAATTGAAATTTAAATTATGACTCTTATCTGGGTAGGATTCAAATTAAAAATATTATTTAATTATTACCATACAATGAATTTAATATCAAATGTTTTTAAAAGAAATTATACAAATAAAATAAAAAAACACTATTAATTGGTTTTCATATGCTTAATACAATTAAATTGATAAATAACCTGATATGAAAAGAATGGAGATGATATACAAAAATAAATTAATTTACAGTCACAAAACAATAAATACAAAAATACAAATTCTTAACTATCAGACCTTTTATTATAAAGTTCGTTTTCTAAAAATTGCTATTGTCAAAACGGAAGATGACGAACACTGAGATCGGCTTTTCCTCGTCTGCTTTCGAAAATGTAAGATTACAATATGGCTGCTAAGGTCCCGTTGTGGAAAAGACGCTCGAATTTAATCTCTCAAATTCTACTGGAATCAGTCTTGGTTTTGTCCAATTTATTACTTTGGTAAGTAATTTATTAATGGTTGAATACTTTAATGCATGTATTTTGTTATATTACATGTATTAGTTTAACATAAACTGTTTTTCCTTTTAGTAATTAATTAATACATACGATGTTAATTGAATCATCGAATTTCTGGCCTTTTTATAGGCTTCCAGGAAAAATGACAAATATGACGTAAGAAACGGACTTCCATTGTTTTTAAATACAAAAAATAACCAAAATTCTTGAATATCAAGGTTATGAAATTACAAAACTAATAGTATCTTTGTTAACTTACAGGGAAATCTTATTCTTATATTTACTAAAAATCAATTAATATAAATTTTAAGTGCAATTTTTCTATGAAAATTTAGATTTGAAATAGACAAAATTTCTGAACCTGTCATATTTTCTAGACTTTTAAAATTTGAATTAAAACTATCAATT
Organism: Ophraella communa; assembly: GCA_035357415.1. Classification (NCBI taxonomy): domain Eukaryota; kingdom Metazoa; phylum Arthropoda; class Insecta; order Coleoptera; family Chrysomelidae; genus Ophraella; species Ophraella communa. The sequence goes on along the minus strand of CM068995.1, from coordinate 31,448,501 downwards.
GTATTTAAAATTGCTATAAATCCATTAAACTAATCCTAATTTAACTGATAACTACTATTTTAAACTCTAACAACTAAAATTTAAACTTTTAAGAGATTCTGTTATTTGTGTTACTTACACCTTCTATAAGATAAGATTCTCTGTGTTATCAAAAATTAACATTTTAAAATTTATATAAACAACTTACTTAATTATCCTACATACATTTTGTTACATAAAATGTCCTTTGTTAATGTTTGTAAACTAAGTTTTTCAATAGTTATTTCACTATGCACTATTTAAGTGTTCTATCAAAAGTTTATGTGATTAAGTCCAACACTTTTGATATGAGAATTAGTTTACTGTATTTCACCACACCTGCTACATGTTTTTAATTGTTCTTGTGTTTTTTTAAGGTACTCATAATCTATTGGAATACTTATTTGTACAATATCGAAGACTACAATTTGTCTCCTTACACTTTTGTAAGTACTTTCTTTTTATAATACTAATTTAACTACTTAACTAGCTAAAACTACATGTTGATTATTTAAACATGTGAAAACCATTAATACTTTTAATTTTTATTTTCTTTTTATTGTTTCAAATTAAACTTAGAATTTTAAAAGAGAACTAGGTCAAAGGTGAATTGTTATGTGAAATAGAATTTATTATGGATTGGAAATATTTGATTGTGATAAAATAGCAAAATATGGATCCTATTCAAGATCAGATGTCAATTACATTCTTTGTTTATATTGAATGTTTGTCTGTGAAGATTATAAACTTGAAAACTTTAGATGTAATAAAGAAAAAGTAACTGCTGATTCGATGAAACTTATTAGTATATCCTTTTATTATAAATTATATATATATATATATATATATATATATATATATATTGTAACGTAATCAAAAGGCCTTATTAGAAAATTAACATATTTAACAAGAATCTTATTAATCAATGAGAGGAAAGGTAGTTTATTTAAATTTAAACAGATAAAGGAAAGTAATAAAATTTAAATTATATTTACATAAATCAAAATTGTCAACAAATCACCTGATACATAATATAAGATTTACCATACAGACGAGTAGGTTGATGGTTTCTATGTATTATCTAGATATGTATTCATGATGCCTATAACAAATTATTCAAAATTAGTACTTATAGAATTTTCACTAAAATTTGCTTACATCTAACTATACAATCTGAAAAATAAAAAAAATAAACAAATAATGGGGTTATGAGTCAAATGACAGTGACAACGATTGTCACCTGATATAGGGTAGTTTTTAAAGAGATATTTTGTTATGTCAACTATGACAGAAGAAAAAGATTAACGTAATTTAGATAAATTAAAAAATTACAGATAAAACACAAACAATTCAATTTAGAAATATAAGATGTAATGTTTTCTATTCTCAAAGCAAATCTTTACTAGATATTATTAAATTTATTTATAAACAACCATAAGGTTAATTTGATTGGACAAGGAATGATATAAAATTTAGAGATATAGAGGGCGAATTTTAATAAAAAAAAAAAAGAAAAAAAGGAAAATCGGGGTAGTTATTGATTGATTTTTGAAAAAGGGAATTAGAGAGTTTTTTGGTATTTGCAAAGATAAAAAGGTTTTTTTTTTGTTAAGAAAAGTTGTTAGAAACAGATTAATTAAAATCATATGTGAAATTTTGTTAAAATTATAATTAGATAAATAAATAGTGATTTGTGACCAGTGAAAGTTACCTTTTACACGTGCTTTAAAGTAAAAGGTGGTCCTGAGTGATCTTCGTAACATCTTAAACCGGATTCCACGAGGGAGGAAGGCGTGAGATCCCCACGTGCATTCTACCACAGTCTACAAGGCAATATAAAGGTATTCATATTGTTTTAAAACATTGAAACAGTACCAAACACTACTAAAAGAAGTATTAAAAAGGTATTTAATGAATTTTTGTTATATAAACTTACCAGTGCGTGAGAAACTAAATTTTCAATAACGTTGAGTAATCTGTCGTTCATTTTTGTATAACTGTAATTACAGAAAGGAATACCAACTGTAAAACTTAAAAAACTCACTCATAATTGTTATGTGAGTTGCATATTTAACTGTAATAGGATTAGTTTCATTAGCGTGAATGTGTGATGTATGAAAGAACATTTAAACAATTTGAATTTGTATTTGTATAATGAAATGTGTCTTTTGAAACACTTATGTAATAAAACACTACATTGAATGTAATTGATCTGTTTTTAATATACTAGAAAATTTAATAATTAGAAAGTTTATTTTTGAACATAATGATAATAATAAAACAAAATAACAATTGATATTTGGCGTTCAAGTAATTAAAATAGTAAAACAATAATAAATCATAATACATAGAGCCTATGAACCCACAGAACCCTGAGAAAGAGAGACATTATTAATTCAGTAAGTAAAAAGTTATGTTAGTGTCTGTAATAAAATCAAATTCATTATAACATAATAAACATAAACAAACACACACAAAAACATAACAATATATATTGAGATAGATATCTAATAGTTAAAAATTTAATAAGTAGAACTTACCTTATAATTTACAATAAAAGGATATATTATTAAGTTTTATAGAATTAGCATTTACTTTTTCTTTTGTACATCTAAAGTTTCCAAGTTCATAATTTTCACAAGACATACATTTAATATAAACAAAGAATGTAATGGGCATTTTATATTGAATAGAATCCATATTTTGCTATTTTATAACAATTAAATATTTCCAATCCATAATGAGTACACTTTTACATAACAATTCATCTTTGTCCTCTTTTAAAATTCTAAGTTTAATCTGAAACAATAAAAAGAAAATAAAAATCAAAAGTATTAATGGTTTTCACATGTTTAAGAAATCAACATGTAATTTTAGTTAGTAAAGTATTTAAATTAATATTATAAAAAGGAAGTACTTACAAAATTATAAAAAGACAAATTATAGTCTTCGATATTGTACAAACAAATATTCCAATAGCTCATGAGTACCTTAAAAAGACATAAGAACAATTAAAAACATGTAGCAGGTTTGGTGAAATACAGTAAACTAATTCCCATATCAATAATGTTGGACATAATCACATAAGTTTTTGATAGAACACTTTAATAGTGCATAGTAAAATAAATATTGAAAAACTTAGTGTACAAACACTAACAAAGACATTTTATGTAACAAAATGTATGTAGGATAGTTAAGTAAATGTTTAATATAAATTTTAAGTTGTGAGTCTTTTGTAACACAGAGAATCTTATCTTATATAATGCATAAGTGATACCTACAAATAACAGAATCTTTTAAAAGTTTAAATTTTAGTTGTTAGAGTTTAAAATAGTAGTTATCAGCTAAAATAGTATTAGTTTAACAGATTCATAGTAATTTTAATATAAATGATGGTTTTATTTCAAATTTTGAAGATCTAAAATAAGTTGACAGCTCAAGAAAGTTGTGCATTTTCAATCTAAAATTTTCTTAGGAAAAGTCATTTAGAAAATTATACAAACAAAATTTTAGTAAATATAAGGATAAGATTTCACTGTAAGTTGAAAAAGATACTATTAGTTTTGTAATTTCATTACCTTCATATTCAAGAATTTTGGTTAGAATTTTGCATTTAAACAATGGAATTTCGTTTGTTCGATGTCATACTTGTCATTTTTCCTGGAAGCCTATAAAAAGGCCGGAAAATTGATGATTCATCTCTCTTTTGATTTTGGTAGCAGAGCAATTAACATCGTATGTATTAATTGATTACTAACTAGAAGAAAATTTTTTGCATTAATTAAAAGCTGTTTATGTTAAAGTAATACAAGTAATATTAAAAATACATGCAGTAAAATAATCAACCATTATTAAATTACTTACCAAAGTAATAAATTTGTCAAATCAGAGACTGATTCCAAGAGAATTTGAAAGATTAAATTTGAGGATTCTTTCTGCAACTGGTCCTTAGCCGCCATATTGTTGGTATTGCATTTCTGACAGGGGACGAGGAGAAGCCGATCCGAGTTTTGTGCTGTTCCATTTAGATAATAGCAATTTTTAGTGAACGAACTTTATAATAAAAGGTACGTGTCATAGTTAAGGTTTAGTATTTGTGTATTTGTTATTTTGTGACTGTAAATTAATTTTATTTGTATGTATCATCTCCATTCTTTTCATATAAGGCTATTCATTTATTTATTTGTACTAAACATATGAAAACCAATTAACAGTTTTTTGTAAAATTTCTTTTAAATACTTGACATTAAATTTATTGTGTGTTAATTATTAAATAATATTTTAATTTGAATCCTACCCTGATAAGAGTCAGATTTTAAATTTAAATTTCAAAACAAATAGTCTGAGCTAGTTAAAATTTTGATAAGGCGCCCAACAATAGAATTACAGAAGAACAAGTAAAATTTATATAAAATCAAATAGTATTCAATCATTAAAATCAATCAAAACATTTGACAAAACCAATAAAACAAAACAAAATTATAAAATTATAATCATTAAAAATTAAATCATTATAAGTAGACAATACCAACGTGGGATATTAACAAACAAAACTATCGTAGTGAAAATTCTTCTATTTCAGATAATTAATAATATCTTCTTTCTTTCATTTACTCCATTAAAAATAATTTTCGAAATTTTTAATCATTTCCTTCAACATTCCCTATGACCAATGTTTCAATATTTTTTAGTTTCACAATTGTTAATTACTTTATTCCTCACATCTCATTAAAGAGATACAATTGCCTTACTTTCACCCCGAACTCGCTTTTCTGGGATTTACCTCTATTGTCCATATTATTAATTTGAAAATATTTCATTAATACAAACAATTTTCCTACACTAGGGTTTTATTAGCTTTGATTATTTCACGGTTCATTTTTCAATTATTATTCAGTGAAAACAATTTTTAGTAACTGTTTCACTTGGTAAAATTTACCATGTTTAGCTGTGGTTGTTTAGGTTGCTATTACTTCTCTTTTAAAAATTGAAAGAAGAAGAGTGTTAACCTAACCAAATTCAGTTACACATTTTCGAGACACGTGGCGGAGGTAGTACTAACCTTCCTAAAACTAAAAGATTTTTAATATGTTAACTTAGTGATGTAAAGATGTGATCAATTTTAATTCAATTTTACTGTGATATTTTTTACTGGCTTGATTGGCTTTTTGCTTTTCTGGATGTATTCAAATGGTTCTTCACTTTCTCCAACTAACATCTAGACTTAAACCTCAATTAGTGTAAGTTACTTATTGTAAAAAAGTTTTTACTGATTTGTAATCTCATACTAATTCACATTTGTAGAACCCTGATGATGCAAATAAAGATTTGCGAAAGCTTGGTATACTGAAAAGAGTACTGTATTGATAATTTTTTCACGTCCTTTCCGCTGCATTCCCAACCAATTTCGAAGTTTATATATCTAACTGATCAGCGTTGATCACAAAGGTTTCTACCTTTTCTAGATTCTATAATGGGATTTTTTGAAGATATTAAGAACAATTATGGAGTTGTAGCTGTTGGTTTCCTGAAGGGATGGTCAAGAGTTAATCAAAAACTAGCCAGAGCGTAATAGAAAAATATTTTTATTACAATGTAAAAGAATTGGTGTTCTTCCAAAACATATTACATATAGTACAGTTCCGATTGAAAAATTGATGTATGGACAAGATTCACATACACATGCAACAACAATGTTTTTAAACAGGTTAGGTTATAAACTTTTAAATATGGAAATTAATTTAAATCATAAACTTATTAAATCTTTAGAAAATAAATTAAATAATTTAAAAACAAATATTATCAATAGTACTAATGAACTTATTTGTAACAATTTCATTTCTAAACAGATTAAACATTATAACAGATCATTTTTTAAAGTTAAAAATAATAATATTAAAAAGTTGAATTCATTGAGGGATGAATTGTTTAATGGTCAACTTAAGACTTGTGATTCGTGGATTAAAAATTTATCTCAAGTTACTCTTCCTCCTAATGTTTCTAAAATACTTTCTTTAGGTCCCAAATTTAGTGTTGAACCTAGGTTAGGTGTGGACATTCCAATTAAGTCGCTGTTAGCTGATGTTGATTGCATTTCTTCCTATATTTCAGATATTAATGTTAGAAATCTAACGATAGCTAGATCTGTCAATATGATTACTAATAATGTTTTTCAAAACAAACCCCCTTCGTTTCTTCGAAATCTCTTTGAAGAGACAAAACATTTCCTGAGGAATCACCCTGAACTAGTTGTTACAAAGTCTGATAAAGGCAATGTAACAGTGATTATGTTAAGGGAAGAATACTTCAGGCTTTCCCAAAATTTATTAGACCAGGACATTTCTTATGTTTCCTTACAGTCTGACCCTACTTCTGGAATTCAAAGGAGATCTAATTCTTTAGTCAAACGTTTATTTGATAAAAAGCAAATAGATTTACTTACAAGGAAGAAACTCACGTCTTACAGTGGCACTGTTGCTAAGTTTTACACCCTTCCAAAAATTCACAAACCTACTTTATCTATGAGACCTATTGTCTCTTCTATTGGCTCACCAACTGAGTGTATTGCTAGTTTTCTCACAGATATTTTAACAAGAGCTTATGAAAGTAATGATTACAGTATTAATGACTCATTTCATACTTTTTGAACTTTTCAATAGGAAGGTGTTACCACCAAACTATGTTCTTGTCAGTCTGGACGTTGTCTCCCTTTTTAGTAATGTTTATTTAGATGCAGTTATCCGTACAATTCATAATCATTGGGAATCTATTAGTTCGGTTTGTACCATTAGCTACGATATGTTTATTGAGTTGATTGAGTTCTTGTTCAATTCCACTTGTTTTTCATTTGACAATAAGTTCTATAAACAAACATTTGGCACTCCCATGGGTGCTAGCATTTCTCCAATTTTGGCGACATATGTAATGGATGATTTGCTTGACATAGTTCTTCCTGTACTCCCTTTCCATATCCCATTTCTAAAGAAATATGTTGATGACATAATCCTAGCAGTTCCTCGAGATTCAGAAACAGAACTCTTGAATATTTTTAATAGTTATGACCCTTACATCCAGTTCACGTTAGAATGTGAAAACTCTAACAAAGCTGTTCCTTTTTTAGACATGTTATTTATCAGAAATGACGAAAATGTAATATTGATAGATTGGTATAGAAAATCATGTAGCTCTGGGAGATATCTCAACTACTTTTCTTACCATAAATTTAATATGAAACTCAACGTAGTCAAACAAATGACAACAAGAGTGAATCAACTCTCTGATCCTTCCTTCCGTCAAAAGAACTTAAATATCTTTTTTAACCTTTTTTTGAATAATTCTTATCCTACATCATTACTTAGGAAAGTTATGTTCGGCACATCTCCCGTTATGTTAGGTGCTTCTAACTCCATTTCTGACAATTCAGGTGCTAGTGGACGGAACTCAATTGGATCCATCCAAGGTCCGCCACCTTGTGAATTTACATATGTACCCCTTCCTTATATTAAGGGCGTTACGCCTAGACTGTCTAGACTTTTCTCACAACAACTACCTAATATTAGGATTGCATTTAAGAGTTCCTTGATACTTAAATCATTATATACTTCAGTTAAAGATAAAATTCCTTTATTAGATAAAAACAATGTTATTTATAGACTCAGTTGTTTGGGTTGTACACAATCGTATGTTGGTCATACTTCTCAGAAATTATCTAGTCGATTGACTCTCCATAAGAGTGACATAAGGTTGCATCCTGATAGATGTTCATTGGCCTCACATTCTAATTCTACGGGGCATCCCATTGACTTTCCAAATGCACAAGTTTTATCTTCTGAAAGTAACTACAGAAAAAGAGTATTTCTTGAAATGGCGTTCATCTTCCAAGAGAAGAATCCTATGAATAAGAAAACCGATATCAATAATTTGAGTGGTTTATATTCATTACTACTTACGTTAGATAGTAATCATCTCATTTCTAGTAGTGAAAATTCTTCTATTTCAGATAATTAATAATATCTTCTTTCTTTCATTTACTCCATTAAAAATAATTTTCGAAATTTTTAATCATTTCCTTCAACATTCCCTATGACCAATGTTTCAATATTATTTAGTTTCACAATTGTTAATTACTTTATTCCTCACATCTCATTAAAGAGATACAATTGCCTTACTTTCACCCCGAACTCGCTTTTCTGGGATTTACCTCTATTGTCCATATTATTAATTTGAAAATATTTCATTAATACAAACAATTTTCCTACACTAGGGTTTTATTAGCTTTGATTATTTCACGGTTCATTTTTCAATTATTATTCAGTGAAAACAATTTTTAGTAACTGTCTCACTTGGTAAAATTTACCATGTTTAGCTGTGGTTGTTTAGGTTGCTATTACTTCTCTTTTAAAAATTGAAAGAAGAAGAGTGTTAACCTAACCAAATTCAGTTACACATTTTCGAGACACGTGGCGGAGGTAGTACTAACCTTCCTAAAACTAAAAGATTTTTAATATGTTAACTTAGTGATGTAAAGATGTGATCAATTTTAATTCAATTTTACTGTGATATTTTTTACTGGCTTGATTGGCTTTTTGCTTTTCTGGATGTATTCAAATGGTTCTTCACTTTCTCCAACTAACATCTAGATTTAAACCTCAATTAGTGTAAGTTACTTATTGTAAAAAAGTTTTTACTGATTTGTAATCTCATACTAATTCACATTTGTAGAACCCTGATGATGCAAATAAAGATTTGCGAAAGCTTGGTATACTGAAAAGAGTACTGTATTGATAATTTTTTCACGTCCTTTCCGCTGCATTCCCAACCAATTTCGCAGTTTATATATATATATATATATATATATATATTATTATGATTTTCAATTTGGGTATACTGATTTAGATTTATTTTAGTCTTTATTTTTTTATATCCCCCGTTGGTATTGTCAATTTATAATGTTTTAAATTTTGTCTATACTGATTTAAATTTGGCTATAGTTTATTTTACCTAACAGCTAAAGAAGTTTATTATTTAGATATGTTTTTATTTGTTTGATTATGATAATTAAAAATTTTTGTTTGTTTTATTGGTTTTTTCAAATATTTTAATTGAATTTGATAATTTAATATTATTTAATTTTATATACAGTTTACTTTTTCTTTTTACTTTTAAGTTTGGGCGCCTTGTCAGAAGTTCAAACTAGCTCAGTTTACTTAATTTTAAAGTTGAAATTTAAAGTCTGACTCTCATCTTGGGTAGGATTCAAATTAAATATTGTTTAATAACTAATACACAATAAATTTAATGTCAAGTACTTCAAAAAAAATTATTAATTGGTTTTCACACGTTCAGTACAAATAAATAACAAATATTCGGATATGAAAAATGGAGATGATATACAAAATATTAATTTACAATTGCAAATAATTAAAAACAAAAATACAAATCCTTAATTATCGGACGTACCTTGTATAACAGAGTTTTTCAAATATTGTCCTTGTCATGCGCAACGTAACAAAACTGAGATCGGCTTGTGCTTCGTTTACTCCCGCAAATGGAACAGCGTATTCAAATTTACAAGATGGCTACTATGGTTCCGTTTTGGAAACGTCTCTCGAATTTAATCTTTAAAATTCTATGGAATCTGCACTTGCTTTATGCAGTTTATTACTTTGGTAAGTAATTTAATAATAGCTGATTACTTTTCTGTATGTATTTTTAATATTACATGTATTACTTTAATATAAACAGCTTTTAATTAATTAAAAAAATTTCTTCTAGTTGATAATCAATTAATACATACGATGTTAATTGCTCTGCGACCAGGAACATAAGAGAGTGAATATATGTTAACTGCTCTACTACCAAAAACATAAGAGAGAGTAATCATGGATTCTCCGGCCTTTTATAGCTTCTTGGAAAAAAACAAAAATATGACGTCATCGGATTTCAACTGTTCGAATTTCAGAAAAAAATAACCTACATTTCCGAAAATCCAGGTAATAAATTCACAATTCTGATAATACCTTTGATAACGTACAGATAGATCTCATCCTTATATTTGCTTAAATTCTGTTTGTATAATTTTCTAAGTACTTTTTCCTAGGAAATTTTAGATTCAAAATACACAACTTCCTTGAGCTGTCAACTTATTTTAGACTTTCAAATTTTGAATTAACACTAGCTATTATATTTAAAATTACTCTAAATCCACTTAACTAGTACTGTTTTAACTGATAACTTACTATTTTAACCCTAACAACTACAATTTAAACTTTTAAAAGATTTTGTTATTTGTATTACTTATACCTTATATAAGCTGATATTTTCTGTGTTATCAAAGGTTAACATTTTAAAATTTATATAAAAAACTTCCTCAATTATCCTACATACTTTTTGTTACATAAATTGTCATTTGTTAATGTTTATAAACTAAGTTTTTCAATATCTATTTCACTACACCTGCTACATGTTTATAATTAATCTTGTGTCTTTTTTAGGTACTCACAATCTATTGGTATATTTGTTTGTACAATATCGAAGACTTTGATTTTGTAAGTACTTCCTTTTTACAATATTAATTTAAATACTTTACTAACTAGAATTACATGTTGATTTCTTAAACATGTGGAAACCATTAATACTTTTGATTTTTATTTTCTTTTTATTGTTTCAGATTAAACTGAGAATTTTGAAAAAGAACTAGGTGAAAAGTGAATTGTTATAATGAAAATGCATTCATTATGGATTGGAAAATTTTGATTGTGATACAATAATTGAATATGGATCCTATACAAGATAAGATGTCAAATACACTCTTTATTTATTTGAATGTTTGTAATTGAAGAGTAAATATTGAAAATTTAAGATGTACTAAAGAAAAAGTAACTGCAGATTCAATTAAACTTATTAAGATATCCCTTTTTTGTAAATTATTGTGGTAAGTAACTTTAATTCTATTTTGTTCATTTACTAATGTGTATTGTTTATTTTTACATGTTGACTTTCCAATATGACTACCTACCCTATATTGGCTTTTATCTTATAATGTTTGTTTATTATTATCAGATATGTAAGTTATACTACTTTGTTTTAGTGTAACTGTAGAGATACTGTTTGTTTATACAAATTCATACTAATTATATTATTTTTAGGTCAGAAGATTCATCTCATTTTCTAACAAGATGTATCTACTAAGTCCAAATGAAAACCTGTTGTGACCAGAGAATATTGTTTATTTTGTGGCTTTTACTGTGATATTATGACCAAATTTATAATATAATCAAGTTTATACTGTACTCAAGACAATACTTCTTTTTGGGTAATTACATGGTTTAAGAAGAAAAGTGTATTTCATTATGCATATCCTTTTTTTAATTAATCCATTAGTGTAATGGCTATGATGGATGCTTAAAAGGTAAGTTTTGTTTTTATTAGTAATAATGATCCATTACAATTTCCCCCAATTTAATTTTAATAAATTATTTTACACTAATAATTTTTAAAATTTAATTAATTTGAAATTTTTACTTATGTTTCTCTATCGACAAGTTCCTTATTATAGGAAATTGTTTTCAAACTACTTCTTAATTCTATTTCCATCTTTTATTGTCTTAATCTGAAATTTAATTTATCTAGATTGTCATTTTAGATTTAATTTTGTTTATCTACCAATTTCTATTCGATAAATCACTACCTATACTATAATTGTTATTTTTTTAACTTGACTTAATTTCATCTAATCACTATATACCTATCTCAAAAAAAAATTAAATGTTATAAGTCCTATTCTATTTGTTTAATCTTAATATCTAAAAATATCATACACATCAGTGTGGGATGTGGAATGTGTGTCATAATGTACTTTTCAATGTGTTTAATTACTATGCAATTCTATCTCTTTACAAAACAAACTATAATTTATACTTCTATGTAATACTACAAAAAAAATTGTTATTCAATATGTTTATTTTAATTTTTGTTGTGTAATGTTTACCTAAATTAATCTACAACTAACCCTACTTTTTGTGTTTTTAAATTTTTTTCTTTTTTTGAAATTTCTCCCCCTATTATAATTAAATTCTCTTAAATGTATTGTCACTTGATAGTGGATTTGTTTCACTTCCCCCCAAAATTCTTTGCTATATTGTTGTTTTAAATTATACACATTATTAATCGATTGTTCTTTGTTACAGGTTGCTGAAAGATTTCCTATCAAAATACTTCTTGCAACTACCCGAAGATCTATGATGTTTTTAATATAATTTAATTTATTATTAAATTTACTTGTTAAATTATTCGAATAGATGTTATTAATGTTATTGTAGAATTTTATTCTGAACTCTTGTACCTTGTTTCCATATATCAATTTATTACCTTTTCTTCTTTGTTTTATAACCTCTTTATATTCTATTATTACTTCTTCTTTTAATATTTTTAAGTTTTCTTCTTGGTTTTCACCTGGTATTTCTTTTCTAACTATAATTATTCTTGAATTAGTCTTGGGTTTGTTTTCATCCATGTCATTTTTACTTTTATAATTTCCATAATTTTCTTCTAGATCATATATTGTATCAATCTTCATTATTTTATTTGACTTAATTTGCTCCATTTCAACTTCTTTGTCTCTGTTTTTGTTTGTTTCGTTTAAAATTTCATTAGTCACCTCTGCATTTTCTTTCATCTCAAATTCATTTTCTTCATCATTCTTTTTGTTTATAACTTTATTATTTTCTTTATTGTCTTGAATATTTTCAACTTCCATTATTGCTTTTATTCTTTCATTGCTGATTTCTTCCTTTGTGTCATAAATTTTTTGTTTAGTCACTTTTAATTCTTCTCGAATTTTTTTAATTTCATTTAAGCTTTCCTTTCTTCCTTCATCTATCTTTTTTTCCATATTCTTTAGCTCTTGTTTCATTTCCTTTTTAATTTCTTCTTTGTTTTCATTTAAATTCTTTTCCAATTTCTCTAATTTTTGATTCATTTCATCTTTATTTGCATTTAAGTCTTTCTTCACTTCTTCTTTCATTTCCTCTTTGGTTGTATCTAATTTCTTGTTATTTTCTTCTAATTTTTTGTTCAAGTCCATAAACATTTCCCTTAACCAGTCATCACGACTTCCCATTTCTTGCTTATTTTGTCTTCTTTCTGTATCTTGTTCCGTTCTTTTACTACCTTCAACTTTCTCAAACTTTCCTGCTTCGGCTTGTTCATCTTCTTTTCCTACTGTCTCTTGTCCTTGTTCTGGTACAAAATCTCCAGCACCTCTGTTTCTTTCTTCATACACTGTTGTTTCCATCTCAGCTTTATCTCTCTGATCCATTACTTCTCCTTCTTTTGCTTCTCCTAACTGCTTTCCATCTCTAAGAACCATTTTCTTATCCGCCATGTTGTTGTTGTTTAATTTTTAAATTTATAAGTTATTATTTAATTTATTTTATTTATGAAAATACAATTTTTGCGAGCCCCACGTTGGTTGCGACAATTTATTATGATTTTCAATTTGGGTATACTGATTTAGATTTATTTTAGTCTTTATTTTTTTATATCCCCCGTTGGTATTGTCAATTTATAATGTTTTAAATTTTGTCTATACTGATTTAAATTTGGCTATAGTTTATTTTACCTAACAGCTAAAGAAGTTTATTATTTAGATATGTTTTTATTTGTTTGATTATGATAATTAAAAATTTTTGTTTGTTTTATTGGTTTTTTCAAATATTTTAATTGAATTTGATAATTTAATATTATTTAATTTTATATACAGTTTACTTTTTCTTTTTACTTTTAAGTTTGGGCGCCTTGTCAGAAGTTCAAACTAGCTCAGTTTACTTAATTTTAAAGTTGAAATTTAAAGTCTGACTCTCATCTTGGGTAGGATTCAAATTAAATATTGTTTAATAACTAATACACAATAAATTTAATGTCAAGTACTTCAAAAAAAAATTATTAATTGGTTTTCACACGTTCAGTACAAATAAATAACAAATATTCGGATATGAAAAAATGGAGATGATATACAAAATATTAATTTACAATTGCAAATAATTAAAAACAAAAATACAAATCCTTAATTATCGGACGTACCTTGTATAACAGAGTTTTTCAAATATTGTCCTTGTCATGCGCAACGTAACAAAACTGAGATCGGCTTGTGCTTCGTTTACTCCCGCAAATGGAACAGCGTATTCAAATTTACAAGATGGCTACTATGGTTCCGTTTTGGAAACGTCTCTCGAATTTAATCTTTAAAATTCTATGGAATCTGCACTTGCTTTATGCAGTTTATTACTTTGGTAAGTAATTTAATAATAGCTGATTACTTTTCTGTATGTATTTTTAATATTACATGTATTACTTTAATATAAACAGCTTTTAATTACTAAAATGTTGAATCTGGAACCGTTGGCGAAAATGATACCGAAAACCGTTTACACTACCACTACACCAACACACACTTTTATATGCCTGACGCGCGTTTCGATAACCAAGTTATCTTCTTCAGAGACCGAAGGTAAACTACCTTCGGTCTCTGAAGAAGATAACTTGGTTATCGAAACGCGCGTCAGGCATATAAAAGTGTGTGTTGGTGTAGTGGTAGTGTAAACGGTTTTCGGTAGCTTTTAATTAATTAAAAAAATTTCTTCTAGTTGATAATCAATTAATACATACGATGTTAATTGCTCTGCGACCAGGAACATAAGAGAGTGAATATATGTTAACTGCTCTACTACCAAAAACATAAGAGAGAGTAATCATGGATTCTCCGGCCTTTTATAGCTTCTTGGAAAAAAACAAAAATATGACGTCATCGGATTTCAACTGTTCGAATTTCAGAAAAAAATAACCTACATTTCCGAAAATCCAGGTAATAAATTCACAATTCTGATAATACCTTTGATAACGTACAGATAGATCTCATCCTTATATTTGCTTAAATTCTGTTTGTATAATTTTCTAAGTACTTTTTCCTAGGAAATTTTAGATTCAAAATACACAACTTCCTTGAGCTGTCAACTTATTTTAGACTTTCAAATTTTGAATTAACACTAGCTATTATATTTAAAATTACTCTAAATCCACTTAACTAGTACTGTTTTAACTGATAACTTACTATTTTAACCCTAACAACTACAATTTAAACTTTTAAAAGATTTTGTTATTTGTATTACTTATACCTTATATAAGCTGATATTTTCTGTGTTATCAAAGGTTAACATTTTAAAATTTATATAAAAAACTTCCTCAATTATCCTACATACTTTTTGTTACATAAATTGTCATTTGTTAATGTTTATAAACTAAGTTTTTCAATATCTATTTCACTACACCTGCTACATGTTTATAATTAATCTTGTGTCTTTTTTAGGTACTCACAATCTATTGGTATATTTGTTTGTACAATATCGAAGACTTTGATTTTGTAAGTACTTCCTTTTTACAATATTAATTTAAATACTTTACTAACTAGAATTACATGTTGATTTCTTAAACATGTGGAAACCATTAATACTTTTGATTTTTATTTTCTTTTTATTGTTTCAGATTAAACTGAGAATTTTGAAAAAGAACTAGGTGAAAAGTGAATTGTTATAATGAAAATGCATTCATTATGGATTGGAAAATTTTGATTGTGATACAATAATTGAATATGGATCCTATACAAGATAAGATGTCAAATACACTCTTTATTTATTTGAATGTTTGTAATTGAAGAGTAAATATTGAAAATTTAAGATGTACTAAAGAAAAAGTAACTGCAGATTCAATTAAACTTATTAAGATATCCCTTTTTTGTAAATTATTGTGGTAAGTAACTTTAATTCTATTTTGTTCATTTACTAATGTGTATTGTTTATTTTTACATGTTGACTTTCCAATATGACTACCTACCCTATATTGGCTTTTATCTTATAATGTTTGTTTATTATTATCAGATATGTAAGTTATACTACTTTGTTTTAGTGTAACTGTAGAGATACTGTTTGTTTATACAAATTCATACTAATTATATTATTTTTAGGTCAGAAGATTCATCTCATTTTCTAACAAGATGTATCTACTAAGTCCAAATGAAAACCTGTTGTGACCAGAGAATATTGTTTATTTTGTGGCTTTTACTGTGATATTATGACCAAATTTATGATATAATCAAGTTTATACTGTACTCAAGACAATACTTCTTTTTGGGTAATTACATGGTTTAAGAAGAAAAGTGTATTTCATTATGCATATCCTTTTTTTAATTAATCCATTAGTGTAATGGCTATGATGGATGCTTAAAAGGTAAGTTTTGTTTTTATTAGTAATAATGATCCATTACAATATATATATTATGGTTTGCATATAATATAAAGAAAATATTAAAAAAATTTATTAATTTAATTTAATTTATATTTAATTTTAGTTATTTGTTTGCCCGGTATATTGTTAATTTTTTTTTTGAAATATTATGGTTTGCATTTAATATAAAGAAAATATTATACCTTTGCATGAGAAACTCCACAATCTCAAGTAGGGTTCAAATGTTGGAAAACAAAATAATTTTAATTTCTAATATAAGCGCCAAAGTTTAAATAAAATCCTTATACTTTAATAAAAAATTTGTTAATCAAAAAATCCTTTGCCTTATTATTTATGAACAAATTCTAAAGACGGTCCTGTCTACTTTGTACTAAATCTCTCCACAATTCACAGACATCAGTTTAATGCTGCTAACTATTGAAAAACAGATGGAGCTATCTTCAAAATTGAAAAGAAAAACTCAAGAATATAATCTCAAATGTTTTTCAAGGAAGAAAAACGTTATTTAATGTTGTGAAAACAAATACGTTATACTTTAACAATAAATAAAATTCGTGAAAACTAACTAATATGATCATTCATTCATACAAAATCATATACTCTGATGAAATATTATTTCTATGTGTGATTATAAATAGGCAACATTTTATACAAAATTTTTCATAACGAAATCCGCTATATGAATGTTCATGTCACAAAAGATGGCGAAAAACACTAAAAATCTGTGCGATATCAAAGTTTTATCCTTTGCACAAAATCGGTGAGTTTATTTCACCTTTTATATTCAAATAAAATAGTTTTAAACACCTTGTTCACTGTATTGTTCCGATTCACTTCGATGATTAGATTTTTATTTTATTTTAGGTTACCTCTCGGAAGATTTCGTGCAATCAGTTCAGCTTCCATTAAAACAAGAATTGCAGCTATATTTTGTCTACATCAATACATTTAGACGAATCCCATAGTCCAATGCTTACAAAAAAATATTGTGGAAACACCATTTCCACGATACAACATTTTACAATTTATATTGTTAAATTTAAGGTTAGAACTTTACCAATTTTCTCTTTACAATATGTCTATCTACTTTATTACTTACATTGTTGAGTAGTTTTCAAGGATAATGTATTTCTTTCTATAATTTCCAAGCCAAAATGTTATTTTTTTTTTAAAGTTTTTTAAAAAATTTTTTAAAAACTTCCTTTCTTCCAAATTTTTTTTACCAGAGAAAAAAAAAACTACCTAGTGCATAGTGTCTATTATCAACAAATTGTTTTTATTCAATTTTTTTTTATTGTTAGTCATCTGCTTGTCGCCGATGAAAATGTTTTAAATGTGTTCCACCAATCAAAATTGGCTATTAAAATTTTTATTGAGAAGTTTCATTTCAATTAATAGATTGTCCATCTATTATTTTAGAACATTCTGTTTTAAGTTTTCCAAATGGTTAAAACCCATATATCACTCCTTTTAAATAGTATTTCAAAATATTTATTAATGACAGTTCTTAATTTCAAAATATCTATACCGAATGACAATTCATTTCACATATGTCATGATCTATTGAATTGTTATTATTTCTTTTCCTACCTTGACATATTTCAAATAATTACACAATCTTTTTAGAATACTTCTTTTAATATCTATTATTTTCCTTTTTTTTTTAAAACAAACCATAATATTTTTTTTTACTTTTACAATAATAAAAATAAAACATTATAATTGATATGGAACAAACGTTCTATAATTCCCTGTCTTGACTATTGAAATCATATTATTTTATTTCATATATGATTTTATAAAGTTTATTTTAAATTTTCTCTATCATTATACAGTCTGTCTCTTGTATGCTTTATCTATCAAATAGTGAATAGTACAGATTGTCTCCATTTCAATCAATTTAAAAAAAATTCAAACTCTAAAAATTTTCTAGCTTACAGTGTGTAGTCTTTCATTCCATAATTTAGTATAGAGAGTATTGCAGGTTTCTTTCTATATTAATATATAAATATATATATATATATATATATATATATATATATATATATATATATATTGAGATGATTAACCTCTTTCTACTTAATTTAATTTATGAAAATTAAGTTTTAATTTTATAATTTTTCAAATTAAGGTAGGGTTCTATCAAAATTTATTTTTAAATAATTTTTTTTTTTGAATATATAAATTTTTAATAAACAGCCAAATAAAATTTATTCTCCCTAACTAATTCCTATCTAACTTATCTATCCTATCTAAACTTATCTAATCTTAACTACCTAAACTAACCTTATCTACCGCAGTGTCCTTTTCTCTTCTATTCTTCCTAACACCTTTTATGCCAAATTTCCTTGTACCTCCCAATCATTTGACCTCTAGTTGTTTTTATCTATTAATTTTAGCTTCTTTCTCCTCACTGCACTCCACTCGGATAATTAATAAGACTTACTGATTTTAATTCTTGTTTTATGTTATTTATTTTTTTTATCTTTAAATAATTTCTTCTACATTACCAAATAAAGTAAAATTTTTCTTGTCGCCTTTTATAATAGTCAAATAAAAATTCTTCTTTAATTCTTTCTGACTTTTTAAATCAATTACCAACTGTCACTGCTTTTCTATTTTAATAACTTTTTATAATTGCTTATTTTCTTTACCATTAATATAAACTTATTCTATTCGACATTAACTTCCTTTTAAATTATACTTTTTTTATTCTATTGGCTTCTTTTAAAAAATTAATTTCTGCTCTACTTGACTTTTCAATTCTCTCCACACTGTCAAACTTTTTTTTTCCTAGCAACCAAACTTCTTCATCACTATAACTTACACTTCTTATCTATACTTAAAATTAATACAATATTTGTTTACATTACAGAAATTTATTTTACCTAATAATTTAAATTTGACATAAACTTCAAATTTTGACATATCTCCGAAAATAATTAAACCAAAATAAATTTTGATTTCACCCTGTAACATACCTTAAATTACTTTTATTAACAATAGTTTATCTAACATTTTATTTCTACCTCATTTCTCATTTTATTGATAACTTTAATTTATTAATTTATTTTACTAATTATGTAATCATGTATTAATAAATATTTAAATTCTAAATTTTTATTTTGAATTTTTTTTATACTATAATTTAAAATAATTATCTTTTTACCTATGAGACATATCATGACAATATATATATATATATATAAAAGGTAGAAACCTTTGTGATCAACGCTGATCAGTTAGATATAAACTTCAAAAATTGGTTGGGAATGCAGCGGAAAGGACGTGAAAAACTATGAAAACAGTACTCTTTTCAGTATACCAAGCTTTCGCAAATCTTTATTTGCATCATCAGGGTTCTACAAATGTGAATTAGTATGAAATTACAAATCTGTAAAAACTTATTTACAATAAGTAACTTACACTAATTGAGGTTTAAGTCTATATGTTAGTTGGAGAAAGTGAAGAACCATTTGATTACATCCAGAAAAGCAAAAAGCCAATCAAGCCAGTATAAAATATCACAGAAAAATTGAATCAAAATTGTTTACATTTTTAAAAAAACTTCTTTACTAAGTTAACATATTAAAATTTGGGAAAGGTTAGTACTACCTTTGCCACGTGTCACAAAAATGTGTAACTGAATTTGGTTAGGTTAAAATTCTTCTTCTTTTAATAATTTTAAAAGAGAAGCAATAGTAAAACCTAAACAACCACAGCTAAACATGGTAAATTTTACCAAGTGAGACACTATTAATAAACTGAAATGAAAAAGAATGACAAAATGAATTGTGAAACAATCAAAGCTAATAAAACCTATTAATCGTTAGAAAATGGAACGAAATCTTAGAACGATGAGTTCGGATTGAAATTAAGGAAATTGTTATATTATTTACTAGATTTGAAGAATCAAGGAATTAAATAATAAAACAGAATTATTCAACATTGATCATAGTGAATGTGAAAGGATATTTTTAAAGATAAGATTTAGAAATTGTAATGGGGTAAATGAGAAAAAGAAGATAAGATTAATCCTCTGAAATGGAAGAATTTTCACTACTGGGAATGAGATGATTACTGTCTAGCGTAAGTAGTAATGAATATAAACCACTCAAATTATTGATATCGGTTTTTTTATTCATAGAATTCTTCTCTTGGAAGATGAACGCCATTTCAAGAAACACTCTTTTCCTGTAGTTACTTTCAGAAAATAAAACCTGTGCATTTGGAAAGTCAATGGAATGCCCCGTAGAATTGGAATGTGAAGCTAATGAACATCTATCAGGATGTAACCTTATGTCACTTTTGTGGAGAGTCAAACGACTAGATAATTTTTGAGATGTATGACCAATATATGATTGTGTACAACCCATACAACTGAGTCTATAAATAACATTATTTTTATCTAATAAAGGAATTTTATCTTTAACTGTAGTATATAATGATTTCAGTATTAAGGAACTCCTAAATGCAATCCTAATATTTGGCAATTGTTGTGTGAAAAGTCTAGACAGTCTAGGCGCAACGCCCTTAATGTAAGGAAGAGATACATATGAGAATTCACAAGGTGGCGAACCTTGGTTGGATCCAATTGAGTTCCGTTCCCTAGCACCTGAATTGTTAGAAATGGAGTTTGAAGCATTTAACATAACAGAGGATGTGCCATACATAACTTTCCTAAGTAATGATTTAGGATAGGAATTGTTTAAAAAAAGGTTAAAGAGGATATTTAGGTTCTTTTGACGGAAAGAAGGGTCAGAGAGTTGATTTACTCTTGTTGTCATTTGTTTGACTAAGTTAAATTTCATATTGAATTTATGGTAAGAAAGGTAGTTGAGATATCTCCCAGAGCTACATGATTTTCTGTACCAATCTATCAATATTATATTCTTATCATTTCTGATAAACAACATATCAAGAAAAGGAACAGCTTTGTTGGAGTTTTCACATTCCAACGTAAACTGGATGTTAGGGTCATAACTATTAAAAATATTTAAGAGTTCTGTCTCTGAGTCTCGAGGAACAGCTAAAATGATGTCATCAACATATTTCTTTAAAAATGGGATATGGAAAGGGAGTACAGGAAGAACTATGTCCAGCAGATCATCCATTACATATGTCTCTAAGATTGGAGAAATGCTAGCACCCATGGGAGTGCCGAATGTTTGTTTATAAAACTTATTATCAAATGAAAAACAAGTGGAATTGAACAAAAACTCAATCAGTTCAATAAACATGTCATAACTAATGGTACACACCGAACTAATAGATTCCCAATGATTATGAATTGCACGAATAAATGCATCTAAATAAACATTACTAAAAAGGGAGACAACATCCAGACTGACAAGAACATAGTTTGGTGGTAACACCTTTTTATTGAATAATTCAAAAAAATGAAATGAGTCATTAACACTATAATCATTATTTTCATAAGATCTTGTCAATATGTCTGTGAGAAAACTAGCTATAAACTCAGTTGGCGAGCCAATGGAAGAGACAATAGGTCTCATAGATAAAGTGGGTTTATGAATTTTTGGAAGGGTGTAAAACTTAGCAATAGTGCCACTGTAAGATGTGAGTTTCTTCTTTGTAAGTAAATCTATTTGCTTTTTATCAAATAAACGTTCGACTAAAGAATTAGATTTCCTTTGAATCCCAGAAGTCGGGTCAGACTGTAAGGAAACATAAGAAATGTCCTGGTCTAATAAATTCTGGGAGAGCCTGAAATATTCTTCCCTTAACATAATCACTGTTACATTACCTTTATCAGACTTTGTAACAACTAGTTCAGGGTGATTCTTCAGGAAGTGTTTAGTCTCCTCAAAGAGATTTCGAAGAAACAAAGGGGGTTTGTTTTGAAAAACATTATTAGTAATCATATTGACAGATCTAGCTATCGTTAGATTTCTAACATTAATATCTGAAATATAAGAAGAAATGCAATCAACATCAGCTAACAATGACTTAATTGGAATGTCCACACCCAACTTAGATTCAACACTAAATTTGGGACCTAAAGAGAGTATTTTGGAAACATTGGGAGGAAGAGTAACTTGAGATGTCTAGACTTTTCACACAACAATTGCCAAATATTAGGATTGCATTTAGGAGTTCCTTAATACTGAAATCATTATATACTACAGTTAAAGATAAAATTCCTTTATTAGATAAAAATAATGTTATCTATAGACTCAATTATATGGGTTGTACACAATCATATATTGGTCATACATCTCAAAAATTATCTAGTCGTTTGACTCTCCACAAAAGTGACATAAGGTTACATCCTGATAGATGTTCATTAGCCTCACATTCCAATTCTACGGGGCATTCCATTGACTTTCCAAATGCACAGGTTTTATTTTCTGAAAATAACTACAGGAAAAGAGTGTTTCTTGAAATGGCGTTCATCTTCCAAGAGAAGAATTCTATGAATAAAAAAACCGATATCAATAATTTGAGTGGTTTATATTCATTACTACTTACGCTAGACAGTAATCATCTCATTCCCAGTAGTGAAAATTCTTCCATTTCAGAGGATTAATCTTATCTTCTTTTTCTCATTTACCCCATTACAATTTCTAAATCTTATCTTTAAAAATATCCTTTCACATTCACTATGATCAATGTTGAATAATTCTGTTTTATTATTTAATTCCTTGATTCTTCAAATCTAGTAAATAATATAACAATTTCCTTAATTTCAATCCGAACTCATCGTTCTAAGATTTCGTTCCATTTTCTAACGATTAATAGGTTTTATTAGCTTTGATTGTTTCACAATTCATTTTGTCATTCTTTTTCATTTCAGTTTATTAATAGTGTCTCACTTGGTAAAATTTACCATGTTTAGCTGTGGTTGTTTAGGTTTTACTATTGCTTCTCTTTTAAAATTATTAAAAGAAGAAGAATTTTAACCTAACCAAATTCAGTTACACATTTTTGTGACACGTGGCAAAGGTAGTACTAACCTTTCCCAAATTTTAATATGTTAACTTAGTAAAGAAGTTTTTTAAAAATGTAAACAATTTTAATTCAATTTTTCTGTGATATTTTATACTGGCTTGATTGGCTTTTTGCTTTTCTGGATGTAATCAAATGGTTCTTCACTTTCTCCAACTAACATCTAGACTTAAACCTCAATTAGTGTAAGTTACTTATTGTAAATAAGTTTTTACAGATTTGTAATTTCATACTAATTCACATTTGTAGAACCCTGATGATGCAAATAAAGATTTGCGAAAGCTTGGTATACTGAAAAGAGTACTGTTTTCATAGTTTTTCACGTCCTTTCCGCTGCATTCCCAACCAATTTTTGAAGTTTATATTTATTTATGTTTAACAGCAATTAATAAGAAATGGAATGACATAAATAAAAATTGCAGACTAAATAAAGAGACATTTTTAGAATTAATAACATTTATTTTCAATAGTACATATTTTTCCTATAATAATAAACTATATCAACAAACTTTTGGAACACCAATGGGATCTTCAATATCTCCTATTTTAGCAGACTATGTAATGGATTACATCTTGGACTTAGTTATATCTGTTTTACCTTTTAAATTATTCTTCATTAAAAAATATGTAGATGATATAATTTTATCTCTTCCATATGATGAAATAAATAATATACTTTTTTACTTCAACAGCTTTGATCCAAATATACAATTTACTATAGAAAAAGAAGATACAGAACAATCCTTACCTTTTCTTGATACTAAATTTATAAGAAACGATAACAATAACATCTCAATCGACTGGTATAGAAAACCGATAAGCTCTGGGAGATATATTAACTATCATTCATATCATCCACGTAATACTAAATTAAATTTGATCAAACAAATGAAAAATCGAGTTTTAAATATTTCAGATCCAATTTTTCACCAAAAAAATTTAAAAATTCTTTATAAACTATTTCTTGAGAACTGTTATCCACCATATCTTTTAAAACAAATTTTATATAATACTTCTGACAATACAAATGCCATTATTCATAACATGACAAGGAACACAGAATATCATGACATCAGTTCTAGAAATAATACCATTCCAATTTATGTATCTCCACCCTATATCAAAACAGTCACACCTAAACTTTCCGGAATTTTAAAACAACATAATATAAAAATTGCAAATAAACAACATCTTACAATCCATTCGCTTTTTAGTAAAATCAAAGATAAAACACCAAAGAATAAATTACCTAACATAGTTTATGAAATTCCTTGTAAAAATTGTGATAAGAAATACATTGGTCAGTCAAAAAGGTCTCTTGCTAATAGAATAACATCCCATAAAAGTGACAGTAAACTTCATCCAGAGAAATGTGCACTTGCTGAACACGTATTCTCTGAAGGCCATTTAATGAATTATGAACATGCCAAAATTTTAACCACAGAAATCAATTATAAAAAGCGGATATTTTTAGAAACAGCTTACATAGCACAAGAGGATCGATGTATTAATAAAAAACTGATTTAAATAATTTAAGTGTAATATATGCATATCTTTTGGATTTGGAGAAACAAAATTTAAAAAATTAAAAAAACGAATTAGTATGTAGAATTTAAAACAATTGAATTTATATATTAAATAAATCAATCAAAATTTTTAAATCATATTGTTTTTTGAGTTTTTTATAATAACATGTCACATTTATTACAGTTTTTTACAAAATTTTACCAATAATCTCACCTAGATATGTAAGTATTATTTATTTTATTACTTGCTATATAATTTCTTTACAATTAAAACATTTTTAGACCTTGAAAATGAACCCATAGAGGTTCGAAAGCTCGGTTAATAAATTCTAAAAAGAGTACACTTTGGTTTTATTGCCACATCCCCAAAAACATTCCGATAATATATATATATATATATATATATATATATATATATATATATATATATATATATATATATTATTATATATATATATATATATATATTATGATTTAAATAGTTAGGTTTAAATAGTTATGATTATTAGATTTGATTTCTATAGTTTATTTTTATCAATATCCCACGTAGGTTCTGTTAATTTATAATGATTTACTTAGTTTGATTATTATTTATAATTTATAAACTTGTTTTGTTTTATTAGTTAAGTTTTCATCAATGTTTACATTCTCTTTGTAATTCTATAGTTGGGCGCCTTTTATAATTTTTAACTAGCTCAATCTACTTATCATTAAATTGAAATTTAGATTATGACTCTTATCAGGGTAGGAGTCAAATTGAAATATTATTTAATCATTAACATACAATAAATTTAATATCCAATGTTTCAAAAGAAATTTTACAAATAAAATAATTGGTTTTCATATGCTTCATACAAATAAATCAATGAATAACCTTATATAAAAAAAAATGAAATGGAGATGACACACATAAATAAATTAGTTTACCGTAACAAAACAATAAATACAAAAATACAAATCCTTAATTATGACACGTACCTTTATTATAAAGTTCGTTCTCTAAAAATTGCTATTGTCTAAATGGAACGGCACGAACACTGAGATCGGCTTCTCCTCGTCTTCTCTCGGAACAGGAACAGCTTGCCAAAACCAAGATGTCTACTGCGTTAACGTTATGGACAGGACGCTTGAAACTAATCCTTTAGATTCTATTGGAATCTTGATGTGTTTTGTACAATTTATTACTTTGGTAAGTAATTTAATAATGATAGAATACTTTTGTGCATGTATTTTTGATATTACATGTATTATGTTGACATGAACTGAATTTTATTTTAATAATCCAAATTGTTTTTTAGTAATGAATTAATACATACGATGTTGATGGAGCTGCTACCAGAATGACAAGAGAGTGAATCATTGATTTTCCGACCTTTTTATAGGCTTCCAGGAAAATGACAAAAATGACATAAGAAAACGGATTTCGATTGTTTTTACATACAAAATTTAGTAAAATTCTGGAAAATCAAGGTAATTAAATTACAAATCTAATAATATCCTTTATAACTTACAGTGAACTCTCATCCTTATATTTACTAAAATTCTATTAATATAATTTTTAATGGAATTTTTCCTATGAAATTTTGGATTTGAAAGAGACAAGTTTCCTAAGCTGTCATTTTTTAAGACTTTTAAAATTTGAATTAAAACTATCATTTGTATTTAAAATTACTATAAATCCATTAAACTAATCCTAATTTTACTGATAACTACTATTTTAAACTCTAACAACCAAAATTTAAACTTTTAAAAGATTCTGTTATTTGTAGGTATCACTTATACATTATATAAGATAAGATTCTCTGTGTTATAAAAGACTTACAACTTAAAATTTATATAAAAAATTTACTTAACTATCCTACATACATTTTGTTATATAAAATGTCTTTGTTAATGTTTGTAAAGTAAGTTTTCCAATAGTTATTTCACTATGCACTATTTAAGTGTTCTATCAAAAGTTTATGTGATTAAGTCCAACACTTTTGATATGGGAATTAGTTTACTATATTTCACCACACCTGCTACATGTCTTTAATTGTTCTTGTGTCTTTTTTTTAGGTACTCATAATCTATTGGAATACTTATTTGTACAATATCGAAGACTACAATTTGTCTCCTTACACTTTTGTAAGTACTTCCTTTTTATAATACTAATTTAAATACTTAACTAGCTAAAACTACATGTTGATTTCTTAAACATGTGAAAACCATTAATACTTTTGATTTTTATTTTCTTTTTATTGTTTCAAATTAAACTTAGAATTTTAAAAGAGAACTAGGTCAAATGTGAATTGTTATGTGAAAATGTACTTTTTATGGATTGGAAATATTTGATTGTAATAAAATAGCAAAATATGGATCCTATTCAAGATAAGATGTCCATTACATTCTTTGTTTATATTGAATGTATGTCTTGTGAAAATTATAAACTTGAAAACTTTAGATGTACTAAAGAAAAAGTAAATGCTGATTCTATGAAACTTATTAATGTATCTAATATATCCTTTTATTGTAAATTATGAGGTAAGTTCTACTTATTAAATTTTAATTTTTAATTTTTAACAAAATTCTTGTGTAACAAGATAATTTTTTAAAAATTTAATTCTTTTTATACTCTTTGTTTATATTGTTAATCCTTTTCCTAACATATCCCTTCATCATTACATTCTTCCCTTGCTTTATTCAAGTAATTGGAAGTGTAGAATAAACATATAAGAATTATGAATTTTTCTTTTATTCATTTAAATTTATTTATAATCATTATTTGATATAATTCTTTATCTCTCTATATTCAGGAATTAAATTCAAACTCTTATAATATCATATTCTTATTATAAATTAAACTTATTTACATCAAAAACTGTTGATTCATTTAATTTCAAATTTGTTGTTATAGTATCTCAACTTATTAGTACTTTCCATAAATTCTATATTATTTTCTAAAAAGTTTATATTAAATTCTTGTTACTTTTGTAAAAATCCAATGAAAATTGCCTAGTCTCAAATTGTTATTATTCTATTTTAATTGCCCATCTTAACTTATTATATTTTTTTTAAGAACAAATTAAATGTTATTATTCCTATTCTTATTTGTTTAAAATTAATATTTAAAAGTATTAGACATATAAGTTTGTAATATGAAATGTGTGTCATAATGCTATCTATTCAGTGTGGTACTTAAAAATTTGGCCTATATTAAATATCCCCCTTAAAATACCTGTTTGCGGATCTATTAATTTGTAACTATTTTCTGCATGTTCATTTGCAATTAAATATGGTCCCTCATATGGTAATAATAATTTTGCACATTTGTGTTCAGATCTTTTAGGTACTTGTAACGACTTAACTAACACTAACTCTCCTTTTTGGAATTTTGTTATTTTCTTGGCTTTTTTATTCATTCTTTTCATGTACTTATTTGCATTTCTTTGTAGTCTGGTGTTTACTTGTGCCATAATATCTTCCATCTTAGAATTTCTGTTTATTATCCAAGGTCTTGTTGGTTCTTTGCCTGTAAGTAAAAATTCGGGACTCTCCTTTGTCACACCATGTGGAGTTTGATTCAAAAATCTTTCTACTTCTTCCAAATTATTTTTCCACTGTATGTGATCTTGATTACACAAAATTCTCAAATATTTATTTATCTCTTTTATATAACGTTCTGCAGGATTTGATGATGGGTTCCGAATGCTAATGAATTTAAGATGTATGTTTTGATTTATGCAATATTGCTCTAATTTAATACTCTGAAAATATGTGGCATGATCTAAAATTAATTTCTCTGGTTTTCCAAAAGTGTCAATGTATTTATTTAAACTTAATATAACGGTTTTAGTATTGATTTTTGAACATGGATATAGTTTAACAAACTTGGTAAAAATGTCGACTAGTACAAATATGTTTTTATTGCCTTGAGTGCTAGGAACTAAATTACTTATAAAGTCTATGGCTACTATTTGTAAAGGTTTCTGTGCATAAATAGATTTAGCTAAATAGGTGCTGTGAAAGTTTTTCTCCTTTGCCATTTAACAAAATTTGCATGTTCTGCATATAGTTTTTGCTGTGACTAGATCTCCTTTTGCTATATAATTTTCTCGAAACATCATCCATAATTTCCTTGTGCCTATGTGCCCATATTCTTCATGTAAATTTTGCAAAATAATTTTACTGAGTGATAACAAATACTTCTCTATCTTGCAGTCTTTTGTATAAAATCCCATCAATGTTTATTGTGTCCTTTCTTTTTGAATGTTGTAATTGTTTTTGATCTTCTATTATATGATTGAGTGAAAATAGTCCTTGATTTTGTGGTAATATGTTGATTCCTATTTTGTATTGTTTGGTGATGTTTTGTGCTTCTGTTTCTTTACTAAGAGCATCTGCTACTATATTGAATTTTTGCTGGGATGTATCTTACTTCAAAGTCATACTCCTGTAATAGAAGTATCCATCTATGAACCCTGTTGTTTGCACAACGGTTCTTTAACATTGCTGTTAATGCAGAATGGTCGCTCTCAATGATAAATTTAGCTCCTAATAGAAAAAATCTAAATTTGGTGATGCAATAGACTACACTAGCCATTTCCAATTCTGTCACTGTATATTTTTTTTCATATGTTTTTGTTACTCGAGATATAAAACTTATTGGTACTTCTCCATCCTGTTGTTGTTGCACCAAAACTCCTGCAAAACGGTCTGCTGATGCATCCGTTCTTAAAATGAACTCCTTATCATATTGTGTATGATAAACCTTTAAATTATTTGTAAAAATTTGTTTTAAATCCTGAAATGCTTTTTCCCTTCTTTCATCCCAATACCACTTTGTATCTTTCTTTAACAATTCTATTAATGGAACTTCCCTGTTACTTAAGTCTGGTATTAACCTCTTGTAATAATTTAAAATCCCCAAAAATCCCCTTAAAGTTTTCAAATTGGTTGGTGTTTTGTATTCTAACAATGTTTTGATTCGATCTGGATCCATACTGATATTTTCTGTATTTAAAATGTACCCCAAATACTTTACTTCCTCCTGATAAAATTTACATTTTTCTAAATTTAATTTTAATCTTGCAATTTCTAATTCTATAAATACTATTTCTAAATGATTTTTATGTTGTTTATTGTTTTCAGAAAAATCAAGATATCATCAATATAATGAAGGACAAAAGTTTCATACTTATTTAAAATCGAATGAAGAGTACGTACTAATGCAGCGCAAGAACTTTGTAAACCAAAAGGAACTACACAGAATTGGTATACTACTCCATCTACCATGAATGCTGTGTATTTACGACTTTCCTTATCAAGTGGAATTAACCAAAAACTATGTTTAAGATCTAGTTTTGTAAATACTTTAGCTCTAGTTATTCTTCCAAAAATTCCATCGATGTTCATTGGGCTTTCATATTGTTTGATGGTACATTGATTAATATTTCTGGAGTCCAAACATAATCTAATTTCTCCCGAACTCTTCCTGACACATGTGATGGCATTGATGTATGGTGAATTGGATCTTTCTATAATACCATCCTTTAACATATTTTCTATTTCCAAATATACTTCTTCTTTCCATTTGTATGGTATTGGATATGTTTTGACTTTAAAACTTTTAATTTCTGAACTCATTTCTAATTTATGAACATAATTTACTGCTATTTGTGCTTCTTCATTACATAATTTTGAATATTTATTAATTAAATTTTGAATTTCTTCTATTTTACTTTCTGAACATGCACCCAAATTGTAATTATTCTTATTTTCATTAATATTACTAATTTGCAATTCATTTACATACTTAAAATTGGTTTGGTTTTGGTCTATAAAAGGTATTGTTTCTTTATCTATTTGAATTACTTTATTTTCATAATTTATAATCAATTTGTAATTATTCATCTCATCTGTTCCTAATATTATATCATATTGTAAATTATTAATAATTAAAAACTGCATTTTATATTGCTTATTTCCTAACATTATATCTCCTATCATAGTACTATTAGTATCATATAATTTCTTTTTGTTAGCTCCCACTAATGATAATTTATTTGTTTTTACCACCATAATTGTATCTTTAGGTATTTGATCTACTATTCTACTACTAATTAATGTTACTTCTGACCCTGTATCTACTAAAATTTTACAGATTACATTTTAAAAATTATCCTCTATAAATATTAAAAGGTTTTTATCTAAATCAAATTCTACTTCCCCCTTATTAATAAATTCCCTTGGATGTTCATACCTACAATAGATAACATTATGCACGTGGAAGCTATTTAAGCAAAATTTTGATCATTTACAGTTTCTATTTCATTTTCTTTATGAACCATGTTATTAACTTGTCTCTGGTTATTGTTATTATTGTTCCTATTATTTTGTTGATTTTTGTGAGTAGCTGGTCTTGTATTTTCATATCTTCTTTCTACATTGTTGTAATTAGTGCAGTCTCTTCTGCCGTTAATTCTATTTCTATAATCATCTCGGTAACTTGGTCTATCTCTTCCATTAGTATTGTTGTTGTCTCTGTAGTTATTGTTGTTATTTCTGTAATTGTTGTTGTTATTTGTATATTTATTTGTTTCTTCTCTTTTATCTCTGTTGTAGTTATCGTTGTGGTTGTAATTATTATTGTTTCTATTTCCATTGTTACTGTTGTTCTCTCTTCTGTTTCTGTAGTCCGGTCTTTCTTGATTTCTATTATTGTTATTGTGGTGGTCCTTTTCATTTATGGTTCTTTCTAATCTTTGAAGATAGTTAGATAATCCTTCCATTGTTTTAATGTTATGTAATGCAATGGTTTCCATTACCTCAGTTTTGAAATGCCTGGCTATGTATAAAACTATTTCCTCTTCCCTCATAGTTGGTTCTAAATGTTGAGCATTGTTATAAACTTGCATGGCATACATATTAAAATTTTTCCCCCTATTGTAATCAAATTTCCCAAAATATAATTTTTCTCCAAAATTTGCTTGTTGTATTTCCCCCCAAAAATATTTAATAAACTGTTGTTCAAAATCATTGAAGTTATTAATTGATTGTTCCTTGTTACAAAACCATAACAAAGGATGCCCTACTAACATACTTCGAATCATTAATTTTTTATCTATAATATTTTTGATGTTATTTAATTTACCTTTAATTATGTTTATAAAATTTTTCGGGTGTATGTTGTTGAAGTTCCCATCAAATTTAATTCCTAAATCTTGTGTATTATTTCCATAAATGATGGTATTACCTTCTCCTATTTTCTTTTTAACTTCTTCTAATTCTGTTTCTAGTTCTTCTTTTAATTTTTCTAAACTTTCTTCTTGTTTTCCCCATGAACTTTTAAATCTTCTATTTCTTTTTCTATAATTTCTTCAACTACTTGTATGTTTCTGCTTGTTTTCGATACTTCATTTTCCAATTTTGTAATTTTGTCGTTGTTTACTTTAATTTTTCTTTTATTTTCTTTTACTTCCAATCCTAATTCATTTTCTCTCTTCTTCAGACTTTCTATTTGTGTGTCTTGTCTATTTTCAACCTCCATTATTCTTCCTATCATTTCATTTCTGATTTTCTCTTTTGTGTCATCAATTTTTTGTTTAGTCACTTTTAATTCTTCTTGAATTTTTTAAATTTCATTCAAACTTTCTTTTCTTCCTTCGTCTATCTTCTTTTCCATATTATTTAGTTTCCTCTTCATTTCCTTTTTGATTTCTTCTTTATTTTCATTTAAATTCTTGTCCAATTTCTCTAATTTTTCATTCATTTCTTCTTTGGATGTATCTAATTTCTTGTTATTTTCTTTTAGTTTTTTATTGATTTCTTTGGTCTCCTTTGAATTCTTTTTCATTTCTTCTTTCATTTCCATTAAAAACTTCAATATTTCATCTTGTCCATCAATTCTTTCTGCACTCTTGGTTTTCTGTACCTTTTGTTGTCCTGGTTCATGTTGTTCTTTTTCTTTTTCTACTGTCTCTTGTCCTTGTTCTGGTACAAAATCTCCAGCACCTCTATTTCTTTCTTCATTATCAGGTGTTTCCATTTCAGCTCTTTCTGTCTGATCCAATACTTCTCCTTCTTTGACTTCTCCTAGCTTCTTTCCATCTCTGAGAATCATCTTCTTTTCCGCCATGTTATTGTTGTTGAATTTATGAATTTATTAAGTTATTATTATTATTGTTTATTTATTTATTTAATTATTTTCAATTCTTTTTTTGCGAGCCCCACGTTGGGCGCCAATTTATTATGATTTAAATAGTTATGATTATTAGATTTGATTTCTATAGTTTATTTTTATCAATATCCCACGTAGGTTCTGTTAATTTATAATGATTTACTTAGTTTGATTATTATTTATAATTTATAAACTTGTTTTGTTTTATTAGTTAAGTTTTCATCAATGTTTACTTTCTCTTTGTAATTCTATAGTTAGGCGCCTTTTAAAATTTTTAACTAGCTCAATCTACTTATCATGAAATTGAAATTTAGATTATGACTCTTATCAGGGTAGGAGTCAAATTGAAATATTATTTAATCATTAACATACAATAAATTTAATATCCAATGTTTCAAAAGAAATTTTACAAATGAAATAAAAAAAACACTATTAATTGGTTTTCATATGCTTCATACAAATAAATCAATGAATAACCTTATATAAAAAAAAATCAAATGGAAATGATACACATAAATAAATTAGTTTACCGTAACAAAACAATAAATACAAAAATACAAATCCTTAATTATGACACGTACCTTTATTATAAAGTTCGTTCTCTAAAAATTGCTATTGTCTGAATGGAACGGCACGAACACTGAGATCGGCTTCTCCTCGTCTTCTCTCGGAACAGGAACAGCTTGCCAAAACCAAGATGTCTAATGCGTTAACGTTATGGACAGGACATTGAAACTAATCCTTTAGATTCTATTGGAATCTTGATGTGTTTTGTACAATTTATTACTTTGGTAAGTAATTTAATAATGATAGAATACTTTTGTGCATGTATTTTTGATATTACATGTATTATAATGACATGAACTGAATTTTATTTTAATAATCCAAATTGTTTTTTAGTAATCAATTAATACATACGATGTTGATGGAGCTGCTACCAGGATGACAAGAGAGTGAATCATCGATTTTTCCGGCCTTTTTATAGGCTTCCAGGAAAATGACAAAAATGACATAAGAAAACGGATTTCGATTGTTTTTACATACAAAATTTAGCAA
Source organism: Ophraella communa (assembly GCA_035357415.1). Classification (NCBI taxonomy): domain Eukaryota; kingdom Metazoa; phylum Arthropoda; class Insecta; order Coleoptera; family Chrysomelidae; genus Ophraella; species Ophraella communa. The sequence continues at coordinate 31,414,475 of CM068995.1, read as the reverse complement.
AATTCTGGAAAATCAAGGTATTTAAATTACAAATCCAATAGTATCCTTTATAACTTACAGTGAACTCTCATCCTAATATTTACTAAAATTCTATTAATATAATTTTTAATGGAATTTTTCCTATGAAATTTTGGATTTGAAAGAGGCAAGTTTCTTAAGCTGTCATTTTTTAAGACTTTCAAAATTTGAATTAAAACTATCATTTGTATTTAAAATTACTATAAATCCATTAAACTAATCCTAATTTAACTGATAACTACTATTTTAAATTCTAACAACTAAAATTTAAACTTTTAAAAGATTCTGTTATTTACATCTGTTATACATTATATAAGATAAGATTCTCTGTGTTATAAAAGACTCACAACTTAAAATTTATATAAAAAATTTACTTAACTATCCTACATATATTTTGTTATACAAAATGTCTTTGTTAATGTTTGTAAACTAAGTTTTTCAATAGTTATTTCACTATGCACTTTTTAAGTGTTCTATCAAAAGTTTATGTGATTAAGTCCAACACTATTGATATGGGAATTAGTTTACTATATTTCACCACACCTGCTGTTTCAGATTAAACTTAGAATTTTAAAAGAGAACTAGGACAAAGATGAATTGTTATGTGAAAATGTACTTATTATGGATTGGAAATATTTGATTGTGATAAAATAGCAAAATATGGATCCTATTCAAGATAAGATGTCCATTACATTCTTTGTTTATATTGAATGTATGTCTTGTGAAAATTATAAACTTGAAAACTTTAGATGTACTTATTAATATATCTAATATATCCTTTTATTGTAAATTATGAGGTAAGTTCTACTTATTAAATTTTTAACTATTAGATATTTATCTCAATATATATATATATATATATATATATATATATATATATATATATATATATATATATATATATATATATATATATATATATATATATAAATGGTAGTAGTATTTTTGCGGGAATGAATTAGATAAAAAAATGGAGATATTGGGTTAAGCCCGCTAATGCAGCCGTAGACACGTGTTTCTGTCTCCTTAGACTTCATCAGTACGGCATAGCTAAGGAGAATATTACCAAAAAAACACTAATTGGTGGAAAACAATATAAATTACACAAACGGAGTCAACACAAGGGCCAACCGCACATTTGTGGCTTCAATTGGAATTACCGATTGATTGTCGGCGAAATTCCAACATCGCCACGGAGGCAGATATAACCACCTGCGTGACAAACCGTTACCCAGGAATAAATACAAATGGTAGTAGTATTTTTGCGGGAATGAATTAGATAAAAAAATGGAGATATTGGGTTAAGCCCGCTAATGCAGCCGTAGACACGTGTTTCTGTCTCCTTAGACTTCATCAGTACGGCATAGCTAAGGAGAATATTACCAAAAAAACACTAATTGGTGGAAAACAATATAAATTACACAAACGGAGTCAACACAAGGGCCAACCGCACATTTGTGGCTTCAATTGGAATTACCAATTAGTGTTTTTTTGGTAATATTCTCCTTAGCTATGCCGTACTGATGAAGTCTAAGGAGACAGAAACACGTGTCTACGGCTGCATTAGCGGGCTTAACCCAATATCTCCATTTTTTTATCTAATTCATTCCCGCAAAAATACTACTACCATTTGTATTTATTCCTGGGTAACGGTTTGTCACGCAGGTGGTTATATCTGCCTCCGTGGCGATGTTGGAATTTCACCGACAATCAATCGGTAATTCCAATTGAAGCCACAAATGTGCGGTTGGCCCTTGTGTTGACTCCGTTTGTGTAATTTATATTGTTTTTCCACCAATTAGTGTTTTTTTGGTAATATTCTCCTTAGCTATGCCGTACTGATGAAGTCTAAGGAGACAGAAACACGTGTCTACGGCTGCATTAGCGGGCTTAACCCAATATCTCCATTTTTTTATCTAATTCATTCCCGCAAAAATACTACTACCATTTGTATTTATTCCTGGGTAACGGTTTGTCACGCAGGTGGTTATATCTGCCTCCGTGGCGATGTTGGAATTTCGCCGACAATCAATCGGTAATTCCAATTGAAGCCACAAATGTGCGGTTGGCCCTTGTGTTGACTCCGTTTGTGTAATTTATATTGTTTTCCACCAATTAGTGTTTTTTTGGTAATATTCTCCTTAGCTATGCCGTACTGATGAAGTCTAAGGAGACAGAAACACGTGTCTACGGCTGCATTAGCGGGCTTAACCCAATATCTCCATTTTTTTATCTAATTCATTCCCGCAAAAATACTACTACCATTTGTATTTATTCCTGGGTAACGGTTTGTCACGCAGGTGGTTATATCTGCCTCCGTGGCGATGTTGGAATTTCGCCGACAATCAATCGGTAATTCCAATTGAAGCCACAAATGTGCGGTTGGCCCTTGTGTTGACTCCGTTTGTGTAATTTATATTGTTTTCCACCAATTAGTGTTTTTTTGGTAATATTCTCCTTAGCTATGCCGTACTGATGAAGTCTAAGGAGACAGAAACACGTGTCTACGGCTGCATTAGCGGGCTTAACCCAATATCTCCATTTTTTTATATATATATATATATATATATATATATATATAAATAATCCGAATGTTTTTGGGGATGTGGCAATAAAACCAAAGTGTACTGTTTTTAGAATTTATTAACCAAACTTTTGAACCTCTATGGGTTCATTTTCAAGGTCTAAAAATTTTATATTATAAAGAAATTATATAGCAGGTAATAAAATAAATAATACTTACATATCTAAGTGAGATTATATGTAAAACGGTCTAAAAAATTGTAATAAATGTGACATGTGTACTAATAAACTCAAAAAACAATATGATTTAAAAATTTTGATAGATTTGTTTAATATGCAGGGTGGTACAAATCAGCTGCATAACTCCGTGTAACGCAATTATTCCAGGCAACGAATGAAAAATAGAGAAAAACATCAATAATTATAAATTTTGGTATGGAATATCTTCAACTAAAGATAGCACGAATGATTTGCGGAGGCATAATAATTTTTCAAATATCGATATGACAGATATGATTGCTTTTTAGCAAAATTTTAACGGGCGTGCAGCGGAATATTTAAGACGATACCCCGACAGGCTGCAACCTAATCACCAAACATTTAAACATCTATTTAGGAATTTAGGCGAAAGTGGTTCATTTCGTCCTAAACGTGACAATTTAGGCCGACCGAAAATTATTACGCCTGATCTAGAAGATGAAGTAATGATTCGCGTTGACGATGATTCTCAAGTAAGGACACGACATTTATCTTCAGGCTTAGGAATTAGCAAAACTTCAATTTTAAAAATCCTACACCGCGAGCATTTTCACCCTTACCACTTTACACCTGTACAAAATCTATTGCCAACAGATTTACCTTTAAGATGCAGATTTGCAAATGATATCCGAAACAGGCAAAATCTTGACCAATCCTTCGTCGATAAAATATTATTTACGGACGAAGCTACATTCACACGCCGTGGGGTTTTTAATTTAAGGAACAATCATTACTGGGATATTGAAAATACTCATGTTAAAAGAGAAAGGCATTTTCAACATGAATTCAAAATAAACGTATGGTGTGGAATCATTGAAAATCATTTTTTAGGGCCATGCGAGTTACCTCGTAATTTAAATGGTGATAACTATTTACATTTTTTACAAAATGATTTTATTAATTTGCTGGAAGATTTTCCATTAAACTTAAGGCAAAATATGTGGTTCATGCAAGATGGTGCACCACCACATTGTACGAGAGCAGTGAGAACATACCTAGATAACAACTTTCCTGAACGCTGGATTGGTCGTGGTAGTCATTTTCCTTGGCCACCACGTAGCCCAGAATTTAACCCGTCGATTTTGGTGTATGGGGAGCAATGAAACAACATGTCTACAAAAATGTCATAAACACTAGCAACCAACTTTTGGAAGAAATAAATGGTGCAACTGTTTATTTTCAACCAATGATGCTAATTAATATGAGACGATCTTTTATGGAACGCTTTGATAAATGCATTGAAGAAAATGGTGGACATATCGAACACTTACTTTGATAAAAAGTTTTATGTCATTTAGTTAAACTATTTCTTAATTTCAAATGAAAATAAAATATGATATTATTATGACTTTAATTTAATATCAAATGTAAAATGTTTGATGTCAAATCCAATAACAGATTATTAATTATATTAATGATGTATGTATTTTTTTTTAATGTTTTGGAAACTATCAACTTTAGTTGAAGATATTCCATACCAAAATTTATAATTATTGATGTTTTTTCTATTTTTCATTCGTTGCCTGGAATAATTGCGTTACACGGAGTTATGCAGCTGATTTGTAAAATGCGATTATCTCGAAAACTGTTCAGTTTTGAAGTAATTAACAAGTACACCTTTTTTGTTGGTGAAATATCGTATCTATCATATTTTATCAGAAAAATATTGTTAAGTCGAAGAGCAAAAAAGTTAAGCGCAAATTTATGTCAAATATGTGGCATATGTGGTGTCCTCTATGAGATACATCAAAATTATGCATCAAATTATAATTCCTCATACTCAAAACCTCTACTTATAAATTTTTGTAAATAAATCTCCATAAACATGAAAGTTATGGCGAAAAATTATATTTTAAATTTCAACTTTACCACCCTGTATCTTTCTTTATATTAACATTTTATAAAAGTAAGTTGGGTTAAATCGTAATATTTTAGAGTTTAGAATCTACTGTTTCTTTTTGTACAATTACTTAAGGACCACCCTGTATAAATTTAATTGTTTTAAAATTCTACATAGTAATTCGTTTTTTTTTAATTTTTTAAATTTTGTTTCTCCAAATCCAAAAGATATGCATATATTATACTTAAATTATTTAGATCAGTTTTTTTATTAATACATCGATCTTCTTGAGCTATATAAGCTGTTTCTAAAAATATCCGCTTTTTATAATTAATTTCTGTAATGAAATTTATGGTACTAACCCTTACTGTGTGAAAGTTCATCTTATTCAGAACAATAAACAACTAAAATGTTGAATTAACTTCCACTATTTATTCTATAAATACTTTAAATGCAATGACAGCCGTTTCGCTATCGGAATAGCATCGTCAGATTGACATATTGAAGTTACTTTTTTTTTTTTTTTTAATATGTCAATCTGACGATGCTATTCCGATAGCGAAACGGCTGTCATTGCATTTAAAGTATTTATAGAATAAATAGTGGAAGTTAATTCAACATTTTAGTTGTTTATTGTTCTGAATTAATTTCTGTCGTTAAAATCCACTATTTTTGTAAATAACATTTTTTGATATCTTCTTAAACAACCCATATATCGAAGTTTGTCGTATATATATTGTAATGTATACAAATTTTATGAGGTTTTAATTATTCGTAGAAGTATGTATTTTTTTTAGTTAATTTTATTTATTAAATTTTCTTTAATATAAATTATTTTGTTAATTACTACACACTTCTGAAAAATGAATTTACTTTTTTATTAAATTGCATTAAATGTTAAATATAAATTTTTTTTTAAAATGATTTTATTATTATTATTATATGACAAAACCTTTTGAAATTTATATAATTCAAATTGTAAGTTTTTAGAATTTTACTGTATAATTACTGTACGAAACTAGCTCCTTTTCACATAAATAACAAAAAAAATATTTATGTCAAACTTGTTAAAAAAAAAGGAATAGTTCCAGACTGTTAGGGACGTTGATTCTGCGATTTCCCCCTTGCAGTACTGATTAAATTATTTGGTTTGAAGAGATATATAATAAATAATGAAATTAAAAATATAATATATGACAAAAAAAAAAAAAGGTTTACTTTACGGCTTACCGGACTAGGATGATAGGTGCAGCGTCCAATCCTGGTGAATCTTCCCTTATAGCGCGCAATGCGAAGAAATCAAAGGGGATTTCTTTTTTTTGCATACGAAAAAAAGGTTAACACAAAGTGTGCCGGTTTCACAAAAATATTTTTCGGTCAAGTCCCGATCACGAGCGAGCAATATATTGTACTGTTCTCGACCTTTTTCGATTCTGTCCTCAAAATAGCGACGATAGAAAAACCATGGTTCAAAGTTCAACAATAGGACGGTCAAATAGGGAAAATATGAAGGATTGGAAATAAGAAGGTCTAAGCAAACCTTTATTAAAATAAATTTCAAATTAATGCAAATTATGAATCTGAATATCAATGAATGAAACTCAAAGTGGCTATACGAAAGTAATATAATATAACAAATACTAAGTATATATAGAAATTTATAAAATAAACAAAAAGAGAAAAATAAAATAAAATCAAATTAAATTAATTTGCGCGGGAACACAACATTCCTACCCCCATGAAAATGCTCACATTTTCATTATTAATTATTAGGCAAAGGACAAAGTTTGACCAAAGGACGTTTAAATATGCCTTTGGTAGTTTGCACAATAGCAACCCGACATATATTATCGGATCCTGGAATTAGTTTAATAATGCGTCCCAAAATCCACTCTAAAGGAGCAGTGGATTCATTTTTGATGAGAACCATGGTACCAGGTGACACAGGGGGAGTCGAAGAGTCCCATTTAACTCTTTGGTGTAAGATATGAAGGTATTCCCTGTGCCATCTGTTCCAAAAATCTCTATGAAAACGTTGCAAAAGTTGCCATCGTGATAACCGGTTCATTTTAAGATCGGTGTAGTCAGGGTCTGGTAATGCCGATAACGGTTCCAGGGTAAGAAAGTGGCCAGGAGTCAATACAGCCAAATCACTAGGATCAGAACTCATGGCGCACAAGGGACGTGAGTTTAATACCGCCTCAATCTGGGTTAAGACTGTACTTAGTTCTTCAAATGTAAGAATTTGGTTCCCAATTACTCGAATTAAATGAGTTTTGACCGATTTTACGTTTGCTTCCCAAATTCCACCCATGTGACTGGCACCGGCAGGGTTAAATTCAAAAGCAATGGCTTCCCTTTCAAGTGCCTCAGAAAAAATGGAGCGGAAGTAATTATTCGCTCCAATAGAGTTAGTGCCATTATCCGAAATGACCTTAGAACACCTTCCTCTTCTGGCAATAAAACGACGAAAGGCGGCTAAAAACGCTTCCGTCGACAAATCGGAAGTGAGCTCTAAATGGAGAGCTTTCGTAGCACAGCAAATAAATAAACAAACGTAGGCTTTCATAGTGACAGCACCACGTAACCGTCCCATAGTAATAGGAAAAGGCCCACAACAGTCTGCGCCTACAATGGAAAAAGCTTTAATTTGCGATACACGAAACTTTGGTAAATTTCCCATAAGAGGTGCAGGAAAAGGCTTCGGGTTGGGTCTCCAGCATTTGAGACACCGAGCCAGGACTCTGTGTACCACCCTTCTAGAGGAAATTATCCAAAATGTTTGTGAAAGCAAAAATTGGGTAGTTTGCACACCTGTGTGTAAATAAATTTCATGTGTATCTTTAATTATAAGATCAGTTAAAGTACATTTACTGGGTAATAATAGGGGGAATTTTTTATCATAGTCTAGATCAGAATTAAATAATCTACCCCCTACCCTTAAAAGCCCATTTTCATCGACAAAAGGGTTTAATTTTCTGAAACCTTTAGGTAAAAGTTTCTTTGTCTTAATCATAGAAATTTCATTTTCAAAGTGAAAGTTTTGAACATATTTAATCATAAGCAACAATGCATTATTTCTTTCTTTAACAGTTAAATAACCCCTCAACTGAGGTTCTCTGTGTGTTTTATTAAAAATGTAGCGCAACACATATCCAAAAATTCGTTTTAGTTTTTGAAGTGATGAATACTTTTCTATGATACATAAAACGTCATTAGGAGCAATGTTTATATTAAAAATTATTTTCCTCTCCTCAGTATCAGCCTCTATAGAGTCTGTAGGAGATGAAATTAAGGGAAAATTCCAAGTAGGTAAAATTATATCTTGTATGAATGCGACTCTATTACTGACAAAAGTTTTCCATTGATGAGCTGAACTTTTAATCCAACTAAGTACAATGGTGCTGTCAGTAAAGGCAAAAATATTGTCGAAAGAAATTTTTTCTCTATAAGAGTCCATAACGAATTTCATTAATTTTGCTAATAGCACAGAACCACACAGTTCCAAGCGGGGTAGCGACAATCTCTTTAGAGGAGCAACCTTGGATTTTTAGCAAATAAAGAACGATCTAACAGTACCGTCTTGGTATACCGCTCTTAAGTAAACTACTCCACAGAACCCTCGTTCAGAAGCATCGGAAAATCCTATTAATGAACATGATGCAGTGTGCATGACATTTATTAGACGCGGAATTTTAAAATTGTGAAAACAGCAAAGTTCATTTTTGATCTGTTCCCATTTAATTGAAACAGATGATGGAGGGGGATCATCCCAGCCTAATCCCAGGCTCCATAAATGCTGAATAAGAAATTTTGCGAAAATTGTGATAGGGGTTAAAAATCCAAGCGGATCGAAGATCCTAGCTAATTCGGACATATACCTCTCTTGGTACAAGGCTTTTCAAAAGAAGAAAAATTATAGGAAAATTCATCTTCAGTAGGACTCCATTTAAGACCTAAAATTTTTAAAACATTATTGTTTTCAGAATCGAAAGATAAACATTGATTTTGAATATATGATTCAGGTAAATCAGCAAGTAATTGACTTTCATTTGAAGCCCATTTTTTAACTTTAAAACCACCCCTGCACAATAATTCAATTAACTGGGTTTTCATCAAAGACACCACTTCAATACTATCCCCTCCGGTGACAATATCATCTACATAAGTAGAATTCGATAAAATTTCAGAAGCCAAAGGTAAATCCTTATAATCCTGGGCAAGTTGTAGCAAAGTTTTTATGGCTAAATAAGGGCTACTATTGACACCGAAACTTACAACGGTTAATTCATAGTCTAATAACGGTTCGTCCTTAGAAAAGCGCCATACAAGACGCTGATATCTACGGTGTTCCGGGGTGACTAGTATCATTCTATACATTTGTTTGATGTCACAAGTGAAAACATAAGGATGGATACAAAAATTTAACAAAATGTTCACTAAGTCCTGTTGCAACTTAGGACCTGTGTATAAGGCATCATTTAAAGAAGGTTTATTCGGGGCATGACTAGAAGCGTCAAAAACTACACGCAGAGGCGTAGTGTTAGAATCCTTTTTAAATACTGCATGATGAGCTATGTAAAAATAATTATTTAATTTTTCCGCAGACGGAATTGGGACCACCTGTATATGTCCACTTTGTAAATAGTCTCTCATGACTTCACTATAAGATAAGTGAAAAGAGGGATTTTGTAATAAGCGATTTTCTAATGAAAAGAAACGCTTAATAGCAATAGACCGGGTATCTCCGAAATCTGTTACATGCGATTTAAATGGTAAAGAAACTATATATCTACCCATTTCGTTTCTATAAGTTGTTTCCGAAAAATATTTTTCGCAATATTCGGTTTCAGGGGAAACTATTTTACTAATTGGGACTTCTTCGGTGTTCCAAAATAATTTTAAAGTTTCATCTAAATTAACTTCATTGGAAGTTGTGAAGAAAGCATTAATTTTAGGAGATACTAGGGATGAATTTGACAAGGGAATTTTGCCGGTAATCATCCACCCAAAAATAGTATTTAAAATTACAGGTTTGTCTTGTCCTTGATAAATACGACCTTCCTCTAAAACATAAGGATATACATCCGCGCCTAAGAGTAGATCAATATGACTACTCTCATTAAAAGAAGGATCTGCTAAATCTAAGTTACCAATATTTGAAATAATTTCTTTAGAAAAGGTAACATTAGGTAATTTATTACAAATTGTATTAACAATTACTGCCCCAAACTCAATAACTTGATTCAAGTTAGTTAGAGGCGCAATTTTAATGAAAGCACCTAAATGCGCAGAAGTCCGCATTTTTTCAAGACCATGTAAATTTAAAGCAATTTTAAATTTTGGCAAACTCAATTTATTTACTAATTGTTTTGAAATAAAGGACGATTGAGCTCCGCCATCAAGTACGCCTCTGACAATATGCCAGTTACCAAAATTATCTTTCACTTTGACAAGCACAGTAGCCAATAAGACGTCATGATTATTAAGGAGCATTCCTACATTTACCGTTTTTGTGGAGCTTTGAACATTATTTAAAATTAAATTGTTGGAGGAAGTACCAGGGTTTACTTGGATTTCTTCCTCTGCGGCTGCAAAATTCACAGAATTTGTATTATTAGCGGGTGAAACAAAGTGCAAAAGGCTATGATGATACTTTAAACAAGTCGCACATCGATTTTCCGAAGAGCATTTCTTCGAAGAATGTGCATTTGACAAACAATTCACGCATGCCTTATGTTTTTTAATAATTTCGTATCTTTGTGAAGGTGTCTTTTCTAAGAAATTAGGACACCGGTAAATCATATGATTTGATTTACACAAAAAACACTCTAATTGCCTTTGACCGGTATTTACCAGAAAGGCGGACTTGGATCGAGCAGTTATTTGATTATAATAATTGGCATTACGAGGGGGAGTTGAAAAAAAATGGATTTTTCCGAAACATTAGGTTTAAATACTTTTTTGTCGTTTGAATTAACGGATTCTAAGGCCAAACATTGCTGTAATGCTAGTTTTTTAACATCAGAATAAAGCGGAATTTCGTTTGAAGCGTGGTTTTGTTCAAACAGCATTCTAGTTTGTGAATCCAATTTATCTAAAAACATCATACAAAGAATAAAATCCCAATGATTGGTCTCAAATCCCATATTTTTTAAAGATAACTCATTTTTATCAAACGTCTCTATAAGATTGCGTAAACTATGATCATTTCTTTGAGAAACTGGCGATGCACTTTCAATGGATTTCCAATAGGTGGATGCTAAAAGACGCTTGTTTGTATATCTTCTGACCAGAGTATCATAAGCAATAGGAAAATTATCCCCAATAAGTTTGATACGACTTATATAAGTAAGAGAATTTCCCCCAAGAGATGATTTTAAATAATTGAATTTTTCAATATTTGATAAATATTTGTTTGAATGAATGAGAGCGTTAAAGGTTTCAATAAATGTTGGAAATTCAGTGATATCTCCAGAAAATTTAATTAAATCAATTTTGGGTAAATGTACATTATCTCTGGTTGCAGCAGGCGAAGCAATCGTAGAATTGGCCAAACTATTAGACGTATCTAGAACCATCTCGAATAATTCATAATGAATAGTTTCTACTTCAGCAACACGACTAGTAAAATCTTCACAAATTAAATTTTCAATAGCCAATTCTGCATCACTTTTACCAGCTAATAAGGTTAAAATGGGGTTATGATGTTTTTCAAAATCTTTTAATAGCTTTTTTAAAACTTTGAATCTGACCTTAAATGCCGTGTGCTTGGCTGTATCAACCTTGGCCTCAAAGGCAGATCTTTCAAGAAGTGTGAATTGATTTAAAGTGCTTTGTCTTAAAGCTTTATGACGAAGAATTTTCTCTGTATCTGTAGGCATTTTAATTTATTTTGCAAAAAATATGTAGAAAAAACACAACTTAGTTCCAAGGGGAATCAAAAATGTGCTTATAACAAGAACAAGAAAAAATAAATTCAATTGCAGTAACTGAATGTGCACAATGTAGTGTGAACTTAAAAGTTTAATTACAATTATTAATCGATAAGATTTAATCAAGATATAATAGAATTAACGAATAATTTATCATTCAAATTTGAATGATAAGAGTTATCGTACAGCCCCGGTATTTCAGAAAAGTTCTAAAATGAATAGACAAATAAAACTCGTCGCTTCGACAACAAAGATAACCGGTTGGCAACCTTTGCACTGTTTTTTGTGTGTTTAAAGAAATATGAAATTTATGGGCTCGTTTAACTGAATTAAATTATATATTTGAAATGAATGTTTTTCCTTTATAAAAAATAGAAAAATTAGAAATTTAGACAAAGTATCTTAATTAAATGCAATAGAAAATGAAAACCAACAATATAACCACTTTGTGTCGCCAATAAAATAATAATTGAATCAGCACCAAGGGTGGAAAAAAAATAATTAAAAAACCTTAAAACTTCCGATCAATTGTCTGAGAGGGTTCCTAAAGGGTTAATCCGGCTCGAAGGACCAAATGTGCGAAACTAGCTCCTTTTCACATAAATAACAAAAAAAATATTTATGTCAAACTTGTTAAAAAAAAAGGAATAGTTCCAGACTGTTAGGGACGTTGATTCTGCGATTTCCCCCTTGCAGTACTGATTAAATTATTTGGTTTGAAGAGATATATAATAAATAATGAAATTAAAAAAATAATATATGACAAAAAAAATAAAGGTTTACTTTACGGCTTACCGGACTAGGATGATAGGTGCAGCGTCCAATCCTGGTAAATCTTCCCTTATAGCGCGCAATGCGAAGAAATCAAAGGGGATTTCTTTTTTTTTGCATACGAAAAAAAGGTTAACACAAAGTGTGCCGGTTTCACAAAAATATTTTTCGGTCAAGTCCCGATCACGAGCGAGCAATATATTGTACTGTTCTCGACCTTTTTCGATTCTGTCTTCAAAATAGCGACGATAGAAAAACCATGGTTCAAAGTTCAACAATAGGACGGTCAAATGGGGAAAATATGAAGGATTGGAAATAAGAAGGTCTAAGCAAACCTTTATTAAAATTAATTTCAAATTAATGCAAATTATGAATCTGAATATCAATGAATGAAACTCAAAGTGGCTATACGAAAGTAATATAATATAACAAATACTAAGTCTATATAGAAATTTATAAAATAAACAAAAAGAGAAAAATAAAATAAAATCAAATTAAATTAATTTGCGCGGGAACACAACAATTACCCTTGATTACCTATTAAACTAATTATCAAACCTGTTTATTAAATTTTTAATGGGCTCTTAAATTGTATAGCTAATTAATTTGTTTAGCCCCACGTTGGGCGCCATTTATTTGTAATCTATAAAAATTTAATGGCCGCCTAGTTAAAAATTGTTACCCCCACTTGTTCAACTGTTTATATTGAAAGTACAAGTTTATAACATCAAATAGTGGAGCAATTCACAATAAATTGGAATATCTAGTAAATGGAAATGTATGAAATAACGACCTACCTTAAAATTTTACGTTCCTAAATCTGAAAATCACAAAAGCCATCAAGAGGCATCAAGCGTTGTGTATTCAAGGGAGTAGTCGACGCCATATTAGGATACATGGTTGCCTAGAACACCATTTCCTACGGGTTGACGTGTGAAGTGTAAACGCCGCTGCCAACATTAATAGAAGAATTTTCACGGTATGTGTTTTAAAAACAAATTTATATTAGCATAAACATTGTTGATCTTTCTATTATTATTTCAAATCACATATCTCAACTATTTAATTGTGAAATAAACTGAATGTTCCCATATTCTATACAGTGATAAGTGATAAGGTGGCAAACGTAATATAGTTATTCCTTTTTTCTTCGCAATTTTGTCAATTACATATCTTTTATATTGTAATTTGTGGCGCTTTCCAATTTGCAGAAATTCCGTTTTTAGCATGATGTCGTCAAAACAAATATTCTTGCTCTCGAGCCACTCTTTAATATTTCCTTTTCCCACGACGTCGTTGGTAACTTTTCAACCAGTTTTGAATGAAAACTGGTGTTTATAAGACAACCATTGCAGCACTTGGCAAAAAGTCCAATAGTTGGGAAAAATAATCTTCAAAAACATTTGAGGTAATTTCCTTGTGGTAGTCTTTGGTTGACATTAATAACCCATTTTCTACAAAACCATGTTCACTGTCAATGTGTGCGATTATTAGTTTGCGAACCTTTTCTCGAGGAGCATTTAATCCTGTTAAATAACCCTCCCAAAATGTCCATCCATGCTTTAGAAACAGTGTGTCCTTTATTCAACCATAATTCATAAAGTTCTTTCCTCGCTCCGAAACTTTTTAATACTTTTTAAGTATTGTATTCTCCAGCAAATAATTTTATCTATCTCATTTAAACATTTTTTATACCAGTCATACTTAAAACCAATTTCTTTTAGTTTCCAAAACGTGTTTCGCCCAAATTCGTTATGCTATAAACGTCATTACTTCGAAATCTCTTTATTTAAGTACAAAGAATGGACTTGTCTATTGATATCTCTATTAAAGTTATCGACCAAAATGAACATTTTTCCTACGTGTTTTTATGGTTCACTAATATTTTTCTGTTTTGTCTCACTTAAAAATCGATAGATACTTCGTTTACTAACACCGGTCATATTGGAGCAACTACTTACCACATCACAAACAGTTGCTGATGTATCTTGATATATTAGTGTATTATAAACATTTAAAACAATAGATTTTTCACTTTGAGAAAACGCACTTTGTTTTAAATGAGCCACTTTAACTAGAAAAAAACTCGAACTTCACGCCAATTTCACTACCGAAAATGTTCTTGGAGTAAAATAATAAAAATATAGATCACAACATAAACCACCAACACTAACGAGTACCTATATTCTTATCTATTAGGAAATAAACAAATCCTCAATTTATACACTAATAACGTACCTGTTTTTGCAATTATACACATAGGGTTACCTCAATCCTTTAACACCCCTAACGACCACAATTATTCTCGTTAAAATCGAAAGACAGAATATTCTAAATATCGTATTATGACTACTTATCCCTTACCTAAGAAGATTAAAATTTCTTATTACCAGTATAAATAAGTAGGTGCGCTACTGATTTAGGTTCTTGTTTACAACATTTTACAATTTAATGACTTTTCTTAGCTGCCAACTTCAAACAAAGGAACTATGTTATAAACACTAAATGTATGTCCTTAGGATAAAAAAACACAAAATGTGTGAAGGTATTACAATATCAGTTAAACTTTTAATCCATTTAGAATTTGTTTTTAAATTTAATTTAAATTGTTTATTTATAAATCTATTTTATTTATTAATATTTTTTTTGTAGAATAAAAAAGCTTATTTTGGGTTGTTTTTTAAAGATATTCAATATGCGCACCGAAAACGAAACAGATGCATTTACTGGCAGATGATTCCTTAAAAAAAACGCTCGGACCCGTCGATTTTGTTATCGAGGGGGACACAAAATTGGCATAAAATCACATTAACATTTGCAGCCCCCTAAGCGGGGGTGGCACCATCCCTAAAATCTTAAATGGAAAGGGGGGTCGAATGATCCATCATTTAAAAGGTCTTTCAACTCCAAGTCAAAGAGGAGAAGTCAGACTAAAGGAGATGCACGAGGAGTAAACCGCGTTAAAAATCCCCAATCTAAGGTGTTATCTGTACCGTGCTGATGGATGGATGGCTGATGTGTAAATTCAGTCTTGAACGGTGGCATCCAGATACTAGGCGACCTCTGGATGTAAATAGCCTTACTCGGTTATGCGGGGCTCTGACCGAGTGGACTCCTCTTCCCTAGCTGCTCGTGGGACTTATATGGACCAGAAAACAAAAAAAAAATGATGACAATGAGGGTGCTGATTCCCTCATTGAACACATGGAGATTCAGGAGACGCTAGAACGAACTCCTGAAAGAGAAATGTCTCCTGAGCTCCCCGATGGAGAACCCGGAGGGGAAAAGAAAGAGGCTGAGTGGGGCGGGGCGTTAGCAGCTGCGACGGTTGCTGAAGCTAGGAATGCCCTACGAAGAATCCTTGAGGGTTCTTTAAAGGAGCGAACCATCCTCCTCCAAAGCCATGCACTTTTGGAACCATGGGCGGAGCTGGAGTGAGAAAGGAGGTAAAATCTTCCTTGCAAAATCAGCAACATCCTGGAGAAAGGAAGGACAAGTCTGGGACTTCCATGGTAAAAGGGGGGAGCAAATTCCCGTCTAACAGCAAAAAGGGCAAAGGTAAGGCTGGTAAAGCCTTGCCTTCCAAGGGCTCTAAAAGAAAGAGTACACCCAAACAAGGGTAGAAATGGCGGATATTAAATTTACCCAAGCAAACCTCCAACATGCCAAGGCTTCCTCATATACCATCGGCAGGAGAGGCAATAGATGTAGCCCTAATCCAGGAACCTTGGATTAACGGAGCAGGTCACATTGGGGGCCTAGGATCCATCTTAAATAAGGTACTGTATTACAGGAGTGGGGGAAAATCCAGAACCTGCATTGTACTTAGAAAAGATATTAACTGTTGTTTGCTTACAGGTTTCTGCACAGAAGACGTGGTGTCCGCACAGCTCAACATTCAGGAGGAGGGGAGGGAGCAGACGGGATATAGTCGTATGCTACGGATACTTCCCAGACGAGCGAGGGGCAGCAAATCCTCCACCTGCAATGGTACGGAACTTAATCGAACATTGCAGGAGGAAAGGACTTCAAGTCATCGTAGGATGCGATGCGAACTCACACCATGCGGCGTGGGGGAGCAAAACGATCGACGAACGAGGTGAGTACCTTTTCAATTATATACTTGGTGAAGGGATTGTGGTAAACAATAGAGGACACATTTGTTACCAAGAAATGTCAAGTCATTATAGAAATAACAATGAGTACTGAGGCAATCAGTAATAAAATTGTTAACTGGCACTTGTCTAACGAGCCATCATGCTCGGACCACAGGCACATTGACTTTACATTAAAAACGGGTAAAAGACCCACCAGTTTGGAGGGGAAAACAGGGCATATGCCCACAATAACCAAAACCAATGCTGATTTAGAAGAGGCAACTGATCGTATCAGTAGGGTAATTCTAGAAGCATACCAGGAAAACTGTCCCGTTTAAACCAAGACGAATAATAGACAAACGCCTTGGTGGAACAGAAAACTGGAAAAATTAAGAGAAAATGTAAGGATGCTGTACAATAAGGCAAAAGAATTGAGGAACTGGGAAAAATATAGAAGCACTCTTACAGAATATAACAAAGAGATAAGAAGAGCCAAGCGGGAATCTTGAAGAAAGTTCTGCCAGAGTATATCTGACATACCTGCCAGTGCAAGAATTCACAAGATTCTCTCCAAGGATCCGAACCAGAGGCCGTGTCTTCTCAATAGACAAGATGGAACCTATACCGAATCCAAGAGGAAAACATTAGAGCTCTTGTTACAAAACCATTTCCCAAGTTCAACAATTATTGAGACGCAGGACGTCTATTAGACCTAGGACGGTTGCCTCGACCTAGGAAGGAAAGTTGGAAAATATCTGCGAAAACTATCAAACCGGAGAATATGAAGTGGGCTATAAACCACTTGGATTCATACAAATCTCCAGGGGAGGATGGACTTTTTCCTGCCCTACCACAAAAAGGAATGGACATTCTGCTGCCCATTCTTACTAAGCCCTTTAGAACAAGCTTAGCTCTGGGTTACATACCTGAGGCTTGGTGCACTGTTAGGGTCGTTTATATTAACAAGGTAGGACGAAAGGATAGCGCCCTACTTAAATCCTACCGACCAATTAGTCTCACTTCATTTCTGTTGAAAGCACTTGAGAAAATTCTTGATAGGCATATTAAGGAGGGACCATTGAGGGAACATCCTCTCAGTACCCACCAGCATGCATATCAGGAAAAAAAATCAACAGAAACGACGCTGAACGAAGTAGACCACAAGATCAATCACTCCGTGATTAATGGAGATATTGCTCTGGCTACCTTCCTTGATATAGAAGGAGCATTTGATAATGCCTCACCTAATTCTCTGTATAATGCTGCTGCATCTAGAGGAATATCCTTTACAATATGTAACTGGATCAAAACTATGCTAGAAAACAGGCTGATACTAACAACACTGGAAGGCGAGGAGATAAGAGCGAAGGCTGCTAGGAGCTGCCCACAGGGAGGAGTACTTTCCCCTCTCTTGTGGTCGCTTATGGTGGACGACCTGATCTCGGACCTCGACAACCAGGGGATAGAGGTACAAGCTTATGCAGACGATGTGGTGATATTGGTAAGAGGAAAGTATGAAGAGGTCATCTCTAAAGTGACTCAACGTACACTTAATATTGTTAATAGGTGGTGTGACAAGGAACAACTTTCAGTCAACCCTAGTAACGCAACAGTTGTTTATTTCAACAGGAGGCGGAAACTGGATAAACTACAAATGCCCGCCCCTTATGAAAAAGTCAAATATCAAGGGGTTACGCTGGATAGAAGACTTTCATGGAACGCTCATGTAGAGAAAATTTGCAGTAAAGCAAAGCTATCCCTTTGGACATGGCGTAGAGTATGCGGTAAGTCATGGGGAATGAAACCTAAACAAATGTATTGGTCATATCTGACAGTAATAAGGCCTATGATTACGTATGGTGCTCCGGCCTGGTGGGCTAAATGTCAGCAAAAGACCACCAGGGAAAAGCTGAATAAGCTTCAACAGCAAGCATGCTTAATCATAACGGGAGCTATATCTACCACTCCCACCGCTGCCATCGAAATTCTAATAGATCTTCCTCCACTCCATATCTGGATGGAAAGGGAGGCGATGGCTGGTGCATAGAGAAGACTGGTAAAATGTCAGGATGCAGGGCAGAGCAGAGTCATAACCAGGGCCGGAGAGATAATAAAAAATCAACCGATACTGGGAATGGTACCAGATGTAATGTAAGATAAATACAACTACCACAAGCCATTTACCGTCCTATTCCTAGGAAGGAACGAATGGGAGACGAATAGTTCGAATCTTATAATGGCTGACCAGTGTTGGTACATGGACGGCTCTAAGACCGAGAGAGGTGTTGGAGCTGGGGTGCATGGAGGGAAACCAAAGGTGGACCTGAGCCAGAACTTGGGTAACCTATCCACAATTTTCCAAGCGGAGGTTTTCACAATGGAGATGTGCCTGCAGGAGATGCTTAGGTGTGACTGCAGGAACAAAACTATAAAAATCATTTCCGATAGCCAGGCGGCACTAAAGTCTCTGGAATCAAATCGGATCGACTCCAAGTTAGTTTGGAAGTGCCTTCAGGATCTAATACGTCTAGGGGAAAGCAAACAAAGTAACCTTACTTTGGGCACCTGGGCATACCGGCATTGAAGGTAATGAAAAAGCGGACCTTCTAGCCAGGAAAGGTGCTGAAGGAATATTTATAGGTCCGGAGCCATTCCTAGGCATAGCGAATAGCGTAGCCAGAGGAACAATATCGAACTGGGTGTATCGGAGATGTTCTTACTGGTTCGAGCTAGAGGGTTTAAAGCACTCAAAGGCATTTGTAGGAGATCTCTCTAAAAAGAGGTCTAAAAAGAGGTCTCAAGAGCTGCTGAATATGAGCAGACAGGACCTACGAATAATAATAGGACTACTGACTGGACACAGTCGTCTTAATAGGCATATGAAAACAATTGGACTGGCAGAGAGTGCGGACTGCAGATTCTGTCAGGCTGAGGATAAAACCGTGTAACTGCCGAGAACTCCATTCAACGATCCTGATGAGCTTTATTAGAGGCATAGGGATGAGCAACAATAGATCTTTCAGGTCGCAGTGGAAGGAACGTGAAACGACCACTCATATAGAACCTAACCTAACCTACCCAACAAAATTCCTAGAGCAAACAAGCGAACAATTTTAAGTGTTATACATTTTAATATAAGAAGTTTAAATAAAAATTTTGATCATTTATTTTTCTTGGCCAATTTAAAAATTCTTTTGATATTATTGTATTAACTGAAACTTATAAATATTTAATGAAAACATATTTTCCATTGAAGGTTACGATACATTGTACAATAAAGGAAACCTAAATAAAAATGATGGAGTTTATAGTTTACATAAAATCAAACATAGTGTATAATTATACTACTGTGCAAATTGGCGAATGTAAAGCATTAGAATTGGCGATAAGCGAAAAAACACAAACAAAAAAATATATACTAACAGCAATTTACAGATCACCATCTACTAATCCAAAATTATTTAATACCAAATTATTAAATTATCTTGATCAAAGAAAAAAAATATCAGTTTACATATTTTAATCGGAGACATAAATCTTGATCTATTAGCCGATACCGAAGACGTAGAAGAATACAAAAACATATTAAACACCTATAACTTTGAATCCTATATAAACAGAATAACGAGGCCAGTCAATAAAACTTGTTTAGATCATATATTTGTGAATAAACAAAAAGAAACAATTTGCCTCAATTCTTATATTTTGAATTATTTCATTACGGACCACGCACCGGTGATATTACAATTTAATAATGATTTATGTATAAAGAAACAAAATTCCTATAATATTAAAAACTACATAAATTATAATACTTTAAAATCTGATTTAACAAAAAAAATTGGGATGAAATATATTTAACTTCAAGCGACAATGTAGATATATGGACTGAAAATTTCATAAACAAACTAAATCTTTATAATAGCAATAATACAGTAAAAATTAAAGAGAAAAGAAATAATAAAAACAAAATACGGAAAAAATGTATAACGCCTGATATTGTCAAGACAATCAACGAAAAAAATAATCTATACACACAATTACAAACAAATCCCGGCAATGAATGTTTAACAAAAAAATATAAATTTTATAAAAATAGTATAAGAAAACAAATAGCCAACTCCAAAAAAAAATATAAACAAAATTTAATAAAAGAAAGCCCCAAGACGTCGAATGCCTTGTGGAATACTGTCAATAAAGTTTGTCCAAACCCTATAAATAAAAAATATATTGAATCAATTGAAATAGATAATTACATCATCACTTTAATAAATATTATTCAGAATTAGGCGAGAAATACGCAAGCAGAATAACTTATCCCACAAAATTTAAAGAATCAATTAAAAATATCAGTCCATCAATGTACTTGAATCCATGTAGTGAAAATGAAATAATTACTAATACAAAACTTAAAACAAAAAAAAATGTCCAGGATGGGATGGTATCCGCTCGGAAACATTAAATTAGATTAGATATGAAGTTGCTAAGCCTTTGAAATCTATTATAAATAAATCGTTTGAAACAGGAGTATTTCCTACTTGTTTAAAAATAGGCACAATAAAACCAATATACAAAAGTGGAAACAGAAACAAAATAGAAAACTACCGACCAATTTCTCTTTTATCTAATATATCAAAAATTTTTGAAAAATCACTAAAATCAAGAATTAATAACTTTCTGACAAAATTAAAGTTATATCTAAGAACCAGTATGGATTTAAAGAAGGTTGCTCTAAAGAATATGCAATTTTGGTACTTACAACAGAGATATATACAGCTTTAGATCAAAAATTACCTGCGCTATGTGTTTTCGTAGATTTGTCAAATGCCTTCAATACGGATTTCATAAAATATTATTGGAAAAAATAAAGGGTTACGGATTACGGGGAAAAGTATACGAACTTATAAAAAGTTATTTAACCGACAGAGTTCAGTCTGTTGGAATAGAAGGGCACGCAAATGATAATATGGTAATTTAATATGGTGTTCCACAGGGTACTGTACTGGGTCCTCTTCTTTTTACCTTATACATTAACAACTTAATGGAAATCCAATCAAATGCCAAAATAATTAGCTTTGCAAACGACTTGGCATTATTCTACACAATGTCAAATTAGACAGACTTAAAACATGAAGTCGAAAGAGATTTTTCAAATATTTATAAATAGTTGCAAGCAAACAAATTAACCGTAAATACAGAAAAAACTTGCTATGTCCCATTTACTTCATATGAAAAGAGTTTGCCCGACCTTGGCCCACTAACCTTTGAACAGAATATTGAAATCAAAGAAAAATCGTACATAAAATATCTTGGAGTAATAATAGATAGCCACCTAAAATGGGATCAACATGTTAAACATCAAATAAATAAAATAAGAGGACTCTTACCTAAATTTCGCTATCTTGGAAATTTCTTAGAATTAAGAGAATTAAAAATACTATACGAATCCTTGGTGCAATCACAACTATCGTACGGAGTATAAGGATGGGGGGGGTGTAGCAGAATGCCATTTAAAAAATTTAAATACATTACAAAAATGGATAATGAGAATTATATACAAGAAATCTAGAGTATATTCAAGTGAGAACTTATTTAAAGAACTTAATATATTAGATATACGACAGCTTTTTTATCCAAGATTACTGTTGTATGTTAATATTAATAAAATAAAAGTTGCCCTCTAAATCATGGATATGAAACAAGGGCGCAAGTAGATAAAATAATGTACATCAGTAGATCTCAAAAAACTATTGGTCAGCGATGTGTCTATTACTTTGCCCCTCGATTACTGAATCTACTACCTGTAGAAATAAAACAGATTACTTCACATAAAAAAATAAAACAAAAATAAAACAATGGATTTTTGCATGTAGAAGAGATGTTTTCAATAATCTAATAAATTTAAAGTATTTACGTTGAAAATATATGAAACGTTGTTTTTGATTGTACATAGAAATAGCAATATCTTATTGGAGTGTTAAAATTGTCTTTTTATTATTAATGCATTTGAAAATTTGTAAGTGTTTTAAAGTATAAATTTGTATTTGTATCACGCACGAGCATTCATTTGCTTCTGTGAATATTCATGTTTATTTATATATGTATACTCTCTTTTTTATTACCTTAATTATACAAATCAACATAGTACGTAAGACAAATTATATCTTTCTATCTAATTAATGATTTTTTTAAATAAACATTATTATTATTATTACTATTATTATTATTATTATTGTTATTGTTATTATTATTATTATTATTAAGAACAATAAAAAACTGAACGGTTAAACTAAACTTCCACTATTTATTCGAAAAATTCGCTTTAAAATTCAATTACAGCTGTTTCGCTATAACTAGCATCGTCAGATTGACATATTGAAATTACAGTTTGTTTGTTTGTAACTAGGTACTTGATGTTGATAAGGAGGTAAGGCTAGACCAAGTAAGGAAGTTATAAGACATAACAATATTAAAGCCTAGATGTTATTAGCCCTAAGGGATTATCCTGGATGTATTTCCCTCTAAGATCAGTATAACTGTGCAATGATATAGAAAAACCAGGAAAAAACTATATAATAATAATAATAATAATAATAATAAAGCTTTATTTGCTACATAAATATAAATCAGTTACAAATGATAAAAGTTACAAATAAAGAAACTACAGATATATAGCAAAAAGGACTGAGAAACAGTAAAACTGATCAAAGTATCAGCCCCTTACAACCTACACCATAAAAATATAATGTACATATACTTATATGTATTTTATACTATTAATAAATAAATAGTTCAACTTGAATATTTACTATAAAGAAACTCTCTGAAAGCCTTCTTGAATTTACTTACAGTCATCTTTTTAAATTTGTCCGGGATATCATTGTACATAGCATAAACGTTATAAGTAAAAGATCTTCTGAAAATAGAAGTATGATATGCTGGTGGTGAGATACGGCCACGGAAGCGAATATTCAGATTATGCACATCTGAGCGAAATTTAATTTTATTAGCCAAGTAAGCAGGGGATTTAAAAAGTATAATGTGGTGAAACATATTAATTGAGTGCAATACACGTCTGGTCTTCATATCAAGCCATTTCGCCTCCTTTAGCTTGTACGATATTCTGTCATATTTACGAATTCCATAAGCAAACCTGAGGCAAGAATTCTGCACTTTTTGAATGCGATATTTATCTAGACTACTCAGACATGGACCGTACACAACATCACAAAAATTAAAATGACTAAGTACTAATGAATCAGTTAATAAAAGTTTAGTGTATGTGGAAAGTATATGTCTATGTGGATAAAGCATTTTTAAGTTGCAGTAAGATTTCTGTAAACATTTAGTGATATGTAAATTAAATCTTAAATCACTGTCAAAAACTAATCCTAAATTTCGAGCTGAATACGAAAATGGTAATAATTTATCTTGTAATTTTATATTCATTTAATTTTGTAGACGTTGCCTGAATTTTCCAAACAACAATACCACACTTTTGACAGGGTTAATAGCTAACTGATGATCTTTTGATATTTTAACTAGCCTTTCAAGGTCTTGGTTTATAATAGCATTAGTTTCGACAAAGTCACTATGATGAAATGCAAATTTAATTTGAGTGTCGTCAGCGTAAAAGTAAGGTTTGCCGTAGATAATGCTGTTTTCGAAATTGCAAGTATAAATAGAGAAGAGAATGGGGCCAAGAATAGAGCCCTGTGGTACTCCGCGTAAAATTTTTTTAATGTTTGAAATTCCAGAATCCGTTACAACGAATTGCTTTCTATTTTCAAGGAAGCTCTTAAAAAGTCTTATAGCGTCACTAGAACATCCTATGAAGTGTAATATCGAGAGTAGAACTTTGTGGTTAATAGTGTCGAACGCTTTTGAGTAATCAAGTAATACAAGCGCAGCAGTATTTCCCTAAAAATATCATCAGTAAGATCGAGTAAGGAAGTGGCACAACTATAACCTGATCGAAAACCGGACTGTCGCATTGGAAGGATTTGGTTCACGTCTAAATGCAGGCTTAACTGAAATTTCATAATTTTTTCAATTACCTTAGATAAGACTGGTAGTATAGAAATCGGCCTCAAGTCAGTTAAAGCAGACACAGTTTTTTTCTTTGGTAAGGGAATCACCTTAGATAATTTCCAGGCATCAGGAAAAATACAATCAATGAGACAGCAGTTTATAATATGTGTTAATGCAGGTAAGATTTCAGGACAACACATAAGTAGCATATGTATATTAAGTCCATCTACACCCAAAGCTCCAGACTTGATTTCCAACAAATACTTATAGACCACCGTTGTATTTACAGGATTAAAGGAAAATATAGAACGTACATTATTTTTCAGATTGTTATTATAGAAATCAATTAAGTTGCCATTAGGTTCATCATTACTTAAGGAAGAACCCAAAAAGTAATTATTTATTTCCTCTGGATTTGCGAGATTGGGCGGTATTGAATTATTTCCTAATTTCCCACAAACATTTAGCTCTCTGACTGATTTCCAGAGAGATTTACTATTATTCCTAGAACCACTTAAAGAAAATTCGAAATAAGCTTTTTTTTCGTTATTAATAGCCATATTGGTGAAGTTTCTCAAGTTTTTATAATATTGCTAATGGTGTGGGTTTTTAGTACTTTTCCACCTATTAAAGGCTTTATCCTTTAAATTTATTAATAATTTAATGTTATTAGTTAACCAAGGAGGGTTGAGCTTTTTTAACTTAATTGTGCGAACGGGAGCTAAAATGTCAAAGATATTTAGCAGTATAAAATTAAGATATTCTACTTTATCATTAACGTTATCAACAATAAAAATATTGTAAAGAGGACTCAGCTGTAACATTTCTTTTAAGGTAACACTATCTATATGTTTTAAATTTCTAAATTTAATTTTTTTAGGTTGATCAGCTATAACTTTTATATTAAGAACGCAGTACGTCAATCTATGATCAGAAACGTTAGGTATCTCTATTACACAACTTTCATACGGATCAATGTGATTAGGTATTACTATAACATCTAAAAGGGTGGCATTGCTTTTGGTAACCCTTGTGGGATCATTAATAATTTGTTGAAGATTAAACACTTCAATTAAGTTTGTAAACCTTATAGTATTTATGGAATCACTATCAAGTAGATCAATATTTATGTCCCCACCATAGACCAATTCTTGGCATGATAGAGTAAGTGTCGATAAGTTTTCCTCTAAATTAGAACAAAAGTCAAGTATATTTTTTTTAGGAGATTTATACAGGACACCGAATGCGTAAGATACATTATTTAGTTTTATCTGTATCCACAACTGTTCAACACTTTCATGTTCAGTTACAGTTAAATATTGATATAAAAATGTTGATTTAATGTAAAATCCAACTCCTCCCCCCCTACTCGTTCTGTCTGATCTTATGAATGTATAGCCATCAATGTAAACAAGATCACTAGAAACATCCTTAGTTAGCCAAGTCTCACTCAACCCAATAATATCATACTCATTAGTCAAAATTATCCCCTTAATACTCAAAAAATGACTGCATAAAGACCTTACGTTGTAAAATGCAAAAGAAAGTTTCTTCATTGTATTATAAATATGTGCAATATAAGTATAAGTGACTTCGAAAAATATTATCATTAAAAGATATTACAATAAAAAAAAATTACACACTCAAAAATTGTCATAAATGCGCTTCCCGATTGCAAAACAGATAATACTTAAGTGAAATATGTTTTAATTCGGAATGTGTAGCTACATAGAAATAAACTGAATAAAAAACCGAAAAATAAACCCAAATTTCAATTATATAAAATTATTTAGATAAGATTAGACCCAACACAAAAGAAAGATTAATCCAATTGTAACGCCTATGATTTTATATCGAAATATGTTTAATTAAAATTCTCTCAAAAACAAAATATAAAAAAGATAGAAAAAAAACATAACAAAAGTCTCAAACACTAGCAAATTAAACTACTAGCAAATTAAATACATATAAAAAAACCAGTAATTTTGGTACACTGTAAAAGTTAAAACGAGAGTAATCATATTTATTGGCTTAATAAGGATAATAAAAAACTCTTCGTTTTAACAAAACTTCCAATATTTATTAAAAAATTGCTTTTTTAAAGGCTCAATGACAGCTGTTTATATGGTATTGTTACATCTGTTTGTGTAGGTTTTCTGTATATTGAATAATTTAGTACAATCAATTTAATATTTATTGGCAGTCTTTAAAACTTACAATTTTCTTTATTCCATCAACTGATGCAAAAACTCTACCATCGGAGCTCCAAACATGTTGACGACCATACTTCAAAACAGCTAGTTTTAGCAAGGAAATACTAGATTTTGTTAAATCTTCTTTAATGACAATGCCACTGTTTTTAAGATTTCGTTTAGCAGAAAATACATGTTTTTTCGTAATATTTGATATAAATCTAACAAGAATTGGCCTTGCATACACAGTTTTCATTTCATATTTCTCAACACATTGAAAAAAATCCAGATCAGTCAAGGAAACGTTAGAAAGCTTCATGTTAGTCTTAAAAATATTTATAATCATGTTTCCCAATTTTTGTGGATTTTCTTCTTTACCTTCTTGCACTCCATACAATAGCACATTATTCATCTTATACCTCTGTTCATTTATTTCAACCTTACTTTCTAAAGTATGTATTTTTTCAGAATTAGCAACAATTTCAGGTTTTATTGAATTTATTGATTCTTCAAACTTAAGAAGCATATCATTCAGACGTTTATAAATCATTTCTGTTTGTTGTTTACAAATTTTTAAGATCATATCTTCTTGTTCTTGTTGTTGTTGTCTTGTCTTAGACATTTTAACAGTGTAGATAATTTTAAATCAAACGAAATTTCTTAAACTGGAGGCACAAGCAAATGTTTAAAAAAAAATAATGCAAGACGGCGTTAATTAAATAACGATATAGACTTACTATATGATGCACTTTATCATTAGGAAAATACTAGTACATTTGTTTATAAATCAACACATTAATTTACTATATAAATCAATTGTTTTGCAGAGAGCGCAAATAGACGTGTTACTCGCACCACATCACAATCACATGAGAATATCATGCTGATCTTTACAATAACTTAATATATTTATGTTACATTAATGTCTTATCTATGTATAAAATGAAGACTCAATCAAAGTAAACAGTTTAATAGTGGAGAACTTCCAAGATTTATTTGTTCATTAACTACTTTAAACTGTTGATCTGCTAGATGTCTTTTAATTTCAAGTTCTTCTAGAAAATCTAAATTTTGTTTTTTATCACAAATGTGTAGTATATGAATGTCATTGGTGTGTATAAGTGAGTTTGGATGTTCCAGTAGGTGTTTTGCATAGTTCGACTTATCTGGTTGTTGTTATCTATATGCTCTTAAGTGTTCATTAAATCTTACTTCAAAATTTCTTTGTGTTTGACCTATATATACTGCATTACATTTTGGACAATTAATTTTGTAAACACCAGATTTTTTTTTGTTTTGGTAATTTTGTTTTCACATTTAACAATTTTGTTCCAATACTATTTTGTGTTTTAAATGATACTAATGCTGATGTTGCCGAAGATATTATTTTTGAAATTGCATTGGAAATATTTCCACAATATGTAATACTTTTATAGCTTTTAATTTCTTTAGTTTGTTTTGGAAATAATAGTTCTAGTGACACTTTTTGTTCTTTCTTATTAATTAATTTATTTATTAAATGTATTGGATAGCCATTAGATGTAGCTATTTGTTTTATGATCTCAATTTCTTTATTAAAATTATTTTTGTTCATTGGAATTAAAAATGCTCTATGCATCATGGAATTATAAGATGCTAATTTATGTGATAGTGGATGATTTGAATTATATGGTATTGTTACATCTGTTTGTGTAGGTTTTCTGTATATTGAATAATTTAATGAAATAATAACTTTTTCAATTTTTAAATCTAGAAAATTAATTGAATTATTTTCCTCAACTTCTAAAGTAAAATTAATTTTAGGATGCAAGGTATTAATATAATTAAAAAATATATCTAACTGCCGTTCGCAGTTTTCTAACCAAATAAGAGAACATGTAAATCATTCAAATAACCTATTTAATGATTTCGATAAAAAATACCTAGTAAATAAAAATCCTCAATGTCCAAAATTATATGGAACAATTAAATTACCTTGCATCCTAAAATTAATTTTACGCAAATGGGATTAGGCTCAAAGATTACATATTTAAAAATTTTCGAACAGTGTGACATGTATTTAAAATTGCCGCTTTTTGCAAATCAATGAAAGTATTTTTATGAAGACTGAGTTTTTTAAGACCATCTTCAAGACTTCTCGGAATAAGTCCAGTTGATGATACGATGATCGGTACCACCTCCACTTTTTCTGCATGCCACATCCGCCCTACTTCTATAGCAAGATCGGTGTACTTTGCTACCTTTTCATTATATTTGTCCAAAATATTGTTGTTGTTTGGAACTGCAACATCGACTAGCAGCACTGAATTGGCTTTTTTATCCACCACTACAATGTCGGGTCGATTATTCGTCACCTGTCTATCGGTGATAATGGACCTATCGTAGTAGAGTCTAAAATCTGCATTTTCCAGTACTGCCTGTGGATTGTATTTGTAATACGGTGTATAGGTATTCAGCAGTCCATATTTGTTGGCCAGTTTCTGGTGGATAATATTACACAGCTGGTTGTGCCTGCGTAAATAATCCGTGTTGGCTATGGTTGAACATCCTGATATGATGTGTTGTATGGTTTCCGACGTTTGTTGGCACCGTCTACACTTGTCCGTTGTAATAGTTGGGTCCCTGATAACAAATTTTTTGTAGTTGTTCGTATTTAATTACTTGATCCTGAGTGGCCATCATAAATCTTTCAGTCTCTGGGAACAGGGTACCGTCAGCAAGCCACCTATTTGATGCAATTTTATCAATGTGTGGTTGGTTTAGGTCGTGATGATGTCGAACATGTAGAGCTTTTTGGGTCCATTTTACTTGTTTTTCAGCATCAGTTGTTATTTCTAAATCCATATTAGGATCTGCTAAATTTAGAGGCGAGTATTTCTTATCTGCTCCTATGACAGATTTATGTAAATTCGATGACAGTGATTTGGTAACAAAGAAGTCTCGCAATTTATTTATCTGTTTGTTGTGTAGATTTATTATGTCGCATAAAGCTCTTCCTCCCTCCTTTCTAGGTAGTGTTGTTCTAAGCACTGACGATGTTGGATGGTGACATCTGTACTTTGTCATCATAGTCCGGGTTGTTCTCTGAATATCTTCCAATTCGGTCTTTGTCTATTGTAAAATGCCGAACGAGTAGGTCAACACAGGTACGGCATATGTATTAATAGCTCGGTTTAGGTTGCCTGCGTTCAATTCAGATTTTAGTATGGAACTTACTCTTTGGACTTGGACTGTTTTTGGTCCAACAACCTGGCCCGTTGAAAACCCAGGTATTTGTATGTTTCCCCATTTTGCATAGCAGCGATTATATCTCCATTAGGGAGCGCCAAATCTCCATTGAAAATTTTTCCCTTCTCGATGTTTAAGGTTCTGCACTTATCTAATCCAAATTTCATACGTACATCCCTGGAAAACCTTTCGGTTACATCCAGAAGATGTTGGATTTGTTGCTAATTGGAAGCAAAAATTTTGATGTCATCCATATAAAGGAGGTGGGAGACGGTGCAGTTAGTGTTTTTATTGATCTTAAGATTGAAGCCAAGTTTAATGTTGTTGAGCATGGTAGAAAGTGGATTCATTGCCAAACAGATCCACAATGGACTAAGTGAGTCCCCTTGGAATATTTCCCTTCGAATAGAAATGTCGTTAGTCTTAATATACTGACCATTAATATTTACCTATTATTATTATTATTATTATTATTATTATTATTATTATTATTATTATTATTATTATTATTATTATTATTATTATTATTATTATTATTATTATTATTATTATTATTATTATTATTATTATTATTATTATTATTATTATTATTATTATTATTATTATTATTATTATTATTATTTTTTTCTTTCCTTTCTCAGATGTTTTTCTCTGGTTCCATGTAACGTTGGAGAAGCAATTCAGCTTATCCCAACGATGTGAAAAATTTTCTTACTATTCTCCTATTTTATGGAGGTATTGTTCAAAGTTTCTAGACACTATTCCCTCTGCTGATATTACTATAGACACTATTTCTACCTTCTCGACTCTCCATATATGTTTGATTTCTAGAGCCAGGTTCTCATATTTAGATTTCTTTTGCCCTTCTGTTTTGACGACATTCTGGGATAGTAGGACTGCTATATCAATTAATTTTGCTTCATTTCCTTCCATGTTGATAAGGACAATATCAGGTCTGTTGAAATCTACTGTTCTGTCAGTGATTATAGGTCTATCCCAATATAATATGTACCCTTGGTTCTCTAGTATGCTAACAGGATTGTACTTATAGTGAGGAACTCGATTTTATTATTATTATTATTATTATTATTATTATTATTATTATTATTATTATTATTATTATTATTATTATTATTATTATTATTATTATTATTATTATTATCAAAAGACTTATGCACTTACTCAGCTTTCGTTGGTAATATTTACCTATCCCGAGCGTAAACGCAAATGGGATTAGGCTCAAAGATTACATATTTAAAAATTTTCGAACAGTGTGACATGTATTTAAAATTGCCGCTTTTTGCAAATCAATGAAAGTATTTTTATGAAGACTGAGTTTTTTAAGACCATCTTCAAGACTTCTCGGGATAAGTCCAGTTGATGATACGATGATCGGTACCACCTCCACTTTTTCTGCATGCCACATCCGCCCTACTTCTATAGCAAGATCGGTGTACTTTGCTACCTTTTCATTATATTTGTCCAAAATATTGTTGTTGTTTGGAACTGCAACATCGACTAGCAGCACTGAATTGGCTTTTTTATCCACCACTACAATGTCGGGTCGATTATTCGTCACCTGTCTATCGGTGATAATGGACCTATCGTAGTAGAGTCTAAAATCTGCATTTTCCAGCACTGCCTGTGGATTGTATTTGTAATACGGTGTATAGGTATTCAGCAGTCCATATTTGTTGGCCAGTTTCTGGTGGATAATATTACACAGCTGGTTGTGCCTGCGTAAATAATCCGTGTTGGCTATGGTTGAACATCCTGATATGATGTGTTGTATGGTTTCCGACGTTTGTTGGCACCGTCTACACTTGTCCGATGTAATAGTAATTACTTGATCCTGAATGGCTATCATAAATCCTTCAGTCTCTGGGAACAGGGTACCGTCAGCAAGCCACCTATTTGATGCTAGTTTGTCAATGTGTGGTTGGTTAAGGTCGTGATGATGTCGACCATGTAGAGCTTTTTGGGCCCATTTCACGTGTTTCTCAGCATCTGTTG
The DNA here is from genome assembly GCA_035357415.1 of Ophraella communa. Taxonomy (NCBI): domain Eukaryota; kingdom Metazoa; phylum Arthropoda; class Insecta; order Coleoptera; family Chrysomelidae; genus Ophraella; species Ophraella communa. Next base: position 31,382,569 of record CM068995.1, on the reverse strand, counting down.
TTATTTCTAAATCCATATTAGGACCTGCTAAATTTAGAGGGGAATAATTTTTATCTGCTCCTATAACAAATTTGTGTAAATTAGATGACATTGATTTAGTGATAAAGAAGTCTCGTAATTTATTTATCTGCTTGTTGTGTAGATTGATTATGTCGCATAGAGCTCTTCCTCCCTCCTTTCTCGGTAGTGTTGTTCGGAGTACTGACGATGTTGGATGGTGATATCTGTGCTTGGTCATCATAGTCCTTGTTGTTCTCTGAATATCTTCCAATTCAGTTTTTGTCCATCGTAGAATACCAAACGAATAAGTTAACACAGGTACGGCATATGTATTAATTGCTCGGTTAAGGTTTCCTGCGTTTAGTTCGGATTTTAGTAATGAACTAACCCTCTGTGTATACTGATCCTTGATTTTGGACTTGGACTGTTTTTGGTCTAGCAGTCTGGCTTGTTAAAATCCCAAGTATTTATAGGTTTCCCCATTCTGCATGGCAGCGATTATATCTCCATTAGGTGGCGCCACATCTCCATTGACAATTTTTCCCTTTTCGATGTTTAAGGTTCTGCACTTATCTAAACCAAATTCCATTCGTATATCACTGGAGAACCTTTCGGTTATATCCAGTAGATGTTGAATTTGTTGTTGATTAGAAGCAAACATTTTTATATCATCCATATAAAGAATATGGGAAACAGTGCAGTTGGTGTTTCTATTAGTCTTAAGATTGAAGCCATATTTTGTGTCGTTGAGCATGGTAGACAGTGGATTCATTGCCAAACAGAATCACAGTGGACTCAGTGAGTCACCCTGGAATATTCCCCTGCGAATAACAATTTCGTTAGTCTTAATATACTGTCCATTAATGTTTACCTGAAGGCTTGTTCGCCATTGCTTCATCGAAGTTTCAAGAAAAGTAACTATGGTGGGATGTACTTTATAGATGTTTAAAACACTTAAAAGCCAGGAATGTGGTACGCTGTCAAATGCCTTACGGTAGTCTACAAAAGTAGTCGAGATGTTGCGACATTGCTTTTGCGCTTGCCTTAGGATCACAGAGTCAATAACAAGTTGTTCTTTGCATCCCTGGTGACCACGTTTACATCCCTTTTGCTCCTCTGCCAAGATGTTATTTTGGTCGACATGCCTATAAATTCGGTTAGTAATGCAAGATGTTAGTATCTTGTAAAGCGTTGGAAGACATGTGATTGGTCTATACTGTGAGGGGTCCTGTGTGTTAGCTGTTTTGGGAAGCATATGGGTTAAACCATGAGTAAGAAAGGCTGGAATGTCTTCTGGATGTTGAAGAATATGTGTAAATTTTGATGCGATTATCTCGTGTAAGCTGTCAAATTTTTTGTACCAGAAATTTTGGATATTATCAATTCCTGGAGCTTTCCAACTGTTAGTTTCTTCTACGGCTTGGTTTACTTCAGCTGTTGTTATGTTATCAAACATCATTGGAGCAATGTTTGACTTATCCTTCTCAGATTGAATCCATTCGGCACCCTCGTTGTGTTTTTGAGGATTGGACCATATTGAAGACCAATAGTCAGTAAGTTCATGCTTACTTGGGAGATTATCGTTGCTGTTTGTTCCGACGCTACTCAGTTGTCTATAGAACAGCTTTTCATTGTTGTCAAATAAGTGATTTTGTTGCTTCTTTTTAGTACATTTAACGTATCGAGACAATCGTTTAGATTTGGCTTTTAGCTTTTGTCTAAGAAGGTCCATATATGAGCATAAGTGTTCCTTATATCTTGGATGTTCTGTGTTGGTTTTAATTTTTTTAAAGATTTTCTTGACCCTATTAGTTAAGCGTCTGGAGGGTTTTGTGCTGGTTTTAAATTCTGTAAGTTGTCCCAACTCCTTCCTTATGTCATTAATGGACTTCTCGAGTCGCTGTTGCCACCAAGGTTTATGTTGCTTCTTCTTTTCGGAACAATTTTTGTTCGGAAACCGCACTTGTTGGTTGTGACTTCGTAGCACTGCAACTGCACCACAGTAGATAAGGGTGTGGATTTCTTCCAGTGTTCGGCAGTCCTTAGCACGATCATTTAAAAGTAGATTAAAAAGTGCAATAATCCTATTGGTGTTCTTATTTGATCTCAGTTTGGGCAATATTGGTCGCTGAATTGGGTTGGTACCATCAAATTCTGCTATTGCTTTAGAGAGTTCGGCAACAGCATTTTCGTATTCGTCTGTTTGTGTGTCATTATCTATGTTTTCGTTTTGATTCATGTTTGGTGTGTCCTCGCTAGTGTGGTCATCAAGTCTAATATTATCCAGCTGATCATTTGTATGTTGGATTACATTATGATCGTCTTCTGTTTGGAGCTCAAGAAGTACTTCACTTCGTATTTGTTGCATTAGTGGACCAGGTAGTAAATTGTTTTTAATAATTGTTCGACGCTGGTCAGCAATACGTTGCTCTGTAACATGTTGAAAAAAATAGGAACGTATAATGAATGAATTCATCTCTGTAGTCCACTTCATACGCTTCCTGGGCTTTCCGGCTTTAGTGGTCATAGATGTACCGTCCTGCGATACTCCAGAAACAGCATAAACCGGTGGAGGAGATTTGGTGTTATTTTCCTCTTCTGTTGTCGCAGTAGCCATACTCGGTGTCACGCTGCGCATGCCGCTAACCGAGGAAGAAGATGCATCACTTTTCGAACAAGCCCTTCTGTCATCAACTTGAACGCGACAAGAGTTGTAGGTGTTGCCATGTCGATTCACCGGACGATTCCTAAGTGTTAAGGTATCGGTAACAATCGAATTATTGCTCCCCCCAGAATCCGTGGAGCAGACAGCCGACATACCAGGTACACCGGCCGTGTGGGATTGTGAGCGTAGTACTCTACCCACCTGGGGTAATTTAGTTTTAAAACTCGACATTGTGATATAAGCATTTTATACCTACTGCCAGGTACTACCATTTTCCCCTGGTAGCCCAGGTAACTCGGACCCGTGGGGGCGTCACTCCCCAGGTAGAAAAACTACCCCGTGCGGGTTTATTATTATTATTATTATTATTATTATTATTATTATTATTATTATTATTATTATTATTATTATTATTATTATTATTATTATTATTATTATTATTATTATTATCGTTATTCATGCGATTGCTTCTTTGACATGATGGTTCGTCAGGTGATTACTTAACTAATAAAAAATCAATTCAGTTCCTCCTATCAGTTCAAAAATTTACGGACTATATGGCAAGTTTGGAGTACAGCTGCCTTCTGTCCCCAAGAAGCAATTTTTCCATTTAGTTGCATTCTCGCCAGGTTGTTCGTGAAATTTTTGGATACAACTCCCTCCACTGAAATCACAAAGGGTATTATGGTCACCCTTTTTAATTGCCAGATGTTCTTCATCTCTATAGCCAGGTTTTCATATTTCGTGATCTTTTCCGCTTCAACTTTGGCAATATTGTGGGTAAGTGGCACAGATATATCTATTATGGATCCCGTCTTTTCCTCCTTATCTACTTAGACGATGTCTGGTCTGTTGTAGTCTACAGTCCTATCCGTTGTTATAGTTCTGTCCCAATAGAGCACACATCTTTGAGTTTCAAGGACGGATGAAGGTTGATATTTATAATAAGGGGTATAAGCTTGTAATAATCCATGTTTTAATGCCAGTTGCTGATGTATTATTTTCGCCAACTGATTATGACGTCCCAAGTATGCGTTGTCGGCAAGGGTAGGACACCCAGCAGTAATGTGCTCAATGGATTCTTCGATCTTCCCACATTTCATGCACGTATCTTCTACATTGAGTTTTAGGCAATGCTTTTCATAATTTCTTGTTCGAATCACCCCGTCCTGAATTGCCATAAGAAACCCCTCTGTCTCCGGATAAATTTGGCCGGCTCTAAGCCATTCCACTGAGGCTGGTTTATCAACATTTTGTACTTCCAAACTTTTCGGGAATTTTTCGTGCAGAGCTTGATTGGACCACGATGTCTGCTCTTCGTTTCTGGTTCTTACATTAAATGCCATTTGTCGATGTTGTAACTTCAAAGGAGTATAGTTTCGGTCTTCTTCTCTAACTAACCGTATGAGACTCTCTTCGGATTTTAAGAAATGTTCCCTCATACTAATTTCTTGATTTCTGCAAGAGTTGTATATATTCACCAGTCCTCTTCCTCCCACTCTTCTTGGTAAGTATAATCTCTTCACTGATGAGTTAGGATGTAAACAGCGGAATTTAGTCATCAATCGCCGTGTCAATCTATCCAGTTCGTTTAAATCTGCGTCAGACCACTTCAGTAGACCAAATGTGTAACTTAGTACAGGAACTGCCCAGGAGTTAATTGCTGTAACTTGATTATATGCCGATAATTTGGTATTTAGCACTTTTGTTACTCTGTTCCTGTACTTTTCTCTGAAAGTGCTCTTTAGCTCTGTATGATCTATTCTTTGGTTCTGGGCTTCTCCTAGGTATTTATAAGTCTCATCGATGGGTAGAGTTTTAATATCCTGATATTCCTGTAGACCTTCAGCCACGGTTCCTCTCTTGATGTTTATAATAGCGCACTTGTCTAATCCAAACGACATTTTAATATCATCGCTATACAGGCGGACATTATCGATGAGAGAGCTCAATTTTTGTTGATTTTCAGCATAGAGCTTGAGGTCATCCATGTATAACAAATGCGCTAGTTTTCTTCTGCTATTAGCATTGGGTCTGTATCCGATACCAGACTTGTTTAATAGACTTGACAGAGGATTCAAAGCTAGGCAAAACCACACAGGGGATAGAGAGTCCCCCTGGAATATACCTCTTAATATATTTATTTTGCCAATGACGTTATTGTTAATCATCATATTAGTTTTCCAGCTACTCATAAGATGTTGAAGTGTGAAGGTTATTTTAGGACAAATTTTATATATTATTTATATATTATTATTATTATCACATTAATTCTCACTTAATCAAGTGGTATTTCTCGTCTGAGATGACGGGCTGTAGCTAGTCGTCTCAGATTCTATTGCATTTATCGAGGAATGATCTAACTATATTACATGTTTTCAGAATAACAGACTTATTTCTGACCATCTCACAGTCATGGTTCTGCGGTTGATTTGGAAGAAACACCGAGTGCATTCCTTGCACCTGGGGTGATATTTCTTTTTTTTTATAGTACCTTGCGGATTATGTGCGCGCACAACAGTTTTTTGTAGGGACATCAGATTGTGCACACCGGGTAACTGTTTGATTGCTTCTGTTGTTTTGTATGAGATTACTCCGGTGGCTCCGATTACTATGGGAACTACTGTGGTTTTCATGTTCCACATCCTTTCTGTTTCAATTTGAAGATCTTTATATTTGAGATATTTTTCGGCTTCTTTTTCAGTAATATTGTAATCGGATGGGATAGCGACGTCTATCAGTTGGCAGGTTCTTCGTTTTTTGTCTTTGATGATTATGTCAGGCTTATTAGCTTTGATGGTTCGATCAATTTGGACCTGTGTATCCCAGACGATTGTGACGTCTTGGGTGTCCAAAACATGTTCTGGAGCATATTCGTACCATTTATCTCCGAATGGTATGCTGTACGCTTTGCATATATTATAGTGTAGGTGTGCAGCTACGAAGTTGTGTCACTCCAAGTAAGCCTTTTTTGCCAGTATCGGGCACCCTGATACAACATGATGAATTGTCTCATTGTGGATCCGGCATAATCTGCACCTGGGGTCTTTGCCGGTTTTCATGATTTTCACTTGCATATAGTTTGTGGCGAGTGCTTGTTCCTGGCAAGCAGTGATAAGCGCCTCGGTTTCACTTTTGATGTTTACGGTTGATAGCCACTTCCATGTTTCCTTTCTGTTTATGGTTTCCTTTTCAACCTCTATTGCGATTTGTCCGTGCATCTTTTTCTTTTTCCAGTTTGTTAGTTGTTCCTGCTTCAAGTTTTCCTTTAGTTTCTCTTTTATTAGTTTTACTCTTTTTGTATCAGGTTCTGTGGGGTTTTTGTTTTCTATTTGCTTCAGGTATTTCCTTTTGTGTTCTTGTTTTCCATTTTTTCTTTGGTTTTGTCTGTATACCATGCCGAGATAATTATCATTTTCTTCCTTTATTTTCAAGTAGTTATGTAGTATGTAGAGTCGGTCAACATCTGATCTCGGATGTAACGCTCCATGCATGTTAATTTGTTTTCTTGTTTTCGTATCCATTTTTCTCAGTTCTGCCTTTGTCGATTTTATTATGCCATAGCTGTACTGGATGACAGGTGCAGCTAAGGAGTTCATGGCCGCGCTTAGCTCTGAGCGCAATATGCTGCGGATTCTTCTGGTGTATTCCTTAATAAGGTTCTCTTTCATTTGCTTTTGTTGTATTCCATCATTTTCCTCGACTCCTAGGTATTTGTACGCTTCGGTTTTAATGCCTTTATTGTTGTTTCAAGATTAATTTCTATATTTTCTGATCGTACTAGTTTTCCCTTTTTGAACGTCACTTTCGCACATTTGTCAAGGCCAAATTCCATTCTAATATATTTGCTATAGCGGTTCACTTGCTGGATTTGTTTTGCTAGTTCCTCGTCTGATTTAGAGATAAGCTTGAGGTCATCAATGTACAAAAGGTGATGCATTTTCTGTTTTTCGTTCTTGCAGGCGTAGCCTGTGTTTGTGCTGCTGAGTAAGGAGCTTAAGGGGTATAAAGCCATGCAAAAAAGCAAAGGTGATAACGAATTCCCTTGATAGATACCACATCTTATATGTATGTCCTTGATGGTCAAGGTTTTATTTTTTGTCATTAGATTTAAGTCTGTCTTCCATTTTCTCATAGATTATATTATAAATGATAGAAGTTTGGTGTTTGTTCGGTAAATTTTGAGTGTTTCTATTAGCCAGCTGTGCGGCACGCTATCAAAAGCTTTTTTATAGTCTATCCATAATTCTCATAGCCCTATGAGTGGTGTTCAAACAATTTCCATAAGAAATCAACCAATGAGTGTATCAACTAGACATACTCATTATTTTAATATAAATTCTACCTCCGCTGAAGAACCCGAATACATTTCTGCAAATTTAGATATCCACGAAAATCCAGAAAACCCTGTCGCGGAAAATTCTCAGGATTATCCCAATTGTCTATGTAATATTAATTGGTCGTTGGGCGACAATTTGTAACCAAATTATTACGTTTAGCGTCAATTTGTGATATGATTTACCTGTAGATAGTGAATTTATAAAATTATTTAGTTAACTTTTAAAAAAATAACTATATACCAAAAGAAAAAATGTAATTTACAATAAAACAAACATTAATCTTAATTTCGTCTTTAATTAATTGTAAAAGATATTTCAATAATTAACAATATTTATAAATGTTTATCACAGCAAAAATTATGATAGTTAAATACCTCGGCTAGGGGTGAGTAAGTTCATTAGCTCTGACTATAGTACAATATTTGTTTCTTTAAGAAATTATAAGGGCGCCACTGAAATCTTTTTATTTTTTATGATACTACTGAAGAAAGTTGTTTTAAGCTGTTATTTAAATAAGTATCATAAGATGACAGAAATATGTCAGAAAAAACTGTCTATAAAGATAAAAAAATGAAATGAAAATGTACCAAAAGATAAATAGATTTCCTTGATGCTTACATGAATGAAATTGAGAATACGTTACAAAAAAATAATCCGCAAACAGTTCTTTACAAAAACTTATTCTAATACAGTTGACGATACTAAAATGATTTTTATATTTTACGTTTAAGAAATGAAGAAAAACGAGACAGCTGTATAATATTATAAATGCATTTACGTTGGTCGACTTATCTTTTTTTACATAGGATCCGTTGGTTGATCCAGGAGAGGGCTGGTCCAGTGAAGGGTTGGTCTGATGAACCCTCCACCAATGTAGAACCAATCAGTGTAATGTCTTTTAACTTAAATTTTGTAACGTCTTTTAACTTTTGTAACGTCTTTGGTATTGTATATTCCAATGCTGTGAAAAATTGTCAGCATCAGCCACGTGTTCGTTTATTTTTTTCCGTACAAAAAGTACAAAACAGCGTATTCCGAAATTTACATTTATCATTAGGATATATGACAGAAAATACAGTAGTAACAAAAGATAAATTTATATAACAATTAGAATTCCAAAAAAAGTACTTAACTCGCCATTTTGTATTTTTTTATAAAAAAAAATTTACAATTATTACTTTTAAGTTGCCCTCAAAATATACTTGAAATAATTATTAATAAGAAAATTCTCATTTGATTATATAGTAGGTACTGTCAAGATTTAGGGCCCCCGCGCACTGGGCAGCCTGGCTGCGCAGCCAGGCTGCGGCAACCAGAATATTTGCGCAGCCAGTTATAGCAGCCAATCAACGACTAGTCTAGATCCTTCCGTCGAGCGATATGGACGTGGAAGAACTTATAATTATTGCTTACCTATCTCGTAAAAAACGCAAAACAAAGAAAAGACACTGGATTCATCCTCTTTTTCTAGAAAGACATTCAAATTCTTTAAATCCCGATCACTGTATTCTTCTGATGTTATATCCCAAATTGCTTTACGGCTTTCAATTTCCCGAATAAATTTCTCTGTATCGAAAGTCATCTTATCAAAGTTCGGAACGCAAAATACGTCTGGCTGCTACAACTAGTGCGCGGAGACTGACTGCAGCCACATACATTCGCCTACACACGTTCTGGCTGCGCGCAGCCAGCCGGCTGCCGTGCAAACAAGCGCGTTGTATTGGCTGCCGCAGCCGGGAATTCGTGGTTGCCTAGTGCGCGGGCTCCTATACAACGTCATATGTTTTACTGGCTGCCGCAGCCTGGCTGCGCAGCCAGGCTGCCCAGTGCGCGGGGGCCCTTATAGAAATTATATATAAAATCTTTTACCAAAAATAAAAATCAAAACCAATGACAATAAAAGAATGAATCGTGGTTTAAGGTATTGGACTAAGCCACATTAAAGATCGTGTATAAAGTTGGAATTACTGACAGGAATCGTTTATAATAATTAACATGTTAAAAACTCTATACAATAGATGGTGTTAGTGTTAGCCATATAATTAATTTAAAAATACTACGTTTTTAGTTAACATATCATGTTACACCCCCTCTACTCGATATAAAAAAATTTAGCTGAAGGCAAATTTTTTTTCACTATCAGATAAAATCTTCAACAAAAGTCTAAGTAAAACAGTCATACAAAAAATAAGGATTATAAAGAATTACGAAGAAAAAAATGAAACAGGAAAATATTGAAGTTATGTAAGGGATTGAAGGAATAGTCATATAATATCATCGCATCAGTATCTGTATTCGTTACTGGTTTATAAAAGTAACCATTCCAGAGTTGCGCCAAATCATATCAGAGAGATGGCCTCGTGCTCTGGCGATTCGTTTATAGAAAATACTGCAATCAAATGCAATAACGACAAAGAAAGCAGAGAAGAGAAAAAAAAACACAGATAGAAAAAAAAACAAAACTAGTAAAGGAAACGGAAAGGAAAAGTTAAAAAAAAAAGTTAGACAGAAAAGAGAAAACAAAGCAGAAATGTGTTAGATAATAATCATCAGATAGAGAAGGAAAGAAATAAAAGAAATTAGAAAATTAGGAAAGATAACATAAACGAACTTTAGACACAAGTGGCCTATAAAAAGTGGGACAAGTCCCGGGCGAGCCACTTACACCCAGCAATTAAGTTGCCAACTGAAATTTGACTCTACGTTAAAAAAAATAGTGAACGGTACTGTGTGATGTGTTTCCACACCACCCAGGCCTTAAAAAAAATACAAAAATTATTAATTAAAAAAACAAATAAGACCTTTTTTAGCAAGAAAGGAATAAAACTTCCAAAAACCCGTCATGAGGTTAACTATTGCAAGATATGGATGACATAATCGGTAGTACCTTTTTTTCTATCGGAAAGGAACAAAAAAACCGTAAAAGTCAAAATCTGTACTAAATAAAGTCGCAAACGGTATTAGATAAGGTGAAAATCAGTATTAGATAAAGTCACAATAGATAAGAAAGATTCTATATAGTTTTTACACCATTAAATGATCTATAATACAGTCACTGAAAGATATACCCATTTTAAAAATTACCAAAAATTATACTTTAGAGCTATATAAATTGTACTTTCTCATATTAAATATATGAACCATAAAACCAAAAGCCACATTATGTTTTAACATTTCCTAGCTAAAGATAATCTGTATACACATACAGATACGATAAGATAACCCAGTAGACATTCACACTGTATACTGCCAAAGGTACTTAAACCCGTACGCGACAGAATACATACAGTATGCACGATAAAAATGACTCTAGGTACGATAAATCTAATACACATTAGCGTATAAGATACAAAACACGGTATATGAACCTTTTAAAGGAAGAAAAAAAAAATCAATATATCCTGATATGCCAAATTGGCTTGATACATCAAAAATATTCCACCCAAAAGTTCATTAACTTGCTCCCAGAACAAGCTAAATAAGATAAGATAAGCTAAGATAAGATAATTTTAAAAAGGATAATAAAAAACTCTTCGTTTTAACAAAACTTCCAAAAAGTAAGGGTTAGTACAATCAATTTAATAATTTTAAAACATATGCGCGACAGAGTTAATATAAATTTGTCCAAAATGTATTCTATGAGAAACATAGCCCGAAAAAAAAAACGCTCCATAAGATAAGAAAGATAATATAGTAAGATAGAATAAGATAACATAAAAATAAGATAAATTAGGTAATAAGATATAATAAGTTAACTGTTATTAAAGTAAATAGGTACATCATATGCTGATTAAATAGAAAAAAAAAAAGAATGACTAGTTAAAAACAGCGAACTAACAACAACCATCGAAGACATCACATTAAATGAGTAAATTTTTGATAATTCAAACATAATAAAATGACGAGAAAGTCCAGGTAATGACAACCTTTGTACTTGGAAAGGGGCCGTTAGCATCCACAGTAGCTATGACATATCCTAAGAACAACATCCATCATCTCCAAACCTTCTGCACATTCACTACATCCGAAAACCAAAAAAATTGTATCTATAAGTATATGTTTACTCAGTGTCGGTTGAGTTTGTGTCTTCATTATTGTCTGATTCATCTTCAAAATTGTGGTCATTATCATTATTTCCCGATAAATTTTTTATCAAAGTCAACAAAAGATTTCAAAAATTTTAAAAATACCAAACTTTTCAAATGTCTCCAGAAAAAAACAAGTCCTGAATAATCATAATAAAAGCAACTCGATATAAAGTACACCAAAATCAAGTTATTTTAAAAAAGTACAATACTAACCAAAATCCTATTAAAATAAGCCAACAACAAAAATACAGGTACTAATTAGAACAAAAAATCGACAAGAGTGTACCGTAAACAAATTAAAATGTTCGTTTCAATTAAACTACACAAATTTGTAAATAAATATCTATCTCAAAAGAAAATTGTAAAAATATTAAATATTTTAAAAATGCAAAACTTTCCTAATTGTCAAGAAGAAAAGAAAGACAAAAAAACTAGTCCTAACGAATATAAATCAAACTGCTTCAATATAAATTACCAAGGTTATTTTTTAAAACCACGCTAATATTCAAATTTCTATTTTAAATTCATTAACCAAAAAACAAAAAACTGGTACCTATTTAAATAAGCAATAAAAAGTACAAGTTATTATCGTCGAAATAAACTGTTTGCTACAAATTTTAACAACCAATATAGTTAAGCAAATAAATATATTTATCAGTGTTGTACATGAGGGATAATATAGGTATTTAAAACACAATAGAAAAAATCAAAGGAAATTGAACTGTTTATAAAAATATTTAAGATAGTTAAAAAGTTAATTACGAAAGATTAATATTGAGAATATGAAAAAAAATGATTTAAGAAAAAATAATTTGTAGATATTTTTACCAAGTACTTTTCTCGAATAGAAAAACTATTTCCCAAAGAAAAAATTATTGTACAGTCAGAGAAAAAATGAAACCAGCGTTTGGGCGCCAATTTGTAATATTAATTGGTCGTTGGGCGACAATTTGTAACCAAATTATTACGTTTAGCGTCAAATTCTCATTTGATTATATAGTAGGTACTGTCAAGATTTATAGAAATTATATATAAAATCTTTTACCAAAAATAAAAATCAAAACCAATGACAATAAAAGAATGAATCGTGGTTTAAGGTATTGGACTAAGCCACATTAAAGATCGTGTATAAAGTTGGAATTACTGACAGGAATCGTTTATAATAATTAACATGTTAAAAACTCTATACAATAGATGGTGTTAGTGTTAGCCATATAATTAATTTAAAAATACTACGTTTTTAGTTAACATATCATGTTACATCTACTAGAAGAACAACCGCCACCAGAATCAATTTAAATAATCTCCAAATAACTCCGAAACTACCATTCTTTACCATGCCCACGTCAAATCTTAGAGTTTTGATAGACTCCGGAGGCTCCCACACCGTTATCTAATCCAAAGCTTTAAAATTTTTAACTCAAATCACGTATATAACAAACCATTTACACTAACATCCATAATTATAACAAAAAATTATGATCTTAATATTAAAACACCCTTACTAACTGAATTCGGTATTAATGAACCCATAAATGCCCGTATTGCTGATTGGAGTAACAATTTTGATATTTTGTTAAGAAACTATGATCTAGAACGCTAGCCGTACCAATTTATGAAAAGAAAATTTTAAATTTAACGACTTATAATGTTACAATTAATTTTAACACATTGTATTTATCCCTGTCAACTAAATACTCTACAAGTAGAAAAACTTGATGACTACGAAATCTTAACCGGTCCGAATAATTTCTATGAACCAGCGATAAGAACAGATCATTTAAGAAGAGAGAAGTAAAATTATTAACTTATGCAGAAAATAGAAAGACATATTCTACGACAACACGAAAAACTTGACGTTCACATCAGCTGTACATGAGATAAAAACAAGAGATACACCGATTTATGTTCGAGGTTACCGACATCCAAAAAGTATGCAAGAAGAGATCGCTAGACAAGTAAACGAGCTATTAGAAAATAAAATCATCAGGCCTTCAGCATACCCTTACTCTACACCAGTCTGGATTGTACCTAAGAAAATGGACGCTTCAGAAGACAGGAAATATCGCACGGTAATAGATTATCTTAAATTAATTGAAAATACTATCAAAATATATGAAATTCTTGATAATTTAGGAAAAGCTACCTATTTTACTACATTAGATTTAGCCCAAGGTTTTCACCAAATCGAAGTACACACAAACTCTATTAGTAAAACTGCTTTTTCAGTACCCCATGGTCACTTCGAGTTTCTTCGTATGCCATTTGGCTTTAAAAATAGCCCCGCTACTTTCTAAAGATTGAGGGACAGTATTTTAAGACCTTATCTTTATAAATTTTGCTTCGTGTACATGGACTATTTTTAACACATTTCGAAAAAACAATCTAAAAGTGCAATTGGACAAATCTGAATTTCTTACCAAAGAAGTCGCATTTCTTGGTCATTTAGTGACTCCCGAAGGCATATAGACAAATCCCTCAAAAATAGGGGCAATTCAAAAGTTACCGTTACCCAAAACAATCAAAGAAATAAAATTTTTTTTAGGTCTTATTGGATTCTACAGACGTTTTTGCAAAAATCACATCACCTTTCACTAGATGCACCCGAAAGGGAGCGATTATCGATCCCACAAATCCTAATTATTTGGATTGTTTCGAAAAATGCAAACAACTACTATCCAATGCCCCAATTCATCAATACCCCAATTTTTCAAAATCTTTCGTTCTGACTACAGATGCCTCCAATATAGCAATAGGATCTGTAGTATCTTAAGTTAATAGACCCATTGCATTTTACTCTCGCACCTTAAATACAGCAGAACAAAACTATTCGACGATCGAACGAGAGCTGCATGCTATAGTGGACTCCTGTAAACATTTTCGACCATACTTATATGGACAGAATTTAATTATTGAAACTGATCGCAGTCCACTCGTCTGGATAAATAAAATCCAGGTTGTCCTGCCAACGAATCAAACTTGATGAATACCAATTTCAAGTCAGATACAAAAAGGGGAAAGAAAATCAAGTTGCCGATGCACTCAGTAGAGTCCAAATCAACGCATTAAGTACGAGCTCAGAAGAAGTCGAACCTCCTGACCCCGAAGATCAATTCGATGCCGATGAATTCTTGAATGACTTCGACAATTTACAAAATTCAATTGATACACAACACACTGCCATTGAAAACCCCATTACAGGAATAGGAACCTCAGAAGAGCCTATAAACTTATTCACTGACCAAATTATTTTTATACCAAATTGCGAAAATTACGACATAGTATACACAAAACTCTTTAACAAACATAGATACACGGTAAAAATAACAAACAATTGGAAAACAGACATAAGAAAAACGTTTAAAAAAATCCCAAGACCTAATAAAAAGTTTGCAATACGAATACCGCACGAACATAGACCATATATTTGCAATTTTTCAAAGAAAACATAAATTCAACAGTTAAGGAAATATTTTGTAACAAAATGTTACAAGATATTGAAAACGAACAACAACGGTATAGTAGAAACTGACAAACAACTTAAACAAAAATGCTAGTGGCCCTCAATGCAAACGACAATCTCAAATTTTATTAATCATTATGATATTTGCCTCAAAAACAAATATGAAAGACATCCTTACAAATTATCACAACTAGGTCCGCTTTTAGGACAAAAACCTTTTAATATTTTACACAAAACTATACTTACTTACTATACTAAGTAAGCTGAGAAATTATTTTTCTCAACATAATTATCCAAAGAAAATTGTTTTCGACTCAGGTACTGAATTTAACTCCGCCGTTATAAAAGAATTTATTTAACTTCACAAAATTATAATACATTTCACGACTGTAAACAGTTTTTCCTCAAACTCCCCCGTAGAACGCTTCCATTCTACACTTACCGAAAAACTTCGCACCTTACGTGCTCAAAATCCACACAATTCACTAGACGACATTTTTTCCCATGTTATTCTGATTTATAATCAATCAATCAATAATAATTTAAGAGAACAAGCTAAAGATGACCTACATAAAATCACTTGGAAAAGATTACAAAAACGCGGACTTTTTTAACTTTATCGGCACAACTATAAAATATATTAAAACTCCGACCATTCAGATTTAGATTAGAACAAAAACAAAATGAAATTATTAAAAAATTGAATAATCAAATTTCTTTTGGCAAATCCGTTGATACAAGATTTGATAAACTTATAGAAAAAATAAATAATAATAGTTTACTATTTTCAGTTGCAATTAATAAATTATCTGCCGACCTTGATGGTTACGTGGCTTTACACAACGAAATTTGAAACCTTCAAAATATTAACGAATTCTTAATGAAATTAGTAAGAACTATTTTCCTCTTTCATTTCGATACCCCAAACAAAGAATTATTTACTCTAAAAGAACTAGAAATTTTAAAAAACGATCTTCTAAAAATGTATTCTAGAAATACCCTTTTAGTCAGTGATGAACACTCATACGAATTAATTGAACTATCTAAAACTTTAGTTTGCGTCACTAGCCTTACAATGCTCATAATTATTAAAATTCCCATGCTTACCGCGTACTCCCAAAATACCTTCAAAATTTATTCTATCCCGAACTCACATAACCACAAACCACATAATAATCCTACCACCAGCACATTTTTTAACCAAAAATAAATGGTTTGAAACATGTGTGGAAGAAAGTCAATTCACAATCTGCAAAAATCCAATAAAATCCAGATGTTCCATACCAAATGTACAAAACTGCACTAAAAGCATAACCAAAGAAAATTTTTTCCAAGAGACAAAAAAAGTTGTATTACTAGGAATAGTACAACCAATAACCATCCAACACGAAACAATTAAAACCAGCAGCATATTAATGTCAAACGAACCAATTACCATAGATGGTATTCAATTCAACACCAAAACACATCAAGAAATTCCCATACCAGAAGTTATACCAATTAAACTAACTGCCGAGAACGAAATAAAAATAGAAAAATTAAAGACAACCGAGACCCATGGCCAACTTCAACCGATCGAACCAATGGACAATCTACCCAACTAGCTACCGGCCTCAGCGCCACTTCAATTATTTTATTTTTATTTATTTTAATTCCCTGTTTATTCTGTATTTTATGGAAAAGAGAACGTATCTTCAAATTCCTATCTGAGCCTAATCTGGAACCAGCCCAAATTCAACTTTTGGGAGAATAAATAGGAGAAATCTCCAAACCTTCGAGGACGAAGAATACACCAAAGGAGGGCGGAGAAATGTAACCATGAACGACCATACTATATCGCAATACTGCAAGTCGGCAGTAATCTGAGAAGAAGAAGCTACCACCGAAGTCCCACGGTCATTTTTATGAATTCATTCCAATTATCACTCTCAGATAATTTGGTTTATTGTATTTTTTAAGTTGTATTTTTAAATTTCAAATGAATAAGTTGTATTCATTTATTTTAAAAATAAAGATTTTTTTTGAAAGTTAAAGTGAAAGTACATTCACATTTCTATATATATATATACGCAACACAAATACACAAATTAAGTTAACACAAGGACATGACACAATTTAATATTCGTAATTAATTTTTAGGTTGGAATACGTATTATATCATTGCGCCTCGTAAATTTTTAATTAACATTTGCGTGAACGACAAAATTTACCGTATAAAAATGTCTTGATGTAATTTTGGTTTAAGCTTTTGTTTTCTACAGGTCAATGACAACGTTTGTTTCAATTATTCTAGCATTTCCATAATGTATAAAGATTAATGAATGATCTACAAAAGATTGCAGATTTGTTTGTTTAAATGAGGTCATTTCAAGCGTAGAATTTGTTATTAATAGTTAAATACATTAACCACTAACGTCATTGTAAAAAATATGATAATGTGGTACTATGATCCAGATTATTTGAAAGAACATTGGAAACAAATAAACTTTTGACTATAGGTTGTTAAGTTGTAACTTTTGATTTTCATTAAGAACAGTAAACAGCTAAAAGGTTGAATTAACTTTCACTATTTATTCGTAAAATACTTTAAATGTAATGACGGCCGTTTCGCGATTTTCATTAAGAAAAGTAAAAAGCTAAAAGGTTGAATTCACTTTCACTATTTATTCGTAAAATACTTTAAATGTAATGACGGCCGTTTCGCTATAGAACTAGCATCGTCTGATTGACATATTAAAGTTACATTTTGTTTGTTCGTGGCTAGGTACCTGATGTTGATTAGGTAGTATTAAGGCTAGACCAAGTATGAAAGTAATAAGACATAACAATATTAAAGCCTAGATGTTTTTAGCCCTAAGGGATTATCCTGGATGTATTTCCCTCTAAGATCAGTATAACTGTGCAATGATATAGCAAAACCAGGAAAAAACTATATCATGCTGATCTTTATTATAAATTAATACATTTCAGTTACAATTACGTCTTATCTATGTATAAAATGAGGACTCAATCAAAGTAAACAGTTCAATAGTGGTAAACTTTTAAGATTTATTTGTTTATTAACTACTTTATATGTTGATCTGCTAGATGTCTTTTTATTTCAAGTTCTTCGAGGAAATTTTGTTTTTGTCACAAATATGTGGATGTTCAAGAACATATTTTGCATAGTTTGACTTATCTGGATATTGTAAGCTATATGCTCTTAAGTGTTCATTGAATCTTATTTCAAAATTTCTTTGTGTTTGACCTACATATACAGCATTACATTTTGGACAATTAATTTTATAAACACCAATTTTTTTTAATTTAGGTTATTTTGTTTTTACATTTTACAATTTTGTACCAATTATTGTGTGATTTAAGTTATAAGCTTATTATTATTAGCTTATAAAATTAATTACGTCTTATCTATATATAACATGTAAACTTAATCAAAGTAAACATAAATATATTAAGTTATTGTAAAGATCAGCATGATATAGTTTTTTCCTGGTTTTACTGTATCATTGCACAGTTATACTGATCTTAGAGGGAAGTACATCCAGGATAATCCCTTAGGGCTATTAACATCTATTCTTTAAAATTGTTATGTCTTATTACTTCCATACTTGGTCTTGTCTTAATACTACCTAAACAACATCAGGTACCTAGCTACAAACAAACAAAATGTAATTTAAATATGTCAATCTGACGATGCTTCTTAGCGAAACGGCCGTCATTGTAGTTTAAAACTTATTTTTTTTAAATAAACTTGGAAGTTACGTTCAAACGAAGATTTTTTTATTGTTCTTAATAATATTGACTTCCAAAAAGTAAGAGTTAGTACAATAAATCTACTTAATGGAGTCTAATTTACCGGCTAGAAAAATTATTTGTCTTAGGTTCAGTTTTTAAATGTGTTACAATGTTGCCGAATTTTAATAATTAAATGTCACTTTCCGATTAAATTTTTGAGCAAATATGTTAGATTTGTCTTAGGTTCAGTTTTTAAATGTGTTACAATGTTGCCGAATTTTAATAATTAAATGTCACTTTCCGATTAAATTTTTGAGCAAATATGTTAGATTTAGATTGACTGCCGATCTTGGCCTATTATTTATGTAAATAACTGAGTTTTAATGTACTTTGTTTAGTTTTGTTGTTGCGATTTTCTTTTAAAGTGTTATTGACGTTGTACCTAAGATTATATTTAGAATATTTTACGAGAATCTCCTTGTGATTTTTGGGTTTTGTTTTTCTGGGGTAGCGGGAGAGACAGCAGAATATTATGACGGGATATTTTAAAAAGGTTGTAACTGCTGATGAAAAAGTTCGAGGCTTCAATAAACTGTTGTATCCACCTCTGGAATATCATTTACCATTTTACCTAGAGAAACGAAAATAAACCTTCATTTTTGGGGGCGCTCGTTGTGTTCTATTCAGTTTAACTAGATTTATAATAAGAATTAATAAGACGTTTTTTAATAATATATCTGATAATATTGATTATAATGACAGTAAACATCAAAAAAAATCAAACAGTTGTATAGCATATTATAATAATTCTCCGGGCTGTAGTCAAAAATTCAATGATAGGATAAAGGATCAGGCGGTCTTCGGTGTCTTGAAGATCTCCTTGAACCTGTTTGTGGATTTAAAATATGATTATTATATTGCTGCCCAGTGCTCTGCTCTGAGGAATCGTATTATACGGATATGGAAAACTATTACATACTGTTGTTGATGTACATGGCTTATTAACATATTTATCAAAATCATCATGACTTGTTGTAATATCTTCGTTCTCTTGGACTGCAGTTGTACTTGTCGATATTTCTGAGGATCGGTTGTTACATTCAAAATTTTAAGAAATCACAGTGGGTCTAAAAACTCTATGCTGTCTTCTGGGTAGTAGTGGACATGGTTGTTTAATGTTTTGCTGTCTTGTTTGATTTTCCATATTTTTTGATTGCGTTAATTCGGTTTTAGCTATAGGCTTCTTAATATTGCACGATCGAAGTTGGTTGAAATGTCTTTTTATTATGTAGCCATCGTCTAATTCAATTATGTAATGTAATTTCTCCAACCGATTTATAACAGTTCCATACGTCCAATAAATGTTTTCATGATAAGTTCATGATTGTACTCTTGTTCCATTTAAATAAAATTGGTCAAAATTTGGTTAAATTGCATTATTTTTATCTGGTTTTTGAGGTAAAAGAAGATCCAATTTTGTACTAATATTCTGACCAAACAACAATTCTGCGGGTGTCTTTCCATTTAAAAGGGGTGTTGTTCTAAACTTAAGTAAACATTCATGTAGTTTCTTTTATATAGTTCCTAGTTCTTCAGATATTTTATTCATTTTTTCTTTAAATGTTTGCACTAGTCTTTGCCTTATCCCATTTTTTTAGGAAATTCAACAAAATCTGTTGATTTAAAAATGGATGCATTGTCACTAACTATTATTTCTGGTAATCCGTAACAACTGAAAATTTCTCGTAGATAATGCATTGTACCAGAATTGGTTGGTGCATTTTTAGACATTTTAATTTCGGACCATTTACTATTTGCATCTACAACCATAAAAAAATGATTATTAAAAATTGGTCCAGCATAATCTACCATCTAAATTATTAAAAATTTGGTTAATAATCCTTTGAAATTCAATAGAAGCGGTTTTAATTCCAAAATTCAATCGCTTTGCAAGATATGTTCCTCTATGTGTAGATATTGCTTGTGTTTTTGCACTTTCTTCGTCTACTGGCACGGGCAAGTATGCTTTAAATATATCAAGAGTACAGAAATATTGTCCTTTTCCCATTTTTTTAAATATATCTTCTATTCTTGGAATCGGGTATCAATTATCTTTAAGTTGTTGATTAACAGTGACTTTGTAATCCGCACATAACCGAATCTTCCCATCACTTTTAGGTACAATTATTAATGGCGTGCCCTAATCTAAGTAATCCAAGTTTTCTGATATAACTTTATTTTCCATAGGTTCATTTAATTCCAAATTATTTAAATCTCTTTCTGATATTAATGTTACTGGACTACCTGTATCATATTCAAAAGTGAAAGGTTTATTTTTGATTTGAAGTTCAGAGCTTATCAACAACTCTGCATTTAATCGTTTGGTGATTATTTCGTCCACACTGTGGACATAACCCAGAAATGCCTAACTTCCCATATTCTATTTTTGTTTGGTAATATTGCGCATTAGAAAATTGTGGTTATATATTTTGCTGGTATCTGTTACTGTAGCTTGACTTTTGACTCGAAATTCTTTTAACTGAAGATGTAGGCATCTTTTCATAAACGTCTCTATTTTGTATTTTCGAAGCTTTAATAACTAGTACAATTTCCACTGTTCGTTCTAAGGTAATGTTTGTTTCTTGTAATATTTTCCCACGAATTTCTTCATCTCTTAAGTCACAAATAAATTGAGCTCAAAAAATATTTTCATAACTTTTTTTTACAATTACCACAGGCGCTGTGGTTTTCACATTTAACTTTAATGTCACAATACTTTATTTGCTCTTTTAGAGAGGCAAAAGTGGAGATTCACTCATCCATACTTTGATATTTTGATAAAAATTTGTGCTTCTCACTGAGAACGTTTATTTTAGGTGACAAATGGCGCTGTAGTAACATAATAAGTTTATTGTAAGTCCTAGTATTGGGTAAATTAGAAGATGTAACACTTGATAAAATTTTATAATATATTATACTTCCTAGACAATTGATCAATATCATTTGTATTTTCGTCGGAAGCATCTATTCCTTTAAGTTTGAAATTATGATTAAATATTAATCTAAATTCTGAGGTATAAGTTGAATTCTGTTTGTAGTATTATTTGATTGATTATTTTACCGTAATTATTTTAAAAATATTTATGCAATGCCTAGTTTGAAAGATATTCCAAAAATCGGGAAAAATATTTCCAGTAGTTCACTGAAAGCAGTAAAGGCTTTACATGTAGTCGCCTTTGGAAACGAATGGGTTGGTAGGAAAATCCGAAAAGAGGTACGTGACTTTCGTGGTTTCCATTTAGGCAAAAATACTTCAGAATGTGCGCAAAAAGTAAAAAAAGGTAAAGCGAAAAGTGCAGTTGCCTGATCTTATTGCTGTTTGTAATATATTTAATCTTGATTATTCTGGTAGTGAATTCAGTTTAAAAATAGATTGAAGATTTCGAAGTAATTTCCAAGCTTACAGGATGGAATGAACTACAGAAGCTATTGGCAAAAAAATCATTAAAACAAACTTGCTAGGCTATTTATTCGGTTAGAAAGAGGAATTACAAAATGAATGATTTAAAAAAAAGTTAATTGAGGAGTGTGAAGTGAAAGTTAGTAGTGTTCAAATACATAAATTATTGATGACATGAAAAAAGCGGAGAGAAGCATAAGTACAAGAATATGTACTATTAATGCTAGAGATCGATAGTAGAGCAAATATAGAATTTGAAGTAAGTTTTGATTTAATACATAATTAATAATATACAGGATAACAAATCAAACAAACTTATTATGTATGGTGCAAAATCGTTTGGTGAATTCAAAGAAAAGGTGTAGCTATATGAACAAATTAATACTTCGAAAACTACAAAGTTTCAAAAGAGAAACCGAGAGGAAAAACACATAAAGGAATGGAAAACTGAAACCAAGAAAGACAACATAAGAAAAGTTATATGCGATGTTGTTTTTACTATGGGAGCAAATGTCATTTGTCCAACGAATGTCCCGATAGTGTTTTGTTTGTTCTGGTTATGGTCATGTATCAAATAAATATCCAGAGAAGAATAGTGGAAGTTCAAACATGACTATAGTTGAGATGGTTCCAAAAAATGGTGTTAAATTTAAGAAGCGTCAAACTTCAAGGTGATTGTGGGAAATGAGTTGTGATTTTTAAGATAAAAAAGCAGAATCTTTTGTGGAAGATAACAATAGGCGAAGAAGCTGATATGAAAGATGATGTAGTAGATGTGATATATAAAAAATGAAAAAAAATCGAAAAGAATCAAAGAAACTTATAAAAGTTCATCCATCTTAGCTAGTCAAATAGTTCTTGTTTAAAAGAAAGACGGTAGTACCATAAAATGTTGTCAACAGAAATATAGTAAATGATAGATTTCCTCTCCCTTTATTCCAAGATGTGGTGGATAGATTGCAGGCTGCTAAATACTTTATTATACAAAATTTAAAGAATGGATTTTTTTACGTTTAAGTAGAAGAAGAGAGTATAAAATATACTGCATTTGTTATCACGGACAGTTTGAATTTCTAAAATGTCCTTTTGGATAATATTCAAAAGTCCAACAGTTTTTCAGAGATTTAGGAGTACTGTTTTTAGAAAAATGTTGCTAATAGTATATTAAACAACGCATTTCATGTGGAATTCGGTTATGAGACGAGTTCAAGTTTAAAAAACAAATCACGAAGCAATGAGTTTTTTAAAGAACGAGTGTCATAGCATCCATATAAAATAAGTTGTTTATAATATTTTTTATATTTTACCATATTATCATTTTTTAAATTAATTTATTATTTTTATGTAATTATGAAAATTTTGATTTTAAAAAGTATGTCGGTAGCACTGTGTAATTTATAACATTTAACAGTTTTGACATTTAAATTATGAAATGTTAATGTTTTAAAATATTTTAAAATGACTAATACACCAATAATAATATATTATATAAGTACCTAAAAGATGATATTCATATTCACAAATACTTTTTTAAAGAACAATATTAAATAAATAAATTGCTATTAACCACAAATTTCATTGTCAACAGTCTTGTCATCAGATACTTCACCCATGTCGCCAACCATTTAAAACAAAAATTTGCATGCGTAAAAGTTACATTACGATACGCAAATGCGTTTTATAATGAAGATTTTAATAAGTGCAATATATAAAAAAAAAATATGCTTATTATAGGGACGATATAATAATAATTAGGTATACAGAAGGAGAAGGACTTGAGAGATTAAGAGAAGTTATTCAGGTTACGAAAGACTATGGTAGAGACAAAAAAAAAGAAATATTAATAACTAAAGACACATATCGAATTTTTAGGATTTATCATTGAGGGTGGGAGAGTAGAACAGAACAAAAGAACAAAAGAATATAATTTCAAAATTAATCATAACAATACCTTAATAGTACAATTAATATATAACACAATATAGTATTACTACAATAATAAAAAATAAGTAAGAAAAATATTCAATCAAAGATACATAACAGAGAGAGGATTTTACAAAGAAAATTATTTTTGTAAAATACTTTTTCCTTAAAAAAAACATATTTCGGAATTGTTCCCCTATAATTCTGGTATTGGATTGGATTTTCAAAATGTCAAATATTGGAAAAAAGAACATGTGTCTTTTATGACTTTAGAAAAAGGAGCAATCTCATCGTGTTCATTATTTTGTTGATGTAAGTTATTTTCCTTTTTAAAAAACCAATTTTAATTAAATTTGATTGTTGACATCTGTGCATTTTATATTTCCTATCTTGCATTCTGATGCATTGTTTTTATGTTGATAATGTAGGTTTTCTCCTAAAGAAGCCAATAAATATTGGCGAAAGATATTGAAATAAAATGAAAGTTTATTTTAATAATTCAGACCCCATTCCTGAAATCATCTACCACATATATATATACATATATTTACTATTACTATTTTAATTTATCGAAATTGATTTGCACATCTGTCTGGATTAGTTATGGTAATCTGAGAGATACGGCTATTATTTATAATTAAGTTTTCTCTATTACGTTTGTTAGTATTATTTTACATTATTGTAATTAGACAATATTGTACCGTTGAGTAAAAAATTTGAACTGAATAGCTTAACTGGTTTGAAAATATTTTCCTCATAAATTACAAATTGTTTTATTGTGGTATCTATACTTTCCAAACAAATATACCATCACTTAGAGAACTGGAATTATTTCTTTAAATCAATTTAAAATTTAATGGCAAAATTTAATTGGCTCTCTGCATCGGTGAGAACTTTCTGTATAATTTTCAGTGGTATTGGGAGTCTCAGGTGTGTTTGGTGGATATTATTGATAGTACTATGTAATAGTCAGAGGTTGATCTAGTTTAGAGGCGATCTTGATAGTATATGATAGGAAGCTTCATTTTTCTTAGTTCAAGAGGTTTAACCTGCGCCTATTTGAGGCTAGACCTTAATACTACCTAATCAACATTAGGTACCTAGCTACAAACAAACAAAATGTAACTTTAATATGTTAATCTGACGATGCTAATTCTAGTGAAACGGCTGTCATTGCATTTAAAAACGTGTTTTATGAATAAATAGTGGAAATTTAATTCAACCGTTTAGTTGTTTACTGTTCTTAATAAGATGGACTTTCACATAGTAAGGGTTAGTACAAAAAATTTCTTTCTTGATCTGCTTTCTACTCTGTTGTTCTTAAAACTTTTATAATATTTAATATTTTTTTTGCATTTTTTTTGCATGTTAGTTGTCAGGAGTTGGTACCGTTTGTCTAGCCTCTGTGTTACTTCGAGAAAAATTGTGAATGTTGTTTTCGAGCTGGCAAATTTGAACTCATTTAGATTGTCTGTTATTGACAACTTTCAGTCAGTTTTGCACTGATTCTAGGCTAATTATACGGTTCTCCCACTGCAAAAAATTACAAAGCCTACCGCAAACATTTGGCTTTAACGAATTTTTTGACTTTGGACAGCATGCTGTTAATTATTTTTATAAATAAAATCACACTCAAGACTGAGTCTTGCGGAAGACCATTTCAGATACAGAAATTTTGTCATTTATTCTCACTTTTAATTTTCTGCAAATTAAAAAGTTGCTGTTGACCCCTGTCAATGCATGAACACTTTCAGCTCCTTGGGGACTTTGAGTACATTGTGAACTTTGGATTGTAGTGCAGTAGTGGCTTGATATAGATCTGAGAGGGTTTTTAAAGATGCTTCTTTTGCATTCAATAACAATATGCAATTGACAGTTGCTCACCATAATTCAAGAAGTAAAGGACAACGAATAAGCCAGTAGCGTTACGAAATAATACATCAAATACATTGGCAATAGGAAAATTCCTGTTTATTTTTATACTGGACAAAATAGCAAAAGAAGAACAGGTGTTCAAATATTGGTGAGAATTATAAAATAATGCTTGCATAGTTGACCAAATAAACCATTTTAGCTACAGAAAAAAAGGATATAACTATAAACATTTAGAGTCATATTAATCGACAACTGTATGTAAATCTATCTATTCCAATCTAAAAGAAGTTGTCAATTATACAACTGAATTCATAAACCCATTAGACTAACCAGGATTTACAGATCAAGGTTGGGTTAGCTGCCAACAAAAAAAACAGATTTGTTTTTAATATTCTATCTTATTTTTCCAATGATTATACTTAAAAGCTAATGCTGATAAGAACAGCTTTAAAAAATTTAACAAAACTTCAACATGCGCTTTTTATCTATAAGATGAAAATTAATGTTTCTTTATTGGTAGGTACTTGATTTTCGATGTCTATGTGAATTTTTGTTGCAAATCAAGAGAAGGCAATCAGAAAACGCAGTGGCTTCAAGCTGGCAAAAGTCAAAAAAAAGTTGCTAAGGTCCTTCACACAAGAAGTGTAATTAATCGTTTCTGGCAGGATTAAAAAAATGGTGATGCTGAACGTCTTACAAATTGGGTTAGACGTGACTGAGCTTCTACTTTGTTCACAGATGAGTCTCGATATGGATTGGCACCAGATACAAGAAGGATAAGGATTTGGGGACAATCTAGCAATGCTAAACGATTGGTTAGTGGGCAGTAAGGTGGTAATGTAATGGTATGAGTTGAAAGAACGGTTTCTTAAATGCAACAGACTACCATGATATTGTTCTCGAACCTACTGGTATACCCTATTTACAACAAGCTGGTACTCAATTTCAACTGATGCATGACAATGCGCGTAATCATATTGCCAGGGACGTGTTAATATTCCTTAAAATTCATGGAATTGAGGTTTTACCACAGTCTGCACAGTCACCAGATTTAACCCTATTAGAAGACGCATTTTACGACAAAATATTACGTACCATACTAGACAGTAACTGTTTAAGGGCCTTTCAATAGAGTGTAGTAGCAAAACGTTAATGATCTGATAATGAGTTTGCCTAAGATGTAGCACATTAATTAACAACCATGAAAGTCACTAGACTACCTTAACCTGATGGTGGGAGTTTTGGGGGCAACAACAAAATGTTTATTTGGGAGATTTGTAATTTTTTTAATACATTATTTGACATCCTTTTGTAATCTCGCATTTTATTTTGATCTCTAGATTATTTTGATGTATGTAAGTTCACTTAATAACAAGTTTAAGTAATAAAATACGTTGAAATTAATTCATGACATGAGTTATAAATTAATAGATAGTGGATTATTATTAAAATAATTATAATACTATTTTAATATTATATAGTCTTTTACAGTTAATTTTTACTAGTAATAAATTATAAAAATTAGGAAATTGACATGGATATAAATAACATATTATTACAAGCATATTTAGAAGACATTCATCAACCTTGTTCTTCTATAAATCTTAAGTAACCTTGGCGTTTTTTGTCTACCAAAATAATAAAAAAAACGGTTGTAGTTACTACATCAACTACTAATTGTATGATTTTAAACTCGTCTACCTTAAAATTAAATAAACTAAAAAAGATTATTATGAACACATTTCATTTACATAATATTGATTTATTATTGATTATAATATATACAACATTCTATATTCGTTTCAAAAGTAAATGGTAATTAATGCTATAAAATATTTGTGTTGCATAATATGTATTTATCCTATAAATACAAGTGTTTGTATTAACATTGCCCATGATACAATTTATTATGAAAATCATAATAATAATTATATTCCAGGAAAAAGTGGCTCTCCTGTTCATCATTTAATCCCAATTGCGCATATGTAAAAAACATTCATCAACCTTATTCTTCTATAAATCTTAAATAACCTTGGCGTTTTTTTGTCTAACAATATAATAAAACAACAGTTATAGTTACTTCATCTAGTAGTATCATTCAGCCATGCTAAAAAGATGTACAGTTTATTTACCTTTTTACAACTTTGCCGTTGTATTGAGTCTGTTTGTTTCACTGTAGTAAAAGGATAACTACTTATAGCAACAAAGAAAATGTTATAGTTCGCAGAAATATATTTTTAAAGACTAGCAGGAAATTAAAGCCTCCAATTATCACTGAAAATATCACAAAGTATAATGGATGAAATAAAAACCAACTATAAGGAGAAAACATGAAAGGCCGATAAAAATTGCAAAGAAATTTAAAAGAGATATATATTGAATAATTTAGTAAATTATTAATTTTTTCAATTTTTAAATCTAGAAAATTAATTGAATTATTTTCTTCAACTTCTAAAGTAAAATTAATTTTAGGATGCAAGGTAGCGAACGACAATAAGATATATTTTTTTAATTATATTAACTATATTAAACCAACACAAACAGATGTAACCATACCATATAATTCAAATCATCCTATAACACATAAATTAGCAGCTTATAATTCTATGATACATAGGGTATTTTCAATTCCAATGGACAAAATTAACTTTTATAAAGAAATTAATATCATAAAACAAATAGCTAGATATAATGGCTACCAATTCATTTGATAAATACATTAATTAATAAAAAAGAACAGAAAGTGTTACTACAACTAATATTTCCTAAACAAACTAAAGAAATTAAAAGTTATAAAAATATGACATATTGTGGAAGTATGTCCAATAAAATTTAAAAAATAATATTTTCGGCAACATCAGCATTAATATCATTTAAAACACAAAATAATGTTGGTACAAAATTGTTAAATGTAAAAACAAAATTACATAAATTAAAAAATCTGGTGTTTACAAAATTAATTGTCCAAAGAGTAATGCTTTATATATAGGTCAAACACAAAGAAATTTTGAAGTAAGATTTAACGAACATTTAAGAGCATATAGATTAAAACAACCAGATAAGTCAAATTATGCAAAACACCTACTTGAACATCCAACCTCACTCTTACACACCAATGACATCCAAATACTACACACTTGTAATAAAAAACAAAATTTAGATTTCCTTGAAGAACTTGAAATAAAAAGATATCTAGCAGATTCACAATTTAAAGTTGTTAATGAACAAATAAATCTGGAAAGTTCTCCACTTTTAAAGTGTTTGCTTTGATTGAGTCTTCATTTTATACATAGATAAGACGTAAATTTAACACAAATATATTAAGTTATTGTAAAGATCAGCATGATATAGTTTTTTCCTGGTTTTTCTATATCATTGCACAGTTATACTGATCTTAAAGGGAAATACATCCAGGATAATCCCTTAGGGCTAATAACATCTAGGCTTTAATGTTGTTATGTCTTATTACTTCCTTACTTGGTCTAGCCTTATAACTACCTAATAAACATCAGGTACCTAGCTACAAACAAACAAATAGTTACTTCAATATGTCAATCTGACGATGCTAGTTGTCTAGCGAAACGGCTGTCATTGAGTTTAAAAAAGCAGTTTTTTAAGTAAATAGTGGAAGTTTTGTTAAAACAAAGAGTTTTTTATTATTCTTAAAACAAAATTTTTCAATTGTGGTATAGTGGCTATACAGAACACCTATAATATAGTGGCTACACTGTTGGTTCACGAATTAGATTGCCTTGAAATTTTAAGAAAGTACTATAATGTTGGTGCATATTAAGTTTACTATCGTTGACTGAAATTGTCTGTAGAGACCTACCGAGAGTATTCAACCAATGGTTGGTACGATCGTTGGTGCATACGGGCCTCAGCAAGTAAACAGTTAGTTAGGCCACATTTTGCATTAAAGAAATAACAATATAACTGACGTTTGGGTTTCGCAATGTTGCCAGATACTAATTATGATTTTGTAATATATAGAAATTAACAGTTTAAAAAAATGTCTTTTACGGGCCATTTAAGAGTATAAAATTTTGAGCATTGTATTTTTTATTTATAATCTTGTGGTAAAAATTTTATTAACATCGGTCATTAGCCCAAAAACCGATACACTCCTTTATATTATATGTGATTTAAAAATATATCAGATATTTACTATTTGTCCTGTTAGGTTTAGTTATAGTTATATATAGAATGATGGATGTCACTTTTGACAATCGTATTTTTGAGACTTGTTTGTAATTTATGAACAAATAAAATATCTACCGAAATCGAGATATTTATTAGTGGCGACTAGGGAAAAGACTCACAATGGACGAAGTTCAATTTAATATATTCATAAAAGTTTTAACAGAGAATTTAAAAAGTACAAAAAAAATTGCGAGCGAGTCTACAGAAAGTATTACTTTAGAACCATTTTGCGAAGATAATGAAACGTATGAAATGTTTATCAAAAGATTGGAGAATTTCTTTAATATGAAAAAGTTAACTGGAAACTCTTCAGCTGTAGAAGACAAAAAGAAAGAATGGTTAATTCATTGCATGGGAACAAAAACACTTCAATTGCTGTACAAATTAACTAGTCCTGAGGAACCGACGTCCAAGAAATATTCTGAGTTAATTACTATGATCAAGGAACATTTACATCCTTCACCAAGTGCTATTGCGGAACAAAATCGCTTCTTATAGCGGATCCAAAGAGAAAGCGAAAGTGTAATGGAATTCATTGCGGATTTAAAAAATCTAAGTAAAAATTGTAATTTTAAATGTGATGCATGTCAAGCATCACTTAAACTTAACTTAACAAAATCAAATAAAACCATTACCATTTTCTACGAGACGACAAAGTAAATTTAGAAATCGTAGGTGCCTCAGATGCTGAGAAGAATCATACCTGGCCACAGACCATAAACATATTCAATCTAAATGTAATTTTTGTTCAAAAATAGGACATCTGGCTAAAGTTTGCATTTCGAGAGTTTCAACCATGCCTGTAAAAAATTTATCTGGTATATCCAGAGGTACAAGTTATAGGAATCAAAACCAGTTGCAAGACGTTTATCCAGGGGAAGAATTCAGTTCAAATGATACACCTAACGGCAACGAGGTGGCAGAATTTTTTATATCAATTTGGAATATGCTATGTTACCTGAATTATTAAAAAAACCTTCTAAATTTATGTTACAAATTGGAATCAACGGACGAAATGTGTTTTTTGAATATGACACAGAAGCTGTATAGTTTCATCGATGTCACATGAGGACTTTCTTGCACTATGTCCCGAGATCAAAATTTTTCCGTCGAATTTACACTGGCGAACTTATTTGCCCAATGGGATATGCTACCGTAGAAGTTTCATACAAGAATCAAAAAGAGCTTGCAAATTTATACATACTGCCTGGCACAGCAGAGCCAATTTTCGGAAGAGAGTGGATACAAATGTTTCTTAACTTACAACCGTCGATTCATCAGGTTGAAAAAAACATTACGGAAGAACATGCTAAAATATTGTTAGAAAAACTAAAGGGAAAATTTCCTAAAGTTTTTAGAGAAAGAGTGGGTAAAATCAAAAATTATGAAGCAAAACTCTTTCTAAAAGAGAAGACCAAACCTATTTACTGTCCAGCTAAAAAAGTTTCATATGCGTTACAAGAAAATGTTGAAGAAGAGCTCGATCGTCTTGAAAAAAAAATAATTTCAAAAATGGAGTACAGCGAATGGGGTACACCTGTTGTGCCAATTATAAACAAAGATACATATATTCGTCTTCGTGCAGATTATAAAGTTACCATTAATAATGTTTTAAAAGATGACCATTTTCCAATACCAAATTTAGAAGACATTTTCGCAAAAACGATGGTGGGAGGCAAAATTTTCACGACTTTAGATATTAGAGAGGCATATCTAAATATGGCAATGGACGCTAAAAGTGCGGAGATTCAGGCGATCACAACTATTAGTCTTAAAGCCAGCGACACTCGATCCTACGTGATAAGGAATTGTGATAAGAGTGGTTTCATGATATAGTTTACAAAGGGCCGAATGCAAAACCGCACTGTCGGCCAAGCATATCCTGTGCTTTTGCACTTATAAAAAATTATTAAAACCTTCTTTTTTCTAAGAAAGTTACGTTATAAGGAAATGTAAAAAAGATTACATGGTAATATAGCTGATATCAAGGAGATTAATAAAATATATGTCAGCCAGCACTTATTCTGTGCTAAATTCTTGTCGGCCAGGGGCAAAGGGGTCATTTTTCATTATTGCGCTTACGTCATCAAGAATTTCGAAAATTTGTTTTTATAAATAAAGTTTAGGTCATAAGGAATAAAGATAAATATGTCGGCCAGGCAAATTCTTATGCCTAATATGATGTCGGCCAAGTCAAAGTGACCGACTTCCGCCTTGGTTCGAGTCGGATGTAAAATCTTTCATTATAATTTTATTCATGTGTAATAACATTAAATTTTCTAATTTTATTCGTAAATCATTTTATACTTTGCCACGTTTTTGACATGCTCGGCTGATTTTTATCTTCTTTTTTTTTTTATTTTTAAACAAAAATAATTTTTCCTCGTATATTTTTATTTAGATACAATAATTACATTAAATAAATTAAACTTATAAATATACGCAGTTACATAAGTATATATCGTTAAAACAGAAATTTTGGAATTAAATTAATTCATATGAAATAGTGTCTGATTCAGAAAAGTGTTAGATGTTCACGAATCGCATTCAGATTACTCAAAATCACAGTCATCGTCTTCCTCATCGTCAGTGGCTTCATTTTCAATTTCAATATCATCTTCGTTTTCATTCACATCTTTTTCCGAGTCTCTTCCAATACATCGTCCACAGAGAATGGTGTCGGCTCACCTTCAAACCAACGCGGTCTCAATTTCCCATCATGCTTTTCCCACCCATTCAGTGGGGTTAAGTAAGGTACATTTAATAAGCGTTGAAGTCTGCCACATGGCTGCCACGTAAATTGTTCTGAGAATCTTTTGCCGCAGCGATGGTGGAATAAGACTCGAATCGAAACCCTTGATCTTTTTCATTAATTTTTCTTTTCCGCATTTTGAAGCATACATTTTTCAAACATTTGATATCTAGCTTTATCAACACTATTCACCTCTTTGATATTGTACATCAGACAAGTAAATTCTTGAATTGTTGTTTTGTTTTGCGTCTGAATTGGATAACGAGATGAACGCCTCAATAAAACCATCGACTTTATTTAACATGTTGAATGGGCGCAATTTTCCCTTTCTGTAAAAAGCCGCTGCCAGTGAACGCGTGGAATGCTGGAAGAGCTTTGCAAATATCCTGACCTAATATTTCAGCTAACTCAGTACAATTAACGCATTCGAATTTTTTCCCTGAGGTGTGTGCAGTGTTGCCAGATACACCTCTTTTCCGCTTTTTACACCGCGTTTTCGCCACTGGTCCCACGTTAATATAACGCGGATCCGCTTTTTTAAAATATAATCAAACCATTTTTAAATTTTACTCCTTGCTCGTGAAAAATCTTGGTAAATACAAAACCTCGAAGAAAGAAACAGCCGATCGCTTACGACACATCGGAAACACGAGTTCTACTATTACAATAATACCTTTCCACTCACACAATAGCATATACTCATAAACAAAGGTCGCCTTATGGAGGTAAAATATTTCGTCTCGTGGAGGTTTTGGGACTTGAAGGGAAGGGAATGGCATTTTATTACGTGTTATAGAGGATTATATTTATTATGATTATACTTATTATTCCACAAATCCGCGTTTTCAAAGCGCAGCTCCCGCTTTTTGTATTCCGGCATCTGGCAACACTGGGTGTGTGACATGAAAATGGTTTTGTTCGTGAATTTATGCATGTGTCCCAACAAAATAACGAGAACATCTGTGTCTGTTGCTTTTACCATTATATTTGAGTAAGATTTTGATTTTGCGATGTAAAATATCATGTGTGTATCCGCTTCTTCGTGGAAACATTTCAATGATGTTCCTTCAGAAACAATCATGATATGAAAATAGAACCCGATATGAAAAACAACGCTCTTTAACAGTCAAAAGTAATTTTTTTCTATTGAAAACAAAAAAAAGACGACAAATAATTTTTGTTTTTAAAACAAAAAATCAGCCGAGCATGTCAAAAACGTGGTAAAGTATAAGATGATTTACGAATAAAATTAGAAAATTTAATGTTATTACATATGAATAAAATTATAATGAAAGATTTTCCATCCGACTCGAACCAAGGCGGGAGTCGGCCGCTTTGACCTGGCCAACATCATATTAGGCACAAGAATTTGCCTGGCCGACATATTTACCTTTATTCCTTATGACCTAAACTTTATTTATAAAAAAAATTGTTCGAAATTCTTAATGACGTAAGCGCAATAATGAAAAATGACCCCTTTGCCCATGGCCGACAAGAATTTAGCACAGGATAAGTGCTGGCCGACATATATTTTATTAATCTCCTTGATATCAGCTATATTACCATGTATTTTTTTACAATTCCTTATGACGTAACTTTCTTAAAAAAAAGAAGGTGTTAATAATTTTTATAAGTGCAAAAGCACAGGATATGCTTGGCCGACAACTCGGTTTTGCATTCGGCCCTTTGTAAACTATATCATGAAACCACTCTTATCACAATTCCTTATCACGTAGGATCGAGTGTCGCTGGCTCTCGTACTATATGAAAGGAGATTAGAAAGTAAATCGACTCATATTCGGAACCAAGGTAGCACCTGCTATTTGGCAACGATATATTTCTAAAACATTGTCGAATATTCCTGGAGTTTGTGTATTTTTAGACGTTATTAAAATACAGGGTAGTAAGTTGGATGAACATTTGGATAGACTGGAACAAGTTTTGAAGAAATTACAAGATGTGGGGCTTCATGTCAACGAAGCCAAATGCCATTTTTTTAAATCTTCTATCGTTTATTCAAAACATAAAATTACTTCACGTGGGTTGGAGAAAACTACAGAAAAAATTAAAGCTGTTGTTAATGCTGAAAGTCCAACCAATGTTACGCAATTGAAGAGTTGGCTGGGTATAGTAAATTATTACGGAAGATTTTTAGATAATTTGGCAAATAAATTACAACCGTTGTATAGATTATTGCAGAAAGATATGCCCTTCCTTTGGGACGAAAATTGCAACAAGAATTTTCTCACAATAAAACAAGAAATCACTTCTATATATATATATATATATATATATATATATATATTATAATGAAATAATAAATATGAGAATTAATCAATAATAATTTAGTTAAAAATAATAATAGTTGTTAAAAAAAATAACAATTTAAATATAATCAAATAATGATATAATTTAACTCACCAATTTCATTATCAATTTAAATAAGGATATTATTAATTGATTTACTAATCTTTTAAACATTATGACAAGTAATTAGTGTAGATATTATAATTTAAAAATAATTATCTAGAGTTGGAATCCATATGACATTCTTTCTTTATGATTTTTGATGAATCGTTCCAATAATGTAAAGGTGATTACAAATTTTCATAGTATATTCCATTAAACTCTTCAAACTCAATCTAAAACAACAAAATATAATAAAGTTACTTATAGTGAATTTAAAACAAACAATTGTATAATTTAGTTAGGTTGTTCAAATTAGCATAAGAAAAAACTACTTACTTTTTTTTTTGAGTGTTGTGTACTAAAGTATACGGACAAAGATAGGACTTTGAATTATGCCTCTTGTTAGTACACATGTGCTCCAAAATCATAATTGCTAGTGAATGCCCAAAAAGACAACTTCAGTGTTGAAAACCCAGAGTGCCTATGGTATTAAAAGACATAGAATTTATCTGTGTGGTGCTCCAAAGAAAGTACAATAATGTACGTATAAAGACTAAACGTCAAATCTAAAATTGTATTATTTTAATTAACAAAAGGTTGTATTATAATGTTTTTATTTTTTTATACTGTATTCTGATTAAAAATTGTATATAAGAATAATATTTACAGCATTATCAAAATTTTTAAAAATATTTATCAAAATTTATATGTCAAAGTACAGATTAATTTTGAAATAAGTATTTTCAATAATTCACATTTTGAATATCTAAAATAGTATTTAAAAGGATTATTAAATGATCTTAATTAAGTTTTCAATAAAATAAGCACAGAATAACATTTAAAGCCCTAAAATAATAAAAAGTTGTAACATAAACATTTATGCAAATTAATAAACAAATACACAAAATATCAACTGTGGATACATGTGAATATTGATTTTTATAAATAAGAATGATAATTTAAGTAAATATTATTCAAAATATGTCTTAATTTATAAAAAATTATATTATTAATATTATTTTAGTATAGGTTATGTTTGTATTGTAGACCAAAATTATTACCTTGCATAGCAACAGTCGTTAGAGATTCAATTGTTTTTGAAAAAGATATAAATAATCGGTGCACAATCAAAAGGCTCCTCTTGGTTTCCTGGTCATCTCTGAAATACGTGCCTCTGTATTGAATAATTGTAAATTGTGCCGGTTAACTAGTCATAAAGGTGTTATATCCAATTATACCTACAAATATAGTAAAGTTTCACATCTGATACAAGTTTAACAACACTTTATAACCATCACTTACTTGTAAAAAAAAAATTTTCTACACAGCTAAATCGATGCAAAGTGAAATTATTCCAAAACGATTACAGCAGCGGTCAGCTGGATTCGCCATTTTGTAAAAACTATCTCTGCGCATAGGACTGCGTCGGATCACGTGAACAATTTCAATGTGAGTACTAACTTTATTTTACGAGGCAAATTCAAAAAAACTATTTATAACATTTCTCTTAATCAAAGTGACAATTTATGTGTATTCACGATTGTGAACAATTTTGTATATTTGTGTAAAGATAATTTCTCTTTGATATACTTTAAAGATCGATTAAAAGTTTGATTAATAATAAATTCACGATATTGTACAAGTTGTTTTATTATATTTTGTTCAATAATATAGGTTGCTAGAGAAGTATACAGGTAGGATAAATTTAACAAATATAATAAATTTTACATCAAACAAATTAATAATTATAATCAACAAGAATTGAAAGCTGAATCCTAACTCTAGGGAAAAGAAGTTTCATGCTCATTATAATCTAAATCATAATATCTAAACTTATAATATTATTTGTATATAAAACTCTAAACCATTATAAAATAAAATAAAAATTATTTAAAATAAATATTAATAAAGAATATTTCATTAAAATCATTTAATTAACAATTCATTAATAAGATAAATAATTATAATATTTCTAATTAACATTTATACTGATATCGGTATAAAACAATAATAATTTCACACAGAATAGGCATTTATTATAATTTGGTTAGCCCAACGTGAGATAATTGATATAATCATTATAATCTAATTAAATATAAATTTCTCTCTCACAAAACATATCACTATAATTTGGCTCTACCAACGTGGGGCGATCTGTCAATTTGACATTTTAATTTAAAATTACATTTTAACAAATAAAATAAACATAAATTAATAAAATAATAAAATCAATATATTTAAAACAACAAATAAATAAAATATTAATTAAAAATGGACAAGATGACATTAAGAGATGGAAAACAGATAGGAGAAAAATCAGGAGAAGAAGTAGGTACTCAGGTAGATGAGGAAAGAAATCAGGGATCTGGAGACTTTAGAGTCGAATATAGAATACAAGAAGAAAGAAGTGACGAGGAGACAAGCAGTATAGCTGGTATGTTTGAAAGAAGTGGAATAAGTGAAGGTGAAAGAAGAAATGGCAGGAGTCCAATTAGACAGAATACAAGGGATGAAGCGATACCATGGACAACATTAATGGATATGATGAAAAATATGAATGAAAATATAAATAAAAACAATGAAGATATGAACAATAGGAGTGAAAAATTTAACAAGAAGATAGATGAAGATTTAAGAAAAATGGATAAAAAATTAGATGAAAATAATAAAAAAATAGAAGAAATTAAAGAAGAAATGGGAGAACAGAATAACAAATTAAGAGAAGAAATAAGAAGTGTAAAACAAGAAATTAGAGAGGAAATGATAGGAAGAATCATGGAAGTGGAAGACAGTCATTCTAAACAAATAAATGATATACAAAAAAATGAAAAAGTTTTAAAGGAAGAAATAAAAGAAAACAGTAAGAAGATTGATAGAGAAGTTATGAAGATAAATAAAAATATGCGGGAAGTACAAGAGGATTTAAGTAAGGAAATAAAATTAAATTTCGAAGTAGCGGAAAAAGAGAATAAGAAGATTAAACAAGAACTTCAATCAGAAATAAGAAATATACAAGAAGAAGTGGTACAAATGGAAAGTAAAGAATATAAGCAAATATTAATGGAAATGGAACATAACATCAACAAAATTAAAAAAGAACAAGAAGAAAAGGAGATGAATATAAAAAGAGAGTTTATGAGGATGTCTGGAGAAACTAGAATAAATTATGGAAACAACAATAACATAAAATTCGATGGTGACTATAAAAAAATACACCCTGTAGTTTTCATAAAAATGATAAAGAACAAATTAAGATACGAACAAGAACCTGAAATTTTAAGGGAAATTATAAGGGAACACATGGAGAAGCATGCCATGGTGTGGTTTGTAAGCAAAGAATAAGAAATAAATAATATAGAACAATTTGAATCTAAATTCCTAGAATATTTTTGGGGTAATAACACGCAATCAAGAATAAGAGAAAGATTATATTTTGGTAAATACGATGATAGTAGGGGAAATTCTCCAAATACCTATGTATTACAATTATATTTATTAGTAATGCATTTAAATCCTAAATTATCAGAAGAAGACATTGTATTATACCTAGCAAGACACTTTAAAGATCAAATAACAGAGACGATAGCAATACAAAATATTAAGACGATGGATAACTTGTGTCAATACTTACAAAGGCTTGAAAGGAAAAGAGGAGAAAGGACGGAAAATACATCAAGGCAAGGAAATTATAACAGGCAGAATAGAAACAACAATGAAACTTACAACTACAATAATAATTATAACAACAATAGAACTAATTATCAACAAAGAAACAATAATAATAGAAACAGCCATTTCAGAGATAACTATAATAACAATCTAAATAATAACAATAGAAATGATAACAATAGATCAAATTCTAATAATTATCCTAATAATAATAATAGAAACTATAATAATTATAACAACTATCCAAATAATAACAGGTGTAACAACAATAATAATAACAACAATTATATGAACAGAAATAGATTTAATAATAATAATAGATTGCAAAGAACAAACTCCGAAAATGACATAAGAAGAGATGAAGTATACATCCAAGGTGGTAATGGGAACAACAGAAGAGTTCATTTCCAAAGATCTAATAGTGCAGATAGGTCAAGAAATTCCAGTGCTACAAGAACTGATAATCAAAATAATGGCCTAATTAGAAATTACGAAGATGAAGTCCAAATCCCTACTACGTCAAGTGGTGATATTGGAAATTCTCAGAATTTTCAATAGAGGGTGAAGTAACCAGCAATCTGTATAGCTACGTTCACCCTAGAGAGTTCCTGAAAACAAAGGATTGCATCAACAAAAATTTAGATAAGAAAACTTTGGTATCAATAAATGGAAAAATTAATAATATTAATATTAAAATTTTAATAGATAGTGGTTCAGAAACATCATTAATTGATCAAAATCTTATAACAAAATTAAATCTACAAAATCATATAATTAAAGTTCCAAAAGTAAATTTATTAAGTTTGAATTCAAAGAAAATAACTGAGGTAAATAAAGCAATCATAATAGAAGTAAATTTTGAAAACAATCATATTAAAATACAATCATTAATCGTCAACAACATGGAACTTGATATTTTACTAGGTTCAGATGAATTACATAAAAATAAGGCTAAAATTAATTATGAGAGTAAAGTGGTAAGTTTAAATGGAATAAATATAAAATTCAATGAAGAGAAGGAATTAGAAGAAGAAAGAATATTGATGAACATTAAAATGGTACGTGGAGAAGAAAAAGAAAATATAGAATATAATTACAATAAATATGATAATAAAAAAGTTTATGGTGATGAAATTAGAATGGAAATGGAAGTGATGGATAAGAATGAGATATATGAAGATGAAATTGATTTTAAAGAAAATAATAAATGGAATGAAGTGAGTTTAGATTGTGATAATGGAAAAAGAATGGAGATTAAATGTTTGTTGGAAAAAATCAAGATCTATATAATGAAGTACCAAGAGTTGCAGAAAATTACACTCATAGTCTGAAAATAAAGGACATAGAAACTTTTAGAGTTAAAACTTACCCTATACCTTTTAAATATAAAGATGATATGCAGAAAGCCATTAAAAAACTACTCAACGATAAAATTATTGAACATAGTAATACCTCATTTATTAATCCAATAGTGATTGTTAAAAAGAAAGATGGAGATATAAGAATATGCTTAGATGCTAGAGAACTTAATAAAAGATGTATACCAGAATATGAAGCTCCTCTAACAATAGAAGCCATTTTAGGAAGAATACAATAAACTAAAATATTTACAAAGTTAGATTTAAAACACAGCTTTTGGCTGATACCACTAGAAGAAAGATGGGCATTACTGCTCCAAGAATATTCATTTCAAAACGCAATCTAAAATATTGAAAAATGCAAATAAATGTAAAGAAAAAAGGAACAAACGTATAAATAAAAGAACTACTTTTGAACAAGGTGACTTGGTAATCATAAAAGCTTTAAGAGTTCCAAATAGAAAACACAATGTATGTGCTAAATTGCAATTACCTTTTGAAGGTCCTTACAAAGTGGAAACTAAAAACGGTATCAATAGTTATTTACTGGTATACCCTAATACTGGAATTCCAAGGGGAATTTTTAACGTGGACGTACTATACAGATGGCTACCCTCAAGTAATTTTAGTGACTAGTGTAAATATTAGTATAAGAATTTTTAATAAAATAGAATTACATTTCCAGAAAATTTTCTAAATAATTTGTACCAAATTATAATAAAATTTTGAAAATGTAATTGGGAATGTTATAATGAAATAATAAATATGAGAATTAATCAATAATAATTTAGTTAAAAAATAATAATAGTTTGTTAAAAAAAATAATAATTTAAATATAATCAAACAATGATATAATTTAACTCACCAATTTCATTATCAATTTAAATAAGGATATTATTAATTGATTTACTAATCTTTTAAACATTATGACAAGTAATTAGTGTAGATATTATAATTTAAAAATAATTATCTAGAGTTGGAATCCATATGACATTCTTTCTTTATGATTTTTGATGAATCGTTCCAATAATGTAAAGGTGATTACAAATTTTCATAGTATATTCCATTAAACTCTTCAAACTCAATCTAAAACAACAAAATATAATAAAGTTACTTATAGTGAATTTAAAACAAACAATTGTATAATTTAGTTAGGTTGTTCAAATTAGCATAAGAAAAAACTACTTACTTTTTTTTTGAGTGTTGTGTACTAAAGTATACGGACAAAGATAGGACTTTGAATTATGCCTCTTGTTAGTACAAATGTGCTCCAAAATCATAATTGCTAGTGAATGCCCAAAAAGACAACTTCAGTGTTGAAAACCCAGAGTGCCTATGGTATTAAAAGACATAGAATTTATCTGTGTGGTGCTCCAAAGAAAGTACAATAATGTACGTATAAAGACTAAACGTCAAATCTAAAATTGTATTATTTTAATTAACAAAAGGTTGTATTATAATGTTTTTATTTTTTTATACTGTATTCTGATTAAAAATTGTATATAAGAATAATATTTACAGCATTATCAAAATTTTTAAAAATATTTATCAAAATTTATATGTCAAAGTACAGATTAATTTTGAAATAAGTATTTTCAATAATTCACATTTTGAATATCTAAAATAGTATTTAAAAGGATTATTAAATGATCTTAATTAAGTTTTCAATAAAATAAGCACAGAATAACATTTAAAGCCCTAAAATAATAAAAAGTTGTAACATAAACATTTATGCAAATTAATAAAGAAATACACAAAATATCAACTGTGGATACATGTGAATATTGATTTTTATAAATAAGAATGATAATTTAAGTAAATATTATTCAAAATATGTCTTAATTTATAAAAAAATTATATTATTAATATTATTTTAGTATAGGTTATGTTTGTATTGTAGACCAAAATTATTACCTTGCATAGCAACAGTCGTTAGAGATTCATTTGTTTTTGAAAAAGATATAAATAATCGGTGCACAATCAAAAGGCTCCTCTTGGTTTCCTGGTCATCTCTGAAATACGTGCCTCTGTATTGAATAATTGTAAATTGTGCCGGTTAACTAGTTATAAAGGTGTTATATCCAATTATACCTACAAATATAGTAAAATTTCACATCTGATACAAGTTTAACAACACTTTATAACCATCACTTACTTGTAAAAAAAAAAAAAATTTTAACACAGCTAAATCGATGCAAAGTGAAATTATTCCAAAACGATTACAGCAGCGGTCAGCTGGATTCGCCATTTTGTAAAAACTATCTCTGCGCATAGGACTGCGTCGGATCACGTGTACAATTTCAATGTGAGTACTAACTTTATTTTACGAGGCAAATTCAAAAAAACTATTTATAACATTTCTCTTAATCAAAGTGACAATTTATGTGTATTCACGATTGTGAACAATTTTGTATATTTGTGTAAAGATAATTTCTCTTTGATATACTTTAAAGATCGATTAAAAGTTTGATTAATAATAAATTCACGATATTGTACAAGTTGTTTTATTATATTTTGTTCAATAATATAGGTTGCTAGAGAAGTATACAGGTAGGATAAATTTAACAAATATAATAAATTTTACATCAAACAAATTAATAATTATAATCAACAAGAATTGACAGCTGAATCCTAACTTTAGGGAAAAGAAGTTTCATGCTCATTATAATCTAAATCATAATATCTAAACTTATAATATTATTTGTATATAAAACTCTAAACCATTATAAAATAAAATAAAAATTATTTAAAATAAAAGTAATACAGCGCCATCTATTGAGATAAATAAAAATAAAACGGTTTAACAATATTAATAAAGAATATTTCATTAAAATCATTTAATTAACAATTCATTAATAAGATAAATAATTATAATATTTCTAATTAACATTTATACTGATATCGGTATAAAACAATAATAATTACACACAGAATAGGCATTTATTATAATTTGGTTAGCCCAACGTGAGATAATTGATATAATCATTATAATCTAATTAAATATAAATTTCTCTCTCACAAAACATATCACTATAATATATATAAATATATATATATATAAATATGTATATATATATATGTATATATATAAATATATATATATATATATAATCAGAATGTTTTTGGGGATGTGGCAAATATTTCTATTAAAATTATATATATATATATATATATATATAAAGGAGGGTAGTCTTGACTGATATATATGAAATTAAAGGTTTTTTGAGGTAAGCAGTCAAATAAAAAGGGCAATTAATGTAAACTCTTTATATTTGCGAAGCTTTCGAAAATGTTTATTTTCTTCTTCAGCACAAACTAAAATTATAATAAACTTTTAACATTATATTATAATAGATAAATTAAAAACTTACTATCGTGAGGTTAAATAATTTTTGGCCTCATAAATGCGCACATTATAAAAATTTTTACCAAAATACAAAAATAAATTAAATTAAAAGAAATGTTAATTTAGAATAAATTTTCAAAATCAAAATTTGACGATTATGTCATGATGACATAAACTATCAGAATTTAAAATCATTATTAAAAAAGAAAAATAAATGAAAGAAAATTAAATTTTTAATTGATATCCTTTGATAATATATAACTTTAGATATTATTTAAATTATCAATATCTGATCTTTTATTGATGCTGTTATTTTTATTTATTATACCATCTTTTTTGTGAATTTTTTTCTCGAATTAAAACTTTAGCTTGATTAAAATTAAAAGAATAATTTTTACTAAGAACATGTTCGGCCAATGCACATGAGTTAACACCTCTTTTTATGTCACTTCTATGAGAAGTCAGTCTTCCAGACAAATTTCTAGAGGTGTGACCTATATACATTTTGTCACAGTTACTACATGGAATGGAATATACAATGTTAGAACTTTCAGATGTAGTTAAAGGTGTTTTAGTTTTAGTAAATAAATTACCTACCGTTTTAATATTCTTTATAGCTATTTTAAAATTTTCAAATTCTTTAAAAATTTTTAAAAGTTTAGGAGTTAATATTGGTATAAAAGGAAGAGAAACGTAGGTAATAAAATTTTGTGTGTCAGTATCAGTTTGTACTTGAAAACTTAAATTTCTTTGTGTTGTGACAATTTCATTTGAAAAAAGGGGATTAGAAGTATTGAAAAGTAATTTATTTATTAATTTTTTTGGGTAGGAATTTTCAATTCTTAGTGACAATCATTCTTTTAATTTTAATCAAGCAAAAATTTTAATTCGAGAAAAAAATTTACAAAAAAGAGAATTTCTTGAGATGGTATATATAAATAAAAATAACTGTATTAATAAAAGATCAGATATTGATAATTTAAATAA
Organism: Ophraella communa; assembly: GCA_035357415.1. Classification (NCBI taxonomy): domain Eukaryota; kingdom Metazoa; phylum Arthropoda; class Insecta; order Coleoptera; family Chrysomelidae; genus Ophraella; species Ophraella communa. The sequence continues at coordinate 31,338,296 of CM068995.1, read as the reverse complement.
TATCTACAGTTATATACTATCACGAGATGTGTAACATATAAATTAAAAATTTAATTTTCTTTCATTTCTTCTTCTTTTTGATTAATGATTTTAAATTCTGATAGTTTATGTCATCATGACATAATCGTCAAATTTTGATTTTGAAAATTTATTCTAAATTAACATTTCTTTTAATTTAATTTATTTTTGTATTTTGGTAAAAATTTTTATAATGTGCGCATTTATGAGGCCAAAAATTATTTAACCTCACGATAGTAAGTTTTTAATTTATCTATTATAATATAATGTTAAAAGTTTATTATAATTTTAGTTTGTGCTGAAGAAGAAAATAAACATTTTCGAAAGCTTCGCAAATATAAAGAGTTTACATTAATTGCCCTTTTTTATTTGACTGCTTACCTCAAAAAACACCTTTAATTTTATATATATATATATATATATATATATATATATATATATATATATATATATATGTGTATCTGTCAGCTTAGTTTTATTTTTGGTAAAGAAAAGGACAAGTTTTTTGCATTTTGCTCCACAGAGTATCATCGTTAATCGGGTAGATTTCTAAAAGAATACTCAAAATTTTTGGCGCCCCCGGGTGGGCATTTTGTTCGTGATAACAGAGAAATCAAAAGTTACGATGGAGCGTCAAGAAAGAAAGCGTAACATTGATGAGAAGAATGAAATAATAGCCGGTGAATTCCAGAAAGAAAACCCATCGAGGACAGTCATAAGTATCAATATGGATATTTTGGAAAAATATGAGAAGACGCTTTTGGAGTTAGATGAAGCCATATTAGACTACATACTTAAAGAAGAACTAACTTCTGAAGTAATCGAATCTGAGCGTGTAAGGACAAACACGTACGTCTATAAAATTACGGAAGTTAAACACGAAGTTCAAGAATTTTATCAATTTGCATTATCGGTTGCTGGAAGTCAAGTAGAAGAAAGAGTACCAAAATTGCCAAACATTGTTATTAAGCCTTTCTCAGGAGAATATGAAGTTTGGTTACCATGGTGGAACCAATATGAGGAAATCCATGATAATGAAATGCTCAATGACGCAGAGAAGGTGCAGTATTTGGTTCAAACAATGGCTCCAGGATCCAAAGCTAGCAAACTTGTTAATAGTTTCCCATTGACAAAAACGAACTATTAAAACATGGTGGATGCATTGACAAGACGGTATGGTAACAAATCGATACTAATAGAAGTTTATGTTCGTAAATTGCTTAAATTAGTTATATCAAATCTTAGAAACAAAAAAGATCTCACATCACTTTATGATGAAATGTTAACAAGTTTACTTTCATTGAAAAGCTTAGGAGTCGACTTTGAAGTGTGTGGTTGCTTTTTGTATCCACTGGTGGAATCGTGCTTGCCCGGAGAATAGGCATGATGACAGTAAGTAAGAATCACTAAAATATTGATTTGTTATAATTATATAAGATACGGAGATTCTAAAGAATTTACTCATTTTTATATTACATGTGTGATTACATTTATTTTAGTAAAAATATAAGCACTAAGTTTAACAATCCGCCATATTAGCTGAAACACCAATCAGACGTCGTACTTTCGTAAATATTGTTGACATTGACATTGGAACGTAAACAAATATCTTGTTCGGAGTTTTTATTGATATATTCTTGCATTGTGGAACCGCACACCATCGATACACATTAGGATTCATGACTATGATAACTATTATAATCGCACAAAATAAATAAAACCAAAATAAACTTTTTTACCACCCTCTTTTAACCTACAAAATGTTTGAAGTTTGACGTTTTTACCAGAGAATCCACAGATGACACGGGTCGCAGTGTAGTATAAATGGTATTTACGAATCGATGATGTCATAGCGCCATTACTATTCTAGCGTTTTGGCGGAAAATTTAAAATACATTTTTAAAAAGTAAACTTTTTTTGCAAAAATAACATTTATTTTAGATAAAGTATATACGTGAAAACATCGTGGATCAGTTTTTAAAAATCAGTCATCATGCCTATTAATAGAGCTCTGGAAACGAGATTCACTATCCGGATATAGTAAAGATGAAGAAGAAATCAATGTAGATCAGAAGCTTATAAACTTAATTAAGTTCATGGATGTTCATTGCTAAAGCCAGATTGGAAGATCAAAAGGAGTTATTTTTCAAATCTCATAAATATCCAATAAAGGATCATGATAGCATGTCAACTGCGGCAGCACTGTACTCTGGAAAAGGTGATTCATGTGTGTTTTGTGAATTATCACATTCGAGTCAAAAATGTTACAAAGCGAAGACAATGTCAATGGAAGAGAAGCAAGAAATTGTTGTTTTTCATGCTTGAAACCTGGTCATATTTCAAAACGCTGCAAAGAAAAAATCAAGTGCACTAAATGTAATTGCAAACATTATGAAATTATGTGTACGAAGAAAATAACTGTTCCTGATCCAGGACAACAAAATGAAGATGCAGTTTTCTCTGGCCTATGTTGTAGTAAGGAAGTTATTTTACAAACATTAATGGTCAAACTTAAGGTAGGAACTAAGGAGCGGAAAGTTCGAGCTCTTTGGACAGCGGTGCTCAGAGTTCATATATATTGGATCGAACCGCTAAGGAAATACAACTGGTTCCCTATACTAAGAAGTCCATTTCCCATGAAGTATTGGGTGGATCAGAATTTGTAAAAACTCATTGTTTGTATGAAGTAAAAGTTAAAAATATACGTTCTAGTTACATTACGAAGATGAACTTCATTGACAGTAAAAACAATGTAGTGAGCTTCCAAGAATTAATAGTGGACCTTGGACGACACAACTAAAGCATAGAAGAATATGGCTGTCCGACATAGGTTACGGTTCTCCAGAGATCGAGTTGTTAATAGGAGCGGACTTGTATGCTAAGATCGTAACTGGAAATGTGAAATTATTTAATGGACTTACTGCAATGGAGACGAAGTTAGGATGGACTGTTATGGGTTATGTTGAGCATGAGTTATCTATTGGGCATTACTCGACCCTACTTTCTTTGGAAACTAAAAGTGTTATGGATCTGTGAATTTTGGAAAGTCTTGGAATCAAAGATCCGGTTGAAGTAAAATCTTATGAGGAGAAAAATAAAATGGCGTTACTTCAATTTCATAAAAATCTGAAAAAAGAAGAAGAAGATGGCCGTTATTCAGTTGGATTGCCGTGGAATAATGAAATGGATTTAATCACTTGCAACAAAAAACAGGCTGAGCAACGACTTAATGCAACAACCAAGAAACTGAAAAGGCTAGGCATGATGGAGAAATATAATCAGATATTCCTAGATTGGCAAAAGGAAGGCATTATTGAAATAGTTCCTGAAAATTTAACTTTCAACGGATTTTACCTTCCTCATCATGCTGTAGTTAACCCAGGGAGCACAACTACGCCAATTCGGCCTGTTTTTGATGCTAGTTGCAAAAATGGACGAAATCAAAGTTTGAATGATTGTTTGTATGTTGGTCCTAATGTTTTGGAATTAATTCCTAATGTTTTACTCAGGTTTCAAGAATAAAAGATAGGGATTATAGCTGACATTCGCAAAGCATTCCAAATGAATGGTGTAAATATAGCGGATCGTGACTATCTTCGGTTTCTTTGGTGGAAAATTCCAGAAATGCAATCGATTATTTATCGTCATTGTAGAGTAGTATTTAAGGTCAATTGCAGTCCATTTCTACTTGCAGCAGTGTTGGAAGTTCATTTATCAAATGTTGAAAAAGAATTTGAAACTACTGCAAAGAAAATTAAGGAGACAATTTAGCTACATCAGTGGACACAGAAGATGAGTACGTGAAATTTAAAGACCAAGCTGTTAGCATTATGAGACAAGGTCAGTTCGAATTACGTCAATGGGAATGCACCACTATTGGAGGAGAAGATTGCGACCAATCAGAACCTATCTTATCAGACTCAACTACCAAAGTTTTAGGATTAATTTGGGACAGGAAAGAAGACACTTTAAGTTTAGACATTGGAACCTGGATACCACCGGAGAAACTGACGAAGCGAAACATTTTGGCCTATGTTCAAAAGGTTTTTGATCCCATTGGATTTTCTGCCCCCTAAAGTTATGCTGCAGGAACTATGGAATTTAAGGTTACGCTGGGACGATGAAGTCTCGAAGAATATAAAATAAAGTTCAAGAAATGGTGCGAACAAACCGAATTTTTGAGCAAACTTAAAATTCCACGAAATATGGCAAATGGGGACATGGACACAGCATATGTTTTCAGATGGAAGCAAATTAGCGCATGCTACTGTTATTTACCTCAAAAATAATGATGGTTCAAATACTAAGGTTCAATAAGTACAAGCTAAATCTAGAGTTGCACCACTGAAGAAGATAACTATACCAAGATTGGAGCTTCTTGGTTGCGTTATTGGGTCCCGACTGTTAGAAAATGTCAAAACGGCATTGAAAATCCCGAATAGTAGGATATTTTGCTAGACTGATTCCACAACAGCATTATCCTGGATTAAAACTAATGATAATTGGGGAACTTTTGTAGGGAACAGAGTCAAAGAAATATGTGAGAAGACTAGTTTAAATTGTTGGCGATTCGTTCTTGGTCACATAAATCCCGCAGACTTGCCATCAAGAGTCTGCAGTCCAAAGGTATTAAAAGAGAAAAATTGGAATAATGGACCAGAATGGCTTTACAAAGAGGAAACTTGGCCAAAACACCATTATCAAGCAGAAGAAGAAAAAGTAAATGCTGAAAAACGAAAAACAAAGAAATTCCTTCAAGTTACCAAGAAGGAAGAACTTAATTTATGAAAGTATGGCTTATGTTAGATAGTTCATTGCAAAAGTACAGAAAAGGTCCTCCGAAAATGGACAACTAACTGTTGATGAGACAGAATTGGCGGAACTTGAGATTTGGAAATTAGTTCAACGCGCTGAATTTCCAAAGGTGGGAGGAGAGTTTAAGGGATTGCAATTAATGGAGGTAAATGGAGTTTGGAGAGTCGAAACCAAGTTGCTTCATCGCCCTGACAAGGAAAATTTTCGTCTTCCTATCTTACTTCCTACATCACATCCTTTAGTTCAGCAGTATGTTTATATATAGTAAATCTACATAACAAACAGATAAATAGATTACGAAACTTCTTTATTGCAAAATCACTGTCATCTAATTTACATAAGTCTGTCATAGGAGCAGATAAGAAATACTCGCCTCTAAATTTAGCAGACCCTCATATGGACTTAGAAATAACAACAGATGCTGAAAAACAAGTAAAATGGGCCCAAAAAGCTCTACATGGTCGACATCATCACGAACTAAACCAACCACACATTGATAAAATTGCATCAAATAGGTGGCTTGCTGAAGGTACCCTGTTCCCAGAGACTGAAGGATTTATAATGGCCATTCAGGATCAAGTAATTAATACGAACAACTACAAAAAATTTGTTATCAGGGACCCAACTATTACAACGGACAAGTGTGGACGGTGCCAACAAACATCGGAAACCATACAACACATCACATCAGGATGTTTAACCATAGCCAACACGGATTATTTACGCAGGCACAACCAGCTGTGTAATATTATCCACCAGAAACTGGCCAACAAATATGAACTGCTAAATACCTATACACCCTATACAAATACAATCCACAGGCAGTGCTCGAGAATGCAGATTTTAGACTCTACTACGATAGGTCCATTATCACCGATAGACAGGTGACGAATAATCGACCCGACATTGTAGTAGTGGATAAGAAAGCTAAATCGGTGCTGTTAGTCGATGTTGCAGTTCCAAACAATAACAACTTTTTGGATAAGTATAATGAAAAGATGGCAAAGTACACCGATCTTGCCATAGAAGTGGGAGAGATGTGGCATGCAGAAAAAGTGGAGGTGGTACCGATCATCGTATCATCAACTGGACTCATTCCCAAAAGTCTTGAAGACAGTCTTAAAAAACTCGATCTTCATAAAAACACTTTTATTGACTTGCAAAAAGCGGCAATTTTAAACACATGTCACACTGTTCGGAAATTTTTAAATATGTAAATTTTGAGCCTAATCCCATTTGCGTTTACGCTCGGGATAGGTAAATATTACCAGCGAAAGCTGAGTAAGTGCATAAGTCTTTTGATAAGAATAATAATAATAATAATAAAACCCGCACGGGGTAGTTTTTCTACCTGGGGAGTGACGCCCCCACGGGTCCGAGTTACCTGGGCTACCAGGGGAAAGTGGTTGTACCTGGCAGTAGGTATAAAATGCTTTAATCACTATGTCGAGAGAAAATAGAAAAATACATACACCTCTCTGAAGAAATAAAAGACATGTGGCATCGGGAAAAAGTAATCATAATACCCATAATATTGTCAAACACAGGAGTCATACCAAGAAATCTACACGAGAGCATCCAGAAATTACAACTGCATCCAAACACATATATACCAATACAAAAGTCAGTTATACTAGATACTTGCTCTATAGTCAGAAAGTTTCTAAATCAAAATTACAACCAACTCTAGGCAGAATAAAATCTATGCTTGACCGAGGGTCCGCTTAGTTTTTTAAACCCACCAGATTAATTCTGAGGGAAAAAAGAATAATAATAATAATAATAATAATAATAATAATAATAATAATAATAATAATAATAATAATAATAATAATAATAATAATAATAATAATAATAATAATAAATCTTTATTGCTTCTAAACAAGGTAACGAGATTCATTAAACATTTAATACATTTACGTTGTTACTTTAAATTAGAATTAGAACGTCAATTAGAATGTATTTATAGTAAACATAGTTGAATTTTTAATTTACTACCTATTTGTTCCTTTACAAGTTTAAACTATTCAGCTATTTAATTAAAGGTAACAAAAATTTTTCAAGTTTCTTATTTAAAGAGATCATCTTATCTGATATACAAAAATTTGAATACCGCTGAAAATTTTAGCACTACTTCAAGAGCATGACGTGCAAGCATAATAAATATTACTCTTAAATAGCTAAATTTAGGAATTTTTGCTATTTTATAAATAATTTCCGTTTTTTTTCTGGTTTTAGAAAGTGAAAAATAAGTTACAAACTACCAAATGGCAATACTATATGTATTTAATGTATTGTAGTGTTTGTTATTGAGCGCTTACTAATTAGCACCTATTGATTTGTTTTTAAAATGTAGACATTAACAAGAATATATGAATTTGTTAAAAAATGTTTTACCAAAACGAATTTAGAATTTTATTCCTATCTTTTATATTCTAAAACGTGTATACGGCAAGTAATAGATCTTTATATCATTATTGCATCGTTTTATTTTTTAGTCTTAAGACGACATTAAGGTGTAAACCATGATGGTATAGATATGTTGAAAGATCATATACAATGTGTTAAACTTTTGAACCTAGTACTTCCCTAAAGAAACCATTCATTTCTATTGGATATATACAATAAGAAACAAAAAAATTGAAATAATATTTTGCTATTTATCCTAATTTTTTACTAAGGAAACCCACCAGCAGTATTGAAAAATTGTACCCCCTTTTCAATATAAATCTACATATACTGAATTTTAACACTTATGCTAATAAAATAATTAATAATTACTGATAAGAATATGTTATTCTTACACTGTTATATATTTTTATCAATAATTCGAGTATATAAAGTTAAATATTTAAATAAGTAAATAAATAGATTCAGAAAACTTGAAAAACTTGTTTTTTTCGGCAGCGTATTTCAAGGGAAGCCATTTTGGAGCAATGTATTCAAAACCGATTATTTTCCGAGATTGTATCGATTTTCAGATAACCTTTACTTATAGGATAAGAAATTGGTGAAATGTATTACAAAACCAATAACTCGATTTGCAATAGATAGTGATGCAACAAAATATTTTAGATTTTATTTTGATTTTTACACTTAATCTTTTGTAAGCTAGCTTATCTATAGTTTGGGAACATAACAAACAAAAAAACTCTTATTCTCATAAACACTGATATTTTTTGTCAATATTTAATTCAAGTTATAGTGGCATAGTTACTGTAATATTTATTGTCGTAAATATCACTCAATATCCTCAGTAAGTAAATGTATACGCAGGGATCATCAGTGACAGAATCATTGGCCCTTTTAACAAGCCCTTCCACATTACGCAAGTGAAGTACGTAAATTTTTAAATAATTGCTTTTCCGAGAGTTGCAGCGAAAGACGATGTTTTATAGAGTGGTTAGCAAGGTCGTCACATCTAACACCTTTAGACTTTTACCTAAAGGGTTACATAAAATAAAAGTTTATGTCAACAGACCACAAAACCTAATGGACTATTCTTTTAAATTATACTTTTATCTTTGTCTAATACATCACAAAGATAAGGTAATTAACAGAAAATTCTAGAATTTTCATAATAAAATGTCTGTCTTTATCATACATGATTTTAACAAATTATACATACAATTTTGTTTCAAATAAATAAACTTATAATCTAATATTTTTCTTATATATTTAGTTTTTTTTTTATGTGTGTTATCAATAAATCCATTTACATAATTATTATTGTCTTAAAATAATGGTTATATTTCCTTGGACAATTTATTCATAATTAATACTTATAAATATGTTTCTAACTCTTATTACAGTATTATAAAATAAAATGAGAAAAAAATAATATAATAATAGTTGATTGTGTTAACCTTTACTTTGTGGAAGTTCATCTGACGATGCTAGTTATTAGCGAAACAGCTGTAATTGAATTTTAAAACGTTTTTTTCGAATAAATAGTGGAAGTTTCGTTTAACCGTTCAGTTATTTATTGTTCTTAATAATAATAGTTATTAAATTTATTGTACTAACTCTTACTTTTTGGAAGTCCATCTTATTAAGAATAATAAATCACTCTTCGTTTCAACGTAACTTTATTTGAAAAAATATGTTTTAAATAAACTTGGAAGTTACGTTAAAACGAAGAGTTTTTTATTAATTTAGTTATAGTAATATATAATTACTAGATCAAATGAACTTACCTGAAGTTCGATCGTAATTATATGAAGCGTCCAGTCCGAAGATATCACTTGATTACAATGCAGCACGCATTCTCGTGTAGCCCTGCTCACAAACTTTAAAGACTGTCCTGGCCTCCCTCGCTTAGTACATTCATCGTTTGCCTCCGTAGTTCATTTGCTTTAAAGGTTTCATGTTTTGGGGTAAAACAAAGGGTGGTTAGAGGGAGGGTGGTGATATCTTCGGACTGGACGCTTCATATAATTACGATCGAACTTCAGGTAAGTTCATTTGATCTAGTAATTATATTTCATCGTCCAGTCCTCGATATCACTTGATTACAATGCAGATATTTAAAGAAGTTTTACCACAAAACTGATTTATTAAATATAATAAGAAAAATATGTAATTCTAATTAATAAACTCTACCCCATTTAAGAGTGCGAAGACTCAAAAACCGCCTCCATGATGTTATTTTGTATCATCAATGGTCGGTTATAAAACCTTGCGAAAGCCTCCGATGATTTTGTCCAACCTGCCGACTTCGTGATGGCATCTATGGATAAACCGTTTCTCAATGCGGCTGACGTTGATGCGTGTCTCGCAGAGTGCGCTGTAAACGTTGCCGTATCAACTCCGGAACGTTTTAAAATTTCCTTAACCCAGCGGCTTAGGGTTTTGTTTCGTTGCCTTCCGAAAGGGTTTTGTTGATGTAATAAACAGGTGATCTTCAGATTGTCGGAATGGTTTGGTCAGTTCCAAATAGTTCCTCACTAGGCTGGCAACGCATAACTTCGGCTGACTATTATAAAAGGGGAAGTCCAAATAGGGTTGTGGTTTATTTGGACCAGATGTCTTCACGAAATCGGGAATGAATATTCTAATACCCGTCTCCAATTCCTTAATATTCGAAATTTTAATTAAGGACAGTGTGTGAATCCTCTGACCCGTAGCCAAAGCCATGAGAGTAACTAATTTGGCCGAAGATGTTTTTATACTTGAAGTTTCTTCTATTGAGCCTAGATATGTCAGAACTATAGATGGGTCCCAAGTATCCTCATAACGAGGTCTTGGGGGCCTTTTTCTAAAAATTCCTTCATGTATCGTTTTAGGAGCGGGTCCTGTCCTATATTATGAGAGACAATCAAAGAGATGGCTGCTCTGTGTGAATTGAAGGCGTTATATGAGATCGAAGACGTCTCTTGAAGACGTTGAAAGAAACGTAACACATTTATTGGTTTACCTTCAAATGGATTTAAATTATTCTCCTTGCAAAATTGCCACCACTGTCTAAGAGTTGTGTCATATTGTCTGAGCGTTGCTGGAGCTAGTGAATCAATAATTGTGTTTAAGGCTGATTCTGGAGACCCTTTCAGCAGAAATTCCTTCCTGATAGCTTCGCAGCCATTGAGTGTAAGGCTCCTGAATAATGGGTGGGTCTCTTTGTTGTAATAAGAAAGAAGAAGATCATCGGATGGACCAATGAAAATAGGTGAACAAAAAGGAACTACTAAGATGCCGGTCGCTTTATCAGAAATTATTTTCTGGATTGTTCTTGCAATAAGAGCGAATGGAGGAAAAGCATAAAAATTAAGTGTCCTCCAGTCGACAGTGAAGGCATCAATTTTGTAGGCGTTCCGATCTTTAAATCTTGAAATGTATTTTTCACATTTCTTATTACTTGACGAGGCGAAGATATCAATATCCGGTATACCCCGTTTTTCCGTGATTCGCCGAAAGTACCTATTGTTCAGGGACCATTCAGTCTCCGGGGGTAAGATACGGGATGCCTGATCTGCCTGTACATTGTCTGATGATCTTACGTAAGAGGCAAAAATCCATAAATTTTTCGCCTGACACCATTCCCAGATTTCTCTGGCTAAATTACACAAGTGTGGGTACTGAATGCCCCCATTTTATTTATGTAGGCTAGTATCAGTCCTTATGAGGACGTTATTATTTTTAATATTTGATGCAAAATGTCGCAAACCGTTAAATATTGCTTGAAGCTCTAAGACATTTATGTGTTCGCTCTGAAATCGTCCTGTCCACCAGCCATTCGCTTTTTTCCATTGCAAAATGCTCCCCAACCTGTGAGGCTTGCATCTGTGTAAAATTTCCATCAAAAATTTATCATTTTTTAAATTATTAGAAGAATTGTAAACATTATTCTTCCACCATTCTATGTCTGGTAAAATTTTCCTCGGAATCTGTATTTTTGCCGAATATCTAGAGTTATTTTTCGCAATGCTAAGTATTTTGTACGTTCTAGCCGCTTGGTATATAACCATCCATACTTTATTGCTGGACAGGCCGAGGTTAGAATTCCAATAAATCTTGCTAGTTGTATAATTGTACAGCTGGTATGTGCCAGGAAAAAATTTGCAAAAGTTGCTTTCTTTTGACGTTTTTCCTGCGTTTAAAGTCATACTTTTGGTATTAAATATGAATCCCAAGAGTTTGCAACTGCGGCTAGGATTAAGGTTGGACTTTTCCTTATTTATTATAAAACCCAAATTAGATAATAAATCGGATGTAAAGCGAACATTTTTGGAACACTCTTCATGAGAATGGCCCATTATCAGAAAGTCATCCAAATAAATTATACATATAATTCCTAGACCTTAAAACTTGAATGACTGGCTTCATAAGTTTGGTAAAGGTAAAAGGCGCTGATGCCAACCCGAACGGGAGGCAGGTATATTCGAAAAGATCGTTTTCGTAGTGAAACCTTATATACATTCTATGGTCCTCTGAAATAGGAATAAGGTAGTAGGCGTCCTTAAGATCGATGGATGACGCAAAAAGTCTTTTTGTATCAATCTTGATACCGTTCTTGCGTCTTCCATTTTGAAATGAGGGACTTCAATAAATTTATTGAATTGTTTTAGATTTAGTATAAATCGTTTTTTGCCGTTGGCTTTGTTGGTAAGAAAAACTTTAGAGATGAATTCTCCGGGCGTAGACTTACATCTTTTAATAGCGCCAATTTGTAAGAGATTGCAGATCTCTTGTTCTACAAGTTTTCTTTCTGAATTTGAAAATTTTGTAGCCACTGGTATAATTACCTGTCTAGGTCGACTAATGAAGGGTATTTTGTAACCCTGGACCCAATTTAAGATAATTCTATTTGAGGTAATAGAACTCCAATTATAAAAAAAGTATTTTAAACGTCCGGCAAAAGACTAACCTCTAAATTTTTCTGTCCGGATATCTGTTCCAATCCCGCCGTCTCTGTTCCTTCCGCGTGGTCCTGGAGGCTTGCCCTTTGGATGTCCTGGTTGCATCCACGCGACGAACAGGGCGGTGAGAGTTAAAGAAAACCTGGAATTCTACCGTTCCGATGTGTAACTTTGACCTACCCCTCCTCCTTTTTGTTTATAGGATGAGGTAGATGGATTAGATTTCAGATCTTTAGCCATCGTTTCTAAACTTTAGCGGTTTTAATCTTTTCCCTAAATTAGGTCCGAATAACAATTCGGTAGGGGGACATTTATCTACTTGTTCCTTAATATTTTTATTCAACATCAGGTAAATTAAATTTCTTCTAGAAATTGATACCCTGTGAAAAGATTGGTCAGTATCTTTCCCGAATACGATAAATGGGAAGATAGTTTTTCTACTATGTTTTTGGAAGAGTTTCCCTCTCGGTTATTAATAAATTAATGCCTTGACCTAACGCGGTCAAGCCCTTGCTTAGCTGTCTCTGGATCTCTACGAGAGAAGAGTCTTTGGTTTTGATTTACCTTTGATAATATAGAAATTATCTCCGGTTTTAGTAGAGGCGGTGTCAGTTCGCTCAAATTTGATGGAGTGTCGTATTTATTCAGCAATGGCACTGATTCCTCTTTTTTATTCCGTTCAACAGAATATGTTTCCATCTAGTGCTAAGAGCTTCATGTAATAAAAAAGAAGTATTTTTTGAACATTCAGGGATCTCCTAATAGATCCACGAATTCTTCGTCATGAAGAATCAACATATCATTTTCGATATTTTCCCTATCTCCGGATAAGCTACGAGCAGTTGGAGAAAATGATTTTAAATTGTCATTACTTATCGCCCGCGTAGTAGCTGTAAAACTAGTTTCATGCATAATGCTAGTTCGACTAGCCGAACTTGACCTTGAGCGTTGTCGCTTCCTACGAGGACTGCGAATTTGACTAATCCTATCGTTTGACCGAGAACGTCGGCTTTTTAACAATTCTTTTTCTAATGTTTTTATCCGTTTTAATAGATTTACAGAATCTATTTCATCGGATGAACTACTTCTAGTTCTTTTCCTGCGTTTCTTTGATTTTCCCATACTAAAATGCTAAAAATAATATGTTAATATTAATTTAAAGAATGCTTACGTGTCTAAATACTCCTTGTACCGGTACGGCGATGCTACCTAGCAGAGCTCACAGAATACAATGAACTACGGAGGCAAACGATGAATGTACTAAGGGGAGGGAGGCCAGGACAGTCTTTAAAGTTTGTGAGCAGGGCTACACGAGAATGCGTGCTGCATTGTAATCAAGTGATATCGAGGACTGGACGATGAAATATAATATAGTAATAGTTATATACATTACAAGTCCGGGAAGTGACTTATTACGGTACGAGATAGATGTTTATGGACGAGGCGACGAAGGAGCCGAGTCAAGAACATCTAATCGAGTACCGTAATAATCACTTCACGGACGTGTATCGTACTATATTTTTTTATACTGCCTTTGGTTTTAAACGCAATAAAATAAGAAAGTGAACTGACATATTTGATCATTTTATTAGGAAGTCATGTAGACTGCTGTGAAAAAATTATGTTACTTGATTTATTCTTAACATGGTTGATTTGCTTTATAAATAAAAAATGAACAGCGGTTACCAAGTTACAATGTAAATAAAGGCAGACATATTAAATTTTTCTGCACGCACGAAATATCTGCAGAGAAAATGGATCTGAAATTAGATGAAATTGCTGAGAAAACTGCGGAAACGATAGGGCAAATCATTCCAGTTAAGTCTACGAAAAGATATGAAAAAGAATATGCGCTGTTTTGCAACTGTCGTGAACAACACAATTTGAAAAGTAGTGCTGATGAAAATGTTGGCTTACTTTTTGGATGTGGTAAGAACAGTTTTTTCAAAGAATATTCTTTTCAACAGTTTCACTTCCCAGTCAAAAACATTCAACCCTTCTTCATTATGGTCCAAATACTCGATAGTAAAATCAATGATTATGGTTAATGAGAATGTCAACATATCAAGTTTCCCAAAGTTGATAGCTTTTTTGAAAAAACAAAATGTAGACCATCAGCCAAACCAGTCAAAGGTGATGACAAAGGAACAAATTGAAAGCTCCATGAGGGACGATCCAGATAATGAATATCTATTACTCAAAGTGATAGCATTACTTGGAGTTGCTGGAGGTTGCCGAAGGGAAGATATCTATTATTAAGAAGTTAGTGATGTGGAGGATACGGGTACTCAGCTGGTAGTTAGGATTAACCAGACAAAAACGAATATTCCACGAGCTTTCACTGTGATTAACAGTGATGAGGTTCACTATTTGGATGTGTTTAAAAAATAAATAAATTCACGACAACACGTCTCCCTGAAAGCTCTTTTGGTGGGTTATAGACAAAGAAAATTTCTGTCTCAAAGAGCTGGTATACATACTGTTGGCGGAGCACCTAAGAAAATAGCTGAGTTCTTAAAACTAGACCAATCAGCAAAGTATACAGGTCATTGCTTCAGGAGGATATCCTCAACGTTGTTGGCCAATGCTGGAGCTGACCTTAAAGTTCTAAAACAGCACGGTGGATGGAACAATTCTTCAGTTGCAGAAAAGTATATAGAAAAATCGATTGAAGGCAAAAACAAGATTGCAAAAATGATCCAATGGGGCAAAAAGTGCTACATCACAGCCACACGTCTTCCGCGATTACAGAAAACACTGTAAATCCATCAACAACTCCATAAATACATATTGCTGGCAAAAGCAGTTGTACAATTAATGTCAAGTTTAACGCAACTTTCACGTTTAATTCAAAAATTAGGTTTTAAATTACGACAGCTGTTGCGATAGAATTAGCATCGTCAGATATTGTCAATTTACTTTTTATTTAAAAACGTAACATTCTTAGTCAAGGATCGTAATAAAAATGACTTCCACGAAGTAAATGTTTTGATTCATCTATATTAAGGCTGTTTATTTTTAAAATTCAGATATTTTTTGATCAGTTAGATACAGTATAAAAAATTGACCTTCACCCTGAGGTCATACCTATAGACCTTACAAAATGAATCAAAGTCAGAAATGGCTACTTTTACTTTGTTGTGTGCGTGTGGTGTCGTCATTGAAGTTAATTTTGTACTTACCATAAAATAAAAGTATCAAATAAGACGTTTTGAAAAATACTGATTGTATTGAATTTATATGAATGCAAATGATAAAACGCTTTGAACAAAACTCGATGTATCACAATAGTGGCAATTGTAAAAAGAGGTCAAAATGTATTCTTATGAATACAACCATTTAAACGTTTTTGGCGCTCTCTTTCCAACATTCGAAGGTCATCATTAAATGTTTAATGAATTTCTACTAGCAGTAGAAAAGGATGAGGTATATAAAGTTTGTGACTACTACTCTTTACTGTTAGTGACGTCAGGGTAAAGGTCAATTTTTTCCAAAGTAATTTTTTCTTTTGTTTGCAGCATATTTAAAATGTTAGTTTCATTTTTATTTTATACTTTTATTTTTTATTGTTATCAGAACATCAAACTACTAATATTTTTAGGTAAGAAAGGATTATTATTTACTATAAATACTCACGTACCAGTATATTCTGCTTATTTGTTTGTAAATCTATCAGACACTATTTTATCAGATTACTATGTTTATATTATAAATTATGTCACTTATAGTTTGTTCAATGGACTGGGAAAGTGTGACGTCAAAATTTGTGTTCCATGCTGTTGAACTGAGAAATGTCAACGAAATGATTCCAAACAGCAACATTATAAATCTACAGAAATAACTTTTGTTTGAGTTATTTTGTTATTATTATACTTTAAAATATAATGCAAGTATCATAATTAAATACATATATGCAAAATCTTTTAAAATTCAATTTTTAACGTACCGTTTTTAGTAAGTATTCTTAAAATTTATGACAATGCATAACATTGAAGGTTATGTTATAATATTTTTACGGAAATTGTTCATCTATCTACTTTAGTGATATGTAAAATATATGAATGAACACTTACCTATAAAAAAACAGTGATTAATTCCCAAAAATTAAGAAAATACTATAAAATAGTCAATAACACCCATATAATAACATACCATAAAAAAGTTGTTTGGAATCATTTGATTTGACACTTACGTCACTACTTTCCCAGTCCATTATCCTTTGCCGTTACGTCATAATTGGTGACGTATCCCACTGTTTTACGTTTGTCTTATATTGGTTGAATATTATAGGAAATACGTTAATGACGTCATAATTCTATCTCATCCATTTCATGAATGAGAGATAAAGTTGGACAATGTATCACGTAACGACAAAGCGCTGAAAAGTGTATTGACGTGTGACGTGGCCATAGAATCGATTCTGCTTGAAGACGAGCTAGATGAAGATTAAGAAGAAGATTTGCATACTATGATCACGATTATGAACTGAACTCATATCATATAACACTGAGTACCGTTTCACTAATTCTATTAATTCTTCATCCGACAGTTAAAACCAATTTTTAAACAAAAACTAACAAAATATTTCTGTTATCATAACC
Organism: Ophraella communa; assembly: GCA_035357415.1. Lineage (NCBI taxonomy): Eukaryota > Metazoa > Arthropoda > Insecta > Coleoptera > Chrysomelidae > Ophraella > Ophraella communa. The sequence goes on along the minus strand of CM068995.1, from coordinate 31,321,507 downwards.
TTAAAAATGTTCTCGAAAGTTTGACGCGTGGCGTCGGATGTTAACTAGAAACACACTGCGCTAATTCGTCGGGTGGCGTGTTCCCCCCCTCTACCGGCAACAGCGTGTTGTCTATGCGCTTCTCACCATAAAAATATATGGAATTGATACGTACTGACACGCTTCGCGTGGCGTCGGGTGTTAACTAGAAACACACTGCGCTGATTCGCTCGGTGGCGTGTTCCCCCCTCTACCGGCAACACGCTGATCCAAATCGATTGGATGTTGCGGCGTGTGGTCATATAGCGTGTTGTCTATGCGCTTCTCACTATAAAAATATATGGAATTGATACATACTGACACGCTTCGCGTGGCGTCGGGTGTTAACTAGAAACACACTGCGCTGATTCGTCGGGTGGCGTGTTCCCCCCCTCTACCGGCAACACGCTGATCCAAATCGATTGGATGTTGCGGAGTGTGGTCACATATCGTGTTGTCTATGCGCTTCTCACTATAATAAATATATGGAATTGATACGTACTGACACGCGTCGGGTGGCGTCGGGTGTTAACTAGAAACACACTGCGCTGATTCGTCGGGTGGCGTGTTCCCCCCCTCTACCGGCAACACGCTGATCCAAATCGATTGGATGTTGCGGAGTGTGGTCACATATCGTGTTGTCTATGCGCTTCTCACTATAATAAATATATGGAATTGATACGTACTGACACGCGTCGGGTGGCGTTGCGTAGCGTCACGTTTGTGTGCTCCTCAGTGAAATAAAAAGTCGACTGATAAGATACAAAATTAAACAAAAATGTTTTCTTTTTCATATTGACAAGCAACCGGTATTTACAAACTTTTTTTTTAAATAATATAAGGAATAAAAAGAAAAAAAGTAGTTTAAAGAACCAAATGATGGAAACATATTTATATTTTTAAAATGCATGCGATAGTTTATTGGAAGACGATAAAAAATAATTTACTAAAGTGTCATGTATTAAAATAAAAAATTAATACATTATTGATATTTTTTGGAATAAATAGGTTCTTGTATTCTTCCACTTATTAGTATTATAAACAATCCAATAGATATTATCGTAGGGGCCATTAATATTACTTGACAGGTAATTACTGAACTTAATACCAAGTTCCTCATACTTATGTTTTATAACTATGTTTTATAACAATGACAGCTGTTTCGCTAAAAACTAGTAGAAAGTTTTTTATATCACATATATATACTGATCTTAGAGGGAAATACATCCAGGATAATCCCTTAGGGCTAATAACATCTAGGCTTTAATATTGTTATGTCTTATTAGGTACTTCCTTACTTGGTCTAGCCTTAACTACTTATCAATATCAAGTACCTAGCAACAAACAAACAAAATGTAACTTCAATATGTCAATCTTACGATGCTAGTTATTAGCGAAACAGCTGTAATTGAATTTTAAAACGATTTTTCGAATAAATAGTGGAAGTTTGGGTCAACCGTTCAGTTATTTATTGTTCTTAGTAAGATGAACTTCCACAAAGTAGAGGTTACCACAATCAATTTCATTAAACAAATATTAGCAAGAACTATTATTTTTTGATATTTAATTTGACAGGTAATAAATAAAAAAAAATTAAAATCGTATTACATTTTTGGAAAAAAAGTTTGCGGTACGTGGGAATCGAACCCACGTCCTGTTAAAAGTTTTTATCATTATTAATGCAATTCACAATAAAATATAATATAAATAATTTATATGATTATTTTTTTAACCTGTCAAAATATCACAATTTTGTGATTTCCTCCAATGAAAACGCTTAATCTTCAATGTCTTTATTAGCATTGACTTTATTAGTCTTGATTATTTATTTCATATAATGTCACAGTTGTGTGATTTTGTCCAATGTATTGTGCTTAATGCTAGCCAATTATTCCGTTTCATACTGATACAACCACGAGTCGTTTTATTAGTATTGATAGAACCATAGAACTGGCAAAAATGCAAAAACAATATTGAACAATGGACTCAGATGGTAGTCATGGTTCATATCAATAAAGTAGGTATACGGACAATTTTCATGAAAACATTATAACATGACCAAAGTTGTGCATTTCTGCTTATGTATATAATAAAATAACTCAAACAAAAGTTATTTCTGGATATTTATAATGTTGCTATTTGGAATCATTTCGTTCACAGTTCCCAGTTCGACAGCATTAGTCCATTAATTTTCTTGTTTATAATTAACTATAAATCAATATTAATTTATGTTATCCAAATATTTTAAATATACTTTGCTAATTTTATCACAATTCAATTAATTCAAACGATAATAAAAAATAAAATAGATGGAAATTTAAAGCTAAAATAAAAAATAATAATATAAAAATAATACACCAGTCCTATAAAATTTTACTAGTAAAATTTTTAATTTCCAGACTTAAACTTTTTTTATTTTAGGCAAAACTACTCAAACAAATTGAATCAAATTGAACAAATTGAATAATTGAATCACGAGTCCGCAGGACTCGTGATTTTATTAGTTTGTTTTCGTATTTTTGCCAAATAAAAAAGTTTTCGTGGGAACTAAAAATGTATCAATAAAATTTAAATGACTCGTGGTATTACCCTTGATAAAATATAAATAGAAAAAATATTTATTCTTATACTAACAATAATAATTGGTTTAATTGCAGATACAAACAAACAATACAAATTTACTAACCTGCATTAAAATTTTGATAAATAAATCCTTTTCTTAACTTTACACATGAATTGGATAAAATACCACTTTATACAATTATCCTCACTAAGAAAAATTAACTTTTTCTTTAAATATAACGATTCTTTATCAAAAAACTTTCTCAAATTCCGGCGAATTTTAATTTTCAATGTGAATCACAAAGTACATTTTATATAAAACTGATTCCATTTTAATCTTTTTAAAGGTAAATGTTTGTTAGAAACAAATCACTTTTACGCACTGTAGGTAAACTTTTATTTTGAATTCAAGTCGTTCCGTTCTCTCCTGTTCCGACGATGGCGCGAAACTGGCTCTCCTCGAGTCCATTCATTTCTCTATGCAATTGATATCACTGAACGTGCGCCAACTTTTTGTAAAATAAAATTTGTTTTTCTTTTGTACATTTACCAAAACTATAGGTTTCTGCATTTTTTAAAATTATAGAATAACAAAAACATGAGCACCATTGTTTATATGGATATTAGTTATTGTTACAAATGAATTAATCTAAAAACTTACTGTTTAATTACGCTTGCCATTATTCCAAAAGCAGTTGTCTTTTAAAGTAATTTGTCTTTGATTTTATATTTGTTAGATTCAGTACTGTTAACCGAATGGTGGGAAGAAATACAGTCGGAAGCATTGAATGACTGGAGGAATGAATAGGAAAATAGAAATTAAGGAAGATGGACGAGGGATCTGATAGGGGATTTAGCAAGGTCGTGGGACGCAAACATAGAAGGGTCGATTATTATATAACACCGGTATTAAGGGGTCATGGATGGGAAACTACACTCACAGGATAGGTACGACCAGGGAAGACGGGTGTAGGGCACAAAGTCTTTAGATGCCCCAGATGGGTAAACAAAAAAAGGGAGACGGAAGAAATAGTGGATGAGGTAATTAATGAAGGAATCGATAATGATTAAGAAGATACTCAAACAGAGAGGGAGCAGGAAGGATGTTATGGCTGCTCGAAGGTAAAAGGAGAGGTGGCTTTGACGAATATCTGACAAGATAGTACCAGGGTCACAAATCCGGATGGGATGGAAATCGGTGTGGTTTTAGTGCGGTCGGATCTCGTGGGGGGCAACCCTTATGTTTACGGAGTGGGGTTGTGTCCCGTGAAAGAGAATCCCACTCTTTCGGGGAACGATAGAACTAGAACCCATAAAAAATGGATAAAGTAGGCTAGTTGAACAAAGGAGAGTGCGTCGGAGAGTTGGATGAGGGAGGCTAGAAGTGATGCACCCTTAATCTTAATCTTTCAATGGCTCATAGGGTGTCTCCAGGGGTGTGGTATGTCAAGGAGCTCGTGCTATTTGAGCCTCTCATGACCGACCAACTCTCAAATTTTGGTTTCGAGACCACCAATAGATATTCGCGGTACAAATGGAATAGAGGAGTAAACCTCGATAAAAGAAAACTGGCAGCATAGGGAGGCCTATATTTTGTGGATGAAGCAGCATCCGGGGCTACCATAAAAAAAGCCTAGAATAGTAAACTTCGATAAACAATTTGTAGTTTCGTGATTCACGTTGTTAGCTACCATGGCAAGGGATCAATGGCTGCCCGTAAGTTAGTGTCTCTGGGATACCTGGTGACCTCCTGGATTACTTAAATCAGCTAAGAAAATAATAATTATACTTCCTTATATGGATAAATTTAGTTATTTTTTATAAACAAAAAATGATTTATTTGGTATACAATTAATTATATTTAAACATTATTTAATAGCTGCAGACGGACATTTAAACAATTATTTTATTTCTCATTGATTTTACATCAAATAAATTCTAATTTTTTAGATAAAGTATATAATAAATGGTTAAAATATTTAACTTTATTCTTTTTTAAACCTTTTTGGATCTTTCATGATAAATTTTGTTTAATTTTCCAAAGAAAATATCAATTTCATGCTAAAAGAAATTATTTTTATTAAATATGTAAATAATTCTGGACGAACTTCTTTATAAAACCTATTCCCACGCCACTGCATAGCTGTAGCATTCGTGTTTTTTAATTTTGTTTGACATTTTGTTAACGTCAAAGATTATATAATTTAAAACTATGTGTAAAAAAGATCGCTTTTGATTGTTTATTTGTAGTTAAATTTGATTATACATACTAATATTCTATTAATAAACTTTATTTGTAAATCCTAAAAGTGCTTTTTATACACGAGTAATTGGAGATTAGAGTGTGAAACTCCACTACAAATCAAAAGCTTAAAGTTCGAACATAAAAAAGAAAAGATGAGGGAATCTCGCTTCTTCGTTACTTCCGATGAAGCAGCAAAAAGAAAGTCAAATGCTTACAAGTTTATAGGGATTCAAAAACTTGGAGATAAAATGTATTATGAATTAACAGAAGAACTGCAAAATTTGTGCAACCATCTAGAGCTCTGGGAAAGAGAAGTTGTAATGATAAGTTTGCCAAAAGTGTAACAACACTTAACCCCTTTTATGCAAGCACAAAAAAAAGGTGAAGTGGCGAACTATTGACACTGGCTAAATGAAACAGATGCAATAAAAATTAGTTTAACCAGCACTTCCAGGCTAATCTCAGGGATGGGATCGCTGCTGGTGTTACTAAGGGTAGGTTAGGGAAGGTTACACCACACTTTATCTTAATATTTGAGCGCCACCTATGTTTTGATTTTTACTCCTAACAAAACAAGGAAAACAATGGAACGACAATAGGTGCAATCCTACCAAATGTTAAGATATAATGTTCGATAAGGTATTGTACAGTGACACTAAAAGACAGAAATAATTTTATATAATTTAATAATTACAAAAAAATAATGAACAATCTTGAATTGATATTTTGACAAAGGTTGTATATTAATATTGAAATAATGAATTGATAACAGCTAGTTATTGAAATGAAATTATGTGAAGTTAAATGTAAATATATATAATGATGATGTAAATAAAATTAATAGAAATTACTCAAAAGTTGAATTAGATTACTTACAAGTTAGTTTTGACTCTACGTTTGTTAGAAACCCTTATTTTAATCACATTGATTGTTCCGACTGATTATTCACCAGCTCCTGACGGTAATAGGGCACTGGTTGTACTATTTATTAATCCCTGGGGATGGCAGGTTTCTTCAGCCCTTTGTGTCCACTCAGGAGTTTCAACGTCTCTGGTCTTGGGACTCAAATTCGGACCATATCATGAAAATATGATTAAAATAATTAGTATTGTAAATAGAGTTATTAAGCACCAGCACTATGAAATTTGGATTATGTGGTTTTACTTTTAAGTAATTCCTTAAGTAGAACAGCTACTAGGGATATGATATCCCAGCAAACCCTAGTATATAACTAGTAATGATCATAAAAAATTAATGCATCTATAAATTTTGAATACAAAGAAAAACAGCTCAACATGAGCTAAACATGTTCAGAAACTAAATGCTAAACAATAATGCTTAACTAGATATTATTACTAAATCCAATGTAAAAATTACAAAAAAAATGAACTAAAGTTATACTAACTATCGAAATTGAATATCCAGAGGTGGTTATCAAACACAAATGATAAATTCAAACAATAGTTACTAAACAAGATATTGTTTAATACCAAACTCTGATATTCACATACTAATAATGAACAGAAATCAAAATATAAAGTAATAGGTATATAACATAGTAATATATAATATAGTAATGGTAGTGCTGACACTTAGATTCAGGTACAGTTATTGTCAAATTGGCTTTACAGACAATCAATAAAAAGAAAAAGAATAAGTTAACCTCAGTAAAGGAAAACTCAGATGATTTCCAAAACTCTCGGATTGAAAATAACGAGCAAGGTATGTAATTCTCTCCAAAAAGAAATTGCAAAAATGCAATTAACATATATTATTAAAATAATAAAGAGATGTACATACCTGTCTCATCCTGAAACTTCCAGTGAACAATCCGGCAGCCAAAGAAATCCTGAGATGATCACCTCGTGGAAAGGTAAAAGTTATCTGAAGTTCTATATCACTTCCAAAAGGTCGTAGCTGAGGCACATCTTCCAATCAATCTAACAAAAGATTTAAAGAACTGAGAAGGTCGGTAATTAAATCACATTTAAATAAGATAAACTGTTTAGACAAAACTTAGATATTAATCAAAGGTTAGCAACCCATCTGATTACAAAAATATGTATTGAATTCGATAAATTGAATATATATTATTTTAAATTGCCATCAAAATAATTCAAATCTATAAAGATTCAATAAATAAATAGAGATTTAATACGATACCGACATTTTTGTTAAAAAGCCAATCTTTTCATAACCAACCCTTCTCGTCAGTCAACCTATCCAACCGGCGTCCCGGTCAAGAGAGCGACCTCAACGAGCCTCTGCATTGTTCAAATCTCTTGCTACGTTCGATTTCCGATCTAGCGTTCGATGTTATTGAACTAAAATAATTCTGCATTGATAAATCGAACAAGAGATATACAACACACATAACACCTGTTAAAACGAAATAAGTACCTACATTATATTATTTATAGCTTACCTTCAACTAGCTATCGTCACTATGGGTTATCACAAATTATAAAATTATGTTTAATAAAATAAACAATAAAATGTAACGAGTTATCGTTACACATCATCCTTCCCTCCGAAAAAAATTAACACCAGTTAATTTTTTTTCGCAAACTCCCATAGTCAATAACAGCCAACCAAAGATAACTATTACAATACTTAGTAACTAATCTTAAAAGTTTTAAAAAAAGATATATATTATAACTACCCGTAATATTATGATATATTACAAATGTATTACAAATGGATTGTATTGATTTGACTCCGGCGTTCCCAAACAAAAGCCAATGAAATGAATCCTTGTCTAGCAATTTCAGAATGGACCTCGCTAAAGATGTTACAAAGCGTCGTGGTTAACCATATCTGAAACCTCACACCATACTTGCCTGACAAGTGCTCATCCCAAAGGTAATGATGAAAAACCATCACCAAACCAATACATCCCATTTTCTTGGTCAGTTTGACAAAATTCTTTTAATAGAATTTGTTTGTTAGAAAAAAAAAAAGGTCACCAAGCAATACCCTAGAACATTATAGTATGTCCCAAACTAAAATTGACTCTATATTCGACTTAACTTTAAGAGGGTGCTCCTTCAAAAGTACTGCGAGAAATCTTAAGAAATGACAAGTAAAGCCATGTTCATATAAACACAGTAGTAGAAAGCCCCCATAATTGACAACATCCCTTGGGAATAACTTTGCCCGAAGACCTAAAACCCCCCATGAATCTATGCTGGAATTACTATTACCATTTAAGATAGTCATTTCTTAACCCTCTCGCACCCACTAATGAACGGCCCTATAAAACAAATACGCAAAAGCAAGACAAAAATTACTAGTATGTAGCCACTAGAAAGCTGAAAAGGTTTTCACACCTAACGTTACGAAAATTATGAAATTTAAATACTTTAATGTTATCCAGCGATATACGGAATATAAAAAAATATAGAAAAATGTAGCAATACATGAACCTTGATACAGCAGTAGCGATATACCCAAGAAAATCCCAAAAATGTCACAAAAATCCTGTTGAAAAATTTAACAGATAACTTCCTGAACTAAAACCTGCAAACAAGCTAAGTGTTACCATCGATAAGGAACAAAATTTCCGATAAACAGAAGATTTCCTGTTTAATAACATGTACAGAAGTGTAGAAATTCGATAAACTATTTTATCAGATAAGATACGATAAATTTGCAAGTTACGATACTGAAGAACGATACGATACTGCAATATGATACGATACTATAATACGATACGATACTGTAATATACGATACTTTAATACGGTAAGTCACACAGCAACATACTGTGTCATTAACCACATATTATTTAACACAAATCATAAAAAACATTATGAAGAAATGTAACTCTCAATAGCGAGACAAAAACAATAATAATTCTTCATAATTTTCAAGAACGTGCAAAAGTAAATAAAAGCTAATATCTGTATTAACCGGGTCCTTAAACTAGACGCCATTAATTACTTTCCATGTTTGAAAATAATATGCATTTGCGTAAATATTTCCCCAATAAATAAAATAATTCTACACTTCAAATATAAAAGGTATATCAAGAAATTCTGTTGTTTTTACTGACAGGTAACTACTACTGTAAATCAAGCTAAATATCACTAACAACTGTTTCGGAATCCGATACGTCACCATCAGGTAAATTTTCATCATTACTGTAAAAATGTTCTTTTAAATCTTTAATATGGAAATTGCCTAAGTCATTACCATCCATGTCCTGCAAACTGTAAACTAAATTGGATAAAACTTTAGTAACTATACACGGTACAAATTTTGGAGCTAATTTTGCTGTGAAATCATTTGCTTTAGAAGACTGAACAAAATTCTTTTTCCATACCCTGTCTCCTACATGAAATTTAAGGTCCCGTTTCCTTAAGTTATAGTGTTTTGAGTACCTAGCATAAGCTTCTTTTAATTTATTCCTAACATCTTCATATAACGTTGGGTATTTTTGAATATCCTCAAGTAACTGTAACTTATCACCAATAGTAACTACATTATTAGCATTATCCGCGATTTTCCCATAGTAATCCCCCGATAAAGGAATATTTCTACCAAAAGTCAAAAATGCTGGAGAATACTCGGTTACATCATGTTTAACTACTCTGATTGCTTGTGCTATTTTATGAATATTAGTATCCCACGTTTTATGGTTTTCGTGTATGTAACATCGAATAGCTGTAACTATGACTTTATTAACCCGCTCGGTATGGTTTACTTGAGGTGTATAGGAAGCATTATAAAAGATTTTTTGAACGTTATAATTATTCATTAGGTTTTTAAAATCTCTACTAACAAATTGAGATCCGTTATCAGTAGCTACTATTTGAGGTACACCATAAATAAGAAAAACTTGATTTTCCATGAATCTAACAATGCTTTTTGCGGTAGCGTTAGGCATAGGATGAACGACCGTATATTTAGTAAAATAATCTACTACAACAAGACAATATCGATTCCCATTTTTGGATCTGGTATAAGGACCTATTAAATCACACGAAATCATTTGAAAAGGAAAATTAATATTTCTAAAAGAACCCATTAAACCAGCCTGTGGTAAATTTGAACTTTTACAAGCAGCGCAAACTTCACAGCTTTTTACATATTTATAAACATCTTTCCTAATTTTTGGCCAATAATAAAGCTCTAAAATTCTAGACAACGTTTTGGAAATGCCAAAATGAGCTGCTGTAGGATTATCATGATATAACTTGAAAATTTCTTGACGATTTTTCCGCGGTACTACAAATTTCCAATTAGATACGTTACTTTCAATAGGTACTTTCGAAAACATATGTTTATATAAAATGCCATTTTCTACTTTAAAAGAAGGGTATTTTTCAGGATAAGTCTCTACCTTTGTTAGCATAGATTTATACCAATTATCAGGAATAAAAGAACTTACATCAATAACAGAAATTTCCGGCAAAGATCTACTCAAAGCATCTGCAACTACATTTAAAGCACCTTTACGATGTTTAATTTCAAAGTTAAACTGCGATAATCTCAAAGACCAACGTGCCAATCTTCCGGAAGGGTTAGATAACTTGTGTAAAAACAAAAGACTTGAATGGTCCGTCTCGATAATGAACCGAGTACCTTCTATAAAAGATCTAAATTTCTCTACGGCAAAAACGACAGCCCATAGTTCCTTTTCTGTTGTTGAATATTTCCTTTGGCTAGATGTCAATGTTTTGCTTGCATAAGCTACTGGGTGATCAATTCCATCATTCTCCTGGTAAAGAACTGCACCGACTCCTGTGTCGCTTGCATCACATTGTATTGTGAAAGTTTTAGTAAAATCAGGTGACGCCAAGATAGGAGCTGAAGTTAACCTAGTTTTAATTTCTTTGAAAGCTTCATCTGCCTGTGGTGTCCAAGTGATAGACTGACCTTTCTTCTTGCCATGCAGAAGATCATTAATTGGAGCACAAACTGTAGCGAAATCTTTGATGAATCTCCTATACCAGGTAACAAGACCAACTAACCTCTTTATTTCAGTGGTATTTTTCGGAACTGGATACTCCATTATAGCTTCAACTTTTCCTGGATCTGTTCTGAGCCCATTATGATCAACGACAAAACCTAAATAAGTTAGAGAAGGAACGCAAAATTCACACTTTTCCAAATTTACAGTTAATCCTGCTTCTTTAAGTCTATGATATACTTCTTTTAAAATTTCAATATGTTTCTCAAAACTAGGAGTTGCAATAACCATATCATCAAGATAAACAAAAGCATAAGGCCATAGGGATGGTCCAAGAACTGAATCCATTAATCTACACATTGTTTTGGGTGCGTTTGCTAAACCAAAAGGCATGACGTTAAATTCAAATAGACCTCTACCATATACTGCAAATGCGGTTTTTGGACGTGAAGATTGTTCTAACGGTATCTGAAAAAATGCACTCTTCAAGTCAATCGACGACAAATATCTAGCATCTCTCAGTTTATTCAAAATACTGTCTATTAAAGGCATTGGATATGGGTCTGGAACTGTAACCTGGTTTAACTTCCTGCCATCAAAACATACTCGATATTTTCCATCTTTCTTCGGAACTAACCATAGCGGACTACACCATGAGCTCCTGGACGGTTGAATAACCCCAAGTTCTAACATCTCGTCAATATTCTTGTTAAGATGCTCCTGCATTGCTGGTGAAAGAGGATACTGCCTCTGTGCTATTGGCTTAGTATCACCAGTATCAATAGTATGAGATAAGATATGTGTTCGACCTAACTTGTCTGGAGGAGCTATGTCCTTAAAACATTGTATAACCTTATTTAATTCTGCTTTTTGACTGTCTAATAAACTATCAAATGGTTGAATTGTATTAACAATACAAATTTCAGAACTTAATTCAAAATTTAACTGTTTATAATCAATTTTAAGCCCAAAAAGTTTATGAAAATCCATCCCCAAAATTAATGTTTGCCTTATAGAAGGCACAATCAAAATTTTCATTGTCAAAGTTACATTATTCAATGAAATAGGAACAAAAACATGGCCTAACAAATCCTGAAAAGTACCATCCGCAGTTGTAACACTGACAACATTATCATATTGAATAGGTAAATTTAGTTTCTTTAAAAGATAAAACCCATCAGATCCTAAAATCGTTGATGTGCTACCTGTATCAATAAAACCTAAGACTGATTCGTTTAAAAATGTGACGTTAAGATAAAACCTATTATCGTTGGGTTTTTGAACAAAAACTGGACTAAGCTGGATAACATTTAAGTTATTTTTGTTTGACATATCATTATTAACATTATTACCTGATCTGACAACCTTATTATTAGATAAGACACTACCATTACTATCATTTTTAGAAATATTTGTAGTTAAAAACTGTTTTACAAACAACAAATATTCGTTCCATTCTGACAACGAAGTTTTTATTGTGTTTTGTGGAATTTGTTTCTCTTGCTTTGACTTTGTTGAGTTTGTGATGTACTTTGGTTTTCGGTTTGTGAAGCGGAGGATGTGCTTGCGTTTAAATTTACGTTTAGACTGGAAACCCTGGTTTGATTTCCAGTACCTTTCCCGTTTTTTGAACAATTAAAACAGTTCCTTTTCGTTACATTTTTATTACCACAACCAAAACAAAATACTTGTTTGCTTTTGTAGCATTTACTGAATGTATGACCTAGTAAATCACAATTCCAACATTTCAAAACGTCAATTTTAGAAACATTATGTCTAGATTGAAAAGAAGGTTTATTGACATTTCTACTTTCAAATGGTCTACTTAAATCGGGTTCTAACAATCCTACACTTGAACTAGATGGTGGTTTATACCTTTGAGACCAAGAATTGGACTCCTCAAGTTTCCTGCAAAGATCTGTTAACTCGGCAACAGTCAAAGGATTTTGTAATGCTAAACTTGAAATATAAAAAGGTAAAAGATTTCTCCGGATCTTTTTACTCTAGTTACTTCATCTAATTTATAACTTAATCTATTAAAAAGTCCTTCCATTGAAGCTATGTATAAAGCTACCCTCTCATTTGAACCCTGAGTTCTATTATTAATTTCAGTTTCTAAATCATCATCATAGTAACATGGTAAAAAATCCTCTTTAAGCCTATCAACTAATTGATCCCAATTTGCAACGTTATCCCTAATACTTAAATACCAAGTGAAAGCCGAGTCTTTAAACAAATCACAAGCCGAATAATATAACTCATCTTTAGAAACTCCTCTAGCAATTGACAATATATTAACCTTTTCTAAAAAAGAATGAACTGATTCCTTATCATTAACCCCAGTGAAATAAATGTTCCATTTACAAGGAGGAACTGATTTACGATTACTAAAGAAATGTTGATCATTAGAATCATTAGGAGTAGACGTATTACGTGTCGTTTTGAATGCAAAATCTCCCTCTAAAGTTAAAACTTGAGTAAATAAATCTTTAATAACTGATTGTTCCTCATCATCACATGGCTTTATCTTACTAACACGATTCGATAAATGAGTTAATCTAGAAGAAATTCTTTTAAATCCAATATCAGAAGGTACCCCATTGAACTCTTTAATCACTTTAGTTAAATCTGAAATTGTAATTTTTATTTCTGCAACCTCATCAGCAAAAGGCATTACATTAGGTACAGACATTATAAAACTACGATTAGCTTTTTCCTGACTCAATGCTCCTCGCAAAATTTTCCGGTTATTGTCTACATTACCCGAAGGTTCTAAACCCCTAATATTTATTTCGTATGCTAACTCATGAGATTTTAAATGATTTGGCTCCATCTTATATAAATTCCACAAAACTCCCTAAGAAAATATATATGAATACTAACTAATTAATAACTAAAATTGTACCAAAAATATACGATAAGATATATTAACACAGTATGTAAAAACGTTAATCAGAAATGAAAGTAAATGTTGCAATTTTTAAACCAACTATTTTAACGATAAATGTAATACAAAACTATCAGATTTTAAAATTATACCAATATGTGCCACTGTAAGGAGAGATAAAGGAAGGGTAGACAAAGTAAGGATGTAACAAAATGTATTTGCTGTTGTAGCCCTTAAAAAACACCAAAATATTAGTTGGGCGCCAAAAGTGTAATGATAAGTTTGCCAAAAGTGTAACAACACTTAACCCCTTTTATGCAAGCACAAAAAAAGGTGAAGTGGCGAACTATTGACACTGGCTAAATGAAACAGATGCAATAAAAATTAGTTTAACCAGCACTTCCAGGCTAATCTCAGGGATGGGATCGCTGCTGGTGTTACTAAGGGTAGGTTAGGGAAGGTTACACCACACTTTATCTTAATATTTGAGCGCCACCTATGTTTTGATTTTTACTCCTAACAAAACAAGGAAAACAATGGAACGACAATAGGTGCAATCCTACCAAATGTTAAGATATAATGTTCGATAAGGTATTGTACAGTGACACTAAAAGACAGAAATAATTTTATATAATTTAATAATTACAAAAAAAATAATGAACAATCTTGAATTGATATTTTGACAAAGGTTGTATATTAATATTGAAATAATGAATTGATAACAGCTAGTTATTGAAATGAAATTATGTGAAGTTAAATGTAAATATATATAATGATGATGTAAATAAAATTAATAGAAATTACTCAAAAGTTAAATTAGATTACTTACAAGTTAGTTTTGACTCTACGTTTGTTAGAAACCCTTATTTTAATCACATTGATTGTTCCGACTGATTATTCACCAGCTCCTGACGGTAATAGGGCACTGGTTGTACTATTTATTAATCCCTGGGGATGGCAGGTTTCTTCAGCCCTTTGTGTCCACTCAGGAGTTTCAACGTCTCTGGTCTTGGGACTCAAATTCGGACCATATCATGAAAATATGATTAAAATAATTAGTATTGTAAATAGAGTTATTAAGCACCAGCACTATGAAATTTGGATTATGTGGTTTTACTTTTAAGTAATTCCTTAAGTAGAACAGCTACTAGGGATATGATATCCCAGCAAACCCTAGTATATAACTAGTAATGATCATAAAAAATTAATGCATCTATAAATTTTGAATACAAAAGAAAAACAGCTCAACATGAGCTAAACATGTTCAGAAACTAAATGCTAAACAATAATGCTTAACTAGATATTATTACTAAATCCAATGTAAAAATTACAAAAAAAATGAACTAAAGTTATACTAACTATCGAAATTGAATATCCAGAGGTGGTTATCAAACACAAATGATAAATTCAAACAATAGTTACTAAACAAGATATTGTTTAATACCAAACTCTGATATTCACATACTAATAATGAACAGAAATCAAAATATAAAGTAATAGGTATATAACATAGTAATATATAATATAGTAATGGTAGTGCTGACACTTAGATTCAGGTACAGTTATTGTCAAATTGGCTTTACAGACAATCAATAAAAAGAAAAAGAATAAGTTAACCTCAGTAAAGGAAAACTCAGATGATTTCCAAAACTCTCGGATTGAAAATAACGAGCAAGGTATGTAATTCTCTCCAAAAAGAAATTGCAAAAATGCAATTAACATATATTATTAAAATAATAAAGAGATGTACATACCTGTCTCATCCTGAAACTTCCAGTGAACAATCCGGCAGCCAAAGAAATCCTGAGATGATCACCTCGTGGAAAGGTAAAAGTTATCTGAAGTTCTATATCACTTCCAAAAGGTCGTAGCTGAGGCACATCTTCCAATCAATCTAACAAAAGATTTAAAAAAACTGAGAAGGTCGGTAATTAAATCACATTTAAATAAGATAAACTGTTTAGACAAAACTTAGATATTAATCAAAGGTTAGCAACCCATCTGATTACAAAAATATGTATTGAATTCGATAAATTGAATATATATTATTTTAAATTGCCATCAAAATAATTCAAATCTATAATGATTCAATAAATAAATAGAGATTTAATACGATACCGTCATTTTTGTTAAAAAGCCAATCTTTTCATAACCAACCCTTCTCGTCAGTCAACCTATCCAACCGGCGTCCCGGTCAAGAGAGCGACCTCAGCGAGCCTCTGCATTGTTCAAATCTCTTGCTACGTTCGATTTCCGATCTAGCGTTCGATGTTATTGAACTAAAATAATTCTGCATTGATAAATCGAACAAGAGATATACAACACACATAACACCTGTTAAAACGAAATAAGTACCTACATTATATTATTTATAGCTTACCTTCAACTAGCTATCGTCACTATGGGTTATCACAAATTATAAAATTATGTTTAATAAAATAAACAATAAAATGTAACGAGTTATCGTCACAAAGTAAAGACGATTATATCCAATCGGAATGTGGAATTATATTTTCACGTTGACTTTACTACCGGATGTAGTAAAATAATACACATATGATGATGGAAACGAAAGACTAAATCAAGGTTGTGTATTGATTTTCAAAAGTTAAATAAGTTACTTATTTCAGAACCCCAACCATTTCCATCAATAGAGGAGGTCATAGCTAAAAGCCGAGATTCAGAGTGGTTTTCAGCATTAGACAATAATTCCGCGTTTTGGGCAATTCCGATAGATAAAAAGATAAACGAAACAGTCAAAAAAAGCTGTTGCATTACAACTCGCAAATGATTTAAATGGATTTTTTATATGACATTTATAATTTTCTCATTCTTTTATAGGCGCTACTTTATTAACGTAATCAATGCCGTTACCCCTCCTATTGACTTAATCTGTGCACTAGATAGTAATAACAGTTGTCAGTTGTAAGTACCGTTTTATAAAAAAAGAGTCATAATTTAAAAAAAATTGTTTTCTTATTGTTATACCTATAACTATATATTGAAGAGAAAATTGCCAAAATAAAAATTAATATGCATATATATTTAAAGTTTACCTACAATACCACAGTTGTCCAGGTTAGCTTTAAATTTCTACCTATTTTATTTTTTATTATCGTTAGAATTAATTGAATTGTGATAAAATTAGCAAAGTATATTTAAAATATTTGGATAACATGAATTAATATTGATTTATAGTTAATTATAAACAAGAAAATTAATGGACTAAGAAAGTGTGACGTCAAAATTTATGTTCTATGCTGTCGAACTGGGCAATGGGAATGAAATGATTCCGAATGGCAACATTATAAATATCCAGAAATAGCGTTTGTTTGTATATGTTATATGTTATAATGTTTTCATAAAAATTGTTCTTATACCTACTTTAGTAATATGTAGAATATATGAATAAACCATGACTACTATCCGAGACCATTGTGCAATATTGTTATTGCATTTTTGCCAGTTCTATGGTTCTATCAATACTAATAAAACGACTCTTGGTTGTATCAGTATAAAACGGAATAATTGGCTAGCATTAAGCACAATACATTGGACAAAATTACAAAATTGTGATATTTTGACAGGTTAAGAAAATAATCGTATAATTTATTTGTATTATTTTTTATTGTGAATTGTATTAATAATGTATTTAATAATGTATCTTGTAATTTACAAATATATACCGTTAGAGATACAGATATCATATTAAGAATATGTTAAAAAAAGTCTTGATTTTGTTAAGTTGGTTTCGGAAATTTTAAAATTATATGAGGATTCATAGAGTGAATTTCATTTTTATTAAACTTTAAAAGATTATAATAGAACTTACTATCACTAAAAAAAGTTGAGTTTCGAGAAAAAAATCTGTTTTGTCATAAAAATTGAGCATTAATGGTTTGAGGACCAAAACCAACGTAGGTTTAAGAATGTTGACTATAAATTCGGTTTAGAAGAGTGATAAAATGTGTGAGGGTACCGTCGACGCCTTCGCGAGCGATAATGCTCTAATTTTTCTTCATAGGTTCGTAATTCACTATTTTTTAAGCTTCGTAAGAAATAAATAAGTATATAATTAAGACAGTATACGAACTTTAACCATAATATTCAATTATAATGTAATATCCTAATCGTTAATAATGGCTTGTAAATTCTAATTGTAAGCTAGAAATGCTCTTCAACTATCTTAAAATGTGTGTATATTGTGTATATTTCTGCTATTAGTGTATTTCCAAGAATATATATATCAAATATATTATATAATAAGTAGATATGATCAAATTTTCATGAAGATTTCCTTAGTAAAGGGCAAATTTAACCATATTTCACAAAAATAAATAGCGTAAAGTTATTCAAAAGTGACAAAGGCATCTTAGTTGGTTCAAAGACGGATTTAAATAAAACTGCTGATATAGAAATGTTTTGTTAAAGTTGATTTATAGAAATCTTTAAGATTTTAAAATTGTTTAATTCATTATTAACCCTGGAAGTGAGGTGGTGTACGATATGATCTAAAAAATATAAGATTGTATAAATTCTTTTAAAAAAATACTTTTTAAAATTTTCAGAATTATTTGGTTTTAACTAAAATAACTTTTTTTAAGAAAAATCTGTTTGAGTCGCACACTATTTAATCTATATTAAATTATTAAAGTTTTAGTATTGTACATAACCTAATTTAAATAAATATTTTATATTGCCAGCAAGGATATTCGCTCTAATGTACACTCCGCGTCATATAAAACTGGTAACTTTATTTTTCCTATGTAAACCAAACTTAATTAATCAAAAAAGCAAAGTGTCACATGTATCAAATTTGTCAAAGCGCATTATTCACGATGCCAGACCATTTAAGTGAATTTAATAAAATGCGAATAATTTCCACAATAGAGGATGGTCTATTAGACGACTGACCCAAGAGTTCAATACAATCAAAACTACAATTCAAAACATTAAAAATGGGTGGGATAACGACCTTAAGGTTCGCAAAAAAGAGAAACTAGAAGACCATTTATAAACGTAGTGGAGCAAGACATGCAAAATAGCAGTAAATTTTATTGCTTTAATAACAACTGCATTCAGAGGTAAAAAAACTAATTTTAAGAATTGTGCAGTAGTCTGGAAATAAAAACTAAATGAAGAACATAAACAGGGTAGATTAATATTTGCCTTAAATTATGTTTTAAACGATACATATCATAAATATGAAACACCATTTCTGAATTTAAGCTAGCTACTGTTTCTATATAATGGATATAATAGATTTTTAATGTTTCCAATTTGTTTTATTGCTTTACAAAATTTAATTTTATTATTACATCTATCTACATTTTTGTTGATCTGGGGTCACTGCTCTGGACCCCTATTTTCGAACGTGTGATGTGAAGTGAATGTGATGTGAGTAGGGAAGTGATCGATCCCTGACAAAACCTTTCATGGGTCGTATTTTCGATATCACAACGTTGCCTCGTTATATTTATGAAAAATGAAAGAATTTTGACGTATAACATACATACAGAAAGTTGGTAACGATATTCTTTTATATTCTTTAATTTATGATAACTACAACTATATTATTTTATTTATGAAAGACGCAAGTACCAAAACAAAACTACGGTAACAACTCTAATAAACATATTATGATTTTGACAATACGCTGACGCCTGAATACAACGATAATGCGCATGTTTCACTGCTTCGACTGGGTCTGACCAAACGAAGTGTGATGTGAGCTATCATATAGTCTAAAAATACGGTTCACCGGTTTCTCACCAGTGATCTATCACATCACATATTCGAAAATAGGCGTCCTGGAAATTATACCATAACAGCTGATTTGGTATTGACGCTTTTTAAAAAAGTGAAATTTACTAACTAAAAAAAAACACTGTCTGACCAAACGAAGTGTGATGTGAGCTATCATATAGTCTAAATATACGGTTCACCGGTTTCTCACCAGTGATCTATCACATCACATATTCGAAAATAGGCGTCCTGGAAATTATACCATAACAGCTGATTTAGTATTGACGCTTTTTAAAAAAGTGAAATTTACTAACTAAAAAAAAACACTATTTTTGATTATGATATTGTACCAGTTTTATATGACGCGTAGTGTACCTCAGAATTCTAGTGTTTTTTTAATATATAACTACAAAAATATCATACAAAGTTTCTTTCATATGGACAGCGAAAGATACAACTTCAGAATATAGACAAATTTCTTTATAACCAACCTTATCAAAGATACTTAAAATATCTATGAGGCTAGTGTCAGTCTATAAAAATGGTAAAAAGTTAAAAACGGTTTATTACGATTTCTAGTAAACTGCGGATTTATTAAAAAAAAACAGGAAAAACAAAGATGTCTGCGATAGAAAATAGTACAATAGTGTAATTATAGTAGTCTTTGTCCATTTTTCACAAAATTTTTTAAAGAAGTTGTAAAATAGTGTATTGTATGTATAGGTAAGAAAATTACACTTTAATGCCGTGGTTTGCACATTTTTTCTTCTACACAATAAATGTTGGTTATATTTTATACAAAAATATTATTTATCTTATTTATCATATGAAATTCATAACTGTTAGTACAGCTAACAAAAACTATTCTTTGCTTGGATAAATTTAATAAACTATGTTTTAAGTCGCAGTCCGTTTCACACATTGATAATACTAAATATCGGCGTGAGCGTGCCAACACAAATCGGACCAACCAATAGTTACCTTAGCACTGTGAGCGTGAATTGGTTTTAATAATCATTAGTTCCTTATTTCTCTCATTTGGTGGGATTTTTCTTATCGTTAGATATCATTATTGTTATTATACAAGATCTTTATTCGTTTTCAATATTTTTTTCATTCTGGATTGGTTGTTTAACCGCAAGTTTTTCTGAATCTTAAATTTCTAGAAAATTTTACATTTTTTTTCTTATTGGCGAATTTTTAAAATATATATTTTGGGCTACCACGTTTTAGACTGTTACTTCCAGTTTTACAGCTGCGGCAATCAATTTTCAGCAAAGGTATCGGAATTAATTATTTATCTGTCATTACCTACTGTTCCTTTAAGTAGCTGTAATCTGTTGCTCTCAGTTTATTTATTAGGCACTGGCCTAAGATGGTTTAACGATTTTTTTAAATGATAATACAACAATAAACAGTGTGCGTTTTTTTTTCTGTTTTTGAAAATATGTTTAATTCAGTAAAAAACAGATATTACGGCTGCAGTATTTTATGATTACTAAAGCGATTATTAACTATATTACGATTTTGTTAAACAAACTTAAATTTTTTGGCGTTTCTGGGTTTATTCGTAATAATTCTAAAATATTGCTAGTGGCTGGTATCTGGCATACCTAAATATTGGATTTCTATAAAATATCTTTTTGTTGATAATCATATCATAAACCCAAAACATTATAACAAAATTTCTTGCATATGATACAAGCGTGTTCTAGAGCAATTCTGATATAAAACAAGTTTTACTAATTTATAGCAAAACAGCTGTCATTAAGTTAAAAAAACAATTTTTTAAATAAAAAGTAAAAGTTTTGTAAAACGTTTTATTTTTAATATTCATAGTAATATGGACTTCCACATAATAAAAGTAAACACAATAAATTTAGTTAACCTGTACCAAATCACCATACTGTTAATAACTTTTATTAAAACATAAAATAGGCAAAAAGTTTTACATTATTATATTTTGACATGTAAAATAAATAACAATCGCTTTTAAACTAAAATTCACCTGAGCAAATAAAATTATTTACAATCTTATTAGATAGATTATTAAAAAAACTGCATATTCACACTTACTATTCGCACTGTCAGTCTTTGCCTGGATGTATTTCGATTATGCGTACCAGTCTTTTTACAAAGGAATTAAGGGCCTTAAATTTAATATTGATTTAATTTTTACAGGTAGGTATAAAACTCTTCGTTAAGCAAATGAATACTATTTAAAATACCTTTAAAAGACGTTTATCTAATAGTGTACCCTAAAACATACCTTTACAGAATTTACTTATAACTTACAATTAACCCTACCTCTGTATTTTAAAATTGGCCAGTGTATAATGGATCGAACTTTTGTCTCTCCTCCCTCTTTAACAAGACTAAATGACCTACCTTAAAAGTTGTACTGGGGCTGTTTGATTATTGGTTTTTTGCCTAATTAATTTATGTTAAGTTAAAAAGCTTCTGGCTCTGTCATGTGCAAATTGTAATTTAAATTTCCACTCTTGGTGATAATTATCAATGTTGTAACATGGTTGTAGTTCAGTTTTGTGTATTATCTGGTACATTAGGACTCTTCCCATACATTAGTTCAAAAGGCGTATACCCGTGATAAGTGTTGGGCGTAGTAATGTAACAAAAATGCTTTTAATTTGGGTGCTTACTATCATCTGGCAGTGTTAATTCAACGTGGTATATTGATGTTGCCTCTCAGTCTCCACAACACCATAGGGCATCGCTCAGGTACACTAGTATGCTAATAATAACCTGTATTGGATTTGTCATTATGAAAGAATTAAGCATTTCTGGTAGGATACTAATGAAGAAATGCAAGAAAAACTAAAATTGATGGTAAGCTTTATATTGTTCTTTAAACCGGCAAAATAAATGGTTTTATTTATGGAGTAGAAGGCTAATGGGATATTGAGGCACAAGTTATGGTGTGTTACCATAATTTTGGGGTGATTAAAATAAAAATCTCCAATTTTTTTAAAATGTTCATTCTGTGGTGCAAGAAGGAAAACGCTTACCCAATTGTTTATGATAATAATTCAATATTTAATTATGTATTAAATTATAGTTAGTTAATATAGAGAAGTCGTAAAGTAATCATCCAAGTTTAAAAATTCCCTTGATAACGAGCCCTCTACATAGCGATCCTGCCAACGGACTTATCCTGTTAGGCGAATAAAAAGGGTTTTATCGCGATCGGTCAAATTATTGGCAATGAACAGGGACATTCGGGTTTGCCGATTGATGTGGGAATTTTTTTATACGTTTGTGCATTGTGTATCTTCGTTATAACTATCCTCAAAGTAAGAAAAGCATACAAAAGAAGCCTTAAGCGGGATATTAGCCGGTGTTTATCTGAGACCCCCACAACAGTCAGCTGCTGATCCTTAATATGTAATGGAAAACTGGATAATTACTAGGGATAAGTAACAAATAAATTAATAAAAACAGCAGAAAACTGGTATGTGAGTTACGATTTATCATTTATATGAACATGGTTGGTTTCTGATGTCAATGCCGCAATTTGGACTTTAACAACGGCTTTGCATGAGTCAGTGTAATTGAAAAAGACATTTTACGCTGAAATCTGATAGTTACGTTGAATTAGTTTCAGTTTTATTTATTAGGTCAGCTTCATATTTATGTACTTTAATTATGTATGGTCAGTTCTCGATTTTTAAATCATAAGGCTTATTAATGACTAGGATCTTAAGAATTTTGTTTTTGTAGATAAATAATTTATTCAGGTAATAACAAAAATTACTTTATTAATTAGCTGGTATTATGTATATTCGTGAATATCAATTACTGTTAAACTTACGTGGGAGGAAATTTTAACCAAGCTGACATGTTTAAAAGAAGAAGTTATTAAAGAATCAAAGAGAGTTTTAAAATCAAAAGTACCTAAGTCACAAAACGGTAGAACCAAGTTAGAGACATTATTAAGACTTAATGAATTTGTAGATATCGTAATAAAAGTCTTGATGATAAGAATAACAATAATTACATAAAACCTTTTTTTACTACTATCCGAGATAGAGTTTTTAAGTCATACCAAGTTTTACGGGTTGATTATAAGATTCCCACTCACGTTTTATCAAAAATTGATCCACAGATAAAAGACGAGTTGTTATCAATAGATTTTACTGACAAAGACAGCGAGACTGGTAGTGACGGCAAAGAACAGACCGAAAAGACGCCCCCTTTACATATTAACTCAGTAAACATGCCACTCAGCACAGTAGATATCTTTAACTTTGCCTCCAAAATTATGCCGAATGAGTTTGATGGGTCTGAAGATAAGTTGACTCCATTTTTAGATGGTTTGACCCTTTTGTAGGCAAATGTGAGGACGCATGAAGACAATGCAGTTGCTTATGTAAAAACTAGACTCACAGGTAAAGCAAGGATATTAGTAGGCGACAGTTCGACTTTAGAAGAAATTAAAATAAAACTGAAAAAAGGCTTTCACTTTGAGAGCTCACAGTCAGTCACCGCTAAATTGCTAAATTTTAAGCAGAGTCATAACGATTCCAAGTACGTCACGGATATTGGAGCTCTTACACAAAAACTGAAGCAAGGATATATTAGCGAAGGCGTACCAGAAAGAGTTGCCGAAGACTATACAACGAACACTACTGTTAAGGCTCTGAGTTCAAATTCAAGTTCAGACAAAGTCAAATTAATCATGGAAGCTGGAAGTTTCCAGACTAGCCAGGATGCGATACAGAAATTTGTCAATATAAGTGCAGAAAATACGGCCAGCGCAAAGGTTCTATATGCAAGCAGACCAGCCCGCAGATGTGGCGCAAGGGGTAATTTTCGAGGAAGAAGGAATTTTCAACATCGCTACAATCACTTTCGAATAGAAATGATAACATGTACCATACTGATAACTTCCATCAAAATAGGTCAGATTATCAAAAAAGGCCAAATTATCAAAATAGAGGTTTCCCACAGAGAGGTAGACCATATAGATACGTTAGAACCTACTATGTAGACCAAAACCAGGAAAACGGACAGGAGCCTCAACCAGGTCCTTTGGGGCAATCCTAAAGATCTTCAACATGGACCTAACACTTTCAAATTTTGTTTTACTTCAAACGGATATGACGGGAGAACAATATGTTACTTTATTAGTTGATACAGGAGCGGACGTATCACTTTTCAAAAGAGACAAAGTAGGTCCGCAACAAATTATAAACTGGTCCGATAGATGCAGAATTAAGGGCGTTACAGAAGGCTATACAAACTCCATTGGTTCAACCAATGCAAACATAATTGTGTAAAACTAAATTTTTAACCATAATTTTCGATTAGTCGATCAAAATTTTCCGATACCTGCTGATGGAATTCTAGGAAGAGATTTTATCTCAAAATATGGTTGTCAACTAGATTATTACAAATGGATTATAATTTTAAAAACCTTAGATGGAGGTATTGCTTTACCTATTCAAAATAGTCCGGAAAATGAAGTCATCCATGTTCCACCCAGATGTGAGGTAATAAGAAAGCTAGACTCTCTGCGAAATATAAAAGAGGAGTCGGTAGTAAGGAATGAAGAAATTGCACCTGGAGTTTTTGTGGCTAGTACAATGATTTTAAATAAAAGTCCTTCTTTAAGACTGTTAAACACAAACTTTGAAAGTGTTACTATAAGGAAACCAAAAATCCAATATTCCTATTTAAAAAATGACGACGTATTATATGCAAACAGCTATACAGTGTGTAAAAGCCAAATGGAATAAATTCATTATTTCGGTTACTGTACATATTTATAAAAAATCCCGAAACACGTCAAATTTAAATTATAACTTGACATTCTTTAACGTGAAAATGCAACTCCTACCTTCAACCCCCTTAGAATGACAGGTACAACCCCAATTTTTTTAAATGGGAAGTATGGGCTTGTGATATATCATTTGAAAGGTCTCTTCATTCTCTATTCAAAAATGTTATTGTTTTTAAATTTGATGCAAATATTAAGATAAAAAAATTAACAAGCAGTAGTAAATTGTTTTATCTACTCCTATTAAATTATATATTAATTATTCAACTGTTTTTGAGGAATTAATAGTATCCATAAACAAAAAGCGTGAGTTATAATAACTCTCTAGTGAGTTATTGCACCATACTGTCACAGTAATTATATACTGTCACGGAATCACAAATTTGGAGCGATGGGGAAGGATATTGCTACATTTTTAAAATTACCAGATAGTAATTTATATACTGGGCTTTGTTTTCGCCGCTCGTCAGCAACTTTATTAGTAGATGCTGAAGGGGATATCACGGCACTGAAACGTCATGGTGGTTGGAGATCAACTAATGTTGCTGAGGTATACATTGATGATTCCGAAAGGAATAAACCAAATACTGCAAATAAAATATATAGTTCTATAACTTCTCAACCAGTTGGTACTTCTTCTACAAAATATATATAAAATATATACAAACTCAAAACGAAACAATAAACTTGCATAATTCAGTTTACTGGTTGTTGAAACTTTACAGTTAATCTTATCAATAAGTAAAATGAATGATTACTACTTAAAACTTTTATTTCATTGTTATTACTATTAGGTATGTTTTATAAATAAAGTTCTTTCTTTATACTTACATATTTATTTATTGTTAAAGTCGTAGATAAAGTATAGTATTCAACTTGCGATAATGGTCATAACTCACTTGATGAATTACAGCACTCGCCTGCGGCTCGTACTGCAAACTTCATCTGCGTGAGTTATGACCTACATTATCGCTCGTTAAATAATATACTATTATTTAAGTTGTCATTGTTGTAATTTAAGTATAAAGTTTGTTCAATTCAATTCTGAAAAATGGTTAGATTAACGGAAATGCATAAAATAACAGTTTTACAAATGATTGGTTACGGAGATAACATCCGAACACAACAGGAAGTAACTCGCCTATTTCATGATAAATTTCCTAATTTACCGCCTATATCCCAAGGAACAATAAGTAAAATAGTAAAGCAGTTTCGCTAGTTTGGTCATGTAAGGCAGATAAAAAAGCAGCTGCCAATGCACTGAATGATGAACTCAAATTAGATGTGTTGCTTGAGTTTCAGGAAAACCCACATACATCGAGTAGACAGGCATCCACTACATTCAATGCTAGCCATACATCGATAGCAAACATATTAAAAAAAAATAAATTGCATCCGTATAAGATGATACCTACTCAGGAGCTCATGGAAGACGATTTTGATAGGAGAACTTTTTTTTGTGAGCAAATGATGGACATGTTGGATAACAATATTATCCAATTAGAAGACGTTATGTTTTCTGATGAGTGTACTTTTTTACTTACCGGTCATGCTAATCGGCAAAATTGCCGCTACTGGTCCACGGAAAATCCTCACTGGACGAGAGAAGAACACACTCAATACCCTCAAAAGGTTAATGTTTGGACAGGGATTGTAGGGAACATTATCATTGGTCCCTTTTTTATTGAGGGCAACTTGAATGGCAACAATTATTTGGCACTACTTCAAAATGATGTCATTCCAACGTTGGCAAATTTATATCCTGATCCAGGTAACCCTCAAGTTCCAGCGAATACGATATAGTTTCAGCAGGATGGAGCACCACCACATTACCAACTTAATGTCCGGCAGTACCTTGATACAATATTTCCCAATCGGTGGATAGGGAGGCGAGGATCGATTGAATGGCCAGCGCGATCACCTGATCTTACATTATTAGATTTCTTTTTATGGGGATATGTGAAGAGCCATGTGTACAAAACTAAACCTTCTGATTTAAATGACTTAAAAAACGAATAACGCTTGCGATTAGGTCGATCACGCCTGATATGTTAAATAATGTTAGAAGACAGTTTTATTTGAGATTAGGATGTTGCCAAGACGTTCGCGGAGAACATTTTGAACATCTACTTTATTAACATTCATAGTTCTTTTTCGTGTTCTACATTTTATTACGTTTTGCATTACATTTTAGTTTTTGATTGTATTGTAGCGAATTTCGGTAACAACATCATATTAATTTTTTTTATGTTAATTTTTGCATTAAATTTAAAAACAATAACATTTTTGAATAGAGAATGAAGAGACCTTTCAAATGTTATATCACAAACCTATTCTTCCCATTTAAAAAATTGGGGGTTGTACCTGTCATTCTAAGGGGGTTGAAGGTAGGAGTTGCATTTTCACGTTAAAGAATGTCAAGTTATAATTTAAATTTGACGTGTTTCGGGATTTTTTATAAATATGTACAGTAACCGAAATAATGAATTTATTCCATTTGGCTTTTACATACTGTATAGAAGAAAATTAAGAAAATAGAAATATAGCTCTACAGCAAGACTAAACCTAAAATCAATTCCAGACTTGGTTAGACAGGATATGATTGAATTATGTCAAGAATATTCTGACATCTTTGCACTGGAAGGTGAACCACTCTCACCCAATAATTTTTATCAACAGAAATTACGTTTGTCAGATAATACCCCGGTTTATATCAAAAACTATAAATCACCTTATTGACAAGTGAACGAAATAAATATACAGGTCAAAAAGATGCTTTAGGAGAACATAATAGAACCATCGCAATCGGAATATAATAGTCCAGTCCTGCTCGTACCCAAAAAATCAAATAATGGAGAGAAAAAGTGGCGTCTTGTTATAGATTTTCGTCAGGTAAATAAAAAGCTTTGCGCAGATAAATTTCCAATCGGTAGAATCGATCAAATACTAGATCAACTGGGCAGAGCAAAATTGTTCTCTACATTAGAAATACAAAATTACAAATACCTCTGGAAGAAAGCTCGAGAGACATTACATCATTCAGCATGAATTCAGCTTCGTATCGATTTACTAGGCTACCTTTCTGTTTGAAAGTCAGTCCAAACAGTTTTCAAAGGATGATGAATATGGCTTTTGCAGGCATTACACCCGAGAAGGCGTTCCCATATATGTATGATCTAATCTGCATAGGATGTTCTAAAAATCATCACCTCGAAAATCTAAGCAAGTGTATGTTTTTTCAGAACAATGTCACTTATCTCGGTCATAAAGTAACATCGGAAGGCGTATTGTCCGATGAATCTAAATATGACATTATTCGTAGTTACCCAAAACCTAAGTCAGCAGACGAGTCAGGCGTTTTACCGCATTTTGTAATTACTATAGACGTTTCATTAAAAATTTTGCAGAAATAGCGAAACCACTAAATAAACTTTTGAAAAAAGATACTGAATCTATATGGACTGATGAGTACCAGAAATCCTTCGAAAAACTGAAAGAGTTACTTATTGAACCTCAAATCCTACAGTATCCAGACTTTAATAAGCCTTTTACACTTACGACTGATGCATCAAAAGAGGCTTGTGGTGCAGTCTGAAAATTTTCAAGGAGAAGATCTACCCATTGCTTTTGCTTCTAAAGGATTCACTAAAGGAGAGATTAACAAATCGACTATTGAAAAAAAGTTGACCGCTATACATTGGGGAATTAATTACTTTAGGCCTTATTTATACGGGAAAAAATTCTTAGTCAAGTCTGGTCATAAGCCACTTGTTCATTTATTTTCTATGAAAAATCCATCCTCAAAATTGACAAGAATGTAATTAGATCTCGAGGAATACAACTTTGAAATTGAATATATCAAAGGTAAATAAAATGTGTTAGCTGATGCATTATCAAGAATCACAATAGAAGACTTAAAAAACATAAACGTGACACCAGCAAAAATTTAATCGGTCATCACGAGATCTATGTCAAAGAAACAGCAAAATTTACCTACTACAAGTATAAAGGTGCAAAATAATCAACAATCTCCTATAACTTCCAAAAAATAATACAAACTGATTGCAACTATGATTTATTTAGAGTTCCTACTTTGAAGTTTATAATCAAGCCAGACCATCTCCGGATAGTCGTGGAAAAATACGGGAAAAACAAATTCAAAGTTGAAGACAGAATATTTCTCACTAATGGCAATTTTTCTTTAGAGATAATATTGTCTAAACTTAACACAATCGCTAGTGAAAATAAAATGAAAACATTAAAGGTAAACATAAATAGCGAAAAATTTTAAAAAGTGCATAGTAAATGATTTTAAAAGAGTAGGTCAAGACATTCTAGGAAATATCGTTTTTAAAACGTGAACTCGTGTCATCAGTAAGCCAAATGAAATGCGTTGTTTATTATCAAAATTTCTTACAAAATTACAATGTTGACTCGGGGACAATAACAATTTCCACTGCCGTATCTCATTTTTCTGAATAATTTAAAAATATCACTAAAAATAAAATAAAGAAAGACCTTTATTTTTCTTTCTGAATAAAATTTATTTGGACAGTCTGTGTATGAACACTACACCTCACCATGCTGTTTATTTATTTTATAAGAATAATATCACTAAAATGTTATACTTAATCACATTTAATTATTCAAATATCATTTTGACAAATCCATTGAGCCAATCCGTTACCATTATTGCTCTTGGTTGTCAAAAATATGGTCTGTGAAATGAAATGAAATTTATATTAATAGTATAATTTTTATACACTTTGATCTTTTTGTTTTTATATTTCTTTTAAAGTTAATAAAATTAATAACAAACAAGTAATTGTCGAATATTTGTATCTCTATAACTATCACGAATACAAATAGTGCTTATAAAATACCTGAACTATGATCGCAAATTGAAGGAAATATTACGCAAATTTAAAAACCAATTAACCCGAATGAAGTTGACATACGATGATGGACATTAAAATGGGTATGTCTCTTTCGCTTTTTACTGTTCTTTGTCAAGCTTTCGTATCTGTTTATATCTAATCTGTGGCGTAGTATTAAATTTTCTTATTATCTTAACGGTGCAAAATTTTATGGATAACAATTTTTAAAAATAATTAAAAATATTTTGTAAATGATTTTTTCACAAAACCCATTTTTATTAATTGATTAATTGTATTATAATCCAATTTTAAAGGTCTTCTAATGACTTTAATGCCATTTTTAATGTTTAAGTAAATTTTATTCTGTATGTAATATGAAAGCAAATAAACTGCAAATAATCTAGGTAGTCAACGTAAAATAAAAAAAAAATTAATATACTAAATTACTCAATGGTTGTAATAATTGATAATCTTTGTTTATTGATAGTAGAGCTAAAATTATTACAGTCTTGTTTAGTGCTGGAATATGCTATTATTGCAGAAATATAATCTAGTTATGAAACAAAAGCATGAGGAACTTGGTATTAATTTCAGTATTTACAATAATTGTAATATTACAATTTTAATATTGTTGATGATAGCTGTTTTAGTGATATTATTTTGAGAAAGAGTAAGAAAAAGTGATTTTTTTAATAATTTTGGTAAATATGATTTGTCTAAAAATAATTGGTTTAAACGATTTAAGCTATTATGCTTTTTAGAAGGATGGATTCTTTCTTCGTAGCATTAGTTGAGTTAATTTTTGTTTTGCAAGAATGGTACGAATCATAGTTAATGTATCTTCCAGAACTAGAGGGTTTTGAATACCAATCTAATATTATTTTATTGGTTTGATTACGAATAACTTGTGTACTATGGGTTCCCTCGCATACAGGAGTCCCTGGAAACGAAGAAGCAGTTCGCATAGCTCAAGAGGCAACAAAGAAATTGATTTTAAATCCTACCTCAAAATTAAATTTGAAAATGTATGGCAAAGTGAGTGGCAGCAATATGTTTCTAAGTTATATGAACTGACACCAACAGTAAAACCATGGCAGCATCCTTCAACTAATAGATACAAACAAGTCAAAATAATGCGCCTGCAACTCGAACATTCCAAACACACAGTTATGTAATCATTTTAACAGAACCACCGCAATGTGAATTTTTCCAAAACACCTCTTACTTTTAAACATATAATGGTAGAATAATGAAAAACTCTTCGTTTTACCAAAACTTCCAATATTTATTTAAAAAATTGCTTTCTTAACTTTAATGACAGCCGTTTCGCTAAGTCTAGCGAGAGTTTTTTATTATTCTTAATAAGATGGACTTCCAAAAAGTAAGGGTTAGTACAATCAATTTTTATATAATGGTAGACTGCTCTAGATACAATACAGCAAGAAACAATAACAACATTACAGGTAGTCTAAAAGAATTATTAGAACATCAGAGTGTCAGTGATAATATTATTAAATATCTATCACAAATTAATGTACTAAAAAATTTGTAACACTAGATAGTAATGCATCAATGTAATTAACTTTGTCGCTAATAACCTTAATGGTTGATGCGACGTAAATCTAATAAAAAAAAGAAATGGTATCATGTGTTCTTCATTTTCTTCTTTTATTGTAAATTGAAGGTACCCGTTATAATTATAAATATAATAGTTATATTTTGATATATAGTTATAAATACCTTTAATAGTTCTGTTTTTCTAGTAGACGGAATACTGCAAATGATATCATCAACATATTTTTTTAGAAAAGGAATATTATAACTTAATTTTGGAATGCAATGATCTAACAAATCATCCATTATATCTTGTGCTAAAATTGGTGATCAAATTGAACCGATAGGTGAACCAAAAATTTGTTTGTAATATTGATTGTTATAACTAAACATGTGTTATCAAAAATAAATTTAGCGATTTGCAAAAAGTTTTGTTTTTTAACTGAACAATGCTTAGGAATAGACAATAGTATTCCAATGTTGAATAATTGATTTTTCAAATTAAAGGCCAAGAAATATTTGTAAAAATTGATTGAACATGTAGACTTACAATAACATACAGTCTGTTGGTTGTATCTTTGCACATGTATGAAAATATTCACGAACTATTTTTATATTTTGTCTCATTTCTACTCACAGAATATAAAATGTTGAAATTAAGCCGCATATCCAACATTTAATAATACATCAGACAAATACAGTAATATAACAACAGTTTGTGATAAATTGTCATTATTGAACCTGCTTAGTTGTTCACTTGACAGCGTTTTGGACTTAACAAAAATTATATTCATTTTGTTTAATTTTCCATTACATTTTCGTGCCTTGAGTTTATAGATTTTCCCAAAAAGAGATATAACGACTAACTGTTCACTTAGTATTGGATTCCTCGATGTAAGTATTCATTTTTCAAGTTAATTTTTCTAACCTTTAATTTGACGTATCATTCTTCAATCTGGCTAAAACTCTGTCAGACATTATTTTTTGTCATAAATATTAAACAAATATAAAACAGAATATTTTTTCAAGGTTTTTATTTTATATGCCTGGAAAAACATTAAATTCTCAATCCCAGCAACTCATGCTAGATTTGTATGAATATTTTGAGTTGAAAAAAAGGAAAGAAGAACCCTTGGAAGCTGTGGCTTGGGTACAAGAGGTATTGTAATGAAATGTACGTTGTTTAATAATTTACCGATGTTGATAATATTTATTTAAACGTAAAATGCTGAGCAACACTTTCATAAGTAGAGCATTCTATTTTTGGTATTGTTTATTATATGTAATATTAAGTAACAGCTATATATGTACCTATTTTAATATGCTCAATATAGATTTAGTCTTGTCAACGTGCAGAAGTATTATTTCTACCTCGTATTTTAATTCCATCTATTACATGGCGATCCTGCCAAACAGTTAACAAAAGGTCGGTAGTGTGGATAGTGTTAATAATGTGGACAGTATCACTGTAAATCAAGGTGAAAATTGAAAATGGGGAAAAATCAGTCTAAAGAAGAAATTATTATCGCACAAGCGGGCAATAGCGGTCGCCAAACTACTACAAACAACCAAGGAGGCGTTACACATTTGGAAGTTGTCGGTTTAATTTTTGGAGTGATTTTTCTGATAGCACTTCTGCTAATTTGTTATAAAAAGTCTAAGAAAGCTATGGAAAGAAAGATGCGAAGAGAGATACAAAGAAGCCAACTTGTTTAATTATAAAGTCATTATTGAACGAGTTGCACCTTATCAACCTTCATTTGACGACTTCGTTTAAATATCAACTTTAATTCAGCTGAGTCCAACCGATGGTAACCACAATGGCACACGGTTCGAGGGGAAAAAGGCAGAGTGGCGCAAAAAGCTTCCAGACTCGCTACGTGGAAATCACCAACACGAATCTCATCAGAAACTACCCCAAACCTCTGTAAGTTTAGCATAAGTACATTAAGAAAATTCATTGCGGTATGTTTTTATTTTACTAAAGATATATTCTAAGTTAGGTATTTTCCTATTTTGGGTTACTTGTAAGACTACAATAATAGATAATACTTTTAATCGTCTGATTTTACATTGTTAATATCAGCGCTAAATAAACAATTGTATAAGGTTACCAGATTCTACTATGATCAACAACTTGCAATATTTACGAGTAATAACTACATTGCATAATTTCATGTCCTGACCTATCTTAAGATTTAAATACGTAGGTAATTTTCAAGTAAATAAATATAAATATAAATAGTAGTTTATATATCATAATTTTAACTAGTAATTTTTAGTTAGTTTTAAATAGAATGATAACTTATGAGGAACTTTTAAACAAGTTAACGTATTTAAAGGACGAAGTTATAACAGAATCTAAAAGAGTTATAAAGGTTAAACTACCCAAATCAAACGACATTAAGATTGAAGTTAGGGATAATTTATTAGCTTATTTTAACGAATTTGTGAAAATAGTCAATTCACACTATAAAAACTTAAACGACACACATTTAAGGCAAATTAAACAATTATTTTATACGGTACGAGATAGAGTTGTCAGAGCATATGAAGTTTTGCGAGTGGACTATAAAATCCCGATCTCTTTTAATGTAATAGACCCCACAATCAAGGACGAACAGTTTAGCGGTGACGCAGAAGATAACGAAGAAAACGAAGAAAAAGAAAACTTACCAGTAACCATGCCTTTTACAGCGATGTTTTAATTTTGCAAGTAAAATTTTACCTTATGAATTTGATGGTCCCGTGGATAAATTAACTTAATTCCTAGATGCATTATCCTTATTAGCTGCGAATGTTGACAATCACGAGCACAACGCAGTAGCTTATGTCAAAACCAAGTTAACAGGCAAGGCGAGAGATCTAATTGACGAAAACTGTAAAACCATTGAAGACATTGAAAATAGATTACGAAGCGGTATTATTCCGGAAAGCTCACAATCGGTTACCTCAAAAATAATTAATTTACGACAAAACCAAAATAGCCAAAAATATATCTTCTACATCGAGGATTTAACTCAAAAACTAAAACGATCGTACATTAATGAAGGTGTACCTGTAAAGGTTGCTGAAGATTATACGAAAAATACAGTTGTAAAAGCTCTTAAAACAAATGCAAGTTCTGATAAAATTAAGCTTATTATGGAAGCAGGTAGCTTCCAGACGGCTCAAGAAGCTATAACTAAATTTATCGACACGAGAGCAGAAAGTGAACCACATAATTCGATTTTAATCCTAATCCTTAAGGTTTTTAGAATGGACCTAACACTATCAAATTTCATCATCATCCAAACAGAAATGACTGGATACCAACAGGTTACATTTAAAAGAGGTAAAATAAATCCTGAACAAATCATCGACGGTTCTAAAATTAATAAAATACAAGGTGTCACTGAAGGAGTTACAAAAACTATAAAAAAACTACCATATTTATTCGGTAAAAAATTTTTGGTAGATTTTTGGTCAGATCATAGACCTTTAATCTATATTTTTTCAATGAAAAATCCTTCGTCAAAATTAACAAGAATAAGACTAGATTTGGAAGAATTCGACTTTGACATTGAATACATAAAAGGAAAAGATAATATTTTAGCTGATGCATTATCGCGAATTTCAATAGACGATTTAAAAAATATAAATGAAAATTCTGTTAGCATATTAGCTGTTACAAGATTCTTTAACTGATCATAATTTATTTGTAATACCCACCTTAAAATTTTACGTTGGGCCAAAGTATTTAAGGATATATATTGGAAAAGGTGGAAAGAATAAAATAAATATAAATAGTAAAATTTGTTTAACTAATGGCAATTGAACCTCTTTTGACTCCAAGGTGCGTACTTATTTTAAAGGTTTTATATATGAAAAATATTTTTACAAAAGTTTTTAATTATTTATTTGTATTGTCCCGGTTTTTAATTTGTATTATAAATTCATTTTAGAAATATTAAAAAAGCACAGCATAATGTGCGAAGCGTTGTGAAAAAATTTTGAAAATTGTTTTAAATATAACCTATACCCAAGAAAAAAGTGTTAACTTTATTAGTAATGGTTTATATATAATGGGAATGTTTTTGGGGATGTGGCAAAAAACCAAAGTGTACTCGTTTTAGAATTTAGAATAGTTTTTAGAAATTCAATTGAATTTAAAATTAAACAAATATATGAAAAATTTTTAAATCATATTGTTTTTTGAGTTTTTTGGTACACCTGTCACATTTATTACTTTATTATTATTTATTTTTCAACGTTTTACCTATAATCTCACTTAGACATACCTTGAAAATGAACCCATAGAGGTTCGAAAGCTCGGTAAATAAATTCTAAAACGAGTATACTTTGGTTTTATTGCCACATCTCCAAAAACATTCCCATTATACAAATAGTTGGTATATATTTCTATATATATTGTAACGGGTGACAGATGTGTGTTGTATGAAAGGAGAGAAGTTTAGCACTCCCCTTGACAAGAATGGAGATGAGGTATGGTCAGACCCACCTACAACCCGTGTACCGAACACAGCTGAAGAACCGTAAACAGAAGAGTGGAGAATCTATCCAGGAGTTCGAGGCAGAGGTAGCTAGAATGGTTCGATTTGCTTATCCGACAGCAGCAGAAGAGTTCCTGGAGTGTCTAGCAGTCCAAACCTTTACCGATGGCCTTAGGGACCCGGAGTTACAAAGAGCTGTGCGGTTGGCCCGACCAAAAGACCTTGTCGACGCGTTAACCATTGCACTTGAATTCGAAGCGGCAACGGAAGCATCACGGGGACTTGCACAAGTGAGGGAGATGACTGCTGATGACAACAACGTGAAAGCACCCGCCAGCAACGTCGATGGATTAGTGGAAAGGCTAATGAAATTATCCACAAGGAGACGGCGACCTATAAGATGTTGGAATTGTGGAGAACTAGGGCACGTGAAAAACTCATGTCCACGCAAGGAGATGTCTTCTGAAATCGAACACTGTCCTGGAACTAAGCACCATAACGCTGATGCACTTTCTAGAAGGCCATGCCCACCTAATGGCACAAATTGCAGTCGACTCGAACGAAACGAGAAGCTCGCTCTAATAAAAGTGGTGCCAGACGACTTGTGCTCCATAATAAAGGAGGAACAAAAAAACGATCCCGTTATTAGGAAGATCCTGGAATGGAAAAGAACGGATCAGCGTCCCCTATGGCGAGAGGTATCATCGTCCTCTCCGGTCTTAAAATCTTATTGGGCCCAATGGAATTCTTTGACTTTAGACGGAGGGCTCCTTAAAAGGATAGTTGAAAACCCTGACGGCTCAGAAATCAAGAAGCAAATTGTGGTCCCAAGAAGTACGGTGCCGAAAATTTTAAAACAACTTCATGATGACATATCTGGAGGACACCTAGGTATTACAAAGACGCTGCAAAAAGTCCGGGATAGATTTTATTGGGTTAATTACTCCAACGATGTTAAAGATTGGTGCCGCAAATGCACGACGTGTGCTGCTAGCAATGGACCTAATCGTAAACCTAAAGCAGAGATGCAGCAATACCTTGTCGGAAGTCCATTCGAAAGAATCGCCGTAGATGTGTTGGGGCCACTACCAACCAGTGAGGTCGGAAATAATTACATCTTCGTTATGATGGATTATTTTTCTAAATGGGTGGAAGCCTACCCTGTTCCCAACCAAGAAGCCCCTACCTTGGCCGATATTCTGGTCAACGAGTTCATTAGCCGTTTTGGGGTACCGTTGGAGCTGCACGCAGATCAGGGAAGAAATTTTGAAAGCAAGCTATTTCAAGAAGTCTGCAAACGATTAGGTATCCATAAAACTAGAACTACAGCGATGCATCCACAGTCTGATGGAATGGTTGAACGAATGAACCGAACCATTGCAAATTATTTATCGAAAGTGGTCTCAGAACATCAGAAAGATTGGGATAAACATATTCCGCTATTTTTAATGGCTATCCGATCGGCTGTCAACGAATCTACGGGTCAGACACCTGCGAAAGTCCTCTTTGGTAGGGAAACTAGATTACCTTGCGATTTGATATATGGGAGCAAGCCTGGTGAAATAGCAACCGGTGAAGGATACGTCGGAGATCTTCAGAAGAAGATCGAAAATATTCATGAACTGGTGCGCCACAAACTACAACTCTCCAGTGACCGGATGAAAAGGTACTACGACTCACGAGCAACAGGAAACACTTATGAACCTGGGGAATTGGTCTGGCTCTATAATCCTCGACGGAAACGGGGTGTGTGTCCGAAACTTCAAAAGAAGTGGGAAGGTCCATATTTGATTAAAAAGAGAATCAATGATGTGATCTATCGGATTGTTAGAGTTCCCAAAGGAAAACCCGTCGTAGTCCATCATGATAGGTTGGCGTTATATCAGGGTGACCACAGTAGGGAGGTACAGCAACTTCGGGTAGAGGGTTCGACCAGTTCCGAAGATGACCCTGAAGTCTACTCGGAGAGTTATCACATTCCGGGGGAATGAACCTAAGGAGGGGGCAGTGCTTAGACTAGGAAAGAGAGAGGACAGCGCATGGCAATGAAAACCTTATGCGTGAGAGTGAAGCCAATTTTCAAACGTTTGGTGGCAAACAAATTTGGAACATCGAATTGTATTTTTCAAGTTTTTTTATTAATTTTCACCTTTTTTAATAACCTGAATATACATTTTAAAATGGTTAATTGTGTAGCTTATTAGTGCAACAGTCAGAGTGCTAAAAAAGAGCAAGGAATTTCATTTCATAGGTAAGAAGTATTTTACAACTATTTCCTTGAAATTTATTTTTATTAATATTACAGCTTTCAGGTAATAGATGTTTAACTAAATCACATATGTTATGTACGATAACTTAAATTAATTGTACATACATTTTGAACATTGTTTTCATTCAGTTTTAAAGATTATTTTTCAATTAATTGTTATTATTTTCTCATAGATGTAATAGTTTTGCAGTGGCGTGGAACAAAAACATATATTTAAAATAGATAAAATAGATTAAAATTGTAATATTTATTAAATAAATATGTTTTAAAATGATTGTTCTTTTTTTTTGGAGCAGTATAAATTCAAAGACTTTTTTAAATTAGATTTGTAATACGAAATAATGAAAATGATTATTTAATAATCGTATAAGAAAAATCGTATGATACGCCTATGTCAATATTGTCCGCCATTAGTTTGGTGGTAATTGGGTTACACAAATTCATTCCAATGCGCAGTCCTCTCTCTTTCCTTGTCTAAGGGGCAGTGTAACGGGTGACAGATGTGTGACGGATGAATGTGACGGATAATTGTGACGGATGATTGTGACAGATGCGAGAGGAATGCATGTATTTTGATGTAGCTGCTTGCCATAAAGGGTAGAATCCGTGAATGAGGAAGAAGGTTTTGACAGGAACTTGACATGATTTATAATTATTTTAGGTTGGTAGTTATTCGCGAACATTCCAGTAATATTTGGATTTTAGTAAATAGTTATTTCGAGAAAAATCGAGATGTCAAGTATTTTGATATATAAAGCGGGTCATTCGCGGTAGTAGAGTTAGTGTTCGTTCAGCTTTTGTAAAGTCTAACAGTAAAAAGTGACAGTTAGTAATTTGTAACCAGCTGAATTCTTCTATTCTTACAATTTGGTAATAAATTGTGTTTAAAGTCCTCACAAGTTATAAATCATGTCAAGTTCCTGTCAAAACCTTCTTCCTCATTCACGGAATCTACCCTTTATGGCAAGCAGCTACATCAAAATACATGCATTCCTCTCGCATCTGTCACAATCATCCGTCACAATCATCCGTCACATTCATCCGTCACACATCTGTCACCCGTTACAATCTAAATAAAGGAGGGTAGTCTTGACTGATATATATGAAATTAAAAGTTTTTTTGAGGTAAGCAGTCAAATATAAAAGGGCAATTAATGTAAACTCTTTAAATTTGTGGAGCTTTCTAGGTTTGCTTGATTTTGTTTTAAATGTTCTAAGATTGAATTAATTCTCTCTTTATTTTGAGAATCAAGATTGTCCGTTATTGTTCTAATTATAGAACCAATTCCATTTATTAATCCTCTTTTTTTTATTTGAAATGGAGTGAATATTTAAATTGTTAAACTTGTCAAGTATATTAATCTTGACATTTTAAATGAGATTTATAATATTTTCGGTTTTTTCTACGAAAATTGTGGTTTGTTGTGTAATATTATCCAGATGTATATATTTAATTTATTATACTCTTCTAATAATGGATTCAAGTTGAAAATATCTAAAAATGTGTGATAAGATTTTTGTAATTTTGCGGGACCAAGATTAATTGGTAGAATTCCCATATTATGAGTGATGTCTTTTATTTCTGTACCTCTTCCGAATGAGATGAATCTGTAATTAAAGTATACGGTTTTTGTTTAGGACGTTTTATATTAGACAAGTGAATATCTTCAGTTGTATTAAAGTGTCTTATTACAATTTTTGCAGTTTTGCGTTCTTTGTTTATGCTTTTGATTTGTTCGGGTTAATATTTGTTTTTTGTTTTACCTTTAATTTGTGTACTTTTAATGAATACTTTTGAAGGTACAGGGTATTTCAAGTCTTCTCTGTTTTAGTTGGCTTTTGATATCACATCGCATTAAAGAACATCTTTCCAGAACAGATAAATCTCGTTTCGGGCATTATATCAAATTCAACAACCATCAGTTTTCGCCAACCAAAAATAGTAAATTGTTACACAGTATACCAGCTAATAATTTTGTGAAAATGGACTTGTTGGAGGATCTGGAAATATTGAGAGAGCTTAAAGCTAATCCTAGTTACTGTTGCAACACGCAAGTTAATCTAAACACTAAATTCAAACCGTTATTTAAATTTTTCTGGGACAGTTAGTTCATAATCCAGTCATTCTTATTAATTTTTTATCAATTTTTAGCTTTCATTCAATTTCATTTTACAATCTATTTTATAACTTTAATCTTAATTTATCGATTGTGTGTTTCAGCAGTCACTTCCAATTTCTTTCTTTTATAAGTTTTTTAATTGAAGTAGTTTAGGTGTAGTATTAGTTATAATTCTGGTTTGATTTTAATGTTTATACATCCTATTTAGGGTGGTTAATTTTATTTTTACATTGTTTTGTCCATCTTTTTATGTAATTTGTTATTTTTACTTATTTATTTGTGTTGGTTTGTCTGTTTCTATGATGTTTTGTACGTTTTATACATTTCTTCTTAGTGGTTTTTATCTTTTTTGACGTAAGTTTAACAACAATATACTTTATTTTACTTACTATTAAAAATATATTTTAGGAGAAACTCTGGAAGATGGCTTTGTAAGCCGAAAGCGCTCAGTTTCTAGATTTACATTTTACTTAATACACACTTATTAAAAAACTTTTAAGTTTTTTATTAAAATATCCCATTCACCTACATTTTTAGAAAGTGTGTACAAAGTCTACAGTCTTTTTAAAAGATTTTCTATATTAGTGTGGACCGTATTATTTTCATCGTCAATTTCATTATTTATTTCTTTAGTTTCTACGATAGGTGACTCAGTATCTATTTTATTATCTAAAGAAGTACTTGCAAATCTATTATTAAATTTTTCGATGTCAGCTATTAGGTTTTTCGGATTATTGTCTGAAGAATTAACCTCATTTATATTTAATTGGATACGTGACAAACAGTCAATATTTGTATTTAACGCACCTTTTTTATAAACTATATCATAGTCATACTCTTCTAGTTTAAGACGCCACCTAACTAATTTAGAGCTGGGATCTTTTAAAGAGAATAACCACTGAAGTGGTTTATGGTCGGTTACGATAATAAATTTTTTACCGAAAAGATAAGGGCGGAAGTATTTTACGGCCCAAACAATTGCAAGGAGTTCCTTTTCAATTGTTGAATAATTGGTTTCAGAGTCATTAAGAGTTCTACGAGCATATGCCACAGGTAAATCAGATCCGATTTTTCCTTGGCTAAGGACAGCGCCTAGGGCGAAATTGCTCGCGTCTGTCGTAAGGTTAAAAGGGCGAGAAAAGTCTGGATATTGTAAAATAGGGTCATTTATCAACATAT
This sequence comes from Ophraella communa, assembly GCA_035357415.1. NCBI lineage: Eukaryota > Metazoa > Arthropoda > Insecta > Coleoptera > Chrysomelidae > Ophraella > Ophraella communa. The sequence goes on along the minus strand of CM068995.1, from coordinate 31,279,848 downwards.
TTTTACATATTTCAAAACAGTTTTTATAATCAGTGTCATTAACGTTAATTATTGCATTTTTCTTTAAGGGTTTGGTTAATTTTGAAAAATCTTTTCTCTTAAGATGTTGTCCATTACTCTCTGGAAGGTTGCAGGAGCTCCCTTTAACCCAAATGGCATTCTTAAAAATTCCCAATGACCATTTTCAGTGGTAAATGCTGTTTTGGGGATATCTTCCTCTGCCATTTCAATTTGATGAAACCCAGAGGCAAAGTCTAGAGTAGTAAAAAACTGACAACGACCTAATTTATCCAAAAGAGTAGTTATGTTTGGCAAGGGGTAACTATCTCCTAAAGTTATTTCATTAAGTTTGCGGTAATCTATTACAAAATACTGTTTTTGGGATATCTTCCTCTGCCATTTCAATTTGATAAAACCCAGAGGCAAGGTCTAGAGTAGTAAAATACTGACAACGACCTAATTTATCCAAAAGAGTGGTTATGTTTGGCAAGGAGTACCTTTCTCCCAAAGTTATTTCATTAAGTTTGCGGTAATCTATTACAACTCTAAATTTTTGTCTACCCGAAGAATCTAGTTTTTTTGGTATGACCCATATATCACTTGACCAAGGTGAACACGAGGGTCTTATAATGTTTTGTTATAACTTACTTTGTATCTGATTTTGAACTTCTTTTCTATATATTTCAGGATATCTATAAGATTTTGATTGAATGGGTATTTCATTGGTAGTGTAATGTATTTAATTTGAGGTCAAAATATTTAAACAAACTTTGAAATATAATCCATGTAATATTGCAAATGTGACCTACATAATATTTATAAATCATGTTTCACAATATTGGTATTAAGGAGTTTACTATTGTCATCAAATTGCGATTGTACCTTATATTATCAGTGATTCTAAAACATTAATAGAATTTCATTAAAAACATCTATATTTATTTCAATTGTTCAAGTCTTGTTTAGAATCACTGATTTATCATTATTATTTGGCTACTCAGCAAACACTAAGTTATATATATATTATATTGTATAATCATAAGAGGTTTCTTTGATTTTTAGAAAAAATGTAATTCGATAATATATGTAATATATAGAAATTGATTTCACCTACAAATAGGGAAGAGTTTAAATTTGATTTATTTCCACAACATGGCGACCGTGACAAAGTAACAGTAAAAAGCCGCGAACAGTGATATGTTAGTGAAATGGGAAACACCCAGCGAAAACAAGAAGAAATTATAATTGAGACGGCCGGGGTCAATTTAGCTAACCAACAAGCTACACAGGGACAAGAATTTAATCGGGCTGAATGGTTACTAGTTACAATATTGTTCATAATACTTACTTTAGTATGTGTAACAAGTCTTGCTAAGCATAATGTTAGTGATAGTGTAGTGTAGTAATGCCCATCGAAGAGCTGAACAAATTTTTAAATGAAGTAAAAAATTTCCTCACCAATTTGAGAAAGGACAAGGCCAGAATATGAAACGACATCGAAGTAACAAAACGTAAGTTAGAGAAATTGCAACAATATAAAACTTATTTTGATTCACTAGTGGAAAATATAACAATAGGTATTAAAAATAAAAAATTTGACAAAGATGTGGTAGAGCTAGGTGTTTAAAGCGTTAACACAATAAAAATTAAATTAAATGACATAAATTTAATACTAGCAGAACGCAAAGAAATTATAAATTCTAATATTAAATCCGGTAACAACTCGAATAAAATGAGTAATCTAGATTCAACGGCATTTTTAATTCTATATTCTAATACATTACGTGATACATTTGCGGGGAAACCCAAAAAATTACAATCATTTCGTGATGCCGCAAACCTCATCAGTAGTTTTGATAAGGGAAATGAAGCTCTTGCTGTTTCTTTTATTAAAACAAGGTTATCAGGAAAAGCTCGTGACAATATAACAACTGAAAACACAATCGAACAAATAACAACACAATTAAAAAAGGTTATTAAAGCTGAAAGTAAAGATTTTCTTAAGTCTAAATTAATGAGTGTAAAACAGGCTAATAAAGATATGACAACTTACACGTCCGAATTAGAAGTTTTATGTGAAAAACTAAAAAGAGCATATATGTCAGATGGGGTGCCAATACAAGTTGACCTTCTTATCGAAAAAGATTTAATAGAGCCTAGGAGATCACCGTACAATTCACCTTTCCTTTTAGTCCCCAAAAAATCAGATGATAAAGACAAACAATGGCGTTTGGTTGTAGATTTTAGGGAATTGAACAAAAAATTAGTTCAGGACAAATTCCCATTACCTAGAATTGATACAATCTTAGACGAATTAGGAAGATCAAAATGGTTTTCTGTAATAGATTTAATGTCCGGGTTTCATCAAATTCCATTGGAAGAAAGTTCTCGCGATATCACTTCTTTTAACGTAGAAGGATGATCTTATAAATTCAAGCGATTGCCTTTTGGTTTAAATATATCGTGTAACAGTTTTCAAAGAATGATGACTATGGCGTTTTCAGGTTTGCCACCAAATGTTTGTTTTCTTTATGTAGATGACACAATTGTACTAGGGTGCTCGAAACAACATCATCTCAATAATCTAAGAAAAGTATTTCTAGTCTGCAGGGAGTGTAATCTAAAACTAAATCCAGTTAAGTGCCAATTTTTTAAGCATGAAGTTACTTATTTGGGACATCAAATTTCAGATAAAGGCGTATTACCTGATCCCCAGAAATTTGATACAATTAAAAACTTCCCTCGACCTCAAAATGCAGAGGATGTAAAGCGTTTTGTAGCTTTTTGCAACTATTATCGAAGATTCATAAAAAAATTTAGTCAAATAGCATATCCCTTAAATTATTTAAAAAAGAAAAACTCAATTTTTAGTTGGTCATCTGAATGCAAGCAGGCTTTCAATGCCCTTAAAAACATATTAATGAAACCACCGATTTTACAGTTTCTGGATTTTTCTAAGCCTTTTATACTATCAACCGATGCTGCCAACATAGCGTGCGGAGCTGTTTTATCCCAAAATTTTAACGGATTAAAACTGCCAATTGCATTTGCTTCTAAAACTTTTTCCAAAGGCGAATCAAATAACAGTATTATTCTGAAAGAGTTAACAGCGATACTTTGGCAATTAATCATTTTAAAACATACTTATATGGGAAGAGATTTACTGTGAAATCAGACCATAAACTCTTAGTTCATCTATTTTCAATGAAAAATCCGTCATCGAAACTCACCCGAATGAAACTTGATTTAGAAGAATACGATTTTAATATTATTTATATTAAAGGAAAAGAAAATGTGGGTCCAGACGCATTATCGAGTATAGCAATCGAAGAATTAAAAGAATCCCGTATAAAAATCTTGAAAATAAAGACTAGAAATCAAATTAAAAACGAGGAACAACATTTTTTTATGAACAATAATGAATTAAATTATAATGAGTTAATGGACGATAAAGAATGTATTTTAAAATTTCGTAAAGATAAAAATATATTGCATGGTACAATAAAAGATTTTAATACAGACTGTAACGTTGATATAAATAATTATACTAGAATTAATAGTGCTCTAGAGCAGTTATTAGTCAGGTTAAACGAAATGGCCGGTGAATGTTATATAGACACGTTAAAAGTTAATTCCCAAGATAAAATATTTGCTCTGTTTAATCAAGAATTTAAGAAACTTGCTAGAAAAATATTTAAAAATATAGAAATAAAGGTGATAATTACTAGATCAAATGAACTTACCTGAAGTTCGATCGTAATTATATGAAGCGTCCAGTCCGAAGATATCACTTGATTACAATGCAGCACGCATTCTCGTGTAGCCCTGCTCACAAACTTTAAAGACTGTCCTGGCCTCCCTCCCTTAGTACATTCATCGTTTGCCTCCGTAGTTCATTTGCTTTAAAGGTTTCATGTTTTGGGGTAAAACAAAGGGTGGTTAGAGGGAGGGTGGTGATATCTTCGGACTGGACGCTTCATATAATTACGATCGAACTTCAGGTAAGTTCATTTGATCTAGTAATTATATTTCATCGTCCAGTCCTCGATATCACTTGATTACAATGCAGATATTTAAAAAGTTTTACCACAAAACTGATTTATTAAATATAATAAGAAAAATATGTAATTCTAATTAATAAACTCTACCCCATTTAAGAGTGCGAAGACTCAAAAACCGCCTCCATGATGTTATTTTTGTATCATCAATGGTCGGTTATAAAACCTTGCGAAAGCCTCCGATGATTTTGTCCAACCTGCCGACTTCGTGATGGCATCTATGGATAAACCGTTTCTCAATGCGGCTGACGTTGATGCGTGTCTCGCAGAGTGCGCTGTAAACGTTGCCGTATCAACTCCGGAACGTTTTAAAATTTCCTTAACCCAGCGGCTTAGGGTTTGTTTCGTTGCCTTCCGAAAGGGTTTTGTTGATGTAATAAACAGGTGATCTTCAGATTGTCGGAATGGTTTGGTCAGTTAAATAGTTCCTCACTAGGCTGGCAACGCATAACTTCGGCTGACTATTATAAAGGGAAGTCCAAATAGGGTTGTGGTTTATTTGGACCAGATGTCTTCACGAAATCGGGAATGAATATTCTAATACCCGTCTCCAATTCCTTAATATTCGAAATTTTAATTAAGGACAGTGTGTGAATCCTCTGACCCGTAGCCAAAGCCATGAGAGTAACTAATTTGGCCGAAGATGTTTTATACTTGAAGTTTCTTCTATTGAGCCTAGATATGTCAGAACTATAGATGGGTCCCAAGTATCCTCATAACGAGGTCTTGGGGGCCTTTTTCTAAAAATTCCCTTCATGTATCGTTTTAGGAGCGGGTCCTGTCCTATATTATGAGAGACAATCAAAGAGATGGCTGCTCTGTGTGAATTGAAGGCGTTATATGAGATCGAAGACGTCTCTTGAAGACGTTGAAAGAAACGTAACACATTTATTGGTTTACCTTCAAATGGATTTAAATTATTCTCCTTGCAAAATTGCCACCACTGTCTAAGAGTTGTGTCATATTGTCTGAGCGTTGCTGGAGCTAGTGAATCAATAATTGTGTTTAAGGCTGATTCTGGAGACCCTTTCAGCAGAAATTCCTTCCTGATAGCTTCGCAGCCATTAGTGTAAGGCTCCTGAATAATGGGTGGGTCTCTTTGTTGTAATAAGAAAGAAGAAGATCATCGGATGGACCAATGAAAATAGGTGAACAAAAAGGAACTACTAAGATGCCGGTCGCTTTATCAGAAATTATTTTCTGGATTGTTCTTGCAATAAGAGCGAATGGAGGAAAAGCATAAAAATTAAGTGTCCTCCAGTCGACAGTGAAGGCATCAATTTTGTAGGCGTTCCGATCTTTAAATCTTGAAATGTATTTTTCACATTTCTTATTACTTGACGAGGCGAAGATATCAATATCCGGTATACCCCGTTTTCCGTGATTCGCCGAAAGTACCTATTGTTCAGGGACCATTCAGTCTCCGGGGTAAGATACGGGATGCCTGATCTGCCTGTACATTGTCTGATGATCTTACGTAAGAGGCAAAAATCCATAAATTTTTCGCCTGACACCATTCCCAGATTTCTCTGGCTAAATTACACAAGTGTGGGTACTGAATGCCCCCCATTTTATTTATGTAGGCTAGTATCAGTCCTTATGAGGACGTTATTATTTTTAATATTTGATGCAAAATGTCGCAAACCGTTAAATATTGCTTGAAGCTCTAAGACATTTATGTGTTCGCTCTGAAATCGTCCTGTCCACCAGCCATTCGCTTTTTTCCATTGCAAATGCTCCCCAACCTGTGAGGCTTGCATCTGTGTAAATTTCCATCAAAAATTTATCATTTTTAAATTATTAGAAGAATTGTAAACATTATTCTTCCACCATTCTATGTCTGGTAAAATTTCCCTCGGAATCTGTATTTTTGCCGAATATCTAGAGTTATTTTTTCGCAATGCTAAGTATTTTGTACGTTCTAGCCGCTTGGTATATAACCATCCATACTTTATTGCTGGACAGGCCGAGGTTAGAATTCCAATAAATCTTGCTAGTTGTATAATTGTACAGCTGGTATGTGTCAGGAAAAAATTTGCAAAGTTGCTTTCTTTTGACGTTTTTCCTGCGTTTAAAGTCATACTTTTGGTATTAAATATGAATCCCAAGAGTTTGCAACTGCGGCTAGGATTAAGGTTGGACTTTTCCTTATTTATTATAAAACCCAAATTAGATAATAAATCGGATGTAAAGCGAACATTTTTGGAACACTCTTCATGAGAATGGCCCATTATCAGAAAGTCATCCAAATAAATTATACATATAATTCCCCTAGACCTTAAAACTTGAATGACTGGCTTCATAAGTTTGGTAAAGGTAAAAGGCGCTGATGCCAACCCGAACGGGAGGCAGGTATATTCGAAAAGATCGTTTTCGTAGTGAAACCTTATATACATTCTATGGTCCTCTGAAATAGGAATAAGGTAGTAGGCGTCCTTAAGATCGATGGATGACGCAAAAGTCTTTTTGTATCAATCTTGATACCGTTCTTGCGTCTTCCATTTTGAAATGAGGGACTTCAATAAATTTATTGAATTGTTTTAGATTTAGTATAAATCGTTTTTTGCCGTTGGCTTTGTTGGTAAGAAAAACTTTAGAGATGAATTCTCCGGGCGTAGACTTACATCTTTTAATAGCGCCAATTTGTAAGAGATTGCAGATCTCTTGTTCTACAAGTTTTCTTTCTGAATTTGAAAATTTTGTAGCCACTGGTATAATTACCTGTCTAGGTCGACTAATGAAGGGTATTTTGTAACCCTGGACCCAATTTAAGATAATTCTATTTGAGGTAATAGAACTCCAATTATGAAAAAAGTATTTTAAACGTCCGGCAAAAAGACTTACCTCTAAATGTTTCTGTCCGGATATCTGTTCCAATCCCGCCGTCTCTGTTCCTTCCGCGTGGTCCTGGAGGCTTGCCCTTTGGATGTCCTGGTTGCCTCCACGCGACGAACAGGGCGGTGAGAGTTTAAAGAAAACCTGGAATTCGACCGTTCCGATGTGTAACTTTGACCTACCCCTCCTCCTTTTTGTTTATAGGATGAGGTAGATGGATTAGATTTCAGATCTTTAGCCATCGTTTCTAAACTTTTAGCGGTTTTAATCCTTTCCCCTAAATTAGGTCCGAATAACAATTCGGTAGGGGGACATTTATCTACTTGTTCCTTAATATTTTTATTCAACATCGGGTAAATTAAATTTCTTCTAGAAATTGATACGTTGTGAAAAAGATTGGTCAGTATCTTTCCCGAATCCGATAAATGGGAAGATAGTTTTTCTACTATGTTTTTTGGAAGAGTTTCCCTCTCGGTTATTAATAAATTAATGCCTTGACCTAACGCGGTCAAGCCCTTGCTTAGCTGTCTCTGGATCTCTACGAGAGAAGAGTCTTTGGTTTGATTTACCTTTGATAATATAGAAATTATCTCCGGTTTTAGTAGAGGCGGTGTCAGTTCGCTCAAATTTGATGGAGTGTCGTATTTATTCAGCAATGGCACTGATTCCTCTTTTTTTATTCCGTTCAACAGAATATGTTTCCATCTAGTGCTAAGAGCTTCATGTAATAAAAAAGAAGTATTTTTTGAACATTCAGGGATCTCCCCTAATAGATCCACGAATTCTTCGTCATGAAGAATCAACATATCATTTTCGATATTTTCCCTATCTCCGGATAAGCTACGAGCAGTTGGAGAAAATGATTTTAAATTGTCATTACTTATCGCCCGCGTAGTAGCTGTAAAACTAGTTTCATGCATAATGCTAGTTCGACTAGCCGAACTTGACCTTGAGCGTTGTCGCTTCCTACGAGGACTGCGAATTTGACTAATCCTATCGTTTGACCGAGAACGTCGGCTTTTAACAATTCTTTTTCTAATGTTTTTATCCGTTTTAATAGATTTACAGAATCTATTTCATCGGATGAACTACTTCTAGTTCTTTTCCTGCGTTTCTTTGATTTTCCCATACTAAAATGCTAAAAATAATATGTTAATATTAATTTAAAGAATGCTTACGTGTCTAAATACTCCTTGTACCGGTACGGCGATGCTACCTAGCAGAGCTCACAGAATACAATGAACTACGGAGGCAAACGATGAATGTACTAAGGGAGGGAGGCCAGGACAGTCTTTAAAGTTTGTGAGCAGGGCTACACGAGAATGCGTGCTGCATTGTAATCAAGTGATATCGAGGACTGGACGATGAAATATAATCAATTTCATTCGTACTATCAGTAATTCAAACGAGAAACAAAAAATTATAAAAGCTTTTCATGATGATCCAATGTTAGGAGGTCACTTGGGCATTAAGCGAATGATAAGTAAATTAAAAATGTATTTTAAGTGGAAGGGCATGAGAAAAGATGTAACGAGTTATGTGAAAAATTGTGCACAATGTAAATTAAATAAATCCTATAAAGGAAAAGTCGAAAAACAAACAATAACGCCCACTCCACAACAAGCGTTTGATTTATTAATTATAGACACAATTGGACCAATTATTAAATCAAATAATGGTAATAAATATGCAGTAACAAGTATTTGTAAGTTCACAAAATTTTTAATAACCACCCCAATCTCAGATAAAGAGGCTAAGACTATTGCTCGTGCTATTTTTGAAGACGTAATATTACAATATGGAATACCTAAATAAATACGAACCGACTTGGGTACTGAATATAATAATAAATTATTTGCAGAATTGGCTAAATTATTAAAATATCAACATAATTTTTCAGCGCCTTATGCGCATCAATCTTTAGGTACAATTGAACGCAATCATAAAATTTTTAATGAATACATTAGATCATACATTGACATAAACAAGACCGATTGGGATGACTGGTTAAAATATTTTACTTATTGTTATAACACAACTCCTTGTACGACTCATAATTATACACCATTCGAATTTGTATATGAAAAAACTCCTAATCTACCATCTCTTTTCAAAAATAATCAAAGATCCAGTTTATAATATAGATGACTATGTAAAAGAATTAAAATATAGGTTGCAATTATCTATCTCTTATCATGATATGTTGGTCAAACAAAAAGAAAGAAGAAAAGGAAAATTTGATCATACATCCATGCCATTGACTGTCAAACCAGGTGATGTGGTATATATTGAAATAAATAACTAAGTGAAATTGATTGTATTAACCTCTACTTTTTGGAAGTTCATCTTACAAGGAACAATAAATAACTGCACAGTTAAACTAAACTTCCACTATTTATTCAAAAAATTCGCTTTAAAATTCAATTACAGCTGTTTCGCTATAACTAGCATCGTCAGATTGACATATTGAAATTACATGTTGTTTGTTTGTAACTAGGTACTTGATGTTGATAAGGAGTTAAGGCTAGACCAAGTAAGGAAGTAATAAGAAATAACAATATTAAAGCCTAGATGTTATTAGCCCTAAGGGATTATCCTGGATGTATTTCCCTCTAAGATCAATATAACTGTGCAATGATATAGAAAAACCAGGAAAAAACTATATCATGCTGATCTTTACAATAACTTAATATATTTATGTTACAATAATGTCTTATCTATGTATAAAATGAAGACTCAATCAAAGTAAACAGTTTAATAGTGGAGAACTTCCAAGATTTATTTGTTCATTAACTACTTTAAACTGTTGATCTGCTAGATGTCTTTTAATTTCAAGTTCTTCTAGAAAATCTAAATTTTGTTTTTTATCACAAATGTGTAGTATATGAATGTCATTGGTGTGTATAAGTGAGTTTGGATGTTCCAGTAGGTGTTTTGCATAGTTCGACTTATCTGGTTGTTGTAATCTATATGCTCTAAAGTGTTCATTAAATCTAACTTCAAAATTTCTTTGTGTTTGACCTATATATACTGCATTACATTTTGGACCATTAATTTTGTAAACACCAGATTTTTTTTATTTTGGTAATTTTGTTTTCACATTTAACAATTTTGTTCCAATACTATTTTGCGTTTTAAATGATATTAATGCTGATGTTGCCGAAGATATTATTTTTGAAATTGCATTGGAAATATTTTCACAATATGTAATATTTTATAGCTTTTAATTTCTTTAGTTTGTTTTGGAAATATTAGTTCTAGTGACACTTTTTGTTCTTTCTTATTAATTAATTTATTTATCAAATGTATTGGATAGCCATTAGATGTAGCTATTTGTTTTATGATCTCAATTTCTTTATTAAAATTATTTTTGTTCATTGGAATTGAAAATGCTCTATGTTTCATGGAATTATAAGCTGCTAATTTATGTGATAGTGGATGATTTGAATTATATGGTATGGTTACATCTGTTTGTGTAGGTTTTCTGTATATTAAATAATTTAATGAATTATTAACTTTTTCAATTCTTAAATCTAGAAAATTAATTGAATTATTTTCTTCAACTTCTAAAGTAAAATTAATTTTAGGATGCAAGGTATTAATATAATAAATATAATTAATTTTTTCATAAATAAAATTATTTGATTTAGTTTTCAAAGCTATTTCAGAATCTGTGGCTAAAATTTCTTTCATATTATTAGTAAATTTAGGAGGTATGCAATATTTTAAACCTTTACTTAAAAATGTATTTTCATTATTATTATTATTATTTCGATTAAGACTCAAATTTTTTGGCTTATTTAATGGATTAAAAATAGTTTCGTGTTGCCCAGTTGTACGTGTTGCTTTTTGTTTAATAATATCCACTATTTTCCAATCTTTTTTTTCGTCTAGGAAATATCTACACTTAGTCATTCCAAATTGATCGAACCTTATCCATCTTACGTTTCGAAAAGGATCTTTTCTCCAGTGTCACTTTTCTTTCTGTCAAACAAACTCAACTTTTTGGGGAGTTCTTTTAAATCGATAAATTTAACACTCCTAATACTAAAGTAGCTAAAAAATTAAATAGTATCCTAAACAATTATGGTTACACATCTAAATATTCAGTACAAAATTCATTAGATTTGATCAAAAAATTGAATAAATGTAATTTACAAAATAATACTAAATTAGTATCGTTTGACGTAACTAATATGTTCTCAAAAATACCTCCTAAAGAATGTATAGTTCTAGTTAAAAAGCTATTAGATGAAAGAAATATCCATCCAGGTATAATATCAGACATAATTGATCTATTTGATGTATGCATTAGTCAAAATTATTTTACTTTTGATAACAAAGTTTATATTCAAAATGAGGGTCTTCCCATGGGAAGTCCTATTTCTCCAATTTTGGCAAATATATTTATGGATAATTTAGAAAACAAAATCTTTAATTCTAGTTATAAAAACAATATTGTATTTTGGTATAGATATGTTGATGATGTGTTAGCAGGTTTTGTAGGTAGCGAACGGCAGTTAGATATATTTTTTAATAATAAATAATAATAAATAATTCATTAAATTATTCAATATACAGAAAACCTACACAAACAGATGTAACCATACCATATAATTCAAATCATCCACTATCACATAAATTAGCAGCTTATAATTCCATGATACATAGAGCATTTTCAATTCCAATGAACAAAAATAATTTTAATAAAGAAATTGAGATCATAAAACAAATAGCTACATCTAATGGCTATCCAATACATTTGATAAATAAATTAATTAATAAGAAAGAACAAAAAGTGTCACTAGAACTAATATTTCCAAAACAAACTAAAGAAATTAAAAGCTATAAAAGTATTACATATTGTGGAAATATTTCCAATGCAATTTCAAAAATAATATCTTCGGCAACATCAGCATTAATATCATTTAAAACGCAAAATAGTATTGGAACAAAATTGTTAAATGTGAAAACAAAATTACCAAAATTAAAAAAATCTGGTGTTAATTAATTGTCCAAAATGTAATGCAGTATATATAGGTCAAACACAAAGAAATGTTGAAGTAAGATTTAATGAACACTTAAGAGCATATAGATTACAACAACCAGATAAGTCGAACTATGCAAAACACCTACTGGAACATCCAAACTCACTTATACACACCTATAACATTCATATACTACACATTTGTGATAAAAAACAAAATTTAGATTTTCTAGAAGAACTTGAAATTAAAAGATATCTAGCAGATCAACAGTTTAAAGTAGTTAATGAACAAATAAATCTTGGAAGTTCTCCACTATTAAACTGTTTACTTTGATTGAGTTTTCATTTTGTACATAGATAAGACAATATTGTAACATAAATATATTAAGTTATTGTAAAGATCAGCATGATATAGTTTTTTCCTGGTTTTTCTATATCATTGCACAGTTATATTGATCTTAGAGGGAAATATATCCAGGATAATCCCTTAGGGCTAATAACATCTAGGCTTTAATATTGTTATGTCTTATTACTTCCTTACTTGGTCTAGCCTTAACTCCTTATCAACATCAAGTACCTAGTTACAAACAAACAACATGTAATTTCAATATGTCAATCTGACGATGCTAGTTATAGCGAAACAGCTGTAATTGAATTTTAAAGCGAATTTTTCGAATAAATAGTGGAAGTTTAGTTTAACTGTGCAGTTATTTATTGTTCCTAAATAACTAAGATTAAAAAAATTTAATAAGTAAAACTTACCTCAATTATTTATAATTAAAGGATATCTTAATAAGTTTCATCGAATCATTAGTTACTTTTTCTTTATTACATCTAAAGTTTTCAATATTATAATTTTCAATGATAAACATTCAAATAAATAGAGAATGTACTTGACAAACTTATCTTGGACAGAATCCATAGTTTTTATTTAATCACAATCAAAATATTTCCAATTCAAATAACAAGTCCCAATTTATGTAACAATTCACCATTGACCTAGTTTTCTTTTGAAATCAAAGTTATAATCTGAAACAATAAAAAGAAATAAAATTAAAACTATTAATAGTATTCATATGTTTAATAAATAAATATGTAATTTTATGTAGTTAAGTGTTTAAATTTGTGTTATAAAAGGAAGTACTTACAAAGGCATAAGGAGACCAATTGTAGTCTTCGATATTGAATAACTATTCCAATAGATCATTCCTACCTAAAAAAAACACAAGAACAATAAAAAACATGCAACAAACATAGTGAAATCTAGTGAACTAATCCTTATATCTAAAGTTTTGGACTTAATTAAATAAACTAATGATAAAACACTTAGATAGTCGATAGTGAAATGACTATTGCAAAACATAGTTTATAAACATTAATAAAAGACATTTTATATAACAAAAATGTATGTAAGATAATTAAGTAGGTTTTTTATATTAATTGTAAGCTGTGAATCTTTGATAACATTAATGATCTCATCTAATATAGTGTCTACATAGTACAAATAATAGAATCACTTAAAAGTTTAAATTTTAGTTATTAGAGTTTAAAGTAGTATTTATCAGTTGAAATAGGACTAGTTTAATAGATTTACAGAAATTTCAAGTACAATTTATAGTTTTAACTCAAATTTTGAAAGTATAAAATGAATTGACAGCTCCAGAAATCTGTCTATTTTAAATCTAAAATTTTAAAGAAAGAAGTCAAATGAAAATTATATAAATGTATTTTTTGTAAATATAAGAATAAGAGCTAGCTTTATGTTATCAAAGGTACTATTAGAATTTTAATATTATTACCTTAATATTCGAAAATTTGGGTTAACTTTTGGAAATAACGAACAGTTGAATTCCGATTTTTACGTCATATTTGTCATTATACGGCGAACCTATAAAAAGGCCAGGAAATCGATGATTCACTCTCTTATAACTCTGATAGCAGCTTGATTAACATCGTATGTATTAATTGATTACTAAAAAATGTTTTGCATTAATCAAAAATCAATTCATGGTAAATTAATACATATAACATCAAAAATACATGTATAAAAGTATTTTAACAATATTAAATTACTTACCAAAGTAGTAAATTGGACATAACAAATATACAGATTCCAATAGAATTTATGAGATTAAATTCAAGCGTCATTTCCACATCGAGAGCCTGGTCGACATCTTTTTTTTTTGTATGCTGTTCTATTTTCGAGAGAAGACGAAGTTGAAGCCGATCTCAGTGTTCGTTACGTTCCGCCTGACGATTACGATTTTTGAAAAGACTGTGTAATACAAGGTACGTCCGATAGTTAAGGATTTATATTTTTGTTTTTTGTTACTGTGAATTAATTTTTGTATATCGTTTCCATTTTTATCATATCAGGATATTTGTAAATTTTACTGTAATAAGCATAATATGGAAAGCAATTAATAGTTTTTATTTTTTGTACGATTTATTCAAGAAACATTTATAATTAATTTCAGTGTATTATAATTTTTAAATATTTTTTCTCTTGAATCCTACCCAAGATAAGAGTCGGATTTTAAAATTCAATCCTAAATCAATTTGACTGAGCTAATTTAAAATTTTGATAAGTCGCCCAACTATATAAACACAAAGGAAAAAGTAAACTTTACATGAGTAACAATATTAAATCATAAAACTCAACTAAAATTATCAGATAAAACATAAAAGAATTGTGAAGCATATTATTAAATCAACAAAATCAATCAATTTAATAGATACAAAATTATATAGAACATTAAATCATTACAAATTATTAGAATCAAGTAAGGTTATAATAAAATAGACTAATGAAATAAAACAAATAAATTAAATTTGAAAATCAACTAAAATAAACCATAATAAATTGGCGCCCAACGTGGGGCTCGCAAAAATAGTATTTTCATAAATAAAATAAATTAAATAATAACTTATTAAATTTAAAAATTAAACAACGACAACATGGCGGATAAGAAAATGGTTCTTAGGGATGGAAAGCAGTTAGTAGAAATCAAAGAAGGAGAAGTAGTGGAGCAGAGAGATAAAGCTGAGATGGAAACACCGGTTTATGAAGAAGGAAACAGAGGTGCTGGAGATTTTGTATCAGAACCTATAATACAAGGAGAGGAAACAGGAAATGAAGATGAACAGAGTCAAGAAATGGAAAGAAGTGAGGGAGAAAGAAAAAAAACTCCAACCAAACAAGCTACAGGGGATGAAGAGATGCCATCATGGGCAAGAGTCTTTATGATAAATATTAATGAAAATAATAAAAAAATAAACAGAAAATTAGAGGAAAAATTAGATGCAACCAAAGAAGAAATGAAAGAAGAAATGAAGAAAGACTTAAATGCAAATAAAGAAGAAATTAAAAAGGAAATGAAACTAGAACTAAATAAAATGGAAAAGAAGATAGACGAAGGAAGAAAAGAAAGTTTGAATAAAATTAAAAGAATTCGAGAGGAATTAAAACTGACTAAACAAAAAATTGATGACACAAAAGAAGAAATCAGAAATGAAATGATAGGAAGAATGATGGAGGTTGGATATATACAAGACACACAAATAGAAAGTCTGAAGAAGAAAGAAAATGAATTAGGATTGGAAGTAAAAGAAAATAAAAAGAAAATTAAAGCAAACAATGATAAAATTACAAAATTGGAAAATGAAGTAACGAAAACAAGCAGGAACATACAAGTAGTTGAAGAGATTATAGAAAAAGAAATAGAAGATTTAAAAGTTCATGGGGAAAAACAAGAAGAAAGTTTTGAAAAATTAAAAGGAGAACTAGAAACGGAATTAAAAGAAGTTAAAAGAAAAATAGGAGAAGGTAATACCATTATTTATGGAAATAATACATAGGATCTAGGAATCAAGTTTGATGGGAACTTCAACAACATACACCCGAAAAATTTTAAAAACATAAGGTAAATTAAATAACATGAAAAATATAATAGATCAAAAATTAATGATTCGAAGTATGTTAGTAGGACATCCTTTGTTATGGTTCTGTAACAAGGAACAATCAATTAACACTTTTAATGATTTTAAACAACAGTTTATTAAATATTTTTGGGGGGAAATACAACAAGCAAATTTTAGAGAAAAATTATATTTTGGGAAATTTGACTACAATAAGGGGAAAAATTTTAATATGTATGCCATGCAAGTTTATAACAATGCTCAACATTTAGAACAACCTATAAGGGAAGAGGAAATAGTTTTATACATAGCCAGGCATTTCAAAACTGAGGTAATGGAAACCATTGCATTGCATAACATCAAAACAATGGAAGGATTATCTAACTATCTTCAAAGATTAGAAAGAACAATAAATGAAAAGGACCACCACAATAATAATAATAGAAATCAAGAAAGACCGGACTACAGGAACAGAAGAGAGAACAACAATAACTACGGATATAGAAACAACAATAATTACAGCAACAATAACAACTATAATAGTGATCGAAGAGAAGAAAATAATAGATACAGAACAGATAATAACAGACCACCGGATGAAAGAAACTATAACCAGAGACAAGTCAATGTCATGGTGCATCGAGAAAATGAAATAGAAAGTGTAAATGATCAGAATTGTGCTTAATACATGACATTATGACACACATTTCATATCAAACCAATATGTTGAATAATTTAAATTATATTTCATCGTCCAGTCCTCGATATCACTTGATTACAATGCAGCACGCATTCTCGTGTAGCCCTGCTCACAAACTTTAAAGACTGTTCTGGCCTCCCTCGCTTAGTACATTCATCGTTTGCCTTCGTAGTTCATTGTATTCTGTGAGCTCTGCTAGGTAGCATCGCCGTACCGGTACAAGGAGTATTTAGACACGTAAGCATTCTTTAAATTAATATTAACATATTATTTTTAGCATTTTAGTATGGGAAAATCAAAGAAACGCAGGAAAAGAACTAGAAGTAGTTCATCCGATGAAATAGATTCTGTAAATCTATTAAAACGGATAAAAACATTAGAAAAAGAATTGTTAAAAAGCCGACGTTCTCGGTCAAACGATAGGATTAGTCAAATTCGCAGTCCTCGTAGGAAGCGACAACGCTCAAGGTCAAGTTCGGCTAGTCGAACTAGCATTATGCATGAAACTAGTTTTACAGCTACTACGCGGGCGATAAGTAATGACAATTTAAAATCATTTTCTCCAACTGCTCGTAGCTTATCCGGAGATAGGGAAAATATCGAAAATGATATGTTGATTCTTCATGACGAAGAATTCGTGGATCTATTAGGGGAGATCCCTGAATGTTCAAAAAATACTTCTTTTTTATTACATGAAGCTCTTAGCACTAGATGGAAACATATTCTGTTGAACGGAATAAAAAAAGAGGAATCAGTGCCATTGCTGAATAAATACGACACTCCATCAAATTTGAGCGAACTGACACCGCCTCTACTAAAACCGGAGATAATTTCTATATTATCAAAGGTAAATCAAACCAAAGACTCTTCTCTCGTAGAGATCCAGAGACAGCTAAGCAAGGGCTTGACCGCGTTAGGTCAAGGCATTAATTTATTAATAACCGAGAGGGAAACTCTTCCAAAAAACATAGTAGAAAAACTATCTTCCCATTTATCGTATTCGGGAAAGATACTGACCAATCTTTTTCACAGGGTATCAATTTCTAGAAGAAATTTAATTTACCCGATGTTGAATAAAAATATTAAGGAACAAGTAGATAAATGTCCCCCTACCGAATTGTTATTCGGACCTAATTTAGGGGAAAAGATTAAAACCGCTAAAAGTTTAGAAACGATGGCTAAAGATCTGAAATCTAATCCATCTACCTCATCCTATAAACAAAAAGGAGGAGGGGTAGGTCAAAGTTACACATCGGAACGGTAGAATTCCAGGTTTTCTTTAAACTCTCACCGCCCTGTTCGTCGCGTGGATGCAACCAGGACATCCAAAGGGCAAGCCTCCAGGACCACGCGGAAGGAACAGAGACGGCGGGATTGGAACAGATATCCGGACAGAAAAATTTAGAGGTTAGTCTTTTTGCCGGACGTTTAAAATACTTTTTTTATAATTGGAGTTCTATTACCTCAAATAGAATTATCTTAAATTGGGTCCAGGGTTACAAAATACCCTTCATTAGTCGACCTAGACAGGTAATTATACCAGTGGCTACAAAATTTTCAAATTCAGAAAGAAAACTTGTAGAACAAGAGATCTGCAATCTCTTACAAATTGGAGCTATTAAAAGATGTAAGTCTACGCCCGGAGAATTCATCTCTAAAGTTTTTCTTACCAACAAAGCCAACGGCAAAAAACGATTTATACTAAATCTAAAACAATTCAATAAATTTATTGAAGTCCCTCATTTCAAAATGGAAGACGCAAGAACGGTATCAAGATTGATACAAAAGACTTTTGCGTCATCCATCGATCTTAAGGACGCCTACTACCTTATTCCTATTTCAGAGGACCATAGAATGTATATAAGGTTTCACTACGAAAACGATCTTTTCGAATATACCTGCCTCCCGTTCGGGTTGGCATCAGCGCCTTTACCTTTACCAAACTTATGAAGCCAGTCATTCAAGTTTTAAGGTCTAGGGGAATTATATGTATAATTTATTTGGATGACTTTCTGATAATGGGCCATTCTCATGAAGAGTGTTCCAAAAATGTTCGCTTTACATCCGATTTATTATCTAATTTGGGTTTTATAATAAATAAGGAAAAGTCCAACCTTAATCCTAGCCGCAGTTGCAAACTCTTGGGATTCATATTTAATACCAAAAGTATGACTTTAAACGCAGGAAAAACGTCAAAAGAAAGCAACTTTTGCAAATTTTTTCCTGGCACATACCAGCTGTACAATTATACAACTAGCAAGATTTATTGGAATTCTAACCTCGGCCTGTCCAGCAATAAAGTATGGATGGTTATATACCAAGCGGCTAGAACGTACAAAATACTTAGCATTGCGAAAAAATAACTCTAGATATTCGGCAAAAATACAGATTCCGAGGAAAATTTTACCAGACATAGAATGGTGGAAGAATAATGTTTACAATTCTTCTAATAATTTAAAAAATGATAAATTTTTGATGGAAATTTACACAGATGCAAGCCTCACAGGTTGGGGAGCATTTTGCAATGGAAAAAAAGCGAATGGCTGGTGGACAGGACGATTTCAGAGCGAACACATAAATGTCTTAGAGCTTCAAGCAATATTTAACGGTTTGCGACATTTTGCATCAAATATTAAAAATAATAACGTCCTCATAAGGACTGATACTAGCCTACATAAATAAAATGGGGGCATTCAGTACCCACACTTGTGTAATTTAGCCAGAGAAATCTGGGAATGGTGTCAGGCGAAAAATTTATGGATTTTTGCCTCTTACGTAAGATCATCAGACAATGTACAGGCAGATCAGGCATCCCGTATCTTACCCCCGGAGACTGAATGGTCCCTGAACAATAGGTACTTTCGGCGAATCACGGAAAAACGGGGTATACCGGATATTGATATCTTCGCCTCGTCAAGTAATAAGAAATGTGAAAAATACATTTCAAGATTTAAAGATCGGAACGCCTACAAAATTGATGCCTTCACTGTCGACTGGAGGACACTTAATTTTTATGCTTTTCCTCCATTCGCTCTTATTGCAAGAACAATCCAGAAAATAATTTCTGATAAAGCGACCGGCATCTTAGTAGTTCCTTTTTGTTCACCTATTTTCATTGGTCCATCCGATGATCTTCTTCTTTCTTATTACAACAAAGAGACCCACCCATTATTCAGGAGCCTTACACTAATGGCTGCGAAGCTATCAGGAAGGAATTTCTGCTGAAAGGGTCTCCAGAATCAGCCTTAAACACAATTATTGATTCACTAGCTCCAGCAACGCTCAGACAATATGACACAACTCTTAGACAGTGGTGGCAATTTTGCAAGGAGAATAATTTAAATCCATTTGAAGGTAAACCAATAAATGTGTTACGTTTCTTTCAACGTCTTCAAGAGACGTCTTCGATCTCATATAACGCCTTCAATTCACACAGAGCAGCCATCTCTTTGATTGTCTCTCATAATATAGGACAGGACCCGCTCCTAAAACGATACATGAAGGGAATTTTTAGAAAAAGGCCCCCAAGACCTCGTTATGAGGATACTTGGGACCCATCTATAGTTCTGACATATCTAGGCTCAATAGAAGAAACTTCAAGTATAAAAACATCTTCGGCCAAATTAGTTACTCTCATGGCTTTGGCTACGGGTCAGAGGATTCACACACTGTCCTTAATTAAAATTTCGAATATTAAGGAATTGGAGACGGGTATTAGAATATTCATTCCCGATTTCGTGAAGACATCTGGTCCAAATAAACCACAACCCTATTTGGACTTCCCCTTTTATAATAGTCAGCCGAAGTTATGCGTTGCCAGCCTAGTGAGGAACTATTTGGAACTGACCAAACCATTCCGACAATCTGAAGATCACCTGTTTATTACATCAACAAAACCCTTTCGGAAGGCAACGAAACAAACCCTAAGCCGCTGGGTTAAGGAAATTTTAAAACGTTCCGGAGTTGATACGGCAACGTTTACAGCGCACTCTGCGAGACACGCATCAACGTCAGCCGCATTGAGAAACGGTTTATCCATAGATGCCATCACGAAGTCGGCAGGTTGGACAAAATCATCGGAGGCTTTCGCAAGGTTTTATAACCGACCATTGATGATACAAAATAACATCATGGAGGCGGTTTTTGAGTCTTCGCACTCTTAAATGGGGTAGAGTTTATTAATTAGAATTACATATTTTTCTTATTATATTTAATAAATCAGTTTTGTGGTAAAACTTCTTTAAATATCTGCATTGTAATCAAGTGATATCGAGGACTGGACGATGAAATATAATTACTAGATCAAATGAACTTACCTGAAGTTCGATCGTAATTATATGAAGCGTCCAGTCCGAAGATATCACCACCCTCCCTCTAACCACCCTTTGTTTTACCCCAAAACATGAAACCTTTAAAGCAAATGAACTACGGAGGCAAACGATGAATGTACTAAGGGAGGGAGGCCAGGACAGTCTTTAAAGTTTGTGAGCAGGGCTACACGAGAATGCGTGCTGCATTGTAATCAAGTGATATCTTCGGACTAGACGCTTCATATAATTACGATCGAACTTCAGGTAAGTTCATTTGATCTAGTAATTATTAATGATAAATAAATAGCATAGGAATAATAATATTTTATTTTGTTAGAGAAGTAATAAGTTAATATAGGCAATCAAATAGATTAATAGTTTTGGGATTAGGAAATTGTTATGAAATTTTAAAACAAAAGTAATAAGAATGTTATATAAAGTTTTGAAAAAAATATTACAGAAATTATAGAAAGTACTGATAGCATAAGATATAATAACAACAAAATTTATATTAAATGAATCAACGGTTGTAAGATTTTGAAATAGATTCCTGAAGGTGGAGAGATAAGGAAGTATGCAGAACAATAATTATAAATAAATTAAAGAAAAAATTCATAATTCTTATATGTAGAATCTACACTTCCAATTACTTGAATAAATCAAGGGAAGAATGTAATGATGAAGGGATATGTTAGGTATAAGACTAACAATATAAACAATGAGTATAAAAAGAATTAAATTTTTAAAAAATTATCTTATTGCACAAGAATTTTGTTTCAATTAAATTGGGGGATTTGAGATAAATAACTAAGATTAAAAAAATTTAATAAGTAAAAGTTACCTCAATGATTTATAATTAAAAGGATATCTTAATAAGTTTCATCGAATTATCAGTTACTTTTTATTTATTACATCTGAAGTTTTCAATATTATAATTTTCAATGATAAACATTCAAATAAATAGAGAATATACTTGACAAACTTATCTTGGACAGGATCCATGGTTTTTATTTAATCACAATCAAAATATTTCCAATTCAAATAACAAGTCCCAATTCACTATTAATAGTATTCATATGTTTAATAAATAAACATGTAATTTTATGTAGTTAAGTGTTTAAATTTGTGTTATAAAAAGGAAGTACTTACAAAGGTATAAGGAGACCAATTGTAGTCTTCGATATTGAATAACTATTCCAATAGATCATTCCTACCTAAAAAAAACCACAAGAACAATAAAAAACATGCAACAAACATAGTGAAATCTAGTGAACTATTCCTTATATCTAAAGTTTTGGACTTAATTAAATAAACTAATGATAAAACACTTACATAGTGGATAGTGAAATGACTATTGCAAAACATAGTTTATAAACATTAATAAAAGACATTTTATATAACAAAAATGTATGTAAAATAATTAAGTAGGTTTTTTATATTAATTGTAAGCTGTGAATCTTTGATAACATTAATGATCTCATCTAATATAGTGTCTACATAGTACAAATAATAGAATCACTTAAAAGTTTAAATTTTAGTAGTATTTATTAGTTGAAATAGGACTAGTTTAATAGATTTACAGTAATTTCAAGTACAATTTATAGTTTTAACTCAAATTTTGAAAGTATAAAATGAATTGACAGCTCCAGAAATCTGTCTTTTAAATCTAAAATTTTAAAGGAAGAAGTCAAATAAAAATTATATAAATGTATTTTTTGTAAATATAAGAATAAGAGCTAGCTTTATGTTATCAAAGGTACTATTAGAATTTTAATATTATTACCTTAATATTCGAAAATTTGGGTTAACTTTTGGAAATAACGAACAGTTGAATTCCGATTTTTACGTCATATTTGTCATTATACGGCGAACCTATAAAAAGGCCAGGAAATCGATGATTCACTCTCTTATAACTCTGATAGCAGCTTGATTAACATCGTATGTATTAATTGATTACTAAAAAATGTTTTGCATTAATCAAAAATCAATTCATGGTAAATTAATACATATAACATCAAAAATACATGTATAAAAGTATTTTAACAATATTAAATTACTTACCAAAGTAGTAAATTGGACATAACAAATATACAGATTCCAATAGAATTTATGAGATTAAATTCAAGCGTCATTTCCACATCGAGAGCCTGGTCGACATCTTGTTTTTTGTATGCTGTTCTATTTTCGAGAGAAGACGAAGTTGAAGCCGATCTCAGTGTTCGTTACGTTCCGCCTGACGATTACGATTTTTGAAAAGACTGTGTAATACAAGGTACGTCCGATAGTTAAGGATTTATATTTTTGTTTTTTGTTACTGTGAATTAATTTTTGTATATCGTTTCCATTTTTATCATATCAGGATATTTGTAAATTTTACTGTAATAAGCATATGGAAAGCAATTAATAGTTTTTATTTTTTGTACGATTTATTCAAGAAACATTTATAATTAATTTCAGTGTATTATAACTTTTAAATATTTATTTTCTCTTGAATCCTATCCAAGATAAGAGTCGGATTTTAAAATTCAATCCTAAATCAATTTGACTGAGCTAGTTTAAAATTTTGATAAGTCGCCCAACTATATAAACACAAAGGAAAAAGTAAACTTTACATAAGTAACAATATTAAATCATAAAACTCAACTAAAATTATCAGATAAAACATAAAAGAATTGTGAAGCATATTATTAAATCAACAAAATAAATCAATTTAATAGATACAAAATTATATAGAACATTAAATCATTACAAATTATTAGAATCAAGTAAGGTTATAATAAAATAGACTAATTAAATAAAACAAAAAAATTAAATTTAAAAATTAACTAAAATAAACCATAATAATATATATAATGAAGCAGCACATAAACTAGAGGCAGTACAAAAAGGACCTTTTAGTGTTGTGCAAAGTAACGGACCAAATTGTACTCTTAAAAGCGGTAGAAAATGCAGTGTAGTGCATAAAAACAGAGTTTGTAAACTATAATCAAATTTCAAAAAACAATTGTTACCATAATTATGTTTCTTCACTCTCAAAACACTTTTTTAAAAACAAAACAATTATTTATTAATACAAAATTATCGTTTACAAAAGTTACAAACAAGTAATTATAAGCAAGAAGTCTACAAATGAAGTCAATGAAGTCGCCAATGAAGTCCTTAACTAAATACGTGCTTTTCTTTATATATTAATTAGTACGTGACAATAAGAATATTTTAATAAAGGTTGAAAAACAAATATATCATGTTACATTAAATATACTCGTAATATAAAACAATAGTCTATTATTTAAGGAACTGTAACTCCTCCATCCCTAAGACGAAAAAATAGAGGAAGTAGTTTTTCGTTTTTCTTCAGGAATATTCTTCTGAAGGGCTTCCAATTCTATTTCGGTGGGAGTTTTGATTGCATTTCTTTCTTCTTCTTCTTAACGTTATTGTTGTTATTATTACTATCATTAAAATTACAATTAATATTGTTGTAGACCATCCAATTGTTGTTGATATAATAATGGAATAACTGTTGGTTTCTTTAATCAGTGTTGATTTTACTTATATTTGAATTTCTAAATGTTTTTTGTGTTTAATGAGATGAAATTTCAATTTTTGGTAAAATTAATGGTTTTCCTTCTTTTATTTGTCGATTCTTGCTGAATTTCATTTGTTTAACTGTAACTTCGCAGGTTTTCGGAATGGTTATGAGAGATGGATGATTTATTTCTAAAAATTCGTCTCTTATGCAGTTTGAAATAATTCTTTCTGATTTAATTGGAATAATTATAATTTCATTATTAGTTACTTGTTCGATAATTGTTTCTTGGACGTCTATTTCATTAGTTAAACAGTTTTCTGGGAAGTCACCATTCAAAAGTTGCAGTGTGCAGTTATCTCTTGTTATGAAATCTTGTTTACAGTAATATACATCTTCTAATATCGGACATTCTTCTTTTTGGGCTTGAATTTCTTGATCTTCTCCTGCCAAATAAGGATAAGTGGGTGTAAATATTTTATGATTTTGGATTATAGGATAAATGTGGTAAAATTCTAGGTATTTTGGTTTTAGGATAGGAATATGTATAGCAAAAATCAGTTTAGATTTTGAAAAGGTTACTTGAGTAGCGAGGAACAAATAATATGTTAAAACATTCTTAAATTGAGGAATTTCGTGTTGTTTATAAATTTCATTTAAATATTTAATCATATCTAAAATTTCTTGACTTGATATTATTGAATTATGAAGTGAATTTAATTTTGAGAATATAATAGCATTTTCAATATTATCTACAAACGTTATCATAATTAATTAAGGATAATAAAAAACTCTTCGTTTTAACAAAACTTCCAATATTTATTAAAAAATTGCTTTTTTAAAGGCTCAATGACAGCTGTTTCGCTATGAAGCATCGTCAGATTGACATTTAAGTTACATTTTGTTTGTTTGTAGCTAGGTACCTGATGTTTAGGTAGTATTAAGGCTAGACCAAGTCCATAACTCTTTGGAAAGTGGACGGAGCATTTTTTAGACCGAATGGCATTCGAAGGAATTCGTAATGACCATTATCGACAGTAAAAGCGGTTTTTTCTATTGAATCTTCAGACATTTCAATTTGATGAAATCCGTTAGCTAAATCTAAAGTGCTAAAATATTGAGCTCTGCCCAATTTATCTAAAATATCTGTAATATTCGGGACCGGATACCTATCAGAAATTGTTTTTTCATTCAGTTTACGATAATCGATTACCAAACGCCATTTTTGACGTCCAGATGCGTCTAATTTTTTACTTACTATCCATATAGGTGAGCTCCAAGGCGAATATGATGGTCTTATAATACCCTTATAGAGCATTTCACCAACCTGCCTCTGAACTTCTTCCTTATGGATATAGGGATATCTATAAGATTTAACATGTACCGGATTTTCATCGGTTGTTTTTATAGAATGTTTTATTTTAGAAGTGAATGTTAAAGCTTCACCTGGTTTAAAAAATAAATCAGAAAATTTTTGACATAATTTGATTATACTAGCTTTTTCTTCTGAATTCATATGATCTGTACGTATTAAATTATTTAAATTAACTTTTTTCTTTTGAAAAGTTGATTGGGTCTTTTGTATTTCACTAATGTAATTAAAGTTATGTATTTCAAAATTCGACGATAAAAATTTTTGTGCAACAATGGGTTTATTTAAAATTACTGAAATTGTTTCGTCAGTGGTATTAATTATTTCACATATAGCATATCCATTTTTAGCTATAGTTAATGTTTCGGGTATTTGAAGATTGTTTAAATAAGTTTCTTTAATTAGTATTTCTCCCTCGGCCACACTTACAGGAAGCGATTTTAATAATTTTTCTGTAGGACCTACTGAAAATTCAAACTTAATATCGGTAGGAGACCTAAATGTTATCGGAATTGATACACGATCATTAAATAATTTTTTATTTGTAAAGTTTATATTTAGATTCATCTTAACCATATCTTCTACGCCTATGATTCCATCGAAAAAATCGTGAAAATCATATAAAATAAAGTTTATGTTACCATCGTACTTGAACTCTTTAAAAGCTGGTATCTCAGCTTGAAATTTAATTTGTTTACTAACTAAAGATGTTTTAATATCTATGTTAGAATGATAAATACAATTAGAATAATATTTTTCTGCAATTTGTTTTAAATTTGGATTTTTTATTTGAATATACGGCAGTGGATTATTTGAGGCAATATTAATTTCTACTATTTCTTTTTGTTTTTTACGGGGACCTTGTGAAAATTTTGAACGTGCTCTACATTTTCATTTACAGGCTGTTCAAAATGTTCACATTCATTAATATCATTAATTTCTTCGTTTTCATCTGAATCATTTTCATAATTGTTAGTGTATAATTCTTCTGATATAAAGTTTGGTTTTTGATTGTTATTTCTAAATTGATAATAATTATTGTGAGGAGGTCTGTTATTCGAAGGAATAAAACGATTATTATAATTTACTTAATCTGTAAAATTTCTGGATGTTGTCGACATAGGTTCTGGTTTGGATAATTTACTTATTGGGGTTTGGTTTGGTCTGAAAACATTGCGTGGTGGACCAAACACCTGAGCGTTAGTCGGATAGTTTCTCCGAATAAATGGACGCGGCTGAATATTTATAGGCTGAGAAGGAAAATCATTTCTCAGTTGATTATTTTGTTGAGGAGAAAAATTATATTTCTGATGATTTTGTTTATTTTGTTGAAAGTGATTTGAATTAGAAAAATTAAATTTGGGTTCATTTGATGGTGAATACAATTTTTCAAAATTTTCATATTCACTAACATATGCTAAGGCATGTTCTAAACAATTTGGTTGCTTTAAATGTAAATTGTTTCGTAGCACTCCTGTACAACCCGCGATAAATCTATTTAATGCGGTTTTGTCGCAGTGGTGCATATGACATATTTTTTCATTTTGATTAAAACTAGTATCATTACTTATTCTTTGAACAATACTACTTCTTAAGAGTTGAAGCCTATTACCGAATTCTAAAAGCTTTTCATTTTTATATGGTCTTGTTCTCATTAATTCCTGTATTAAACAATCTAAATTACGTTTATCCGAAAAACATTGAATCAAAGCATTTATTAACAAACTCCAGCTAGTTAATTCTACCCTATTTCCTACCATTAGTTCAGCTTTACCTACTAATTTTCCTTGGATGCATTCAAAAATATGATCATTTAACTCTTTATCATTATAAGAATTATACGTTGCTATTAAACTTTCACAACGCGAAATAAAAATATTTAATGTGTTAATATCGCCATCATATGGCCTAATATTTTCTAATTTTGACTTAAACAAATTCCAATTAATTGGACGTGACTCTTGAGTTGCGGTTGCCATTTTTGATTTATCAGATGAATCTAGATCGTTTTCAATATTTAATTCTCTAAACTTTTTTAATAAATTTTCTACTTCGTTCATATAAAATTAAAAATAATTATTTTATTTGATATACAAAATAGAACGAAATTCTTCAAAATAACAATAATCTTAACACAATATCTTTCCAAAACTCTAAAGAATATGTAAGGAAAGGCAAAAGAAATTTGGCACTTACAGTCGATCTGGAGTTCTTGATTTCTTTCCGGACTTCTGCAACTTCTTCACTTCACACACAAAAATGTTCAACTTCAAAATTCACAGTTAAAACGATGAAACGTTAGAGTTATTATTTTCACGAAAAGTCACTATTGAAAAGGACTATTACGTGTTAGTTAGGACACTCGCGTGGTCTTGAAGCTTATATAGTCAATAAATCGTTGAAACGAACCGGTATTATATTCACTAAACCGTTTGACTATCCTACTGACTGCGCCAATTATGTTTCTTCACTCTCAAAACACTTTTTTAAAAACAAAACAATTATTTATTAATACAAAATTATCGTTTACAAAAGTTACAAACAAGTAATTATAAGCAAGAAGTCTGCAAATGAAGTCTAATGAAGTCGCCAATGAAGTCCTTAACTAAATACGTGCATTTCTTTATATATTAATTAGTACGTGACAATAAGAATATTTTAATAAAGGTTGAAAAAACAAATATATCATGTTACATTAAATATACTCGTAATATAAAACAATAGTCTATTATTTAAGGAACTGTAACTAGCAAAAACATTATTGCGTTTTAAATTAAAGTTTAAGAGTGTAACTCACACACAAATATAATAATAATAATTTAAACTTACTTCAAATATTTTTTCTTGTAGCACACACAAAAGTTGATGATTATTGGAGAACATTAAACACGTAACTGGATTGTTAAATTTTATTCTTTCGAATTTATAGAATTTTTGTGACTGATAAGCAGTTTTTAAGCCCGTAGGTAATTTGATACAGGCAAAACTAAATAGTTTTTCAGTGCAGATAAATGTCAAATGGTAAAAAGATATATTGATCTTAACTATTAGTTTGGTAATAAATATCTTTATCGTTCCGATAAAAATGACACAAGTATAATTAATAGAAGAATTTATTTAGTGTCATCGTTTATATATTTTCGAATTTATAGAATTTTTATGACTGATAAGCAGTTTTTAAGCTCGTAGGTAATTTGATAGTTTTTCATTGCAGATAAATGTTCTTGTTTAAATCATGTGCAGACTTAATTTTTTAATAAAATATCTTTATCGTTCCGATAAAAATGACACTTGTATAATTAATAGGAGAATTATTTTTGTCATCGTTTATATCTTATATAGGCCATTTGTTAACAACATGGTACAAATGTAGTCATTATCGTCTGGATCGTAAAAATAATTTATAGAAAAATTATTTAAATATATTTCCCGTATAAAGAGAGAATTACTGTTCGATCAGAAAATGGAGAACCGTCATACCCCCCACGTATATAAACATTTTTATTTGTCCGTAACCGTTTCCGTATTAAGAATGATCATAATCCGATATTTCGATGATCTAATTCGCGACAAACCCTGTATATCCCGTATGAAAAATTGACACCCCCCGTACCTCTTACGAATGATCTTCGCGATATACTCTGTACACTCGAAATTATCCACATCATAATATACGAATGATCGAATTGACATTTTTAATTAACGACCATATCCCCGTATCGACATTTTTGCCACGTAACCGTTTGCGTATTAAGAATGATCATAATTCGATATTTCGACGATCTAATTCGCGACAAACCCTGTATATTGTGGGGTTAAATTTTGTTAATTCTATAAAATTATATTTTGTCAAGGTATTTGTGTGAAACGTGTTGCCTATAACGGTACGCCTACGACAACAATATGACCTCCCACAATATTTTTTTAAAAAAATATGACGCCAATGAAATTAAATTAAACCAGGCTGCTCAAAGCAATGAGACTCTTAAAAATTTTTATGATAAAAAAACAAATAACGAAAGAGATACTTAATGTAGTTCCTCTGGTCTCTGTATGACGTCACCCGCTCAGGTTACGTGTGTAGGTTCGAGTTCTATGATTATTATCTCCGATCAAATGCTGTGTTTTGTGAGGTTAAAGTTCTGAAAGTCACAGCTAATGGAAGCAGATTTAGAAGTGGTCGTTTTCTTTATGCGAATTTTGCGAATTAATTTACGTTTGAAATAAACAGAAATTCAAAAGAGACATTTATTATTCAATGTCGCTGAAAAAGATGCATTAGAAAGATTCCAAAATGAATTGGTGTTACAAGTGAGTACAATTTTTTTTTATATTTTTATTCCTATGGAATGTACCTTAAATTAAGATATAGCGTGTTCTTAGTTATAAAACAGTATTCTTCAATTGAAATGTATGAATGTGAAAATTCCTGAATATCCTGTTCTCTCTTCCAAGAACAAACTACATCAAAGTTGTAGCACGTGCTAATTTAATTAAAACCTTTATGATACGGATAAATTTGACAATAATTATGGATCTCGTACAAATGAATTAATGACAAAAAAAATCAGTAGGAAATTCCAAAGTTCATCGAAAATGTTAAACATTTAAATAGAGCGATAATAATTGTTGAAATTGTAGAGTTTATCGAAAATGTCAACTATTAAAATAGATATTATCTTTCTATCTATTAATTTATTTTCATAAAAAAAATCGAACAAAGACTTATAATTATTTTTAATCATTGTTTCCCCCCGAATGTTGTACACCAATTCAGTATCTCTTTCATAATATTTATAAATAAACATGCTCATTTGTATACTACTCCTAATGCAATCGTAACAATATATCCCGTATCTAACCCGTACCATATCATCAAATTGATATTTTAAATACAAAAATTCCAAGTTGTTTAGTATCCCGACATACCCTGTATATGATAAGATTACAAGATATCTATCACAGACCAAATTCGATGAAAACGATCAAAATACGCGACGCGAGTTTAAATACCCATTCTTACATTAATAATCATTCGTTAGCAGCCCAGTGGGTAAGGGCGCTTAAATTATAAATTTCATCCGACGGCACGTAGGTTCGAGTCCCACCAGCGGCCAACTTTTTTTCAAACCAGCAGGCCACCTGCAATACAACACAAACTCGTACACTTCTTTAATAATTCCAATAAAATTCCTTCCAGTCGCTCAATTATTTAATCATTATAATATAACACAACTATTCCAAACAAACAACTGGTCCACAATTCAGAACCACAGTCTGAAAGTTCAGAACCGTTCCAGAACTCCTATACTGTATATACGGAGGTACCCCCACTCCTTGACTGAGTTAGAACTCTCATAGTACATCTACTAATTGGTTAAGTTTTCAAACTGTCTTAACCATTTACCAAACACTTTTTTGTTCGTACAATTAACAAAAAATTGCAACTGAACGTTAGGGAACTTATCTTCACCTTCTATTATCTTTTTCTCCATAATTTTTGTTCCCCAGCCAGGTGGCAAAACAGACTAGATTTAATTTAATAATTGTTCTTATTACTACCTATACGCCAAAAATAGATATTTGATTTGATACTCATATTAATGAATTTTTCATTTAACGAGAAAGACACAAAGTTTTCCATTTACACGTTACCTAGTTAAAATTTTCCACAAAAAATCAATACCTTTTGTTTACCTACTTTTAAAGACTATGAAATGAAGACAAGATCAAAGGAAAACAATCATAAAATAATAAATACCTGCTTAAAACCTTAAAAATTACTTTCAGTTATAGAGTTGATTCCAAAATAATCGCGACAGCTACGGTTTTCCCACCTATCTTTACCGTCGACTCGAACGCTAGCGATTACCCAGTTCGAGAAATAGATTCCAGTGGCCCAGCTGCCGCTGGGACTAAGAAACACCGCACACGGAATCCGCTTAGCAATGGTTCTACTAGAATTCTCCGACTGCGCTGCGGCGCGCGCCGATCGGAGATCGTCGCCGAATACCCCCACATTGCCGAATTTTACTGGAGCTGTCGCGTTATTTTTGGAATCGTCTCTACCTAGTTTAAACGTCACGTAAAATATCAACGGTAGGAACTCCGCCCACAAGCATCATTTTAATTGGCTTATTTTAACCTCATAACGGAATCCGGCGCTGGATGTATTCTTGCAGGGAGTTATGCTTAGACTAGGGGTGTGTTCGGGGAGCACGCTATTTGCGCCATTTGGCGCTATCAAGTATTATTCCTCATTTGCGTTATATGGCTCTTGGCGCTACATAGCTCGAAAGCGTGCTCCCCGAACACACCCTGGGAAAGAGAGAGGACAGCGCATGGCAATGAAAACCTTATGCGTGTGAGTGAAGCCAAGTTTCAAACGTTTGGTGCACGTTTGGTGGTAAACAAATTTGGAACGTCCAATTGTATTTTTTTAGTTTTTTTATTAATTTTCACCTTTTTTAATTACCTGAATAGACATTTTAAAATGGTTAATTGTGCTAAAAAGTGCTAAAAAAGAGGAAGGAATTTCATTTCATAGGTAAAAAGTATTTTAAAACTATTTCCTTGAAATTTATTTTTATTAATACTTCAGCTTTCAGGTAATAGATGTTAACTAAATCACATATGTTATGTATGATAACTTAAATTAATAGTACATACATTTTGAAAACTGTTTTCATTCAGTTTTAAAGATTATTTTTCAATTAATTGTTATTATTTTCTCATAGATGTAATAGTTTTGCAGTGGCGTGAAACAAAAACATATATTTAAAATAGATAAAATAGATTAAAATTGTAATATTTATTAAATAAATATGTTTTAAAATGATTGTTGTTTTTTTTGGAGCAGTACATATTTAAAGACTATTTTAAATTAGATTTGTAATACGAAATAATGAAAATGATTATTTAATAATCGTATAAGAAAAATCGTATGATACGCCTATGTCAATATTGTCCGCCATTAGTTGGTGGTAAATGGGTTACATAAATTGATTCCAATGCGCAGTCCTCTCTCTTTCCTTGTCTAAGGAGTTATGGCACCACTTTTGTGTGTTGCCTAATAAAGTTTTCCTTATAATGACAGGTACGCTTTCGTACAAAGAACTTTGAAATAAGGTAACTTTAATAAGTTAACGCATTTACTTTATTTGGGACATGTTAAGAATTCAAATAAAATAAAGGAAAGTTACTTATAGCGTTTTCGACTGGGTGCTCTGGGTCGCTCTCAGAGTGCTCCGAGAATGTTCGGTTGGCCTGATTGGTCACCGAGCATGGTCGATTTTCTTGTTCGGCTGATCGACTGGATCGCTCTCGGGTTGATCGGAGTTGATCTGAGATCGAGGGTCAGATCAACAGATGCAGAGCAAATATGGCGGGTAGTGTTCAAAAAATAGACCCATCTCGTTAATGGCACAAATTGAATACTCGTGCGCGAACTAACTCCCACTCTCGTAGTTCCCCCTAAATATTCGTGCCCCTTATAAAATTGTGTTGGTATGACATGCAAAAGGAATCAGTAATCCAAAGAGAAGTCTAGGTACACACACAAATCGTTAATATTAAATACACAAAGACAAGAAAAACACAATAACAACTAGCAAGCGGCGTACACGAACGAAATAAAAATTAAAACTTCTCCTTTTTGTGGTTTATGGCCTGGGCTGCCGCGGCTATACGGCAAATAGAAGCTAGCTTTTGACAGCTAAAAGGTTTATTTTCATTTAAATTGTGGTATTCCTGGGTAGCAATACGTTGTGTTCTATGGTAAGAAGTAGTCATATTTTTGCAGTGGAAGGGGAAAATTCAAAAATATTTGCGCATGAGTATTCAATAAAGAGATAGGTGTATAGCGAAAAGTTTTTGATGGATTTTTTATTGTCTTCAGAAAATAGTGACGATGAGTTGGGTTTCCTTATTTTCAAGGAAAGGTGGAAAATAGGAAATATTACAAAATTTTATAGGTACTAGATACCTACATTTTATATTCTGTAAAACTAGATTTTGGCCATTTCTGAGCGGTTCTCCCACACTTTCGTAAAGTTTGCCAATTTTCAATTTTTAATATTTTGAAATTTATCACAGTTATCCAAAAGTAAATCGAATCAACTCTTGTTCGGGTGAATGACTTTCTGTCACAGAACTGTATCACTCTTTTTCCGAGCCACATAGATTTTCGATCAATCCTGGGAGCGATATCAGATAATTTCACCCAAAAACGCTATTAAATTCTTTTTTTTCTCTATGGTGTCACAATGTTAGGTAAATTTCAAGCGGAAAGTAAATAAATTCGCAGGTAACCTAAGCCACAGAGTATATAATACAAACCAGAGTATCGACTTTATATGGAGGGGGTAAGCATTTATTTCAGGTATCGCCATGACACTTTGGGAGTATCCATAGCCGTCCCCGTTAGTTTTGGTTAAGGTAGGCAGTTGGTTGTATGTGAATAAATCAGTGGTAGCGTTTGTATTGTGAGGAATAGTGAATTAAACCATTTAATTGAAGTACAAAAAACTGCGAAGGAGATGCGGAATAAATGTTACTTACATTAAATCACATTAAAATAAATACTACTTCTCAGTGTTCTGTAAGTGGATATTTAATAAAAAATGTTTACAACAACATACAATGTGAGCATTATTCTAAATCCATTGAAAATTTAGATGATTCAGCTTTATTCTGTTTATTTAAAGCATATAGAAATAAAGATAATAGTGTCTATGGAAATATTTTAATGCCTGGTAATAGTTTTATTATATTTATTGCTAAACTAAATAACATTTTTGAAAAACTATTTGAAGAATTGGCAATAAAAGATCATGTTCTTCAAACTATATTAAATATTAGTAGTAATGAAACTTTTATACATCCTTGTACAAATTTTTCATTACTTTATGTAAAAAAATTATATTTTAGGTTAAGACTATACACTACCATTAAATGTATCAACAGAAATTTTAAAAGTAATGAAAATAAAGATAAATTGTTAATTTGGAGAAATAAATAAGTGTTAAAGCTGTTGATGTGTTTTTGTTATATATCCTTCCTTACTAACGAGGAAAATTGCATGTAAGACATACATATTCGGTCATTTATTTTGCGTAGAAATTCTATTTATATGTAATTATTTAACCTAAAAAACCAATTTTACTTTTTTTAAAAACAAATAAATCAACGTTTAGTAAATACCTATTATTAATCTTGTTGAAAACAAATTCTATTTTTCTAAACTTTCTGAAAATAACAATTATCTCAACAATAAAGAAAAATTTCAAGTACGGGTCTTATTTATAATAACAATTTTTTTAGTACTACCCTGAGCTTATACCACAAAACAGAATATTGATTACCACAAAACAGACTAACCAATTTTCTGTTTTGTGGTTTATACTCCCAAAAAATGGCCGCTCTTGTCTTATAAACATCAAAGGTGCCGACAGCGAGTCGATACTCTGGTTTGTATTATATACTCTGTGCCTAAGTCTAACATTCTTATTTGATTTTATTTGGTCCACAGAAAAGGTTTATAATTTGGTCTTATATAACAATTAAATGTAAAATTAAGGTATATATATAAATTTATGCTAAGAACAATAAATAACTGAACAGTTAAACTAAACTTCCACTATTTATTCGAAAAATTCGCTTTAAAATTCAATTACAGCTGTTTCGCTAATAACTAGCATCGTCAGATTGACATATTGAAATTACATTTTGTTTGTTTGTAACTAGGTACTTGATGTTGATAAGTAGTTAAGGCTAGACCAAGTAAGGATGTTATAAGACATAAAATGCAAAAAAACTGTTTTTCTAAACTCCAGTTCGGACTTTTAAATTTCATGTGTTACACTGCTTGGCTGGACATTGCTTGGTTAGTATCGTTGAGTGTCAACGTTAATATTCAATAGTGAATACATTTTTTATTTTACGTTTTTAGTGAGATAGTTTACTTACTTACTATTTTTTTAATATGTAGTATTTTTTGTTAATTTTAAATTTGTGATTAAAAATTCTTTATAGAATACATATTATGTCGCTCCATAAAAGATTCACGGATTGTACTAGTAATATGATGCAAATTGTTTATTATGTTTCTTTGTTTGTCAAAAAACACTAGTTTTTGGTAAGGTGAAGTGGGGTATATGTAATAATGGGGTAATTGCGATAGTTGGTTTAAAAACCACCATTTAAATAAATTTTCTTATGCCATCTATTAGACGGAGCTCGAAGTATACTAGTCTAATGAGCCGCCACTAGAAACTATTGAAATTCAAACTTCCGTTTCAGTTAGGCTACAGCTATGCGAGAAGTGCGTTTCACTTGCGTTTATTTTCTTTACACATTTACCCCGTTATAGAAACAATATATTATTTTTCTAGTAGGTAATAATAATAATTTAATTTTTATTTACTAGTAGGTCTAAGTAGTTGTGGGAAAACAAATGGTATAGGTTATTTAATTAAAACTTTTAAATTAACTTCAAGATTTGGTTATAACACATTTACCCCTTAAATTTTCCTTGTTGGGGTAAATGTATTATTACAGACTGGGTAAAATGTGTTATAGTTTATCACATTTACCTCGTTTGTATTACTTACTGGATTATTTAAACAGTTAATTTAAAAAGTTCTAAGTAGAGCAATTTTACAAGATTTATTTGTTATAAGCATCATGGTTAGTTCCTACAAAAGAAAAACTTCAAATGAAGGAAAGTATTTGGCAGCTGATCTTAAAACTGCAATGTCTGATGTTTTATATAACAGACGTGTAATGTACGAATTTCCAGTTTCCTTTAAAAACTTTCATATTCAACATTAATTTTTTGTTTTATTTAAAATAAGAATTAGATATTTATTTCCGGTGTTGCACTGTTTTTTAAAAGTTTTATTGTTATTTTTTATTAATAATAAATTATGAAAAAAATTACATAAGAAAGCTTAAGTTGAATTTTTATACAATTACACCAGACTATGATATATACTGTTTACTACTGAAATATAAAATTTCGTTACATTTGCCCCAGACCCTGGGGTAAATGTGATATATTGATATGATTTTAAAAAATATTGCCTAACGTTAAAAATAATAAGCTTCGTTAAAATTTTTCATACACAATAAATACAAAACCCTTTAAAAAGTATATGGTTTTTGTCTTAAATTTTTAAAAACTTTCTTTGCAGCTTTGTGTTGTTGAAAAGTTGAACTAATCAAAAAGTATGTCGCATTTACCCCACTTCACCTTATTTAAAATTAACAAAAAATACTACATACTAAAAAAATAGTACGGAAGTAAACTATCTCACTAAAAACGTAAAATAAAAAATGTATTCACAATTGAATATTAACGTTGACACTCAACGATACTAACCAAGCAATGCCCAGCCAAGCAGTGTAACACATGAAATTTAAAAGTCCGAACTGGAGTTTAAAAGAACAGTTTTTTAAATATTTTTCACAAAAATGCAAGGTACACTAATGTATCCACAATAAATACCAGTCAAAATTTTGAATATTTTTACAATAAATCTAAAAACGACGATTGAAAACGACCTAAAATGCACTGTCAAGATATAGGAATAATACGGCCGAGGACTGCAGTGACGTCACAGGCCACCACGTGCGATCGATTTTTTGGCGAATGTACGTCTTATGGGATTAAGCAATCCTGGTAAATGTTTATCATTCTTGCTCTAAGCATAAAACATAGAACATGAAAAAAAAGTTAGTTAGTTTTTGGCGATTTAACTCAACAGCAACCAGGTGCAATCGATTTTTTGGCGAACTTATTTCTTATGGGATTAAGCTCATAGGTAACAAATTAAGCTGTTCTCACAAGAACAAATTTATTGTTGTCTGTCCTTCTCTAGTTTACTATTCTTGCCTTTCCCTTGACAAACAAGATATTTTTATATTTATAATTTCACAATATTAGTCTTCTATGGGTTCGCAGTTCTATGTTTATAAAGAGGTAACCTTAATTATTTTATCCATAATATGCTCCAAAGGAACATTATTTAAATTATAGATACGGCTTTTTAATTTTTACTCTTTATTAACAATTGTTTCATTAGGCTACGTTCATAAACTTACTCTGAGTAAAGATGGTTTACTCCGAAGCGTTCATAAATACACTCTACCAGTAAAGCGTAAGCGTTCAGAAACCTACCCGGAGTATACTCTGCATACTCCACTGTTTTAATGGAGTAATATATATATATATGACAGTTTGGTTACTTCATTTCTGCCGGATCAAGAATGATAAACATTATGTTTATCATTCTTGCTGCGGGGCCCTCATTCTTATCCAGTGGATATGAATACTCCTATAGGAAAATACACCATCTTCCTATCGAAATTTCCTATACGAGTATTCATATCCAGCCCGGATGCGAGATTACGGATCCTAATCCTAGTGCAACTGTGAATATACGGTTAGTGATTGGCTAAAATCTAAAAGTTTGCGTCGGCGCGTTAAGGGTTGCGGTTGACAGTGACAGTTAATGTTAATATATAAATATTTGTTTTGAGTTCTATTCAAAATAAAAAATTCCATAATCACATAATCTCTTTAATGCTAAATAACTTGTGTTTTAAAATATCAATTGCAAAATGGTAGATCTTATTAAGTTTGAAATTAATGTGCCAGAAGCATACAAGTCTGAGGTATGAATGTGTTTTATTAGAACTAATTTTGATCTTATTAAACTGATCTATTTTATTTTAGTTATTAAGATTACTTCCCCAAGTCCCTACCAGAGTTATTGAATATGATGTTGATGCTAGGCTTGAAAATATAACATTCACAGTTAAACTAAGAACAAACTGTTGTGATAAAATAACTGCAGCTTTTTGGAAAAAATCTTTTGAAGAAAGGAGTTATACCAGTTATAATGTAGACAGTACTTTTAAGGAAAATACGCCAAGAACCATTTTCAAAGTAAGTTACTTATATTTGTTTTTTCACCACAAATCTATTCATGCTGTTTTCTTATTGTTTTTAGTGTGTGTATCATTGTTTGCATAATACAAGACCACCTAAAAAAAGTCAGAACACCTCACTATAATCATGTGAATTGTCCAGCTAAATTGACTATAAATGTCAGGAATCCAAAAATGAAAAGGTAAGTAGGTATAAGCACTTATGCAGTGTATATGTTATCTTGTCATTACGTTATCAGTTCCATACATACCCTAGTTTTTTGCATTCCATAAACAAAATTAAGATTAATGTAGGGTTTACTATAAGTTTATACATTCATCACAATGAAATTTTTTGTTTGTTTCAGGAGCAATGATATTCATTTAAAGGAATTTCCATGCGAAATTTTTATTAGATACACGCATAACCATAGTATTTATTGTGCTGATGTGTTGCGCCACAAGAGACCAAGTGAAGAAGTAGAGAATGCATTTAAAGATCTTTTTGGAAAAGGTCATTCACCTTCTTCTGCCCTAGAAATCTATAAAATGGAGTTACATGATTTAGATCCACAAAACTATTATACTGTATGTAGTAGCAGATGGTTCAAAGTGTCCCTCACGTCGATGGTGTTACGAATTATATTATAATATATTTAAAAAGGAGTATGGAGATCCTAGTGGCCCTAAAATGATATCTTCATTATCTGAGAAGATTATTATGTACAATAAACACTGTGGTAACAATTGTGCTGCCTTTTCAAATGATGGGGAAGACTTAGTGGTTGCTGTTTGTTCTCCAATGATGAAAAAAGTTCACAAATATATAAAATCTTCTGGTGAAATAATGTTTATTGATTCATCAGGAAATATGGATAGGCATAATAGTAGGATATTTTTAATGTTATGTCCCTAACTTGCTGGAGCACTTCCATTAGGTTTAATTATGACATACAGTGAATTACAAAAAACGAATTTAAAAGGTCTAGCACTTTATAAAACCCTTTTAACTGAAAACTCATTTTAAAAAAACTCATTTCCAAAGGTAATTATTACTGATGATTCTACAGCAGAACGTGAAGCCCTTAAAACTGCATTTCCATTTTCAACTCTGTTGCTCTGTAAATTTCATATTTTGCAAGCTACAATGCGATATTTGTGGGATTCCAAGCATGGTGTTGATAAACCTGATCGTGTATATTTATACAGATTATTTCAAGGTTTAGTGAATTGTGCAGAAGAAGAACAATTTTTGAAAAATTTTGCGTATTTATTAGACTGTTGTATTTTAAAAAAATATGAAAATGTTGTCAAATATTTTAAAAATCTCAAAAACAGATCAAAAGAATGGGCTCTATGTTACAGATCTGAGATTTTAACAAAGGGAAATGACACTAATAACTATGCAGAAGCTGGCTTCAGAATTTTGAAAGACAAGATTTTGCATAGAACCAAGGCATTTAGTATTGTACAAATGTTTTCTTTCTTAACTGACCATCTGCATAGTTATTATACAAGGAAGCTAACTGATTTAATTAACAATCGGTGTGAGAGCCTGGCCAAAAAGTATTTAATTAAAATTGAAAAAATTAAAAATTTTGAATACACAGTAATAACAGATAATTTTTACAAGGTAGTATCAGGAGATGAAAATGAATATTTTGTAAATACTGAAGTAGAGCTATGTACTTGTAATATTGGATGTACTGGTGCTCCATGTAAACATCAATATGGAGTAGTAAAGACTTTTAATTTAACTTCTCAACAGTTTATTCCTTCTGCTGATGTACATATGAAATCTGTATTACACAAGATTGTTATTGACACGGAAGTTCCCAGTAGCTGGTATGAAAGCTTAAAAAAAGGAGACAATGTCCCACAAAAAACTATTCAGAGTAACAGCAAAGAAACTAATACAGTTCAAAGTACAGAAACGGTTAGTACTCAGTTGAGTGATAACAGTGGTAATGAATGTTTGGTAAATCAAAATTTTACAGAGCAAGACATTGAGACTGAAAGTAAACAATTGTTGCAAACTTTTCAGAATTTTAATTCAAAGTTGTTGGGTAATCCAGACGTTTATTATTCAGCAATAAAAAAGTTCAATGAATTAGCATCTGAGCTACGGACAGAATCATCATTGATATCAGCTCTGCATACTTTTGGAAAATACACAGGTGCAGGACAACCACTTATAAGGAAAGGCAAAAATTTACAGGGTGGTAAAACAATAGGTGTGCAACCTACTGCAATATCTAGAAGAAAGGTACATCTTGGTGGTAGAAATGTAGCATTTACTGGAAGACCTCCCAAAAACCAAAATGACCATACATACAACAGAAAAAGACGTTTAACAGCTAGTGACATTCCAGTCCCTCAGAAGAAAGCTGCCCCACATTCGTTAACATTTTGTGTAGATCACAATATAAGTTTAGGTAAAAATCTTAGACCATATACAAATAGACTGGCTGTGACGTCATTTTTCTGAACAACATAAGTTACGTTCTTTTATTCACCGGTGGTTCCATCAATCCACCAACCACGTTCATATATTCTTTGGTGAAATCTAGTTTGACGTAACCCCGCGTTCATTTATTACTGTGTTGTGCACCAAAATTGCAAACCTCAGAGTAATAAGTCTTTTGCTTACTTATTACTCCGAGTTGCAAACCCATTCCATCGATGTATGGAGATGGATCACTGGTGACTCCAACAATTCAGTCATCAAAGAGTGACGTCACTTCCATCATTGATGAATACATGGTGTGAAAAAGAACGTACTTATACTGAAGCCAATATTATCTCTCTTTGTCGCATAAAGTTCGAAGAGCTACGGGATGAGGTGTGTGGGCAGTACTGTTTACAAACAACAAATACCAGCGGCGCAAAGGTCTTTTAATAGGTACCTAACAAGGTTTTAACTCTAATCAAAATTCTTAAATCATAACTTTAACCCAAAATTAATACAACGAAAACAATAACACAAATAGTTTATGAACAGGGTAAGATTAATGTTTACATATCATTCGCAATGTTCCATGCTATAGGAGACAGTGCAGTCGAAGATATACGAAAACAACCGAAGAAGTTTTATTCAAACGTGGATTTGTTTGTAAACATATAGTTATAGAACACAACACAAAGTTATTTTGACTTCACAACAAGGACAGAAAATTGACGTCTATTTGTATATGGTCTAAGGTAAAAATCATTAAATTGTTTATATTTATATTATATATTGATAAATAAATTAATATATATTATATGTTTTATTGTTTATATTTAAAATAAAAATAGCAACCCTTATTTTCCAGAGAATAACAGGAATACACTTATTTTAATGGGAAATAAAGCTACAATTTAACTAAAAAAATGAATTTATTGATGTTTCAACGTCCACAACGGACGTCGTTTTCAAAATGACAATATTAATGATATTAATTAATAATACGTCAATAAATTCATTTTTGTAGTTAAATTGTGGCTTTATTTCCCATTAAAATAATAAATTATATAAATGCCACAAATAAATACACTTATTTATTTGTCATATAGAAAGTGTACCTTAATACAAAAAATAATAGTACAATAGTGTACTCAAAAGATTCTACTATTTGAGATACTATATTTTATAGGAACTCATATAAGAGCTATTTCGCTAAGAGATTTAAACAAATATATCGTGGGTATACTGCGAAAAGTGACCAAGTCACATTTTCTTAAATTCGACTTATTGTTACAAAGTGACTTCAAAAGATCATATCTATCAAGAAAAATTCACCAAGTCAAATTTTAATACATAATATGTTGTTACAAACTGACTTCAAAAGATCATATCTTTTGAAGTCAGTCATATCTTGGTGAATTTTTCTTGATAAAGATATAATCTTTTGAAGTCAGTTTGTAACAATAAGTCGAATTTAAGAAAATGTGACTTGGTCACTTTTCGCAGTATACCCACGATATGTTAAATAAGAACTGGTTACATAAGTGCCGTGGCAATACATTAAAGTAACTATTAATTAAATATAAAAGTTGATTATAACCTCGACAGATTTGTTTAGATTTCAACGCGATTCGTTTTTTCAGATTTAGGTATAGAGTTTTCCTATTAATAATACAATAAAAAGTGTATTAGATGGAGAAAATCTATTTTATTTGAACATACAATATTTTGTAGGATTCTTATTTAAAGCTCAAAATTTTGTTTTTCATTAAATGGTATGCATTTATTATTAACGTAATGTTATTTAAAAATAAATTTTTATTTCTATTTTTCAATGTACAGTTACAAAAATTATTATTAATGTTTATAAAATGATAACATATTACATTATTGTCTAAACTACTCAAAAAGAACAAAAAACATCTCTGTAAGTAGTCGATAATGCGTTTACAAGAACTTACAATAA
The DNA here is from genome assembly GCA_035357415.1 of Ophraella communa. Taxonomy (NCBI): domain Eukaryota; kingdom Metazoa; phylum Arthropoda; class Insecta; order Coleoptera; family Chrysomelidae; genus Ophraella; species Ophraella communa. Next base: position 31,236,797 of record CM068995.1, on the reverse strand, counting down.
TTTTTTAAATATCCCGCTACTTTCTCAACCAATTACAACTCATCAAAATAAGTATATTCACAGTTGCACTAGGATCCGTAATCTCGCAGCCCGGATTGCAAGAACAAAATATGACTTATCGAGTATAAATATAATTGCACGTCATAGCTGTCAGAACGGGAATATGTTGCCAAGCATTCAAAATAGTATTAGAATCTAATAAATGTCAAACGAAGTTTCTCCAATTTTCTTTTTTTTATTTGACTACAATATTACACCATTTTTGAACGCGGCAACAGAGCGCAATTTTGCCAACATCTAAAACATTTTAGCTTTAGCACGAGGTATGTTCGTTTGATGTTTATATTTGTGGTTTATATTTTATATTTTATTAGTCGTGATAAAATTAATTACGTAACCTTTCTTAAAAAAAAAGATACTGATTATGAATTTATGAAGATATCGTTGCTTTTGCTTTGATGATATAAAAATGAAACTGGAAATCAATCAAACATGAAATACCTGCAGAGTAGAGTCAAAAACTAAATAGTAAGTACTGAAATATAGTTGAAAATTTATTCATACAATTTGATTTATCACTAAATTTTTTTGGTGATACATATATGGATTATATTGATTTTAAATGTAATTGTAATCTTGGGCGTACCGATCTATAGATTTTCTAATTTTTATTACTACTATTTAAAATGAAAGCTGTAAATTATCTACAAACATTTATTGTTTAAGTTTAAAATCATGAAATAATATTGCTTATACATACAAATAAAAAATCTCATTCCAATCATATTAAGAAAAAATGTAATATATTAAAAACAATACCCAAAACTACTTTGCATTGTTGTATGCTAATGGAATAGATATTAAGAATTTGAATTAATTTTTAAATCTAAAATTATAATTTAAACTTACTCATTGTAATATATTTTACAACATAACTGCACAATCTTGTTCAGTTGTACTTTTACTAAACTTTCACTCTCCTTCTAGCATTCCAAAACAAAGGGAATTGTTTGTAAATTCTGAAGATGTACTTTTTCCAGTATGTATTAGCATGCTTGAAAGAAAAATTCTACATAAAGAGGTTAATCTATTTTTATACTTATATTTAAAGATACATCTATTTTGTTAACCCTTTAACTACTGTAGTGTGGTCGAACCCCTAGGGATTGGGAAAAAAGTTTGAATTATCCAAAAATTCAAATTACAAAAGTTTACCAAAAGGGGAGTAAAAACATCAATTTCAAATACAAGAAAAATACTTAGTTCTAAACAAAATTACACAAGCATAGAACTAATCCTATGAAAATATGGTGCATACCTTGATACAAAACACAGCAAATGAAAAAATGAAAAATCATTTTCTGTGACAAAACTTATTATGCTTTTCTCTAAAAACGTCATAGTATACTACATATTGTGAGTCGCATTCTTACATCTTATTTTGTACTGTATAAATGTTTTACTGTATAGTATTAGAGTTTGTTAGCAAATCATACAGTACTAGAAGATTTTTGTGTTACATAGGCTATGATTTTATAACAAAAACTACACAGTATTTATATATATTATTCAGGTCACCATAACTGCACCTCATGTGTACTGTCATTAAACTTGCACCACAGTAGTTAAGGGTTAATACTAATAAAAAGGTTGAAATGCAATAGTTTACTTTATGTCACCTGCTGCAACACATGGCATATCATGTAATGTTATACAATAATAACTTTTAACAGAGCAAAAAATAGCTTTTACTATTTCTACATTAATAACATCAATATCAAATTTATTATCCTAAAATTAAAACTGTATTGCATTTGTTTACAAAAATATTTTAGTATTTGTTCCATTCATGATTAATTTTAAAATATAAATCTTGAAGTAAAACTACCTTAGTGTTTGTTATTGTAAGCATAATTAATTCAAAATTATTAATAATTGTTTATCATTCTTATTTAAAATTATCAAAAGTTGAGGTAAAAGATATTTATTTAATTTTTTTAACACATGTTATATGTTGCAGATTTATGTTTAATGAATTTGAAGATGATTTTTTAAAAATTAATTTATTTACTAATTGACAAAATATATTTTAACAATAATCTTCTTAAACTTTATATCAAAAATAAAAGATTACATATCAAAAATAAAGATATTTTACAATGCAAAATCTGACTATTTATAATAATTCCTAATCTTGTTTTCTAACATCGAAATTAATAAAAACAATGAAAAATATTGTAAACAGAATCATTAAGTCTTTTTACTAAGTAAAATAAAAAAGGTTTTTTAACTAAACATAACAAGCAAAAACGTTATTGTGTTTTAACTTAAAATATATCTTATTCTTCTAAGACTGTAACTCCTCCCTCCTTAGAAAGAAGCGAATTCTTGAGCTTCTCCAATCTTCATATCTTCTTAAACTATCCATCCTTCTTCTTCCACATTATCTTTTAAAGTTCTTAATTTTCACTTACAAAAGTTCATAAATCTAATAAAATTAAATGTTCAAACTAAATTGTCTTTACTTAGAAAATGTCTTTAGCACTATTGAAAATGTATTGAAATTTATTAAAATTACATAGTCTGACAATTATCTTCTGTGAGTAAAAATCATTGGATTGGATTAAAGGAATAAAGGAATGATACATTTTTTAAATATTGGCATTTTAAAATTAAATATTATTTCATAATAAATTCTTTTTCAAACACAAATTGCATTTTAGAATAATTCAAAATTACATTTCTAATTGCTTCCTACAAATAAATAAATAATAAAATTTATGCAAAGGATTTATTTTTGTAAAATATAGTAACTTAAATTTTCTTGAAGATAACATAAACTGTTTAATATAATAATTGTATATAGATTTAAAAATAATAAATGTTTGAAATTATTTTATTCATATAAAGATTGAGCTTTCAAATTTATTGAATTTATTTAATTAAATGATTTGTTCCATATTTGATTCGTTAGATTCCGAATCAACTAAACAAGTATCTACATTTAAAGGAATTATTTTTCTTTCATTGAAATGCATGATGTATTTATTTTTAGTTTGAGGATTTTCAATTTTACCGTTTTTTAATATTTTTGTTAAAATATATGGACCATCAAATTTATTCTTTTGTTTTCCTTATCTATTTTCTAATTTTCTGTATACTGTTGAACCAAGTGGAGGGTTTCTATTTATTCTATTCTGATTAATTTTATCAATTACTTTTTGTTTTTGTTTTAATGATTTTTCTTTAACTGCTGAATATAATTAAATTGATTGTACTAACCCTTACTTTTTGGAAGTCCATCTTATTAAGGATAATAAAAAACTCTTCGTTTTAACAAAACTTCCAATATTTATTAAAAAATTGCTTTTTTAAAGGCTCAATGACAGCTGTTTCGCTATGAAGCTTCATAGCGAAACAGCTGTCATTGAGCCTTTAAAAAAGCAATTTTTTAATAAATATTGGAAGTTTTGTTAAAACGAAGAGTTTTTTATTATCCTTAGCTGAATATAATGCTTGAGTATTTTCTTTATGGGAATTAACAAATTGTGTGTATGCTGCTGATGGCAATATTGATAGGGGGTCTTTACTAACAGTATGTCCTGACACTAATTCAAAAGGGGTAAATCCAGTTGTCGAATGAATTAATAATAATACCATTTATTGTGACAGTACAATACAGTATACAATTTATATGTTGACAATAATGAAGAGAATATACACTCAATAACATACAAGAGATAACAGAGTTAACATTGATAATAAAATATACATATTACAATAAACAAACAATAATATACATATAACAAGCACAATAAATGACAGGAGGACTCGATAAGTGACTTAACACTTGTTTCGAGAATGTTCTATAAATTTCTATATGGATGGAGTACAATGCTTAGATAATTTATAGGAAAAATGTAAAATATAAAATATAAAATATAAAAATGTAAAATATAAAATATAAAAATATAAAATGTAGATATACGCTGGTTAGAATTAAATTAAAATAAAGATCAAAATAAGGATAAACAGATCAGTTATGAAAATGATTTCATGTCTCTTTCTCATAAATCTAAAATATAGGAGTATAAGGTATAATAAGTAAATATATAAGTAACACAATATTATATATATATGTATAAAACAAGTAAACAATGCATTCTAAATAGAGTAAATTAGATTTTTGTATATTTCCCGAGGATTGTCTTGAATAAATTTCTTTATTTTAGCCTTAAAAAGTTTGAAACTCGCAATAGTTTTTATCGTATTAGGGATCGTGTTGTAAGCTTTAGGAGCAAGGTATGCAAATGATCTCTGCATATGGCATTAATGAATTTATATCACTATTATTATCTTTTTCTCGAGGGGGCCGACACGTCCATTTTGGTGTACATTATTTCAAAATTTTAAAATATATTTCAAATCTTTGAAATATCTATTTCAACAATATTTCAAATATTTCAATAATATTTCAAAAATAAATATTAAATTATTCAAAACGAAAACAATATTTAATTGAAGACGTTCAGAAAGCCAAAAAATGTAGAAAAGGCCAAGATTACAGTTTACACTCTTTGAGCTTTGACTGTAAGCTAATAAGTAGTTGACTTGAATCTTTTGCAAGATTTATAGAGAATTAGTTGATGAAAACAAATAAAAGTCTTTCATGGGGTGGTAATCAATAGAAAACGCTTTCTAAACATTGGGCGCGTTCAGCCAAGCAAGCGTTACACAAGCGTTGAGTAAGCGGAGGGCGAATTTGACCGCTCAAGGACAGCTCTAGCGGTCGCCATTTTTTCCAGCGAATTTATTTTCCGCTAAGTTGGTCAGCGGTTCGATATGTCAACAACAACAACAATCAACAATTATAATAACCATTAAGTTAAGTGAAAATTTCTATATTTGATTTTTATTAGTGTGTAAAATTTAAATATCCGAGAATACATATGCAACTGTAGAATTTAATGTTGGGGGAAACATAATAGGTGGAAATTAACTTTATATGATACAAAGATGTTCAGCCACCTTCAAGCGCCTTCACAGAGCGCCACTGCCAGCGCTAACTTTGTGCTAGAGTGGCTGAACAGTCATTTTCTTTGGAACAAAAGCCTACAATAATTTAAAAAGTAAGAAACGCAGACATTTTTTTGTACATTGTGCTTAAGTAAAATATAAAATAAAAAATATTTTTTCTAAAAAAAAAACAATATTACTTAGTAAATCTTTATCGATATCTTTATAACTTTAACTAATATACTGATAAATAATACTGTAAAAATAAATCAGGTAATCATAGTAATTATTTTTTTAATGTTTTGTACATTTTAATTATATTAACTCTATCACACCTTTTCAAATAAAATGGATGTGTACCAATAAGCTGAATTGACCCATAAAAAATATACTTTCGATCCACCACTTGAATGTCATCATAATATATTGTAAGAATTTTATTTTGATTCCTTTCTTCATGAGTTCATCATTTTGAATAGCTATCATATGCATCCGAAGTACCAGTTCTTCATGTAATAAACGGCATAATATCTTTGATTTTCTATTTTGATGACTGATTCTCGATCATATTCTGAGTTCTCAGAATTGAACTGTTCTGTGGCAGTATCATCCATAAGAGCAATACTGTTATCGTTTTCCGAGGTCGAATCAGAACCAGAAGTACTAGGAGAGGTAGCAGCAGTGTTGGAAATACTTTCAATTTTTTGAAAAGCATTCGCTGAAATTGTTATCTTTCCATTAAATGTATACAGCACAAATAAAATTCGACATCCAAAAACGTATACTAGATAATAGCCAGTACTAGCTCCGTTTTACTTTCTTTTTGTAGCGCGTAAAAAGTGCCTAGACATCCTTACATTCATACATTCCTACCGGCAAGCATGGCACAGCTATACTCCGGGTCACAGTTATTATGCAGCGTGGCCGGTATAGGCCAATGTAAATCTTATGGGCGAATATTCAACACTGTTGCCGCTTTGGTTAAATTTATTGGTAAAATTTATCTAAAAGCGTAATTATAAATATTCTTAATTACTCACTAAACGATTTTCAAATGAATAATTTAGTCAACATTTAAATCATAATAGTAACACAATGGCAAGTTATATTCCCGCGCCAGTTGGAACCAAATTCGAAGAACATGCCGATATGGCAACGCCGTCGTCCATAAACGTAATGCTGCATAATAACTGTGACCCGCTCTATAGAAGCTTGTAAAAGTCGCGCGCTGTTGCCAAATTATTTTTAAAATAAAAAGTAATACAAAAATATTTCAAATATTTCAAAAATATTTCAAATACTTTGAAATAATTTCAAGTGGGGTGTACATTATTTCAACGTATTTCAACCCGTGTTGGCCCCCTCGCTTTTTCTTTTAAAATCCTAATATGTTCCGTAATTGTTAAATGAAATCGTTCTACAGGGGAATTTGACTAATGATGATACGGTGTAGTAAAATGTATTTTAATATTATGAGCTTTTAATAATTCTTTTAATATGTCATTTTTAAACTCTCCGCGGTTATCCGCTACTATTTGTTCTGGTATACCGAAATATGTAAAAAATTGTACCAATTGTTGGCAAGCTGACACAGCAGTGCCAAAATAAGGTAATGCTTGACCGTACTTTGAAAATTTATCTAATATAGTTAAAAATTTATGATTTCCATTTTTATAAGTGTCAATATGTATTATTTCAAACGGTTTTGAGGGTGTATTAGTTAAAATTAGTTGTTTAGCAATCGGTTTTCTATTATATTTAGTTTTTTGACAAATTTCACAATCATTAATATATTTGGTTACATCTTTTTTCATTGATTTCCAATAATAATTATTTTTTAAAAATTGAATAGTTTCATTAATTCCTCTTTGATTGGTTTTACCTTCATGTTTATATTTTATTAATTCAATTCTTTCATCTTGCATAACATTATTAATTAACTTAGTACATTCTATTAATTTTAATTTAGTAAAATATTTTTTCCATACTTTTTGAAATGTATTTCTTAATTCAGGGGATAGAAAATAAATATATAGTGTATTTTTACAACCATTTTCTTTTAAAAATTTAATTATTATTTTCGGATCGTCTGGTAAAGTTACTCTAATAATTTTATTTCCATCAAAGGTTTCTAAGGTTTCTGTTTGTTAATAATGATAACATTTGATTCTGGGTCTACATTTGTATTTTGTTCAGTTGTTGGAAACTCAATTAACTCCTGTAACCAATCTTCAGAACCAGTAATACTTCCACCGCTAGTTGGAATGAGATTATCAACTTTTTCATTACTACCTACACAAGGATAGGTTTTGACTGATCCTTCCAAAGCTGGAATATGATGCTCAGAAATGGCTTTGTAGGATACAGGAACAGCACATGGCTTCAGTCTGTTTTTTAAAACTTGATTAACAAACTGTTCTTGGGTAAAATGAACCTCACAGAGTAAGCATTTGCGTAGCTCTTCTTTCGATAAATAAGCAAGACTGCTATTTCCTGCAAACAAAATGTTTTGAAGGAACTAAATGAAAGCTGGAGATCAACTTGCTTACCTGAATTTAAAATCCATAGTCTTGAACTATTTGGATCACTAGGGAAATGAAACATTTTTAACACCGGAAACTTTCTACGTGTCCTATCACAGTTCAAATATTTGCAAACATTTCCTGCCATTGCAATACAAAAAACTCCAAAACCACAAAAAATTTTCAATTAACCAAACAGCACTACAAATAATCTAGGATTTGTGAATCTAGCCTAGAGATAACTGTTATGAAATTGAATTGACTGACATTTGGACACCAAAACGACATAATCACAGAACAATAATTTAGGTAGGTAATTTTTCTGTGACATAATTGTAATCAGAACACTTATAATATAATCTTAATCACATAACGAATCTAGGCGAAAGTGATTATTTTACGTCTTCTCTTTTTGTGGCATTCGGTCTTTAATTTATCCAAGTAAATCTTGACTAATTTATGTTTGACAATTTTTAACTTGTCGCTAACTTCAAATTGAGGAAGTCCGGACACTAGCGACATCTTTATTTGTATTCCTAAACTAGAAAAAATGTGTTTCCAAATATTCTTTAAGGATTTTACATCTTATACGGTAACTTATCACTGATATTAAAATAACCATTTTAATAAGAAAAGTAGAGGAAAAAATAGTATAACATTGCCTAAAATGGAAGTACCAGATTTAAGGAAATTAAACCAGTTATATACTACACAATTTTTATTAAAATTTTTCATTCTACCACTATTGGCCTTTAAATTGAATTAGTTTTGTATAAACATGTCTAATTTTTTCTACATTATTTTACTTTTACATATAATATAATAAATTCTTGTTTTTAAATATACTTCACAGATGCTTTTTATAAGTAAAACTTTAGGATTAGGATTATGAGGAACCATACCTGACAACATATTTTATTTTTATTAATTTTAAGATTTTCATATTGGTTTATGTACTTTTCGCAGGTTGTACATATTTTAATTACATCGTCACTAGGGTATGTAAACCAACCTTTGGATTTGTAATTTATTAAGGAATGCAAAAAATCTGGCTTTTCCCCTTGCAGTACATTTATACAGTTTTCGCATTTAAAGGAACCTTGTAGTTTGAATTCCACAAACCGAGAAATATGTTTAATAATTTACATTTTATATTTTAAAAATAGTTGTGGTCATCAAGGAAATCGGGAATATGGTCGAAATTTTCATATTCAGAAATTCTAGGAGTAGTACTTTCATTAATTATTTCAAAAGCAGATTTGTTGTACGTTGTGTTTAAAATGTTTATTTGTTCCAATGAAACACAATTCCCAACACCATGTTTCCTTATTTCGGCATGTTTTAATATTTTTTTTTAGGCAGACGTAAATTGCCTGCATGTGGGATTATTGTTATAGCCTCCTATTGATCTAATTGTACCAAAAAATAATTCCAAATGGTCCTGACAACATTTGTACATGGGAATATACTGTAACATTTTATTATGTTCAATGTATTGGTGAAACATATTGATAAAACAATCAAATCCCAATAGCAAATCTAAAAATCCAGTTTTCCTACTTGAATCTAGAACTTTTATACCACTGACTAATTTTAAGTTTTTTAAATATTCCAATAATTTCATGTTAAAATTTTTTATATCTTCAAAATTCTTTGAACAAATAGCTTTCTTATAATTAAATTCATTAATTTTCCTAGAATTTAAAATATCAAATGCATCGTTTATAAGTACAATGAACTTTACTGTTGCTAGACAATTTTTGAAATTCATGAAGATTTAGTACTTCCAAACAATATACTAGTGTATCAGCAACAGATTTACTCAATAATTGAGTAGCCAATTTCACTTTCATTTTTTGTTTAAAAAATTGTACATGCGATTTACGCAATTTATTGCCTAGGTGAAGCCCCTCATTTTCCTGCAAAGTATTTAATTTTATAATATAATTAAAATCTACAATATTACCATCAATTACAAGAAATTGTTTAACTTCACCAAAGCAATTTCTCACTAATTTTACCGTATGAGGAGGATCTAATAATGCAAAATATTTTTGATTATTGTAATTAGATTCAGACTGTATGTTTAACCTATCCAATTTACAGGGTAACATTTGTATAGCACCCATCACTTGTAACATTAGTTATTGTGACTCCAACATTTTTTAACAAAGTTAGACATTGTTTTAATAGTAGTATCTGCACTGGCAATACTCTTTAAAAAAAAAGTAACCTATTAGTAGCTTCCAAGATTCATTAATAGAAGCCACTAAAAACACTAATGCTTGTTTAGCAATTTCAACTGAATTTCCATCTAAATTATTTCCACAGTTAACATACCCATAGTACGTTGAGCCATCATATTCTATGTGCTGGCGAATTGCCATCTCATCCATTACTAAACTACAAATTACAGGCTTATATGATTTTTTTACTTTAATCTTAAGGAATTCCAAAGCTTCAGATGTAAATCCAGAAGTTGCATTTACGAAAAAGTACCATTTAGATAAAGTTTTTGGGTGAGGCAAACAATTTTCAAATTTATTTCTAACATAATTGTATGCACGAGGAGAAAAAAAGTGTAATGTAATTGCAAAAGATCTCAATTCTGGTGAGTATGTCTTGGATACTGCCTTGACCATTGTTAAACAGCCTTTGAATAGTTTCTTTATTATTTCCAAAATTATGTTGTGTTGCTCCTTAATAATTAAGTTTTTTCTCTTTAGTTCCAGAAATAATGTTTTTATGATTTAATGACTTTTCGCTGTTTCCACATAGTCTGCTGTAGTTTTCTTATTTTAGCAGTCTTTATTTTATTTTGTACTTGCAACTTATTAATTTGCCTTTTAAGTTGTTTCCTACGAGGACTTTCAGAAGTAGATGGTAGAGTTTCAGGAACAGGAACTGGTGAAACAGTTTCACTGCTAGTAGTTATTATCTCTTCAGCATAAGGGTAATTAGTCCTTACCTGCATAGAAAAGGTATATATTAGCGAAATATATGTTTAAGTAAAATATCTGTGAATAGATATGGTCAATGTTATTAAAGCAATTTGTGGATGTAATAATTACTTACATATTTCATTCTTGCGATTTTAATTGTAGGTATAGCTTTTGGTACTAGTCTAACAATTACTGAAGAAGTTCTATCAAATACTAGTTCTGTAAAATGTTGTGAACATAAAAAGCTATTCTTGTCTGGACTCCAGTTATCTTTATCCACAATATTTAACCATTGCCGCCTAATATTTTCATCCCGTGAGAAACTGTGAATGTAATAATGTGTTAATTAATACACAAATAGATTTATTGTACAACGTTCCTTTATAATAGTCCATAGACATAAAAATAATTGACATATAGAGTTATGAGATTAACCAAAAAATTGTAAATTAATAATGATTAAAATAAAATATCCTCTTTCCATTATTGATACGCCTATGTCACTTTAAAAAGATAGGTTAGGGATCAATACAAAGTATTAATTTAAACATTAAAATATAGTTTACGTATATATAATTTATATTTATTATAATAATAGCTACTTAGCGATGAAAAGTACCTAATTTTCTTATGGTGTTTTTATTAGTCTTGGAGCACCTACAAACACTAATCATTGTCTTTAAAAGTATTGACAATATATATTCCACTAAATCTTTGAATTAAAAAACTTACTTAACAAACCTATTATAAACGAAAAATGTTCTAAACTTAAATAATTAATCCAAATTTTTAACAGAAAACTAAATTTTTATAACTTGTAAACAGACTATCAGTCATAAATGGTTATCCAAGATGGCCGGCTTCCGTCACCAGATTTTAACATTGTAGATATAACATAAACTCCTTCCTTACTATTTTATGTTCTAAGATACTAATACAACCTGTAGGCATCTCACCTTCGGGTTGTGTGAAGAATTTCGCCATTCCGGTTTAGAAACCTGCCAAATTCAGCAAGGACGGCGTATATTTTACTTCGGTTTAGTTTGGTTTACGGCCATATTCACCAAAATCGATTTGGCGGCCTGATAGCTAACGGTCTGTTAAATTTTATCGGTCTGATAACAGCAAGTGTTATTCAACATCAATTCTGATTCTGCTGACAACAAACAGACCAGTGGCGTAACTAATTTTATCGGGCCCCCCCGCAAACATTTTGTTGGCCCCCCCCCTACCCCAATTGTAATTGCAATTTAGGGAAATTAAAACATATAATTAAACTCATTGTAGTTATTAAATGCTTTATTTATCACTCAAGTATTTAGCTTGCTAAACGAATTAAAAATATATAACTAGGCTAAAAAGAAATCTTATTCTTAAAGTAAAGAGTAGAGCCTACTAACAACGACATTATTATTACTGTTTTGAGGTTTTTAATTTATAAAAAAAAGCCCAAAGAATTAAAAATATTATAAGACTAAAAATAAATTCAAACATTGGAGTGGAGTTTAATTGACATGATGACATGTTATGTTAAGTTACACTTAATTTAAGTTGTAAGCTATCTTTTTCAAACCCACTCTCATTCAAAAAGTCTGACGTTCGACTTTCTTCTTTATTTGAACTTGAACTTATGAGCTCGTACTGAGTTTTGGGAGGCAAATGCTTTAATGAGCTCTTTCACATCAATTGACCTTGCCACTTCGTTTTCCACACTAAGAAGACTTAACCCACTAAGCCTTTCTTGGGACATAGTGCTCCTAAGATAGTTTTTTATTAACTTCAATTTAGAAAATGTTCGCTCAGCTGATGCAACAGTTACGGGCAATGTTAAAAATAATAGGTATGCTGTGCACACATCCGGGACACTGCAGGCCACAGAATAGTTCTCAACAAATAAAAGTTCAGCTATTTCTTTTATGAACTTCTTTTTCACTATGGCTGACTTCAAAATCCTTCGAAAGCTAAGCATTTCGCCAGGAAAATCTGACGTTAAATCCTCATTATATTCCACGGCGAGTTCAGTTGCTTTTAGATTTAATTGTTCATCTGTAGACGAGGATAAAAACTCTGGAGTAAGTACTGTAAAAACACTGATAACATTATTCATTCCTTCAAATCTCGAAGTAATCTGATGAATTACGATGTCTAAGGTTCCAAAATATACAACTGTCTTATAGTAAAGGTTGGGATCAGAGAGGCGTTCATCTTCAGTTAGTGCATCGAAATGTGTTTTAACGTTTCGGCGTCTGTTGTTCTTGAATTTCGGCTCAACGCCCCATTGTTGAGCAATAGCTGTCGCTGTCACAATTGCAGTTTCATAATTATTGCGTATATCAATCAGCTCATTTTTTGAGTTTGACAATAAATTGTTTGCTCTATGGAGATCTGTGTCATCTCTTTGCATAACTTTTGATACTAAGTTTGTCGACTCAAGTATCAAAGTGTGCAATACAACTTGAAACACAAATTCGAAGCTTTCCATGTGTTTTTTTAATGAGCCGGCTTGAGTTTTCTCATTTGATTTAGAAGAATTCAGGATGATTTTGGTCAATGCTTTCATGATTTCAACATAATTATGTTTTAAAGCTTTCAAAGAATCAATCCGTGATGACCAGCGAGTCGGGCAAAGTTTTTTCAAAGTATAAGTGGTTGAGAACAATAAACAACTAAAAGGTTGAATTAACTTCCACTATTTATTCTATAAATACTTTAAATTCAATGACAGCCGTTTCGCTATCGGAATAGCATCGTCAGATTGACATATTGAAGTTACATTTTGTTTGTTTGTATCTAGGTACTTGATGTTGATAAGTAGTTAAGGCTAGACCAAGTAAGGAAGTAATAAGACATAACAATATTAAAGCCTAGATGTTATTAGCCCTAAGGGATTATCCTGGATGTATTTCCCTCTAAGATCAGTATAACTGTGCAATGATATAGAAAAACCAGGAAAAAACTATATCCTGCTGATCTTTACAATAACTTAATATATTTGTGTTGTAATTACGTCTTATCTATGTATAAAATGAAGACTCAATCAAAGTAAACAATTTAATAGTGGTGAACTTCCAAGATTTATTTGTTCATTAACTACTTTATATTGTTGATCTGCTAGATGTCTTTTGATTTCAAGTTCTTCGAGGAAATCTAAATTTTGTTTTTTATCACAGGTGTGTAATATTTGAATGTCATTGGTGTGTATGAGTGAATGTGGATGTTCAATGACATTCAAATATTACACACCTGTGATAAAAAACAAAATTTAGATTTCCTCGAAGAACTTGAAATCAAAAGACATCTAGCAGATCAACAATATAAAGTAGTTAATGAACAAATAAATCTTGGAAGTTCACCACTATTAAATTGTTTACTTTGATTGAGTCTTCATTTTATACATAGATAAGACGTAATTACAACACAAATATATTAAGTTATTGTAAAGATCAGCAGGATATAGTTTTTTCCTGGTTTTTCTATATCATTGCACAGTTATACTGATCTTAGAGGGAAATACATCCAGGATAATCCCTTAGGGCTAATAACATCTAGGCTTTAATATTGTTATGTCTTATTACTTCCTTACTTGGTCTAGCCTTAACTACTTATCAACATCAAGTACCTAGATACAAACAAACAAAATGTAACTTCAATATGTCAATCTGACGATGCTATTCCGATAGCGAAACGGCTGTCATTGAATTTAAAGTATTTATAGAATAAATAGTGGAAGTTAATTCAACCTTTTAGTTGTTTATTGTTCTGAATAAGATGAACTTTCACACAGTAAGGGTTAGTACCATAAATTTCAATAAGTGGTTGAACTTAATATTTCCCACCTTTTAATACTTTGACTGAAAAAAATATACAGTTGTTCAACTACATCAAAAAAGTTTCTGTTTTCTTGAATATTTGAAATAGCATCATTTAAAACCAAGTTTAAATTGTGGGCAGCACAGTGAATGTACTTTGCTGTTTTCTGCTTCTTTTCTATTCTGGATTTTACTCCTTGATAAACCCCTGACATATTTGCAGCCCCGTCGTAACCTTGCCCTCGACACTTTGACAACTCTAATCCTTTCTCCTCGATGCTTTTTATAACTTCTTTCTCTAAACCTTGGCCTGTTTGATCGGTTACTTCCTTAAATCCCCAAAAGCTTTCATTTATTTTCAAACTAATTGGTTTTCCTGCTTCATCTTCGGAAATTGGGACATGTCTGTTAACTTGGCTCAGTTGATCTTTTTTTGTGATATCTTGAGTAGTGTCCATAATAATTGAAAAAAACTGAGCAGATTTGATTTGATTTAAAATAGCATTTTCAACTTTGTTTGATAACAGCTGGATGAGTTCATTCTGGATCTTAGGGCTCATATATTTTTCACTGTATTTAGGCCCACTGACTATTTCTTGTAATACTGGATCATATTTACTCAATAGATCAATTATGGCCAAAAAGTTTCCACTATTAGGTTGGCCAACACTTTCTCTATGGCCCCTAAAAGCTAAATTAGAAGCGGCCAAAGTGAGAGTGACATTTACGATTCGATCCAACACCTTAATCCATTTATTAGTTTCGTTCCTTAGAGTCGACTCCATATTAACGTCAATAGTATTACATTTTTTCCACGAGTTAAAAACGACACATGCATTCAAATGATTATTACTTGACTCGTGTATCGCAATTTTTTTTGATAGGCCTTGCCAGTCTCGAACACCGTCAACCCATGATGTTGACTGTAAATATTTTCTTTCAGCAAACAACCAGCAAGCTTCACAGTAGGCAGCATCTTTTTTTAGTGAATAACAAAGCCATTCACGTGATATTTTCAACCCCGTTTTTGTGGTTTTCACATAGTAATTTTCAGAAAAAGACCTGTTATTTTGCTTAGGATCTTTCGGAAATGGACCGCGAGGTTTACAAGAGCCGTTATTAATAATAAATCTTTTTGCATCATCGTCTAAAGCATTAGGAAAGTTTGCACGATCTGTTGGATAGTCATCAACTACATTATTTGGATTTGTTTGAACTGTAATTTTTTCGGGCTCATTATTACAACAAACGTCTTCAACAACAGGGTCAACAGGATTAGGATTGCTTTCATGTTTACTCACGATCTCTGAAGCTATTTCATCGGACATTTCTTGTGAATCCTCCTTGATCAAATTTGCGTCACAATTATCTTTACTGTTTTTTTCACGAAGAGAATTATTAATGTCAATCACACTACTACTCTCTTCCTGTCCTGGACATTGAGATGAATCAGTTGAACTAGTTGAAGTCGAAGGTAAAGAAATACCCGCATTAAAAAACGTGCTTATTTTTTAAGCTTTGCTACAGATTGTTTTTGCTGCGCTTTTAACTTTCTCTTTTGAGCACCACTTAAATGTTCATAACCTGATTTAAAAGGTTTCATGGTAAACTTACACAACGTAAACGTAAAAGAATCAAATAATTAATCAACCTAACAACAAAGCACTGTGTAACAAACGGTAAAACACAACTGCATCGGTAATGAACAGTTTTATGTTAAGATCAAGATCAACGGACAACCGATGTAAACAACGCAGACGCTTGTCGTGACAGGCAGACTATACTGACAGTGACGACAAGTCGACGGTGAGAGCGGAGAGAAGAAGAAGCAGTGAGTGGTGGGGTGTGGGGTAAGGGGTGAACGGCTGACGCAGTGTACAGCAGCAACGATTTTAAAATGGCTAAGATTTTACCCTCGCTCAGCTCGCGGGCCCCTCGGCTCGCGGGCCCCCCCGCACCGCGGGCCCTGCGGGCCCGGCAGTTACGCCACTGGTTAAACAGACTGATAAAAATACAATCCATACATTTTGAGAACATTTTTGCTGCGCTCCTAACTTCATATCAATCAGCATAACCTCAAATTTAGTCTATTTTGATAAATAGATTTATGAAATACTACTTGTTACTGTATTTAAAATAAAAAAGTTTTTAACTTGGTAATTTGCTGTTTATTGTTGAATAAAATATTTGTAATATACTTATTTTTAAAACAAACTAAAATTTAACAGATAGACATAATAATATAATAAAATATGATAAGATACAAGAAAATTTATTATAGTTATACAAAAACTGTTGCAATAAGAACATCTCTTGTAGCTGTGCTTTGATCTTGTGCTATATTATACTATCCAAATCCCACAGCTTCATTAATTTTTTCTGGAATGTTTTCAGTCATCAATATTGTCATTGGCTTCAATGTCTATATTATACAGAACTGCTGTAGCTACTATCACCTGACAAACCTTATCAGGCTTTAGATTAATTCCAAGAGATAAACAGGGAAATCTACGTTTCCAAACTCCAAATAACCGTTCTATTGGGTTTCGAGTGGCTATTTGAGCTGTGTTGTATCTCTGTTGTGATGGTGTTTGGGCATTCATTGGAGTTAAAAGATATGGTCGACAAGGATATCCACCATCACCAACCTAGCAGTAAGGAGCAAATACATTAACTTCAAATCTACCCCTAATATTTGAATCATTAAATATTGTTGTATCATGCACTGAACCAGGCCACCTAGCAGCAATATCACAAATTTTTAAGTTGGCATCTCCAATAACTTGAGTATTAACACTAAACCAATTTTTCTATTTCGAAATACCTCTGCATTTTCTCCTCCTGGGGACTGAATTTTAATGTGAGTACAGTCCAATGCTCCTAAAATACAGGAATATAATAATATACTATACATATTTCAAATTTAAATAAATTTTTTATGTGCCTTTATATTTACCTGTTACTCCTGGAAATCCATGTATGTTAAAAAATTAAAGAACAGACTTTCTTCGTTCTTGATCTGTATGTGGCATTTGAATGAACTGTGGTCGCAGGGCTGCTATGTGTCTGGTAACATTCGCCACAATACGAGATACTGTCGGCTGTGATATATTAAAAAGATCTCCTATATTTATTTGGAAAAAACCAGTTGCAAAATACCGAAGAGTTATCAATATTTGGTTTAGTTTTGATATTGGCTGATTTCTTTGATCAACTGGCTCAAAAACATTATCCAGCAAATTAGCCAGTTGCTCCACTGTATTTTTCGACAGTCTAAATCTTTTCTTAAATTCGACATCATCCAGCTCAATAAATAAATTGTTACTTGGATTGAGAAAATATATTCTATCCATAAGACCGATGTAAACAAAACACTTCAAAGAAGTAATTAATTCACTTTTCAATTCAATATATTTTAACCTTAAATTTTATCAGACTGACAAATTCTAAACAGGCCGAAATCGGACTGACAAATTGTCAGATGCTTTAACCAACTGATAACTGCTAACTATGCATGGTGAATACGGAAATAAAGTTAAACATCTGACAAGGAATTTAACAGACTGATAAAAAGTTATCAGCGGTTGGTGAATATGGCCGTTAGTCGCTTAAGCAGTGGCGTGTGTGTGAGTTTTCTTTTTCTTTTTGAGTGACAATTATCAAAAAAGATGAATAAAGTTAAAGCAGGTGTCGTTTGTGCTGCAACGAACTGTGAAAGTAAATCATATTTGCACAGAAAAAGAGTTTTTTTAGGATTTCCCAAATATCCTTTGATGTAAGTAGGATTATGCACACGATAGGTCTACAATTAAATAAAGGCCGGTTTTGCGATTATCGGTAGTGTGACTTTTTATATTTATATAATAATAATAATAATAATAATTCCTTTATTTCGTGATAATAATACATGATAATATATATAATATTTAACAACATAATAGTACTTATCACAAAAAAAGACTAAAAACAACTTTAATTTACAATGTAAATCAGCTGATCTAAGTTTCAGCCTTAGAATAGTAGTAGGTATCTGTTATTCAAAATTAACAAGATAAAAAAAAAATAAAGAAAAAAAGTTTCCAATAATAAAAAAAAATAGATACACTATATAGGTACTTCAAGTAAAAGAGAAGTGCCATTAACTTTATTTTAATTTGAGGCTTGGCGATTCATGAGATAATTTTTAAAGTATATTTTAAAATTTAAATTTGACATAAGTTTAAAAGGGGAAGGTATACTATTATATGTATTATAAATATTAAAACTAAAAGATCGGCAGTATAAGGCAGTACGGTGAGGTGGAGGTGATATTAGCCCTTTATATCTTAAATTTAAATTATGCACATCTGTTCTAAATTTAATTTTATTATACAGATATGGAGGAGTTTTGGTACTAATTATTTTGTGAAATAAACAGGCAGCATGTAGTAATCTTCGATTCTCCATATTTAACCAATTTGCTTCCACTTTTCCACTTTTGCACCCTTTGTATACGTAAAGTATCAAGTTTATCTAAGCATGAGCCATAAACAATATCCCCATAATTTAGATGACTTAAAACTAATGCATCCGATAATTTTATTTTTAATTGTGTATTGAGTAGATGTCTACTTGGATAAAGCATTTTCAAATTCATATAACTTCTCTGAATACATTTATTTACATGATTCTTAAATTTTAAATCTAAATCCAATTCCACTCCAAGATTTCTGGCAACAGTAGAAAAATTAATTTTTTCATTTTTTACATATATATTAAGTTGATTTTTAATGTCTCGATTGCTACCAAAAACTAATAAATTCGATTTAAGTGCATTAATTTTTAAATTATGTGCTTCTGACCGCTCCACAAGCAATGACACGTCATTATTAATTAGATTATTAGCATTTATTACATCTTTATAAAAAAATGGAAAATATATTTGTGTGTCATCCGCGTATATATGGTAATTGCAATTCCTAAGACCAGTATAAATATGACATGTGTATATACAAAAAAGTAGAGGTCCTAAGACAGAACCCTGTGGCACTCCACAGTTCATTACTTCACTTCTTGAAACACCCTTATTAGTTTCAATAAATTGCCTTCTATTAAGTAAATAGTTTTTTATTAAATTTCTAGCATTATTCGAAAAACCTATAAAGTGTAATATTGAATGTAGAAGCTTGTGAGATATAGTGTCAAATGCTTTCGAATAGTCAAGTAACAATAAAGCCGTTGCTTTACTTTGGTCAGCAGCTTCAATAATATCATCGGTTACTTTAAGCAGAGATGTTATGCAACTATATCCACTTCTAAAACCAGATTGATTTTTAGGTAAAATTTTATAATTATTTATATGAATTAATATTTGAAATTTCATGATTTTTTCGCTAACCTTAGAGCAAACAGGAAGAATACTAATTGGTCGCAGTTCGCTAAATGTAGTAGGATTTGATTTTTTTGACAAAGGTATAACTTTAGAAGTTTTCCATGTATCTGGAAAAACATTATTTACTAAGCAACTATTAATAATATGAGTAAGATAGGGCAAAATGTGTGGACAACATAATAATAACATTTCAATATTAATTTTATCACATCCTGTAGCTTTTGATTTAATTTCCAATAGATATTTGTAAACAACGTTTTCAGTAACTGCTTCGAATTTAAAAAAGGAATTAAACTTACATATATAATTATCTTCATAGAAATATATCAGTTCGTCATCCGGTAGGAAATTTTCTCTTGAAAATTTAAGAAAATGCTCATTAATTTCATTTGGTTTGTTCAACTGTTCTGGTAACTCGGTAGGTTTTGTTTTATTATAGACGTTCAAATATTGCAATTTCTTCCAGATTTGTTTATTATTGTTAACTGTATAACTTAAATAAACCTTTTTTTCATTTTTTATAGAAATGTTAGTTTGATTGCGTATTATTTTATAGTTTTCGAAATTTGCTTCAGTTCTATTTCTTTTATATTTTTTTAAGGCCTTATCTCTTAAAGATATTAAAAGTTTGATATTATCTGTAAACCATGGATGTTTTTTTTCTCAAATGTATATTCTTTTTCAGGAGCTAATGTATCAAAAAGTAAAATTATTAAATCGCTGAAAATAGTTGCCTTATTGTCAATATCATCAATATGGTATATATCATCAAAGCAAGTTAAACATAATAATTTTTCAAGCAGTTCCCTATCAATGGATTTTAAGTTACGAAATTTTTTGGATAACCCTTTATTTTTAATTTTAACATTATTAATTTCACAATAAACAGCCTGATGATCCGCAATATGTGGTATATCTATATTACCAAAGGACGATATTTCCATATCACAATTTATTAAAATAATATCTAATAATGTAGCTGTAGTGTTAGTTATTCGAGTAGGAGAGTTAATTACCTGCTTTAAATTAAAACAACTTATGCTATCTAAAAAGTTTACAGTATCATTTTTGTCTAAAGCTAATAAATTAATATTTATATCACCCCCACAATTTTTTTTTTTTTTTGTGGGGTTAATGGCTTTGGTCAGTACCAATTAGCCAGGCTTTGTATGGTATGTGAGTTTACAATGCTTTACAAATTACATTACGCAAAATTGCTTACAAAATTTCTGGTTAGTATATTACAATTTGAGTTTACAGTTTATAATATGTAAATATAGTACATGATAAAGATTAGTATTTTCCGAAAAAATAATACAATTAAGATCTATGGGAAGAGTTATTTTATAATCTATTAAGTTTTTGTAGAATTTATTAATATTTGCATTATTTATAGGACACTCAAGTAGAACATGTACCAGCGTTCCCGTTTTACCACAGCTGCACAAGGGGTTGTCTATCATTTTCATCTTATGTTTATAATAGGGTGTTAATGCATGGTTACAACGTATTCGATTTATAGTGGTTACAAAGTTTCTATTTGAGATTTTATGGAACCAAGGATGTTTGAGAATTTTACTATGGTATTTTGCAAAATTTAACCCTGAAGCCGTTTCATTGTGTAGGACTTGCCAAATGTCCTTCATTTCCTGTTTTTGTTTTATGAATAGGTCCGAGGGAGGTAGTTTAATATTTAGTTCTTCTCCTGTAGATGAGGCTTCTTTTGCCAGTCTGTCTACTATTTCATTGCCTGTTATGCCTGAATGTCCTTTTACCCATAAGTAAGTAACAACTTTATTTTTTGTGTGGATCTTATAGAAAAGATCAAGGATTTGGGCCTCAATGTGATTAATTGATGTTTTCACTTTCACATTTTTAAGTTTGTCTAGCGCGCTTTTACTATCTGTACATATTAAGAATTTTTCATAGTTTGAGCTTAATATGTATTTCATTGCTTGCATGATGGCTGTTATTTCTGCAGTATAAACGGAAGCTTCTTTGGGTAAGATATATTTGTTGTGGTAATTTTTCTCCAAGTGAAAAAAAGCGCACTTGTATATTCTTCTGCTTTGGATCCATCAGAAAAAATGCATTCATAGTTTGCCCAGTATTCGTTTTTTGTTTCATTGAACCTCATTTGATTGATTTGCCATGTATCGTGTTCATTATTAAGAAAATAGGTACAAATAGGCACAAATTAAACTGTTAAATTCTGGACCTATTTCAGATAAACTATTTTCTATACTATTTATAAATTGATGCACATTACCTTTAGGAGGTCTATAAAGCACACCGACAGCAAATTTCTTTTTGTTACAGGATAATTCTATCCATAATTGCTCCAAAGAACAATCGATTTTTTCTTTTAATAAAGAACATTTAAAACTAGATCTAACAAACAATGCCACGCCACCACCTCTTGTACCTCTATCAGCTCGAAATAATCTATAGCCAGTTATATTTAACCTAGAATCAGATACCTCCCGCTTTAACCAAGTCTCTGCAATTCCAATCAAATCATAATCACCATCCAAAATCAGATCTTTTATATCTGCAAAATGACAAGTTAATGACTTCGCATTTAAAAACAGTAATTTAAGATTTTTCATACAATGTATCTAAATATGTAAACAATTAAATAAAAAAATAAACAAGTTAGTACTACCAACTAAGATAATTAGTACCACCACCAATTTTATCAGTTATAGAAACCACTTTTTATTCTTATAACAATATCAAGTAAGTAGAGTGTAGAGTCAACTGCACTACGCTATGCCGTGCTGCAAATTAAAATCTTAATTTTAATTAACCACAAATAAATAAAAAAATAAATGTTTCTTGTCAACAATAAACTATGAAAAACAAAAACGAACTCCCAAAAGGAAGAGAGCAGCTAAAGTTTGTTAAACAATATCATTAATGTCAGTAACTTTTTTCACATCATCTTTGCCATTCATCTTTAGGTAAATATTTCCCGATTTGGACCATACTTTTCCTTTATTATTTATTTTTGACAGGATTTCTTTTACTAGATTCTGCTTGCTCTGGTCAAGGTCTTCTCGAATAAATATTTTTGTGCCCTTGAGTGTTCTTTTGGTTTTAAAAACAATATCTTTAAAATAAGTTGATACGAATTTTACAATAATAGGTCTGATTTTATTTTGTTTCTTTTGACCCAATCTGAAGCTAGAGTCGATAGCCCAGGGCCCAATATTATCAATGCTCATATTTTTACTAAGAATGTCACCAACTATTACCTTACAATTTTCTTTATCATTTTCAACAACTCCATACAAAATGATATTTTTATTCCTCATATGTGTCTCATCTTTGTTCAATCTTTTTGTAGGACTTCTAATCAGAACATCTTGACTTTCTAATTTCATATTTAGTTTTTCATTGTGTTCTTTTAATTGTTGTAATTCCTCCATAAATTTCCCTGCAATAGTATCAGCTATAGTGGAAGCTAGTGATGCTATAAATTCTTCTGAAGAACAGATTGTTGTAATTATAGATTTTACTGTCTCTTGTAATCCGTGCAGTTCATCTTCTCCCTTTGCAGAGTTCTTCCTCGTATTACGATTTAAAGATGACATTTTAAAATGTAAACTGTACTTACTAACAAATTACACCAACTAGTTTTATGTTTTTTATAGATACAACACTAATATAAAGATTGGGTTAATCAAATGTAATTAATTCAGCTTTTAACATTAAAAATTTGCTTTTACTCGCACGGCACTACAAACAGCGTCTACTCCACTCGACACATCGACTACTACTATAAATATGAAATGTTTAAATTAGGTGTGTAGTTATTTCGGTATATTCCTCTGTTTTGTTATCGTATCTTCGACTAACGACCAAATTAATAATTTTCTATCCTTCCCCTTACGCCAATATAATGTTAGTAAACATTCCTTCACAATTCCGCACATATTTAGATAAAAGTATTGTAAACAACTTCTTCAATTTAAAGTTTCTACCCTTACTTTGTGAGATCTATTCACATGACTTATTTAATTAAAAGAAAAGTTTCTAAGTATTTCAATTTTAAATAATAAAAAATGGATGAAAACTCTAAATTATTGATAATTATTCCGATATTTAAAATATCATCGTAATGTAACTTCTTTCATCAGACGATTAGGATTTTAAATATAGAAATAATTATTAATTTAGAGGTTTTATATATCTAATAATCAATCAATAGGATTTAACAATGTTTAACCATATTCATTCACTTATTTACTTGTTTCTTCTATGATTAAGAACATATTTTCCTTTTAAAGTTTTGTTTTGTTTTAAAGTTTTTGCCTTGTTTATTTAGCTTAGGTGAAATAATAGATGATGTATTTTTAAGACATGATACAAATATACAAGATAAGATATCGCGCATGTTTGGGGCGTGGTTAGTGACGTCACCTTATGACCAGACGCCATTGTTTACAGGTTATAATTTTAAATTTCTCCGGGAAAATATTAAATAATTTAATTATCTAAAATGTGGTGTGCTGTATATGGGTATGGTGTTGACAATAAAACTAAACATTTTTAGAGTGATATAAAGTTTTTTAGCTTTTCAAAAGACAAGAAAGTGCAAAATAGTTGGAAACTATGATCCAATTGGAAAAACTAGCGCAAATATTTAAATCATTAAATGGAGAAATTTTATTTATTTCTAAAAATTATTTAAAGAGTTTAACAGAGATGAGTTCTGTGTTATGTTCAGATAAAACGAAGATTTTATTTTTTCCTTCACGAAAGTTTTTTAGAATGAGAGAATTAAATCGTGATCTACATAATGCTGCCATTTCCAGAAAACGAAAAATATCAAAAAAATAAAATAGATTATTTTAATTTTACATTTTATACATATAAACTAAGTTTTAACGTCCTAGTGCCCAAATTATTATATTATATGATAGGGTATGAAGGTTATGAATTCAACTTACATAAAATATGTTGTTTCTTGCAGTTGGCAATTTTTTAATTACTTGTGTTGGTATTATAGCCTGAATAGCATGATACTACAAAGTTACATGTAGCATCCCCAAACAATAAGTGGTTTGTGGTCAAGAATAGTAAACTAGAGAAGGATAGCTTAATCCCATAAGAAGTACGTTCGCCAAAAAATCGATCGCACGTGGTTGCCTGTGAAGTAGGCTGCAGTTCTTGTATTAAAGTCGTCTTAAATCGTTGTGTTTAGTTTTATTGTAATAATTCTCAAATTTTTGGCGTATTTAGTGAGGATAAATGTGTGTACATTATATTTTCTTTACCCTCCCAATTCCCGAATAGTATTCAATAAATTAATTAAATATAAGTATTAAAACTATTTTATGGTGACATTTATTATAAATTATGTGTTTAATCTCAGAAATTCAAATAGTGGTACGTTATTTATTCAGAAATCATAAAAACACTTAAGAAGCCAAGATAAGATCTCAATATGAATTATTTAGCATATGCCAGGGGTTTTAGTACACACTTTTGGCGATAATACGGTCATTTTAGAAGTTGTAAATATATTTATCTTTTACTCAAACACATAACCAATGAAGAAGCACTACCTGTATTACTTAAGAAATGGACGGGCAAATACATATTCATCACTCTTAGTTATTCGTACATTTAACGAACTTTGGGTATCAGAAACGTATTAATTATAATATTTAAAAAAAGACTTCGCGAAAATAAAATTATTAACATTTTAATAATTAAGGTTAAAAATGTAAAAGTAAGACGTCTATTTGAAGTAATTGGCGTTTAAAAGTCGGAATGTATCGGTTATGACAAAATTGTTATAAATTAAAATAAAAAGCCGCAAATGTTTAAGATATAAGAGTTTTTTCAAAAAAACTGAAAGCTCAACTTTCGGTTACGAAGAAATTTTTTGCAGCAAATTTTCTTGGCAATTTCATGGTGACAATACTGGTTTTCTTGTGTAAGCAAAAATGAGGAAGCTTCTCATTTTTCGAGGTTCTCAAAACAAAGGTTAACTTCGACAGTGAATATTTTGATAACTAAGCAAAATATATAGTAGCGATAGTACAATTTCATCCTTTTTTTAATATACAAGACTAGAAAATATCACTAATTTTCAGCCTTTTCTGCACCACTTATTCAAAGAAATTTTTAAAAGTTTTTCTGATGCATAAATGCTTGCATTTATTAATAAAGAACACAAATTTGCTTAAGAACTAATCTGATTTTAGAAATAGGTAGACAAATAAATCTTCTTGATATATAAGAAATTAGATTTTTAATTAGGTGTCCAATAAATAAACATAAACACATCAAACGGCAGCATAATATATATAAAAAGAATTTTAACACAGCACCCAACAAGTAAAAAATGTAAGATATAATTAAGTTACATACTTAAAATTTTATTGCCTAATACCACATGATTTAAACATAAAACACATCTCTTTCAAAGTGAAACAAAATATTAAGAATAATAAAAAACTCTTCGTTTGAACGTAACTTCCAAGTTTATTTGAAAAAATTAGGTTTTAAACTGTAATTTGCGCGCCCAACGAAGTGAGGCGCGTAATATCGGGCGCTTCAAAAAAAGTCGTGCTTCTCCGCCTCATAAAGTAATATACTATTAGTATTGTCCATTATACATGTAGATCAAGTTTTGTATCTTCAAATACATTATTAAACTTTTAAACACATATTCAAATTTTCATAATGGTTTTTATCAAAAAATATTAGCTATACAAATTTATTGTCTTTTACGCATTATAGTTCAGACTTTCTTAATTTCAAACATAATACAACTGATAGCACGACACAGTCCCCCTTTTTTATGGAAATTCCCTAAATTTTGCTTCTTTGGTTTTTCTTTATTAAAGTTCTTTATTACTTAATTTTTCTATAATTTTCATATATTGTTTTTAGGAACATTTCAAATACTTAGAACTACTATTGAGAAAGAATTATCAACTAATATCTATAATATCTATCTAATTTTTGGAACTAAAACGACACATATAGACATATAGAAATTCTCTACTAAATGTAGGTATACCTTATTAGTATACCTTATTATTAATTGTATTTAATTCTTATGTAATCCTTTATTATTCTTTTTACTTTTGATAATATTTTCTAGTGAATTTGATGATATGTCTGGTTCTAAATTATTACTTTTGTTTTAGTTATTAATTGTCTTATTGGAAGAATGTGGATACTATTGAAGGAATATACAGGATATTCTTTAATCTTTAGTTATTATTTCAAGATTATTTTATATAAATGATATTTTATTTTGGACCATTTTTTATAACAGTTGATAACTATTAATCCCAAATTGTATTGATAAGGTAAGGATTTGATTTTTTTTACTGTTGACATTGTTCATAATTGATATTTAATATCTTATACATTGTGAATATTAAAATGTATTCTACTTTCAGTTCTTTTTTTTGGTTTGGAATAGTTAGTGTACCATTTTATGGCATTGTATTTCTGTATTTCTTTAGTATGTCTTCCTGAGGCATTTCACAGTACCAACTTGTTTAAGGTAGTCTGAAATCTCATTTTTTACCTGGTTTTTACGGTTACGTGTTGCAGGGTGAGATTCAGAATGACCTTTATAGCACCTATTGCCCTTTTTATGTCATCGGCTAGTTTTGTTTTAAGTAGGTATTCCCAACCTTGGCTTTATTTCTCCAAGCTACTGCATATTAAGTTATGATTGTTTCCACTATGGCAGGGTTATACCATTATTAGTGCTGTGATTGTTGCCTTTTTGTTGGTTCTAGTTCCTTTCTATTCTAGTTAAGCTTATAGTAGTATAATAATATAATGCCCCTGTTTTCCATGGAATTTCATTTTGCTCTTCTCTAATCGCCCTTGGGTTGAGTTTTTTCAATATTACTAAATTGGTTTTTGCATGGATTGATGTTGAGTTCCATTATTTGAGAATTTTTCCCTGGTTATTATTACTATATCATTGTTATATATTTCGCATGGTATGTTGAGATATTTACACAGGATCGTCAAGACGAGTAGAGTGTTTTGTCCTACTTTTTAATCGGCCATTCTTGTAGAATGTAGCTGTCACATTAAATTGGTTTTCTTCTCATTTCTTTAGTGCCTTTGTGACTTATTCATAAGGCCTGTAAAAAAGGCACCTTTCATGTCTAGAATGACACAGGCCACAGTTACATTATTATCTGAGGTGGGCAGAGTGAAGACGTCTCTACATGTGTCTCTGTTCTAATATAATTGTCCTTGATATTTTCCATCTTTTTTAAGACAACCGATGTGAAGATAGAGAATTTAGGAATGATGGTATAATTTTTTCTTATTTTCGAAATTTTTCCAGATTTGCTTATGCTTAAGCAACAAGCTTTTGTAACCTGTTATAAAATTTTTTTGGACAATTATAAGTATTGGCATATCCTGTGTCTTCTCGGTAGCTCTTTCACTGGGAAGTGTAGTAACAAAGTAGAAGTAAAAACATGGTTCTATTGTCGAGACTGGCGTAGGTAGAATTTATTTCTTCACAAAACTTCCTAAAGTTATTTCTTCTTCCTTTTCTAATTTACTGATTATAGTCAAGTGAATAGAAAAGATATTAATTTTTGGTCGTTTACAGAACATGTAGTGCTGCACAGCATCCAAGGAAAGGAAGAAGTACCCTATGGTGGTACTGAAGTAAATCGAACATTGTAAGATACGTTACAAACTCACACTTGGCGGCTTGTCTGAACAAAACCAGCGACGAAAGAGGTCAGTACCATGTTTATTTTATATGTATATTTTACCCAAAAAAGATATGAACCTACATAAGTTGCTCAGTGACCTCATCCAGCAACTATATTAATATTGCAAACGTTTTTCAAAAGGCCTATTGACATTTATAATCATTTCATTGGTGATTGACCTAAATTCGTTTTCTGTTCTAATTTTCATATTGTTCCGTGTTTTAAGGGGAACTTTGTAAACCTAATCTTTCACATAGCCCCACCAAAACACTCTATTTTATATAAATCAGGAGGTCTTACTTTCCACATCTTTTATGAAAGTTGCATTTATGTCCAAAGAAAACATATTGAAGAAATCTCTTCCCTCATTTTATACCGCGTCCACTCACAAAACGTTAACCTATTTTGAAAATAATTTTTATTTAATTCTTAAAGCTTTATCAAAATTGCATAATGGAATGCCAATGGGCTTCTACAAAATAAAAATGAAGTCGAAATATTTCTACACCACAATAAAATTGACATCTTACTGATAAGCGAAACACATTTCACAGATAGATCATACTTCAAGATTCCTCAGTACACTACATACTCTACTAATCATCCAGATCACACAACCCATGCTGGTTCTGCCATACTAATCAGAAGTTCCATTAGCCATATAGAACTACCAAAATATGAATTCGATCACATTCAGGCAACAACCATAAAAGTCAAATTGTCAACTTATGAATTAACAGTTGCATCTGCTTACTGTCTACCTCGTCAGAATCTGAAGAAAGAAAACTTCAACAACTTCTTTCAGATACGGTAACAAATTCCTAGTCGGTGGAGACTTTAATAGTAAGCATGCACTATACGGGTTACGACTTATAACAACAAAAGGAAGGTAGCTAGTAAGTAGTATACAAAAGAAGCGCTATCAATTCTTATCAACTGGTACTCCTACTTATTGGCCGACGGACCCCAACAAGGTTCCTGATTTACATTTATTACTAATGGTATTTCGACTGAGTATATGGAAGCTGTCCCAAGCTATGACCCTTCGTCCGACCACTCTCCTATAATAGCAACAGTCTGCTGCTTCATCATCCGTAAAAAACCAAACAGAAGACTACACAACAGCAAAATAAATTTGTTCGAATATCAATCTAAGTAAGAAGAAGATATTAAATGCAAATAAGACTAAAAACGGGAATGGAAATAAATGAAGCATTAACAACACTAGCCAGTACGCTTAAGGAGGCAGTACAGCATGCCACACCAGAAACAAATACTGATAGTAAATAAAACAATATTTAACAGAATAAGTAACTAACTGAAAATAAAAATAAAAGAAGTAAAAGAAAGAGCTTTTTCGGACAATATAACTAGTCTTAACCGATTTGACAACTCGAGAGACAATTAACAACTCGAGAAAAAATAGTACTATTTGTGGAACACCTTGCAAAAGTGTTTACTCCCAACAACAACGTACCTAATCCTGAAATAGAAAGAAAACTATCTGAAATTCCTCCAAACGTGACAGCAATCAAACCACTAACGGTTAACGAAGTTCAACAGGAAATCAATTGCATAAATCCCAGAAAAGCTCCTGGCATTAACAATATAACCCCAAAAATGATGAAGGAGTTACCTAGGAAAGGTATAATACTTATCACTCACATATTTTATGCTATTTTACGTCTCGATTATTGGCCTAAAATGCTGAAAACTGCAGAAATGATAATCATTCCAAAACAAAGCAAAAACCCAAACACTGTCTCTTCATATCGCCCAATAAGCTTACTGCCAGGAAATCCACAGGATAAGCCACACAATAAATCAAGCTATAGAAGAAGAAAAAATACTGTACTTCAGTGTTCTTAGATATTAGCAAATAAATGTGCAAATAAATCAAAATAGCGATCATACAGAAAAGCCAGTCCAAAATACTTCGCATGATAGCTGAGACACCTTGGTATGTGTCGAACCTAACTCAACACAAAGACCTAAACGTCAGTTTTGTCAAAGATGTCATAGAAGAACGAAGTAAGTTACATCTTGAACGTCTGGCTCACCATGAAAACACATTACTCCATCCACTTATAGAACCACAAGATTGTGGAAGACTAAAAAGGAACTGGCCAGCAGACCTACAAAACGGGTAAAGAGGACTTGTCGCTGGAGAAGACCTCATCACGCCATAGTAGAGCTCAAATGTTCTGAAGCCTGACTATTAGCTTAAAAGAACTGTATATGTTTTGATTGCTAATAAAGTATATTATAAAAACATTAATTCTTGATATAACTGGATTTTATATGGATGCATTTTATTTTTCAACAGTGTTCTATATACTGATATTAAAATTTCTTGTTCTCTCCACATACATATAAATATAGCAGTCAGAGCTATTCATTCATAAAATACGAAATGTTTATATTCCAACATGGTTAGGGTAAGGGCGGCGAGGAGGAAAAATATATGACTTTTGTCGGGGAAATAAGAGGGTAAAGATTGATTTGTTCCTTAGTAAACTCAAAATTAGGCAAAATAAATACAAAAACAAGTATTTGTCACTTCGGTTGTCAAATAAATGACAATTATGGAATCGATGGAATATGGCGGCAACTTGTGCAGTTTGCATTGCCGGAATTTGCAAAATTAAGAAAATGAGTTACATTTATCCTTCATAGTTGTAATTAAAATACAATTTAAAATATTTATACTCAACAAATAAAAAATTTCCTCATATACACAACAATTGAAGTGGATATTACAAAAATCTGTAATTTTCTTTTGTCATTGGTTAATAATAAATCAAAATTCGAGTTAATCTTTAATAAAAGAGAAAAAATTGAAAAATGTTAAATCATTTACTGCGCAGGTCATAAAGTCCTTTCACGAAAATTAATATCGTGTGGGTCCACCTCTAGCTTGCCTTGGTGCTGTCACTCTATTTGGCATGGTCCTTGTTAAATTATTATTAAATTGCTGGGGTATGTTTAATTGTCTATACATTTCGGTCCAGACATGCTCAATGCAATTCATGAACATGGTGGCCAGTTCATTCTTATAAAACCGTGATATTCAATGCTATCATTTACAATTCTCGCACGGTGCAGGCGCGCATTATCGTCGATAAAGACAAATTGTTCGCCTATACACCTATCTCTTTATTGAATACTCATGCGCAAATATTTTTGAACTTTCCCCTTCCACTGCTAAAATATGACTACTTCTTACCTTAGAACACAACGTATTGCTACCCAGGAATACAACAATTTAAATGAAAATAAACCTTTTAGCTGTCAAAAGCTAGCTTCTATTTGCCGTATAGCCGCGGCAGCCCAGGCCATAAACCACAAAAAGTTTTAATTTTTATTTCGTTCGTGTACGCCGCTTGCTAGTTGTTATTGTGTTTTTCTTGTCTTTGTGTATTTAATATTAACGACTTGTGTGTGTACCTAGACTTCTCTTTGGATTTACTTTACTTTGGATTACTGATTACTTTTGCATGTCATACCAACACAATTTTATAAGGGGCACGAATATTTAGGGGGAACTACGAGAGTGGGAGTTAGTTCGCGCACGAGTATTCAATTTGTGCCATTAACGAGATGGGTCTATTGCACCAAAAAATGGTACAATTATTGGCTCTATAACCTTGTCCCTATATCGTACAGCCGTCATTGTCATATTCATTAACACCACTAATGCCCGGTTTCACAAACGTTGATTAAGGTCTTAATTAGCTGTTCGCAACTTAACCACTGATTAAAATTTAAAAAGTGTTTCTTAATCAGTGATTAGTAAATTGAAGTTGATTACCTTAACAGATGATTAAACTGTCTAATCAATGATTAACTGTTTCATAAAACTGAATTACTAAATAATCACTTGTTAAAGGTCCCTTAGTCATTGATTAGCTTAATCAAGTATTTTCCTATGATTAAGAGCTGTCAAATTTATTTTATCGTCAAAAAAGTCGTTAAATATTGGGAAGGAAATAAAAAATCGAATTATATTTTGATAAATATTAAAAAAAACGTATTTACAGTATTTATTCTTTATAAAAGAAGTAAAGGTGAACATACTTACTTTTAAAATGTCTTGTTCTTCGTTATCCTCACTTTCATCCAATTCATCCATAAATCGGCCAAGAAGAAGGGTAAGACGCAATGTACGGAGACTTCGAGAAATTAGAGATAGAATTAATGCCTCTGAAAAATATGATGATCATGATTTTAAAATTCGTTTTCGATTTACAAAACGTACAGTTAAGGAACTTCTAGAAATAATAGGTCCATTGGTTGAACCTCCTACTTCTAGAAATAAATCGATTCCTGCTTTAACCCAACTACTCATCACATTGAGGTTTTATGCAACTGGAGCATTTCAACAAGTGATAGGAGATACTTTCAATGTAGGGAAATCAACAGTATATAGAATAATACATCGTGTTACATATCAAATAGCAAGTATGAAGAATACATACATTAAAATGCCAAGAGAAAGGGAAGAAATAGAAGATACTGTTACAGCTTTCTACTCCATTGCTCGATTTCCTTGTGTGATTGGAGCTATAGATTGTACACACATATGGATAAATTCACCAGGGGGGCATAATGCTGAGTTATTTAAAAACAGAAAAGGGTACTTTTCAATTAATGTGCAGATGATATGTAATGCAAAGTTAAAAATACTGCACATTATCGCTAGATGGCCGGGTTCAGTACATGATAGTACAATTTTTAATGATTCTCCCATTATATACGAGTTTGAAAATGGATTTTATGGTGACAAATATCTCCTTGGTGATAGTGGTTATCCTTGTAAAAGATATCTGCTTATTCCATTATTACATACCAGCAATCCAGCTGAAGAAGCTTATAATGCTGCTCATATAAACACAAGGAATACAATTGAAAGATGTTTTGGTGTCCTGAAAAGAAGATTCCCTTGCCTTCATATTGGTATGGCACTTAAAATTAATAATATTTTACCAATAATAGTGGCCTGTAGTGTACCTATTAATGAGTTACCAGTTCCAAATAATGATGCTGTAACACCCAATGAAGAAATACAAGCAGATACTGGAATAGAACAAAATACTGCAGTTAGGACAGCTCTTATTAACACTGTTTTTGTTAGATAAAAAGTATGTAAATTAAGTACATATTATAGGTTTGTTCATACAGTGTTCATCAGCAACATGTCTGTGCAGTATTTGGCTATCTGTATTTTGAAGACTATTTCTGATTTTAAGTTAAAGTCAATTTTATTAATTTTGCATTTTCATATTGTCATTTGAAATGAATTTGAATTAATTATACTGTCAATATCTCATTACTAATTATTGGCAAACTTGTAAATAAAGCCTAACACTAAACCAAAGAAAAATATAATAGCACTTGTACTGGTTAATTATAAAGAAAAAATGTCTGATAATGTTCACAGAAGTTATCTACCTACAAATTACTTACATGTCAGCATCATTTCATGAATTTTGTCAGTGACCTGTAATATTGACAAACTTATAATTTTCTATATGAACAAACCTTATAGGTATTTATTAAATATACAAAATAAATGAAACCAAATGATTGGACCAACTTTTATATAAAAATAAAATAGATTAACAGGTTAAGCTACAGTTGTGTATTTATTAAGTTTTTCCTTTAAAACAGCCATTTTTAAAGTATGTTCTTTCAACATTAGTTGCCTTTCTAGCTTGGCATTTGCTATTATATTTTTAAAATATGTAAATTTCAGTCTTTCAGAGAGTGGTCTGTTTTTTATATGTCGTTTTACTACACATATTTGTGCTTTTTTCTTATTAGAGGTAGAGGTAGAGGGAACATTGTCAACTATAGGAAGGGATGTTTCAATTAGGATGATTGGAACTACTATGGGTTGAGAATCATCTGAAATAAATTAATATATGTTTACTTTATTTGATATAGTTGTATGTGATTAAAGACGATACTTCCTATAAAAATGATATAAAAGCATACCTTCAGAAATAATACAACAAACAAACTAACTTTATAATATAAATTTATAATGAAGTAAGATCCATACTTATTTATAGTAAAGCTTGTATAATTTAAATAGTTTTATTTTGTAGTGGTGAAGATAAACAATTTTAGTTGAAAGAGATAGTATTGGACTTCTATGAGTGTTTTAATAGATTTAAAATTTAGTAGTAAAATTCTGAAATACTTGTAGATGTATATAAATTAATGTAGATACAAATTTTAGTTGCAGTTATTAGAACTTTGCAAATCCAAATAATTTTTAAAGTTATGATCACACTATACATAAATTCAAATTTATTAAATTTTAATCTAAAATGTATTTGTAACACAGAAGGTGGTAGGATTAACAATAGGTAAATTACTTGGTAAATTAATACTTTAGATAAATTTATAATCTTACCAAAATATAAGGTCGCATCATCATAAGGGTTATCCATTGGTGCAATTTGCTCTTGAATAACAGCAATGGCTTGTGCACCTAAATCTGACAAAGAAGTGCTACACGTACCACCCCCTGTCCTAAACCTTTCTTCCTGCAATTTTCTGTAAATTTGTACTGTATATTAAATTGAATGTCTTACGAAAGAACTACAGAACCAAACCTTGTTTGTAATATTCTAATAATAAAAATTACATTATAAATTATATTGACTATATATGGCTTGGTTCATATGCTTTAATTCCTTAATTAATACACCTTTTCAATTGCAGCAATTTGCATATACTCAGTCATCTGTTCTTCCGTAACATTAATATTTAATAATTTCTGTCTGTACTTTTCTTTCTGCAATAATTCAAAATAAATGTTAAAAGTTATTGAGAACTTATACAGATACATACATGTATTGTAGCCACCTTCTTTCTTTCCTCTCTTTTAATGTTATTGTAAAGGTTTTTTAACTGCTCTATACTTCTCTCTACAATACTTTGGCCATTGAAAATGTCGCTGATAATTTTCCACGTTTCATTTTTTTTCTTTAAAGTGGCTCCGTCTGTTGCTTTTGATGTAATGCAACTATATCTTAATAAAAAAATGATATAACAAAAATGCATAAAAAATACAGTTAAGCTTTTATTTAAATTTTCTGTTCTAATTATATTAATTTATAGGTACTTACTGGTTAACTAAACCTAAAAGGGTTTGTTTATCTGCTTTGGAAAAATTGCATGTTCTTTTTCTTTTATTTTCCATTGTGAAATTAATAGGTAGTTAACTATTGTATAAAAAACGACGTTTTTTCAATGTTGCCAAATCTAATTCGTTGTTAGTTAATCATTGATTAAGAAAAACACATTTTGTTTTATGAAACCTGATTAAGATATAACAGACTGTTAACTTTAACAGTTGATTAACTAATCACTTGCTTAATCAGCTTTTGTGAAACCGGGCATAAATCAGTGCGGCCATCATAACATATGCCTCCCCACACGCAAACTGGGCCATCACCAAAAAGAGTGTTTGGCGCCATCAAACGTTCATTGTATCGCTGTCCTAATTGCTAATTGTGCTAATTTTATTTTAGTTAAAACTGTTTCAGTAAAGAAATTGTTGGTGGGTAGAGTTCCAACTGTCAAACACTCGATTTTACAGAAAACCCTCGCGGCACTTTGTGTGACATGAAAGACAATTTCTGAGCATAATGATCGGAAATAACAGCAAGCAATACCGTCGCCTCCGAACAATACTCCAAATTTGTACAGATATTATCAACACAGGAACTTGTTGTACTTGATACCCTAGTGTACTCATTTATTTTATGGAACCACCACATGGTGGTCTATACAATAAAATTATAATTAGTTTTGAGCCATTAATTTTAAATTCTGCAGCACAGCACTCAAAATGACCTTCCACACACACACTAGCAACCTCAGTTACTTATTTTCCCAATATACATTTTCTTGCATAAATTGCACTGCCTCCATGACCCCAGTCTTTTTTCTTGAGTATGATGCAACTAAATTGAAATCATCTATGTTATAATAATTTAGTAATTCTTTGGACTTCCAGTGCTCAGTGACACAAAAAAACATACAGTCATTATGTTCTTTAAAGCTTCTATCATGTCCCTGGAGTTACCTATAAACCTAAGGTTTTGATGTATTACACTAATAACCTTCTGTCTTTGTTATTTGTCATTTAAAAGATGCGACCTTAATTTTTCGTATTCCATTTTATATACTGGGCAGTTTTCTTTATCCCAAGCAGCATGATTTTTATCAATTATTTGTTCTGGTTTATTCTCCTGGAACTTTACACAATTTACGCAGTAACGAGTTTGAGATTTGCATTCGCTAACATCATGGTTGCTACTGCAAATAGGACAGGCTACCAGTTTATTGCAATTTCTTGCAGAATGATGAAAACCATTACATTTAAAACATCAAGGCACATCCAATGCATCATAAACCCTGCAGCTATCATAACCAACAAATACATTTCCATGCCTAATAATCTTATCATAACATTGTTTGCTTACCTGTATTGTAGCTTGGTAAATATATTTTTTCTTATTTAATGGCACTATATTTATGACTCTGCAATAATCAAGTTCATTAAATATGTCTGGATTACATTTATTTAGTAAATTTTTAAAATCGGACTCTGCATATTTACTTATTAGACCAACTATGCGCAATTTAGGCTTTATTCCAGCAGTCTCTCTAATTATATAAGAATATCCAAGTTTTTATTCGGCCAGTTTCTTAAATTTTTCATTCCTCAACAGTTTTACAACCAATTACTACACCACCGTCCTTAATTTCTCTTATTTTCGCCAATTTTATTTCGTTTTGAAAAGGATTTACCTTATTTAATAATTTCATTTTGGTTTCTTGCACTTGTTGCCCAGTATTTTTTGGTTGAATTATAACTGCGGGATTAGTTTTATTTTTTATGACATCGGAATAAGAATGTTTTTTGTTTTTATCAGTGACATCTTTATTCTTTAAGATGATATTTAACTCCAGTTTCATTGTCTCTATCTGTTTTCCAACAGCTGCCATACAATTTTTAATTTTCTACCACATCATTTATTTTTGAATGATTTACTGAAATACAATCTTTTAAGCATTCACTACATCTCCAAAGCAAGCCCGGTACCGAGTTTAAGGCTGATTGTACATCAATGTCTTTTGAAATACAAGCTGAATGAAATATATTTTTACAAAATTCACAATTTATTCCAGGTTTCCCTCTACTTATTCCATTTGAACATATTAAACAGT
Organism: Ophraella communa; assembly: GCA_035357415.1. Classification (NCBI taxonomy): domain Eukaryota; kingdom Metazoa; phylum Arthropoda; class Insecta; order Coleoptera; family Chrysomelidae; genus Ophraella; species Ophraella communa. Next base: position 31,199,165 of record CM068995.1, on the reverse strand, counting down.
TTTTATTTACCATTATGCATTATTACAATAATTTTCAGAATAAATTTTTAATCTGGCAACACCGCCAAGAAATTTATTGGTAAGAACGATGTAAATAGAATGATTAAAAAAACAAACAAGTTTCAATCAAGAGATAAATTCACTTTTAAAATTTTTAAATCTATTTTACTTTAATAATTTAAACACTTAAGAATACACTAAATCTTAATCAAACTAGCAACGTTGCCACATTAAAAACCTATGTTTTTCTTTTAAAACTCCACTGGTGACAGCCACTTCTGATTCAACTAAGTTTTCGATCTGAATTTCTACATAGCTTATTTGATCCATAGTAATATCATTGGTCTCATGGACAAACCGGATCCTAATTGGTCTACAGAATCGTGGACTTGATGGAATGGGGTTTTGCCAAATTATTTTATTTCCATTATTATTAATTACCATCCGAATAGGCAAAAAGAACTTTGGAAAATATTAGCATCATTTTGAAAATGTTGATTATACTGTGGTTGCTGAGAGCCATCACAGCCCCATTTAGATATAAGCTCTAAATTTTGTTTTTCTTCATTAGAAATCTTTTCAAAAACCTCGTCCAGATATTTACATAGCCGTGATGCGGTATGATCTACCAAATTTTGTAGCTTTGTTTCAGCACATGTATCTGTTACATGATATGAATCAGGTGCAATCTGCCCTGGCATTTTCCAACAAAGAATAACAAGGATAGAGCTGTTTTATAGCACTGCGTATCACATTGTACTGACTTCAGGATAAACCGGCTTCTACGAATATTGACAATGCTTTCATTGTTGTTAATCGTTGAGTGTCTTTCCCTTTGTCCTGCGAATTAATGGCCCTACGCATCTTGGATGCTCTTTTCGGTGACTCTGACATTTCTTTCATAATTGCGGAAGCATCACTTTTTCCAGCAGCTCTAAAACTCATTTGGGAAGCATATTAATGTTGTCTCGGGTACTTGCTCCCGTAATTCCTTTGTTTTGCGCCGTTTACTGCGATCGCTCGATTCTTCAAATGTTTTCGTCGGCCGACCCGCCTTTTGTTTTGACCATAACGATACCTTCACACTACCGGCAAGCCATTATTTTTGAGAAATCGGTCTTCTTTATGTGATGCGGCTATCCATTTTTGTTTGAATTGGAATTTAAACAGTTTCAATTTACTTTTAAAGTTGCTTACTTTCTCAGCTGCACAATTTGTAATTTTGATTAAATAATTCTCCATATATATTAACTTGTCACCGTGCTAGTTCGTCAGCTTGATGTCCTGGTTCCCATCACAGTGTGACCCTGTTTCGGGTAGCCAGTTCTTCGCCGCAATCCCGTAATTCCTAGGGCTTTAACGGCAGCTTTGCTGTCTCTATAAATTCTAAGCCTTCCATTGTAAGGTCCGTCTATGTACCAGATCAATTCATTCGCTCTACTTTTAGAGGCTGTAATTTCCTTTTCCAGTACCTCTTGATATTTAATGATAATTACGAAATTTCTGTTAAAGTTGTGTGTCTGTGGTATGTTGGCATTTTTAGCATGTTATCTTCCACATTTTTGATTTCTGAAGGTCCTTTACCATAAGTTGCCCTGTGGTCTAGAATATTTCGAGCCTGGTTAGAGCTATCCTTGCTTCGTTTATTATTATTATGCAATGTAACGGTGGAAGGTCCAGTAGTGTTCCTAACGTTGTCGTAGGTGTAGTTCGCATTGCCCCAGTTATCTTGCTAATTTTGGTCTTTGTTCTGTCTAGAGACTATCTCTTCGATCTGTTCTGTAATCTAAGTGTAAGTACAAAACGATTTTATTATTATATAAAAGATGCATAAGCTACCTTACGAATAACTACCCATTTCTACAGCCAATGTAACATTTCCGATGTGAATCCTCAAGTAGTGTTATATGTACGCCTAGTAAACCAAGAAGGTTCCTCGGCTTTATTTATAATATGCTGTATATGTCGGTTCCAGGTTAACTTTAGCTCTAAGGTACTTTACCTCATCCGCCATCCGACCCAGAGGCTGTGACTCCACGTGTATGCATACTAAGGAAACAGAAGCTTCAATGGTGATTTTCGCCCATAGTGCTTCTCAACCAAGGTTTTACTCTCTACTAAGAGTGCTAAATAATCTCTTAACAGTAAGGGAGGCCGCACATCTGAGATACATGGAACCTGAAACATGAAACATGTGTCATGAAAATAGAACACGGCCAAACAAATAGAAGTCCGCTCACTAATGAAACGAGTCTGATTCATGTGCGTAAAACATTTTTATGTTTATATATTTCATGAAATAGATCCCGTTCTATTTTTCTGTTTCAGTTTCATTGTATTTGTCAATTAAATTCGTTCGTTTTAAATGGATAACGGCCAAGAATTTATTTAATATTACATTTGTTTCTATGGTGGAGCAGTATGAAGAATTGTATAACTATAACCTGGAAAAGTACTCGAATAGACAGTCACAATAAAAAGCCTGGCAAAATGGTGCCAGTCAGGTAAAAAGCTCAGGTAAGCATAAACAATGTAGTAATAACGTATTTTTATTATGTTGAACCAAAATTTGACAAACTTGACAAGAATTATATTAACATGAATATGGTTAAATGCTAAATACATACTTTATTTTGCCATGGTAAAGCTATGTCGGGTTTCAGAAAATATTCACATGGCTTATCTCTTAAATAAAGTGCTTCTGATGTTGGTCTACCACATACAGTGAGAGTTTAGCGATTTGCTGACACTTGAAGGGATGAATCTGCGGCTGAATATATTCCATCGTGTTTTCTTATAAAATTATGAAGAACGCAAGCGGCTTTGATAATATCATCAGCTTTACTGGTGTTGCAAGCTATTGGTTTATCAAAAACTCTAAATTTACTCCATAAGATTCCAAAAGCGCACTCTACACTTTTTGTCCTTTCTTATTTTTGGGTTATCCAAAGATCTTTGTCTGCAACGAAAAACATTGGAAAATTGGATCCGTGGTCTCCGGGTAGATTCCTTGCAGGTGGAATATTTAACTTGTTTGTTTTGAGCAATTTGCCAAGTTCAGAATTTTTGAACACTGCACCATCATCATTCCTACCAAAATCACCTACAGAAATTGCAGTAAAAAGGAATCTGCATCAACAATTCCCATTAACACAATAGAATGATATGCTTTATAACCAGATTTTGGGGGAGCTTTGATTCGAATATCTTTGCCGTCTATGCTACCAATACAATTAGTGAGTTTTTGATGATCTCTCTTGGGAAATATTCAAATTGACATTTAGCTCTGAAGATGGCATATTTTATGGTTGACAGCGCTTAACTAAGAAATTTTAAATTATTAAATACAAATTTTCTCTCTTTTTCTCCACTCTATAATGAAACTATTGTTGTAAAAATATATCACAACTATATCATCGTCTTTATTGTGGGAACATTCCTCCTTAACTTTACTGACAGAGGTGTAATAATTTCCGCAGTTCTGCTGATTGCTTAGTTTTTAGGTAAATGTCCTTCTCGATCTTAATTTGCAAATTGTTACAAGTTACACAAGTATTTGTAATAGATCGGTGAAAAATTTGGTGTTAAAAATATGTCGGTTGAAACTTTCATGACGTAAAGTTGATACATTGTATTCAGGTTAAGTCTTTGATGTAGATATAATATATTTGCATGCTTTACCCCAGAATAATGACTTGAGTGATGGGAAAATGAAATAACAGTATATCTGTAATAATAATTTTTCCTCCGCAATTTTATTTTTGAATTCGTTTTTTTAGCTGGACACGAAGAGCTACCCCAGATAGACATTTATTTTTTCATTCAGAACTAGTACAGAACATTCAGTACTAGTTTATTAGAAACAATGAGAGTTCTTAGAAAAAAATTACATATCCTGAAATCATGTAGCTTGTAGATGCAAAGTATCCTTATATTAACAGTTGTTACTTGGAAATTTCTTCACTTTGAAGTTCCAACGATCCCAGTTTCAAAAAATCATCTAAAATTACTTTTCTTTCTTCATAATGTTAGTATTGCACTTGCGTTGCGTGGTAATGATTTTGGCATGGAAACTAGCCCATTTGCCACAGATTTTTTGTATAAATAATAATTATTAACAATTGGCAAAACAATTTAGCGATTGTAATAATGTTTGTATTAAATACCCGGATTCATATAAGTAATTACATACCAGCTAATATATTGGTTTCCGATTGAGTGTGAGAAGGTAGGTAATATTAACTGACAATTGAGGGGCCTAGAAGTAAAAGGGTTTAAGGCTCATCCTTCAAACGGTTGCGAACTTAATATATCAGGGGGGTGCGAGCGGTTAAAAATTTCAAAGCTAACGAAGGCGTGTTAGTTAAGTATTTATACCTTTCCCACTTATTTTCCCGTTAGAGTGAGAAACTATTCGGATTCTGGGGTTACACAGCACAGGTCAGGATTTATTTAGATTTGTTTCTTTAATAGTGCTCTGTGGGATTTTTTATATTGTTTATAGATATTTTTCGTGTTTTGTGTTTTTTAAAGACATTTGCAGACATTTAGAAATGGATAAGGTACAGAAGAAAAAAGAAACTTTTATCGCAGAGGAAATAAGGTCCATCTAAGATTAAGTACAAAGAGACTAAAGCGTTAACATTTTCCTTTAAAAAAAGAGGTAAAAAATATGACTCCTGAAGAAGGTATTAAAACCAAAAAAAATTCCTTTTCGAAAAAGGATAGCATTCATAAAATGCATAACTGGTATTATCAAGTACAAGGACAACTGCAAATTTCCAGAAGGTCATATTGTGTACTTGCGGTTTGGACACCTCACGGTTTAAAAACCAAAACTATATTTTTTCATGATCCCGAATTCTGGACAAGAAGCACGAAACCAGTTTTTGCACATTTTACTTTGATTGTATTTTACCTGAAATGTCTATTAGAACCGCAATATATTCTAGAGGCAAAAAAACAAAGTAAGAGGAAAGGGAAAGAAAAACCTAAAATGTAGATAATAAAAATAATAATAGATTCCCTAGTTTTAAAATTATCCGAGTTTTCGTTTTTAAGTACAACTTTGATAGGTGTTTCTCTTATGTTGTTTATCCGGTGTGCCGTCTTACCTTAATTTTTTTTTATAACCAATGTTTTGTATTTCTTTAATAATGTTAACTTTTTATTACAATTATTTCACTGTTTAGAGATTTAACTGAGTGACTGAGTCATAAAAATAATCTGTTTATTGTCGATTTAATGTCGTTTATTGTCCGGAATTTACCTATGCCTACCTGAAGTGTTAATCCCATCCTTACGACGACATATTCAGTATCCCATTGCCCCTTCCTTTTTTCCATCAATACTGAATAGAAATTGTAATGTAGATTTTTTTAAGATTTGTAGTAAAATTTAATCAAATCAGTTTTTTTTTATATAAAACCTAATAAACCCCTTTAACTTGGCCTATGAGTTTAATATTTTGGAAATAGGCTGAATTAGTTACTGCTAAAATTATTGAGATTATGAAAATCCATTTGAAATTTTCTATACACATAGGCACATACTCGCACACGCATTTTCAGGACAACATGTTTATAAAAGTTTTTAATTGTTTATTTGTAAGTATCATGTTTTATTATTCGTATTTTATATTCCTTTTTAAAATTGATAAATCAAAACTTTATAATAATTTGAAATATTATATAAATAATCTATTTATTAAATTGATTCTTCTCTCGAAGATGTTTTAATTAAATTGAATTGTACTAACCCTTACTTTTTGGAAGTCCATCTTATTAAGAATAATAAAAAACGAAGAGTTTTTTTATTATTCTTAATCTATTTATGTTTTATTTCAAATAGTATAGAATTGAAAATAAAAATTGACGTGTCTCAGCGTTTTTTATAATTCCGTAAACTTAGAGCAGCATTAATCTTATTCCATAAGTGGTTTCCACACTAGGGATTTATAATATTATTCGAAATTTTACAAAAAAATTCCCTTTTATTACATAATAGTTGAGTAAAAATAAAAAAATACAATTTTTTACTTTTAAAAATTATTGTATCAACTCTTTTTTTAGTCTTACAAATAAATAGATACCCAGAATACAAGTTCTTTATTTCATGAATGTTTTTAAAAATTTTTAATCCGTCCAAAATGTAAAACACGCCCATATATAAAAGTTTTGGTGTTAATAAATTTCAGTGTGGATGGCGCCACATTATGGATCGGGTTTTGGGTTTGGGTTTTTCATTTGGAATCTTCGTTACTGCTGGAGGAAGACTTTGAACAATTTCATCAGTCATGACCCTATCTCTTGTGAACAATAGTTTCGTTCCATATCAACATATGACTTTTTATATTCAGTAAGTCGTAGACACAGACATTATAGGTCCATAATTGGCGAAGATAAAAAATCTTAGAAGTGGTTATTAACGGAGTTAGTAACGCCTGTTGCAAATCAAAACAAATAACAGCAGTATTTTCAGAATTTGTATTTTCAGCAATATCAGCTTTTTTGGCATCTATTGCTTTCTGGGCTTTCCTCTGGTGTAATTCCAAGTCCCGCTTGGCATTTGCAATCGCAACTTCATCTCTGGAGTGTTTTATTAGATTTTGCAAATTATCACAACGACTGCAGGTGTCACTATAGGGCTTGTGAAACCTTAAGGTATTTTAAGGTATAGGTATTTTACATTTGGATTGTCTTTTCTAGAATAGTGGCTACAGTACTTGGGAAACATATTTATGTGAGAAATAACGGAACTTTTGCTTGACTCCGAAATTTTGTTTGGGGGGTTCTTTTTTGCCCCACTTGTCAGGTTCTGTTATATACAAATCTGAAGTTTTTTGCAGACAATCTGAAGTCTTCGCACAGAAATTTCAAAAGTTTAAAAAAAATTGTTTTTTCTAATGATGTAATGGTACTGTAGCTTTTATTTGTAATAGCTGCGTTTTTGCTTCTTGTTGATAAGCTTTTCTTTATACATGAAGCTAAAAATGCAGTTTGTAGGTTGTAAGAATAAAGTTCATAAAATATTGTGAACAGTTCATGCCTTTGAGCCTCATCAATTTCCTTGCATTGATATCTGCCATCATGAGGATATTCTTTAAGTTCTATTGCCTTTCGCACCTTATTTGTCTTTCCAGTGGATTATTTTCCTTCTGTTCGTGATCTTTTGGCAATGTTAACTTTCCATTCCTTAGAACGCCGTTTTATTTGTCGGGGGGTCACGTGAACACGCTCGTGAACTACCTCTACTTCCTTCTTTATTTCAGGCACATGATCTGAATCATCATCGGTCTGGTATGGATCCTTTTCTGTAAAAATAAACAGTCACTAGATAAAATTTAAAGCAAAAAGTAATGCTCATAAAAAAAAATTTAAAAGTGAGGTTTCAAATACTAATTATGTATAAAAAAATAAAGGAAAGTTTTTGCCTGCGGCCACTACACTACTACTACAATTATAATACCCAACTTAAACAGGGCTGGTTTTTTGCAAAATAAAAAAATATTTTGAATCTAACCTGATATTACTTCATATTTATTTATTAAACATTTAACAAACATATTAACTTATTCTACAGAATATAAATAATAATAATGCTCTTACCTTCTTTTCCCCATTCAGAACTCATTTTCAACTACAAGAACTGAAAATGTTTTAAAAATGGCACCACACATCAAAACATCAATAAATACCTGTCAAGCTCTGGAAGTAAAAAGGGTCAATCATTAACACAGACAGTATTGCTGAATATTTTAATAAGTTCTTTAACACTAACAGAGATAGCAGCACAGAACGTAAAATAAAGTTAAATCATTTTACCACCAAGTAAAAGTATCCTTTAGGTATCATGTTCCGCACTTAACTTATATTTAAAAAAACTGCACTTGAACCTTTTTACTTCTAGACTCCTCAATTATACGTTAAACTTAATTAGATTATAATAAAAAGTAGCTCTGCATGTTTTTTTTTATTTTTTTACCCTCAAACATGGGCACTTACCCGTTAGTATGATGGTTAATCAGGCCAGATGTTCGCTCCATGATTAGTTTTTAATTGTATAATAATTGCTGCTGACTTCTTAGAAATGTTTTACATAAATGTTTGGGTAAATCTGTTGATGGAAGGGTGGGATGGATCTTATAGTCATGGTTATTGGTTTTTTCCAAATTTTTTATTATAATATGAAATACTTAATAATCGAACAATCAAATTTGCGTTATGCACTAACTTACAATTTTAAAGTTAACTATTGACTGTTCGTACTTGATATACCTAATATTTTGTTGCATCCCAAAATGTGCCAATGGTTTGTGATCCGTTTTTACTATGAATTTTGGTTTTCCGAACAAATAATATTTAAAATTATTTATTGCCCAATCAATTGTTAACAATTCATTAAAAAGGACTGTTTGATTTAATTCGCTTTTCCTAAAATTTCTCGATTTATACACTCTAGGCATATGTAATCCCTCGTAATTTTGATTTAGTATCGCTGACACCATGTGTTAGAGGCATCCGTAGTTAAGTTGTTTCTCGAAGCTATGGCTCTAGCTATAAAAACTCCTGAAACAATTTCTGATTGTTCCACTATTTTATCTTGTCTTAAAATGTTCTACTATGCGATATATGATGATGGGAAGTTGAGAAATAAGTTCTATACTTCATACCAAACCCTTCTTTCAGTTCGTCATAGTTTGTGACGTCATACACTATTTTGGGAATGTTGAGCATGTAATTCTATGCAAATCTGACAGTTGCCAGGATCGTATTCAGCTAATTATGAAACTAACTTTTATTGCACTTTGGATTTAAAAAACAAAACATTAGTATTTATGAAAATCAGCAAGTCATTCAAACCGTTGCAACACAAGAGAAAATTGCTTTTTTATCATCAAAATGTTCAATGATGTATGTTAATTATTAGAATAAACCTACTATCCAATTTCTGTTCCAATTTATACGTCCTAAGATATTGTATTGTAAAAATGTCCATAAGTAAATCAATTAAGATAGAACTGATGATGACTGTTAGCCAAAAATACTATGCTATTTTAAATAAAACCCATTACACAATTATAAGTACTTTATTTAAAAAAAGAAAATTACATCTCTAAAAACATAATGTAATGTCTTATGAATATCAAGAATTACCTTTCTAGTAGTTACATTAAATTGCTCTGTGTATGATTTGAATTATAGCAAAGTAATTTGAATAATGTATTTGAAAAAAAATGACATTTGGACATTGCTAATTTGAGATTCACAATTCCAAATAAAAGTGTCCTAGAACAATAATTAAAATTATGCTTCTTCAGCCTGTTTCCACATTATCTTCCTATAAGTTAGAATCTGATTCACAATCTGATTCATTTAAATCAAGAATAATAGGGGATATATTACTAGCATCAATTATCTTTGCTGTCACCCAGTATTCATTAATAATGTTTTCAGTATGCCTTACATAATTCCTCCATTTTTCTGGTGTAACCTTAAATATGACTTAAGAAATTATCTAAGAATCTAAAAAACTTTCATTTTACCTGTTGCACTGCTTCTTTCCAAATACTCAATACTGTGGCTTCAGTTATATGGCTAGCAGATGTTATTTTAGCATCATAATATCTCTTACAGTCAGACCAAACATATTCTATAGGATTAAACTGGCAATGATATGGAGGCGGTCTTAAGACACGATGGCCATGTTGAAGGGCCAGTCTATCCAACCTGTTGAATAAAATAAATATAAATGGGATTGAATAAATATATCATAATACGTACTTGAATACTTTATCTGGTGCATGCCTTTTAATAATGTCCATTAGTTCAAATTTCATCATAGTCATTGAATAATGTATATGTCGTTCCATTAACCATATGTCGTTCCATAAACTTGAATGATATGATGCATTGTCCATTATTATCAACGATGGTTCTTCTAAATTTGGAAGAAGCTGATGCTCAAACCATTTTTCAAAATTTTCTGAGTTCATCGAATCATGGTAGTCACCGGATTTGCTTCCACTTTTGAAAATTAGGCTACAGTTTTCAATGAACCCACCTTCAGACCCTGCATGAACAACAATGTATCGTACACTGTTTGCATTCTTCTTTCTGACTGCATTAACACTGCCATCCTGCCAGCTCTTGCGGAATCCCCCTTTACTGAATATCCAGGTCTCATCCAAGAAAACTGGCTTCAACGGATATAAATCACTTTCATATTTTATAAGTCACTCAAAAAATGTAATCTTTTTGAAGCCACATATGGTTGTTCCATTAAATATTTCCTACTGGAAACACTACAATTCATCCATTTGAACTTTAATTCCTTCAAGACCCTGGCTAAGGAAGTAGCAGACATCTGAATTTCATCCACATCCTCTTGAAAGTATGAAGTGTAGTATGCTCTCCTAAAACGAACAAAGAAAAAGTGTAAAAAGGAGACTTAAGTGATAACTACCAGTAAAAATGATTACAAATAATGTTATTTTAAGTAAGGTTCTGTTAGTTCAAGTAAATGTGGAGGTGAATTATCCTAATTTGGTTAAATTTAAATAGGGAAAAAATCTCTTAATAAGACAATGTAACTGATACCTGTGGAACATGAAAATAAAGTATGGCAACTATTAAAACTAAATAATGATAATTAATCGTTATACAAAACACTAATTAATGAAATTGATTGTGTTAACCTCTACTTTTTGGAAGTTCATCTTACTAAGAACAATAAATAACTGCACAGTTAAACTAAACTTCCACTATTTATTCGAAAAATTCGCTTTAAAATTCAATTACAGCTGTTTCGCTATAACTAGCATCGTCAGATTGACATATTGAAATTTCAATATGCATTTCGCAGTATTCTGCGACAAAATATTTTAATTTGCATGATTGATTGGTTAGAAGTTGGGAGCATTCAAAATACGCGAATATACGTTAATTACTCATAAGCTCTGCATTGTTTTGATATTGTTTGAGAAATAATCACGGAACTACCGATTTTTCTGTCGGCTACTACTTAATGTGTTAGAAAGAAATGAATAAACTATGACGAACTGAAAGAAGAGTTTGGTAAGAAGTATAATATGTAGTTTTAGCTGAGAGTAATTTATCACACATTCAAACTTTTTCATAAAATCTTTGCCTAAAATTCCACTCTAGGGTTTTGCACATTTTTCCTAGCTCTACCTGTTACCCTAATCTTAATGCACAATACCGCTGTTTCTTCATGTCCTGCGGCTGTAATAGTCTAAGTGCGTCCAAAAATGATTGTACCCTATACAGATCTTCTTTAAATTCCGAAGGAATAAATTTACTTGTTACATTGAAAAACTAATTCATTGTCAACGGCATATTCGCTTTGTTCACTCGCTCACTTTATTGTTCTAAAACGTCACCTTTTATTTAGCTACAATTTCGTTCAATTTTTAAGGTTTGGAATACAGTCACGTACCGTGGCGACGAAATGGGCATAACGTCATCAGGGAAGTAGGGTATGATCACGCCCCTATTTGTTTTCATCAGTTCTGATAAGACTAGTGAGTGGAGTGATTACGCCCCCATTGTTTTTTATCACTTCTAATAAAACTAGCCAGATCCTTACCAATATAGTTCGGACGTATCGTAATATCACCTAATATTTTTGTTAGCAACGCACACATCCTGACATTCGGATTTGTTTTGCATACAGTATTTTTAGTCACAGAACATTTTTAATTTGATAATCGAGACTACTAGTCCTCCTCTCTTTCTCGTATATTATTTAAGAATTAAAACTATTTAAAATGAGCGATTCTGAAGAAGAAATATTTGCAATTGCAACAGCATTTGAAGAAAAAGAAAATAGAGGAAAGAAAAGAAAACCAATTTGGATTCATGAAATAGACAAGAAAAGAAAAATGTATGGAGAATTTCATGCCTTATTTGAAAATTTGTTGAAGGACGAAGTAAAGTTTTTTCAATATTTTCGAATGACCTATGAAAAATTCTCAAATCTTTTCAATATGTTAAGGCCAGCTAGGTATAGAAAAATCAAATACTACCTTAAGGGAATCGATAAGTCCTGAAGAAAGATTAGCAGTGTGTTTAAGGTAATAACTATTATAATATTTTATGCTTTATTTGAACAACAGTACAAAATTTTAAACTTAAATATTTATTCTATTAAAATAAATTTGTAAACTACACTTTGTTAAAGATCCAGATATGAAGGTGACTCCTCATAAAGCTGTTGCTGATAAGATGATGTATTTGGCGAATATGCATTTCTCTTCTCTACATTGGTAACACTTTCAAAGAGTTTAGTTTTGATTTCTATTTGATCGCACAATGGAAATGTTTTGACAGTTTGAGCCATTGTAATACCCGGATGTATTTTAGCTGTCACCAAAATGTACTACCCTAAATAAAGTTTTAAGTTTGTTATCCTAAGCTTTAGCCTAGCCGAGCGGGTGTTAGGCTAAAGGAAGGGTTCGTGGTTTCGGCCTCCGCAGTATTTGGTGTTGGGAGGTCTTAATTTCAGCGGTTAGGAAGGACGGGATCTGTTGCCGGGTTCTGAAAACTGTATGGAGTCTTTAGAAATAACACACGATATCTCGGGAGAGTCTATTTAGTTTATTGATGCTCTATGTTCTGCTGTACAAGTGAAAGTTTTAACGAAATTCTTGAGGTGTGCTATCTGCATCTCCCAAAAGAAAAAAAACAAAAAAAACTTACTTTTCTTTAACAATAAAAATAATTAAAACTAAACAACAATTTTATTTGAATATGATCAGATGGATCCTCGCTGATTAATTGTAACTTAATGATAAACGATACATTATGGACTGGTCCTGGATTATCTACCAAGAATACTCAATTCTCTTATCGCCCTATCGCTATCGGGGAAAATTATAGTCGTCCCGACAGTGGGGACCCTGTGGACCCTAGGTGTCCGTTTGCGGATAAAAGATACAATATTCGTCTGAACAATTAAAACGACACAAATTCGTTTATCGAACAAATCCAAACTCCCATAAAATTTCTTATTTTTTAATGGTTAGTATAATATAGACTGACTCACCAATTTCTTTTTTTTTATTTTAGTGAATATTTGACTTATACACTTTCACAAAAAAACACTCATTAATTAGTACGAGAGCCGGTATATAGGTCGACCTTCACCGATAAGGTATTAGAAAGTGTTCCAAAGGGGTTGCCATTCCAAATCCGGTCAAGGATATTTTTATTTAAAAATTTAGTTATGACCATTTTTTTGTTATCTACACCTACTTGGCAACTCATAAAATGCTATAGCATTGGATAGTACACATATTGAACAACATGAAAACGTAGGGTTGCTTCCTATTATATGATCAAGAGTCTGCTTGCCAGGTTTGAACAGGTACCTCAAATTAGTAAATTGCAACTATCGAGCAACCAATTGGTATATATATAAGAATAAAGATAATTTTATTGTGAACACAATGGTATAAGGTTGCCACCAAAAAACCAGTCACAAAACACGGTTGCTGGCCCTTAAAGTTGTGTAAAATCGTAAGAACCAAACCCATGTGTGTGACAAAGAAATACGTTAAGTGTGTACTGTTCTGTGGGCTAGAGTGAAACAGAACTATACGAACTGCATAGTAGTAAATGATAGTAAACAAAAAGCACGCGTTGTGCGCATTAATGACTTTGAACAAAAAAATTCCTTTAAAAAGTGTGTGTGCTTATGTTTCAGTATAAAAAATCGATATATTTGTGGGTATAAGGGCTGTAAGAAAATATGCCAGCTCAAAATAAATTTATTTATAATGATTTGTTGATATATAGCAAAATCAAAAAAATCGGTTTAAGAGAAATAAAATAAAAGATTAATATTCCACATCGGATTCATGAAAAGAATCATCTTCCGTTTCTGATAATAATTCTTCTTCATTTTCTTCCTCGTAATTCATTTGAACTATGTCTTCTACACTTAGTGGTGTTTGATCTCCAATATATCCAACAGGCTTTAAGTAGGGGAGAGGGTGCTAAGTTGACGAACTTAAGGTTTGCGGTCCAAGTACAGCTCTATTTTCTTACCAATAAATGTTTTTTACATCAAGGCATATAATATTTAAGTTACTAATAAATATTTGAATTATTTTTAATTTAAATTGGCACTTTGTGGCTGGTATTTTTTTTTGAAAAAAAAAATTTAATTATTGTCATCTTACCCGCTTTTCCTGACAAGATGACGAACGTATGTGGACAAGTTGACGAATATGGTGAAAAGGCAGTAAAACAATACATTTAAAAATTTTAATGATTTTTTTAAATAAACAAGAACTAAAATCAAGGAAAGTCAAATGTATTAAAAAAGTCAAGGACGAACAAAAAATTTAAAATTATAACTTAATTTTAATTATGACAAAAATCACACAACCACACTTTGGCTTTTGCTTCTTTCAAGTTAAGTCCAGAGCATTCTGCGTGCGCCCACTTGGTGCAATTACTACAACGAAACCAAAGCTCGTTATTTTTGCCCTCATCTTCACAAAATATGCACAGTCTGTCATCTTCTTCAACATCTTCGTCCATGTCGCCATTACTGTCCACCACAGCTACATCGACGGAACTCTCAGATGAATCAGATGACTCAAATACTTGGCGCTTTACTCTCTGCGTTTATTTTGTTTATTTGCTATACCATTCTTTTCTTGAACTGATTTGCTACTGATTTTTTTAATGTTTTTCTTCGACGGGCCTTTCATTTGTTTTCCCTTTTCTTTTTTAAGTTTTTCATTGTGCTTTTCTTCTAAAGCATCTTTAACGGGCGTGCCAGTAGGGTAAAGTGGGGGAATACCGGCCGCTTAAGACAAATTTTGAATATTTCCGAGATATTAATGATTTTAAAATAAAAAAGAAGGTTTAAAGAAACGTTGGGTCATTTGAAAAGAAAATACATATTTATTAGAAATTAGCAAACATTTATTAAAAAAATACAGAGCTTCAAAAAAAATATAAGTGGCCGGATTTACCCCGCAGTTTGGGGGTAATATCAGCCGGGGGGCCGCAAATACCCCACATTGCACTTATTGGCAAAAATCGCACACATAATGTTTTTTTTCGCCATTTGTACACTTACTATGTGCCCATCTAGAACAACTTACACATCTTAGCCAGAGTTGCCGATTTTTTCCGAACTCCCCGCAAATAATACAAATGTCTTCGTTAACCTCATCGTCTAATTTTTCCTCTTCTTCATCACAATTATGGTAGGCTATCTTTTTGTTTTTTCTAAGATTTGGCCGGTTTTTTTCTACAAGAACGTTGGCGTCATTGAAGCTCCCAAAGACTTGTTTTTTTATGCTTTTTACTTTTTTCTCGTCTATTTTTTGTAGCCTTTTCTGTTTCAAATTTTCTTTTTCTTCTAAAATGTCCTTCATGGGAGTGGAGGTAAAGATTTGGGAGTGTTGTTTTTTTCCACCTTTGCTGACTTTTTGGTTGGCTACTCCAGAACATCCAGGAACGGGCAATATTTCTTCAAATGATTGGTTCTGTCTTATTACTTCTTGATTTTGTTGTGTTATGCTGTCAACCATTTCATCCTTCCTTATATTTTGCATTTGACTTTGGCTGTTTGTAGAAGGTGGTTCCGTTGGGTTTGTGGCCTGCAAATTTTCAGCTGGAGCAAAATCTTCTGGGCTAAAAACGTCCGGATTTACAGGAAATATTCCCGTTACCTCAAAACCCTTAGTGGCTTTTTCTATTGTTGCCACTCTCCCAAAAGCTTTGTTAAATAAATCAGCAACAATATTGGGTGTTATTTTTTCTCCTGGGTGACTCCTCATAAATTTATCGCATTCGGAATTGTATGCTGTTTTCAGAGGACCATAAAAAGTGACATCTAGAGGCTGAACTCTGTGTGAAGTATGTGGAGGGATCGTGAGAATAATAATTCCCCTCTGTTAACAGAAATTATAGACGTTCAAGGTGCAATGACTGGAATGATTATCAACTAATAACAAAACTGGGTCCTCTTTGGGAGTCTTAACACAGTTTCCAAAATGCTTCAACCACGTAAGAAATAATTCTTCGGTTATCCAGCCATTATCCGAGCAGTGATATATAGCCCCTGGAGGTCCATTTAACTTCAGATGATCTGCCATTCTTTTTCTAGCGTAAATAAACATTGGCGGAACGTATATTCCAGAGGCGCTAAATGCACACATGACAGTTGTGGTTTTTCCCTTCTCCCAGCTAGTTAAGAAACCAATCCTTTTTTGACCTTTTTTGGCATAGATTTTACTGGGACGTTGTACTGTCGTAATTCCCGTTTCATCAGCGTTAAAAATTCTTGCTGCAGAAAATTCATATTTGTCCATTAGAGCACTGAGGTTTGCAAAAAAAATACCAATTTCTTCTTTGTTGAAAGCTGTTACACGATTTACGCTTGTTGATTCCGGTTTTCTTAGTGTTATTTCTGGATTGCGTCGTAAAAATCCCTCCAACCAATCACGACCTGCTAAGCATTTTTCTTCCTTAAACCGAGTTTCCAAGTTATTCGATTTTGCAAAAATGTAGGTGCTTTGCTGAACTTGCGCTGGCGTAACTCCAAAAAAGAGCTTGGCAAGATTAATGATTTGTTTTGCTAATTCACGTTCTTGTTCTTGAGTAAATACTGGACGGCGTCCCAATGATGGCTTTGTCACTCGCCCGTCTCTACGGCGGTCTTGGAGAGTCGCTCTAGGAATACCAAAACTTCTTGACACTTCTCGTACTGCGCGCCCATTTTCTATGGCTGCAAGGGCTGCCTGAAGCGTTTCGGCAGTCCACGATGCTCTCGTAGTTTTTCTTATATAAGTCCGCGGCATCTGAAAACAATAAAATGTTTAAAATAAAATTCTGTGGGGTAATACCGGCCCTGCCGATATTATCCGCAATATAGCGGCCGAAATTACCCCAAACATAATTGCCGACAAAATAACACATTAGACAAAAATAAATAAACTTACATTGTTTTTAAGTAAACTACAGCAAAGACAATGAAAATTAGTTTATAGACAAATAATAAAATAAAATTTTCAACTTACCGTTACTAAAATATATGAACATAAACACAAACTTTTCTTATAACAACACGTGCTTTTTCGAAAAATTCTCTATAAAAATCGTATACCTTCACAAGCATTTTCAAATTCTTTAGTAGGGATGGGAGAATTTGGTGGCCGATATTACCCCAGGGGTCGATATTTCCCCACTTTACCCTAATTATAAGTGATGGTAGCTTTTTCGATAACTCGATTGTCTGGCTCTGGCATTGTTTATCAGGAGTTTCTAAATTTTTTACAATATAAGCTGTTCCCATCTGTTCTTTGTTGGGAGTTACTGACTCTGGCATACGCTGAAGACCAGATGTGGAAGGCACAGGTTTATTGCTTGCTTTGATAAGTTTCCTCAATTAATATTGGTTCAGCGTCAAGTTCTTTTTCTGTCGTCTTCGCAGTTTCAAAGTCAATGTCCGTAAAAATGTCAGAATCAAACGGTTCTATGCCAGATGCCCGAAACCCGCTTATAGCATTCGCAACGGTTGCTACTTTTAAATAGGCTTTTCCAAAGATTGGGGTAATGTCACTCAGTGTAATGGCTTTTTCAGGATTGTTTGTCAAAAAGTCATCACAAGCCCTACTATATGCTGTTTTTAAGGGGCCATACACAGACACATCCAATGGTTGCATTCTGTGACTGGTGTGTGCAGGAAATCCCAAGAGAGAAATATAATTTTCCCTGCACAATGTTACAGCTTCAAAGGTAACATGGCTTGCATGGTTATCCATTATTAGCAGAACTCTATTGTTTTCGCTAGGACGGGCGTATTGGATAAAATGTTCCAGGTATTTTAAAAAATTTGCGGATTTCATCCATCCGGTTTCATGTGCAACACCTGCAAATCCAGCAGGCATGTTGTTCATATAGGCTGGTTGCATTCTAACCCTGGGAAAAATCAAAAAAGGGGGAATAAATGTTCCACTTGCATTCATCGCGCATACAGCAGTCACATTAGTTCCTTGTTCCGCAGAAGATATCTTAATTACTCTTCGCTTGCCTTTTGGGGTAATTATCCTGGGATTTTTAGTGGCAACTATTGTTACATCGGTTTCATCTACGTTGTAAATTTGATTAGAGTGGAAATTATATTTTTCTTTGAGTTCCTTAAGTGCGTTAAAAAATTTGGAAACACTTTGGCGATTAAATGCCATAAGTCTAGCTATCGAGGTCGATTCTGGCTTTCGTAGGGAAAAGTTGTATTTCCGCATAAACCACTCAATAAAGTGTCGTCCAGCTTTCTTCTTGTTTGTGTTAAATCTGTGTGAAATGTGACGTTTTTCTGCAAAATCATAGATTATCATGCTAAATTGCTCCTTGGTTAGTCCAAATGCCCGTTTGTCAATGTTGATTATGTACTCTAGCAGTTCTTCTAATTCCACATCAGAAAACGTGCTCTTGAATCGACCAGCATTGCAAGGAAATTCCTGAAAATAAAAACCAATCATTGTTTTTAAAAGTATATTATTTTAGGAGAGATTTTAACCGTACTTCCTCAGGATCCCGCTTCAGATATCTTCTAAGGGTTGGTTCCGGGAGATTATATATGCTTTTGCCATGGAATTTACGATTTTGTTGTTTTGTCTAATCTCATTTATGGCAATTCGCATGTGCTCTTTACTCCATGATTGTCGCTTCGTTTTGCGCTCGTACACTCTCCCCATATTTTATGATCTAAAATTGTGTGTAAATAATTTACCATCCAACAAACATCATATTATATGGGAGTGGGTAAGATGACGACTTTGTCATCTTACCTACTTTGTTTTTCGTCAACTTAGCCCCATCACAGTTAAAATTAAAAAAAATAAAACAAAAAATAAACATGAATTTAGTGCTTGTGAAAATATCACAGATGATGCCAAACACACTCATAAACATTTAGCAACAAAAAGTTTTCAGTATTAACTTACCTGGACAAATGCAGACGTTATTTCCTAAGCCACTAATATTATAACGAAGCACTGCGATGTATCTTACCCACTTGTTGCAGAAAGACTAACCGCTTCAAGGTCGAAGTAAAAGAAACCCCTTGCACATGCGCATGCATAACGAACATTTCACATTATATTGGCCACGCAAAGAGAGAGAGGGTATGATTTATAGCCGATTCGTCATCTTACCTACTTCGTCATCTTAGGGCCCTCTCCCCTAATCCTCGAGAATCCAACCACAATTTTCAGGACTAAGTTTTATGCAATTAGATTCTGTTGCATTGAGCCACATTGAATTTATATAAATTGTTCTTAGAATCTGTTGTTGTAATGAGATCCAACAAGGTGGAATTGTGTTTGAATCGAACGATTTAATTTTATTCAATTTTCACTATCTTCTTTTGCTGCATATGTTTTCATAAAAATACGAAACCTTGCTTCATTTACACTAGTGCAGTGTTTAATTCCATACATAGCAGCAGTAAATTCTTGTACTATGTCTAGTGATGTGAGTTGTAAAATTACAAAACTTACGTTACATAAATTACACGTAACTTACGGTAATATTACATGATACCCGTAACTTAATGTAATTTATGTAATTTATGAAATTTAACGTAACTTATGATAAATTTACATAAATTACCGTAATTTATGTAATTACTGGTAAAATTACATATATTATGGCAACTTATGCGCGCGCAATTGTCGTAAGTGCGGTGCGCCGGTGCCGGTGCGCGCGAACCAGTGGGTGCTATTACGCTCGTCGCTCGTTAGTCGTTCCTTAGTCTGAGTCAGGCAGGTTATGTTTACATTTCTGTTATTGTATGTGTATGTATAAGTTAGTTTTCGACTGTTCTTTCTCTATTCATTCACGCAGCGTTGGTTACTTTACATTTATTTATTTATTTATTTTATTTATTAATTCTGAATTCGGTTTACCAAGTTTTATTCGATTTTTTAGATTAGTTTACTGTACAATAACTATAAGAATGATAGGAGCAACGGGGTACTTGTGCATGTAGCATGTGTAATTGAATTACACTGACATAACTTACTAAATAAAAAATTTTGATAACGTTGAGGGCAAAATAATGTAGTTGTCCGATCCAGTATTCTGCTTATTCGAATTTCATTAAATTGTTACACAGATTCAATTTTAATCTTTCTTCTATTTAAGGATGCCTAACAATTTTTTGCCCTCGTGCCCATCAAATACTTTGAAAAATAATGTTTTTTCCCTTCTTAATGTTTAAGTCTACCTGAATATTTTTTTTAGGTCATAAAACATGGTGAAACGTAAGACAGATATCTGGCTTTATTTTGAAGTGTTACCTGCGGGTTCTTCTAATCAAAAGACCATAAATGTGAGGTGTAAATTTTGCAAGAGTGTACATGCAAAAAATGCTACAAGAATGAAATCTCATCTTCAACAATGCACTTATGTGCCGCATATGATAAAACTTAAATTCAATATTTTAACTCCAAAGTCAAAGGGGAATCTCTCTAAATTTCCATTTGAAACATCCATGAAAAAGATCACATCGGCAAAATTGGATAACGATAACACTGATGCTGCTTGTACATCATCAACGGTTTCCACAGCATCAACATCTGCTTCTGATAACATTCATGTGGAAACACCTGTTTGCACAAAAATCAACAGAATACAATCATTTTGTGATCGAATGACACACGAACAAAATAACGAATTGAATATTTTGCTTGCTAGAGCTATTTACACCAGTTCAGCACCACATTCAATTACCGAGAATGAAGATTGGAAATTGTTTTTTAAAAAAATGAGACCTTCATACACCTTACCATCGAGATATATGTTATCAAATCGTCTCCTGACCGAAGAGTACGAGCGAGTTGAAGTTCAAGTTAATGATAAAATTAAGCAAGCTGACAATTTATCATTGCAATGCGATGGTTGGTCCAACTTGCGAAATGAAAGTGTAATTAATTTCATTGTTACAACACCCGAACCGTTATTTGTCAAATCAGTACTAACAAAAGCAGAGAAGCATACCGCAGAATATATAACAAAATTAATGGTTGAAGTTCTGGAGGAGTATGGACCTAAAAATTTTTCGCTATTGTGACTGATAACGCAAAGAATATGAGGAAGGCTGTGAGACAATGTGAAGAGATGTATCCCCATCTTGTATCATACGGCTGTTTAGCGCACACATTACATTTATTGTGCAGCGATATTTTGAAATTATCTTCAATAGAGACACATTTGTCACATATTATACATATCGTTAAAACTATTAACCAGTGTCAAGTACTGAGAGCTCAATTCACAGAAATAAGAAATGAGATGAAGTGTGGAGTGTCTCTTAGCCTACCTGTAAAAACAAGATGGGGTTCACATGTAAAATGTCTTCAAGATCTGACTAAATGCAAGTCCGTCCTACAACGTCTAGCAATATCTCCAGATAAAACAATTCAAGATAGAATACGCAGCGCAAAAGCAAATTTACTTGATGAAGGATTCTGGATAAATTCTAGCGCTCTTGTTGAATTGCTTAAGCCAATTACTGAAGCAATAACACGTCTTGAAGGAGATTCTTCGTCAATTCATTTGGTTTGTGAAACTTTCGCGAAAATCGGTAGTAACATATCTACTCATTTAGAATGCGTGAAACTAACAGATTGCGAAAAAACAGAAGCGATGGATAAATTTATATCAAGGAAGGAATACGCCCTTCAACCGATCCATTTTGCCGCAGACTTACTAAACCCTCGGTCTGTTGGTGCAAATTTATCATCAGCCGAAAGGATTGAAGCGATGAAATACATTACTACTATGTCAACCACGACCACGATAGAGATTGGTGATGAAGGAGTGTCAAAGATTACTGAGGATTTAGGAAACTATTTAGCTAAAACAGACTTTTTTGGCGAAACATTTTTATGGAACATACTCGATAATGTCTCTTTGGTTACATGGTGGAAAGGATTTTGTGGACATTCATGCCTCTCCAAAGTTGCAGTCAGGATATTGACAATGCCGTGCACTTCTGCGGCAACAGAGAGAAGCTTTAGCTCCCAGAGCAGCATTCATACGAAGAGAAGAAATCGCCTAACAACTCAAAGGGCAGCGAATTTAAATTATATACAATATAATTCAAAATTGCTGAAACGTTCACGACAACATCACATACAAAGTCAATATCCTATAGAAGAGACTGTACAGAACAACGTTTCGATAGAAGGTAGAAACTTACAGAAGGAGATAGAAGTAATTGAAAACCATATTTCCGAAGAGGAAGAATTAGACGAGGTAATTTTAAATTTAGGCATTTTTTAGATATGTGATATGTGCATGTGATATATGCAGTTTGCTTCTTTTCCGATTTTCCAATGCATTCCACCGTTTTCGAATAAAAAATTATAAATCTTATGTTTTCAGACAATATCATCATGGCATTCAAATACAACAGGAAATGGAAATTCCGACGATGATTTTAATTTTGCTGACTTTGCAATGACCGATGATGAAATTGATCAAAGAATGGAAACTAGGGAACAGAGACCAGCACGCATTTTGAGACAAAGCAAATTGAACATTTTAGAAAACGTCTTAATTAAATCGGTAAATTAGTGTAAACACATACATATTTATTGTTTATATTCCAAAATTATCAATTTCAGGGTAAAGGCACAGAACAACCCCAAAAAAAAACGGAAGTCGAGAAGGATACTTCAGATGCCGAAAACAAGGTAGTTAGATCTGTATATATTATATGTAAACATAAACCCATTATTTTTACTCTCTATGTTTACACTTTCCTATTTAATTTCAGGATGCAGTTCTGGATTTGCCGGAGATAAAAAAAATTACACAAGGCTCATTGGAAGAGCAAACAATTGAAACTTCGACGTTTTATAACAAGAAGGTCTCCAGTTGTCTGCGAAAAAGGAAGTTGTGATTTATAAAAGCCGCTTAAAACAAAACTAAAGAACCTATGTTTTCATTTCTTTATTATTTGTATGTATTTCTTATCCACTTTTCTTTATTTCATAAGTATGTAGTTACTTTGTGTTTATTATATTCAATATGAATGCAAACAATTGATTTTTTAATACAATGAACATAAATTACATAAGTTACATAAATTACATCTGGTTTGTAATTTTTGGGTAATTTTACACGTGTAACTTACAATTTCTTAAATTACACGTAATTTCACATCACTAACTATGTCCATTTTTTCATTTATAAAAATGTCGGCTTCATCTTTTAAGGACATAAAAGTGCTTTGGTAAATTTCGTTTTTGGAAAATAATTTAAATGGTTTCACCTTTCCTTTATTATAAAAAACTGATCTGTAATCACACCCAGTATATGCATGAAACGCTGGCAGACTTTGGCATAATTTGAGACCCAGCTTCAATGCCAAATCAGTGCAGTTTATACAGTCCAGGTGCTTATCTTTTGATTTTTTTGTTGCTGATTTTTCTATAAAAATTTACAATTTTACAAAATTAATTGTCCAAAGTGTAATGCTGTATAGGTCAAACACAAAGAAATTTTGAAGTAAGATTTAACGAACATTTAAGAGCATATAGATTAAAACAACCAGATAAGTCAAATTATGCAAAACACCTACTTGAACATCCAACCTCACTCTTACACACCAATGACATCCAAATACTACACACTTGTAATAAAAAACAAAATTTAGATTTCCTTGAAGAACTTGAAATAAAAACACATCTAGCAGATCCACAATTTAAAGTTGTTAATGAACAAATAAATCTGGGAAGTTCTCCACTTTTAAAGTGTTTGCTTTGATTGAGTCTTCATTTTATACATAGATAAGACGTAATTGTAACACAAATATATTAAGTTATTGTAAAGATCAGCATGATAGTTTTTTCCTGGTTTTTCTATATCATTGCACAGTTATACTGATCTTAGAGGGAAGTACAACCAGGATAATCCCTTAGGGCTCATAACATCTAGGCTTTAATATTGTTATGTCGTATTACTTCCATACTTGGTCTAGCCTTATAACTACCTAATAAACATCGGGTACCTAGCTACAAACAAACAAAATGTAACTTCAATATGTCAATCTGACAATGCTAAGTCTAGCGAAACGGCTGTCATTAAGGTTAAAAAAGCAATTTTTTAAATAAATATTGGAAGTTTTGTTAAAACGAAGAGTTTTTTATTATTCTTAATAACATGGACTTCCAAAAAGTAAGGGTTAGTACAATCAATTTAATTACCAAGTAAAATAATTAAAACGTCTGTAGCAGATGCTTTTATTAAGATTCTGGATCTTTATGCTACTTTGTGGGCGTAATAAATTATTCTTGTGTCAGCCTCTTCATGATAACATTGATAATCAATTTCTAATGTTTTAACAATTTTATCCTGGTGTACTTTGTAAGAATAGCATAGATCTTGTACGGTAATAAATATTTTTTTATTCTTGATTATTCCAACTAAGTTATTATTTTCCTAATAATTTGCCAAAAATTCTACAAAAGCAATCTGTAATTTTTTAAACTTTGCAAAAAATCATTAGGTCTTTTTTGTTGCGGTCCTGAAGTATTATAAGGTACGACGAATTCTAGTCGACCTTTACGTTCAGCATCTTTTACTGATGGTGAAAAATAACGATCAAATATGAGATGTATTTCTTTTGCATTCGTTGAGCACAATTTTATAATGATAGATTCGGCAATTTTTTCAAAAGTTTGTGGAAGTGATGATCCTATTTGGTGTAAAAAATAAAAACCATCTATTATTTCTACGTCGATGTTAGTTGGCTCTACCATTTCAGTTAGCGATTTTAAAGTTTTTGCTAAATTCGCTTTTGGAGTTTTCAACATTTCACCACAACTTGAAAATAAAGCAGGTGGCATTTGTGCAAGAGGAAAGGTAAGACAATACTCTATTTTAATTTTTTTATTTATACTAACAGCAAGAAGTCTTCCGAAAATGTCACGTTCCATTTTTAATAAAACTTTTTTGCTCTTGTCTTTACTCATGATTGATTTTGATACACACTGAGAGCCAAAATTAAAAATTTTATTACGTCTAATAGGTTTGCCAAATCTTTCAGGAACGGAGTTGCAATCTGAGATAAATTGTAATTTTTGCATATTGCCTGTTGTTTTAACATTTAAAAGAAAATCAGCAACATTTTCAGAAGCAGTTTTACCTGTTGAAATATTAAATAAAGTATTTTTGTCTATATTTTCATCAAAAGGATTCATTGTTTCTTTTATAATATCAATAATGCTTTCTAAATGTTTGCGGTCCTTCAGAATTCTATTTTTTTAATGAATAAGACGTATCATCTTTTGATGTTAATCCTAAATATTCTTTTGTTATGGTTAGTAATTTAGTTCTCATACTATGACTGAGCGCCCATCTTTGTCGCGCTGATATAGAATCTGCTGCAAGGTTATCAGTTAATTCATTACTAGCATCAGCATTTATCGTCTGCTCAAGAGTTAAGTCTACTGGTGAACGAGCGAAGGTAGCCGAGGTCCATCGAATTCCAAATGCACCACGTTGAAATTCTGCTATTAAAGGAGAATTATCCATATATAGATTAATTAAATTACTCAAATACAGTGGGGACCCTGTGGACCCTAGGTGTCCGTTTGCGGATAAAAGATACAATATTCGTCTGAACAATTAAAACGACACAAATTCGTTTATCGAACAAATCCAAACTCCCATAAAATTTCTTATTTTTTAATGGTTAGTATAATATAGACTGACTCACCAATTTCTCTGAAGTGAATTCGGTTTCACTCAATCATACACTTATTAACCGACCCGGTAAATTTATTATTTATCACTTATATAAACTCGCGTCCAATACTCACAATTTTATTATTAAACATTATTATTATGCCGGACCGGTATTCGTTTAATTCTTTTTTTTTATTTTAGTGAATATTTGACTTATACACTTTCACAAAAAAACACTCATTAATTAGTACGAGAGCCGGTATATAGGTCGACCTTCACCGATAAGGTATTAGAAAGTGTTCCAAAGGGGTTGCCATTCCAAATCCGGTCAAGGATATTTTTATTTAAAAATTTAATTATGACCATTTTTTTGTTATCTACACCTACTTGGCAACTCATAAAATGCTATAGCATTGGATAGTACACATATTGAACAACAATAAGACGTATCATCTTTTGATGTTAATCCTAAATATTCTTTTGTTATGGTTAGTAATTTAGTTCTCATACTATGACTGAGCGCCCATCTTTGTCGCGCTGATATAGAATCTGCTGCAAGATTATCAGTTAATTCATTACTAGCATCAGCATTTATCGTCTGCTCAAGAGTTAAGTCTACTGGTGAACGAGCGAAGGTAGCCGAGGTCCATCGAATTCCAAATGCACCACGTTGAAATTCTGCTATTAAAGGAGAATTATCCATATATAGATTAATTAAATTACTCAAATAATAAATAGCCCATCTGGCATAATTAGGCTGGTTGAGAGCAAAAAAATAATCAGAAATGTTATAGATTGAATTCATGTACAATTCGATGTTACTCGTGCGAATGCTTCTTGAAAAGCGAAGAAATAAATTAATAGACTCACAGTATTGATAAAATAATTGAGCTGTTTTTCCTCTTTCACCAGCCAAAGTCTGCCTGCAGAACTCTTTATACCCATTTACAATTTCATTTAATAGTGTTGGCAATTCAATTCTCTCGTTAACATCTAACACATTTGCTGCACTATTCCTTTGAGTCTCCAGTAATTCAGCAATAGTCTCAGGAACTGTATTTGTTGTCGATAATTATTCTTCAAAATGTAAAATTTGTAAGGCAGCAGCAGTTAGCGGATGGATACGTTTACAACGGTTGAAGTGCTTGCTGTCTAAAAAGCTATTCATGGATTCACTCGCTAACACTTCAGCTTGAACTAATATTTCTACCAAGCCACTAGAGTCTATATATTTCCCGATCGCTTTAAAGAATGCCATCTGCATATGGAAAGCTCCTAAATTTATAAAAATATTGTCGAATTTGGGTTGTTCTTTCTGCTGAATCTGCATTGCACATTTTCCAGCTATTTCTTTTGACATAATGAGTGTTTCATGGACTATTGCATAGGACGTTGGAGAAACATTAAGTGGAGGTAAATATTCGATATTTTGTATTTCACTGTGATCACTTGATGTCATACAATTGTAACCCAGCCACATTGGAATGTTATTGAAACGTGATAATGACAATATCTAAATTAAATCTTTATCTATCGCTACTTCGGTAGTATATCTGCAAGCTTTGATAATATTTTTAAAATTGTCAACGGTTAGTAAATTTAAAGTTGTTGTTGGTTTGGAATAATATGGCTGAACCTCACGAACAATTTCTTCGAAACGTCTTCGTTTACGTTTAGGTGCACATTCGGCGTCATTATCAATTCTTGAACATGCTGCTGAAGTTGAAGCTTCAATATCTTCGAAGTCGCCATTATTCGTAGATGAAAATTGATAAATAATACCAACGGTATCATGCATGGTGTCTTTACCAGAAGTTGTGTCAACAAATCGATCGAAATTGTCAAACGCTACGTGAGTACTACGACCCTCGGTTGCAGTGATACCAGTTGGTATTAACTTGTGATTTCGTAACACTGTATAAGTCAATTCTGTTTCCAATTCTTCTGCCAAGTGGTATCCAATGGTATGTCCATATCTATTCAGAATTGTGATTACTTGCCTTGAGTTGGTAAGTGACTTTATCGCTAGTCCAAGAGGAGTTAAATGTTTTGATGGCTTACATCTACCCTTATGAACAGCATACATAACATCACTACATATAGATTTTATTTTAACTGATGCTTCTTTCTTAGAAATATCTGGCCCTTCAATTAGATTTTGCATAAATTCAATTAATTTTTCCGGAATTTCACATTCTCCTCTAATAACATCATCGACATTTATATTTGTTGACAGCGGGTGTTTTTTAACGTTCCTTATAGTATTTCTCAAATCAAACGCCACCTCTTCATGTTTTTTTTTTCATTTTTTATTTCTAGCAATTTTGTATTATTTACCATTAACGACACGTCTATATCTGTTTTGTAGACAATTTTTTTGTTCCGTGGTCCAGTTGATGCTTCTATTGTAATTTGTTCACCAAAAGTATTTAACAGTTTTTTTCCAAAGTTTCAGGTCTATAATGTTGTATGTCTTCAAGTTGTATTTCAGACTCTCCAGACTCTAATAATAATGCCTGGTACCTACTATATACCTGAACTTTGTTGTTTTCAATAATTTCTTTACTGCCGTAATTTGATATTGATTGGAAAGCTAAGTTATGTAAATTTCTATATTTGGCCCAGTCAGTTTCAGTTTGTTCTTTAGTTTCTCGTCTTTCTTTTGATACATATGAGGCATAACAGGGCTTATGGTAATAAACAACATAAGTATCATTTTCAATTTTGGAAAGCAAATCTGAATCATTTAAAGTTTGAGCTAGACTTTTTATTTGTTGCAATAATTTTTCATCATTTGTAATTGTCAATGCTACGCCTTTTTGCCTTAGTTTTTTTTTTGTTTTTTATTGCAAAAAAAACATGTTGGTTGATTTGTTGATGTATGCGCCATCGATGTTAATGATTTCTGAAATTTGTAATGGCGCTTTCCTAGATAGATCCAAACTTACCTTGTTCGGACGGAACTTTGATCGGGACGGTCTTCCAACTAATAAAGTTTATATCATTTTGGGTGCCACCCTCAGGATTTAAGTGGTTGAGGGCCCACATGCGACAGGTAGCCTTTAGACAGTGGAGACAAAATGGGTAATTGTGTTCAGCCCAGAAATAAATAAAATAAAACAATTAACTACTGGTATAAATAAAACATTTTCAGAAACAAAACAAAAGCTGACTAGCAACAAATAATAAGAGAAATCAATAATTTCTAATTCTAATCGTATCGTTACAAATGACTTATACATGTACATAATTTTGGTAACTACAAAAAAATAATTTTTCAAAATAAGTTACGGTTAATACATTTTCGGTTTCTAGGATCTTGTACTTACTTTTTATTACAATGCTAAATTGCCAGCAACATATATTCAGGAGTACAGGAAAATAAATGAAAACAAACAAAACTATATATTTTACGGTAAATCACAACTAAGTGCAGGCTGTTTAGGCATGCAGTTAAACGGTTCCGGCAAATGCTAAAAGAAAATCAAAATTATTACGTTTACCATACTTTACATGAAAATGCGATCTAAATCGACGGTACCCAGCCGTCTACTACGGAAAGCGGAAAACTGTGAACTAGCTACGGTTATAAAAGCGGTGAAAAGCGGTAAAAGCGGTAAAAACTCAAGCTTCAGCACACCAACACACAAGTATATAAATCAAAGCGGAGATCTCCAGAGTAACCATATTATTTTTAAATTATCCAATTAAAATATGAAAATGTAACGGAATAGTAAAACAAAACGCGACCGCTATCGCGTATAGGGGCAAAATCGGAATTAAAATATATTTTTTAAATAAATATATTTACAATATTTAAATTAAAAGAATTATTACTAAATTGTCTTATTACCTCGTCACCATCTTTGGACATAATTGTAACTGAATCATCATGCGCTTCTTCCCCCTCATCAATAGACTCTTCGCCCTCAGCAGTACTTGTAGACTCCTAAAAGTAAAATACAATATTTCAAAGTTTATCATAGGAAAAAAATGTTATTACATTTTTTTTAATGTTTAGGTACTACTTACTTCAAACTGTGTAACAAAATTGTTGAATTCTTCATTATTTTTTTTTTTCAAAACTGTAACATTTTTATAACACTGCGAATGATATCCAAACACATTAACAGACTCATCTGTAAGTTCAATGTTATTGTACTTAAAGTCTTTTATTCTTCGAAAAGCTAATTTTAATTTGCAATTTTTAAGTGTCATCATTAAAATTAATCACAGTAGAATCACTTACAGAACATAAAAAACATTTCTTATTTATTTTTACTAATTTTAATTCACAAATATTAAATTAAAATTAAAAATAACAAGGCACGTTTGTGTACTATATACGTGTTACCAAGATGGCTCCGCATACATACACAGGCTAAATACGATCGATACCGCACGGCGCACAGACCAACAGCATATGCTTTCTCTTTTATGG
Source organism: Ophraella communa (assembly GCA_035357415.1). Taxonomy (NCBI): domain Eukaryota; kingdom Metazoa; phylum Arthropoda; class Insecta; order Coleoptera; family Chrysomelidae; genus Ophraella; species Ophraella communa. Next base: position 31,168,982 of record CM068995.1, on the reverse strand, counting down.
CGTTTTTCACTGGTTGCACCAGTGTAGTGTGGGCCAATCAGATTTTCGGATTTTCAGATTTTTGAGTAAAACAGCTGTTATTTCTTTAATTTGATTGGTCCACACTACCCAGTGCAGCCAGTGAAAAAGGCTGTTAGATTCAGAAGCTGAACAGTACACACTTAACGTCTTTCTTTGTCACACACATGGGTTTGGTTCTTACGATTTTTACAACTTTGAGGGCCAGCAACCGTGTTTTGTGACTGGTTTTTTTGGTGGCAACCTTATACCATTGTGTTCACAATAAAATCTTTATTATTATATATACTAATTGGTTGCTCGATAGTTGCAATTTACTAATTTGAGGTACCTGTTCAAACCTGGCAACCAAAGACTCTTGACCATATAATAGGAAGCAACCCTACGTTTTCATGTTGTTCAATATGTGTACTTTCCAATGCTATAGCATTTTACTAGTTGCCAAGTAGGTGTAGATAACAAAAAAATGGTCTTGATTAAATTTTTAATTAAAAATATCCTTGACCGAATTTGGAATGGTAACCCCTTTGGAATACCTTCTAATACAAATAAAAATTGATAAAAAAGCATACTCATGTGGTTGCCTTATTGGTGAAGGTCGACCTATATACCGGCTCTTAGACTATATTATGCTCTCAACGCGGTTGATTCGATGGGCATCTAGCCTTTGGAACACTCCAAATCGAATTGTTTCTTCGTTCGTTTTTTGATCCTCAGGAAAAGTCCCCCTAGTACCGCATGAAACTACCCTTTCTCCCTCATTCTGCTCACTAGACTATTTTTTATTGGCTTGCAGCCCTGCTACAGATACTGCTTGGATACGCCTCAGTAGCTGAGCCAGCAAAGTTTTGCTTACAACATTGTTGCTAGCTACTACGGGACTTTTTGTTTAACAAAACCGCAATTTCAGTAATTCTTTAGTTTCATATCGTATATTGTTTTATAACTACATTCTTGAGAAATACTTTTATGCTGGCAAAATATCATGTCGCTAGAGACTCGATTGCATTTGTTACGCAATAAGTTACTTAGTTTTATTTTTTAAATCAATGATACCGGGGAGCTCCGATATGTTACCTTAGCTTTCTGTAAATTATTGTATCTTTTTCCCTCAGAATCAACCCGGGGCGGGGAAAGGGGGTTCGTTTTGGTTTATTACATTACTTCCCCTTTTGAAAAAGAAACGGCTTTACAGAGCCGTTTCATTTTCGGAACTTACCTTTTCCGCCCCCCTAAAGCCTTATATACTATTTACATTATCCTATATTACGTTATAATATATTACAAGGTTGTCCTAAGTCGCTTTACATTGCACTGTTTTCCCGTACGCGCACTGTTCTTCGCGTCGCTCTCCCCGTACTTACACTAGTTTCTGCGCTTGTTTACTCCTTACCCATCCATACTCTCCATATTAGCCCTATCTTCTCGGACTTACTGGTCCCCCTTTGCCTTGGCTGCCAACTGGTTGTGTTTTGGTTTGGTATTGGGTTAGGGTAGGTTTAGTGCTTGCCTACCGGATAATGTTGTACAAGGTTTTGCCGTCTGGCATTGCGATGTACAGAAGCAATTCATTTTAATGGACAGATATGAAAGAGTTGATAATATACAGTTGATATGCGAATAGGTGAAAGGAAATCCTTTCGAAACTTTATGTAACAATAGTATGTAATGTTAGGGTATTAGAACACGGTAAGACTATCAACTCTCTCCGGGTTATTATAGAATGTTTGATTGTTAAGGTCATGTACTAAACAGACTCTGGTTGCTTTACTGAACCTTCTGAGTCAGTCCAGTGTCTTCTCTGGTTTGGATCTGCTTCTTCTTTCGGTCTAGATGTTTCTTCCATGTTTTTTTTCTCGGTACCTTGGTTTTTTCTGTGGTGTTGGTGAAGCACCCAGTTTGTTAGGTTTGTCCAAGCTCCCGCTAACATGACCTATCCGCAGCCTATTGTTTGGTATATTCTTAACCCATTTAGTACTACCTCGCAGCAGTATTTTATTGTCTTGCATAGGAGCCTATTAATCCGGTTATATTACCTACTGTGGATACCCAGTTCCATAATTGTTTCATTGTTGAATGGGCAAATTCTTTTAATTCGTTTTCGCTGAACATGTTAGTGAGCTTGTAGCCTTGATTTGTTGCTAACAAGCCTGCTGTTCTTCTTGTTAATATATTTTCAACCCACGGACACCGATAATACACAGAACACAGAACGTCGTGGTCGACAAATGAGTCTACACCGTTCTGCACCAGAGCATGTTCTGTGTGTGGACAAGTGTTGAGAATGAAACCCATCACAGAAAAACATGACCTCGAGCTACACCAACCCTAAACCTGCCCCTAAACATTCTGAAAAGTACTAAATATCGTGAAACCACCATCTCGACGTCCACAGGCATAGAACATGTGGCTGTCAACACGTTCTGTGTACGATACTGGTACTACCAGTGTATAAACTAGGTCAGTGTGTCAAAACGTTAGGGTGGGTTCAGATGCCGGAAATCACTCTATCCATAAACCCAACATGTAGAACATAAACTAACATACGCTCATAACTATTCAATAAGCATACATAACTAGTAAATTGGGTATCTAGAGAAACAATTCCAGATAACCTAGTAAACTATAGTATTTACCAAACTGAAGCTTTTTAGGTTTTAACCAGGGGGACAATACAAAATGGACCCCAGTAGATTATAGTACCTACCAAACTGAAACTTTTTAGGTTTTACACCAGGGGGACAATACAACATGGACCCCAGTAGATTATAGTACCTACCAAACTGAAACTTTTTTAGGTTTTACACCAGGGGGACAATACAACATGGACCCCAGTAGATTATAGTACCTACCAAACTGAAACTTTTTTAGGTTTTACACCAGGGGGACAATACAACATGGACCCCAGTAGATTATAGTACCTACCAACTGAAACTTTTTTAGGTTTTACACCAGGGGGACAATACAACATGGACCCCAGTAGATTATAGTACCTACCAACTGAAACTTTTTTAGGTTTTACACCAGGGGGACAATACAACATGGACCCCAGTAGATTATAGTACCTACCAAACTGCCACTAACGGCGTGTGTCTTAAAATATTGACGAAGGTGTTACGTCTAATGTTGGCACAGCCTGCACCATTCCGCCGTATAGATGGTGGCGAAGAGAACACAAAGCTTCGGGCTGACATACGACAAATACGACAAGAGGCCCTTCGAGAAGAGAACGATTATTCCCCAATGGTGAATTAACTACAAATCTTTTTTATTTTTAATGACTGGTAGGTCATCCATTATTGGGATTTCAAGATTTGTGTTTCCCAGAAATAGTGGTAGTTTTGGGTTATGATTTTGTCTCCAAATTGGTAGTTTTGGGAGAAATTTGATATTGTTGGAACCCATGCCATACTTCTAAAGAAGGATCTATTTTCACCGCATTTGTAAGTAGAATTTCTGAGTGTGCTCGCACCTCACTAAGTAATAATATTTATTTAAGGGGAACATTCATTTCTGGTGGTTTCATGTCTATGATGTGTTGTTTGACTGGCCCATAATTAGAGAAGCTGTGAACAACGAGACCTTTTCTGTAAAAAAAGGTAGGACATTTTAGTTTTGTAGACCTTAACACGTAGATGCACATTATTGTTTTATGTTGCTACCTGATAAAAAATGGTCAATTTAACTTGCAGATACTGTGTGATAGCAATTAGGCATTTTTCTTGAGTGTTTCCAATTTAATGTTTAGTAAAACCTGTGGAAAACACCATGAGACACTTTAATTTGCTTTCTTTTTGTTGTAAATACAGATTCAATATTATTCAATGCTTTACATCGGTTAAACTTGTCTCTTGGTTTAACTAGTAGATTAATATCAGCCTATTTTTTTTATAAATGAGCATAATAATAACAGTGTAAATATTTCAAACTTGAAATTAGGCAGTAGGCCTATAAGTTTGTACCTTTTTAAGTATTTTTCATTAAATTGCCAACTAGGTACCTAAATTATATTAAATTAGTGACAGGCTTCACTTATCCTGAGTTAAAGATAGTTTTCATTAGTTAATCAGTCAATTTAGTTAAAATACAGACAGGTGCCATGCAGTATCTTTGCAAATTTTAGACTTAGATCGACCTTCTGTTGATACTGTGATTATGGTTTTAAGGGTCCTACTTCCGGGCTCAAGATTTACTTGGATGTTGAGATTTTTCTGACCCGTTGAACTTGCAAGAGACAGACTTCGGTTAGCTGGCTGCAGTTTCGTTCCATTACAGAGCAGTATGGACTTATCAGGTTTTTTTAGGTTTAAGTTACCGTTTGTGTTCCTTTTAAAAGAAGGAAGGGGCTAAAAGGCCCATAATGTATGATAGGGATTTGGGGTTGATATTTTTCTTTTTTTTTCTATTAGATATAAATTTTAACAGGTATAGCGATGAATTGTGAAGGTGGTGATTAATATCACACAATAATGACTCATTTATGATTTTAAACTAGTAGTTTTCAACTTGCGCATGTGTCCTTGCCTTGGTACCAACGCCTAGACCCATTGTGTGATAGATATAATAGTCGTTTTTGGGTTAACACTTTTATACTGACATACCTATACTCAATTTATTTTTAAGTTAGTAAATGATCATTAATCTGCCACTAAATGTTAGGATGCTATAATGTATTGTAGAGTGTACTAGACATTTAGGGTTTCTAATTTGGGGGGGGTCAACTTTGTTCATATGGTAGTTTAAATTGTAGATTTGTTGTTGTATTTTTTTTGTATTTGAAATACAGGTACATTAATTATCTATTAAACTAGATTAAAATTTATTAAATCGGTACATAGTTGGGAGTTTGCTCTTTTATTTTCCCTTCTCATTTTACTGGGTTTTGGGGGGGATAGTTCTTCTCTTGGCCATTGTGGGAGACCCAGTTGGCGCCCATATTTTACGTTGTCTACTATTAGCTTCCGGAACATCGGAATAGAAGGACCACACCTTTCTCCGTTCTGAGCGACGTCGAAGGCCGAAGGTTGTCATCCGGAGCAACCGAAAACTATTGTGACCAAGTAGACAAAGTTATTTTTCTATTTAATATAAATAAATAAGCTTTAAGTCATTATTTTAAGTTGAACTGTTTAACGTAATAAAAAGTAAAGGTTACAATTCAAATGTTAGTATTCTTTGGACTTCTCTGATTTCTTGCTGGGTATACAGCCCTTCCGCTCCTATTGGTTGTAATGGTGTTAGTTTAAGTAATTCTTCCGGCTCTACTCCGATTTCTATTGGTACTATTGCTTTGGTTGGTGTTGGCGTCAATCCGATCCATTGATTGTCGATGTAGTATAGTGGAGGTGTTAAATTGTTACAATCTACTTCTTCGGCGTAGTCCTGTATTATCCTTGTTACCCTTTGCTGATTTTGGGGTGCATTGCATGAGATATAGTGCCTCTCCCAAAACTCTTTCTGTATAACCTGGCTTGTGTTGCATTAGTTGACTGACTGTGATGGTGCCATGAGCAGTCTATTCTTTAGTATTCCTCTTTTCATTAGGCATCTTATGTGTACGGTGTCAATGTATAGATTTTCCAGCTGTCTTTGGTAAGACTGTTCCATGTATAAAAATTTGCTGTTGACCTAGTTCATCAGGTCGATGTTCTGAGATAGTAGTGGCATCTTTGGTTCAAAATTCCGATGTTTATCTATAAAGTTTATGAATAATCTTGGGTGTTCGGTTTGCCATGTTTGTAGACCACAAATGGTTGCTCTCTTATGTAAGGTTAATGCGAATAGTTTTGTTGACTGCTCCACCACGATTACTTCTTCCTTGGAATTCCTATTAGTGATTTTTTCGCCTGTTCCTTTGTAAAGTTCTGTTAAGTGGTGTTTACACGATGTTGGTTCGTATTTTTCCCATGTATTTTCACCTAGTGAGGTGTCAAAACAGTATCCCGGAATGAATGGGCATGTTACTCCTTCTCTTAGATGTACTGTTCCGTTGGGCGAAGGTTGGATTCTGAAAGAATACCTCGCCGTTCAGACTCCATTATGCCTCGACTTAGACTCTTTCAGGGAAATGGGCGGAGATGTAAAAATTTCACACAATTTGGTATCGTAACGTAGTTGTAAACGGTGTGGTGAACCAAACCAATACCCAAATACAACGTGAATACAATAATTTTGAATTGTATGAATTTAAAATAAGATACAAAAGTATAAAAGTTAAATTACAATTAATAAACGCAAAAAAAAGTACAACAGAAAAGATTAATTACAAAGGTAAAGTAAATTACAAAAATAGTTCTCGACGAAATCAGCTAACAAACAACTCTACCAAAGTTTACAAAGTTCGACACAATTTAGAATGCAAACAATTTGCGATACGTGCAAATTGTTCCCTAAAACTAGCTAAGCTGACCGATTGTTCACTCTTATGCCACCACGATGGACCAGCCGGGCTATAAGAGGTCCCTACGATCCCTAGTACCCTTCGATGCCGTGTCCGTCTTACCGAAGACGGAAATTGCGTTTAAAGCCGCAAGATCCAAGTGCTCTGTTGATTTCCCGTGGAAATCAACGTATGGAATCTTGGTAGGCGTCTCTCGGGAATTTATTTCTGTTGGTGCAGAGATAAAAGCCTTCGAGCATCGACGAACTGAAGCTCTTCTTCTTCTGCACTGAAAAGTGCGATTTCTGTTTTGTTTCAATTCGTAAATATGAAAAGAATGTTGTGATTCCCTTCACAACTTAAGAAAACACCAGAGTAGGCTGTAGTTGACTATAGAATCTCAAATGGCTTCTTAACTCCTTGGAAACTTTTATATTAGTCTTAATTTTAACTCTCTCTGAATATTATTTGCCAAATAATTGCCCAGGTCAAAAGTTCGTTGTTTAAAACGTACTCAAGTCTGTTACGGTGCTCAAAAGTACCAGCGACGGCTCAAACTATAATATCAGGATCGTATAAGTACTGATAAGTACTAAAGACTTTATAAAATTATGCTCCAAAAATTAATACGACGATTAAATTCAGTAATATGAAATAAATCTGTACTGAAAAGTACAATAAACGATTTAATTCAATAATATTAACAAATCTGTACTAAAAAGTACAATAAAACTGAAGCAAAAGCTAAAAAAGAAAAACCTATCTTAATCGCGAAATACTATAACTTGAACAAAAGCTAATATGTTAAAAACAGCGACGTGATTACTCTTGACTGCGAGAATCGACTGACTATTCGAGGAACTAACGCCGGTGTTTATGCATGCCCGCGGACGAATTGCTTCGCGCTGATTGGCGGAGAAGGCAAATTCGGGCGCGGCTTAATTTTTCGGTGAGAAATCTTCGAAACAAAGATTTTAGTTAATTTTTACGAAGTTTTAATTAATTTTTTAAAATATCTAGGCATTTGAGATGTATAATATAACAGTACCTCATTGTCATCTAGATTTATTGCTGCCAAATAGTCGGTTGCTTTGATCTTTACTGCTGCTACTACTATGACGTCCCTCCATATTCTACCATTCTTTTGGTACTCCACCCCTTTGCAAGCTCCATTTTCGTGTAGTTCTCCATACAGCGTTATGGATGCTGTTGTTCCGTTCATGATTATGTTGAACCTAACCTAACCAATGTTCTGTGGTATAATTGCAAAGTTTTGAAGCGGTGTAAGTTTCTGCATTCTTCCGCTCCTATTTTTTCGATGTAATTTTCTAGTCCACCATCTACTATTGATGTGTGGCTGTGCATGCCACAATAGAACATGATTCTGGTTATGTCAATTAAACATGTCATTACTTTCTGGGTATTGAACTCGTTTTTCTGTATTACTTGAACCGTTAATTTTTCACTCGTGTATGATGTTTCGGGAATCGAACATGGTTTTACATCCTTTAATGAGAGCGCCGTTATGTTTGTTCGTAGGTCTGTGCAGTCGTACGCTATGATTCCATTTGTTTGTCCCATCCTGGTTAGAGCTAGAGTCATGGTAAGGCATAGGTTCCATGTTAGTTGTGGCCACTCAATACTTGACTCTGTAACAATACCGTTATCTGGGGTAACTTGGACACCTTTTTGATACTTTTTCCCAAGTATCTGTTTTATTTTTTGACGGATTTGGACCAAAGTTTTTGTACAAACCGACAATAACATAAGGAAAGAGTTGACGTTTGTAGTAAGTCATATTTTTGTTGTATAAAAAATAGTTACCCCGAGTTTGGGGCAACTTGGTCACTTTTGAAAATTTTAATGAAATTATCATTTTTATTGGTTTAAATGACCAGGTTACCCCGGATTCGTTTAGAAAAAGATAAAATTAACCCATAGCTACTTTTGTCTTTTCGAAATTTTCATAAATAGTCGATTTATTGATTATTATTAAATAATAACGACAAAAAATGTTCAAACAATGTATTAAACTTATAAATAGGTACAGAAACAACTTAAAAGTCCTTTTTTGGGTCAAGTATAATAGGTGTTTGGGGTTTAAAAGAAAATATATGATTGGTACTGTTTACACGCAGCAACTGCGACATGATGACTGAATCATAAAATTAAAATAAGGTGGGTTTTAAAATAAAACTAGCATACATTTTTTTTTATTTTTATTTTAACATTTTTGTACACATAAAACAAGACACTTGAGATGTAGGTGGTTCGTCCCAATACGTAGTCCAATCAGGTTGATTGTAATGAATAAAACAAGGTAAACGTATGTGCAATTCAAAATTTTTTTTATACCCATTAGGAACTTTATGCCAAATGTCCAACAGTTCTGTTGGTCGAGCACGTTTAATTAAATATTCAAGTGGCAACTCCCTCAACTCTTCAGCATTAAAATTGCTTAAGGCTCTTTCATCAATAGTATGTGCTAACATTGCATCCATGTTTTTATAGTATAGAAATTTTAAACACAAATGTCCACAATTAATTTGATTGTAATTTTGATACTGATTATTATTATATATTTTAACACCTTTTCTCAAATATTTAATAAGTTCTTTCGGTGGCTTTAAACCGCCAAATGAATCACAATATTCTACATCATTATTTATCTTTTTGTAAGCTACCAAATGTGTTCCGTTGTTTTTAAACGAGTCTAAATTAATTATTACACATTCTCGCTTTCGAGGACTTTCTTTAGGTAAAGTATCTCGCATGAAAACTCCTTGAAAATGTGGTATTTTAAGCAACTTTGTATTGTAAAGCGGTCTATTAGGTAGCTTTATTGGGAGTTTTTTTGTTTTTATAAAAATAAACCGAATCCACCTCGAGCATTCTTTTTTAGGTACATTCCCTTTCCTATAACTTCCATTGCTTTGTTATGCCGTTGATCTTCAAGTTTCTTTTGAGCATTTTTTGCATCGATCACTGTTTTAGCAACGGCGCTTGCACCACCAGCTAGTGAACCTAAAGCACCAAGAGCTCCTAGAATTGACAACAGCGGTAAAAAACCTTCCGACTTAGGAAGTGGGATAATTCTGGGTACTTTAACATGTTGACGAACACCTGCATTTTTAACAACGAATTTTGCAGCTTTTAAAGCATTAGAAGCAGATTTTGTTAATGTAGATGCAGGTTTAAAAGATTTCATAACTTTTCGAACAATGTCACGTTGAAAAGAAATGGTGGAACGTTTTTTATTACCCATACCCAATTTACGTTTTGTCTTCATGCCTGTTGTAACAAACCAAGCTGCAGCCTTTTCTCCAATACCCGCGTCTTTTGATTTAACTCTTTCCCATGCAGCGTTCTCAAGGATCTTATCAGCTTTGTGACGTTCTGTTAAAGATTTGTTTTGCGAATAAAATATATCGTGGTCTTTACAGGCAGCGTCTAACTGATTAATGCCAGGATCTCCACGAGACAGTCGTTTTGTAAGTTTGGTTCCAACTTTATGAAATAAAAAAAAATGTTTCATTAAATTAAATAAAAAAATATCTATATAACTTACGACCACAGTACTGATAACCTCCAGGAAGATGAAGTTCAAATGGAAGTTTATTGATAAGTGAATTCAAAACACCCTCACCTTGGTATACAAACATTAGTAATGGTTAACATTAGCAGTATCATAACTATTTATAGAATGACATTTGTAAAGGAGATCATAAAAGATAAAGGTTGTTCAACAAGTGCAGACGTTACCGATTGAAAATTTGGATTTTACTTCAGAGTTAAAAAATAGCAAACATGGTAAGCTCTTACCAAACTCATTTCGTGCAATTATTTCTGGTCCAAGCGGATGTGGTAAAACTAACGTAATGCTATCACTATTATTTAATCCCAATGGTGCTAAATTTGAGAACGTTTATGTTTATTCAAAGTCTTTGTATCAACCAAAGTATCAGCTGCTACACGAGGTTCTGAGTAAAACTAAAGGTGTTGGATATTTCCCATTCAAAGATAATGAAGAAATTTATTGCTACTATTCGTACCACCCACATTCGAGTCATGGATAACTTCTACGATTTATTTTCAAAATAATGAATGACTTGATAGAAATTACGGTCCGATCTACAATGAAGAACTCGGTTGGAGTTTAGGTACGCGAAGAATAGCGTTTAATAAAAGAAGCGGTAATATCAATATACTACCAGAGAAAAACAAAGTAGGAGGATATGTATCTGGAACACCAGGTGTATATCAACTCTTATTCTATACCGATCTGGCTTATAACAATGAAGATTTGCAAAGCTGAAAAGCACTCTTACAGCATACTTAAGTTCATTTAGATACGAAAGATCGTCTTAAAGGTTCAAGTACTGAAAAATACCACTATATCATTAAACCTCTGTAACGATAACTCGTTACATTTTATTGTTTATTTTATTAAACATAATTTTATAATTTGTGATAACCCATAGTGACGATAGCTAGTTGAAGGTAAGCTATAAATAATATAATGTAGGTACTTATTTTGTTCTAACAGGTGTTATGTGTGTTGTATATCTCTTGTTCGATTTATCAATGCAGAATTGTTCTAGTTCAATAATATCGAACGCTAGATCGGAAATCGAACGTAGCAAGAGATTTGAACAATGCAGAGGCTCGCTGAGGTCGCTCTCTTGACCGGGACGCCGGTTGGAAAGGTTGACTTTGACTGACGAGGAGAAGGGTTGGTTATGAAAAGATTGGCTTTTTAACAAAAATGTCGGTATCGTATTAAATCTCTATTTATTTAGTGAATCATTATAGATTTGAATTATTTTGATGGCAATTTAAAATAATATATATTCAATTTATCTAATTCAATACATATTTTTGTAATCAGATGGGTTGCTAACCTTTGATTAATATCTAAGTTTTGTCTTAACAGTTTATCTTATTTAAATGTGATTTAATTACCGACCTTCTCAGTTTTTTTTTAAATCTTTTGTTAGATTGATTGGAAGATGTGCCTGAGCTACGACCTTTTGGAAGTGATATAGAACTTCAGATAACTTTTACATTACCACGAGGTGATCATCTCAGGATTTCTTTGGCTGCCGGATTGTTCATTGGAAGTTTCAGGATGAGACAGGTATGTACATCTCTTTATTATTTTAATAATATATGTTAATTGCATTTTTGCAATTTCTTTTTGGAGAGAATTACATACCTTGCTCGTTATTTTCAATCCGAGAGTTTAGGAAATCATCTGAGTTTTCCTTTACTGAGGTTAACTTATTCCTTTTCTTTTTATTGATTGTCTGTAAAGCCAATTTGACAATAACTGTACCTGAATCTAAGTGTCAGCACTACCATTACTATGTTTTATATTTTGATTTCTGTTCATTTTTAGTATGTGAATATCAGAGTTTGGTATTAAACAATATCTTGTTTGGTAACTATTGTTTGAATTTATCATTTCTGTTTGATAACCACCTCTGGATATTCAATTTCAATAGTTAGTATAACTTAGGTTCATTTTTTTGTAATTTTTACATTGGATTTAGTAATAATATCTTGTTAAGCATTATTGTTTAGCGTTTAGTTTCTGAACATGTTTAGCTCATGTTGAGCTGTTTTCCTTTTGTATTCAAAAATTATAGATACATTAATTTTTTATGATCATTACTAGTTAGATACTAGAGTTTGCTGGGATATCATATCCCTAGTAGCTGTTGTACTTAAGAAATTACTTAAAAGTAAAATCAAAAATCTAGATTTCATAGTGCTGGTGCTTATTAACTCTATTCACGATTCTAATTGTTGTCCCTGCACAACTTTAGTACTCTTGGTCGTCTTTCTCATAGTACCACGACGTTGTGATTGTTTGGATTTATTACGAATCTCAGTGTCTTGGTTCCGAACTTCGGTATTCTCAGTGGCGTTCATCATTCATAACATCAGTGTTAATAGTACTTGCTTCTTCGTCGACGTGAGAGTTCGGAACCTCCGTCGTAACGTCGTCGTCGTTATTGATTTGAGTAGCGTCATTGCTTAGAGTCTTCATCGCTTGTTAGGTCCACGGATTCAAGGGCTTTTCTTTCAACAAAGAAAGGAGCCACAAATGACATTTCGTCTTCATATTTCCATTTTTTTAGTTTTTTTGCCGCCTGTCCAGTTTTTCCTTTTTTCTTATTTATAGCCCTTCGGTAGGCGTCTCGTAACCCTTGCCATTTTTGTTTACACGCGGAAGCTGTAAAATACATAAAGGGGGCTACAGACGTAACTGCAAGCTTGACAAGCATGCATGATCAAGCTTTTTGTGCAAGCAAGCGCATTTTCCCTTCGCCACCACACGGTACAAGCATATCGGGCAAGAGAGCCACTTTGTGCTTCAAATATGTCCACTTCGGACGACGACGATGCTCTTGCTTTGGCTGCTTGTATACTGGTGTATAAAAAAATGCAAAAAAAGAAACGTAGCGTGTGGTGTAAAGACTGGTTAAGGAGAAGAAAAACTTATTCCCACATTAATTTATTAAGTGAGTTGAAGATATATCCGCGTGACTGGCATAATTACCTTAGAATGGATGAAGACACCTACCTGAACCTTTTATCCCTTGTAACACCTTTGATTAAAAAAAAGGATACAGTCATGAGAGAAGCTATAACACCCCATGAAAGATTAACAGCGACATTGCGTTTTCTTGCGACCGGAAGGAGTTTTGAAGATCTGAAATTTTCAACTAGAATTTCACCACAGGCACTAAGTTATATAGTTCCAGAGACCTGCGGTGCCATTTACGAGGTGCTGAAAGCCAGTTATGTGAAAGTAAGTAAAGCACTTGTATTTGTATTGTATTTTAAATAATGCTTTATTAACACAGCTTTAATTTTAAAACTAAAAGTAGTAAACAGTTAATATAAAAATTAAGTATCGATGAAAGTTGAAACATACGAAGCAATGGATGGAGTAGATTGATTAGAAGTTCCGCTATTTACTGTTTGTGGGGAAACTGGTTCATAATATGAGGGTGTCTGAGAAAAATGGGAACTATTATAATTCAACTGCGGAGCTGTAGGACAAGACGCATAAGATGTACTGGTAACAGAATCTCGAATGGTATGCGACAGAGTTAACTGACCCAGTTCACCCATAAATAAAGCGTCATTAATAATTTTTTCAACTAACAATCTTTGAGTCTTATTTGAAATATCTTTCATTCTTAAAGCCACGTTTTTACCAAAAACATCATATCTGTTTTCTGGGGGCTTCGGTTTTTTAAAATGTTCTTCAATTGTTCCTAGTATAGAGTCGCAGTTAGCTCGTTTAGAAGGTCGAGCAGGAGGTTTTGTTTTTGGAGTTGATTCAATAGGCCTTGCATCAGCTAACGTAGACGACGATGTGTCATCTGTTGGTGACTGAGCTGATTCATATTCTTGTTCTGTAGATTGCTCCGAATCCTCTACAGTCACTTCAGTTGCTGTTTCTACGTTGTCATCCTGAAAATAATAATAACCAGCTAAAAATAAACGCAATAAAACAATAAAAAAATCATGTTGAAAGGTCTCGGTAACCAGTCGATCAAAAACAAAACTGTAGATTAGTGAAGTACAACTGTATCACAAGCTTGATACAAAAACTCGGATTAGTGATTTCAATAAATAAATACTTTGTAATTTGTATCATAATTTTAAAATATTTTATACTTTATGTATAATGTAATGTTTTCTTTTTTTCAGGTTCCCCAAACCGAAGAGGATTGGATCGCTATAGCAAGAGATTTCGAAAAGAGGTGGAATTTTCCTCACTGCCTGGGCTGCATAGATGGAACACATATTCAGATAGTTCCTCCAGCCGGAGCTGGTTCTTTTTTTTTTAATTACAAACATACACACAGTATGGTTTTACTTGCCATTGCGGATGCCAACTATAGGTTTATTGTGTTTGATTTCGGTACAAATGGCCGAGTATCCGATGGAGGTGTGCTTCAAAATACAGAATTTTGGAGAAGATTACAGGAAAAATCATTAAACATTCCGCAAGAAAGAGAAATCTTAATTAGTTCACGAATATTGCCGTACGTATTCGTTGCAGACGATGCTTTTCCTTTAAGGACTGATATGCTTAAACCATACAGACAGAGTGATTTGAGCTGTACTGGAAAAAAAATTTACAACTATCGACTATCGAGAGCACGACGAATAGTCGAGAATGTCTTTGGGATTTTAGCAGCACGCTTTCGGGTGTTCCATACTGCCATCAATTTAAACCCAGAGCATATTGATAAAGTAGTAAAGGCAGCTTGTGCATTACATAATTATTTAATGTCGACCGTAAAACACACCTACGTTCCAACTGATTCTTTAGACTCCGAGGACCTAGAAAATGGCATATTCCGAAGTGGTCTAACGTCAGAGAATACCCCTATGTTACCTTTACAAAACGCACATGTCGCTGGAAACATACCATTTGATGCTAAACAAGTAAGACAGGAATTTATGAACTACTTTACTAATGAAGGACAAGTGCCTTGGCAAGACAAATTTGTACATAACAAAAACTAAAACTGTTTGTATACAAGTTGTATGTTAATGACATGAAAATAAACTATATAATATGTACTTTTGTATTAAAAGTAAAACTTACCTCGGTCTCCGTCAAGTTGGACACAGAGCTTCTCGGAGTTTCTTGATCCCCCAGAAAATCAAATAGGTGGTAGTACCAAAGGGAGGGCTTATATATCTCGTCTGTACCCCTGCCAGAGCGAAGAGATTCTTCAACTTTTTTCTTTTCTCTTCTATGATTAGTTCTAAAGGAATTTATCTTCTTTACAACTGCTTCCTTGTCGGCATTGGCATCAATTAATCTGTATTTTTCTAATAACATTTCGTACGCTGCCTCTCGTCGCGCTCTATCATGGTATTCTTTCGATTTAACACGCCAAAGACACGGTTAACTTTGATACACTCGAATAAAATCTTCTAACAATTCCCGATTGCTATTTTTCAGATCTCGAGACATGGTGCTCTCTCACGACTGACGTTCGTTTGTGCAAACTTCTGCATTTTCAGTACACACGTTCAGACTTGCTTGTGCGAGCCCCGTTTGTGCAAGCATGCATAATTAAAATTCATTCATTCATCAAGCAGCTTGTACAATTTAAAAGTTTGTGCAAATTTTTCCTACAGACGCTCAAGCTTGCTTGCACAAAAAGCTTGATCATGCATGCTTGTCAAGCTTGCAGTTACGTCTGTAGCCCCCTTTAATGAATAAATTTCATTTTATTTTCAGGTACATAGGAACCGGCGATTCGTTTACAACCATAGCATTCAGCTATCGTATGGGAATAAGTTCAGTAAGACGTGCAGTATTAGAAGTTTGTGATGCGATAATTAAAAATATGTTTCGTGAATGTTTTCCAATGCCTACTACCGAAATATGAGAAAAAAATATAGAAGAATTTTGGTGTGATGCGATAATTAAAAATATGTTTCGTGAATGTTTTCCAATGCCTACTACCGAAATATAGGAAAAAAATATAGAAGAATTTTGGAAAAAATGGAATTTTCCTAACTGTGTTGCTGCTATTGATGGCAAACATGTCGTTATTGTAGCACCCTCAAACAGTGGTTCCCTCTATTTTAATTACAAGAAGACATTTTCTATTGTTTTATTAGCTATGGTTGATGCAAATTATAACTTTGTAGCTGTGAACGTTGGTGCTTTTGGCAAAGAAAGTGATAGTGGCATTCTAACAAAATCGAAAATGGGTAAAGCGATTCTACATAATAAATTTAATATTCCTACAGCAAAAACATTTCCGGGTACTAATGTGTGTGCACCATGTGTTATATTAGGAGATGAAGCTTTTCCTTTACAAACTCATATCCTTAGACCTTATCTATCTAAAAAAGCGAATAAAGACGACAAAAAACACACTTCAACTATCGTCTAAGCCGAGCAAGACGTGTAGTAAAAAATGCTTTCGGTATTTTAAGTCAAAAATTTAGGATCTATAATCGACGCTTGCACCTAAAGCCTGAATATGCGGAAAATATTGTTCTATCAACATGTATACTATATAACTTTATAAGAAGTGGGCAAACGGCGCATTTCGCAGAAACAAGTGCTCCTGTACAGTTTAACAATCTAAGACATCAAAGAGGCAATGCCGTTTCCACTGCTTTCGAAATACGTGATCTATTCTCGAATTTTTTCCAAACAGCTGAAGGTCAAATAGACTGGATACCTTTGTAATTTTATTTCATTTATTAAATTAAAAAAACATGTCAAAATTATCCCATTCATACTGTATTTTAATTATTAGTTATTACTGAGAGTTTATAATACATTTAGTTTATACGGAACTGCGTTTTTTTTTCAATGAACCTTTTTATTATGAAACTAGCGCTTTTGCCCGCGACTACGCACGCGTTTGAAATTTCCCGTGTGATGGTGATGATGAAATATAGCCTATAGCCTTCCTAGTTAAATAGGCTATCTAACACAGAAAGATTTTTTTAAATTGGATCAGTAGTTCCCGAGATCATCGCATTCAACCATACAAAAAAACCAAAAAACAAACAAACAAACAAACCCTTTATTATTAGTATAAAGACAATTTAGTAAAGTGTAGTGTAAATAAAGACAGAAACGAATTAAAGTCGTTATCAAAAATGTAAAGCCCCTAAAGGACTCGTATCCAGGGGCTTAAAGCTATTTATATAAAATAAAAAAAACTCTATATTGTAAATAAAAATTTTGATTGGTTGCAAATAATGAAAATAAATATTACCTGGATGTTTTAGTACTACTGCAATCTCTTCCCATGTTCTGTCCTTTTTTTTATTGTCCATATATTTAGGATGCTGCAGGTTATATAGATATTCGTATTTACGTACGATTTCTATAAGTTTTTCTTCCTCCATTTTAGCAAGCAGCAAGCTCTGTCGTCAACTGCTAGTGAGCAACTGAGCGAGCACGCGGCAACAACGCGTTACAAACGGGTTTGTAACGGTCATCATACGCGTATGCAACCCGTTTGTACCCCGTTGCGCCGGCGGCGAGGCACCGTCGCGTGTCATGCACGGAGCGTATCAGCACCGGCCAAATATTGTCGAGTAGATACGTTGCCGGTACGTGCATGACACGCTACGTGCATGGCCGGTCACGGAACGGTCTAATGGGCAAGGTGTCATATAAAATGTATCTTTTCTCTGTTATATCTTGTTTTGTTTAAAGGAAAATGAATTAATCGATGAACCAAAAAATGAAAACTTGCCATTTTGTGTTGACTATAGTGAAAAGAATCTACCGGAATATATCTATACGTAGCGGTGTCTTTCCTAAAAATATCAAATTCTAACTTGTTATTATTTCTTATTACTAATCTGCCCTGTTATGACAGGAAGTCGTATCTGCAAAAATGAAGTTTGGAGATATTAAGCAATTTGTAAATAATGTTATACCATCTCAGTTTTTTGTTAATTGCTTGACTAGTTGGTACTGACGGTCAAAATACCTGTAAGGATCTTATTCAAAAAATCTTAAATATATCATGTATCAGAATTTTCAGAAAAACTGACTTTTGTTAGATACGATATTTTGTTTTAGTATGATACTAAGGTCAAATGTCGTAACTGTCAAAAATTATAGATACGACATTTTGCATTAGTTAGTCTCGTACTATTACGTTTAAAAATGGTAAGTAAATTTGCCGAACAGTACAGATGATTCAGCAATTAATTAAAAAAAAAACAATTAAATGTTTGGATTTATAAGATATATTGATTAAAAAAAAAAACACGTAACCAAAAAACTAATCGCTATCATCAGTGACTGGACCCTCTGTTTCTGGCAAATTTTGCCAAAATTGCAATCTATTTGGTGGAACGATGTCTGGCAGCTTTTGCAACAATTTAGCTTTCCTGTCTTTGTCGATTCCTTTAGGGATCAGTCTGACCGTTGGTTTCGGTAAGTCACCTTTACAATGTTTTGCCAACAGAAAGTTCAGTTCTATCAATTCTCCATTGAATTTTGTTTTATAAAATAGATTTGTAGAACCCCTTGTAAACTGAACTTGAACAAAATTGGCTAGATAAGGTTTGGGTGTAATTTTATTCATTTTAAATCTAGAAGAAAAATCAATAAAATCACGGAAATCATCTAGATTCATTTGAATTACTTCCACCCTTGAACTGTTACATTTCTTCACGCACAGGGTAAAATCATCAAAATCTAATACTTTCCCAGTTTGTTTTTATGACTTTTAATGAGTCAGCGGACATGAAAGTATGGCCACTTTGTAAGTATTTTATTTTTAGTATATTAAGATTTACTTCTGGGGAATTAATTAGATAAATAAAAAAGTAATACAGGGCCCAATTCTTATTTTGTGAAGAACAATTATCTAGCCAAATTGTTATTTCTTTGGCGTCACGGTGAAACAAAAGAAATTTGTAAAATGTTGATATAATATCAGATTTACTCCTCCCAACCACCCCTTCGTGCCAAACAATAGCTACGGGCTTGTTTGTTGCAGATTGCTTCCCTAGGGGCACAAAACTTTCATTAAAACAAATAATACGAGGTGTAAAAATTATTTCTTTAAACATTTCACAGCGTGGCAGCATGATAACCTACAACAATAAAATAAAATTTAATTTTAATCACTTTTAATTTAACATAAAAAATGACTTACATTCTGCAGGTCTGCAGAAAAATATAATGGTTCAGGGCTTGCTGTAGTGATGGATGCGTCAGTTTTATATTCATTTCTAGCTTCTATGGCATCTTTATGATGAATTTTCCATTTTTGACAATCTGCACATTGAGGATCTAGATTTTTTTTGCCATGTTTTGTGTTCTTAAAATGAAGATCGAAAGTTTCGCATTGCCAACATTCCTCATGGCCCAACACTGCAAACGAAATATTCATCTCAGCTACTTGTTGGCGATATAGTTCATATGAAATATGGATGTTGGGATACTTTTTTAGAAAATCGACATGCATTAATTTAATATTAATATCACTGGAGAGGTATTTCCTGTTGGGGGCATGTTCCCTTCTATAATGGGATATTGTAGGACCAAAAGAATTTATATGGTCAATAATGTGTGATCTATCAATTTTTTTCTCAGACGGGTGTCCCCGCTTTATTGATTTCACAAGCAAACGTTTTGGGTCAGTTTTTTCTAAGACATCTCTAATAATTCTATCATTATTGGCTTGATACCCCAAAATTGTCAAAAAAAATTTCTTGCATACTTGTACATCAGTCCCTGTATCAGATTTTAAATAATAAACAAACGTATTATTACACCTTGAGTCTCCATCCTGGGTTTTTCTTTTTTTTTTTTTTGATTTTTTTTGCAGAACTAAAAATAAATTGACGTTGCTCTTCATATGTCAATTCCCAGAATTCTTTATTTATAGCACTCTGCCTGCTTATGTCAATAGTTTGAGAACATTTTTTAGTGCAATTTTCCCTGCATGTTTCTTGCACACCATGTTTTGCAATTGTCTCGTCTGTTTTCTGTTTTTTTCGTTCTTGTAAAGATGTGTGGTATTTTTTTCTCTTTCGAACTTTTCCTTCTTTCGTATAATATGTCAGTTGATTTTTTTCACTCGTTTCCACTACATTTTTTATAATATTATTTAACAAATTGACAACAAATTCATTTGGATCTTCAAATTGACCACTTTTTGGCGATATTTTCTGAGGATTACAAATGGTTACATCAGAAATAATATTAATCTTGGGTTTCTTTGATTGAGAGCCACTATTTTCTAATCCTAGAAAGAAAGCAAACTGGTTTGATTCAACCTTCACATGGTGGAACTTCATAATATTTTATTGATACAGAAGTAAGTAGAACACAATTTTGTGTGTCAAATTCCAATATATTTTTATGGTGGAATTTTACACAAAAAAGTGCATGAAATATTAGTAGCAAAATGCTACTTATATATTATTATATTACTAATTTTCTTACCACATTCGGGTTTTATCTGTATTTTCTTTGATTCTTGACCCGGAATAAAATCTGGATTTTCCGAATTATTGTCATTAATATTCTTGTTAACCTGTTGATATTTCTTAGCTCTAAGTAAGGACATTTTTAGAGCAAGTTCTTTATTAAGGGCTAGTGTAACCAACTTTTTACTTCTTTCCGACATCTAGAAAAAATAAACACACACAACTTATGCAACAGAACCGGTAATGGCAAACATAAGTAATTTATTATATAAATACAACTAACATACCTTAAATCGTTTTTCTTAACATACAAGTAGAACAAAATTCACTTAGACTAAACCTGTCTCGTTAATAAATAATCACAACAACTGAAAGCATATCAATAAACGATCACAACGAGGAATAAGGAATTATAACCTCACTTTTATATCTAATGTCGTAACTGTCAATAACTGGACTGCCCACAGTATGATACTAAGTCAAAATGTCGTATCTAACATATTTTTATTCAGATACGACAATGTGACTTAGTAATAGTATATACGACATTTTGACCTAGTAAGAGGTACATTTTTGTAGATACGACAAACAAATATCGTTTAGAATCACTATTTCTAATTAAGATACGACTTTCACACCTTGTCTATATGGTAAAGCATAGCTTAATGTACCAAAAACCGGTGTAAACTGAAAAACGCAATTTAGCAGATACGACTTCCTGTCTTAGCAGGGCAGTAATGTGTCCAAAAATGGTAACTGTTCATTATTTTCTAGTTCAAACGTGAATTTTATGCTTGTGAATTTTGAATTTAATTTTGAAATGAAATCTTCTACTGATGATTTCTTCGTATTGAAAACTGCGAAAATGTCGTCCATTTTAGTTTTTATTTACATTAGAAATCTACTGCGTCATAACAATTTAACTACAAAATTTATCAAATAAACAAATGAATAATACCTAAAATCATCAATGAATAACTTAAAATTAAATACTTTACAACAACACATAGTTTTAATAAATAATAACACTAATTAATCATTTAATATTAGGTTCATGTCTTTTCACTGCAATCACATCTTTTTAAGTTTATATTATCAGTTTGTGATCACTATTTCACTATTTACAGTGTCTTTTCACTGGATTTATCAATCACAATGTCCTTGGTAAAGCTTTAATTATATAGTCTTTGTTTGTAAACAACCACATCACTTTCTTACAGTTTTACATGTGATAAATTTCAATATCTTTTTTAGACGCTCTCAAGCATTATATTGTATCAAAATATGGGATGTACCAGGCTTATACTATCATCCGATACATTGTAATATGAACTCATCACTTTGATGCTTAAATGAATTTATAAACATTGGTTGGGTAAGTCACATTTGTTTATTTAGTTATATTTATAATCTATGATACTGTTTATTTTATTTTAATAGCTAATATTTGTTTGTTGAGTTTAAATTTTGCTAATGATATAATTAACTGAATATAGTTGGATATTTTCTACCTTAAATAATAGTTTGTAATCATCTACACCTACTTAATTCTTATCTTATAACTACCTATAAAAAACATTATTAAACTTATTATTAACTTTGATTATAGCTTATTTATATTTTGATCAAACTAACTTAATATAACCAATAGAATGGGTTTCCTATCACTAATATAAGATTCCTATTATTCATTATTATCATATTCTATTATTCATTTACTTTTTATTTTTAGCTTAAACAACATAGGATCTTGGACTTGGCTATTGAATCGACTATTGATGTTAATACTTCTTCTTATGGACTCATATTTTATCAAGATAATTTTTGTGTTTTTGTGTTAATTGAGACTTATTGAATAGCTCTAATAAATAAATTTTATGGTGTATTCATCATTTAAAGAAAAGATTTGAAAATTATATCCATCTTTAATAACTTATTACAATTTTAAGTTATATATTGGGTACGTTATTTTTTAATTATTTTAAAACATTACAATATATAAGGTTAGTTTGTAGACATAGCTTTAGTTTACCTTCGGTTTCTGAAGAAGATAACTTGGTTATCGAAACGCGCGTCAGACATATAAAAATTTGTGTTGGTGTAGTGGTAGTGTAAACGGTTTTCGGAACCAATACCTGTCACACAACGTAGACCTACAGGCAGGCCAGATAGCAGAGCAAAAACAATACGAAACCTGTTTAAAATGTACTTATGTAAAAATCCATTGTAGTGTTGTACACATGTAAATATAACAAATTTTATTTAAGTTTTGTTTTTAATTCTTCAGCAACTCAATTCCACAACTTGTCCAACACAAATCTATTGTGATGATTTTTATCACACTTGTCCCATAATGCTGGTCTCATAAAAATTTGTGATATTAAATTGTCAACATCCATGTTCGGAGTCTCGATACTAGCTGAGAAAAAGGATAGAGCTATTATCGCTGCTCTCATCGATGGTCGGGACCCAAGCGCGAATAACAGCGCAGCTCCGACGTAAACAGGCCCATTAGGCCGAAAACATAGTGAAGCGGCGAAAAGAGCGACGAGGAGAGCAGAGAGGAGAGCGGCGATTGAGTGTCGCGGTGATAAAAGAGATGCATGCACATAGTGACGCGATCAAAGCAAAGAGATGGATCTGTTGTTAACGGAAAATTCTTCCCTGAAAATGTGGTATTTTCTGAAAAATAAAAAGAGAAGTTGTAATGTACACGATATAAATAAAAGTAGACATGTACATGGTGAATTTCATCACTTGTATGAAGAACTCAGGCAGCATCCCGAGAAGTTTCAGAACTATTTCCGAATGAGTATTACATCCTTTGATTATATATTGAAAAAAATTGAACATAAGTTATTAAAAAATTGGACTAACTTTAATTGTAACCCTATTAGCCCAGTAGAACGAGTTGCAGTGACCTTAAGGTAAATATACATGACAACTTTTAATTTTATATTTCATTCAGTACGAAAACCCAAACTAAAATTAAAACACTAACATTCCTTATATAGCTGTAACCATGTAAAAATATTAAAAATCATTAACAGATGATTCTTCGGAAAAATTGGTCAAATAAGATCTAACTGATGGAAGATTTGAGTAGGCCCTTAAAGGATCCAATTCAATTAAATGGGATGAATTATCTTCATATACAACATGTATATTTTGAGTTTGATGATTAATTTGCCTTTGAGTAACTTGACTAGGCGGCTGATTATTGTAAATATAGTTATAAACAAGTTCCTGAATTTTTATTCTTAATAACATTTTTTTATGTGGAGTGAGAGGGCGTATATGTGGTAGAAGGCTGTCAAAAAAGCAAACGTCTTCATCAATGGTTTTTTTCTCGTTTTCTAGAATTTTGCGTTTTTGTTCTTCTAATCTTATAAGTTCAGCACCAACATCTGTGTCATTTTGCTTCTTTCGTTTTAATTTGTTAACAGTAGGTGTAATAGTTAAACTGCATTTGTTTTGCGACGAAACTTTCAGCAATGGTAATTTATCGGCATAAGTAGAATCATCCAAATTTGGCTTATTTGGTTCTGATTGCTGTTCTGATAACTGGGAGTTTGAATCTTCATCCAGAATATTGATGTCTTGTTCAGTTTCCGGCAAATTTCCGGTGCTTACCCGGCAGTAAATTGATCTTTTAAAAAATAACGACTATCAAAATATTGCCAAGATGATGTCCAAGAGGATGCCTCATCTCCTGATCGTTGTACTGTTTTTTTTTTAAGTTCTTTGCGAAAAGTGTCTCGCAAGTTTTTCCATTTTGCCCTCACGATGCTCCCTGAAATGAAAAAACATCATAATATAAGATTGAGCAAGTTTGTTTTTTTTAGGTTTTTGGCAACGGGATCATCTTTTAGAACCCTTAGTTTTACTTTTCGAATGGGTGCTGCGACGGTATCATCAATTGTGCGAGAAACAGTAAAAGCTATGTGGGACATATTACAACCTCTGCATATGAAAGTTCCTACCGAAAACGACTTCAAGGACATTGCAAAAGAATTTTACGAAAAATGGAATTTTCCCAATTGTCTGGGGGCAATTGACGGAAAACATATTCGTTTAAAATGTCCTCCTCATTCTGGAACTATGTACTATAATTACAAAAACTTCTTTTCTATAGTTCTGCAAGCTGTTGCTGATGCAAATTATAGATTTATAACGATTGATGTTGGAGGGTGTGGCAAGCAGAGTGATGGGGGTACATTCCGATCTTCATCTCTATTTCATATGATTGAGAGTAAACGTCTTAATATTCCTGAAGATGGTACATTACCGCTCACTATGATCACTGTACCCTATGTTTTTATCGGAGATGAAGCTTATCCTTTATTAAATAACTTAATGAAACCTTATAATAGGAGAAATTTAGATGTCGAAAAAGAATATTACAATATGCGCCTTTCACGTGCAAGACGTGTAATAGAGTGCGCTTTTGGAATCATTAGTGCAAAGTTTCGTATTCTTTTCAAGCCCATAGAAACCACTGCAGACTTAGCAGATGATATTATTAAGTGTATCTGTATTCTACACAATACAATAATTGATATAGAAGGCATTTCAATTCAAGACGAACAATTTTTGTCCCAACCCAAGTCTCTATGTAATAACTCGGCCGTTGTGCGAGCAAATAATAGGCCAACCGCATCTGCCACTTTTACTAGAGATACATATAAAAATTACGTATGTAGAAATAAAATTTAAAAATATATTTTACTTACTTGTTGTTTTCATTTCCTCTGCCACAGCATCCCACAGTTTATCTAAAACAAATCGGTTATGGTGCTGAGAGTCTTTTTGATCCCATAAGGGATTTTTAACAAATAGACTCGTAATTAATGCATCGACATCCATTATTAATACTAATATTTCAGCAACGAGGAGAGCAGAGAAAACAAATCTGCTTGGTCTCGCCGCTATCCTCTCTTATGACAATGCGGTTACCTCGCTTCAGCTCGCCTCACTATGTTATACTCGATTGGAACTACCGATTTTGTTTTCGCCGCTCTCCTCTCTGCTTTCCTCGTCGCTCTTCTCGCCGCTTCACTATGTTTTCGGCCTTAGAAAGCACGTCTGTATTATCTACGCGTTGCTAGGATCGCAGCTTGTATCGCTAATTGCAGCTCCGACATGAACGCGGCCTAACGGAAATGCATAAAATAACAGTTTTACAAATAATTGGTTACGGAGATAACATCCGAACACAACAGGAAGTAACTCGCCTATTTCATGAGAAATTTCCTAATTTACCGCCTATATCCCAAGGAACAATAAGTAAAATAGAAAAGCAGTTTCGCGAGTTTGGTCATGTAAAGCAGATAAAAAAAGCACCTGCCAATGCACTGAGTGATGAACTCAAATTAGATGGGTTGCTTGAGTTTCAGGAAAACCCACATACATCGAGTAGACAGGCATCCACTACATTCAATGCTAGCCATACATCGATAGCAAACATATTAAAAGAAAATAAATTGCATCCGTATAAGATGATACCTACTCAGGAGCTCATGGAAGACTATTTTGATAGGAGAACTTTTTTTTGTGAGCAAATGATGGACATGTTGGATAACAATATTATCCAATTAGAAGACGTTATGTTTTCTGATGAGTGTACTTTTTTACTTAACGGTCATGCTAATCGGCAAAATTGCCGCTACTGGTCCACGGAAAATCCTCACTGGATGAGAGAAGAACACACTCAATACTCTCAAAAGGTTAATGTTTGGGCAGGGATTGTAGGGAACAATATCATTGGTCCCTTTTTTATTGAGGGCAACTTGAATGGCAACAATTATTTTACACTACTTCAAAATGATGTCATTCCAACGTTGGCAAATTTATATCCTGATCCAGGTAACCCTCAAGTTCCAGCGAATACGATATGGTTTCAGCAGGATGGAGCACCACCACATTAATGTCCGGCAGTACCTCGATACAATATTTTCCAATCGGTGAATAGGGAGGCGAGGATCGATTGAATGGCCAGCGCGATCACCTGATCTTACATTATTAGATTTCTTTTTATGGGGATATGTGAAGAGCCATGTGTACAAAACTAAACCTTCTGATTTAAATGACTTAAAAGAACGAATAACGCTTGCGATTAGGTCGATCACGCCTGATATGTTAAATAATGTTAGAAGACAGTTTTATTTGAGATTAGGATGTTGCCAAGACGTTCGCGAACATTTTGAACATCTACTTCATTAACATTCATAGTTCTTTTTCGTGTTCTACATTTTATTACGTTTTGCATTACATTTTAGTTTTTGATTGTATTTTAGCGAATTTCGGTAACAACAAGATATTAATTTTTTTTATGTTAATTTTTGCATTAAATTTAAAAACAATAACATTTTTAAATAGAGAATGAACAGACCTTTCAAATGATATATCACAAGCCTATACTTCCCATTTAAAAAATTGGGGGTTGTACCTGTCATTCTAAGGGGGTTGAAGGTAGGGGTTGCATTTTCACGTTAAGGCTGGGCATTGGGAGTGAGAAAACGTCCCTAAAAAGAGAGCGAATAAGTGTACCCGAGAGGTGCTGCCTCTTGCAATGACCTTCCGCGATAAACGAAATAATATTATATTCATTCTTGGAGTATATCAGTTTCCTTTAAAAATTTCAGGGCTGGATTAATTTTAAAACATACATGTTTGATTTTGTTAAATGTGAATTGGCTATTTGTATTTACATTAAACGATATTAATTTATAGATTTTACACAATATTTTTATTTATACATATATGTTTTTTTTCTCAAATCAAAATTATAAATAGAATATTTATTGGGGTATTCTTATTTTTTAAAAAGGCAATCATTCAAGTTTTTTCAAGTGTAAAATGTTATCATTTGTTTATCTTAACTAAGCAATAACGAGTAGGTAAGGACCGAACAGCGAAGGAAAATATTTATACTACATACCGGATGGTCATTAAAAACTCACGATATACATATTCATATATGGCAATATTTTGAAAAGCTCTTTAAAAAGGAAAAAAGAAGAAAACAAAAATTAAAATTTACCAAAAAGCAGTTGAGCGGATTATTTTAAAAATCTTTAGTGTTTAAATATATTCGGTTACCATTACCTATACATATTCATAAAAAAACTGAAATAGGTTCCAAAAGTTCAAAGTAACGAACTGGAAAAACTAAAATGGTCAAAAATTCGATTAACAAGTTTTTTACTAAAGAAATTTAAGAAAATGATACATAAACTTAAAATAAATGTGTAGCAGCTGTAACTACCAGTTCATTTTAAAAAATTAAAAGGAACAAAGTTTTACCCTTTAAATGGATTAAAAAAATTACACGATTAATAGATCCACTAATATTCGACCTTTTTATGTTTTTTTTTTACTTATTAATCCAAAAATCTAGTAAAGGACTCCAGTAAAACTCCACTAGTAAAAACATCGTCCAAAGATATTCTAAGATATATTCTATGGACGATAGTGGCGATATTTTGCTTAATATAACATGGAAAGTCATTGAAAGTTTTCAGGAAAAACTTACGAAAATATTTCTCCTATTATAAAAATTGATCAACGGATTATAGGAACTTGATATCAGAGAAAGGAAATGCACTGGTTTATGTTGGTGGATATTTTTTACGTAGATGTCTCTGTAACATTCTTGTCAAACTTGTTTACAATATTGTTCATCATCCGAAATAGACAATTCTACTTCATTTTGTGAACTCAAAGCTTACAGTCACAGTAAAAATATTTTTGATGGCTTAACAGTACCTCCCAATAATTTTTCAGAGTATTTAATAAGATCAGAGAATATGTTTGTTTTGAATTTTAATAATTATTGTATACAGGATGGTATAGGAAACATATTTTTTAAAGATTTTTCCAATGCAGAATTCTCCCTCCCATATGGCAATAAAGATTATTTACTTTCATTGTTTACAAGAGTTCGAATCTACTATACAATCAAATTTGTAAACCGACAAATAAAAGATCAACCTTTAAATAAAGAACATCCGAAATATAAAATTTTGCAAAATATGTAATAATTGAAAACAATGATAATAGTAAGAGTTTGAGATTATGGATGTCGATATCATTTGTTTTTATGAAATAATTGAAGATTTTATTGCACGAAAATTGTTACTTTATTTTAGAATAGAGTAAGCAAGTCTACCTGAGTTTTATTACTGTGTTCGAGTACCCTTATTCTTATTACAAAGATAAACCCTTACAAGGTTTGCAACATGTTTACCAAATGTTAAAATAAATGGAAACTTTCACTTTTTCAATCAAAATAATCTTAACTATTGGCATTTCAAGAGAAGCGATACGCACTCTGGTGGCTCTAATGTGAACTAGTTTCCGCCACATTGTTTTCTAACCACACTTTCCTATCGTTTGTTTACCATCTTTAAATCGTTTTCATTTAATCTTATTTTATCATTTATCAAAAAATTGCCCTTTTAAAGGCAAAGCAATACCTCCGATCTTATAATGGCGTCTAATAATGATTATTGTTCAGTGCCGCAGTGCAATTCCTGGGCCAAAAGAGATACTGAAAAGAAATTAACTTTCCATAGATTTCCCGATAAAAATGACCAAAGGGTTTATATTGAAACGGAGATGGGACGAGAATTAATATCGAGAAGAAAAGCCTGGATATTAAAGGTTCGGATTGGTAAACCAATCAGCAAATTTATGAAAGTGTGTTCACTCCATTTTAAACAAGAAGATTATATTAACAAAGGTAGGGAGGTATGTTGCATAGAGAAATATAATTTTGTCTATGGTATGTTGTTTTCATTTACTCAAATATAATTTATTTATAGGTGAAAAACAAGACGAGGTCGTGTATTGAAAAAAACAGCTGTACCATCTCAGAATCTGCCGTCGTCTGTTGTACCATCAATTGAAAAATCAGATTCAAAACGTGCAGAAAGGCTGTCTAAAAGAACAAGAGTGGTATGTAGCCAAGCGGGAACAAGTACTGAGAGGAGCCAGAGCGACAACGACATAAAAGAACAAGAAAAATGTGTTTGTGAACAAGAGACAAGTAGTGAAAGTATTCCTAATATTGCCAGTTCTACTGACATAATACAGAAGCTAGTTCATGATTTTGAAGTTCAAGTTAGTATGGACAAAATTAATACATTAAGTGATCTTTTAAATTCAGAAAGTGCTTTGAGAAGTTTCACAGGCTTAAATAATTTCCAAATTTTAAACTGTTTGGAAGAGATGGCGAGAAAGGTACTGCATGACACAAGGTCTCATAGACTTGGTATTAGAGAAAGAATAATTTTAACAATGACTAAATTAAAGTTGGATCTCAGTTATGTTACTCTTGCCACCTTGTTTGGTATATCTAGTCAGCTTTGTAAAACTTATTTCTTCGATATGCTCCCTATACTTAGTGCAGTTCTTAAGCCTACCATTTATTTCCCATCCTGTGAAGAAATTTCTAAAAATATTCCTAAGTGCTTTAAAAATTTTTCAACATGTAGAGCTGTTTTGGATTGCATCGAAATATTTGTACAAAAACCTAGTTGCCTTTGCTGTCGCATAAAATTTTATTCACATTATAAAGGTAATACGACAATCAAATTTATGACTGGTGTTTCTCCAGCAGGTATGATAACCTTTATTAGTCAATCTTATGGTGGACGAGCATCTGATAAATTAATTTTTGAACAGAGCAATTTCATTAACAAATTATGTCCTAACAAAGACTCCATTATGGTTGATAAAGGGTTTTTGATAGATGACATATGTGCAATGTATAAAATTAAATTAATACGTCCTCCATTTGTAAGAAACAAGAAACAACTTTCTCCTGAAGAGGCTATTCTTAACCAGCAAATTGCTGCAGCAAGGGTACATATTGAGAGATCAAATCAAAGATTAAAAATTTTTAAAATAGTTAATGGTAAGCTTCAGTGGTCCCTTGTACCCAAAATTGATGAAATCTTCACTATTATTTGTGGTATAACAAATCTTTCAAGTCCTACACTGACAGATGAAAGATTTATCTAATTTTATTTAGCTAGGATTACTCAATTTTTTTATCATGTGTAGTGCTTTTTATAAATAAATAAATGTCTTATTGAAAAAATGTTTTATTATTAATAGATTATTAGTTTTCTGTAACATTATTTTGTTTAGTAAAGCGCGTTACCAATAGATATAAAATTAGTATATTATGGTGCTTGATTTCTTTCAAAAACTAACGCAAAAGATTCAAACTGTCATAAATCTCACGAATCTCTTAGAAACTGTCAAACATTCTACAGAAAATATTGGATCTGCCTACTTGGTCATTTGAAAATCTAGATTTCTATTGGTTAATTTTTCAGTTTCACAATGGAAACCAGTGTTATAATGAGTATCATTATGGAATTGAAACTTGTAAACCGATTTCTGTGTATTTTCACCTCAGTACAAGGTAGATATTCTCCAATATTTTGAAAACTTTGTAAGGCATTAATAGTATAAAACTATTATTCGATATATATTGTTTTATTACTATTGGTAACTACCTCCACTTTCACATAATACATGGAGCATTTTTGTATAATAATTGAATTTTATTTTTTCCAGCATCATTTTGCTGAAATTGTAATCAAACAATACTTCGACTGTTATTGATGTATCATTAAATGATGCATACAAAAACAAAAAACATTTTTGCACATTTAATATGCTCATCCCCAGTTGTATTTGTCCATAATACTGATGTTTTTCTTTCAAAGTGTATGCACCATCTTTTTTGACAATGTAACTACATGATAAAATGGCATCTTCAATAGGTGATGTGGAACCTACGAACAAATATAAATATATATATCACAGTTTAATTGTTTCCATAACAAGTTAGTCTTGGTGTTATTGTTGACATAGGAGCTCCAGGCATTGGTTGGTTGATTGATAAATATAGTCTGATCATTATTTGATTATTAATCAATGCATACTGTTACTTACCAGAATACAAACATTTGATTTCTAATAATGCTACTGGTTTCCCGTTTTCAATTATTACACCATCTGGTGAAAATCCCAACCATTTATTTTGAGGAAAAGAAATCATTCCACACTCTAGGACTTCTTTAGAATGGTTTGCAATAAATAAAGCTCTTGCAGCATTTTCATATGTTAATCCATGCTTTGTAAATTTATTGCTAAAACTTTTGGGCCAAAAATATTTTTTGCTTTTCATTTCCCAGTCAGATCTACTGAAAGTAAATATTCCATAGCACCTTGATCCAGTGATCCTAAATTGTCTGGCTCTATGCCATTCAGATGAGTTTTGACACATGCCCATCATTTCTTCAGTTTCTTCATTCATGATATTGTGAAAAGTTTGTTCACAACAAACTGATGGAAACTCACATATCATCGATGATAACTCCATCATTATTACAGATTGACAGGCATGATTTAAAATTACCGAAGTTTTGTCCTCAATTGTCATTAGTATCTCTGTTGGTACAAAGACATTTGAAGAAGTACGTCCTTTTCTGAAAAAATACAATCACATAAAACAGGTTTTGTTAAATTTTATGATATATTTACCGATGTTTTGCAATTGTGGAGTTATGTAAATTTTTAATATAGTACTCCAAAACTGAGTCATTATCAGCTAGAATCAAGTCACATCGGGAATTCTTCTTTTTCTTGATGCAAGGCATTTCGGCTGTTGGAATGGCCTTATATTTTTCTTTAACTGATCCTTTTGTTGATGACCAAGCACATTTTAATTCGGTTTTGGAAACATGTTCCAACTCTGACAACCTTTTTCTAAAATTATTTTTAAAATTGTATAAAGTTGATTAGTAAATTCACAATAACCTACCTGCTTAAAAGGATTAGAAAAGCTGAAATGTGTTTACATCGGCCACCAGCTCCTGCTTTGCAAGAACAAAACATTTGCTTAATCTTAATGTATCCATCTATAATTTGGAGTTCTCCACTCACTTGATGAGGCTCCGATTGCAGAGCGCTTGTCTGGAGACAGAGAGCACACACTTTTGTCACTGAAGAGTTCCATTCAGTTTTCCCATATAATATTATATGATCTGCATTGAGGACCTCTTCACCTTCTATTACACACCGAGAACTTTCGGTACCTTCAACATACCTCAGAAATTCCAATAAACTTAATTTTAATTGGGCCATTAGTCTTTGTTTATAAGAATACGATTACAGTATTATATCACTATAACTTAACACTGAATCTTACGCCAATAATTATTATATCTAAATAAACAACAATATATAAATTTAAACAACGTTTAAATGGAATAAACTATGCTTCAAATAATCTAAACACGAAATAAACAAAGTAAACAATGAGATCGATATGAAACAAAAAGCAAGGTTAGAAATCAATGTGGTAGAAAGTACTTCATCTGTCCGCCGCCCGGGCGCTGAAATCTTAATTTGAAATCCCAATAAATAATATAATATTTCAACAGAGATAAACTATTGTACATGAAATCAACATATTTCAACATAAGCAAATAAAGAGCCTTAAACATTGTGTCTTTTCTCTGAATTCCCTTTTTAAGTATTTTACCCTTTTACCTGTCCCAATTTAAGCAATCAGGTAATTAATGTTAGTTATTACAACGAAAAGTTTCTTCATTGTTGTTATTAGAATATTATATGTAATAATCGCAATAAAAGATAATACAAAAATATAAATAATGAATGTGATCAAAACACCCCACGCTTAACCCTCGTAGACACACTTTCGAATAAACCCTCGTATAACGTATTTTTGCTATTGTACCGATGATTTACGGCCGCTCACAAAAAAAGCGACAAATTTTACTACATCAAAGGAGTTACCAGACTTGTTAGAATATCTTTGGACCATGGTAAAAATACTTATAGAGGATTAAAATTTGACTAGAAAAAATCGCAGGTACTTTACTTTGTTAGAATGAAATGGATCTCTGGCACAAGTGTCTTTCTTTTCGTTATTATAAAATCTATCTTCTACGGTGTTTCAGAACAAGCAAAACTTTTTATCAAGAATGACATTTTTCACTAAAACTAATAGGTATTTAAACATTTTTCACCTATAGGATACCCCATCCGTGGACACGCTGTATATTATTATTAATATATTAGTATACTAAATTAAATAATGATTTGCTAAATTCCTAATGCGGACCTGATAAATAAGATTTAATAGATGTTTTATCACAACGCCCTCAATTAGACAATGCTCACACTAATTTGGAAATAATTTTTTAAGATTCCTTTTTATATGTGACAAAAGAGTTAGAGCCTAAATTTGTAAAAAAATGGCACCATTTCTGATTTCTTAAAAATTACTTTCAAAGAGCTTTTAAGGAAAAAAAACGAATTTATTGTAATTTTTAAAAACACTGACTTATGAGTAGATATATCATCTATTCAAAGAAGAAATATTTTTAAAATCATATCACGTTTAAGTGAGATATTAATCATTTTATGAAATGTAAAAATAGACATATTTCGGGAATTTTTTCTGGATGATTCCTTGTACTCTCAAGCTTCAAAATTCTTTATTGAATAACTTTATATTTCTAGTATACTACTGATTTTTTTTCAATTTTCATTGCCTTATAGTTTTTGCTAAAAGCTCTTTGAAAGGACGTCGCGTTTGCCTATATTAAATACACTGCCAATGCCCGGCCTTAAATTGAAATTAATGTGAGCAATGAAAAAAAAATTATATATTTTTATTTAAAACAACAAATTTAGCACTACAATATAAAAATCAAACTAAGGCTTTATTACTTTTTCGTCGCATTAAAAAAGCTGTGTTTACAATATTATCGCTGTGAGAAGAATATAGTAGTTCGTTTGATAAAATTGTTATTTTCTGAGGCGGTGATTGGGCTGGTTTTGGTAAATGAATAATTGGGATATTGTCTATTATTTTGGTGTTGGTGAATGGTTGAGATTCTGAAACTGAATATGGTCGAGACGGAACTTCTGAATTAGTAGATGAACATGATGAGTTTGACCCGATATAGTTAGGCGAAGAGCTTGGCCGCATAATATAATGTTTGGACAATGGGTTAGGTGACGGAACAACATAATGTCTAGTAAATGGAATATTGTCACATCTAGCGCTAGTGCTATATTTTGTATTTTTTTAAGAAACAACCCATCAATTTCGTACATCATGTGTAATCGCTCTTCTTCACTAAGTTTCCTAAGCTTGTTGGCTAATATTTTGCCAAATTTATCACAATCATCTTCTTGTTGTTGTCTGTTATGCAACACTTTATTCAAACTTGTTATTGCATCTTGCATATTTTTGACAGCTTCCAACAGTTCTGGTGGATTTCTGCGTTTGTGGACCATTTGGTTGTTGTTCCATTGATGAGGCAGATTGTGTCGCTGAAACTAGAAAATATATATTTTAAATAAAATTACGCAGTTTAAGATTAAATGTAAAAAGTATAATGGTTAAACGCGTGCTAACTATCCTACCTTCTATATCTTCATCTCCGACTGCTTCCGTAATATCTTCTTCCATGTTATTAGTAACTTTATTTGTTGAAGGTAGATCATTCTACAAAATAAAAAAGTGATATATTTTATTAAAACGCATTTTCTTTCAGTTGCCGTCAACTTCAGAATCATGGCTCGAAGTGGAAAATGGCTTTAAAGACAACTTTCCGCGATGTATTGGTGTTATTGACGGAAAGCATATAGTAATGCAATGCCCAGTATTGAGTGGATCGGAATATTATAATTATAAAAAAATTTATAGTATAGTGCTTTTGGCACTAGTTGACCATGACTACAAATTCTTATTTGCTGATATAGGAAGTCAGGGAAGAATTAGCGACGGACGGTGGCGTGTTTCGTAATAGTTTATTATGGCAGAAAATTTGTTCTGATGATCTTAATTTACCTCCGTCAACCCCTCTGCCAAGTTCAACAAAACCAATCCCTTATGTTTTTTTGGGAGATGGAGCTTTTGCCCTTAGCACACACGTTATGAAACCGTATCCTGGTGAACACAATGCATGAACACCAAAACGTATATTTAACAATAAACTTTCATCTTCTCGAGTAATTATTGTAGAGAATGCTTTTGGTATACTGGCCTCAAAATTCAGAATTTTTCGAAAGCCTATACTTCTAGCTCCTGAAAAAACTTCTCTTATAACAAGTGCGATAACACCTTTGCCAAATGTAGGACGAAGATCGCCACTCATTGCCAAAGAAATTCGAGAAGAATTCACGTCATATTTTGGTAATAATCCAGATAATATAAGTTTACAATAATTTGAATAAACATTTTAAAAAATTACAAGTTAATAAATTACATAAAATACATTGATGCCCGTACCTATAGTCCGATCTCAATCTCAAACTTGAGGCGAACTTGGCTGAGCATTTACTCAATACTTGAGTTTCCATCTATACTATAGTGCGATCTTCGGGCATTTTCGGCGGAGCAATGCTTGAGTAATTACTTTTTAGGATCTTTTAGTTTTAAAGTTACATTTCTGGTTATTTTTGAGATGAAAGTTTGTAAACACTGCATTAACGTAACCTAATTAAAAAGTTAATTTTTGTTTACGGATTTTGTTATTATTTGCTAATTGTTTGGTGTCTATAAATTTCTTACATTCAAAATTCTGTACCAAATCCAAGATAACTTTGGACTTGTATCCTATTCCAAATATTTTTGTCTATAAAAATGGATAGACAAGATATCGATGAGTTCTTGGAATTTATCGAATATGTGGAAGATGTACAGAATATCGTAAGAGTATCCAAAAGATATATACGTGATGCAGAGAATCCTGTGGAATTTTATAATGAGAAGGAATTTCGTTATCGATATCGGTTTTCAAAGCCCATTGTTTTAGAC
Organism: Ophraella communa; assembly: GCA_035357415.1. Classification (NCBI taxonomy): domain Eukaryota; kingdom Metazoa; phylum Arthropoda; class Insecta; order Coleoptera; family Chrysomelidae; genus Ophraella; species Ophraella communa. Next base: position 31,132,740 of record CM068995.1, on the reverse strand, counting down.
GTCATATTACCTTTGATCAATGATCGCTTTGTGTGAATAAACAATCGAGGTTTACCTATATCGCCATTAATGCAGCTCTTAACTTGTTTACGGTATTATGCAACTGGAAATTTTCAGGTCAGGGCTGCTATTTTGGTAGCTATGCGAAACCGATCCGTGTGCGGAAAATCACAGCTTTCGATTGAAATACCATAAACTGGATTTTGGAACAATCGAAAGTCGGTCGTCCACGAATATTGTTAAGCGAATTACATCGCATGGGTTAAGTCAAACGAATTGTTGAATTCGCATTCGAATTGATAATTTGTTGACATTATAATAGTTTAGTAGTATGTGTTTTGTGACATTTTTTCGATTCCGTTGTATTTATTGTGCTGTAGTCGTAGTCGTTTATTGTTTATTATTACTTTATTACTTATTTATTTGGTTTTGTGTGTCTGGTTTTCCTAATTATTATATAGGTGTAAAATATCGTTTGACAATAATGTTTAATAATATTAATTTGGCTGCAATAGGTGCTTTAGAGGAAGCTTAAATAGTAGCAAACAGACCACTTAGAAGGAGGCTTCCTTAAACTCAAAATCCTTTGGATGATTTAAGCGATATTAATTTTGTAAAACAATATCGTCTTACTAAAGAATTAACAGAAAATCTAATAGATATGGTAACACCCTATATTGTAGAACCGCTCAGAAGGGATGGAATGAGTATTGCAAGAAAGGTTCATTTATTAATACTAATACTTATACATTAGAATTTATTTTTATTTTTTTGCGAGTGGTAGCTACCAGCTGGATATTGGCAGAAACTTACACCATTGTGTAATACCACAACCAAAAAATAAAGAAATATTTTAGTAAATATAATTACTTAGTCCTATTCCGAGATAAGTGAAAATAAATAATAATAAAACTTGAAAAATAAGAGTTTAAACACAACAGGATAACTAAAACCACAATTCTTATTCTTTCTTTAGTCTAATGGGCCTCCACCTTCCTAGTTTAAGGAACAAAATATGTATTTTTAGTTGTGGCAAAACTGTTACATTGCATTGTTGCCACTTTTGTATTCGAATTGGAATTGAACGAATCGATACGCTACTCGCATGCAGTTCGAAAATACGCAATGTGAAAGTTGATCGAAAACCTTCCGCATTCGAATGCTCGCATGCGAAATTATTCGCATGAATACCAAAATAGCAGCCCTGTTGGTTTTATGTAATTTATATCCATAATAATAATTACTTATTTAATATTATAGATGGTAAGCGGAGATTTGCGTGGAATAAGTCAGCAATCGGTATCCCTTATAATAAAGAGGGTTTCTGAGGAAATATGTAGACATTTACCTGAATATATATATCTCCCTAATGGCCAAGAACAGAAACGCCAAAATGTCAGGCACTTTCAGGCAATAGCAGGATCTCCTGGAGTTTCGGCATGCATAGATTGCACCCATATTAAAATTATTAACCCCGGAGGCGATAATGCAGAGGTTTTTAGGAATCGGAAGGGCTACTTTTCATTTAATGTCCAAGTGAGGTTTTCCATAATTTATAATTATTTTTTAAACAAGAATGTATCATTTCTTTAGGTCATAGTTGGCCCACAAATGGAAATGCTAGACATAGTTGTGAGGCACCCCGGATCTACCCATGATAGTGTTATCTTTGACAGAAGTTCTTTGAGAGTATTTTGTGAAAGAGGAGAAATGGGAGGCATGCTGCTGGGGGATAATGGATATACATGTCGGCCATACTTGTTAACTCCAGTGATAAATCCAGGCAAGTGCTTATTTCATAAAGAAGTAACTAGAATTATAGATAACACTTTTATTTTATATTTTAAAATATCTCTGTGCATTTTAGGTAATGTAAATGAAGAACACTACAATAGAGCTCACAAGAGTACAAGAAACATTGTTGAACGTGTATTCGGAGTTTATAAACGAAGATTTCCTTGCTTGTACAAAGGGCTGACAACAAAAATAGAAACTAGTCAAGCTATTATCTGTGCTACAGCAACATTATATAATCTAGGCATAAAATGCAAGGATGATTTTATTTGTGAAGAAGTGGATGAAAATATGGATGAAGACATTCAAAATATTAATCTAGAAAATAATCAACTAGGATTAGTTTTCAGAAATGAATTCATTCAGAATAACTTTTAAACTTTATTCAATAAAGGATTTTTTTATAAAAAATTGTTACGTTACATTATGTTTTTCCTTAAACAATTTTAATTGCAGGTCAGCCAATGTTGCCTCAGCCTCTGCTTTCCTACGTGCAGCAATAGCAGTCTGCAGGTGCTCAGTTTCGCTCTTTTTTCGAATATCGTGCAGTTCTTTCTGTTGCTTGATGCTTTCCTGCAATTTAAGCATTCGAGCATCACTTTCCTTCTTAACAAATCTTGTTACTCCTTTCTCTACTGAAAATAAAAATTTAATCATAATGTGAAAACATATTTATAAAGAATATTTACCAGTTTTTCTGGATTTGCTTTTGGTGGTACTAATTGGAGTGGCATCACTAGTAAGTACTGGAAGGTTGTTCAAGCCTAAAAACAAATTGAATTTAAAGTGAGCTTAAGTCTATTTAATTAAAAATTACCAGATGTGGAAGGAGACAATAACTCTTCTGCTACACCGCCATTTTCTGTTTCTATTACTAGTATTTCACAGTCTTCATCATATGAAAAAAAATTGTATATAATGAAAACAGTCTAACTATTTTCTTATCCTTTACATACCTGTTGAGTCTGTAGCATTTTCTTTAACACATTGAGCTTCATAAACTCCTGTCGAGTCAAATCGGCATGGCAGTGTGACATCTACGTATGGAGCTGCAACACTCACCGCTTCCATAACAGGGTCCTTTTCCTCTACAGGTTCGGGACCTCCGCCAGTTAATAATCTCTGATACTTAAAAGCTGTGTTTGCCTTTCTTTTTCTGCAAAAAGTATTTCATAAAAAAACGTCAGAATTTTTTTTAAATCACTTTGAAAAATAATACCTTTGTTTTAAATTGTTCCACAATTTCTTTAATTGGAGATGATTTCTCTTAACTGTTATTAAGCTGGCCTGGGCATTATATTCGAATGCAATCTGCTCCCATACACGCTGCTTGTCTTGAATCGTGTTGGCATCTGTTCGCTTATTTTCTACTACACTCTTATGCCTGTCCACTAGAGACGTCAACAACATTTTTTCATTTTGAGTATACTGTGTTCTGTCACAGCCTGAGAACAAAAGATCAAAATTAGAAGTTTGGTAAAAATTGAAAACTCGTGCTTACCTGAGCTCATATTTATTAATATTCCGAAATTTAAAAACGCTGAAATTAACACAACACAAGTCATACACAAACGAAAATAATGACAAACTCTCTTTATCTGTGATATGACAACTGACAACATTCAAACTAGTCCACAAAACATTAAATAGGTAGTGAACTAATCAGCCATTTTATCACAAGCATTGCTCAAGGTAGGATAATACCGTACTTGAGTACGCCTGCAAGAACGCAGGCGCAGTTCGCGTACTTGGGGGGCCAAGACTTGTCTATAGTAAACAGTCTTCGTCTCAAACCGTGCTCGAGCCCAAGTTCGACTCAAGTCTCGACTATAGGTACGGGCATGAATAAACTATGGTTACTCACTAAAGGCATAGCCTGTGCGTGAGAAAATTTAAAAACAAATAAAGTTCATTACATAAAAATTTAATTGTAAAAAAACTTAATCCTAAAAGGAAAAACATAATTCTAAAATTTTTGCCTAAATTAGGTGGGTCAGAATGTGGTTTTATGGAAAAAAATCTAATTATTAAAATTAAAATATTAATATTAATTTAAAACTAAAGAGGTAAAAGTTACTTACTGGATTTTCTGTATTTATCGTATTCTTGCATTTGTATAGGTGTCCCAAGAATGAATACATAATATCGAAGGCAAACCAAATTGGTTTATAAACTTCTCCATATCCCGCACCAGATTTTAAAGAATTTTTAACTTTTCGTAGGTGTCCTCTAAACGTTGTCATTAAAGAGTCCTTTTTCTTTTTTAACTCATTTACAGATAACCCACTTTGTTCAGATATCCTAATCCAAGCATCATGTAATTTTTTTTGTCTTAATGAAACTTGTGATTAGGATCCCATATTATTGATTCGGTTTGATAGATTTCTATGAAATTTAATTCACTCTCATTATTCCATTCCATTATCTTATTTTGTTGTAATTCGCAGTGAAATTAACTACAATATACCGCATACACTTTGCAAGTGCACTATAATCACGAGACTGGCGAGTGTACAGCAATGCTCTCGGACAGTCTTGGGATGTCGTCGAGACCCTTTGACTCGGGCTCAAAAAACCGCTTCTGGAGCGATAGCCGGCGAGGTACTCCGAGACATGCCGAGGTGAGGCGAGAGCACCATGTACACTCTTGCGCTCGTCTTGTCTCGTGGTGTCTCGGCGAGAGTGCACAGCCGGCATTAATATTTTACCTCTTGAATAGATGAAAGGGGTTCCAAGGGTCCACCATTTCTTTTTTTCAACTCAAAATACTCGCAGAGGTTTAAGACCAGCTGCTGCGCTTGTGAATTAAGGGGTTTCCCTTTTACGGACATTATCCTAAAAATACTAAGAAACAATAGAATACATTAATATGACTGCATTAAAAAAATGTAATACAGTAATACACTCGTTTGACGAGTTCTTAGACATAACATCTACAGCTGATTGAATTAAATTTTTTATAATTGTATTTTATTTAAATAAATACTTACCAACACAATATAAAGCAACAATTGTTCTTAAAAGGACTGATTTTTACAAAAAATACGACAATTATACAAATAATAAACAGGAATGATGACAACCAATTGACAGGTACCACACTGGTCAATTGAGTAACTGTAAATATACAACATAAATTGATCACAGTTGGTCAATTATATCGCTTTCTCTCTTTTTATGATTCGTAAACACGTCTGTATACATACGTCTTGGATAGAGAAGACAACAGTTTATAATTTAATATTATCGTTTGATATTTATAGAAAAGGACAGCACATAGAATAGGTGTTGGTGATATGATCGTTGAATCGTGACGCACCAGTAATCTTTCAGCGATTCAAGTGTACTCATTTTGTTTATCTCTTCCCAATCTAATCCCTTGAGTCTGGAGCTCGGATCTTTCATTGACAGTATGCTAAGTTTTTTTCTTGAGGACGAATTAATTAAAAAAAAATTATTTACAACCAACAGGGGTTACTGTTGCTTTCAGCACGACAGCAGAACACCGCTAGCTCAGCCGAAGGGTTCTGGTACATTTATACCGCGCCAGGAATTTGGAAAAAGCTGACCCAAATCCCAAAGTCCCCCGATGTTCCGAGAATAGAATGAAAAGAATATGGTACTTACCTTCTAGGGTCCAATTAGCTTGGACGCTGATTCTTTTTTATAAAAGGAAAGAAAACAATATATAAAATTGCAGATTTATTTAGGCTTCCACAGTATCTCTTGTCCAATCCGCTCCTTTTGATCGATCAAAGGGAAAGGGACGGTTTACAAAGCTTTATCTAAAAAGTACATAAGTTATGATTAATACTCTGTAAATACATTGTGATATATCACTGCTTGGTTCCTGAGGGGAAACCAAGTAAAGAAACTGATCCAACAATTTACTGCTTGGCTCCTGAAGGGAGACCGAGTAAAGAAGGTGATTACCCTATTTGAATAACATAATCTGTGATTAAAAAAAAATCCCACCCCAGTTCCAAGTTATAAACTATAAAAAAAAGGAATAATTTACATATATAATCTTATTTAATCCCTACCCCCAGTCCTGTAGATTTACACTAGTATCACTATTACAGTGCTGAAATACAATACTTTGATTAATTAATTATTGGTCCAATAATATTATCTCTAGTAAGGTTGGTCTAACCTTGTAGGAAATTAATAAAGAATAAAATAACATCTTGTTGTAAAACCATCTCTCCATACACTAGTGGTTACTTAAAAAAAACTGGATTTTGCCAACGCCAAAGTATAACTTCTAATATTCGGAACCAGCAAATTATCCTACATGAGAGATTCAGCTCTTCCCAAAACGGTACAGCCTACAAGAAGGTTCTAATGAATATTCAGTCCCTTATAACCATACTGTTATACGTACCCTAAGATATTAGATGGGCTGACTCTGTATTCGGTCTCTTACCAAAAATCCTTACGAATATAGAACTAAATTTTACTACCAACCAGGACTTCCTTGTCCCAACTTCTAAATCCAAAACATTTAGTTCCTTAAAAGTGCTATGCCACTAGAAAATCCGTTAACAATTTTTACGATGAAATATTTTACCTAGTGGTAAGCAACGAGGTAAGGCGGGAAAGAGAGCGAGAACCGCTGATGGCAGACAACCAAACTTCCTTTTCCCGGAACCGTTCGGAGGTTTACACCGTTACTCCGCCTCTGACTGATCGAACAATCAGTCACCCAACCATAGAACATGTAGCCACAACAAAACAACAACTTACCCAGTAATTCAAATTTTTACCTATGGTCTCGTACGACATTAACTAAAAGTATAAAAAGACTTGTTTTTAAGTTACTAATATTGTGAATACATATTAAATAAACAGTGATTTTAATTATTAGAATAGCGAATATTGTCAGATTGAATTGAAAGTAATCATACGCTTGACCAAGTTTATAACCAATAGAACTACTATCCTCAAACAGCTAACAATATTATATATCAGATGTTAACAAAACATTATTATTCCCAAACAGCTGACAATATTATACTTCAGGGGCCCTATTCTTGAAATCGTAGGAATCGATTCTCCAGAGAACTGATTCTCCAAAAAAAGTTCTCCTGAGAACTGCCAGTCCTATTCTTGAATGTCTGGGAATTCAATTTCTAGAGAATTAGGAAAAGTGACGTATGTCTGAACAAAATTTAAAGAAAGTTACGTATGTCGTAACTACATTGAAGTGTTCCGTGATTCGAACCAATCAAAAATGCGAATTTTCTATCATATTTTTTTTAATACTTTGGCAGAAATGGATGTTTTGACTTTTGAGTTGACGTTTTTTGAAATTCGCACATTAAAATAACTGTGTAAAGTGTAAAATAATGAATGATTTAACTAATTCTAATAAAAGAAATTTTATGAGCGAAGCTCAAAAGAAATTTCTTTTAGAATTTCTAGAAAATGATAAGGAACTCCTTCAAGGAAAATTTACCAGTACATTTATGCATAAAGAAGCCCAAAAAAGATGGGCAACTATAGCAGAGCAGTTGAACTCAATACCAGGGGCATCAAAAACACCTCCTCAATGGAAAAAAGTAAGTTTTTGCGAACATTTAAGTATCAGCAGACATTATAATAATAAAATAATTATTGTTATCGTTTGTAGACATGGCAAGATCTTAAGAAAAACGTGAAAAAAAAAGAATACCTTAATTAATGTGCATGTCCGTGGTACAGGTGGAGGACCTCCTTTAAATACAACATTAAAGGAAGAGAAACAAAGGATTGTGAAAATTATAGGTGAAACATCTTTAGCAGGGGATCCCAACATCGAAGAATCTATTGTTCTTGTAAGTAAGTGGGTAGCAAGTTCTGAACTGGAGTGAAATGGTAAGGTCTTAAGTCTTCTTTTTTTAATATTCTGAAGCATGACTTATTCAATTTATTGCTGACAAACGTCTGGTACTTAATTCAGGATCATTAGCAATTCTTACTAATCATCCTCCTGGGGCCCGATCCTGGAAAATTTCACTAGTGACAATGACAAAAAATGTCGCTAGTCGTCAAATGTCAAATAAAAAAGTCGACCGCAGACACAAAATTGCTATTCTTGAAAAGGTTTGAATATTTAGTAACTTTTTCTATTTATGGTTGGTACTCCCGTTGAACGGTTAGGTTAGTGGCACTAATAAATTTCTAACCGAATTTTTGTGAAGCCGAAATAGTTTTATAAATGAAACATCACTCAAACTGAATGGGTCCACTGGAGCCTCCTTCTTACAACCTCTTCTTCGTCCTCATATTCTTCTAAATCACTTAACATGTTCAGAAAGATGTTTAAGTCCATTTTTAATAACAATAAAGCTTGTAAAAACTTTCACCACCACGTAATTAATCGTAACTTTTTGAAGGTTAAAAAAATAAGGTCATCCTTCATGAAAACACCTTTGGCAGTAACCTAATGCGCCGAATCGGAAAAAGTCTCTCGCGACTTTAAAAGTCTCCACTACTTTACGAGAGACATTTAATGTCACTTCAACGTTGCCAGTTTGCAAGCGACATTTTTTGTCATTGTCACTAGTGACATTTTCCAGGATCGGACCCCTGGTATACTGTAATTATTTTTAGACGTCCTAGATCTCGCTTTGGACGGAATTGACCAGTTTCCGCTAATAGGTCGTATATATTTTTGAGCCCTGTAAGGTAATTGTACCTGTAGTTGACTCTATTAGGTGATAAAACTGATATTTTTTGGGGGAAATCTATATTTATTAAAGAAATTTAAGAATTATCTGTTATACAAATACATTTATCTTTCTTTTACACATAGTAATTGTTACATTTAGTTTTATTAACTATTTTTAACTAATTATAAAGTATTTTCTTGACCCTTTCAATTCACTAGTGATTGACATGGGCAGATTCGGTTTGTACCAGTAGTTGACTGTGTATTTGTTATATAAAAAACCCAGTAGTTGACAGTCAGTCACGAACATTTACTGGTCCAGAACATTTGTATTTAATTCTCTCTCCACTCAAGATTATTTCGGGAAACTCCAATTTTTGAACAATTTGTGAGTGACTTATGCTGCTGATGTCACTCTCAACCAATCTAAAAAGGGTATTAGGGTAAATATGTATAAGAGTACGCACTTAGTGAATAAATTAGGATATTAACTTAGTTTTGTATGCAAAATCACTTTTCCAGATATCATGTCTAAAAGTAACATTAGGCGAACATTTTATAAGTAATTTTCAAAGTCTAATATCATATAAGCAAAATTTATTTGATTTTTTTTATGACTTGGCAAATGCGTACTCTTATACACACGTATGTATAAGAGTACTCACTTGACTGTTTAAGAGTACGCAGGGTATTTCCTGAAGAAATAATTTCAAATATTGGGAGATTAAGCACAAATGGTTACTATCTAATGATATTTACATAACACAAATTATAAGGAATTCCCGATTATTGGCAAAATCAAAATGCCTTATAGAGCAAAACAAGTAGTTTTTTTCATTGTGAAAAAACATGTCACAGCTAGTCACTCTTCGCAATTGAAACAGATAAAACCTCCTGTCACATAGGTCGTACAAAATTCGTGCCACCACTGGTTACATTGAGAGCACAATATCCAGTCTTCTGCAGACTTTGAATATAATTCACCGCATCCAGGACATGTGACATTATCAGCTACATTAGTTGATTTTTTTTTCTGTTGTTTAATTGAGGTTTTTTCCGAAGTGGCCATCAACTTTTTTTTTGCATTTTTTTCCTGCTTTGCTTTCTTTGGTCCTTCCAATTCATCCTTAAAAGGTGTACTAGATAGGATTTCTGATTTTTGAGCTCTAGATCTACGATTAGGTTTTTCCTTTATCTTCGGTAAAGGCAAAATGTCTGAAGCAATTAATGATCGATTTGAAACGTCTGTTTGGGAACTGGTGCTTGTTATTACGGATCCGTCTTTGCACAATATGTCAAGAGTGTCTGGAGGTGGTGTTACTTGTTCTGGAGGTGGTGTTACTTGTTCTGGAGGTGGAGGTTCAATTTCTACTTCATCCAATTCCATATGTCTTGCTGTATTCAGTTCCATATGTTCTGCTGCATCATCCTCCTCATTAGTTTCTGGATGGTGATCCATGGGCACATCGGTCACACAAGATGGAGCAAAAGGATATATGCCTGCAGCCTGGAATGAGTTTTGAGCCTTCTCAATGTTAGCAATTTTAGCGTAGGCAGCGCTAAATAATCCAGCCACTTGCATTTGTGTGATGACCTTTCCTGGATTTGTGATCATCCAGTTGTCACACTCTCTGCTATACGCACTCTTTAAAGGGTCAAAGAAACCAATATCCAAAGGTTGCATTTTATGGCTTGCATGAGGAGGTAAGGACAATAAGTCGATGTTATTTTCCCTACAATCTGATAGTGTCCAAATCACGATGCGAGCTGTGATTATCTAAAATTAGGAGGACTGGATTTTCCTCACTAGGCTTGCTATGATTTCTAAAATGGACCAGCCACTGGCAGAATAATTCTGTGTTGATGAATCCAGAGTCAAATATCATTTTGCAAGTGCCAGCTGAAGCATTAAAAAAAGCTCTTCTTTCATTCTTTTTCTGAGAAATATCATCGCTGGGGGGATATATGTACCTGTAGCACTCATGCAGCATACAGCTGTAACAAGCTGTCCGCGGTCAGCACTAGTTACCTTTCCCACAAGTTTTTTTCCTTTTCTGGTTAATATTTTTGGTAATTTATTGGGTACTGTGGATAAACCAGTCTCATCCATATTGAAAGTGGAGCTTGGCATGTATTGTCGTTTTTGGTATAGAGCTTTAAGATTATCATAAAACCTATCCACCTGAGTTTTGTTAAACCCGATCATTCTGCCTATGGAACATTTTTCGGGCTGACGCTGTGTTATTTTGTGCCGTTGGCAAAACCCTTGTACCCATGATTCACCTGCCATTTTTTTTGTTTTGTTGAATCTATGTTCAATCTGGTTACCTTCAGCAAACTTATAGGCAGCAAATTGCAAATTTTTTTTTTGTAGTGCCATAAAACCTTTTATCCAAGTCATAGGAATATCACTAGTAAATCGCCCCAATGATTTTGGAAACGTCTATTAAGCTGACACAGCCAATTCAGCACAATCGATTAAAATTTATACAGAAATTGCTCAATTCCCAATTTTGTTGCTCCAGCCGTTTCGGAGAAAATAGTAGTTGTGCTAACTTATGTTTAAATTTAGCACAGCCATTCAAAAAATTGTGTTAAATAAAAAAAAGGACATATTCTTTAGTGCTTTTTTGTTGCTAATTTGTTGCTCCATTCCCGATTTTGTAATTTCATTTTTAAACCCTGGAAACTACCCCCAAAGCTATGTCTCCTTAAAAAAATACTCTAAAATTGCAAATTAGTCAGATATTTAATTAATTATGTTCAAGATTAGTTAATTACGTTTTACTGATTTTATTGCCAACCATTTGCATTAATTCCGATTTTGTTGCTGCACCCTTAATGCTTAAAAACCACCCTTAGCTTATCCTACACCAGCACAACGCATTTAAATTGTAAATTAAACAGATTTCCGAATTGATTATGCATCCCTGATTTTGTTGCTCGCTATTTTTAACAAATTCGATTTTGTTGCTCCACCCTTAATGCTTAAAAACCACCCTTAGCTTATCCTACACCAGCACAACGCCTTAAAATTGTAAATTAAACAGATTTCCGAATTGATTACGTATCCCTGATTTTGTTGCTCGCTATTTTTAACAAATACGATTTTGTTGCTCCACCCTTAATGCTTAAAAACCACCCTTAGCTTATCCTACACCAGCACAACGCATTTAAATTGTAAATTAAACAGATTTCCGAATTGATTATGCATCCCTGATTTTGTTGCTCGCTATTTTTAACAAATTCGATTTTGTTGCTCCACCCTTAATGCTTAAAAACCACCCTTAGCTTATCCTACATCAGCACAACGCCTTAAAATTGTAAATTAAACAGATTTCCGAATTGATTACGTATCCCTGATTTTGTTGCTCGCTATTTTTAACAAATACGATTTTGTTGCTCCACCCTTAATTCTTAAAAACCACCCTTAGCTTATCCTGCACCAGCACAACGCCTTAAAGTCATAAATTGAACACATTTCCGAATTGATTACGTATCCCTGATTTTGTTGCTCGCTATTTTTAACAAATTCGGATTTATTGCTACATCTTGCTTTTATAAAACTTGCATTTTTATCATATTTTAGCTGATAACAATTTTGTTGTATAATAATTTTGTTATATGTACATTATGTTTTAAACATATTTTTGTATTCTAATATAAAATTTATTAAGTGTAATATTTTTCGTTAAATTGCTTTTTTGCGTGTAATAAGTATAAATTATTTAATTTTTTTTAAGGACAATGCAATAAATAAATCATATGTAACTAATAAGTAAGTTGTTCTGTTTTTTATATAATATATAATTTATTTAATTATTGATGTACATAAGAATATGTGGATGTACTTGTTTGGTTTTCTTTATTTTTTTTTCTGCTACTTGCAAATCATTATATTCTATCCAGTTTTCGGATCGCCGAGTTATTGCAGTGTAATGTCCGGTACATTTGTCAGTATCGGATCCTCGAGTCAGCATCGGTGGTTTTTTATAATCCACAATCCCTATCAATTTTAAATCATTTTCTTGATTTAGGGGATTTTTAATAGTGTTTGGTATGTCTTGTAATTTTATTGGTTCAGTTTTAGTGCCGAAATTACAGACATCAAATAACACTATGGATCCTGAAAAAGATTTGAGAAATATGTTAAAATACGTAAGAGTATGTGTTTATGAAAATAAGTACTTAACTCTTAACTTTTAAAATAATAACATAGTTTTATTTACCTAATTTGTGAAGTGATGTTGTTTCAAAACCTGGACAATTTTTTCGATAACATTTTTTTTTCCTAATAATATAATGTGTTCATTTACAACATTATAAAAATTATCTTCTAGTATAATTTTTGTGAATCAATTTGTGCTACTGGTAATATTTTTTTTCGTGGTGGACATCCCATGTCGCAAATTGATTCCTCTTCGAAACTTGGTGTATTTTTAAAAAATAAACCAGCCAAATGTCCAACATTAGTTTCGCAATTAATTTGCACACAAGATTCTATTATTGGGTCCATTATTTGATCTTCCTTTAGAAAAATGGCCTTTAAAATTTGTGCTCGAAGTTTATATGTGTGGGCTCTAATACCCTTAGCCAAAATGTCATTTGCCATTTCAAATAATGGATTCTCTGTTGCACGTATCTATGTGATTAAAAAAAAAGTTAAAAATATTTAAAATTATACTTATTAATATTATACTTAAAACTGTTATACTTAAAAATATTTAAATTTTGACTTGGAAGAAAAAAAATAATATACCTTGTCTGCAAAATGTTTGTAGTCTGACAGTATTACAAGTAAAATTTGTAAAAGGCTGTCAAAGGCACAAGTATTCGTCAAAGAATAATTTGTGCCTTCTAGACAAACTGCTTGAAGTTTCATGGTATTCCCGTTTTTAATAATAGGTAATTTTGTGCTTTTACTCCATGTTAAAGAATCTTGTATGTTGTGTTTATTTTGGCCTAAATATCTTGCTGTACGTTTCTTTTTTTCATCATTTAATCCTCGCCAGTTTTCTGTTTTTTTGCATAGCAAGAACTTCTTCCGAGTTTTTCAATACGGAACACGATACGCAAATACGTTTCTGTCCGTATCCTTCTTCTTTATCGTAAGCTACCGAGCATTATTTTATTGCATGTACTGGTATTTGACAAATTACACAAATGTGTGCACCAGTCGGCATGTCGTTGTTGTTGCAAGCTGGACATTTCGTAGCTTCTTGTATATTGGTTTCAACACTTTCTATTTCCTCTGTTTCTTTGATACATGAATCTATATCATTTTCATTCTTTGAAAACAAATTTTCTTCTGACAATGAGTCCACAATTTTCAGTTTGCCATGTAAAAAATCTAAATGAATTTTTAAAAATTCGTCTACTCTAATGGGCAAAGTATAATTTTTTAAAACATTATTTTTCAAATTATTGAATTCGCCCTCGACTGCTGCGCTGGACGCTGGTATTCGTCCATATCCAAACTCATCACGGCAAACACATGACCACAAGGGAAATACATTTACATCCTTTAAGAGCTGTTGTGCTAAAAGTGGGAAATAATGCGCGTTGTCACGATCGCCAATTTGTTTTACATTATTTTCCACTTCTTTATTAATTTGTGCGCCCCATTCAGACCATTCATTATCTTCATTTTTACTCAAGTCATCAAAATTTAGATTTGTTTCCTCCAAATTTTCATTATTTTCATAATTTGACATATCTATAACATATTAGCAAACGCATGTAATTTTTAAATATACGGAAAAAATGTCTTTTTTTTTAATTTAAATAAATAAAATATAAATTGCAATTAAATAAATTAAAAATATTTGCATATTTTATGTTCAGTGTTAATAGACGTTACGATATAAATTATAATATAAATGAACTTTTGCAACACTTTTGAGATAAATTGATTTTTTTAATATAAATGTATTTATATTAAAGAGTATATATATATATATATATATATATATTGAGACGAATTATCATAAAAAATTTATTCATTAAAGAAAATATTAATTTCAATAAGAAGTGTATTATGATGATTAAATCAAAAACAAAATCGTTATTAAGTCAATTAAAAGCAAAATAAATAATAAAAAAGTAATCACATTACATAAAAATCATCAAAATCACCATTAAAAAAAATAAATAATAAGGAAAATATAATTCTAAATGTAAAATAAAACAAACGAACAAATTATAAATTTTTGTAAAATATTTTTCTGTTAAATATATAAAAGGATTTTCAAAGATCTACAAAAGTGTATAAAAAGTTCTTCTACGAATAACACCTGTGCATATGTGTGACGTTAAATTATCAGAACTACGACTGCTCGTACGCAACATCGCGTGTTTGAAATGTTTAGTTTCCATGAACTGAAAAACCTTAGAAGTGCACCTGTGCCTGTGACGTCAAATTAACACGAATTAGAATGCTCGTAAACATCGCGTGTTTGAAATGTTTAGTTTCCTCGAACTCCAAGAGCTTAGAATAGCAGCTGCACGTTGTGACGTAAGAGTTACAATCAATCAATCAAAAATACTTTATTGTATAAGATAAAATCTTGTTTACAAAGTCAGTTTAAATTAAAATTAAGCATAACATAAACCATATATATATATATATATAAAATATAAAAATATAGTAATATAAAGTACAAAAAATGAGTAAAATAAAATACAGAAGCAATACAAATAGATCAATCAATACATACATAAAATTTACATAAAGTTATCCAGAAAAAAATCTTCTACACTGTAATAGGCTTTCGAAATTAATAATTCCTTCGTGCGCATCCGCAGCTTTGTTAAAGAGATAGATTTTCTTAGTTCTATTTGTAGGTGATTCAAAATTTTCTTACTTAAATAAACAATAGAATTTTTTGTTAATGAAGAAGAGTTAATGGGAAGAGGAATCATATACGCTAATCGAGTATTGCGCAAAGGAGAAATACGAATGATATTTTTTTAAATGCCCAGCAAACAGTTTCCAAAATAAAAAGACATGACAGGGTTAAAATATTATGCAGTGGTTTACATAAAACATCAATTTTGACTTTACACAAATATCGTATAGCCCTTATTTGAAGAACAAAATTTTATTAAACAGTTCTAAAGAGCAACTCCCCCAAAAACAAATACCGTAACGTAAGTGAGATTCAATAAGGGCAAAATATGCATTCCTGGCCGCAGTAAAATTTAAATTTATTGAAATGGCTCTAACAGCATGACAACCTGATGACAATTTATTGCATAGATTTTTAATATGACTATCGAATTTAAGTCTGTGATCTATACAAAGGCCCAAAAACTTATTTTCTAAATTGCACTCAATCTTGAGATTGTCAATAAAAACATTAGATAAATCACATTTAAAGGCTACAATATTAGTTTTTTGAATATTTAATAGCAAATGGTTGGCTTCACACCATTTCTTTACCTTAGCAATATCTGTACTAATGTTAGCTTCCATATCTACACTATTCTCATTTGTCCATAAAATGGTAGCATCATCGGCAAAAATTGTAAAAGAACCATTTATGTCAAGGTTGACTATATCATTAAAATACAATAAAAATAGAATTGGACCCAACACAGATCCTTGGGGAACGCCACATTGTAATTTACCCTTATCGGAGTGCTCATCGTTATAGTAAACAGCTTGTTGTCTATCAGATAAGTAAGATTGAAACCAATTTAAGACAGTGCCGCGAAAACCGTATTTTTCCAATTTTTTCAACAAAATCATGTGATTAACACAATCAAACGCCTTCGAAAGATCGCAAAAAACAGCAGCTGCTACTTTTTCCTTCATTCAACTCCAAATAGATATTTTCCATGAAAGCAAACATTGCATCCGCAGTACTTTTCCTGGTTGAAATCCGAATTGAAGGTTAGAAATTAGGGAATATTTATTAAGAAAATTAAGCATTCTCCTTTTAACCAATTTTTCGACTACCTTAGATAAAGTTGGTAGCAAAGAAATAGGTCTAAAATTGGAAGGAGATTTATGATCTCCTCCCTTATAAAACGGTATCACTGTAGCCGTTTTCATAAAATCACTAAAAACACCAGAGCTGAATGATACATTAATGGCGTCTGCCAGTACTGAAATGACATTGTCAGGCAATTGAGATAAAACTTTAGCTGGAACACCATCCCAACCTGAAGAGTTAATATTTTTTATTGAATTAATTATCTCTTTGATTTCAAAGATATCAGTAGGGATCAAATAGAAAGACTCAGAAACATTTAGATTATCTAAAAAGGAAGAAGGATCATGACAGAAATTAAATTGCTTAATTAAATTGGGCCCAATGGAACAGTAAAACTGATTAAAATCATTAGCGTTTAGTTCAGAACTAACAAATGAAGACAATTTTCCCCTCAAGTCATTCACAATTTTCCATGTTTCTTTCTGTTTATTCTTAGCGTTATTTATTCGTCTGTCATAGTGTAAAAATTTGGCTGCCTTTATAATTGCACGATAAATAGATCGATATTTACTAAAATACGTCAAAAAGGTTACGTCACAGTTACAACATCTTTTTAATTAATTCTAGCGAATGCATATTTTTCGCTGATGTTTTTAGTCCTTTGGTCATCCAGCACTGTTTATGTTTACTTTTAAGATGTTTTTCTGGAAATGCAGAATTGAATTTTTGGACTAAAACAGAATGAAAATATTGTAAGGGATCAATATTGTTTAAAACATCAAACCAATTCACCTGATCACATGCTTTCCAAAACCTACCATAATTGTACCTACTATATATTCTTCCCCTTCTCGAAGAAACTTTCTTAAAATTTGCAGAATAAATCTCACATAAGACAGGATCGTGATCGGAGAGACCGTACTGAATAACGCGGCAATTGACGCTACTAGATTTATAATTTGAGCAAATATAATCTAAAATATTACTATTTCTAGTAGGTTGCTTAACATGCATAGTCAAGTTAAAACTATTTAACAAGTCTGTTAGATTGTTTAAATGAATGCTAGATCTATCTAAAAAGTTTAAATTAAAATCTCCTGCCACAATAATGACTGAATTAGGAGAAATTTGATACAATATGTTTTCCAAATTAAGAAAAAAATGTTTAATTTGACTACTAGGAGATCTATAAATAACAATAATGTACATGTTTAATTTGTGGCTATGTGCAATTGAAAATTCAAAATCCTTTTCCATCAGCAGGTGATCAAATTTATCTATTTTATTAAACAAAAACAAATCCTGAAAATCATTTCTTAATAATATTAACGTACCGCCACATAAAGATTGTTTTCTGGAAAATACAGATATTATGGTATAATTCAAAACAAAAACAGGTTCATGAAAATTTAACCAATGTTCAGTCAATAATACAATTTCAGGTTTATTATGAGAACTTAAAAAGAGTTCCAGCTCCTCAACCTTATTTCTAACTGATTGAATATTATATAATACTATTGAAAAATGTGAGTTACATCGATCTTTAGGCA
This sequence comes from Ophraella communa, assembly GCA_035357415.1. Taxonomy (NCBI): domain Eukaryota; kingdom Metazoa; phylum Arthropoda; class Insecta; order Coleoptera; family Chrysomelidae; genus Ophraella; species Ophraella communa. Next base: position 31,114,807 of record CM068995.1, on the reverse strand, counting down.
AAACTGAAAATGTGTATTGTCAACACCTAGACTATTTAAGTGGTTGACATATCTTTGGCTCTGATGTGAAAATTTAAACTGTCATCATTTACGTTATTTTCATATGAATTATCATCCTTAAACTCTCAGTTATACCAATCATCTCAATGTTATCGTAGGTTAAATTATTTACATTGGAAATTTCATTTGTAATCGAATTGATATAAATTAGATTATTCTCGGATTATTACTCGGAAATGTATCGGTCGAATTTATGACTTCAAGCCTCAGTGTAAATATAATTTGAGAGCTTTTCCGACCATAATAAATTATATAAAAATTATTGAACATTAAAAATAATTATTGTATATATTATGTAAAAAAATTGTTTGTAAAATATAAGTAGTTAGTTAGACATAAGCAAATTAAGAAATAGCTCCTTCTGATTGGTTCTCGTGGAGTTTTTAAATGAAGCATTTTTATTGGTCAGAGAATAATGAGAGAGGGATGTCAGTCTTTACGTAAAAGAACCAGTCAGAAAGAATAAAAGGAGATTCAAGCCCAATTTTAAGAGAGTCAAGACCCTTTATACAAATATTCAAGCCTCGTTTTAAAACTTTCAACAAACATTTAAGATTTAATTTAAAAAAAAACTTTCACGACTCAACACTCAAGTTTAATTTTAAAAAAGATTCAAGACTCATTTTCAAAACATTCAACAACAGTTATTATAACATTCAACTCGTAATCTACATTTTTAAAAAAGACTTTGATTAGTCATAAATTTTATTAACTTTATAAGTTAACAGTATTCGACTTTGAATCGAAAATAGGTTTGTTGAATCGAGCAGAGTAATCTTATAATATAACGGTTTCAACTGTAATTTTAATGATACAAAAGTTAGTATCAAATTAATATAAGAAGCTTGACTTACCTTATATCAGAAATAATCCTAGTAAAAAACTTTGTAACACACCACTTGTAAAAAGGGAGTCTTATCAACCAGTAAATTGTATAAACAAATCCACAAGTAAACAATAATAAATTCTACATCATAAGAGTTTCTGTCTTTAATTAAACCATTGGAAGTTCTACATCCCACGTGTTCACCAGAAGAGAAGATAGACCACCAGTTCCAGCGACACCTACATGTGAATGGCGAACACTCGAGAGACAAAGTTAAAAAAGGTACCGTTATTTAATTTGTATTAAGTGTGCGTATAAACTGTTTTAAAGCGATAATAGTTATTAGCCGCTAGAGAACATTTATACTACTTTATTGTAAAGATTTTTGAATTTCATTTTGATAGAAAATTTATAATTTGTTTGAGCGTAAATCTGTGGTGAAACCTGTACGACCTGAGATATAATTTTTCGATTAACGATAGTGTCTATTTTCAAGAAACATTTAATTTTATTTGAGCTAGTCATCATTATACAACATATTATTTAAGGGGCTAAAAAACATTATTATTGTAGTAAAAAACTTCAACAATTACGTCAAATCAAATAAAAACAAACCACTAATAATATCATGTCACAATTAACGTGAATTTACTAAAATAACATTCAATCATCAAAAAAAAAAATTAAAATAATAAAACAAAAAAGAAAACATAAGAACCCAACAACAAATAAAATAATAAAATCATAATAACTTATATATATATATATATATATATATATATTTGTGTAATGAACACTTTGATGACGATTTTTCATAAAACATGAACAGTTCGGTGATTTTTGGTCATTTTGATGACGGTCATCAATTTGTATTCATCTAAGATGTGCATTTTGATGACTGTCACTAAATTAATTTCTTCCAAATATCAAGGTTTCTTCAGTGACAGTCATGAAAGTGTTCACATTATACAACATGGCTAATTCAAATGCGTTGTCAAACTGTTCAATTCGTTTTAGTATGGGCTGTTTGATAACTGACTGTTAATTGTAGATAAGTGAAGGTGTACTATCAAAGAATACACCAACTAACAAGAAGCGAAAGTCGGCGAAAATCCTTTGATGTTTGTAGGGCCAAAATGTATGACCTTGAAAAACTGAAATTGGCAGATATCTATGTTTTTACACTGAGAGAAATACAATAAATGTTAACGTATTTAATGGTTACAAGGAGAAAAATAATATACTATTAATTCTAAGTATAAGTGTTTTTAGGTCTTAAGTGGTGTACCTATATATAGGGTAGGTACCAATAAAAAAAATAATGATAATTTTTTTTATTTTCACAGTTTTTACAAATGAGATAACATAGTTATTTTTCGATTTTGTTTATGTTCCCTTTTCTTTTTGCTGTTCAGATCATTATTAGAATATTTAAGAGAATAATAAATTTTTAATCTAATAAATAACTTAATTACATATTCCAGTGGGAATAAATTACATGGATGTTTAAAATGAATCTTTATCATTTCCTTGAACATTGAATGAGATATACATTTTTCTGTTGAAATGTTTTCAAATGATGCTGTAAATAGCAATTTTAATTTATAAATATATTCAACAAATTCTACACTGGGAGCTCTTAATCCTCCAAAAGTACTAGTGTCCTTGTACGCTTTAAGATATATCAAAATATTATCAATATTCTTTGGTTCTACCATAATTGACAACTATCTTATTATAATCATGGCGGCTTTAGCAATGCGCAAACAAAATATAATTTGAGAGAAGCCCTTACTTTCGCTTCTTGTTAGTTGGTGTATTCTTTGGTATTATGCTTAATCTGATATGACAGTCAGTAAAGTGCTTCTGTATATAAGTATAAATATAAATTTTGGTGATAATTATCAAAGTGACCAATGTATATAACAAATTGAAATTTAAACAATTTGTAAATATAGTGGGGATATATTTGGGATAGGTATGTATGTTGATAAATAATGTGGTTAAATTATTTTATTTAATTTATTTTGTAAATTACAAAAAACGGAAACCTAATAAATAAAAAATAAATAAACTGTTGGACCTAAAAAAGAAAAATAAATGGTCGTATCCGTAAAAACAATGAATTATGAGTAAAAGTAAACCCTTAAAATTAAAAAAAAATTGTTTATTAAGTTTTCAATGAGATTCATTCACATTGCATTTTCTTTTTCTTTTTTCATTCGATGCCCACGCACGAACTTGATCCTCAGTTCGTGCGATGCCCGGATTTTCTTTTAAGAATGTTCTAATGGCGCTTGTCGGTGGTAACTTGTTCGATGTAATCCAATTTCCAAATGCTTCCATTGCTAATGATTTTTCTATAGCAGTCCAGCGATTTTTTTTAATTTTTTTGGGAATTACAACTTTACCAGGCTCTTTTGAGAATTTTTCTCCACGTTGGTTAAAGTCATCATCATCAGAGGATGTTTCTGTATCTGTGCTATGAGGACGCTTCTTCTTATTATATTTTTGTTTTGGTGCACGTCGAAAAGTGGAAGAAGGCCCTACCTCTTCATATTGGCTTTTAGAAACCCCAGGATCATCATTTGATAGCAATATCTCATTTTCTTTATTAAAATTTTCATCGGCATAGCCAACAGCCTTTCGTAATCGTTTGGCAACACCAATGACGTCTCGAGTCATCACAGATCGTCTGTAATGAGACCTATGTATTGCCTCATGATGGCCCATAAAGTTTGCTATGTCGACAATCTCGTTTTCGTTTATATTTTCTACAGCACAGGTCGTGGCCATATGTTTTCTCAAATACGTCCCGCGCAATCTTTCGGGATTTTTAGCTCCACATTCGTTTGAGAACTGTCTTAGGAGTACACAAGCCCTGAGATACTTGAAATTTTGACCTATGAATCCTGGTATACCGAAAAGGTATGGATTTCCTGCAGGTATCTTCGCACGTTGACGATATTCTAATAATAAATCAATACAATTTTTTATGTCAGTATCAATGAGAACGGGAACCTCTCGTTGGAGTTTTCCAACTATGACAAATCTACCATATTCACTCGCCATTGTTTTTGGTCAGCGGTAAGTTGACCAAAAGCTTCAGGATGATCTGTCTCGTTGATTTGCTCGTACGATTTGAGATCAGCAATGGCGGTGCGTTCAATTTCACCTGCGCGTTTTCGATTAAAAACCATAATCGAAATCAATGTGTATTTTGCTAAATTGAGCCAATTCTCGAACGAAAATCCTTCTCGAAGTGCCACGGCAGCAGCCTTACGGTTGTTGTCCAAATATTTTGATAATTTTTTTATATCTTCAGTCGTTGGCAATGGCTTAGCTTGTTGACGATGTTTTTTGCTTGATCTTCTAATGCTACGCGACTTACAGCATCGTGATATTGTGCCCCATGTAAAAATAAATATTTATCCACTAGTTTCTCATTCTCCTCGTCCACTTTTTCAATGTATATTAATTTTAACAACTTTGCAGCCGTTTTAATGTACGTACCCAGATTGGTGACGATTGAAGTGACAGCATGTTCACCAGTTTTATGGTTGAATCCAGATAATGTTCTTACAGCTTGCAAAAGAGTTTGATAGAATTTTGGATGGAAAATTGATTTCAGATCAGAAATTTCCGGTTTCAGTTCTCGCATGATTTTGAGTAATCTTCCGAGTGTCCTAAGACGATTACGAATCATTTCGTCATTTTGTGGTTTTCTGTATTTCTCGCAAAGAGCATTACCTAATCTGATAATTAACTCATCGTATCTGATTAGGCGTACGATGTCATCGTCTCTGTATACGGAGAAAATATCGACGAGACGGTTGCTTGCATCATGATGGAGCTGACCTTCGACCCGCTTAGAAAGAATAACATTCGTTCTGGTTCCTTTAGCTGTATGCCCAAGACATGCTTGTCGATGTCGTCGAATTGTTTTTAAAGAAAACTGTATTTTGCAATTATGGCAAGGTGCATACTCGAGAGCACTGCGCTCCTTCTTAGGGCGTCGGGCTACAATCAAATTTCCTGTACTGTTAAAAATCTTGTTCGTGTTGTACAAATTATTACCATCGGCTCTCAATTTTTCTATTAATTTTTTTCTTTCGGGGTTTCCCGGTGGGAGCATAGAAAATTTTTTCACGTCGGGTTCATTTTTGTGAACGTTTTGGAGATGGCGACTGATCACACACTGTAACGTTTTGCAGTAAAAACAAAAATTCTGTTTTGTACGCTTGGAGTTCGATTTAACGGTGAGAAGTTCTTTATTAATCGAGCCAGTCACTCTCGGTAATGATAAATCAGCAGGAAGAGATGACTCGGAAAACTCGTTAAATCCTGTGATTTCCGTTTCATTCGTACTATTTTCTCCGAGTGATGGTTGTACCCATGTAGAATCAGCAAGTGGAATTGCCGATAAATCGCTAAACTTATTTTCAGTGGTTCTCTCCTGTTCTTCACCGGTGAGGATATGGTTAGAAAGATAAATGTCATTCACGATAATTGAATTTACATCAAAATAATCAAAAGATTCATGGTTACGGATGTTTTCTGTTTCGAGTCCGATCATTTCGGGATCGACTAATTCATTCATGATGTCGTCTACTGTGATAATGCCATTGTTGTCCTTCAGCACTTGATCGTGGTTTTCCCGTGATTCACCTTGAGATGAAGTCTTTACATCGGTATCTAAAAAATATTCAAGGAATGTACAAACTGCTACCAAAATAACCATGCAATGTTCAGTCGAAGCATAAATATAAATATTCTCATTTTCAGTTCAGTAATAGATATTTACGTCCTACTATACTTTTACAGTACGAGTGAGATGCTTACGGAATTCGAAACGAGTACTGTAAAGGTTTACGGGACGTGTGACGTATAATATTTTATTACATACTGTATCCTAAAACACAAAAGAACGGTGAAAAAATAAAATATTAATATATTTATTGGCGTTGGCTATATTTGAAATTTGAATTCAATGCCAAGATAACTTGCATGTAGTTGGTAACCATAGAAGCATAATATTATTGCTTTTAAATACATGTAATATTATACTGTCAGTCATTGTCATTATCCCATTTTCATGAAATGGCTCAAGATCCATTCATTCCTGGGAACGAAAATATAACCGTTAATAAATATAGGAATGAGTAAGTTCTGTTTATTGTTTTGCTGTTGAATTTCAATAAGTTTATATTCATATGTTTAAAACCTAAGGGAGTTGTTTTTAATATGTAGAAGCTCAAATTTCATTACAGGATAGTAGCATGTAATGAAATATATTAGGTGCTACTATCCGGTAAAATTCTATTTTCCGGATTGAAATCAAGTACGTAAAGGTGTGTTTTGGGTACAGTATTAAATAAAAAAGTATATATAGATAACAAAATCTCAATGATTATTACCTTCATGTTCACTTGTTGGTGCATACTGTAACTGAACTGGAGGTGGAGTATTTACCAAGGCTTCTAAAAAAATAGCTGTAAATATTATGTGTGAAGAAACTATTGCGTATACTTTATTAAGTGTTTGTGGAAGTTTATAATAGATATGTATATATGAGTTACCTACTAGAAATATGAATATTTATATTCTCCTCTAACTAAACATTGTGTGTGCATTTCGGTAACGGTTCTCATATTTATTGGACAATTTAATGACTGAAAATAATCAGTGGACAATGTTAAAAGATATAGACATACCATCACACTGTGATCTGGATGATCATTGTCTTTTAAAATAATTGAAGAAGAGAGTATTAACAGTTAAAAATAATAATATTTAAATACATGGACACTATCATGACCCTTTTTTTATAAGATGAGCAGTTCAATGACAGTCATGTCGATTGATAATGAACTGGGTTGTTAGCTTATATTTGAAAAAAAAACATATATTTTTTATTATTTATCAATAACTCTGGCTGCCAATAAACTCTTAAAGGAATATACAAACTGATATCAAAATAACCATATAATGTTCAGTAGAAGCATTAATATAAATATTAAATTAATATTATTAATTAATTATTTAGTAATTAATTAATATAAATATTAGTTAGAATGTATTATATAAAACCTCAATGATTATTACCTTCGTCTTCACTTGATGGTGCATACTGTTTACTCTCGTTACCATTTATATTCTGATCCTTCGGCAGGTTAAAATTCTCGTTAGGATCGTTATCCTCGAGAACTCGATCATGTTCGTTTGGTAAATCAACTGAAGGTGGAGTATTTACTAAGGCTTCTAAAAAAATCTCTGTAAATATTATGTGTAAAGAAACTATTGCATATACTTTATTAAGTGTTTGTGGAAGTTTATAATAGATATGTATATATGAGTTACCTACTAGAAATATGAATATTTATATTCTCCTCTAACTAAACATTGTGTGTGCATTTCGGTAACGGTTCTCATATTTATTGGACAATTTAATGACTGAAAATAATCAGTGGACAATGTGAAAAGATATAGACATGCCATCACACTCTGTGATCTGGATGATCATCGTCTTTTAAAATCATTGATGCAGAAAGTATAAACAGTTAAAAAATAATAATATTTAAATACATGGACACTATCATGACCCTTTTTTTATAAGATGAGCAGTTCAATGACAGTCATGTCGATTGATAATGAACTGGGTTGTTAGCTTATATTTGAAATATAAACATATTATATTCTTAATTATTTATCAATAACTCTGGCTGCCAATAAACTCTTAAAGGAATATACAAACTGCTATCAAAATAACCATGTAATGTTCAGTAGAAGCATTAATATAAATATACTAATTTTCAGTTTAGTTAGAATGTATTATAGAAAACCTCAATGATTATTACCTTCGTCTTCACTTGATGGTGCATACTGTTTACTCTCGTTACCATTTATATTCTGATCCTTCGGCAGGTTAAAATTCTCTTTAGGATCGTTATCCTCGAGAACTCGATCATGTTCGTTTGGTAAATCAACTGAAGGTGGAGTATTTACTAAGGCTTCTAAAAAAATCTCTGTAAATATTATGTGTAAAGAAACTATTGCATATACTTTATTAAGTGTTTGTGGAAGTTTATAATAGATATGTAATATGAGTTACCTACTAGAAATATGAATATTTATATTCTCCTCTAACTAAACATTGTGTGTGCATTTCGGTAACGGTTCTCATATTTATTGCACAATTTAATGACTGAAAATAATCAGTGGACAATGTGAAAAGATATAGACATGCCATCACACTGTGATCTGGATGATAATTGTCTTTTAAAATCATTGATGCAGAAAGTATAAACAGTTAAAAAATAATAATATTTAAATACATGGACACTATCATGACCCTTTTTTTATAAGATGAGCAGTTCAATGACAGTTATGTCGATTGATAATGAACTGGGTTCTTAGCTTATATTTGAAAAAAAAACATATTATATTCTTTATTATTTATCAATAATTCTGGCGGTCAATAAACTCTTTAGGAAATGTACAAATTGCTATCAAAATAACCATGTAATATTTAGTCGAAGCATTAATATAAATATTCTCATTTTCAGTTAAGTTAGAATAAAGGAATTAAGTTATAAAAATATTCCATATTGTGGAAACATTTCCATTCTTTACCAACATCAGCATTAATATCATTTAAAACACATAACACCTACTGGAACACACAGATTCACTCATACATTACATCAATGACATTCAAATACTTTCATTTGCGATAGAAATTGAAGAACTCGAAATTAAAGATCGATATTGGATAGCCTGTATAAATATGTAATAAACCAGTAATTAATATTTACACATACTGTATATAGAAAAATATCAATAATTATTACCTTCATCTTCACTTGACGGTATGCGCTGTTTATTCTCTTTGTTCTTATAATTTACATTCTGATACTCGAGAACGTGATCTTGTTCTTTTAGTAGCTCAACTCGAGGTGAAGTATTTACCCCGGATTCTAAAAAAATCGCTGTAAATATTATATTTGAAGAAACTATTGCGTATACAAAAGTGTCATTATTAATTAATGGTCGTAGCTTTTATTATTTATGGGTTCATATGAGTATTTACACTTTTACTCCGACTAAGTAGTGTGGGCATTTTGGTGACGGCTCTCATATTTATTGGATAGTTTAATGACAGTTATCCTAAAAGAGAAAAGGGAGAGAGAAATATCCAATACATAGAACCACCGTTTATTATCAATAGGCGTTTATTATATATAAAAAATTGTTATGAGAGTATCCTTTTGACAAATTACATCACTGAAATCGGCGTGGTTGTTTTCTCTTCAACTTACCGATGCCGAAATAATGAACAGATTAATAACAGTAATGGTACTATGTTACATGGATGTTATCGTGATAATTTTCTCTATACGTTCAATGACAGTCATTCCGATTGAGTAGAACATCTGTAACAATGCTGTATTAAACATAATTATCCTGATTATCTATAGCACTTTATAAATAGGAGAACTGTTAGGCTGGGTGGAGCCTTTTGAGTACGAACGCGTATGAAGCCCATGCTAATATTTCTGTATTTATCATAATACCCAGGTTTGTCAGAGTTAATATAACATATCTACATTTTTAGTTTTTGACACATATCTATGTAAAAAGCTTCAACCATTAATATTGATTAATTACATATTATTTTTAAAAACAAATTTTACCTGCTATTGTAATATCCCTTATTTTTTTCTTTGTTTTGTTTCTTTAGTTTTCTTTTGAATTTCCTCCCTATCGTTTCGTAGCTGTGCAGCTTGATTAATTAATTTTTTTTGTCATCTATAAATTTCAATATTTTATGTTGATCAAAAAGAGAAACACACACTTAAAACAATTTAAAATATTTAAATTTAATTATATGATATAATATGATTATATATATAATTAATATAAATAATATTAATAAAGCAGTTATTCAAACGTCCAAGTCATAGATCATTCGGTCATCAATGTAGTCATTTCGTATACTTTTTTATAGTATAAAACTTATTTATACTTACTTGACCTATCAATAACGCAAACGCTAATTTCGTAGCCTCGATGATTTGTTTTTTTTATATTTCTCGATGTTTTTTTAATTTTATCCGTAGGTTTCACAAAATATTCGTTTCGATCAGTAGAAACAAGAGAATACATATTACTGCGATCGGTTCCTTACAAAAGTCACTATACGCACCGACGTTGCATAAATATATAATTTAAAATATAAAATAGGTGAACTGCTGTAGTACTAAAAATTAAGCCCTGTTTTACTCCCTACCCTACACAGTGGCGGATTGTAGGCTTCAGTAATGGGCGTACGAAATGGTGATCAGTAAATAAAAAATATTTTTTATACTTAGTCACTAAACCTACATTTCATTTCTATTCAGGGCTCCATGTTAGTAAGCATATTTGCAATTAAAAAAAAAAACGAATTTAAAACTAAATTGTAATAACGCCGTTCAGAAAAAAAACAGTGAAATGTTTTAGAGCGTTCTCTTACGACTGGGGATTGGGAAGGATAATGGTACCTAGGAATAGAAAAAGTATAATCAATATACAGGGTGGTCCGTAAGTAATGGGCCAAACTGAAATGGAAGATTGTCGGCCTCAAAATATTACGATCTGACGCAACTTGCTTCAATAAAATATTGATAATAAAAAAGATACAGGGTGGTAAAGTTGAAATGTAAAAAATAAGTTTTCGCAATAATTTGAAAGATATTCAATGTATAAACTTAAAAATTTAGTATAGAGTGTTTTATTGTATGAAAAATCATAAAATGATATCCGTTTTAATGTCATTACTAGAGGGCGCCACATGAGCCATCTAACTGGTGCAAAAGCTTCCTTAACTTTTTTACCCTTAACGTCAGTGTCTTTTTGATCAAAAAATATTAAAACTACATCATTTTTATGAAAATAGTGTATACCTATCATTAGTCTCAAAAGTTACTAGTTTTTGAGATAATCGCAGTTTAAAAAACCATTACATAATTTTCATTTTCTTTATTTTATCACTTTAAATTCTTATTAACGTAGTAGGCGCTGATGCGATGTCGTTTCTAATAGGAGCTATTAGTTAAGTTAGTCAAATTAAAAAATACCAAGCCATAATAATTTTTCAAACATATTATTTAAAAATATTAGATATTTGTTGTTAACAAGGAAATATTATGAACTAAATTAATATTTAAATTTTTGTAGTTGTATACTGGATGAATTTTTCTCCTGTTTTATTAAATAACAGTTATTTATAGTTTGGCAAGTTTATCTGTAGCTACGGGGCGTCGGTAAGAGGGGAGGAAAAACATGGCGTATATCTGTCAAACGTACAAATGGCGTACGGTACCTATTTTACCAAGTAAAACTGAAATTACAAAGGTAACTGACAATACGAACACCACTGGATAAATCAATATCACTCAATTGACGAAGTGAGAGGGAAGATCTCACGCACGCGCTTGCCAATAAGAAGTAACCTGGTCGATAAAAATCACCAATTATGTAATCGGAGGGTGTGGTCATTATGGTTTTCGTACAACGTTGCCAGAGCTTTAAGAATCCCATAACAAATTTGGAAAATTGTTCTCTTTTAATATTCATAAATTGGAAAATAATGTTAATAGAATAAATCCAACGAAACAAGCACATTATAAAATGAACGTTCAATCATATTTTTAATATTGTTAATAATAAAAAGACCCATTTATAATTATTATCACTACATAATCAGTTCTTCTATTTTTTCATAGTTAAACATGGCAATGTCGAATATTTCGACTGCATTCCTTTCACGGTTTCAGATAAACTTGCCAAAGTATAGTTCATAATATTTCCTTGTTAACAACAAATATCTAATATTTTTAAATAATATGTTTGAAAAATTATTATGGCTTGGTATTTTTTAATTTGACTAACTTAACTAATAGCTCCTATTAGAAACGACATCGCATCAGCGCCTACTACGTTAATAAGAATTTAAAGTGATAAAATAAAGAAAATGAAAATTATGTAATGGTTTTTTAAACTGCGATTATCTCAAAAACTAGTAACTTTTGAGACTAATGATAGGTATACACTATTTTCATAAAAATGATGTAGTTTTAATATTTTTTGATCAAAAAGACGCTGACGTTAAGGGTAAAAAAGTTAAGGAAGCTTTTGCACCAGTTAGATGGCTCATGTGGCGCCCTCTAGTAATGACATTAAAACGGATATCATTTTATGATTTTTCATACAATAAAACACTCTATACTAAATTTTTAAGTTTATACATTGAATATCTTTCAAATTATTGCGAAAACTTATTTTTTACATTTCAACTTTACCACCCTGTATCTTTTTTATTATCAATATTTTATTAAAGCAAGTTGCGTCAGATCGTAATATTTTGAGGCCGACAATCTTCCATTTCAGTTTGGCCCATTACTTACGGACCACCCTGTATATAGATACAAAAAAAACGTATTAAAAATATAAACAGAGACATAATTCCTGGAAAATAAACAAAAATTAACTTTTGCTTATGTAACATATATTAACAAAACAAGAATTCTTAATAACAATGTTATATACCTATATCTTAATTTACGGCTTTAGATTATTTTTCCTAAATAATATTAATTTGAGCGATGAAAAAGTGTGGTTCTAATTTATTATTTGATCCGTTTCCTGTTAACCATTCGTATTGTTTGAACCACATTTCATTGAACTTTGAAATATACCACTTTAATTTTTTCTATTAATAATTTAGTACCTACTCTCAATTTTTTTTATTATTTAGACTGTCGGATGATAATTTTGGGGAGCGTATGCAATACCACGATGGGTTATGGGCTGATTGTAAATCGATGGATTATAAAAAAATAGTAAAGAAGTAAAAAAAAGGAGAAAAAAAGTTTATGCAGATAAGATTCGAACTAGCGACAGTGCGTTACAGCTGAGTGATCGCGCATGCGCAGAAGGCATACTTTTAGAAAAAAAAGATTTTCTTATATTTGTAACATGAGATTGAGTGCTGCAAATTGTAAATTAAATGAGCGGTTAATAAGAAAAAAAATTAAAAATTCTTCAACACAGTCTTTTTGCAATAAGTTTGAAACGGATGGACGCAGCTATTTTTTAAACGACGATGGTCGTAACGAATAAATCATGTAGAACGTTTTAATATGTTTCAAAAAATAATTTTTCTTACATTTGTACCAAAGTAACGAACTATGTTATGACCTCTCCTATTCGTTACAAAGTTATTGACAAAATACTAATTAGTGTTGGAACATCTTCATTTTTTTTTGCTCGTCATTGCATTTAAAAACGTATTCTACGAATAAATAGTGAAAGTTTAATTCAATCCTTTAGTTGTTTATTGTTCTTAATAAGATATAAATGTAAAACTTAATATAAATCAATTTCATAAAGTGTGGTCATTTTTGTCGCAATATAAAAATAATATACAGTTATCGAAATAACCGTATCCCCTGATCACTGTATATTCATCGCATATAATATTATAACTTGGTCACTTTGATCACTGTATATTTCTATATATAGAGACATTGAAATGACCATTTTACGTTTTTAGTTGGTCATTAAATGAACCATGTCTTATTATTTTATGTATATATCAGAGAGTAATAAAAATATTTGCAAAAAATTGAAATCAATATTAGATCATAGCAATTACATTGAAATAATAAAGAAAATACAAAAGTGTCACCATAATGTCCAATTAACATATATATATATATATATATATATATATATATATATATATATATATATATATATATATATATTAAACCAGAATTTTTGGGGTAAACGGCAATGTTTTTTAAGAAAACTCTTTTACTTGTTTTCCAAGCTTTCGAAATACATTTATTTCATTTTCAAGGAATAAGTGCGAGTTAAAACAAAATTGGTGTTAACAACTTGGTAAATATAACATAAAAAAACTATTTTAACATTAATTTGGAATTTAAAAAAAATATTTTTTTTTAATATTTAATATTTTTTTTTAAATTCCAAATTAAAGTTAAAATAGTTTTTTTATGTTATATTTACCAAGTTGTTAACACCAATTTTGTTTTAACTCGCACTTATTCCTTGAAAATGAAATAAATGTATTTCGAAAGCTTGGAAAACAAGTAAAAGAGTTTTCTTAAAACATTGCCGTTTACCCCAAAAATTCTGGTTTAATACCTATTATTCGGCAAATAATAGAAATTTAATTATATATAAATATATATATATATATATATATATAAAAAATGGAGATATTAGGTTAAGCCCGCTAATGCAGCCGTAGACACGTGTTTCTGTCTACGGCTGCATTAGCGGGCTTAACCCAATATCTCCATTTTTTTATCTAATTCATTCCCGCAAAAATACTACTACCATTTATATATATATATATATATATATATATATATATTATTATGTATTTGTGAGTGTGTATGTGTGGGTGAATGTGAATGTGTGAGAATAATTATGTTGTTTATTATTATGTATACGGTATGAGATGGGATGTTATCTGGGTTCGTGGTTGTTTGAATAAATTCTAGTTGATAAATAAATAAAGAAACATTTTACTTGAAAAACATATTTTTATTTTAATAAATGAAAATTTGATGAGACGCCCATGTATGGCGAACTGAAATTATTGATTTATTTTTATATGACGTTCTGTGCGCATGCTTAAAAATGATGTGCCGATGCGTTGGAATAATCACCTGATAGACACGTTGCGTCTGTTCAGTTTTACAGTGAGCTTTATGCTATATCACAGAACGTGTTTCAAATTTATATATAAGTTAAAAGAATTTATGCCTGGAAATTTATAAATACAGAAACATAGAAAATACAATACAAGAAATAGATATCAAATTTATATACATAGAGCTTAAATGTTACATAGATGAATCAGATGCATCTTTTTTATGATTCTTATTTGAGAAATGCGTAAGTATTAAATTTTATCTCTTTATATTGGCCATTTATCATTGAATATCATTTAATCTTATAGTTATATTGTTCGATCGTCATTTCAAAGTTTATTTTACTCATGAGATTTTAAAAGAAAAACACTTGATTGGAATTATGAGTTTTTTTATAACTCTTGTTGTACAACAAAACACTAACCTTGTGTTCAGGAACCAGGATCTGCCTCTCGGGACTCTGGAACGCTGCTTCCGAAGTTTAAAGTTATGTAATTTTGTAGAAATATGATTTTCTCCTTGGAAAATCAGCTGTAGTCATTAGGTAAGTATTTGTACATGTTTTATTAATAGTTTCTTATATCTTTATCCTCACTTTGAGGATAATTACTCAAAATTTCTGGAGAGCTTCAAAACCCAACCTTCCAGAAAACGAAGACAAGCCAACCACACTTTTTTCTTCAACTTTTTTCAACAATCAACAACCAGTCTTTTGTTTTATTCAGCTTACTATTGAAAAAGTTTGTTACACTTGTTTGTCATTTGAAAGTTCTTTTTGTCATGTCACATAAACCAATCAAACTTTTGATTTCACTTAGCATTCAAATATCTTTACCTATATACAAGAATTAGTTTCACTAGACATTGTTTATGTAATATTGAAGTTCATTCTATTATTATGGGACAAATAGTTTTTTACAGGCGATATACAATAGTCTTAACATCAATGTTTATTTTAATTTTTTATTACAATTAGCGATTGTGTTTTGCCATCAACATAAATTCTTTTAAAACATTTATCAATATTCCTTAATCCAATTATTCACATTCATTACATATTCGATTGAACTCCTTTATTAGTTTATATTTATTTTATCTATGAAATTACTCTAATGTCAGCGTTTGTCGCTGAAACATATTGACATCTATATTTCTGTCGCCAGCGTTTGTCGCTAAGGCGTATTGACATTACAGCGTTAAATATTCCAACTCATATGTTTTTAGTAAACAAATGTGTTATAATATTGAACGATATCCTTTTTTGTTTCGAATATTTATTAATTCATATTTCTTTTTTAGATTATATGCTCATCGTTTGTTGTAAAATGAGGTGTTCAATACGATGGATGATATTTACTCTATGGTTTTCGGATATATGATCAAGGTAACATTTCTTTTGTCTAATTCTATGTGAGTTTTCTCAAATTATAAATCATATATATAAACTGTATAACTTATCTAATTATCATGAGCAATTTTAATGTCTCATATTTATTATTCTGATAAATATAGTCTAATGCTTTAATTTTTAATCTGTTTCCAATTATTCTGTTTTACACCAATGTTTCTCTCTTTATTTATCCGTTATAACATTCCCTGAATTTTTATAAAATCATTCTAATTATTGTTCACAATGATCTAGAATGTTTTACTATAAAATTCATTTAATAGTACTTAACTTTTCTTATTTTGTAATAATCTATCATCATTCAATCTACTTCATTATATTCTATCTTTTGTGAAATTAAATCATTAATTTGTTACTATACCTAATCAATCTATTTCTAATTCTTCACCTGTCTTACACTTTATTCCTACAAATAATTAATTCCCTGTTTCAACTTAAAAATATTTCATTCTAATTATAACTATTTCTTTACAGATTAAACTTATTGAATTTCATTGAATTCAGGATGGAATCGATATAATTGGTCCACATTGAAAATTCCTCTAACATTGCCAGTTACGGGATGTACGAGTTTGTAACTATTTATGCCGTTAGATGTTACTACTTTATATGGACCTTCGTAAGGTAATTGTAATTTTGCACAAATATTACGCTTATAATTAGGAATTCTAAGTGCTTTAATTATTACTAATTCTCCTTCCTTAAAAGTAGTTCTCTTCTTAATTCTCTTGCTTCGTTTTCTTATGTATTTTTCAGCATTCTTGGAAATTCTTTCCCTCGTTTCCTTGATTATCTGTTCATATTTCTCTACATTTTCTGATATCCATGGTCTTTCAGGTACTATGTTTTTCATAATTAATATGGGTGATCTTCCAGTTACTTCGTGTGGTACATTATTTAAACAGAATTCTATATTCTTCAAATTCCTTTCCCAGTTTCGTTGTTGATCGTGAACAAGTAATCTCAGACATTTAATGACTTCTCTTATATATCTCTCCGTTTGATTAGCACATGGATGTCTAATACTTGTAAAGTGAGGCTTTACGTTTGACTTTCTTAACCATGCTTTAAAATTTTCGTTATTAAAATAAGTAGCGTTATCCATTAAACAAGTTTCCGGTATGCCCACTTCTAGAAAGTAGCTTGTCAGGCATTTCTTTACCGTCTTTTGTCTGTTCGTTGACATGGATATAACGTTACATATTTTGAAAAAGCATCTACGACTACAAATATATTCTTATTACCTTCTTCACTAGGTATTATATTTGAAATGAAATCCACTGTTATAAATTCAAGAGGACGTTCCGTTACTAATGATTTTGGCATATTTTCATTGTGATGATTTTTTTCCTTTCCCAGTTGGCAAAGTTCACATCTAGTGACTATACTTTTTGTGATGGATAGATCTTTCTTCGAAATGTAATTTTCCCTGAAAATATTGTGTAGTTTTCGGATTCCTACATGATTGTATCGCAGATGTAACTCCTTGATTATTCTTCTTGTTAAATTTTCTGTTATTACATATAACTCCTTTTGCATGATAATTTTGAATATTATATTGTCTTTTGTTTGGCAGTTATGTTTTTCCCTTTTTGTTAAATTTTTCTGATCTTCCATTATTGTGTGTATTGAAAATATACCTACTTCCTCTCTCATAAAATTTACTCCTACGTATTTGTTTCTTTTAATCTTGTCTTCTCCATCCATTCTCGTTAAAGCATCTGGAACTACATTTTTAACACCAGGTACATATTTGATATCGAAAGAATATTCCTGCAGAAGCAAAGCCCATCTATGTATCCTGTTGTTTCCATACTTATTCTTTAAAATGGTTGTAAGTGATTGGTTGTCTGTTTCAATGATAAATTTGTTGCCTAATAAGAAAAATCTTAGTTTGTTCACACAAAACAGTATGCTTGCTAGCTCCAGTTCACTGACGCTATAATTTTTCTCAGCCTTTTTCGTAATTCTGGATACAAATGAAATGGGAACTTCTCCACATTCATGGTATTGTACCAAACTTCCGGCAAATCTTTGCTGTGAGGCATCTGTTCTTAGGATGAATGTTTTCGTGTAGTCGGGATGGTATAATTTTGCATTCTCTGTGAATTCTTCTTTGATCTTATTAAAAGCTGTTTCTCTTTCGTGCGTCCATTTCCATCTCACATTTTTCCTCAGCAGTTCTATGAGTGGTATTTCCTTTTCTGTTAAATCTGGCAATAGTCTCTTAAAATAGTGTAACACGCCAAGGAAACCTCTTAGAGTTTTCAGATTTGTAGGCCTCTTATATTCTTTGATAATCTTAATTCTGTCTGGATCCATGCTTACGCCATCTTTATCAATTTTATAACCAAGATATACCACTTCTTCCTTATAAAATTGGCACTTTTTAATGTTTAATTTTAATCCTGCTTCATCTAAGGCTTTTAAAATTGTATCTATATGTTTCATATGTTCATCTTCTTCTTCGGAATATATTAAAATGTCGTCAATGTAATGTAGTGTAAATTTTTCATATCGGTTTAAAATCTTATGAAGAGCTTTGAGTAGAGCTGACGTAGCCGATTGTGTTCCAAATGGTACTACTTTGAATCTGTAAACTACTCCATCTACAATGAAACCAGTATAATCTCTACTATTCACATCCAGTGGTATCAACCAAAAACTATGCTTCAGGTCCAGTTTCGTGAAAATTTTTGTTTTCGAAATACGACCAAGTATTGCTTCTATATTTAAAGGTGCCTCAAATTCAGGTATACAGTGTTTGTTTAGGTTTCTAGCGTCTAGACAAATTCTCATGTCGCCGTCTCTTTTCTTCACAATTACAATGGGGTTTATATATGAAGTATTACTATGTTCTATGATTTCATCTTCTATTAATTTTCTAATTGCATCTTGCATTTGATCCTTGTATTTGTATGGAATTGGGTAACTTTTAGCTCTGAAACTTTCCATATCCTTCACCTTCAGACTATGTACAAAATGTTTGGCAACTCTTGCTTCTTTGTTGAATAAACCTTCATATTTTCCTAACAATTTCCGTACTTCTTCCTTTCTTCCTCTTCCACAATCCAAATGTACTTCATTCCATATACCATCCTCATAATTATCACATCCCATATTATATTTTAAATAATTATTAATATCATTTTCTTCATATTTTCCATTCCACATTCCATTTTCACAATTATTATATACCATATCATCTCTAAAACAATGATCAATATCCTTTTCTTCATCTAAAACTATCTCTTCATCTCTTCTTTTTTCAAATTCATTTCTCCCATCATGACAATCATTATTCATAGCCTTTCCTTCTAATTCCAGTCTGATATCCTTTTCTTCTGTAATCCTCATAATTTTTTTGTTTCTTGTTTGTTCTCTGTTTTCATTAAATTTAACTCCAATTCCATTAACGCTTACTGTTTTTGTTTCATAGTTGATATCTACCTTATGTTTTAGTAATTCATCCGAACCCAATAAAATATCATACTCCATTTCTTGTATGACCAATAATTGTACTTCCAAATGAATATTTTGTAATTGTAGTTTTACAATAATAGATTTATTCACCTCGCTAAATCTTTTCGCATTAAGACCTATTAAATTTACCTTCGGCACTTTTATAAGATGTTTTTGCATGTTTAATTTATTTACAATACTTTCAGTAATTAGTGATGTTTCTGAACCTGTGTCAATTAAAATATTTACATTTAAATCTAATATATTTCCTGTAATAGATACTAATAAATTATTTTCTATATTTTCTAGGCAATCTATATCTTTGAGGAATTCTCTAGGATGGACATAACTATACCGATTGCGTGCTACACCATCCTTCAATGAAAATTCTGATCAGTGGCATTTTGTACACCACCATCAGCAGTCGTTGTTATGGGAGAATGAATATTGTTTGACGACTCATGTAGTTCTATTCGATTGTTTGGAGAGTTTGCCCTTTCCTGACTGTTAGCTCTCCTCTGGAAGTTGACACGTCTATTGTGGCCGTCATCATTCCTTCGATTCATATTGCCATCAGAGTTCCTTCTTGTGAAGTAGCTGTTCTGATGATTATTATTGTTTGAATTGTTATTATTGTTATTATAATTATTATTATTATTGTAGTTGTTGTATCTTCTATTATTATAATTATTGTTTGCATTGTTGTAATTATTTCTTCCCCTTCCTTGATTATTGTTGTTATTGTAATTATTTACTGGATAGTTACTGTATCTTGTATTAGTCGTTCTATTATTAGTATTACTATTTAAATTTCTATTATTACTGTTATTGTATTCGTAGTTGGTGTTGCTTAAATTATTTCCAGTATTTCCTCGGTTAGCATGTTCTATGTTTCGGTTGTAATTTGTATTATTTCTATACTCATTTTGTTTGTTCCTATTACTCGTCAGGTTTCTCTCTATCCTCATCAAGTAATTAGATAGTTGCTCAAAAGTCCTGATGTTTTGTATAGCTATTGTTTCAGCTATCTGTGACTTGAAATGCCTGGATAGAAACATGATTATTTCTTCTTCTTTAATTACAGGTTCTAAGTGTTGCGCTTGAGAATAGAGTAGCAACGAGTAGAGATACATTGTATTCCCTCTATTCTCATCATATCGTCCAAAATATAGTTTTTCTCTAACCTCTCCTTGTGTGATTTCACCCCAATACAATTTTAGAAAAGCTGTTTCAAATTCCTTATAGTTGTTGAAGTCTATCTCGTTGCTTGTGAACCACAATAGAGCTTGTCCAGTAAGGTGTTTTCTCAATATTTCCCTTATATCTTCAAAGTTTCTTATATGTTTTATCTTATTTGTTAATATTCTCAAAAATATTTTTGGATGTATCTTCCTGATGTTACCATCAAATTTGATATTCTCTTCGTTCCCACCTTGATATGTATGAATGATCATTCCTTGTTCGCCTTTTAGTTGCATTCTAATCTGTTCCAATTCATTCTTCATATCTCTTTTAATGTCATTCTTTGTTTTCACTATGTCCTTTTCGGTTTCTTCTCTCACTTCATGTATTTCTTTTCTCACATCACTTCTGATGGATTCGATATCTCTTCCATGTTTGATAATGCTCCTTTTCACATCTTCTATATCCTTCTTTCCTGATTTTTCTATTATTTCAACGGCTCTGGTAATGTTTACTTCCGTGATCTTCTTCGTTTTTTCTATTAGATTTTGTTCCAAGTTTTCGAATTTTTTCTTCTTGGTTTTCTAAACTTTTTCTATCTCGTCTTGTTTTCTTTTGATCTCCTCTACCTTTTCGTCTTGTTTCCGTAGTCTTAGTTCCAATGAGTTATTCATTCTTTCAATTTTTTTATTTTGTTCGTCCATCTTCTCTTTAATTATTTCTTTCAAATATTCTTTCTGTTCTTCCATCATTTTCTTATTATTTTCTTGTTGATTTTCTATCTTTTCCATCATTTTCTTGCTATTTTCTTGTTGATTTTCTATCTTTTCCATCATTTTCTTGCTATCTTCCCTTATCTTCATACTATCTTCTTGTTGTTTTTCTATTAAGTATCTTATGCTCTGCATTATTTGATTTTCACTGTCTCTTTTACTTGTTTCTCCCTCATATGTTTCTCCCTCATATGTTCCTCTTGGTTCTTCAATTTTTGTTTCTCCCTCAGCTTGTGTGATCTTTTCCTCACTTGGCTGCAGGTTTTCTCTCGATTCCGTTACATTTTCTAATTCTCCAATCATTTTTTCATCCCGATCTTCATTATTTTCTTCCTGATCGAAGCAATATGTTTCCGGATCTTTCCCTTCTCTAATTATAGCCTCCTGTAGCCTTCTAACGAGCGCCTGTTTTGTCCCCGTTTTGTCCAGTCCTTTGCTTTCCAAAATTTCCTTCAACTCTGTTGTTTTTAATTCTTTTATTGTTTTGTTTAACTCCATTGTTTAGAATTTTAATTTCTAACAGACAGAACAGTACAAAACTCCAAACAAATTTTCCCCGAAATTATTATTGATTTTAAAGTTAAGTCGTCACAAGAATTAGTCAAATTTATTTTTATTTTATTAATAATTAATTATTTACTGAATTCATTCAACGCACCTACGTTGGGTCGCCATTTTATTATGTATTTGTGAGTGTGTATGTGTGGGTGAATGTGAATGTGTGAGAATAATTATGTTGTTTATTATTATGTATACGGTATGGGATGGGATGTTATCTGGGTTCGTGGTTGTTTGAATAAATTCTAGTTGATAAATAAATAAAGAAACATTTTACTTGAAAAACATATTTTTATTTTAATAAATGAAAATTTGATGAGACGCCCATGTATGGCGAACTGAAATTATTGATTTATTTTTATATGACGTTCTGTGCGCATGCTTAAAAATGATGTGCCGATGCGTTGGAATAATCACCTGATAGACACGTTGCGTCTGTTCAGTTTTACAGTGAGCTTTATGCTATATCACAGAACGTGTTTCAAATTTATATATAAGTTAAAAGAATTTATGCCTGGAAATTTATAAATACAGAAACATAGAAAATACAATACAAGAAATAGATATCAAATTTATATACATAGAGCTTAAATGTTACATAGATTAATCAGATGCATCTTTTTTATGATTCTTATTTGAGAAATGCGTAAGTATTAAATTTTATCTCTTTATATTGGCCATTTATCATTGAATATCATTTAATCTTATAGTTATATTGAGTCTCTAATTTTGATTCTTTTTTAGATCGATCGTCATTTCAAAGTTTATTTTACTCATGAGATTTTAAAAGAAAAACACTTGATTGGAATTATGAGTTTTTTTTATAACTCTTGTTGTACAACAAAACACTAACCTTGTGTTCAGGAACTAGGATCTGCCTCTCGGGACTCTGGAACGCTGCTTCCGAAGTTTAAAGTTATGTAATTTTGTAGAAATATGATTTTCTCCTTGGAAAATCAGCTGTAGTCATTAGGTAAGTATTTGTACATGTTTTATTAATAGTTTCTTATATCTTTATCCTCACTTTGAGGATAATTACTCAAAATTTCTGGAGAGCTTCAAAACCCAACCTTCCAGAAAACGAAGACAAGCCAACCACACTTTTTTCTTCAACTTTTTTCAACAATCAACAACCAGTCTTTTGTTTTATTCAGCTTACTATTGAAAAAGTTTGTTACACTTGTTTGTCATTTGAAAGTTCTTTTTGTCATGTCACATAAACCAATCAAACTTTTGATTTCACTTAGCATTCAAATATCTTTACCTATATACAAGAATTAGTTTCACTAGACATTGTTTATGTAATATTGAAGTTCATTCTATTATTATGGGACGAATAGTTTTTTTACAGGCGATATACAATAGTCTTAACATCAATGTTTATTTTAATTTTTTTATTACAATTAGCGATTGTGTTTTGCCATCAACATAAATTCTTTTAAAACATTTATCAATATTCCTTAATCCAATTATTCACATTCATTACATATTCGATTGAACTCCTTTATTAGTTTATATTTATTTTATCTATAAAATTACTCTAATGTCAGCGTTTGTCGCTGAAACATATTGACATCTATATTTCTGTCGCCAGCGTTTGTCGCTAAGGCGTATTGACATTACAGCGTTAAATATTCCAACTCATATGTTTTTAGTAAACAAATGTGTTATAATATTGAACGATATCCTTTGTTTCGAATATTTATTAATTCATATTTCTTTTTTAGATTATATGCTCATCGTTTGTTGTAAAATGAGGTGTTCAATACGATGGATGATATTTACTCTATGGTTTTCGGATATATGATCAAGGTAACATTTCTTTTGTCTAATTCTATGTGAGTTTTCTCAAATTATAAATCATATATATAAACTGTATAACTTATCTAATTATCATGAGCAATTTTAATGTCTCATATTTATTATTCTGATAAATATAGTCTAATGCTTTAATTTTTAATCTGTTTCCAATTATTCTGTTTTACACCAATGTTTCTCTCTTTATTTATCCGTTATAAATATATATATATATATATATATATATATATATATATATATATATATATATATATATGTAAAGGTAGTTTATTTGCTGACTAATAAGGTATGAAACCAGTAATATTGGGGTATGCAGCAATTAATAAAAGTAAACTCTTTATACTTTTTTCCAAGCTTTCGGAAAATTAAAATTGTTTTACAAACAATTTTACTAATGTTATTCTGACACCTTTTTCTAAAAAAATTTTTTTCAAAATAATAGTTTTAATTATATTTATATTTACCATTGTAAAGAACAAATTTTATAACCTCGTATACATTCCTTGAAAATGGAAATAAATTTTCCGAAAGCTTGGAAAAAAGTATAAAGAGTTTACTTTTATTAATTGCTGCATACCACCAATATTACTGGTTTCATATATATATATATATATATATATATATATATATATATATATATATATATATATATATATATATATACATAGGAGGAACCACCTGGACCAAAATAGGAGGATTTGGTCTTTAACTGGACATTTTATGAATTAGCTGGACGTCCAGCTAATTTCAAATGAATTTTGAGGAAATAGCTGGACTTCAATTTTTAAATTTTCTAATAGCTGGACGCGTTTTTTAGCTGGACTCACAAAATAATATTTGCCACGTTGCCATAGTTATTTATTTATCTAGTTTTTAATGATTAATAAAACCGTAAGCTTAATATATATATACATAAGGAATCACCTGGACCAAATAGGATTTGGCCTTTAACTGGACATTTTATGAATTAGCTGGACGTCCAGCTAATTTCAAATTAATTTTAAAAAAATAGGTGAGCTTTTAATTTTTAAATTTTTTAATAGCTGGACGCATTTTTTAGCTGTACTCACTGTACTGACAATGTAATATTTGCCACGTTACCGTAATTATTTCTTTATCTACATTTTAATGATTAATAATATAGGTTTGTAAAATATTTACAATTAAAATACTATTTTATAATTTTTCTGTGTACGAATTAAATGAAACAAGTTTTAATTATTTAAAATAGTTCTAGAAAAAAGATATTTTTAAACTTTTATGCCTTTGGAAACAAATTGTTTCGTGTAAGTTTGCTAATGCCGTCGATAATGCAAAATATCAGTACATGTTTTCACGAACTTTTTCAAAAAATTAAATCTGCTAATAAAATGTTTAGGTAAGTTATAATGATTGTAGAATTTAGAACTTTATATTTACAGGCAATAAAAAATGTTTTTCTTACCTTAAAATAATTTCTTTAAGTATAATTTTTGAAAATTAAAATTTTATTAGTTTAGTTCTTTTAATAAATATGTCTGAGAAGGATAAAAAAAATACATAAATATTCTCAATACTTTAATTTAATTTAATCGTCCGTTCCCTAACAAACGCGTGATTCCAGCGTGCATTTATTCACTTCATCGGTAGTTAGGGATTGAATTTAGTATAGCTTATACCATCTATGTATGATGATTGTTTTTTATCAGTTTAATGATTTTTGTCATTCGGTAAATGCTTTTATATTTTGAGATGTCTCGTCTCGAAATTCCAGACAAAATGCTCTCGAGACGAGATAAATTGGCATCCAGACGAGATAACATGGCATCGAGACGAAAGGAGACATCTCGTGTCTCGCGGAATCTCTAGTCGGCTCTCTTTCAAGACGTATTAATTACTAGGTGCCCGTAAAACCAGGACGACGCCTCTTAATCCTTAATCAGACGATATGATTAAAAGAATGAATCAAACGATGGGAAAACATCTATCTAAAGTAGTATCGGAGCACCAAAGAGATTTTTACAAATACAAATACAATATATAGACCAATCATAATACGATTTTGCAATAAAAAAATTAATATCCAACCGAAAACGGTTGGAAGTTGTACAGGGGTGTATACTGTATACAACAAAAATAAATTCAACTCCATATGAGTTGCGGGGTGGTTTTGGGGGGATGAAAAAGTTGTAGATAATTAAAAAATCTTCAACTTTTGTAAAAGTAACTTTTTTACATTACCACAAAATTTTCAATATGCAAAAAACCGACTTTTCACTTCTCAATTTTTTATTACCACAAAAACTTTTCGATTTTAATGAAACTTTGTGAAAATGCTTGCTCTAGTGTCACAAATAACCATGAATTTTTTAAAATTAAAATATCGAAAATTTTTTGAGATATTTTGGTTTTTACGTAAAAATCACATTTTTTTTCAAAATCTTCGGAGAATCGTCGTAGAGGTTTCCTACACCCGGTATTTTCTTCGTTTTGACATGTACTTTCTGACGGAATAAAGAAAAAATATACTCTGTTGAAAAAACCGCTCAAAAATGCAAAAAACGAAAAAATTGGTTTGGCAAATATGAACTTTTCAGACTCAAAATTCATGATCTGCGGGAAAAAATTCAATAAAAACTTATGTAAGGTAGAGAAAATTTGTCAATAGCACCATCAAGTTGTAGGATGTGTGTACTTTGACATGTCAAATATTGTAGTCGAACATTTAACAATTTTAGCGCACAAAAAGTACGTTCTGCCAAAATCAATAAAATATTGTTCTTTTTGTATTTTTTTCCGTAGAATTCAATGCTGCAATTAAATCTTTAATATTTTAAAAAATTGAAACAAAATTTCAACAATTAATGAAAAGTTCATAGTTGCAAAACCAATTTTTTCGTTTTTTTTTGCATTTTTGAGCGGTTTTTTCAACAGTGAGTATATTTTTACTTTATTTCGTCAGAAAGTACATGTCAAAACGAAGAAAATGCCGGGTGTAGGAACCCTCTACGACGATTCTTCAAAGACACAGCCCCTTTTAAAAAAAATGTGATTTTTACGTAAAAACCAAAATATCTCAAAAAAATTTTGATATTTTAATTTTAAAAAATTCATGGTTATTTGTGACACTAGAACAAGCATTTTCACCAAGTTTCATTAAAATCGAAAAGTTTTTGTGGTAACAAAAAATTAAGAAGTGAAAAGTCGGTTTTTTACATATTTCCTTAAAATTTTGAGGTTATGTAAAAAAATGACTTCTACAAAAGAAAGTTGGAGATTTTTTAATTATCTACAACTTTTGTATTTAACATTTTTCGATTTGACGTCAATTTAATGCCGAAATATTAATTTTACGATTTTTCACCCTTTTTCATCCCCCCAAAACCACCCCGCGACTCATATAGAGTTGAATTTATTTTTGTTGTATACAGTATACACCCCTTTACAACTTCCAACTGTTTTCGGTTGGATATTATTTTTTTTTATTTTCAGTGAAAATTTTCGTATGGCGATTGGTCTAAATAAACATTACAATAAAATTAACTCGGCGTCACCGTAGAAGCCCAACAAGACATTTTTAATGTTCCCAAAGAACTTCTTTCTCGCTCTTTACTTAGATCCTTACTTTACCTTGTGACTAAAAGAGCGTTCAATGGGAAACCCGACTTATAGAGACATTTGGCGCACATTGGTAAATTGGGAAACTGCGAGCCATTATGAAATCAATAAGTTTACAATACTAAAAGATCGGCAATAACTGTATTATCAAATATGTATTCTTAAAATAAATATATATGAAAAACATCTAAAGCAGAGAAAAGATTAAAAAGAGTTAATTATATAAATATATCTATATTTTTTTCTTTTTATCCGTATAAATAAATGTCCTCACAGCTTGCGCAGTTCTATTTTTTAAAATGTTTTTATTTTCCTTAACTATTAGTTCACATTGTGAAAGATCCGGTATGGAGCTACCAGAGAGCCTCTCTATACTATCTTGCAAAACCTCTTTTTCTGGGGTACTCCATCTTAGACGTTTGCCTAAAAGTAAATAAAGATATATTTTTAAAATTAACACTGTAATATAAATGTTTATTAGTTATTAATTTACACTGAAATGCAACAAAATTCAATTACTTTGCTGTCCTTTTTTTTCTGCCAAGAATTTCTTTCTCTCGCCCTTAATCCATTGCATTATTAAATGTGGTGTTCTGTGTGAATAAACATCTTTGTTTAATTCGAAAAATCGGTTTACTTTTTGTCTTGATACCGTAACTCCCTTTTTAATTTCATTATT
This sequence comes from Ophraella communa, assembly GCA_035357415.1. Taxonomy (NCBI): domain Eukaryota; kingdom Metazoa; phylum Arthropoda; class Insecta; order Coleoptera; family Chrysomelidae; genus Ophraella; species Ophraella communa. The sequence continues at coordinate 31,086,717 of CM068995.1, read as the reverse complement.
AAACCAATCTCTTGCCGTTTCTTTTTCTTTAGATGTCCAAGAATGACGTTGCTGTTTTTTTCCTGTAAAAATGTTTAATTAAAACCCTTATTCCTATAACAAAATATTTTTATATTTTATTATAGAAACATTTAATATGTTATAGCCGAAATGTTATTTTAGTCGCATAAAATGACAAGCCACACGGTAATCTGGCCACAGTATTGTCAAACGATGAATTTATCTTAATGTTTATACATTACAACTACTTTATTTTTATTTTCAGCCATATCGCCTCTTTTTAATCGAATTTATTCATAGCTAGAAGTGGCAAAGGGAAATTTAGCAATTTTGTTAATTTGATATGTTTTGGGTCTCATCCTATATTTAAATCCAAAATACAAATTTCTGATTAATTATAAAAACAAAATTAATCAACCCAACCCAATTAAACTTAACCCAACCTAATCAAACAAAGGCCTGTTTCAAAAAAAGAGTTCTTTCTAGGCCATTTTGTTTAGTTTTGAATATTTTTCATGGTTTAAAATATTTTTTAATGTATACTTTTTTAATTTATACTAAACATTCAATGACATATTTCACATTTCACAAGTTTTTTATTGGAAATACTATCGCTTTAAAATCCATTGAAGGTTTTTGTATTTTTTTTGGTTAATTATTATTGTTTTTATAATTAATCATAAACTTTTATGTTGAATTCTTATGATAAATGACCTAAAACAATGTACCAAAATAACAAAATTGTTAAATTTCCTAAAAATGTTACCAATAAATTCGATCACGAATCACGTTTGAAAAGAGAGATTAAGACCATTAATAGATATCACTTTACAATATGGCTAAAATGCTAAAATAGCATTTCGGTGATATATATTTTATAAATGTATTTCTCTACGACCGTTTTTTTATTTAATAATTCCGAAATCATTTTTAAAAATAGAAAGTAAAAATTTTCGCTCTTAGGAAAATATTTATTTAGAAACACTTATTTCTTATAGGTTTGGAATGTATTTTCATTTAGTTCTTAAATTATGCTTAACAAAAACTTAGATTGTCATTAATTTTAAAACTGTCAGTATCTTTGTCAGTGCGACATTGTAATTGTAATTTTAACCAAAATTAACAAAAATTAGTGATAAATCGAGTGAATCAGATAGGGATGGATTTGGATAATACTTCTTCTGAAGTTACAAATTAACAAATTGAGCAAAAACCTGTTGTCGCATAGTTTGAAATACAATTGCCTAATATATTATTCTGCACTTCATTGTACTAACCTAAGACATAACGTAATTCTGTTTCTGTAACCGGTTCACCTTCTGAAATTTCATCTTCTGAAATTTCCTTTTCATTAAAAGAGGATTCAACATCTGAAAATGTATCTGTTAAAGATCTTTTCTTACATTTCTTCTGGGACAATGATTGAATAGAAGTTTGCTCTTTAGGTTGAATAGTCGAAAACTCTTCCAGTAATGTGGATACTTTAGTTATATCATCGGTTTTTTGGGTTAGGACATAGTAATCCTCGTGAATCTGTCTCTTATGGGACATGAAATCAGATACTCTCCCCTCTAATCTAGAATCTACTTTAGATCTAGCAGTTTCTGTTGCTAAATGCTGTCTTAAAAGTCTTGTTCGTAAAAATTGAGGATTGTCAACTCCACATTCTAATGAAAACTTTCGTATTAAATTGCATGCATGAAATGTACTTTGTGTGTGTAACTGTGAAGGTTCTCCAAAAACATATCTATTTAAAGGATTTACTCCTGCATCAAGTCGATATTTAAGAATTAAATTTATCGCTTTAAATCCAAGTTCTCTATGAATAAGAAGTGCCGTATTTTTTCCCAATTTTCCGGTAAATCTTACTCGTGCCCATTTTTTGCATTGTTCTTTAGATATGTTATCTAAATCTGTTGATATTTCCTCATTATCAAGTACTTCGTAATTTTCGTAATCTTCTATCAATAGACGTTGCGTCTCTCCAGGTCTCTTGCGGTTGAATATTGCTAAGTGCACTAGAGTATATTCTGACAGATGTGTCCAATTTTTGAATGAGAACCTATTTTCGAGTGCCCTTGTAAAATGTAATATTTTCTTTTCCAAGTAAACTCGAAATTTCGCTATATCTTCTGTTTTCGGCAAATTCGCTTTTTTTCTACGGTAATTAATTTTTTGTGTTTCCATTCCCTTTTTATTAACTGTAACTTGGAATTCTAAATTGAAAATTAAAAATAAATCTTCCATTTTCTTTTTTCCTTCTTTATCCCCTTTTTTAATATATTCCATTTCCATGACTTTGCAAATTTTTTTCAGTTCTGTTGCCAGTAACATTGCAGTAGCAGGCGACTTATACAATTTTGAAGAACTATCCAAACCAGCTACTTTGTCAATTCCTGCTACTATGACGTCTACATAAGCACTTTCAAATATACTTGAAAGATTTGTAAATTGTGGATTAATTTCCCTAACGGCTAACATTAATCTGCCCAATGCTCTCATATTCGACCTTATTTGTTGACCATGGTGCTCCGACGTATATTTTCTACATAGATAGTTAGCGTATGTTATGATTAATTCATCGTATCTAATAGCATTGGAAACATCATCATCATTCAATATAGGAAAAATTGTTTCTCTTAACTCTTTACATGCTTTAGGATGCAAATTATTTTCAAATTTTCTACAAATAGCCTGTATATTCCGTCTTTTGAGTCCATTTTTTTCCGCTGGTAAACATTTTTCCATATGATGTCTTATACTCAATTTACTATAAAAACCTAGACAATTTGGACATGGGACATTCTTACTCCTGTTTGTCTTACACATTTTCCTAGTTTCTCTACAAACAATAAGATTTTCATTTTCATCCCTGAATTGAGTATTAAACATATGATCCCCTTTTTTTCTTAATTTGTCCAACAGATTTTTTCTAAGTGCTGATTTCTTTGGAAGACATATTATTTCTTTTACTTCATTTTCAGCTTTATGGACTTCCGTATAGTGACGGTAAATTTTGAAAACATTCTTATGGCAAAATTTACAACAATGTTTTTTCTGACCAGCTTTACCCTTCTTCGGCATTTCTGAAAAAATCACAAAATTAAACAAATATTTAATATTTATTAAACATCTATTCAAGAGTTATTAAAATCTATCAACCAATTTCTACCAAAGAAGTATAAAGCAGAAATAAAAAAATATCCTTTATATTTGACTAAATATACGCATTCTATACTTTATCCTCCAAAAAAATATTGTATGTGTCATGTTTAACTTAACATTTAAAAATTGTGTTTTACGCTTTTTCTTTGAGAAAGTAACATTTTTCCAGCCTAGTCCCAGAACAATCACACCATTGTTTATATTGTGAATAAGAAAATTTTTGTAGGTATGATTTTTTTTGATAAATGCAGTTGAACATTACCATAGCAACAAAATAACGATTTACATTTATCTAAGATGAAAATAGTCGATATTTTAATAAGTTATTTCTCGTTGATTTATCATTCTGCACCGTTGTCGAAAAAATGGTATACAATACACGCCCGAAAACAGTTTTTTTTAACTCGCAGATTTCCAAAACAAAATTATAGGACAAGACGTACGCAAAGTAGGAAAACTGCATGTCCAAAAAAACTATTTTCGGACGTGTTGCGTACACTAATTTTTTCGACAACCGTATAGAATAAAAAATTAATGAGACATCTATCATCTTTGTAGAACAAAATTTCCAACATTTTAATTCTTATTTGTATTAAATATTAAAACTTGAACAGAAGATGCGTACTAACAAAAACATTTTAATTCTTATTTATATTAAAATTCGAGCAATTGCTAATATAGAAATGTTTGAAGTGCCTGATATATTAAAATGTTAACCTATCTTATTTCGTTGCTATGGTCCGCATTTATCAAAATCAAGCCTACCAAGATTTTCATATTCACAATAACAACAAAGTGAAGGCCTAGTCCAGGAAGTATGTACTTCACAGACTAGGCTAGAAGGTTGTTGAAAAACTACTATTAGTGCACTACAAAATGCCTAATATTATAAAATTTGGCTCTATCCTGCTGAATTTTATAACATTAAGGACCTAATATATTAATTTATTTATTGTAGCTTTTAATTATTCAAAACAAAGTACTATTTTAGTCAACACTGTACTGATCACGGACATTTGAGTAGTTCAATTGGTCAGGCTCAGCATTACATATAGGTACTCTTTTATATACAAGAAATAAAGATACTAATCTTCTCGTTTTAATTAGAATTTGATTATAATTGGTATATAAATTTAATATCGGTATTAACAAGTAACATAAATTATTTTAATTGCTTTTTGAACTTCTTCACCAATATCCAGATGGTTTAGTTACTTTTAAATCAGGTAATGGTTGACATGACTGGGAAGTTACATGTATTTCTTAAGGGGCGCTACTAAAGAAGCAATACAATTTTTAGGTAAATTCTCGTTTGAGTTTTGTTTTCAGAATATTTCTCTCATCGAGGGCAGAACAATACTAAAATGTTAAATTTAAAATCTGTCCTTTTCTTTCTTACAAATTTATTTACGTTTCTTTTTCTAAATAAAAAGTCAGCTAGTAACTATATTATAGATAATTTATGACCTATAAGTAAACGCTAATCTCTTCCGATCCTTCGAAAATTTGTAGCTTGCAGGAAGTATTTTTATTAACACTGAGAAAATAATTTTGTTGATTAATAAGAATATTATACAGAGTGTTTAAGATTATAAAAATAATACCAATTTAATATATTATATAATATTTAATTAAAAAATAATTTTAATATAAAAAAGTATAGTTGGAATTTATAACGGTTTAAATATAATATAATCAGAATATAATTGAAGTGAATATAAGAGTTGCATTTTATTTTTTTTAATTTTAAATAGACAAATGAAGAAATTTTGCATTTTTATAAATATAAATGATCCAAAAGAAACAAAATCTTAAAAAAATTGACAATAAACAATATATTGTAAAAATAACATCCTCAAGTTTCCAATCCTTCTTAAAATGTCAAAACAAAAAATTGATAGTGTTTTGGTTGTTTATAAAAGATACATCAAGAATATGATTTAGAATGACAAAATCAAAATTTCGTGAAAATTTGAGCCCTAAAAATTGATTATGAATAACTTTTAAAGAATTAAATTTGGGAAAAAATATTAATAAACTTTTTTGTACAGCATTGAATTTGCTTTAAAAATCTGTCGTGGGCTTTTTAAAATATTCATTGATTCGCTATTTACAAAATTTCAAAGTAAAAATGTCAAATCGACCAAAAACAAATCCATTGATTCTCATTTATTAATAGTGTAATTTAAAACAATAAGGACATTTTCTGTACTCTTCTGCTTGTGCTTTTTGAAATTTCTGAAAAAAGAACTCCTATGGAGATGGCTATTTAGATTTGTGATGCATATGAATTGGATTTTAGAGCAAATGGTATTTTCTTTCCGTAATCCAATTAATATTTTTTATTGGCATTCTAAAACATTTTATTCTTATTTTTAATTGCGTGCTTACAATACTTTGTGAAATTAAAAATGAATTACTTTGTATATAAAAATATGCTTAACTTTTTTAAAAAGAAAAGAAAAAGGTGTACAATCCATGAATAAAATTTGCAAAGAAACTGTTATTGTTGTAACTAAAATAAGTGTAACTAAAAATAAAAATGTTTCAAAATGGATTTTATCAATCAAATTTTAAATTAAAGCTAGACAGGTATATAACAGAATTTATTACCAATAACTACCTGAGGGCAATAAATCAAATTGCCAGATGATATTCGTATATACTTCCCGTTCAAATAAGGATGAGGATATAAGGGAACGTATTAGTATGAGAGAGACAAATTACATTGAGTTACCTCACTAAAATAACTATTTTGCTCGATGCAATACGAAAAATTATAAATTTCAAAACAGTATAAGTACCATTAATAATTGAAAAAAATATGAAATTTTTTAAAAAATATGAAATTTTTTAAAAAATATGATTGCTGACTAAGTTTATGAGGGTATAGCTATGGTTTTGAAATATTTTTCCGTCGACAAGTGTTTGGTTTTGTTGACTGAAAACTCGCATTTTTTAAACATTATGCATTGTAATAATTTTAAAGTTATAAACAAAACAACTTTTAAAACTAGGCCATGCCCTAGATTTATCTTTATTGAAAGCAACCAATTAATTTAAATTTTTTTTTCTTAATATTTAAAGGACATATACTGCCACAAAGTAAAGTATGTTTTTAAAATCTGACAAAAGTTTTAAGCGCCCCTTTAAGGTTACAGAAAAACAAAGTTACAAATTTTTTCAAAAAACATTTGTACAATACTTAATAGTTAAATTATTTATTATTTGAACAGACTCTTTCTCCCATTTAATTTTCTGGTAAGTACCCAAATGGTTTTATTTAATTGATATTCTAAGCAATGTAAAAAGATTGATTTAGTTGAAATTTATAGTGCCAGCTCTTACTTTTTTTAGTTATTTTTTTTACATTCAGCAATTAGTATTGTTTTTAAAATAAAATAAAAAAGAAAAAAATCGTTTAATGTAATTATTAAATAAATAATGTTATGCTTTATTTTATATTAGCATAAGCAAGACATATATTTACCATAAAACACGTTAAGTTATAAAAATTGGCAAAATTTAGTTTTTTTTTCTGATTTCATACATAATTGCAAAGTTATACTTTGCTTAAAGGAAAATAACTGATAAAACACCTATCCAATAATAATGTTTCAGATAAAATGAAATTATTGTAAATTTTTGTGTGTGTATTCAACTATATTGTGATAAAAACATGTAGGTAATAAAAATATGCTTACCATAATCTTCTACAGGTGGAGACGCAACTCTGCTGGGGTTAATATCGACTAAATTACTCTCTTCTTCTAAACAGGTATTTTTAGAATTAGTAGTTGAAGTTTCTGAAAAAAATAGAAATGTTCATTAAATATAAATATATCTTAAAAATTGAGTTATTACATTTAACAATTTTTTATGTCCACATGAAGGTAGAAGATTAATTTAATTAAAATTTATAGTGCCCACTCTTACTTTGCTTTGGTTATTTTTGTTTTTACATTCAGCAGTTAGTACTATCTTGTTTTTAAAATAAAATGTAGGTAGATGGTGCTTAATTTTTTTCCATTATTTCGTTTAATGTAATTATTAAATAAATTATGTTATGCTTTATTTTATATTAGCATAAGCAAGACATATATTTACCATAAAACACGTTAAGTTATAAAAATTGGCAAAATTTAGTTTTTTTTCTGATTTCATACATAATTGCAAAGTTATTCTTTGCTTAGAGGAAAATAACTGATAAATCACCTATCCAATAATAATGTATCAGAAAAAATGAAATTATTGTAAATTTTTGTGTTTGTATAATCAACTATATTGTGATAAAAACATGTAGGTAATAAAAATATGCTTACCATAATCTTCTACAGGTGGAGACTCAACTCTGCTGGGGTTAATATCGACTAAATTACTCTCTTCTTCTAAACAGGTATTTTTAGAATTAGTAGTTGAAGTTTCTGAAAAAAATAGAAATGTTCATTAAATATATCTGTTAAAAATTAAGTTATTACATTTAACAATTTTTTATGTCCACATGAAGGTAGAAAATTGATTTAATTAAAATTTATAGTGCCCACTCTTACTTTGTTTTGGTTATTTTTGTTTTTACATTCAGCAGTTAGTACTATCTTGTTTTTAAAATAAAATGTAGGTAGATGGTGCTTAATTTTTTTCCATTATTTCGTTTAATGTAATTATTAAATAAATTATTCTATGCTTTATTTTATATTAGCATAGGCCAGACATATATTTACCATAAAAACATGTTAAGTTATAAAAATAGGCAAAATTGTTTTTTTCTGATTATGATACATAAAATTGCAAAGTTATACCTACTGTACTTAGAGGAAAATAAATGATAAAACACCTATCCAATAATAATGTTTCAGAAAAAATGAAATTATTGTAAATTTTTGTGTTTGTATATTCAACTATATTGTAATAAAAACATGTAGGTAATAAAAATATGCTTACCATAATCTTCTACAGGTGGAGACGCAACTCTGCTGGGATTAATATCGACTAAATAACTCTCTTCTTCTAAACAGGTATTTTTAGAATTAGTAGTTGAAGTTTCTGAAAAAAATAGAAATGTTCATTAAGGTAGAAGATTGAAATAATTAAAATTTATAGTGCCACTCTTACTTTGTTTTAGTTATTTTTTTTTACATTCAACAATTATAGTATTATGTTTTTAAAATAAAATAAAAAAGAAAAAAATCGTTTAATGTAATTATTAAATAAATTATGTTATGCTTTATTTTATATTAGCATAGGCCAGACATATATTTACCACAAAACACGTTAAGTTATAAAAATAGGCAAAATTGTTTTCTGATTATGATACATAATTGCAAAGTTATACCTACTGTGCTTAGAGGAAAATAAATGATAAAACACCTATCCAATAATATTGTTTCAGATAAAATGAAATTATTGTATATTTTTGTGTTTGTATAATCAACTATATTGTGATAAAAACATGTAGGTAATAAAAATATGCTTACCATAATCTTCTACAGGTGGAGGAGACATTTGATCAAGCACCACTGATAGAATATTTTCTCTGCTGGGGTTAATATTGATTAAATTACTGTCTTCTTCTAAACAGGTGTTTTTAAAATTAGTACTTGAAGTTTCTGAGAAAAAATGAAATGTTCATTAAATATATCTGTTAAAAATTAAGTTATTACATTTAACAATTTTTTATGTCCACATGAAGGTAGAAAATTGATTTAATTAAAATTTATAGTGCCCACTCTTACTTTGCTTTGGTTATTTTTGTTTTTACATTCAGCAGTTAGTACTATCTTGTTTTTAAAATAAAATGTAGGTAGATATGGTGCTTAATTTTTTTCCATTATTTCGTTTAATGTAATTATTAAATAAATTATTCTATGCTTTATTTTATATTAGCATAGGCCAGACATATATTTACCATAAAAACACGTTAAGTTATAAAAATAGGCAAAATTGTTTTTTTCTGATTATGATACATAAAATTGCAAAGTTATACCTACTGTACTTAGAGGAAAATAAATGATAAAACACCTATCCAATAATAATGTTTCAGAAAAAATGAAATTATTGTAAATTTTTGTGTTTGTATAATCAACTATATTGTAATAAAAACATGTAGGTAATAAAAATATGCTTACCATAATCCTCTACAGGTGGAGACGCAACTCTGCTGGGGTTAATATCGACTAAATTACTCTCTTCTTCTAAACAGGTATTTTTAGAATTAGTAGTTGAAGTTTCTGAAAAAATAGAAATGTTCATTAAGTTAGAAGATTGGATTAATTAAAATTTATAGTGCCACTCTTACTTTGTTTTAGTTATTTTTTTTACATTCAGCAATTAGTATTATGTTTTTAAAATAAAATAAAAAAGAAAAAATCGTTTAATGTAATTATTAAATAAATTATTTTACGCTTTATTTTATATTAGCTAAGCAAGACATATATTTACCATAAAAACACGTTAAGTTATAAAAATAGGCAAAATTGTTTTTTTCTGATTATGATACATAAAATTGCAAAGTTATACCTACTGTACTTAGAGGAAAATAAATGATAAAACACCTATCCAATAATAATGTTTCAGAAAAAATGAAATTATTGTAAATTTTTGTGTTTGTATAATCAACTATATTGTAATAAAAACATGTAGGTAATAAAAATATGCTTACCATAATCTTCTACAGGTGGAGACGCAACTCTGCTGGGATTAATATCGACTAAATAACTCTCTTCTTCTAAACAGGTATTTTTAGAATTAGTAGTTGAAGTTTCTGAAAAAAATAGAAATGTTCATTAAGGTAGAAGATTGAAATAATTAAAATTTATAGTGCCACTCTTACTTTGTTTTAGTTATTTTTTTTACATTCAGCAATTAGTATTATGTTTTTAAAATAAAATAAAAAAGAAAAAATCGTTTAATGTAATTATTAAATAAATTATTTTACGCTTTATTTTATATTAGCTAAGCAAGACATATATTTACCACAAAACACGTTAAGTTATAAAAATAGGCAAAATTGTTTTTTTCTGATTATGATACATAATTGCAAAGTTATACCTACTGTGCTTAGAGGAAAATAAATGATAAAACACCTATCCAATAATATTGTTTCAGATAAAATGAAATTATTGTATATTTTTGTGTTTGTATAATCAACTATATTGTGATAAAAACATGTAGGTAATAAAAATATGCTTACCATAATCTTCTACAGGTGGAGGAGACATTTGATCAAGCACCACTGATAGAATATTTTCTCTGCTGGGGTTAATATTGATTAAATTACTGTCTTCTTCTAAACAGGTGTTTTTAAAATTAGTACTTGAAGTTTCTGAGAAAAAATGAAATGTATATTATACACATCTGTTAAAAATTAATATTTCACCATTCATTAGAAATGTTGGTTTTTAAAATGGGTTATATTGTAATTTGTGTAAAAATATTTTTTATAAGGCATTCGTTGAAAAAAATGATATAGCATGCTTTTTTAATATTTTCCAACAGTAATATTTAATATATTTACACTTTACCACCCCGCCACACTATTATTAGCCTGCTCTGCGTCTCTATATTAAGATAACAATAAAGATAAGTATATAATTATCGCGCCTCAAAATCAACTTATAATGCTTATCAGCCCTACTAATAAGTTTACGCAATTTTGATATTTTTTATAAGAAAAAATTGAATTACTTTATATAAGAATGCTATTAACATATTTAAAAAGAAAAATGCGTGAAATTTTTCAAAAGATACAAAAACTTGTATATATATAATATTAATTTAATGAAAAAGTTAAGAAAAAAATTAACGGATGTCCTACCTTCATTTAAAATTGATTCCGCTTCGCTTCTTGTATGTGTACGAGAAATAATTTTCACATTATACCACGCACCTCTCCACTTGGCTGAAAATATTCCATTTTTTTCTCTTACTTTCCCTACTATACATTTTATACCATCATCAAACTGGACTACGTAGAAATACATTGTACAAAACTGTAAAATATCTGAATTTTACAATTTAATAAATAATATATTAGCATTGATAATACTCACCAATATTTCAATACGACCTACCAGACAAAACACACAATCCCAAATACACTTTTTCGGCGGCGGTTAAACGTAATATGTAAGAAATTTTATTATTTATCCTTTGGTTATGAGTGCAATTAGAAAAAGATAGAACTAATTATTCTGCTCACATCAGTGTATTGTGTATTCTTTTCTACTGTCTATTTCCCGCCTTTTTAACGGTCATCGTAGATTTGTAGAAATGCCAGTGGCATACACATACAGGTTTGCAATAAAAGTTAAGTTTTAAATTTATTTTGGGTTTAATTAGATTTTGAAGAAATAGGTAGGTATCATTGTTAAATTTATACGTATTCATATTCTTGTAATCATATTGTGTTAGTAATATTATTAATTGATTTGTTGTGTGTGTGCTTTGTGTTATTTTAATTATAATTGAAGAAAGCTCAAAAATTTAACAAAAAAAAGTTTTCTTATGACAATTCCATTATTTCGTAAAATTAAACACAGTTAAATTTTACCCATAGATTTATTTTGTTATAGTCCAAGAGCTAGTAACGCGTGTTTCATGAAGTGTTTGATGCACCTCAAGATTTTCCATTTTAACCCTTATCCAATAGAGTTAAATGAGCACTGAATTATGATTCACCGTGTAAATGTATATTAGAATATATTATTTTTAACGTCGAAATTCTTTTTGTGATAAAAAATCCATCTTAACATGAAACATAAAAATTTATCCCCCTAAAATTTCTGGCGCTCGCCGGCCACGGGTGCAGCTCCCACTCTCTCTGGATACATCCCCGCTACCCCCTTAAACCTTAGACTGTTGTCTCTGTTTTAACTAACTTTTAACAAACCCATACTAATAATAAGGCAAGGTACGAAAGAAGTACGTTATCTATACATAAAAAATAAACGTTTCGTTTTCACTTTGATGTAGGAAAGTCTCGGTGAGAAAGTAAATAATGGAAACCTTGAAAATTAGAGAAACTGTAAAGTTTTTGTGTATTTAGAATAATTATTTTACGCGATAGTAAAAACAGATTGGAACTTAAGGGGATTCTCGAATAATATCTGGAAGTACTTAAAACTTTATGTACATTTTTTAGGCTTAATTTTTAACCGATTTAAAAAACTGGAACATTTTTGAATTCAGAGAAACAATACCTATGCCTTGATGGGCCTCGATTTTTTATAATTCTAATCAGTTTTATTTAAAAACGAAAACTTAAAAAACATTATTTGAAAAAAAGTAAAATTAAAAAAATTAATCCCATCAAAGCATAGATTGTATATTTCGGAATTCAAAACTGTTTGAATTTTTAAAATCAGTTAAGTATTAATCTCAAAAAATTAACATTAAATTTAATTATTTTCCTCAAAAATTACAGAAACTTAATACTGAAACGTGGTATTTACCCATTTGTCTAGTTCGTTATCGGTAGCGAGAGAATCTTGTAGGGGAAAGATGGGCCGACTACTGACGACAAGAAATTGTTTTTATCAAATCAATATTAGTATATTACTTATTAATTCTAGTAATGCATTTATGTTAGTTATACGTGATGCAAAAATAAAAAATACAATAATGATAAGCTTTATAATTCACACGCAATTGATGAAAATAACAAAATTAATTTAAAACTTAATAGCAATTATTATTATCAAGTACAAGGCCAGCTAGCAATAACCAAAGCCAAGTACTGTTATTTTATAGTTTGGACACCGCTGGGTATGTCTGTTCAGAACATAGAACAGAATGAACAATTTTGGCAAAAAATGCTTCCTAAGTTGCAGACATTTTATTTAGACAGCATGCTTCCCGAAATTGTTAAAAATTAAACTTAACAAAATAAAACCAGGATTTTTTTATTTTAAAAAAGATAATGATTAATTATAAATTCACTAATTATGTATTTATAATGAATTTAATAAGTTTTGATAAGATTAAACTATAAATAGTTTAATAAATAAATAAATAAATAATTGATTGTTTTTTTAATGGTAAAAAACGTAAAGCTTTCACTGCGCAGCATACGTAAATTTTGTACTTTACGCACGGTAGTAGAAAAAGTAATGCAATAATTAGTTACTTATTGTATTTGTTGTATAAATAACTATTAGCTATGTAATTTTTAATTTCTTGTATGCCCTGTGTAATTATTGTAAAATAGTTTCAATCGGAAATCCTACCGCTCCAATAAAAATGAAATACTATTAAAATAGCTTTTAAAAAGGAATACACGATCCTAACGAATATAACAATAGTGAAAGAATATTTGCCCCACTCAACCAAATATAATATCCTAGGCGATAAGCATTGCCCGTCGTATAAAACATCAACTCACTCTCCATCTCTTTTGTTCGCGTGAGGACATGGTCGGTATATGGAAGTAAGTACCTCCTTGTCTAACACCGAGTCTTACACCAAGTTACAAATAAAATTCGAGATTCCCCTTAATTTTTTACGTGTAGGTAACCTACCTACGTACTAAAGATTTTTCAATTTAAAACATAGTTTTAGGGCATTTACTAAGTTACAAAATGGTTTTATTTTTATAAGGATGTTTTGAAGATTGTAGGTACCTACTTTATTTTCGAAAAATTTACGGAAGAATAATACACAGATCTTTTTTATATAGGGTGTTCGTAAGAAATGTCAACCTGAAATTAAATTCTTTATCTTTTATAATAAAAATATACAGAACGGTAAATTTGAAATTTAGAAAATTAATTTTTACAGAAAGTAGATAGGTGGTAGGTACAGCCATATTACAAACAATCTCGTTGCAAGCAAAAAAATAATGATTGCATACCTATTACACATTATGTTTCCCTCTTTCAGATATAGGTATTAACGGTAATCACATATTCTCAGAATTTCAATTAAAATCACATTAAATTACCATGAAAATACGGTTTGTTTGTCCAGCAAGCTGATGTCTGTGACGTCACATGCCCGCGGCCTTTTGAAATAATTTATACCCATGTTCCTACGAATATTCCTCTAGAAAATACATAGGTTTTGTTAGTTATTACTTTTTTCGTTTGTGAGGTTAAAGCTTCATTGATTAAAAATATCAAAATTACATCATTTTTGTAAAAGACGTAAATAATGTCCACAAATATTAACATAATGTACAATGAAAGAACATGTACCCAAAACCACAAAAAGCCCAACTTTGGAGTCATACCTATCACAATATCAAGATTATTTGTCCTTGATCCAACGGTATTTTTAATTATAGATTTTCTTTTATATAATGCAAATAGGTATATTGAGATTACTCAACAAATTTTAAGAGGCAAAAATCATTTTCGAGGAAGTAGGTAGGTACCTAGATAAAAGGGCCAGTAGTTTTGTAGGTTTTTAAAAGACGAGAAAAAAAGTATTCCGTAATTTTTCGTGTAGGATCGGAAATAAATGAGATAAACGCAGAAAAGTTGTTTATTGCCATTACTTACGAGTTGAGAGTGTGGATAATACTAGTATATTGTTTTATTATAAGTAAAAATGATACTTTTTGTGACGAGGCTGTACGTATGACATTTTAATTTGCCTATAGTAGGCATGAAAATGAAATAGGTATTTCAAAAAATAAGCCATCCTTAGCAATAATAGATTATATTTTGTGTCTCATACCGTTTATTGTTATTTTTAACAAACAATTATGTGAGTTGATTATAAGAACAAAGTAGAAGTCTGTGGAAAGATGTAGTGAAACAATTTAATTCTTAATGAAGTAGGTAAATCATCTATAATTTTATTCTGTGGTCGAAAATTTTTTAGGTGGGATGAGATTAAATTATTTTAATGGGCGGACCTACCAAAGTGTAGGTACCTAGTGTAGTGTTTTTGCAAAAGTAGGTAGCTTCCTTTAATTAAAAATTTGTCACTGGTTAAAAAACTTAATTTTCATCTAAAAAAAGTTTACATTTGTTTTTTACATCTGCTATATTCTATATAGAATTTACTTGGGTCATGTTAGCTACGGAAGATAGCAACGGGAGTGTATAAGAAACCGCCGATACATGAGTATTATAATGTGTAATTATTATATCAAGACAAGGTATTTAATGATTTTAAGAATTTTAATAAAACCTTTTTAGTTTAATAATATATTCAACATTTAAACCTAAGATTAATGGTTTAAAAAATATATAAATAAAAAAATCAACATATCTAAAATATACTTATAACGTCATTAAAGCCGGACAAACTATTTTAGTACTATAATAAAATGAAAGGGGGTTATTTCTCTTATCTCCCATAATTTCAACATTTTTTGTATATTATTATAGATTTTACGGCCTAAACACAGAATGTAAATCGATAAAATACCACAAAAACTAAAATAAAAAAATATTCTTATGCCGTCCCTGAACCCGGACAAACTGTTTTGATGCTGTAGAAATATAAAAGAAAGATTTCTTTATTAGTTCCTACAATTTCAAAACATTTCATTAATTATTAAAGACTTTAGGGCCCCACCACGAAAGGTATACCGTTAAAATACCACAACAAATAAAATTAAAATATTCTTGCGTCGTTCCTGAACCCGGCCAAGCTGTTTTGATGATGTACAAATATAAAGGAAAGGTTTCTTTATTAGTTTCCACAATTTCAAAACATTTCATTTTTTATTATAGATTTTAGTGCCCAACCACGAAAAATATACCATTATAATACCACAAAAAATTAAAATATTCTTGAACCCGGACAAAATGTTTTGATGATGTAGAAATATAAAAGAAAGGTTTCTTTAGTATTTTCTAGAATTTTAAGAGCTCAACCACGAAATGTATAAAGCTGACGAAATAACACAAAAAAAATACTCATGCCCAATTCCTAAACCCGAATAGACTATTTCAATATTGTAAAAGTTTAAAAATGTTTTTTATCTATTATTTGGTAATGTAAGTCGTTCTTTATTATCTTACAAAGTTATCTTCCAATCTGTAATCGTAAACTTTTTGATTTAAACATGTAAAATTAGTTATTCTTTATTATTTGTCAAAGTTTGAAGAAATTTTATTTTTAAACGATAAATTTAAGGCCTAATCATTAAACGTAAAATTTGTGTGGGATATGTGGGATAAGAAGCCAATTACCCACGAGTGAAAAATTGTATATATCTGTATCTGTATTTGAGCCATTGTGCATCCTTCTAAGATTGAAACTATCCACTTGCTCGCCAACCTGTGTAAAGTAAGTGATAACGTCGCCAGTAGGCAGCTCCCTCAGGTAGGAATAAATTCCACATTCTCAACCTTCTTTTCTTTTGAATTCATCAGTGTAGGTACAATAGTACCTGCCGCCAATGCACTTTAATCGTTCTTTTTAATGATTAACCTTTAAGGCTTCTGAAAGGCGTGTCTTCGTGCAATCGCTTCCGAGTTTGCTTGGAAGCTCATTGATAGCTTTTCGCCACAAGCTACACTTCGATTCACCAGTTTCTACATTAGGTTGTGTTCAAGTAAAGCGGAGCCGTAACATGGACATCAAAATAGTGAAAAATTGTAATCACGAGGCGTTAGCCAATGGAGATAATTCGAGAGTAGACTTAATTGGCCTTATCCTCTAGGTTCGTACTATTATTTTTCCACAAGTGACCGTACAAAGGAATGGTACAAAATATTTATTGAAAACTATGGCTTTGAATAATAAACTCATTGGTCAGTTAGTCAGAACTCAATAAAATCATTTAAAAATTTGTGCTAATATTTCTTATAAATTGTTTTATATTTGAGGCAACTAAAATCAGCAATCAGAGATGAGAACAATGACAGCTTTGAGAAATTCATCACTAACCTCTCACCAAATGACCATACTCTATGGAAGGCAACGAAGACACTCAAGAGACCCTATACCACCGTACCTCCCATTCGTAAACCTAACGGCGAATGGGCTCGCTCTGATAAAGAAAAAGTAGGCATTCACTGCACATCTAAGCAGTGTTTTCCAAACAGAACCGGAAGATCCTGACGAAGAAGTTGAAGAACTTATCAACGCACCATGCCAAATGTCTCTTTCTATAAAAAGCTTTACTCCAACAGAAGTTAAAAACGAAATATGCAAACTCAATGTAAGAAGGTCTCCTGGATACGACCTAATCTCCGGCCAAATACTAAAACAACTCCTACGCAAGGTCGTTACTATTTTAACTCTTATTTTTAATCGAATGTTAAGTTTATTCTACTTTCCCATAGTTTGGAAAGTTGCTGTAAAACAAGAAACTACATCCTACCGACCCATTAGCCTGCTTCCAACAATAAGCAAAGTCTTTGAGAGATTACTACTGCAGAGGATTCACACAAACCGTAATCTCCAAACACTACTACCAAAACACCAGTTCGGATTCCGCGAAGACCATTCAACTATCCAACAAGTTCATCGAGTAGTTAACCAAATATCACAAAGTCTTGAAGAAAAGAAATATTGCAACGCTGTATTTCTAGATATCTCCCAAGCGTTTGACAAAGTCTGGCACAGAGGCTTGCTCAACAAACTAAAAAAATGCTTTTTCAAGTAACTATTTCCTTCTGCTTAAATCCTACCTCGCCAATAGAAACTTATCTGTCAAATTCAGCAATCAGCAGTCCAGCTCCCATAAAATCTGGCAGTGTTCTAGGTCCGCTGCTCTTCCTACTTTATACGGCTGACATACCTGAAACAATAATACTACAATTGCCTCCTTCCGACGATGTGGCGATTCTCAGTAGACGAAGACCCTACAACACAACAGCTTCCCAAAACATGCAAAACTACCTGAATATTCTCAAGTAATATAAAGTAATATAAATAAGACAAAATCAGTGCAAGTAACATTTACAACACGTCACAACACGTGCCCACTCTCTCTCTCTCTCACTCTCTCTAAAAAACAAAATCCTTCTTTTTAAAACGATGGACTCCATCTTTGGGGATGCGCAAAACCATCTTCACTGAGCATCATTAAAAGATTTCAGTCAAAACTGCTAAGATCGATAGTGGATGCACCATGGTATGTTAGTAATCAAATACTGCACGACGACCTAAAGATTCCTTTCATCACAGACAAAATCCATCAAGCCTCGCCGGCGTCATACGAACGAACGTACCATGCATCATACATACCAATCAGTTAGTAGAAGAACTATTCAACAATAGCCATACCACAAGAAGACCTGCTAGAACCTGGCCTTCAGACCTGCTGGAAAACTAAAGAGCAATAGAATAAGGTGAAATATCATTAGATATTTCCCTTTCATGTGCAAAACTTGTATCACATTTACTTAATACTCTTTAATGATGTAGATTGTAAATTAAGCATTACATGTACAAAAAAAAGGTAATATTTGATAATTTAGAATAAATTTTTTGTTTTTTACCACCTGTTGAAGAAACACTTTAAAATTGATATACTATTTATTAACATATTTATTTGGCACGCCTATGGTCGGCTTATACTAAAAGTTTTTTTTATATTTTGTTTCCCTTTGTGATTTGCCGCAAATTTGTCCTTGACGCGAAACTCGCCCTTCAATGAATTAAAATTATAATATTATGTAGCATTCTTATTTGAACCGCGTGAGATATTACACCCTATACTCCAATTTTCGTAAAGGTGAAATTTAGTTCCCTCTCTCGCTCTCTCGGACAAGTTTGTCGTACAGAAACCAAAGTTGTTAAATTTTGAAATATAGGCGTCTATTCTGTACTTTTTCGTTCAGCAAAAATTTCGTTTGCAAACTATGGAAAGTGTGAACGATAAATTTTAAAATGTTATTCTGTATCTCAGTCGTTGACCACTTTCTTTTGTTAACGACAGGTGAACATTTTCAAACGGGTAGTAGAGCATAGTATCACTGCGTTGTCAAATTTTTGAATTACTTTGTAATTAAGGATAAATATCGCAGCTAATATTCATTTTACATAAAAAATATTTAATATACTTTATAAATGTAAATAATAAAGTATCGTGATATTTTTTTGCGTTTTCCCTATCAATACTTTTATCACCGTTAAAACAGTTTACAGTGTGACAACGTTGTCCAGTTATCCAACGTCGAACTTTTATAGATGAATTTTGAATTTTATTTGTTTTTGATTGTGTGATTGTAATTATTCTTGATAGAATAATTACCCATTATAATACTCATACATCGGCGGTTGCTTATACACTCCCGTTGCTATCTACCATAGCTAACATGACCCAAGTAAATTCTATATAGTTCAAATATCTATAGGTACTAATATTTTAAAGCTAACTCTAGAACTATTAGTTGGAACTTAAAAATTATTTTTGTGTTGAATAGTCCATTTACTGAATTACCTAAGTTGGAAGAAAAAAGTCAGCTCCTGGCTAGTTTTTAAACGGCATTTGCAAATAGCGAATTTGATCCTTCTTACAAAGAGATGGTTTTTAATGTTTATAATTTAAAATTTATTTTAAATGGTTCAACCTATTTTTTGATCAATTTGAAAATAAAATATTTGAAATTTAATGAAATTTAACTCTATAAATTCTATTTAACAAAATTTATCAATTCTATTTATCTGTTATTTTCTTTAACATTCGAATAAAATATTTATTGGGAAAAAATTACTTTCGTTTGCTGTTCTACCGCTTTTTCGTCGACCGAATATGAGAGGTCCCTCGTCCATCCCATAAAATATCTCTGCACGTAGCACTCGCTTAGTACGAATACCTACAATTAAACGTCAAATAGCTCTTTCTTTTTTCAATGCTCAATGGGATTGAACTTCGTCTCGCACGTCGTGTGCAACACGGACTGGTCCCAAATACTCGTATGTGTTATTTCGTTGATACAATGCCACGGTGCGTGAGGATACTCGGGAACATTTTATTATCTATTTCAGTACCTACTTTTAATTTCGGGAGATCGCTGTCGCTTTTTTCTTCAACCTTTCTTGTTTATCAATATTTTATGAGGGTGAACCAATAGAATTATTTTTTCGCAAATAATTAACATCATTTTATTCAGATGTATGTATTTATCTATTTTAATTGATATACATATTTTAAATAAAGAATTCATCACGTAAAAATCGAACTTAAAAAAAGTCTTCGTTTGGATTTTCTATTATTTACAATTATTTTTGTATTTTAATATTTAAATTCTAGCAGATACCTACTTTTTTTAGCTTTGTCCATAAAATTTTATAATTTTCTGCATATAGTTAAATAATATAAATAAAGATTAAATAATAATATATTTAAAAATAATCAGTTTTATGTAAAAAACCACTAGTTCTATAACGAGCAAAAACCTTTAGTAATACACAATAACAAGTCTTCTTATATCAAAACCGGGAGACAGACTGGCAAATAGTGCAAGTTTCACTCAAATCGTAGTGTAATAAAAAGATCACCTAGGTATCAGGAGAAATTTCTAATACTTCAAAAGATCCCAAATGGATATATTTAATAATAACATTAATCAACGAGTTTTATGATTTTTTAATGTATCGACTATATTATAATCAAAACTGACAATACTTCAAATTACATCTATCAAAAGTAAAATTATTAAAATAAATCAAAAGCAAACTAATAATTTGTTTACTTAAACTTCTTATTTCCAACACGTAGAGTTCAACCCTGGCGTTTTTGATAATTCTCACTAGCTCGATGTAGTTAGCAGTAGCAAGAAGGCGAGAGAGCGCGAGATACTTTTGACAGTTCCGAATAATGTTATTTTCTCGAAATGATTTACCACAAAACGCTATTAAGTTCTCATTTTAGAAAAAAATTGTAAATAGAAAAAAAAATTGAAAAAAATAAGGAACAATCTGTAGGTTTCCAAATTTTGATTTTTGAAAATTAACAAAATTAAATATTAGTTTTTAATTTTTTTCCAAAAAACAGAGACCTAATACAAAAAATTAAAACCTACAGATTGTTCGAAGTTTTCTTTTGAATGTCTCCTCAAAAAATGAAACGATTTTATTAATAAATAACCGAGATATTAGGGAAATGCTGAGAGTGCACCGATAAAACGGCCTTAATAAAACTTGTAAACGTTTTTTTATCTTTCAAACGCATAATTAAGACTATATATATTAGTTTCAAAATAAACACACACTTAAAATATCATTTTAAGCCCATTTTTTTCTCTATTATACTTCAACTTATTTTTATAACAAATAAAGTGTAATTTTGTACTTTTATAACTAACGCTTTTGTATAAAAAAATGTTGATGTGTATTTTTAAAATTGGTATTATAATAACAATATTTTTTTCTAATAATTTACGAGCGTCCACTAAGTTCATCCGATAAATCTCTCTTAAACTAATATTTTAAGACCTTACCATTGCAATTATAAAATTATTTTAGTAATAAACTAACAATAGTTACTTATGTAATGAGAATTTGTAGATTCTATAAAATAATTGTTAGATATAATTTTAAATAGGTAAAATATTTTTTTGCATTTAATATCTTGCGGCAAAGCAGTCACAGGTCATTGGAGTCTATTTTTAGTCTATTTATTTTTTAAACCAATGCAAAATGAAAGGAATAGGTCTTAGTAAAAAGCCCAAATATTGATTAATCTTATACCTAGGCATAGGTATAAGATAAAGTATAATTACTTAGTACCTATTGCATTTTTTATTTTTAATATTGACAATATATTCTCATTCTATAAAAAATTTAGGAATAACTATTCTATTAGTTTTTGTCGTACAGATGGCCGATCGTAGCAGGCAAAATAAGTTTATAATACGGTTTTCTCCATAATGTGTAGCTGATCTAAGATATATAGGGCGACATAAAAGTTGTCGGATTTTTGTTTGATTCTGTCATAGTCCAGTCTTACTTACTGTATTCAACGGTTAAAATTAGTTAAAACAACGTTAGGCAATCTATCCGCACCAAGCGGTGTACGCAACACTATTACATACGTTACTTTAATATTTTGTTTTACGCTGCATAATAGTAGACTTATTAGAAATTTTCTATAAAGCAAAGGTTTTATTACGAATATTGGCATTACGAATTAGACTTTTATCACAATTATATGTTCGTACACATTCTCTTACCTTTTTTAACCCGGAAACACTTGAAAACTAGGTTAGGTCATGGTTATAGTTACTTCTGGAGATATTCAAGACTCCATAACATTAAAATAAAACCTATTTGTTTAGTACAATTTTAAAATATCATCTTTAAATTGTAGCGAGGATTCTATACATAAAAACATGGCTAATTAGTACATACAATTAGACAATCGGCATCTTCACAGACTGCCAAGCAGTGATAAAGACATCAGCTTCGGTAGAGGTAGAGGACTAGTATGGGATTTTCTGTTTGCTCTGAATACTCTGAAAGACCGTGGTAGAGTTACGGTAGCCTGGGTACCAGAGCAGGAGGCAATGAAAAGGCAAATGAAATTATCTAACTAGGTTCATATGTTAAGAACACCAAAACAAATGAATGTTGGTGTTCTTAATACGGGTTAAGAGTTTCAACGATAAATAGGCTCATCAGTGCCATTCATTGGATTGGATCAGCATTGCAAAAAACACAATAAAATTAGTCACAATAAGAACGTGGGTGACACTTATATACCTGAAACGGTTTATAACGGAACATTCGCAAAAGTTTACGAAATATTAATCCCATTACAGAAAGAAACCCATAAGAAAATCGTTACAATATAAATTTGTAGTAAAACACTTTTTAATTAATGCAATCAATATCAGTATGCTCTTTATATATTTTAGCGGTTGTGATATTCCTAAAACAAGTTATTTAAAATATTTTGTCATTAGTAATACTATGTAAAGCCAAATTCATTTAAAATACAATTTTTTTCCTCTTTTTTAAGTTTCTGTAATGAGTTAAATTTTTTAGAAGACCAAGTAATGTCGACCCAGAAATAATAATTGCTATAACTAGAGACTATAACAATGATAAGTCGGCCAGCCCCCCAATAAATTATAAGATAAAAAAATAACTTCTAACAAGGGTTCGCCATCTATGAATGGAGAAATTATAATGGAAAGATATTAAACTATTGTCTCTGCAAAAATTTCCGTGTATCGGACTATCGGAGCCCTCAACATTGTCGTATTTGAAGTCGTATGTGATGTTTCATGTTTAATTATTATTTAACACCTGTCTGTTCTATCGAATTTATAGACAGTAATACTTCATTAGCTAATTCAAGGTTAGAGGACTGCAGTATTAACTATATATCAGGATATTTAGCGCACTAAAAAAAAAGAAATGTGGAGTTTGCGAAGATCTTATTTGTGAAAAAGAAAGACATGCCATTCTAACAAGTGGAGATACTAACATTAAATAGATGTTACGGAACCCAGTCCGGAACAATTAAATGTTTAAAAACACCATCAAGGAAGATATATATATATATAGGAGGAACCACCTGTACCAAAATAGGAGGATTTGGCCTTTAACTGGACATTTTATGAATTAGCTGGACGTCCAGCTAATTTCAAATGAATTTTGAGGAAATAGCTGGACTTCAATTTTTAAATTTTCTAATAGCTGGACGCGTTTTTTAACTGGACATTTTGAATGTCCAGGTATTTCCGCTAAGTTATATTTATTTAAAAAAATATTATGTCCAGGAATAACCGTATGCGCATATAACTTTGCTTGTTTAAGAATATATTTAATGTCCAGCTATTTCCGCCCCCACATATATATACACATACACCACATCGGCGGTGGACAAATATCGAAACGAATTGTTTAAGGATTGCCAGGACCATTTTGAAGTGGTAATAGATTACTTAATTAAAATAAAAATTTTCCTTTTCATGAAATGGTTGTCCGAAGCCACGAGCACACCCACACCAAGGAAAAGTACCAAAAAACCATTATACAAAACTTCAGTAAAACCACACAGAAAAATCAGAATTTTGTGTACTTAATTCATATTAGTATATAAAAAAACTGTCGATTGATTAATTTTAAAAATCTTTTTACTTATAACTAAACTTTCCTTTTTAAACTCATATCCTGAACATCTTTCGAAATTATTTGAAAAAACCTTTAATAAGCCATCCTATTATTTTAAGTATACAGTAAACGGCTAAATTATGAAATTAATATAAACATTTTCCGTTTTATGAAATAGTTTTCCAAAGCCACGAGCAAACCACACCAAGGAAAAATCCCGCATATTGTCAGGAAACCTATGGAAGGGTATTCGAATATTTAATTTAAAATAATTGTTATGCATAACTTGGTTATTTAAAAGTACGTTATTATAAATTATTAATTGTAATTTGGTTGAATTTAATTTAAAAAAATTGTTTTCGTATCCTTAAAAATATATTTTATTTAAAAATGTAATGCCGTTAAATAGAGAATTAAATTCTCGTTCAAATGAGGTATCACATTATATCGATTTCTATTTAAAAAATTTACGATTACGTCACTATACAGCTACACCGGTAATCATCCCTACTCAATGTACGTTATAATATAGGTATTTTAAAAAAAAACCGACCTGTTTCGGGATTTCCCTTAAAACTTTACGGTTCTCCAAATAATGATAATATTCCATAATTTAGCCGTTCACTTTATGTTACTCCAGTTAACCCTATATAGCTTAGAATATAATATACTATACAAATCCCCGTATCTTAATTTTTTTGTAATCTTTGATTCTACTCTTTTTGATGTTGTTATGTCCCGATTATACATAATTTAATTAAATCCTTTTTTCGTAATTTCAAAAATAATAATAAACATTGTGACAAAAAAGCGTTGTGCTAATTGATTAACATTGACTCATACCATACATACATACAGAAAACTGCTTTGGTTCTCCGTAAGTTGTGTAAAAACTCAATAAAAAGCAGCATTTTCTGGCCAACTTACGAATTTAAACAAGCACGAATCTGAAGGAAACGCTGACCATCTTATTATTGTTATATGAATAATCATATAAATATAATATGTTACCTAACATAAATTGTATCCGACTATTTTAGCTGTTAAGATGAAATAAGTATTAATCGTCTAAAGGCATTGGACTACCGCGATAAAATTACTTTTAGTAAATGTTACATTGCGCCTAAATAAATAAATTTTTATTTTACATTAAATTACATTACATATGGTCTTGCTTTTCTATATGGTTCGAGTTTTGAATTAAAGGTAATCTAAGCAAAATTTAAGGTATATTCTAATAATTGAAAAATGTAAAAAAACTAATAAGTAAGCTGGCAACACTGCATATTTGTGTCCAGGCGATACCCTAAATATACATTTTGAATGTCCAGGTATTTCCGCTGAGTTATATTTATTTAAAAAAATATTATGTCCAGGAATAACCGTATGCGCATATAACTTTGCTTGTTTAAGAATATATTTAATGTCCAGCTATTTCCGCCCCCACATATATATATATATATATATATATATATATATATATATATATATATATATATATATAAATGGTAGTAGTATTTTTGCGGGAATGAATTAAATAAAAAAAATGGAGATATTGGGTTAAGCCCGCTAATGCAGCCGTAGACACGTGTTTCTGTCTCCTTAGACTTCATCAGTACGGCATAGCTAAGGAGAATATTACCAAAAAAACACTGAATGATGGAAAACAATATAAATCACACAAACGGAGTCAACACAAGGGCCAACCGCACATTTGTGGCTTCAATTGGAATTATCGATTGATTGTCGGCGAAATTCCAACATCGCCACGGAGGCAGATATAACCACCTGCGTGACAAACCGTTACCCAGTAATAAATACAAATGGTAGTAGTATTTTTGCGGGAATGAATTAAATAAAAAATATTAAAATAATAACAGAATAACAAATAGTTAGAAGTGTAACTCGCATATGAAAAGTAAAGTAGATATCTTCTAATATTTTATAAAATGGGTTCGTACTCTTATACATATGCGTGCTCTTATACACATTTACCCCACTGTTATCACAGGTTTTTAAAGAAACTACTTAATACTCTGTTCCCAAGATAAATCAAATAATGCAAATGTATTCATATTCTTTCTTTTTCCCTGGAAATTTCACAAGTAGAAAGTCTCCTTTTTTAATTGCAATAGTTTCTCGTCCTTACTCATACTCGTCTGCCTTATTAAAGCCTTCTCCCATTGGATTATCTGCATCATCTGTACTGCATCCTGATTCAATTCATTCTTCTTCCTCACTCTTACTGCTTGATTCAAACAAAACTCTTTTATTACTTTTTATATCTAGTTTTGACTTTTTTGCTGCTTCTTGAAGCTCTTTTTTCTCTTCTGCTTTCTTCTGTTTTTCTTTCAACTGTTCCATATTTTTCTTTTTTTTGTTCTCATAATATTCTTACCATTTTTTAGATGAAATTGCAGCAGGAATCTTTTCAATTTTTCTTTTCTTTTTTAGTACTTGTTTTCTTATTGACCAGTACAATGCTCCTTTAAATGGTGTTGGTATATCTTTATTTGAATAGAAGCTTCTTTCTGGCGATTTTTCGATAACTGGACATCTTCCTCTGCAATAAGATTTGTAGTATGTGTGATTTGTAAAATATTTTCCGATTTTTTTGGTTTCCAATTCAGTTATATTTCCTTCATCATTGGCCACATTCTCCAAAATGTTACTTGTGGAGCGTTTTCAATAAGGGAATGTGTGTCTATATATGGAGAGTTTTCAATAAGGGACTGTGAGTCAATATGTGGATAGTTTTCAATTAGGAGATGTGTGTCTGTAATAACATTGTTGTTTGTAGATGATTCAAAATTATCTATTTTTGTTTCATCAAACTCAGCGTTTTGAATCACTACCTTTTGATCTTCATTTGCCAACTGTATTTCATTTTTAGTGGTAGTATGTAATGACCTAATATGTCTATACAAAGCCAATAAAGATGTATCTTTTATTTTTCCTGACCATTCATCAGTACCTTTAAACAACAATATATTTTCTTGATCCACATATTTTTCCACGAATGCAATTCCAGTTTCAAGCTCATTAAGTAATTTTTCCTTTTCAATATTTTTTTTCTAGTTTTCTTGTCATTCGCTAATACGACTTCTGGGTTCCAAGGAACGATACCGCACTTGCGAAAATCATTTCTCAATATAGTATTATTCCTTATTCTGAACAAAATTTGTTTGTGTGAGTGTTAAGTGGGAGGAGTGACAATCGATGAACAGTATAACTGGTGTTTGCAACCGCCCATTAAACACAAGGTACGAATTGTTAACTGGGTCGCTTCGCGCGTTGCCTCTAGCTCTCGCGGAGACGGGAGGGTCCGATGGTCGAAGACTAACTTTAGTGAAGGGCGCCAGGCAATCTTGCCTCCTGACAATGACTCATACCAGTTTCCCACACCCCAAGACTACCAAACAGGTGAGGAAGTAAAAGCCAGGTGGTTCAACCCAAATTTCAGTTTATTTTCAAATAGTCTAAATCTACCCGATGTGTAATATGTAAATAATAACAAAGAAAATATACATAAATAGTAAACTGGCTCAAGAGTACCCCCTATTGATACTAAATCAACAATAATGCCTTTAAATTAAACCTACAACGTCGAATCAACAACCACGCGATTAAATCATTAACTACAACTAAATGAATCTATAAATTCATAGCCTACTCCCGTAAAACAGGCTTAACTTATTTGTCAACTTACAAATTTACTTTAAGTTATAAAAAGTCACAGATACTGCTTGACAATTTCAAAATTAAATTCTTGAAAGTTTCCGCTTAATACAAGTTTATGAGAGGTAAAATTAAGCTATTATTTACAAATTCAAATTCACAAAAGCTACATCAGCTGACTTAGGTTCGAATAACATGACTAGGCTACAGCTACAAGAACTTAGAGCGATATACCTGCAATTTCTAATTATAAAACATTAAGAACAAAAAAAACCAACTTCTTACCTACACTTGATTACCTATCGCATAATATTAAATGTCAAGTAGAGAGCACAAACCACATTAGATAGTACAACAATACTGCATTTACGAAATATGTTAACATTTAACAGTAAATAATAATCTCCATGCAGGGACAGCATATAAGCTCATAGGTGATCACCAGTGACTTGTGTCATACATAAAAATAAATTAGTCAATAAGTAATGGTGACGCTACAATTCCTTATGATTTAAGTACAATAATTTAAAAATTAAATTAAGGCACCCTTGATTGAAGGTATTACTCGAATATGATGAGACAATCACATAAAATATTTGATAGTCACATGTAAAAACTATGTGCTACCATCAATAATAATCACAAGTGGTACAAAATCGTTTATAAATGCTAAATACGCTCAATGCCCTCAATGTGGCGCAACTTTCTCTATAAAGTTAAATCAAGTAATAATAAGGAACGGATCTAATCCAAAACTCCAACTACCATCAAGTAGAATTGGTGCATTGACTAAGAGGGAAAAAGTTTTGGTAAATTTTCCTTGAAGGAGTTCCTTATCATTTTCTAGAAATTCTAAAAGAAATTTCTTTTGAGCTTCGCTCATAAAATTTCTTTTATTAGAATTAGTTAAATCATTCATTATTTTACACTTTACACAGTTATTTTAATGTGCGAATTTCAAAAAACGTCAACTCAAAAGTCAAAACATCCATTTCTGCCAAAGTATTAAAAAAAATATGATAGAAAATTCGCATTTTTGATTGGTTCGAATCACGGAACACTTCAATGTAGTTACGACATACGTAACTTTCTTTAAATTTTGTTCAGACATACGTCACTTTTCCTAATTCTCTAGAAATTGAATTCCCAGACATTCAAGAATAGGACTGGCAGTTCTCAGGAGAATTTTTTTTGGAGAATCAGTTCTCTGGAGAATCGATTCCTACGATTTCAAGAATAGGGCCCCTGGAGGAAACAAAAAAAATAAGATAAAGAAACCCTAAAATAAAGAATAATTAGTCAATACACAACACTTAAATATAGGACATAACTAGAGTGTACCGAGCTTTCTATAACCCGCACTGGGTTCTCAATGCAAGGACACCTAGTACAGTATTTAATGAATACATCAAATATACTTGACAGTACAAGTAAGAAATTAATATACTAGTATTGATTCTGTCTAAAATCTAATTATATGCTCCTTGTAAGTACATTTATTACATAAAATAAATAAAGATAACTCTATCAACCCTAACTAATTATATACAAAATTGTAACTGACTCAAACGAGACATTTCTGTAGGCTTTTAGCTTAAGCTAATCAGTATGTCGTTTTTATCAGTCCTGGTAAATATAAAAAGGAACAAAAAAATGACATGGCACATTACACGTTGCCAATATTTATAACAAAAAAACAA
Source organism: Ophraella communa (assembly GCA_035357415.1). Taxonomy (NCBI): domain Eukaryota; kingdom Metazoa; phylum Arthropoda; class Insecta; order Coleoptera; family Chrysomelidae; genus Ophraella; species Ophraella communa. The sequence goes on along the minus strand of CM068995.1, from coordinate 31,057,207 downwards.
AGGCTTTATGCTTACCGATTGGCCAGATCGAGTTTCAATATTTGGGTAACAGGTGTTATTTTCCAATTATGAGATACAGGCCTACTTGTATTCTCTTAAATATTCCTGAAGCCTCGCCAATATATACTTCAATTACCTATATGTACAAAAAAAATAAATCCATAAGAGAGTTGCTAGGATAATTCAATCGTAACCGAATTACGCAAGAACAAACTGATTTAATGGTTTATAATATTGAAGCAAGTGTTCAATACTTACATTAATATAATCACTTCAGAAATTTGCCATGCTTCCAAAAAAATAACATGGTTACGGTCATTAATCAAATAATCCCATAAAATGGTATTTCCGCGGGTCTAAAAGCTTCAAAACGTCCAACAAATCTTCCGAACTACCCGGGAAATAATTTGTTACCAATTAGATACTCCCCTTAGGGTGAAAAATAATATTTTTGGCCAAAATTGATAACAGTGTAAGATTTAATGATTATCTCCTACTTCAAACTAACGACGACTTCCTACCTCTGTTAACGTCGTCTACCCCCGTTCGACTCGACCCACCAATCCGAAGTCCCTTCCGAACAACTACTCCGTTCTCAACCATTACTGTACAAGATCTGTCATTGTTTCAAAATTTAAACGGTTAGTAGCGTTCTTCAACGCTCTAGGTAAATGTGTACACTTAAATAGTATCCTTCTATTTACTACTACTTCCCACTTTCAGAACAAAATATTGATTTATCGAGTGACGGCGTTCGTTCGTCAACGAGTGAATCGCAGACATTGCTTATTTTACCCTTTCACACTTTCAGGTTTTCTGTAGCTGCGAGGAGAACCCAAATCATCCTTGCTTAGCAAATAGCGTGTACGATAAGGCAACGCCCTTGGTGTCAATGAATAGGGATCTTCCAAAATGAGCAATCGAACGGAAACGCAATACGACATTAGAAATCGATTAATCTGTCAACTAAGTTTTATTGTCGTTAAATGTAAACAAATGGTATTTGTTAAGCGGCCCATAGACGATCAATATTATTGTGCATTGCGTATGTGATGTTATTGTAAGTTTTTGAAAAAGATGTTGTTTCTCTTACATGAAGCAATAGAGTGCGCAAATGAAAACGTTCACCTTCACGCGGACTAAGGAAGTAAATACGTGGAAAAATCCATCTTATTTGATACACCCTCCGTCTCCACCCTTCTTGTTTAAACGTATAATGATATGGTATTTCAATATAGAGATATTGTCGAGCTTCAGGAACATTTTGATTTAATCGAAACCAAGCACTCAATTCAGTTTCACGGTGGGCATTGACAACATTTTCTGCCTCTTCAGTTCTAAAATAGACAATCTGATGATTTGGAAGATGTATTGGTAATCTAATAATAGTATGCGAATGATCATGTAATTTACTAATGTAACGACAATCCAAAAACCGGCGGATTTCGTTATAATTTTCAACTATATTATTTCCTGAATTGTCTGCTTGAACTTGAACAATTGCTCGATCATAACCCTTATATATGTATTTAAACAAATATTTAACTGATTTAATTGAAGAACATGCTTCAACATAAATATGTGCCTGATATTTTTTCAACAAATATGGATTATACAGCACAATCCTTAATTATCAATCAATTTACCTCTAACAACTATGGATTCTATCGGACGACGTCTATAAGATAGATACCCATTTATATTGAAATCCGTATTAGCAAGTAAAGGTTTAGGAAATTTTTTAGTACATTTTCCGTCATCATCTTGACAACGGAAGCCGCACGGACCATGTACCATATTCGATAAAACTAATTCTTTTAAAATGTCATCATTAGTTGGAATTTCAGCAGTTATTAAACGATCTACACCAATAGCATCAAAAATTTTATTTTGTTGATGTAACCATAACAACATATGTGCATGTGGTAAACCTCTTTTTTGAAATTCAATTACGTACAGCCAACCAACAACTACACCAAATATGTGATACTTTGTAATATCACGTAAATACTGATTAAATTTTAAATTGAATACTCGCGATATTAAATCGGGTCGATTTGACGATTCGGCCCCTTGTAAGTTATTTCAGGCTTACCGTTCTGTCCTACAATGGCCATGGCATCTAAATAATTTTGGCGAAAGAATCGTTAACTTCCCACAAAATATGATGGAAGAATAAATAAATTACCCGGATTGACATTATTTTGATTTAATTGACGCGTATTGAGGTAGTCAATTAATCCTTGATAAGATTGAGCTCTTAGAGTTCTTTGGTTTTCTCTTATATAAGTTAACCGACTACTCTCAATTTTTAAATAGGAATTAACGACAAACTGTTGAGTTAATTTACCAACTTAACCAACTAAAATTAAATTCATTTGAACGAAAAGATAATCTAAAACAATAATATTCTCTTATTGAAATAATACCAGCAGTTCTACGATGTCGTGGATCATGTCGCCAACCAGAATCACCATAAGGAAAAATTAAAGGATAAACCAATGGATCACAATTACAACTTAACAATGAAATGTTTGTAAACAGGCCGCGATTTGCTCTACAATAAACACGATAACAAAGATCTATTGGAGGTTCACCATCATCAGTAATAAAAACGGCAGCGACCTCATTACAATGGACGGCTCCGTATTGCCCAAAATTGGGATTGAATTGACGATTATTATCAAAAACTAATTGGAGATTTTCGATTGGTCGACAGTTTAAAACTTGTTCATCGTAAACATCACGAAGAAAACGATATCCTTGGACAAAAGGATTTTTATCGATCAAAAATTCAGAAATAATTTCGACCACTTCCATTTGTAACTGATGTTGTTGAATACGCACATCATTTGCAAGTTGAGTATCAATGAAATATAATTCGGAATAACGTCTTTGATCATTGTGAAAATTGACATTTGTATGGGACAAATGATGACGTATTTCACCTTGAACCCTAAAAACGGGTGGACCTTGACCTGGCAATGGAGGTTGATTACATTCCAAAGATGCAAATGCAGTATTGTAGGAACGAATATTGTTCAAATAATTACGATTATCGAGAAGACGTCGCAATTGATCAAGATATTCATGAAGATTGGGCAAATGAACATCTACTAATTTGCAGCAAGAAGTGAATTGACGTCTTGTATTGCATTCAGTAACAGATGAACTTGATCGAGATTGCGATCGTGTAACCCGATCAGAAGATGGACTTACTTGCGAGTTGCGTTGGCTCTTCTTAGTTACAGTTGGTGCCTGTTGTTTTCCTATTAAATAAAAGATAAAATTATAAATCGTATTTACAACATAGTTTTTATATAAATATTACCTGAATGATGTCCTTTTGCTTTTACTTTGGTCAGCCTTTGGGATAATCCTTTTCCTCTTGATCTTCTTTCGGATTCCGAAGAAGAATCAGATGATCCAGTTTGCTGTTGTGATTCTTCAAAAAAAATTAAAAAAAAATAAATAATTAACCGAAACAAAAGTTTCCAAATGATCATTTTAATATCCTATCTATTACTATAAATCTTAATCAGAAGAATTATAAAACCGAAAAAAAAACACATGAATATTTTTTATTATTAGACGTTTAGAAATTTCTAAAATTTTCAATTAATGAGATATTACAATATTAATCTACAATTTTAAATAAATATGCTGTTTTTTCAATTATTTATTATCCATATCTAAAGTAATAAAATTTTATTTTAGTAATATGTTTGTAAAATAAAATAATTTATTAACATTTATAATTAAAAGTGTAGAAATGTCCATCAAGATAAATTAATTAATAAGATTTTAAATTACCTATATTATTCTAAAATTTTAAATTAATGTTTAGTAAGAAATATTAAATAATTTTAGGCATGGCGTTACATATATTTTGTGGTATTATTAAATACCGTCAATTCCGATTGAATCTAATTAAAACTTTTAATATTAAAAATCATTGAATGGACACTTTCTGATTTAATACTGTATATAACAAATAAATTTTAAATTCATTGAATTTTTAAAAAACTTCTAAAATGAAATATATACTTAATAGAAATTATTGGAAGCCTTATTTTCCCGGAATTTTTATTTGAAACAAACTCGGCTAGATTTTCTTTTAAATTTTTGAAATATTAAATCTATGGATATATATATATATTAGATATTTATATTACCAAATTGAATACATTTTAAAGCATGCAAATTTTTAAAATGATTTAAAAATTAATCAGACTGTTTGTAAAAATGCTTATGGATAAATTTTGTTATTCCCGGTAATATAAAATACCGCCAATTCTGATTTATTCAAATTATAACTTTTAATATTAAAAATGTTTACATTGCCACCTTTTTATATTAATTATTGTATATAATTTATGAGAATTAAATGGATTTAAAAAATACTAAAGTAAAATATAACATTCTTGGAAAAACTTCACATTACCGGATTTTTTCATTTAAATAAATTTGGCTAGAATTTTTTAATATATAAAATATTAAATCTATGGATATATTTCAGATATTTATATTAACATATTCAAGAAATTTTAAACATGCAAAGTTTAAAATTATCTATTTGGAATAATGAAATTTACAATCCATAAAAATACATTATTAAAAATTTGAAAACTTCCATTAAAATTAATTAAGATTTTATAATTTTTTTCATTAAGCATAAGTTAATTTACAATTTTAAAATAATATGCTCCAAAAAAATTTTTAAGGTAACGCCCATGGATATGTTATGTTATTCCTGGTATCATAAAATACCGTTAAATTTGATTTATTCATATTACAACTTTTAATATTAAAAATTTTTGAATTGGCACCTTCTTATATTCATTGTTGTATATAATTATAAGAATTAAATCGATTGAATGAATAAAAACACAAAAATAAAATATAATATTCTTAGAAAAACTTTACTTGCCCGGCATATTTCATTTAAACAAATTTGCCTTGAATTTTTGAAACATAACATTGATAAATAAATTCAAGATTATTAAAAATAAATTTAATATATTTTAAACTATGTATACTTGAAAATTATATATAGGAATTGATAAAAGATAATTTAAAAACTTACCAATGGGCTGCGTTAATTGGGTTCTGTTGGAATTTTTCTTTTTTCTAACTGGTAATGATAGTTTTTTCGGCATTTTCGCTATTACAAAATTATCTATTACTAAAAAAAACGAAAATTTAATGTTTGATCAATTAAAACTAATAGTTTTAAGTACAATTTAAATCGAACTTGTATGAACACTACTTACCTCCACAAACAAAGAAATGGAAATGATAAAAATGGCGCCGCATACCATGGATCATGCTAACTGAAATCTGCGTGATAACCAATTTTGTGTAAATTTTTTTGGTGCGCATGCTCCGGTTAATTGGAAGGGGTTAATTTTTCCGCTGTATATGCGCGCTAAAATTCAAAATAAATTTTAATGGTTATCTTATACAAATTTTATTTTCAATTTAATGAGTTTTAAATTGTAATTGATTAAAAATAAATTAATACCTACCTATTATATATAATTTTAAAGTTTTTTATATACTTTATTACATTGATTTTTTGAATCTAATATAAAATGAAATCTTTTATAATTAAGAATATGAGATATCACAAATTAGGTTTTGATTACGTTTAAAACGATTAAATATTTATCCAATTGTGATTAAAATTTGAGTAAGACACTAAAAATGTTGGGTCAATATATTCCTTTTTTTATCAACTATATTGAAGAAAAATATAATAATATATCTTTTAAATCTAGTATAAATATAAACATCATTAATTTTACAATTTATTGAATTAAATAGGATAAAATAGTTTAAAAGTAATGTTTTTTTTTTCAAATGTTTAAGTGATATCAAAACTATTCATTTTGTGTAACTTCTTTATTTGATTGATTAAAACAGAATATAGTTAAATATAATGCATAATGTATGATTAGTTTTTAAAAATAAATAATCACCAAATATAAATTTATTTTTGCATAATAATGGTGAAAATATAATTAAATCATTACAGATTACAAATTAGATAGACCTGATAGCTTCTAATAAACTGCAGACTTTACAGATTCAATATACTGTCATTTATATTTTAAAGCATTTCAAACAGTTTTGTTTTCAGATGAAGTTCTTGAGCTTTAATAAAGGCCATTTAATGCAGTTTCAGTTGGTTCTGTCCAAATTATACAAACTACAGTCTTGTAGAATATGGATTCAATTTTCTCTTTCGTGTTAACTAAACGTGCATTTTTGTTTGACCTAAAATAGTTATAATCAGATTAAATTGTCGAAAACAGTTATAGTGAAAATCATAACTTGGATAAATATTTTATCTCATTTTATATATTTTAATTTGGATTAGAAAATGGTTAGAATATAATTAGATTAATAATTCAATGTATTTACTTTACTTTACATAATAGTAATTAACAAATTATTTACAAAAGTTTGTATTTAGCAGATTATTTTTTATCATATGGTTCTTCAACGCATGTCTACAAAATAAAAATATTTCTATAATTTGGTAACTATGTTTAGAGAATGTTGTCTTGTTAACACAATTTATTATATTAGGTGAAATTTGTTATCCAAGCAATGAAAAAAAATCATTTTTATTCTATAATGATCATTTTATTTAGTTAAATTTTATGAAACTTTGTGAAATACATGGTTTTTTATCGTGATTAGAAATTTTGGGTACTTTTTTTTGGCTTGGACAATTGTCACTCGGCCAGACTCAATAAATCAAAAAAAGGAATATACGGCAAACAGGGACACACACTTCTTGTCTAGGGACCCATCAAGACATTTTGCAATTAGACAAACAAAACTAGGCTACGGTAAGTAGGCTTATAACAAATGGGTTAAAACATAAGTAACAAAGGGAATATTACAGGCACAATTTAGTTTCACTAAGAAAAGTAATTATGGAATCCCAAATAACTTTTTCTTGCAATGCCAAAAGGTGACAAATGTTAACTGGAAGAAAAATGTTGATTTTCTTAACTTTTTCCAAGAGATTCTTACTGGCTTGTAAGTATTTTTTACAACCAAAAAATATGTGGTTCAAATCGCTTTCTTCTTGACATTCCTCGCATAAGTTAGAATTAATAACGTGTATCTTAAGGTGTGCAGGATAGCATGCATGACCAAATAGAAGTCTGCTTATTGTAGTAATATATTTACGTGGTACCACTAAGTTTTTATACCAAGGAATATTTGGAACGTTGGTCTATACCAAAGTATACTGCGTTCCTGATTTGCTAAAAAATTGTTTCCAATGTGTTTTCCAAAGTTCCATTTGTTGTTTTTTTGTTTGAATGACACCATCTGAAATACATAGCTGATGCATGGTAGATAATACCATGCTAGAAATAGAATTTTTTGCTAACTGGTCTGCATGCTCGTTGTAAGCGAGCCCTGTATGTGCTTCTATCCACATCAGATGGATTTTTTGGGTGCTTTTGTTAATTTCTTGTAATGCTTTCTTAATCAGAAAAATGTATGGATTAGAAGTGATACCAGGTAACTGCGGGTTTTGTATTGCTTTTAGAACAGATAAGGAATCAGATAGAATTACAGCTGAATTATATGAAAATGATTTAATATAGATTATAGCCTCATATATCGCTACTGCTTCGGCAGTGAAAATTGAAAAATGATGGGATAATTTGAACATTTTCTCTATAGCTACATTTGGTATATGAAAAGCACACCCTGTGCCCTCTGAATTTTTGGATGCATCTGTATATATAGTGATAGAACTTAAAAATTTTTCCAGTACACTATTTAACATATTACGGTTTATTTTAGTGTTCTCAGTATAATTTGGTTTTTGGGTTTTGGGTACATCAAAAGGTAATGAAATTACATTTGGTCTTATTTCATTGAACAACATACTTTGAACATGAAAATTTAATTTAGTAAAAAGAAAAGTTGATTGTTAATTTTATTCATTTAGAATCAAGTATTTGAAAATCTAGAATAATAATTCATTTTACCTAATATCCACATTTAATAACAAACCCACCACAGTAGTTGCAATCTCTATCAACTCTTCATATACAGTTTCAAGAGTTTTTATTACTTCTGCTTTATTTATAGAAATATTGATAACGTTTTTGGACTGTCCATGCAATTCTGTAATCTGATTTTTGCAAAAATCATCTTATTTTGTTTGATTGGTAACTCTATCTTTCTTGGCAAAATGCCTTGGACATTTTTTATACTAAATAATCCATTTAGCTGTAAGGATTTTCACAGTGTGATCTGAAAATTCATTTCATTAGAGAATTATACAAAACAAAGTATATTATATGTGTTTCTTACCAAATGTTGATGATGTTACCCAATTTAGCTTACAATTGTACAAATATGTACAAATGTAAATGTTGTTTTAGTGTTTCTATAAAAAGTTCTTTTTCAGGGATACTCCCATATCATATCAAATTCCATCTCATATTGTGGTGAAAGTAGTCTTTTCTTCAAATATTCAAGTAATACCAAAACTATTCATTTTGTGTAACTTCTTTCTTTGATTAATTAAAACAGAAAATAGTTATGTATTATATGTGATTTGTGATTTTTAAAAATAATCACAAAACAAATTTAATTTTGTATAATAATGGTAAAAATTGTAATATTATTTGTGCGTTGGGCGACAATTTGTAATATGAGTTACCTGTTGATAATGAATTTATAAAAATATTTAGTTAACTTTTTTGAAAAAATAACAATATACCAAAAGAAAAAATGTAATTTACAATAAAACAAACATTAAGCTTAATTTCGTCTTTAATTAGTTGTAAAAGATACTTCAATAATTAACAGAATTTATAAATGTTTATCACACAAAAATTATGATCGTTAAATACCTCGGCTAGGGGTGAGTAAGTTCATTAGCTCTGACTATTGTACAATATTTGTTTCTTTAAGAAATTATAAGGGCGCCACTGAAATCTTTTTATTTTTTATGATACTACTGAAGAAAGTTGTTTTAAGCTGAGTTATTTAAATAAGTATCATAAGATGACAGAAATATGTCAGAAAAAACTGTCTATGAAGATAAAAAAATGATTTGAAAATGTACAAACATATAAAAGATAATAAGATTTCCTTGGTGCTGAAATTAATGAGGTAGAGAATACGTTACAACAAAATAATGCGCAAACAGTTCTTTAAAAATACTTATTCTAATACAGTTGACGATATAGATAGATATACACGGAAATAAAAGAGAAAAAATATGGGAACAGTAAATTTGATAGATCACAATAAACTTATCTGTTACAATAGTGGACGATCCTTCGCCGCACCTTGGGGTCGCTACGGCACTGTCTAGGTGGTTCCAAATGATTATGGAAGATCACTAGTGGAGAGATGATCTGCCCCAGTTGTAGAGATAATCCAGTTAAGAATGTACATACGAGAGCTTAAAGTTTACAAGCTGTTCAAGTTTACGGAATCTCCAAATTCAAGAGATGCTTCTGGTTTACAGAATCTTCAAATTAAAGAGTTGCCTCTAGTTTACTGTATTATATTCCAACTGTATATGACAGTAAATCAATAGAAGAAATGAGACTGGGAATAATTATTAAAACCTATTGAACTCGATAATGCCAACTCATTAGTACACCTCGTAGTGTAGCTACTTTGAACTTCCAATTATAATTATAGAGACCGTATTCATTATTTTATTATTAAAAATGTTTTATGATAGATGGAGCTAGCGGCACTAATTGAATTTAATATTTAGGATACCAGGTGCTTAAAATGTTAACAGGTACTGTTACAAAATATAATTACATCATTACAGATTACAAATTGGATAGACATGATAGCTTCTAATAAACTGCAGTCTTTACAGATTCATTATACTGTCGTTTATATTTTAAAGCACTTCAAATGGTTTTGCTTTTCAGATTAAGCTCTCGGTTTCTTGGCAAAATGCTTTGGATTTTTTTTATACTAAATGATCTATCTAGCTGTAAGCATTGTCAGAGTTTATGCTAAAAATTAATATCATTAGAGAATTATTTAAAACAAAGTACATTATGTGTCTCTTACCAAATTTTGATAATGTTATCCAATTTAGTTTTTAATTGTAAAAAAAGCTGAAAATGTAAATGTTGTTTTAGTGTTTCTATTTTTTCTCCGGGATGCTTACCCTTCCCCCGTTCCCTCAAACTCCTACCAATAGTTTGGAGCAACAAGCACCATTTCAGTTGTGAGGTTAGGTTATAACCTATATAAGTGTTTTGTTGTATTTTTTATACGCCTTTAGATAAATAATAAATAGAGAAAATGAGTGAAACGGAAATTACATTAGAGCTAAATGACTTTGAAAATAATAAAACATATAATATTCTGGTAAGCAGTGAAGATTACGAACGAGCAATCTCAGGTATTTATATATTTATGTTATTATACATTAAATGTAATGTAATGATATATTTTTAGATGATGGATTTGCATATTCTTTAATGCTTCATGCCAGGGAAACAGCAAATTGTACTGAACAAATTGATCAACCTTCCACTAGTGTTATTCAAAGTCAAAAAACACTATTGGATTCACCACCATTACCTGCAGAAGAGGAAACTACCTGTGAAGAGATACCTGTGAATTGCCCGAAAAATACAAATGTATGGGGCTATAATAATAGTGTCTGTCTGATAAAGTCAATGGGAAATTATTATAATGATTTCAATGATCCACGTAAGAGAAAACATATCTTTTAAAACATCAGTAATTGTTTAATAAGCCATGGCTTTACAGCAGACTCAAAAATGGTTCAAAATAAATGAAAAAGTTTAATAAGAAGTTACAATAAAGCTAAAGACATCAAGAATAGAACAGGTCAAGGACCATCAAGATTTTTATTTTTTGAAATATTAGATGATATAGTTGGAAATCAACCAAAAAATTCGTGTCCTCATTCAATAAATATTTTAACAAATGATAATGAGAAAGAAAATATTATTGAGGTTCCGAATGAGTTTGCAGAGGTTAATAAAAATCAACAAATTGAGAAAATAGAAGAAGGCCAATTCAGTGCTGGTAAGAAAAAGAAAAGGTGCAATGACAAAGATATTCATAAGGGGCATATTACTTTAAAAAAAGAAGAATATATTAATCGCCAAAAAAGGCATGAAGAAAGATGTGCCCTAGAAAGGAAAAGAAATGAAATAGAAAAAAGGAAACTAGATATTTTAGAAAAATATTTAAATGATAAAAGAAATAAATTCCCCAAAAACTTATTAAGTATATTATCATATTGATACTTTTTAATAGATACGGTTTTTATACCTATATAAATATTTGTTTTTATACATTTTGATTTTATAGATGTTTTATTTATTAAGATGCAGGTATTTTTTTTTGTTTATTGTTTTTAAGATATATTTTTTTGTTTTTAGATAGGCTAAGTACATTTAGATAAAATATTTTTCTTTGTTTATTTTTATTTACTTTTATATTTTATTGCAAGACTGTTTTTTGTTTTTTTATTTGCAAATATATATTTTTTTAGACCAAGACCAATTTTTTATTTCATATAATTAAATAATATTTTAAAATAAATTAATACAACCCCTTTATTTTTAAAAATTTATTAAATAATATTTTATAATAACTACTTTCCAAACATATTTTTAAAAGTTTGTTCTTGTCTAGTGCTTTTCTCTGGAACTTGAGTTAGTCCACTAACACCTTTAAAAGGTACATTTGGTGGCTGATTTTCATCATATTCTTCTATGTCATCAATTACATTAATAAAATCATCTAGACAAATATTGTGTAGAATACAAGCAGCTAAAATTATTTTTGAACACAATTCCATATTTAAATTTTCAAGACCTTTGATTCTTCGGAAACTCCCTTTAAGTAAACCAAAAGCATTTTCTACAACTGCTCTCTTTGATGAGAGTTTTTTGTTAAAAGTTTTCTGCTCTTCGCTTAGAAAACCAGTATCAGGGAATGGTGTAACAATCCATTCCAAATTAGGATATGCTGAGTCACCTAGCAAATAGAATTCCCCTATAAACTCAGGTGACTCTAAAAATTTTGCATATAATGCAGATCGTCTAAGTAATCTTGCATCATGTAGTGATCCAGGTTCACCACACAAAACATCAATAAATTTCTTGTTTTGATCTACCACTCCTTGTAGTAGAAGGCTATGGTAACCTTTACGATTTATGTAAGAGTCTTGGTTTTCTTCAGGCTTGGTACTTCTAATGTGACTGCCATCAATTGCACCTATTGCTCCATGAAAACCATTATGTTTTACAAATTCTTTGGAATTTTGATATTTTTGTTGATCATTTGGCCATGTTATATATGTATTTTTCATGGAAATAATAAAATTTAAAAATCTGACTAAACAAGTATGTGCTGTACTGATTGAAACTCCAAATCTATCTGAAATTTCTCTAAATGAGTTTCTGTTAGCAAGGTACCACAACGCTAAAAGAACTGTTTTCTCTGAAGAAACATTTTTTCTTCCTGAAGTGTACTTAGGGATAAAATCAGATTGTTCTAAAAGACCTGAAATTTTTAAACATGTAAGATTTTTATATTTATACCACACCCTATCATACCTATTATTTCAGTCGTTTTGCTAGAAATTCGAAAATGTTTCTTGAATTCACTGTCATTACATTCTTTAACAGTTTCAATATAATTTGTTATTTTTGCGAGTTTTGGCCTGGGCTTTGTCTTACCAGAAAATATTTGATTCTCGTCAGATGAACTTGTAGATTCAGAGTGGTTTAATAACTCTTAAGATCTATCGGTTAAAACCTTAACCTTACTTTCCTGGTAACTCACCTTTAAAATCATTTCTTCCTCAAAATCAGACATTTTGTAACTTGCCTAATTTATATTTAATAAACTAATAATAAATAAAAAAATAAATATACCGAACACACAATAAAATTATAAAAACAAAGTTGACAGGTTTTTCTATTTTGTAAACAAATCGAAAATATTACAGCGCACGCGCTGTAGTGTCAAACAAATAGGTCCATAAAAATCCGTTCTATTTGGGAGCAGCTCCAGTGCATAAAACTCGGTGCTGTTCTAAACTCCAATACGAAAGCATCTAATGTGACCGACACCGACCATAAAATAATATGGTTTAGAGTAGACACTTTTTAAAACATTCTTCTTCTTTTTTAATTAACAAAAAGAAAGCAGTACACAAAGTAATAAGGCATAAAAACAATAAAATTTTAATTTAATTTGTAATATAATAATAATATAGTAATAGTGTTTTAAATTAAACAATGATTAAATATAAATCGGCATTCTGAGTGACGTCATAAACGGTTGAGTCCTTTAAATTTCTGTAAATGAAACAACCTTTTAATATGTATTAACCTTGAGCTTTTTTTAATTGTCATAATGTTCCTACGAATGTTCCTATTCTTTATTCGTAGTAATTTTCATAGAATATTCTTCTTTTTTATTTTCGTATTCAACACAATCCTTTATTAAATAGTGTTTTGTGTTTATTGTATTCAATATTCAACACCATTAAACTTTTTAGTAAATGACAGTTGTTTCGAAATATCATTTTATAGACGAATTTATTTTCTTTTCAAAAACATTTACATGCTACTTCTCATTTCTAAATTTCATAGATCATTTTTTTTTTAAATATAAAACATTGTTACCGAAAAAAGAAAGTATAAAACTAAATAAAAAGGTGTAGAAACAATAAAAATTAGATTTAATTTGGGATAACGGGTAACCTATTAACACATGATAATCATAATTCTGCCAGTCATTTAATTTTCATAGAACATTCTTCTTTTTTTAAAGTAATCATTCAAATTTATTAAAGAAAAATAATAATGAAAAAACTAAATATTATAGTGTAAAAACAATAAAATTTGTATTTAAGTCGGCGCATGGTAATATATTTATAGTATTTAAATCTCTATATATAATTACTTTATGAAAAAAATAAATTTAAAATCGACATTCTAGTGACGTCACATCCGGTTGAAGGTCCATAATTACGAATCAACCTTTTAATAATTCTCTTAATAATCTTTTCTTATTTCATTTGGATTTTTTATTTTCATAGAATATTTTTCTTTTTTAAAAATATAAATTATAGATTTCTTTAGTATGGATTTTTTTAAACATTAAAGATTATTATTAAATACTAATTTAATACGATAAATATTAAAATATTACTTAAAGTATATTATTTTTTCTCATCTTCTTTGTATAATTAGAGTTTAAGTTAATATTAATAAGGTAAAACCATAATATTTTAACAAAAAAAAATTAAAAAAAAAATAAATAAACTAACAATTGTAAAATTAACGTATTGTTATTTGTGTAAAATATTAGTGTTTAACGTTAAAAACGATAACGAAAAAACTATTTATTTAAGAGCATAATACAGTTTTTGGGCCCAATAAATTCAAAAATGATATTATTTTCCAGAAAAGTCCAAGGAAAACCCAATTTTTCTGGAAAATATTTAGGAAGAAATTTTTTTTTAAAACTGCCTTTTTTTTCGGAATGTCCATCCCAAAAACTACTTTCTGCAAATTTTGGTCGAAATCCAAGAAAATTATTTTTTTGTCATTTTCATTTTTAAAAAATACCATAACTTGGACTATATTGAAAACATTTTCAAAATGTATTTTTTTTATTATAGTATTTACTATAGTAGTACTATAGTATTTTAGTATAGGTGGTTTTCTTTCGTTTGGTGTATATTTAGTTCCTTAATTTCCAGTGGTGTACATGTAATGAACTTTTAAAGGAATTTTTTTTTATTTTTTTCCAACTTTTACCCTGTATAACTTTGGCATATATGAAATTGATGAAATCAAATTAGGTTTATCTTTTAGCTTATTATTTCCACTATCTATAAATACGCTTTTGGTTTCTTAAATTTGCCAAGAAAAAAGTTATTCAAAATTAAAGAGACCTATGTAAAAATTTATAAAAATTTTGCATGGATTTTCTAGAAAAGTCCAAGGAAAATCCGGAAAATTTAATTTTCCTGGAAAATTTTCATGAAAAAATTTTTTTTTCAAGAACCTGACTCTTTTTTCAGAATGTCCATCTCAAAAAACTCCCCTGTGCAAATTTTGGTCGAAATCCAAGATTAATGATTTTTTTCTCGATTTTCATTCCAAAGGGGTACCACTTTGAAATGGAAATTGAAATTTTTAAAAATGCAATAACTTGAACTGTTTTTAAAAAAGTTTCAAAATTTATTTTTTTTATGATAATATTGGTGGTCCTCTTTCGTGTGATGTGTATTTGGTTTCTTAATATACAGTGGTGTAGAGGTAGTGAATTTAAAGGAAAAATTTTTTTAAAATTTTTTTCCAACTTTGACCCTGTATAATTTTCACAATTATGAAATCGGTAAAACCAAATTCGGTTTAAATTTTACCTCTTAACGATATGCAAAATTTTAAATTTCGTTAAAAATTGACCGAGCTAGGGTGAAAAAAGGGATTTTTAGAAAAAAAAATCATTCCTTCGTTAGGGGTAGTCCGATTTTAAAAAAAAAATAGTCAAAATATACATTTCAACCACCTCTACAACCCTACAAAATTTCATCAAAATCCATAAAAAAAACATCAAAAAAAAATTCTTAAAAATCTTAACAAACACTCCTTAATATAGTCGACGACGACGATTGTTCATAAAATAAAAACAAAAAATTCAAAGATTTGCACAATTAACTTTTTTTAACTGAGAAATATTTGAAAATAAAATGTAAAGTACATAATAATCTAAAGTATACAACTGTCATTTATTTTGAATAATTGCCATTTTTTCATATTTTTTTCTGGTTTAATGAAATTGATTGTGTTAACCTTTACTTTGTGAAAGTTCATCTTACTAAGGACAATAAAAAACTGAACGGTTAAACTAAACTTCCACTATTTATTATAAAAAACAAAATTTAGATTTTCTAGAACTTGAAATTAAAAGACATCCAGCAGATCAACAGTTTAAAGTAGTTAATGAACAAATAAATCTTGGAAGTTCTCCACTATTAAACTGTTTACTTTGATTGAGTCTTTATTTTATACATAGATAAGACATTATTGTAACATAAATATATTAAGTTATTGTAAAGATCAGCATGATATAGTTTTTTCCTGGTTTTTCTATATCATTGCACAGTTATACTGATCTTAGTGGGAAATACATCCAGGATAATCCCTTAGGGCTAATAACATCTAGGCTTTAATATTGTTATGTCTTATTACTTCTTTACTTGGTCTAGCCTTAACTACTTATCAACATCAAGTACCTAGTTACAAATAAACAAAATGTAATTTCAATATGTTAATCTGACGATGCTAGTTATAGCGAAACAGCTGTAATTGAATTTTAAAGCGAATTTTTCGAATAAATAGTGGAAGTTTAGTTTAACCGTTCAGTTTTTTATTTTTCTGGGTTTTTTGTAGCAGCTTTCAGTGATCTATATTTAAGATCCTTAAAAATTAATGTTCTTATCTATAATGATAAATAAGATCTATGTAGTTTACATTCATTTTTAACAAACCAATCCGATAGGTGCGATAAATGCTATAAACCTATTTTTTTTGGACAGCCTTAAAGAACTTTACTCATAGATTAAACCAAGATCATATCGAAAACTTATTCTCTGTGTTTCGTCAAAGTGGAGGTTATAACAGGAACCCAACAGCAAAAGCTTTTAGAGCAGCTTTTAACACATTCACAGCCGGCAACGCGCCTAGTGCGTTGCCTGAATTTTCCACCGTGTGCCGCCAACGCGCCGCACGCGTTTGCGGTCGCCTTACGTTCATTGGTTATAATATTAGCTGGCACCACGAATGTAGCAGATTTTATTGTGTAGGGTGTTTAGTATGTGTCCGTGTGTTGACGAGAGCAGATTGGTTCTGAGTGAATGTGCTTACGCAATTGAGGTGCGTCGTTTGAAGTAAGACATTGGAAAAGTAAATTTGGACTCTAGAAAAGGTAATTACTATGGTTTCATTTGATTCTTCTCTTTATATAATAGCAGTTTTAAATAGTATTTTGATTTAAAATTGCACAAAATAACCTGCGTATAAAGGGAACGCACCAGGCGCGTTCAATTGCCCCTAAGAAGGATTTGGTTTACTGTAAGCAGTTATTTATTTGAATCTCTTATGGATCAATTACTGGGCTGTTCCACTGATGGAGAACCACAAAAAAAATTGCAAAGCGTGGTCAACGTTGGTACAGAAAGCCATTGTCTGATCAAGAACTTCTACAAATTGTAAAATAGTCTGATGTTGAGGATGATCCATTTCTCAATGAAAGTGATGACGATCCAGACTATATTGACGAAGAAAACTCTAGTGATGAATCTTCGGGTACTTATAATGGTCAGAATGCACTGCCCCCTCAAGGCAACCTTTCTCTATTTCCACTGACATCACCAGTCTTACAAATGCAAAATTCGTCATTCACTGAGCCCCAAAGGGTTAGTTTTAATTTCAGTAAAATTCCTGGTTTACGTGTTAACGTAAATGGAACCGAACCAATCGATTATTTTCACTTGTTAGCAACTGTTGAATTGTTGTATCAAAGTTCTGGAGTTAAATCAAGAATTGCATCTTGGAAAGATATAACTGTTGATGAATTGAAGACATTTTTCGGGTTGCTGTTTCATATGGGAACAATTCGATTAAATCGACTCGAGGCATATGCGTTACAAAGTGTAAGGACCGTAGGAACGTATTAGCAATATCAAGTGAATTTAATGGAGAATTGCAGGACGTTACCAATAAACGAGGTCAGGTGAAGCAGAAACCACAGCTCATAAATAAGTATAACATTTTTATGTCGGGGGTAGGTCATACAGATCAAATGTTATCTTACTATACCTGCGAGCATAAAAGTCTGACATGGTATAAAAAAGTAGCTATCCATATGTTTCAGATTATGCTTTTGAATTCGTGGTTTCTACAGGGTTAGTATAAAGTATGGAACCCCCTAAGTATCTCCTCAACGGTTTGATATTTTTAAATGAAATTGCTTATCCCCTTCTAAGAAGATCCAAGGAATTCAAAAATGCTATCAAATTTAATGTACCATTTGCGGTTAAACCGGAAATGCATATCAACTTTTTTATTTTAAATAGAACACCCTGTATATTTTTCCATTTTTGAATTCCTTGTGAAATTCTGCATACAGTAAAACTTTCCATTCATATTGTTATTGAATAATTGAGGCTTTAATCAATAATTTATCGTTTTTGACTTAGTTAGCCATGGATGAAATGTCAAACCTTATTATTTAGTAATCTACCTATCAGTGTAGTATAAGTTGTGCAATAATATTTCTCTCTGTTATTTGTTACTATTGTTTTTTCTATTATGGTGTATCTAAGTGAAGAAAAACCTATCGAAATTTTAATTATGCGAGGATATGGAGACAAACAGCGTTCTTATAAGGAAGTTTTAAACCTTTTCAATAAAGTTAATCCAGATCACCAAATCACAAAATCAACAGTTGTGAAAACTGTAAGGCGTTATTTACGAACACATCACGTAGTAAATGAACCCAAGTCAGGAAGACCAAAATCCGCCACAAATGACAATGTAAAGTTGGATGTGTTACTATTACTTGAAGAAAATCCACAAACATCAACTACCCAGTTAGCTCTTGACTTTGACATAAGCCAGACTTCCGTCATGAACATAATGAAATCCGAGAAATTGAAACCATATAAATTTCACTTCTGTCAGGAATTAACTGAAGATGATCCAGATCGCAGAACAGAATTTTGCGAAAACATTCAGAACAGATGTATAGCAAACCCAAATTTTATCAAAAAAATTGTGTTCTCAGATGAAGCAACTTTTTGCTTAGGTGGTAAAGTGAATAGACATAACTATCGTATCTGGTCTAGAAATAATCCCCGTTGGATGAGGCAAGTACATACGCAGTATCCGCAAAAAATAAATGTGTGGACAGGAATGATAGGCGATAATATTATTGGACCTTTCTTCATTGAAGGTAATCTGTCTGGACATCATTATTTAGATTTATTAACAAATTATATTGTACCCGCTATTGCAAGACTTTATCCTCATCCAAATAACCCAGCAATTCCTGCTGAAGACATATGGTTTCAGCAAGATGGCGCACCTGCACATTATTCTAGAATTGTGCGCCAGTATTTAGATCAAGTTTTTCCAGGTCGATGGATAGGGCGTAGGGGTGCTATCGAATGGCCACCTCGTAGTCCTGATCTAACTCCTCTCGATTTTTTCTGTGGGGTTATCTAAAAAATAAAGTATACATAAATAGACCCACAAATTTAAATGACTTAGAGTTACGCATACGAAACTTATTGCTGCAAGTGCCGAACGAATTTTTGCAAAATTCTTTACGAGAATTTGAAGACCGTTTAGGATATTGTCAAATAGCAGAAGGGCATAATTTTGAACATTTAATATAATTTTGTTAATTTTGTATTATTTTTTGTTAAAATAAATAAATTGTTATGTTGCCAAGTTTTTAGGATGTTTCCATAAATTAAGTTTGCCTTACTCACCATTTGACATTTCATCCATGGCTAACTAAGTCAAAAGTATTTTCTCTTATACACCGCGCCTGGCCCTGTAACTTCACAAACATTGTCCAGTGCTGACAACGCGCCTGGCGCGTTTTCTCTAAAACAATGTTGAAAGCTAACGTAAAGTATTACTCTGAGAGGCTAGTACGAATAAGCTAACGGCTGCAATAAATAAACAGAGTCGGCACATGGGTATAACCTTCCCGCTCAAGTCAGCAGTGAATGTGTTAAAATAAACACTACAATCAAATTGTGAAGAAATCAGGAGGCAGAATTAAATCTGTCATCATCTTCAACAAATTCTGGAGTTTCTTTTTACGAATGTGATTCTAAATTTACTCTTAAAAATAATTCAGAAGTTTATTTTGCAGGATATTTATGTAAAAAGGTATTAGATAAATACAAGTGTAATTTATGCAAAGAATTTTTAGAAGATTTGAATCACGCTCAGGATAAAAAAGAATGAGATATTTTTAAAAAATTTTAATATAGGAGACTTTTCAAATTGCTATTTGAAAGTACCTTCACCAATTTTAAAATAATTTACAAAAATAAGCAGAAAAAACTATCAATAAATTTATAATAAGGCAGTTAATGGCTAAAGAACTTCCAGTTTTTTCAGGGGAGCCTGGGGAGTGGATATACTTTATTTCACAATTCCACGAAACTACAAAGCTATGCGGCTATACAGATGCTGAAAATATTTTACGACTTAAAAAATCTCTAAAGGGCAAGGCATATGAAGCTGTAGCTGCACTGTTAAATTTTACTAAAGTTGATCTAATTTTGAAAATTTTGCAAAATATATTTGGCCGGCTGGAAATCATTATTCAAATTTATTGGAATCGGTTAAATCTTTCCCGTTTTTATAGGAAGATAATCTCAATACGGTTTTAGATTTTTCTTTAAAAGTCGGAAATCTTGTAGTGACTGTGCAAAGTTTAAAATGCAATGAATATATGGTAAACCCCCAGCTTATGAATGACTTAGTGAACAAACTAAGTTCAAAATTGAAAATGGATTGGGGGCAAAAAGTGACCTCTTTAAAGAAAGGATCTGCGAAAGTTACTATAACGGAGTTTTCTGAATGGCTTTATGATGTAGGACGAGCAGTTATGTACGTCACTCCGACAGAAACCCAAAAGAAACGATAGGTATGTACTTCTTCAATATGCAAATTTTCTCAAAAATACCATAAAATCGGACAGTGTCCTGAATTTAAGAAAATTGACATACAAAGTGGTTGGGATTTTGTACGCACAAACAAATGCTGTTTTTCTTGTTTAGGATCGTCACATCAAACTAAATTTTGTAAAAGCAAAAAAACCTGCAACGTTAACGGCTGCATAAGGATGAGAATAGTGTTTTTCAAACCTCAACATCACAACAGACGAATGGTCATATATGCACTCAAAAGACTGAAGTTGTTTTAAGAGTCGCTCCGATTAAAATAATTGGACCAAAAGGAACCATCAGTACTTATGCTTTATTCGACGAAGCGTCAACCGTCACTATGATTGATGCAGAATTATAAAAAAAAATTGGAGCAGATGGCCCTGAAGAAATCCTAAATTTAATGTGGAGTCAAGAAAAGTCCAAGAAGGTTGCATTTAGTATAAAAGGAGACTTGGAGGAAGAAGTTTACTCCATAGAAAACGTACGAACCGTAAGTCAATTAAATGTACCTACAATTACTGTTAACATTCCAGATCCTTCAAAAGCATATGCCTACTTACAGACAGTGGAGATTTCGTCTCTAACAAACGCAAAACCTAAAATACTAATAGGCCAAGACAATATCGATTTAATAATTGCTCGAGAAGTCATCGAAGGAGGAAAAAATATGCGCATTCTTTCCAGAACCAAACTAGGCTGGGTATTATATGGCAACATTGGGAAAAGTTACGTTGGCAGAGTGGACAAAGAATTTACTTGTTTTGTAAGGAATCGAGATGATGAGCTTACGGAGGTGGTCAAGGAAACGTTTCGTATGGAAAATTTAGGTGTAAAAGTTAACGAAAATTGGTTAAATTTAGAAGATCAACGCGCAAATAAAATTCTAGAAGATACCACAAAAAGATTAAAAAATGAGAATCGTTGGGAGACAGGTTTATTATGGAAGTCTGATGACATAAAACTACCTAATAACAAAAAAGAGGCTTTCAATAGACTTAGGCATAATATAGAAAGAAAGATGGATAAAGATAAAGACTTTGCTAAAGAATACAAACAAAAAATCGAAGATTATCTTAGTAAAGCATATGCAAAAAAAAATTAACAATACTCCAGATGAAAAAAATGTATGGTATCTTCCACATTTTGCAGTTTACAACCCAAACAAACCCGACAAAATGCGATTTGTGTTTGATGCGGCTGCCAAATCTTCTGGAAGAAGTTTAAAAGATGTTTTACTGAAAGGTCCCGAGTTGCTTAATTCATTGCTCGGCGTTATTTTCAATTTTAGGCTAAGAAACATTGCATTTTGTGGTGACATAAAAGAGATGTTTCATCAAATCAAGATAAGAGAAAAAGACAGGATGGCTCAAAGATTTTTATGGCGAGATGAAAGACGCTATGGTGAACCCGAGGTATTTGAGATGCAAGTTATGATTTTTGGGGCAGTTTCATCTCCTACAAGTTCAACCTACGTTATGAGAAAAAACGCTTTAGAGTTTAAAGAAGAGTTTCCTGGAGCTTTCAAAGCTGTGCAAGAAAATTTCTATGTCGATGATTATTTGGACAGTGTAAATTCGATAGAGCAAGCTAAGACACTCATGTCAGAGATTCAACGACGTGGTGGATTTTCTATAAGAAACTGGTGCAGTAACTCTAAAGAGTTAATGCAGAACATTCCGATTGAACTTCGTGGAACCACAGACAAAAATTTAGATTTTGAAAAAGCAGAAAAAGTATTAGGTCTATTTTGGAACCCCAATGAAGACAAGTTTTTCTTTAATTTAAAGTGGAATGGAGAACAATTAGAAGAATTATCAGAAAAACCGGTCACAAAACGAGAAGTTTTGAAAATAGCAATTACAATTTTTGATCCTTTTGGTTTCCTTAGCTGTTTTACAACTAAATCTAGAATATTATTACAAGATGTCTGGAGATCAAAAAGAGAGTGGGATGAAATTATTAAACCGGAACATTATAAAAGATGGAAAAAATGTAAATTCTATTAAAATTCCAAGGTGTTATGTTCTTAATATTTTTGATGCGTCTGATATTCAATTACATACATTTGTCGATGTAAGTTCTCAGGCATATTCCGCTGTATCTTATTTAAGAATAAGTAAACCAAAATGTATAGAAGTTGCTATTGTAATAGCTAAATCAAGAGTTGCAACATTAAAACCGACTTCTATCCCACGACTTGAGCTACAAGCTGCAGTTTTAGGATCAAGATTAGCAAACACGATTAAAGAAAATCACTCTATCTCTATTTATCAATTATGGTTTTGGCTCAAAAGCTGTCATCAGTTGGATTAAATCTAAAAATTATTCCATTTTTAAACCATTTGTCGCCCACAGAGTACCAGAAATTGTTGAAAATACATTTGTGTCGAACTGGAATTGGCTTCCTACAGATCAAAATGAGGCAGATGAAGCGACGAGAGAAGACGGGCTAGTACAAAATTCGTTTAAACCTAGATGGTTTCATGGACCAAAATTTTTAAGGCTTCCTAAAGGGAACTGGCCAAATTATAAAACCGATTTTGCACTAATCGAATTTACCCGAAATAAAAAAAAAATAGTTTGTTGCAGTGAATGTATCTTCTACTTCTAAATTAAAAGAATGTCTACCAAACAATAACTATTTTAGATCCTGACTAAAATTACTAAGATCTACTGCATGGGTATTTAAGTTGTTCAGGACGAAGATTTTTGTAAAGAAATAAACGTTTTAAAACTTGGAATAAATATTGACTCCAAAAGCAAAATATTTACCTTATCTCCAATATTACACTCAACAGGTATTTTAAGGGCCAAAAGCAGATTAATTAATTCAAATAATGTATCAGGTGACGTAAAGTTTTCAATTATATTAAGTCCAAAAAATTACTACACTAAACTTATTAGTCACTACCATATTCAGGCAAATCACATAGGACAAAATGCAGTGATAAGTGAAATACGACAACGATACTGGATTTTAAATGTTCGCCAAGCAATTAAAAGTTGTTGGAATGTTTGTAGTTTGTGTAGATTTTTACGGATAACATCAGATGTCCCCGAAATGGCACCGTTACATGATTATCGACTAAAATCTTATTTGAGACCTTTCACCATGTCAGGGGTAGATTATTTTGGATCAATGAAATTTATGGTACTAACCCTTACTATGTGAAAGTTCATCTTATTCAGAACAATAAACAACTAAAAGGTTGATCGATGTTATTTCGATAGCAAAACGGCTGTCATTACATTTAAAGTATTTAAAGAATAAATAGTGAAAGTTAATCAACCTTTTACCTTTGGAAGAAGACAAGAATAGCGATATGGAGTTCTTTTTACTTGTCTTAGCGCAAGAGCTGTACACCTTGAAGTTGCTTATTTCCTAACAACTGACTCGATTATTTTAGCACTACGTAGAATGATTGCAAGAAGAGGTTATCCCATCCAAATGTTTTCAGATAATGGAAACAATCTACGTGGAGCTGATACAGAGCTCAGAAACGCCTTAAAGGAACTAAAACAGGATAAAATTATGTCTTTTCTGTCCTCAAAAAGAATTGATTGGCATTTTAATGCTCCCGCGGCTCCTCACATGGGCAGATGTTGGGAACGACTGGTCCAGTCTGTAAAAAAATCTCTTATTACAGTTTTAAAAGAAAGAGCCCCAAAAGATGAAGTTCTACTCACCCTTATGATAGAATCGGAAAACATTGTAAATAGCAGGCCTTTAGTAGATGTGTCTTTAGACCACGAAGATGAAGAGGCACTTACTCCAAATAATTTTTTAATTGGATCTATAAGTGCGGCGCAGGTACCAGGATATTTTAACCACCAAGACATAAATTCTAAAAAACAATGGAGAATTGCTCAACAACTAACCAACCATTTTTGGAAGAGATGGATACGCGAATATCTGCCAGTACTTACTAAAAGGACCAAGTGGTTCACCTCTAAAAAGCCAGTAAAAGTGGGTGATATGGTCATTATAATGGACGAAAATTTAACAAGAAATTTGTGGCCAAAAGGAATTATAACCAAAACATACCCTGGAAAAGATGGAAATATTCGAGTAGTCGATGTCAAGACACAATTTGGCCATTTCAAGAGACCAGTTACCAAAATTTGTAATCTTGATGTTAATAAAGATGTTTAAAATGTTGCTGTTATAGAAGAGTTCAAATCTTTTTTTTTTACTTTCAAGGCGCTGGAGAATGACAAAATGTAATTTTGTAATTTGTCTAGATATCTTGGATAATTGGAGTTTTTCAAAAAAATATAATAATAAAAAAAGTGTCAAATAAACTAAAACGACTGTCATCATTTAAAAACCTAAAAATAATCTAAAAATAAAAAACTTAAGGCTAAAACAAACACCCCGGCAAATCCTAAGGCGTTCTATTCAAGTCTTGATCAATACAAGACACTTATTAAATATTATAAATTTATACAACATCTAGGCATCTTTATGGCAATCCAAACCACAATAAATCAATTTTAGGTGTTTTGAAGACATTTTTTCGTGTGTTGGAATAATTTTTTTAAGTGTGTGTTTTTCTATGTTTTTGTCATGTTTTCATGATAATTTACATATATTATAATAACTATCAAAAGACAATACAAAAAGGAATTTGACTCGGTAAAGTAATAAAATGTCAACTTGTAAAGTTTTGATTCATTGATATCATCTCTTGTAACGCCAACGAGCCATAAGTTCTGCGCTTTTTGAGTAATTTATTTTTTTATTAACAAATCGATGAGTTGTAACAGTAGGTATGGCTCCCACCCACAACCAACAATATTGCATGTAAATATTATTAGAAAAAAAATAAAATGCATAAACAAAGTTAAAATATTAAATAAAGCAAAAACAGACGTAAAGTTTCACAACACAATGCAATGTTTGCCCACAACGCCTTTTTTCCTTAACATCATTGGATTGCCCTATATTATAAAAATTATAAATAGGTATTTATATGATAGTATCAATAGTACCTATATCGAAGCAGCTGTTATTGAATTTAACAGTTAAATTTTTTAATCAAACCGTAAAAGTTTTATTAAAAGGTTCTTTTATTTATTATTTCAACAAATGTCGCATAACCATATTAGGTTATTAGCACCGGTACAGTAGGAAATTACACTGAATTTAATACATTAATTAATTTTAAAAATATCAGTTCATGATTATTATTGTCCTGAAATAAGGCTTCAAATGTATTGGGTAGATCACAGTTTATTCTTTGAGTGTGGTATCTAGGACATTCTACGAGGATATGTTTCACTGTTAGATTTACATAACATAGAATACATACTGGACGTTCTTCACGTTTTATTAGGTAACTATGAGTTAGTCTAGTATGTCCCAACCGTAGACGTGAAATAATCACTTGGTGTTGTCTGTTATTAGAGAAGGGGAGCCACTTTTTATATAGAGGTTTAGTTTTGATCCATTTTCAGTCCACTGAGATTGCCACAAAGCGATCATTTTCTTATTTAGAATGCATTTTAGATTTGAACTAACCACTTGTGAAATTGACACGGCACTCTCATCTGTAATGGCATTACGAGCACATCTATCCGCTTCCTCGTTTCCACTAATAACAATATGGGATGGGATCCATATAAAGATGATATCGTTGTCTCGTTCTCCTGCAACGTAGAGATCTTTCTTAATATGATGAACCAGAGGGTGTTTGGAATATATCGTTTGTATAGAGTGTAGGGAAGTGAGGGAGTCTTTGATGACAAGGAAACGGTTATGGTGACTGCATTCGTTAATATATGTTAAAGCCTGATATATTGCGAATAGTTTTGCTGAGAGGATACTTGTGTAGGACGGAAGTTTATACAGGAGGTTCTGCGAATCATTTACCACAGCTGCTCCTACGCCTATGGTCATTTTTGAGGCATCTGTGTAAATCTTTTGGTAATTTGTATACTTTCCAAAATTTCGATCAACTTGGCTTTTATAAAAGTTGGGTTTGTATTTTGTTTATCATAGTTATTTAGGCTTTAGTAGCAATTCGGTAACTCTACTAACCAGGGTTCGATGTTATAGGTGGCGATCGGGTAAACTGTTGGCAGACAGAAATCAATATCATGAAAGTATGTTCTAATTCTTTCGTAGAACGGTTTTGGTGTCCTCGATTTTCCAGTAAAAAATCCTTCTAATTTATTTGAATGTGTGTATTGAAATGTTGGATTTGACTTATTGGCAAAGATAGTAGCTGCATAATTACTGCTAAGGAATTTTCTCCTTAGGCTAAAGGCTGGCTCTCCTAATTCCCACTGTAGACTTTTTACTGGCGTAGTTCTAAAAGCTCCAAGTATAATCCTGAAAGCGGAATTTTGGATTATTTCGAGTTGGTCGGTGTAGGTTTTGCTTGCTGAGTCATATGCTATAGAACCATAGTCTAATACGGATCTAATAAGAGATTTATAAAGTTGGTCCGTCAGCACCCCATTTCTGATTAGCTACCACATTAAAAATATTTAATCTCTTTTGGCACTCTAAGGCTAGATTATTGATATGTATTTCCCAGTTTAATTTGCTGTCTAAGTGCATACCTAAAAATTTCACAGAAGGTAGGATCTTCAGATTTTCACCCTGTAGTATCAGATTCGGTTGAAATAGTTCATTTTTTTTACTAAATAACATGCAGTGAGTTCTGGATTATGATTATTCATAGCGGTCATATTTGTACCTTTTACGAAAACAACAAGATCATCTGCGTATATTCTCGCTCGAAGGGGTGCTTTTATATTCTCCAAAATACTATTTAAAGCTACAATAAATAATGTTGGGCTTATTACTGAACCTTACGGTGTCCCATTCTCTTGTAACTTATTATAAGTTCTTTTATGAAGAAAGTTGTTTATTAGAGCTAAACAGTGGCCTTGTATGTTCCATTCACTCAGCGTTCTCAATATATGGTATCGCCAAACCGTGTCGAATGCCCGGGTAATATCGAAAAATATGGCCATGCACTTCTGGTTCAATGCGAAACCCTCGTGAATAAAACTTTATAATTCAACAATGTTATCTAAGGTTGACCTATGTTTCCTGAAGCCACTTTGTTCAGGGATTAAAAGGTTTCTGCTTTCGAGTGTCCATAAAAGTCGTTTGTTAATTATTTTCTCAAGTAGTTTGCACATTGAACAAGTTAATGAGATAGGTCTATAAGATTCAGCGATTTTTTTAGGTTTTCTAGGCTTTAGTACTGGTATAACAATAGCTTCACCCCATTTTTCTGAAAAAACGTGTTTAGTCCAGATTTTATTGTACATGTTTAGTATGTAATCTTTGGCATTTTTAGGCAAATGCCTCAAGAATACTACAGGAATGTCATCTGGCCCTCCACATGTATCTTTTAAGTCTTCTAGTGCTTCATTTAATTCAGTTTGAGTTATATTCTTATTTAATGAATCGTGTCTGCCAATAATCTCAATAACGTTTGCTTCCTGTGAGACTTTTTTGATAATAAAGGCGTTATCATAATTAGTAGCAATAAAACTCGAAGTCAAACCCACAATATATATATAATTTAATGGTAAAATTTACATAAATTCAGCGACATGTTTCGGTCTACAGAGCATAATCAGGCTATAAGAGAAACACAAAGTTAGAGCGAAGTAATAACATGAGTCACATGATATAGAACAAGTTAAAAGGATTAATTAACATACTGTAGAATATGGTACATACGTAAATTATTGATAACTTAATACTAACTAACAATAAAAGCAAACAAAAAACAAAGACAGCAGGGTTTAAAGAATCATAATAAAATTATTTGAAATTTAGAAAGAATTAGTAACTTTAAATGACGAACATGTGGGGTTGGAAAAAGAAATATGAAAATTGAAAATTATATAGATGAAAAAGTATGTACGGTTAGAAAGAGTATGAAATATTAAAAATTGGCGAATAATAGCAAATACCTAAGTAATAAATCAGGGGTTAGAGTAATAAGTAAGTGGAGAGATCCTCCTAAACGGGGGTTCAACCTCCAGCAAACTTCTATGAACAAACCACAATTATCAGGTGGTTTAAGGGTATCACCCTTGAATAGAGGTTTAAACCTCCTAATTATAAAAGGAAGAAATGATATAGTAATTATAAAGAACAACATCGTTATCCATACTCAAAAATTACTATCATTGAGTAAAAAACTATAGATGATCTATAACTCACTACTAAATGAATATCACATGTGTAGACTATAAACGGAAATGTTAAAAACAGGTGATACAACATTGTCAATTAAAGAAAATGTTACCAACTAACACATAGCCCTTGGATTGGTTTTACTATTTGAAAAATATCTTTAATAAAATTATATCTGAAGAGAGACTACCACCTACTTGGTCAATAACTAAAATGATCCACTTTCATAAAAAAGGTACATTAAAGGAGCCAAATAATTATCGCAGCATAGCTCTGCTTAATCATAAAACGAAATTATTTACGCAGCTCATTAATGTTAGACTCACAAATTACACTGAAAATGCTGAAATTCTCCCAGAATGTCAAGCAGGATTCCGTAAATTTCGCAACTGTGATGACAATAT
Source organism: Ophraella communa (assembly GCA_035357415.1). Classification (NCBI taxonomy): domain Eukaryota; kingdom Metazoa; phylum Arthropoda; class Insecta; order Coleoptera; family Chrysomelidae; genus Ophraella; species Ophraella communa. The sequence goes on along the minus strand of CM068995.1, from coordinate 31,027,857 downwards.
TTTTGTACTACATACTATTATTAATAACTACCTGCGCTTACCCTCAAGAAAAGTTTTCGCCCTATTTGTTGATTTTAGAAAAGCCTTTGATTCCTTGGATTACAGCATCCTCTGGGAGAAACTTTATTTACAAGGAGTTAGTGCAAAAATCCTCAGAATTCTCCTAGCTTTATATAATTCAGCTTATCTTTATATTGAAGGAAATGGCAACATTTCAGAAAAAATTAAAGTAACCAGGGGAGTTTTACAAGGTGACTCACTGAGCCCACTTCTTTTCTCAATATTTGTTTCAGATATTGATAAATATTTTATAAACCATAATGCTAAAGGTGTTATACTTGACAGCAAAACTAACATTAACATGTTAATGTATGCTGACGACCTTGTCCTCTTTGCAGAATCACAAGTTGAAATGTCCCGTAATTTAAGAATTTTAGAGTCCTATTGCCATAAATTTAAACTGGAAGTTAACCCTTTAAAAACAAAAATGGTTGTTTTCCGTAGATCAGTCAACATGAGCAAACAGCCCCAATTTATATATAACAACTCTAAAGTAGAACTAGTAAACTCTTTTGAGTACCTAGGGGTAAAATTCACATTTAACGGACTTTTTTTAAATAATTTTAAATACCGCGAACAAAAATCAAGACTATCACAGGGAGTAGTTCTAAAAATCATAAACTCTTCTCATATAGCAGACTTAAGTGCAATCAAAACCTTATATAATAACGTTGTTATACCCACATTTACTTATGCAAGCAGTGTTTGGGCCCTTCGATACTTGGACCAAATTGAAAAAATTCAAAGCAGTTTTTGGAAAAACCTATTATTTATACATATATAATTCGAACAGAAGTTAATATTTGTAAATTAGGTTATTTTATTATAAAGCAAGCGCTGGAACTTTTGAGCAGATTAGCAATGCATGAACACCAGGTACACCTATAAAGCACTTTTGCGTTTAATTAATTTATATAAAGATGCTAATGTTAATTTAAAATACAATTGGATACACCAACTACAAACCTGCTTACAAAAATACTGCCAGATTGATCTAATTACTACCAATATTAATTTAAATAATAAAGAGCAAATTCTGTCTAGATATCTGAACCTTAGTTATGAAGAAGATATAAACAAAATTTTGCTTAGTACTTACCATCCCCAATATAAATTTCTTCTAAGAGAATACTCACCCTTAACATTAAATAATTATTTAAATCACACAATCCCCCTCTATATTAAAAGATTAGTTGCACAATTACGCACTACTAATGCCGAAACTCAGTACATAATATGTAAATAATAACTCGGTAAACGCACCTATTATCGACACCTTAAGCAAAATTTCAGGTTTGAATGTTAAACAAAAAATACCTATAGGCTTAAAATCCTCACCAGACTTGTTATATATTTAGTTTATCTAGTTGTTTATTTGTCAGATTAACTGTTTTTGGCATATACTGACTAGATCTTTTAATTATTTTAAAAATAATTGAGAATGTCATGTTTCACTTATTATCGACAGTTGAAATTTGGGACTGCTCTCAACATCGACACAGTAAGACCTATTTATCGACACACATGGTTTTTATTACTTCTAGTTAGGGACGTATAAATAAAACAAAAAAAAAAGCAAACAAAATATATTTTAACTGACTAAAATTGGCGGACGGAAATATTCAAAAGACATAAAAATCACAAATATTTGGTAAGTAAGTAAGCACTTTTTTCAAAAAAAGATAAACCCTTAATTAAATCATTTATGAAAAACAACAAAATTTAACGCTTAAAACTTATTACTCTAAGAAATTAGACATATATTGTACAATGAAAAGTCCTCTTTTATTTTTGGTTTCTGGCTTATTTATTTTTTTAAGTAATTCATCTTTGGTATAGGAAAGTATATCTTTCTTTTCTGGCCATATCCAGTTTAACCCTTTTTTCTCCATAATATGATTAACTTGATATTTTATGAGTTCCTCTTCTATATCAAAGTGGATTCCAATTATTTCACCTGGAAAATGTTGCTCATTATAATTCACTAATACAAATTCTCCTATGCCAAATTCTTTGTCACTATTTTCTTTCTCTCTTTCATTCTTTGCATCCTCAGTCTTATTCAACTGGTTAGTTTCCACCAAAGTTTCGGATAATTCTGCTTTTTTGGATCTTTTTGTTTTTCCTTTCGTTTTTTCTTTTTCTGTTTGTTTTCTTTTTCTTTCGATGATTCTGTTTTCTTTTTCTTGCAATTTCTGGTTCTTCTTTTCTTCTTTTTTCTTGTGGTAGTCTTTCCACTCTTTAGAGGTGGCTACTGAAGGTACTTTCTCATTTGTCTTTTTCTTATTTTCAGTCTTTGGTTCAGGCCAAAATAAAGCTTTTTTAAATGGTGTAGGAACTTTTTCTTTTACCGAGTTTGATTTTTTGGAGCTGTTAGTATGGATGTCAGTGGTTGGCGTTTTTCGTTTGGGTTCATCTTTAATAGTTTTTGGTGGGGTTATTTGAATTTCATAGGAAAAACTAGAAGAAATGTTTGTTTTTTCTTCAGTATCGGAAAAAATATTACTATTATAATTCTGTTTAATGTGTTCTTTATTCATCTTGTTTTCGTCTTTTTTTTTAGGAGAATTTTCAAGTTTGCTAGCATCTTTATTTTCTATCTTACTTATGTTATCATCTAAGGTTAAGTCTGCAATGCTTTTAGGTACATTTTCTTTGGTAGCTATTTTATCATGAGTCATAGTTTCGGGTATATCAGTCGTCTTATTCTTGGTAGATTCAGGGTTCTCATTAGCCGCATTTTCATTTGTGCAAGGTATATTTGTCGCATTGGTAGGGTTATCGTCATTTGCATTATTTTCTGTTATTTCAGAGTTTTTTTCACTGTTCTTCGTCATTTTAGATTCATCTGCCTCAGAATTGGTCGCTGTTTCAGGCGTTGCCACAGTGGCGTTATTAGTCAAAGTTGAAAGATTGTCATCAGTTTCAAAGTTAATGCCTAAATCCATATCTTCGTCGAAATACTTGTGACCATTATCGTCTGGTGGGATAATGATTATAATTGGATTATCAACATTTAAATGGGTCGTATCAAGCAGGCCAGTTATATCTTGTTCAAGACCATTGCTATTGTTCGCTTCTTTTTCTAAAATAATCCTTTCTTTTTCTGTATCCGAAACATGATTATCGTCTTCTGTAAACACGTCTTCATTGGCTAATTCCAAACCAATTTCTGCAGTAATGTGAGAGCGATTTTTAGTGAACGCCACAAATTAAAGAGGCTTTTATCTTCAAGGGGACCCACCCAAATATCTCCGGAGGACTTAAAAGATTCTAATTTGTCTAATATTTCTTTTTCCAAAAACAATAGAAAATCTTTTGCTCTTGAAGGATCAACCGACCCTTCTTTTGTGGTATTTGGAGGCTTTGCATCTTTGAAGAATTTTTTGTAATTAATAGCATCCTTATTAAGAGGAACTAGACCACACGCACGAAATCCATTCCGTATTATTTCAGGTAAGTAAGTTAAAGATTTGAGCGTTTGTTCCAAAATTGGAGCAAAATTTTCTCTTCCAATTTTTTCGCCGTTATTCTGTAATCTCCATTGTCTTATTGCTTTTTTATATTCTGTTTTAAGTGGTTTGAAAACCGCCACGTCAAGAGGCTGCAATATGTGGGTAGAATTGGGATATAGAGAAATAAGAATAATCTGATTATTTGAACAAAAATTACTGAGTTCCATGGTCAAATGGGATTTTTGACCATCTAAAAACAATACAACGGGAAAAGTTACTTTTTTTTCAACTAGCCAGGGATAAAATACGTTGGTGATGTATTCAAAAAAGCTTTCTCCAGTCATCCAACCTGATTCTGATCTACCGACACCCCATGTATTGTTCACTTTTTCAATAATTGTTTTGGGTATTCGTTTGTAGCTGAACATTATCATTGGAGGTGCGATTTGACCATCAGCGTTGCATGTTATGAGAGTAGTTAGACACTCTTTTTCGTCATTATTTATAAAGGTATATACCGCTTTTTCCCCTCGTCGAACAAGTACTTTGCCATCTTTAGGATTTAAGTACATAGCTGTTTCATCGCAATTAAATACTCTGCTTGGATCGTCCAAAATATTTATAGCATTTTCGTTTGTAAGATATTGAGTAATTTCGGAAAACCATCTTTTAATTTTAGTTTCTGAGACGTGCATTGGTTAAGTTTTGCGAGATTCTTGCAGATATTTGCGGATGCCTTTCATAAAGCCCTCATACCAATGCGTTCCAGGTCTTCCATCTTTAAATGTATTGTCTTTTTTTAACTGCTTTACAAGCATTTCCACGCTGTCCAATAGCTGATCCTTGGAGACTGGAAAACCACAAGCTGCGAGATATAAAATCCATTCAACAAGCAAATTTTCTTCTTTGCTACTGAGGACTGTTGAAATTCTTATTTGCCTATGAATTGGTGATCTTCCATTTACTTTATCAATAATTGTGGTGCGGGGAACATTAAAAACCTTATGAGCCCGAAAAGCAGACATACTTCCTGATTGCACGGCATTTACTGCTTGATTCATTGCCTCTTCTTAGTATTTTAGGCGTTTTGCCATAATGCCGAAGCAAAAAAAAAGTTTTATTTAATCCTATTATCGACAGTAAAATGTACACTTATCGTCATAAAAATTCAAATAATTATAATTCTTAAATGGTTTGTAAAATATGGTGTCGATAATAGGTCAATGTCTAAGAAATGTTCTCTAAATTTAAAATAAACAAATGCTTTAAGGTAAATATAATATGTTATTTAATAAAAACAATATTTCTCTGAAGTTTACAAAACCCCGAGTACCGACATAATTATTACTTCTGTTGAGCACATTATCGACATAATTCTTGAACATAACATCGACATATGAATTTGGTTTAGAATAAATTTTAAATTGTTAGCAATTTGTAGTGTCGATAATAGATCAATAATTTTAAAAACCTGTTTTTTATTGAATGTAGCATTGTTAAATTAAAAAAAATTGCTGGTAAAAAATAAATTCAATTTAATTTGTGAACATGCAAAAACCCCAATATCGACACAACTGTCGATATTTAGTTTAATAGTCTAAAACAAAAGTACCTAATATCGACACACATTTTTTTTAATATATTGACGTAAAAAACTGTATTTTGCTAATTTTTTGCACAATTGGATGTTATCTAAACAAAGAATAACCATTTTTATCAACAAAAATCATGAAAACATTTAAAAAAAGGCTCCAAAACTTACTTGTTTCTTATTAGTAAGAAGAGCGATAAATCCACGATACACAGCTAACTGTGACTGAACGGTTCTCCCGTGCGATTTTTAAATGTCAAAGTGGGATTAATTTGAAAGCAATGTTGCCACTATATTTAGAAAGTATCAATTTTTATTTCTTAGTAGTGCGCGATTGTTATATATTGCCTAAACCGTTATTATTTTAATAAATAGACTAAAAGTGTCGATATATTGGACAGTGTCGATAATAGGTGCGTTTACCTTACCTGATTAAAACAAAATCAATATGCACAATTTGTAACCAACAAACACCTGAATCCCTTGAGCACATCATCCTGACATGTCCGATGTATAGTGGTTTACGAGGCTCGTTGGTAAAATTTGAGAGATATTCAGATGACCTTGACGTCTTATTAACTTCAAACGACGTTAGGATAATGCAAAAGCTTCACAGGTTTATAAGCAAAGCAATGAAACTTAGAGCATTCATAATAAACGAATGATTGATTGCATCTCAACCAGTCCGAATCTTTCTTTTCTGTTATGTTTTTTTTGAGATATCCTTACTCTAACATATGTAATCTAATCTACTCCTCTTGCTCATGTAACATGTTATACTAGAGAGCAATAAAATTATTTATTTATTTATTTTAGAGGTTTAAACCTCCTAATTCTAAAAGGAAGAAATAATATAGTAATCATAAAGATCAACATCGTTATCCATACTCAAAAATTACTATTATTGAGTAAAAAACTATAGATGATCTATAACTCACTACTAAATGAATATCACATGTGTAGACTATAAACGGAAATGTTAAAAACAGGTAATACAAAATTGTCAATTAAAGAAAATGTTACCAACTAACACATAGTCTTGGTGGAAAAATATAAAGATGAGTCTAATGCCCGTACCTATAGTCCGATCTCAATCTCAAACTTGAGGCGAACTTGGCTGAGCATTTACTCAATACTTGAGTTTCCATCTATACTATAGTACGATCTTCGGGCATTTTCGGCGGAGCAATGCTTGAGTAATTACATTTTAGGATCTTTTAGTTTTTAAGTTACATTTCTGGTTATTTTTGAGATGAAAGTTTGTAAACACTGCATTAACGTAACCTAATTAAAAAGTTAATTTTTGTTTACGGATTTTGTTATTATTTGCTAATTGTTTGGTGTCTATAAATTTCTTACATTCAAAATTCTGTACCAAATCCAAGATAACTTTGGACTTGTATCCTATTCCAAATATTTTTGTCTATAAAAATGGATAGACAAGATATCGATGAGTTCTTGGAATTTATCGAATATGTGGAAGATGTACAGAATATCGTAAGAGTACCCAAAAGATATATACGTGATGCAGAGAATCCTGTGGAATTTTATAATGAGAAGGAATTTCGTTATCGATATCGGTTTTCAAAGCCCATTGTTTTAGACGTCATATTACCTTTGATCAATGATCGCTTTGTGCGAATAAAAAATCGAGGTTTACCTATATCGCCATTAATGCAGCTCTTAACTTGTTTACGGTATTATCCAACTGGAAATTTTCAGGTCAGTTGGTTTTATGTAATTTATATCCATAATAATAATTACTTATTTAATATTATAGATGGTAAGCGGAGATTTGCGTGGAATAAGTCAGCAATCGGTATCCCTTATAATAAAGAGGGTTTCTGAGGAAATATGTAGACATTTACCTGAATATATATATCTTCCTAATGGCCAAGAACAGAAACGCCAAAATGTCAGGCACTTTCAGGCAATAGCAGGATTTCCTGGAGTTTTGGCATGCATAGATTGCACCCATATTAAAATTATTAACCCCGGAGGCGATAATGCAGAGGTTTTTAGGAATCGGAAGGGCTACTTTTCTTTTAATGTCCAAGTGAGGTTTTCCATAATTTATAATTATTTTTTAAACAAGAATGTATCATTTCTTTAGGTCACAGTTGGCCCACAAATGGAAATGCTAGACATAGTTGTCAGGCACCCCGGATCTACCCATGATAGTGTTATCTTTGACAGAAGTTCTTTGAGAGTATTTTGTGAAAGAGGAGAAATGGGAGGCATGCTGCTGGGGGATAATGGATATACATGTCGGCCATACTTGTTAACTCCAGTGATAAATCCAGGCAAGTGCTTATTTCATAAAGAAGTAACTAGAATTATAGATAACACTTTTATTATATATTTTAAAATATCTCTGTGCATTTTAGGTAATGTAAATGAAGAACACTACAATAGAGCTCACAAGAGTACAAGAAACATTGTTGAACGTGTATTCGGAGTTTATAAACGAAGATTTCCTTGCTTGTACAAAGGGCTGACAACAAAAATAGAAACTAGTCAAGCTATTATCTGTGCTACAGCAACATTATATAATCTAGGCATAAAATGCAAGGATGATTTTATTTGTGAAGAAGTGGATGAAAATATGGATGAATACATTCAAAATATTAATCTAGAAAATAATCAACTAGGATTAGTTTTCAGAAATGAATTCATTCAGAATAACTTTTAAACTTTATTCAATAAAGGATTTTTTTATAAAAAATTGTTACGTTACATTATGTTTTTCCTTAAACAATTTTAATTGCAGGTCAGCCAATGTTGCCTCAGCCTCGGCTTTCCTACGTGCAGCAATAGCAGTCTGCAGGTGCTCAGTTTCGCTCTTTTTTCGAATATCGTGCAGTTCTTTCTGTTGTTTGATGCTTTACTGCAATTTAAGCATTCGAGCATCACTTTCCTTCTTAACAAATCTTGTTACTCCTTTCTCTACTGAAAATAAAAATTTAATCATAATGTGAAAACATATTTATAAAGAATATTTACCAGTTTTTCTGGATTTGCTTTTGGTGGTACTAATTGGAGTGGCATCACCAGTAAGTACTGGAAGGTTGTTCAAGCCTAAAAACAAATTGAATTTAAAGTGAGCTTAAGTCTATTTAATTAAAAATTACCAGATGTGGAAGGAGACAATAACTCTTCTGCTACACCGCCATTTTCTATTTCTATTACTAGTATTTCACAGTCTTCATCATATGAAAAAAAATTGTATATAATGAAAACAGTCTAACTATTTTCTTATCCTTTACATACCTGTTGAGTCTGTAGCATTTTCTTTAACACATTGAGCTTCATAAACTCCTGTCGAGTCAAATCGGCATGGCAGTGTGACATCTACGTATGGAGCTGCAACACTCACCGCTTCCATAACAGGGTCCTTTTCTTCTACAGGTTCGGGACCTCCGCCAGTTAATAATCTCTGATACTTAAAAGCTGTGTTTGCCTTTCTTTTTCTGCAAAAAGTATTTCATAAAAAAACGTCAGAATTTTTTTTAAATCACTTTGAAAAATAATACCTTTGTTTTAAATTGTTCCACAATTTCTTTAATTGGAGATGATTTCTCTTAACTGTTATTAAGCTGGTCTGGGCATTATATTCGAATGCAATCTGCTCCCATACACGCTGCTTGTCTTGAATCGTGTTGGCATCTGTTCGCTTATTTTCTACTACACTCTTATGCCTGTCCACTAGAGACGTCAACAACAATTTTTCATTTTGAGTATACGGTGTTCTGTCACAGCCTGAGAACAAAAGATCAAAATTAGCAGTTTGGTAAAAATTGAAAACTCGTGCTTACCTGAGCTCATATTTATTAATATTCCGAAATTTAAAAACGCTGAAATTAACACAACACAAGTCATACACAAACGAAAATAATGACAAACTCTCTTTATCTGTGATATGACAACTGACAACATTCAAACTAGTCCACAAAACATTAAATAGGTAGTGAACTAATCAGCCATTTTATCACAAGCATTGCTCAAGGTAGGATAATACCGTACTTGAGTACGCCTGCAAGAACGCAGGCGCACTTGTTTACTATAGACAAGTCTTGGGGGGCCAAGACTTGTCTATAGTAAACAGTCTTCGTCTCAAACCGTGCTCGAGCCCAAGTTCGACTCCAGTCTCGACTATAGGTACGGGCATAAGGGAATATGTGAGAAAAATGAAATTGGTATAATTAAGATTATTATCTGATACAGATCAAGAGTTTGAGAAATCTTTTTGATTTTTTTCCATACATCAGTTATTGGAGTGGATTTATTAAGTGAAGATACAAATTCTCTCCAAGATTTCCAAGATTTCTTTTTTGCGGTTTTTATTATGTCTAGAAATTGCTCTTAGTCGTTTGAATTCAATCTATGGTTTTGTGTCTCTTGTAAACGTTAAAGGCATACTTTTTTTAATGGCATTTTCACATGTTTCACTCCACCACGGTACTGGGACTTTATCTGCAACTAGCTTTGTTCTACCAATACTAGATTCTGCGGCAGAGATAATAATATTCTCAAGACTTCTTAAATCCTTATCGATATCCTCCATCACAGTAAGGTTTTTTATTTTCTTTTGAACATTTTTAGAAAATGCATCCTAGTTTGCATTCTTGCATCTCCAAATGTGAGATGGTGGGGTAATGTTAGTTTTGACGTTAGTATTCCGTATAATAATCGGGTAATGATCACTATCATATAAGTAAGAATCCACTTCACAGGATACCGAGAACAAAATCGCAGGATCACAAAACGAGAGATCAATTGCGGATGATTCTCCTGTTGCAGAATTGAAGCGAGTTTTAGTACCATCATTTAATATGTTAAAATTAAAATAGTCAGTAACGTCTGCAATTATACGACCTCTAATATCATTATATTAGGAGCCTCAAAATATATGGTGACCTTTAAAATCACCTAAAATTAATCTCGGTGTTGGTATTTGATTAATCACATCACAAATGTCTTTCATGTCCAATGGACCTGCTGGTAAGTGCATATTACATATGTGTATTGGATACGAGTTCTTAATTTTTGCGGCAACGACTTTAATATTGGAATTAATCTGAATAATTTTTGCTTCTAATGAGTTCGAAACATAAATCGCAACTCCGCCACTGGCTTGTTGATGATTTGTTCTGTTTTTGATAAAACACTGGTAATTTTTTAGTGAATGATAATGATCTAGTTTAATATGTGTCTCTTGAAGGCATAAAATGTCGGGAAGGTGTTCTGATATTAATTTTTGTAGCATAGGTAGGCGCTCGTAGTAGCCATTCAGGTTCCACTGAATAATTGATTTAAACAGCATTGGATTAAAAATTATTAATAATAAATAAGTTAATGTAGAATTTTATTTTTGAGAGGATGAATCACTTTCTGTACACATCGATTCATAATGGACTAGTTTAGTGATTTTTTTTTATATTTGCATCTTATAAAATAGGTTTATAGTGCTTCAAATGTACAAATAAAATTTTTATAAAATTAATCCTCTAGCCATAATCGGCTTTTGAAATTTAAATTTAATGGTTACATACGTCATAAGTGGTAAGTGACGTGTTTCAATAAGATTGGTAGAAAATTTGGGATGTTGTCGATATGCTTTAATATTAACCGAGAAACTTATCTCTCTCTCTTATTTGTTGTCATAAAAAAGAGATAAACATATCGATATTTTTGTTCTCTGATTGACACTTTATCAAATAAGGAGTAAAATACTAAACAAAATATTCTGTCATTTTCGTTAGTTTAATTTGTTGTTTAGTTGTGTTTCTTTTTTTTTTAATTTAACAAGTTATTTTAACGTGTTATCAAAAATAGTGCCGAAATAAGAAATGTTAAAACAGTGAGGTAAGACATATTTTTTTTCAAAATTAATGGAGTTAACTCTTATTGAAAAGAAATATAAATAAATATATTTAAGAATAATTTAATTCATTATGTATTTTATATATATTTTTCTGATTTACTATTTCTAACCAATATTACAAGTGTTTTTGGCAAAAAACAACCTATATTAAAATACTTAATATGTATATTTTAGAACATCTAAAGAAAAGTATGGAGACAATGCAGTAAGTTTTGTGCAGTTAAAAAGAGAAGGGTCCATTTGTACTGTTAAGGCCAAAATAACTCCTGAACACAAAATACATAAAAAGTTATACAACGTTGAAGTCGTCATTAATGAAGTTGAGGAGCAAATTCTTAGTTCTGCATGCACTGACTGTGCTGCATCAATTGGTAATAACTATTTTTATCATTACTACTTTAAATTCTTTTACATTTGTAAATTCTTCATAAAATGTGTACCTATTTAAATTTGAATGAATAACACTTTTATTCCATTGGTGGTTGTAAACATTATGTGGCAATCCTCTTTTGGCTCCATCCATCACATCTGTTGAATGCTATTGAAAGGCATCAAAATGATCAAAAGTAGGAACTAGCCAAGCATTTATGTCTGCAAAAGATATGGCTAATTCAGAACCTTTTATAAAGGAAGATAATATTAACCTGAGAAAAGATTTTATAAAAGTTATGGGGAAAAATTCAGGTGGCATTTTTGACTTTTATTATACACCTGAATTATGCAAATATAATATACATAATTTAATATTAAATTATAAATCTGAAAAAACAATATATTCACCTGATGACTTTCTTGGATATTCACTAGAATATCCATGGGAGATAATTTGTCATTTGCTGAAGAACAGACAAGAGACCAATCAAAATGTTCAAATTGGTACAAATTAAGATTTGGTAGAATAACAGCATCCAAAATTTTTGAAATAGATCGATGCAAAACAAAAGATTTCTTTTAGAATCAATTAGGGTGCAACAAAACCTTTTGAAACATACTCTGTGTCAAGAGGAAAACAATTAGAAGATGAAGTTTTAAAACAAGTTGAAAAGAAGCGAGGAATAAAAATTAAAAAATCAGGTTTGTTGCTTTCAACTAATTACCCTGTTTTAGGAGCCTCCCCAGATGGGTTAAGTGAAGAATTTTGCATAGAGGTTAAATGCCCTAGCAAAAATAAAACTGTTGGTAATTATGTTCAAAGCAACAATATTGTTAAAAAATATTTGTATCAATTACAGCTACAAATGCTGTTTTCTAATAAAACCAAAGGTTTGTTTTGTGTAGCTTCTCCCAATTTTGAAGTTGACAATGATGTTACAATTTATGATGTGACATTAAATAGGGAATCCATAGAAAATATTATTGATTTAGCAATGCTATTTTGGAAAGATGTTGTTTTTAATACTCTACTGAATGGTTAAATTCGAATTTTTGTCTATATATATTTTTTTTGTTTAATAAATTTAGATGAGTTGTTGACTTATTAAACATATGAAGCGCCAAGGGGAAGAACGTGCCAAATGCGAAAAAACATTTTATCCAGTAGGTCTATTTTTGTGTTCAATACTCCGTAATTTTGTTTTGTTTTTTAAACGTTATATGATTAGTTCAAAGTATTTTTCTTCAACTTACTTTTCACTTGATTAGAAGTCTAAAATATTGCTCACAGTCATCCAAACAGATGGATGCTGGTTTGGGATGGGAAAGAACGAGACAATTTCTGGAAAATACTGCAACTGAAATGATTTAATGCAGATAAACTTATAAGTACAGTTAAATTTGAAATAATCTTGGAAAAACCTAGAATAGAAGTAAATTGAACTCAAAATAAACATCCAAATCCGTAGTCCATTAATCTGGCTGTTTCAAGGCTTCAAAAAATTCTTTGGCTTCTGGTCTGCAAAATTTCTTCAATGCCATAAGATCTTTATGTTTCTCTTTCGAAAGAGTCAAAGGTCCTGTGAAATAAATAAGCCATAAAAAATATTCTAGGTATAATTTAGTGTCTTACCATCGTAAGCTCTCGATGGATAAAAAAATTCTCCAGGTTGCAGTGGGGGCCCCTAATGGTTTTTCGTTGGGCAGGAGTCACTACTGTTGAACATCAAGGACCATTGAATGTATCTCTATGAAAGATCATTCTTGGATGAGATTTTCTTTTTTCGAGTTTTCTAATAGGGCGTGATGGAAATGGGCATTTTCTTAAATATGATTTTTCAAAAAAGCAGTCCAATCACGAGTAATAGAATTGTCCACTGGTATTACTTTGAATGGAGAAGGTTTACATCTGGCCTACTCAATAATTTCCATCCAGTCAGCTGGAATTTCAGCATTAGCTTTTGTGTTTATAAGCGCCATATTTTTGTCGCACTCAAGGTACGAATAGCCTTTTATAGGAAATGTAACCTTAATTGATTCGAAGCGAAGCTTTGTGTGGACTAAGTAATGCACGTATCTGAACAATGTATAATTTTTGTTTTGTCCACCACAGGAATCACAGAAGATTTCTAATGTTTTCACACATTATGATCTAAATTTGTCATGATGTAGTGCTCCAAAAACGACACTACTTCATTCGACCCCTTGTGTGCATCGACTTTAGTTTATACATTGAAAACTGCATCACCGTCCGATAGGCGGAGTATATTGAAAGAATAAAATGAGAGCTGCCTTTTGTAATAAACCTCGTTAGTGCTTATATTCGGGAGTGTGAGATTTTTTTGAAAATCCATGCAGATGGATTCATGGGTTTTCTCTTTTCGACTTTTCTTCCTCGCAGTTCGTTTTCTGTCATAAAGTTTGTTTTGAACAGACAATTGGTGTAAAGTGGCATTGAGTTGAGTTTTTTCCGTCTCAGAGGCATTATTCATTTTGCTGTGGATACTTTTGATGGTACTTGTGTATTCGTCACAGGTGGAGCACGTATCCGTGCCAGGGTATCCGAATGCAATGTTGAATCGACTATTGAAAATATCTCTATAAGTTTGGTACGAAACTGGTTGTTGGGGATGCAAGAGAGTGTACATGTCATACATTTCCTAGGTGTTTAATTCCTGAGGTAATTAAGTTTTTTAAGATTTACTAAGGCTATAGTGACTGCTCCTACCTTTGAAAGACTGTATATGATTAAAAACAACATTTTGAGTTTCTGTGCTCAGCTTATGCTTCCTATTGTCGTGCTTTCCACGGCCATCGCTTTTCCATCGCGTTTAAGCGATTGTTGGATAGTTTCAACTGTACGTTTTGTAATACCATGAAGTGACAAAAATGCAAATTTACATACTGGAACGTCTTCTAAACCATTGTCCCTCAATATTCGCACTTTACAAAAAAATGAGGAAGTGCGGAAATTAGCGTTCGCTTCATGATGGGTGTTACGCTCATTAGACCTGTCAAATATGCACTTTGCTCGTCGTTTTCAACAGGTTGAAGTTTTTAATTATGGTCTTTCTTTCCGATTCAGAAATTCGTTTGAAACATTGCAATCTTAAACACAGTCGTTTCCCAGTTCATGGCTTCGCACTCTTATCTTCTTATTCACTTCTGATAGACTACCGAAAATTTTTCTATTTTTAGTTGATCGGCCTGATGGTACCGACATTTCATGATCAGAACTGATTTTCAGTGGTACAGATATAATTGAACACTCTCTTGTGAAGTACAAACTGCAAATACTGCTGCTAAAACTGTTAGACTGCCCCTCTCTACTATGCACATACAAACTGCGACTTACCACGTTCTTTCCCGAAACCGCTGTACTTAGCACATTCTTTCCTAACATAGCGGAGAAATTTTGCCTCATATCTCGTGAAATTACCACGTTCTTTCCCTTTTTGTATTTTACGTCGATTGGCCTCCATTTTATCTAAACATCCCCACCATTTTCTATATTTCACGAAAAAGTGGACTTAGCACGTTCTTCCCCTTGACGCTTCATATGTAATTTGTCAATAATTTTGTAAATAATTTGTAGCTTGCCTTGTAAATAAATTATTATACCATAAGCACTGTGTTTTATTTAGTGATTGGGGATTTATGTTTAGGTTAATAAAACACATACAGATAAATGTAAAGCAAAACTTTTACGGTTTATTAAAAATATCAGTTTTTTTAAATCCATGAGAACCATGGACCTACATGCCATGATTCTGATTTTCTGAACATTTATTTATTGGATGTTATTAAAATTCGATATATCAATGTATTTTTTAAATAAACGGTGGAAGTCTTAAATTTCCAAAAAAAGTGAGGGCTTCTACAATAAATTAATTTCATAAAAAAAATATTTATACATTTTTTTATTCAGAGTGATATAAAATTATATTAAGTTTAAAAAAATGGTGCTGGCAAATAATTTATTACTAAGTTTACAATACTGAGAACACTTAATAACTACAATTTAACAAAACTTATAAAATTAATTTTTTTATTGACAATAGGTGTTTTAAGTAAACATTCATATCAGATTGTTAAACACTTGTTTGTTTAGTGTTTTAAGGGTTGGTAATATAAATTTATAAAATACGTGATAGTTTAATACAGTGGTCGTCACACTTTACTGGCCAAGGGCCACACATGACAATGTGAGTGCCAGCGCCGAGCCGTAGAGTATTTGAAGGCGTTCCAAGAACGTTTGCACACTTAAACATACCTAGTACATTCAGCTTATTTCATTATGTACCTACTTGAATTATCGTTTGCTTGGGAGTTGATATCAAAAAAAGTCATCATACATATTGTTCATTAAAATATTTATTGGAAAAAGAAAATAAACATTAGGTAATCAGGTAACAGTTCGATGCCGTAATGAAAAATATTGGTTGTACAATTAGGTGTTGAACTTTTCTAATAATTTCTTGTATATCGGCATCCTTTGGACTACATGCAATCCTCATTGTGTCTTCTAAATGAGTAGAAAGGCGATTACGGTACTTATTTTTTAAGAAGGTCATTTTCGAAAACGAAGCTTCACAGAGATATGTTGAAGAAAATATGGTTAAAACAAATTGTGCGCAGTCTTGTAAAGATTTATACGTGCAAGGGGCATTTTTCCAAAATTCTTTGTACTCCTGTTTTTCACGGTGCTCAATGAAACTAGCTTTTAACTGAGTGTCGTGTTTTAGTTCAATGAATTCATTCATTAATTGTGTTTTAGAAAATCCAAACTGACAGAATAATTTAATATCTTCGTTTTCAACATGCCAAGGGTTTTCCACAAGTATAAAGCAGTTCTTAATTTTTCGCACATCGTCAAATCTATTTTTTATTTTTCTTAGGTATTCTTTCAAATAGGATATACAATTTTGGATAATACTGTCGGGAATAGAAATTTCAGATTGCAGAGCAGAAACAGTTGGGAAATTTGAAAAATCTCTTGCTTCGAGTTCGTTTATATATAATTGCAGTTTGTCTTCAAATGAAAACACTTTATTTGTCATTTGTCCAATTATTTTGTTAGGTCCTTGCATCTCTAAATTAAGATTATTGAATTTTATAGTGATATCGGTTAAAAAAGCCGCAAGGGTCCACCAGTCATTTTGCTGTAGTTGGGGAAATTCTTTGCCACTTTGTTGTAAAAAAAGTATTATTTCGTGTTTTAAATGGAAGAACCGTTCTAATACTTTTCCTTTGCTTAACCATCTGACGGCTGTATGTAAGATAACATCGCCATAATTACCATGTAATTCTTCAAGAAGGTCTTTGAATTTGCGATGATTAAGTTCGCGCGCGCGAATAAAGTTTATAATGTTTACAATCGTATTCATAACGTCTTTTAATATGTCATTCGAAATTTTACAAGCCAAAGTTTCTTGATGCAGCAAACAATGAACAGTCAACAAATTAGGTAAATTCCATTCTTTCTTCATTAAAGCAATCAAACCATTATTTGCACCCACCATTGACGGACAACCATCAGTACACACTGATATCAATTTGTTTATAGGTATATGGTGTTTTTCTACAAATTCTTTAAGAACTTCCATAAAATCACAACCTCTCGTATGACCCTTCATGGTAATCACTGCTAAGAAGTCTTCTTCTATGATTCCGTCCATTGTGCAGTACCGAACAAACAATGAGAATTGAGACATAGAAGTTACATCCGTGCTGGAATCGCAAGCAAGACTAAAGTATTTGCAGTTTTTCAGTTTGTCAATTACTGCCTCAAACAAATTTTTCGAAATATCTTCAACACGGCGGCGACAGGTGGATTCAGAAAGTGAAAGTTTTTTTACTTCAGTCATTATTTGTTTACTATTTGAAAAATTTTGAAATAACGTTTGAGAAACTGTTATCATACACTCTTTCATGAATTCAGCATCAGTAAAGGGTTTCATGCGTTTTGCAAGAATGTTACACACTTGGTACGATGCTTTTGTAATAGCCTCATTTTGCCCGACTGCTGTCGTCATTATATTTTGTTGACGATGAATTGACGATTTCAAATGAGTTATTTTACTCTTTCTTTCAATCGTGTCTAGGGGAAACGCCTCTGTAAATGAACTATGTTTACTAGTGTAGTGGCGAAATAAATTGTATCGTTTCATTCCGGAGACAGTTTCCCGGCATATTAAACAAATAGCAGTACCTTCCTTATATCCACTTATAAAACAAAATTCTTCCTCCCATTTTTCTTGGAAACATCTATTTTCGTCAGTTATCTTCCTTTTAGTAGCACATTTCGATGAAACACCCGCCATTATACAAGAATACCGCACGCGAAATCGATAAAACAAGTAACGTTCAGTCTTGTCAGTAGAAACAAATGAAATGTTTCGCGTCGCGGCTCGCCTCTGCTCCAGCGCGGCGGCGAGGGGGGAGGGAAGCGCCGTTGAACTCCGCCCGCCCGCTCGGTTTCAGTAGGAAGCGGCGAGTAGCGATGACACGACGCGTGCAGCAAATTTTCGCCAGACTACGTCGTCGCGTCGCCGTTTACGAACGCAAAGTCCATTCTTGATTATGACAGGTCTGACTGACAGGTATGAATGGTCAAATATTAACCATTGAAATAATTTACTTCGCGGGCCGCACAAAAATCGGCCACGGGCCGCATGCGGGCCGCGGGCCTCTATTTGACGACCACGGGTTTAATATGTTTACTTAAAAAAATATTACAATACATAATTAATATAACAATAATTATTTAATTAATGGACTTTGGATGTTAATAATTCCACATACAATAATAATAATAATTTCATTCAAATTTTTTAAAAAGCTTAATTCTAATCTGGAGTGAATATCCACCATTTTAAATTCTCTAATTCTTTTTATTATCCTTTCAATATGAATTCTTAGTGCTGCAATTTGTTTTGCACTTTTCACCTCTTGTGGGGTTAATTTTTTACCATCTGAAACAGTTGGTGGTCTCACTAATTTACAATTTTTTTTTAGCCAACTTCTCTTCAATGTGTTTTAACCCCCTGTCGGCCATTATGTCACAATATTTAATGTTCGTTAAAAACCCACTAACGTTAAAAAAAATTAGTATGTGGTATACGCTCTCCATAACCACTAGATATATAATTAATAAAGCAATTTGGTGTTCCACTTACTAAATATTTAATGGTATTACATTTTTTGTATTCCGACCATGAATAGCTCTGATGTAATGAATTGGTTGGTTTTTCAATTTCAAAGCAGTCTATAATAAACTTAACATTACTATACCTATAAATAAAAAGGTATTGGTAATACATTTTCAATATTTTGAAATGTGGGAAAAAAATTAAATGCTGTAGCACTTTAGCTATTTTTGGTACTCCATTAATAAAAATCTGCTGTACTATAGTTGAGCTCAGACCAAAATCTAAAGCTAATCTTAAGTAGACATCATCAAGATGAATTTTTTTTAAACATATTAATACATCTCTATATGAGATTGCTTCATTGGAAGTAATGAAATTACTTATTTTATATACATAATCGGGTATGCCCAAATAAAATTTTGGGGTTTTCTTAATAATATATAACGTAGTTTCCATTCTTTTTTCAATCATTAATTTTTCTTTTTGAGTACTTAGTTCTTCTACTGAAGAAGAAGAAGGAGAAAAAGATACCTCAGTAGGAATGGAAGGAGAAGACACCTCAGTAGCAACTGAAGAAGAAGAACTACTTTGTTGAATATTTGTTGTTATTACTTTGTTCAAAGGCCCTGTATCTTCTTTAAATAATTTTGATGGACCAGCAACACAAATATCCTCAATCTTCCTCTTCGAGGATCCTTCTTTAATTGAAATATTTTTATGTGGAACTACTTAGTCTTTCAATATAATCCTTGTTCCACTCTGAAGCTGAACTCGTAAAAAGTTTGTTGCATCATTTGGTAGCTAAAAATAGATATATATTATAATGAATATTTATGATTTGAGAGAAAGTTTATTGATTTGATTGATTTATTTATTAGATTGATATTACTTATTTAAATGTACTAATAGCAACAAGATCTTTTTCTCAGGAGGTGTTTGGTTATGCTAGTTTCTATTGGGTTATTAGGTAGAAGGTATTTGAATAAAATTGATTAATTATAATTATAAATTTATTATAAAATAATTAAATTAAAACAGTAATGTTGAAAGTTTATTAATGAAACTAATTAAAAAAATATTAAAAAGAAAGGTCTTTAGTAATTATAAAAGAACTTACTTGATGTGGATTAAGTTAAACTAACCAATGTTGTTTTTGTAATGGCAAGTAAGATTATCAAATACACGAATTATTAAATATCAAGTAAATTCCTTTGTTTGTTTTTTTTTAAATTATAAAATTCAACTAACTACTACAAAATTTTAAAAAAAAAATTACAATTTTATCTGACCTTGATATGTAAAGTCCTGTTTCCTGATTGGTGGAAAAATCTGTAGTTGATCTATGAAAAACGGAGACGAACGAAGTGATACGTGGTATTTGCGATTTTGGTAAACTGAAGTGTTGTTAGACGATTAATTTCTTGTGTAAATATTGTTCTTTGTTTGTTCCTCAAATTTTAGTGTTGATGGATTACAGTTCCTTTAGTTGTATTTATAATAGTAAGTACATGAACCGAAAATATTTTAATTTCACTTTTGTTTAGTTTTCAACGTCACTTATGGCACTTTGTTTTACTTTATAATTGTTTTACTTTGTATTTTTAACGTCACTTTATTATAACTACTTTAAAAACTGTTTGTTCACTGTTCACACTCACTGATCTTCTCTCTTTTACTTCCAATAATAAACTTCCTTTTAAAAAACTGTTTGTTCAAATTGACTATTCACACTCAGATCTTCAATGTTTGACTACCAATTATATACTTCCTTTTTTAACGACCTCTGTTCAATTTTTTATAGGTTTCAAACTTCTAGAAGCTTCGTTTTTTGTTCTAGAGCTTAGTCATTTCTGGGAAAAATATGTGTATCTCTTTCTTTCATATATATGACTAGACATACTCACTTCGTCTACTGTCCGATCATTCGAGAATAAAATATTGTACAAATATATCTGTCTCCTTTTTACACATTATCTGTCCTTTTTTTACACATTATATAATCAATTTTCGCGAAGTTTCTACTAAGTACTAGATATAATATCGATACATTATATAATAAAATAATTTCCAACTTAAAATTTTCTTACAAATACACAAAATATACAATAAAATAATACAATATAATTAAAATTTTTTGATTAAGTTAATATTAAACAACTTCTGTTGATATTATACTCATTATAGAATATTTAAATATTACAATATATATTGAAAGTAATCATTTTAAGCAGCTTACAAAGTAATTCTTACATCAAAATGATCCTGACAGCAATAATAATTTCCACCTCCTGTAGGAATGTTTTCCTTTCCTACTGTTGCAAACTACAGCTTACGTTTTTCTAAAGCTCTTGGAAAAGTTAAGAAGATCTTGTTGCAATTAGATGATTTGTTTTTGCAGTTTGGTACAAAACAAGTTTTATCTAAAATATTACAAAATTATAATTATTTATTTTATAAGTTTTATTTTAGTTGACTATTAATTTATTTTGCATTTTGAAACTTAATTTAAAGAATCTTGAAACATATTACTCACTATTACAGTACTACGAGCAAAAAACTTTTAATACTGATAATCAATATTTAATTATTTAAGGCTATTAAAGATGTATTACATAAAAAATAAAAGGAATATTTGAAATTAAAAAATCTGCCTACAAATTTATTTTTAATGCTTTAAAACTTACCAGTCATCTTTTCATATACAATACACACTCGATTAAAGTCTTTGAAAAATAGTTGTCGTACAAAATTACTCGGATAAAATAAAACACCATTAAACTGTAATCAACAAAGAACTGCTAAGAACACTCTGATTTTTTGTTTGTTATAGATAAGCACGATTTTCTCTCCTGTCATATATCTTGTCAACTGGTACAATCAGTTAGTCACAGAACACGGTGTTTTGTGCCGCCAGTTTTTTGAGAATACTTAAAACGAACGTAGCTAAAATGTGATAACGTTGACTTTTAAACACACTTCATTATTGGTTATTAGTTGGCGCTACGTTTAAAACTTACTAATTTTTTATTGCTAAACTTTACGAAATGAGAAAAATTACTTGCAAAATGAATACCAATATAAGTAAGTAGGTATTTTATCCTAAATATATATTGCTATCATTTTGATTAATATGATCCTACTATACTAGTCCAATGACCGTTCCTCCAATTCACCTAAAACAAAAAAAATAGACAAATTATTTTATGAATAGAAAAGAACAGGAATTTTAAAGATTGTATAAAAAAAAATTAGTAGTTACCTCTTGAAAGTAAAGTATATAAATATGACGATACTGTTCTGCTTAATAATTGCGAAGCCATATTTACCTTCATTGCATACTTTATTTTTGGCTCCAAATGTTCTTTTTTAATTTTATGTAAGGCTCTAAAAAGCAATGGAGCCTTTGAATCAATGTCATATGCCTTTTTAATATCGCTAAATCTAGCCTGTAACAATGCATCCTTAAAGGTGGGGACTTCCACCTCAACGTTATGTTTTCTAAATAATGAAGCTATGCATTCCAATAAATGTGGTGGATCATATAATGTAAAAAGTTTTTAATCCCCCACACTTATAAATCTGTATTTGAAGCTCCCAAATGCTTCATGGCTTTAACATTTGTTGTTCCACAATCATTTATTATACAAATAACTGAAAGTTTAGCTATTGTTTGGCAAGCTTTTATTACCTCCATTACTATTTCTGATAATTTAATACCAGAAACTGCTTTATTTGAAAAATAGTATGCAATGGGTTGTTTCCAATTATGAAGTACACCTTTTATCATAAAGACCAAGGCTTTGTTTGCTAATATTGATGTCTTATTAACTTCATCAAAGCCTTGAATTTTATCACGATCATCCTCATATTTAATTGAATTATTAATGTGATGAAGCGTATGCTCGTTAATTCCACTCTCGAATGGGATTTGTTTTAATAAGTTTAACAGTGTCTTTTTTGATGGCATAGCTAGAATTCTTCTTAATAGGTTGTAAAATTTTGGACCTCTTTTTAATAAAGCCAAGGCAGTTATTTTCACATCCAGTGTTCACCTTCTACCTTTTAATGATTTTTTTGAGCAACGAATTTGAGATATTAAAAAGTTCTCAGTTGAGGACGATAAGTCTTTAAACAAATCTCTTACCACATTAGAATAGTTTAATTTGGAAAGATCTTTTATGCTGTGGGCCCTAGTTTTGGCAATTTTCTTTAAACGCCTGATGGATGACTCCTTGTTTTCCACCATTTTCATTAAGCGTTGCTTCCTTGGAGTTGAAATTCCTCTGAACACTGATCTCTTACTAGTAGGAGTTAAAGAGGATGTACTAGGTCCCACTTCTATTTGCATGGACTTCTTCATCTTTTGTATCTAAAAACATAAAACAATAGTAACATATTAAACATATTTCTAATTGGAATAACGTTAAACAAATCAATGAAAAATTAAAACCTTCACGGTTTTTAGAAAAACTTTAATATTTAAGTGAAACAAATCATCCATGTCTCGAATGTGACTCTTCTTAAATAAAGAAAGGAAAAACCAATGTCAATGTCACAGTATTTATTACTTAATAGTATAAAAGTTGAAAGTTGAAAATTTAAGGCAACTAGTTTCGGCCTACAGTACGGCCATCATCAGGCTACAAAGAAAAACATACATTACAAACCAATATAAAGGTTAATAACAGTTCCTTACCTATAAAATGAAATTTACAAGTAAAAGGTTAGTATGCTCCTTGAAGATTGCAAGACAGCAGTATAGTTTGACATTGAAATTGTAGCAAAGTTATGTATATATACTTAAATAATTGGTTGAAGACCAAGCAAGAGTTATGGTACTATGTTATAAGAAACGAAAATAAGGATGAGAAAATAAAACAATATTTGGACATTGAAAAAAGGGGGGAGCCATGGGCTCAATGACTTTTAAATGTTTGGCATACAAAAATTATTTCAGGAGGTTGAAGTACCTCAAGTACCAAATTACCCGATAAGGGAATTAATTTTGGTTTAACAAAGGAATTCATGAATTTGTGAACCCATTTAAAACAGGTTCCCACAGTCAAGAACAACTTTATCAAGTTCTCTGAAACTAATGTAGCAGAGAATTGAGAGTCAAAGTGATAAACAGTAATCCTTGTAAGTAAGGAAAACTGAATTGGAAAAAGAAATATTAGTAAAATTGAAAAAATTGTAAAATAGTCACAAAACATATTGGAAAATTGTTTGTCGAACATTGTCCATATTAAGCAGAGCGACAAAAAACTTAATAACTGAATTACACCACACTAAGGTAGAGAATAACTATCTACTGCACGTGAGATTAAAAATGGCGATAGACACACAGAGATTGGGAAATCATAGAACTTAAGATATGATAAATGAATTGACACAGATCATGGAACAGGAAATCGAAAAATATATCTTTGATCACGTCGAAAATAGTAACAAAATATTTTCAGGAAAGAGGGCAACTAATGCTATACTGCAATCATTCAAGATACATTGAACATCAATTAGCAACAATATATGAGAATCCGTACAATATCAATTATTAATCAGAATGAAAAACAAACAATAAAAATCAAACTACCGAGAGACAAATCCTCATCAATGACTGTCAATATAAAAGAGAAGAAGAAAGATGTAATGACATATGTTATAGAGAGTGATCATATTGACAATCAAAATGAAGGAAATGTTTACAACTCGATTAAATGAATACAAGAGAATAATAGAACATTAAAGTAATTAATCATCTGTGAAAAATAGCATACTAATAAATGATTTAAAACCACGACCAATGATGATGCAGAAACAAAAGACTTCATGGAGGAACAAAATACCATCTGCTATACTAAGGGTAAAAGGGTAAAAAAGGGGTAAAAGTTTGTAAATACCTGGTGAGCGTAGGACAGGAATAGAATCCTTTACATTAATTAAAAAAGAGCCTAAGTTATTACTTGTCTTAAACCCAAAGTTTATGTTGTATTTATGTAGAATATGTCCAAACTTATGGGAAATGGGTCCAAAGAAATGTAATGCACCAACAAAATTATCTGTTAAAGAAGAAGGTTGGGAAAGTGTTACAGTAAAACTTAATCTAAATTTATGAAAAAACTTGTTGTATAATTTATTAATTAAAGAAATAGGATAATTATTATTAATTGCAATTTGTTTTATTATATTGATTTCTTGAGAAAAAGCATCAGACGATAAGGGGATCTTAAAAGCTCTATACAGGAAACTATTAAAGGCAGCCATCTTATGCGAGAAAGGATGGTTAGAGTTATAGTTAATCACTAAGTCAGTGGTAGTAGGTTTCCTATAAATGCAAAATTCAAGTAGATGTGTGTCAATATTTCTAGTAATAAGGAGGTCTAAAAAAGGAATACTTTTATCAACTTCCATCTCTAGAGTAAAACGTATTCTAGGATGAAGAGTATTGATATAACTAAGGAAAGAATAAGCTTCTTGTTGACTACCTTCAAAAAGAACTATACAATCGTCCACATAACGATGATAAAAAATAATATGTCCAACGAAAAGAGGGTTATTTAAAAATTCAGATTCTAGATTGTTCATGAAAATTTCTGCTAAAAAGGGGCTCAAATTAGAACCCATGGCAAGGCCTTCTGTTTGTTTATAAAATTTATTATTGAATTGGAAAAAATTTTGATTAAGAGCTAACTTAAGTAGAGAAATTATATCATTTGTGATAGAAAAACTTTGACCACTAGCAATGAGTAAACTATGAACCAGAGTTATACAATCAGATGGGGGAATGCTAGGGAAAAGGTTGGAAACATCTAACGAAAAGAGAAAAGAATTATTTGGAACTATGACATGGGCAATCTTATTGCATAAATCTGTAGAATTTTGAATAGAATGAATATTATTGAAATTTGTGACTTTCTTAAGTAAAATGTTCAAAAAGCAAGACAATTTAGAGGCAGGAGAATGAAGAAAGGAGACTACTGGTCTAATAGGTACATTATTTTTATGGATTTTAGGAAGTCCATAAAGAAGAGGGGTAATCGGAGCCATCTGGATCAATTGAAACACCTGAGTATCAAAAAAGGCCAAAGTATCAACAAAGGACCTAAGTTGTAACTTCAAATCATTATGGAATTTAAAAGTAGGGTCTGAAGGGAGGACGGAAAAAGACGGGTCTGAATTAATAAAGGTTTCGACCTTATTAACGTAATCAACTCTATCTAATATTACCAAACAGTTGCCCTTATCAGCTTTAGTAACAACTAAATTCTCCTCAATGATTCTACGTCTTAGAGAAATCACCTCATTAGTAGTAATTCCTATCTGTTTGAAACCCAGAGAATTATAAGGAGAGGGGTTCTTACTCTTCAAATAGGTTTTCTGTATAAGAGATGAGACATCTGCTCTGATAGCCTCTTTGTTAACTAAATCCAGATTATACAAAATGTTCTCAGTATCCAAAGACAAAGTCTTTAACGATGACTTTGTATTATTAGAGTAAGAATTGTACTTTAAGCCTAGTTCCAATAATTTAATAGAGTTAGCATCAAAAAAAGAACTACTCAAGTTGAGAACTCGAGGATGAAATTTAAAATTTGAAAATTTAAAATTTGAAAAAGAAGAAATAGTAGTGAGAGATGGTGTATGAGAAGAATCTTTTGCACGCCTCAAACCATAAAGCTTATTTGAAAGTCTAACAAAATTGTGACTACCCTGATCCTCCACAAAATCCCTTATATCAGCATCCAAAATAACAAATTCAGAATGTGTTAACTTACTAGTTAGTAAAAAATAAATGTACTTGAGTTTAATGTTAATGAAATTTAAAAAATTATAATGTCTTTTTACTTCTTGAATGATCCAAGACCGCTTTGATAATTTCATGACAAACCTTGATGTTCTAGAGTTAATTCTTGTGTGTAAGGAAATAGACTTAGGATAAACATCAAAATGTTTACATCTCTGGAGGAACCAAATCAGTTGCAATGTCTTCTTCCTATCCCACATCGCTTTTCTGTAGTGGCGGATGATTGAGACCAGACTGGCATCTTTCAAATGAAACAAATCATCCATGTCTCGAATGTGACTCTTCTTAAATAAAGAAAGGAAAAACCAATGTCAATGTCACAGTATTTATTACTTAATAGTATAAAAGTTGAAAGTTGAAAATGTAAGGCAACTAGTTTTGGCCTATAGTACGGCCATCATCAGGCTACAAAGAAAAACATACATTACAAACCAATATAAAGGTTAATAACAATTCCTTACCTATAAAATGAAATTTACAAGTAAAAGGTTAGTATGCTCCTTGAAGATTGCAAGACAGCAGTATAGTTTGACATTGAAATTGTAGCAAAGTTATGTATATATACTTAAATAATTGGTTGAAGACCAAGCAAGAGTTATGGTACTATGTTATAAGAAACGAAAGTAAGGATGAGAAAATAAAACAATATTTGGACATTGACTCTATTTGGACTCTTTTCGTTGGACATATTATTTTTTATCATCGTTATGTGGACGATTGTATAGTTCTTTTTGAAGGTAGTCAACAAGAAGCTTATTCTTTCCTTAGTTATATCAATACTCTTCATCCTAGAATACGTTTTACTCTAGAGATGGAAGTTGATAAAAGTATTCCTTTTTTAGACCTCCTTATTACTAGATATATTGACACACATCTACTTGAATTTTCCATTTATAGGAAACCTACTACCACTGACTTAGTGATTAACTATAACTCTAACCATCCTTTCTCGCATAAGATGGCTGCCTTTAATAGTTTCCTGTATAGAGCTTTTAAGATCCCCTTATCGTCTGATGCTTTTTCTCAAGAAATCAATATAATAAAACAAATTGCAATTAATAATAATTATCCTATTTCTTTAATTAATAAATTATACAACAAGTTTTTTCATAAATTTAGATTAAGTTTTACTGTAACACTTTCCCAACCTTCTTCTTTAACAGATAATTTTGTTGGTGCATTACATTTCTTTGGACCCATTTCCTATAAGTTTGGACATATTCTACATAAATACAACATAAACTTTGGGTTTAAGACAAGTAATAACTTAGGCTCTTTTTTAATTAATGTAAAGGATTCTATTCCTGTCCTACGCTCACCAGGTATTTACAAACTTTGTTGTGATGATTGCAATGCGGTTTATATAGGTCAATCTGGTCGCCTCATAGACACTAGAATTAAAGAACATATTAAGCTTGTTGATAAATTTAAACATTATAATCCACCTACCTCTCCCTCAGCTTTCGCCAACCATATTATTTCAGAGAACCATAGTTTTTCCATTTCTAACTGCTCCAGGTTACATAAATGTTTTAAGGGACCTAGAATGAACCTTTTGGAGATGCTTGAGATTAATGAAGCCACGAAAAATAACTCATTAGTATGCCTTAATGAACAACTTAAACCCAAAGATCCATACATCTTCCTTCACCTTCCATTTTGAGTTTTGTTTACCCTTAGTATAGCAGATGGTATTTTGTTCCTCCATGAAGTCTCTTGTTTCTGCATCATCATTGGTCGTGGTTTTAAATCATTTATTAGTATGCTATTTTTCACAGATGATTAATTACTTTAATGTTCTATTATTCTCTTGTATTCATTTAATCGAGTTGTAAACATTTCCTTCATTTTGATTGTCAATATGATCACTCTCTATAACATATGTCATTACATCTTTCTTCTTCTCTTTTATATTGACAGTCATTGATGAGGATTTGTCTCTCGGTAGTTTGATTTTTATTGTTTGTTTTTCATTCTGATTAATAATTGATATTGTACGGATTCTCATATATTGTTGCTAATTGATGTTCAATGTATCTTGAATGATTGCAGTATAGCATTAGTTGCCCTCTTTCCTGAAAATATTTTGTTACTATTTTCGACGTGATCAAAGATATATTTTTCGATTTCCTGTTCCATGATCTGTGTCAATTCATTTATCATATCTTAAGTTCTATGATTTCCCAATCTCTGTGTGTCTATCGCCATTTTTAATCTCACGTGCAGTAGATAGTTATTCTCTACCTTAGTGTGGTGTAATTCAGTTATTAAGTTTTTTGTCGCTCTGCTTAATATGGACAATGTTCGACAAACAATTTTCCAATATGTTTTGTGACTATTTTACAATTTTTTCAATTTTACTAATATTTCTTTTTCCAATTCAGTTTTCCTTACTTACAAGGATTACTGTTTATCACTTTGACTCTCAATTCTCTGCTACATTAGTTTCAGAGAACTTGATAAAGTTGTTCTTGACTGTGGGAACCTGTTTTAAATGGGTTCACAAATTCATGAATTCCTTTGTTAAACCAAAATTAATTCCCTTATCGGGTAATTTGGTACTTGAGGTACTTCAACCTCCTGAAATAATTTTTGTATGCCAAATATTTAAAAGTCATTGAGCCCATGGCTCCCCCCTTTTTTCAATGTCCAAATATTGTTTTATTTTCTCATCCTTATTTTCGTTTCTTATAACATAGTACCATAACTCTTGCTTGGTCTTCAACCAATTATTTAAGTATATATACATAACTTTGCTACAATTTCAATGTCAAACTATACTGCTGTCTTGCAATCTTCAAGGAGCATACTAACCTTTTACTTGTAAATTTCATTTTATAGGTAAGGAACTGTTATTAACCTTTATATTGGTTTGTAATGTATGTTTTTCTTTGTAGCCTGATGATGGCCGTACTGTAGGCCGAAACTAGTTGCCTTAAATTTTCAACTTTCAACTTTTATACTATTAAGTAATAAATACTGTGACATTGACATTGGTTTTTCCTTTCTTTATTTAATATTTAAACTGATAATTTATAAAAAGCGGATATTTTTTGAAACAGCTTATATTGCTCAAGAAGATTGATGTATTAATAAAAAAACTGATTTAAATAATTTAAAGTTACCTCAAAAGTATATACCAGAAAGTTAAAGTAAACAATGAAGTTAGCAGTGAAAAGTTAATAAAAACTGGTGTTCCTCAAGGAACAGTCTTAGGTCCCACTTTGTTTTCTATATATGTAAATAATTTGTATATGCAAAGGACCACAGGACATATAGTAAGTTTTGCTGATGACTGCCATTTATTACGAAGCAGATAGTTGGAATGAGCTCAAAAACAAAACAGAAACTGACCTACAGAACATTGTTGATTGGTGTACCCATAAGAAGCTTACGGTCAACTATAATAAATCATTCTATGTGCCTTTCACCAGTTATAGTAATCACTTGCCTGACTTTGATGAACTTAACTTCAAGTATAATAATGAAAACATAAAAATATTAAAAAAGAAAGAAATAAAATATTTAGGAGTTACCCTTGACAGCCACTTAAGATGGGACTCGCATATAAAAAATACAACTAATACATTGAGGATGTTCTTATTTAAGTTTAAATATCTTAGAAATATATTGAATGTTACTTATCTACGAATATTATACTATCAATTAGTACAAAGCAGACTTCAATACGCAATCATCTGTTGAGGTGCTACAACACCAAATCATACAAACAAATTGGAAATACTACAAAAAAGAATTTTAAAAATAATACATAATAAAAAGGTTAGATATACAACAGACGAGTTATTCGATGAAATAAAAATTATAGACTTAAGACAACTCTACGTCTATTCAGTTATTGTATTTATCTATAAAAACAAAAATATTTTAAAGGGTAAGACATACAACTATCAGACAAAGGGTAAAGATAGAGGAGTCGTATTCACTCATCTTGTAAAAAAATCGGTATCACAAAGGTTTTATCTCTATCTAAGTGGAAAAATTTTTAACTTTCTTCCAGAAATGTATAAGTTATACTTATATGAAATAAATTCAATTAATCTATATAAACAAATAATGAAGAGATTTATTATAAATAACGACAGAAAGACTATCCGAGAATTAATAGAATAAAATTATCCAAAGTTATTATTTAAAAATAAAAAAAATAAATAAAAAAAAACTGCTTCACATCTAACCTTGTTAGATTGTTTTGTACCAGCTATCTGTTCCGTATTTGCACTTTGTTTTTGTACATTTTATATTTCATTACATTGTACCTTTTGTATTAAGTACGTTGTATCTTTGTATTTTTACGTTGCACCTTTTGTGTTTTTCATTATGAGTTGTAGAATAGAGTTATGTGTATTTTGAAATTAAGATATTCATGTTTGTATGTTTAAATTACGTTTGTTAACAATAAATAGATATGGTATTTATAATATTGTATACTCAAAAAAAAAATTGTGTAAATGTTTGGTGATGGTAGCTGACAGCTCATGCGCAACCCTACGGTCATAAATGAGGTGTCTGCTGCCTGACACCATTCAATTTAATAGCTTGTAATAAATTTATTGTTAACTTATATTGGTCGAAATAAAAAATATATTATATTATTATATATATGGAGATTGAACCCCTCGTCTAGGGGATCTCTCCACATTTTTTCTTCTTCTAACCCCGCTATTAAACCAGGCCAGTTCCTGATTTGGTCTTGGAGATCGATCTCCTTATTTTGGAGAACTCTTTACAGGCCTTTCTATAGAATGTTGATACCTGGTTTCATTCTGAAATTTTTACTTCTTCACGCCAGTTTTTCTTATTTTCACACATCAAACTTCCATACAGTTTGTTCTAATAATTTAAACTATTTTTAAACTACCTTTTTCAACCTATTCTATTACTCTAACTTAAAATACTCCCTTTTTCTTATTCACAATATTTGTTATATTTTGTTTAAACACTGCTGTCTGCACATAGAGGTGAGTTTCCATATTGTATTATACATTATAAGATATTTTATGTTTTCACATTGATTTTGTTTGTTCTATATATTTTATAAACTAGATTGACTGTTATAAAACTATCATTTTCTATTTCTTGTTAGATTTATCTTATATGATCTGACTTTTATACATGTTATATTTGTCTTTTTTATATATTTGACTTTGTATTTCATTTCTCTGACATATTGTGTTCTTTTCTTAAAGCCTGAAGATGGTCTTGTGACCGAAACATGTCGCTACTATAAAATTTCATTAAATTACATATTGTGGGTTGACTTTGAGTTTTATTACTACTATTCGTACTATCCACATTTGAGTTATGGATAACCTCTACAATTTTAGAAAAATGTAAGTTACAGCTGCCTAA
The DNA here is from genome assembly GCA_035357415.1 of Ophraella communa. Classification (NCBI taxonomy): domain Eukaryota; kingdom Metazoa; phylum Arthropoda; class Insecta; order Coleoptera; family Chrysomelidae; genus Ophraella; species Ophraella communa. The sequence goes on along the minus strand of CM068995.1, from coordinate 30,996,167 downwards.
AACAGTTATAAACGAAGGTTTTTATTTTCACCCAATCTTTGTTAACCAGGTACTTGTCGTGTTTTTTTTTATGAACTCGTCACATTCGTGTTTCCTGGGCGTTATTTTATTTTTAAGATGAGTTTTAAACTATTTGCGAACAAGTTCTTTTTCTTTGGTATTCCATCGAACACGTGGTTCACTGTCGCGATTAACGCCTCGTGGGAACCCTGCATAAATTTTATTTCTATAGGTACTTAGAGAAAAAGTAAATTTAATATCTTAATATACTGTAAAATAGAAAAGAAAAGTAGATAGTTTTCTGAACCTAGTTTTTGTGCAGGTAGGTAGGTTCACTTTTTGCCATCACTGATAATGTCACGACCAGTCAATTTCCTGACGAATTTGTTTAACAGCGTTGTCACGTTGTCAACAATAATAACTAAATTCCATGCCGTAAATACCACCTAAGAATTCGGTAGAGTAGGGAGCTCACTAATAACGTGCCTTACAGTACGACAGTCATGATAACCTTTTGATTGATCCGGTGCCACCACCTTTTTTTTTAAATTCGGTTAATTTAATGTTGGTATTAGCTAGTGAGCATAATCCTAAGTTTAAATTTTGATTTTTTTGCAAAAAAGACAAGACCGCCTCTAGGGCGGTCCCGGTACAGGGCAAGCTATTTGCTTAGTGCATGCCGGGGACCACCTCTGTGGCGGTCAATAAATAAAAAATATTCTTTTTCTAAAAAGTCAAGGAAATATATAAAAAGAAATATTATGTACAAAAGACATCTTATTTGAATTATCAAATTAAAATTTATTCTAAAATATATGAAACAAATACAAAATCAAAACAAAAATATAACCTTATAATTTAGGTTTTATACTAATAATAACATCAATAATAAGTCCTTTCTCACTTTTCTTTTTTCTCAGCAGACCTGATACTGCCTCCGTTTGACTCTTCCATTTCCGTTTACATCCTTAGGATAAAATTCAGGAAGGTGTGTAATTCTAACTTTTGGCAATGGTTTTGTTGGCGGAGGTCCAAGTAACTTGTCAATAACAGTTAATCTATAGTCATACAATGGATCGCCTTTCTTGTAAAGGTAATATGAAGTGAGCAGCATCATTTGGAATATATGATACCTAGTTTTTTATACCAAATAAGCGTTTTATGCCCATAGGAATAATATGACAGCTTCTGGTCACAATGGTCAAATTCTGCCATAAACTCATTACATTTATATATCAAAACAGGTTTTTCTTTTTCTTTTTTACGTTGAGTAATCGCATTTTCCATACGCGCGTTATATTCGCTTGAAATGGCCAATATTTTAGTTTTTTATGTACGACTGCTGCCGGGTTTTCTTTCCTGTTTGAACGTAAGGTTCCGGTCACATAGGTAGCAGCTCCTCAGTGTGTTTTAAACTATTGTAAAAATTCCCCCAGGTTACATTCCATAAGGGCTAATACAATTTTTGCGGTATGTCCTCCCCCGGATAGTTCAGGATCTGCTCAACCAGCATATACCAATATTTTCTGGGCGGTGCCAATGGGTCACACAAAAAATACAGCTTTATTCCGAATTTGTGTCTCTAGTGGGATAACATATTTCTCTCATTTTATCGTTATGCCAGTTTATCAAAGGCATTATTGTTCCCAATTGAGTTCGTGGTTCTTGACTCATATCTTCAAACTGCAAGCTTCTTAAAATGAGCAAAAACCGATTACGGCTCAGACTAAAAAACTTTAGGTTAAACAGATGATTCTTTTTTCATTAGCCATTCACTCTATTAAGTTTAATTGTCCCCATATGAAAAAGCAATCCCAAAAAAGTTCTCATTTCCTTTGGAGTGACATCAACTCATGCCGCAATTCTCGGTTCATTGCCTAGTCGTGAGTGGCCATAAGGTTAAAATAGTCTAATGGCTCTGTGAAATCGTAAAAAACGATGTGCTATCTTAATATTTCGTGTATTATCATCATCAGAAAGAAGATATTCGATGAAAAAGTGGTTGCGTGGAAGAGAATCAAGATCTCATATGACGTTAGTACTTGAACTAAGGCAATCGAATCAGGAAAATCTATTTAATTACCTGCGAATGTCTTCAAAGACCTTTAACATGTTATTTGACCATGGTTAAACCATTCATCAGTAAAATTAATACAAAAATGCGTAAGTCTATAAGCGCAGAAGAGAGATTAATAGCCACTGTCCAACGGGGTGAGAGCGATCAAAGTTTGCTGTTTTTTTTTGTTTTTTTTTTCAGTTTGTTTTTCAATTTAAAATCAAAAAATATATATATTAAAGCTTGAAGTTTCAGACATTTATAACTATTAATATCGTGAAAATAGCCCCAGTTGTTTTCCTTATATATTTTTTTAAAAGTTTATCGGTTTCACCCCAGTCTAGGGAGTGAAACCGATCACTAATTTAATATCACATAAATTTGACTTTTACCTCTTAGAGGGTTAAACCGATCGTATATTCTCGTTTAAAAAAAACTTTCATCCTTAATCACAACAAAAAAGTTTAAAAAACTATATAAAAACATTAATTTATTAAAAGAAAGGTACATAACATGTATCCTAAATTTAAAAAATAATTTTTAAATAGTTTTTACAAACAAAAATATGCTATTCAATATTATTAATATCATAAAGATTTTTAAAAATATATTATCCTCTTCTTGAGGACTTTTCAACGATTTTTCTTATTATTTGGTCCTCTTTTATGTCTGATATGTCATTCACAATGGGGTAACCAAAGAATGTTTCTTTTTGTGTTATTTTTTTCTTCAAATAGTTAACAGTTAGATTACTGTTATTAATGTTTTTAATTATAGGCACAAAAAATTTGTCTCTTTTGCTGGTTGAAAACTTTATTATTATAAAGTCTCTTATATTAAAAATGCGGTTTTTTTTGTTTTCCTCACTGTTTATATCTATATTATTCTCTATATCGAAAAAATGTGATAAATGTCGGGACATTCCTGGGTCTTCAAACCCTTCTTCTTCCTGCTCAGTAGATTCTTTCTCTACAAGAGTATAAATTAAATCTCCAACGGAAACACTCTTCCCGGCTCCCACGTTCATTCTTTTTCCTCGTTTTCTCCTCCTGTTCTCAATTGTCTTAAATGTGAAACAATTGTGTTACTCCATGTTTGCTCTACTTCACTTTCATTTTGATAATTTTGTTTGTTTTTAAAATGACTTATTTTCTGATATGGATTTAAAGGAACTATCCCACATGCCTTAAAGCCTGCTTTTGTATTTTCTCCACGACTGTATCAATAGTTACGTTTAAAAGTCTGGGAAAAACGGTTTTTGGCAGGACTCCCCTTTTTTTAAGTTTCCAATCTTCTAAGGTCTTTTTCCATGCATGTTTGAGGGGGAGGAAGTATGCAACATCCAGAGGTTATAGTAAGTCGGTTGAATTGGGAGGAAGCAGAACAAATTTAATGTTGTTATTTTCACAGGCCTCTACAACGCTAACTTTTAAATGGCTGCAAAAATGATCACCCAACATAACTTTATTTCCTTCCAGCGAGTTAAACTATGGCAATGCAGTAGACATAAAGTAATCCTCAAACCTTGTATGTTACCGCTGCTCTGACTCGCTTTGTATTCTCGGCTAACTTTACAGTCAAATCCTCGTGTCTGCCCATAAATGATTTAATAATAATAATAAATAATTTATTATCCACATCATACATTACAATAAAAAATGTACATATACAATCATAATAATAAAAATACAAGAATACACTAATATAGATTGAATAAACTTTTAAATAATGTGGATAAAAGGCTAAATTGGTTCTGGTCCAGACGAGTAGCCTTTTCCTGCTCTTCCACCAATGCCAAAAAAAATAATATAAGAAATAATATAAAATGTTAATAAAGTAGTAGAGATCAGATTAAGTAAAATAAACTAGAGGAAGTTGGAAAGTTGGGAGGAAGGTAGAATGTCTTATATGTATTACTTCTGGAAATTAAATACTTTATGTATATACAACGCTAATTATAAATATTATTCGCGTCCAATAGATCTTCATAATTAAAAGAATAATAAAGTTGGGTATCGTCTGCATAATAATGATAATTTATATTTTCAAGACAAAGTGTAAATCGAGAGGTATAAATAGTTAAAAACGGTGAATCGGTGGATTCCTGGAAAAGTATTCTTAAAGCGTTTTTCGGTTCTTCCAGACTTATTTAAGTATTGCTGTACTATGTACCTCACATCGTAGCTTTTGAAGGGAAACCCCCAATCGGCACACAGAAGAAGAGCGTCTGCTAGCTGGCGTTCTTTAACAGCAGATAGAGCCGGTTGGCCTCCAACCGGCTCAATTAATTATAGTGATCGATTTCACTCCATCATCTCTCCGCTTTTTATAAAAAAGTATATTAAAAATAACACCATGTTAATAAAAAAACAACCACTTTTTCTCAGCTGTTAACTGTAAATTTGTACAACCAAACGTTTCTAAAAACAACTTTTTTGCACTTTTAAAACAATCTACGAATCTCGACGAATTGACAAATTAATTCGTTCTTCATGAATCTCTCTTAAAGACTGATATTTCCTGCATGGTTATAATACCAGTACTAAAAACATTACCCCGTTTGACGGCACTTTACGGTATTTGGCAACAGGACAAAGCTTTGAGGATTTAAAGTTTCTTACAAGAATTTCACCTCAATCCCTGGGTGTAATTATCCCGGAAACATCCAAATATATTTATTTAGTGCTTAAGGATTTATATATGAAGGTAAGCAAACACTATTTGGAAATGAATCTCTTTATTAAGAAAAAAAAAACAATAAGTAATACCTATTCCTGGTTTTTTTAAAAAGCACAGGTCATCGATATCCTGACGTAATTTGTACTCATTAATCATAATCGTCTCGGAAGTTCCAACTCCCACTGGAGATAGTTATAATATTGATTGAGACATTGGTTGATGTTGTAAAATAGTTTCAGTAGATGTTGAAGCTACTTACTGTGTTAAATGCGGCGAACGTGTAATAGTAATTTATTAATCAATAATTCTGCATACAACCTTTGCTCTTCGTGCATACGTCGCAACTTACAAGCTACATTCAGTCCTATGCCATCATACTTATCGTCATCTTTCAAGGCTTTGTAAGGTTCATTAAGTAAGCATCTTTTATTTGCTGACGAACTTTTGGTTTGAACTGTAGGCGTTGATTGTCGTTATTGTATCGTAATGTCGGAAGGTTGCGGCGAACTTGGTGGCAGAAGTGATTGTGATGTTGAATACGGCGAGGGCATTTGTGTATCATCTTCGCAAAACTGAAAAATAGTAATAGTTTGTTTTTCTTATGTTTTTTTTTTCAGTTTCCATCGTCTATCGAAGAATGGCAAGAGATTGCAAGAGGTTATGAAAGTCGATGGTATTTTCTTATTTGTGGAGGTGCTATTGATGACAAGCAGAATTCGAAAACCAGCAGTGGATCTTACTATTATAACTATAAACATTATTTTAGTATTGTACTAATGGCAGTTGTAAATGCAAACTATGAATTTATATATGTTGATTTCGGCGGCAACGGAAGAGTATCCGATGAAGGTGTATACTAGTTTTTATAACAAGTTGCAAAATAAGCGATTGAGTTTACTTCCTAACAATATGAATAAAAACAATATAAACTTTGTATTTGTAGCCGATGATGCTTTTGGATTACATGAAAATGTTATTAAACCTTACCCACAAAGAAATTTAACTCGTGAAGAGCGTATTTTTAACTATCGCCTGTGTAGAGCTCGACGCACAGTAGAAAATGCTTTTGGCATATTATCTACACGATTTAGAGTTTTTCATGCGGAAATCAATATAATAATAATAATAATAATAATAATAATAATAATAATAATAATAATAATAATAATAATAATAATAATAATAATAATAATAATAATAATAATAATAATAATAATAATAATAATAATAATAATAATAATAATAATAATAATAATAATAATAATGTTTATTTACCATCCAAAAAATATATAAAATTACATATATATTTCAGTACATAGTAGTTGCGCTTAAATTAAATATGATGTTAACCTAATTAGTAAATAAACTAGAAGAAATTCCCTGAAGAACCAGAGGTTGTGCTCAGGGTTTTCTCTTAGCAATATTTTAGCTCCTAAAATAAAATCAAGAATCTTTGGAATACCTTAAAGTATAGATGTTCAATTTTATATCGCAACAATAATAATGAATTAAAAATATGTTACACTACAAAATAAAAAGCAAATATATCATAAGACTAGTCAGCCAACAAACAAGAAAAAATTCCCTGAAGAACCAGAGGTTGTGCTCAGGGATTTCTCTCATCTACAAACTGCAAAAGTCTATAATAATATAAATCCTAACAAAAACGAAAAAAAAGATCAAAGAACAACAGCATTCAACAAAACATCAAATTACACAGAAAATACTTTATTTAAAGATTCTGTTTCTATAGTTGCAATAAATTTTTTAAAAATTGATTTTATGAGATCAAATGAGTTAATTGTATTTATACAGGGTGAGTCATAACTATTGGGACATAGACTAAGGACAGGTTATTTGGACCAAAATATGGCTATTGGGCCAAATATGCCTTAATATAATGTTGCTGAGAAAAAAGATGCAGGGTGTTAAAGTTAATTTTTGTTTTTCGTTTTTTGCTAATAGTTTCCCTGTATATTTATAAATATCAAAATTGGCACAGAGGCATAATCTTAGACACGAAATGGTATTTTATTTACAATTTTACGTTTTGTCATAGAGGGCGCCACGTGGATCATTCCTAATGATCAAATTGAGTCTAAACTTTTTCTGATGAAATTTTTTAGTAATTTTTATTAGAAAATATGACGTAAACATCATTTTTACGTTAATTTGGTACTCTTGTTTAAACATGATAATTTCAACCGTTTTCGATAAAAACGCAGTCGAACTGCTTAGAGTCTTAAAAAAGGATTTCAAATATTAATTCATTTATGAAAAGTATGCTTTGGACTGTCAGATAATTGTTGTTGGTAAATGTCATTTGTTCAGAATAAATTATTTTTGATGTGACAGTGTAGTGTAATGTTGCATTTTTTAAAAGTAATCATTACTTTTTTTGATTGAAATGCCTCGTCACAATCATTTTACTAATGAAGAAATGCGAAATATCATCTGCGTATACGCACAAGAAAATTTTTGCGGTCGCTCGGCAGCCAGAAGGTATGGAATGTTATACGCAAACAGAAGGCAACCAAATCACAAAACTTTTGCAAGATTATATCGTAGTTTAGGTGAAACTGGGTCATTTCACACTAAAAATCGGGGTGGTCGACCGAAACAAATCACACCTAATCAAGAAGATGAACTTTTGGTTCGAGTAGATGAAAATCCTGAAATAAGTTCACGACATCTATCAGCAGCAACAGGAGTAAGTCAGTCGTCTATAATTAGAATTCTAAAAAAAGAGAACCTCCATCCTTATCACTTCACTTCTGTTCAAAATTTACTACCAACAGATCTTCCACGACGGTTACAGTTTTGCCAACGTATTCTGAATAAACATCGCAATGACAGACACTTTATTAAGAATATTATGTTCACCGACGAAGCAACTTTTACCAGACGAGGGGTTTTTAATTGGCGAAATAGTCATTATTGGGAAGAAGAAAACCCGCATGCTATTAAAGCTAGACATTTTCAGCATGAGTTTAAATTGAATATTTGGTGGGGCATTATAGGCGACCAACTACTAGGGCCTTATGTTCTTCCTCCGAATTTAAATGGAGATTCTTATTTATTCTTTTTGGAAAATACTCTTAGTGATATTTTAGATGATCTGTCACTGGATGTAAGAAGAAAAATGTGGTTTATGCACACCTCATTTTTCATTAGCTGTTAGAAATCATCTTCATGACGTATTTCCTCAACGATGAATTGGCAGAGGCAGTGATTTTCAATGGCCACCAAGAAGTCCTGAGTACAACCCGTTAGATTTTTATTTTTGGGGACATATGAAGTCCTTAGTTTATGCCAATGAAATTAATACACGAGACGAACTTTGGAGATACATTGAAAATGCAGCTAATCTTATAAGGGGACAGAATAACATTTTTTTAACGTCCGAAAATCCTTTATAAAAAGAATTAGACAATGCATAGAAATCGGAGGAGACCATGTAGAACATTTAGTTTGAGTTTTTGTGAGTTCTTTTAAGTTAAAGTGTGTTTAGTTTTGATTTATCGTCAAAACGGAAACCTTGCGTTAGTTGCAACTTTGTTTATTAGTTTGGTATTTGATAGTGGAATTGTAAATAAAATACTATTTCTTGTCTAAGATTATGCCTCTGTGCCAATTTTGATATCAATTTATAAATATACAGGGAAACTATTAGCAAAAAACGAAAAACAAAAATTAACTTTAACACCCTGTATCTTTTTTCTCAGCAACATTATATTAAGGCATACTTGGCCCAATAGCCATATTTTGGTCCAAATAACCTGTCTTTAGTCTATGTCCCAATAGTTATGACTCACCCTGTATACATTCTATACGTTTCAGGTAACCAGTTAAATACCCTGGGAACAAAATACATAAAATTAAGTTTACCGATTGATTTTTGGGTAGTGGTAATATATACACAATCATGGACTTTTCTTCTGGTACTATATATGTGGGTCAAAGGTTGTAATATATGTTTATTTTTAAATGTGTAAAAAATTACATTCAACAAATATAACTTCCTGACATTAAATATACCTGCTTCCTGATAGAGAAGGTTGGATGAGTATAAACATGGTTTTTTCAGAAGTATTTTTAGAAATCTTCTCTGTAAAATTTCAAGTTTTGCCAAATGCGCGGCATATGTACCTCCCCAAGCTAAAATGGCATATCTAATTCTTGACTCTACTAAGGAATAGTACACTGTTTTTAAGTAAGGAAAAGTAATTACATTGCTAAGATATCTAAATTTGTATAATAATGTTCTTAGAGTTTTACAAACCATATCAATATGAATATCCCATTTTAAGTGGCAATCGATGTGAACACCTAGATATTTTATAAAATTTTTGCTTTTTACTGTAATAAAGTTATTACCGAGATTTATCTTTAATTCTGTAAAGTCTGGTAAGCCATTTTTATATATTGCAAAAGGCATAAAAAAAGTTTTTTCCACATTTACTGTTAATAGTTTACTCCTTAGCAACTCCATTAACTTAGCAGTTTCTCTGTCACCTTCTAGTTTTTTTATCGTATTCCATAAACCTTTAGAACTATTTTCATATTTTTTAATTTCTGTTTGAAAATATTTTTTTTTGTTTCAATTATTAATTTATTTAATTTATTCTTGTATACTGTGTATTATTTCTTTATATCAATATTATCAATATTATGCAAATATTTCCTATACAGTTCGTTTTTTTTATTTACATATATTGCTATATGGATCAAACCTAATACTAAAATTTAAAACTAAACCTAATAATAAACTATTACAAATTGGGATATGCTGTCTTCAAAGAATGTTTTAGAGCTGGATGTTGACGGTGTTTCTGGAGCGCTATGTGATTTTATATCATCTACTTGATCATTTATTAGATATTCATCATTTTTTTTCCATTTTTTTCAAGTCTTCTACGGAATATTTTTCATTGTTTATAAACAAATGATTACCCTGGATTTTGGCGAAGACTTTTTTTTCTCTGGCTAATTGTAGGTGTCTATTAAGTATTTTGTAGTCTTGTCTATCCTCATAACAACGATCATGAATAATGTAGACTCCGGTGTTCCGCAATTTATAGCAGTTCCGCAATATTATATTTTTCCTTAAATATGTCACGAATTCTACTTTACATGCGGTTTTATTTCCTGTTTTTATTTGGTAAATATTATTTATTTCATGGATTGTCACCTCTACTCCAAGTACCTCTCGAAATAATTTAAGTACCTCTGTAGTTATATCTTCTTTATTGGATATTTTCAAACCATATATTAATATGTTATTTTTTCTCGATTGCCTCTCGAACTGTATACATTTCTGATTAATTTTATTAAATTTTTCTTCAAGGAGGTGCAAGTTTTTATCTAGACTACTTAGAAGTATTTGTGTTTCTTTCTTAATTTCTTGTGTTATCATATTTTTTAGGCCCGCAGTTTCTTTACTAATTTCTTTTAGAATTTTATCAAAAAGAACAGTGTTTGTAATGTCCCCTTCGGAATTACTCATTATACGCTACTGATATGTTAATGAGTTTACTATCGAATATTAATATTCAAATAAAATCTTAATTACTTCCACTTTTTGTACCTTGCTTTCATAAATCAGCAACATTTAGTTTAATTCTGTTACCATCAAAATACAAGATAAAACATAAACTTACGTTTTTGATTAACACGTTTTTAGGTGGTTAGATGTTTTAACATCAAGTGTGGCACTTTACACTATATTATTTTAAGTTTTTCCCACTTAAATCAACTTTTATTCATGGAGTTCACAATTCTATAAACATATATACATATGAAACCAGAAAACATTTGTTACATAGTTCTAGCTTCATGTTGCCTTCACAATTTGTTAAAGAGAAAAGAAAAAGCCAATTACCTACCTACCCGAGCACTGGTTACTGAAGATTTAGATTTTTGTAGGGTTAAACATAGAGATTTAAGCGTAGATAATCTCCTGAACAGTTTACATAGAAGAAATGTATGTGAAAATGCAAAATTATATCGTGACAAATACAAAGAATATTTCATGCATGACGAAACTGTAACGTTTCAATATAATTTTGTAAATTAAAATAAATATTTCAAAATGCTTACTGTTACATTTTCATTGATGATGGTGTCGCTTCAGATGCTTTTCCGTGGTGTGTCTTGATCTGCGGTAAACATCAAAAAGTCAAAATACCACAATATACTTCATCAGCTGACGATCCCGACTTTTGGTTTTTGACCAGGGCCGGTATTCTCAGGTCCTCGCTTGGAGCGATATCGATGTCGTTGAATGCGAGGGGAGTGAAATTCACGACCAAATCGATTCTCATGCCCTCTCCTCGCATGGATCGCTCCTGTCAAAGAGGAGTACTTTATTTCACTCGCTTTCATGTGTACCAGTTGCTCGTGTCATAAATTTGCGAGCGAAGGGATACATGAGAATTTAGAAAAGCCATATCGCTGCCAATCAACCACTCCCATTTGTGATCGCTCGCTGTGAGAGGAGTGAGTTGAGAATACCGGCCCTGGGCCGGTATTCTCAGGTCCTCGCTTGGAGCGATATCGTTGTCGTTGAATGCGAGGGGAGTGAAATTCACTGCCAAATCGATTCTCATGCCCTCTCCTCGCATGGATCGCTCCTGTCAAAGAGGAGTGCTTTATTTCACTCGCTTTCATGTGTACCAGTTGCTCGTGTCATAAATTTGCGAGCGGAGGGATACATGAGAATCTAGAAAAGCCATATCGCTGCCAATCAAATCACTCCCTTTTGTGATCGCTCGCTGTGAGAGGAGTGAGTTGAGAATACCGGCCCTGAAGAATTGGAAAATTAGATATGTAGGTAAATATAATATAAAATATTTTGGACATTTGTGGTAGGTACCTAGTGCCTACTAACAACATAAATCGGAATTACATAGGTAATAGGTAAAAAAGTCACACTTACCTTTTTAATTCTTTTCGGAATGAACTCTTTAAATTATTAATTTTTGTTTTCACTGTATCAATTGTGGCTGAAGGTACTGTGGTTTGATAATATTCTAATAATTTGGCGTAAGCATCGTCTTTCAATCTCCTGTTGTGGTAAGAATCATCCTTAACTTTCCATAAACATGGAAAACTTCGGTATAATTCTATAAAACTTGTAATAAATTGCGGCTTGTTGTCCATTTTGCCTATAAATTTTCGCAACAAAGAACCGACGGCGGTTAACTGCCACGTGGTTATGATCGAAAGGCCGCCGGTCGACTACCTGATAGTGCGTATTCGATTCGGCCTTGAGATCACGGACTGTCCGTCCGATACCTGTCGACGCAGGCCTGTGACGGCAAGCGGCCACATTCTTTGGGTTCGCACTGACTGTCGATTAAAACCGTCAAAGGAGCTGTGTGTCTGTGGTCTTTTCCGGATAACAGAGAGGCTAATACCCTCCGGCGAACTGTTAATGTGTCCTTTAGTTACAAAACAGTTTAAATTCTTGCTGGAAAGTTTAAGTGGGAAGTATTGTAGATTAATACATATTTTTTAATAAATTTTCAAGGTTCTTCCCACTTTTAATATGTACATGTTTGGGTTTATTCTGAGCCTAAATAAACAATAATTTTTTAGTGTCATGGGATTAAAAAATACAAAATTTCGATACTTTATCTATGGTTTTTTGTTTGATTCAATCAAACATTCGTGGCAGTCACACTCTTCCATTCATAGGCTTTTTTCCATCACCTGGATGTACTCTTGCTAGGTCGCGAAAGAATCTTTTTAGCTTTGCTTTGTCATGGGTCAATGGATCCAAAATATTTTTTCTGTACATCCAGGATCCAATGTATTGGTCAGCTGTAGCAATGTTGTTGGTAGTTTTGAGATGCTCCTTTAAGTCTCTCCAACATCTTTCTGTTGTTTGCGTTTGTTCTCTGTACAGCTGCATACCAGGTTGGGGAGGAGGTCCGTTCCATGTTCCATCCAAACATTCCACATTAACCGAAAACCGTTTACACTACCACTACACCAACACACACTTTTATATGCCTGACGCGCATTTCGATAACCAAGTTATCTTCTTCAGAGACCGAAGGTAAACTAAAGCTATGTCTACAAACTAACCTTATATATATAACATTTTTAGCGCCAAATGTTTTCGCGGTAAATCTTTTGGCGGCAAAGCCAATTTTTATTGCGAAAACATTTTTACAATAAGTTTTCTTATAATAAACTATAAAGTGGACCATCTGGGATAGGTCCTTTGTCCTTAGGTCCTTTGTCCTTATTTAATGTATTTTTACACTTAATAATTTCTATACTTTCAAATGCATCCAACAATCTATTGTTCGATACATTTTTTAACAATTTTAAACTATCTACATTTACAGAATGGTTTTTGGTAAAAGCATGTTCGGCAATATTAGATTTTTCTATGCGTCCATATTTTAGATGAGCTAAATGTTCTTTAAATCTAGGTTTAACCGATCTTTTTGTTTGCCCAACATACTTTTTATCACAATCATTACAACTTATTTCATATATACCGCTTTTTTCCAGATCTTCTCTCTTATCCTTCGGATTTTCTAACAATTGTCTCAGGGTGCTACTAGTTTTATGAACTAAACCTAATCCCACCTTGCCGAAAATTGTATTTAATCCTTTGGTATACTGAGGGATAAATGGTAATGAAATGAATTTCATATCGGTGTGTTCTCGCTGGAAAAAGGTGGTTTCACAAAGAGATTTCTTTAAACTATGGCGATTGATTAGCTTATGAATTAGTTTTTTATCATATCCATTAAGTACAGCTGTATCCTCAATTAAATTATTTTCTCTGTTATATCTTGTTTTGTATAAAGGAAAATTAATTAATCGATGAACCAAAAAATGAAAACTTGCCATTTTGTGTTGACTACAGTGAAAAGAATCTACCGGAATATATCTATACTTAGCGGTGTCTTTCCTAAAGAAAGAAATTCTAACTTGTTATTATTTCTTATTACTAATGTGTCCAAAAATGGTAACTGTTCATTATTTTCTAGTTCAAACGTGAATTTTATGCTTGTGAATTTTAAATTTAATTTTGAAATGAAATCTTTTACTGATGATTTCTTCGTATTGAAAACTGCGAAAATGTCGTCCACATATCTATACCATATCTTTGGGAAATACTCGAACTCTTGACTGATCTGTGTTTCAAAATTGCTCATAAAAAGGTTGGCTATAAATGGTGATAAACAATTACCCATTGCTGTTCCTTCATATTGTTGATAAACCTGATTGTTGTATTGAAAATAATTTTGGTTCATGCATAGTTTAGCTAATCGTAGGTATTCAGTTCTAACTTCAACACCCAGATCATTCAAGATGAGTAGTTCTTCTAGATACTGTAAAGTTTGTGGAATCGGTACGCTAGGAAATAAAGAACTAACATCGAACGAGATTAAAATTTCCCCATCTTCTAGAACAACATCTTTAACTTTCTTGATAAATTGTAATAAATTTTTAACTGAAAAACTGTTACATTTTTTGGGTAGATTTTCAAACTCGTTCGATAACCATTTTGAAATCTTATAACTAGGTGTACATGTAGCTGAAACAATAGGTCTCATTACCTTCCCAGGTTTATGTATCTTAGGAAGGCAATAGAGCTTTGACAATGTAGGGTTACTTACAGTTAATTTATACTTTAACGAATCGGTGACAAGGTTCTTACAACTTTGAGAGTGCTCTTCACCATGGAAATCATTTTATTTAATGGATTTTTTTCAATCTTAACGTAAGAACCATTCTCGATCAAGTCATCCACTCTTTCGAAATAGTCTTGTTTGTCCATTATAACAACCTTGTTTCCTTTATCAGCTCTTAAGTAAAAACATTCCTTCTGTCTCAAACCTTTGACAATATTCCTAGTTTTCTTAATTCCCTGTAAATTTTTGTTCTTATTTGAAATTTTTTTGGAAATTTGATTCTTACAAGCTTCCCGAACATAAACCTTGGCATCATGAGAGAGATATTGAACAGAACTTTTAATATGTCCAATCAATTCACCCAGGTCCCCACGAGAAGGCACGGCAAAATTCAAACCCTTGTTTAACAACTCTGTTTCAACATTTTAATTCCACATTAAATTGGCCCGGTGGTGCCCAATGTGGAGGCTCATCTTTCGGCGGATTTACGAAGTTTTGCGAGTGGTTTACTCTTCCACGTCCCTTAAAAACTTCGTGGCACTCGTTGTATCCTCTCCAAAAGTCCGTACAAATATATGAGGAATGATTCACTCATTCCCCAAGTACATTTGTAAGTGTGTCTATATCTCTATTTCTCATGCCACGCAATGGTATAAGCAGCATCTCTGCAAAAACCATACCAAAACACGGCAGTTTCACGAAAAATTTTCAAATCTTTAAGTAAGGCTGTTAGTGGCATTCTTCGAAGCCAATGGTAAATTATCCTAACGACTATGTCTTCTCGCATGTTGTGATTTGTTCTCACGTGTGCCATGAATGTATTATAATATCTTCCATGATTCCTGCATTCATATATAAATCCATGTCTCTTACTATCGGTCGTAGTTCTCAATTGGGCATCACAATCAGGGTAGTTTGCTGGTATATTTCTAGTGGGCACCGTACATTTCCAAAATTATTTTCCCTCGTTCTATTGATTCTTTCTCACTCAATACATTCGTTCCTAAAAAGGCGCCAAGGGAGTAGCAGTTGATTTCCATATTTCTAAAAATGGCGTCCATTTTTAAAAATCTGGATATTTAAATAGGGTAAGTCCGGGTGAGATGCCCTACAATTCGAAAAAAAATATTTTTTTAAAATGCAACATCTCTATGTCGAAAACAAATGAAGGAATAGTAAAAGCAAAGTTTATTTAAGCATTTTACAAATACAAACAAATTAAATTATATCACATTTAACGAAAAAATAATTATTTAGTAAAAATACGACTTTGCCATATCTCCCGACTTATAAGGGATAGATGGCACAAACTAAAATAAAATCTTAAAGATAACAAAAACACAAGAAAATGTCTTTTAATTATTTTCGGCTAAACTTCCCACATGAGTCACACTTATTTTCAAATTTGGTGCAATTTTCGTGCATCCACCGATTGCAATTAATGCAACGGATCCAGTCATCTGAACGAGTTGTGCTGTTGTAGTCTTCCAAACATCCAACACATTCGTTCTCATTAAATTCCTCGTTGATGTCGCTATCGCTGTCTTCTTTGGATTCAAAATCTTCATCTGACTCAGAGGAAGGCAATTCATGCTTGGTCTTCTCGCTTTTTTAATTGGTTTTGAAACAGATTTAATTTTTGCTGCACCTTTACGTTTTGCAAGTCTTTCTTTTAATAATTTGGCCTTCTCTATATTTTCTGGTAAAGTTAATATTGTTGCAACATTTCTACCTCTCTTTTTTAATGCTAAAGGAATTATAGGTAAGGGTGAGATATTATCCAGAATTTTTCCAGCAGATGGAGGTTGACCAGATGATGAGGATGAGCAATATCTAATTTTTGGTGACTGTTGATGAGGAACTAATGGTGAACCAGGTCGAGGATCAGGAGATTGAAGATCAGGTGCTGAAGATGGACCAGGTCAAGGCTCCTTAGATCGACGATCAGGTACTGAAAAGGAACTACCTTGAGGACTAGAAGATCGACATTGAAGTGCTGAAGATTGATTGGACTCAGACTCTGGTAATCGACAATTAGAACCTATTGCATTATCTTCAATAGGCCGAGCACCTATTGCAAAAGTTGCAGAAGCATCAGAAACATGATAGGCATGTTCTGGTACAGCTTCAGGGTTGTACGGAAAAATTCCCGTGGCTCTAAATGAAGAAACTGCATTGTCATTAGTTGCTGCTTTAGTCCATGCTTCGGCCAATATTTTGCCAAATTGCAATCTGGTTATTTTTCTGCTTGGATTTGTTTTCATAAAAAGGTGACAAGCTTTGTTAAACGCAGATTTTAATGATTTGAACACCCCACGGTCTAAGGGCTGAAGGTAATGGGTAGTGTGGCTAGGCAAGCACAATAAAATAATATCATTTCTTTCCGCAAGTTCTAATACTTCGGCACTGCAGTGAGATGTATGACCATCGACGATCAACAGTGCTTTTCCTAAACCTTTTCTTGGCAGAAAGTGATCTTTCAACCACAACAGAAAAATATCTGAGTTCACATACGCCGACTTCTGGTTCATGTAAATTTTTGATCCGTTGGGCATACCATCTTGGAATTCATCTTTTTTGTACTTGCCTTTAAACACACAAGCTGGGGGTAGAAAAGTGCCTTCTGCATTGCAACATGCGATAACCGTTATGGTTTCCCCCTTTTCTCCAGATGTAATTGTGGATACATCTTTTGATCCTTTTTGGGCTATAACATAACCCACTTTATTATTAAGCTGTAGACCTGATTCGTCCAAATTCCATATGGATCCCGGTAACTCGAATAAGTTGTTTCCTTCTAGAATTTCATGTAGTAGTTGAAAATAAGCCAAGACTTTTTCACGGGACATACCTTCAGCGCGGGCTACAGAAACTCCTTCAGCCTTTCTCACACACAAATCTGGGTGGCGTAACAAAAACAAATTTAACCAATCGTAATCAGCTTTTTCTTCCTCATGGTTAAACCTATGGTTTAATTTAAGTTCTACCGCAAATTCATATGCCATGGTCCTCAAATCATCTCGAGTGGGAGCAAATCCTCTCTTTTGTAGCTTTTTAATGTGAGCTACTAACTTCAACTCATTAGCTATTCCTAAAGTTCCTGTTGGTCCCATGGGTTTTTTTGATGCGTCATTATTCTGCACCCGACGCCGTAATGTCCTTGATGGTATATTAAAAGTTCTGGAAGCCAAGTTTATTCCCATACCATTTCTTACTGCGGTTATCGCTCGCTGAAGAGCATCTTCCGACCAAGAACCTCTTGTGGAACCTGGTTTTCTAATATATTTCGTAGGCATCTGAAACAATACATCAATAAATATTCATCGCATACAGACTATGAGCATGATTTTGAATGTTATTGCATAGTTTTGTATCAAATATAGTGAGGCATCTCACCCGACTAACAGTGTGCCATCTATCCCAAATACCGGGTTAGATGCCCCACCCTATAACAAAGACACTACGTAAGCTATCGGATTTATGAATAGCCCATTACATAACCTTAAACTACCACAACAAACTCTACTAAAATCACCTGTTAAATTAACTGCTTTAAAAATATACAAACATTTATATATGTATCTAAACAATTTCAAACCTGTTTGGAAAATTATAAACTTGATAACTTACGTTTATGACACACTATTGACACACTACACTTCTACTTATTAACATGTGGTATTAAATGACGAGGCGGCGTATCGGCAGCGCCATCTGTAATCGTCTAGCCAAATAGTTGCACTTTGCCATCTATCCCGGTGGGGCATCTCACCCGGACTTACCCTACCAAAAAAATAAAACCGAGAATTACAACTCTTACCCCCTAAAGCACCAATACGACATACAACCTGCTTCCACTGTTACAAAACCACAACTGACTGATTTAATCGATACCAGTGCTCTCTGAGTTACTTGCAAACTCTCTATCTGCATTTTGAAAATCAAATGCTGCTCTCTAGTTTTCAGTGTGTTCTTCGTTTGCACCGCCAGAGTCGCAGGTACTACAAGTATCATTCTTGGGATGACCAAAAGACATTAAATTCATTATTAAAAATAAATCTGTAAGTGGCTTCTTTTACCTTAAATCTATCGTCAACATTGTCATCTTTTTCCAGATACAATTTATGCATCCTAGGAATCGAAAGTTGAGGGGAAAGATATTTTTTATGAATATTGCAGTGTCTGGAAAGCTGGAGATATGCAGCCACTTTATCGGATGTCTTGTTAGGGTACCTACGCACTATGCGGTTAGCCGGAATGCGGTTAGCCGTCCGGCTAATCGCAGGAAGCGGTTGCGCTTACGGTTAGCCGGGTGGCGGATAGCCGCAACCCCAACCGGAATGTGCGGATGAAAACACGTTTTTGATCGGCTCATTCGCAAGATGGACGTTGAAGAAGTCGTGACTATTTATTATATTTACGAGCGCTATATAAAGAAAAAGCAACAAAGAAAAAAGTACTGGGTGCATCCTTATTTGCAGACCCGAGATGAGACTAAGCATTTTGAAATATTTTTCGAAGAAATCAAAAAGTATGAAGACAAGTTTTTTGGATATACTAGAATGAGTGTGAAATCATTTGAAGAACTTTTAAGCATTTTAAGAACCAGTATTACAAAGCATAATACACCGTTTCGGAATAGCATTAAGCCGGAACTAAAGTTAATGTTAGTGCTGAGGTAAGTAAAATTGAATATTGTTACCTGAATTTTCGCTAGGGCCTTGATGAAACATTAAAAAAAAATTTTATGTTTAATTCGTTATTTATTTATCAAATGGTCAAACCGTTGAATCATTCTGTGTCATTAATAGAATTAAAAAGTTCAAAGAAAGAAGAGTGATCACTGTCCTGAGACTGCTGACTATAAGTTGATGATGGCGATTGTGCGTCTATATGTTGATAAGATGGTCGTCCAACGTCCCTATTTCGAGATGATGGTCCAGAGTCCATTGAGTGCATAGGCTGTTGTGGGTTATTTCTCGAATAATGTGCCGTTTGATATCTACGACTGGCATGAGGCCCTGAAGTACCGCATGACGAGTATGAATAATCATAAAGCTGCTGTGCATCCTTAATTAACTTAAGAATATCTAATTTTGCTTGCATTTGCAAGTGCTCGGGTATTTTCTTGAAATATTTTACTAATGACAAAAAAAAGAGGCGATCGTCGTCATCTTCCAATTTCTTTCGTTCTAAATTTTTATTTATTACCCTGACTAACTGTGCACCGACTTGATTATCATCATTGGTTTTCTTACTTCTTTTTGGCGGCAGTGGAGATACTGAAGGAACATTATCTTCATTCTGTATACTCGTGTTTACATCTTCATTTACTGTAGTATTACCATCTGTGCTGTTAACCGCTACTATGTTAGAAATAAAATATTATCGTAGAATACATAGGGGATCTTCTTTTTGGCTGCAGACCCACTTTTGGTTTCTTTTGCTTTATGGGCCTTTACAAAAGCATCGCGAATGTTTCTCCACTTTTTTTGAAGATCCAGACCTGTAACAAAATAATATTTTGAGTATATAAAACTCATAGACTTTCACTTAATTTTCGCTCAAACATTAGCATTTTATATAGCAAAATACAAAGTAAATTTATTTTACTAACTCTTACTTTTTGGAAGTCCATGTTATTAAGAATAATAAAAAACTCTTCGTTTCAACGTAACTTCCAAGTTGAAACGAAGAGTTTTTTATTATTCTTAATAAAATACACAGTATTTTTGACTTTAGTAAAATTAAAATTTAAAAATTCATTAAAATAAAACTACTAAAATAATATTTATTTTTCAGGTACTTAGCAACAGGATGTTCATTCGCCGAAATGCATTATGTATTTAAGATTGGAGTTAGCACTGTCGCCGAAATAGTTCAAGAAGTATGTGCCGCTATATGGAGTTGTTTAAAAGAGATGTGCCTACCAGAACCAACTAAAGAAATGTGGCTTCAAATTGCGAATGATTTCGCGCAGAGAGCTCATTTTCCTAACTGTATTGGGGCTTGCGATGGTAAACATATTAGGATTATAGCACCAAATCAAAGCGAATCAATGTGTTTCAATTACAAAAGCTATTTTTCCCTGGTTTTATTGACAATTTGTGACAGCAACTACAAGTTCGTATTGATTGATGTTGGAGCCTACGGTAGATTCGGTGACTCAGCAGTATTTCAAAATTCAAGCTTTTATAAAAAACTACAACAGAATCTAAGAACAATTAATAACTGCACAGTTAAACTAAACTTCCACTATTTATTTGAAAAATTCGCTTTAAAATCAATTACAGCTGTTTCGCTATCACTAGCATCGTCAGATTGACATATTGAAATTACATGTTGTTTGTTTGTAACTAGGTGCTTGATGTTGATAAGGAGTTAAGGCTAGACCAAGTAAGGAAGTAATAAGACATAACAATATTAAAGCCTAGATGTTATTAGCCCTAAGGGATTATCCTGGATGTATTTCCCTCTAAGATCAGTATAACTGTGCAATGATATAGAAAAACCAGGAAAAAACTATATCATGCTGATCTTTACAATAACTTAATATATTTATGTTATAATAATGTCTTATCTATGTATAAAATGAAGACTCAATCAAAGTAAACAGTTTAATAGTGGAGAACTTCCAAGATTTATTTGTTCATTAACTACTTTAAACTGTTGATCTGCTAGATGTCTTTTAATTTCAAGTTCTTCTAGAAAATCTAAATTTTGTTTTTTATCACAAATGTGTAGTATATGAATGTCATTGGTGTGTATAAGTGAGTTTGGATGTTCCAGTAGGTGTTTTGCATAGTTCGACTTATCTGGTTGTTGTAATCTATATGCTCTTAAGTGTTCATTAAATCTTACTTCAAAATTTCTTTGTGTTTGACCTATATATACTGCATTACATTTTGGACAATTAATTTTGTAAACACCAGATTTTTTTAATTTTGGTATCTTCGGCAACATCAACATTAATATCATTTAAAACACAAAATAGTATTGGAACAAAATTGTTAAATGTAAAAACAAAACTACCAAAATTAAAAAAATCTGGTGTTTACAAAATTAATTGTCCAAAATGTAATGCAGTATATATAGGTCAAACACAAAGAAATTTTGAAGTAAGATTTAATGAACACTTAAGAGCATATAGATTACAACAACCAGATAAGTCGAACTATGCAAAACACCTACTGGAACATCCAAACTCACTTATACACACCAATGACATTCATATACTACACATTTGTGATAAAAAACAAAATTTAGATTTTCTAGAAGAACTTGAAATTAAAAGACATCTAGCAGATCAACAGTTTAAAGTAGTTAATGAACAAATAAATCTTGGAAGTTCTCCACTATTAAACTGTTTACTTTGATTGAGTCTTCATTTTATACATAGATAAGACATTATTATAACATAAATATATTAAGTTATTGTAAAGATCAGCATGATATAGTTTTTTCCTGGTTTTTCTATATCATTGCACAGTTATACTGATCTTAGAGGGAAATACATCCAGGATAATCCCTTAGGGCTAATAACATCTAGGCTTTAATATTGTTATGTCTTATTACTTCCTTACTTGGTCTAGCCTTAACTCCTTATCAACATCAAGCACCTAGTTACAAACAAACAACATGTAATTTCAATATGTCAATCTGACGATGCTAGTGATAGCGAAACAGCTGTAATTGATTTTAAAGCGAATTTTTCAAATAAATAGTGGAAGTTTAGTTTAACTGTGCAGTTATTAATTGTTCTTAGTAAGATGAACTTCCAAAAAGTAGAGGTTAACACAATCAATTACAACAGAATCGTCTGAACATTCCTGAACCAACGCCGATTTCAAAATCCAACAACACTGCTTTTCCCTATGTCTTTGTAGGAGATGAGGCTTTTACCTAAGTACAACTATGATGCGCCCATATCCAAGACGTGATTTAAATGTTACCAGAAGAACGTTGAACTATCGGCTTTGTGTGGCTAGACGTTACATAGAATGTACTTTTGGGATACTTGCGAATAAGTGGTGCATTTTCCATAGACCCATCAATGTTAACATCGATTTAATTAATGATATTATTAAGTCAGCATGCATTTTACACAACTTCGTTAAAGATAGAGAAGGGTATTCTTTTGAAGACTCACTAAATAATCCACTAAGTGAAACAATTGCACGAGATAGTGTACACAGAAATAATACAAATGCATTGAGATATCGAGAATTATTCGCTGATTATTTCATCAACGAAGAGAGGGTAAGCTGGCAGGAAAAGTACATTTAAACAAGCTTATGTGCTTAAAAAATGAACATTAAATATCATTCTTAATACTTACTTATTTAAATAAATAAATAATAATTATAAGATATATGGCACTTACCGAGTTTTTTTTATCCTGTGATGAATCAGTTTCATAGATTTCTACCAATTCTTCCCAAGCTTTTTGTCGTAAATTTCTATCAGAATATTCCGTAGATTTAGTATTCAATATTGCCGGCCTATCCTGTATTTCTACAATAAACTTTTCGGTATCGAAATTCATAGCGAACGCTTAAAGTACACACGTGCGCCGTCACTGGCGGCCAACCGCAAACTAAACCGGGTAATGTGTAGAGTAACCGCCCGACTAACCGTCAGTCGAGCCGCAGCGCTGCGAGAAACCGGAACGGTGGAAACGAAAACTTTGACGAAACTCAAAATTTTTTATAGGAGCCTCGGAAATGATATAAATAATATAAATTCATATCCAAAACTTCCGTTTATTTATCTTGCAAATTTAGACTTGATCCCTGCGCAAGTATTTCTATTATCAATCCAGAACCGGCTTATAGATTATTTTCTAATTCAATATATAAGTCCAAATTTTCTGTTAAACACTCTCTTTTAAAAGAATTTGGCATTCATTATACGTTTGATATGTTTATAATAGCATGGCATGATAGATTCGATGCATTAATAGGTAGTCAAGACTTCGATAAATTGATTATGAAAATCATATTTTACAAATCAATTCTATTAAAATACCTTGTCAATTTGAAACAAACCCACATTTATTTACTCCATATTCTGAACGTTTAGATAAAAGAAATTTAAATATCCCAGTAAATATTGATAATGGACCAGTAGTTCTCCCAGAAATAAAATTAAACGATATAATTATATATCGTTTATATATCGTTATATATATAACGATATAATGTATAGCTATAGCATAAAATGGTTATTGTAAAATACCAATTGAACAAGAAATTTCATTAAATAATATTTATATAAATTTTCATGAACCTCTCCAAGTTCAGTCCCTTTCAAAAGTTCATTAAAGGAACCCTTAGTCAAATTATAACAATATTGACATCATGAAATTTATGGTACTAACCCTTACTATGTGAAAGTTCATCTTATTCAGAACAATAAACAACTAAAAGGTTAAATTAACTTTCACTATTTATTCTTTAAATGCAATATTGACATCATCAAACTTCTTCGAACAGATCATTTGAATCTCGAAGAAATAGATGCAATATTTGCTCTTTGTAAAAAGTTTAAACATATATTTTATAACGAAAATTCAGATTTAACATTTACCCATGCAGTTAAGCATAATATTAGAACAGTCGACGATATACCGATTTATTAAAAATCGTATAGATATCCCTATCACTTAACACAAGAAGTCCAAGATCAAATTCAGAAACTTTTAAACAATAAAATAATTAAACCTAGTATTTCTTCTTACAGTTTTCCAACTTTTCTTGTCCCTAAGCGAATGGATGCTAGCGGGAAAAAGAAATCCTTCCTCGTATAGATGAAATTCTCGACAATCTTAGTCGATGTACTTATTTTTCTACATTATAATTGGCCCAAGGTTTCCACCAAATCGAAATAGATCCCGCTTCTGCAGAAAAAACTGCATTTACAGTATACGAATATACACGTAGGCCATTTGGTCTAAAAAACGCCCGAGTAACCTTTCAACGCGTTATGGACACGATTCTTCGTCATTTCCTTTATAAATCTTGTTTCGTATATTTGGAAGACATAGTCATTTTTTCAAAATCTCATCAAGATCATATTATTCATATTAAACAAATATTCAATGAACTGCACAAGTATAATTTAAAAGTACAAATAGACAAGTCTGAATTTCTCAGAAAAGAAGTCGCCTTCTTAGGTCACGTAATAACTCCTAATTTTATCAAACTGAACCCAGATAAAATAAAATCAATACAAAATTTCCCGTTACCAAAAAATGAAAAACAAATTAAATAATTTCTGGGAATGCTCTCATATTATCGTAAATTTATTCAAAACTTCGCTAAAATAACATATCCAATAAATAAATATCTTAAGAACCAAATTAGATTAAAATGACCCAGAATACCTGGATGCATTTGAAAAATGTAAACAACTTCTTTGTAACTCTCCAGTTTTGGCATATCCCGAATTTACAAAAACATTTACGTTAACAACTGACGCTACAACTATTGCTATGGGAAGCGTACTTTCTCAAGATTCCCATCCCATAGCTTTTTATTCTACAACCGTAAATACAGCCAAAAGAAATTACGGCACAATCGAAAAAGAATTATTAGCTATAATAGATAGTTGTAAACATTTTAGACCATATTTATATTGTAAGAAATTTATCATTGAAACTGATCACAGGCCACTCGTCTGGCTGCACTCTCTTAAAGAACCCAATCAACGCTTAATTAGATGGAAATTAAAACTCGAGGAGTTCGATTTGAAAATTATATATAAAAAAGGAAAAGAAAACTATGTCGCCGACGTATTATCTAGAGTTGAAATCAACGCAATTGATAAAAAATATTCTAAATCAAACAAAAAATTTAATATAATTAACGATATACTTATTTCTACCCCAAAAGCAAGTATAAAAAAACAAATAATATTTGAACAAAACTCTAATGATATTGATTCTATTTCAATGTTACCCAGAGCAAACTCTGACCCAAATTTAGCACTTAGTGATGTTGATGAAATCCTTAGCACATTACCAGACGATAACAAAAGTCTCGCTTCAGACGAAATTAAACATTCTGCACAAGAAAACCCAATTTTTTGCTTTCCAATTTCAGAAAAATCCTTTAACTCTTCCCAATTTCAAATAATTTTAAAAAACGGAGATAAAAACGATATATACTATTCTAGACCATTTAGTAAAAATCGATATACTCTAACTTTCCGCAAAGGCTCAGACCATAATATTTTTAGAAATAATTAACCCAACCCAACCCCATGTTTAGATATTACTTTTAGTGAAAAATGTTATCCTTGATAA
This sequence comes from Ophraella communa, assembly GCA_035357415.1. Lineage (NCBI taxonomy): Eukaryota > Metazoa > Arthropoda > Insecta > Coleoptera > Chrysomelidae > Ophraella > Ophraella communa. Next base: position 30,970,468 of record CM068995.1, on the reverse strand, counting down.
AAAGTTTTGCTTGTTCTGAAACCCCATAAAATATAATAAAATTAATGTATTTCAAAATCAAAAAGTTCGAAAATAATGTATTAATCTAGTGAGTGACGTTTACGATGTACCCAATAACTGCCACCTTTTATAAATAAGTTTCAAATTGTCATTCTTTAATAAATATTTGAAAACTATGTTAACTATTCAAGAATTATAATCAATATCAAAAATAACATTACAGAATAATAATGTAAGAAACACTAAGTAAACAAAAAAAAATCTATTCCTCCCCCAGCTGCAAAACATCTCTCAATTCTCTTTCTAAATTCGTTGTAAGTATTTTTCAGCATTTCTGGGGTAATTTCGTTAACGGCATCAGTGATAGCTCGTTTCAAGTCTTCAATATTATGGTTTAAATTATTTGCGTAAACTTTTTGTTTTAAGTAGCCCCTTAAAAAAATCTAAAATAGTTAAATCGAGGGATCGGGGCGGAAAAAATATTGGTCCATAACGTCCCATCCATCGCCCAGGAAGATATTCATCCCGCCATCCTCTAAATAGCAAAGTCGAATGTGACAAACATTCATCATGATGAAAGTACATCTTAGACCTTTGCTCCAAGGGAATATTTTCTAATTCCGTTATTAAGAAGTTGTCAAAGTCAAGCAAGTACAAATATACCTGATTTAATGTATCTTTCAAAAAATACGGTCCGATTATTCGATCCGGTAAAACCGCACACCAAACATTAACTTTTTTAGCAAATTGACTATTACAGTTAATCCTGTAGTTCGGGTTTTTACTAGCCCAATATCGACAATTTTGGGAAGAAACGACTCCGTTTGTTGTAAACGTTGTTTGACTCTTGCAAAAACCAACCAACCACTGCTCTTTTTCGTAGACTCAACTTGGGATTTTCCATTAACAAATGCATAGCCAGTGCAGTAGCTGCATTATACTCCTCAACGAACGCCTTTTTCAATTTTTTTTTGTCTTGAACAGATCCTGTCTCATCAAACTTCTTTATTAATATTTTTAATCCACACCGCGTAATGGATACATCTGGATATTTTTCGTGAAATTTTGTAATTGCATACTGGTACGAAACTTCCCCAATACCCTAACACTTAATAAGATATACTCTTTGTTGAATAGTTAACATTGTTGTCAAGTATTTATAAAAGTTGACATTTACGTGGGACACGTAAACGTCACTCACTAGATTAATACTGTAACGGATGACAGATGTGTGACAGATGATTATGACAGATGCGAGAGGAATGCATGTATTTTGATGTGGTTTGACAGGAACTTGAAATGATTTATAATTATTTTAGGTTGGTAGTTATTCGAGAACATTCTAGTAATATTTGGATTTTATTAATAAGTTATTTCGAGAAAAATCGAGATGTCAAGTATTTTGGTATATAAAGCGGGTCATTCGCGGTAGTTGGTAGTATTCGTTCAGCTTTTGTGAAGTTAAAAAGTAAAAAGTGACAGTTAGTAATTTAAAACCAGCTGAATTCTTGTATTCAAACAATTTGTAAATAAATTGTGTTTAAAGTCCTCACAAGTATTTCAATACATTATTTTCGAACGTAGTGCAAAAATTCATACGGTTTTCATAAATAAAACTGGCTATAAAATCAGACGGATTTTGATAAACTTGTATTTTGTTTTATTTTATGGGGTTTCAGAACAAGCAAAACTTTTTATCAATAATTACATTTTTCACTAAAACGAATACTTAAACATTTTTCACCTAAAGGATACCCCATCCGCTGTATACTCTCCCGACGATTTATTACTTAATACCGCTTCTAAGAATGTCGTAAAATTTTAGAACCTAACGTAAAAATAATTAAAACAAACACTTTCTTAAAAGATATAACCTGTAAAGACGAACAAATTCGTATTATTTCAGACTATCATTCAGATACTCATAACGGCATTATAGAAACTGTTAAACATTCACGAATAAAATCTCTATACTATTTTTCGAAAATTCAAGAATTAGTAACAAATCACATTAATTATTGCGAACTATGTCTGGCGAGGTGAAACGCAAATTTTCCATGTTTTGTTTTCATTCTGATCACTTATATTCAAATATATACGGTGATGGTGGTGGTAGTTGTGGATATAGGAGGAAGTAAGGATTTTTGGAGGATTGTGCAATGTATAGCCATTGTCTTTTCCATCCCTTAACCCTTTCACTGTACCTAGTGTAAAGCGTTAACAAAAGAAATCAAAATTATATAGTATTACCTTAGTGGATGAATTATACACATTTAAAAATGTTGAAAAAAATTTCTGCATTACACACAAATGTACCCTACATTTTGTACAAAATACATGTGCGTTTAGACTCCAGCCCATTTTGCAGCATGAATTATCCTTTTTTTGGTTCAACTTCGGGGAGGTGGTTGTAGCCATCATATTTTGATTCTTTAAAAGGTTTTATTTCATTACACGTTTTCTTTGAATGTCCGGTATAATTTAATAATAATTTTCTGCCACCGACTGTCAAACTGCAAGAAGATCGATGATATTCTTCTTTTCCATACCAAGAGTTATGGCTTGTCTTTTGTACTCTAACCAAGAATTAACCAGTGCAAGATCTACAGCATGTGCTATCATTCTGATGGTCCATTTCTTGGATCTTACGTATGATCTGTAGATGCTAAGTAGAAAGTCGTGTTTATCTACACCACCCATATTAGTATTGTAGAGTTGTATTGCTTCCGGTCTAGGAACGTGTACATATTCATTTAAGACTTTGTCCCATCGTCGGCAGTTGTCTCGTTTTCCAATACCAATAAAATTTGACCCCACTGTAACACTTTTATTGTCGTACCACTTCGTAAGCACTATGCCATCTTTACTAACAGCGACATGTGCATTTCCTCGATCTCCCTTTTTCATCTCTTTATCACTTGGAAGTGGCGGTTTAGCAAAACGATCTATTCTAATTGTTCCTATAGCAAAAATTCTCTTGGGTCAAAGAAATTGAAACAGTTGATATGTACTAAAAAAAATATCGAAGAATAATCCATGGTTTGGTTCCTTTATTCTCTCTGAAAGTTGCATCACAGTTGCAGCTGCGGCACCACAAAATAAGTACTCTGGTTTGATCTTAGTTGTTGCCCCTTGATACATAATAAAGTCATATATGAGTCCACTTTGACCAGCCAACACGTATATTTTGATTCCCTATTTTTTAGGTTTGTTTTTGATATATTGCTTGATATTTATGGTACCTTTAAAAGGGACTATTTGCTCATCAACACATAAATTTTTTTCCAACGGGAGTTCATGATACCTCTTCTTAGGACAGTCATATAAACAGGGAACTTTTTATAGTCGGTCGGTATTATTATCTTCTCGGCTGGTTACATCCACTAAATGCAATTTCTATTATGTATTACGGTTGCCTATCTTGCTGTAATGCATTTCAGGTACATATGTCACTTATATAGTTAGGCAGCCTCAATACATAATGAAAATTGAATTTCTATTATATATTTTATAATTTTAATTATTGAATTTCTATTATGTATTTCATAATTTTAAATCGGCAATTTCTATTATGTTTTTCATAATGGAAATACGTGTATTAAAATTATGAAATACATAATTTTAATTCTGTAAAAAAATAATAACGAAATTAAAATTTTGAAACTAAAGATTATTTTTTATTCTTGCTTTTTAAATGTTGTTATTAAATACCAAAACGGCACGCCATGGAAAAATATGCAAGAGCCCCAAAAATGAATAATCATTTCGTTTGTTGACCATAAATAAACGATTTTTGTAAAAATTTCGGAAATTAGCCAGAAGTAGCTAAAGTAAATAATTACATTAATGGTTAATGTGTAAAGCGGTGAATTTTTTAAACTGTGTGTTAGTTTAAAATTTTAACATTATTTGAGACACTAAAATTACAACGAAAAGATACGTATGTAAATATAATGATTATTAAAAAATGTATACAATTTTCTTACATACACTATATAATAATAATGATAGACATTCATATGAATAACATAAGTTATTTATATACATAATTTATAGGAAAAATAAAATTCATTTTGTACGAGATGAAACATATCAACCACTGTCTGTCCCTGCCTTATACGCAACCACCCTCACTACTTAATACCGCGCAACCATCTACCTGCTTACGACATCCTCTCACAGATGGCGTACGTCACGACATTATCGTCTAAGCGTCACCTTTTCCTATAGGTAGTACAGAGAAACATTATTAAAGTGAGGATCCCCGCGACAAGGAACTGATTCTATCTCCGAGAAAGTGCTGCCATAATCGTTTTGCGCCACAATTAAGAAGCTTATTTACATTTGTTGCTAGAAAATTCCAATCAACGATTGTAAACCGATATATTTTAAAATATTTGCTAAAGGTGTGATCCAGGACCGTACTTGATTTATTTATTAATGAAACTAACTAGCCATTTCAATGTGTTGCAATGTCAGGAATATGTAATGTTTTAAATCATAAAATTTTATTATTTATTACTATTATTAATTAATTTAAAAATATTTAGTTTGGAATTTTAATGAGATTTTTTTCAAAAAATGAGTTTTTTTCAACAGGTTTTTAGTCCGATAAATCTCAATATTTTATCACATGAATGTTCATATGCAACAAGAACATTTTTACAAAAAAAAATTAATGTATCTTACAGGAATAAACAATTAACTTTATTTATAAACTACAAAATCGATTTAGTTACTTACTTATAAAGACACATAATATAAACATTTTCAGGTGGTTGGTTATATTTGACTTGCCCATTGACTTGTTACAAAAAATATTCGCTATTTTAAAAACTAAGCCAATTGGCTTATTTCGACTTCGAAATTTTGATCGATCTTTATGTTTTGGGGTCTGTCTGTCTGTATGTGTGTCTGTATACACCATAACTCAAAAACTAACAAAGAGAAAAACACCAAATTTTAAACCTTTTTTCCACTTTAGACTGGGTTGATTAGGTTTTCGACATAGTCAGAACATTTGAAGAGGTACTTTATAAGTGGTTATTTTTCTATTGTAAGTGATAATTCTGTTATTGATGATTATAGAAAAATAAGAATTGTTTAAAATGTTACGCTCTCTAATTTTTGGTATATATATTTTTTTTCGAAAAATGGACCGTAACATTATAAATAAAATAAATAAAAATTGTTTGAAAAATTATGCTCCATAATTAATTTCACATACATATTTTGTTTAAATTGGACCGCAAAGAAGATATTTAGAAAAATATGTAAAATTCAGTGTTTTCATTTAATTGAATAAATGCATAATGGATTTTATATAATTTTTGACAAAAAATTAAGGAATCAAAAATATTTTTAATCGAATACACCATTTGGTTCTTGATAAAAAATTTCACTTGCTCATAGATAGACAATCCTGAGTTTTGAAGTATGCTAGGAGAATTTACTTATTTGAATAACAAATATATTAAATTGGATTTTAAAAATGTTATTAGAAGCTTATACTTCACAGAGTGTTATTTACTTAAAACATAAACTTGATCAAAATAAGCATAAGTTGGAAAACATGGAACCATTGGTTTATCAACAATGTTGAACACTATCGTCACCACTAACCAAAACAATATTTTAAACAATCTAAGCGCGTTTCAGCAACTATGTTGGCATCATCATGAGATAATACAAATAACTTTACTGTTAAATTGATTGTACTAACCCTTACTTTTTGGAAGTCCATCTTATTAAGAATAATAAAAAACTCTTCGTTTTAACAAAACTTCCAATATTTATTTAAAAAATTGCTTTTTTAAATAAATATTGGAAGTTTTGTTAAAACGAAGAGTTTTTTATTATTCTTAACTTAACTGTTAATTACCAAAAACTAGTATTACGCAAATAGCAAAATTTTATGTGATAAATCGTATTCTGTGGTGCTAATCTTTTTTTTTATTCTAAACCTTTTATTTTAATTTCTGTTGAAGTGCTTTAGACTGAGCTTCTAAAATGTAATGAGGATCTCTACATTTCATATGTCTGCCCCTTCTATTTAATATTATTTCTGGTCCTAAACAATCCATATAAAACATCTTCAATTTTGGAAGCATGATTCTCTCCCAAAGAACAGGGTCTTGATTAATGGTCTGAACAAAAAGGTCGTTTTTATCGCCTGAGTAAACTACAAAATACGCTTTTGTAGCCTTGGTTATCGCTAGCTGTCCTTGAATTTGGTAGTAGTAATCGTGATTTGTTTTTAATACTATTTCTCCATTATCGTTCATTTGTAAACAGGCTACCATTTTCTTTGTGACGGCATCTTTTAGAGACATTCCAGATGAAGCCACTTTTTGAAGACATTTTACTTCGACAATTTCATTTTCGTTGATAATTCCTAAAGCCAATAAAGCGTATTACGTTGAAGAAATTTAATTAAAATACTATATCTACCATCTGGTGAGGCAGCCAAGAAGCCGTGTTCTACATCAATAAATAGACCGGAAGGAGTCACTTTATGCCCCGTTAGTTCCTCAAATTTGCTAATTGCAACTCCTTCGTTCTGTTTGCCATAAGCAGTAGCCTGAGTAGTAAATGTTTTCGTATTTAATATTTGTTTAACCAATGCATCACATGATGTTGTCATTCTTCTTTTCATTACTGCTCCAAAGTAGGACGCAGTAAGACGATGCATTCTATGCATCAAATTTTCAAATTGACCTATTGTATTTTCCTGAATTTCCTTTTGTTCCTGTAAAGTTATCTGTAACAAACAATATAATTATATTTTTGTTATAATAATAAAATAATATAAATAAAATAATAAGGGTTTTAATACTTATACATAATATGGGATTGCTTTATATTTCCACTTTTTTTTCATATGTTATATTTAAGGAAGTAGAATATTTAGTGGAAAAACGGAAAAAATCGTATGTAATGCATACTTACCTTCAACCGCCGACTCAAATTCTCTACTTCATTTTTTAAATCGGTTTCCGAAATGCATATATTTGCAATGTTGGGTCCGTAATCAGAAGATTTCTCGCATCTTTTTTTTTCAAAATTTAATTTGTGTCGTGGTTTACCTAATCTATTTGCTCTGGTCCATATCACTTTTTTCTCTTGGTCGGCCATAAACTTTTTTAAATTAGATGAAGGACTGATGAAATAATTGTTTCCATGGTTTTGCATGCCATAAATGCCCTTCATTATATTTAAGTCCCGTTAAAGTTGATCGCATTTGAAAAGAGTCTCTTTGAATTAAATTTATTCGTTTACCCATATTAAATCTTGCCAAAATACTCATAAAGAGTTCAGCTCGATTGTTAGTTTCTCGGTCAATTAACATGGCCGCTTTGGTTATTAATGGCGTCAAAGCAGAGTAAATGTGATGATGTAATCCCGATGCTGCTAACTCAGGTGTTCTATCCTTGCTAACATCACCAACATGAGCACATAGATTCGAGTTGCAAGAAAAGTGATTTCCAAAAACATGGTTAACACTATTTCTCATATCAGTTTTTAATTTTTCTATTTCAGTATTGTAATTTATTGCCACCTGGATACCTTGTTCTAGTTTTTTTATTGTTTCTCCTGTCAACATCTTCCTACCCTCTAAAGCAACGCCTTCCCTGTTGTTTTTTATTTTATAAAGCCTTTTCCCATAATTTTTTAACGCGTGATTAACGCATTCGATTTTGTGAACCTACAAATTAAAAATAAATATATGAGTTAAATATACATCTGAGTTATATTTTTTATTACCTCCATTCCGTATGAAACTCGTTCCCTTATTTGGGTATAGACAGAAGAATCGCCGTCAGCAATAAATTTTGTAAATTTTAATTTGTACATTGAAATGCTATTGTTAAATCCTTCCACTATTATATCTTGTTTCATAGAACTAGATGATCCCGTCCAGTTCTTGAAACATTCATGTTTTTTTACTATTTCATTTCGATTTTCGGCTCTTGCACATATTGAACAGTATTTATTTCTTACTCCCAAAAACAACAATTTTCCTGTCCTCTTTCCAATTATTACAGCCTAAAATCAAAAGTGTATTGTTCTTGATAAATTCTCGATAGAAGAATTGAAAAATATAACAATATATACAGTTCAGTTAGTACACTAACTTTTACGTTAAGTAAATTATAGAAGTACTAACCACACCAGAGTTTGCAACATATGTGTGACCGTAGCTCCTTTTGGACCATCCTCCATCTAAACATACAGTTATACAGGCATTTCCATCTTGGTCAATTCCATTGAATCGTTTAGAAAGTTCATATTCCTCCTCTGCTGCTTCCTGTATTACATTCCACAGAGAGTTTTTCCATACCTATAAAAATTTTTAATCAACTAAATTCTAAAATTTAGTTCAACTTAAATATATTAAAATATTAGAGTTAATTAAAAAATAATAAAAACACATTACATTAGATTACAAAAAAAATCATATAAAATTTAGTAAAAACTATTATTTGTAACCACTTAAAGTTTAATACTTACTTCACTTAAATTCCTTTGAATTTTATAAAACATATTACTTGAAAGACAAGGTATATCCATGATGCTTAAAAACTCCAATAAATGGGTATATGTACTACCCGTAGAGAGTGTTCCCCAAACAGCTGCTCTATTTAAAATAGACTCTGGCTTGTCTGGATCTTCATTAGCTATGGAAAGTTCTTTATCACATGCATTGCATTTCATTATAAAAATACTTTTTAAGCCAAATCTATCCTCACGAAACATTTCAAGCCTCCCGCCAGTGCATTTTTTATTATGATTTATTTGAATTCTCATAGCTTTATTCAAAAAATAATCAATGTCCACAATTCGGCAACCGGAAAACATCTTTTGACGCTCCACAAATTCAATATTAAGTTGATGACTATCAATTCTAGAAAGATATTTACTTATTATTTTTATCAAAATTTTAATAAAGCTGAATCTGTTCTCCAAAAGTGGTTTAAAAATTGTGTAAAAATTACCTGTCCATTTCTTCTTGTAAAAGTGGATGATTGAAAAAATTGTATTCATCAGTCTCCAAGCCAGATGGTTCTGAAATTTTTGTACATGTTCCTTGAGGTGATTTGATTGTGTTAACAACCCGCTCAAAAACTTCATTAAGTATTTGACGACAATCCATCGTAACTTGTTTATTTCTTTCCACCTGATCAAGAACATCATTCAAAATTTCCTTTACAATTTCAGTTTCTAATCTTCTCCTGTGAAACTGGGTCCTAACACGCGCGGCGCGATTTCTTTTTCGTCCACGTCTAATATTAAATTTCACCATATTCTATTATTTTAAAAATTAATAAATCTAGAAAATCTATTAAATATAACAACAATCACATAAAACATATGGATATATTTTATTAACGACACTTTTTATAAATGAACAACTCACGAACCCACATTCAGAGAAGTTTTTAGTTTAGACTAAATAAAAAACATCCAAATAGAAACTAAAAAACACGGGCCGATCTCCACACATCAAGTTTTTGTCAGAAAATTTAGTGTATTATTTTCTCCGATAAAAAGAATAAACTAATAATATTAATTTAATTCACTATGATATGTTCTGAAAAATAAATAATTTATTGTTATTGTTAACGGCTTAAAGACTTGCGACCGTGCGATATGGTGTTGTCAAGAGAACTTGGTATGGTTTCAATCGAGTTGCACGCGAAATTTATTTATTTTCTGTTTTTTTGTTTATAATGTATTTGACAGTACTTGTTTTTTGACATAAAAAAAATAAAATTTCATTAATTATCAATTGCAATGTAAAATTGTACAATGTTGTTGTATCTACACAATAAAAGGTGTTAAGCAAGAAAATTTACTGGTTATCATTACTTATTAAGTTAAATAATAAACATAATTTGGTCCTTCGAGCCGGATTAACCAGTAAATCGTGAAGAATACAGTTATTTCCGATTAAAGTGCAACAATTTTACACCATTTGGCGCTGTCTGCAAAACACAGTCTGGTTTGGTTTTGGGACGATCTCTTCTTCATTTACAATAGAAGCACAAAATCAGGAATATTACGCGGTAAAATCCGATAAGAAGTTGAGTATCCTTTTTTAATTCCAGGGTAAGATCTTTAATTGTTTACTGTTTTGATTTGTATCAGAGTGTATCAAGCTTGGGCAACATAGTAAGATCGCATTTGATTACGGTTTAAGTTCTATTAATAATACTTATATTACCACTTCTGTCAAGTCAAACATAATTTAAAGTACAAAATGTCTACCGAGGAACTAAAACGTAAAAGACGTGGGATAAAAAGTAAACTTACGATTTTTTCTAAATTCATTTCGCCGTTTTTAAATAAAGATGTTAGGGATATTACCGATATTGAGGCTATAAATATCAAAGAGAGATTAGAGAAATATCAAACACTTATTCATGAATTTGACGAGATTCAATTGCAAATTGAATATAATATTACTGGTGAGGATATAGATGTAGAATTAGAAGTAGAATTTAATGAAAGATCACAGTTTGAAAGTACCTTTTATGATCAGTTGAGTTTGGTAAAGAATTTAATGTCAAAGTTAACTGTAAATAATCATAGTTCATCTTCATCCAACCATAGTGGTCCTAGTCAACCTAGTGAACAAAAAAACTTGAATAACTTGGTAAAATTGCCTAAAATTTCTTTACCCACGTTTCGGGGTAAAAATTTAGAGTGGTTAGAATATCGTGACACGTATGAATCCTTGATTCATATTAATGAAACTCTTAGTGAGATTCAAAAATTTCATTATTTACGCGCATCTTTGGAAGACGCTCCTGCCGACATTCTCAAAACCATAGAGTTTAGTGCTCAAAATTATTCCACTGCTTGGAAGTGCATTACTGAACGGTACAACTGTCCTCGATTGTTAATAGATTACCATGTCAAAGCATTATTTAATATCGAACAGGTAAAAAGAGACAATTCGGTAGAACTTAGAGCTTTAAGTGATACACTGATGAAAAACTTAAGAGCTTTGAAACAGTTGGGACAGCCTACAGAAAATTGGGATGTATTAAAAATTGCCTTAGCTTCAGAAAAAATGGACAAATCATCTAAATTTGAATGGAAAAAACTAAAAACAAGTAAAGGTATTGTTCCAACTTTTGAAGACTTTAAAGCTTTTCTAAAATCGAGAGCAGAATTTCTAGAATCACTTGAGCATAATATTTTTCCAGATACGCGCTACACAGAGAAACCAATCGAAAAACGTAAGACACACATAACTAAGGGTTTTTTGTCTACAGACAATATCGAAAAAAAAAGGTTCTAATGCTCAGTCTTATTCCCCTGTTTGTCAGTTATGCAAGGGCTCACATTTTATTCAAAATTGCTCGGAGTTTTTGAGGTTATCTAGTGAGGAAAGGAGTAAGATGGTCATTTCTCTTAGAATGTGTTTAAATTGTTTGCGTTTTGGACACATATCCAAAAACTGTAGAAATTCTTTGTGTAGAAAGTGTCACAGAAAACATCACACCTTACTACATTCCGAAAGTAGCTCAGGCTTTAATCAAAATCACTCAAATTCAGAAAATATTACTCATGTCAATAATACAAACAATAATGTACAGTCAGACCCAGAAACTACAAATCAGAATCCTAGTACCAATGCTCTTTCGGCAAGTGGTTTAGTTGATGTTGTACTCTTGTCCACGGCTTTTATAGACATAGCAGACGTGAATGGAAAATTGCATGCTATTAGAGTATTGCTTGACAGCGGTTCCCAGTCGAGTTTCATTTCAAAGGCATTATGTGAGAAGTTGGGTTTGAAAGTGGAGAAAACAAATATTTCTGTAAAAGGTCTTAATGGTACTCTATCTAGCATCGATTTCAAATGCAATGTTCCACTGCAGTCGCAATATTATAACTTTTCTGAAAATATTACTTGTTTTGTTTTGCCTCAGATTACGGAAAATATACCTAATATAAGCATTGACATGAGTAAGTTGGATATTCCTAAAAATATTAAACTAGCCGATCCAACATTTTATATGCCTGGAAAGGTCGATATGCTGATAGGTGCAGACCTGTTTTGGCGTTTATTGAGTAATGGTCAGCATATACTAGGTCACAACAAACCAATATTACAGAAAACTCGACTTGGATGGATCGTGTCCGGTCCTGTAGCCAAACTTCAAACTCCGTCTATTTCATGTAATTTTTCAAATAATTTTGAAACAAGCATTCAAAATCAACTATCTCGGTTTTGGGAAATTTAGGAGTTACTTAAGGTAAAACCCTTATCCGAGGAAGATTCTTTATGCGAAAAGAGTTTTGTGGAAAACTTTAAGCGATTACCTAGTGGCCGTTTCGTAGTTTCCTTGCCATTAAAGGATACTATTTCAAAACTTGGTGAGTCATACAGTCAAGCTAAAATTCGTTTTCTAAAACTAGAAAAGAATAAATTACAAAAGGATCCAGTTTTTAGGAAATTGTATTGTGAATTTATGAAAGAATATATTACAATGGGATATATGAAAAAAGTTACTGACAATGAACATGATAATAAAATTACATATTACATGCCACATCACGGTGTCCTCAAGGAGGACAGTCTAACAACAAAATTACGCACTGTTTTCGATGCATCTGCACCTTCATCCTCTGGCTATTCTTTGAATAATTTACAATCTATTGGCCCTACATTACAAGACTCTCTGTTTTCAATTCTAATACGATTTCGAAAGCATAGTATTGTGGTCTCTGCTGACATTGAGAAAATGTACCGAAACGTAAATATTTCTAACGAGTACTTGCCTCTGCAACGAATTCTGTGAAGATTTCATCCTAGCGATGCTCTTGAAACATATGAACTCCAAACGGTTACTTACGGTACTACGTCCGGGTCATTTTTAGCAATTCGTTGTCTCTACCAGCTTGCATTAGAAAATGAAAAGGTAGCCCCTGAGTTTTCAGAAATTATCAAGTCAGATTTTTATGTGGACGATATGCTTACTGGTTGTGAGTCAGTTGAAGAAGCGGGGCGCATATGCATTGGCGTATCCGACATATTACATCAGGGTTGCTTTAATCTTCGAAAATTTATGTCAAATAGTCCTGCAGTTTTGAAACAGATTCCCCATAGTGATGAAAATGCTAAAATAGTGAACCTAAGTGAAAATCAAAATGCTAAAACATTGGGCTTAATTTGGAATCCGTCCTTAGATAAGTTAATGTATAAAATTAGCAAACAACAAAATAACGTGCCTGTAACGAAGCGAGAAATCTTATCACGAATTTCTCAAGTATTTGATCCGCTTGGACTCTTAAGTCCATGCATAATTGTTGGAAAAATTTTAATGCAAAAGTTATGGTTGGAGAGAATCTCTTGGGACGAGAGTATTCCATTACATTTGCATACAACTTGGGCAATCTTCAGCAGAGAACTTCCATTACTGAATAGTCTAGAAATTGATAGACATGTTATTTGTGACAATCCTCAATGGATAGAGCTGCATGGTTTCGCTGATTCCAGCGAGCGTGCTTATGGTGGATGTATTTATATCAGGTCAATCGATCAACATGGCAATGTAACCATAAAATTGCTTTGCGCTAAAACTAAAGTTGCTCCACTAAAAACAATAACCATGCCCAGATTAGAACTTTGTGGTTGTTTAGTAGTTTCAAGATTGGCAGAGCAGGTGGTTAAATCATTTAAGTTATCATTTAACGCAAAGTTTTTTTGGTCAGATTCTACGGTAGTACTGGGATGGTTAAAGACAGAACCAAGTATGTTAAAATCTTTCGTGAGCAGTCGCATTGCAGAAATATAAGATATTACTTCAGCCTATTCTTGGAACCATATTCCTGGCGACATTAATCCTGCAGATATTTTGACACGAGGGGTAAAACCAAGTGAAATCAAAATCCTAAGCTTATGGTGGTTCGGTCCAAAGTTTTTAATGCACGAAAAATCATCCTGGCCTTGCACTATTGTTAAATCAAACAATCTTCCGGATATGCGCAAATCTAATACTTTTTCTTTTCAACAAATAACTGAATGTACTTTCATAAATAAGTTCTCTTCATTACTTAAATTAAAAAGAGTGGTTGCTTATATGCTAAGATGGAAGAATAACTATAAACAGTCAAAAGAAAGTCGCTCAACAGGTCCCCTTAGTGTTTTGGAATTGAATAACTCTTTCAGTGTTATAATAAAAATTTCTCAAAATGAAAAATTTTTCAAGGAAATTAGGAAACTTAAGGATAAGAAGTCTATCGCCCATGATAGTAAAATTCTTTCCTTAAATCCCTTTTTGGATGAAATTGGTATTTTGAGAGTTGGAGGTCGCCTTAAATTTTCCAATTTCGAGTATGAGAAGAAACATCCTATTATTCTATCAGAAAAGCATCACTTAACAAAATTAATTTTGAAAAATGAACACATATTATCACTGCATTGTGGTCCACAACAGTTGCTAGCAAATGTTCGAAATAAGTTTTGGCCAGTAAATGGTAGATCATTGGCTCGAAGAATTGTGCACGAATGTATGAGATGTTTTAGGTATAATGCAAAACCGTCTGCACCTATAATGGGTGAACTGCCTCGTGAGCGATTAGAATCAAGGCAACCATTAGAGGTTGTTGGGGTAGACTATGCGGGTCCAGTGTTAATAAAAAATAAAATTGGTCGTTCTTCTCGGGTTTCAAAATCTTACATTTGTTTGTTCGTCTGTTTTGTTACAAAAGCGATCCATTTAGAGTTGGTCTCAGACCTCTCTAAAGAATCCTTTCTAATGTCATTTCGCAGGTTTTGTGGACGTCGCGGAAAGCCTTCCATAGTATTTTCTGATAATGGAAAAAACTTTGTAGCAGCTAGTTCAGAGCTGCGTGAATTTGGTAATTTTATCAAGTTAAATCAAGAATTTGTTATTAATAAAATGTCAAATGATGGTATTACTTGGAAATTTATTCCTCCATACTCACCACATTTTGGTGGACTGTGGGAGTCGGGTGTACGCTGTACCAAATACCACTTGAAACGGGTAATCGGTGAAACGTCTTTAACATTTGAAAGCTTGTATACACTTTTGGTGCAGATCGAGGCTGTGCTCAATTCAAGACCCCTCTCTTCCTTATCCTCTGAGCCCGATGACCTCTTACCTTTAACACCAGCTCACTTCCTAGTCGGCAAGCCGCTAACCTCAGTACCAGAACAAGACGTTAGTACAATTCCTGTAAATCGCCTCTCTGTATTTCAACATATACAGCAAATGAAGTTTCACTTCTGGAAGAGATGGAGCAAAGAGTTTGTTTCGGAACTTCAGAAGCGGGTAAAATGGAAAACTAACCAAAGTTCACTAAAAGAAAATACTCTGGTCCTTGTAAAAGAAGAAAATATGCCACCTGGTCGATGGAAACTTGGTAGAGTCCTAGAAATTCATCGTGGAAAGGATGATATACCGCGAGTGGCAACTATTAAGACTGATTCTGGGTTGATAAAACGCGGTTTTCAAAGAATTTGCCCATTACCTTTAGAATGAACAGTAAGCCTAATTATTAAGTGTTGTTTTAGGTTGAAGCCTAGTGGTTTCAAGTTGGGGGGTATGTTAACGGCTTAAAGACTTGCGACCGTGCGATATGGTGTTATCAAGAGAACTTGGTCTGGTTTCAATCGAGTTGCACGCGAAATTTATTTATTTTCTGTTTTTTTGTTTATAATATATTTGACAGTACTTGTTTTTTGACATAAAAAAAATAAAATTTCATTCATTATCAATTGCAATGTAAAATTGTACAATGTTGTTGTATCTACACAATAAAAGGTGTTAAGCAAGAAAATTTACTGATTATCATTACTTATTAAGTTAAATAATAAACAGTTATACTTACGAAAAATAAAAACTCTTTTTTAAAATTACAAAACCAAATCGTATTTCGCACACACTTTCAACAAACAAAATAATATTTATAGGTACGATCCTGGCATAACGCTGGTTAACATCAAATAATTCGAGTTTTTACACAATATACAAGGCCGCCATCTAAGAGTGAAGGTATGAACAACAACAAATTTAAATTTACAGTTGTTGTACAAAGATTTCAAGTATTTTAAAGGTTTCTACAAACGACCATACCATAAGATAGAATATTTCTTAATTAGGACATTCGATTACATTTTTTTACTTTTAAAGAAATTGGATGAAAATTAAGAGGTAATTTTTTGGGTCATGATAGTTTAATAGTACGCCTACATATTGAATATAAATTAGAATCGATTAACATATTTCAACATGTTGAAAAAATGGTTTATTGGCGTTAAATATCATGAAATTTTACGAACAAAATATATCACTTTTTGATAACTGATTGTAAACTTATTTCAAACAATTTGATTATGTCAGAAGCTTGTAACACTCTCTGAAGTATAAGCTTTACATACACGTTTTCATAAAGCAATTTAATATTGCCGTTATTGAGAAAAGTAAATTTGCGTAAGTAGTGGTATCATAGGGAATAATATACAGCGGTTTCGTCGCCTTAAGCAAGATAAGTTAGAAAACGTTTTAGTACTGAAAAATATCTGATTTTTATTGTAATAAGTTCTTATTTTTTAAATTAAAATTGTTGAATCTTATAATTGTTATATAATTAATAAATAGAATGTTACATACCAAAAGGGACTATAATGCACCTTTTAATC
Source organism: Ophraella communa (assembly GCA_035357415.1). Classification (NCBI taxonomy): domain Eukaryota; kingdom Metazoa; phylum Arthropoda; class Insecta; order Coleoptera; family Chrysomelidae; genus Ophraella; species Ophraella communa. Next base: position 30,953,790 of record CM068995.1, on the reverse strand, counting down.
CCAAAGGTGAGGTTTGCTTGTGTGTATCCTAATACCTACCGTTTGTAGAGTAATAAGGCAAAGCATTTATTTTTATTTTAAACGTAATTATTTGTAAGAAATCTAATTGCACAGTTTTTAAATAAAATATTCTAAAAAGTGTAAGTAATTGGGCCCCGGAATTAATAGCCAGGTTATTCTATCTGTAACTACATTTCTTATAATTATTAGGCATTTATTTAAATCCGTAAATATATAGGCCCCCAAAGAAATAGAGCTATCTATTTTTATCGAATATACGTTTGTAAATGATAACAAATGTAAAGTTTTTAATCCAAAACACAATTTATTTAATTCAAAAACTGTATTAAACGGAAAAGAAAGATAACAAGCTAATAATAATATAAAAATAGATATCCCAGGTACACGCCACATACAATATATATTCGGACTGAATCATCGTTTTTGAAAACCAAAAACAACCTTCACGTCTCAGCTACTAGGTAGGTAGAGTAGAACCAAACTAAGAATGGTACACCACATGGCTGAAACCTGCGCGAAGGTGTGACGTCAGAAACAGAGGCGGACAAATTTCTAGTTAGTTTTTAATCATTTTTAACTTAATTCTAAATATTTAATTTTTGAATTTATGAGTGTTTTAAATAATGATAATAAAATAAGGGATATCGAAATATTTTTATTGGTATAAAATACAAAATTTAATTTTCTTCCAAATCCGAATCAGACATATGTTGCACTCCTAAACTATCATCACTGTCTTCATCTTCCGAATCACTTTCATCCGATGACCCGGTGTTTACTGTGAACCTTAAGTGGTCCATTGTGGAGTCCAACAAATGTTCTTTTTCAATTTGAACGGCTTCGTATTTTTTTACATGTTTACAAACGTTGCTCCACTCTTCTACAGGTAACGTTGCAAACCTCTCCCTTGTCAATGATTCCACATCAGCTATGGTAAATGTAGTATTTCTAGCTGCCACCCAATTTTTTACGGATCGAAGGACTTTGTGACCGTGTGTTTCTAATAGTCTGTCCAATTTGTAGACTGGTGGAAATCGGGATTTATTATCTTTGATAATTTTGTACAATTCCGGTTTGGTCATTTTTGGTTCAAAATCTATTTTTTTCTCCGTTAACCATTTTATCATGTCTTGTTTGAGACTTGTTGTTGTAATATTACGTGTCATCGTTACGTTGTGGTATGAAGCATTATCTATCACTAATACAGATTTCTCAGGCAAATTTGGCAACAATTGTTTTTCAACCCACTTCATAAAATTTTCGTGATTCATCTCATCGTGATAGTCACCACTCTTCGATCCTAAAACATGCAGAAAAACACAAATACTTTACCTCAATAATATACGTAAATAAATAAACTATACCTGATTTGAAAATTAACAAGGCGTTTGGTATAAATCCATTTTCTCCACCGGCATGCACGATAATAAGTCGTTTTCCTTTGGAAATGTGACTTTTTAATTCTTTACCACTTTTATCTGACCAACGATACGGTTGGGTATGGCTACTGTGGATGTAAGTTTCATCTGTGTAGATAATATTTCTGCCCTCGGATCGGTACTGAATCATTTCTTTAAGAAACTGTATTCTTTTGCAACGGATATCGTAATTTTCAATTAATACGCTCCTATTATCTTCTGTCTTTCTCCATCTAAAAATAAAAAAATATTAATATTCTATTAATAAGAGACCATTATATTCTTCTTACTTGTAACCAATAGAATGTATTAATTTTCTTAAAGTTTCTTTGCATCCATTAAAATCAATTTGTCGATCCTTCATTTTTTGAAAAATACCTAGAATTAATTAAAAATATTATGCAATTAAAATGAAAACAATCTATAATTTTTTCCTGTTTAATAAGTCATAAATAAGGCACGGAAATAATGCAATTGGACATTCCCTAATTAAAAATTTCCAAGATATATCCTAATCCTATTCAAAACAGGTAAAGGAAAACCCAAATAAATAACAATAAGCTTTTTCCCAGGTAAGTGTTTGTTTGGTATTATAAAGAAAAATTAATAGCACTTTGTGTATTAAGAGCGGAAAGTGATACTTTGTCGCTTGAGATAAACATTTTTAATAGTAATTCCAGAAGTTGATGTTTCAAAACAATTATTAGTAGAGTTAGAAGGATCTGACGTAATTTCATTTTACCAAGAAGTAAACAAGTTTTTAAAATCGAAACAAATTATACATCGGATTGTTTTAAAATAACTCTGATCACTATTCATGGCTATTATTCTTTTATTTATTTTAAATAAAAATAAGCAAGCGACAAAGTAAACTTTCTGCATTAGAGCGCCAATAGGTCAAATTATTACAGATCGCGTAAAACATCAACCTTGCAGTTAGATTTGGACGTACAAAAGCCTACTTTGGATAGTGATCGTAGAAAAATAATTTTGTTTTTAGTTCTATTTAGAAAGTGCTATACCCTTGTGTATTTCCTATTCAGTTAATAAACAAATCTTTGCTTACCTACTTAAAAATTGTGTTTGATTATTGTAAAATTAAATTTAAAAGCATCATTTTCCACTTTCTAAATTAAAAGAAAAAATATAGGTATAATATAAATTTAGTAAGCTTAATAATATGCATTTTTTGGTAATTATTTGTTTATTTTTTTGGCTTTTTTCTATGCATTTTTTCCGTGCCCTAGTCATAAATATACTTACCATTAACAGTAGGTGATCTCTTTTCGATGGAATAAAAATCGTATATAATAGTTTTCACTTGTTCAATAAGTGCAGGAGTTAATTCGTTTTTTTTGTGACATACGCTTTTACCAGGACTTCTAAAAGATGTAGAGGCTATATTGGCATCTACTGTTTCTCCTTCTTTTTTAATCTTTTGCAGAGTATTTTTAGAAATACAAGTAGCTTCCAAAATTCGTCTCCTAAACAAAGTAAATATACAGTGAGGGGCACCTCTATACAGGGACAATTTTAAAGACAAAAATTATTTGGATATATTAACCTATATTATGTTTAAATTTCACTTTTCACAAAGAATAATTTTTATGTAAAATTAATAATAAAAAGTTTTCCCAGAGGCTGCTAATTTAAGCGGACATATTGTATATTTATTATTTAAACACGTGTTTTACATAAATAACTTAAATTTAATAATTGATTATATACGAGTAAATGGCAAATTATCTAATTCTTACCTATAGTCTTTTAAAGGAATTTGCAATCCTTCTTTTGCTTCCTTTTCCATAAATTTCCTAATATTATGGATGATTTCCCTTACTTGACTATTAAGGGGTCTTCCTTTTATTCCAATTTTTTTTGGAGCCATTTATAAAATAATAACAAATAAAAAAGTATATAGTCAGAACTCACAATAATCACTTTTCGCTTTCAGCTCACTTTGCACTTACTCTACTCAACCAAGTCACGCCACTGAATAATTACATTTCGCTCTTTCGGGAGTCGTTACTATGGTAACTGCCACTGCGCAACTTATGCGGTCGCCATGTTGTGTACCATTCTTAGTTTGGTTCTACTCTAGCTGCGGGTGTGCCGGAGAGAGGGGCAGTACCGGTCGACATATATCCAAACATACAGTTTTATGGTTAGCATGGGGAAGCGGCGTTCACAATCGGCCTTCCTGACTGGATATGTGTCGATCACCAACCTGTTCAAAAAAAATTCCTGCTATGCGATAAGCAGGCCAGAACATCTAATTAAGATTGACAGCTCAGTATGGTACGATTTTATTAAAAATAAAATACCATCCGACGGCTTGCACATTGCCCAGGAAAACACACACCGCAGCATATGCGCTTTCCAATGGCTTGAAATGTCCAGGAATACATACACCGCAGCGTATGCGCATTCCGTCGACAAATCAGACACTCAGGAGTCACACCGACAGCTCACAATAGCTTAGGCACAACGCTCCGATAGTGTATAATCTAACGCCCAGGATAATATTTTCCGACAGCACGACTTAAGCTCAGGAAAATTTCTCCGATGGCCCTTCAAAAGCTCAGGTAAAAGTCCGACAGTCCTTTACAAAACTCAGGAACAGTTACCGACAGCTTAAGAAAACAAAAACAAATCATATCAATTACCTCGACTAGTCATCGTCCAATATGGTCCATTTTTTTATATGCTCAGAGGCATAGACTCCACTGTAAGGTGTCTTAGAACGGTTTGACCCTGGCATATCAGTCACTTGATAACGGTCATTTTCGAGCACTTTTACAATGCGAAATGGACCCTTCCATTTTGGAACCAGTTTTCTCGATTTACCAGTGCTGACAATTGATGAAATTTTGACAAGCACAAGGTCTCCTTCGTCAAACGTCTTTGTCTTTCCCCTGTGAACATCGAAAGCAGCTTTTTGCCGCTCCTGGAAAACTTCTATCTGTTTGCTTATAGATTGCCTTAGCTTCATTACATCGACATTGGTTTCGGATTCCATCCAGCCAACATTTTGCGGACCAGATCTGAAACCAAGCAGTGCCTCTGCAGGAGTTGAGTTAATTGACTTGTTTAGTGTGTTGTTAAGACCCAACTGAATATTGACTATGTTGCTGTCCCATTCATTATCGTCAGAGTCCGCTCCCATCGTAGATAACGAGTCAAGAATTGTTCTGTTATAACGCTCAACTTGACCGTTTCCACGGGGCATCCCAACAGCAGTGAGATGTAATTGGATTTTTCTTTGCTCACAAAATTCTTTCATATTTTTGGAAACAAATGCTTTTCCTCTATCACTGATAATGCGTTTAGGCACCCCAAAAATCTTGATAACCTGTTCAAGTTCTTCCAAAACATATTTTGTTTTTGTGTTCTTAACGGCTTTGATGAACGAGAACTTGGTGAAAGCATCTACTATCACGATTACATAGCTGTTTTTCTGCTTGCTTTTACAAAATGGACCAAGATGGTCTATATGAATTGTATGGAAGGGCCTTGGTATATTTTTAATCGGATGTAAGTATCCTGCACGTTTTCCACCAGGAACTTTGTGATACATGCAGTTTATGCAAGCGTCTACATATTTTTGCACAAATTTTCGCATTTTAGGAAACCAGAAACTGCTGGAAATTCTTTCGTATGTTTTGTCGAAAGCGAAATGTCCAATGTCATCGTGGTTGTATCTGAGTATTTGCCATCTTGATGCCTTTGGTACAACAGCACGATTTCCCTGTTCAGTGCGCCTGTAGACTATGCCCTTTTTTAAGTCATATTCGTTAAAAATAGATTTGTTACTATTTCTGTCTCCCGACTGTAATATTCTTTTTACACTGCTAATATCCTTATCTATTTCTTGTGAGGCCAAAAGCCAATCATTTTCACTTATTATGGCAGCATAAACACCCTTTTTGCAATCAACTATGGGGTTTCTACTCAATGCGTCAATATATGAGACATACTTGACCCAGGACGATGAATTACTTCAAAATTAAACTCCTGTAATTCCAGAGTCCATCTACCTATACGACGATTTAGTTCTTTTTTTGAAATGGCACTTTTTACTGCAGAACAGTCTGTACATATCCTAAAGTTGATGCCAATCAAATAATGTCGAAATCGCTGTACAGATTTTACTATAGCAAGAGCCTCTAATTAAAAGGAATGATATCGCTATTCTGTAGGTGACGTAGTTTTACTGTAATATCCTACAACCTTTTCTTTGCCATTTTCAATTTGCACTAGCATTCCGGCTAATCCAATTCGGCTGGCGTCAGTATAAAGAATAGTATCCTTTTTGCTGTCAAATAAAGTCAATATTGGTGACGTAGTCATGAAGCCTTTAAGAGATTGGAATGATTGTTGTTGAGCTTGATCCCAAATCCAAGTAGAGTTTTTCTTGAGTAATATAGTTAGCGGTTTTGATTTTTGAGCAAACTGTGGTATAAACTTCCTGAAGTGTCCAACTAAACCCAAGAATTGTCTTATTTGATGCACATCTTTTGGCGTAGAAAATTTTTCTATAGCCTCTATCTTTGCCGAACTTGGTGCTATTTGACCATTTTTAATTACATATCCTAAATATTCGATTTCTTCGGACAGGAAAGTGCATTTTTTTAATTGCAAACTTACACCATATTCTTTAAATTTAGCCAAAACTTTCTCCAAAACTTGTAAATTTTCCTCAATGGTTTTCGACGCAATCAAGCAGTCATCCAAAAAACAGATTACTTTAGAAAATCGTAAGTCTCCCAAAATCGCATCGATAGCGCGTTGAAACACGTAGGGGGCGTTAGTTAAGCCAAATGGAACTTTCAGGTACTCGTATTTACCTTCTGGTGTAACGAAGGCTGTTATAGGTATTGAACTATCGTGTGATGAGACAACCGGTATAACGCATTTTCTATTATTAAGAAAATTAAGAATGTTTATTATGCACGTTTCTTACCTTGTAGTAACACGACCTGACCTAGACATTGCAGTATCACGTATAGGGTCACTAGCGGACGTACATTGACTGGTATGAGTTATTGTTTAATGTTATGAATACATAGGAATATAAATATGGTACAATGTAAACAAATCAATTCATTATCATTATTGTTATTGTTGATTCTATATAGTAAAACTGATGACTCGTTATTAGTGTAATTTTATGTATCATCAAAATAAGTAATTAAAAGTGACTTAAATTAAATGTGGTGTTTAACGTAAAACTGCTTCAGAACAACCCTCAACACAATCGGAGAGTTTAATTTGGTGGTACCCAGATCGGCAATCTAGCGTTGTGAAGTATTTTTGGCCTGCTAACCTATCCATTAGGTCTTCAATTATTGGTAATGGATAACTTTGCTTCACTGTCTGCCTATTTACTAGTCTATAATCAACCACTAGCCGTTTTTCACCGTTCTTATTATTCACCATTAAAACAGGGCTTGCAAATGGCGACTGTGATGGGCGTATGGTCTCGTTAAGAAGAAGTTCTTCAATTATTTCTCTTAATTTTAGTTTTTTGGATTCAGCTAGTCTGTATGGTCTTTGGACAACAGGAACTTCAGATTTTAATTGAATCGACATCTCGAAGTCTTTTATACAGCTTAACTTAAAGAAACATTCTTTATATTTTCTTATTAAATTCAAAAGTTCATTTTGGCCTTTTTGATTCTCGACTCCAATTTTCACGTACTGATTCTCAACACCAACTTCTTGAGCACTCACGGAGTTTACCTTTAGCCCTAACGCACTAAAAATTAACCTTTCACCAACGCGCAAATATTTTATACGAAGGTCTTCAGTAAAGTTCTGACCTATCACTATTTCAATGCCCGGTATGCATTCTTGGACCACTAATAAGTCAATAGGCAAAGAGACACCGTCGATTGTTATTTTACAGTTAACTTTTTTGGTTACGTTAATTTCGGAACCACCAAAAACCGTTAGAACAATCGGTCTGGAAAGCTCGATAATTTTTAAGTTTATTTTTGTAGCAAAAGTCTCACTAATCAATGAGCAATCACTTCCAAAGTCAACGAAACAAACCGATTCGTGTTTTTCATCGATCATTACATTTTTATGAAATTTATTTTTGTCACCATCGTTTGCCACAAAAAAAAACACTTTTATTTTCAGGTTTTGTCACGGTACTCGATAGAGTATGTCCCGAACTTTGTTCAAATTTTCTTTTGCGCCTTAAACAGTTTTGCAGCGAGTGACTATTCATTCGACAATAATTGCAATGTTCTTTATTGGAACCACCTTGTTGAACATTTAAAGGACAATTGTATTGTTTGTGGTTAGGCTGTTTACATTTATAGCATAGTATTTTAGATTTTTCAAAGTCTTTTCTTAAAGGTTTTGTAGGAAAACTTAGCTTACTACTAGACGGTCGCCTTATATCCGACTGAATCGATAGTTCAAAAGATTTTAAGTAAACGGCCAGCTTTGCCGGGTCCGAAATATTAGCCGCTTTTACTGCAAAACGAATGTTCTGATTTTCTAACCCACCGACTATCAAATTAACTTCGTCACTCCCGTTTAAGTTCAAGTCCATTTTTCGAATAAGAGAAAGTTTTTCAAAACAGTATTCGTACAAATTTTGATTCAATTTGGGCTTAAAATCAAGCATTTCTCTCATTATACTGTGTAGATCGCGAGTGGAAGGAAATGTAGCCAATAAAATAGTTTTCCACTCGGACCAAGATTTTGGTACAAAAGTGAGCGATTTGTACCATATTTCTGCAGAACCTTTTAGTTTATTAATGGCCAAATGAGAAATAGAAACGTCATCCCAATTATAAATTGCTGCATGCTCATCGATTTTTCCTAACCAGCTACTTATGTCATTTTTCAACGGATCAAAATCAGGTATATCCGTATCTCTAACTGATACGCGCGGTCTTTGTTCTCATCTAATAATAGGGCTATTCGGAAACTATGATCGGGTTAACCCGATCATGATCTGAACGTTCGGAAAGTAATCCAGATCACGTTCACTGACGTTCGGAAACTGAACGAACTGAGCGGATCATAACATATGTTTGGATCCTTTCTACCCTAGTATACCAGTGGGTAAATGCGATCAGCTGACGGGTTGTTTCTTTGTTTTGTTATCATTAACCTTAAAAGTGAGCTGCGTAGTTGACAGGTAGCTTAGTCTTACGGATTTTGTACCTTTATAGATATAAAAAAATAGCTTGTTGTTAAAATTCAGTGTAACGATGAGTGAAGTTATAACTTTACAAGATGAGCATGGAGAGGAGCACATTGTTACTCTCAGTCAGGATCATTACCAACAGATAATTAATGGAGGTAAGAAAATTCCTCTGAAAAAAAGGTGTACCTATGTGAGCGTTCGTTATTTTTTGTTTTAGATTATTGTTTGGCACAGGAATACTTGCAACAAGAAATAGAGAGGAAAACTCGACTTCTTGCGTATAAACTAGTCTTAGACAGGAAAGACAATGATAGCAATTTAGATGAAGCACAGTGTTCAGGTAAAAATAGTTGATTGCTGTACTGGGAGTAAAAGTATCACATTTAGTAACAAGTCACATAGACTAAAGAATTACAGGCTAGTAATAGATTAACTCCAAGTAAAAAAAACTTTTAAAACATTGGATATTGAAAGTCGATTAGGCAAAATATTTTTGTAATGTGGCAGAATACTTCTTTGTCAGCTATGTGTAGCATATTTAGAACATTATTCTTGAAGAAAAACGTTTTCTAAACTTTGAAAAAGAATAAACAGTTTTATATTTTTTTAGGAGCTACTTTCAGTGCTAATGTTGAAGATGAACTAGTTGCAACAAATAGTGTAACTAAAACTGACGAGAATTCGTCAATAAACTTGCAACGGTGGACTGAAAAAGAAACCAAATTACTTATTGATTTGTATAAGACCAATTTTCAAAAATTAACCGACAAAAAATTTAAAGCGAAGTCTATATACACTGAAATAGCTGCAAATTTTGAAAGGTTTACTCCAGAACAAATTGAGAGCAAGATAAAAAACTTGAAAAAAGGTTATAAAAATGTTTTGGATCATAATAAAAAAACAGGAAGAGACAAAATAACATGGCCCTACTTTGATACACTTCATGACATACTTGGCACAAAACCTGAGAACAGGCCATTAAGTGTAGCATCTAATAGGTTAGGGTTCGTTTCACAGGAAGATAGTGATTTATCAGATAGTGATCCTCCTCCGAACAAAAAAGCTAAAGTCGATGTAGAGAAACAAAATTCGGCAGGTCCTTCAAATAGAAAAATATCAAAACAGCCTCATTGGGTAAAAGAATTTCGTGAAGAAATGGCGAACAGGCATAAAGAAAAAATGGAGAACCAGAGGGAATTTCTAAACTTGTTTCGGGGTTGGATTGAAATGTCTGGACAAAAGCCATAGATTTTTTTAATCATGTATATATTTTTTAATATTGAAATATTTATTTATTTTACAAGTATTTTATTATTTGTTTTGTTAAGCTTGGTTAAATCCTGAAATAAAACTAAGTTATAACTAAAGTATTTTATTTACAAAATAGAATTAATATATTCTCTTTTCATAACTCCTAAATTTTGTATAGGCAGGTTCTCATTTAAGGCGAGCATTTCATTACCAGAGCTGGGTAATTCCTAGTTAAAAAGTAATTAATAATTACAATTACTTTTTTTTCATGTACTTTGTAATTGTATTTAAGTACATATTTTTCTCAAAGTAATTTGTAATTGTAATTGCAGCAAAATCTGAAGAGGAATTGTACTTTGTAATTATATTAAATTATATTATTTAAATTATCTAAATACAATTACTTCTCATAAGTACAATTACTTTTCTAACTACAAGTACATTTAAAAGTACAATTACATTTTTTAATTACAATTACTTTCAAATGCGTGAAATGCACGTGTTAATACAAAAACAAGAAATTTCCTGTTCGAACCGGTCACTAGAGCTAGAGGCTAGAGCTCACTCTATCTGATTTATTTAAATGCAGTGTGCAGTGGCACGCTGTACAGTGGAAGTGGAAAGAGCATTATTAGTGAATTTTTAAACCTTAAACTTACATAACAGTAGGAAGTAATTAAGTATATAGATGTTACATAAACAAACTAAGGAATGAATTGGGTGAATATTGTAAATACTAATTACCTACTTATTTACTTTAGGTAGGCCTTTCTTGGTATTAATCTACTTTCTACATTAAAATGAAGGATTAACTATTTCAATAAACTTATTCTCATTCTCATTTACTCTAGCGTTACAAGTATTCGATTTTAACGTAGGTAGAAAATACATTTAATTAAATTTAAAGCAGTTTTGGAAAATATAATAGTATATTATTCAATGAGCATATAATAGCCATTACATGCGAGTAGAATACTATACTTTGTTCACGACTTCAAATAAAATTTACTAGTAATTATAAAGAAATCTTTATTTTATGAAGTAGCAGCATTATCATTTCTTATTTAGGACTATTTAGCAAGATTACAAATCAAAAAGACTGCAAAGACAAAGAAAATTGCAGAATAGCATGTAAATAAAAGTTCATATAAAATACTCGTATTGAATAATATTCGTGTGTATCTGTGTATAAAGTATACCATATACCAAAGTACATTCTGTATAGGCAACACTTATTACGCGTGTATGTATTAGAGTGTATGCTACCGTGTTATGAACAAAGAATAGTGTCATACCAAGTTTAGCAATACGTGCTATTTTGACGTCATACAGTGTATAATGGTTCATTATTCACTGGTGAATAATGGGTAACATTATACTTGAGCAAGCACATGTATAATAAAGGTTTTATAGCACGGTCGTGGACAAATATATTTTGTGTTATAAAAAATGATTTGCTGAGGTGCATTTGTAACTAAATTTGAGTAAAATCTGTCTCGTTCTCATTTTAGTTTGTATGAACAGTAAAAGTAATTATAAAAGTAATTAATAATTCCTATTTTTACGACATGTACTTTGTAATTGTAATTAATTCCTCTTTTCGAAAAGTACTTTGTAATTGTAATTAATTCCTCTTTTGGAAAAGTACTTTGTAATTGTAATTATTTTTAAAGTACATGTAATTACCCAGCTCTGTTCATTACAAGGATCATCTAATTCAATATCCTCGAATAATTCGTCATCATTGACTATACATATATTATGTAGTATAGAACATGCCAACATTATTTTTGGTATTAATACTGTTTTGTATAAATTTATGTATTTTAAAATTCTAAATCTAGTCTTTAAAATACCAAATGCATGGTCTATTACAATTCGTATCTTAGATAAGCAATTATTAAATTTTTTTTGAGATCTATTTAGATGGCCATTGTCCCTATATGGTGTTAATAAATAATTTCTGAGTGGATATGCAGAGTCACCCAATAGATGCATATTATCATGAAATATTTCTTCTCCATTCTCATCCATTCTTATACCCAAATCACTTCGTCTGAGTACTCTTGCATCATGCATACTTCCAGGCCATCCTGAAATACAACAATTTAAAAAATAATGGAATACATTTTTCAATAAATTTTCATACCACAAGTAACATCCGTAAATTTGGCTGTATCAATGCAAACAGCTTGCATCAGCACTGAATAATAGCCTTTCCTATTTATGTACGATTCTGAATTTTTTGATGGTTTACATATAGGGATATGACTACCATCAATACACCCCATAACATCTAGAAACCTAGTTTTTTCTTTATATTTATTGCTAATTTTTCTAGCTTCGTTCAAGTCAGGCCACGTTATATATTTTTCTCTCAATGATATAACAGCATCTATTATGCGATAAACCATTTCATGAGCAGTACTTAAGGAGGTATCAAAACGATCAGCAATGCTTCTAAAAAAGATTACAAGTAGAAGTAAAATCAGCAACTTAAAACATACTTAACAAAATTAAAATATTTCTCTAATATGTGTCTACCTAAATACTTCTTGATTCCCCAAATACCACATTGTTAACAGGAATTGTTTCTGTATTGGCCAAGGAGGTCTCCCAGTAGTATTCAAAACTATTGGTGCTATCTTACACACCAAAACTTCTGCAGTGACTCTGCCAATTCTAAAGTGTACCTTGAAATCTAAAATTAATAATGTGTTGAATATTTCAAATCTGGTGTAGTTAAGGAGAGGAAATTGAACCACTTTTCCTGTAAAACAATATGTTATACGAATATTTACCAAAATCGGTGTATCTAGGTATAACACTCTCAAAGTAATATGTAATACATTTTCGCCTTTTTGAGGCATTCAATGCATACATCAATAAATATTCCTCCTCGTCTTCCTCATCATCGTCAAAAATAATAGTTTGGATGTATTTTATAAAAAACCTTTCCATGTTAAAAATCCGTATTTGAGTTTGTAAATCGCTGTTAAGTAAGTAGTTCGCTTAATAATAATTACTAAACACTTAAAATGTAATATAAAACTGAATAAAGTCTATAAACATACAAAAACTACAAAGATATAAACATCAAAAATATTGGTCTAAGTGAAAAATCAACACATGAAACGTTTAATAAGAATGAAAGGTGTTTATAGGTTAGGTTTTAATTTTGACATTTCCGCAGTAAACAGAACGCGTCGTTCGGAAACTCTGATAAAAATCTCGTTCTGGGTTAGGAACCGCAATCAGCTGATAGGTGATCTATCCGATCCAGGATTGCAGTTTCCGAAAAGCCCTAATATTAATTATATCTATCAAACCTGAATTCTCCACATTATCCTTTGGCTTGGGCAAAGGTGGCGGCGTGAAAGATCGTCCTTGCCCATCTTTCGATCGCTTTTTGTATTTTGTTGACGACACAGAACTCACAGACGAGCTACTACTTGAACTGGTATCACGGTGACGACGTTTTTTATGTGATTTTCCCATTTTATCACTTTAATTTTTAATTAAAACTTCCACTTAACGATTATCCCACTTCTGATGATAACAAATGTAAAGTTTTTAATCCAAAACACAATTTATTTAATTCACAAACTGTATTAAACGGAAAAGAAAGATAACAAGCTAATAATAATATAAAAATAGATATCCCAGGTACACGCCACATACAATATATATTCGGACTGAATCATCGTTTTTGAAAACCAAAAACAACCTTCACGTCTCAGCTACTAGGTAGGTAGCTGCGGGTGTGCCGGAGAGAGGGGCAGTACCGGTCGACATATATCCAAACATACAGTTTTATGGTTAGCATGGGGAAGCGGCGTCCACATAAATAAATATTTTTGAGGTTTGTTAGTAAAAATTTTTTAGTTAGTTACTGTTTAGGTACAGATTTTATTATTTTGTACTACAAAAATATTTATATTATTTAGATAAAATGCAATACCTCCTTTTCTAATATAAAAATAAATAATACTACTAATATAAAAAAAAATGTTAAAATTGATAAGATTGTACCTACATACATATCTTATTTAGAAGAGGCCTTTTTTGGGTGAAATATTTTATCACCCTTCTTTGTAATTTAATACTTTTATCGTAAAAACCACCAGAGGCAGATTTTATTCTATATATAAAAGGATTACTTATCGAATTATGGTATTTGTTGAATAATAAACACACTCGGTTTATATAAACCTCATAGAAAAATTAGAATATTGCCCAATAAATTAGAATAGTTACTGTATAATAAATGTTTTTTAATAAATTCAATACTTTAATGCCTTGTTACTTTTTAATTATTTTTCTATATTTTCCAAAAAAATCATATAACTAGAAGGCCAATACTACTACTTTGCTATAACGAGCGAACAAGCCCTACTGTATCGCATGGTACACACATGAACAAGCGCAGAAAAACCGCTGTCATAACAGTGGACGTTTGGGTAAAATTTTTGACCTCTATTTTACTGAAATATACGAACTTTTACCGTGAGTAATTTACTTTACTTGCTTTACTGTCAATGAGAAAAACTCAAGACTTTTTGATCACACCTTATAAAAAGTTTTCCATTCGTTGCAGACTATTTGGTAAACGCTATAAATTAAAATAAAACAAAAAAAGATGTAACATTATATTTATTAGTATATCATTCATGCGAAAACAGAATTAATTTTGTTAAATTCTCAGTTCTCCCCTTATACTTTCAGTTTGCGTCCTAGAAATGTAGTAATATAGCGAGGTCTTTCAAATACAATTAATACAACACAAAGAATATATAACAGAATAGGGCATAATTAAAAAACACTGATTACCTATAACAATAAAAGACCCAAGACCGGCTCTGTAGAAAAATGTATCAATAAATGAAAGGTGTTGATGTTAACAGCGTTGCCAAATATGATTGTAGGAAATCATAATGCTTACTACGATTTCATTAGTTGGTATATAATACAATTATGTGTTATTTTGCATATACACTTCTGAATACTTATGTCAAAAACTTAGTGATCCTAGGTTATGGGTAATTGATGAGTTTCGGTTCTTTTATGGGAATTTAATGTAATATATACATCCACTAAATTATATTCTCATACAAATATATGAACTGGCAATGTTGCTAATGCAATGTGCATAATTACATGTCCCATCTATACATGTGGATACCACAAATCAATTCCTTACACTTATATTAGCCTTCCGGTTATATGATTTCTATATTTTCGCACAGACGAAAGATATAGTCAAAGAGACCAAATTTTCGATTTACATTTTTTTTTTATTTAGGTATATCACTTTTCTAATATTCAGAGTCTGATTTAGCATCTTAGTATCCCTAGGCCCGATAGTTTGGTTAAAGTTACTTGTTTAAAATTCGTTATTGTAATAAATAAGGTATATTTGGTAATTGCTTCACTTCACGATGCAATTTTATGATAAAAAATGTCCTTGGTTCTGTCGTTAATGAAAATAATAAATGTATAAACTTTGAACAAAAATACCTTGTCAGTAAATTTGTTTACTGACATTCTGGTAAGCAGTGAATTTTTACCGGCAAAATTTTCTTCTTGTTTTACCCATGAAATTTCCAGGCAACAACTTTCATAACAGTCGAAAATACTTTCACACATAGTAAAAAAGTAACTATAATCCAACATAAATAATAGGATGATTTTAACGTAATTAGAGGTATATAACACAAAAAATGTGGATACTACTTCATTCAGTTAACACTCTGTAGATAAGTACTCGTATAGTTAGGCATATTCAGCAATACCCACTATAACAGTGTATTGTAAAAGTTTACGATCTCTCTATGCAGAGAAAAAGTTACATTATTAACAAAAGAAATAGAAAGATAAAAAGAAGGGGTAGAAAGAAACGGCTGAATCAAGTAGAAGAATATAAAAGGAAAAGAGAAAAAACCGTTAGAGTTGAAGAAGTTAGCAGCAAATAGAGAAGAGTGGAAAAAAGGATAAAACCGAAAGTACATTTCAACACCTAAAAGGGTAGGAGTGACGAGAAAAAAAAAAAGAAAATTTGTTGCTTTAGAAGTTAGACAAATAAAACGTTTTTTTTATATAAATTAAAACTTACTGGAAGTCATGCAAATAACAGTTGGAAGGTTAGGTTAGGTTTTTTGTATATATTGTATACATTTAATATTTTACTTTGTACCTTGTAACCCCTGTTTGCGTCGTTTAAATTTAATTTGTTCCCTTAAAACCCACTGTTTTATCATTGGTAAGAATCTGTTAATAGTATTCTTATACACTTTCTTAAATTTGCGTATTTTCTCATTGTCAATTTCTTTATCTTCCATTATTTCTTTATTAAAAAAACTTCTAGCAGTCTTTTTTTCCAAATCCGACCATAATCTTCTTTTTTGTAACTTTCCTAAAACAATATTTTAATCAATACATCTTACAATTAACTGTTAGACTACACTTACCCAGACAGTCTTCTACTTCTTCCATACTGAGTTCACTAATAGCCGTAGACTGTAATATATCCTGTTGCGACGTTTACTTCGATAGTTTCCTCATTTGATGAAAGGGTATTATTAGATCGGAGTTTTTTCTTTTGCTCCATACTGTCATAAGAAAGATAACTTTCTTGTTCGTCGTTAAAAGAATTTTCTTGTTTCCGTTTAGAGCAATGTGAACTATTTTTATCCAGACTATATTTTGATAATTTTGGTAGGTTATTTTTTCCTACACTCACTTCCAAGTGCTTTGATACTACAGTTATATCGCTTAATGTGGTACTTTGGTCATATATTTTTTTATGTAGATTTAACTATGAGACATATAAGTAGAGCACCTTTTTTCTTCTTCTTGCGAGGTTCCCTTTTTTGCAACCTCAGTTGCAAAATATTTTCGTAGTTTGGTAAAAGTTAAATTTTCTTGATTAATATTTAAATCTTTGCAAAACTGCTTGTGGCATCTATATGCATCAAAAGTGACATTAAAATCAAATTTTGAAGGTTTGACGAACAAAAATCTGTTTTTAGGATGAACGCAAGCTCGTTGTCCATATTTTAAAATTAGTTGTAGTCCAGGAACAATATTTGCTCTATCTACAAGAAGTGCAGTTGAATTGCCAAGCTTGCCTCTAAAGCCAATTCTTTCATACTTATTGGCTTGAACTATTTCAGATTTACCAAGATATCTTAGGTCAGATGAATTAACACATTCACGATTAAGAAAGTCTTCAACTTCTATTCGCTGAGTTTCGCCGGGTCGCTTTCTATTAAAAGCTGCCAAATAAACCACTAAACTTGTTAACGAAGTCCATGTTTGAATGGAAAATGTTGTTTGCAATTGCTTTTGATTATCGTAAATTATCGTATATAATTTTTGTAAATAATTTCCAATTTCACCAATCTCGGGTAATTGATGGTCTTTTTTCTGGTTTAACCTCTTTATTTTATTCTCGCTGTTTTTGCATACACGGTTAATATACGGGGCTAATCCTTGTTTTACTCGTCTAGAAAACGTTTTAACTGTTTTCATAAGCTTTTCATCTTCCGTTTTATTAATTTCTGATTTAATTACCTAAATAATTTTTTTAATTTCAATTATCAACGTTCTAGCATTGGTTGGATGTTTGTATGTATTATTTAAGTGGTCAATCTCAGCTATAACATAAATTGCTTTTCAAACTGTATCTAAATTTCTGGAATGCATTAATTGTTTACAACATTTAATGTTGGTATCATGAATACTTGCTCGTAAAATAAATCTTCCCAATAAACGCAATTGTGCCCGTATGTGGTTCTTAAGATGACTTTCCGCATATTTGATGCATAAATAATTACCATAAGTTACTAAAACTTCATCAAAAAATACTTTGTTAGCAACATCATCATGAAACATGTCTGGAGTTATTACATTTTTTAACATGTCAGAAGCTTTTTCATGAATATGCCTTGTTAATTTTCTGGATTCTGCCTGCAAATGTCTCGATCCTTTATTTGGTGAACATTTTCGTTTTTTACTTAAATATCCTAAACATGCTGGACACGGAACATAAGAAGTTTCCTCAACGTGTAATGCTCTAGTGACAATTAAATCATCCTTATTACAATATTTGTTTTATTCAAAATCTCTTTTTTTTCTTAAAATATCAATTTTCTGTTTTCTTAAATGATTTGAAGTATGCAATGACATAATAAGTCTAACTTGATCTTCTTCATGATGTATATTTCTCCAATGCCTAACTATTTGAAAAACCAATTTCTTGCAAAATACACAACAGTGGCGTTTATGTGATTTTGCATGTGATTCATCACCTGTAACATTATTAATAATAATTACCTAACATGTTAGTTGAAGTAGATGAAGTTATGTAATAAAAATAAATAAATAATAAATTCGTTTTCTTTTTTTTGCTCAACCTAAAAAATAGTTTATTTTCGTCTTTGTTAGTTGACATTGCGGTGACAGTTAATACAATTTTTATTATGAATAGATCTCATATTTAAAAATATGCAACCTTTTCGTTTTTCATTTAAAAATAATAACTTTTTATTAAAAACACAACAAACAACGAAATAATTCGGTTTTCAGCCATAACACATATAAAAAACCACTCAAACACCTTATAGTCACGGACTCTCTTAACTCCCTTTTATTACTTAAGAAAATGTACAATAACCACCCTTTAGTGAATCTTATACAACAGGAACTACAAGCTCTCAATCATAAAAACAAAGAGGTCACTTTCATTTGGGTCCCTTCGCATGTTGGAATTCAAGGGAATGAAAAAGCTTATGAATACGCAAGACTAGCAGCCTCAAAAAAAATCGAGACTCCAAACATATCTGTTGCCACTGACCTAAAGCAATACCTCACACATAAAATTCTCACACTGTGGAACTCGTATTCGTATAACAAGCAGTCATTCCTAAAGAACGTGAAAAAGAGTTTCGGACCGTGGAACACAAACATTGCATCTAGAAAACATCAAGTAATCATCACCCCTCTACTGTTAGGATATACTAGATATACCCACCAACATCTTATAACCAAAGAACCTCCACCAGTCTGCCATATTTGCGAAGAATTCATAACAGTAAGCCATATATTAATAGACTGTCCCATATATGAGATAGAAAGAAGAACAAACAACATTGGAAAACAAATCGAGAACATCATAGGTGAAAACTCAAATACAGAAAATACTATAGCATTTCTCAACGCAATCAGCTTACTTCATAAATTATAAACTGTTATGTAGAACTAGTATTAATATTGTAATAATCCTACCAGTACCACGCTAATGACCTATAAGGTCGAAGCGTAATAATAATAAAAAAAAATCGGTTTTCAAGTTAAAATTAACAGTGTTGTTATATAAGCTATCAAAATCATTTTTTTTATCTAGGTAATTCTTATTAAGAAATTTCCTAGGTTGGTAAAATTCAATTCAGGTAAGTATCCGATTTAAAAACCTCCTAACTTAAGAATTTCTTACTTAAGAAAGTCTTAAAATCACTTTGGTGAAATCGGACATCAAAATTTTGTAAAAAATATATTAATAATTTACTACCTACCAATATTTAAATGATTCTACGTCAGTAAGTAAAATAAACATAGAAAAGACCACTTAAAAAAATATATATTTATATAGAAAATATAAAATTAAAAATTAAAGAAAGAAATGAACTTGACTAATTGACTGACCTAAAAAATACTAAAGATTATAAGGAATAACAAAGGTTGACATTTTAGGAAAATTTGTTAATGAAGAACAACTAACTTTTATAAACAATTTTCATGACTCAAACTTTTTTTTCTTTTCAGCACTTCCTTAATGTTATTTCATAAAAAGGCCAATAGCATTTTGAATTAACATCTAAGTTAACACAGATAAATCTATTCCATTGTTTTCAAAAAGTCTAAATACCATAACCTCATAAAAAGAAAAAAATATTTTGCAGATGTGTATACACTATCCATTTAAATTAGAACAAATATATTGATTAACCAAGCCATAATTTATGTATGATCTTTTATGTGCCAACTACAAAAATCTTTAGTGTTACAGAACAATGAACTTTTAGCTATTTCAACTTTAAATTAGTACTTACTATTTATTTATTGCTTTTCTCGAAACTTTTGGTATTTTAGGTCCTACATTGGTAATCATATTTTCGCAAATATCAGTTTTTGTAGTGCTTGTTTTTAAAATGTCATTTGTACACGTGTATCAAGGAAACTGATATGGAGAAGTCTGAAAAAACGAGGAATCAACAGCAGCCTTATAGATAACATTGCTAGCATATTCAAGCACACACGTAATTATGTTAGAATAAATAATCAGCAGTCGGAAGAGTTTGTCACAAGAGAAGGTCTAAGACAAGGTATTGTGCTAAGTCCAACTTTATTTAACATAATTATAGATGATATTACGAAGGAAGTAAACAAGAAAGCAAGAAAACTGTTAGTGGGATATAGAAATATGCAACCGGTGTATTTAACAGAATGTTGCTTCGCGGATGATTTACTGATTTGCGCAAAAAATGGCGAAGACTTACAGCATAACATAGATTTATGGAACACAGCCTTGATGAAAAGAAACTTAAAAATAAATCTAGAAAAAACCAAAACCATGATTATAGGAGGAAAAGACACGGAAACGACAATACAGCTTGGCAATGAAAATGTAGAAATGATAAATAATATTAAATATTTAGGAATTAATTTACAAAAAAATGGTAAAAACGAAGCAGAAATTAACAACAGAATTGAAAGCACTGACAAGTTGTACTACTCCATAAACAATTATTTTCTAAGAAAAAAAGAAATATTAATAAAAACAAAAATGACCGTATATAAAACAATTTATAGACCAACATTGATCTTTGGTTGTGAGAGCTGGATACTAAACAAACAACAAAAAAGCAAAATACAGGCAATGGAGATGAAATATTTAAGAGCTGTAATGGGTAAATCGAAGATGGATAAAATTAAAAACGAGGTAATAAGAAAAGATCTTGATATAGAACCAATCCTGGAGACTATAGAAAGACAACAGTTAAAATGGTTTGGACACATAATAAGAATGGATAATATCCGACAAACAAAGAGAATTTGGCAAGCAAAAACAACAAAAAAAAAAGAAAAAGGGGACGACCTAACAAAACATGGAACGACGTAATAAGAGAAGCTTTACAGAAACAAAACATATCATGGACTGAAGGTCAGCAGATGGCAAAAAACATGAAAACATTTGTTTACAGTTAAAATAACACAATACCTTGACACCTTCGGGTATAACAAGGTTCTGATTATATATTATTATGAATTTATTAATTTTGTTGTTGTTGGGTTCTTATGGTTTAGCTTTTTTGTTTTATTATTTTAATTTTTCTGATGTTTAAATGTTATTTTAGTAAACCCACGTTAATTGTGACAAGATATTATTAGTGGTTTGTTTTTATTTTGATTTGATGTAATTGTTGAAGTTTTTTATTACAATAATGTTATTAGCCACTTAAATTATATGTATGATGATGACTAGCTCAAATAAGATTAAATGTTTCTGCGCTCGTTTATTTAGTTCAAAATAAATACTATCGTTAATCGAAAAATTATATCTCAGGTCGTACAGGTTTTACCACAGATTTATGCTCAAACAAAATTATAAATTTTCTATCAAAATGAAATTCAAAAATCTTTACAATAAAGTAGTATAAATGTCCTCTAGCGGCAAATAACTATGATCGCTTTAAAACAGTTCATATGCACACTTAATACAAATTAAATAACAGTACCTTTTTTAACTTTGTCTCTCGAATGTTCGCCATTCACATGTAGGTGTTGCTGGAACTGGTGGTCTATCTTCTCTTCTGGTAAACACGTGGGATGCAGAAACTTCAATGGTGTAATTAAAGACAGAAACTCTTACGATGTAGAATTTATTATTGTTTACTTGTGGATTTATTTATACAATTTACTGGTTGATAAGACTCCCTTTTTACAAGTGGTGTGTTACAAAGTTTTATACTAGGATTATTTCTGATATAAGGTAAGTCAAGCTTCTTATATTTGATACTAACTTTTGTAGCATTAAAATTACAGTTGGAACTGTTATACTATAAAATTACTCTGCTCGATTCAACAAACCTATTTTCGATTCAAAGTCGAATACTGTTAATTTAATAAAATTTATGACTAATCAAATTCTTTTTTAAAAATGTAAATTACGAGTTGAATATTTTAATAACTGTTGTTGAATGTTTTGAAAATGAGTCTTGAATCTTTTTAAAATTAAACTTGAGTGTTGAGTCGTGAAAGTTTTTAAAATTAAATATTAAATGTTTGTTGAAAATTTTTTAAACGAAGCTTTAATGTTTGTATAAGAGGTCTTGACTGTCTTAAAATTAGGCTTGAATCTCCTTTATTCTTCCTGACTGGTTCTTTTACGTAAAAACTGAGATCCCTCTCTCATTATTCTCTGACCAATAAAAATGCTTCATTTAAAAATACCACGAGAACCAATCAGAAGGAACTATTTCTTAATTTGCTTATTTCTAACTAACTACTTATATTTTACAAACAATTTTTTTACATAATATATACAATAATCATTTCTTATGTTCAATAATTTTTTATAATTTATTATGGTCGGAAAAGCTCTCAAATTATATCAACACTGAGGCTTGAAGTCATAAATTCGACCGATACATTTCCGAGTAACTCATACGTCACAACGTGCAGGTGTCCTAAGCTTTTGGAGTTCGAGGAAACTAAACATTTCAAACACGCAAAGTTGTTTACGAGCACTCTAATTCGTGTTAATTTGACGTCATATGCACACGTCATACGGTAAATCGTCGAATATGTATTGCAGTAATGTTTTATTTCTTTTTACACCTTAAGTACGTAATGTACATGTTATGATATTGGTATACCTAATTAATGATCATAAGTGTAATTTGAGTGACTTATCTGAATATTCACAAGTAACAGTTGAGGTACATTTTAGGATAAGTCGAGTTGTCTCAACTGGGATGCTAAATAAATAATTTGATAACAACATATTCTGTTATTATTGGCAATAGAAAAAAATATATTGTGTACACTTAACAAATAATTACGAATAAAATTAAAAAAATACAAATAAAAATGACAAAATATAACTGATTATTGTTCATCGGGATCGATCTCTACCAAATCTGGATCAATGTCAGGAACTTCGGCTACCAATAAATTTTCGTAAAAAGGCCGAAACTCCATATCAACAAGAGGCAAGAGTTCCATAAGGTTCTTTTTCTTTTCCTTGTTAATTGGAACAGGTCCATTGTGCAGCTTTGTCAGTCTAGAGAGATGACTTATAATACAGTATTCCAATCTTATCTCCGCAATAACGTGCCCACTGTAAATTTTTCCACAAAAATTTTTCCCCATTTTCACTAACTTTTTTTTGGACCAAGAAAGTTTTTAATAAAGATGAAAAATTAAAAAAGTTGCCAGATTCCATTATCTTTACATTGAAAGGATTTGTTTTTTTACAACTTCTTATAAGTTACACCCAATCATATGGATGATTTATTTTCATGGTAGTTTTTTTCTTTGCCTTTTCGATTATGGAGTGGTCCACATCACATTCCGTATGCCCACTAACCAAAAACTTGTGGTCAATACATTAAATTTTATTTTTCTCCTTTAAAATTGTCATAAACATGGCCGCCAAGTGACTGTTTTTATTCTGACCTCCGCAGGTATCTGAATAAAAACAGACTTTTTTGATACCAGGTGGTAAATCAATAATATGGCGGTATAAACAAGAAGCAATCTGATTGCCGCCTCTGCCAGAAACAGATTCGTTCCATATGTAGCAAGTGGCTTCATTCGTAGCTAAGTTGTGGACTGTGAGATTGTAAGTCCACAACTGCCTTTTGTAGAAGGAAATTGAGGACTTAAGGTACGGCGTGGGCAGACATTGCTATAAATCAAAAGCAAAGACAGCTGTTTCTTTTTATTCATCTTTTGCATGGGCAATTTGAATTTTCAACACATCACACTTATAGCAAGTATCTTTTTGTGGTTTTTTGAAAGCTAAGCCTAGGTCACGAAACTTTTCTGCATAAATCGTCATTGACACGCAGTTTTCTCTGCTCTCTTTATAAAGAGCATGCATTCTTGTTAAGGTAAGATCTGATTGTAGATATTTTTTTGACGTCGTTTGTCTACAGTAATGACTTTCGTATGCCGGAAAGCTGTTAATGTGTTCAACAACATCGTTTAGACATTCCTGGGACCACTTATTATTTGGCTCACTTCTACCTCTTAGGTCGTTTTCTATTATACATACTGGATACGGAAAATTGCCTGGTTTGTATAATTTGGTTTACTACAGCATTTGTTTCCCCAAATGTATCAATAAAACATTTTTTACAAATTGGTTTTGGTTCGCCATTTACAACAAGTTCATACTTGCAAGAAAATTTTCGAACTTTGTCCGATTCAGATCGCACGCGTGTGGTTTTTTTATCCAGAATGCAAATTAACGAAGAAAGGAAATTGACCCTTCTATCACGGGAGGCCCAATTTCCAATATTCATTAAAGAGTCTTAACCGTATACCATCTTGAAATGTATTTTTACACTTCATTCGACACTCTGTCAGTGGTTTCATCTCGGTTTTACAGTTTTTCCCTTTTCATTTAAATATTCCTTCCCTGCATTTCTTAATAATTTGGCATCCTCTCTCTGTTTTCTAGTTCGACCTTTCTTCTTTAAAGTTACTGAATCTCCATTTTTAACTTTTATTGATGTTTGAGATTTGGATTCAATGTCGCAGTTTTTGGACTTCTTTCGTCTCTTTGCAGAACCATTTGCAATTTCGTCATCGCTGGTATTTTCAGCTTCAGCATCGCCTAAATCAAAATCGGGATCGTTAAGACTATCATCGTTAGAAACATCTACTTCTTCTATTTCTTGTCTATTCACACCTATCTGACTTAATTGGTCAATTCCAATTTCATACAAACTTTGTTCAACAAACTCTTTAATAGAACATTCTGCTACTGGTTCTTGATTTTTTTCTATTTCAAGAGGAAAATAAACATCTGTTAAAGTATTAACATTAGATGTAGAAGCGTCGATAGGTTTAAATAATATGTCATTATTATTTGCTAGATAAGTCATACTGTTTCCTAGACCAAATGCATTGTCTCCTACGTTTGACATATTTTGGATTATTTTTGGTTCTAAAAAGAAGTCTTGATTTGTCCGTAAATTTGACATAATATGCTCTGCATCATAGGAGTTAGTCTGCACGATACACTGGTTATTTTCTACTTGAGATTCATGCAGATCTGAAAGAGATCGAAAAATTCCCCTAATTATTATTTAATTTTTTATTAAAAAAAATACTGGCGAAATTGTTTGATCTACTTATGGGCCAATTTAAGTAATTTTTTTTAAATAAGTAATTTATTCAACCGTAACATACACAATTACTGTAATGTATGTCCTATAGAGGTAACTATATTATTTAAATATAAGTAATTTTATATTTAAATGCATTAAATTAAAATTAAAGGAGGTTAAGGAACATTTTAATAGAGGTTAAGAAGGCTGCTGTGCTTATGATAAAATATTTTGTTACGACTATAATGTGCAGCGTGTACCTATTTGAATTTCCGTATGAAAATTTAATAATGACACTCATTAAGAAAAACACAAACATTTATGAAAAATAAATAAAATACATTGTGCAAAGTTTCTCACCTGATGAATTTTCTTGATTTTTACACAAACTCAGAATAAATGCTGTACGTTTATTCATTATATCTACTTTTACCTCAGTAAACTACGAACAAATGTTTAGATTTAATTACAAATAAAAACAAGGTTTTTTAACACAAATTCACCGCATTAACTTCGTAAATATTGTCACCTACCAATAAGCGTTGCCGACCAGCTCTAGTGGAGGTGGGAGTGAGTCAATAGTATGTATATAGTATGTGATATGGGCGCCAGGTAAATTTGTTTCCCGACAACGCTTTAAGTTTTAATACTTAGAAATTTACCAACTAAATATTTTTTCCAAATGATACGCGAGAATCTAATTTTACATTTATTGACAACACGTTAAAAAAAAAGAATAATAAAATATAAAAAAATAAACGAAGAAAAATATCAAAATTAATGTCACAAAATGTTATTTGTAAAAAACAGCAACTAGTTTCGGCCTATCAATAGGCCATCATCAGGCTAAAAATTAAAGAGAGAGTGAAAACACTACATATCAAAGAATCAGTATAAACCTACCTTAATAACTATAGTTGTAATTGAAAATTAACCACTTCTATCATGCTTGCACATAGCAAAATTTATGTATATCAAAATTGTGTCATTGAAAAAAGGAAAAATAATTAAATGAAGTGAATAATGATTAAAAATTGAAAATTAAAACTAAAAACTAGGTGAGTAGCAACTCATTAAACCTAGTTAAGTTATTGGTTAATAACCGGAAGAAAAATGGAATACAGCTTAGGATAAAGGTACCCAAAAGCTTGAAAAACCAGGGAGAGTATCGACAAAATGTCCATCACTCGATTTAGAGAAGAAGTCATCAAAGGATTATTGAAGGACGAAACAGATACCATTGCAATAGACTTAGAACCTAAGTCAACACCTCACCTACTTGAAGATGTTGGTAGAGCCAATCGAAAACGTTGTGTGACTTGCTATGCGAAAATTTCTGAGCAGTGTGGATCATAAGAAGCATCAAGAAAAACCCCGCAGTCTAGCATGAAATGTTCTACCTGCAATAAACATTACTGTCTTTCAGGTTTTTTTGACGTCCATGAAACAGTCAAAAAATAAAAATTTTGTAGGCCTGCTTGTTATAACTTTTTGTTTGTATTCCTATTTCATGTTTATTGGATAAATAACTGTTATTATTTCATTATTTGTAAAAAAACGAACAGAAAAATAAAGCACATTCCTCAGAAACCTGTTTTTATACAAAAATATATTTTTTGAAATCAATTTACTGCAGGGTGCCACATCGGTCTTAAATTAACAGGCCAAATATAGAGTACGGCTCGTCAGGCCATACTGAGCCATAATGAGCACAGGACACCATTCAAAGATGGAACAAATATTGTAGATGTCAAAATATTAGAACAAAAATGCAAACATTAAAAAGTTAATACATTGGATTATTACAATATTCAAATTAAAAAGAAGAAGAAATAGGTTAAGGAATACAACAAAGTAGTGTATGACAACATAAACATTGAAATGTTAATAATAACAAATAAAATTGAACATATAAAGGCAAATAAGCGATTATGTGGAGGAGAAAGCCAATCAAGAATTAAAAAGGTAAGCTAAGAAAAATATAAGGGTCCCTGGGCTTTAACTGTTCATTCAAACAAACAATAGTACTATCTCTCGAAACTTCATGAATCTCAAACATCTCCAACAGGTCCATCTTCGGTCCTTTGAAACATCTATGTAGTCTGGTCACATTGGATTGAGAAAAGTTATGTTTTTCAGAAATGATATGGTTCGCAAAGGCAGAAGGAGAAATAAGAGGATCAAAATGTTTGTACCTTTCGACATAGCTACGATGTTCTTTGATTCTAGTGCCCAATAGACGTCCAGACTGTCCAATGTAAAAAGCATTACAATCATCACAGCACAATCTGTATATACCTGGTGTACGCAGAAAAGGTACTGGATCTTTAGTATTAACCAAACTAGTACTCAAGTTATTAATTGTTTTGTATCCAAACTGAATATTGTGTTTTCGTAAAACCTGTCCAAATTTGTAGGAAATAGGACCGAAGAAACTCAAAGCACCCACATAAGTATTAGCAACCGAAGAGGAATCATCCTGAACAAAATGAAAATCTAGTCTAAATCTAATTTTTTTTTTTTTTTTTTTTTTTTTTTTTTTTTTTTAAAATTGTCACATATAGACACGACACGATCAGAAAATGATAAGTATTTAAAAATTTTTTATTGAATTTGTAAAAAATGTATTGTAAAGTTTATCAATAAAGGATAGGGGGAAGTTATTATTAAGGTATATTAAAAGTTCTATGGAAAAAACTGTTAAATGCAGCTAGTTTATGTGAAAAAGGATGGTTAGAATGAAAATTTATAACTGAATCTGTAGTTGTGGGTTTTCTATATACTTCAAATTCTAGTTGTTGGGTAACCAAATTCCTGGTAATAAGCAAATCAAGGTAAGCAATACAACCATCAACCTCCATCTCAATAGTAAACTTAATACGAGGGTGGAGACTATTAATATAGTCTAAAAATTGAAAAGCATCCTGCTCGCTTCCTTGAAATAGAACAATGCAGTCATCGACATAACGGTAGTAAAAAATTATATGTTCCTGGAAATTAGGATGAGTTAAGTACTGTGATTCTAGATTATTCATAAAAATCTCTGCAAGAAGTGGACTCAGGTTTGAACCCATAGCAAGACCAGAAGATTGTCTATAAAATTTATTATTGAACTGAAAAAAATTTTGATCAAGAGTCAATCTAAGCATTGCAATAATGCCACAAGTAACCGGTAAGCTAACACCATTGTCAAGTAACAAACCTTCAACTAAAGAAATACAATCATCAGGAGGGATGCTAGGAAACAAATTGCAAACATCTAATGAAAAAAGAAAGGAATTATTTGGAAGAATAACATGAGATACTTTCTTGCAAAGGACAACAGAGTTTAAAATAGAGAAAGAATTCGAAAAATTGGTAATATCTCTAAGTAAAACATTTAGAAAAGAAGCTAATTTGGATACTGGAGAGTTCCGAAAGGAAACAACCGGTCTAATAGGTACACTATCCTTATGTATTTTGGGAAGTCCATACAAAAGTGGAGTAATGGGGGCCATTGGGATAAGTTGATGTACCTTAATCTCAAAAGAACTTAAGGTATCAGAAAACAATTTAAGTTTATTTCCCAAATCACTATGAAACTTAAGGGTGGGATCAAAAGGTAAAATAATAAATGACGGATCAGATGACAGAAAATAGAAATAACCAAATCCTCATCCAAAATCCTTTTCTTAAGTGAACGAATATCCTTGACAGAAACAGTAGAATTATCAAATTGTTGTGTGTATTTAGAAATTGAAGTGATATTAACATTTTGATTGTAAGTTTTTTGAATTAAAGATGTAATGTCGGCTCTGATGGCTTGTTTATTTAATAAGTTCTGGTTATATATAATGCTTTCAGTATCAATAGCTAAAGTTCTTAAATTGGACTTAATGTCATGGGAATGTAGATTAAATTTCAAACCATAACTCAACAGCTGTAGACTAACATCATCAAAGGAAGATCCACTCAAGTTTAAAACCCTAGGGTGGAATTTAAATTCAGTAGAAGTGGAAGAATCAAAATTAGAAGAGTCAAAAGTTGAATGATTTTCTCTCCTCAAACAATTCAATTTATCAGACAATCTAAAAAAGTTATCATTACCTTTCTCCTCCACATAATCCCTCACATCACTGTCAAGTATTTGAAATTCTATACTAGTTAACAAATTGGTAAGTAGAAAATAAATAAATTTGAGCTTAACGTTAGTAAAATTTAGAAAATTGTAAAACTTCTTAACTTCTTGAATTAACCAAATCTTCCTGGCCTTCTTCATGACATATCTCGATGTAGAAGAGTTAATCCTAGTATGCAAAGAGATAGAAGGAGGGTAGACATCCATCCGTTTACACCACAGGAAGAACCAGATCTTCTGTAAAGTTTTCTTTCTTTCCCACATGGTAACTTTGTACTTAGAACAAAAATTCACTTCAATATAAGTATATTTTACTTAGCTTTTATTATAAAACGAAACTAATAATCTTTTTTTTTTTAAACAAAGAAAGGAAATATTTGAACTAATTAATTTACACGACACATATATGATATCTAGGTATATACTTGGATCAACTCAGTTAAATTTAATTTTATTTTAACTAATCTTTTAATATGAAAAATAAACTAATATTATTTTTCAAAACAATAGAAATGATATATTTGAAATAACAAAATAATTAGATTGAAATATAATTTAAAACTTAGTGCAATACTTTATAGAAAGATTTACATACCCTTGATCAGAGGTTTTTTTTTTTCCAGAAACCAAATGTAAAAATTATCCAACGAAAATATCCTTGCAGGTTAACAGGTGGATCTTACTTCTAGGGTTAATTATATACTTAATCTTGATGGTAAAAAGTTAAAGTCAATACGATAATACCTCGTGGCTACGGGGCTGCGATGTGGATTTCCAAATCCCAACGGAATGCAGAAATAAGTTGTTTTCACTACTAAAATAACACTACCCAAAAACTCAAACTGCTTAATAGTAATCGAGGAAAATATCCCAATTAAAGATGATTTAAAATCATATACTGTTACCAAGATTACAAACCACACCATCCACGTCTTTCTCCTACCCAAGAATGCCCTTCAAAAATCGTCACAACAATTTCCTGCGAGTCGGTGTCAATTCCAGGAAATTAACAGGTGTCTCAACTATTTAAAATTTATCGGTACTGCCCATGAAACATATTTTTAACGACAATAATGCCCGTATTTATAAACGATGCTTCGCTCGTTCTCAGACTTGAGTCGAACTCAAGTATAGTGTTTGGTTTTATAATCGAAACTCGACCGCCAAGGCATACTTCTGCCGTGCTTGAATCGAGACTTGCTCAAGATAGGTCTGGACCTGACTTGAGCATTGCTTGGTTTCATTTTTGACTACAGATTACGAATTTTTCATATAACTATTTGGGTTTATTTTTCTTGTTTCGTAAATTTTGTAGTTAAATATACATTAATAAAGTTTATACTGTAATATAACTAGTAAATAATTATCTAATTATGGCACATATTGATATTGAGGATGTAGATGAGTTTTTGGAATTAATTGATGAAGGTGAGGACAGGTTAGAAAACGATAGATTGCCGAAAAGATATATACGATATGCAGAAAATCCTCTAGAAGCATTCAGAGATAACGAATTTCGCGTTCGATACAGATTTTCAAAGGATTGTGTAATATATAATATCCTACCCCTTGTATTAAACAATTTGTTGAAAACTGACAGACGAGGTTTACCAATTTTGCCAATATTTCAGTTACTACTTTTTTTACGTTTTACAGCAACCGGAAATTTTCAGGTGAGCTTAGCCAAGGAAAGATGGCACAGTGAACTGTATTCTTTGAATT
Organism: Ophraella communa; assembly: GCA_035357415.1. Classification (NCBI taxonomy): domain Eukaryota; kingdom Metazoa; phylum Arthropoda; class Insecta; order Coleoptera; family Chrysomelidae; genus Ophraella; species Ophraella communa. Next base: position 30,922,695 of record CM068995.1, on the reverse strand, counting down.
TTCAGCTTGTCTCGGGAGACTTACGTGGAATAAGCCAAGCGTCAGTAAGTTTAATTATTAAGCGAGTTTGTAGAAGTCTTGCTCAACAAACGGCAAATTTTATCAAATTTCCAATACAAGAAGCTGAGCAACAGGAAAACATTACAAAATTTTATCAAATTGCAAGATTTCCTGGAGTTGGTGCTTGTATTGATTGCACACATATTCCTATTGCCAGTCCTGGTGGTGATAATGCAGAAGTCTTTCGAAACAGGAAAGGATACTTTTCATTAAATGTTCAGGTTTCTTATAAGTTTATTTGTGAATCTATAAAGTGTAACTATTTTAAATTAATGGTTGCTACTGGACCACACATGGAGATACTCGATATTGTTGTGAGGCATCCCGGATCCACTTATGATAGTGTTATTTTTTATAGGAGTGCCTTGCGAGTGCGTTTTGAACAAAGGCAGGTACAAGGGTTCTTATTAGGTGATAATGGATATCCTTGTAGAAATTACTTATTAACTCCTATCATTCAACCAGGTGGTTTGCATTTAAGTTAGTTCGGATATGTTTCATTATTACAGATTTTTTTTAGGCAATCCAAATGAAATAAGCTATAATACTTCCCATATCAGGATCAGAAATATCATAGAACGAGTATTGGGAGTTTGGAAAAGGAGATTTCCATGCCTACGAAGAACAATAGCTACTAAACTAGAAACTTCTATAGCAATAATTTGTGCATGTGCTATCTTGTATAATAATGGATTACAGCAAGACAATATTAACTTTGACGATGAGTTTATAGCCGAAGATTTGCCAAGGGAATTACCACCAATTATTAATGCTGGCCATAATGACTTGGGGTTAATATTCAGACGAAACTTTATACGTCAGCATTTCTAAATAAATAAATTATGCAAAGAACAATTATATAAATGATTTTTATTTAAACTTATGTTCACTTTTAAATAATTTTAGCTGCAGCTTAGCTAGCTCAGCCTTGGCCTCTGCTTCTTCCCTTTCTGCTTGAATTTTTAATAACAGTTCCTGCTCAACTTGCATGTCTTCCTATCATTCAAAGGTGTTCTAGAGCCTAGAATTATATAAATATAAATAGGAGTCTATTAAAATCTTTCAATTTGTATACCTTTGTGTACAGGTATTGAAATGTCTCCCTTGAGTTTAGAAAAATTTTCTTCACTCTTCCTTTCATCCTCTTCAACATAGACATGAATGATCTCCTCTGGTGGCTCTGGAAATAAAATTTATTACATATAGGTATATATTACAATATGTACAGGGGCATAATGTTTGCCCAAAAATAATATTATCTATTCAAAAATAAAGTGATTGTGAGCTACAGGTTGTTAAGAATTTAAAGAATGTGGCCATTTTCAACAATTATTAAACCATGGTAATATATCTTTTATATGTTACTTGTGGTATATTTATTATTTATTCTTTTTGTTATTAAACCACAATCCTTTTTTTGTATTTCAACGTTTTTATAGCATTTCAGATAAGTAGAGACAAAAATTTCAATAAAATTTAATCAGTCTTTACAATAGTAGAGAACACTACCAAAACGTTGAAATAAAGTAATATAAAAAAAAGATTGTGGTTCAATTTACCATAGTAATATAATTTCAATATGAATTAGTCATTTTGTTATTATTTTAAGTAATGTAACAATAAGTATTTTAAAAATGCTTTTGATCAAATAAATTATATAAACAACCATTATCGATACCTTACACAAATTTCTGTATATATGCAAATTTTCACCTCGCAGATAATCAGGGTTCAACTGTAATATATACAAATATACCTTGAATCTTATGTTCATTCATGTAAATAGCTGTGCTATCCCAGGGACATGAAAGGTTAACATCTACACAGGGAGCGGCAACATCAACTGCATCCATAACTGGATCATCAACAATTTCCAAAGGTGGGCCTCCTCCAGTTGCTAGTCTCTGATATTTTTCCTGAGTGTTTAGCTTTCTTTTTCTACAAAATAAAATTAGGTGTGGAACTAAAATATGTTATATTTATGAAAATACTCACTTCTGTTTTAAATTGTTCCACAGTTTTTTCAATTGAATTGCAGTTCGAGGCACAGAGATTAAAGCTCCTTGGGAATTATAATTTGTTGCAATGTTCTCCCATTCGGCTTGCTTCATCTGTACCGTTGCTGCATCTGTCCTTTTATCTTCCACTAACTTATGCTTATCAACTAAAGCTGCTAACAAAAGTCTTTCTTTTTGTGTATAAGCTACTACTTTAGCTGCCATCTGAAAACATATTTTTTATAGTTTATTAAAAGGATGGTTGAAAGTCCTCAAAAAGTATATTGAGAGAATACATTATATTACAACAGCGGAAAAGATAGTAGAATTATAAAATCACAACTGAATACGTACCTTAAATTAAAGTTGTAGATCTTTAAAAAGATTGTATAACCAGCTACACACTGCTCTCAACAAGAATTTGAACCAAATGTCTTTAAATATGATTTTCTCACGAAATAAATGTCCATAAAGTTTTATGTTTATTATTTTATTGTATAGGTAGTATAATATTTATTGCAACACAATTTTTATTATTTTGTATTTTATCCCGTCAGCTGTTTCAGACAGTGATGCCTATAACATAAAAATAACTAGAAAACATCCGTGACCAAAAAATCCCTAGCTGAACATTCTTTGCTCATACTTGGCCGAAAATAACCGAAGTCTCGTTTGTAAGACTCGAGTAATGCTCAAGACTCGAGGCGTACTTCGCGAAGTTATACTTGAGTACGAGTTTGAGATTCATTTATAAATACGGGCATTAGATGTTCTAGTATTTACAGCGACTCAAACGAACAAGTAGTGGTTCCTAATTGCCAAACGTACCTTCGTATATACACAAACACTGTCACTCGCCATCAAATTGCAAATAGCCGATACCATGAATAGAATGTAAACATTGTTGTGACCAGAGTTAATAGCTACCCGCTAAATTCCAATCACTAATTTTACTCTAGAAAACACTTTAAAATTAAATTTTTAAACTCTTCAAAAAATTACGTTTATTTTGTCAACTTGACATTACAATCCATACTGTAACTAACATTGATTCTACAATAAAAACAAAAACAAAATATAAATATAATTCGGTAGTGCGTCTTCTTTTCTCGACATTCTCCCACCTTGAATATTTATATTCAATTATATAAAAAGAAGAACTACTCAAAACATAAAGCGATCTGGGGGTTTGACTTCTCTTCCAAATCTTGTTCTAAGTCGACTGTCAAAAGGTTTTTCGATTTTGACACCAGTAACGTCATTTACTCGCACATTACACTTTTTGTCGGGTACTCTGCTTTTGACATGTCTGTCATTAGACACTACCGCACTATCTGTAACTGCTTGAATCGGAGATTTGGGTGATGTAACTGGTGGTTGGACATCTTGAAAATCTTCGCGAACTGAATCAAATGTACTTTTGTTCTCGACAGATGATTCTTCGGTGTTACCAATGCACTCAAGTGGATAAAGTCTCTGTACAGGTCTTAACAGCTGACCTTTTGCAGTGTCTATTCTTGCTAATCGAACCTGACCATCCTTACCCGATATTAACTCGGCTATTTTACCAATAGGCCAATGAAGACGTTTTGTTCTATCATCCCCAATAAGAACAATTTCCCCCAAAGAAATTTTACTAGCAACTTTATTCTTTTGAATGAATTTTAGCTGTGCTAAGTACTCATTCCTGAATCGTTGTCTAAAATCGTTTCTGAGTTTTTGCATATGTCGATATTTTCGACTTATTGATGACTGATCTATTAAATCGCAATCAGGCACACCACATTCAGGCTGGTCACTCAAAAACATTGCAGGAGTTAGAGCTACTAGATCGGATGAATCATCCGATAGATATGTAATCGGCCGGGCATTCATTACAGACTCACACTCACATAATATAGTTGAGAGGTCCTCATAGTTAAGAGCAGCTCGTCCTAAAAGTTTACGAAGCAATCCTTTCATAACACCTATAAGACGCTCCCAAAAACCACCCCACCATGCTCCTGTTGGCGGACTAAAGCGCCACCTAATACGTTGCTGACAAGAAAACTCTGAAATTTTACCCCAATCCAATTTATTAAATGCATTTTCAGTGCCGCTAAAATTACTTCCATTATCACTATAAATGACATTTGGACGTCCACGTCTGGCAACGAATCGACGAAAACACTGAATAAAGTTTGGAGTAGATAACGAACCGACAAGTTCCAAATGCACTGCCCGATAAACCGCACAAGTAAATAAACAAATCCAGACCTTTTCATTTGATTTAAGATAAAGTGGACCTGCCAAATCAATCCCTGTGATTTCAAAAGTAAAAGCATCACGAACCCGGTCATATGGTAATGGTGGCGTCAAGACTTGATAAGGTTTGGACGAATACCTCTTACATATTTGACACTTTTTTATAACAGAACGAATAGAACGGCGACCACCTAAAATCCAAAATCGTTCGCGAAGCAAGCTTAAAAGTCCCTGAATACCTATATGACACGACCTTAAATGATAATCAAAAATCAACTGAGTAATCACAGGATGTTTCCCAGGTAACACCACTGGAAAACGGAAATTTTCTATGTCATCTCTAGCAGTGATACGTGTTTTAAGACGAATTAAACCTGACTCGTCACGAAACCCATTTAAACTAGAAATACGCTTGTCAGTTTCATTTTCAAAACTTTCATCCTGTACTGTTTTTAATACAAATATTTCTCCTTTCTCTATCTCTTTCACAGTCAGTGAACCACTACGTTTACTATCAGAATTCTTCAAATTGAAAATAAACCGCAAAATCCACGCCATCATTCTGACAGTTTTGTTATACTTCCAGAAATAAGCTAAATGCCAAAAATCAGAACTAGAGGAAAGAAGTAAAGAAATCATTTTCTTCTTTTTCTCCTGTGCTATCAGAGACTCGTCATACTGTATGTGTTCATTGGGCCACACAACTGAATCGCCAGTAAGCCACTCGGGTCCCTCCCACCATCTTGATTGTAAAAGATACCGAGCATTACAGCCTCGAGATGGCAAATCAGCTGGATTTAAAATGCCTGGCACATGTCTCCATGCATTGACATCAGTCAATGTCCGAATCTCCTGAACTCTGTTCCATACAAAAACACCCCATACTTCTATACGTCGAATCCAAGCTATGACAGTTGAAGAATCACTCCAATAGAAACACTCTATGTTTAGATCAAATTCTTGCCTAATCGAATCACATAGCCTGGCACCAATCGTCGCTGCTAAGAGTTCTAGACGTGGTATGGAAAGTGGTTTTAAAGGTGCTACTCTGGATTTTGCTCCCAACAGAGACACTTTAACAATTCCATTTTTGACAGATCTCAAAAACACACATGTGGAGTACGCCTTTTGACTTGCATCACAAAACGTGTGCAGACTTAAATGGTCTGCGTCACAAGGACCTGCACACACCCACCTAGGTATTCTAATATTTAATAATTCCGGTAACTCCTTCACCCATGAAATAAATAGATCAGCTATTTCCTCTTCTACTGCCATGTCCCAATCCATCCTTTGTTCCCAAGTCCGCTGAAGTAATATTTTTGGTAGCAAAGATACAGGACTGGTAAACCCTATCGGATCGAATAGTTTTTGAGCCATAGAGAGAATAAGCCTCTTGGTTATAGTTTTATTTGTAATATCTCCTATACCTTTTACAATTTCTTTATTTATAGAGAATACATCATCTTTAGTGCTCCAAATCAAACCGAGCACTGGTGTACACTCGTGTGAAGTATTTCCAGAAACCTCTAAATTCTGAGTATACTCCCACCCTCTAAGGTCAAATTTACCTTCAGCCATTATGGCTGTAGACTCATCTATAAAATTTTGCAAATCGCTATAATTACTTAGACTAGTCACGCAATTATCTACATAACTTTTCATTAATGTCCTTATTATAGCCTCTGAATATTTACCGCTCTCAAGGATGCGAGATAGGTGAAATTTTATACATGCTCCAAGTAAAAACGGACTGCAATTTACACCGAATACAACTCTCTTATGGGGAAATATTCTCTCAATATTTTCTTTATTTACCCATAAAAATCTTAGACAATCCCTATCATGAACATTTACACTGATTTGTAAGAAAGCCTTTCGTATGTCAGAAACAACTCCCAATTGTTTCTGCCGAAAGCGAATTAAAATCGAAGGAATAATCTCGAGGAGATTAGGACCTTTTTCAATACAATTATTTAAAGAAGGCTTACCTCTTTCATGAGAAGAAGCATCGAAAACTGGACGAATCTTGGTTGTTAAACTACTTTCCTTTATTACTGGATGATGAGGTAAGTAATGAACTGGACCGTTTATCTTTTCCTCTATTATTTCCTCTATTATACCTTCTTTCTCCCATTCCTCAAATACTTTGTCATAATCTGCTACTAAATTGGAACTGTTCAACTTTTTTAATGTATTATCAAGCCTCTTCTTAGCAACCGAATAATTACTGGGAAGTGGAGGGTGGCCTTCTATCCAAGGCAATCTAACCTCGTAACGACTTTCGCTATCTACTTTTACTGTTTGCAGAAAGAATTCCAAAGTTTGTTGTTCTAACTCTTCTTTACCTCTTTTCTGCATCGGCTCAATAATCCCTAATACATCCAATTTCCAAAGATCAGCAATGGGAGAATTGTCAACCAATAGGGAAAAAACAGACATTGCCATTGTACTCCTTTTAGACTGTTCTGGAATCTTACCCATAAGCGTCCAACCAAGTTTTGTCCCCATGGCTACTATACCACATTGTAAAATATGTATTTTACCAGTGTATAAATGACCTGCTACGTCAGCACCAATAAGTATATCAATGGGACTTGAATCATGAACATCACTTATAGTTACATTTAAACCCTGCAACTCATTCATCCAAGGCCCTGAAAAAACTGAAGGGATTGTTTGGCAAATTTTAATTTGATCCAACGCCTCAAATTTACACTCATAATTACCTAACTTTAGAGTAATATCATAGCAATTATGAACTTGCTCTGAAGAACTTTTCCCACCAAATAACAAATGCACCATATTTTCTTTAGATTTAGGATTGTACCCCATTTCTTGTGCAACCGACTTTAAAATATACGATCTTTGAGATCCAGAATCTATTAATACTCGTACATCCCGAACACCATTTCTACCTACTAATTTAACCCTTAAAGTTTGCAAAAAGACGTGCGTACTCGTATAATTAGCTAACATTTGTTCAGATAACGGGCATTCTTTATCTTTAGGGACATTATCATCAGAACTAGAATTAATAGTAACCATGTTGTTCTTAGAACAAGATTTTTGATTTGGAATATCAGGACACCTAATGGTAACATGCTGCTTACTACACAAGATACATCTAAGACGCTCTCTACATTTACCAGCAACGTGACCTCTCTTTAAACATCTGAAACAAGCTTTTTTATTAGAAACACATTTTTTCTTATTTTCAAAAGAAAATGTTTGTGCTTTAAAACAGCGTTCACTATTATGTGAACCATCGCAAAAAATACACGTAGTAACAAGATTTACTAGATCAGTCGCTGTAGGAATACTGTCTTATTTCTTAAAATTATTTTTATTTTCAGAAAAATGTTTTTTGGATTCAGGAATGAGACCAAATCGTTCTGTTGCTAATGAAATTCGTTGTTCATTTTCAACTTCATGTTTTAAAAAAGACATTAAACCCTTTAAGCGACACTCAAAATTATCAAAAATTAATTTATCTTTAGATTTAGATGTAGAAATACCTGAAAATTCAGCAGATCTTTGCCATACCCTAAGCAATTCATCAGGAAGGCAAGATTCGATTAGCGGATAGATCATTGCTGCACATTTATCTGATGTTACACCCAAAGTTTCAAGTGCTTGCATCTGTGTTTCTATCTTGTCATATAATGTCGAAAGATTACACGTTTCTTTAGCCAAAGCATTATTTAATATAAGTTTTAATAGTTCTCGAACGTAAACTTCAATTTGAAGATCTTCTCTACCAAATCGAGACATTAAACTTTCAATAATCTTGTTATAATTGTCCCCTAGAGGTGGAAAACTTTCTACAACTAATCTTGCCTGACTATCAGGCATAGTGGCCTGTATCAAATATTCAATTTTGTCTTCCGGGACAATATCAACATCATCATGGATTTTTTTAAATTGGGACCAGAATTTGAACCATTCGCGAAGATCTCCACTGAACTTTTTGAATTCTATGCGTGGTAACTTGAAATTTCTCTTTCTTGAAGATGAAGATACGTTTGAGCTTTTATTTCCTACCGACCTTTCATCATCTTGACAAACAGCTTGGTACTGTAGTTTTTGCTCCAAGTATATCTTCCGATATTCGTCACATGAATCTATTTCAATAGTCCATTGTTCTTCTGTAGCACCAACTTCCATAAAACCAACAGATATTTCTGCATCTGTCGCCTCCAGCTCATTATATTTTTGCTGAACGATTTCCCAACTTACTGAAATTGTTCGAACATTACCAGTGGACAGTGAAGTTGTAAAATCTTCTACTCTTTTCTTAAAGATTTTTCGAAGTACTTCTCGTAAAATCTTCCTTTGTTCCATGTTGTACAAACCTGGCCAAGCCTCAGATTATTTTGAATACAATTTCAAAACTCCGTAACAGTTTGTCACAGGAAAAAATAGCAGAACTATAATAACTAAGTTAACAAAATCAAAATTCTTGTTTTCTAGTATCTCGCCGGGGCCTCCACAAATGTTGTGACCAGAGTTAATAGCTACCCGCTAAATTCCAATCACTAATTTTACTCTAGAAAACACTTTAAAATTAAATTTTTAAACTCTTCAAAAAATTACGTTTATTTTGTCAACTTGACATTACAATCCATACTGTAACTAACATTGATTCTACAATAAAAACAAAAACAAAATATAAATATAATTCGGTAGTGCGTCTTCTTTTCTCGACAAACATTACTAAAATTTATTTATATAAAAAAAACCTTACCCATTTATCAACGAAATACCTATATTAATATTCGAAATTTGTATTACTGTTTCTCTTCTGTGCAGGAAGAAATACCACTTTGAATATAAGCATAATTAGTTTATTCAATGCGGACTTCACCAATATTATTCCAAATTTAAAACGAGTACACATAAAATAAACAATATAAATGGAAGTTTTAGAATTTTATCTACCGGGGTTTTAAATGACGGGAAATATTAAAATTATAAAAACATTTTATTTTTTATTTGTTTTCAAACTTATTTAGTTTAAGCTTTAGAAATGAGAACAAATAAAAACCGTAACAACTCCCCCTGTGCTACAAGAAATTTTCCCCGAAAATTTCTCTTGATCTTAGTTTTACTCTTTAAAATTCTCCTCAGGACCTGGCTTCAAGTCCTTGGAACTCCATATTCCCCTGGATATGCCCTAATTCCATGGAGATATCTTCTTTTTATTAAGAAATGGACCTACCGGGGTTTTAAATAATGACGTGAAATATTAAAATTATAAAAACATTTTATTTTTTATTTGTTTTCAAACTTATTTAGTTTAATCTTTAGAAATGAGAACAAAAAAAAACCTGTAACAATATATAAACATTACTCGAGATTATAACCTCAAACACAAATTTCGGGTTAGTGAAAAAACAGACAACTGATAAAGTTTTTAACATCGTGAAGATATTTATCCGTGCACCACGAAATAAGTCAATATATGTGAATGTAATTGTAACACCGTGGTTGTGAATAAGCAAAATAGTCAACTTATCTGCTTATTGCCAAAGACTAATTTGAATTCAAAGTTAAATAACTCCACTTATCATATAAAAAGCATAAATGTTCGTGATATTCGGAAAATCACATGGTCACCGTTTAGGTAATACGAGATATATTTGATTTATTTGCTTATTCACAGTAATGGTAATGATATGTACTCTAATGAAATGTGAATATCTCGTTTTCACAAATTTGATGACTTATCTGCTTATTTACCGAGGCCAGAGAAATGTAAAAACAAAATTAATTAATTAAATTACCTAAATTAAAAAAATCTGGTGTTTACAAAATTAATTGTCCAAAATGTAATGCTGTATATGTAGGTCAAACACAAAGAAACTTTGAAATAAGATTCAATGAACACTTAAGAGCATATAGATTACAACAACCAGATAAGTCAAACTATGCAAAACACGTTCTTGAACATCCACACTCACTCATACACACTAATGACATTCAAATATTACATATTTGTGATAAAAAACAAAATTTAGATTTCCTCGAAGAGCTTTCGGAAAATTTATTTCCATTATCCAGGTATATATGTGAGAATATTAAATTTTGATTTTATAATGGTAAATATGTAAAAACTTAAAACTATTATTTATAAAGAAAATTTTTTTACAACAAAAATTGTCAGAATGACACTTATGAAATTGTTTAGGCATTCGTTATTTTTTAATTAAGTCCTAGCTAGTTACCTATTTCTATCAAATTAAAATAAAAGTATAAAGAGTTTACTTTTTCTAATTGCTGTACACCCCAATATTTCTGGTGTGTATATATATATATTAGCACACCTTAGCTGGTATTTCCAAATATAGCCGCCCTTATGATACAATATACTATATTTGTTCGGAATCGTTATTTTTACAAAAAAAAAAACTACCACAATGTATCTATTACATCACATCAAACAAAGCAAATCAAATTATTTAAGATCAGTAATAATTATCATCGCCCGTGTCATGCAGATATTTTCAAATATGATAATGCACCAGATAAAACAATTGATCCACGAATTATTAATACTAATAATGCAGTAGATCAAATAATTAATTACATTGATGACCATCAAGATAGTCGTTCTCTTTAAATGAATTGATGAATATTGTGGCCTCTTTTAAAACTATTAATCGTCGATTGTAGAAATATTATGGCGAAGATATTGTTGTTTCATGTTGAAAAATTATATATATATATATTTTTTAATGATGTATCTTTAAAATTCCATTATCAAATTTTTTATAATAATCTATTTTCTAGATAATTAAATTTCCCATTAAAAAAATTCATTAACATTTTCTAGTATTTCTATTTTTTATGAGATATGTTCGTATTTTAAATATAAAATTTTAGGATATTCTGCCCCAACTTTCGGAGTTTACTGTTAAATAACCATAAAATTTAATTTACTTCAATTTTACAAAATGTTTAGAAATGTCAAATATATCTTACTATATTTCTTTCAGTTTCTTAATTAAATCAAAAATAAATAAATAAAATATCAATTTCTTTGTGTAAATTAATTTTATGCCACCGTTATATGAAATATATATATATATAATTAATCGTTCAAAACATTTTTAGTTATATTATAATTTATTAATTATTTATCATAGTAATATTAATAAAAAATATAAATATCTATCCTTTGGTTTCAAGTTTTAAATTAATATTATGTTAAAAAATTATCTTCCACATACATACCATAAGTATTGTTTAAACAACGTAAATAATTAATTGCGCCCTCCCAAAGGTTTCTAATTTTAAGTACTATAAAAAACCAAAGTAAATAAAAAAAATATCAAAATCGGAGCTGTTCTTCAGGACTTCGAACTAAAATGCTTTATTGACAACACTAGAGAAGTACCACATAGGTATATAATTAAAATAAAAAAATCATTTATTTGAAGTAGAATTTTTAATGTAAAAAAACTGAAAATACACTTTATAATCAAAAATAAAAACAAAACAAAGGAAAATAAAATGGATTAAGATAATTGTTTCCTTTTTTTTTCTATATACTCTTTTTTGCGCCTATTTGATTTGCGCTCATTATCAATAAATTATTTAATTTGTTGGGCGGTTCGGTTCGGTTAATTGCAGCCTTACATTCATTGAGTGAGGGTAGCCTAATTAAATCTTTTAATCGTCCAAATTTTAATTCAAGAGCTGCTTTTTCATTTTGAGTCCAAGCCACTCGTCTAATCTTCTTTTTTATGCCTAAACGAAGCAAATGGGTTAATTAATATTATAATCATGATCATAATAACTATAACTGAGAAAGGATCTTACTTACTTTGTTTAAATGAGGAATCCTTAGAGTCAGTGCTACAACTTCTTTTTCTACCAGTGAACAATCTCTTAGAAGTACGAGTAGACGAGTTATTCTTACTCGTTCTAGAAGTTGAGGCACCAACTTGACCAACTTCTTCAATTAATTCATTGCTAATTTCTTGTTCTATTTGATTAACTTCGTCGTCGCTACTATTTTCATCTTCACTAAATTCATCATTTTCCACATCGCCACCCATAGAAGCAATAAGCAGTTTGGAAACATCCGTCATTTCAGCGACTGGTATTGAAATTCGATAAAAATCTTTATGAATATCTTTGTGGTGCCCCATAAAATTCGCGAGCCGTTCAATTTGGGGCTCTTAAACTTGTAACATAGCTGTGTACGTTGCTATTTGCTTGCGTAATTGAGTTCCCCTTAAAGAGCTTGGAACTAAAGCACCACATTCGTTTGAAAATTTTCGCAAAAGTCCACAAGCTCTTAAATATTTTTTTTCTGGTCCATTCGCTCTGGGTACAGCGAAAACATAGTGATTGCTATCTAGAACTTTTGCAGCCTTACGATACTCCAGTAGACAATCAATAGCCTTAATAGTAAGTGGAGTCAATAAAACAGGTACAGTCCTAAACCTTCTACCGACGATTGTCATTCTGTGGAATTGGCTGGCAAATTCAATAGTTTGTTTTGATAAATTTTGACAAAGGTCTTTATTTACATTCTGGTTCAATGCTTTTTTATTTTCATAATCTTTAATTTTAACTCTTTCAATTTCGCCCGCACGACGTCTATTGAAAATTTGGATTAAAATTAAAGTTGCTTCATTAAGAGATTTCCAAGCAGTGAATTGAAATTTAGGTTTTGGAGATACATTTTCAGGGTGTTCAACTGGAGATTGTAAATGGTCAAATAATAATTTTATATCTTTCTTCAACAGCAAGACGACTGTTTTTTCTCTTTTTTGTGTTTCGTGACAAATTATTATTAAATCGTCATACTTTATTGATCCAGTAACCTCATCATCTCGGAGAACAGGAAATATTTCGTACCGAAGAATAGAATTAGCTTTTTCATGCATATAGCCTGTTTGTCTTCTACTACGAACACCAATGTTGCGTCTTCTTTTGGATATATTGGGCTGGCATCTTTGATTATGTAAACGTATCGTTTTTTTTTGACAAAAATGCTTTAAATCTCGAGCATGAAACATAGTCTTCAGCAGTATTTTTATATTGTACTTGACATTGACGAGCAGTTATCAGGATACCAGTATTAAGACTCTTGTCGATATTATGCAAATAGTTTCCTTTATTTCTTAAACGAGTTATAATATCCTTCCGTTCTTTTTGTTTAGGTGGAAAATTTTTTGACTTCCTCTTCATCCTTATGTTTTTTTATAAAATGACGAGCAAGATTAAGTTGTAAGGTACGACAATATAAACAAAATTGTTTTTTTACATTTCGTTTCGATACATTTTCGACTTCGATTTCATCAGGCACAATTATTTCGTTACAATTTTAGATTTGGGTACTTTGAGCTTACGAATATCTACTCTAGATATATCATTAAATGATTCATCAGTAACTGAACTCACAGTTATATTTTCTTCTGTTGTTTTTGATGCATCGATGGTGGAATTCTCCGGTTCATAATCTGGATCATTTTCATCAAAATTTTGTTTTTCATTTACATCTGTAATGTTATTCATCTTTTTACTAACATTAGTGACATCACTATGTTTATTGTTATTTGCATTGTTACCGACATCAATTTCCTCTTCGTCAAATAAATTTGAATTTGTGTCTTCATTTGAATTAATACTACCTTGATTTGTATTTTGAGCAGTTAAATTAAGAGAATTTATCAGCCAATAAACATCAAAACTCATGTCATTTATAGTATTCCCAAGATTTAAATTAGAGATGTTTAGCGATGTCGAGATTTTGGAAGCATCTGAATCAATTGTTTCAGATATTTTTTCAGCCATAGACGAAAAAGTTGATAAAAAAGCTGTACTTGGGGTTGTATCTTCTAATGTCGATACTAAAGTTGACATGTTGAGTTGTTGAGATGAATTGTTGGAAAAATCTAAATAAATTTTTTCAGATTTATTTTCAGTCATAGACGAAAAAGATGATAAAGAAACTGTACTTGGGGCCGTATCTTCTGATGTCGATGCTAAAGTTGACATGTTGAGGTATTGAGATGTTGATTTGTTGGAAAAATCAAAATACATTTTCTCAGATTTATTTTCAGTCATAGACGAAAAAAATGATAAAGGAGCTGTACTTGGGGCTGTATCTTCTGATGTCGATGCTAAAGTTGACATGTTCAAGTGTTGAGATGTTAAATTGTTGGAAACATCTAAATTCATTTTTTCAGATTTTTTTTCAATCATAAGCGATAAAGGTGATGAAGGAACTGTACTTGGAGCCGTATGTTGTAATGTCGGAGCTGATGTTGATATGTTGAGGTTTTGAGATCTTAGGACTTTGGCAACACCTAAATCAATTTTTTCAATTATGATGACAGGTATTTTATCAGCCATAGACGGAGATGAATAAGCTGTATTTAAAGGTGAAGCAGTCAATACAGATGTCAATGATGAGTCAGGTGATTTTGTCGATACGTTTTTAATCACCCCTTGTTTAATTTCTTTAAAAAAATATTCGTGTACAGATATTTTTTAGCTTACAGTTTCGACAAATAATTTATAATCTTCAAATTCAAAATAAGATTAGATACCAATATGTGATATGGATAATATCAGGTAAATTTAAGTAGAATTTTAAACTATTTAATAATTTTTTTAATAGACGCAAATTTGTATACTTTGAAGTTTGGACTATAACTATAAAAAGTATTTCATATTTTTTAAGACAGCAACTATTTCGATATTTTACTAATACAATAGGATGTATTTTATATTTGTGAAAGAACTGTTTGTTCATTATATCGTTTGTAATGCTCTATAAAAAATTTTGATTTTCGTGTCATTTTAAGATTTAGTCTTTATTTAATAACATTAAAATATAATAAAAGCATAAACTTATTATATGCACATATTTCTATTGTCAATGATTCACCAGATGCCATTATAAGAATGCTAAAATTTAGTTAATTTTAATATAAAAAAATACAACTCGCTGGTCCAATTATTTTTCAAAAATTTTTTCTAATGAGCCAAATAATTAAAAATTTATTGAAAAAATAAATGTTAAAGTTATTAATAAAGGGAATTTTTGGAAGGTAGGAGATTTAGGTAAAAAGAAAATGTCGCGTTTGAAAAAAATGCCGACGTTTCGACCTTTATTGAGATCTTTTTCAATGCTATTGTTTTTCAGAAAGTCACCTATGTCAACTAGTAGTTATTACTCTTCTAAAAAAGCCAAATGTTATTGTTGCTTTTTAAAGAGTGATTTATGATTTAATTTGGTTTAAATATTAATATATTTTAATTATATTGTGATAGAACGTTGGCGGCTTTCTGTAGAACAATAGCCTTAAAAGAGACCTCAATAAAGGTCAAAACGTCATGTCTTTAAACGAAAGTCGTTTTAATTTTGTCCCAAACCTACTACTTATCAATTAAACCATCAAGGACGGATTTAATTAAGTTTAGAATTTTGCAATAGTATATTTTTAAACTGTATTTTCAGAACGAAACAAATAGATTTGCTTAAAGAAATATAATGAAATTTTTCTTACTTTCTTTAAAAATTAGTGTTGCCATATGGCAACGCGAGTAACTTACACTGCCCATGTTTCATTGAAAAAAAAATTTTATTGATTGAAAAAAAACTACATTCGTGTATGGTATTCAACATTGCACGACAAACAAACTCCTACATTACATTTGATGCATTTTGTGCGCATAATAAATTTGCAATTGTCGCCATTGCATCATATTTTTTTTTTCTACTGGTGTGAGGAGGTGCCCTATATTATCATATCGCACATCATCGCCAACACGGCTGAAAGATCTGCTCGATTTACTAGCAGATGGTCTACCTTTTCCTTTCGGTGGATTCTTGTACTTGTTGAGGTACGTTTTGACAATTTCTCGACGAAAGTCTAGTTGAGTTATTTTGTTGTCAGACTGTTTGTACAGGACCCAGGCATTTTGAATTGCGGCATCAAGTAGCCATGTGAAAAGACAACCACCACCATTTTTTTCCACGTAGACTAATCCTATAGCGTGCAATATTTTCATCCATCAGATCCGTGCCACCCATAGATGCATTATATTTGGAAATCAAGTTCGGTCTTTTTACTTGAACAATTTTTTTCTCCTTCGCTGAATATCGTTGAACACTAGCAAGTGGGGCTACCCCATATTTGGTCGAAGCTGCTGAAACTTCATTATTGTCAGTGCAACGCGTTAGTAAAATTCCGTTGGTTCTATCCAAACAAGAATCGAAGTCACCACGTTGTTTATTACTCATATTCTTTTTGGATAGTAACGGGCAATTTTTAGGGATTCGGTTATCGCGAATGGTTCCTGTGGATAAGAAACCTCTTGATTTCAGATGACTAAGAAGGTGAAAGCTTGTAAATAAATTGTCTATGAATAGGTTGTATAGATGTTTTTTCTTTTCTTCTGGTAACTCATCCAAAAGCAATGGAGCAGTAGATTTTCCAAACACAGTTTGGTATTCTGTGTTCACGCGCCTATCTTTGCCTTGATAGAAGGAAAAATTCACAAGATATCCGTATTTGTTGTTCAGCGACCATATCTTGTATCCAAATCTGATTGGTTTGCCTCGGATAAATTGCTTGCATGAGTGCTTTCCAAAGTATTTGACCATACACTCATCGTAATTCAAATCTTCTTCTGGAACAAAATAATTCAGAAATTTTTGCCGTAGTAGATCACTTAGAGGTCGCAGTTTATAGAATTTGTCATTTGGATCTAGTGCATTATTATCTGCGCAGTGTAGATACCGCCAAATTGTTAAAAATCGGTCTCTCCTCATTGAATCTTTCACTAGTTGGTTACCAAGATCTGCATCAGTACTCCAGTAATGTTTTTTTCCAGGTAATTGACAATATCCCGATAAAATCAGAATAGCAATAAAACATTTCATTTCATTCAAAGTAATTTTAGGACATGGCAAATTTTTAAATTGTGCGTACTTGTTTGATTCTTCTACCAGTAAAGAAAGTACGTCTTGGTCTATGAATAACTCGAACATTTCTGTTGGGGTTAAAGTTTTAAAACTTTCATAATCCGAACGAAAATAATTTTCTGAACTTTCTACCAGATCGCCTTTGATCCATTCAATGTCCTCATAAGTAACTTTTTCTACATGTTCCGTATCTGGTTCAACTAATGCATCATCTTCACCATGTAAAACAAGTTGAGCTGGAGCATTCAATTGATTCCGAGATAAATTATCAACGAGTCCGCCTTCATCTTCCTCACCGGAATCCTCATCTGTCATCGCACCCTCATTCGGAGGCTCAATATAAATTTGGTCGACATCTAAATCATCATTATACGCAATCTGAAGAGCTTCTTCCAAAGTCAGCCCACCGCTAGAAAAAAAAAGCAAAATGTAAAAAGGTAGTCCACAGAAAGGACTCGTGTTGCCACATGGCAACATCGAGTTCCAAAGCTTCACGATCTCAAAGGTATTTGCAAACTCCCGTTATTCTGCCGCCTCTACGTTGATAATATATTCCCAAAGCTGTTGTAACGAATTTATTTTCGAAAGCTGTAACAATTAATTTTTATTTATACTTACGTAAACTTGATATCCATTTTTGAGAAGTCTTCTTGATATTCCCTAACAAAATCGTGTTTTTGTATCACTGGAGTGAACAGGCAAACACTACACACGGTTCTGTCAACTGACACTGCAACAAACTATTGCCGTGTATACCGCCATCTATGTTTTAAATGAAAAATCTGATGAATTTTAAGCAACAGAAAACTGTTGACGTTAACGAGTGAATTTTGTTAGTAATCGATGAGATTTAATTACCTTTTATTCCTTCATCTTCATCCCCAGATTGGTCATCAGCGTACGAATCTCGTATTTTTATTAATTCTTCTACTTTATCTGTAATATATTAAATTAAAATATTTAGTTATTAAGTATAGCCCTATTTATTTTTGTAAATTTTTTATTTTTATTATTACCTCCACTTATTATTAGAGATGCAGGATATTTTGATCCATTCTTCACTTTTACCACACACTGGTCGCCTTGAGATGTACTAATTTTTTTTGTGGGGTAAATATTACATTTACCATTCTCAAATTTTACCAGTGAAAACATTGTGCACCCTATTTCTACAAATAAAAAATTTCATTAGTTTAACATGTACATATATGGATATTACGTAATCAAACAGTTCGCAATAAATTAATCTATAAAAAAATACTGAAATAATTATCAAACTTATATAGACCTATTAGTCTGGTGCCATTAGAATTTTTGATTGCCAAAACCAGAACAAAACCAGCACAAGACCAGAGGAAAGTTTTAGTTTGGGTTTGATACAAGCAATTAAAAAATAAAAAAATTAAATAGTAGATAACTGGAAATGATGAAATACGAGTAAGTACAACATTTTTCTCTAGGAGATCGTACTTCCCCGTAAATCGCAAAAATTAATTTTCAGTCTCTAAATGCTTTTCAACACATTCATAAACCAGGGTCAATAATTTTTGAAACAAAAAAAATTATAGTAGAATATAACCTATTGGAAAAGGAAGATAATATGACAAAAATTAAAGGAAAATAAATTACGGTCGATTTGAGGTCGAGAAGTGGGAGGGGTGAGTTTTGAGGGGTAAAAATCGGTTTATCTTGATTTGTGGCAAAACTACAAGTTCCATGGAAAAAAATTAAACTGCAAAGTTGTAGGTAATGAAAAGATCTAAAATTTTTTTTCACTTTTTTCAAATAACCTCAAAATTTAAGTAAAAAATATGTAAAAAAGTTTTTGATTTTTATCTTTTCCAAAAAGACTTTTTTACGAAATTTGGTGAAAACTTACCTTATACTAAATAAACCGTAATTTTTTTTATTTTGAAAAATTTATTTTTTAACCTTATTTTAGATTATGCACTCCAATTTTCATTCGAAAATTAACGTGGCAAAATATTAGCTGTTTCAAAAGAGTCAGTGGGTTTTTTTGTTTTGAAATCTCTACTTTCTAATATTATAAAAGAATTAATACGTTACTGTAGTAAACGTTCTTAGAAAACGGAAAAACAAATAACAACTTTAATTCAAATTTTTTAATCATGTCGTTTTATTCAAATTAAATTAAATTAAATTATTACTTACATAACGTTAGATACTGTGTTATTTCTTTTGTTTTTGAATATTAGATCAAAATCAGGTCAAAAAATAAAGATCATAAATTCAAAAATTTGCAGTGGTACATAAAAGGGTTTTCTCAGTTTTTTTTTCATTTTTTGAGAACGTTTCTCATAGAAACTAATATATTATATGCTAGACCACTTTGTATTATGTTATTTTGCATTTGATGTTTATAGTCAATATAATTAATACTGTCAGTTATCTAAATAATAAATGTCATATTATTTCTTATTTAAAACTAGTTCTACTGAATAGGACACAGCAGTAACGTATTTATTTTTTTATACTGTCAGAAAGTAGAGATTTCAAGGAACAAAAAGCCTACCGACTCCAAACCATTCATTATATTACATAATCAATAATCTCAAATATAATTATACATACGAACTTGTATAGTTTGAAGTAAGACTTCAAAATATACATGGAATAATAAATAATATTTATGGTCCATTAGTTTTATTCAAATATTGAACAATTTTATCTGTTTGTATATAAAAATACTTTATGGTTTAGAGTAAGACTTCAAACCATTCATTATATTACATAATGAATAAGCTCAAATATAATTATACATATGAACATGTATGGATTAATGTACGACTTCAAAATATACCTTTAATATACTTATGATATTTGTGGTCTTCTTATTTTCTTTAAATATTAAATAATTTAATTGTTAGTATATAAAATTACTTATATAGTTTAAAGTAAGAATAATCTCCAATATAATTATACATACGAACTTGTATAGTTTGAAGTAAGACTTCAAAATATACATCGCATAATAAATAATATCCATGGTCCATTAATTTTCTTCAAATATTAAATAATTTTATCTCTAAGTATATAAAAATACTTTATGGTTTAGAGTAAGACTCCAAACCATTCATTATATTACATCATAATGAATAAGCTTAAATGTAATTATACATATGGATATGTATAAAGTACGACTTTAAAATATACCTTTTATATACATATGATATTTGTGGTCTTCTTATTTTCTTTAAATATTTAGTTATATTTGACATTTAGTACCTATATAGAAATATTTGTATAGTTTGAAGTACGACTTCAAAATATATATTGTATATATGATATTTTTGGTCTATTTATTTTCTTAAAACATTACATAATTTTTACTAATAGTATAAAATATTACTTGTATATTTTGAAGTAAGACTCCAAACCATTCATTATACATAATCAATAATCTCAAATATGATTATACATACATACGAACTAGTATAGTTTGATGTACGACTTCAAAATATACATCGCATAGTGATATTTTTGGTCTATTTATTTTATTTAAGTATTAAATAATTTAATTATTAGTATATAAAATTACTTGTATAGTTTGAAGTACGACTTCAAAATGTACATGGCATAATGATATTTTTGGTCTATTTATTTTCTTTAAATATTAAATGTATGAAATTAGATAGGTCATCCATCTCAAATGTGGTTGAATTCAATAGAAATGATTCAATAAAACTCAAAGTCAAAAACCACAGACTTTTATTTAGGTAAAGTTTATAATTATCGCAACTAGTTTCGGTCTACATCAGACCATCATCAGGCTGTAAAGAACAATATAATGGTGAAACAAGAAGTGCAACAAAACTTTAACAGTAGTAAAAAAAGATATTGAACAGGATTAACATTAATACCAAAGATGATAATTGTTTAAGTATAAATGAGAATGTGTCAACCAAACATAGGTTTATTCACTGATAAATATCAATATTTTAAATTTCTATTTGATTACAATAAGCAAATCTCATGTATGTATGTATAATACTAATATTTGAAAATTTTTTTTTCTTCACATTAAATAGATAAAACAATGATAGTGTAAGATTATCACAATGAGGATATCAATATTTTAAATTTCTTTTTGATTACAATAAGCAAATCTCATATATGTATGTATAATACTAATATTTGAAAATTTTTTACATTTTAAATAGATAAAACAATGATAGTGTAAGATTATTACAATGAGAATATCAATATTTTAATTTTATTTTGATTACAAGAAGCAAATCTCATGTATGTATATATACATGTATAATACTATTATATAAAAGTTACATTTTAAATGGAACAACCAATGATAAAGTAAATTTTATAAAATGTGGATAAATGAACAAGTCGATTAATAGAAAATTGACAGACAAATACTTACCAGAGTCACAAGAGAAGAGATTGAGGGTTTTTAATTGATGTCAAGAGAATTGGAACTGAATATTTTATGTGGTTTTTAAAAAAAAATATTTTTTTTCATTAATTATAAAATAAAATGTTTTAATTAGAAGTTAGGAATGAAATATGGGGATTTATTTGGGGAGGGGAATTCTACTAAATGGAATAGGAAACCAGAAGTAGAGAGGGATTTAATATTACCCTACTTGATGGGATAAAAAACCATAAGTAGGGTGGAGTTAAGGAAACAAAGGCAAGGAAGGATTATGTCCCACTAGAAGGAATAAAAAACCAACAGTAGGACGAAGGATAGGGTAAGGGGTTCCCACTAATTGGAATAAAAAACCAATAGTGGGAAGGGATTTAAGGGTGAAAATGTAGTATTGGGGAGGGAATAATGAAGGTGTAGGGGAATCTGAAAGCCAAAAGAAGCAAAGTCCAAGTAGAAGGAAATGTTAGTTGAAGTTGTGTCAAAATCGTAAAATTTTTTAGGACGATTAGTCCAGCAGTGATAGGGATGTATGAAGTTTTTCTTGTGGGAAATCTTATTAGAAGAAAAATATTCACAAATACATGTCAAAATGGACATGATTATGTTGAAGAGGATATACATTGTCGATAAAGTCCATAACACGCGAAAAATAATATGGATTAATATTTCACACACTAAAACCACTGATACTTGTACAAAGAGTTGGAGTAAAATGTGACAGTTTGGGAATTGAATAAAGTTTCCGTTTTTTTAGGAGGAAGAAGAATGTAGACTAAGTTGTTGTGGTTATGAAGTGATGATAACATGGGACACGAAGAAAAGAATTGAAGTGGATGAGAAAGGTTGAAATGTAGGTGTGAAGAGAGAGGCAAGTGAGGTTAAATTTTTGGTTCTGTGACTCTGGGTAAATAAAAGTTTACAGTAGGCAGTTGTAAACAAACAAATATCAAAGAAACAATATACAATAAACAATATGTATGAAAAAATGTTATATGTGTGTTCAAAGTTATTTTCTTATTATTTAAATTTATAAAATTCTGTACTAAAACAGTAATCATGGTGAGAGTCAGTGACCGAAAGTTACTATGTATGATAAATGTTGAAATCATTTGAATATGTGATTAGGTAGGTTTAAAAAATGTAGTGATCAGTGGGTGTGATTTGTTCATTTAAGCAAATTAAATTTTCATCAACCTTGGTTTTGTGTATTTCCATAAATTCGAGTAAACTCATTCTCTGACCCTTACCACAACTGTGTAAAAGTTTAACATCAAAAGAATTGCATGAGTGATTCTCTGTGAGAATATGGTTAGCAAAAGTTGAAGGAGAATTAAAAAAATTATATTGTTGATACTTATTGATAAAATTTTCCAGTCTGTATTCCATCATCCACACCTACAATAACTCTATGGTTACAAGAAAGACGACACTTCTCAGAATCTGGTTTCTCCAAAGATGTAAGAGATTTCGAGTATTCCCCAAATCTATTTCGCTCCACACCAATGTGTCAACTAGAACTTCACAACATACACTACTACGAGCCAAAACCATCTGGATAAACAGACATTACAAAAGTTTAAATTTTATTAATATTAAATTAAAATTCTTATTTTTTCTTCTAACTTCAAAATTAAACTACTTTGAATTCAAGACATTAGATTCTGGATACAGGATATAGGCGATGACATGAATGATAATCTGAATAAAAAACTAAATATTCAGTTCATTCAGTGGTCAGTTCATTCCAGTCAAACTGATTGTATTTAATCGAATTGTAACACATTTTGGTTAGTAGCAAACGCGTTTATTCGGCTGTCTTCGGCACATTCACGGTACATCCAAGCCGTGAAGTATTTCCAAAATCTGTTGATCTCCATTTAGACTTTTGGATGTCTCCCGAATGGGGCCCTTTAAACTGTAATTCCACGACTTAACGCCATTGTATTCACTGCGAATATTTTATATTTTGTGTAAATTTGTAATACTTTTACCTTTAAACAATCTTTTTTCTGATAAATGATTTTATAAATTAATTATTCTTCAATTTTGGCTTGTTTCCATGATTGTTTTTGTAATTATTCCAAATGCTGACTATAATATGGGGTATTGTCCATGAAGACGACAGGCAAAAGCTGGATAATTCCTTCAAATCATTTTTCAAACACCTTTGCATTCATCTTTTCATGATAGTCGCATTTTTTCTTAGATTTAAATATTAAATTACCATTTGACACATAAAGATACCGAATTACCAATGAAATATGGCTTTAATTAACTTATAGAAACTAACTACATAATAATAAAATATTACAGAGTAAAAAACGATAAGCACCCGTAATAGGTAACGACAGGACAAGCGTGACAATTATAACAACTGTCAATGTCACTGTCAATCATACGTCATTCTTCCCCGGTTGAGTTTTCGTTCTCTTCATCCACCATGAAGTCTCTAAGGTGGTACGGAAGTCGTCTTTCACGTTTCGGATACCTGCTTGGTGTTTCATTGAGAGGAATCTCCTGATTTCGTTGTTGTGCTGGAGCAGCCGGCGGCGAAACTGGAGATGAAGCTGGCGACGGACACTCTAGCTGAATCTGTTGTCTCGGCGCCGTTTGGTCGCGTAAATCGCGTTCTATTGGGGTATCAGATTCTTCAACAACTTCTTGTGGAAGTGGAGCTAGTCTTCTATTTGATACAGTCACCGTTTCGCCGTCACCTCTACGGATGTAAGAATATTGGGGATTGCATTCTAGAAGTTCCACTTCTTCAACTAATGGATCTGTTTTTGATTGCCTTACATATTTTTTCATTAGCACAGGGCCTGGTGTCATCCATGTGGGTAATGAATCATCATTTGGGGAACGTCGCTGATACGTAAACAATCTTTCGTGTGGAGTGGCATTAATAGAAGTACAGAGGAGCGATCGCACGCAGTGTAGCGCGTCCTTTAAAACTGTCTCCCAATTATCGATAGGTAGGTTCTTAGAACGCAGGCTTAGCTGGATAGTGCGCCATAACGTTGAATTGAGGCGTTCCACCTGCCCGTTACCTCGGGGGTTATAGGGTGTTGTTCTCGAGGAAGCTATATTTGAGTTTCTCAAGAAAGTTTTAAACTCTACGGACATGAATGATGATCCTCTGTCACTGTGAATATAAAGTGGTTGGCCGAAAGTGAGGAAAAGGTCCTTCAAGCAGTTAATCACGGTGGCCGATGTCATGTCACGGCAGGCATAAGCGAACGGAAAGCGGCTGTATTCATCAATAATTGTAAATATATATTTATTTGGAGTGTTAGATGGCAGTGGTCCTTTAAAATCAATGTTTATGCGCTCAAATGGAGACGTTGCTTTGATTAAGTGGCCATTAACTTTTATAAATCTTGGCTTTATTTCTGCGCAAATACGACAGGAGGCAGTCATTTCTTTGACATCGTTTGCCGAGTAAGGAAGGTTCTTAGATCTTACCCAATGAAACATTCTGTTTACGCCAGGGTGGCAGAGCGCGTTATGAAGCTCTCTTAGTTTATTGATGTCCATATAGGAACAGACGCGAGACAGTGCATCTGCTGCAGTGTTTTCAGGACCTGGCCGATATATTATGTCGTATTTATAGCACGATAGCTCCAAACGCCAACGCATTATCTTTTCGTTTTTTATCTTGCTGTTGTGATTTTGATTAAGCATGTATGCAACGGATTGTTGGTCTGTTATCAAAAGAAAATGTCTTCCGATTAAATAGTGCCTCCATTTCTTCAGGCTTTCTACTATCGCACTGGCTTCCTTTTCTATGGATGAGTGTCTGCATTCTGAGCCTGACAGAGTACGAGAGAAAAAGGCAACGGGACGTCCTTGTTGTGATAAGGTGGCTGCAATGGCAAAATCCGAGGCGTCAGTTTCAACCGTGAAAATCTCGTTGTCATCAATCGCTACGAGAGTGGCTTTCTTTATGTCTGATTTGAGTTGTTCAAAGCATTTCAGGGCGTCGGGCGATAAAGGGAAATTCGTTATATTAGAAAGAGGTCTTATCTTATC
The DNA here is from genome assembly GCA_035357415.1 of Ophraella communa. Classification (NCBI taxonomy): domain Eukaryota; kingdom Metazoa; phylum Arthropoda; class Insecta; order Coleoptera; family Chrysomelidae; genus Ophraella; species Ophraella communa. The sequence continues at coordinate 30,897,005 of CM068995.1, read as the reverse complement.
CGAGAACTTTTCAATCCATTTGGCATAGTGAGCGAATAACCCCAACGCTCGTTTTAACTCAGCAGTCTTGGCAGGAGCGGGAAGTTCAAGTAGGGGTTTCAGCCTTTCATTGTCAGGTTTGATCGTGTTTCTTTCTACAGTGTAACCGAGAAGATTGATTTTTGTTTAATTGAAGACACATTTTTGTTCGTTAAGAGTCAGATTGTATTTACGTGCAGCAGTCATAAACCTTTTCAAGTTATGCTCATGTTCGGTTTCAGTTTTGCCGCAAACTGTAACGTCGTCAAGGTAGGAAAAGGTGCCTTCTAATTTTTCAGTGGTTATTATAAATTCGAGAGTTCGTTGGAATGCGGCAACGCCATTAGTTACACCGAAAGGTATCCTTGTAAATTGATATAGTTTTCCGCAGGCTTCAAAGGCTGTATAAACTTTTTCTTTTGAAAGAATCGGAATCTGATGATAAGCACTTTTTAAGTCGATTTGGCTAAATATCGTGTATTTGGAGACATTATTCACAATAGTTTCGATGTGTGGTAAGGGGTAGGCATCTAATTCCGTATATTTGTTAATGGTCATTGAGTAGTCTATAACTAAACGCTTTTTGTGAACTCCTCCATCAGCAACTAAAACTTGCGCTCTCCAGGGCGAGATACTGGGCTCTATGACACCATCTTCTAATAATTTTTGTATTTCTTGTTCAATGAATTCAGTATCTTCCCTGCTGTAACGCCTACTTTTAACTGCGATAGGCTTGATATCATGTGCGAGATTCGTGAAAACCGATGCGGGTGGCACTGCAGCTTCCAGAACACTGCATATTTCTAGAGGTTAAACCGAAGTTAAATTCAAGTTTTGAATGGTCTTTAAGGAGATCATGACCCACGATAACGTCTGCGCAGAGATTATTAACTACAAGTAGAGGTCGTTGTTTGTACAAGTGTTCGTTCATTGTAATTGTGGCGAAACACATACCTTCGACATTAGAAGTATGATTCAAAGATGCCAGGTTGATGGTTTGTTTGCAAGGTCTCTGATGCAACTTCATTAAACGTGCGATCTTACTATCGATAAAACTGACCGAGCTACCAGTATCTATAAGTGCGTCGGCTCTGTAGTTGTTTATAGTAATAGGGACAGTCGCGCTTTTCAGACTGGATGGCGAAGCAGCAGAAATGACCCCACCACTACTAGAAGGGCTACTGTGGTCGTCATCTTGTATTGATTCGTCAGATGTGATAGCATTACTGGCATTCGCAGACCGACAAACGCTTGCGAAATGTCCCCTTTTGGAGCAAAGTTGGCACTCAGCATTGTAAGCCGGGCACTTCAAACGTTGGTGCACGTTCCCACCACAGAAAAAGCAACTCCTTGTTGACTTCGGTGTATATGTTGGCTTTGGTGAATATGTAGAACTGGGGACTGCAGTGAATCGTGATTGAGCCGTCGCTAGATTAGGCAGTGGAGGGATAGATGGACCAGAATGATTTTGTAATGGGTCCACGGAATTGAGTTGGAAGGAGTTTCCACCAGTTATTATTTTTGAATCTTTCTCAGCGGCTTCTAGTGTCGGTGCCTGATTCAATGTTTCGTGGAATGACTGTTTTGAGTTTTCTAACAGGCGTTCTCTTATTTTTGTTGAGAGTAAACCAGAGATGAACGCAGTGTGGATCGCTTGATTTTCATGTTCTTTAGCCGATACAGCTTCAAAACGACAGTCTCGTGCAGCTAGGCGCAGTGATCTCGCATACTCTGCGATGGTTTCGTGACCTAGTTGTTTTCTGTTGACCAGCACATGACGGGCGAGCGTGGTATTTATAGGCTTGATATATATATCCTCTTAAGCCTTAAGTGCGTCGTCAAAACTCTCACAAGTTTTTATGTGTTTATAGATCGAGGCAGAAAGGTGATTTACTAAAATCTTTAGCTTAAGTTTATCAGGAGTACCTTTCGGAGCTTCTTCATCCAGAAAACTTTGAAAAGTCGATTTCCAATAACTCCATTTTGAGTCAGCATCTTGAGCGTCAGGTTCGACATCAAATTTTTCAGGTCGTAGGTACTTGGTTAGTGATGAAGTGGATTTTGCTTCGGTCATTATAAGTTAATTAAATTGACACATAAAGATACCGAATTACCAATGAAATATGGCTTTAATTAACTTATAGAAACTAACTACATAATAATAAAATATTACAGAGTAAAAAAACGATAAGCACCCGTAATAGGTAACGACAGGACAAGCGTGACAATTATAACAACTGTCAATGTCACTGTCAATCATACGTCACCATTTTGTTAAAAATCCACTGTCGCTTCGTAATATGCGTAACGAGTATATTTTGCAGATGGCTGTTTTAACCTAGTTAACAAGTCTTCCATAAAGGTATAACTTAACTATGAAACTTACAATTCACACTGCATATTTCTGAACCCGATGATACGCTCATGGATTTTGCGTGAAACTGACAATATCGTTCCATACAGCGTTGCCATTAGTTGTAATAAACACTGAACAATACTTAGAGTTTTAAAGGATCAGGAAATATATAAATATTACTAATATTTAATACTAGTATTCTATTATTGGCTTGTACACAAAACTGCGATGCGACGCGATGCGAATTCGCAACGCAGAAAGTTGCGACACGAATTGCTGCGATGCGATTTCGTGCGGCAACGCGTCTCTTAGGGTGACCATTTCTTCGACGACTGTTAACCGTACTGGACGTATTTTGAAATTAGGTCGTGACATGGATCGTAAATAGAAGTGTGTTCTTTTGTTATTGCTTAGGAGATACAGGCAAAAGAAACGAAGAAGATTTTGGGTTCATCCATATATTACTATTATGAACGCCGACGGGAACTATTTTCGTCGAAAATATGAAGCTTTGAAAATCGACGATAAAAAGTTTTTTGATTATTTTAGGATGAGCATATCTTCATTCGGAGAGCTTTTAAGTTTATTATCACCGTATCTTCAGAAAAGATCGTACAAGGGGAGAGTTCCTGTTATACCTCTGGAAATGATTGGCCTCACTATCCGGTAAGTAAAACAATAATTCTTTATATTAGTTTTTATTGACGAGTTTTCTAAATATTACAATCGATAAATTTACGAAAAATCAAAGTTTTGTTCCGGTGAAAGTGTGCTTAATACGCTCGAGTCAGAAAATTCATTACTAGGTGAATCAATTTGATCTGGTCTGTAAGATAAATGTGGTTGTATCGGTGGCGTTTGTTGAGATGTTGCAAAATGTGGAGTTTGGTAGCCAGTAGCTAGTTGCTATTCCGATAGTAGTAGCCATGAGGTTGATGCAGTTCGGTTAAAATTTGAAGAACTCTGCTTTGAAAGATCAGTGTTTTATTGTCATCCAATCTTTCAAGTGATGGTAGAATACCTTTAAAAAAAGATGTGTCTATTCTCCGGCTCCTTCAAAGCCTTTAAAATTTCATCTTCAAAATTATTACTAACCATCTTTCTTTTTCGTGGCTGTTGTTCGTAACGTTTTTGAGATGTACTTTCTTGATTATGTTGCTCATTTTTTGTTTCATTTATACTGTTAGTGGTCTCATTTTGTAAATTTTTCTTCAGAAATTGCAATTGTTTGTATAGATGGTATTCTTTAATATTTCTTGATCCAGACCCTGACCTAATTGCATCTTTGAGTTTCTTTTCATGTTTATTGAAGGTATCCTCAATCCCACTCCATCTTTGTATTACTGAATTATCTGAAAAACAAAATTATTATTTATAGAAAAGCTAACATCTGAGCGAATAGTCCAAGAATATTATAACACAGTGTGTTCCAGAAAGGGTATATACTGAGATAGATCGCAATTGTCGGCCCTAAGATCAACTAATCCAGGTGACCAGGATTTTTTTTTAAAGAAAATTTGATTGTCAATATATGATTAGAATTGTCAGATTATGAGAATTTTTTGAGAGAATTGTCAGATTGTGATTTTAAAAGTTTAACTCGTTAATTAAATATTTATGGAGTAAGGAGTATTATTTATCAAAGAAAGAACAGAAAGTATTCCATAGGGTAATTCCAAAATTAAAAATTCCGTTTGGCGACCAAAAATTAGAAAAACCACTATAAATTCTAAATTTAAATACCATAGAGAAGACAGTAGTTCAAGCTGAATAGAAAAGAATCCCCAAAGGAGGGAAATAAAGTGAAAATAGAAGGAAGCGACCGCTAATACAGAAAACATTCCAATAAACTCAAGAAGAAGATAAATTATAGTGAATTTTATATATAATATTTGTTTTAGGTAACCTTCAACTGAGTCCACCCTGAGAATGTATTAAGTTTGATAGTGGGGTCGACGAGTGCGCATCTTCGACGGCCCATATCAACGTGGCACCCAAACGTGTGAGGCTTTTTCCTGGAGAAGGATCTTAAAACTTTTAATTGGTGTCGGCGGTGGTAAGAAGGGAATTCAAATTTGTGAGGTAGTACCATTGATCTTTGTACTGATAACACATAAAGTATACAAAAAAATTCTAAAAAGAAAATTAGTTAAAAATTCAATACGAGCAAATTCTTACAAAATTTAATAAGGTAGAAAAGTTTAACAAATAAATTAGAATTAAAATTTGGTACATCATTCAAAAAAATTTCAATTAGTACATGATATTGAGGGGTGGAAAAAATTTAACTGACAAAATGACAGAACGAGGTAACAATTCGGGAGACAATAACTCACAAGGGGATAATGTAAATTCAATTCTGGAAATGTTGAAAAATATGGAAACAAGAATGTTGGGAGAAGTGAAATCAAATGGAGAGCAAATGGAAGCAAGGATGATAGCAGAAATGAAGTCAAATGGAGAAAGAATAGAAGCCAAAATGGATGGGTTGCAACAAAAATGCGATAGAAATATGGAGGAGATGAAACATGGACAACAAATGATGAGAGAAGACATAGGGGAAATTAGTGCAAGGGTGAATCAAATGAATAATGAGTTGAAGGAAGAAATGCAGGTTAAAATGGAATGTATGGTAAAAAAAGTAGAAGAAACAAAACAAGACATCAGAAAAGAGATGATAGGAAGAATAACAGAAGTTGAGCAGGTGAATGAGAAGACAAAAATGGAGATGAGAGTAGAATTAATAACCAGAGTAACGGAATTTGAAGAGTTACAAGATGTGAAAATTAAGGCAAAAGTTGATGAAAAATGGAAAGAGGGAATGGGAAATATGGAGTTCCACACCACAGAGAAATTGAACAGATTAGAAGAAAAAGTTAAAGAAATCAAAACCGAGCAAGAAAGGGTAATAGGAAACAGCGAAAGTCAAAATTTTGATAGAGGGCAAAATTTTATAGGAGAAACAAAATTAGAATACAAATTTAACGGAAATATGAATAAGTTGCATCCAAAAGTATTTACTAATATTATCAGAAATAAATTAAGATATTGTAGAAATGAAAATGAATTAAGAGAGTATTTACGGAACATGTTTGAGGGACAGGCTTTAGTGTGGTTCGCTAGTAAAGAATTAATGATAAAATCTTTTGATGACTTTGAGAAAGAATTTTTAAACTATTTTTGGGGAGATTTCATACAGGGAAAGGTTCGAGAAAAATTATATTTTGGAAAATTTAATGAAAAGGAAAATAATTACTGTCAGTATACGTTTCAATTATTCAGTGTTGCTCAACATTTAGAACCTCAATTGAAAGAACAGGAAATAGTTCACTATATAGCGCGACATTTCAAATATAATATTTCTGAAACAATAGCTATCCAAAATATCTGTAATATTAATAATCTTATAAGTTATTTACAAAGAATTGAACATAATAAAGAGTCAGAGAATAGAAATATGTATCAAAATTTAAATAGAAATCAGAACGGTTATGATAGAAATCAAAATGAATATGGGTATGATAGGAATCAAAATAGGTATGGGTACAACCGAAATCGGTATGGAAATGGAAATGATGGCAATCGATATAGTAGAAATCAGTATGGTAATGGGAATAATGGTAATGGATATAATGGTAATAGATATGATAGGAATCAGAATGGTAATGGAAGGTATGAAAATGGGAGGAATCAAAGAAATGGTAATAGAGTCGAGAGTGATAGAGGATTGCCAGAAATAGGTAATGTAAACCAACGAAGAAATGAAGAAGACAGAAACAGGAGGGTAAACAACATTCAAGAAATAAGGGAAACGAATGAGGAAAGTTTTGAAATAGTGAATGAAGAGGGCGATCAAAATTTTTAATTCCGCACTTACCAAATACAGTTAATATTTGTTGTTATGAACATCCCAGGGAATTTATTAATTTAGGGGAAGATCAAAATTTCAATTCAGAAGGTCAGTTGATATATGTAAAAGGAAAAATTGGGGATAAAGATTTAAAAATATTGATAGATACCGGTTCAGATGCTTCAATTATTCATATAAAGTTTATAGAAAAAGATGATAACATAATAAAAATTCCAAAAGTAAATTTGGTAGGTGCAAATGGAAAAAAATTATTTGAAATTAATAAAACAGTTATAAAATCAGTAAATTTAAATGATAGGAAACAAGTAGATGCACAATTATTGATAATAGAAAATTTAGGAATAGATATGATATTAGGAACAGATATTTTAGGAAAATATAATGCTAAGATTGATTACGAAAACAGGTTAATAAGAATAGATGATGAGAATATTGAGTGGATTGAGAGTGTGTGTGATGAAGGAGTAGGAAAATTAGAAAATATAAATAGAGTAGAAATAGATGAGAATAAAGGTGATTTAGAATCAAAGATAATATGTGATGAACGATATAGACATGAGATTTGTAGTATCCTATATAAACATAAGAAATTGATAATGAAAGAAATGAGGGTTGCTAGTAATTATATCCATAAATTAGAGGTCAAAGGAATCGAGCATTTTAAAGTAAAGACTTATCCAATTCCATATCGATATAGAGATGATGTAAGAAAAGAAATTGATAAATTAGTTAATGAAGGTATCATTGAAAGATGTAATACTCGGTTTATAAATCCAATCGTAGTGGTAAAGAAGAGTAATGGGGAGTTAAGATTATGTTTAGACGCTAGAAATATAAATAGATTTTCAGTTCCACAATATGAATCACCCATGAACGTAGAGGGAATTTTTGGGAGAATTAGTGAGTCATGTTATTTTTCCAAAATTGATCTAAAACATAGTTTTTGGCTAATTCCATTAGAAAAACAAAGTCGAGATTATACTGGGTTTTCAATAGATGGGGTGATATATCGGTTCTGTGTTGTTCCATTTGGGTTACAAAGCGCCTGTGCAGCACTGGTAAGGGCTTTACATAAAATTTTAGATAAATATGAATAGTTTGTGTTACATTACGTTGATGACATTTTGATATTTTCGAAAACAGAAAGAGAGCATTTAATTCATGTTGAAAGGGTTTTAAATGAGCTTGACATAGCAGGATTAAAAATTAATATAGAGAAATGCAAGTTTTTTCAGAAAGAAGTTATATTTTTGGGTTATAAGATTAATGAAACGGGAATGGAAATGGATGAAAATAGAATAGAGATTATCAAACAGTATAAAAGACCAGTAAATCTAAAAACATTAAGGGGATTTCTAGGAATTTTGAATTATTATAAAAGGTTGATACCAGATTTAAGCAGAAAAGAACAAAAATTGATAGAGTTATTAAGGAAAAATGAGAAATGGGTGTGGACGAAAGAAAGAAATGATGCATTTGAAAGTTTAAAAAAAGAATTTACAAAAAATTTGAAAGTGTACCATCCAAATTATAATGAAAAATTTATTTTAAGGACAGATGCATCAAAAGATCGGTTTGCAGGTGTGTTAATACAGTATCAAAAAGGGATAGAAGTACCAATTTGCTTTGTTTCAAGGATTACCAAGAAATATGAGAAAAATTATAGTGTGTCAGAATTAGAATTAGGGAGTATCATTTTTTGTGTGACTAAATTAAGATTTTATTTATTAGGGGGAAAATTTGATATAGAAACAGACCATTTGGCATTAACAACTATTTTAAAAAATAGATTTGGAAATAGTAGAATTCATCGGTGGGCATTGATTTTACAAGAATATAATTTTGAGATTAAGTATATCGCAGGGAGTTTAAATCATGTTGTAGATGCATTAACAAGGGAAGAAAATTTAGACAATAAAAGGGTAATCAAAATTGGTTTGAATATTATGAAAGATAAAGAGGGTATATTTGCTTTGAAAACGATTTTGGATGATCAGAAATTATTGACAGAGAAAGAAAAATTTGGGACAACTCGAAAAGAAGGAATTATTATAAAAAGTTACGAAGGAGAAGAAAAATATGTAGTTACTGAAAATTTGGGTATAAATATCTTAAAGAAATTACACACAGAATATTGTCATATCGGTGCAAGGAAAACTTGGCTCTTATTTAGGGAAAACTATATTTGTAAAGGGGATTATAAGTTAGCAAAATTAATTACAAGAACCTGTAAAGTATGTCAGCTGGGAAAAGAAAAGAATAAGAAAAATTTTAATGTAGTAAAAACAGTGCAAGCAAGTGAATGTTTGGAAATAGTTGCAATAGATTTTATCAGTAATTTGATTGAAAATGAAGAAGGAAATTCAAATATATTAGTATTAGTAGATGTGTTTTCAAAATTTATAAAGTTGTATCAAACAAAAAGTATGAAAACAAAAGTTATTATTAAAATTTTAAATCAATACTTTCAGGAAGTGGGAAAATCAAAAACATTAATTTTAGATAATGCAACATATTTTAATAATAAAAAGTTTAAAGAATTTTGTAGAAAGGCAGGAATTCAATGTAACAGTATTAGTATTCGACATCCTGCAGCTAATCCAGCTGAAAGGTATATCAAAGAAGTTAATAAATTTTTAAGAATTTTGAATAATGAAAATCATAAGTCATGGGGTAATAAAGTTGAAATAATTGAGGATTTTTTGAATAATGTACCACACACAGTTACTAAAGAATGTCCGAGATATATTCTGAAAGGGATACACCCAGATAGAAAGTGGGAAAATTTGGAAAGGAAAAGATACCAAGAAATTTTAGATAGAGTCAGAATACGTTTGAATCAGAATGCTAAAAAATTCATTGAAAAACAGAACCGGAACATAAAGGGGAGAGTAAAATTTAAAAAAGGGGATTTGGTTATAGTGAAAGCTTTAAGAGTTTCGAATAAAAGGAAAAATCTTTGTGCTAAATTACAATTTCCGTTTGAAGGTCCATACGAAATAGTTACAGAAAATGGGGAGAACAGTTATAAATTAAAATATATCGACAGTGAAGAAATTAGGGGGATATTCAATATTCAAGACGTGTATAAATTTCAAATGTAAGATATGTGTTATTAGTAACAGGGAATGATGGTGATATGCTATAAATTTGTTTTCCATTCGGTAACCAGCCAAGGCAAGTTACCAAATGTTCATCAAATTTAGGGGAATTGAGATAGATCGCAATTGTCGGCCCTAAGATCAACTAATCCAGGTGACCAGGATTTTTTTTTAAAGAAAATTTGATTGTCAATATATGATTAGAATTGTCAGATTATGAGAATTTTTTGAGAGAATTGTCAGATTGTGATTTTAAAAGTTTAACTCGTTAATTAAATATTTATGGAGTAAGGAGTATTATTTATCAAAGAAAGAACAGAAAGTATTCCATAGGGTAATTCCAAAATTAAAAATTCTGTTTGGCGACCAAAAATTAGAAAAACCACTATAAATTCTAAATTTAAATACCATAGAGAAGACAGTAGTTCAAGCTGAATAGAAAAGAATCCCCAAAGGAGGGAAATAAAGTGAAAATAGAAGGAAGCGACCGCTAATACAGAAAACATTCCAATAAACTCAAGAAGAAGATAAATTATAGTGAATTTTATATATAATATTTGTTTTAGGTAACCTTCAACTGAGTCCACCCTGAGAATGTATTAAGTTTGATAGTGGGGTCGACGAGTGCGCATCTTCGACGGCCCATATCAATACATACACAAGGGGGTAAACATAGGTACTCGATGAACTGAGTACATTACGTCAATAAAATCTCCCAAAATCGTCAAAAAATTTTAATATTACAAATTTATGTTTGTTGTTGAATTATATGAAGCAGCCTATTTCTGACCGCAAAAAACATGGTTTACAAACCAATCTTTTTTTTCGGTTTGATTATAGAGTATCACATACATTTCAACAACAAAAATATGTTATGTATGTTGTTTATGTCGTTTTAGGTTTGTTATATATATTTATTCTTATTTTATTTTTCTATTTATATTACAGATTCCTAGCAACCGGAGATGAACTGAGGAACATACATTTTAATTATTATCGAGGAATAAGTAGTTGCTAAGATAATACGATTAGTTTGTAGCGCAATATGGAAACATTGTTTAAATGCAAACATACCAAAAATAACGCAAGAGCTGCTTGAAGAAATAGCTGCAGACTTTGACATGAAAGCCAACTTCCCTAACTGTATTGGTGCCGTTGATGGGAAACATATTCGAATTTGTAGTCCCCAAAACTTTTTTTTTAATTACAAGGGCTACAATTCGATAGTTTTGTTGGCTATTGTTGACTCGAAATACAGATTCATTTATGTGGATATAGGAGCATATGGAAAAGAAAGCGACTCGACTATTTTTCACAACACGAAACTGTACGACTTACTGATGAGAGGTGATGTGCCTACACCAATGTCGAGGCCGTTACCGGGCTTTCAAGAACCGGTTGCATTTGTTTTTGTCGGAGACGAAGCTTTTTCTATTTCGAATAACGTCATGCGCCCTTATTCAGGCAAGCATTTGTCTGTTACACAAAGAGTATTCAACTATCGTTTGAGTAGGGCAAGAAGATATGTCGAGTGTGCTTTCGGCATACTGGCCAATAAGTGGCGAATATTTCACCGGCCCATTAACGTCTCATATGATTTTGCAACAGACATTGTCAAGGCTTCTTGCGTTTTACTTAACTTTGTACTTAACCGTGATGGATTAGAAACCTCTGTTGAAATTGTCATAGATGATTCCGAATTACTCCCACTCCAACAACGGTTGAATGTAGGCAGTCAGGTACAAAGTGCAAATATAATAATAAACCAATATTCGGATTACTTTACTAGTGAAGTTGGGGCATTAAGCTGGCAACTAAAAGAAATTTGAGAATATACAATGCCGCTTGCCTGCGATAGGGCGCGTTTCCTTTGTGTACAAGCCCTATATAAGTAAAAAAGCATTTTTATAATAAAAGCGGAAGTATAAGTTTTACCGTTTATTTATTTATAAAAGTGTAGGTATTTTGCAAAAAGGTAAAAACTAGTAAATTGTTATTTTAATTTACCGATATTTACAGTAATAAACCGATCGGTTTTTGACTCGTCATTCCGGGAAGGATTGTCTGATCGGGCTAAAAAGTTGATACGAGGGAGAGGTTGTGTCTAGGTATCGAAATTTTATAAATTCGAAAGCGTATTTGAGTTATTAGCTATTGTGTCCACAGACGGAAGGACAGACGGACAGACAGACAGACACAGGCATTTGCATAAAGTAGCTCAGCTTTCGCTACTTAATAATTTAACTTCAATTCAAGATTAATATACACCACCGGATATTTTGGAATAAGTTAATGTGAAAATACAATCATTACTGGAGTTTCTTAATTCGTTTTCGTCTTTTCTTAATTGAGGAAGGTGGCAAAATCATATAAATATATAATAGGAATGTTTTTGGGGATGTGGCAATAAAACCAAAGTGTACTCTTTTTAGAATATATTTACCGAGCTTTCGAACCTCTATGGGCTCATTTTCAAGGTATATCTAGGTAAGATTATAGGTAAAATTTTGTAAAAAACTGTAATAAATTCGACATGTTTTTATAATAATATTTATAATCATATTCTAAAAAGGGTACACTTTGGTTTTATTGCCACATCCCCAAAAACATTCCGATTATACAAATAGTTGGCAAATATTTCTATTAAAATTATATATAAATATATATATATATTGTGATAATTTTACTCAATACCTACCAAGTTTTATTTTATGTGTTTTAATTTGTTAAAATATTTTCTTTAATTAATTAGGGTAGGGTTCACACAAAATTTATTATAATTTTTATATTGAAATTTAAATAATACCAAACAAACTTATCTACCTAAACTGATACCTATCTACCTTATCTATTCTTAATTAATTACCTAACTATCTTAACTAACCTTAATTACCGCTTATTGTCCTTTAATTTCCTATATTCTTCTTCTCACTTCTTGTATGAACACCAGATTACCATCATCTTCTCTAAATGTCTACTTTCCAACACTTTTATCTTCCTATTTCTTTTTTTATTTGCTTACTTTAATTTTAATCAGTTTATCTTTTTATTATTTATTTTCTGAATACATTTACTTTTCAAGTAAATATTAATATTAACTTTCTTTTCTCTTCTTAAATCTCCTACTGAAATGTCAATAATAATTCTCTCTCCATAAACTGCAACCGCTTTACTATTTAAATAAACTTCTGTAACTGGGTTCTTTTTATTTATTATTGATTAAATTGATTCTTCTAGACTTTTTACTTTTGAAATTATCTGTTTCACCTCTTTGACCTTTTTAATTCGACTTTTACTTTTTTATAAATTATAATTTTCAACCTGTTTAACTTTTTTTTAAAATATCATTTTATTCTTCTCGGGACTTTTCCACCAACTAACTGTCAAACTTCCCTCTCCTGGCAACCCAACTTCTTACTCACTTTCACTTACACTACTTAACTATCCTTAACCTAATACACGTGTTGTTTACATTACATAAATTTTTTTTTAATCTAACCTAATAAAAATTAACTTTGACATTTACTTCAAATTTTGACATTTCTCTGAAAATAAACAATAAAATATTAAATTAAAATAAATTTTGAAATGACCCTTAAAAATACCTTTTCAATTCCCCCCAAATTAAAATTTTGCATAAATTTATACTTTATTTTGAATTTATGAAAATTTAAATTTCTTATTGTATAATTTTTTAATTCCCTTTTTTTTTGTATATCCCAATATCTATTTCCCTTCTTGTTAATCTCCTCATCCACTAAATTACCTACCTATTTTAAAATCTTATTATGAAAATTCTATTATCTAATTTAAAATACCACTCTAAATATCCCTTAATCTATATCTATTTACATTTTCTAACCACTACCTCCCCCCTACTCATTGAAAAGTCTGATTGTTTCTTCACCTTTTTCCAATTCTTCTCTATTAAAATTTTTATGGTTTTTATTGTTTTAATTTTAATGAATATTTGATTAACTTTTTCTTTGGCTTTTTTTATTATTTTTTTCATTTTTGTTTCTTCCACATATATAGTGGTAATTAAATTTTCCTTGTTCTTGCTTTCATAAATATCATATTTATTAGAAGTAACTTCTTCTTTGTCTTTATTTTCTGGTACATTTTTATAAACTTTTCTATCATCTGCAATATTAATTTGAATTATTTTAATTGTTTCATTTTTCTCTGTTTCAGCTTCTTTATATCTTTTCTTGTCTGTTGCTTTTGAATTTTTATTAATTACTTTTGCATTTTCCTCTTCCTCAAATTCTTTTACTTCTCCATTAAATTTCTCCATACTCTCTTCTTGTTTTTCACCCTGTTCCTTCAAATTCCCAATGTCTTTATTCATATTTTCTTCTATTGTTTGAATGTTTTTATTTGTCTTGATTATCTCCTTGCCCAAATTTGTGATCTTTTCAGTATTTCCTTTTATATTCTTAGTGTTCTCTACTACTTCCAACTTAAGTTCTTTTCCATTTTTCTTTATATTATCCATTTCTGTAGACTGTTGATTCTCTATCTCCATCAATCTTCCTATCACTTCATTTCTAACTTCTTGTTTTGTCTCTTCAATTTTTCGTTTAACTACTTCGATTTCTTTTTTAACTTCTTTGTTTTCATGTTTTATTTGTCGTATTTCTTCCATGCCTATGTTCAATTCTGTCGTCAACTCGGTAAACTTCTTTTCTACATCTAAAAATTTCTTATCCAGTTTCTCCTCTAATTTCCTGTTTAATTTCTCATTATTTTCATCCAAATTCTTCTTCATTTCTTCTTTATTTTCATCAAATTTTCTATCCAATTTTTTATTCAAATCCATCAACATTTCTCTTAACCAATTATCACTCCTTGCCATTTCTTGAATTCTATCGGTCTCCTGTTCTCTCGTTTTACTCTTTCCACATCTTTCAAACATTCCTACTTCACCCTGTTCATCTCCATCTCCTTCTATACCCTGTCCGTGTATCAAATGCTCTTCTATAAAATCTCCGGCATCTCTATTTCTTTCCTCGTCAACCTGTACCTCTGAATCCATTCTTTTCCTCTGCTCCTCAATCTGTCCTTCTTGCATTTCCCCTACTTGTTTTCCATCCCTAAGTTTCATTCTTCTTTCTTCCATTTTTTTTTATTCTTATTTATTTATTCAAATTTATTCAAATTTTTATCGAGACCCTTTTATTCAGAGTCCCTACTCGGGCGCCAATTGTGATAATTTTACTCAATACCTACCAAGTTTTATTTTATGTGTTTTAATTTGTTAAAATATTTTCTTTAATTAATTAGGGTAGGGTTCAAACAAAATTTATTATAATTTTTATATTGAAATTTAAATAATACCAAACAAACTTATCTACCTAAACTGATACCTATCTACCTTATCTATTCTTAATTAATTACCTAACTATCTTAACTAACCTTAATTACCGCTTATTGTCCTTTAATTTCCTATATTCTTCTTCTCACTTCTTGTATGAACACCAGATTACCATCATCTTCTCTAAATGTCTACTTTCCAACACTTTTATCTTCCTATTTCTTTTTTTATTTGCTTACTTTAATTTTAATCAGTTTATCTTTTTATTATTTATTTTCTGAATACATTTACTTTTCAAGTAAATATTAATATTAACTTTCTTTTCTCTTCTTAAATCTCCTACTGAAATGTCAATAATAATTCTCTCTCCATAAACTGCAACCGCTTTACTATTTAAATAAACTTCTGTAACTGGGTTCTTTTTATTTATTATTGATTAAATTGATTCTTCTAGACTTTTTACTTTTGAAATTATCTGTTTCACCTCTTTGACCTTTTTAATTCGACTTTTACTTTTTTATAAATTATAATTTTCAACCTGTTTAACTTTTTTTTAAAATATCATTTTATTCTTCTCGTGACTTTTCCACCAACTAACTGTCAAACTTCCCTCTCCTGGCAACCCAACTTCTTACTCACTTTCACTTACACTACTTAACTATCCTTAACCTAATACACGTGTTGTTTACATTACATAAATTTTTTTTTAATCTAACCTAATAAAAATTAACTTTGACATTTACTTCAAATTTTGACATTTCTCTGAAAATAAACAATAAAATATTAAATTAAAATAAATTTTGAAATGACCCTTAAAAATACCTTTTCAATATATATATATATATATATATATATATATATATTAAAAAAATGAAGATGTTGGGTTAAGCCCGCTAATGCAGCCGTAGACACGTGTTTCTGTCTCCTTAGACTTCGTCAGTACGGCATAGCTAAGGAGAATAATACCAAAAAACATTGAATGATGGAAAACAAATATAAATCAACACAAACGGAGTCAACACAAGGGCCAACCGCACATTTGTGGCTTGAACTGGAATTACCGATTGATTGTCGGCGAAATTCCAACATCGTCACGGAGGCAAATATAACCACCTGCGTGACAAATCGTTACCCAGGAATAAATACAAATGGTAGTATATTTTTGCGGGAATAAATTAAATTAAATGAAGATATTGGGTTAACCCGCTAATGCAGCCATAGACACGTGTTTCTATCTCCTTAGACACAAATGTGCGGTTGGCTCTTGTGTTGACTCCGTTTGTGTTGATTTATATTTGTTTTTCATCATTCAGTGTTTTTTTTGTATTATTCTTCTTAGCTATGTCGTACTGATGAATTGATGAATTGCCTATTGGAATAATACTTTCATTGAATGCTATAATTCGAGGTACGAAAATCACCTCCTTATACATTTCGCACCGCGGCAGCATAATGACCTAAAAAAATATTACTTTTGGAGAAGAAAATATAATGTGATTAGGGCTGTTACGAATAATATTAAGAAACATGTTATCGAACCGTCGCGTCAGGAAGAAATTCCAATTTCCTGTAACTAGCATCGGAGATGGTAGTTGCAGTAAATTGAAATTTACAGCGACTTCAACAGTAGCCGCCAGCTGCCCATAAGCCAAAACAATATGTTAAACATTATAATATTTTCTTACCTTCTAAAGATCTGCTGAACATGCCAATGTGTTGGGATTATCTGCTTCTACATCAATTTGATATTGGTGTCGAGCTGAGTTTGCCTTTTCAATATATTTAATCCATGAATCACACTCGGCGCAATCATTTACAATATTTTCGGGATCATAGTTGGTGTTATTTTTATGGTTTTTGAATACTGCACAAGAAAAGCACTCTTCATGTTTAAGTGCAGCGAATGAAATGTTCATTTTACTAACGACTTCCCGATATAAATAATAAAAAAAATTAATTATTAAATTGTAGGCTTGAACGACTCTATATGCTCTCTGATTATAGAGCGATCTTTTTCGAGGAACTAGCGATACCTCCTTGGGATTTTTTTGCCTTTAACTGAGATGTAGTAGTGGAAGAGAATGCACTTCTGATAATTCGATCATTGTTTGGCAAATATCCAAGGGTGGCCAAGAAAAATATTTTACATACTTCCTGTATTTTACCGTTATCATATTTGAGCCTATAGGTAAAACTCATTGACCGTCTTGAATTTAAGTTATTAACAAAAATTGTAGGCAGCTTTAAACTCTACATTTTAAAATTAGTTACAATCTTACAGGGTTAAAACTAAAATGTTGAATCTGGAACCGTTGGCGAAACTGATACTGAAGAAGATAACTTGGTTATCGAAATGCGCGTCAGGCATATAAAAGTGTGTGTTGGTGTAGTGGTAGTGTAAACGGTTTTTCGGAATCTTATAGGGTGTTCCATAAGATGGTGGCACACTAAACTTATGTTTTAAAAGTGGAGTTTAAAGCTGCCCACAACTTTTGTTAATAACTTTTTTTGTAAATTTTACTATAACAGATATACTGAGCTTCCTCACACTAATCAATCACCCTGTATATACACCGATGCCTCTAAATCTGAAGACGGAGTAGGAGCCAGCTTGCATTGCTCAGAACAACAATTTCTGTACCAACTCCCACCAGAGACCAGCATTTTTTTCAGCAGAACTTCTGGCTATTCTTAAAGCCTTGCATTTTATTCTAGAAAATAAATTTTCAAAATCTTTAGTAATATCGTATTCCCTTAGTTGTTTGACTGCACTGTCCCAAATCTATACCTCCCATCCAACACTGCAGCGCATAAATACAACATTATACTAGATACAACAACAGAACTCGATAGTGGAATTTTTTTGGGTCCCATCTCACGTGGGAATAGAGGGCAACGAGATAGCAGACACCTTAGCTAGATCCGCAATAATTAGAACAGACTCAATAAAAGAACATGAAATAATACATACCGATTTAAACTCCTTTTTTAAAAGAAAATTATTCGAAGTCTGGCAATCCCAATGGAATATAACCAACGAAAAACTCCATGAAATAAAACCTTTAGTGATCTTATGTACTTTCTGGCCTATAAACCGGCGAAATTTATGGTACTAACCCTTACTATGTGAAAGTTCATCTTATTCAGAACAATAAACAACCAAAAGGTTGAATTAACTTTCATTATTTATTCTTTAAATACTTTAAATGTAATGACAGCCATTTCGCTATCGAAATAGCATCGTCAGATTGACATATTGAAGATACATTTTGTTTGTTTGTAACTAGGTACTTGATGTTGATAAGTAGTTAAGGCTAGACCAAGTAAGGAAGTAATAAGACATAACAATATTAAAGCCTAGATGTTATTAGCCCTAAGGGATTATCCTGGATGTATTTCTCTCTAAGATCAGTATAACTGTGCAATGATAGAAAAACCAGGAAAAAACTGTATCATGCTGATCTTTACAATAACTTAATATATTTGTGTTATAATTACGTCTTATCTATGTATAAAATGAAGACTCAATCAAAGTAAACAGTTTAATAGTGGTGAACTTCCAAGATTTTTTTGTTCATTAACTACTTTATATTGTTGATATGCTAGATGTCTTTTGATTTCAAGTTCTTCGAGGAAATCTAAATTTTGTTTTTTATCACAGGTGTGTAATATTTGAATGTCATTGGTGTGTATGAGTGAGTGTAGATGTTCAAGAACGTGTTTTGCATAGTTTGACTTATCTGGTTGTTGTAATCTATATGCTCTTAAATGTTCATTGAATCTTATTTCAAAATTTCTTTGTGTTTGACCTATATAGACAGCATTACATTTTGGACAATTAATTTTGTAAACACCAGATTTTTTTTAATTTAGGTAATTTTGTTTTTACATTTAACAATTTTGTACCAACATTATTGTGTGATTTGAATGAAATTATTGCAGATGTTGCCGAATATATTATTTTTGAAATTGTATTAGAAATATTTTCACAATATAGGATGTAAGGTATTAATATAATTAAAAAATATATTTAATTGTCGTTCGCTACCTACAAAACCTGCTAACACATCATCAACATATCTATACCAAAATACAATATTGTTTTTATAACTAGAATTAAAGATTTTGCTTTCTAAATTATCCATAAAAATATTTGCTAAAATTGGAGAAATGGGACTTCCCATTGGAAGACCTTTATTTTGAATATATACTTTCTTATCAAAAGTAAAATAATTTTGGCTAATGCATACATTAAATTGGTCAATTATATCTGATATTATACCTGGATGGATATTTCTGTCGTCTAATAGCTTTTTAACTAGAACTATACATTCTCTAGGAGGTATTTTAGAGAACATATTAGTTACATCAAACGATACTAATTTAGTATTATTTTGTAAATTACATTTATTTATTTTATTTATCAAATCTAACGAATTTTGTACTGAATATTTAGATGTGTAACCATAATTATTTTGAATACTATTTAATATTTTAGCTACCTTAGTATTAGGAGTGTTGTTAAGGACTTATGCCTTTGTGGAAATATTGCCCGTAACCGGTCCACCCGATGTGACGAGGCCACGCTGGAAAGAAGAGATCAAGTTGTCAGGGTTAAAAACATTAACAACAATTTTGTTATTATTATGAGTTTTGTTGTAATAAAAGAAATATACAGTCCATTACAATTTTAAAATCGTGTATTACTTAGTTCTCTATTATCGAAGGATACAACATAATCTGGTCCAGATCGCCGGATTCGTGAAAATAGCCAGTTTTTTATCGGACTTTGAATTGAACTTTATTTGAACGTTTTAGTGGCAGTGGTTTTCTGCCTTTTGTGGACTATTTAAGAACCTTGTGAACTATATTGATTTTTGGACCTAAAAGTGAATAGGAGTGTACCCGTGAACCCTAATGAATAAGATTTGTCTTGCGTAAAGGCCGATGTAAGATTTGGGTAAGTCCTAATTTTCCTAAATCCTTTCTTAATAGCAATTTATTTGACGTTAGTAAAATTGTCATTTTTATTTGTTTGACAATCGTACTTCAATATGGCTGAGGAAGTATCTAAAAAATTAAAGATTAGTCGTGGCGTTTGTAAGGCTCAAAAAACAAATTTTGAAAAAAAAATTAGAGGAAGTTACTTTAGGTGATGTTGAGATGTGTGAGCTTATGAAACGGATTGAAAAATTGGAGGGAAATTATAACAAATTTCAGGGCGTTCAAGAAGAGATCGAGTACCTGTCCGATTTCTTAGATCCAGAGTTAGAAGAGAGAGCTTCATTTGAAAACTCTTTCGTTAGCTTGATGGTCAGAGCACGGGCTCTGCTGAAAAAACATAATGTGGTAAATAATGACGCCCGCAGTACTTCTGGTAGCGATCATACAAGTCAAAATGGTGGAGATCTGAGTGGAATTAGGTTGCCTCAAATTCCTTTACCTAAGTTCTCTGGGGACTATAGATCATGGTTAGAGTTTAGGGACTTATTTTTAAGTTTAATCCACACGAGTACTAGCTTAGTGCCAATTCAAAAGTTTCACTATCTGCGTGGTTGTTTAGAGGGCTCGGCTGCAGAAGTTATTAAATCTTTAGATTTTTGTGCCGCGAATTATGAAAATGCTTGGACGACCTTATGTGAAAGATACAATAATAATCGTCTATTAGTACATATGCATTTAAAATCATTATTTGAATTAGAATCTATAGATCGCGAGGGGGTAGACAAAATTAGAAGTTTAGTTGATAGCGTGTCTAAGGGTTTAAATGCGTTAAAAACTTTAAACCAGAAAACTGATAATTGGGGTGTTTTAATTGCATATTTGGTTAGCACTAAACTCGACAGAAATACAGAACGTGAGTGGGAAAATTTAAGGGTACTCGTATGACGATATTGGAGTGGAACGATTTAAAGGAGTTTTTAAAATCCAGGGCTGATTTTTTGGAGACAGTTGAAGGAAAAAAACGTTACCGAATGTGATACAAAAGAAAAGGCTTTCTTCTAAAAATCGTTATGAAAAAAATATACAAAAATATAGTAAAAGTTTTGTATCTAATCAAATGAAATGTATTGTCTGCCAAAAGAATCATGTCATATCTGCTTGTGAATAATTTTTAAAATTGTCAATAAATGATCGTGTTGAAAAGGCTAAGGCATTAAGACTTTGTCTGTCATGTTTAAGACCTGGTCATTTTTGTAAATTTCGTAGGTTTGGTGGTTGTACAAAGACAGCGTGCAAGGGTAAACATAATGTTTTATTGCATCTTGATTATGGTAGTAGAAACAGGGAGTCCACCCTGCAGAACCCAGAACCGCCACCAACGAATCAAAATAGTCAGGAATCTTCTGAGGAAATTGTGTCTTGTATTTCTTCTCACACAAATAATGTTGTGTTTTTATCGACGGCAATAGTAGAGGTGTAAGACAAGAACGGTGCTTGGATCACTGCCCGCGCTTTACTAGACTCAGGGAGTCAGTCTTCCTATATCACTTCTGAGTTATGTAATAAACTTAACTTAGACAAGCATCAATGTAGGCTTTTAATTAGTGGCATAGGTCAAAAAGCTTCCGAAGTAAAATTTAAATGCGAATTAAATGTTAGATCTTTGCATAGTACTTTTAAGACTTGCTTGAATTGTTTAGTTATGTCACATATTACTAGTAGCATTCCAGCTATTTATGTAAACACAAACAGACTTGTAATTCCCCATAATTTGACTCTGGCTGACCCTTCCTTTAATAAGCCAAATAAAATCGACTTAATGATTGGCAATGATTTGTTTTATTCACTTTTGTGCATAAGTCAGATACGTCTGGGACCTCAAAATCCTATTTTGCAGAAAACTAAGGTTGGATGGGTAGTTTGTGGACCCATGGCGATTCCCCCTTCTATAGACACTTCGGTTTGTAATATTAGTGTGAATGAACCTAAAAATATTGAATTTGATTTAAGAAAGTTTTGGGAAGTGGAGCAAGAATTTTCTAGTAATAAAATATTATCTAGTGAGGAGAATGAACGTGAGGCTCATTTTCAGAGAACTTTTCGTAGAGATTAAGACGGCAGGTTTATTGTGTCCATGCCGCTTAAGGAACCGCTAGAAAGTTTAGGTGAATCAAAGGATAAGGCCTTTAAAAGATTTCTGAATCTAGAGAGAAAGTTTGAATCTAATCCATCATTTAAGGAAACATATATCCAATTTATGAAAGAGTATGAGTCACTCCAACATATTACTGAAGCTAGAGAAGAAAGATGTGATTCAGCCAGCATATTATATGCCTCATCATTGGGTAATAAAAGAAGATAGTACTACTACAAAGCTTAGAGTCTTGTTTGACTGTAGTATGGCAACAACATCTTGTAAGTCGCTTAATGATCTGCAAATGATAGGGCCTGTGTTGCAACCTGATTTATTAAGTATTTTGTTTAGATTTCGTGAGTATCAATTTGTGATATCTTCAGATGTTAATAAGATGTACAGGGCTGTACTCCTTGAACAAAAACAACGACCGTTGCTAAGAATCTTCTGGCTCGAATCACCCAATGAGAAGGTTAAGATTTTTGATTTAAATACCGTGACATACGGTCAGTCTGCTGCTAGCTTTTTGGCAGTCAGATGTTTAGTGCAATTAGCTCGAGATTGCCAGAACAGTTTTCCTGATATTTCCAAGATCATTGAGACATCCTTCTATGTGGATGATTTTTTGTGCTCCGTCGACTCTATAGAACAAGGGCAATATGTGTGTCAAAAAGTGTCTGACATTCTAAAATCTGGTTGTTTTATATTAAGAAAGTGGCTTTCAAACGAACCTCAAATTTTGAGTTCTGTGAGTAATGTTGACGAAAATTTTGGAATTTTGGAATTTAGTCAAGTCGAAAATACCAAAACTCTTGGGTTGACTTGGTCGTGCAAATCCGATTACCTGACATACAAGATAAAGTCACCAGAAAGGTCAAGTCTTGAACAGTTATATTTAAACGAACAGATCCAATGGCACTTTATTCCAGTCAATTCTCCTCATTTCGGTGGGTTATGGGAAGCGGGTGTCAAATCTTCAAAACATCACCTAAAGAGGGTAGCTTTTGAAGAGTTGACAACTCTATTGGCCCAAATAGAGGCTATTTTGAATTCCCGGCCACTTACCCCCCTTTCAACTGACCCCAATGATTATAATCCCCTTACTCCTGCCCATTTTTTAATTGGAAAAAGCCTCACTGGAATACCCGATCCTGATGTGACACAAATATCTGAAAATAGACTGTCTACATATCAACGCATTCAACAAATTAAACAAACTTTTTGGAAGCGCAGGAACAAAGAATATATAAGTGAACTCCAGCAAAGAGTGAAGTGAAAACAAACCCAATCAGATGTCCAGGTAGATAGTTTAGTTATTATCAAAGAGGATAAGGTACCACCAATGAACTGGAAGTTGGGTAGAATTTTGTCAGTGTATCCCAGTAAAGACAAGGTTAATCGTGTTACTGACATTAGGACATTGGTGTGATCAAACGTGCCTTTTCCAAAATTTGCCGATTGACTGTTAAAGTTGACGCTAATAAAGTGCGGTGCTTTAAGGCGGGGGGCATGTTAAGGACTTATGCCTTTGTGCAAATATTGCCCGTAACCGGTCCACCCGATGGGACGAGGCCACGCCGGAAAGAAGAGGTCAAGTTGTCAGAGTTAAAAACATTAACAACAATTTTGTTATTATTATGAGTTTTGTTGTAATAAAAGAAATATACAGTCCATTACAATTTTAAAACCGTGTATTACTTAGTCCGCTATTATCTAAGGATACAACAAGTGTTAACATATGAAACTACAGGTCTAAAACAGATAAGTAAATTAGAAAAATTAATGAATGTCCAACACAAAACACATTATACACAACATAATGACACAGTAAATACTCACGTACCAGTGCATTTTGCTCCTCGGTATGTAAATCTATCTGACACCATTTTTTCAAATAATGAAAATAAATTAAAATAAGGGTTTAAAATATTGCATACCTCCCAAATTTACAAATAGTATAAAAGAAATTTAAGCTACAGATTCTGAAATAGCTTTAAGAACTAATACAAATAATTTTATTTATGAAAAAATGCAAATAGCAAATCTTATTAGAGACATAAAATCAGAGAAATTCAAAAGTCAAAGCCAAATTATTAAAAATGACATTTTAGCTTTAAAATCAATCAAAAACAAAGTAGATCAAAACAACCTAATTATAATAAAATCAGATAAAGGTAACTCAAAATTCTAAAAAACGATCCAACTCAAAAATTTTCCAACCAAATAAAAGAACATGTAAATAATTCAAATTATATATTTAATGACTATGATAAAAAATACCTAATTAATAAAAATCCTCAATGTCCAGAATTATATGGAACTATTAAATTACATAGTCAAAACCGATTAGACCTGTAGTTTCGTATGTTAACACTCCTAATACTAACGTAACTAAAAAATTAAATAGTACTCTAAGTAATTATGGTTACACATCTAAATATTCAGTACAAAATTCGTTAGATTTGATAAATAAATTAAATAAATGTAATTTACAAAATAATACTAAATTAGTATCGTTTGATGTAACTAATATGTTCTCTAAAATACCTCCTAAAAAATGTATAGTTCTAGTTAAAAAGCTATTAGACGACAGAAATATCCATCCAGGTATAATATCAGATATAATTGACCAATTTAATGTATGCATTAGCCAAAATTATTTTACTTTTGATAAGAAAGTATATATTCAAAATAAAGGTCTTCCAATGGGAAGTCCCATTTCTCCAATTTTAGCAAATATTTTTATGGATAATTTAGAAAGCAAAATCTTTAATTCTAGTTATAAAAACAATATTGTATTTTGGTATAGATATGTTGATGATGTGTTAGCAGGTTTTGTAGGTAGCGAACGACAATTAGATATATTTTTTAATTATATTAATACCTTACATCCTAAAATTAATTTCTGTTGGCGCGTCTATATCGTTGGTTGTATCTTTATTGAGCATCTCATCGGAAAAAATTAAACTATCAAAGTTTGTATCTGTTTGCTCTATGCCGGATATTATTTCATTGTTCAGAAAGCTGGATGATAAATTATTGTTTTCCCCTATGTCTAAAATGTTTTCTGTCAAATGAATTTCTTCTTGTAGTTCTGCTAGAGCTGACTGTAGTTTTTCTTGATTTTTTTCAGCAATACACTTTTCATTTTCCGCACTCATTGTATCTGTATGATTGTCTTGATAGTCGTCTTTGAACAGTTTCATTGTCGGGTTTAATTCTATAGAATCACCAGTTAATGTTTCAGAATTATCATTAGTTATTATCGCCTTCAAAGTGTTGGCCGGATGTTTTGTTAAACTCAACAGTTTGAAACCTCTGCTCCTACGATCCATAGCTGATACTCTGAAACAAAATACTTATTTTAACCTGCCTAACTACAAATTGTAAAGCCCTTGGAAAAACAGAAAACAGAATGAAGAGTGCAAGAACTCTGTAAACCAAAAGGAACTACACAAAATTGGTATACTACTTCATCTACCATAAATGATGTGTATTTGCGACTTTCATTATCAAGAGGAATTAACCAAAAACTATGTTTAAGATCTAATTTTGTAAATACCTTTGTTCTAGTTATTCTTCCAAAAATTCCATCTATGTTCATTCGACTTTCATATAGTTTGATGGTATATTGATTAATGTTTCTGGAGTCCAAACATAATCTAATTTTACCAGAACTCTTCCTGGCACGTGATGGCATTGATGTATGGTGAATTGGATCTTTCTATAATACCATCCTTTAACATCTTTTCTATTACCAAATACACTTCTTCTTTCCATTTGTATGGTATGGGATATGTTTTTACTTTAAAATTTTTGATTTCTGAACTCATTTCTAATTTGTGAACATAATTGACTGCTATTTGTGCTTCTTCATTACATAATTTTGAATATTTATTAATTAAGTTTTGTATTTCTTCTATTTTATTTTCTGAACATGCACCTACATTGTAATTACTCTAATTTTCAATAATATTATTAATTTGCAATTCATTTACATATTTAAAATCAGTTTGATTTTGATCTATGAAAGGTATTGTTTCTTTATCTATTTGAACTACTTTATTTTCATAATTTATAATCAATTTGTAAGTATTCATTTCATTTGTCCCTAATATTATATCATATTGTAAATTAAATTGATTGTGTTAACCTCTACTTTTTGGAAGTTCATCGTACTAAGAACAATAAATAAGTGAACAGTTAAACTAAACTTCCACTATTTATTCGAAGAATTCGCTTTAAAATTCAATTACAGCTGTTTCGCTATAACTAGCATCGTCAGATTGACATATTGAAATATGTCAATCTGACGATGCTAGTTATATAGGTTTTATTGGTGTATTGTTTTAATATTAGTTAATTTTAGGTTTAATATTGTTTACTAATATAATAATTAATTTTTCTTATGTTTGATGTAGTTGGGCGCCTTATAAAAGTTTTTCAACTAGCTCAGTCAAATTATTATCTGATTGAATTTGAAATCCGACTCTTTATCTTGGGTAGGATTCAGAGAAACTAAATATTTAATAATTTTTTTATATACTTAATACACTAAAGCTCAATTGTTATAATTGTTCATTAAATAAAATGTACAAAAACTATTAATGGGTTTCCATATGCTTATTACATTTAAAATTATAAATTTCTAGTTATTGACAAAAATGAAAATGATATACCCACTATTATCCACAATCACAAACGAAAATATAAGTTTTTAATTATTTAACATACCTTGTATATCAAAGTCTTTTCTTAATATCCCATAGGGGAAATTACCACGGGTCCAGTCTTGGCCCTAGCTTGGGCCAACTATGCAGAACTCTGGCCCAGGCTTGTAAGCCGGGATTGGCCCAGGCTGGGTAAAAGTCTGGAGTGATAACGATGGGCCAGACTTGGTTGTCAAACTTGGCACAGGCTTGGCTGCCAAGACTGGGCCACTCTTGGCAATCAAGCCTGGCCCATCGTTATCATTCCAGATTTTTACCCATTATGGGCCAACCCTGGCTTACAAGCCTGGGCCAGGCTTTGAATGCCAGAACTGGTCCAATTTTGATTGCCAGGTCTGGGCCAGACCTGGTTGACAGGACTGGGCCAGGCATTGATTGCCAGTACTGGGCCAGGCTTTGTTTCCAGTACTACGTTTTTAACTGCTATTAATTTATCGCAATTAAATGCCAAGTATTGACAATTAATGAAACAATGGGATCAATAATTATATACACATATTAATAGTAATTATATGTTTATTAATAAAAAATCAAATATGCATGCTGCGTTAGGCCCGTCCGCCATCTCTGTCTTTTGCTCCTGATAAATAAGTAGAAGCTGCAGTTATCAGTGCGATTTTATCTTTTGTTGTATATTTTGCCATTATAAATTCTGAAAAGATAATAATTACAGTTAATTTATGTTTCATATTTAATTAAAGTGTACTGTAGTTGAGTTTCTTTTTAAATATAGTGGTCTATATATAATGAATACTTTTTTTAATAAAATGCAATTCATTTGTTGTTAATTTTTACATTATCTTTTAGTGATTTGTAATTGATAATTTAATAGGGTAAAAGAGGGTAATGGGAGTCACTTAAGCCAGAAATGAAATAGAATTAAATTTCAAAACAAAATATTTATTGCAACCGCCTTTAAACATTATTTACTTAATATACTATCAATTGAGATCACTTTCAATCACATTGACAATCAACTTTGGAAATTATAAAAGTTTAAAAAAAAACGGATTTGACTCCCATTACCCCGAGATGAGGGTAATGGTGGTCGACCTGGGGGCAATGGGAGTCAATGAAAACCTAGCACAGGTCGCAGACATAACCTTGAGCCGAATCCCATCCAGAGCACTCTGAGTGAGCCCATAGCCCACATGAGGTACATCGGAACCACATCTCATTGTGTCTTCCGTAATCATTACATATTAGGCACCTGTTTTCCACATCTTCTGCGTCATCATCCTCATCGTCCTGGCACAAATCGTCAGTCGCAACATCAGACACAGAGGTTTCATTAGAATCTTGTAGTACTTTGCGCTTCACCTTTTCAGGACCCTTCTTCTGTACTTCAGTTTTCTTAATCTGACCTTTACCTTTCCATTTCTTTTCTTCTTCATGTGTTTTTTTACTTCCTTTTTTCATTATTTTCTTGTTTTCTTTTTCTATTAGGTTTTCTTTCAATGGTGTTGAAGTTAAGATTGTCGCATGTTGCTTCTTTCGGCCCTGTCTTGTATTAACAATAGAAGTCTTCTCTGGTAACTTAATTAAATCCTGAAATACAGTTGAAGTGTTACAACCTGGAGAGTCCATCTGGTTTAGTGTGCTCGATAATGTGGGATGAACTTCTTTTGGTGTGCTCGGAACTGGCAACTGAACTTCTTTTGATGTACTCGGTACTGGTGAGGAAACTTCAACTGGTGCGCTGGGAGTGGCACTAGTAGTTGGAAGAGATTCATTGCAATCATGGATTGTAATAGATTCAGGCATCAGCATTTCTGCTGGTAGAAAATCTTCTTCTGTGAATACTTCTGGATTGAGTGGAAATATTCCAGTTGTTCTAAACCCGGATTCTCCTTTGCTAATAGAAGCAACACTATTAAACGCTTTCTTCACCAAGGATGCTACGTCATAGGGGGTTATTTTTTCGGCAAGATGGCTTTTCAAAAATAAATCACATTCTTTTTGTATGCTGTTTTAAGCGGCCCAAAAAAAGAAACATCCAGGGGCTGCATTCTATGAGACGTGTGTGGCGGCAGAGACAACATATGAATGTGATTGGACTTGCAATATTCGAAAACTGAAAGAGATATATGACTAGCGTGGTTGTCTAGTATTAAAAGGATGGGTTCATTGGCAGACGGTTTAGCGTGCTGTTTAAAATGTGCCAACCAATCAAGAAACAAAGCCTCATTAATCCAACCGTTGTCTGAGCATTTATAAAGCGCCCCTGCTGGACCATCCTTCTGGAGTAGAGGAGTCAACCTTTTTCGAGGAAAAATAAACATCGGTGGGATGTATCCACCTGCAGCATTCATAGCACACAATAAGGTTATGTTTTTTCCTCTCTCCCAGCTGGTAATGGATCCCACTCTCTTCTGTCCTTTGGTGGCCAGAATTTTTCCGGGAGTCTGTACGGTTGATATTCCTGTTTCATCACAATTATAAATGTTTTTTTGAACAAATTTGTGCTTCTCCATCAGCTGGCCAAGTAGATCATAGAACAGACTGACCTCTGTTTTATTAAAGGCTGTGATCCTATTTATACTGGTTGCCTCCGGTTTTCTAACAGAAATGTTATTCCTAGCCATAAAAGCATGCAACCAATCCCGCCCAGCCATCTTTGAAGCTTTGTTAAAATTGTGCTTTAGGTTACATTTTTCTGCATATTCAAAAGCCACTCTTCTTATCTGATTAGCGGTGCAACCATAGAAAATATTTGCCATTTTCTTCACCAAGTTGGCCAGCTCGGCTTCTGCATCAGGTCTAAATACTGTGTATCGTCCTAGATGTGGGCCTGAAGTAGAACCTTTTTTTACCCTCTTTTGTAGGCTTGAAAATGGAATCCCCATTGTTTTGGCTGCATTTCTTATAGAAGAACCACTTTTAATAAGCTGTAAAGCATTTTCCAGGTTGCTAGAAGACCAGGAAGCCTTCTCAGTTGTCCTGGCCCGTACTTTCGGCATCTAGAAAGAAAGAACAAGAAAGAAGACACTAATTTTTACATTAAAATTACTTGCGGGTAATAGTGATCATTTGTGGGAAATGGGAGTCACCCGACTCTTATTACCCACTTCTACACTTATAAGAAAAAAAAAATAAAAAAAATCTGTAAGGTACCTATCTACACAATATGAACTGGGCCTCACAATATTTAACGTCTATCTAAGTACGTATAAAAGTCTCAATCGTATATTGCAAGATATATGACACTTACCTTCTAATTTAGATTGACGAAAAATAACATCAGCGGAGCGTAAAAACGAAATACACCCGTTTCTAAGAAATGCGGGTACTGACTGACGCGAGCCGATTGGTGCGATGCCGGGAGGCCCGAGCAAGGGAGAGGGCATAGTTAACGCATTGCTCGCATGTTTCGTTTTGTATTTATTAAAGTGATTCCCATTACCCCCTGACTCCCATTACCCTACTCTCCCCTATATTAGCAACTCATTTTTTTAAAATTTGTAAATAAAAATTTTAGTAATTTATAACTTTTTATATTTTTTATATTTTAATCCCTTGTTAACACACATCTAACCAAATATGAAATTTTATGGAAATCATTCTCAGAGCATCGAGAGGTGAAGTGGGTAAACACGTTCCTACCACAAAATAAAAATACCTACAAGTAGAGGTTTTGGATTCTGAGCAGACCTGTGACGTCAACCGACGTAATACACAAATTTGTATTTGAAAATTGTCCTATTAACTATACTAATAATTGCAGCCCTTACTGATTCATTCTGGTGAGTCCGCCGTTTATGTCGTATTGTCTCTTTCAATAGCGCAGTAAATTTTGCTTATTTTTAAATTATATCATTTAGTTTAGTGTATTTGAATTATAGCAGTGCACCGCTGCCATTCAGTTGTGCGCAACTATTTACGACGTCACGGGTCTACTCAGAATCCTCTACAATTTGCATTCAAAGGTGACAACATTGCCGAATGTTCAAATTTTACGGCGGATACAGAATGTTTGATGATCATTTTTAATGTGTAATACAAAATGATAAAAATATTGAATTCGATAAATAAAATTTATATTAGTTTATCTAATATTATGGAAAGTGATATACAAAATACACTTTAATTTGTGTCAGTTCAATATATCCATATTATCCATATCACTAAATTAAATATTTTATGGATTGGCTTTTATGGATTGGCATATTGACATTAGTTAACATCGCACAGTAAAAAAGTTCCACCTAATAACTAATTTTATGAAAAATATACATCAGCATACTACCGATATGAATTCCGAACAATTCATTATTTTTGTGATGTGAACTTTCGCAAAACTTTTAAAAGTCCTGAGAAATAGCTAAAGTAAAGAAATACCTTTGTTGGTAAAATTAAATTTATTGTACTAACTACCTTTATTAGTAGTAAATGTATGTTAATACTTACTAGTTTTGATAATAATCTTGATGGGATACTTAAGCCACGTTTCGGACGTGGCTTATCTGTAGCCCAACTGATCGGCACCAACTCTACCACCTTTTTGTTATTTCTTATTTCATCAAATTTAACCACAGCGTAATGTTTACTAGTTTCCGGCATATTAAAGTTAAAAGAATGAAAAAGCAAATAAAATCAAAAATGTTAACTAAAACAACTAGCAAATGGCAATCTTGCATGCATAGACAAAACACAAAACGTTGCATGTACGATATATACGAACGACAATCGATTGCAACCGATAGCATTCGTCTCGGGCCTCGGAATTTCCGAGACAAAAATGTACAAGAGCATTTTTGTGACAGGGCACGGCTGCACCCGGTGGAGGCTCGGATCGTGGTCGGCCTAGCATAAATGCATATGTGCAAAGTTACCTGACAATGTTTGTCCGTGGCTGCACCGACGCACGGCTCGGGCCCGTCACGGTGTACCGTGAATCATCTTTAAATCCAAGTTCACATTCACTTAAAGTTCTGCTTTAACTTAAGCAAGGGCCAGTCAATTTCTTTCCTTTGTCCACAAGGTACCCATTAGACTGAATACCCTTTCGCAAAATGCATTACCCACTGGAATTGAAAACACATAAGCGAGTAATTTGTACAACTCCCTGCAATTTTCATTTAACCTGAAAATTTTTATCCACTGGTCGTCACAAGTTTTATTGGAAAAATTATAATTGGGTAAATACGCTCAGATCTGTACGTATTCTTCATACAAAACATCTTGGTTGATGTCAATATTTAGGATGTCTAATAGTTTTTCTTTTTCTGGCCAGTTAAAAGAAGAATTGTTTAAGTTAATGCAGGATAGATTTTTATATAGTGGATCATTAAAATTATACCATTTTTTCAAGTACGAAATGGATCGTTCCAAAAATAAATTAGCCTGGCGTTTAAGGCTTCTTTGTTTTTCTTGGGCAAACTTCCGCTTAAGTGTATTCGCTGCACTACCATAAAATTTGTCGTTTTGCTTTGTTCCAAAGATTCTTTTAATGTAGACATTGTAGAATGTAACTCCAAAGAGGTGAAATTGTTATTTTCAAGTTTGAGAACAGTATTCTAAAACATTCCTAGGACGTTGTCCAAGAAGTAAAGCAGGCAAAGCGGTAAAGAATTTTCCTCATCTTCATTGACAACGCTCCAAATTATTTTATCGCAGTTATCTTCCCCTTCTATCAATAGCTGGCCACAAAGACAACCTTGTAGGAGCATGGCGTAATAACTCTTTATATTCCACTTCTACAAATTCAAAAAAATCTTTAAAAGCTTCTACCCCTTTAGCAGAGCTGGAAAATTATTTGTAAACTTTGATAGTGAAACATTCTAGGTCAAAATTAAGGCCTTTTCAAGCAAATTTTACAGTATTGTAATGGAATTCGGCAAAGTCATGTATCGCCGATATCAAAAGTCAGTCGAATACGAAGTTGCGTTAAGTTCATAACCTCAAAAAAAATAGTTGTTATAAAAATTAGTCTGTCAAAGTGTTAGTGTCAGTTAAAAATAAATCAGTTATCAGTTTAAACCTAGTCGTCGTTCTTTTCTACCCACGAAGATCGTAACAATTGGTGTCAGAAGTGGGCTTTGTGAATTTCATTGAACTTTTGTGAACGAGCGGTGGAAAAATGAAGAGACTCAGTGAATTGAAAGTGGCAGACTTGAAACGTGAGTTGGAGGAGAGGGATCTCGAGACAGCAGGTACGAAATCGGTGCTCCAGCTTCGACTCAAAGAGTACCTGATCGACGTTGGCGAGGATCCAGAGACTTTCGGCTTCGAGGAACCGGAAGATAAGATCGCCGCTCAGATTTCTGCCCAGCGTGAAGAGATAGTGGCTCAGCAAGATAAGATCGCTGCTCAGATGACTCTTCAGCAAGAAGAGGCTTCGGCACAGATAGCGGCGCAGATTTCTGCTCAGCGAGAAGAGGTTTCGACACAGATGGCGGCTCAACAGGAGAAGATTGTGGCACTGATTTCTGCTCAGCGTGAAGACATTTCGGCGCAAATTTCAGAATAACAGGAGAAAATAACGACTCAGCAGGAAAAATTAGCGGCTCAACAGGATGAGATTATGAACCATATTTCTGCTCAACGTGAAGAAATTTCGGTGCAGATTTCTGAACATCAAGAGAAGATCGTGGCTCAGCAAGAGCAGATGAATAATCTTCAAGGCCAGATAGAAGATACAACTTGAAAACGGGATCAGACACTGAAGAAGCCTGAGGACGGTGAACAGCTAGTGATGAAAATGGAACCCGACACAGTAACTACTGTAAATCGAGTAAAGCCGCCTACGTTTGACGGAAAGACACCGTGGCCGAATTACCTGAAACAGTTCGAAGCAGCTGCTAAAGCAAATGGGTGGACATCAGAAGATAAGGCGGTGGCTTTAACGGTTGCTCTACGAGGTGATGCATCGAACATCTTACAAGCCATTCCGGAGAGTGAGGCCGATAGTTACGAACATCTCATCAAACGTCTCGACATGCGATATGGTCATGAACATCTGCAGCAGGTATTCCAGTCACAGATGAAGAACCGTCGACAGAAAGCCAACGAAAGCCTGCAAGAATTCGAAGCGGACGTAGCCAGGTTGGCTCATTGTGCATACCCATCAGCTCCGGAGTCTCTCATGGAATGTCTAGCTATACAAACATTCGTGGACGGGTTAAGAGACGTAGAAATGCAGAGGACGATGCGTCTGACTCGACCGAAGAAACTCGAGGCCGCAACAGAAGCCTCGCGTGGATCTGCAAGAGTTCGTGCCATGGATGACGAAGATAACAGGACCCCAAATCATAGACAGGATGATGGTTTACTCGATGCCATAAGGAGTCTTTTGGATAAGTCAAATAAGAAACCAGTCCGCTGTTGGAATTGTGGGGAGATGGGACACTTCCAAAGAGCATGTAAGCGAGCCAAGAGGGTTGGGGAAGGATCATCTTCCTCACAGCCACAGGAAAACTAAAACGGGTCTTCCTGAAGGGGGCAACTTCGACCCGCCATTTAAAGAACCCCCTCACTATCGTGGCGTCTCTACAGCGTGACAATGGCAGCATTTACGCAGACGGCCAAATCGACGGAAAGAAGTGCGCACTATTGGTGGATACAGGTGCAACGAAGACCATCCTGCGTCATGGACTCCTGAAATTCTCAAAGAGGCGACTTGTGAGTTCGAGATGGCGTTAACGAACGGCCACGGGCGAAGCTGCTACCGTTCATGGTGAAATAGATGTGGAAATTACAATAGGAAACCTCAAATTTCCACATCGAGAGATTATGGCAGATATTGAAGAAGATGTTATTCTGGGGATGGACGTCATGGGCGCACAAGGAATTCAACTGGACTTCGGAAAAAGAACAATTAAAGTCGGTGCGAAAGAGATCTTTCTACATTCCCGGAAAGAAATTTCGGCTCGAGTAACATTACCAGAGGACGTTGTAACCTTCTAAAAAAAAACTGGTTTTAATAAAAGTTTGTTGCAAAACAAGAAAATTTAAGTTTTCAATGGCTACTTGCAAACGGCAGCTTTTCATCGGTAGAGCGGTCGTGAATTCAAAAAAAAACTATTAGTTCTTAGTTACAACTGAAGGAGCGACCAGGGGGCACCACGCAGTTAAAAAAAAGAAGAGCGAACAAAGATCAATGACAACTGCGAATTCAGTAATCTTTGGAGACATCTGGTAGATATAGCAAACCGTATTCTCTATTAGACTAGAGAGTTACTCTCAATTTTTATCTTTTTAACTGTCTCATTAAAACTAACTACTCAGTAATTTAAAAGTTTATTCATAAAAAAATCAAAAAAAATTTATCAAATTGATTTGAAACACACTGTATTAATATTCCAGCACCTGCAGGGTAAATTGTAAGTTTAAACTTGGCAAAAAAATTGATTAGGACAAACAGTATATCCTAGCTTCAAATAAAACACTAAACAAGAATTTAAACTTATTCTAAAAAAATAATTCCTACCTGAACTGTGTTTTCATCACAACCATGATCTGAGATTACAAACAATGGAGATATTTTACCATAATGGTAGCTTCTGAAAATGAACTTAATTCCACCTAGTTTATGTTGGAGAGAAAATATAATAAAAAA
This sequence comes from Ophraella communa, assembly GCA_035357415.1. Taxonomy (NCBI): domain Eukaryota; kingdom Metazoa; phylum Arthropoda; class Insecta; order Coleoptera; family Chrysomelidae; genus Ophraella; species Ophraella communa. Next base: position 30,861,977 of record CM068995.1, on the reverse strand, counting down.
ATAATAGACAACACTATAGTATGATGAATATATTTAATATTTTGCAGTAAACCTTCCAGGACAAAATGATCTATATTCTTTTTAAAGATAACTTATAAAAAAAATTACAATGATCCCACCTTTAAATGTGTGAGTATAAGTTTATTCAATTTCCCAAATGATGTAATATAAATGACTCCAGATTTATGACGATTTTAAGACTATCAGTATAAAAATACATTTATGAATTATAATTCCCAAGGAATATAATTATGAATGTTATTGATTTCACTTAAAATCGAATATACATAATATGATTATCAAAATGTGTTGTATTAAGATAAACTAGACTTTTTTTAGTTGAACGAACCTCGCTATGCATAGATCTATGTATTGCAGTACAGTCTAAGACAATTATAGTGACTACTTAGCCCACAAATAAAAACATTTTACAAAAAAATTGATAAAGTACTCAAAAACTATACCCTACATAGGATATTTTTGGGAATTAAATGTTAAATTCTAAATACCTTCTGATCATAGGTCCTGGTGTGTTGTTAAAGAAAGAAAAAAAATAATTTAGGTTCCATAACTGCATGGAGGTAGATTTACCATAACCAAATAGGCTTGACGCCTGATCTTCCTGTGGCAGAAAACATAACAAGACAATCCAACCATAACATCAACTCGCCTCCCTCAAACTTCCAAATTTAGGTGACTTGGTTTCCGATAAATCAATATTTGAAATAAACCTTCAGCAGACATCAAAAGTATTATTGAGCATCAAATATTGGGTACAATCGATAACCACATGTACTGTTAATGTTAAAATGGTGACACTAAGCCATGAGGTCAAAAAAAACCGGTAGTACAAATAGATTTTTCTCTTCAGAAAAATCTTGACCTAGGTCCCTAATAAAAAGAAAATAAAAATCAATTATATCCTCTTGAGATTAACTAAAATACGTACCTTTCAATGAAAGGGCTTACAAATAACGAAATTTTGCTCCTGTCTTTTGCAAAAATCCACAAGAATGAGCCTTTTAGAAGTAGCAGGCCATCACCCGTCAAACGTCAAATTTCAAAATGGAACGGTTCGTAGTACTCTGTTCAATCTGTCATTCGCACGGAACTTATACAGAGTTACTCTTAAACCAAACTTAACACATATAAATCATAATATGAATTATTAATTTTGTAACAAAATACGAATTAAGTACAATTCTCAAAATTAACTAACTCTGGATTCTAAACTTATTTTATTGAATTGTTCAATAAATCTAATAATCGATAACTCGACAACTTAAAATACATCAACTAGTATTATTGGTTGCCTAGTGTGTACACCAGAAGCCCAATAAAAATGAAATAAAATAATACAGCAAAATTTAATGCTACAACATAGTGCTACCAGAACGAAGCGAGACGATCGTAGCAAGGAGAAGACAGCATTCACCATTGGCACTGGCTTATGGCAATTCAAGGTAATGCCTTTCGGGCTCTGCAATGCACCTGCCACGTTCGAGAGAATCATGGAAAATGTGTTGAGAGGACTGTCCTGGAAAACATGCCTTGTATATTTGGATGACATCATTGTAGTTGGTAAGAATTTCGAAGATCATCTGGCAAATTTAGAAGAAGTCTTCAGAAGACTACAGACCGCAAACCTGACTCTCAACCTGAAGAAATGTCATCTACTGCGGAAACGAGTTAACTACTTGGGCCACGTCGTACGTTGTGAAGGAGTAGAGGTCGACCCCGAGAAGGTACGAGCAGTTAAGCAATGGCCAGTACCAAAAGATAAACATCAGCTCAGAAGTTTCCTTGGACTTTGCACCTATTATCGACGTTACGTCCGGATGTTTTCGGATATTGCAAAGCCACTAACTCGCCTCACCGAAGAGAAACAACCATTCTGTTGGAACAAAGAATGTCAGGCCGCCTTTGATGCACTGAAGGAACATTTGACTACGACACCGATCCTGGGGTATCCACTTCCAGAAGGTCAGTTCATTCTTGACACAGATGCCAGCAACATTGGCATTGGAGGGGTCCTTTCACAACAGCAGGATGGGCAGGAGCGAGTTATCGGATACTTCAGTAAGGTGTTATCGAAGCCAGAACGAAACTACTGCGTCACCAGGCGGGAACTCCTAGCTGCAGTCAGATCAGTGGAGCACTTCTATCTTTACGGTAGAAAATTTCTACTCAGAACGGACCATGCAGCGTTGAAATGGCTCCTAAAATTCAAGAATCCCGAGGGTCAGGTAGCTCGTTGGATTGACAGACTACAAGAGTATGACTTCGTGATAGAACATCGAGCTGGAACAAGCCATAAGAATGCAGATGCTTTGTCCAGACGACCCTGTCCGCCTGGATGTCCACATTGTAGTCGTCTGGAGGTTAAGGAAACATCTATCAACAGAACTACGATCGTCAGTGATTATTGGTTGCCAGCAGCAATTCAACAAGAGCAAGAAACGGATCAAGAGCTTCGAAAACTTCGGGAATGGCAGGAAGCAGATTATCGCCCCACTTGGCAAGAAGTGGCCCCATTATCACAAACCTTGAAGGCTTACTGGGGTCAGTGGGACTCTCTGTTACTGGAAGAAGGCCTGCTGAAGAGGAAACTTGAGAACGAGAACGGGTCAGATTATCGAATGCAGCTAGTGGTTCCAAGAAGCCGAGTTCAGGAGGTACTGCGCTACTTACACGACGGGACTTCAGGAGGACATTTTGGATTGTCCAAGACTCTACAGAGGGTTCGTGAGCGGTTCTACTGGGTGAACTACAGCGATGATGTCAGAGAATGGTGCCGTAAGTGTACCGTCTGCCGCATCGAAAACCAAGGGCGCCTATGAGGCAGTACAACGTGGGTAGCCCGTCCGAGAGGATTGCCATAGACATTGCTGGGCCGTTTCCTATAACCGATGATGGCAATAGATATATTTTGGTTTGCATGGACTACTTCACAAAATGGGTGGAGGCGTATGCGATTCCTAATCAAGAAGCTGTAACCGTCGCTGGTGTGCTAATGAAAGAACTCATTAGTCGTTTTGGGATACCAATGGAACTTCACTCTGACCAAGGCCGAAACTTCGAGAGTGAGGTATTTCGGACAATGAGCGAGAGGCTAGGAATCAGGAAAACCCGGACAACACCACTACATCCTCAATCTACCCTTCTTCTTAATGGCCTACCGATCAGCAGTGCAAGAATCTACAGGGCAGACTCCAGCAAAGGTGCTGTTTGGGCGAGAGATGCGGCTTCCATGTGACCTGGTATTTGGATGCAGACCCGGCGAAGACGTGGCAGGTGCAGATTACATAGCGAATCTGAGGAGGAAAATGAACGATATACACGAATTGGTTCGTTCTTATCTTCGGATCTCCAGCGAACGAATGAAGGAACGCTATGATATCGGAGCTAATGGCAATTGCTACGCAGAAGGTGATTTGGTGTGGCTCCACAATCCTCAGAGAAAACGCGGACTATGTCCGAAGTTGCAGAAATCTTGGGAAGGACCTTACCGAGTTAAGAAGATCAACGACGTTATCTACCGCATCAGCAAAGTTCCCAATGGCAAACCAAAAGTCGTTCACTTCAACAGACTCGCACCGTTCGAGGGAACACTGGATTAACAAGTGCAGCAGGTAGAATTGCAAGACGAAGAGGACCTCACTTTCGAAGACTTCATGGGAGTATACAGCGGTTCTTCGAAGGCAAGATTTGAAGTTACTAGAGAAGAGCAGCGAGACCTTTTCACCACCCCTGTAGAGTATGCACTAGCTCACTGCGTAGCCCAGGATCTTCAGATGTTCCGAGTGATAGCCAATGAGTTCAGGAAGAGATTCGGCAAGCTAGAAGAATTTCAACAACAAAACCCATCCATCGGTCGAGCCTTGAAAGTTGAAGATATCAGCTCTGAAGGAAAGAGATCGCTCTTTTATCTGATAATCAAGGAAAAGCACTTCCAAAAGCCATCCTACAAGAACCTCTGGGATGCATTGGTCGACCTGCGAAGCGCTCTTTTAGAAGAAGGAATACAGAAAGTAGCTGTTCCAAAGCTGGCTTGCGGTTTGAACGGCCTGAACTGGAGGATCGTCCTAAACATGCTGGAGGTTCTATTCAGATTCACCGGAGTTGAAATTCTGGTGTGTTGTTGGAATCCTAGGGCGAATCCAAGAGAGAAGACGGTGCCATGTAATTTCAATCAAACTTCACATTGCCGAAATGCACCTAATTGCTACTATAGTCACCATAATCAGAGTAGTGCATTCCAGGAGGAATGCCTTTTAAGGAGGGGGCAATGTAATGGAATTCGGCAAAGTCATGAAGATGTATCGCCGATATCAAAATATCCTCCTGTATTGGACATTCCAGTTAGTTCTAGATTGTTCGTGAAGGATCATGAACAGAGAAAGATGGAATATCCTGAATGCCGTCAGATCGAGAGAGATGACAGGAGAATGAGAGTTCCAGAAAGTTCTAGAACAACTCAAACACGATATATATACAGGGACAGCTAATGGCAGAAGTCAGTCGAATACGAAGTTGCGTTAAGTTCATAACCTCAAAAAAATAGTTGTTATAAAATTAGTCTGTCAAAGTGTTAGTGTCAGTTAAAAATAAATCAGTTATCAGTTTAAACCTAGTCGTCGTTCTTTTCTACCCACGAAGATCGTAACAGTATTATTGATAATGTGGCATTTACAATTTCCAGCTATTAAGTTTTTATTTAGGAGTTTTAATTTTTGGTAAACTGATGTGTTCACACCAAAATTAAATGCCGCATTGTCCGCTGCATAGCTTGACACATTTAAAATATCCAAATTATTTTTTCGGAAATGGCTTCGTTGGTCTCTTTTGGATCGTCTTGCAGCTTTAGTTTTTCCACATGAGATCTTCTTTACTAATTTTGGATATTATGAATAGTAATTTATGATTAGAGTCTTGAGCAGTGTAACTTATTTGGTGCATAATTGCATGATATGTATTTGCAACCTCTATTATTGTTACTTCGTCGTCTTCTTTGGTGTTTTTTTGGACAAAAAATGATTTTATAGCTTGGGATGCTTTAGACTGACGTATTGCATTAATGTGTTATTGAGATTTACAGTGTGTTTTTATTGTCTTTATTAAACTAACAATATCGTTTTATCTTTCTTTTTTGTCTCGGTGGACTCTCTGTGCTTGTTGAAGCTGTTGCTTCCTCACTTCACGAATGATTTATTATCATTACACTTTTTACTAAATGCGGTAACTTTTTTTTTACAAATCAAGACAGGCGCTTCACTGCACGTGTTACGTGTCGGCGACTGGCGATAGAAAGCCGATTTGCCACAACAGTGAAGGGCAAAGTGTTAACGAAAGTGGGGGTACCGATAATAAATACGAGGATTCGAGTAGGTAGAAATTTTATCGCGGCGCTGTCCTGAATGTGAATACTGAATATCGGGAAGCTTGGACGACTCTTTTCCGTCGTTTGTGTTGCGTTTACTGTTGATGGAATATCTTCCGGGATTTTATGTGTCCCGGTCTAGTTACTCTATCTTACTCTATCTTTCGATCTTCTTCTGAAGATCTCCGACGTATCCTTCACCGGTTGCTATTTCACCAGGCTTGCTCCCATATATCAAATCGCAAGGTAATCTAGTTTCCCCACCAAAGAGGACTTTCGCACGTGTCTGACCCGTAGATTCGTTGACAGCCGATCGGATAGCCATTAAAAATAGCGGAATATGTTTATCCCAATCTTTCTGATGTTCTGAGACCACTTTCGATAAATAATTTGCAATGGTTCGGTTCATTCGTTCAACCATTCCATCAGACTGTGGATGCATCGTTGTAGTTCTAGTTTTATGGATACCTAATCGTTTGCAGACTTCTTAAAATAGCTTAAAATATCTGCCAAGGTAGGGGCTTCTTGGTTGGGAACAGGGTAGGCTTCCACCCATTTAGAAAAATAGTCCATCACAACGAAGATGTATTTATTTCCAACCTTACTGGTTGGTAGTGGCCCTAACATATCTACGGCGATTCTTTCGAATGGACTTCCGACAAGGTATTGCTGCATCTCTGCTTTAGGTTTACGATTAGGTCCATTGCTAGCAGCACACGTCGTGCATTTGCGGCACCAATCTTTAACATCGTTGGAGCAATTAACCCAATAAAATCTATCCCGGACTTTTTGCAGCGTCTTTGTAATACCTAGGTGTCCTCCAGATATTTCATCATGAAGTTGTTTTGAAATTTCCGGCACCGTACTTCTTGGGACCACAATTTGCTTCTTGATTTCTGAGCCGTCAGGGTTTTCAACTATCCTTTTAAGGAGCCCTCCGTCTAAAGTCAAAGAATTCCATTGGGCCCATTAGGATTTTAAGACCGGAGAGGACGATGATACCTCTCGCCATAGGGGACGCTGACCCGTTCTTTTCCATTCCAGGATCTTCCTAATAACGTGATCGTTGTTTTGTTCCTCCTTTATTCTGGAGCACAAGTCGTCTGACACCACTTTTGTTAGAGCGAGCTTCTCGTTTTGTTCGAGTCGACTGCAATTTGTGCAATTAGGTGGGCATGGCCTTCGAGAAAGTGCATCGGCGTTACGGTGCTTAGTTCCAGGTCTGTGTTCGATTTCAAAATCGTATTCCTGGAGTTTTTCCAACCATCTTGCTATCTGCCCCTCTGGATTTCTAAAGCTCAGTAGCCACTTTAAACTGGCATGGTCTGTTCTAATTAGGAATCTTTTGCCATATAAGTATTTGTAGAAATGTTCCACAGACTTCACAACTGCGAGGAGTTCACGTCTCGTTACACAATAGTTTCTTTCGGATTTTGATAATGTCTTGCTAAAATATCCTAGAACTCTTTCTTTTCCGTCTTGAAGTTGTGACAGTATAGCTCCGATTCCCACATTGCTAGCGTCGGTGTCCAGAATAAGTCTGCCGTCAGGACGAGGATAAGCGAGAACAGGGGCCGAAGTCAATTCTTTCTTTAAAAATTCAAAGGCCTTTTGGCATTCTTCACTCCAACAAAATGTCTTATCTTGCTCAGTTAGTCTCGTTAAGGGCTTGGCGATGTCTCCAAAATTTCTAACAAATCGTCGGTAATATGAGCAAAGACCCAGGAAGCTGCGAAGTTGATGCTTATCAGAAGGGACCGGCCACTCTTGAACTGCTTGAATCTTGGCGGGGTCTACAGTAACGCCATTCTTGCTTACAACATGTCCCAAATAACTGACCTGTCTCTGGAGCAAGTTACATTTCTTAACATTCAATGTTAGATTCGCCTTTTTCAGTCGTCGAAAAACTTGCCACAAACCTGATCCACTAGTGAAGGCGGTCTTCTCTTTATCAGAAGGATCCATTTCAACCTGCCAGTATCCGCTCTCTAAGTCTAACGTAGAGAAAAGGGTAGATCCACCCAAGGCGTCGAGGGCATCGTCAATCCTCGGAAGGGGATAACTATCCTTCTTCGTAACCTCATTCAACTTCCTATAGTCAACGCAGAACCGCATTGATCCGTCTCTTTTCCTTACCAATACAACGGGAGAAGCCCACGGACTATTGGAGGGTTCAACTATTCCATCCCGAATCATTTCTTGGAGGGCCTTGTACGCTTATTCCTTTTTAACTTGAGGCAATCGTCGGGGTACCTGACGAATCGGACGTGCATCGCCAGTCTCAATCTTGTGCTTGACTATGTCGGTCCTTCCCAGTTTACTTCCAGAACCGAAGACAGGTTTATAGCGGTAGATTAAATCTCTTACCTGCTTCTTTTCTATTTTTGACAAAGATGGGTCTAACCTAGTCATTAATTGTTCTATGTCGTTGGTTCTGTCTGATTCAAAGGCTCCTACCTGGTGAATCACGGCCGTTACCGGTTCCAAGGTTCCGATTTCGGTGTTCTTTCGCAGAAGAACTGGATGATCATTCATGTTAATGATTCGGATTGGTACTTCTTTGGCTGATCTAACAAGAGCTTTTCCGACCAGAAGTCCTCTTCCCAATATCTGATCATGATTCTTGGGTTCTACCATAGCTGGGGTTCCATCCGGCTCTACTTCCTCTACTCGTGCTGTTACAACACATTCGTACGTCACTGGAAGCTCGATGTTGTCAGATAGTTTCAACGGGACGATAGCTTCATGTTTTCGATGTAGAAGCAATTCTTCATTTTCCGTCCCAAATCCAAGCGGAAACAACAGTTGTGCATTACGTCCATACCCAGTATAGCATCTTCATCGATATCAGCCACCAATATCGAATGAAAAAGACAAGTTGAACCAAACTGTAGAGACACGTTAACCTCTCCGTAGACTTTGGTAGGTTCCCCAGTAGCGGTGCGCAGTCTCCAACTGGTGGGCGACATCTTCCTAGCCACGACAACTGTCGGCCGTAATACAGTTTTTGTAGCTCCAGTATCCACCAGCATGTTGTATCTCTTTCTGTCAATCAGGGCTTCGACGTATAAGCTGCCTGCTTGGTGTTTTAATATTGCTACCTTGACCGTAGGAAGGGCTTTGCAATGGATTGGGGTCGTTGTCGCAGAAGACGTCTCCTTGCGTGGACATGAGTTTTTCACGTGCCCTAGTTCTCCACAATTCCAACATCGTATAGGTCGCCGTCTCCTTGTGGGTAATAATTTCATTAGCCTTTCCACTAATCCATCGACGTCGCTGGCGGGTGCTATCACGTTGTTGTCATCAGCAGTAATTTCCCTTATTCGTGCAACTTTCCGTGATGCTTCCGTTGCCGCTTCGAATTCAAGTGCAATGGTTAATGCGTCGACAAGGTCTTTTGGTCGGGCCAACCGCACAGCTCTTTGTAACTCCGGGTCCCTAAGGCCATCGGTAAAGGTTTGGACTGCTAGATACTCCAGGAACTCTTCTGCTGCTGTCGGATAAGCAAATCGAACCATTATAGCTACCTCTGCCTCGAACTTCTGGATTGATTCTCCACTCTTCTGTTTACGGTTCTTCAGCTGTGTTTGATACACGGGTTGTAGGTGGGTCTGACCTTACCTCATCTCCAGGCGATGTACCAGTAGCTCAAAGTTGTCAGCTTCTTCGGGCTTAAGGGAATGCAAGACATTCAAAGCATCTCCTCGCAACGCTATGGTTAGAGATATTGCCTTTTCTTATATTCAAATTCATTTTTCAAGTCAGCCATTAAATTTTTCATGTCTATGTCATTTTTAGTTAAAAGAAGACCATCATCCACATATATTGCTAAGTATAAGGTCTTGGTTTTGTTTGTATACATACATTGGTCACTTTTTATAGCATACAATCCCTTTGTTTTCAAAAAAGCTGTTAATCTTTCATTCCATTTTAGAGGAGCCTGCTTTAGACCATATAAAGACTTTTTCAGCTTACAAACTTTGTTTTTCAATATATTGTTTTCAAAATCCTCAGGTATTTCCATATATATGTCTTCTGACAAATTTCCATAAAGGAAGGCTGTTTTTATGTCAAATTTTGTTATTTGCATGTTACTTTTAACTGCTAATGCAAATAAAAGTCTAATTGATGTTGTACTTACAACTGGGCTGAACGTTTCTTCATAGTCTATGCCACTTCGCTGTTGACATCCTCGAGCTACTAGCCGAGCTTTATACCTTCCATTGTCTTTTATCCGAAATATCCATTTGCTAGTTAATATCCTATTTTTTACATCACTAACGTCAACATATGTCCATGTTTGATTCTCTAGTAGGCATTGTTTTTCTTCTTCTATTGCACTTCTCCATTTGTCTTTTTCATCTCCTTGGACTGCTTCTTGATAAGTTAACAGGACTTCATCTTCAAAATCTGTGACATAGTCATTAAGTTTATTTGGTTTTGATATTTTTCTTCCGCTTCTTGTTGTAATAGGGCTGCCTTCTCCTAAGTTTAAATTCATGTTTTCTATCTGGTCTTGTTCATCTTCTAATTCATCCATCGGATACTCATTTGGTGTTATTTCATTATTTATTGTCAAATTTTCATATTCTATATTGTCAATTTCTTCATTTAATTTTAGTTTTACTTTGTTGTCATCTTTTGTTATAGCTTCTGGCATTTTAAATATGACATCTCTTGATATTATGATTTTTCTTTGATTTTCATCCCATAATCGATATCCAACAGGGGCATACCCAACAAATATATATTTTTTACTTCTTGAATCTAGTTTTTGTTGGTGTCCCAATGTTTTTGCATAAGCTATTGAGCCAAAGATTTGTAATCTAGATATATCTGGTTTATTTCCAGTCCATTTTTCTGTTGGGGTTTTGTCTGTTGCTTCCGTAGGACTGCGATTAAGTAGATAGCACGCTACATACATGGCTTCACCCCAGAGCTCTTTATTGCCGTTTGAATCAAATATCAAGGCTCTTGATTTTTCAAGTAGAGTTCTGTTGAGTCTCTCAGCTTTTCCATTTAGTTCAGGAGTATGAGGTATTGTGTAGTCTATCATAATTCCTTTGTTTCTGCAGTATTCTTTAAATATCAAATTTATATATTCTCCACCATTATCACAACGGATATTCGATACTTTTAAATTGTGATAGGCTTCCGTTTCGGCAACATATTCTTTTAAATATTCGGTTACTTCATTTTTGTATTTTAATAAATAAACCTTAGTATGGTGGGTATAGTCATCAAGTACAGTTAATATATTATAATGATTTAAATTTAGCTAATGATTTAAATATTTGGCTATAGTTTATTTTACTTAACAGCTAACGTAGTTTTATTATTTAGATATGTTTTTATTTGTTTGATTATTATAATTAAAAATTTTTGTTTGTTTTATTGATTTTATCAAATATTTTAATTGATTTTAATGATTGAATATTATTTAATTTTATATAAAGTTTACTTTTTCTTTGTACTTCTATGATTGGGCGCCTTATCAGAATTTCAAACTAGCTCAGTTTACTTAATTTTAAAGTTGAAATTTAAAGTCTGACTCTTATCAGGGAGGATTCAAATTAAATTATTATTTAATAATTAACACAATATAAATTTAATGTCAAGTATTTCAAAGAAACGTTACAAAAAAAAATTATTAATTGGTTTTCACACGTTTAGTACAAATAAATAACGAATATCCGGATATGAAAAAATGGAGATGATATACAAAAATATTAATTTACAATTACAACAAATTAAAAACAAAAATACAAATCCTTAATTATCGGACGTACCTTGTATCACAGAGTTTTTCAAATATTGTCCTTGTCATGCGCAACGTAACAAACACTGAGATCGGCTTCTACTTCGTTACTCTCGGAAATGGAACAGCGTACCCAAATTTACAAGATGGCTACTATGGTCCCGTTTTGGAAACGTCGCTCGAATTTAATCTTTAAAATTCTATGGAATCCGTATTTGTTTTGTACAATTTATTACTTTGGTAAGTAATTTAATAATAGTTGATTACTTTTCTGTATGTATTTTTAATATTACATGTATTACTTTACCATAAACAGCTTTTAATTAATTAAAAAAATTTCTTCTAGTTGATAATCAATTAATACATACGATGTTAATTGCTCTGCTACCAGGATCATAAGAGAGTGAATAGATGTTAACTGCTCTACTACCAAAAACATAAGAGAGTTGAATCATGGATTTTCCGGCCTTTTATAGCTTCTTGGAAAATGACAAAAAATGACGTCATCGGATTTCAACTGTTCGAATTTCAGAAAAAAATAACCTACATTTCCGAAAATCCAGGTAATAAATTTACAATTCTGATAGTACCTTTGATAATGTACAGATAGATCTCATCCTTATATTTGCTTAAATTCTGTTTGTATAATTTTCTAAATACTTTTTCCTAGGAAATTTTAGATTCAAAATACACAACTTCCTTGAGCTGTCAACTTATTTTAGACTTTCAAATTTTCAATTAACACTAGGTTAGGGTTAGGTTAGGTTCAATGTGAGCGGGGCGTTTCCCACCCCTCCACTGCGGCCAAACTAGGGCCTATTGTGGCTCACCCCTAAGGGTCACAATTCGCCATCCAGTCTGCACTTCTTAACAAAGTCCAAGATCGATTTTGGCGAGACTTGTCTAAAGTCGGTAGGCTCTAGCCGTATGAGGCCAAACGAGCGGAGCCTGATCATTTCTAACGCGGGGCAATAGCAAAGAATGTGCTCTGCCGATTCGTCTGCCACACTGCAGTAGCGACAGTCCGACGTATTGCTCAGACTAAGCTTCCTCAGGTGGTTTCTCAGACGACAGTGTCCAGTCAACAGTCCAGTAAGAATGCGTAGGTTACTTCTACTCAATTCCAGGAGCTGTGCTGTTTTTCTGCTCGAAGGTTGAGATATAAACGCTTTCGAGTGGGTAAGCCCCGGTATATTCTCCCAGTGCAGAAGGGTTTCCCTCGCTGCCCAGCTGGAGATAATGTCCTTGGCAGTGCTTTTGCTATGCCAAGGAATGGTTCCGGTCCAATAAACGCGGACTCCGTTCCCTTTTTTGCCAGAGTGTCAGCTCTTTCATTGCCCTCCACTCCCGCATGCCCTGGAGCCCAGAGTAGCGTTACTCTGTTATTTGCTCCAAGGTTGTTAAGGGATTCGATACAGCTCCACACCAGCTTTGAATCAACCCGGGTAGAATTCAGTGCTTTTAACGCTGCCTGGCTGTCCGAAATTATGTATATGCATTTGTTTACCAGGGGTTGGGCAATCAACTCCCTTGCGCACAAATCTATAGCAAACGTTTCCGCCTGAAAGATAGTAGCGTACTTACCAAGGTTTATTGAAATGTCAACTCTCGGATTTCTGCTATACACCCCGGCTCCCACACCCAGTGAATTTTTCGAGCCATCCGTGTATACAACGCAGTCGGACCCAGAGAAGGAGATTGCACCTCCTTTCCATTCGTCCCTACTTGGGAATAGGACGTTAAAGGCCCTTTCCACGTGTACTCGTGTGGCAAGCATGTCTGATACCATTCCAAGGACTTGGTGGGAATTTAACTTCCCCACTAGTCCCGCGTGGTCCCAAAGTGCCTCCCCCGTTATCTGGTTACCTATCGACTTGGCTCTGTAAGAGACCATCCTAGCCTCCTTCTCCAAAATAATGGGGAGTGGAGTTAAACCTAGGAGTCTCTCCATTGCCGCCGTCGGAGTGGTGGACATAGCGCCCGTAATGGCCACGCATGCAGTTCTCTGCAGACCAGACAACTTCGCTGCAGCAGCTTGTTGTAGTCCTTTCGACCCCCACGCCACTGAGCCGTACGTGACCATTGGTTTTATCACCGTTTGATAAATCCAGTAAATCTGTTTGGGATTCATCCCCCATGATTTTCCACAGACCCTTCTGAGATTCCAGAGGGATACCCTGGCTTTGTTTATTGTTCTCTCCAGATGGGAGTTCCAGGTAAGTTTTCTATCTAGGATTACCCCAGATATTTTACCTCCTCCGCAAAAGGAATGAGTTCACCGTAAAGAGTCGGCTGTCGCAGATTATCCAGCTTCCTCCTTTTGGTGAACGGAATAATTACTGTTTTGTGGGGGTTTACCGACATCTGCTCCTCCTCACACCACCTGTGTACTATATTTAGGGCCATTTGAAGGATCTCCGAGATGGTCTCCTCAAATTTTCCCCTTATTATTATAACCAGATCGTCCGCATAGCATTGGAAATCCACTCCCCGCAGGGAGAGAGTCCCAAGAAGCGAGTCAACCAGGAGTGACCACAGAAGTGGCGATAGAACACCCCCTGTGGGCACCCCCGAGCCGCCCTGAATCGAACAGTCTCTCCCTGCAGTGATGACACTACGTACCGATTACCAAGCATGTTTTTTATCCAGTTACAGATAATCCTGTTTACTCCCCTGCGCTGAAGAGCATCACATAGGGAGTGAGGTAGTGCGTTGTTAAATGCTCCCTCAATGTCTAGGAAGGCTGCCAGCGCAATCTCTTTGTTCTCAAGAGAGTGGCTGATTTTTCCTACGAGGTTGTTAAGTGCCAAATCCGTGGACTTCCCAACCTGGTAAGCATATTGGTGGGGATTCAAAGGAAAATTCCTAAGGTTCCCTCCCTAATGTGCCTATCTAGAATTCTTTCTAGAGTCTTTAGTACGAACGATGTGAGGCTGATCGGCCTAAAGGATTTAGGGAGGGAGTTATTCACCGTCCCCGCTTTACGTATATATACGACCCTTGCGGTCGACCAGCTCAGCGGAAGATAACCCCACGCTAGACTCGCCCGTAATAATTTTGTTAGCAGAGGTAGCAACTCCTCTTCACCGTTTTGCAACAGCGCGGGAAAAATGCCATCCTCTCCCGGTGATTTGTATGGGGTGAACGCACTCATCGCCCACTTCACCGTTGATGGGGTAACCATTTTCGTTGCCGCCCCCCAATCCTCCTTGTTTGGTCGTATCAGCGACCCAAAAGGAAGGGGGATCGGCTGCCGGTCTTCCAGAAGCAGACTGCCAGGAAAGTGGTTCTGTAGTAAGAGCTCCAACGTCTGTCTCTTGGAATCCGTGAAGGAACCGTCCGGTCGTTTTATCGAGCCGACTTCCTGTGCTGGATCCCTAGAGAGAATCTTGTGGATTCTTGTTCCGGCAGGTACATCAGATATACTCTGGCAGAACCTCCTCCAAGAATCCCTTTTTGCCCTTCTGATGGCCTTGTTATATTCCGTTAGAGCAGTCCTGTAGATATCCCAGCACCCTGCTACTTTAGCTCGATTGAAGAGACGTCGAACTTCTTTCCTTTTTTTGTCCAGGCTGCTGCTCCACCAAGGTGACCCTCTATTGTCCCTCTTCTCCTTGAGTGGGCAGTTCTCCTGGTATGATAATAGAATTGCGTTTCGCATATGCTCATTCGCTGCTTCTATATCATTTTTGTTTTTTATAGACCCAATCCTCCCCTCCAAGTGCACTCGGAGGGACCTTCGGTATCCACTCCAGTCCGTGCATTTAGGATCACGGAATTGGACTATAGGCCTCTCCCCGACCTTCACCTCGAATCTCACATGTCTGTGGTCGGAACAGGAAGGTTCGGTGGAGACTCGCCAGTTAACAATCTTGGTGCTCATAAGCTGAGTGCTAATTGTTATATCTAAAACTTCCTTACGGACCCTAGTCACGAAAGTTGGTTCAGAACCTTCATTGTTAACTGAAAGTCCCTCCCCTAATATATAATTATAGAGTGACTCACCCCTTGCATTGGTGTTGGTACTTCCCCAGTCCAGATGGTGGGCATTTGCATCACATCCAATGATCAGTTGTCTGTTGTTCCTCTTGCAGAAGGCGATTAGGTCCCGCACTACCGCTGGAGGAGGTTGTCCTGGTTCATCCCCCGGGAAATACGCCGAACAGACTACTAGCTCGAGCCTGTTCTCTCCCACCGGGAGCGAGAGTTGCGCCGCAACTACATCTGCTGTGCAATACCCTGTTAACAAAAAATGATTAATGTTATTTCGAATAAGTAGAAAAGCTCTAGGCTTGCCGCCTGAGCCGACCACCAGCTTACCCGAACTGTTCCCAAGGCCGCTAATTCGGCCTGTGTTGGAGATCCAGGGTTCCTGGATCATTGCCACGTCGATGTTTTCTCGTCCAAAAACCCTGCCAAGGAGGAATGACGCCGCTTTGGCATGTTGTATATTGGCCTGAAGAACACCAATATGGGACGGCATTTTTATACTACCGTTGGAGGAGGAGGAGGAGGAGGAGGAGGATCTCTCTTCCCCTCTCCCCCTGGGTTAGGTTTTTTCCCCCCCTTTGGTGCTCTCTTTTTCAGCGCCTTTCCGGACAGAGGGGTTTTTCCCTTCTTGTCCTTCGGGGCCGTTACAGAAGCAGCTGTTGACTGACTCCTTGAGTCCTCTACCGGAGTCCTAGCAGGAGGATTAACCCCTTTCTTTGACCCCATGGAGGCTACCGAGGTGCCAACAGCGGTAGACGCGGTGGTCTTTTCCTTGGGGGCCTTTTCCTCTCGTCCTCCCCGGGCCCTGCATCGGAAGTGAATCCGACCAAACCCGTAGAAAGGGCGGAGATTTAGCCTCTCCAGTTCTTGCATCGCAATTAACACTAGCTATTATATTTAAAATTATTCTAAATCCACTTAACTAGTTCTATTTTAACTGATAACTTACTATTTTAAACTCTAACAACTATAATTTAAACTTTTAAAAGATTTTGTTATTTGTATTACTTATACCTTATATAAGCTTATTAAGGATAATAAAAAACTCTTCGTTTTAACAAAACTTCCAATATTTATTTAAAAAATTGCTTTTTTTAAGATTCAATGACAGCTGTTTCGCTATTGAATCTTAAAAAAAGCAATTTTTTAAATAAATATTGGAAGTTTTGTTAAAACGAAGAGTTTTTTATTATCCTTAATAAGATGGACTTCCAAAAAGTAAGGGTTAGTACAATCAATTTAATTATATAAGCTGATATTTTCTGTGTTATCAAAGGTTAACATTTTAAATTTTATATAAACAACTTCCTCAATTATCCTACATACTTTTTGTTACATAAATTGTCATTTGTTAATGTTTATAAACTAAGTTTTTCAATATCTATTTCACTATGTACTCTTAAAATGTTCAATCACAAGTTTATGTGATTATGTCCAACACTATTGATATGGGAATTAGTTTAATGTATTTCACCACACTTGCTACATGTTTATAATTAATCTTGTGTCTTTTTTTTTTAGGTACTTACAATCTATTGGTATATTTGTTTGTACAATATCGAAGACTATAATTTGTCTTTTAATGATTTTGTAAGTACTTCCTTTTTATAATATTAATTTAAATACTTTACTAACTAAAATTACATGTTGATTTCTTAAACATGTGGAAACCATTAATACTTTTGATTTTTATTTTCTTTTTATTGTTTCAGGTTAAACTGAGAATTTTGAAAAAGAACTAGGTGAAAAGTGAATTGTTATGTGAAAATGCATTCATTATGGATTGGAAAATTTTGATTGTGATACAATAATTAAATATGGATCCTATACAAGATAAGATGTCAAATACATTCTTTATTTATTTGAATGTTTGTAATTGAAAAGTATAATATTGAAAATTTAAGATGTACTAAAGAAAAAGTAACTGCAGATTCAAATAAACTTATTAAGATATCCTTTTTTTGTAAATTATTGAGGTAAGTAATTTTAATTCTATTTTGTTCATTTACTAATGTGCATTATTTATTTTTACATGTTGACTTTCCAATATGACTACCTACCCTATATTGGCTTTTATCTCATAATGTTTGTTTATTATCATCAGATATGTAAGTTATACTACTTTGTTTTAGTGTAACTGTAGAGATACTGTTTGTTTATACAAATTCATACTAAGTATATTATTTTTAGGTCAGAAGATTCATCTCATTTTCTAACAAGATGTATCTACTAAGTCCAAATGGAAACCTGTTGTGACCAGAGAATATTGTTTATTTTGTGGCTTTTACTGTGATATTATGACCAAATTTATGATATAATCAAGTTTATACTGTACTCAAGACAATACTTATTTTTGGGTAATTACATGATTTAAGAAGAAAAGTGTATTTCAATATGCATATCCTTTTTTTTTTAATTAATCCATTAGTGTAATGGCTATGATGGATGCTTAAAAAGGTAAGCTTTGTTTTTATTAGTAATAATGATCCATTACAATTTCCCCCAATTTAATTTTAATAAATTATTTTACACTAATAATTTTTAAAATTTAATTAATTTGAAATTTTTACTTATGTTTCTCTATCGACAAGTTCCTTATTATAGGAAATTGTTTTCAAAACACTTCTTAATTCTATTTCCATCTTTTATTGCCGTAATCTGAAGTTTAATTTATCTAGACTGTCATTTTAAATTTACTTTTGTTTATCTACCAATTTCCATTCGATAAATCACTATCTATACTATAATTGTTATTCTTTAACTTGACTTAACTTCATTTAATCACTATATACCTATCTCAAAAAACAATTAAGTGTTATTAGTCCTATTCTATTTGTTTAATCTTAATATCTAAAAATATTATACACATAAGTTTGAGATGTGAAATGTGTGTCATAATGCTATCTATTCAGTGTGGTATTTAAAAATTTGGCCTATATTAAATATCCCCCTTAAAATACCTGTTTGCGGATCTATTAATTTGTAACTATTCTCTGCATGTTCATTTGCGATCAAATATGGTCCCTCATACGGTAATAATAATTTTGCACATTTATGTTCAGATCTTTTAGGTACTTGTAATGACTTAACTAACACTAACTCTCCTTTTTGGAAATTTGTTATTTTCTTGGCTTTTTTATTCATTCTTTTAATGTACTTGTTTGCATTTCTTTGTAGTCTGGTGTTTACTTGTGCCATAATATCTTCCATCTTAGAATTTCTGTTTATTGTCCAAGGTCTTGTTGGTTCTTTGCCTGTAAGTAAAAATTCTGGACTCTCCTTTGTCACACCATGTGGAGTTTGATTCAAAAATCTTTCTACTTCTTCTAAATTGTTTTCCCACTGTACGTGATCTTGATTACATAAAATTCTCAAGTATTTATTTATCTCTTTTATATAACGTTCTGCAGGATTTGATGAAGGGTTCCTAATACTAATGAATTTAAGATGTATGTTTTGATTTATGCAATATTGCTCTAATTTAATACTCTGAAAATATGTGGCATGATCTAAAATTAATTTCTCTGGTTTTCCAAAATTATTAATGTATTTGTTTAAATTTGATATGACTGTTTTAGTATTGGTTTTTGAACATGGATATAGTTTAACAAACTTGGTAAAAATGTCTACTAATACAAATATGTGTTTATTGCCTTGAGTGCTAGGAACTAAATTACTTATAAAGTCTATGGCTACTATTTGTAAAGGTTTCTGTGCATAAATAGATTTTGCTAAATAGGTGTTGTGAAAATTTTTCTCCTTTGCCATTTGACAAAGTTTGCATGTTCTGCATATAGTTTTTGCTGTGACTAGATCTCCTTTTGCTATATAATTTTCTCGGAACATCATCCATAATTTCCTTGTACCTATATGCCCATATTCTTCATGTAAATTTTGCAATATTGTTTTACTGAGTGTTGGAGTGATAACAAATACTTCCCTATCTTGCAGTCTTTTGTATAAAATACCATCAATGTTTATTGTGTCCTTTCTTTTTGAATGTTGTAATTGTTTTTGATCTTCTATTATATGATTGAGTGAAAATAGTCCTTGATTTTGTGGTAATATGTTGATTCCTATTTTATATTGTTTGGTGATGTTTTGGGCTTCTGTTTCTCTACTAAGAGCATCTGCTACTATATTGAGTTTTCCTGGGATGTATCTTACTTCAAAGTCATACTCCTGTAATAGAAGTATCCATCTATGAACCCTGTTGTTTGCATAACGATTCTTTAACATTGCTGTTAATGCAGAATGGTCGCTCTCAATGATAAATTTAGCTCCTAATAGGAAAAATCCAAATTTGGTGATACAATAGACTACACTAGCCATTTCCAATTCTGTAACTGTATATTTTTTTTCGTATGTTTTTGTCACTCTAGATATAAAACTTATTGGTACTTCTCCATCCTGTTGTTGTTGCACCAAAACTCCTGCAAAACGGTCTGCTGATGCATCCGTTCTTAAAATGAACTCCTTATCATATTGTGGATGATAAACTTTTAAATTATTGGTAAATATTTGTTTTAAATCCTGAAATGCTCTTTCCCTTCTTTCATCCCAAAACCATTTTGTATCTTTCTTTAATAATTCAATTAATGGAACTTCCCTGTTACTTAAGTCTGGTATTAACCTCTTGTAATAATTTAAAATCCCCAAAAATCCCCTTAAAGTTTTCAAATTGGTTGGTGTTTTGTATTCTAACAATGTTTTGACTCTATCTGGATCCATACTGATATTTTCTGTATTTAAAATGTACCCCAAATATTTTACTTCATCCTGATAAAATTTACATTTTTCTAAATTTAATTTTAACCCTGCAATTTCTAACTCTTTAAACACTATTTCTAAATGATTTTTATGTCGTTCATTGGTTTCAGAAAAAATCAAGATATCATCAATATAATGAAGGACAAAAGTTTCATACTTGTTTAAAATTGAATGAAGAGTGCGTACTAAGGCAGCGCAAGAACTTTGTAAACCAAAAGGAACTACACAGAACTGGTATACTACTCCATCTACCATGAATGCTGTGTATTTACGACTTTCCTTATCAAGTGGAATTAACCAAAAACTATGTTTAAGATCTAGTTTTGTGAATACTTTAGCTCTAGTTATCCTTCCAAAAATTCCATCGATGTTCATTGGACTTTCATATTGTTTGATTGTATATTGATTGATGTTTCTGGAGTCCAAACATAATCTAATTTCTCCCGAACTCTTCCTGACACATGTGATGGCATTGATGTATGGTGAATTGGATCTTTCTATAATACCATCCTTTAACATCTTTTCTATTTCCAAATATACTTCTTCTTTCCATTTGTATGGTATTGGATATGTTTTGACTTTAAAATTTTTAATTTCTGAACTCATTTCTAATTTATGAACATAATTAACTGCTATTTGTGCTTCTTCATTACATAATTTTGAATGTTTATTAATTAAATTTTGAATTTCTTCTATTTTATTTTCTGAACATGCACCTACATTGTAGTTATTCTTATTTTCATTAATATTACTAATTTGCAATTCATTTACATACTTAAAATTGGTTTGGTTTTGGTCTATAAAAGGTATTGTTTCTTTGTCTATTTGGATTACTTTGTTTTCATAATTTATAATCAATTTGTAATTATTCATCTCATCTGTTCCTAATATAATATCATATTGTAAATTATTAATAATTAAAAACTGCATTTTATATTGTTTATTTCCTAACATTAAATCCCCTATCATTGTACTATTAGTATCATATAATTTCTTTTTGTTAGCTCCCACTAATGATAATTTATTTGTTTTTACCACCATAATTGTATCTTTAGGTATTTGATCTACTATTCTACTACTAATCAATGTTACTTCTGACCCTGTATCTACTAAAATTTTACATATTACATTTTGAAAATTACCCTCAATAAATATTAAAGTGTTTTTATCTAAATCAAATTCTACTTCCCCCTTATTAATGAATTCCCTTGGATGTTCATACCTAGAATAGATAACATTATGCACGTGGAAGCTATTTAAGCAAAATTTTGGTCATTAACTGTTTCTATTTCATTTTCTTTATGAACCATGACATTAACTTGTCTCTGGTTATGGTTATTATTGTTTCTATTAATTTGTTGATTGTTTTCAGTAGCTGGTCTTGTATTCTCGTTTCTTCGCTCCACATTATTATAATTGGTCCATTCTCTTCTGTTGTTGTTTCTATTTATGTAGTCATCTCTGTAACTTGTTCTATCTCTTCCATTAGTATTGTTGTTGTCCCTGTAATTATTATTGTTATTTCTGTAATTGTTGTTGTTATTTCTATATTTATTTGTTTCTTCTCTTCTATCTCTGTTGTAATTATCGTTGTTGTTGTAATTATTATTATTGTTCCTATATCCATTGTTACTGTTGTTCTCTCTTCTGTTTCTGTAATCCGGTCTTTCTTGATTTCTATAATTATTATTGTTGTTGTATTCTTTATCATTCATTGTTCGTTCCAATCTTTGAAGATAATTCGATAATCCTTCCATTGTCTTGATGTTGTGTAGAGCGATAGTTTCCATAACCTCAGTTTTGAAATGCCTGGCTATGTATAAGACTATCTCTTCTTCCCTCATGATTGGCTCTAGATGTTGAGCATTGTTGTAAATTTGCATGGCATACATGTTAAAATTCTTTCCCCTATTATAGTCAAATTTCCCAAAATATAGTTTTTCCCTAAAATTGGCTTGTTGTATTTCCCCCCAAAAATATTTAATGAACTGCTCTTCAAACTCTTTCATATTATTAATAGATTGTTCTTTATTACAGAACCATAGCAACGGATGTCCAACTAGCATGCTTCTAATTATTAGTTATTGATCAATTATATTCTTTATATTATTTAATTTATTTTTAATTATATTAATGAAATTTTTCGGGTGTATATTATTCACATTCCCATCGAACTTGATTCCCAGATCCTGGACATTGTTTCCATAAATAATAGTATTACCTTCTCCTATTTTTCTTTTGAACTCCTCTAATTCTGTTCCTATTTCTCCTTTTAATCTTTCTAAACTTTCTTCTTGTTTTTCCCCATGAACTTTTAAATCTTCTATTTCTTTTTCTATAATTTCTTCAACTACTTGTATGTTTTTGCTTGTTTTCGATACTTCATTTTCCAATTTTGTAATTTTATCGTTGTTTACTTTAATTTTCCTTTTATTTTCTTTTACTTCCAATCCTAATTCATTTTCTTTCTTCTTCAGACTCCCTATTTGTGTGTCTTGTCTATTTTCAACCTCCATTATTCTTCCTATCATTTCATTTCTGATTTCTTCTTTTGTGTCATCAATTTTTTGTTTAGTCATTTTTAATTCTTCTTGAATTTTTTTAATTTCATTCAAACTTTCTTTTCTTCCTTCATCTATCTTCCTTTCCATATTCTTTAGCTCTTGTTTCATTTCCATTTTAATTTCTTCTTTGTTATTATTTAAATTCTTTTCCAATTTCTCTAATTTTTGATTCATTTCATCTTTATTTGCATTTAAGTCTTTCTTCATTTCTTCTTTCATTTCCTCTTTGGTTGTATTTAAATCTTTCCTTAAATCTTTTATTTCTTCTTGAGTTGTATCTAATTTCTTGTTATTTTCTTCCAGTTTTTTATTGAAACTTTTATTCATCTCCATTAAAAACTTCATAATTGCATCATCATCTCTTTCTGCAATCTTGGTTTCCTGTACCTTTTTTTGTCCTGTTTCTTGTTGTTCTTTTTCTTCCATATCTTGTTCATCTTGATTTCCTTCTTTTTCTTGTCCTTGCTCTGGTACAAAATCTCCGGCACCTCTGTTTCTTTCTTCATACACTGGTGTTTCCATCTCAGCTTTATCTCTCTGATCCATTACTTCTCCTTCTTTTGCTTCTCCTAACTGCTTTCCATCTCTAAGAACCATTTTCTTATCCGCCATGTTGTCGTTGTTTGATTTTTAAATTTATAAGTTATTATTCAATTTATTTTATTTATGAAAATACGATTTTTGCGAGCCCCACGTTGGTTGCGACAATTTATAATGATTTAAATTTAGCTAATGATTTAAATATTTGGCTATAGTTTATTTTACTTAACAGCTAACGTAGTTTTATTATTTAGATATGTTTTTATTTGTTTGATTATTATAATTAAAAATTTTTGTTTGTTTTATTGATTTTATCAAATATTTTAATTGATTTTAATGATTGAATATTATTTAATTTTATATAAAGTTTACTTTTTCTTTGTACTTCTATGATTGGGCGCCTTATCAGAATTTCAAACTAGCTCAGTTTACTTAATTTTAAAGTTGAAATTTAAAGTCTGACTCTTATCAGGGAGGATTCAAATTAAATTATTATTTAATAATTAACACAATATAAATTTAATGTCAAGTATTTCAAAGAAACGTTACAAAAAAATTATTAATTGGTTTTCACACGTTTAGTACAAATAAATAACGAATATCCGGATATGAAAAAATGGAGATGATATACAAAAATATTAATTTACAATTACAACAAATTAAAAACAAAAATACAAATCCTTAATTATCGGACGTACCTTGTATCACAGAGTTTTTCAAATATTGTCCTTGTCATGCGCAACGTAACAAACACTGAGATCGGCTTCTACTTCGTTACTCTCGGAAATGGAACAGCGTACCCAAATTTACAAGATGGCTACTATGGTCCCGTTTTGGAAACGTCGCTCGAATTTAATCTTTAAAATTCTATGGAATCCGTATTTGTTTTGTACAATTTATTACTTTGGTAAGTAATTTAATAATAGTTGATTACTTTTCTGTATGTATTTTTAATATTACATGTATTACTTTACCATAAACAGCTTTTAATTAATTAAAAAAATTTCTTCTAGTTGATAATCAATTAATACATACGATGTTAATTGCTCTGCTACCAGGATCATAAGAGAGTGAATAGATGTTAACTGCTCTACTACCAAAAACATAAGAGAGTTGAATCATGGATTTTCCGGCCTTTTATAGCTTCTTGGAAAATGACAAAAAATGACGTCATCGGATTTCAACTGTTCGAATTTCAGAAAAAAATAACCTACATTTCCGAAAATCCAGGTAATAAATTTACAATTCTGATAGTACCTTTGATAATGTACAGATAGATCTCATCCTTATATTTGCTTAAATTCTGTTTGTATAATTTTCTAAATACTTTTTCCTAGGAAATTTTAGATTCAAAATACACAACTTCCTTGAGCTGTCAACTTATTTTAGACTTTCAAATTTTCAATTAACACTAGCTATTATATTTAAAATTATTCTAAATCCACTTAACTAGTTCTATTTTAACTGATAACTTACTATTTTAAACTCTAACAACTATAATTTAAACTTTTAAAAGATTTTGTTCTTTGTATTACTTATACCTTATATAAGCTGATATTTTCTGTGTTATCAAAGGTTAACATTTTAAAATTTATATAAACAACTTCCTCAATTATCCTACATACTTTTTGTTACATAAATTGTCATTTGTTAATGTTTATAAACTAAGTTTTTCAATATCTATTTCACTATGTACTCTTAAAATGTTCAATCACAAGTTTATGTGATTATGTCCAACACTATTGATATGGGAATTAGTTTAATGTATTTCACCACACTTGCTACATGTTTATAATTAATCTTGTGTCTTTTTTTTTTAGGTACTTACAATCTATTGGTATATTTGTTTGTACAATATCGAAGACTATAATTTGTCTTTTAATGATTTTGTAAGTACTTCCTTTTTATAATATTAATTTAAATACTTTACTAACTAAAATTACATGTTGATTTCTTAAACATGTGGAAACCATTAATACTTTTGATTTTTATTTTCTTTTTATTGTTTCAGGTTAAACTGAGAATTTTGAAAAAGAACTAGGTGAAAAGTGAATTGTTATGTGAAAATGCATTCATTATGGATTGGAAAATTTTGATTGTGATACAATAATTAAATATGGATCCTATACAAGATAAGATGTCAAATACATTCTTTATTTATTTGAATGTTTGTAATTGAAAAGTATAATATTGAAAATTTAAGATGTACTAAAGAAAAAGTAACTGCAGATTCAAATAAACTTATTAAGATATCCTTTTTTTTGTAAATTATTGAGGTAAGTAATTTTAATTCTATTTTGTTCATTTACTAATGTGCATTATTTATTTTTACATGTTGACTTTCCAATATGACTACCTACCCTATATTGGCTTTTATCTCATAATGTTTGTTTATTATCATCAGATATGTAAGTTATACTACTTTGTTTTAGTGTAACTGTAGAGATACTGTTTGTTTATACAAATTCATACTAAGTATATTATTTTTAGGTCAGAAGATTCATCTCATTTTCTAACAAGATGTATCTACTAAGTCCAAATGGAAACCTGTTGTGACCAGAGAATATTGTTTATTTTGTGGCTTTTACTGTGATATTATGACCAAATTTATGATATAATCAAGTTTATACTGTACTCAAGACAATACTTATTTTTGGGTAATTACATGGTTTAAGAAGAAAAGTGTATTTCAATATGCATATCCTTTTTTTAATTAATCCATTAGTGTAATGGCTATGATGGATGCTTAAAAAGGTAAGCTTTGTTTTTATTAGTAATAATGATCCATTACAATATATTTCTTCCCATCCCAAGTCATAGGGTCTATTGGTCCACAAACATCAGTATGTAGAATTTCTAGAGGCCTTTTAGCATGTTGCCTTGTAGACTTAAAAGGTAACCTTACTTGTTTTGACATTATACATGGTTCGCAGATTCCAATTTCACAGTCGCTTTTACTTATTTTCATTCCAGTTGATAGATCAATTAGTTTTTTCATGTTGGTTACCCCAAATGGCCTAATCTTCTATGCCAGTCTTCAGCTGTTACATTTTGAGCTAAACAGCTTTCTTCTTCATTTTTATTTATATTTACAGTGTATAAGCCGCTTTCATTCTTTATGCCTTCAAGTACTCTTAACTGGTTTTTCTTTATTATAACTTTTTCTTTAGTAAAAATTACTTCACCATCATTCTCAGTGATTGCATTTACTGAGAGTAGATTTTTGCATAAATCTGGTACATATAGGACATTATTTAGTATACAAGTTTTTCCTTCTACATCACCTTTGCCTTCAGCTGTCATTTTTTCATTTTTCTTTGCCACCTTTATGTTTGAGTGACTTTCTTCTAGTGTAGTAAACAAGTTTTTATTATTAACCATATGTGAAGAAGAACCAGAGTCTACTACAAAATCTTGAGTGTTACATATCAGGTTTTCGGTGAGGAATGCTACTTTACTGGTATTTGCTTTATCATTTTGTTTATTTCTAAAAAAACAAACTTGTTCAGTGTGGTTTGTCTTCTTACATATTGTGCATGGTTCCTTTTTGTTTTTAGTGCAGTTGTCGGCCATATACACCACATTGATAACATTTTATTTCTTTATTTGTTTTTCTGCAATACTTTGTGTCATGTGTATTTGTTTTACAATTTTTGCAATATCTGTACAATTTTCTTTCTTCTGCTTTAAAGGCTACTGCCATTTCATTTTCTTTATTTCTATTTTCTTCTGATAACAATCTGGCTGTTAGTAGTACAAGAGTCTTTTCAGATGTGGGGGTAGATTCCCAAGCTGTCTGGAACATTGCATAATTTGATGGAAGTGATGACAATATTTTTGAAATAACCATTGTGTCATCAATAGTTTGACCTAGTGATTTAAGCTTATATACAGTGTTTTCGATTTTTCCAATGTGTGAGCTTATATCTGTACCTTTTACATAGTTATGACTATAGAAATCCTGCCATAAATGACACATTTGTTCTGCTGAACTTTTCTCAAATATAGTTTTTATTTTATCAAACATTTCCTTGCCAGTGTTACAACTAATAATATGCATCATGTACTTTTTATCTATGCATGTTACAATTAACTTTTGAGCTCTTGCATCACTTTTGTTCCATTTATTTCGCTGATCTTCTGTGCTTTCTGTTGTTAATATATTTGTTCCAGTGACAATATCATAAATATCGTATGCTTTCAAGCATACTGTAATTTGGAATTTCCATATTTGATATGAAGTTTCATCCACCAATTTTTCAATATGATCATCATTGCTGGTCGCCATTTCCCGTTGTGTTTATTACACTTGGACTTCAAATTTTCTTCAAAAATGCTTTTAGTTTTGCTGCTCGAATAATGAAGAGCCTGGTTTTAATTTTACTTTGTTATGGCATCTGGGCCCATAACCTGTTGTTTTTTTACTGTTATTTTTAGATTTATTTTTAAGATGCTTTAGATTTTAGATAAATTAAAATACTTTTTAACAGTGGTTTTTTATTTATAGACTGTGGAAGTGTGACGTCACAAAATGGCGGATTTTGACGTTTGGGTAAAAACAAACTAGTTTTGCTGAGGAGTTTTTGCGATTTTTGTTATTTTTCGAATAATTTTCCAGCTTTCAGTAGTTTTAGAGGTTTTTAGTTTTGATTATAATAATGTCTGCCGTTGTGAGCTTGAGTGCAATCTTAGAACAATTTAAAGAAGAAGTTACTGTATTTAAGAAAGGTGAAAAGAGTTATGATAGTGGCCATGTTTCGAGAGTTATGTATGATGGTTCTTTGGGTATTTTGAGAGGACAGATATTTGCATCAATGAAAAATAAAACATATTCAGCAGAGGTATGTATTGTGCCGTGTAAAATGCTCTTCATTTTATCCTGAAATCGGCTGGCGATATCAGTTTCATTTCATGTTTACTTTTTTGTTTAGGTTACGTTTGGAAGTAACGGAGACATAAGCCTCGTGAGTTGCGACTGCCCTCGTGGGTTGTACCAGTGTCACCACGTAGCTGCCTTGCTAATTTACGCCAACAAAAATATTAGTAAAACGAATAATGTTTGTTCCTGGAAGGCTCCAACTGTAACTGATGAAATGCAGGGGCCTGTAAATGAAATTTACCCTGCTAGAGAATATAAAGCCATCAACAGACCAGTGAGTGAGGAAGACAAATATTTTTTTTTAAGCAAACTAAAATCATTAAACAGGTAGGTACCTATAAAGAACATTTTATCTGAATGTTTAGTCAGTCGCTACAAAGCAATCTACTTATTCAGGATTTTATTTTTAGGTTTTCCGGATTTTATTGGCTCCTTCAAGAAGAGCCTACTCGTAGAGAGGTTAAATGGAAGACTGTTCAGCAAGTTATTACTTCCTACAGCAGTAAAAATGATGTACTGCTCAATATCAAAGTCATATATGAAGAGATATTGGCCATTGCAGAAGCTACTATTGGGCAAAGACATAATCCTCTGTGGCATGAAATGAGGCTAGGCCGCATTACTGCAAGCAATTTTGGCATTGTGATTGCTGCTGTGCAGCGTAACAGGTACACATTATATTATTTGCACAAGTTTTGCATTTTTTATGCTGAGCTGCAATGCAACAACACTACCAACACTTTGTTCTGTTTATTTCAGATTTCCTCCATCATTATTTTCTTCTCTTCTTGGGAACAAAAATTTGGATGGTGTCAAAAGTATCCAGTGGGGAGTAAACCACGAAGAGGTTGCTGTAAAATTTTTTGAGGAGGCAATACAGGAGAAAGTCTCTCCGTCTGGGTTTTGGCTTCATAACTCAGGTGCTTTAGGAGCGTCACCTGATGGACTTGTTAGAGATGATGCCATAGTGGAGGTGAAATGTCCATATAAACACCGAATGAGTACTGCAGAAGAAATCCAAAATGATAGGAAATACTGCTTTGATACTGATGGAAAATTAAAAACAAATCATGCATATTACCACCAAATACAGGGTCAACTGTCAATATTAAATAGATCGCTATGCTATTTTATAGTTTGAACCACAAAGGAAACCATAATTTTGCCAGTTGAAAAAGACCCAAATTGGGAACTAAATATACAACATATACTTAAATTTTATCAAGAACAATTTATTGATCGATTGATGTCATAGGTTTAACTTATACACAGTTTTGTCTTGTTAACAAAACTATCACACTTTAAATAAGGGTGTATTTACACTAAATTAATTGTGATTATGTTTTAAGTGTATGTAAATAATAAAATAAAACAGTTACTGTCCTAAATTTAAGTTTTATTTAATCGTAAAATGGTCATAGATTATTACATAGTACTCTATTTATCAAGATCTTCGTTACAGAAACACTGTTCATTTTCTTTTAATAATGAGTAATGCATATTTACCAGAGCTGCACATGTCTGCATGATTTTACAAGCATACATTCTCATGTTGGGTGTTAAAAAATCCAGAATCCTAAATGATTTTAATCTTGATATTGCCCTCTCTACATGGATCCTAGCCCTTGCAATTTGGCGAGTTGCCAATACTTGCTCTTTTGTAAATTGTGTGGTGGTCAAGAATGGTGGTATATTAACACTTACACCAAGTGGAGCACAAAGGTCTGTGATAAGGAATCCTTTGTCACATAAAATTAGATCACCTGCCACCATGTGTGACAGGACTCCACTGTCTTTGGTGATGACCTTGTCAGACGTAGATCCAGGGAAAAGATCACTGACATAAATGATGGTTCCATTAGGAGCTACTCCTATTAAAACTTTAAATGTGTGCCTCTGTTTGTAGTGTGAGAACACTGCTTTTTGTTCCTTCATTGAAGCTGGAATAGCTATCTCTATTTCAGTGCAATCAAGTACAATCTTGATGTTTGGGAATGGTGCAAAACATGTTGGCATAAAGAAAGTATTCTTTTCTCTGCTGGGAATTACTTCCATCATTCCTTTGAACAATATATCATGCAAAACACTTAAAAATGTGATAAATATATTTTGAACAGTCGTGGAACTTATTTTAAATCTGTATCCTAAATCAAAGTATTGTAGATTCAATCTTAACTTCATTAATGTGCATAATAATTGGTCACTGATATTAATTACTTTCACTTTCCAACCCATGAAATAGTTTATTTCAAATCTGCTTATAAGTTCCACTAGAACGTGGAAGTGGGCAGCTGTGGGCAATCCTGTATATTGAAAAACTAACAAATCATCCGCCTGAATATCGTCAAACGACAGCCTACATTCCCCTTTAGCAACATCTTCTTTCAATTTCTCATTTTCTTGTTTTAAAAAATAATTTTCTGCACTTATCAATATATCACTGCCACTGCTTCCATTTTCTTGTGTGATCTGGTCAGCTGAAACATCTGGGATAGTTTCCTGTTCAACTGTAACATCTTCGGCAGAAGTTTGTTTCTTTGTTCTAGAACTGAAACAAACAATATGGTATAAATTCAATATACATTATAGGGTCACATCACAGATGGACCCGTTCAGGTGTACATAACTACATTTTGGTACACATTATTCTTCGTTCATGTTTGCATTTTAGCTGTTTCTGATATGTGATTTGTCAAGACAAACAGGGACTTCGTAAAGTATAAAATATGTATGTGCAAGTACCTTTTCTGATTTTCAGGATACATAAGCTCGAATTTCTTGTTACTACTGTATGCAAAAATTGAAGGAAGAACATCCTTTTCATCAGCAAAATGGCAACTACAAAGGCGGTCTTCACGAGTAGGGTCTCTATCCTTACGACTGAAATTAAAAACAATGAGTAAGTTAGCAATACCTACAAGTCCACTCAAATAAATCCTCAGACTAGAATTATCATAATGGTTTTGCTTACCGACTGAGTGTTTTCCATTTTTTAAAGATTTTTTCATTAGCAGGAAATCTAAAAAACCTGCAGGTTTCTCTTCTGGAGACATGGTTACAGCCGGGAGCAAAACAATACGGCATTATATTCCTTGCTTAAACTCAATAATTTATTCAAAATGTAAATTTATATAAAACGCATACGTCTTCGTGTTTGTTTTTACCCAAACGTCAAAATCCGCCATTTTGTGACGTCAGAGCTTCCACAGTCTATTATGCTTCACTAAATCTCTACTACATACATACGTCAACTTCTTAATCTGTCAAAAAGAACTGTTACCAACCTTAAAATGTTTATTTATTTATTTCAACAAAGTATGTCTGAAAACCTTCAAACAGAAAACTGTTACACAAAATCTGATTCGAGCCGATAAACATGAGGTGTACTCCATATGCCAAGAGAAAATACTCACAGCTCCTCCGATGATAAACGATATCGTATACCTGGAACCGATAAGACTCTGCCGTAGGGAACATTATTCACTTGAGACAGCTATAATCTAATTATTTCGAAGTCATATGGCCGTATTCATAGTCATCCCTTAAGTATGAGTGTGAGGGTAAGGGTAGGTTGAGGGCACTTGGGTGTTTCATAAACAACCCTCAAGATCTAAGGGCCCCTCAAGTCACCCTTAACTCAAGTGAAGACGTGACTACCCTTGAGGGCACCTTGAGAGTTTTATATTCGACAGATTTGACATATCTTATGCTCTGTATAGGTTATTATATTACATTATTGACATTTTTTATGGTATGTAGTAAATAGGTATTACATATATAATAAGAAATAGTTATTTATGTTTAGGTAGTTTTTTATTAAGGAAGAATAGTTATTATATTTATAGACAGTTTGCATACATTTTTTTTTTAAAATGGAAGAATTTGATGAACTTTTTGAGAGTGATGAGGAATTTGAAGAAGTAAATCGTTTGCCTAAAAAATATATTAGGGACATATTAGGGACATCCTTTGGAAACGTTTGAGGAACGAGAATTCCAAAGATGATTTAGATTTAGCAAAAACTGTGTCACCAATGTTTTACTGCCACTTGTACTACAACATCTGATTAGACATAGGGTGTGTTCGGGGAGCACGCTATTTGCGCCATTTGCCGCTATCTACTACTATTCCTCGTTTGCGTTATATGGCTCTTGGCGCTACATAGCTCGAAAGCGTGATCCCCGAACACACCCATAGCAATCGACAAATTCAATAATGAAGATATCAAAAAGTATGTTATTATTTGGCGCATGCTCACAACCATAGAACGGTAAGATAAGCCAGCACAACCAACACAAATGCATTAAAAACCCCGAAAACGTGTTTACTCACTTAAGGGCTGGTTAAGTGACGTTTATGAAACAAGTAAGAGGTTGAGTGCTAAGTGACCCTTACCCAAGTCTCCCTCAGTGCTCAAGTTGAGGGTTGACTATGAATACCGGCATTAATTATTATAAAACAAAAATTGATTAGGTTTCGATAGTCGTTAAATGTAATAACGTTATGCACAACTGATGATTTTACAACCTTAGCTTTTTTTGTTAATCCACAGTTTCGTATAATATACTCTGTTTATTCAACGTCATAACCATCCTCCTCAAGACATTTACGTTTTTTCGTTAGATCATCTTCAGAGAATAGCAACCGCGTTGTATACAATTTAGACCGCAGCCCAATATAGTCGGTCATTATCTTTTCGATCCACACCTATAATTTCTACAATTACAGAATCAGTGTCTATATAGCAGGTGGTATAGTTTTCTTTAAATCTTTTGGCTAAATAGTCATACTGAAATTTTATGTAGTTGTCTTGCCCAAGTCCAAGACAGTAATCTCCACGAATATAGGTTTATTTAACCAAATTTGCGCCTTACGTAACTCGATTGCTGCCAAATTCTCATTAAAAATCGTTCAACTCTTGAAAAGGGGGTTAAAAATAATAACCGCAAGAAAATATTTTAAAATAAATTTTTCTATGAAAGCCTTGAGAACTTCTACGTTGGTACTTCAGTTCGTTCCAGACATTGGGTGGTATGAATAAAAACGAAGTACATGCTAATACTAGGAGTATTAGCATCTTCTTTGTAGTATATACTTCAAAAGTAAGAAGGTACTACATTTTAAAGTAGATACTTTTAATTTTTCCGGAACTTACTATACTAAGTAAAACTCTGGCGAAAACGGCTGAAGTATTTACTATAAGTAGCGACTTCATACAGCAGATACTTCGATTTCAAGAAGAAATTATAGTATTTACTTGACGTTAGCGAAGTTGGTAAAATAGCAACTTCACCGATAATGCTAAATGCTACAGTATGAAAATGATTATTATAATAATAATATGTAATAATAATTTATAATATATTATTATTATAATCAAAAGACTTGATATAGGTTTATATGGAAAAATAAGATACAAATTAACAAACAAATTTTTGTTTCAACGTTCTCTATACATCAGTTCTGCAATTTCATTACGGAACTGGATTCCTCGTCGTCTAATTTCATTATTATTTGGTTCAGCATACATGATTCAGCCATAACTGTGGATCTCTCAAATGTAAATTTTTATTGCCATTGGTTAACTTCCCTGGGTTATTCCCTGTTTTCTTCTTATCCATCATGTTATTGATTTTCTTCATCACTTGTTTACAATCTTATGTTTGTTTAGTATTTACAAACCGAGGATAAATGTCTAGAGCATCTCTTATTTTAAACCACTTTCTACTTTCCTCTTTTATCCATATTTTTTGTAAATTTATCAGACACCATTTTTTCAAATAATGAAAATAAATTTTTAGATAAAGGTTTAAAATATTGCATACCACCTAAATTTACTAATAATATAAAAGAAATTTTAGCCACTGATTCTGAAATAGCTTTGAGAACAAATTCAAATAATTTTATTTATGAAAAAATGCAAATATCAAATCTTATTAGTGACATAATAATAATAATAATAATAATAATAATAATAATAATAATAATAAAATGCCTTTATTTAACAAATGTATACACACTTGCACCAAGAAGGCGAATATTAGCTAGAGAGCTACTCATTAACTATTAACCTTCAAGGCTTACAGACTAATAATTAGTATTTTACAAACATGAAAAAAGACTTATAATATAAAATAAAGAAACGAAAAATAATACAGAAACTTATTAGCATTTACTGACTTTCCAGAAGAATTCTCCTTATATTTAACCTAAAACTGTATAATGACGGGTATGACATATATGAACTATAAGAGTTATACAATTTCACCAGATTATAGCTAAACGATCTTTCAAACATAGCCGATGAATGTCGTGGCATTGACAAAGAATTATGCCGAATGTTACGGTCATGAATAGATCTCCGAAAAATAATTTTCTCAAACAAATATCTTGGAGTTTGAGCTTTAAATAACCGGTACACAAACACTAGAAAGCTTAATTGAAACAAATTATTAAGATTTAACCACTTAATTTCCTTGATGTAATATGATATGTGATCATATTTCCGGAGGTTAAAAATATATCTACAACAAGAATTTTGTATGCGCTGTAATTGATTTTTTAAACACTATCAAGGCACGGATAATATATGACATTACATTAATTTAGAACATAAAGAACTAAAGACTCGAAGAGCTTTTTACGCATTTTAAAATTCAAAATATGTTTGTTAATATAAAGTAAACGCATTCTTATATAACACTGCTGAAGTAAATTACTCACATGTCTTTTAAATCTAAGCGACTGATCTATAAGTAAGCCTAAATTTTTTGCTTCGATTGACAAATGTATTCTAACGTCATCAAGTTCAAGCTCCACCGAGTTTTCCACAACTGCCCTTTTAGCCCTACTACAAAATAAAACAGCAGTTGTTTTAGATGGGTTGACTGTTAAATTATGGTCCTTAGAATATTGTAAGATTGCCTTTAGATCCTGATTAACGGAAACATTCGAATTTTGGACATTAGAAGGACAAAAACCATGGAGCAGTTGGGTATCATCTGCATATAACTGTACTGCACTGCTTTTAACAACTTTTGGCAAGTCAGAAGTATAAATTAGAAATAACAGAGGACCTAATATCGATCCCTGTGGAACACCAGAAACTATAACCTTAGAAGATGAATAATTGCCATCAACACATACTCGTTGGCTACGATTCCATAAATACGACTTAAAAAATGATAAAGCAGCAGCATCCACACCATAATACTTAAGTTTGGCACATAATAAATCATGATCAATTAAGTCAAAAGCCTTAGAAAAGTCCAAAGAAACTAGCAGCATACTCATTTTCTTATCAAGAGCCTCAAGAACATTGTCCACAAGATTCAATAGAGCTGTAGTGGTGCTATGACCTTTCCGAAATCCAGATTGCTCAGAAGGTAGAATATTATTATTAGTTAAGAAAACATACAATTGAGAGTAAGCAACTCGCTCCAATATTTTAGAAACAACTGGAAGAAGGCTTATAGGTCGCAAGTCCCGTACTGTACTGGGATTAGATAGTTTAGGAATGGGACAAACAATAGATTCTCTCCAACTCTTAGGAAAGTATCCCTGCATTAAACAGCAATTGATAATATGCGTAATGGGATCAAGAATTATAGGAAGACATAATTTTATCATATACAATGATATCCCGTCATTTCCAGCCGCATTAGATCCAATGGAATGTATAGTGTCAAATATAACGTCTTGATTAATTAAAGAAAATGAAA
The DNA here is from genome assembly GCA_035357415.1 of Ophraella communa. Taxonomy (NCBI): domain Eukaryota; kingdom Metazoa; phylum Arthropoda; class Insecta; order Coleoptera; family Chrysomelidae; genus Ophraella; species Ophraella communa. Next base: position 30,826,375 of record CM068995.1, on the reverse strand, counting down.
ACACACCATCACCAAAAAAGTTATTTAAGTAATAACTTACTTTATCCTGGCTACTATCAGATTTCTTAAACACGCTGATAAAATAATCATTAATACTATTCGGATTACGTAAGTTTGTAGGTATATCCCTATTGATACCAGAGACTCGAATATTCATATTACGTAAACTCTGCCATAAATTTTTTGATTTTTTTTCTTCATTGAGTTTATTTAGGTAAGCTGCTTTTTCTCGCCTAATTGACGCTAACGCATAATTACGGCATTCCTTATACCTAATAATTCCAATTTTCATTAGTCCTTACAGATTTAAATTTTCTTAGAGCTTTATCTCGTTCCTTCAAAATCAACTTAAGGTTACTAGTCAGCCACGGCGCTGGAGGTTTACTAACCCTAATAGTTTTGATGGGAGCATGTAAATCAAAGATAAATTTGAGATTATCAGTAAAGAAATTAACTTTATCATTAATATTTTCCATATAATATAAATTATCCCATGGAATGTGTAAAAGGTCTCTCTTAAAATGAATAATATTTAAATCCTTAAAATTACGTAATGTGATAAATTTTTGTTTAGGTTTATTGACTTCAATATTCAAAGTACAATGAGGCATAAAATTGTGATCACTCAAATGAGAAATAACTGTGCCACTATCACGGCATATATTACCATTAGTAAATATAGGATCTAATAATGTAGCCGATGTTGCTGATACCCGTGTCGGGTCATTAATGAGATTGGTATATCCATAAGTTTGAAATAAATTAAGGAGAGAATTAGGACGCAACATATCAACATTTAAGTCCCCTGTTACGATAGAATAATCATATTCAATTAGTAGAAGTGGAAGAAAGTCATTAACAAAGTTTAGAAACTCAGTGAAGCGAGAATCTGGAGGACGATAAATCACAAGAACAGCAATATTCAAGGTTTTAATCTTAAGTTTAAGAAAAAGATATTCGATAGTGTTCATTTTAATATTACAATTAACAACTTCACAGTTTAACGATGATCTTACATAACATCCTACACCACCACCTGCTCTATTAATCCTATCCTGTCTGAGAAACCTAAAACCAGGTAAAAAAACTATGTTTGAGTCAATAGAGGAGTTAAGCCATGTTTCAGTAACGCAAACAACATCATAATAAGTATTAACTAAATCTGAAAAGTCAGCAAAACTAGGTACCAAAGAACGCACATTTAAATTAGCAATTTTTAGGTATGAAGTCATATAATCAGATAGGCAATAAAGTAATAAAGTAAAATAAAATTGCGAAATATATATAAACAAAAATAAGTACTTCCCGATACTATTGACAACAGTAGTCAATACTATTTTTCAGTCTTTGAACATAAAAATTTAAAGTAGGGCAACTCTTATCATATGCTACATGATTTACATCATAATTTAACTTGAACTTTTCAACCGATCTTAAGCAATTGCAACATCTTTGAAACTCCTTGGAACAATCCGCGGACCTATGTTCACCACCACAATATGTACAAGACAGTTTATTTTTACAATATTCTTCCTTATGGTCATATGCATAACATTTCTTACAGTTTGGAACGTGCAAATCTTCATACACAGGACAACGCTCCCAACCAACATATACCTTCTTAGAGATCATAAACTTAGAGAAAATTGGACCAGAACACTCGGCAAAAATCACACTTTTCCCTGAAAGACTTTTCTTAATATACGTGACTTTGATATCATCTGGATTAGTGATACTGTTTTGTTTTTTGAGACAGTCTTCTACTTCTTCTTTATTTTGATCAATACCACTAGCAATTATTTTAATTCTAGGTTTTTTCATTTGCGATAAACTTATTTCATATTTTTTACTTAATTCCTTATTTTTTCGAGTTTCTTCCACCAGTTTTTTTGCATCATCCTCAGAGTTACACTTAATAATAAAATTACCTTTGTTTGTTGTTTTCGCTGAGTTCACTGCTACATGAATTACCATTGGATGTATTGCCTTTTGGACATCTTTTTTAGTTGTGTCTGAATCTTGAGATTTTAGTGGTTTAATAATAACAGCTGGAACATTTTTTACCACCGTAGTTTCATTATAAGACAGATTACGAGGACGAGATGTCACACTTGCATAACTTGGAGTGCTCTGATGAGAAGTTTTAACATTTGTAATTTGTTCTTCAAGCAATTTTATAATTATATTTTTGTCACTAATTATGGTATCTTTATCTTTTATTGTATTATTTAGTATATCGAATAAATCATAAGCACGACATTTGTCACAGTGAAAACGTAAAATTCTTTTTGTAGTGGCATACATTTAATTTCTGACGATGAAAGTTGTGAGCATTCACCACAAAAATAGTTTCTGCATAAATCACAAGCAAAAACAGGATTTCTTGAATCTCTGAGGGTTGATTTTATTTTACACTTTGTACATTCCATTTTGGCATCCATATTTAGAAAAACAAAATACACTCACCATGTTATAATTTCAAATAAAATGTTCAACGACTGGCCTAATTGCAATAGCAATTAACTATTGAAGAGATAAGTTTTTACAAACTTGTAATGACAACTTTTTAATTTTATATTAAGGTACGAAGTTAAACTTTAAATGCAATTTAGACTATATAATACCCTTTCAATAATGATAAAAACACCACCAAACTGCAGGGCTCACCTCTACGAATCTGACAGTATAAATTTCAAAATTTTTGGAGATTAACTTCACTGTTTACACATAAAATTCGCAGGAGTTACTTTTAACACAGTTTACACTATCATAAATTTATTTGTAGCCAAATAAATTTAAAAGTCAAAGTCAAATTATTAAAAATGACATTTTAGCTTTAAAATCAATCAAAAATACAGTAGATCAAAATAACCTAGTCATTACAAAATCAGATAAAGGTAACTCAACAGTAATTTTAAAAAAAGAAGATTATAAATCTAAAGTGAATGATTTCATAATGTCAAGTAATGTCAAAATTCTAAAGAACGATCCCACTCAAAAATTTTCTAACCAAATAAGAGAACATGTAAATGATTCAAATTATCTATTAAATGACTATGATAAAAAATATTTAGTAAATAAAAATCCTCAATGTCCAGAATTATATGGAACTATTAAATTACATAAAGAGTCAAAACCAATTAGACCAGTAGTTTCGTATGTTAAAACTCCTAATACTAAGGTAGCTAAAAAATTCAATACTATTCTAAATAATTATGGTTACACATCTAAATATTCAGTACAAAATTTATTAGATTTAATAAATAAATTAAATAAATGTAAATTACAAAATAATACTAAATAATATGTTCTCTAAAATTCCTTCTAAAGAATGTATAGTTCTAGTTAAAAAGATATTAGATGAAAGAAATATCCATCCAGGAATAATATCAGATATAATTGACTTATTTAATGTATGCATTAGTCAAAATTATTTTACTTTTGATAACAAAGTATATATTCAAAATGAGGGTCTTCCAATGGGAAGTCCCATTTCTCCAATTTTAGCAAATATTTTTATGGATAATTTAGAAAACAAAATCTTTAATTCTAGTTATAAAAACAATATTGTATTTTGGTATAGATATGTTGATGATGTGTTAGCAGGATTTATAGGTAGCGAACGACAATTAGATATATTTTTTAATTATATTAATACCTTGCATCCTAAAATTAATTTTACTTTAGAAGTTGAAGAAAATAATTCAATTAATTTTCTAGATTTAAAAATTGAAATTGTTAATAATTTACTAAATTAATCAATATACAGAAAACCAACACAAACAGATGTAACCATACCATATAATTCAAATCATCCTATAACACATAAATTAGCAGCTTATAATTCTAAGATACATAGGGCATTTTCAATTCCAATGGACAAAATTAACTTTGATAAAGAAATTTATATCATAAAACAAATAGCTACATCTAATGGCTACCCAACTCATTTGATAAATACATTAATAAATAAAAAAGAACAGAAAGTGGCACTACAACTAATATTTCCTAAACAAACTAAAGAAATTAAAAGTTATAAAAATATTACATATTGTGGAAGTATTTCCAATAAAATTTCAAAAATAATATCTTCGGCAACATCAGCAATAATATCATATAAAACACAAAATAATGTTGGTACAAAATTGTTAAATGTAAAAACAAAATTACCTAAATTAAAAAAATCTGGTGTTTACAAAATTAATTGTCCAAAGTGTAATGCTGTATATATAGGTCAAACACAAAGAAATTTTGAAGTAAGATTTAACGAACATTTAAGAGCATATAGATTAAAACAACCAGATAAGTCAAATTATGCAAAACACCTACTTGAACATCCAACCTCACTCTTTCACACCAATGACATCCAAATACTACACATTTGTAATAAAAAACAAAATTTAGATTTCCTTGAAGAACTTGAAATAAAAAGACATCTAGCAGATCCACAATTTAAAGTTGTTAATGAACAAATAAATCTGGGAAGTTCTCCACTTTTAAAGTGTTTACTTTGATTGAGTCTTCATTTTATACATAGATAAGACGTAATTGTAACACAAATATATTAAGTTATTGTAAAGATCAGCATGATATAGTTTTTTCCTGGTTTTTCTATATCATTGCACAGTTATACTGATCTTAGAGGGAAATATATCCAGGATAATCCCTTAGGGCTAATAACATCTAGGCTTTAATATTGTTATGTCTTATTACTTCCATACTTGGTCTAGCCTTATAACTACCTAATAAACATCAGGTACCTAGCTACAAAAATAAATAGTAACTTCAATATGTCAATCTGACGATGCTAGTTGTCTAGCGAAACGGCTGTCATTGAGTCTTTTAAAAAAGCAGTTTTTAAATAAATATTGGAAGTTTTGTTAAAACGAAGAGTTTTTTATTATCCTTTACAAAGAGAAGTATTTTATCAGCGACCCAATCTGTCTTTGATCCTAATGGGATGGTTACTCCTGCCATTCTTCAGATGAAAATTCTGCTTCAAAAATTGTGGACGCTTGGTGTCACATGGGATGTTACAGTACCTGAACAGGAAGCAGAAGAATCTAAGAAATGGGCAAAGGAATTACATTTGTTGGCAAGAATAAGGATACCTCGGTGCTTTTCGCTTGGACTTGGGAATGAAACATTTCAGCTTCATGTTTTCACTGATGCCAGTGCCTCGGCGTATTCAGCCGTAATTTTCTTTCGGGCGGAGCATACCGATGTTGTAAAATTAAGTTTTATTGATGCAGTTTCTCGAGTTGCCCCTACCAAAAGAGTCACAATTCCAAGGCTGGAGCTTCTAGGATGTTTCATCGGGAGTCGACTCAAGAACAATGTTACAAAAGTTTTGAACTACGAAGATGTTCCTGTTTACTATTGGACGGACTCTACCACAGCCTTAGCGTGGATTAAGAGAAATGAACAATGGGGAACCTTCGTTCACAATCGAGTGAAAGAAATCCGGAAGCTGACTGATGTGGATAGATGGAGACATGTTCCAGGGACAATGAATCCTGCTGATCTTCCTTCGCGTGGATGCAGTCCAGCAAAGTTACTGGAATCAAACTGGTTGGAAGGACCGTCCTGGTTACTGGAAGCAGAAGAGTCATGGCCATTATCGGTTCCGAGTACTTTAGAAGAAGAAGTTAAGTCTGAAGTACTCAAGTCAGCTCAGAAGGATATCATCTCACCGATCATGATACATTTGGACAAAAATGAGAGTTCTAATGGAGTGCAGAGGAAACACTTCACCTTTGCCCAGCAAGTAAGGATTTGCGGATGGTTTCTTCGAGCAGTCAAAATATGGAAACAAAAGTTAAAGAAAACTACAGATAGTATCATGGAAAGACCCATTCAGCGATTATACCCCTTGGAAGTGGACTTGGACAATGACCTTGGAATACCATTATTCAAGGAAGAGAACGGACGTGCTGTGAAGGTCCCTTGCTACTTACGATTGGATCTGGAAGAAGCTTCTTCGAACCTTCTTGGTGGGAATGTGTTGGAAATGGAGTAATAGTTACGCAAGATTTGGTATTTTCGACATTGATCATTAGAATTTTTAATGAGCGAGAGTTTATATTTTAAGGAAACTTCCTGTATTTGTCTAAATTTTTTGAGAATTGTCAGAATTATTTGTCACTGTAAAAAAAAAATAAAAAGTAATTGTCTTGTCGAGTCTGATTTTTAGATTAGATTCATTCATAAACGGTAGAATTCGGGTAGATTTCTATACGTTTTCAACACATATACCACGTAGTGATAGAAGATACTACAAGCAGTGTAGTACATACTTCGACGACAAGTAAATACTACCGGAACTTACACCATACTTAATGCTGTAGCAGATACTTCGAAGTAAATTCTTTAATTGGTAGTATTAGCATTTACTTCGTTTTTATTCATACTACCCATTGGTACTTCAGTTTAAAAAAGTTACAAAGTAATATTTAACAGGAAAGCGCCTCAAATATTAGTTGTCTACTAAAAAGTTTTTTACACATTTTCCTACATAATATATCGTATGATAATAACTCAAGATCTCTCAATATTTTTCACACATTTACAGCATAGATCACTAAGATGTCACATCTCAATTGGCAAATTGATTGTTACGTACCTGAAGAAGTGGCACTATTATCAGCATCAGCCAAAAACGTCTGCTGTTAGGAATCAAAAAATTCGTCATGAGTGAATTATGTCTAAAAAGGAAACGAAACCATATCGCATTGGTTCGATTATGTACCCCACTCGCTAAAAATATGTTTCATAGAAATAGAATAATATATGTGAGTTGGTGAATTTCATGAGGTTTTACATGGTTAAGACATTAACCTCCGTTTTCAGATCAATGTGTTAGTAGGTGTTCCTTGGTTTCTGGAATGGTGTAGCTATATACCGGGTGATACTCATTACCTCAGTGATTTAAACTTCACTAAGTTGACGGGTATAAGGGGTGTATCTGGACCTTTTAAACTTACTTGAATATATAATAAAATCATCATAGACTTCAAGATTTTTTATTGGTAGATTGATAAATTAATCTATCTAGGTTAATATAAAAATGTATAAAAAAATAATATGCTGTATCCATAATATTGAATAAAATAACCTAGATTAAAAAGCGAATAATATTTGAGAAATGTTTACAATTCTAATGAATAAAATAAATTATAAATGAACAAAGTTGTTATGATATCGATTGGTGTTTAGGATTTTGATTTCTCAAAAATTGGTTTGTAGCAAATTAATTTTCTTCTTCATTAACAAAATTTTCCTAGTCAATGTGATATTTTTATCAATATTCTATTATATATTTTTTAAAAAATAATTATGGAAGCCTACTTAAATCAAATAAATCACTTGATGTGTCGGAGGCCTAACACTCACCACCAACGCAATAATAACCTCATCTATAGAAAACACGTAGTAAAAACATTAAAAAATTGGTGTTGAGATTTATTATTAAAATGCAATAAATAAAACAAAACTGATAAAAGACATCTGGAAAAAAGAGAAACTACCAAATGAATGGCAAGTGGGACAAATTGTAACAATACATAAAAAGGGAAATCAGCAGGAATGCCAAAACTACAGAGGTATAACACTACTTAGTACAGTATATAAAGTGCTATCAACCATAATCCAAAAAAGACTACAGGAAACTACTGAGAATAAAATAGGACAATATCAATGTGGGTTTAGAAAAGGCAAATCTACAACAGATGCAATACACATTGTAAAACAAATCATGGAAAAAGCAAACGAATATAAAATGAATATAGAATTATTGTTCGTTGATTTTAAACAAGCCTTTGACTCCATCAAAAGGCACCAATTATTTCAAGTATTAAAAAAACTCGAAGTACCATCTAAATTAAGAAGACTAACAAAAATGACAATGAACCATACAAGAGTGAGCATTAAAACACAAGTAGGGGAAACAGAGGAGTTTGAAACAAATAAAGGCGTACGACAGGGAGACAGTCTATCAACAACACTTTTTAGTATAGCTATAGAATATGTAACTAGAAACATGAACAAAGGAACACTCAGAAACAGAGGTGGTCAAATTGTAGCTTACGCCGATGATTTGGTAATAATAGCAAAAAGAAGAGACATATTAACCCAAATGATAGAGGAACTCATAGAAGAAGGAAGAAAAGTGGGCTTGAGCATAAATGAAAACAAAACAAAAATATTAAGATTAGGCAAAACATCAAAAAATAAAAAAGTTAAAATTGGACGATATAACTTTGAAGAGGTCGAAAAATATAAGTACCTTGGAATTATGCTTTCAAGTGATGGAACAAGATCAAACGAAATAAAAGAACAAAAATAAGACTATACGAGACATTAATAAGACCAACGATAATGTACGGGGCCGAGCTAGTTACAATGACTAAAGCCGATGAAGAAAATTTGAGAAGAGCAGAGAGAAAAATAATTCGAACAATACTAGGACCAACGAAAACAGGAGAAGGTGAATACAGAAATAGATTCAATTATGAAATAAACGAGGAACTAAAGGGAATAGATATAGTCAAGAAAATAAAAAGACAAAGACTGAGATGGTTGGGACATATATGGAGGGCAGGGGAAGAAAACACAATAAACATCATAACTAAGTGGACTCCTGCAGGAAGGAAGAGAAGAGGAAGACCAAGGTCAAGATGGTTAGATGAAGTAATGCAGGGTTTACATGCATTAGGAATTAGAAATGCAGAGGAAAAAGCAAAAGATCGAAGAAGCTGGAACCGGATATGTAACAGCGTTTAAAAAAAACTATGAAATGAGGACTGATCCTCCTCAAAAATATGGATCTAGAAAGCTTGTAAAAGCGGCGCTACCCCCACGGGGGTGTGAAGCCACTATATATATATAATAAATAAAACAAAAATTACCGAATCAACTACTTTATTTTTTAGTTAAAAACTAATTTGAAGCTATTTATTTTTTCTGAAAAAAAACAAGACAAAAATTAATAAATATGGAACCATTAACTTTGTATTGTTATTAACTTTATTGTGGAGCTATTGCCCATACAATTATTCCCTAAGGTTTTAAATTATAATATATATCTACCCCATTGAGGGTAGCCAGCCTGACCATCTCAGGAGGAATATTAACAGGGTGCGTCCCCCATAAGATTACTATTGGTAGATTCTAAAAACGAAATCGCAACTACATCATCTTCCTAATTTCTCAAACTAAAATAGGGGAGGTTATCATAACACAAACGATTTGATGAAATTCTTATGTAGAAAAGAAAAAATATTTCTAGTAAAAAAAAACTTTCATATTAACAGAAAATCGATGATTTCTAAAATAACCTAGATTAAAAAGCGAATAATATTTGAGAAATGTTTACAATTCTAATGAATAAAATAAATTATAAATGTAGCAAAGTTGTTATGATATCGATTGGTGTTTAAGATTTTGATTTCTCAAAAATTGGTTTGTAGCAAATTTATTTTCTTCTTCATTAACAAAATTTTCCTAGTCAATGTGATATTTTTATCAATATTCTATTATATATTTTTTAAAAAATAATTATGGAAGCCTACTTAAATCAAATAAATAAAAGTACTCACTTGATGTGTCGGAGGCCTAACACTCACCACCAACGCAATAATAACCTCATCTATAGAAAACACGTAGTAAAAACATTAAAAAATTGGTTAAAACAAATATATTACCTTCTAAATAACCACTCATTTTCACTGTGAACTAAAATCATAGTTTTTATTGAAAATTCTATGATTGTAAATAAAAATATGAATAGGATTAAATTAAAAGCATGATCTTTTAAATATGTTATTTTAAAAACTTTGATTTGGTTAAATATAATTACTAGATTTTTTCTAATTACAGAGGAATATATATTATAGAATAAAAGCCAACAAAAAAGAAATCAATCCATATTTTTTTTTTAATGGAAATAGTTTTACTTACGAAAGAGAATCTACAATGTAATGTTTATTTTAATCAACACAGCTTGACTATTATTATATAGTGAGATTTATTATTAAAATAAGTAAAAACATTAAAAATAGGTTAAAACAAATATATAACCTTCTAAATAACCACTCATTTTCACTGTGAACTAAAATCATAGTTTTTCATGAAAATTCTATGATTGTTAATAAAAATATGAATTGGATTAAATGATAAGCATGCTCTTTTAAATATGTTATTTTAAAAACTTTGATTTGGTTAAATATAATCACTAGATTTTTTCCAATTACAGAGGAATATATATTATAGAATTAAAAGCCAACAAAAAAGAAATCAATCTATATTTTTGTTAATTGCAAATAGTTTTACTTACGAAAGGGAATTTATAATGTAATGTTTATTCAGCACAGCTTGACTATTATTATATAGTGAGATTTATTATTAAAATGCAATAAATAAAACAAAAATAACCTAATCAACTACTTTATTTTTTTAGTTAAAAACTAATTATAAGCTATTTATTTTTTCTAAAAAAAACAAGCCACAAATTAATAAATATGAAACCATTAATTTTGTATTGTTATTACCTTTATTTTGGAGCTCCTGCCCACACAATTATCCCCTCAGGTGTTAAATTATAATATAGATCTACCCCATTGAGGGTAGCCAGCCTGATCATCTCAGGCGTAATATTAACAGGGTGCGTCCCCCATAAGATTACTATTGGTAGATTCTAAAAACGAAAATCGCAACTACATCATCTTTCTAATTTCTTAAACTAAAATAGGGGAGTTTATCATAACATAAACGATTTGATGAAATTCTTATGTAGAAAAGAAAAAATATTTCTAGTGAAAAAAACTTTCATATTAACAGAAAATCGATGATTTCTAAAATAACCTAGATTAAAAAGCGAATAATATTTGAAAAATGTTTACAATTCTAATAAATAAAATAAATTATACATGTAGCAAAGTTGTTATGATATCGATTGGTGTTTGGGATTTTGATTTCTCAAAAATTGGTTTGTAGCAAATTAATTTTCTTCTTCATTAACAAAATGTTCCTAGTCAATGTGATATTTTTATTAATATTCAATTTTTTATTTAAAAAAAACTTTTCCTTTGATATTTGACGTAGTTTCGGAGTGCACTCTTACCTTTTCTAGGAATTGCAGTGCTTCATGGTAAATATATTTTCTTAATTTTGAGGCTCCAGCCCCTGACTTCTTTGAGTCTTTTTCTTTTTTCTTCCATTTTATCCACTGGTACCGGATATTGTTCCATCGTTTTAGAATCAATTGATCTGAAACAAAAACATGTACATAATTTTTATACATACATTCTTATTTCACATGTTATTCATGCCGCTTTTGTTTTCAGGTATCTTGCTACCGGTTGTACGTTTGTTGACCTACATTATTCATACGGACTGGGAAAATCTACAATAGCAAGTCTGCCATTGTCGATGAGTTCCTTCCAAAACTCACAACAGAGTCATGCTAGGCTGTCGCAGAAGGATTCGAAAAGCGAAGTAACTTTCCGCGGAGCAGTAGACGGAAAACACATCAGAATTATTAAACCAGAATTAAGTGGATCTGTGTGTTTCAATTATAAAAGTTATTTTTTTTTTTAATTTTAATGGCAGTTGCGGATTCGAATTATAAATTTATTTATGTTGACATTGGTTCTTATGGCAGTGAAGTTCTTTGTGGAAAAGTATTAAAGAAAATCGGTTGGTGCTACCTTCACCAAGGCCTTTGTATGGCACTCTTACCTCAGACATTCCGTATTTTCTAATAGGAGATAAGGCATTTGGCCTTTCAGAACATTTACAAAGGTCATATGGGGGCAAACAACTGACTGTTACAAAAAGGGTTTTCAACTAAAAAATCTGCCGGTCAAGAAGATATTTTGAATGTACTTTTGGTATATTAAGCAACAAATTTAGCCCTCTCAATGTGAATCTAAACTTTTGCTTTGATATAGTGCAAGCTTGTGTTGTGCTTCACAATGTAATTAGGGAGCGAGATGGATTTAACTATGAGGACACACTGAAAGTTGGATTCGAGGATTTCGAATTTGTACCAACTCAGAACCAAACTAGAGTTGGAGGGAAAAAGACAAACCAGATTAGAAATGTGTTGGCAGATTCTTTTTTTTAGTGATGCGGGTTCAGTGCCCTGGCAAATGTCTAGAATTTGAAACGTTCATGTGCAAAACATCATAGGTCTGAGACAGTTTGTTTGTACTTTTATATATAACATTAACATATTAATAGTAAATTATTGTTCAGAAGTATTGTATTGAAGAAGTATTCTATTGACTATATTGTTATAAGATTTAATTTGTAAATAAAATAAATGTTACTTACAATAGTTTTTTTTTTCAATATCACTGAGCTCGTCATAATCAGGATGTAATGCAGAGCAGACAACAATACAATTTTGCCTTGTCTTATTTCTGTCTTTATATTCTTTCAACGTTCTGTCCCAAATTTGGGGTCTTTCTTGCACTAGCGATAAGTTTATCCACGTCTATATCCGTCGTCATTATCAACTCTCCAATATATGAGTACATCACAACCAAGCACTAAACCACTAACTTGAAAAGCGCACATCACGACGGTCACATACTGACTGCAAGTGTTCGCCTGGACCGTATGTTCCCGCCTTTTTGCCCAGCCACCTGTCTGAGGGGTGAACGCCCGTCCGGGTCTCGGATAATAATAATAATAATAATAATAATAATAATAATAATAATAATAATAATAATAATAATAATAATAATAATAATAATAATAATAATACCAACAATATTCAAATGGATGAAATAACATTTACGGAACAAGACCTAAAAAAGGTAATACAGAAACTGGCCAACTGGAAGGCGCCAGGAAATGATGGAATTCAAAACTTTTGGTATAAAAAACTGACGGCCATATACCCTCACCTAACAAATCAATTTAACAACGCGCTTAGGGATCCAAAAACACTGCCCAATTTCCTTTGCTGTGGAACAACATATCTAATACCCAAATCTGAACAAATAAAAGATCCATCCCAATACCGACCTATCACATGCCTCCCTACAATGTACAAAATCTTTACAGCAGCAATATGTGATAAATTATATACATACTTGGAAAACAACAACATTCTTACTGAAGAACAAAAAGGATGCAAAAGAGAATTTTTGGGCTGCAAAGAACAAATAACCATTGATAATGTTATATTAGAACAAATAAGAAAGAAAAACAGAAACCTGCATATGGCCTACATAGATTACCAGAAAGCATTCGACTCGGTGCCCCATAGCTGGCTTATTAAAACTCTGGAGATATACAAAGTACATCCTACATTGATCAATTTCCTAAAAACTACTATGAAGAAATGGAAAACAGCAATAGTAATCAATACGAGTCAAACTACAATAGAAACTGAATACATAAACATCAAAAGAGGAGTATTTCAAGGAGACTCACTATCGGCACTCTGGTTTTGCCTATGCTTGAATCCCTTATCGAGCGGCTTAAATCGAACAGGATATGGAGCCAATGTTAAAGCTGGAAGGACCTCAAAAATAATAAGCCACCTGTTTTTCATGGATGATATAAAACTATATGCGGCAAATAAAAAACACCTGGAAAGCAATCTAAAACTCCTTTATGAATGGAGTACAGATATTGGAATGTCATTTGGAATGAAAAAGTGCCAAACTGTAACAGTTCATAAGGGAAAAATCAAAGAAGAGACGGCCATCGAGTTAGAACCAGGAAAATTTATTGAAGCCATGACCAATAAACCATATAAGTATCTGGGAATCCTTCAAACCAATAAAATTGAACACAAACAGATAAAAATTATGTTAACCAACGAATTCGAAACACGTCTTCAAAAACTTTTAAAATCTTATCTGAATTCAAGGAACTTGACCACAGCTATAAATAGTTATGCCATCCCCGCTCTTCAATACTCCTTTGGTATAGTTAAATGGTCACAAACTGAATTGGAAGCAATAAACAGAAAAATTAGAACAGAACATACGAAGCATAGAAAACATCATCCGAAAGCGTCTGTGGAAAGAATAACCCTACCCAGAGAAAAAGGAGGTCGTGGAATAAAGGACGTCGTTGTAGCATGCAGTCAACAAATAGAAGGACTAAGAAAATTTTTCCAACAACACGAAAACCACCAAACCATAGTAAAGGCAGATATAGGATATACACCCCTCAATTTAAGTGAAGAAAACTTTAAACCATTTGTAATTGAACCAGATGAAAACAAAATAGAATACTGGAGGTCCAAACAACTGCATGGGCGATTCATCAACCAACTTAAACAGGACACAATAGACCAAGCAAAATCCAATCAATGGCTTAAATCAGGAACGCTTTTTCCAGAAACGGAAGGCTTTATGATAGGTATACAAGATCAAGTTATAAAAACAAGGAACTATCAAAAATACATCCTAAAAGAAGAAATACAGACCGATAAGTGTAGAAAGTGCGGAAAAAACCAAGAGACAGTAGAACACATCCTTTCCAATTGTCAAAATTTAGCAGAAAGTAAATACATGGAACGTCACAATAAAGTTGCCGCAATAGTCTACTTGGAAATAATTAAAAAATATAAACTTGCACCTGAGAACAACGAGCCATATTATAAATACAAACCTCCACCAGTAAGTGAAAACGAAATGGTCAAAATATACTGGGATAAAACTATTATGACAGACACTACGATGCGCCATAATAGACCAGATATTACAGTTATAAACAAGCAGACTAAAGAAGCCCTTCTTATTGACATATCTATCCCAAATAACTTAAATATAAATATTAAATATCATGAAAAAATCAATAAATATGATGACCTAAGAAGAGAAATAAAAGAATTATGGAAGCTACAAAAAGTAAAAGTTGTTCCTGTCATCTTGTCCTGTATGGGGTTGATTCCCAAAAATCTAAAAGATGCACTAAAAGATATAGGTATTCCTGACTCGACATACCGATTGATGCAGAAATCTGTCATCCTGGACGCAACAAATATTGTCCGAACATTTTTAGAGTAGACATCCACAACAGTCTTGTCCGTCTGACCGACTGTAACTGGAATACCCGGCTATACCGGCGACAAAAAAAAAAAAAAAAAAAAAAAAAAAAATAATAATAATAATAATAATAATAATAATAATAATAATAATAATAATAATAATAATAATAATAATAATAATAATAATAATAATAATAATAATAATAATAATAATAATAATAATAATAATAATAATAATAATAATAATAATAATAATAATAATAATAATAATAATAATAATAATAATAATAATAATAATAATAATAATAATAATAATAATAATAATAATAATAATAATAATAATAATAATAATAATAATAATAATAATAATAATAATAATAATAATAATAATAATAATAATAATAATAATAATACGATACGATACGATACGATACGATTTATTAACCACATTACGTATAAAATACATTTGAGGTTACAATACAATTTGTAAAAATTACAATAAAATACAATACCAACAATTATAAAAAACTAATTGAAACTTTATAGAATAATTATAACAACCATAAAATAAAATAAGAAAATAAAATTAACAGTACAATATAAAGGAACAATTATATATATATGTTGAAAAAATTTTTCTTTTTAATTTATTCGGACAAACAAATAGAAATATAAATATAAAAAAATAGAAATAAAAATATGATATCAAACAAAACTGTGCAAGTAAATATAAAAATTACATTATCGATGCCACAAATTCATCAACTGTATAAAAGCAGCCTTCAAGTAAGAAATCCTTAGCAAATTTCAAGAACCTGCGTTGCGGCATCCCAATCAACAGATGCCATTTCATTTGTGAAAAACTGTATTTTTTTATCATTAATAATAATAATAATAATAATAATAATAATAATAATAATAATAATAATAATAATAATAATAATAATAATAATAATAATAATAATAATAATAATAATAATAATAATAATAATAATAATAATAATAATAATAATAATAATAATAATAATAATAATAATAATAATAATAATAATAATAATAATAATAATAATAATAATAATAATAATAATAATAATAATAATAATAATAATAATAATAATAATAATAATAATAATAATAATACCTTTATTGCCCAACAGTTTCCCATTTATAGGACAAATACAAAAAAAAATCACATAATTCATTAGTACAACATCTACAAAGTAATAGTAAAGACCTAATCTAAGTAAAGAGAAGCCATTTTTTAACAAATCATTAAGTGAGCACGAAAAAATATCACATTGATTGCAAATACTATTATAATTCTTACACATGACAAAAAGAGGCGATTTAACTAATATATTTGTTCTTGCTCTTGGACACTTAAATAAAACGTTTGATCTAGATGTAACTCGAGGAACGTTGAAATTAATTTGTGCTAATAAATCAATACTGTTATGTAATAACTTATACAAAAATGTTAATGAACTAATTTCTCTCCTTAATTCTAAACTAACCATGTCAACTCTACAACATAATGTATTATTATCACATCCACGGTTAGGATAGATTCCATCAATTTTAAATATCAAATATTTTATAAGTTTTCTCTGTACTTTTTCAATATCTTTTATATAATAATTATATATAGGATACCAAACTAAACTGCAATATTTTAATTTTGGACGTACTAGAGAGTAGTATAATAATTTTATTGGTGTTATGTTGGTGAAGTTTCTGCAATTCCTAATAATGAAACCGTACATTCTCATAGCTTCAGAAACTTTTTGTTCAATGTGCAAATTGAAAGTTAACTTGTAGTCAAAAATGACACCTAAGTCCCTGAGGCTATTAAATTTTTCCAAAACAGAGTCCTGAATTATATAGTTAAAGTTAACTGTCGTCAATTTCCTGCAAAAACTCACTACTTTACATTTTGCAGAATTTAATAGTAGTTTGTTATTAGTACACCATGTATCAATAGCAGTTAAGTTTCGCTGAAGTTCTAAACAATCGCCAATAGTGTCGATCTTACAAAAAATTTTCAAGTCGTCCGCAAAACACAATTTTTTACAGTTAATTTCCTGAAACAACTCATTAATATAAAGTAAAAATAATAACGGTCCTAGATTGGAGCCTTGCGGAACACCAGACTTAGAAAGAATTAAATCTGACTTAAAGCCATTATAGAATACATACTGCCTCCTTCCTATTAAATAACTACCAAAGAATTTAATTAAATTAGCAGAAAATCCTAAATTTGATAACTTGGATAATAAATACGAATGAACCACCTTATCAAATGCCTTCGAAAAATCTGTATATACAACATCAATCTAATACTTCAGAAATAAATTGTGTCATCACTACCAGGTTTGTGACGGTAGATCGTTTATCGATGAATCCGTGTTGAAAAGGTGCAATACAGCCGCGAACACACGGATATATACGATTATACAGAACAATCTCGAAAATTTTTGAGAAGTTACACAACAGAGAGACAGGTCTGTAATTAGATATATCAGACTTAACTCCATTTTTAAATATAGGACATACTTTTGACTCTTTCCATATTTCAGGATATTTTCCAGTTTCCAAAGACAAGTTAAACAGTTTTTGAAGCGGTTTGACAAATATTCTTGTACAATCTTCAACTAGAAATGCTGGAATATTATCTGGACCAGTCGTCATTTTATTTTTTAATCTTTTAAAAGCTTTCAGAATTTCATTTTCTTCAAATTTCAAAAAATTAATGGTTGGTAAATTAAAACCCTGAACGCTGATGTCCTCTGGTTCATTATTCTCAGTTGATACATATACTTTTTCAAAAAATGTTTTAAAAATGTTGACAATATCCTGGGGATTATCAAAAGTATTTCCCTCATAGCACATTTCACCCGGAATTCGCGATGACTTATTTTTAGTATGTACATAAGACCAAAATGATTTTGTTTCAATGGTAATACTGTTTTGAATGTTTTCAATGTAATTGTTATATGCAGTTTTAATTTGCTGTTTAATAACTTTGCGCAATCTTTTAAATTCTATGTGATATATTTCGTTACCTGTTTTTATATACTTTTGACGGTTTTTGGCTTTGAGTTTAATATTCTTAATAATATCTGAGTGATACCAATTTGGATACTTATGTTTATAATTTTTGTATACCGGAACCCATCTATCAACTATTGTATACAATATATTATAAAATTGCTTTAATGCTATATTAACATCATCGTAATTATCTAAAAAGTCCCAATTAGTTTGTAATAGTTCAGAATACAGAGAAGTGAAATTTGCTTTCCGAAAATTATACATTTTCGAATTAGAATTTGGTAAAAACCTGATTTCCTTTTTTCCCAAGTTTTTTATCCTTATCATAAGTGCAGGATGATGACCATCCTCTTTAACCAGTGAAGAATCATCATGAATAATATCACATTTCTCTGATGACATTACTAAATCTAATAAACGACCCAAGTTATTAGGCACATCATTGTATTGAACTAAATTAAATAAACTTAAAAAATCCAACACAGTTGATGTTTTTATATCTAATCTGCTTTGATCTACAAACTTAGGTACGTTGAAGTCACCTAATATAACAATGGTTTCATTAAATATATCCAGTTGTTCTAAACATTCAAAAAAGTATTCGAAGTCTTCAGAACTTAACTTATCAACAATATAAAGAACGAAAACATAAAATTTTCTATAACCAACACTACATTTTACAGCTAGCATATCGATTAGGGGAAACTGTAGATCGTATGTAGATACATCGATAACAGACGATTTAATCTCCGTCTTCAGCGCTAGTAAGACGCCTCTCCCAGTGGTTTTATCTACAACATCAAATTTTCGATCCTTTCTATACACATCGTATTGATCAGGAAACAACCCTAGACTGGACACATCCTTGTTCAACCAGGTCTCACTTAAAGCAATAATGTCATATTCACCCTCACTTAAACTAGTATAAAACTCTAAAACTTTGGAGTTAAGACCACGTACATTTTGGTAATAACATATAAGTTCACATCCTACAACACTGTCGGGCTCTATTGGTTTAAAGGAACTACCTTGGGTATACCATTCATATACTTAATTTTGAAAGATCCATTTCCACTCGCATTCATGTTGTTTAGTTCAACCTTTACATTGTTGTAATAATTAATTTGATATCTAGTTCGATCAAATGACATTGACACATTTTTGTAGTTCCCATTTCTTAGAAATTTAGCTTGCCGTATTAAAGCAAATACATCCTTTTCATCATTCAATATGACCTTAATTGGTCGAATTCGCCCTTGGTTAACTTGCCCAAGTCTGAAGAGCTTAATGTTGGCAGTATTCACATTAGGACTTACGCTTGAGATTATTTTTTGAACATCTGACTTATCGCTATTCTTACGATGATCCTCAGATAGTTGTTGATCCTGTTCCGGCACACCAAAGAAAATAACATTTCGTTTTCTTTTATTTCGTTCGTTGATTTCTTGTATTATTTCTTCCATTTCTAGTGGGTTCGAAGAAGATTTCAAAATCTGGTTATCATTTTTAAGGGCTTGTATTTCAGCCTGGAGTGAGAGAATTAATGATTTTAAGTCCTTAATCTGATTACCAATTTGTCTACAATTTATGCATGACCAGTCACATCCCTTATTTTCATCATTAATAAGTTCAAGCTCATTTGCACTAATGTTAACACAAGTATGTCTAAATACTTTAGTACACACAGAGCATTTTAACATTAAATTTGGTTTGTATGATTTGGTGCAGCAAGAACATATCAAATTTGACGGCATATTTCCGAAAATACAGCTAACGATACGCTTATGTTCCTCAAAAATACTTTAAATAAACAAGAAAAAAAAAACAGACTGGAATGTGTTATCTTAATTTATGAATTCTTGTAATTAGCACACAATTAAAAAATTCTAATATACCTGTTCCAAAACACTAATTGCAAATCACTTTTTAGACTAGTAAAAAGAAATCACAACTAATATCAAATATTAATACGTTGATTCGGTTATTAAAGAGATTCGATGTTGCTTCGATCGTGTCTCAACTCGGATGATCAATTGAGAATACATCCGGGCGTCTTTGCTGTCGGGCCGGCAAAAGCCCGTCCGGGTTCCGTGTGTTCTTCACAACTTTCACAATGGATCTGGATCATCCGGAGCCCGGACAAAACTCGGACGGGCGTTTACCCGGACCGTGTGTCCCCGGCATTAGTGCGCTTTTGAGATGAAAAAACTGGAAAGCTTATTCGACCCTCTACATAGTGCCCCTCTTGTTCACATATTGAACTGCTGAAATATCCTGTGTGACCTTGGTTTTTGTAACTCGTGCATCTGCTATCAAACAATATGCCCTCATACAGTAACTCTTCATCAATCAATGGACTTATATCTTGTACAAAAATTTGTAAAAATTGGTTAGAAGGCTTGGTGTAACCATGGTGTACACCAATCAAAAAAATTCTGGATAAATACATCCAAGTATTGACCATAATTGGCTTGCATTAGAGTCAGATATAGTTAACTCATCTATACTAACTTTTAAATGAATAGCTTCAAATTTATATATATTATAATATTATATTTAAGTACTTTCAACTTTATATTTAAGAACTTTCAAGATCTCTGCATTCAAGTCAAAATGATAATAATGCGCTGGTGGTATAGCATTTATATTAGTACTTCGTGGTATTTTAAGATAAGTCTTTTGGAAGATTTGTCTGATTATGTTTTAGCAATAATGTCAATAAATCTGAAAGAGCACCACGCTTGATTTTATGTTTTACGGCCCAGCATCTAAGATCTTCTTCTAATAGAGGTATATTTTCAATGATTTTTTCATATTTATTTAATGATAACTCATTACAGAACTGTTCAGTTGAACTGAACATATTAAAGTATCCATTTTGAATATTTTTTCAATGTCTTCAGTTTCTAGTCTCTCAATAAATTCATTACTATTAATGTCATTCAAATGCTCATCTAAAGCCTCATTTGAACTACAGCTCAAATCATTTTCATATTCTTTGTCTAGTTCTTCATGTTCTTCAGAATCATTTGATGATCCTGCTGATTCTTTCTTTTGTTTATTACGCAATCGACGAAAGTGTCACGTCGACATATACAAAAGACATTTTCGTTTCCGTGAAGACATAGGTACCTGTAATAAGAAATTAAATTTCTATAACACTATTATTATAGTTTCTGTTATTATTAAAAGAATTTTTAATCAAAGCAGCTGAGCCACCAATACAATTCATGAAACAAAGTAAAAGCCGTGGTAAAACCTCGTCGTCGAAAAGTCTAAACCTCGTATCTACAAAATAGGAACTTTTCAGGAAATAGAAAAAACCTCTTAAAATTTTATTCAGATTATAAATATGATCTATATTTTATCATAGTGTTAAGAAATACTAAAAAAAACTTTGTGGAGGTGTAAAAAAGATTACGTTTGTAAAAAATTTGTAATTATGACTTTTGTAACGAGTTAAGAGGTTTTGATTGCACAATTTGAATGGTTTTGTTAGATACGAGGTTTTAAAACAAAACTAAAATAGTACTTTTTTAAAATCATTTTATTAAAATTAAAAAAAAATCCTATCTTACATAGAAAACAGTTAAAACATTATATCTTTCTCAAGGAATCATAGAACTCATGGTAATCTTTGTGAATTACGGCTTTCAATGATTGTAACTGATCATATTTATCACCTTTAAGTGCAAGGGGTTGGTTATATAAGTGTTTGACAGACCCAACTTTCACGTTTTTTCTCTTTGGTAAAGGAGACCATTCTTGATCAAAATTTAATTTGTATTCAATTCCATTCGAATCATATTTTAGGGCTCTCACATCTGTTACACATGGGTCTCCTTTCTTGAGTCCAGGCCTTATTGATAAATAGTACTCCTCAAAAGATTTGAAAAAGTTAATGTCGATATATTTGACTTTATAAGGTTCCTTGGGTCCTTTTTTCGCTTGCTCAATTATTTGAACATAGTTTGAAGGTGACTGGATTTCCCTTTTCTTTTTTGCAGCTTCAATGGTGGAATGGACGCTATCGCATTCCATCTGGGAATGCCCTTTAACTAAATATTTCTGCAGTATAGTAACATTTCTTGTAACTGAATAATGAAGTAGGGCATTTGATAGCAAGTTGTTCCGGTTTTGAGCGCAACAACCATCGCTATAAAATATTTTTGTTTTTTGTTGATCTTCCTGTTTAATTTCGTTATCCAGAAAATCCGTAAGGCAAGATGCAAAACAATTTGCGTCCAAACCACCCTCACCCTCATGCCATACATAGCACACTACCTTTTTATCAGCTAAACTGTAAACAGTAAAATTGTGGCAAGCAAGTTTCTGCTTAAAATAGATCATTCCAGCTGGTAAACAAGGAACTAACTGAACTGCTTGGACGTCCATGGTAAATGTACATACTTCACCGGACAATGCTTTTTCTTTGTCCATTATTTTTTCCTGGCGTGCTCTGTTTTTGTCTGCTAAATGTTGCTGGTAGGTGTCATTTGACATGTTTCCTTGCTTAAAACTGAAGCACAGATCGCATTGGTCTTTACGTGGTTGGAAAATATCTATATTTAAAGACTTCATTTCCGACATAAAAACTGGCTTAGAACATAGCTGTTTATCAATTTCTTTTACAAACAACTCGTAAACTTCACTGTATGACTTAAAAACGTTTTCAAGATACAGTTTACTTGTTGAAGCCCGACAATAATAGGAGGGTAACTTAGGTAACTTTTCAAGAAAAGTTTTAATTGCTGCCCTTTTTTCAACATTGGTAACTTTTTTTTTGTTTCGGAATGAAGAAATATGTGACACAATGCCAGAGCTATGACTTCGTTTGACCCAATTTAGTACAGACCATTCTCCCAAAGATAATGTTGACAGAAACATCTTCTTACATACCGGTAATGTAACATCGTTTATCTTAAGGTGGTAGGCTAGAGAATACAGTCGGCGAGAGTTGTTTTTAGTTGTTTTTCTAGCTATTGAGCTTTTATTTACCAAGGCAGCAACAAACGTCTTTCTTTGGTTCCAATCCATTTCCAACCAGAATTGGTTAAACACTTCCTGCCTCTGAACATCAGTCACATCCACACACTTTCTTTTATCTTTAGAACTCATTTTTTTTGAATTACATCTTTTTCCTATTATTCTAGGGCCCCTGTTAACTGTCTCATCTTTGGATCCATTTTTTCCCCTTCTTTTTCCTTCATATTCCTGTCCTTTTTTTCTAAGTAATTTTGCTTTGTTCCTTTTCCAATTCTTTGGTTCCGCTTGCCCTTTGCGTGCTCGTTTAGTCTTATTTCCTTCTAAATTCTCAGTTGTTTCCTCTAAAAGATTTGTTTCCTGATTAGAGTCCAAGGGATTGCTTTCTTTTAAAGCTCTTTCAAAAGCTTTTTTTCGTTTTTTCTTCGTATTTTCTTCTGGATCACTTGGATGATAGCTAGATCCAGAATCTTCAAAAGGATCAGCATTTTCTGTACCACTTCCATCCTCTGAACTACATTCTTCAGCTGCAAATGAATTTACAGCTTTTTCTTCATTATGTAAAAGTTCTTCCTGAGACTATTTTGGTGAACCATTTTCTAAATTCACTTGATTACTAGATATTATTCAGTTTTCTGGAATTTCATTCTGTTCTTCCTGATATGATTCAGTAACAACATTATTGTCTAAAAGTCCTGTTAAGGCCATTTCTAAAATAACAGAACTTCGGGATTTCTGAAAGCAAATAAAAAAATTATTTTTCTTAAAGCCGAAACCTCGTAACTGTTAATTTTTTTTATAGAATTTGAAGATTGCATAAATTTTAAAACCTCGTATCTCAAACACTTAGTGAAAAATTACTGAGTAAATAAATTGTTCACACCCAAAATTTTCTACTATTCATTCTAGTAATCGTCGTGATGCAGAATTGAAAGAAAAACGTGTAATCTTTTCGGTATTTTTAATATTTATAGTAATCCTAACCTCAAAAAAAGAATGTTTCTTATAATTATTCTTTCTTATAATTATATTTAAAATAGAAAGCATTATTAATATAAACAAAAAAATAATACATACCATCATTCTGCATAAACCATAAACTTCACTTATCATACAAAACTCTTGCCTGTTAATGGTTTACGATACCCTAGTATACTACTCAAACCAGATACGAGGTTTTGGAATGTCACTGTCAAGCATAATTAAGTTACGAGTTTTCAACACTTGTTCACTGCGCCTGCGAAATGAGTGTAAGCTACATACGTGGTTTTGCATTAAACGAGGAGCGTTATTTTAGATAATATTATGCTCGTAACTCAAAAACTTAAAAAATGTAGATACGAGGTTTTAACTTTTCGGCGACGCAATGCTATTTGACAATGTATGAATATTAAATATACAAAACGTTTTTAATGTAGGTAAATAAAACCAATCATAAATATCAAAAAAATATAGAAGACGAAACAATATTCAGAATTAAGTTAAGAAACATACTTATACATTATTTTGTCCAAATCCAAAATAGCGATAAAAAATAAATATCACACACTTTTGCATATTTCTAAAACTTGATTGATATTGATAATGGTCCAACGTATAAAACCTACAACTCGCAACTTTAACTACAAAATGGCAAGGCCAAATCAAACGCGGTACCGACCATTGAGAGAAGTACCATCGTGTATGGCTGGTTGCCTGTTATATGGAAATACACTGTATGCAGTCACCCTTCCTGTTAGGTGTTTTGTCTAACACATGCATCCCGCCTTGGCGTTCAATGCAAGAGATTTCAGGAATTTGGCCAATTCTTTGGTCACCTAGAAGCTGGTCAATGTTGGCTTTTGGCAGCCCCAGTTATGTACAAAAGAAAAATAAGGAGAAATAAAAGAATATATTTAACAATAATTATAATGCAAAAACACTTATTACCAGGATGGCAATTCACACATAAAATAACATTTTTAATAAACCATAAAAAAAAACAATTAAAATAATTAACTTCAATAAAAAATAATAAATAAAATATAGGTTGTAAACAAGAAAGTAAATAATAATAATAATTTTTTAATATTCAACCCTAATCGTAGCGTACAGAAATGCCATTTAATCACAACATTTACGAAATTAACAAAAAATAAATACTTAAATGAACCTATTCGCTACGATTTGTGTTGTACAAATAAACGGAATAATCTGGATAATATACAATATACGAAATCAACAACACAATAATGTTCTATTTGTAATACGTAAAGTCATGTAAAAATCGAATAAATAAGTTTTTCTTTTTCAGTTTTTTATCGAATTTGTTAAAATAGTCGTTTACTTTTTATTTGAGAATTTTAAATGTTCACGTTACCGAAATGTCATACACAAACTAAATATATTTGGTACCTTATGTGTTGCACACGTGATCCTGGACAATACAGTTGGTTATGAAGAGCTGCACACGTGGTTTAGGACACTACAGGTGTTTACAAACTATATAACACCTTCGAAGTTAATTTTCATAGAATACATATTGACTTATGAGTAACTAGTATGTTTCCGTTAGTTGTAAGCACTGTAGAAATTATTAGGAATTTGTTTTACGTAATAATATAATTATTGATATATATATATTTATATACTCGATAAACCCTTGTTGCTGGGCCAGGTACCAGAGACGATCACAGCATAACCCCACATAGCAATGCAACTTAACGATATCAATACGAGATTATATTACAGCTAGCGCCACAGGTGACCGGCCGGTCGAAACTTTTATATAGAGCGGGACGTTTAAATTTTATACTTATTTTATTTTGATTAGAATGAAATAATTTTTTTTATACGGATTGCGTTTTCCGAAAATTTCGGAATAACAAAATTTCGGAAAAAGTTAACACAACAACAAAAGGCGTGCAACGGTAAATTTAAAACCAATGCTAAAATAGTATATATTACTAGGAGTAGATGGTGCTAATATTATGTTGTGCTTAAAAGTCAATAATTGCCAGGTTGTGTAGATTGAGTGAAACGCAAATAATAAAGCCTTCTTCCTTGAGTACTATAGGTATATTTCTATTTTTTCTTTAAGCGTAAATTTCTTTTATTATTGTAATATTAAAATAATAGAACTCTTATTGTACTAGTAAAATAATACGTTTTGTCAAGGCATATATTGCCAAAAGTAATGAATGTAGTTATCATTGTACGCTTGAAGAAAAAAATATTTATCAAATATTTTATTAGTATTATACAGTGAATTTCCGAATATTACTTTTTAAACACAAATACTCATATTCGTTCAATATACCAATTGAATGGGAAAATAGGGAGAAAAACACTTTACAGGATTGAAATATTTATTTAACTTTTTGGTTACGTTTTTTTCTAACAATAAACTTATTATGTGCCAATATCTTTATTGGATCTATCGATACATCATTATTTTTTTGGCTTTTCATAAATAAATTAAATTTTTCATCTTTGCCCCTGGCTATTAGGTTAACTTTTTTGCACCAAAAAAATAAACAAAACCTAACAATAAATTCACATAATTTCAAACCAATGTCTGAATGTTGAGCATAGTTCATTGGTGTGAAATTAAGGTTGTGCATTAAGTGTATGGTTAATATCCCAGAAATATTAGAATAATGACATACCCTTGGAATTATATATAAAAGTCTTGAGATTGATTCACAAACCAAATATGTAACAAAATTGCCAGGTTTTGTTAATTGACAACTTGTATATTGCCTAGCTTCCACAAAATCAAGATCGGAAGAATTGTGTCTAAATAAAAAATTGGAAATAACATTTGTGCAGGACACTTTTTTAAGAATTTTTTTGGTCACGTATCCTGCAATGTAAGTGACCGTACATTTTCCTACTCGAGACCGTTTATAATTTAAAATGTCTGCAGGTAAAGTTAATTGAGGGCTCTCAATTTCCGATGTACATTCTTCTACAAACCCCCCCCGTTAATAAAGTTTTGAAATTATCTAAAACCCCTACATGCAAATCTTCTTCACAATTTGCTCCGGGTGAGTGAGTGGACAAAAAATTATTAACAACAAGAACTTTTATAATGTTGATATAAAATTAGTTACATTTGGCGAATTGTCTCTAAAATTATAACTTCTTATTATTCCAAAAAAAATTTTCAGTGAATCTTGTTGAAAAACTTTTAACAATAAAAAATCGTTTTTGCCTTTCAATAGAGTATGCTTAAGATACAGAAATGCCTTTATTGCCAATTCAGATTAATTAAAGATGGTACTGACACATTTTTTTTTTGCAAAAATACTTCATTTTATTTAAAAAATTGAGTGACTCTTTCCAAAATTCCTCATGACTGGATTTATTTGTGAGAGCCCCCTTCAATGGTTTACTTGCAGGAGCTGTACTTTGGCTGGAATTGAGGCTATCAAATAATTTGTCCAGGAATAAAATTAATGTGGCAGTTTCTTTTGCTCCTGTAGCTAAGTTAACGTCAGCTTCTGAAAATAAATTCATTATTTAGTAATGCAATTTACAGATAATTTTTTTAAAAAAACTTACTCCAACAAGTTTCAACATTAAGCTTCCCAATTTATGACTAAAGACCTGCGTGCAATTTTATTAATTTTATTTTTTAAGATATGTGAGTCCGTTAGTTTTGGGCAAATTCTTATAGGTTCATTAGCATCTAAATAATAGAATTGCTAATTAAATTTATTGTACTAACTCTTACTTTTTGGAAGTCCATCTTATTAAGAATAATAAAAAACTCTTTGTTTCAACGTAACTTCCAAGTTTATTTGAAAAATTTTAAATCACAATGACGGCTATTAACATCTAGGCTTTAATATTGTTATGTCTTATTACTTCCATACTTGGTCTAACCTTAATACTACCTAAACATCAGGTACCTAGCTACAAACAAACAAAATGTAACTTAAATGTTAATCTGACGATGCTTCTTAGCGAAACGGCCGTCATTGTGATTTAAAATTTTTCAAATAAACTTGGAAGTTACGTTGAAACGAAGAGTTTTTTATTATTCTTAATAGAATTGCTCTATATGGCCCCACTGAGCTACTGCTTTTTCATTATTAGCCATCTCAAAATGCAAATCTTTGTTTAAAAGATTATTTCTTATGCCCTTAAATAAATGAGGAACATCTATTACTGGTATAATTTCTTTATCACCAACAAAAAATCCAAAATGCTTCCACTCCTTATTATTTCTTAAAAAGACTTCTTTGGAATCTTTTATTAATGAATTTACTGCAGCCATATTTGCACCTCCTTGGTCACAGACTGTTGCAACCACATTAAGGCACACATCTTGTAACTTTAGTATTAAAGTTTTAATCAAATTTTTTAATGTTACACTTTTGGTTGGACCACTACTAAAAGTGAAACATATGGGTTGTTTCCACTGACGATAAATACCCTTTATCATAAATACATTTATATAATCAGCTAATCTTGGAAATCTGTCATTTGTACCAAAGTCTTCTACACCTTCGATTTTGTCATTTTTTTGGTTGTAGCTAAGGTGTGTTGTTATATAAATTTCGTCAAATATTAATATAAACTGTCGATCTTTGTTTTTCATTTTCTCCACATTATTTTTTAAACTATCAAATAATATTTTGTTAAAACCTGGATTTATAGGAATTTTACCTAATAAATTTGATAATGTGCGCCTGGAGGGCAATGAAAATATTTTGGAAAGTAATTTATAGCCCTTTCCACTGCCTTTGAACAAACTTAAG
Source organism: Ophraella communa (assembly GCA_035357415.1). Classification (NCBI taxonomy): domain Eukaryota; kingdom Metazoa; phylum Arthropoda; class Insecta; order Coleoptera; family Chrysomelidae; genus Ophraella; species Ophraella communa. Next base: position 30,797,581 of record CM068995.1, on the reverse strand, counting down.
CTAAATTTTTTTCCTCTAATATATATCACCGTCCTCTTGGATGCTAAGATTGAGTACGGATTTGAGACATAATAAATACATAGGTCAATGGATTCACATGATTTACTAGATTTTGAAAATTGGAAGAATTTTCGTATTTCTTTGCCATTGAAAGTCTTTTTTTGAAGGACAATAGAGTTTTGTTTTGATAGCCTTAGTAGATATACTAGGAGAGTTCTAACTCAGTGAAGGAGTGGGGGTACCTCCGTATATACAGCATACGAGTTTGTGTTGTATTGCGGGTTGCCTGCTGGTTTGAAAAAAAGGTGCGTGGCGGCCGCTGGTGGGATTTGAACCTACGGACCGTCGGTAGAATTTTTATAATTTAAGCGCCCTTACCCACTGGGCTGCTAGGACCGAAGGATTATATATGTTAAGAATAGGTATTTAAACTTGCGTCGCGTGGGTGTGCATTGTAAAAATTTGATCGATGGTGGCGTCGTTTGCGAATATCGTACGGGGCGTAGGCTAATTTTCGTCGTGTCGCAAAAAATCTCGTTACATACAGGGTCGGTAAAAATGTTAATAAAAATATCGTTACATACAGGGTGGCAAAAAATGTTAATTTGATCGAACATGTGGTTCTCCATTTTCTCTTTATAATCTATACGGGAATGTAAAATTACGACACATTGATTGTCAAAAGGGTACGATGCTAAGACGTCATCACACATGTTTTACAAGGGTCATCGACAATAATGTTAATTACAGATCGGAAATTAGACCGTCCAAATATCGGATGACCGTCGCAGATGTGTCTTGTTTTATTTGTTATCTGTTTATATACAGGAGGATGGTACAAATAGAGGTATCTGATCGTACAGTTTTCATCGAATTTGGTCTGTGATAGGTATCTTGTAATCTAATCATATACAGGGTATGTCGGGATACTAAACAACTTAGAATTTTTTGTATTTAAAATATCAATTTGATGATATGGTACGGGTTAGATACGGGATATATACAGGGTTTGTCGCGAATTAGATCGTCGAAATATCGAATTATGATCATTCTTAATACGGAAACGGTTAGGGGGTATGTGGCAAAAATGTCGGTGTCGGCCGTGAATTAAAAATGTCAATTCGATCATTTGTAAGACGTATATTATGATGTGGGTAAAAGATAATTTCGAGTGTACAGGGTATATCGCGAAGATCATTCGTAAGAGGTACGGGGGATGTCAATTTTTTATACGGGATATGTCTGCATATACAGGGTTTGTCGCGAATTATATCGTCGAAATATCGGATTATAATCATTCTTAATACGGAAATGGTTACGTGACAAATAAAAAATGTCGTTACATTAACGGGGGTATAGTCGTGAATTTTATATTAAAAATGTCAATTCGATCATTCGTATATGGTGCGGTGGTCATTTCGAGTGTACAGGGTATATCGCGAAGATCATTCATAAGAGGTACGGGGGATGTCAATTTTTCATAAGTGGTATGTATACAGGGCCGTCCAAATATCGGATGGATGTCGCAGATGTCTTGCTTGTTTATATACGGACACAAATAAAGGTTTCGTTCTCACGTATTCAAATACTGAAGGCGTCGTTTTGCCAATTTCTACTCCCGTGTACAGGGTATGTCGTGAAGATCATTGGTAAGACGTAGTACGAGGGTTTTTACATAAGGGCATATCGAGACCGTCCAAATGGACGTCGCAGACGTGAAAAATGTTTTATCTGTTATCTGTTTATATACGGAGTATGGTACAAATAGAGGTTTCGTTCTCAAATTCTGATCGAACAGTTTTCATCGAATTTGATAATCTTCTGTGATAGATATCTTGGTACATAATCTAATCATATACAGGGATACTAAGAAATGTTAGAAATATCAATTTGATGATATGGTACGGGTCATTTTGAGTTAGATACGGGTCTGCATATACAGGGTTTGTCGCAAATTAGACCGTTGAAATATCGGATTATGATCATTCTTAATACGGAAACGGTATGTGGCAAATAAAAAAAAATGTCGTTACATTAATGGTTATACGGGGTATAGTCGTGAATTTTATATTAAAAATGTCAATTCGATCATTCGTAAGACGTATATGATTTGGGTCAAAGATCATTTCGAGTGTACAGGGTATATCGCGAAGATCATTCGTAAGAGGTACGGGGGATGTCAATTTTACATACGGAGCATATCGAGACCGTCCAAATATCGGATGGACGTCACAAATGTGTCTTGCTTTAGTTGTTTTCTGTTTATATAAGGGGTATGACACAAATAAAGATTTAGTTTTATCGAAATCGGTCATTTTCTCAGTTAAATGCCTATGTACAAATCATATACAGAGTATGTCGGAATGCCAAGCAACTTATAAACATTAAAAATATCAATTCCTAAGTGTTATGGTCAAAGGTCAAGTTAGATACGGGATATGTCTGCGTATACAGGGTATGTCACTAATTAGACCGTCAAAATATCGGATTAAAATTGTAAATCCTTGCAGATGTAAAAAATGTCTGGCTTTAGTTGTTTTCTGTTGGGGTATGGCGCAAATAAAGTTATCCAAATTCTGATCGAATAGTTTTCATCAAATCATTTCAAATCATTTACAGGGTATGTCGGGATACCAAACAACTAAGAATTTTTGTATTAAAAATCAATTTGATGATATGGTACAGGTCAGAGGTCCTTTTGAGTTAGATGCGGGATATGTCTGCGTATACAGGGTATGACACTAATTAGACCGTCAAAATATTGGATTAAAATTGTAAATCGTTGCAGATGTTAAAAATGCCTGGCTTTAGTTGTTTTCTGTTTATATACGGGGTATTAAACAAATAAAGGTATACAAATTCTGATTCGCGGAGTTCTACTACTTTAATAAGTTCAGTTTTTGTCATATTTAGGGTCTTTAGTCTCTATATTTTTTCATCTTTTAAATTTTCATGTTGTAAAACACCCAGTCTGTCATCTTTTCTATGTCGAGATACCAAACAACTAAGAATTTTTGTATTAAAAATATCAATTTGATGATATGGTACGGGTCAAAGGTCATTTTGAGTTAGATATTCTATACGAGAAATGTCTGCATAGGTATATATATGTTATAGTGCCATTAACCCTTACCTTGCTTCAAATTCCAGAAGAAATAGGAACCTGCTTAATAATCATGTTAATCTTGCATTTTTATATTATTTAAGTCATAACAACTCTTTTTGCTAGTTAGTTAGAATCAGATTTTAGAATTATAATTACATAGTGTAACTTGTTGTAATAAGTTGTATATTTAATTTTAAATAAATTGTTTTTAAAAAGTGATTTGCAGAAATCTATAATTTAAGTGGCGCAGTCAGTAGGATAGTCAAACGGGATTTACGGAAATAATACCGGTTCGTTTTAACGATTCATTGACTAGAGAACTTTACACTGTGTGTTGTGAAGTTAGGTGAATTGAGTAGCCTAGCGAGAAGTAGTGTTTGGTGAATTGAGTAGCCTTACAAGAAGTTAAAATATATTGAACTTTTTGTGCAATCAAGATCTTGAGACACTCGACACATGGACGGATTATTGATTTTGCTGTAAGTACAATTTATATCATACAGAGGTTTGCTTATAATTTTATTATCAGATTATTCTGAAAAATTCTAAACTAGTAATTCTGATTCTTACTCACAACAATTTTGGACAAATTTCTATTAAAATAAATTATAATGGCTCTTCCAGTATTAAAAAGAGAATATTTAGATATGGTTCCCGAATTTAACGGAGATACCGAATTATTACCCAGATTCATTGACATATGCGAAAAATTAGTGAGCAAATTTTATAACACGGTAGATACTAGCGATTTTCAAAATGAATATTTAATGTCAACAATTTTATCAAAAATTAAGGGCGATGCAGCAGTGAATATTTCATCCTGTATAATATCTAAATGGTCAGATTTAAAAAGTGCTTTACTCAACACGTATTCAGATAAGAGAGATATTTACACCTTAAACATAGAAATTGTTAACATGAAACAAGGAAATGAGTCACCATTCATTTTTTATAATAAATTACAGCACTTGTTAAATCTTCAAATTTCACGATTAAAATTTCAAGGTAGCTCAACAGAAATAGTAAATTTATCAAAATATTTTAATAATTTAGCGCTTAGAGTCTTCTTACATGGGTTAAAGGAACCTTTAGGTTCACTTATGCGTACGAAAAACCCACAAGATTTAAATACTGCTTTAATATGTTAACGAATGATTTCCAAACAAACATTGAACTATTAAATTTTACTAAGGGTAGATTTGCGTCTAGGAATAATTTTTCTGAACCAAAAACCAATTATAACAAACCCTTGCAAATTACTAATTACGCGCATAATACACAGCGTAGAAATAATGATCAACAATTACCAAGTACAAGTCAAAATAATTCAAATTTTAATAAAACTCCGAATGTTTTTAATACAAATCCAAATCGTAATTTTCCTAAACCGACTCCTATGAGTATATCAACTAGAAATACATACAGAACGAATCAACAGCCAAACCCTAATTACTTTAAACAAAATTATTCTAATAATAATAATAGGAAATACATTGCCGAAGAATTGCATAATTTAGATCAACAACCGTTGGTTGAACACCCCGATGAAAATGACGAGAGTACTTTTTTAGACAAAGTCACCTCGGAAAACATCGAGGAAAAACCATAGAGTTGTTAAATTTAACTAATAATGACAGTGAATTGCCATATATAATATTTCCGGAAAATAATTTAAAGGTTCTCATCGATACCGGCAGTACTAGATCTTTTATATTACCTGAAATTGCAAATAAGTATTTAAAAGACCAAATTTATGTCGATCCTTTTAAAATATCAACTGCACATGGTACTTCACAAGAAAATTTTGGCACGACAATGACCTCATCAAGGATTTTTAATCTTAAAAGGGCCATTGATTTAAGGTTCTGTTTATTTAAATTTCATGACCAATTTGACTGTTTATTAGGTATAGATAATCTAAAAATAATTAATATTTGTATATATTTAAATAAAAATGTAATTGTTACTCCTAATGCAAAAATTAAAATAAATTATTATAAGGTCCCTCGAACCTCAAATTGTATAGTGGTGCCTCCGAGGACCGAACAAATAATACAAGTAAATATCAAAAATATTAAAAATGGCGAAGTTTTGATACCTTATACAAAGATTTCAGAATTAGAAATCCCTCAATGTATAACAAAAGTACAAAACCATATGGCCATTTGTACAATATTAAATAAAACTGAGTCCGCATGCCAATATGATTCATCTAATTCTTTTAACGCAGAATTGTTCGACGAATACGAGCAAGCGCTGTGTCCAAACTTTAATAATTTTAATGCTGCAAAAATTAAGTTTGATATTAATAAAATTCGTACTGAACATATGAACTCGGAAGAAAAAAATTCCGTACTAAAACTTATCAAGGAATATTCTGATATATTCCATGTAGAGGGAAACAAATTAACGTTTACTCATAAAATAAAACACGAGATAAACACTACTGATGAACTACCAGTGTACTCAAGATCATATAGATATCCTGAAGTACATCGCAAGGAAGTTCAAAAACAAATCCAGAGTATGCTGGAACAAAATATAATAAGACCGTCTACTTCTCCATGGTGTTCTAGTATATGGGTCGTCGGTAAAAAACCAGACGCATCTGGTCAACAAAAATGGCGTATAGTAGTTGACTATAGGAAGCTTAATGAAAAAACTATAGGCAATTCTTACCCTTTACCGTTGATAGAGGCGTTACTCGATAAATTGGGCCGAAGCCAATACTTTTCTACTTTAGATTTGGCATCAGGATTCCACCAAATTCAAATTGCCGAAAAAGACATACCAAAAACCGCATTTAATACTGAAAATGGGCATTATGAGTTCCTACGGATGGGTTTTGGTTTAAAAGGAGCACCTGCGACATTCCAACGTGTAATGGATAGCATTTTACGGGATATTCAAAATGAAACATGCTTGGTATATCTAGATGATATGATAATTTTCAGTACTAGTTTGCAGGAACACATTATTCGTCTTAAAGAGGTCTTCGATAGACTAAGAGACGCTAACCTTAAATTGCAGTTAGATAAATGTGAGTTTTTACGGAAAGAGGTAACGTATCTGGGGCATGTAATCACCCCTGAAGGCGTAAAACCCAATCCTGAAAAAATTAAAGCTATTAAACAATACCCAATTCCAAAAAATACCACCCAACTAAAGGGATTTCTTGGTCTTTTGGGGTACTATAGAAAATTTATAAAAGATTTCTCAAAAATTACTTTACCATTAACCAAACGATTAAAAAAGGGCGCTGTAATAAATCCTAACGATTCGGATTATTCAGAATGCTTTAAATTTTGTAAAACATTGTTAATCAACGAACCAATACTCCAATATCCTGATTTCACGCAACCGTTTATCCTTACTACGGATGCTAGTAATCATGCGATTGGGGCTGTATTAAGTCAAGGAAAAATTGGCACCGATTTACCTGTGGCTTATGCAAGTCGTACCTTAAACAAATCCGAATGCTCTTATTCAACAATCGAAAAAGAAATGTTAGCTATCGTATGGGCGGTAAAATATTTCCGGCCGTATCTTTTTGGTAGAAAATTTAAAATATATAGTGATCATAGACCACTGCAGTGGCTTTTTTCTCTAAAGGAGCCAAATTCTAAATTAGTCAGGTGGCGGCTAAAGCTCGCTGAATATGACTACGAAATAATTTATAAAAGGGCACTTTAAATAGAAACTGTGATGCTCTCTCAAGAATTCAGTTAAATTTGAATGAAACAGAACTTGAGAAACCATCAACATCAGCCCTATTTGATTACATGGAAGACTTTAACAAAAGTTTTGATCGCACAAATCCAGAATCTTTGATAGTCGAAGCTGAAGACGATAAAGATTCGGAAAATGTTGTGGATGAAGATGAAACAGCTCATACAAATTTGGAAAACCCAGTGGCAGGTATTCCGATTGTTGACTGTCCTGTAAATTGTGGCAAAAATCAAATAATTATATCTGAAGTAAATTATGAACCGGCACAACCGACAATTATTAAATTATACGAAAATAAACAAAGATTGCTTATTCAACTTTCTAAAAATAATTTTGAAAATGATGTTATTAAATTCCTCAAGGAATATATTGTACCGAAAGTAAAATATTATGTATACTTTGAAGACCCTGTATATGAAAAATTTAGCGTTATTATTCAAAAACATTTTGAAAATTCAATGATTAATATGATTAAATGTACAACAAAATTATTAGATGTTGATATTGCTGACATTAAAGACACTATTAAAAATTACCACGAGGGTAAAACTAATCATCGGGGTTGGATGAGACAGAAACGCGAATAAAAAAATTATACTATTGGCCAAATCAAAGAAAATCGATACAAACATATATAAACGAATGTCAACCTTGTTTACAAACTAAGTATGACAGAAATCCCATAAAACCAACATTTAATGTAACTCCTACAGCTGTTTATCCATTTCAAATTATACATATGGATTCTATAACCTTGGAAGGTACTAAATTTTTAACTCTAGTTGATTCTTTTTCTAAATATGGACAAATGTATAAAATGAAATCCGCCGAAGGTATAGAAACCGTAAATAATTTGATTAAATATTTTACACATCATTGTATTCCGGAAGAAATTATTTCAGATAATGGTACAGAATTAAAAAATTCGTTAGTTAAAGAGTTATTGCAATTACATAAAATAAATATTCACTTTATCAGTTCTCAGCATCCCGAATCAAACGGTATAGCCGAAAGATTCCACTCAACAATAATTGAACACATAAGGTTACTTAATCTTCAAAAGGAATACAAGGATGACCCTATAGAACAAAAAGTAAATTATGCACTTTTAGCTTACAACAACACCGTACATTCCGTAACGAAATTAAAACCTTTTGAAATAATAACAGGCAATATTTGTAATAATACCGCGTTCGATATAAACATAGAACAACAGTTAGTAAATGATTACGTTTCTAAACATAAAGAAAAAATTAAACTAATGTACTCAGAAATAAATAAAATAATTCAGAAAAATAAAGAAAAATATATTGAAAAATCTCATCGGAATAGAGAAGAATTGCCAAATAAAATCCCAACTAAGGTATTTATGCGCAATAAACAAAAGCAAAACAAAACTAAACCGAAATATCAATTAGAAACAATTAACTCAATAAATAAAACCACTAAAACAGCAAAAATTAATCCTAGACACGGAAATACCGCAGCTGATATACATTTATCTAATATTAAACGACCCCGAAAGAAACCATATGTTTTTATTTCAGATTCCTCGCCGTCGCACAAGGAATAATAATAAAAAATATAACAGAAAATTTAGGAATTTTGCCAATACTTTTGGGACCGCCAAAATTACAAAAAGACCAACACACATTTGTTCACTTTTTCGATATTAGCCCATTAATTGAAGAATACAACGAATTAGAAGTGCAATATGAACATTTACGTTCCTTCTATAAAAACGAAACATTTTTCAAATCAGAGGCCGATAACTATAAAAACACAATTATTTACACTAAAGCTTTAATTCAAGAAAAACTTGAAAATTTTAATATTCACACTAAATTAAATAGAAATAAACGAGGTTTAATAAATGGTCTTGGCAGTATTTTTTAAAACAATTACAGGAAATCTAGACGCCGAAGACGGCGAACGTATAGATAACATTTTTAGAACATTTGCAAAATAACCAGAATAAATTACAAAACCAGCTTAGTATGCAGTATTCCGTTAGTAATCAAATAATTTATAATTTTAATAATACTTTACAAGATATTAAAGCTAACGAAAAGACTTTAAGAGAAAAAATTTTAGAGTTAAAAAACATTGCTGATTTTCAAGCAAATTTTGGAAACGTTACTTATTTAAAGGATTTACTTATTCAGCTATTGTTTATTTATAACTCTGTACTAGATGTTATACAAGAAATTGAAAATTCACTAACATTCTGCAAATTAAAAACACTTCACCCAAGTATTATTAAGTCGCGAGAATTATTTAAAGAACTTGAAAAAATTTCATCTTATTATAAGGAACAATTACCTTTTGAAGTAAAGTATGAAAATATCCTAGATTTTGAATCAGTTATTACAGTAAATTGTAAAATAAACAAGAATGTAATACAATACTTTTTGTCAATTCCTATTAACTTTGAAACAGAATTTGAACTTTATCGAATGATACCTATACCTACAAAATGGGAATCAGAATTTCTAACAATTATACCTAACTCAAAATATATTTTAAAATCTCAATCTAAAGCTTTGCATCCTCTAAGTGATATATGTACAAAAGGCAAATTCTTCCAATGCTCAACAAACTTACAGTCCAATGTAAACATAGATTGCGAAGAAGAAATTTTAAATAATAAAACTTCCAAAAAATGTAAATATTTTAAAGTAAAAATTTTAGAAGGTCACATACAAGTAATACCGGAAATAAACCAATTTTTGACAGTATTTCCAAAGGAAGAAGTATTAACATTTCGTTGTCCGAAGCAAGTAGAGACTCAGACACTCACCGGAATCTTCCTGTTAAACCCGGAAAATTGTAAAATCAAATTCAACCAACAAGAACTAGAAATTCAAGAAAAAACCCATGGAAAACCTCTTGTTATTAACCAAGCACACCTACTTTTGGAAAAAGCGAATTATCCAAAAATGACGATTAACTTAAGAAATTTAAATTTAAAAGATATTCCCGAAAACCAAATCACATCTGTTATTGAAAAAAATACTAAATTCTACATGCCCAGCTTATGGACCATAATGTTATACCTTTTGGTAATTTATATAATTAGTTCTACTATTATAAAAAAATTACACATTAAAAAGAAAACTAGGAACTGTGAAGACATCCCTAAAGAAGAGGAAATTCATCTTCCACAGGAAGCTTCATTCTAAGGGGGAAGGTGTTATAGTGCCATTAACCCTTACCTTGCTTCAAATTCCAGAAGAAATAGGAACCTGCTTAATAATCATGTTAATCTTGCATTTTTATATTATTTAAGTCATAACAACTCTTTTTGCTAGTTAGTTAGAATCAGATTTTAGAATTATAATTACATAGTGTAACTTGTTGTAATAAGTTGTATATTTAATTTTAAATAAATTGTTTTTAAAAAGTGATTTGCAGAAATCTATAATTTAAGTTATATATATTTATATATTAAGAACGAACACCATCGAGAAGCAGGTATGCATCCTTCTATGCTATTTTTAGCCTAGGTCTTGGGTCGCGGATATCAACACAAAGGGCCCTCAAAAAGGGACAAAATACGGAGCATATCAAGACCGTCCAAATATCGGATGGACATCACAGATGTGTCTTGCTTTAGTTGTTTTCTGTTTATATACGGGGTATGGCACAAATAAAGATTTAGTTTTATCGAAATCGGTAATTTTCTCAGTTAAATGCCTATGTACATAATATAATCATATACAGAGTATATGTTGCCAAGCAACTTATAAACATTAAAAATATCAATTCCTAAGTGTTATGGTACAGGTCTAAAGTCCTTTTGAGTCAGATACGAGATATGTCCCAATTAAACCGTCAAAATATCGGATTAAAATTGTAAATCCTTGCAGATGTGAAAAATGCCTGGCTTTAGTGGTTTTCTGTTTATATACGGGGTATCGCACAAATAAAGGTATCCAAATTCTGATCGAACAGTTTTCATCAAATTCGGCCTGTTAGATACCTATGTACAAAATCTAATCATTTACAGGGTATGGCGAGATACCAAACAACTAAGAATTTTTGTATTAAAAATATCAATTTGATGATATGGTACGGGTCAAAGGTCATTTTGAATTAGATATTCTATACGAGAAATGTCTGCATATATATATTAAGAACGAAAACACCATCGAGAAGCAGGTATGCATCCTCGAGCGCATACCAACCCTTCGATGCTATTTTTAGCCTAGGTCTTGGGTCGCGATTATCAACACAAAGGGCTCCCAAAAAAAGGACAAATTAGGGAGATAAGAAATTAAAAGTTTTTTCGCTAGTTATTCGATGATGTAACATAAACTTCTTTTAAATTTTTATAACGCTACTACAATATATTTAAAGTGGAACTTCGAATTGTAGCGCAGCAACAGCATCTACAAGCATATATACAGATTACGTCGTGAATTAGGATGTAAAAAAGAAAAATTTGTTTATGTTGTGTACGTCAGTCGATAATGTAAGGTATAAAAGTATGTCATATAGTTACAAAAAATACATTGTTATGCTTTCCATATCGTTAACTAATAAATTATACATTGGGTATAAATTGTAACAATCCAGACAACAGTGACTACTGTTTTCATGAACCATTGTTTTGTAAAAAAAATTGGTCTATTTATGTATTTGAACCAAACACCTATATTAATGTTTTAAATAATTCTTCTATAAACTATTACGATTCAGATGATAATCACTACATTTAAGTACCATTGTTAAAAAATGGCCTATATAAGATAAATATCTAAACTACGACACTAAATACACCATAATAAAAGTATTACTTCCATAAATTCTACGTGAGGTGTCATTTTTATCACGATCCTTGTTTATATATAAGGGATAAAGGTTTAGTTCTCATGTATCCAAATATCGAGCAGTTTTCGTCGTAATTCGGTCCTTCTCGCTGTATGTTGGGCAACTAAACAACTTAGAAATTTTATATTAAAAACGTTAATTTGATCATTTGTAAAGCGTATATGATCTAACGACTTTCTGCTGAGATTAATATTCGACATCATAAATATTTTTAAAACTGGAAACCTTGACAACCGTTGAAAATATCTGATATCTGAAAAATATGTTTACTTATATTAAATAGTTGTCATAAATAAAACCGGAAACTTTGATGGTCATTTAAAAGATGACAGCACCATTTTTATTGCAAGGACATTGCTTTAACTATTACATAAAAGATGGCGTTATTTATTTATGTTTTGGAATAAATATGGTAGATTGAATCATCTTTAAAACTTCTGCACACCGCTATCAACAACACGCCCTACAACAGCGAGAAAATGAAAGTCGATACTGTTTTTGCAATGACATGTGTAAAATTGACATCTATTTTTGTTTTGATTTTTAAAATTCAGTACGTTTGTAGCTTCTTTTATCTAATTTTTAACATTTCTTCGGGGATTATTAAATCTGTTATAGACTGCTTAACACAAATTTATAGAATAAAGTGCCTTTAACAGAATTAAATTGGTAATACCTTTTGTTGAGACTTCGTCCAAATGCAAAATGTCAAATTAAAAAATCAATTAGAAAATATTTGCTTGTCTGAGAAGAAAAACAGGAAGAAGTAGCAGCCTACGTAAGTGAGTAGTGTTCGTATTAACTGGATAGGATCAGTAGAAGTAGTAGTAGTAGAATACACACTAGCTTTTGATTACGTCTATAGACAATTATCACAAGCCATGTAACCAATGAGACGTATTCAACCCACAACGCTATAACCACCACCAACACCATGTTCTACCACAGAACAGAAGAACAATGAAGTAGATAGTATTTTAATAAATTATTTATTTAGTGGCATTTATTTTTGTTTCAATTTTAAAAAGTATCTTAAAAATTATAAAGCGGAAATTTTACATTTACAAACAATATGAAAATCAATGAATACACAGTGTGTTTTAATAATAATAAATAATCCATATTTTCTCAACCATTCTTTTTTAAATAATTATTAGAATGGTAATATACCATTACAAAACAAATTACGGAGACGTTGTACAATACGGTCCAGAGATGACGTGGCAGGGGTTTGTATCTTGGACTATATTTCAAGTTTTTCATGATGTACCGCCAAATTTGTGAACGTCAATAATTTCTGGAAAAACACCAAAGGTAAGACGACATTTCTTGTACAGAAATTCCGCGTTTTGATGACCATGAACGTTAAAATAGTCTCCAGCATACAATAACTTCCTCTTAAATATTTTATTTATTTTAGAATAATCTACATCTCTTTTAACGCCATACACATTCCTTTCCAAGTAGAATGCCAAACAATACATGAAATAATTTCAATAAGGTGCAGTCAATAATAAAACTGAAATAGTAGAAAATTGTTTCCACCTGCACCCAAGGTAAAGAAACTTAACAGTTTCTATACCAAGCTTGACCGTTTTCTATGAAAAAACAACTACTTCCTGGGCTATATGCCCCAACGGACATTGAATTACTTTCCAATAGAAAACGTGATGGTGACCGACTTCGTCGATACTTTCATAGAAAACGGTCAAGCTTGGTATAGAAACTGTTAAGTTTCTTTACCTTGGGTGCAGGTGGAAACAATTTTCAACTATTTCAGCTTTAAAGCCAGTTTATATGGTGTGTTCTTTGGTAATTAATAGTCCAGATAATATAAAAATTGGCATATTTAAAAAATTTAATATATTCATGCATATACTAGCGTACATATTAGCAGTCCATGATTTAATAGTAGAACAGTACTGGAGGATTTTATGATAATCAGACTTAAACAAGCCGAACATTGTTTTAATAAACCTTTCTATATTGGGATGGTCATTCTAGATTTGGCTAAAACTGTAATGTACGACTTCCACTATGATTTGATTGTGGGTAGACAGATGTAGGTATACTACTTGCATACAGATACTGACAGCTTTATATATGAAATAAAGTTTGAAGATGTATATAAAAAAGTTATCGATAAAGAAATTTAACACTTCAGACTATGCTCCAAATAACGTATACAGTATTCCTCACGTAAATTAAAATATTTTAGAACTAAGGAGGGATGAAGCCAATAAGAAAATAATAACACATTTTGTTGGGTTACGGTCTAACACGCGAATATTTATGTATTAGTATAATATGTGTAAATTAAATACCACAGCAATAAACAAATTTGTAATTGATGAACATTTACCCCAAATTTTGATGCTTAAAATATTTAAAAATAATGCTCATGTAATCTATAACAATGCCGAACGTAGCACAAAAAAAAGTTGATTTAATATCAATCACAAAAAAAACGTTACATAAATTCACAAGAACGTGACTATTAATTTGTCCTATCATTTTATCATTTTTTTTAATGTTCAAATTTAGAAAAAAAAATATTGATTCATCTATATTATACCTAAAAGTATGATTATATCATTTTAACTTTTAGTAAGTTCAGGTCTCTTTTAAAAGAAAATAATCTAAATATTTGTCTACATGTTCGAAAACATTCAGACGTAGTATACGCCAGAGAAGATATTTTCAATTTATATCGTCATAAGTATTACAGGTGTCAAAATGGCTATGATAAAGTAAGTAATATTTCAATTGAAAAGTAGCTACGATTACCCACAACGATTTACATCCTCCTAAACAACCAGTCATATCTTTTTACGAACAGGGTCCGTATAGATTTATTAATCATCATCACGAAGATTGGATTCGATAGAAAACGTGGATATTATGTTCAACTACTAATCATAAAGTTGTAACATTATTGTATACAAGTCTCCTCAAGATAGTGCTTATAACAGTAATGCTGCTGCTGCTGCTTAAATTAAATCACATGATTCAAGGGGTAGTGTAGGAAATTAAAGGAAATTAATCGTCGAAAATGTTGAAAATATGTTTGAGAGGTATGGCCATATGATTGGAATTGTAAACGCCGTACATGTCATGACTTGTTATAACCAAGAATCAATCGTGTTTTGGGATACAAACTTTGTCGCAATTGTCGTTACATTATACGGGGTTGTCTGCAGGTCGCGACCGTCTAAGAATACTCGTAGATGTCCCCGTTATATGTCTTTGTATATAATCTATACATATACAGGGTATGTCATAGCATCGTATTTAATGAATTAGGAGAAAAAAAAGACATATAACGATGCTATGACATACCCTGTATATGTATAGATTATATACAAAGACATATAACGGGGACATCTACGAGTATTCTTAGACGGTCGCGACCTGCGGACAACCCCGTATAATGTAACGACAATTGCGACAAAGTTTGTATCCCAAAACACGATTGATTCTTGGTTATAACAAGTCATGACATGTACGGCGTTTACAATTCTAATCATATGGCCATACCTCTCAAACATATTTTCAACATTTTCGACGATTAATTTCCTTTAATTTCCTACACTACCCCTTGAATCATGTGATTTAATTTAAGCAGCAGCAGCAGCATTACTGTTATAAGCACTATCTTAAGGAGACTTGTATGCAATAATGTTACAACTTTATGATTAGTAGTTGAACATAATATCCACGTTTTCTATCGAATCCAATCTTCATGATGATGATTAATAAATCTATACGGACCCTGTTCGTAAAAAGATATGACTGGTTGTTTAGGAGGATGTAAATCGTTGTGGGTAATCGTAGCTAGTTTTCAATTGAAATATTACTTACTTTATCATAGCCATTTTGACACCTGTAATACTTATGACGATATAAATTGAAAATATCTTCTCTGGCGTATACTACGTCTGAATGTTTTCGAACATGTAGACAAATATTTAGATTATTTTCTTTTAAAAGAGACCTGAACTTACTTGTCACGTGTTTTTTTTTTCATGTACTACTCTCTAACATCAACAAGTAATATGTAAAGCGTGTTGCGTACCCCAGTAGTACTTATGCGCAAAGCGTGTTGCCTATCTGGGTTTGTTCTGTGGTTTAGGGAGAAAGGTACTTTTGTTATTAAATTTTGCTTAAGTTAGGTACAAATATTATTTAAGTAAGTTGTTTTATTTTAATCAAATCATGGTTGTCTTTTAATTTTATCTCTATCGAAATTCATTTATGTGTAGTCACCAATAAATGCCTTGCAATTGGTATTGATTCGAAGATTTTATGTTGGCTCACTTGACATGAGAAGTCTTGCCAAGGAGTGAGGAGTTGCATTCGTTTTCGACGGTGGTAGGAACGACAGGTGCTATCAGTGAACCTTTGGACTAAAGTCACGCCATTTTGTGAGGTGAACATTCTTCTGGCAATTTTGTAGCCATCCTAATGGGATTTTGAATGTCACTTCAGCGTTATAATCTAAGCCTCATTTTGTTTATTCCTATTGTGATATTTTTGAGTAGGCGATTAGATTTTCTCCATATTTGGGATTTAATTAAGTGGTACCTTTTTTCCTTTCGGTAAGTTATTCTATGAAAATTATATAATGCAGTACCTTGACACCGTTATACGATTATAGAGCGTTTACTGAGAGTACGTTTCAAAGAAGTGTGGGAGCGATTAAGACATCACGAAATTCACTACATTCACTACAGGGTGTTAGCGAAAGAACATCGCCGACTGGCTGTTTAACCCCTAAATCTGAGTTATTAGGGTAAGTGTTTACCTGTGATTATTCAATAAAATCTCATAAGTTGTCAGCAACATAATAATCTGTATGTACATACCTTTTAAAAGAGGTAATTATGTGGAATTTTGGGTCTGTTAATATCAGATTTATTGGTTACTTTGCGACTAAATTTATTTGTGTAATTGAATTTAACAGAGATAAATAAATCCCGCTAACTTACTAATTGCTAGTCTCATAGTTGTTATAATATTTTATGTAAATGGTTGTAAATAGTCTTCGATATCAGTTGTAGTGGGCTCTTTTCCCTACCTTCTCTTTATATACGTTTAACTTGTTTGAACTATAGTTTAATCTATGAATTTTGAATTTAAATTTATTGCAATGTGTAGCTTTATTATACATCATTTGTGTGTTTTTTTTTATAATTTCTAAATTGGGAATTAAATAGTAACTTGCAGCTAGTATAACAGATTTATCTTGTTATTAATTTCATTGTTAATTCTGTCATGGTATATTAACATCTTTAGTATACATTAAGATTGTTATCAGTAATCTAATCTATAAAATTGTTATTTAGTAGAGTCAGTAGTAGTAAATCCCATGTAGTTTGTAGAAATGACCTTCTTGTCGGAACTTAAGCTAAATACCTTTTGTTAACTAGGGTTTTTGGGACCTGGCGTACATTGTTGGGATCTGGCGAGAATTTTTATTGGACCTGGGGAAATTTTGGACTTAACCAGAATATTTACCGTGGACCTGGTGTGCTTTTGGACTTAACCAGTTATCGTGGGAGCTGGCTATCATCAGAGCAACAGGCGATTAACGAAGCCGTACGACAAGATCTTCGACGCCCCTGGCGTTCAGTAAACCAGATAAGCTCAAACTTAATTTTAAGTTATATTTTGTATAAGACTGACCAAACTATTGTGTTGAGTTTGGTCTGATACGGTTCTATTTATAGGTATTACGTATATTATCTTTCTTTTTCTGTCTATTACTTATGATATTGCGCTGGGTGATCACTCATATGTTTTTATTTTTTTTTTATTAATTCACCAAGGTTGTAGCTGTTCGTGTTATTTATATATTCCTAGATCTATATCTGCTGCTTTACCTTGGTTGGATTTTTATCTGCTAAATTTGTTGTTCTTATTAATTATTAAGTCTCCATTGTTGAGTATTGTAGCGGGGGTTATTTTCGTTAATATAATTGACAGTTCTGATTTTGCGTCTTACTCGGATAATCACCTACTCACCAAATTATCAATTAAATAAATTTCAACTTACCTTTTATTAATTGATTTACTATTGAGATTCAAAGGAATCGATTCATTTCTCTCCAGTAAGATAGGTCAGTGCCTGGAACATCGGGGGTTTCCGATTTAGACCGAAAAATCGGTGGCGCGACTCACCTTATTTGTTATGCATTATCCTCTACGGCCGAGCTGGGCACAAATTTGCCAGTAGAGAAACCACTTACCCATCTTAGCTGGAGTATCAATTAGTTCAAAAAAAAAGAGATTTAACTTATTTGATTTTAAAGAAAACTAGATAGAACCTATTTCATCGAAAGGTCGTGGCAAATTTTTGGCGCCCAACGTGGGGCTAATTTTCTTTTAATTGGGCTAATTTTCTTTTAATTGGGGTGGAAACATTCTGTTGTTGTGTAATATTTTCACTTTTATTATTGAAAAGTATTTAATTGGTGAGCTGAGTAAGACTGAGTAACTTTGATAACCTTTAGGTATTTACAGCAGATTTTTCTTTTTTTTTTGTTATTACTACCTTTTTCCCTTGCTAAAAGTTAATTTTGCATTTACTGAGTTTCCGCTAACACCCTAGTGATCTTAAACCACTGTATCGTACGCTTACGTTGTAGAACGTAATCGATATCCGTAGTAACTGTCGTACAACTTGTTTTTTTTTTGTATTTTACTACTGTCGTAATTATTATTGCGGGGAAATTTATTCTTTTAATCGTTTTGAGTTATCGTTGCTATCGTTGAATTTTATCGTAATTTTGGTTAAACCATGGATTACAAGATGGATATCTCTTACCTAAAGAAAGACATGTTAATGTATGAACTTGCGGTACGGGGAATAGTGGCCGATTCTAAACAAACAGTGGACCAATTACGAGCCGCCTTGCGACCCATCTTAAAGATGGAGAAAATGGGCACCTTCACCGCACCTCCGTACCCCTTCGCATTTGAAAATGAAATCAAGCAAATTAAAACCTCTCTGGAAAAGAGGCAATGCCGACCGCTGGAAGCGAGGATTCACAATTGAAATACAACTCCACACTCTCCAAATTGGTGCATATCTACAACCGGGTTAATCGGATACCGGAGGATGGATTGGACGTGCGCGAACGGGCGGAGAGAACCAAGTGGATCATGGAAGCACTAGCAGCCTTGGATACATTGGAATCGGTGAGCAGACAGAATCCGGAATTGAGCCACATCCTGCAGGAACCGGGGGATAACGTCACTTCCACACCCACAGCTTCACACTCCAGGCTACCAACGATGGAATCGTATTCACCACCAAGAACGAAGCCACATACCATTGATAAGTGGAACCTCAAATTCGACGGAGAAGGGAAAACATCCATTCACAATTTTCTTGAGCGAGTTCAGGAATTGCGAAGGGCTCGCAACCTTTCAGAGCGACAACTGTTCGACAGTGCCATCGACCTGTTTTCAGGCAAAGCCCTGCACTGGTATCGAGCCAACTCTCATAGGTTCGTCGATTGGACCAGCCTATCAGACCTGCTTCGACGCCATTTCGAGCCACCAGACTATCGGACTCGGTTATTTCGAGAGATGCTTGATAGAACGCAGGATACTTCGGAAAGTATAATCGATTACCTAACCTGCATGCAGATGTTGTTCCGACGTCATGGAGGATTGACCGAAGAAGTCCAGCTGGATATTATATCACGAAACCTGTCACCGTTCTATACTACCCAACTTCCTGTAGTGACCACTCTAGAGGAGTTGGAGACCGAATGCTTAAAGCTGGAGACCAAGAAACATCGAGTCGACACGTATGTTCCACCGTCCAGGAGAAAGAACCAATTCGTGGAACCGGATTTTGCCTTCGTGGAGAGTAGACCCAGAACATCCGAACCGATACCTTCGATGGAGGTAATTGATCAAATAGACGCTACTCGCGATCGACCACCTAATGGGAAGGCAAATTGTTGGAATTGTCAACAGAAGGGCCATATAAATCGGAATTGCCCAAATCCGCGGAAAATCCACTGTTACCGTTGCGGAACTCCAAACGTGACCGTGAAAGCATGTCCCAAATGTTCGGGTTCGGGAAACGGATCAAGGGAGAACCGTTAAGTCGCGACTCTCCTCCCCACGCTTCATTAGCGACCAATCCGCACGACTTAGCTCATAGAACTCTTTTAGATTATGTAATTGCGCACGCGCAAGGTGACCAACGACCTTATTTGAGAATAGAAATATCCGGTTACCCTATGCTAGGACTACTTGATTCGGGTGCTAGTCGCACAATTGTAGGATTACCAGGGTATGAGTTACTTGTACGG
Organism: Ophraella communa; assembly: GCA_035357415.1. Taxonomy (NCBI): domain Eukaryota; kingdom Metazoa; phylum Arthropoda; class Insecta; order Coleoptera; family Chrysomelidae; genus Ophraella; species Ophraella communa. The sequence goes on along the minus strand of CM068995.1, from coordinate 30,777,583 downwards.
TTAGGGTTACGTCTCATCAAACAACCTACCACTTGCACTGTGGCTAATGGAGAATCGTGTACCAGCATGGGTTACATACAAACGCCCGTGACGCTCATGGAAAAGACCCGCATCGTAGACATAATGGTATTACCTCAACTTCCCCACCAACTCATCCTAGGGATAGATTTTTGGAGAGCGATGGAGATCATCCCTGATCTGAAGCAAGATGTCTGGCGATTTTCGGACACCCCGGTCAACATCGATGTAGCCCTCGTCCAAGGAAGGGATCATCTAACTTCCGAGGAAAAGGAAAAACTGGAGGTATTGGTAGAACAGAAGATAGCTGCAATGGGTACAGGACTCGGTTGTTGCAAAGTAGCTGAGCACGAGATCATACTAGAGCCAGGAACCAGACCGATTAAACAACGTTATTATCCGGTCTCGCCGTACAAGCAGAAAATCATCGATGATGAAATAACGGAGATGCTAAGCCTAGGGGTGATAGAAAGATCCACTAGTCCTTGGTCCAGCCCCGTGTGTTTGGTACGAAAAAAAGATGACACCTTCAGGTTTTGTGTCGATTATCGGCAAGTAAATGCTGCAACTCGTAAGGACGCATATCCCATACCGTATATATCCACTATACTCGATCGGTTGAGAGATACACGGTACATCAGTTCCATCGATATCAAATCTGCGTTTTGGCAAGTGCCTCTAAACGAGGCGTCGCGAGGGTACACCGCTTTTACCGTACCTGGGAGGGGGTTGTTCCAGTTCCGCCGAATGCCGTTCGGGTTATCTAACGCCCCTGCCACTTGGCAACGAATTGTAGACACTATCCTGGGCCCAGAGCTGGAGCCGAACGTTATGGTATACCTGGATGACATCATAATCATTTCTAACTCATTCGAGGATCATCTTCGACTGCTAGAGGAGCTTTTCGACCGTCTAAGGAGGGCTGGCCTGGTAGTCTCCAAGGACAAGTGCAATTTCTGCAAGCCCCAGCTTAGGTACTTGGGATACGTTGTGGACGACAAGGGATTACGACCAGATCCGGAAAAGATAGAGGCCATAGTAAATATACCCCCACCGCGGAATGTCAACGAAATACGACGGTTTGTAGGTATAGGCGGTTTGTGCCAAATTTCTCTTCCCTTTTGGGTCCTCTATTGAAACTGATCAAGAAGAACGCTAGATGGCAATGGACAAGTGATTGTCAAGAATCGTTTAATGCATTGAAGGAGTGCCTGGTTACTGCCCCTATCTTGTCAGCGCCAGATTTTGAGAGGATCTTTTATTTACACACCGACGCTTCCAACTATGGCCTGGGTGCTGTCCTTTCACAACAATTCGAAGATGGAGAGAAGGTGATTTGCTATCTATCGAGATCGTTGTCTAAGCAGGAGATGAAACTCTCTGTCACCGAGAAGGAGTGCTTAGCAGTCATTTGGGCAGTGGAAAAGTTAAGACATTATTTGGACCACGTTCGATTCGTAGTAATTACGGACCACGCATCTCTCTTGTGGTTACACCGCCTGAAAGATCCCCAGGGAAGGTTAGCACGTTGGCAATTGCGACTGCAGCAGTTCGATTATCAATTAATCCATCGGAAGGGGAAAGACCACGTAGTCCCCGACTTCCTTTCTAGAGCTGTGCCAGAGCCCACTGACGCAATAGATTCGTTGGACACTTGTTGTAGGATCACCTCGATTACATCGGATAAATGGTATACTTCCATGTTGAAAAGGGTGCAAGATCACCCGCGCAAGTATCCCTTGTGGCGCGTACACGATAACGTACTGCTTAAACTAATGAAACCAACCGTCCCGGATTTGACTTCTACCATGGACAACTGGAAAACCGTAGTCCCGAAGGATGAACGTTTGTTCATTTTGCAACGTTGTCATGATATTCCAGCGTCAGGACACGTGGGCGTATTCAAGACCCTAGGGAAAGTTCGTCAGAATTATTACTGGCCCAAAATGAGAGCTGACGTGGCTAGGTATGTGAAGACTTGCAAATGCTGCGCCAGAAATAAGGTGGAGCAAAAACCGCCGGCGGGATTGATGGGAGATCGACCGGAGATTACGGAGCCATTCCAGGCTATCAGCTTAGACTACATCGGACCACTACCACGTTCGAGACGTGGTAATCAATACGTCTTAGTGGTTTCAGACTACTTCAGCAAGTCCGTCTTCCTGTATCCTTGTCGGAAGGCTACCGCTAGATCACTAACGGAGACAGTGGAAGGTTTCTTCCTACTGTTTGGAACACCAATGTCCGTGACGTGCGACAACGGGGCGCAGATGAAGTCAAATGAATTCCGTAAACTCTGCGAGAAGTACAACACCAAGATTTTCTTCACTGCGGCTTACAACCCCCGGGCTAACCCGACAGAACGCCATAATAGGATAATAAAGACCATGCTGCGAACCTATGTAGACCAAAATAATCATAGGACCTGGGATGAGCATCTGAAGGAAATTGGCTGCGCCATAAGGACATCTCCAAGCGAAACTACGAAGTATAGCCCGTATTTCCTCATCTTTGGGAAGGAACATAAACTCTATGGGACAGATCATCGAGCGAAGTCATCAATAGTAACGCCAACTCTGGATACGTACGTTAAAAGGCGTCAAGATGGATTTATTAAGTTATACCGACAAGTGAAACAACGTATCGCGGCAGCAAGGACGCACAATGCTAATCGCTATAACTTACGTAGGCGACCGGTGTCTTTCAATTGCGGAGATCTGGTGTGGCGTCGGAATAAAGTTCTTTCGTACGCGTTAAAATATTACAGCGCAAAATTAGCTCCCACTTATGTAGGTCCCTTTACCATAAAAAGGAAGTGTGGTTCCTGGTCTTATGAGTTGCAGGACGAACAGGGTAACCAAAAAGGCGTCTGGCATGTCCAAGACCTCAAACCATTTTGTGATCCGAACTTGGAACCTTAAAATAACGGGGTACTTAGGAACCTTTTCTGTCCTGCTTATCTTCCCTTCGTTGAATTATTTTCTCTCATTGTTACTTTTATCATTGTTCTCAGTTAATGACCTATTTCACTTAGTTGATTTTGTTAATGCCCATTTTCTTTGTCTTTGTTTTTTGTGTTTATGTGCCCTGTGATTGGGGGCCGAAGAATACCATTCACCCGAGGATAGTCCAGGCGGGGAGGTAAAAATCCTCCAACCTAACCACTTTCTGGATTTGAGTAACTTCCTTATCTTACCTTGTACCTTATCTTACGTTACCTTGCCTTATCTTCTCTTATCTTACGATGCCTTTACCTTACCTTTACCTTTTGTTGTTAGTTGTCTGCTTCTTCGACTATAAATTACCCTCATGGTTTTGGTCTTTTTTTTTTATGCAGTTGTTGTAACTGTTTCACATTTTGTGGATTTTGGAGGTCAAACCTTTTAGTTTACCGACCGGGCCATTGGTTTGGGTGTCCGGAGGAAAAACCGTAGTGGTATGGGGAATCTTCCGCTTCGGAGGATCTACGTCCATCTTATCTTTTCTCTCCTACCACACTTTGGGATTTAACGAGGAATTTTGGATGACTTAGTGGGGAAACATGTTCGTTACCTTTCCTTACTTGAATCCAGTTTAATCAGCAATTCCATTGTTGACTCTTTCTTTTCCTGTGTGTTTTTATTTTTCGTCCTGTCTCTAGATGGCCTTTGTTTTCGTGCCCTGTGGCTGGGGGTTTGAGAGTTCCCGAGGTTGTTGCAGTTAGTTTCGTTGTCATTTTGTGTCAGATTTGTAGGTGAGTTCAGCAGGGGTTGCTCGTGCCTTAGGGACCACATTATGTGAGTGCGAGGCTCTTGGTTGTTCTTTTATACCGCATCTACAATCCGCAGGATAACTGGCTGAGTTATGTGCTGATTTATTCGTTCCAGCCCCATCCTACAAAACGAAGTAGGCCATGTATTTTCTCTCTTTTTCTCTCTCTACCTTTCTTTCTTTCCTTTTTCCCTTAAGTTTAGTTTCTTTGCTTTTTTTTTGCTTTAATTATCCCGATTATGACGCTTTGATTATCCCGATTATGACGCTTTGATTATCCCGATTTTGACTCCATATTTTGCAATAGTATTCCCATGACGGAACTATCTGGAGGTTTTTTCTCTTTCCTGTTAAAAAAGTAGATTCCGTGCTACCTATTTTTTTTTGTTACGGGCTAATATCATTATGGGTGCGAGCCTGGTTGTGTTGTCATCCGTTAGGAAATTGTTGAACCAGGGCATTGAGTGGTGAAGCATCTACATTGATGGACACGCCAGATTAGGGAACCATCGCCGTTGAGGGTGTAGGGTGTTTTATCACGAGAGGACTTGGGGATATAAGACTGCACAGGATTGGGTCGCAGTGTAATGGGATTAGAGATCCATTCATTTATTTCTCTTTCTGGACTTAGTTCCATTTCACTAGTTTTAAGTATCTCTTTTGTTGGTTATCCCTTCAGGATACCATATTATTGTCGAGTTTGCAGTACTCCGAACTGCGTTGCGTTTCATCTGTGATGAATTTTCATTGCAGTGTGGGGTGATAGGAGTTGCTACCGTGTAATGTGGAGGCAGTCGAATTGGAAATGAGGCTCCCTTTGCAGCTAAGGGTTGCGCAGTCCAATATTGTGGGACCAATTCCAACAGGAACCACCCTCGGCTTCTATATTGTATAGTTGGGACTTGTGTCATCTAACCTGTCTATGTAGACGTTCGGGTTGTCCAGTACCTTTTATAGAAATCTGGTCACGTATATGTTTGGGTTGTCCAGTACCTTTTATAGAAATCTGGTCACGTGTGTGTTGGGTTGTCCAGTACCCTTTGTAGAAATCTGGTCATGTATTTTGTATCTACCGTACTTTCTTCAAAACTACGTGTAGCTTAGCTTGCCTATTGTTTACCTTTCTACTTATATTTAAAGTTTATATTTCTGGTTCTTTTTTTTTATTAGTGACCTTCTCTCTTTCCCAGGATTTCCTTTTAGGAACCACACATTAATACATTAATATTTTGAGTCATCGTCGCAAATCTTCGGGAAGATTTTCTCCTTTCTTAGGAGGGGGGATGTTGTCACGTGTTTTTTTCTTCATGTACTACTCTCTAACATCAACAAGTAATATGTAAAGCGTGTTGCGTACCCCAGTAGTACTTATGCGCAAAGCGTGTTGCCTATCTGGGTTTGTTCTGTGGTTTAGGGAGAACGGTACTTTTGTTATTAAATTTTGCTTAAGTTAGGTACAAATATTATTTAAGTAAGTTGTTTTATTTTAATCAAATCATGGTTGTCTTTTAATTTTATCTCTATCGAAATTCATTTATGTGTAGTCACCAATAAATGCCTTGCAATTGGTATTGATTCGAAGATTTTATGTTGGCTCACTTGACATGAGAAGTCTTGCCAAGGAGTGAGGAGTTGCATTCGTTTTCGACGGTGGTAGGAACGACAGGTGCTATCAGTGAACCTTTGGACTAAAGTCACGCCATTTTGTGAGGTGAACATTCTTCTGGCAATTTTGTAGCCATCCTAATGGGATTTTGAATGTCACTTCAGCGTTATAATCTAAGCCTCATTTTGTTTATTCCTATTGTGATATTTTTGAGTAGGCGATTAGATTTTCTCCATATTTGGGATTTAATTAAGTGGTACCTTTTTTCCTTTCGGTAAGTTATTCTATGAAAATTATATAATGCAGTACCTTGACACCGTTATACGATTATAGAGCGTTTACTGAGAGTACGTTTCAAAGAAGTGTGGGAGCGATTAAAACATCACGAAATTCACTACATTCACTACAGGGTGTTAGCGAAAGAACATCGCCGACTGGCTGTTTAACCCCTAAATCTGAGTTATTAGGGTAAGTGTTTACCTGTGATTATTCAATAAAATCTCATAAGTTGTCAGCAACATAATAATCTGTATGTACATATCTTTTAAAAGAGGTAATTATGTGGAATTTTGGGTCTGTTAATATCAGATTTATTGGTTACTTTGCGACTAAATTTATTTGTGTAATTGAATTTAACAGAGATAAATAAATCCCGCTAACTTACTAATTGCTAGTCTCATAGTTGTTATAATATTTTATGTAAATGGTTGTAAATAGTCTTCGATATCAGTTGTAGTGGGCTCTTTTCCCTACCTTCTCTTTATATACGTTTAACTTGTTTGAACTATAGTTTAATCTATGAATTTTGAATTTAAATTTATTGCAATGTGTAGCTTTATTATACATCATTTGTGTGTTTTTTTTTTATAATTTCTAAATTGGGAATTAAATAGTAACTTGCAGCTGGTATAACAGATTTATCTTGTTATTAATATCATTGTTAATTCTGTCATGGTATATTAACATCTTTAGTATACATTAAGATTGTTATCAGTAATCTAATCTATAAAATTGTTATTTAGTAGAGTCAGTAGTAGTTAATCCCATGTAGTTTGTAGAAATGACCTTCTTGTCGGAACTTAAGCTAAATACCTTTTGTTAACTAGGGTTTTTGGGACCTGGCGTACATTGTTGGGATCTGGCGAGAATTTTTATTGGACCTGGGGAAATTTTGGACTTAACCAGAATATTTACCGTGGACCTGGTGTGCTTTTGGACTTAACCAGTTATCGTGGGAGCTGGCTATCATCAGAGCAACAGGCGATTAACGAAGCCGTACGACAAGATCTTCGACGCCCCTGGCGTTCAGTAAACCAGATAAGCTCAAACTTAATTTTAAGTTATATTTTGTATAAGACTGACCAAACTATTGTGTTGAGTTTGGTCTGATACGGTTCTATTTATAGGTATTACGTATATTATCTTTCATTTTCTGTCTATTACTTATGATATTGCGCTGGGTGATCACTCATATGTTTTTATTTTTTTTTTATTAATTCACCAAGGTTGTAGCTGTTCGTGTTATTTATATATTCCTAGATCTATATCTGCTGCTTTACCTTGGTTGGATTTTTATCTGCTAAATTTGTTGTTCTTATTAATTATTAAGTCTCCATTGTTGAGTATTGTAGCGGGGGTTATTTTCGTTAATATAATTGACAGTTCTGATTTTGCGTCTTACTCGGATAATCACCTACTCACCAAATTACCAATTAAATAAATTTCAACTTACCTTTTATTAATTGATTTACTATTGAGATTCAAATGAATCGATTCATTTCTCTCCAGTAAGATAGGTCAGTGCCTGGAACATCGGGGGTTTCCGATTTAGACCGAAAAATCGGTGGCGCGACTCACCTTATTTGTTATGCATTATCCTCTACGAATGAGCTGGGCACAAATTTGCCAGTAGAGAAACCACTTACCCATCTTAGCTGGAGTATCAATTAGTTCAAAAAAAAAAGAGATTTAACTTATTTGATTTTAAAGAAAACTAGATAGAACCTATTTCATCGAAAGGTCGTGGCATACTAAAAGTTAAAATGATATAATCATACTTTTAGGTATAATATAGATGAATCAATATTTTTTTTTCTAAATTTGAACATTAAAAAAAATGATAAAATGATAGGACAAATTAATAGTCACGTTCTTGTGAATTTATGTAACGTTTTTTTTGTGATTGATGTTAAATCAATTTTTTTTTGTGCTACGTTCGGCATTGTTATAGATTACATGAGCATTATTTTTAAATATTTTAAGCATCAAAATTTGGGGTAAATGTTCATCAATTACAAATTTGTTTATTGCTGTGGTATTTAATTTACACATATTATACTATTACATAAATATTCGCGTGTTAGACCGTAACCCAACAAAATGTGTTATTATTTTCTTATTGGCTTCATCCCTCCTTAGTTCTAAAATATTTTAATTTACGTGAGGAATACTGTATACGTTATTTGGAGCATAGTCTGAAGTGTTAAATTTCTTTATCGATAACTTTTTTATATACATCTTCAAACTTTATTTCATATATAAAGCTGTCAGTATCTGTATGCAAGTAGTATACATCTGTCTACCCACAATCAAATCATAGTGGAAGTCGTACATTACAGTTTTAGCCAAATCTAGAATGACCATCCCAATATAGAAAGGTTTATTAAAACAATGTTCGGCTTGTTTAAGTCTGATTATCATAAAATCCTCCAGTACTGTTCTACTATTAAATCATGGACTGCTAATATGTACGCTAGTATATGCATGAATATATTAAATTTTTTAAATATGCCAATTTTTATATTATCTGGACTATTAATTACCAAAGAACACACCATATAAACTGGCTTTAAAGCTGAAATAGTTGAAAATTGTTTCCACCTGCACCCAAGGTAAAGAAACTTAACAGTTTCTATACCAAGCTTGACCGTTTTCTATGAAAGTATCGACGAAGTCGGTCACCATCACGTTTTCTATTGGAAAGTAATTCAATGTCCGTTGGGGCATATAGCCCAGGAAGTAGTTGTTTTTTCATAGAAAACGGTCAAGCTTGGTATAGAAACTGTTAAGTTTCTTTACCTTGGGTGCAGGTGGAAACAATTTTCTACTATTTCAGTTTTATTATTGACTGCACCTTATTGAAATTATTTCATGTATTGTTTGGCATTCTACTTGGAAAGGAATGTGTATGGCGTTAAAAGAGATGTAGATTATTCTAAAATAAATAAAATATTTAAGAGGAAGTTATTGTATGCTGGAGACTATTTTAACGTTCATGGTCATCAAAACGCGGAATTTCTGTACAAGAAATGTCGTCTTACCTTTGGTGTTTTTCCAGAAATTATTGACGTTCACAAATTTGGCGGTACATCATGAAAAACTTGAAATATAGTCCAAGATACAAACCCCTGCCACGTCATCTCTGGACCGTATTGTACAACGTCTCCGTAATTTGTTTTGTAATGGTATATTACCATTCTAATAATTATTTAAAAAGAATGGTTGAGAAAATATGGATTATTTATTATTATTAAAACACACTGTGTATTCATTGATTTTCATATTGTTTGTAAATGTAAAATTTCCGCTTTATAATTTTTAAGATACTTTTTAAAATTGAAACAAAAATAAATGCCACTAAATAAATAATTTATTAAAATACTATCTACTTCATTGTTCTTCTGTTCTGTGGTAGAACATGGTGTTGGTGGTGGTTATAGCGTTGTGGGTTGAATACGTCTCATTGGTTACATGGCTTGTGATAATTGTCTATAGACGTAATCAAAAGCTAGTGTGTATTCTACTACTACTACTTCTACTGATCCTATCCAGTTAATACGAACACTACTCACTTACGTAGGCTGCTACTTCTTCCTGTTTTTCTTCTCAGACAAGCAAATATTTTCTAATTGATTCTTTAATTTGACATTTTGCATTTGGAGGAAGTCTCAAAAAAAGGTATTACCAATTTAATTCTGTTAAAGGCACTTTATTCTATAAATTTGTGTTAAGCAGTCTATAACAGATTTAATAATCCCCGAAGAAATGTTAAAAATTAGATAAAAGAAGCTACAAACGTACTGAATTTTAAAAATCAAAACAAAAATAGATGTCAATTTTACACATGTCATTGCAAAAACAGTATCGACTTTCATTTTCTCGCTGTTGTAGGGCGTGTTGTTGATAGCGGTGTGCAGAAGTTTTAAAGATGATTCAATCTACCATATTTATTCCAAAACATAAATAAATAACGCCATCTTTTATGTAATAGTTAAAGCAATGTCCTTGCAATAAAAATGGTGCTGTCATCTTTTAAATGACCATCAAAGTTTCCGGTTTTATTTATGACAACTATTTAATATAAGTAAACATATTTTTCAGATATCAGATATTTTCAACGGTTGTCAAGGTTTCCAGTTTTAAAAATATTTATGATGTCGAATATTAATCTCAGCAGAAAGTCGTTAGATCATATACGCTTTACAAATGATCAAATTAACGTTTTTAATATAAAATTTCTAAGTTGTTTAGTTGCCCAACATACAGCGAGAAGGACCGAATTACGACGAAAACTGCTCGATATTTGGATACATGAGAACTAAACCTTTATCCCTTATATATAAACAAGGATCGTGATAAAAATGACACCTCACGTAGAATTTATGGAAGTAATACTTTTATTATGGTGTATTTAGTGTCGTAGTTTAGATATTTATCTTATATAGGCCATTTTTTAACAATGGTACTTAAATGTAGTGATTATCATCTGAATCGTAATAGTTTATAGAAGAATTATTTAAAACATTAATATAGGTGTTTGGTTCAAATACATAAATAGACCAATTTTTTTTACAAAACAATGGTTCATGAAAACAGTAGTCACTGTTGTCTGGATTGTTACAATTTATACCCAATGTATAATTTATTAGTTAACGATATGGAAAGCATAACAATGTATTTTTTGTAACTATATGACATACTTTTATACCTTACATTATCGACTGACGTACACAACATAAACAAATTTTTCTTTTTTACATCCTAATTCACGACGTAATCTGTATAGATGCTTGTAGATGCAGTTGCTGCGCTACAATTCGAAGTTCCACTTTAAATATATTGTAGTAGCGTTATAAAAAATTGAAAGAAGTTTATGTTACATCATCGAATAACTAGCGAAAAAACTTTTAATTTCTTATCTCCCTAATTTGTCCTTTTTTTGGGAGCCCTTTGTGTTGATAATCGCGACCCAAGACCTAGGCTAAAAATAGCATCGAAGGGTTGGTATGCGCTCGAGGATGCATACCTGCTTCTCGATGGTGTTTTCGTTCTTAATATATATATGCAGACATTTCTCTTATAGAATATCTAATTCAAAATGACTTTTGACCCGTACCATATCATCAAATTGATATTTTTAATACAAAAATTCTTAGTTGTTTGGTATCTCGCCATACCCTGTAAATGATTAGATTTTGTACATAGGTATCTAACAGGCCGAATTTGATGAAAACTGTTCGATCAGAATTTGGATACCTTTATTTGTGCGATACCCCGTATATAAACAGAAAACCACTAAAGCCAGGCATTTTTCACATCTGCAAGGATTTACAATTTTAATCCGATATTTTGACGGTTTAATTGGGACATATCTCGTATCTGACTCAAAAGGACTTTAGACCTGTACCATAACACTTAGGAATTGATATTTTTAATGTTTATAAGTTGCTTGGCAACATATACTCTGTATATGATTATATTATGTACATAGGCATTTAACTGAGAAAATTACCGATTTCGATAAAACTAAATCTTTATTTGTGCCATACCCCGTATATAAACAGAAAACAACTAAAGCAAGACACATCTGTGATGTCCATCCGATATTTGGACGGTCTTGATATGCTCCTTATTTTGTCCCTTTTTGAGGGCCCTTTGTGTTGATATCCGCGACCCAAGACCTAGGCTAAAAATAGCATAGAAGGATGCATACCTGCTTCTCGATGGTGTTCGTTCTTAATATAATATAAATATATATATATACCTATGCAGATATTTCTCGTATAGAATATCTAACTCAAAATGACCTTTGACCCGTACCATATCATCAAATTGATATTTTTAATACAAAAATTCTTAGTTGTTTGGTATCTCGACATAGAAAAGATGACAGACTGGGTGTTTTACAACATGAAAATTTAAAAGATGAAAAAATATAAAGACTAAAGACCCTAAATATGACAAAAACTGAACTTATTAAAGTAGTAGAACTCCGCGAATCAGAATTTGTATACCTTTATTTGTTTAATACCCCGTATATAAACAGAAAACAACTAAAGCCAGGCATTTTTAACATCTGCAACGATTTACAATTTTAATCCAATATTTTGACGGTCTAATTAGTGTCATACCCTGTATACGCAGACATATCCCGCATCTAACTCAAAAGGACCTCTGACCTGTACCATATCATCAAATTGATTTTTAATACAAAAATTCTTAGTTGTTTGGTATCCCGACATACCCTGTAAATGATTTGAAATGATTTGATGAAAACTATTCGATCAGAATTTGGATAACTTTATTTGCGCCATACCCCAACAGAAAACAACTAAAGCCAGACATTTTTTACATCTGCAAGGATTTACAATTTTAATTCAATATTTTGACGGTCTAATTAGTGACATACCCTGTATACGCAGACATATCCCGTATCTAACTTGACCTTTGACCATAACACTTAGGAATTGATATTTTTAATGTTTATAAGTTGCTTGGCATTCCGACATACTCTGTATATGATTTGTACATAGGCATTTAACTGAGAAAATGACCGATTTCGATAAAACTAAATATTTATTTGTGTCATACCCCTTATATAAACAGAAAACAACTAAAGCAAGACACATTTGTGACGTCCATCCGATATTTGGACGGTCTCGATATGCTCCGTATGTAAAATTGACATCCCCCGTACCTCTTACGAATGATCTTCGCGATATACCCTGTACACTCGAAATGATCTTTGACCCAAATCATATACGTCTTACGAATGATCGAATTGACATTTTTAATATAAAATTCACGACTATACCCCGTATAACCATTAATGTAACGACATTTTTTTTATTTGCCACATACCGTTTCCGTATTAAGAATGATCATAATCCGATATTTCAACGGTCTAATTTGCGACAAACCCTGTATATGCAGACCCGTATCTAACTCAAAATGACCCGTACCATATCATCAAATTGATATTTCTAACATTTCTTAGTATCCCTGTATATGATTAGATTATGTACCAAGATATCTATCACAGAAGATTATCAAATTCGATGAAAACTGTTCGATCAGAATTTGAGAACGAAACCTCTATTTGTACCATACTCCGTATATAAACAGATAACAGATAAAACATTTTTCACGTCTGCGACGTCCATTTGGACGGTCTCGATATGCCCTTATGTAAAAACCCTCGTACTACGTCTTACCAATGATCTTCACGACATACCCTGTACACTGGAGTAGAAATTGGCAAAACGACGCCTTCAGTATTTGAATACGTGAGAACGAAACCTTTAGTTGTGTCCGTATATAAACAAGCAAGACATCTGCGACATCCATCCGATATTTGGACGGCCCTGTATACATACCACTTATGAAAAATTGACATCCCCCGTACCTCTTATGAATGATCTTCGCGATATACCCTGTACACTCGAAATGACCACCGCACCATATACGAATGATCGAATTGACATTTTTAATATAAAATTCACGACTATACCCCCGTTAATGTAACGACATTTTTTATTTGTCACGTAACCATTTCCGTATTAAGAATGATTATAATCCGATATTTCGACGATATAATTCGCGACAAACCCTGTATATGCAGACATATCCCGTATAAAAAATTGACATCCCCCGTACCTCTTACGAATGATCTTCGCGATATACCCTGTACACTCGAAATTATCTTTTACCCACATCATAATATACGTCTTACAAATGATCGAATTGACATTTTTAATTCACGGCCGACACCGACATTTTTGCCACATACCCCCTAACCGTTTCCGTATTAAGAATGATCATAATTCGATATTTCGACGATCTAATTCGCGACAAACCCTGTATATATCCCGTATCTAACCCGTACCATATCATCAAATTGATATTTTAAATACAAAAAATTCTAAGTTGTTTAGTATCCCGACATACCCTGTATATGATTAGATTACAAGATACCTATCACAGACCAAATTCGATGAAAACTGTACGATCAGATACCTCTATTTGTACCATCCTCCTGTATATAAACAGATAACAAATAAAACAAGACACATCTGCGACGGTCATCCGATATTTGGACGGTCTAATTTCCGATCTGTAATTAACATTATTGTCGATGACCCTTGTAAAACATGTGTGATGACGTCTTAGCATCGTACCCTTTTGACAATCAATGTGTCGTAATTTTACATTCCCGTATAGATTATAAAGAGAAAATGGAGAACCACATGTTCGATCAAATTAACATTTTTTGCCACCCTGTATGTAACGATATTTTTATTAACATTTTTACCGACCCTGTATGTAACGAGATTTTTTGCGACACGACGAAAATTAGCCTACGCCCCGTACGATATTCGCAAACGACGCCACCATCGATCAAATTTTTACAATGCACACCCACGCGACGCAAGTTTAAATACCTATTCTTAACATATATAATCCTTCGGTCCTAGCAGCCCAGTGGGTAAGGGCGCTTAAATTATAAAAATTCTACCGACGGTCCGTAGGTTCAAATCCCACCAGCGGCCGCCACGCACCTTTTTTTCAAACCAGCAGGCAACCCGCAATACAACACAAACTCGTATGCTGTATATACGGAGGTACCCCCACTCCTTCACTGAGTTAGAACTCTCCTAGTATATCTACTAGCCTTTTGTGATTTTTTATCAGTTTTTTATATAATTTTTGCGCTTTTGGGGTTAACTCATTTTGCCTGGTTACATCAACAGATCTTAAAAAATGTCGTCGACCTACAATAAATAATATTGTAATATATGTAAGTTAAAAAAGTTTTACTAATAACTATGCTATATTTTGTAAATGTATATCTATCAGCTCTAAGAATTTATTAACTTACGTTTATTAATAATGAAAACATTTCCTCGAATGCTGGGTGTAGTTGGTCTATCACTTATATTTTGAATTTGATTGTCTCCAATTGCACATTCATTTTTCTTAGAAGTAGATACCATATTAGTTATTTCTGCATTTTCAGTTTCAATATAATTGCCGATGTTTTCTGAAGATCCCAAAAATAATAAACAGTTTTTAAAATAAATAACTTCAAAATAAAAAAAATAAAAACATTTAAATCTACTTTATTGTGATAAATGCCTGCCTACTATTTCTATAATGGCCACTTATTACAAAGCCATCGAAAGTGAGAGGGTACAACAAGGACCTACCTTACAAAAAAAATTGATATGTTACCTGATGGTAAAAATAAACTTGTAATAGAAGTTCGTTTCAATCCTCTTTTTCCTATTACTTTATCACTATCTCCAAAGTGTCTTCCACATACTCTATAATTTTTATGAACAGTTTCTGGTGACAAACTAAGCAATTTACTGTTCTTTATTACTTTTAACCAATCAAGAAATATTGTTATTTCATCGGTTTTAGGATTGGGAAAGCGGTATTGACTACTGGTATAGTCTCTGCATCCCGGAACGCTACATTTCTTTTTGTTTTTTTTTCTAATGGCTTCTAAACTCATCATGAAAATCTGAAATTACAAATATGTAATAGTAACTTAGTTGTTAATTATTGAATCATTATTGAGTTTTTATAATAACGATTTTCAATGTATACTTACTTAATATCAACAACACTTGATTCTATTTTTATAAAAAAACAAACTACTACTCTTTCACTACTGTTTACAAGATATAAACTGACAATGGTATAACCTATAACTATCAAGAATTCAAGAAAAGCAATGGCGACCGGATTTGGAAGTACTAGTAGCGACGCTCGTGGCCGGCAGGTGCAAACAAACTTACCTCCACCATTACCACAAAACATTGCTCCAGTTACTAGTAACACATGCCCCCTGTTTGTTAAAAAACCCAATGATAACAGACCGTACCTTAGTGTCAAAATTTTTGACAAAACTGTTTTAGCCATGGTTGACACAGGCAGTAACTCTACTGTCCTTGGAAATCAAGGTTTTGCTTTGTTACATTCGTTACATTTACCTATTGAGTATGACCCCAATTTTATTATTACCACTGCTGATGGAGTACCTCAACAATATATGGGATATATTACCGCACCTGTAACTGTAAATGACATCACTAAAACAATTAAAATAATAATACCGTCAATAACACATAACCTTATTTTAGGCATGGATTTTTTAAGTTTATTCCAAATTGATATGAGTTTTCATGATCTGTCATATACAATATTATCTTCTAACTGCGTTATTAATACAATACAATCTGCTTCTACACTCACTACTGACGAAAAAGACAAACTTGACAAAATTATTGAATTATTTTCTTCTCTCGCTCCTTCCGACCGAATTAGCAGAACTCATCTTGTACAACATGACATAGACACTGGTAATGCAAAACCAATTGCACAACGTCAATATCCTTTATCCTTTATCCCCAGCCATGCAAGAACTTTTAGTCAAAGAAGTTGAGGAATTGCAACGTTTGGATGTTATCCAACCCTCCAATTCACCTTGGTGTTCACCTCTTTGGGTAGTCCCGAAGAAATCTGGAGAATCTCGTTTATGATTTGATGGTAGAAAATTAAATAAAGTAACCACTCCTGATTCTTACCCCATGGCCCAAGTAGACGTTATTCTTAGTAAACTCCGAGATGCAAAATTCCTTACTTCCATAGATTTGAAAAAAGCTTTCTTACAGATACCTCTTACTGAATCTTCTCGTCCCAAAACTGCTTTCGCTGTGTATGGTTTAGGTTTATTTGAGTTTAAGACAACTCATGGATTAATTAATGCACCCAAAACCATGGCACGAATAATGGACATCGTCATAGACCCTTCCTTAAGGCCATACTGTTTTTGCTATTAAGATGACATTATTATCGCTACCCCCACTTTTGAACTTCATTTAGAAACCCTTAATAAATTGTATCATCGCCTTAAAGAGGCAAACCTTACTGTAAATTTTAAGAAATGTGAATTCTGTAGAGACTCTCTTAAATTTCTTGGTTTTGTAGTCGACAAGGCTGGTCTTCGAACTGATGAAGACAAAGTTTCTGCTATCTTAAAGTATCCCACACCTAAAAACACTACGGAGATTAAAAGACTTATTGGCTTAATTGGCTGGTACTGTCGTTTCATTAAAGACTTTTCTACTGTTTGTTCCCCAATTACTGACCTTTTTCATGGCAGAAAAAAAGGCCAACCTATTTCTTGGACCCCTGAAGCTGAAACAGCTTTCAACGAAGTCAAAAAACGCCTCACTTCTAGTCCCATTCTTGCAAGCTCTGACTTTTCTAAGATATTCACAATTCAGACTGACGCTAGTGACACTGGACTTGGTGCAATACTTTATCAACAATGTGACGGTATTGAGCACCCTATCGCATATGCAAGCCGCACTTTAAATAAAACTGAAAGAAAATACAGCACGACAGAGAAAGAACTTTTAGGTGTTATCTTTGGTGTAGAAAAATTTAGGGGCTATGTTGAAGGAACCCATTTTGTTCTTGAGAGCGATCATTCTTCTTTGCAATATTTGTCGAAACTTTCGAATTCTTCTGGACGCTTAGCTCGTCTCTCCCTTAGGCTGTCCCAATTTGATTTTGAGATTAAACACAGAAAAGGAACCACAATGGTCGTTAGTGATGCACTGTCCCGTTCAGTCCCAGAAATTTCTGTTATTGACACCACCACCTTCAAACCAGACGCCTGGTACACTGCCATGATCAACAAAGTAAATAATAATCCTGAAGCATTTCCAACTTTCAGAGTAGAAAATAACATTCTGTACAAACACGTCTTTTCTTCAAACCCCATATCTAGCAACCTGTCTAATTGGAAAATTGTAGTCCCTACCCCAAACAGGGTTGATGTGCTAAAAACTTTCCATGATAATGAAACCAGTGCACATCTTGGCATTTCCAAAACTATTGCCCGAATTTCAGAAATCTATTACTGGCCCAAACTCAGAAGCACTGTATCTCGTTATATAAATAAATGTTCCGTTTGTTCTTCCTGTAAAACCCAAAATTTACCTAAGGCAGGTGTAATGGGTCAATACAAAGATATCAATTTTCCTTGGCAATGGATTTCAGCTGATTTAATAGGCCCATATCCCCGATCCAAAAGTGGCAATAGATTTGTTCTAGTTATTACTGATTGGTTTACAAAATTTTGTCTCGTTAATCCCATGCAGAATGCTACAGCTGCTGGCATCGTCAAGTTCATTGAAAATCAAGTTTTTCTTATCTTTGGAGTACCACAAATATTTTCCGTTGACAATGGCACAGTATTTACGTCCTCTTTGTTTAAAAATTTAATGGATCAGTATAAAGTACAAAAGATTTTCTATAATGCACGCTATCATCCACAGGCAAATCACACTGAAAGAACCAATAAGACAATAGTTACTGCCTTACGTTGTTACATTCACGACAATTCCTCACACAAAAATTGGGACGCATCATTACACAAAGTTGCTCAAGCCATAAGAACCGCAAAACATGACGTTACAGGCTATTCTCCTGCCTTCTTAAATTTTGCTAGAAACGTACCGTTAAGCGGAAACTTTTATGGTGCAATTTCCGATAATGCTACCAATTCCATTAACACAGCAGACAAACTCCAACTAATTGACGACTTACAGACTCTTCCCAAACTTTACATTGACGTACGCAAAAAACTTAAACAAGCTTATGACAGAAACGCAAAACATTACAATTTACGAAAAAGAGATGTAGAATATCATGTTGGCGACGGATTGTGGAAAAAGAATTATGTACTTTCATCAAAAAACGATAATTTTGCAGCCAAATTTGCCCCTAAATTCATACCCTGTATTGTTCATAAAGTCATTTCCAAACTTGTCTATAACCTCAGAGATCTCTCTGGCAACGACCTTGGAAACTGGCATGTTACAGATTTAAAAACCCAGTTTATTGACGTTGACGAAAACCTACCTGACGATTTTGACGAAACACAAGACAACTAAGACAATATAAAGACAGCCTAATTTAGTGTATTATTATTTTAGTCCTTTCGGTTTATTACCATTTTAGTTTTAGTTCATTACCATTAGTTTTAGTCCTCCCTCTTCTGCTTATTTTGTGCACCCATACTCAACTTGGTTCACCATTGATTACCCTCCGCGTAGAAAAGGAAGTAGACCAAGCTACATTGGAGTTTATACCGTTCTCCGGACAAAACGGATCCTTTTCTTACCCCGCATTTTAGTCATTCTGTTTAAACATAAAAAACCCCGGATAGCTACCGTGAAAGAGTCACCATACTTAAACTGGTTTTACGTCATTCAAATTTTTGGTCCCCCTTTTTGTTTTATATATTTTTGTTTATGATATGCCGAGTCTTCTAACCGTCCCTCAAACAAAGAACGAGTTAATTTTTATTAGTGTAACCAATGTAGAGTCATCGATTGACGTGTCGTAAGACGTTAGGCCCCAATCGAGCTGGGTTGGCCTCTGCCGAGTTGCGGCTTGCGCTTGGTTTATAAACATAGTAGGCTTGAGAAAAATGACTGCTTAGTCTCTTTATCTTCATTCTTCACCTACGTTTATGTACCTTTCTTTTCGCCTTTATAGTAATTTCTTTATCCAGTCTATAGTATCTTCTCCCTTGTCTTATTAGTATTCTGTTGTCGTGTTCAAACACATGTTGCTGAATTCAAACTCCTGTTAGCGGATATCACCTGTAATCCCCTACACCATCTATATGCAATAAAATCCTTCTGCCCAATTAATTCAATGAATGCCAACCACTTCTTTTCGCCATACCGTCGAAAACCACCCTTACCCCCTCTCGCTATTATCTCGACTTTGATTAATCTTTCCATTATTTGCTGTTTTTATCGTCGTATATATCGTCCACATCTATGTATCGTTTTTGCCCTATCTTACCT
This sequence comes from Ophraella communa, assembly GCA_035357415.1. NCBI lineage: Eukaryota > Metazoa > Arthropoda > Insecta > Coleoptera > Chrysomelidae > Ophraella > Ophraella communa. The sequence continues at coordinate 30,758,035 of CM068995.1, read as the reverse complement.
TTTTTTGCGCTGCCGCATTGTGACCTTTGTTTGCTAGTTTTGTTGCCGTATGCTCCGTGTGGAACATTGTAAGTGTTGTCGCCCTGCCGAACAATTGTTGGCTGGTAAAATAGTAATTCACCCGTGGTGACGTCATTATGACAAATATGTACTTTTTTACTCAGTCACAATTGGGCTTGTTCTTTGCAAATTTTAGGCTGGCAGTACTTATTCTGTTTCAAATGTCTCTCCCCAGGGATATTTTGTTTCGCACTCTCGGGAATTATTTTGCTCTGCACATTTAAAATTCCAGTGTTACTGCGAAACACTCCTTTATTTTGTCGTTAGCTTGCGCTGAGAAATTTTTGTTGTCGTTTTGCCCTTTTGTTCTCAGTGTGCGCTTTGTCCGTTTCGAATTGCCTGGAATCACTCGCTATTGAGCATTTATGGTTCCAGCATTTTGTCGAAACATATCGTTTTATGTATCTTACGCTGACATAGAAGCAAAAACGTCACAAACCGAACCTTTTAGTTACCATAAAAACATAGATGGGCGTTAATACTTTTTTCTAGTTATTTCGTTATCCCCACCTTTCTGCTACTCCTTTCAATGACACTTATTGCTGCTATCTCATTCACACTTCTTTACTCAGAAAAATGTTTCTTCGAACCATTTTTTCCGGAGGAGAGGGGGTGTAACATGTCTATCGCCATGCTACCTTTCCTTAAGTCACCGTCCCCCCGAACCCTAAAATCAATTCCGACCCAATGTATTATTAGATACAACCTTACCACTGTCAAACTTACCCCCCACAACAGAACGCACAAAACCCTTGTAAACGAACGTAACCGGAAGCCCCTGTCAGTACCATTATAAATTAGCAGAACGCCACGGTTCGTTCTCTTTTCGATCAAACCATCCCTAGAGACTAGTTGTTCACGAGATTCAGAAAATACATTTATCTGGCTGTATCACAGTAAGTAATTCATTATTTTCTAGTCGCTTCACTTCACAATTATTTTAAACCTTTTAGAAGTATTTGTACATATAATTTCCTTTTATTTCACTATTTTTTAAGGCCAAAATGAACAATTTGTGCATTAAAACCTTAGGGTGTGGCCCTTGTATAAATGTTTTTAGATGCTATTTCCAGGTTGAACCATCTAATGAAACTAGTAAATATCAAATTCATTTTATTTTGTAAAAATATCTTTTTTCTGTTGTAAATTTATCCATTTTCAAGCTTATTCAGAGAAACACGTTTTCCAGGTACAATCATCATTCAATGTAACTGTTAAATACAAACGGTATTTTATTGCTTATAAAATATCATTCTTTTGTTGTAAATTTATCCATTTTTAAAGCTTATTCAGAGAAACACGTTTTCGTAAACATGAAATATATAACTGAGTCTGTGTAAAACATAATAAAGTTAGTATACTTTTTTTAGAACTCTTTTAGAATAATTAAAAAAATATCTTTTTTAAATAACTATAACAATCACTTTTTTATTTCACTTACAAAAAACCAATCATATCAGCTTATAACTTGTTCATTCATATTAACAATGTAGACTAGACGGTGGCACTTAAAGTAAACGACGTAGCCGAATACGATAATCTTTATTTAACGTTATACGAACTTATTATAACAATAACTAGGTAACTAATATAATATAATAAACAACAAATACAATACGTCAACTCGACAGCTATTCGATTAAGACTGACTCGACACAGTCGACTCACTAAAAACCCTTTATCATCATCTTATGATTCACACACAGTAATGACGGTTCCATATCTGTGTAAGCAGTCGTCGGCACGGCCATCCTGTGTTACTTTCGTCCTCGAAAGTTAGTTTTCTGAAACATACATAATTATCATTAATACTTTTTTTTTTTTTTAAATAAGGCTAATGAATTTTATGCCTAAGATGGCGATCAATTAGTGCCTAAGATGGCAGTGCCTAAGATGGCGATCGATTTTTGCCTAAGATGGCGATCAATTAGTGCCTAAGATGGCGATCGATTTTTGCCTAAGATGGCGATCAATTAGTGCCTAAGATGGCGATCAATTTACCTTGTATTTTGAAAGGTTTTAGGTCTTCTAGCCCAACTACTCCTTCATAGGGTCTTAATGATCGTTCGGTATTGATGTCTTCCTTTACACGATATCTGTCGTTGGGTAGAACTTCAATAACTTGAAATGGACCTCTAAACTTTGGAAGTAACTTTTTACTTTCTTTATTTGCTGGAAAGGAGCTAGTTTTGGTAGTACAAGATCCCCAACGGAAAAATATTTCGGAGGTGAGCGTTTTTTGTTAAATATTAGGTCTTGTTTTATACGGTTTTCTTCTAGATTTTCGCTCACAGTCTTTCTGATTTTTGTGACATCTACCATTTCTTCGTCTGATATGTTATGAATATCGCTATCTGTTCTTAACTGGATTCCAAATTGTATTTCTGAGGGCGTGTATTGAGTTATTCGGTGCTTTGTGCTGTTGATTCCTTGTTGAATTTGATGGAGTGTGCTATCCCAATTATTTTTATGCGTGCTGGCGCCTGATGATGCTAGGGCATCCAAAATTGTTCTGTTTGTCCGTTCTACCTGGCCATTTCCTCTTGGCATTCCTGTTGCTGTTGTAAACAGTCTGATTCCCTTATTTTGTATATATTCTTTAAATTCTTTAGACGTAAAAGCCGTGCCTGCATCGGTTATTATACTCTTAGGATTTCCAAATACTACGAATATTTCTTGCAGTTTGCTTATTACGTGTTTTGAAGAAGTATCCGGAACTGGCTTTATATAAGTAAACTTAGAAAATCCATCTACCACTACTAGTAGGTATTTGTTTCCTTTCAATGTTTCCACGAATGGTCCAAGATGGTCTAAGTGGAGTGTATGGTGTGGTCTAGCATACTTGGGGATGGAATGTAATAATCCAGGCTTTTTCCCACCATGTTCTTTGTGATAAAGGCAAAAGAGACAGGAGTAGATATATTTTTTTATGAACTTGTTCATTTTTGGAAACCAGAAGGAGCGTTTAATTCTTTCGATTGTCTTATCAAAACCAAAATGACCAATGTCATCATGATTAGCTTTGACCACTTGCCATCTACAGTTTTTTGGAACAAATAATTTTTTCCAGTAGGTGTTATTCGGTATACTTTATTTCCCCGAAGGTCATAATCATTAAATATTGCTTTGTTTTGGTTTTTTTCGCCACTTAACAAAATCTCTTTAATCTCTTTGATGGTAGGGTCTAAAGATTGAGCTTCGCGAAGGTAATCGTTTTCCGTTATTACCATTATATCTTTTATCGGAGTAATAGGTGTTTCAAAATTTCGACTTAGTGCGTCTACGTGTTGCATCTGGTAACTTGGTCTGTGTACGATTTCGAAAGAAAAATCTTGTAAAAACAGAATCCAACGGGCGACACGTGGAATAATTGTTTGTTTGTTCCAAGCATTTTTTACTGCGTTACAATCGGTATAAATAGTAAATTGGTTTCCCAACAAGTAAAAACGAAACCGGTCTAGTGTTTTCACAATGGCGAGCAATTCTAACTCAAACGAATGGTAATTTTCTTCTGGTTCTGTGGTTTGCCTGCTAAAGAAACTTACAGGGCTTTCAAGGTTGCCCTCGCATTGAGTTAGAATTCCTGCATACCCCTCTCTACTAGCGTCAGTATAAACCCTAATTGGGAGTTTTGGATTAAATATTTTTAAAGCTGGTTTTGAACATATTTGTTGCTTAAGGAAATCAACTGTTTCCGAGTGACTATTAGTCCATACCCACTTAACATTTTTTTTAATAGTTTTGTTAATGGTGCTGATTTGCGCGCAAAATCTTTAATAAATTTACGAAAATAGCCAACAAGGCCTAGAAATTGTCTTAACTGATGCTGGCTTTTAGGGTGTGGGAATTTTGACACCGCTTCTACCTTAATATCTGATGGGCAAATTTCATTAAAAGTTATCTCGTAGCCTAAGTATGTTATTTTTGTCATCATAAAAAAAGATTTTTTTAATTTAATTGTAAGCCCAAACTCTTATAATTTTTAAAACTTTTTCTAAAATATGCAAACCTTCAGGTATAGTTTTTGATGGTATGAGTAAGTCGTCCAAGTACGGTACAACATTATATTGACGTAATGGAGAAAAAATTACGTTCATAAATTGCTGAAATATAGAGGGGGCATTGCAAAGTCCAAAAGGAACCCTAAGGTATTCGTAATGCCCTTCTGGCGTTACAAAGGCGGTGAATGGAATTGATTTTTCTTCCATAGGAATTTGGTGGTACCCCGACGCTAAATCGAGAGACGAAAAATATTTAAAATCCGATAGGGTATCAATTATTTCTTCAATTATAGGTGTGGGGAAAGGGTTTTTTATTGTTATTTTATTGAGTGCTCTGTAGTCTACCACCATCCTTTTTTCGTTACCTTTTTTATCAACTAAAAGAGCAGGGCTTGAGTAGGCGGATTTGCTTTCCCTAATAATATTAGCATCTAACAGTTCTTTTATAATCTTTCGGAATATTAGTTTGTCTTTTTCGGTAGATCGATACGGTCTTCGGGAAACTGGTTTATTTGTTGTCAATTCTATGGTCAAGGATATATTATGGGCTTTGCCTATAGTGTTTTGTGTCTCAAATAAACACGATTCGAAGGATTTTAAAAGTTCATGCAATGTTTCCAGATCTCGAGTTAACATTTGACCGCGATTAATATTCTGAAGCTGCTCAGATATATTCATTTTATTTTTAAAACGGAGTAAATTATCGACTTTATAATAAACTATATTCGGATTTTCTGTGAAGTTACTTCCTATTAAAATGTCAAATTTAAACTCTGCATTATTTATTACGTAATACTCTATTATGAATTTAACTTCATCCACTGTTGTTTCTTCAGAGACATATTGCGTTACCTTCGTACCCGCACCCAAGAATCCCGATAGTGTAACTGGTTGTTCAAGATTATATATTTTAAGATTAAATTTCTGAGCCACTGATCGTTTTATTATTGAACATTCACTGCCAAAATCTATAAATGCCTTACATTGATTATCCTTTATAATTATTTTTTTATAGAATTTTGATTGACAATTAGAATTTTCGATATAGTTTACTTTTTCAGTCTTATTGTTAGGTGTAAAATGTTTAGTTCTTTTGGAATTATTTAATTTTTTTAAGCAATTTATTTCAATGTGACCTTTAACTTGGCAGAAATTGCATACCTGGTACTTATGCCGACAGGCAGAACGATCATGTCCCATTTTTCCGCATGCCATACATGATTTTTCTTTCTGATCTGCGTAAATCGTTCTAGAAGTTGTAGGCTTCGAATGGTTGATGCTAGTTTGAAGGATATGACTTGAACTTGTCTGAGGTACTCTATTTTGAAAATGTGTTTTAATTTTAGGTATGTTACTCTGTGGAGCGTTCGGTACATTATAGGTTTTGTTTTTAAGATAAGCCCCTAATTCATTTAAATCAACCATATTCGAAGCCTCAACCGCTGATGTTATGTTGTTATCATTAATGGCACCACAAATTAAAGAGATTTTATCAGTGTCGGAGTAATTTACTTTTAACTTATTGATTTTTGACAAATGTTCAAAGTAAAAATCATATAAAGAGCAGCCTTCACTAGGTTTGTGATTTACAATGTTCATTAATAATTTATAAGCATTACGGTTAGATTTAAATGTAGACTGTAAAATTTCTTTCCATTTACCCCAAGAATGCTGAGACCATCCTACTTCACCTTCTATATAGCTATCGTACCACATTTTTGCAGTGCCTTTTAGCTTGTTCAAGGCTTGAAAAATTATTACATTATCAGGCCATTTATAGGTATTTGCGTTATATTGAATAATTTCAATCCAGTCTGTAACGTCCATTGCCCTTGGATCAAAATCCGGAATAATTGTGGATATTTTTAAATTTAAGTTTGTTTCGATTAACGGCTGCGTATTAACTACTTTAGGAGGAGGTGTGTTACTTACAGTTTCTCGATTTCGTCTTATTCTTTTCGATTTTTTTTTATACTTAATTTCGCTGTCACTCGATGTTGATGAGTCATATTCTGAAGATGACGATGATGATGATTAGTAGCGTTTTCTGCGTGACTTTCGGTGATGGCGTCCCATATTTGGATATTCACACACTTAATATTTAATATTATCACAAAGCACCGAATTTTATTTAGTTCTTGACCACTTCTGATGTAGACTAGACGGTGGCACTTAAAGTAAACGACGTAGCCGAATACGATAATCTTTATTTAACGTTATACGAACTTATTATAACAATAACTAGGTAACTAATATAATATAATAAACAACAAATACAATACGTCAACTCGACGGCTATTCGATTAAGACTGACTCGACACAGTCGACTCACTAAAAACCCTTTATCATCATCTTATGATTCACACACAGTAATGACGGTTCCATATCTGTGTAAGCAGTCGTCGGCAACAATAAAACTCATTAGTAATTAATCACACAGAGCCGGCTTTACCGTTATGAATTTCATTAAAACTATAAATTTATTGTTTTTAATTCATTTTCGTTATTAAATATAGGACATTAATGTTGGAAAGCTTTTAAGTAATAAGTAACTTTTGATGTAAAATATTTGCCGTCCTTTTTGACCTTAAAGCGAACCAACATCAACACCCATAACATTTTAAATCCTTCTGATCCACTTTGCGACTTTTAGGAGGATACAGCCGCTATGTTACCGTTACCGCTATGTTACCTCCAGCATGAAATATAGCCAATAGTTGCAGTCCTTCTGAAGAAATCTAGTCCACATTAGCAGTCCCTTTGATGAAAAACCAACCACCAACAACCAGTACAACCAGTACAACTACAACCCCCGTGGATAAACCGAGCCCACCGGATCACCGAAACACTAAAGATAAGTCAAGTCCGTTTATACATTTCCACTTATAATTCCTGTGGCAATTCGCAATTTTTTATCAATAAACAAATATTCTTTACTCACAGTTTCATTTGTATACCTTAGACTATAAGTCTTAAGGGTGTAGCGTGGCCGGTATTTTATTTCAAGTAACTTCTTCATTTGTTTAATTAAAGTAATTATAAGGTGTTTCTATCTTTCTCACCTTAGTTTTTGTGTAGTTTGTTTTTTAATCGTTAGCGTTCAAAAGATAGTGGCGCCCTTTTTACTTATACATCACAATCCTTCCTATAGTGAGCATTAACTTGGAGTCGAACCACCCCCTAGAGAGGGTCTCTTAGCCGGGATCTCTTTTGAGGAGCTAATAGTGTTTCACAGCATTAGGATCGCATAAGTGTGTTGGCAGTCCATTATTTGGAGAAGTATTAAAATTTAAATTTTTTAGTTCATGTCACATGTTTTTCTTATTTCTTATCTGAAATTCAAAGTATGCTCTTTTTTCTCTTTTAATGGCAGAATTGACCTCATTTCTCATCTACTGATAAAATTTCCAGTCATTTTCACTTTTAGAGGAACGGAACCTATGATGAGCTTTATCTCTCAACTTCATCATCTCTTTAAGAGTAAAAGTTAGCCATGGAGCTTTCTTGCGTGTGACCCGATTAGTTCGAATAGGAGCGTGTTTGTTAAACAAGGAAATAAGCATTTGATTAAATATAATTTTTTTTTTGTTTATATCATTAGTTCGAAATATATCGTCAAAGTTTAAGTTGAGAAGATCATTTTCAAAAAGAGTGTTATTTAATTTATTGAAGTCACGATAAGTTACGAATTTTGGTGGCAATTTATTATGGACTTTACTTAACGTGCATTTAGCAAAAGAATGATCGGATATAAGGCAATCCTCATCGTGAACATTATTAATTTTTAAATTAGTAGATGAAATAATAATATCTAAAAGCTTATCTTTCTAGTAGGTTTAGTCATAACTTGCTGAAGGGAAAAAGTATCAAGTACTTCGTTAAACTTCCTAACAGATTGAAGAGTAAAATCTAAGAAGTTAATATTTATATCTCCACCACAAAGGGCATAGTCGTATGCAGGTAAAACCTCACTCAAGGTACTTTCGAATTTATCTTTTTCGTATGATGACTTCATCATCCGAGTCTAAATTGGAGGTTTCTTCAGCTTTTTTCAAGTGGAGACGTGCCTCATTATAAGTTTCTGCAATTATAATGCACATTTTTGTTATAACTGGTTTTAAAAATTAATTTAACTGTGACAGAAGTAGTGAAACTCAAAAGTTTATATAATTCTTAAATAACTTATTGTAGAAAAATAAAGGACATACCATATCTTTTAAGAACTTGTATTTGATATTGTGGCCATGATTCTTCGGGGTCAGCCCTTTTCTTTAAAAGTTTGTTTTTCATCTCTTCTGTGCGTACATTAGGGTAGTAGCAAGTATTGCCATGTGGGTTTATCCAATTTGATGCTACTATTTTAGAAGCATCATCTTCATTTACAAATGTGACAATAACAAAGCTTGGAGTGTCCATTCTGTTGAATCTATAAAAATATATTTAACATTATTAAAACTATCTAGAAAATGTAGTATATTTACTACAAAAGCTTACAGAAAATGGCCAATGTACAGAATTAAATGCTATAGGATAAAAGAATAAAAAGGACTATAAATAATAAATAAATAAATAAATAAATAAAGTTTATTGTTCTATAGTTAATAAACATTAACAAGGAGTTTGGTCATTGCATAACATTTTATATATAAGTACCTACATATACTATATTACAAAAATAAATAAAAAATATAAAATAAAAACTAATTTCACAATAATACATAACATAACATTACCTAAATAAATTTAACAAAAAATTAAAAAATATATATATGTATGTATTATGTGGAGAACCCTAAAAGTATAAGTATAATAAGAGTGAAGTTTGGAGGATCAAACTGGATTGCCTTTTTTTACTCATTAATAATAAAAGCTCGAAGTTTCATTACTCCGCTGAAGTAGCGATGTAGTTTGAGTACTTCCGACTTTTCATAAGTACATAGTAAGGCTTCTAGGTCATCTGAGTGGTGACTGATGGGGATAAGTTCTTTTCTTAGGCTATTGTATAAAGGGCAGACCAGAAGAACGTGTTCTAAAGTTTCAGGTTTTAAAAGGTTACAGATTGTGCAAGTTGATCTCTGTTTGATATTATATGAGCAATTATTTATATATAAAGAGATTGTATCTGTATTGGTTGTTCTAAGTTGCGCTAATAGTCTTTTTAAATAAAATGGTATTGTATTGGTCATATAATTTTTTTCACTGTCAAGCTCACGTTGTAGGAGTAATTTATATATGGGATGGTATGTGCTATTAAGAATTCGAGACAAGTCTTCCTGGACAGTTTTATTTTTGAAGTTTGTAAGTATTGTTTTCTTAATTGTATCATTGATGGTATTGATATTTAGATCTATTTCACAGTATTGCATTATACAGTTTTTTAAAAGAAACAGCCAGTTATATTTTAAGGAGCCTACAGTAGACTTTTGCAGAACATTCAGACGCATGAGTGCTCTGTAAACATATCTATCTGGATTTGTATTTTTTAATCTAAGTAACAATTCAATGCTCTGTTTTAAAATAAAGTAGCCCATTTTAACAAGATTAATTTCTGTCCTTATCAAATAACCAGCTGTCGATTTTTGAAGAAAGAAGCAGTTTTTCCAAAAATAATTTTGGATTCTTTCTACTTCTTCCAAGTATCGAAGACCCCATATGCCACTTTCATAAGTAAATGTGGGAATTATTACGTTATTATACAGAATCTTAATAGCATCAATCGAATTTATTTTTGAGTTATAAACAGTTTTAAATACTGCTCCCTGTGATAACCTTGTTTTTTGTTCACGTTGTTTTAAATTGTTCATAAATGAGCCATTAAAGGTAAATGTGACACCTAGGTATTGGTACGTGTTCGATATATCAATTATATTGTTTTTATAGTTGAACTGTGGTTGTTTACCAATATTAGAACTTCTACGAAAAATAACTATTTTTGTTTTGGATGTATTAACTTCTAACTTATATTATATTGTTTTTATAGTTGAACTGTGGTTGTTTACCAATATTAGAACTTCTACGAAAAATAACTATTTTTGTTTTGGATGTATTAACTTCTAACTTAAACTTATCACAATAGGATTCTAAAATATTGAGATTTCTTATTAGATCAATTTGAGATTCTGCAAACAAAATTAGGTCATCGGCATAAAGTAACATATTTATGTTGTCTCTTTCGTCAAGCGTAACCCCTTTAGCACTTTAGCACCGTGTTTTTTAAAGTATGAGTCTATATCAGAGATAAATAAGGAAAATATTAACGGACTTAGAGAGTCCCCTTGTAATACACCCTTTGTAATTTTTATTTTTTCGGATTTTTGGCCATTTTGTTCCATAAAGATTGTTGATCTGCTATATAAGGTTTTGACTATTCTCACAATTTTCCCACTTATTCCACATGTAAATAATTTTTCCCACAGCCAATTATGGTCAAGCCTGTCAAAAGCCTTTTTAAAGTCAACAAACAAGGTAAAAAGTTTCCTAGAAGGAAGTCTTAGATAATTATTAATTATGGTATACAGTACTAAAATGTTATCTTCGCAACTACGAGTTTTGCGGAAACCAGCTTGGCATTCTGGCAGTAATTTATGACTTTCTGTAAAATTTGTTAACCTATTATTTAGAGTTTGTGTGAAAAGTTTTGTAATATGGTTAATTAGAGCTATGCCACGGTAATTATTTGGGTCTTCTGTTGGCCCTTTTTTATGAAAGTGTATCATTTTTATATTTGACCAACAATTTGGGATTTTTTCTTCATTGAGTATTAAATTAAACAGCCTTTTTAATTGAGTAATACCATCGATAGGCAGGTTTTTATAGAATTCATTTACAATATCATCTTCACCAGAAGCTTTCCCATTTTTGGCATAACGAAGCGTTTGAATTATTTCTGTTGTGGAAAAGGGTGTGTCTAAGTAGGGGTGCAATACATCAAAAAAATAGATATTTTTGCAAGGACTGTATGTATAAAAATCTTTATAATAATTAGTCATAACATTTTGGTTAATAGTGCATCTTTTATTATTGTTTTTACCTAGTTTAATATGTTTCCAAAACTCATTGGGATTAGTAATAGTTTCGAATTTTGCTTTTAGTTCATTTTAGTATGTTGGTTTTTTATTTTTTAGTAATTGTTTATATTTTCTTTTAGTTAAGTTGTAATCTAATAATGAATCATTATTAAAGTTTGTTTTGCTAAGAAGTTTTTTTGATTTATTAAGGTGTTTTTTAGCTGACTTACAGGAATTATCATACCAGGGGTTAGGTTTTAAGAAGTAATTGTGACAAATATTCTGTTTTGTATGCATATTTAAAAATGTTGATGTTAATGTTATTGCATTAATTATATCGGCATGTAAGTTATCTACGGATTTAGATTGCGAACAAAAATTGTACTGTGATATGATATTTTGATAAGCAATAGCTTTTTTGGGATTCCATACCATTTTAGGTTTTATGACTTTTAGTAAAGAATCTGATTTATTAATTTCAAACTTTACCTGTAATGTTGTTACGCACCCTAAATGATCCGAGTATAAATTATCGTCAATACAAAAATCAGAAATAATATTTGCACTGTTAAGGTTTGCCCAAACTAAATCTATGACACTTTTACCTATTTTACTAATATATGTGTAATTATCCCTATAATCTCCAAGTCCGCCATTTAGTACATAAAACCCTAGATTCTCCATAGCATTAACTAGTAACTCACCCCGTATATTGATAACTCCATCCAAAGAGTTACGAGATTCAAGAGGGATATTATAATCCTGTTCATGGGATTCCTGAAAGTCATTCAAATATCCTAAAAAGGACTATGAATGTAACATTCTTATAGCAAGGAGTAAAACTTTGCCAACAATGTCACTAACTTCTTTTTCACATAGGTTCAATTTATTTTTTACAACATATATACCTATGTGTGAACTTTCTATTAATGGTACAGCAAAAAAATTTTCTTTTGATGAAAAATCTTGACACAATATAATCATTGTCTGTACATTTGTTGAAAATACAATGTTGTGTACAGTCACAATGCTACCATCTTTTAAAACACAGTGGGAATTTGGATGTTCAACTGTTATTTCAAAAGAATTAAATTTGACAGATCTGAATTAAATTTATCACAACCTGGCAAAAGTAAGCCTGAAGAATGAGGTTTTGAGAAATAGGGTAAAGAAGAAACACATGGTGAAATATTTTGGATGCAAACATTACCATTACATATTTCTCCAAACCTTTTAATAATCTGCTGAAGGGGTCTGTCTCCTTTTCTGATACCTCTTGTAAAGAATGGTAAAAGGTTCTCAAAGGGAAAGGCAGAGCATGAATTAAGAGCTCCAAATTTGAATACATCATCACTAAGGTGTGTGTAAATGTAAATTATAAGTGGCCCATATAAATCTATGTAAGATTTGACAAAATGTATTAGGAGGTTCTTAGCATAGTCATTATATTCTAAACAATATTCAGGACTTAATAATATGCAAATTGAAACTATAAGACTTAGAAAATTGTACTAATATGCTAAATAGTCAGACTTTATTTTAAAAAGTACTACTGGCCCTAAGTATAGGAGAAACTGACGAAATTCAGTTGCTTTCCATCTTCTCACATCATCCAAAGAACGTGGTTTGCTATTAAATTCTGATGGCATATGTTCAGCAAGAGCAACTAGGTCAGTACTTCTAGAGTTTATAATTTTATAGGGAAGTTTCAATGGTACTGGCCCAAACATCCATAAATAAAGTAGACTACGTACAACAACAAGGCAAACAAGGTGCATATAATCCAATGGAAAACTTTTAATAAAATGTATCCCAGGAATTTCAGTTAAAGGTGTACTTGAATTGTGAAAATCTTCATCATGCATGTGAAGAAATTCTTCATGGGTTCTAAGAGGTGCATGACATTCAGGGAATGTCACGCGGTTTTGAAAATATACACCAGATTGCTTACATTTTGTACAAGAATAATAACCAGTATGTCCCTTGACCCCTAATAAAAAAGACTTGGCTGGAGCATCACAGACAAAACCTTTTATACCAACTTTAATGTTTTTACTTCCAAAGTCCAAGCCAGAATTAATTAAAGTTACTGCCTCAGTTATAAATTTCTCCATAAAAGATGTGCAGCTCTGAGGCTTCTTAGAGCCATAATAGACACCAATAGGGAAAACCACATTTTTTATTGCAGGTATATTATAAATTTATCCTAAAATTGGCCAGAACTCAGTTGAACTACTTTTGAATAAAGGTACACCATCTATGTTAATTAGTAGAAAAATTTCACTTATAGGTTCACTAACATATTTCAACATTTTTCTTATATTTGGCTCTAAACCTATATGCGAATATAATCCTGGTTCAACAACTCGAGTAATGACATTTACTGGTGTCTTCAGTAAAGTTCTAGCATCTGCTGGCAAGTTAAAACACTTATGACTGCGTAAAATACTCAGCAATGATGTAATGGCAATGTGTGGTACTTGATGTTTAAGAGCCCATTGTCTTAAATTGCTGACAAATGTATCATTTGCATCAGCAGAAGTTTCATGAGTTTCATATTCAATGTCTGATAGGGGGCTTTCATCAATAATATTTTGATATACAGAAACATTTTCATTAGATGAACAAGATTGTTGGATGGGAGGGGAATTGGAATGAAGAGAATAGGAATCTGGGTCATCAAATTCATTCTCATTATTAAGCCATGTAGTTTCTTCATGACAAAATGAAACTTCTTGTTTAGAACTACTAGCATTAATATTTGTGTGAGTGAGAGCCATTTCTCTCTTAATTCTTTTTAATTGTCCTTGGTTGGACATTAGTAAATAGGGTTTTCGAGATATAATTAATCCTTCCTTAAAAAATAATATATTAAAGCTTACTTAAAATAAATCCGACATTACTGCATTCAGAGTTATTAGAAAATCTTTAATAAGATTATCATTTTTTGTTTTGGCTTACTTAATTAGAGTAAATCTTGTTAATAAAATATGAAGAAAAGACAGAGTGGCATGAATTGAACTAAATTTGTGACAACTCCAAATACCCATGTGTGCAATATCACTGTGACATTAAAATTTTGACGTTATATAAATTATCTACAACCTTGTTAGGCTGCGAATTACATTAAACATGGATTTTTTATTTTCGATAGTATATGAATACAGCTAGAAGCTACAAAAAATATAAAAGACTTACCACAATTTCACCAAAACAAAAAGTATACCACACTCTATTTAACAAGCACAAAACTGTCAGGTGCAAGGTGAACTTTGTTAATGTAAATAGCTTCAGCTAAGTCGTAACAATTTGTCATTAAAACTCGAAAAAAATTATTAATATCACCGTATGCACACAAAACAACAAAATGGCTAAAATCCTAGACGAAAATCACAATGCCGACACGATGTAAACGGCCTTCTGTTGCTTTAGAATTGCAATTGCGGCGTTGCACGATTTATAAAAGTAGCTGTTACACCTATGCTGGACTGTTTACACAACAAAGGATATTCCCTAGCTTCATATTTTGCCCTCACAACGTCGCATCTACACTGCCCAAGTTAATTTCTAACAGACAGCGCTACCTATAGCTAGTGACGGCACTAGCGTCAAAGCGGGAAAAGTCAAGGCAAGACCACAAAATTCAAAAAGATAACGAAACCTGGACCAGTAGTATTCTCAAATCATTCTACGAAGAGAGCTGTTTGTCACTCCTACGAAAATAAAGAGATAGATGCATGTTTTCGTGGGAGTGAGGGGAGTAAGATACATCTTTTTTTTGGTGGGAATGAGAAATTATTCTCGTATAGAAATGATTCGAGAATACCTACGCGGTTCCTGCTGAATTCTACCACAAACTCAAACACCTCAAACGGCCACCCTGCATGTTAGACAGTCAACCAAAAACACGAATCAATGTGGCGCGAATCTCGTGTGCGTCCGTGAGTGTAGCGGTGAGATTGTAGCCCTATTCACAAATCACCTACTGTGACCCTATTGCAGCAATGTTGTCACAAACTTGGAACATTATCTTTGTCCTAACAATTTTCGAGCAATATTGTGGCAAACTTGAAAGTTCAAATTTAACTTAACAATATTGCAGTTATATTGTCACAAACTTGCCTCATTATATGATTATCTGTGCTGATATCATTGGTATCATAAATTATTGTGGAATCATTTTCAATTTTATTATCATTGATCTCAGAGTCCACAATATGAAATTTTTTATTCTGATTCAAATGACGTTTCCATTTTACATTTAATTCAGGTATCGTCACAATATAAGTAGCTTTACCGATTTTTTTGTAAATAATAGCTTTTATCCAAGTTTTTAAATTCACTTTGCGGTAGTCGCGTACAGTAACCCTTTCACCTGGTTCGAAACACAAAAAACGTTTTCCGCTATGATACAATTTCTGTTTGTTTTGAACTTTCGTAACGCGTTCAGTCAATTTTTTATTTGAATTAGGCAAAAGCTCATTAAAACGAGTTCGTAACTCACGACCCATCAATAAATTAGCTGGGGTTTCTTTCGTGGTACAATGAGGAGTACAACGGTAATCAAATAAAAAAATTATTTAAAACTAAATTAATGTCAATAGATTTATTTTCTCCAAGTGCATTTTTTAGTACATTTTTAATTGTTTTCACTGCATTCTCTGCTGCGCCATTAGAGGCAGGATTATATGGTGGAGTGGTGAAATGAGTTATATTATTTTTAGATAGGAATTCTTCAAATTCAACAGAACAAAATGAACTTCCATAGTCCGTACAAATTTGTTTTGGCAATCCAAAACGTGCAAAACATGATCTTAAAACTTCAATTGTCAATCTAGAAGTAATTGAGTCCATTGGGAAAACTTCTATCCACTTACTATGAGCATTTAAAATAATTAAAAATTGCTTATTGAGATATGGCCCCATAAAATCGAGATGAAGCCGATACCACGGTTGCTCAGGATAAGGCCACATATGCAACACTGATTTATCTGGTGATTTTTTATTTAATAAACAATTTTTACAAGTTTTGCAAACTTCTTCAATTTGTTTATTAAGTTTAGGCCACCAAAAGTAGGATCGGGCTAAACTTTCCATTTTAACTACCCCCATGTGTGAAGCATGTAAACTTTTTAATACTGTTTGTTGCAAACTAAACGGAATTATTATTCGATTGTTCCACATCAAACAATTTGATTCGATGCTTAATTAGTTTCTTATTCGATAATAATTATGTAATGTAGAATCTTTATTAAATGATTTATTTATGGGCCAGCCCTTTTCAACAAATTTTAACACTCTACATAAAATGTCGTCTTTTGCTGTAGCTTCTTTTACATCCTCAAAATTTAGGAAAAAATCACTATTGTTTTAAAAGTAATTCCATCTTTTTGCGGATGACACCCTCATTTACTATTACGTGCTAAATTTTTTAACCTTAATTTGAGTGTTAAGATAAATGATCAGGACCTGGAGAGAGTAAATGAAATAAAATATTTAGGTTTTATGATGGACCATAAACTGAAATTTAATAGTCACATAGATTACATATGTAAGAAGATTGGAAAAAAAGTTGATTTTTTAAAAAGAATTTCACCATTTCTGTCAATGCATACTAAGCTTACGGTTTACAATACATTAATTCTACCACATTTTTATTACTGTTGTTCGCTAATTTATACAGGTTGTTCTAGAGCTAGTTATGAACGATTACAAATTATTCAAAACAAGGCGATGAGAGTAATTCTGGGATGCAATAGGTATACTAGTGTGGAGTTGATGACGAATTGTTTAAATTGGTTAAAAATTGAGAAGTTTTTGTATGTACAAACAATGATTTTCATCTAAAATGTTGAATCTGGAACCGTTGGCGAAACTGATACCGAAAACCGTTTACACTACCACTACACCAACACACACTTTTATATGTCTGACGCGCGTTTCGATAACCAAGTTATCTTCTTCAGAGACCGAAGGTAAACTGTTTAAACAGTAACTTGGTTATCGAAACGCGCGTCAGACATATAAAAGTGTGTGTTGGTGTAGTGGTAGTGTAAACGGTTTTCGGTAATGATTTTCATCTTCAAAATTATCAATAATCTCTTACCGCAATATTTACATAGTAAACTAGTGCCAATCTCACAGCTACATGATAAAAACACAAGATCAGCAAATTCAATCATTTTTTATGTGAAAACAACCATTAAAGGAAATTCAATGAATAATTTATTCCATAAAGGTGTTGTAAAATTTAATAACCTACCACAGTACATAAAAGTAAGTCAAAATATAAAAATATTTAAAAAATCATTGATTATATACATTAAAAGTAATCCTACAGAAATATAGTGGTTCATATTTATATATTTATATATTCATGTATTCATATTCATATTTGAAGTCATATTTATTTCTAATAATATACATTTCTTATAATATTTTATGTTTTCCATCTTAATTTTATGTGTAATTGCTTGTATACAGTATTTTGATGCTTTTTATATTTTATTTTGTGCATGTTTAATTCATATTTTACTTGTATTATACTTTGAATTATTTTGGGGTTACTTTATACATATTTCTGTTTATTTATGGTACAGTTTGTTTATTTGTTTATACTTTTTTATTTATATTAGGTACTTATTGTGCATTTCTATTTCTATTTATATGTCATGTTTACATCTTATATATTTATATACTTATATTTTATAATTCACAATTTACTTTTTGCATTGTTTTCCGTTTTATCTAATTATTTTTTGATCATCTGTTTATTGAATATGTATTTTTCTTTTATTGTAAACATTATCTATGATGATAAATAAAGCATAATAATAATAATAATTTACGTAATTTAAATCAACATCAAGTAACGAATTTTCCTCTAAAGGAAACGTGATAACGCATTAGCTGGATTTTTGTCGGTTTTTACAACTTCAATATAATATTGATAGCCTGCTAAAATTAACGCCCACCGTTTTAATCTATTTGCCGAATATTGAGGAATATTTTTGTTAGGGTGAAAAATGTATGATAAGGGTTTATTATCCATTTATTATCTTTTTCTAACGTACAATATTTACGTTCTGAGCTAAAGAGCATGCGCGATGCATTCCCGATTACCTTATGGGAACCATCGGGCATAATATGTGAAATTAAAGCGCCTACCCCATAGTCACTTGCATCCGTAATCAACCGAACCGGAAGCTCGGAGTTATAATGAACTAAAATTGGAGCTTTAACTAATATTTGTTTTATATTTTCAAACGCATTTTTACAATCATCTGTCCACTCCCATTTACTATTCTTTTTAAGCAAATTATATAAAGGGTATAAAATTGTTGCTAAATGTTTAACAAATTTGCCAAATTTTTCCTTCAGAAGTATGTAAACCTTCTTTATCAATATCATGTCCTAAATAGGTAATTTTTGATTTAAAAAAACTACATGTTTCTAAAGAAAGTTTTAGCCCTGCGTTCTGTAATCTACAGAGCACCATTTCTAAGCGTGCTAAGTGTTCCTGACCATCTTTACCGGTTATCAAAATGTCGTCTAAAAAAAAACAACCCCATTTAACCCTTGTAATAAAGTTTCAATAATTTTCTGAAATTTCGCCGGAATACTCGCAATTCCAAATGGAGCACGTGTGTACTGATATAACCCTTTATGAGTTGAAATAGTCATTAACTTTTTTGACTTTTCATCTAAACAAATTTGTTGGTATGCATTAGAAAGATTAAGCTTTGAGAAATGCACACCGCCCTGTAGTTTAACAAATAAATTCTCAATTTTCGGCAATGGAAACTGGTCAATTTCAATAAACGGTCACCGCAAATGCGGACAGAACCGTCTTTTTTTAAAACCGGCACTATAGGAGTACCCCATTCCGAATAATCTATAGATTCAATTACTCCAAGATTACATAACCGTTCTAACTCTTTTTCTACTTTGTCCCTCATAGCAAACGGTAGAGGACGTGCACGGAAAAATTTTGGACTAACTTGTGAATCTAATTTTAATTTAATTGATATAACTCCTTTATTAAAAGTACCTAAACCTGGAGAAAATAAATTCTCGTCGCCACATGTAATATATTTGCCATAATTTGATGGTCATTGCATAAAGAAATGAGTCCCAAAAATAATAACACAAACTTTTATTTCAGTTGTTTATTTCGAACTGTTAAAATACATAAAACAATCACACCGATACATTTAAAACTACTTTTTATACCTAAACACATACCAAAGACTGATAAGCAGTCGTAAAATATAAATGAAATAGAATTTACTAATACAGGGTGATACAAACCAAATATATACATTACAAAAAGTTAAATGTTGTAGGAAAAAAAAAATTAAGCGACAATTTAAGCTTATCAAAAAGAATTATCACAACTTTTGACAAAGTTACTGATTTTTTAATAAGTATTATTGTGTTCCACTTGTTTTTCCTATTATATTTTTCTTGGCGTATATAACGTTTTCTATACCAAGTTTGAAATATGAGCGGTTCGTCGCCGAGTCATTCACCTTGCAACAAAGTTGTTAATTCGCTGAATTAAGTCTATTTATGTTTTATTTATTTTTAATAACTATTTAATATTGAATAATAAGAAAAGATTTTATTCTACCTTTATTACATTAGTATATTATGTATTACCCCACAGTTTCTTTTCTTTTTTTTTGTTTTGTTTAAGGAAAAAAAAATTAATTAGTTATTACTTATTTTAACCTATTAGTTTTTCAACGAAGAAAGGAAACACCAATGTCAATGTCACAAATATTTATTTATTGCTGTATGAAATTTGTTGTAAAAAAGCGACTAGTTTCGGCCTACAATGCGGCCATCATCAGGCTACAAAGAAATAATACATTACAATACATAGCTGATAGAGAAGCAATTCGAAATCAATCCTTACCTATTAAAGTCAAATACAATATATAATGTTAAAGAAAATTCCAAAAAGATTGCAGGCATTGCAGTTGAAGGTTTGAAAATATGAAACTAAATTTAATTTCAACTTTGTTTTGTTTAAAACACTTATAAGAGTATGTTGAACACCGATGATCAAATACAAATTAAATTGTTGTAGTTGAAGTTGAATGTAATAGGAGTCAAAATTTTTATATGGTTTTGGACATTGAAAAACAAAAAAGAGAAAAGGAGAAAATGGATAATAATAATAAAGGTTAAGAGAGCAAAAGGAGAAGCCTAGAGCTCAATTTAAATATTATATGGTAAATTTGGAAGTTTTAAGAAGGGTTGAAGAAACCTTGGTAAAGATGTATCCAGAAAGGAGAGATCTATATAATTGAAAGTGGTATGAAAAAGATTGTGAAAATTGGTTTTGGTTTTTAACCCGTGTAAAACAGGTCCAAGAAACAAAAAGTTGTTTGTTTCTTGGACCTGTTTTACACGGGTTAAAAACCAAAACCAATTTTCACAATCTTTTTCATACCACTTTCAATTATATAGATCTCTCCTTTCTGGATACATCTTTACCAAGGTTTCTTCAACCCTTCTTAAAACTTCCAAATTTACCATATAATATTTAAATTGAGCTCTAGGCTTCTCCTTTTGCTCTCTTAACCTTTATTATTATTATCCATTTTCTCCTTTTCTCTTTTTTGTTTTTCAATGTCCAAAACCATATAAAAATTTTGACTCCTATTACATTCAACTTCAACTACAACAATTTAATTTGTATTTGATCATCGGTGTTCAACATACTCTTATAAGTGTTTTAAACAAAACAAAGTTGAAATTAAATTTAGTTTCATATTTTCAAACCTTCAACTGCAATGCCTGCAATCTTTTTGGAATTTTCTTTAACATTATATATTGTATTTGACTTTAATAGGTAAGGATTGATTTCGAATTGCTTCTCTATCAGCTATGTATTGTAATGTATTATTTCTTTGTAGCCTGATGATGGCCGCATTGTAGGCCGAAACTAGTCGCTTTTTTACAACAAATTTCATACAGCAATAAATAAATATTTGTGACATTGACATTGGTGTTTCCTTTCTTCGTTTAAGAAGAGTCACATTTGAGAAATGGATGATTTGCTTCATTTACTATTAGTTTTTGTTTTGTTGCTCTTTCTTTTTCCTATATTCTTTTAAATGTTCAGGGGTTCTCGGCCTACTACCTCCTGGTCCGAAATCGAAATCAAATTTGCTTTCTTGACTAAGAGGGCTACTGGGGCCCAACACGCGGGGAGTTTTTGGGATTTCGTTCTCGTTATATTCCCTGATGGGACTACAATTACATTGAAATGCCCTTCTTATCTCCTCTCTTTGCTCTCTGTTCAATCTTTTAATGTTACGGGGCATCCGGGGACCGTACCTTGTTTGACGTGAAAGTTATATGTTACGGACAATATGGACTATGTGATATCAACACTACCACCAATATTGTTTTAATCGCGAAAATTCTTTGGTCTTTGCAGCCTCAACTATGTGCGAACACTACCGTCAAAGCTGTGTATGACCGTGAAGTGAGTGAAAATTCAGTCTTTGCAGTTTGAACTATGTGCGAACACTACCGTCGAAACTGTATATGACTGTGAAATGAGTGAAAATTCAGTCTTTGCAGTTTCAACTATGTGCGAACACTACCGTCGAAACTGTATATGACCGTGATATGAGTGAAAATTTACGGTTTACTTTTATACTTGACTTTTACTAAAACTAACTAGCTCGACGAGATAAGAAGGTATGATGGAACAATTTGACCTCAATATTATGGCAACTTCGAAATCCCGTTTCTCCTGAAAATAAAATGAACAAAAAACTGAAATTTAATCCGCGAAACCGCTGTCACCAGATTTAATAAGCGGAAGAAAGATTCTAATCCGCTGTTACCAAAATGTACTACCCTAAATAAGATTTTGAGTTTATTATCCTAAGCTTTAGCCTAGCCGAGCGGGTATTAGGCTAAAGGAAGGGTTCGTGGTTTCGGCCTCCGCAGTATTTTGTGTTGGGAGGTCTTAATTTCGGCGGTTAGGATGGACGGGATCTGTTGCAGGGCTCTGAAAACGGTATGGAGTCTAGAGAAATAATACACAATATCTCGGGAGAGTCTAGCAAATTTATTAATGCTCTATGTTCGGCGGTACAAGTAAAAATTAAATGAAGTTCTTGAGGTGTGCTATCTGCATCCCCCAAAAAGAAAAAAACAAAAAAACTTTCTTTACGTTAACATTAACAATAATTAAAACTAATCAACAACGTTATTTGAATCTGGTCAGATGGACCTTCCCGTTATACCAAAAAACGCTCGCTGATTTATTATAACTTAATAATTAGTCGCTACGTTATGGACCGGTACGGTCCTGAATTATCTTCCCAGAGAACTCAATTCTCTGTCGGAGAAAATTATAGACGTCCCGACAGTGGAGACTCTGTGGATCCTATGAGCCCTGTTGAGGATAAAAGATACAATATCGCCTGAACAATTAAGACGACACAAATTCGTTTATCGAACAAATCCAAACTCCCATAAAATTTCTTATGTATTAATGGTTAGTAAAATCTAAACTGACTCACCAATTTCCCTGAAGCAAATTTGGGTTCACCCAAGCACACACTTATTCTATTAACCGACCCGGTAAATTTATGATTTATCACTTAGATAATAGGGAGTTTTTGAGCCACCTAAAAATCTATGTACGTAAATCACGTTTCGTTTATTATGAGCATGCGTTTTCCTTGCGTTTCGTAATTAGCCGGTTTACAACAAAACAGTTTTTGGTAATCGAATTTAACGTATTTACACAGTCACATCTGTCGATGTCACTAATGTCAGTGGTGAATGTTTTTATTGGATTATAGGTATTTTCAGTTTGTGTTTAAACCGTAACCGTAGATTTAATATTTAAATGGAAGACGTTCTAGATATTATAATTTATCGAAGAAATCCTTTATTAGATCATAATTTAGTTAGAAATGTGATTTTGAAAAACATATTTGAAGAGGAGGCAAATGATCCTCCAGTATATAGATCCGTTTTTAATTTAAATGACTTTAGCCCTAGAGAAGCTTAATTAAACTTCAGGTTCCACAAAGAAGACTTACCAAGGTTATGCCAAGCCATCCGCAGACCCAACAATATAATTACACCTTCTGGACATCAAGCAAGTGGTAAATAAAAAGAAGTAGAATGTATATAGAATATAGGTATAATTTTATTTAGGTATTGAAGGTTTATGCCTACTATTCCGAAGATTAGCTTACCCAAACCGCCTTTGTGATTTAGAGGAAGTGTTTCAAAGATCATCATCAGCTTTATCAGAAATAATAAATGCTGTTAATAGATATATTTTTAATGAATTTCGTCACCTTTTGGACGATTTAAGAAACCTTCATTGGTTGAATAAAGAAAAACTGCAGCAGTATGCACAAGTAAATTCTTCCTATTTTATTGTAAAGATTAAATTTCTGTTATATAATTCTTTTAGGCTGTTAGTGATAAAGGTGGGGCATTGCAAAATTGTTGGGGATTCATTGATGTAACCATTAGGCCAATTTGTCGTCCATCAGAATTCCAGGAAAATTATTATTCTGGCCACAAACGTGTTCACTGTGTCAAGTACCAAGCTTTAGTTGCCCCTGATGGTTTGGCAGTGAGTGCAATCGGAGCATTTGAAGGAAGGCGACATGATGCTGGAATATTTAGAGAATCTGGATTGTATGAGCAACTAGAAGAAAAAACTAAATTCGCCAATGGAAATACTTATGTCATATTTGCCCATCAAGCTTATGGCATAAGAGAGTTGCTCATATGTCCTTACCCTGGGCATGGTATTAATGCAGAACAGCAAAATTTCAATGCATCCATGTCAGTTGTCAGAACATCAGTTGAATGGAGTTTTAGTAAGATTAATGCAGAATTTGCATTTATAGATTTAAAAAAAAAAATCAAAAATTGTTATTGCAAGATGTTGAACAAATGTATAAACTGCTACAATTTTAACAAACTGTCATAGTTGCTTATATAGGAATCAAACCTCCCTATTTTTTAATGTATATCCAATTACATTGGAAGAATATTTGAATGTTCAATAAAAATGTCTTTTTTTATACAATGTTTTATTTCATATGCATTAGCAGTCAAATATAAATATTTAATATTAAAAATTTATGCCAATTTTGTCAACAAAACATTTATTAATTGTTCATGCCTTTCAATGATGGCAGATTGTTGGTCAATTATTTTAGCCAAAGTTTTCCTGGTGTCAATTTCCAACTTGAGACGTGCCTCCTCTAATTCCATTTTTTTTCTAATTTTAAATTCATAAAGTTTGGCTTTTTTTTCTAGGATTACTATTTTCCTCTCCTCTAGCTCCAACTCCTTTCTTTTCATTTCATTTTGCTGCCTGTCAAACGCCTCTAGATAGGCTAGGCCTTGCACATTTTGCAACCGTTTTCTTGACCTCACTGGACCTTCAAAATATATCAATAAAAATGTCTTTTTTTATACAATGTTTTATTTAATATGCATAAGCAGTCAAATATAAATATTTAATATTAAAAATTTATGGCTATTTTGTCAACAAAGCATTTATTAATTTTTCATGCCTTTCAATGATGGCAGATTGTTGGTCAATGATTTTAGTTAAAGTTTTCCTGGTGTCAATTTCCAACTTGAGACGTGCCTCCTCTAATTCCATTTTTTTTCTAATTTCAAATTCAGAAAGTTTGGCTTGTTTTTCTAGGATTACTATTTTCCTCTTCTCTAGCTCCAACTCCTTTCTTTTCATTTCATTTTGCTGCCTGTCAAAAGCCTCTAGATAGGCTAGGCCTTGCACATTTTGCAACCGTTTTCTTGACCTCACTGGACCTTCAAATTA
Organism: Ophraella communa; assembly: GCA_035357415.1. Taxonomy (NCBI): domain Eukaryota; kingdom Metazoa; phylum Arthropoda; class Insecta; order Coleoptera; family Chrysomelidae; genus Ophraella; species Ophraella communa. Next base: position 30,733,112 of record CM068995.1, on the reverse strand, counting down.
TATAAGCATATATTATTACCTCACACTCTGAAATATATCATTCAAATAATATATTTTTTTGATTGTATATTTTTTGTTTAAATACTATTTAAGCAAATAAGAGAATACAAATGTTCCTTATATTGTTTTGGTTAACCAGAGCAGTCCTCTCTATGATATAGGCAGGGTCGATTCAAAAGAGAGAGAACCACTTTGTTTAACTAAAATGATATATGAAACATATTGGTAATGTATTCTCTTAGTATGTTGTAGGGTACTTCACTTTACAATCTTTCAGTTCATTTAAGTGATCTTGACAATTCAAGTATTTTTTATTTAACAATAGGACAAACACTTTTATATTTAAATTAAGCACATATAAGAAATACCTAACATTATTGACGACTGCTTTGAACGTGCCTGAGGAAGTTGATGTTTCAGCTGGAACAGGTGTGGAAGTAACAAGTATCCTTTCTTTCGTTGTATTTATAGCTATACCAAAAAGTTATGATCATATTTTACAAACAGACTAATCAAACTGTAGACTCTATTTACATGTCTAAACTTACGAGATTCTAAATGAGTACTTGGTAAATTTCACTTAGCAGTCAAGGCAGAATAAGTGTGGTCAAAATCTACATTACACTCTACATTGTATTCAGGTATTTGAAAAGCTAAAAATATACTGATATATAAATGTCGCAATTGAGAAGTTTTGAAGCAAAACCAATAAATCCATATTTTATGAAAATTTAATTAGAAGAGAATACTGACTCCCTTTATATAGCATGCTTTACAATGTTGAAATACCAATTAAATTTAAATTTAAAAGTCATAATCAATGCTTCATGCCAAATAAAGAAAAAATTGTTTTTTTTAACAGTAATTTTTGGAGGATTTATTCAGTTGCACTCCAATGCAGTAAAAAAATTGACTGAATTACTGTTGTTAACAAATTTGAAATCTTGTGAGAGATATATACCTTCTGCAGTTTCCATTGTTTCCACGTCTTCCAGCAACGTCTCTACATTGTATTCAGGTGTTTGAAAAGCTAAAAATATACTGATATATAAATTTCTCAATTGATAAGTTTTGAAGCAAAACCAAATAAATCCATATTTTATAAAAATTGAATTAGAGTAGAATATTGACTCCCTTTATATAGAATGCTTTAAAATGTTGAAATACCAAATAAATTTAAATTTAAAAGTCATAATCAATGCTTCATGCCAAATATAGAAAAACTTGTTTTTTTTTAACAGTAATTTTTGGTGAATTTATTCAGTTGCACTCCAATGCAGTAAAAAAATTGACTGAATTACTATTATTATCACATTTGAAATCTTGTGAGAGATATATACCTTTTGCAGTTTCCCTTGTTTCCGTGTCTTCCTGCAATGTTTTATTAAGGGCTTTTGAAACATGATCTCTGGTTTTCAGTCCTATTTTTTTTGAGATATTTAAATTTCTTTCTTTTATTTTCTTTTTTTTATTTTTTCCATGATTTAATAAATTTCCTCACACAAACTATTTTTTTCTGTGAAGGTTACTTCAATTCCAGATCTACAATTTTTAAAAATAAAACAAAACTTTAACTCCATATTTTTTATAGAAATATATGTTATTTGTTTGTTTTCACCATTTTTCTGAATAGCACATTGGACTGCTCTATTGAAATCCTAAGGTTTTGTTGATGCCATCTAACAGGTGGGTTTGAGAGGTCAGTGGATTGCCTAATAAATATGAAATTAAACTGATTTCTTATACTCACCTGTCTTTTAAAACTTTTATATCCTTTACCCATAACTTTATGAGTAACTCTAAATGCTCTTTGAATGTACGAGTTGAAAATGTTTTTTTCATCAGAGACACCATATTTTCTTGGATTTGAATCCATACTGACGGATCCACAAAAGGATTCTGACCAAGAACTTCTCTTAGTAATGATAGATCGTCATGATCACTAAACCTTAAACGTTTTTTGGACATTTCCATAATTACACCAGAGTTTATAATTAAGCGCACGTAGCAAAACAAAGGACAATAAAATTAAGCACATTTGATTACATACACAAATTAGACCTAACGTAACCTTATTATTTCGTTTTTGGCTAACTTAACTAAGGTTCGATGACAAGTTGTCAAATTTACTGCATGGTTATTTGTTTTGTCAACACCATCCCGAACTCTTTGATACAGATTCCATATTTCTGGTGGAAACAATGGTTGACGCCTTCCAGCTCCTCTCCTGTTGGGTCTTCCAACGTAGTTATCTTCGAAATAGTTTAAAAGTTCCTGAATTTCTAGAGGCGGTGTTGCATAAAGATGATCCAGTGCATCGTCAATGTCAATTGGGACGAATGCCAAACTTGAATGGCAAAGTCGGCTTCGTTGTTATACTGTTCCCTAACCCAACTGTGCCATGTGCCTCTGGAGAATCTGCGATAGATGAAAGAAACACATCCGGATGTGGCACTTTCTGCAAGCTGTTTTTGAATAGCTAAGATGGTGGCTATTTCGAAGTCGCAGAATATTCTCATAGGTTTGGACTTTGGCTTGCTCGCTTATAGTTTTTAATTCTTTAATTGCTCTATCAATCGGTATATTAATCTTCCTTTTCTTGTTTGTTGGCTCTCGAGAATATGAAGGAGTCATCAGTTCACTACTTCTATTCCCACTAATCTCAGAATTTGGCGTCTTCTGTTCCTCACTGCCAGCTTGAGTCTGCTCAGATTCAGCATAGTCTTCATTTTGAGTCTGTAATTAAAATGTTGACACTTTTATTATTACAGGTTCCTGGAAGTCAACATGAATGGAATAACATAATGGAAGACTACTATAGATTATGGAACTACAAAAAGAATTTTAGTATTCATCTATTTGCAGTGGTAGATGCGAATTATAATTTTATTTATATAGATGTTGGGACAAACGGAAGGGCAAATAATGCATCCGTCTTTAATAAATCAACACTGAATGAAGCTTTGTTGTCGAATCTAAATTTCCCAAAGGAAGGCGTAATCGTCGCAGATGATGCCTAGAGGAGAGTTTGGCGATAAACAAAAAATATTTAACTGATGGCTATCAAGAGCTCGACGAGTGGTCGAAAACTCTTTTGGAATATTAGTATCAAAATTTCGAATATATGAAAAGGCGATTCCATTGTCAGTGCAAAAAGTTGAACAACTTGTTAAAACGACGTGTGCATTACATAATTGGCTCAGAAAAACTACAGTGGACTACGTGCAACAACGATCACTGGAAACTGAGGATTGGGACACAGGGTCCATTGTACCTGGAGAATGGCGAGAAGTACCATCTTTAGCATTAAGCGATTTACCACCAACCAATGCAAGAAATCATAGTGAAAATGCCCGCCGCGTGCGTGACGTATATGCAGAAAAGTTCGTCACTTCATGCACTGTACCATGGAAATGGAACATGATAAGAAGAATATGATGTAATAATACTGAATAAACCTATACAATTCATATACGTTGTTTTTGTTTGAGTATAAGTATTAAGTAGGTAGCTAACTAGCTTCTGTTCACGTAGTGGTCGCTTATCGAACAGACAGACAGAGTTACTAGGATATGGATTAATATTATTAGTATTAGTATGGATTGATAAAAGATTCTACTTACGAGACTTGATGTACTCTGCCGTGGGACGCATCACTGCTTAAAAATTCTGCATGTTTAAACCAGTACAGGGTCGGTACATAGACATCGTCAGAATATCAACCGCTTTTATTAGACTGCTTTATTTTGGTTAATTCTGTTGTGTACCGGGTCCTTATCGTTTTTATTTTATGTTTAATATTTTCTTCAGTAATCTCTAAGTTTAAATCACTGATTAGAGATTTTATAGAGTTTGCCCGCATTGTTCGGTATTTGTATTCATCAATTTTGTGGTTCCAAAGGCATTGATAATTTTTAAAGTTCTCCAAAAAAAGTAATGTATTTTGATCGTTCCACTTGAACACCATTTTGCAGCATGAAAACAATATAATAACACAGAAAAAAATATAACTTCGTCGACAACGTTCGTCGGCTACAGGACTCGAAACAAAATGGCCGAATCCGAATGAACGTTCACTCAGTGTTCAGACCGTTCATTTCTCGTTCATTCGGAGTGGGAATGAAGGATACCGGATGCCAATATCCAACACTGTTGGATCGGTTCACTAATGAATTCATTTGGCACTCGTGTTTCATTTTTTGCTCAAAAATTTCATTTCGGGTGAAATGTACCGAATGAAAGGTGAAAATGAACAAAAAATGAACCGTCTGATATCACCTTTGAGTCGCTGAGCTACTCTCTGGAGAAGTTGTGAAAATCTTCAATAAGGAAAATATGGAGAGGAAAATGTCCTTGTCACACGCTTCCAAGGCATCCAAAGTTGTGCTGGGTAGCACCCTCTACCATTTTTCTTTTAATAGTTCAAGTTCGCATTATAAGCTCTTGCATTTGTCAAGACCAAGAACCGACGAAAACTGCTTAATAATTGTGCTCAGCAAAAGTGTATCTTTTACTGGTGAGGAGTTTCCGGGTGCATCACATTCCTTCGCTAGATTGGTAGGGATCAGTATCCGAAGGCCGAAGCACTCTAATTTCTCTTTTGGAAAGCGTTTAGATCGTTTATAATGTTATTAAGAAGGGAGATGTATATTGTCCTTTTGTAGTAATCCTCTGGGATACTTGTAGGAAAATTTGATCGATTTTGGTTTCCTGCCAATCGAGGGATCTTTACATCAATGTCTAGGTTGGAGCACAACTGATTTACTTCAAGAAATATATTAGAAAATAAACCATCACATTATATTCGTTTTTTCTTCAAAATTGAAATTGTATCAATCACCACATCAGAAGCTTTATTCAAATCTAATGATGGCGATTGGAGCATCCTACTTAGAGGCAAAGTGTGGTTCAAAACATCTTCTAATGATAGTAGCGATGAAAGAAACTGCACATCAAACAGTCCTTTTTTAGTGAGTTGGCTTTTGAAGCATTGTTCAAATCGGAACCATTCAGAGATTGACTCAGCCTCAATTATATTTGGCAAGGTCTCTCGGACCCGTGGGTTGGGCTACCTATCGGGCGCGTCCCCAGGTGGCGGATAGGGGGACGGCCAGGAGAATGGGGGCCCTGCCCGGGAGGCCAATATGGCCTCACGGTTGTGATCACCGGACTCTTGGTCAGTGGCAAAATAAGTAGGGTGAGGGGAACTAAACCTCCCCAAAAGCCTTTGCTGAATATGCCACCGCGGACCAGCCTACCCAAGCTAAGGTGTAAGGTATCGTGCCGAGAGCTGAGTGGCCGCAGGGTGATATGCGGTCGTGAACGATCCCCTTGAGGAACAGTGCGAAACCTCATTGTAATTAGCCTTCCTCTGGTAATGCGGGGCTCTGCCAGAGGTGACCAACCCTTTCCCCTGCTACTCGTGGGAACACATATGGACGAAAAACAAACAAACAAAAACAATCCTGAGGATGGACAGAAATGCTCACCTCAATCTAAAGCGGTGACTGGGGATGGTCAGAAATGCCCACCCCAACGCACTGCTCAGAACGAGGCTGGACATCGAAGATCACCTCAGGACAAAACACAAAAACCAAGGCGAAAACGCATCTGCGGCGCCGAGGCCAAAAGGAGGAAAAGGGCAAAGGAGGCAGAGAAGGCTGCAACTATAAATGCACCTTCTCCCGCCTCCACCCCACCTCCAAAGGCAGGGGCACCTCCTGCGGAGAGGGCCAAAGGTTCCGCCTTGCATAAAGGCAACAAACCGACGGCTACCTCTGCAGGAAAGCGCCCCCACCTGGGTACCTCCACGGAGAGAACACCAACACCAAGAAGGTCGAAGAAGCTGCGCAGCGATAGAAATGTCGCTGCACCTTCCCAAACCTTTGCGGAAGCCGCCTTGAGACACCTCAAGGTGGCTATTATTGATGAGACAAACCCGTACGGTAAAATTACCGCAGAACGGGAGAGCCTCGTCAAAACTCAACTACTGGAGGAACTGGACAAGTTTATCTTCTCCGCCTCCAGCAGCAACACCAAAGCGCCCACGTTTAAATCGTGGACACACTCCGGTGAAATCATCAGAGTGGTCTGTGATGATGACGCGACGCTACAGTGGCTGAAAAAGGGCACAAAAGACCTCAAGCCGTGGGAGGAAGCATCGCTGGCTGTCATCGGTGTGGATGAGCTCCCAAAGCTTACCAAAGCCTCGCTCTGGATCCCGGAGGACGTCCACAAGACGACATCCGGTGAAAAGGTGCTGGGAAGGCTGAGGGCGCAGAATCCGGACTTGAGGATAGCGAGGTGGTGCACCTTCCACCAAGAGGTGAAAGCTAACCCATCAGGACACCTCTTCGTCTTCGGAATCGGAGACGAGGATATGGCGGTCCTCAAGAAAAAGTCAATGAGGATAAGCTACGCGTTTACCACATTGGCCATAAAGGTTAAAAAGGAGGGTACCTCTGAAGACCCAAGGTCCTCGGAAGTCGAGCCACCTAGAGTGGTTACTGGCACTGAGATCACCAAGGGTCTCGAAAAGGACGTCGAAACATCTGTAAAGATGACAGACGACGACCTGACGGAAGAGGCCCCTGACAACAAAGAGGCCGTCGCTCCCGTACCGGAGGAGCAGATGGACCTAGAATAGAGTCTCAACCCGAACGACCTCGCAATGGGCAAGGACGTCGGAAAAAAGGTAAATATAATACAATGCAACCTCCAACACAGCAGGACGGCTACGGCAACACTATGTCGCCGCCTTGATGTGTTGGAGGATGCAATAGCTTTGATCCAGGAACCCTGGATAATTAAGACCAGAATTACTGGTTTCGGTAACTTGACTGGTAAGATTTTTAGCTCACCAAGCAATCAGCAACCCAGGACAGCCGTTTACGCTCCCAGGAAATACAGAGCCTTTCTGATGGCACAATTCTGCACCTCAGACCTCACTGCGGTTAAAGTGGAATGTCCAGACGGAAAGGGCAAATATACGGCGTTGATACTCGCATCGGTGTACCTCCCCTCAGATGCAGCCACTCTACCACCCACAAGAGAGATGGAAGTGCTAGTGGACCACTGCCTAAACCAGAGAATGGAGCTGATTTTGGGCTGTGACTCAAACTCTCACCACCTGGGCTGGGGCAGCAAGGATATCAACGCCCGAGGTAAGTCTCTTTACGAATATATAATTAAGAAAGACCTAATAATCTTGAATAGAGGCACGGAGCCGACATTCATTAACGCCCGTAGCCAAACAGTAATAGATCTTACGCTGGCGACAGCCAAAATATCAAATAAAATTCAAGACTGGCAAGTGTCTGATCATATTTCTATGTCAGACCATCGCTGGTTGACTTATACGATAAACCAGGATCTCAGGACCACTGTGAAATCCCGCGATCCGAAGAGGACGGATGTAGCTCTATACAATCGACTCTTAAAAGGAACTCTGCGGGATACAGAGGCCCTGACTCCTGGCAATAGTGAAGAATTGGAAAGGTACACGCTATCTATCCAAAACAAAATAGACATTGCCTATAAGGAATCCTGTCCGATGAGGATGGTACAGACAGAAGGGACAACCAATAAATGGTGGTGCCCTGAACTGGAACACCTCAGAAAGACAGCGAGAACAACCTTTAATAAAGCAAAACAAACAAAACTTGAAGAGGACTGGGAAATATATAAAGCCAACCTCAGAGAGTACAAAAAAGTCTGCAGACAAAAGCAAAGAGAAGCCTGGAGAGCCTATTGCGAGGTAATTGAAGACCTTCCGCAAGTCTCAAGGCTACAGAAGGTACTCTCAAGCGACCACCATAGGAGTATCGGCATCCTGACGAGGGAGAATGGCGACAAAGCCGCCAACCTCCAAGAGAGCGCTGAAATCCTTATGGAAACTCACTTCCCAGGTTCTGTCTTCCCGCGAACGACGAACCAGACGGAAGTACCAATAACACCCTCACAATACGACTGGCAACTTGCTAGCACCATAATTGATGAGGACAAGATAAGGTGGGCCATATCGGGCTTTTCCCCTTCAAAGCACCAGGACCTGACGGTATAAGACCAGCCCTACTACAGTGGGGATTGGATATTCTTATGCCGCACCTGGTCGGAATATTCAGAGCCTCATTAGCTCTGAGGTATGTTCCCGGTAAGTGGAGAGAAGTACGAGTGGTGTTTATACCTAAACCAGGAAGGATGGACTACACCTTACCAAAAGCATTCCGACCAATCAGCCTCACATCATTCTTTTTGAAAACAATGGAGAAGCTGTGCGAGCGGTATATAAGAGATGAAGTCTTAGTCCACAATCCACTTCATCCAAATCAGCATGCATATACTCCGGGAAGGTCTACCGATTCGGCCCTACACCAAGTGGTTGGCAGAATCGAGAGATCACTGGATAATAAAGAATCCACCCTGGGTATATTTATAGATATCGAAGGAGCGTTCGATAAAACGACTTTCCCAACAATCACCCATCAACTCAACTGCAGGAATATACCCCTGGTGGTAGGAGAATGGATACTCAAGATGCTCTCTAGTAGAGCAATAAGTATAAATGTAGAAGTCATTACTGTGAGGGGACTGGTAATGAGGGGATGTCCGCAGGGAGGGGTCTTATCACCCCTTCTTTGGAACATAGTCCTGGATACCCTGATTAGTCACCTCAACAGTAATGGTTTCTACACAATTGCATATGCAGATGACATAGTTATCTTGCAGACCGGCAAATTTGTGAACACACTGTGTGATAGGGCGCAGGATGGCCTCAAATTAATAGAAACATGGTGTAAGGAACACTCATTGTCGATCAATCCCAAGAAGACAGAGATGGTCCTTTTCACTAGGAAAAGAAGCTTATCGGGCTTGAAACCCCCCGAAATCTTCAAAAGCAAACTAAACTTCGCTGAAGAGGTGAAATACCTCGGCATTACCCTCGACAGGAAGTTAACATGGAACTCGCACATTCAGAACAGAGCAAAAAGAGCATATGTGGCCTATGAGCAGTGTCGGAGGACAGTGGGACGCACATGGGGTCTCTCGCCCCGTGTAGTCACCTGGATCTACACAGCAATGATAAGACCTATGCTAACGTACGGAGCTATTGCATGGGGACCTAAAACTCTACAAGCAACGGCTATCCAAAAACTGTATCAAATACAACGAATGGCTTGTCTGAACATCACAGGAGCCATGAGAACAACACCAACCGCGGCAATGGAATTGGTTACTGGTCTGACACCTCTCGACCTGCACGTCAAGGAGGTTGCGCTAATGGCCATGCTACGATTGCGCACGGCTAGTGTAAACCCCGAGGTAGGAATGGGTCAACTGAGGCTGGGCCTGTGGACGGAGGCATTTACTGCGGTGCCTCTGCTACAGGCGGCCGGTGACGCAATTGAACCCAGGTTTGTATTTAATAAACCCTACAAAATACAAATAAAACAGAACACTGAGGCGGATGCTGCAAATGCAATACGCATATACACAGACGGCTCAAAAAACAAGGAAGGATCAGGGTGTGGAGTCTACTCCAGATCACTTAGCCTAAGGATTAAATGGGGAATGGGAAAAAATACCAGCGTGGTTCAAACAGAACTGGCTGGTATCTCAATCGCCGCAAAAGAGATAACCAGAAAAGAAATTTCTGGCAAAAACATAATAATCTGCACTGACAGTAGACAAGCCCTATTAACCTTGAATAGACAACGCTTTATCTCAGGGTTAGCACTAGAGTGCCACCAAGATTTAGCCAACGCCTCGGTAGATAATAATATCGTACTAAGGTGGGTAAAAGGGCACGACAGGAGCAAAGGTAACCGTATTGTTGACTCTCTGGCCAGGATGGCGGCTGGACTGAAAATTTTGGGACCAGGCGACACCCATGGTTTGACGACTTCGACAATTGCGGAACTAGCCAAACGTTACACCCGTACTCAATCCCTTAAGAGATGGGATGAAACCAAAGGATGCAGTTTTGCCAGGATTACCCTGGGCGACCCTGAGAAGCTGGATACGAATAAATATTTGGCGATGACCAGGAAGAACCTACGTTTAACAGTGAGATTTCTGACTGGACACTGTCAACTAAGGAAACACCTCCATCTTATGGGGCTAGTGGACATACCTCTATGCAGGAGGTGTGAACAGGAAGATGAAACTGTCAGGCATGTCTTATGTGAATGTCCGGAGCTATCGTCGATAAGAGAGTGTGTGTTCGGTGAGTCTTGGCCTACACCTGCCGACATTAAGGAGATGTCTCCTGGTGGCCTGTCTTCCTTTCTGGATAAGGCAGGATGGACAATGTCCTAGGAGGGCGGCTCCTAGGGAGGATGTACAATGGGCCATATTGTGGCCTAAGTGCTGTGGGTCTATACTCACCCTTCCTACTCTACAGATACAGAAGGTCTCTCGGAATTTAATTACACTGTCGTGCCTTTCGACCCATCGGCTATCACACAAGCCAAGAAGCTGGGTCCCTTTGAAATCTCCAAAGTCATTGCTTCGCTCTTTTAAGGCATTTTTGAGAACTGGGTTTCTCTTAGCCTATACAGTGTAAAACTCAACAACTGATTTGATTGTACCTACTAAGTTTCTGTTACATTGCACCTGAGCAATAAGCAATGAGCAACCGGCAATACTCAATAAGCAACAGGCAATGCTATCTCGCACACCAAAGCAATAAAATATCTCTAGTTCAAAATGTCGTCGTCTGAGAACGAAGTCAAAATTTTGTTTCAGTATTTAAAAAAGCGAAAACATAGAAAACGAAGAAGATATTGGATTCATCCATCGCTTCAAGATCTGACAAATTATGGTAGAAGTATAGTTGCTGAAGAACTAAGGGCTCATCCCACCCAATTCCAGAACTGCTATCGGATGAGTCCAGATACATTTTCAGCCCTAGTGGATATGTTAACACCTTATATTACCAAACAGGATACTAACTATGGAGAAGCGATCACGCCAAAAGAGAAACTATTGATTACGCTCAGGTGAGGTATATTGAAAAAGTAGCATTTAATGAAACATAAACGTAAAAGACTACATTACAACGTTTACAATTAAAATTCTACAGAAAGAGGTTTTTGTTATTACCATTAGACATATCATGTGTACAAGTCAGAATATATTTGTATAGGTGATGGTTATTTTCCATAGTCTCTGGTTGAAAATGAGTGATGTGAATGATTGAACACATTGGACTGAGTTGAGTAGGTGGAAAAAGCAGGGCTAGGAGTTTGTACTGCGACCATCAGGGTGTTATTTTCGGATGGTCCGTCACACAAAAGTTCATCTAAAAGTTCAAATGTTCTTTTTTTAGAAACTGCAGATCTGGATTAGGCTTCTCTATCGCTGAATTGCTTTTTAAGGTTTTTTCATAAAACATTTATCTACTTCATTAGGGGTAGATGTAGAAACTTTTCTCTGTTTCTCAGAATGTGCAATACTTGCAGTATTCGAACATTGCGCCAGAGTTTGTGAATTTTTTTCTTGGAACTTTCTTACGGCACTTGTAATATCTATTTGCCTCTCTTCAAAGCTTCTATCAGACGCTATAATCTCTTGTTCTGAACTATCATAATTATTCGTATCTGTTTCAGATTCACTGTTGTTGCCTTCATTCAAACTTGGCTCTGTTTCTGTAGGTAAATAAGTACAGAACTTTGTTGCAGGTATTTGGCTACAGGTTGCAGTTTCAACGCCCTCACTCATTTATATATGAGAGGAGAAAATACTATAGGATTAATAGTTAAAGAGTGTACAAAGGCTATATGGCAAGTTCTTCAACCAGATTTTATGCCTGTTCCAAAAGAAGCAATATGGAAATCGACCGCAAAAAGATACTACGAACTATGGGATCTTCCAAACTGCATAGGCTCAGTCGATGGAAAGCATTGCCGAATTAAAATGATGGCCTGCGCAAATGCTAATGGAATATTTCTAACCATTGATGTAGGTGAAGCAGGTCGAATGAGTGACGGTGCAGTTTTCCGATCTCCCTCTTGGAAGATTGAAGAATAAGGAACAACTTCTGATTCCCGAATTAAGACCATTGCCAAATAATGTAAATTTCCCGTATTATTTTGTAGGAGACGAGGCGTTCCCGTTACAAAAAAATTTGATGCGCCCATATCCACAACGGGTTCTTGATAATTAGAAAAGAATATTTAATTACAGATTATCAAGGGAGCGAAAAAGCATAGAATGTGCGTTCGGAATGCTAACATCTAAATTTGAAATTTTTTAAAGGCCAATATCATGATAAGAGGATACAGCGATTTCAGTAATTAAAAGTGCTTGTATTCTTTACAATTTTATAAAATTCAAAGAGGGTAGATTTTCAATTCCACAGATTGCAAAAGCCTCAAAAACCTCAGATGTAGAAATCCAGCAGCTTCCAATATACCACCTATTAACCAGTCTCCTTATGAACTACGTGATTACTTAAAATCCGAAACCCGAAATCCTTGAAACCCGAAATCCTTGAAACCCGAAAACGCTTTACCCTGGCAAGGTAATTATACCGTGTAAACAAAATTATTGTACAAACTAATAAATACATGCTACCTACCAGATAATTTTAATTCACTTCCAATTGTACTCCACGCCTTCTCCACAATATCCCTTTTACTGTAATCTTGCCTTCGATAATCGTAAATACATGGATAAATGTTGGATCGTCTGACATGGTCATGCTCATCTACACTCAAAACGTATACGAATTTACCTACGTATTGCTAAACTACAGGCAATATATATTGGTTTTCAACAAGCACGTCGTGTCGCTAGCAACTAAGATTGCTCTACACAGGCGATAACAATATCGTGTTGCGGCGGTGTGCAAGTTATCATATAAATGAATGGGAAATGCATACTAGCAATAATATTGCTTATTGCTTGTTGCCCGTTGCTGGTTGCTTATTGCTCCGGTGTGCGAGCTGGGTTATCCAGAACCCAATCCAGGTATTCCAGAGTTCCATTACATGCATCACACAAAACAATTAGGTCCACTATTGAAAGGTGCAATGGGGTTCTTAAAATGAGATTCCGCTGTTTATTTAAGCACCGTGTGCTTCATTATGACCCAGTTACAAGCTGCAAAATTATTAACACATGTTGCATATTACATAATATATGTTAAAAATTTAACGATCCCCATTTGGAAGAAAACAATGATGACTGTAATGAAGACTTTGGTAATATAATTCATATTAATAAATAAAATATTTAAAACACCTTTCATGTCACATAATAAATATTATAAACTATGTTACATAACGCTAAGGTTACAAAAATAGTCTGTAGCTTACCACAGTCTATGTAGAAAATATATTATTTTATTTATTTCAGGCATTTACCTTAATCAAGAAGCAGACGACTGCTCATATTTTTTTGAAGATTTTTATATAAGGTTTTGATACTTTATACAGAGTACTTCAGAAGTTATGGACACGTTTGTGTGAAAATCGTAGGCAAATCAACTCTCTGTATCTTACTGTACGTTGAAGAAAAAAAAAGTAATTTGCCCAACAGACTTTCTTAATATTAAACAATATCACCGTATTCTATTAAATATTAATTATTTTCTCTTTTGTATACAGGGTGGACAATAACTCGAACCTTTCATTTCCCCTCTTCTTTCAAATGGAACACCCTGTATTTTATATCATAAATAGAATATTCTATTATGTAACTTTACTTTTTGTTAAGCATTCCCTATACCCAAAGTTTATGAAAACAGAGTTATTTCGTAATATTTATTGTAAACCATAATTATTAACCTATTATGTGAAAGGAATAAACGTTTAATGTAACAAACAATTCTTAAAAATAATATTCGGTATAACATACACGGGTTCCCATTTAAAAAATCATATGTTTGGTTTGTAACGGAGTTATACAACACTGTGTATAGTTTAAGGTAATTTTAAAACTCTAGAGACATCTACTATTTTGGTTAATAACGTTTTTTGATATCTTCTAAAACAACCCATATACCGAATTTTGTCGTAAGGTTGGTACACCCTGCATACCCACTATTCTTATAGCGTTTTCCATTCGTCGTTGCCCCTGCAGAACTCGCGCCAGTTTTGTGTTCCATTCGTTGAACTTTTTTCATTTTTTTGTGTTCCATTCATGTGTCACTAAAACCACGAGCGAGCTAAGGGCGAACCGAGGGCAATAATTTGGCACTAGCTATTTGATCAAGGGTTACGGTAATGCAAAACAATAATGGCGGATAGTGAGTTTCGTAATCATTTGCAAAGTCGAGGGAGAAAATTTCATTGTTAATTTTCATTTTCAATAAATACATTATTATAAATATGTTTACAACTACAACCCTGGATAAATAATTAATGTTTACAACCAAATGACAAACCACACCTAGTTAAATAAAATGTACACTCTACAAAACAAAAAATTCAAATCTTTTATTATCGTTATCAAATGTCAATAAAAACAAATAGTCCGGTCCGGGTCAAATCAATTTTCGTGTTCCATTGGTTTTGCCCTAGAGCATGCATCTGACAGCACTGACCTTGAATTCTCTAAAAACCCAGTGCTGCCCGAGTGCGACGAATGGAAAACGCTATTAATTTTTTATAAAAAAAAACAGAAAATAAATTTAAAAAAAAAACACAAAAAAATAATCTATACCTATCAAAAAATAAAACAACTATAAATTTTCCACAAAAAATTTTAAATTATTGACTAATGTCCTCCAAAGAATTGGCAATTCTTTCATGAGAATCAGCCATTCTTGCAGGACTTTCTGCATTTTTTCCATAATGGCAATTTTGCTTTTGTAATACTTCTTTTTAATAGAATTTTTGTTATCTAAGGATTTTTTGTGGACATCTACTGCCTCGCCACTTTTTTTAGCCTTTAAATAAGGCCTTTGGGGAATTTTTCTGATAGGCCTGCTATCCCCTTCAGGCTGCTGTATAACTGAATCATCTACAATTACAAATGTAACGTACATAAAATATATTTATAACCTACCCTGAATATTTTCCGGACCACACGACCTCCCTGTTATAATATTAGCCGCGGTAGGCTCAGCAACCGCATGCCCTTCTACCATGACAGGCTTAATTATATCTAAAATTTGATCGTCCACAACCCCCAGAATTACATCTTCTGGGCTACCACCAGTGGTAGATTAAGATTAATGAAAAATATAACACACCAATATCCACATTTTTCAAGATTTTTGGCAGCCGGGCATACTAATTAAAGTGGTGGCTATAGCCTATCACTATCGAATTTACCACTAACTAATTTTGGTTTGTCTTTTAACGATTCAATTAGAGTAGCGTTTTGTTCAGCACCCATTTTCATGTTTGAATCTTGAAATATTTAGCACAGAACTAGAAACTATTTTGAAATCGATGACAGAACACAATAATGTAGCGGTGGAGTTGCCGTACATGAGAATCTAGAAAAGCCATATCGCTGCCAATCAAATCACTCCCTTTTGTGATCGCTCGCTTCTGAGAGGAGTGAGTTAAGAATACCGGCCCTAAATACCTAATGTATTAAAATAATTCTTCTATAAATTATTCTTACGATCCAGGCTATAATGACTACATTTATCGTTAACCCATCATGACCGAAATTATTTTTGTTAAACTTTCTGATTCAAAACTGGTTCGGTCGCATTATTGAAGGATTGTTGATGTAGAAATAGTGTAATTATAAAAAATTTATTTAAAAATTTCGAAATATGGCATGTTACAGGTTTCATCTGAAAATTAAAGGCACTTACTTTTTATAAGCTTTTAACTCAAATTAAATGCGGAATTTGAGTATATATTAGTTAAGTGATAAAAATTTGAACGATGGTGAGAGTTTGTATCATTTGTAAATATAAATATTAAAATATTCATTAGCGTCTCTTACATTTGTTTAAAAGGAGAAAAATTCGTAAAGCAAATATCGCCATAAACTTGAAATTAAAGTAATTTATAAAATAAATAAACCAAAATAAATTTTAAGGAAAGAAAGAAAATGTATGAGCAATAATGTTTTCGATTTTGGACTTTACTGAAAACTATTAAAATAACTTTGTGAATCTTTACTCTTGCTAATTTTTGTATTTATAGATTTCTAGCTGATATTGATGAAAAAATCATTTGATGTAACATATTAAAGGTTCATCCAGAAAACTAGGGATGTTTTATGTTCAGATCATTTTTCTGGATATATGTTTTTTTTCTTCTTCAAAGACAGGAGGAAGAGCTAGACTAATTCCAGGTGCATTGTCATCAGGGTTTACTAGTAACCCAGATGAAGTTGAATCAAATAGGTAAGAAACCTGCAATTCTCTTACAAGTAGGGAAATTGATTTTTCATGAAACTAATCTACTTATATTTGTCAATTTTTAGTGATGCCCTAATGGTCCAAACTACGAAGATTCTGTTTTTTATATATTATATACAATTTTATTGTTTATTTGTTATTAATAATATATTTTTCAATTTTTAGTGATGACCCCAATAACTATGAAGCTCCTGTTCCAGAAACAGAAAATGTAGACACCGGAAAGATGTAAGTAAAGAAAGTTTTTTATACAGTGCATTCCAAAAATACAAGTCATATTGGATTTTTTTTTAATTACTACTCTGGACTGATGACTTCTGCTTATTGTAAAAAAATTAGCACCCACTGCCTGGGATCTCCATACATGTCAAATTTGACATTTTGATGTTAAAAACCTTTTAAGTTCAAATTTAATTGTTAAAAAAGAAGCACAGAATGTTTGATTCTCCTGGAAGTGTACTTACCAAAAGTAGTGCAAATGTGACTTCAACAACATTAACTGCTTCAGAGACTCTTAGAGAAGAAAAGATAAGAAAGAGTTTTAAAAAGCCTACAAAAAGGTAATTTTTGATGGTAGCAATATTTTTTCAAAAAATGGGTGAATATGAGTATTTTTAACTCTTACAAATAATTATTAAAGAAAGTTCTTAAAGTATTAGTTGCCCAAAGAGTTTTATAAATACATTGTAATTTATTTCTTTTTAGGAGATTTGTTCAAGCCGAAGTGAGGACAAAGACTGGAAAGTATTTAGAAAAGAAGCTTAATCTACTGCAACGTTGAGTTATTCTTCAATCAAATAAAATAACAAAACTTCATAGAATGAATTATCAATTAAAAAATAAATTGCATTCATTAAGTACAACTCTTACTTATTTCAAGGATAATAATTTGCAGAAACTATTATTGATAAATGCATCTCAGTTTGTTGTTAATATATGTAAAACAGCTGAGAAATATTTTAGAATGTTTTTAATAAAAGAAAATTTATTTAATCCAAAATATAAAGATGTTTTAACGTTAGTTATGGGTGCCATGAGGAATTTACCCGATTCGGTTTTTTGTACAGCTATTTCACATTGTTCAGATATATTTAGTGATCATCCCATTCAAATTATAAAATTTATTTTAAAGCATTATTTTAAGCTAAGAATCCACCATGAGACTTTTAAACTAAAAGATTCTAAACAAAATAGAAATAGAAGCCTATTAACATAGACGATTTTTTAAAAAATCAATAGAATTTAGGTATTTGATAGTTTGTATGCTTTAAAATAAAGCTCTACATATTTTTGTATTGCCTATTATTCCAACCTTCACATTTCCTTCCTCTCTACAAACCTCACAGGAGACTTTCTGGTGATCCTCTCCTTAGAAGGTGTTATTATATTAAGAGTGTGTATCTAATTATTGGGACTGACCATTTTTTATATAAAGTTCAAATATTATATTGATTCTTTCAACCCTGACTGTTGAATGTATTCATAATAAATAAAATGTAAAATTTTACCATATTAAGAATACTGAAAAACTCGATAATATTGTGGAATTTTATTCAACAAATTTTACTCCTTATTTTATAAAATATTTATATATAAATAGTTATTTAATACCACCTACTTTTAAGAACCAAACAAAGGAAAACAACGAAATAGATTATTAAACACTTTTACTTATCCCTTTCTGTAATACGAATGAATACATTCCCCTTATTAAACACAAACATCTAAAAACTAGTAACATGAATCATTATTCTAACGGTACGAATTCAATACTTGATGATCGCCACCAGTGCCGTAGTAGGTACGTTTTTCACAGTCGGCCATGCTGCCTCTATCCACGACCCCGTGGATGCTCTGACAGTCAACCTTACTCCTAGAATACAGAAACATTTTTAGTTATCAAAATAAAACTATAGTATTCTAAAATGTAGTAATTGTTAGTAAAGTAAGCTGGCAACTTGAGGCACGTAGTCTTCCTAGCATCTGGTATCCACCTATTAACCCGAAAAAAAAACCATGTAACTATCGCCCAAAATTTTTTTTAGTACATGCAGGGTTAATATACCTGTAGATATGTTTTTTTTAAGTTAAAAACACCAGCTAAGGATCTAGTTCAACGTCTTTGTCGATACTATTCCTCAACTACTTTTTTTTTTTTTTTTTTTTTTTAGGAGAGCTCTCTATTTTTGTATCTCCGAGAGTTCATCCTCCACGTCGGAATCCGAACTCACGGCAACGTTATAGGCTTTAAGCTTATCTATTGGAACGACCCCAGTATACTTTCTCCGACTTCGTAAGGAGCCTTTGGGATCTTCTACTACGTAACGATCATGATCTAGGACTTTCGTGATCACATACGGTCCGACATACTTTGGTAGTAACTTTCTACTCCTACCTTCATTGCTTGTCGGTTCAGTCCGTACTAACTGATCACCTACTTTAAAGCTAATTCCAGCTTTTCTACGAGCATCGAACCTCGATTTCTGTTTCATTTGTTTCTTGGCAAGATCTATCTTAACTTGTTGTCGAGTATTTTGTAAATTATTCACTATTTGCGGTTCCACAGTGACTTCGTTGTCAAGTACCGCACTAGCGATGCCCCTTGGAACGTATCCAAAGAAGAATTCGTATGGGGTCTTTCCCGTTGATGAATTCGTCGTAGAATTCAAGCCCCACCGTACTTTTGCTATATTCTCATCCCATCTTTCCTCATCGTCCGTTGATACCGAAAGGGAGGACAAAATTGTGCGATTATACCGTTCGACTTGGCCGTTTGCTCTTGGTGTTGCTGTTGCATTTAGTACGTGTTTTATATTTAGCTTTTTGCAGTAATTTTCGAACTCACTGCTTGTATAACAAGTGCCACGATCACTTATTATTCTTCTTGGAACACCAAAGTTTTCGATAACACTGTTTAAAAATGTAATAACAGGACGTGCCTTGGTTGATGCTACAGCCTTCATAAAAACAAATTTTGTAAAAGCGTCCACAATGACCACAAGATATTTGTTTTTCTTTTTGGACGTCACAAAGGGACCTAAGTGATCCACGTGCAGAGTATCGAAAGGAACGGCAACTTTCTCAATCGGATGTAGGTATCCAGCTTGCTTTCCACCAGGTTCCTTGTTATACAGACAGGGCAAGCAGCACGATATAAATTTCTTAACGTAAGCTCTCATGCCTGGGAACCAATACAACTTACTTATTGCTGATATCGTCTTCTCAACTGAAAGATGACCATTTCCATCGTGAAAATAAAGCACCACTTGTCGTCTAGCCGCTTTTGGTATCACCCACTTTTTCTTGTTTTTTTCATCATATTTGTATAGTCGACCATTTTCCAGACAATATTCTTTATGGATATTGGCTTCTTCTCGGTTTTCTGGGACTTTTTGCAATATGTCCACTAATACCTTGCACCGTAAGTCAGTCAGCTGGGCTGCAAGAACCCAATCGTCGTTGGAGATATTGATGGTACTAACCACAACAGTAGATTCTTCTTGAACGTCAGGATTTGGGTTTCTGCTGAGGGCGTCCGCGTGCGCCATCTTGTGACCAGCCCTATATTCGACATCGAATGAATATTCTTGGACAGTCAACCACCAACGACCTATCCGAGGTACGAGATCTCTTTTACAAAGTGTTGTTCTTATTGCATTACAGTCGGTTACGATTAAATAAACTCGAAAATGTTTTAGACTGTCTACGACTGCGATCGTTTCTTGCTCGTAGGAGTGGTACCTTTGCTCTTCTCTAGTGGTTTGACGGGAGTAATACAACACCGGTTTTAATCCATCTGCATGTTTTTGTAGTAATATACCTCCAATGCCCCATTTTGAAGCGTCAGTATGTACTTCAGTTTTTAATTTTGGATCGTAAATGGCTAAAAGTGGTCTCGACGACAACTTTTCTTTAAGTGTATTGAAAGCTGTACTTTGTTCAATGTTCCAGGTAAACGTAACATCCTTTTTCGTCAAGGAAGTCAAAGGGCGAGCTATTGCCGCGAAATCTTTAATATACTTGCGAAAATAGCTTGCAAGACCAAGAAATTGTCGCACCTTTTGGACATCTGTTGGGATTGGATAGTTTTGAATTGCTTCAGATTTTTTTCTACCTGGTTGTACACCCTCTCGGCTTATTTCATGTCCTAAGTATTCTACCCTTTCCATGAAAAATTGACATTTCGACAGTCTTAACGTTAGACCGGCAACTTTCATCGACTCAAACACCAGTCTTAGATTAGCAATACCTGATTCGAAATCTTCCGAGGGCACAAGAACATCATCCATGTAAACTACTATATTTCCATAACGTAGGTTGCCCAACACCTTGTTTATTGTACGCTGAAAAATCGCAGGTGCATTACATAATCCGAATGGTACCCGTAGATATTCGTAGTGTCCATCGGGCGTTATAAATGCGGTCTTTGGAACAGAAGATTCCTCAATCGGTATCTGGTGGTATCCACTCGCTAAATCAAGACTTGTATAAAACTGGCTATTTTTAATTTTTTCCAAAAAGTCGTCGACATGAGGCAGTGGAAAACGGTCTTTTACGGTTTTGGCGTTTAACGCCCTGTAGTCGACGCACATACGTTGTTCACCATTTTTTTTCTTTACCAGTAAAATTGGACTCGAATATGGTGACTCACTTTCTCGAATAATTTCGTTTTTCAATAAATCTTCTACTATATTTTTTACAACTTCGCGTTCTGCATAAGATAATCGGTAAGGTCGATAAACCACTGGTTTGTCATCAGTAAGACGTATAGTCATTTTTATTACGTCAGTTTTCCCTAATTCGCTGGTGTTGGCAGCGAAGCAACACCTAAACTCATTAATAAGATCAAGTAAACGATTTACCTGACCAGAATCAAGATTTTCATTGAATAGCAAGTCATTTTTACTAAACAATTTGCATTCTTGCGTTTTAATTTGAAAATTGTCTACACTAGGACGCAAAGTTTTATCTTCAAAACATTGCACGCACCTAGCTAAAATATGTTTTGCTCTTACCTTGATTTCCTGTTGTGAAACATTGGTGATGGAAACGAACCCATCTTCGCTAAGAGTGATGCACTCGCCCAGATAGTGTTCTCGGCCAGGAATCGCCCTTAGACTCCCAGGAATATATATCTCGCCACGAAATGCTTCGTGTGACGTTATGGCGACTAGCACAGACGTTTTAGGGGGAACTACTACATCTTCTTTGGGCCATAATGGTATTTTTCTCGTTTCCAAGTTAAGAACATCGTTGAGGTCATCATAGGAATTTACGATTCTAACCTTGTCGCCGACAATCAAAACTGCTACTTCTGATAGGTTCAGAAATGGTTGTCCGATCATAACTGGTACTTCCTGGACATAATTTGGAACAACTAAGGCTTTTACGTTAGCCGAAGCACGATCCAAATTGACTTTTATCTGAACTTCCCCAATGGCAGCTACACTAGAACCTCCGTAACCAGATATAACTACTGAACTGGGTGCATACTTTAATCCCAATTCTCGAGCAGCCTCTTCCTTAATCAAGACTGCACCGCATCCAGTGTCGACGTAGGCACGTGATGGTTTTTCATTAATGGTGCAATCAAAAAAATAGGCATGATTATAGGACTGAGTAATAACGGATTTTACAACATTATTTTTAATAGGTGGTTTTCTGAGGCAGTCCTTTTCCAAATGTCCCAAACGTTTACATTTTGTGCATTCCACCTTTGGTTTCGGGCACGAGGATGCAAAATGACCACGTTTCTTGCAATTGTAACATTTTTGTTCAGTTTGGTGTTCTCCGTTTTTGTATTTTTTTAAAGGTTGTTCATTTCTTTGGCTTGCTTCCTGGTGATACCGTCTTTTGTTCTTAGGGAATTGTGGAAACGTGTTAGTTTCTTGCTTTAAGGACGAAAGATATTCAGCGTATAGCTTATCTGGGGTTTTGTACCGACCAGCTCGTGCACCTACTTGGACTGTTGGATCAGTAATACCGTCTATGAGACAAGATACAGCATTTTTTTGATTAATTTCGCAGGAATTTATTAGTTCCAACTTCTCGAAATAATATTCCTCCCAAGATTCTGTAGATCGTTTGCATCTGTTAAGCATTTTTCTAAGCGCACTAGCATAATCTTGGT
Organism: Ophraella communa; assembly: GCA_035357415.1. Classification (NCBI taxonomy): domain Eukaryota; kingdom Metazoa; phylum Arthropoda; class Insecta; order Coleoptera; family Chrysomelidae; genus Ophraella; species Ophraella communa. The sequence continues at coordinate 30,710,649 of CM068995.1, read as the reverse complement.
GCTCTGGGAATGATTTCATTAATAAAGCCTTCCAATCCTGCCAACTTAATTCGTATGTTGGTAGATTATTGTACCATTTCCGGAGCCAGACCCGTTAAACGACTTTGCATGTTATACGCTATAACATGTTCATCCCAGCCTTTGATTTTTGCTAATTGTTCTATTTTTTCCATCCATTTTGAGCAACTTAAATTTGGATTACCTGGGATAAATTCCGGTATACACTCTGGCTTTACATAACTTTTGCATTGCATCGTTTTGTGTGTAACATTGTGCTCAATAAGTCGCTCGACTAACATTTCTAAACGTCTGACGTTATCAGGTGATGTAGATGGCTGTGACGTAGATGGCTGTGACGAAGTGGGTGGTGTAAAACTTCGTTCCTGTTGACTTCTTGAAGTACTTGTAATCATTTGAATCTTCGATGGTACTGACCTGTTGCTAGTTTTCTCAGAGGTTTTACTCGAACGTTTATAGCTTAAATCATCATCTAAGTCAGTTGATGAATCAGACGAACTTGACCGTAAACGTGGCATTATTTTAACTTTACTTAATAAGTACAGTTTATACTTTAACTGACTACTTTAACAGTAATGGTACTTAATTTAGTTTATACTTTAACTAAACTGTAAGAACTGTTTTTTTTTCTTAGTTATTATACGTTAACTAAGTAACAAATCTATTATAAAAAAAATCTTATGCCATAAAACTTATTAATGGCTGTTGTTTAGAACAGGTTTAGTCTTCTACGTTAACTAAACACACTTAAACTTAAATAAATACCACTAAGCACTTAACTGCAATGAAAACTAAAACTATTGAATGCTCGAAAGAATCACAAGAAACAACTTCACCAGCTTCGTGATTCAATCCCACCGCTGCACTTTTAAGAACCAAACAAAGGAAAACAACGAAATAGATTATTAAACACTTTTACTTATCCCTTTCTGTAATACGAATGAATACATTCCCCTTATTAAACACAAACATCTAAAAACTAGTAACATGAATCATTATTCTAACGGTACGAATTCAATACTTGATGATCGCCACCAGTGCCGTAGTAGGTACGTTTTTCACACTACTTAAATTCAAATCTAAAAAATATTATGTTACAAGTTTTAAACTGTATTTTAAAGGTATTAATTTCAACCCCCCTAAAAATGATACGATACTGGCTGTAGTGTCCGACTGTTTCCCCCCTGATACAAAACAATCGCTATTGCTTGCTGTCTCTACGTCAGTATATATGCTCGAAGTGTAGGACATGGAACAGACATTTTCGATCCATCTTTTTAGATTCTTTGTACAGAAGTTGTTTGGGTTGGTTCGTGGAAGTTATAAAGAATATGAACAGACCTCCCCTTTCCATTTTATAAAACTTATTCCATCATTACTTGTAAGATAATCGTACTCACCCTGCTTTAGTTGCTTATCTTCCCGTAATTTTGGCAAATGCTTTCTGGTTGATATAACTGTCCCACATGCATATCCAAGGCCTTTTAGCTTCATTTGTAAGTCGTAGGAATTAAAGAAATTATCCAAGAATAAAACATGTTTGTTTTGCTTCAAGTTCTCTGTCAACCTTAGAACTACTTTTTCGCCTACATAGTCATCTGTTTTCCCTGTATAAACATCAAAATTATATAATTAGACATTTTTGTCAGCAAATGTCCAAACTTTGTAGCCTCTTTTTATTGGTTTTTTAGGCATACACTTCTACCTTTATGTTTTACTTAAAGATGTGGCACCGCTGGTATCTGCATGACAAAAAGCACCTTGTACAGTGAATTTTTCGTGTGTTTTTTGATTCCATTTTTCTCGAAAAATACTGGATAATCCGCAAATTTTTTTACGAAAATTTGCCGTTACTATTACATTTGATGCAAAGGCCTAAGTCGCACTTTTTGCACATGGTTCTGGTACTAGTAGCACAGCCTTCTTTAGCACATCGTCGACGTTTCTTGTTTGGAATTGACATCAATAGGTGATCTCTTCCGTCATATCTCTCTTCATCGGATATTCTACTCAGTGACAAGCTAAATTTGGATGCGGAAGGCGTTCCAGCACTTTTTGGTGAAACGAATCGTTCATATTCTTTAATAGCATTTGGATTCTTTCCTTGATACATATCAAAGTCGACGAGATATCCATCCTTCGCATTCAAGCACCACATTTTATGACCGAAGCGAATTGGTTTTCCCCTAATAAACTGTTTACAACTGTGACGGCCAAAATACGTTAAAGTACAAGTGTTCTTGAGGTACAAAATACTGCAGACATTTTGCCTTCAGTGAGTTCATTAGGGGTCTTAATACATTTTATCGGTGATATCTATAGAATTGTTATTAGCCAAATGAACCGCATTATCTGAACGAATCTGTCACGTCTCATTGAATCGCTCACCATATTATTTCTCATGTCTAATCCACTATCCCAAAAATGCCGTTTACTTGGTTTACGATCATACCCACTCAGTATCAGTATTGCTATAAATGTTCTCATTTCTTCCGTAGTGATATGAGGATCGGGACAATTCTTGAACAGTGAATACTTTTGAGTGCCAATAACAAGTAATTCTATAATATAGCCATCGATAAACAATTCGAAGATTTCAACAGGTGATTTTTCTTGAAACTGATTATAGTTTTGATCCGGAAATATTCGACTGCTGGAAACCTCCAAATCCCCATCTTCCTTCCAGATAATCTTGAAGGCTGATTTTTCCAGGTAATGAGGTTCTATCGTTACGTATTGCCATATCATCTGAAATGACCACCTCATCCTTCTGATTATTTGTAGTCAATCTTTCTGAGTTCACAAACTTTATTTCAACTTTACTCCATAGTTGTCGGCCACTGAGATTATCTAATGCACCTCCACCTTCGGCTGAGTCTTCATCTGTAAGAGCTGTAGGATCAGGAGGTTCAATGAAAATTTCCTCGATATCATTTCTTTAGGCCATTTTTAATGTCTTTTGCAATGTAAGACCCGCTCTGGAATGAATATACTACTTTAGTTGAAAAGTGAAATTCCAATGATCAGAAAACCTAGGGTTGTAGATTGCAGAAGGGGTCGATTGGCCCAGTTGACCTTACTACACTGCGACCTATAAGATCTTTTGTGTATACCCTACATTTATATTTTAGTCCAAAAGGTCTAGGCTTCTAAGAAAGTCCATTATCCGTTTTGGAGCTAGGTTTGTAATCTGATCAGGATCAAGGAATACCTGTTCCAGATATTTATGGCGTTGCCGAACAATTACTCTGCAATTGCAGATAATATGTTCTGACGTCTCATCTGCCTCATCGCAGAATCTGCATGTCCCACTGTCCAATATGCCCATTTTGCAGAGATGGTATCTGAGTGAGCAGTGTCCAGTGAGAATTCCTGTGATTACTCTGAGATCAGATTTCTGAAGCTCTAAGAGTAATTTCGCGTAGCGGGCAGAGGGTCGTAATAACCTTTTTGCCTGTCTTTGGCCTGGAACATTTTTCCAGTAGGCTGCACTGAGTTCCTTTTCATATTTTCGAACTTCTTTCATTATGCGGCTTTTTGATATGCCACAAAATGGTTCAGGTCCGATAAAAGGAGCACAAGCTCCTTCCTTTGCGAGACTATCGGCAATCTCATTTCCGACAATTCCTTTATGCCCTGGCACCCATAGCAACTTTAATTTGTTGCGACTAGCCAGTTGTTTAAGGGATTGTTTACAATTCCAGGCTATTTTTGACTCATAGGTTGTGGACTTCAGAGCCTTCAAAGCAGCCTGACTATCAGATGCAATAAATATTCTTGCTGTGTTGAGGCCTTTTCTTAGGCACTCTTGGGCACAGAATTCTATTGCTAATAGTTCTGCTTGAAATATTGTTGGAGCATTTCCAAGGGCTGCGGATATCCTAATATTAGGACCTGTGATCCCTATTCCTACTCCTTCGTTTGTTTTTGACCCATCAGTATAATAAGTGAGGGCACCTTTTGTGATTTGAGCGATTTCGTTTTCTGTCAACTCGCGGTCGTTAATAATAACATCTAACGCGAGTTCGAAATCTTGTTTTGCAGGCATTACGTCTGTAGGCATCTTCATGATTCGGGTTGTTACAGCCCTTAATACCTCAAGATGTCCTGTTAAGTCACCGGGTTTCAGAGATTTGGTCTGTGTCAGCCTATAGGCATTTTCCAGAGCGATCCTCTGTACATCTAAATGTAGTGGAGGAAGGTCTAGCATTGCCTCTAAGGCTGCGGTAGGACACGATCTCATAGCACCCGTGATCCCAATACAGGCAAGTCGTTGCACTTTCTGCAACTCGTTTATTGCCTTTTGCTGCTTTGTTTTGGTCCACCAAACCATCGCAGCATAAGTGATAATGGGTCTGACAACCGTTAAATATGACCAGTAGATCATTTTTGGCTTCAGACCCCAGGTTTTCCCAAAAAGCCTACGGCACATCCAGAAAGCCCTTATTGCTTTTGTGGTAATATGAGTGAGGTGTGCATTCCACGTAAGTTTCCTATCAAGGATGACTCCTAGGTACTTAACCTCTTCTGAGAAAGAAAGGGTTACTCCATTCATGATCGGAGGCTGTAATGTTAGTTTCCTCCTGTTAGTGAACGGAATAAGTGTCGTTTTGTTGGGATTGACTGATAGCCCTTCCCTCGAACACCAAGTAGTTATAATGTTTAAGGCCTGCTGCATGCGTTCGGCAATAATACCGTCATGTTTACCTCTAGCCACTATAACTAGGTCGTCAGCATAGCCCAGAGCACGAAATCCTTCTCTTTTGAGCTTTGTTAGGAGGTCGTCAACCACTAGCGACCACAGTAGAGGTGATAAAACTCCTCCTTGAGGACAACCTTTTACTGCTTTTATAGTAGTTGATTTGCCTCCTAGGTAGGTAATAATTTTCCTAGTATTTAGCATGGATTGAATCCATTTAGTTATGGAAGGTTCGATACCTTTTGCTGTTGCGGCGGCGCTGATTGATTCATATGAGGTGTTGTCAAACGCACCCTCTATGTCTATGAATGCACATAGCTCCACTTCCTTTGATCCTATTGCCTTTTCTATGTCTTTTACGAGACAGTGCAAGGCATCCACGGTGGATTTGCCTAATTGGTAGGCAAATTGTTCTTTGTGAAGCGGTATGTTTGTTAAATATTCGCTTCTTATATATGTATCAAGTATTTTTTCCATACTTTTAAGTAGAAAGGAGGTAAGGCTTATGGGTCTATATGACTTCGGCTCCTCTGGAGGGCGTTTGCCACTCTTAGGAATGAAGCATACCCTAACCTCTCTCCACCCTTTTGGAATGTAGCCCAAGATGAAGCTCATCTTGAATAATTTGACTAGATGAGGAGTTAATGTATCAACGCCCTGTTGTAGCAGGGCTGGGAAGACACCATCCTCTCCAGGAGATTTGTAGGGCTTAAAGCTATTTATTGCCCATTTAATTCTGTTTTTTGTGAAGATTTTTCCCGCTAGGCTTTTTGAAACCTAGGGTTACTTTTATATAACACAAACAAATAAGAGCCCCTCAACTACACCCATTTCGAAAAATGACAAATATTGCATATCCATCATCAAAACCACATATTCAAATACCTATATCTTCGATAATAACAATAAATGACTGACAGGTTAATTTTATCTTGTACCTACTCGAAACGAATGTCCGTCTCATCGTCCATACTCTTGCTCGGTTCAAAAATAATCCACAAAACTAAACCTTGCAGTTGGAATAAAGTTGGAATAAAACGATACAACTGAACGTTTTTATAAATCAACTTCGGAGATATATAGCGCCATCCAGTGGAAAAGTTTAGAAATGTTGCATTTGTGGTAAGAAGCAAAAACCTTTACGTGCGTTACATATAAGTAACGCTAGGTCATAATGGATTAACATAATTTTGTTAACAAATTAATAGTTGGCCTATATAAGATATGAACGATGACACATTTTTATTACGATTCGGACAATAATGAACTTAAGTAATAACATTAATTTATTAAAAAATTAATAGTTATTCTATATAGGATCTGAACTAAGACACCAATATATTCTTCTCCACTGCCACATTTATGTTGTGAAAAAATATTTAAGGTTGCGTATCACTTGTATCAAATTACCTTCTTTTATGGGCTTAAAAAATCGGTCATAAAAATACTATAAATTAGAATTTCCAACTATAACTAGCCAACAAAAAAATTCAAAAAAAACCATGGCAAATCTCAACAACAATTCAAATGAGAAAATTCCTGTTTATGGAAAAAAGAAAATAGGAAGTATGTAAATACAGTTGTTTTTAAGTGTTGGCAAGATTACATGATATATTTTATGTTTTCTCCTATCGTTTTGTTGTTGGAATCACCCTGCAATAAAATTATAAAATCAATCAATATATCCTAATTTAGACAACCGGAATTAAGGAACATGTAATAATTACCCCGTAAATTGAATGAAAAATATTATTTCGAGTTTCCTATTTGATAATGGCATTTTCAATACCGCAATTATTACAGCAAACGAGCTTATTAAGACCTCTAAAAACACACCCAAAAATATGTATTCTGTATTTCAGAAGAATAAATTACCAAAAATTTTAAAAGTGGGGATTGATCATGGTGAGATATTTCAAAAGCTAAAAAAGCAGATACCTATTTGAAAACATGGAAAAAATTGAGCTTCTGATTGGAAAAAAATGCTGTTAATAAAATACTACGAATAAGAGTAAACGATGATGCTCTAGATCAATGGAGTCAGGAGCAGCGAGTGTCCTGTTTTAGTCTATATGTCGTTTTCGTTATTATCAAGATGTAATTTCAATCTTATGGGGAAACACAACAATCCAAAATTATTAAACTTTATATATACGATGGAGGGGTACAGAAGAAAAGGCTATGCAGTAAAAATCATTAAGCATATTATGAACACGATGGAATTTTCAACCTTATGTAGTAATACTAATCCTGAAAAGTTATTTGTAAAATGTTATTGCATCGACTACGGCTATAAGAATTTTTGTACAATGTTTAGATATCCTTAATGAATTTTAATAATATTATTATTTGCTTTTATTTAAATGTCCCATATACATAGGAGAATTATAAAAAATGGTTTTATTTATTACCAAAGCAAACTATTGATATTAACACAATATATTATTGTATATGTATTATAACATAAGAGAGACTAACCGCAGAGACTGTTCGAAATGATAAGAGAACCGTTATTTAGGAAAAATCATAAAAATGATAGATTTAAACAAAAATTACAAAAGTAACAACCATAAAAATCTTAACAATAACTACTGGTCCCACGAAAATTCAAAAAATTCAAAAAGTCGGTGCCATTGTTCGCATATCCAAGGAAAAATTTTTTATGACCAACAACAACATGATCATCGCCACTTAAAATTTATAGCTACACATCTAGTAACCATAAACCGTTTTTGAATTTGAGGATCATAAACCCCCCCATGGTTCATTGTAAAACACACATGGAAGACAAATTATTCAATATAACCCTTGGTCTCCTCTTCCGTTATATTTCTCTGGTATAAAACATTGACGCTGATAAACAGCGTCGAACATTATTGTCGTTTAAGTCTGAACTAAGTACTAATTTTTGGCTTGCATCTAGAGACAGACGGCAACTGGCTTTCGGCTTTGCCGAAGCCGATCGTACATCTTGGTGTCAAATTCAAACTCGTAGCATACCGCGACTTGTAAATTTTAAGTATTATATAAGTATTATATAAAAGAAAAAATAACCAAGAAAAACACACGTATGAGAACTAGTATTCCACCAGAAGAAAAATTGGTTATAACTCTCAGGTAAATATAATATTTATTTATAAACTTCAGTCATTTTCACCAACAAAAGTAGATATATAAGATGCAGCAGATTCGGCTGGAGATGGAGTTGGCATTGGAGTCACAGATGTTGTAGGCTGATGTTGTGAATGCTGTGATTGCAATTGACTGGGAATGTACATTTGTGTGTGATGTATTGGTTGAAAGTGAGGTAGTTGTTGCGATTGCTGTTGAGGCTGCTGATAACTTGGATACGACTGTATTGTTGATAGATGTTGTGATGGCGGCTGGTTCTGATGCTGGTCCATAGTTTCGTACTTGTTAATGCATTGCATAATTTCAATTCTGCAACGTGTATTTAAATGTTGTGGTAATGCCGCAAGACTTTGTACTAAAGACAGCAAAAAAAGACGATTATTATCGTCTTCAACCGTTTCTTTTGCTTTGTCGATTTTGGATTTCTTTTCGTACCGGTCCAATGATTGTAAAACTGAATTACACTATACATTTCGAGTAGGAAGATCGACTGCCAGTTGTATTATTAAAGAGGTGTGTGAGGCAATATGGGTTTGTCTTGCTAAAGCTGCTATACCCCCACTATCTACTCAAAGGTTTTTAGACATAGCATCAGGATTCGAAAAAAATGCAAATTTTCCTAATGTCATTGGCGCTATCGATGGAAAGCACATTCGAACTAAACAGCCACCTAATAGCGGTTCCATGTATTTCAATTACAAAGGATATTTTTCTACAGTACTATTTGCCATGTGCGACGCCAATTACTGCTTTACGTACATAGAAGTAGGTTCCTACGGCAAATCAAGTGGTGCTGGAATTTTCAATAATTCCATACTTTTTGAAAAGATATGTGACAATTCGCTTGGAATCCCACCACCACGTTTGCTACCAAATTCAACAGAAATGTTTCCGTATGTAATTTTGGGCGACGAAGCTTTTCCCTTGTCTGAAAATTTGTTAAGACCATACGGCGGAAAACAATTAGCTGAAGATAAGCAAACTTTTAATAACCGATTATCCATTGCTCGACGATATATTGAATGTACCTTCGGGATATTAGCAAACAAATGGCGAATATTTCATCGACCTATAGATGTTGACATCGATTTTGCCAATAGTATTATTAAAGCTTCCTGCGTACTGCATAATTTTGTAAGAACAAGGGATGGAACGCGTGAAGAATCATTTCGTGACATGAATATCCCACAAAGTCATAGTTTGGAAGATATTATACCTCACTCGCGCAATAGAGGAAATGCGAGGGCACTGTCAGCCAGAGATAAATATGCACACTATTTTTCAAAGAAATAATACATACATAACTACATTACATTTAATATTAGATACAAATAGATACAGTGTATATTATTATAATAAAAAAAATTACTCACCTAGTTTTTTCTTATCATCCAAAGTCAGTTCCTTTTCAAAACTAAAAAGGTCGATAATTTCATCCCAGCACTGTTTTCTTTTAATTCGATCACTATAATCTTTTTTAGTCATGTCCCATAATGCTGGACGGTTCTGCACTTCACTTATTAATTTATCTATATCGAGATTCGCCTCTATGAACTGCAACGTCTCTTTCGAAGACATTTTCAATAGTAAAACACTATGTACTAACGTACCTAAGCTTGTAAAAAAACGATGTGTGTGTCTTCGTTCACATACAACAATGTAAACAAGTGCCGCGTCAGTTAATAAAAGCGCCGAAACCGCGAGTCGTTTCTTGGAGCAAACGATGTGTCGAGACGGCACTGCAACCGCCAGGCAACGATTTCGGCGTGTGTGTTTTGCAACATTTGAAAACATAAACCTATTTGCCGACTCGACAGTCGAATCGGCCGCCGAGTCGGCACAAACCGCTGTGTATCTATATGGAAAAAAGTAGTAGTAATTTATTTATTTATCTTTGTTTATAAATCTGAGATTTTTGATATATGGATTCTTATTAATCTTATCATAAAAGTTTTTAAACTCTTCTGAATTATTTAATAGCCTTCAATTACTTTTTAGTGCATAATTTGATATTAGCACAAGAAGTATTCATTAAAATTGTTATAAATAAAAGTAAATTTAAAAATATTTTTTATTTTTTGATTACCTACCTATAAAAAAAGATACAGGGATATCAGTTTTAAATAAATAATACAGTATATTTTCTGCAATCAATTTATTATTTCAAAAGCTGGACAGCTATTAAATTTCTATTTGTTTTAGAAAGGTTTATTTCGGTTTTAGCTTTTTGAGACTTCTTTTTTGTATTATATAAACGTCTTTTTGGAATGATTTTTTTATTATGTGGCAATTTATTGTTTTGTGGGAACGTGGTGGGCAACTGATTGGGCATTTGAGTTCGGGATCTTAATGCAGCCAGTGTTGGTTCTAGGGATGCCGTTAATTTTTTGCATACTTCAAGTTCTTCTATTGAATTGATACTTTCCAGATTTTTTAAAAGATTTTGTATATATTGTTCTTTTTGTTCCTTAAAGCTATTTGTTACCTTTGGCTTGGCAAGAAATTCGGTAAATTTAATTTCATCCCGAGGCTTGATAACATCATCAATAATTAAATTTTGATCACCTAGAAAATAAAGTTGAATCAGGTACTTACAGGGTAATTGATTATAAAAGCGAACCCCTTAACTTATGTGGGTATCTAAATACCTATTCTATAAGAAACAAAAAAATCTTAAATACAACAAAAAATTTTATGTCGACCTAGGTATATTTATATGAACAGGGCGCGTCGTTTTTGAAATACAATTCAAAATTTGTTTTTTTTGGATGAAAGGTATACTCTTTTGTTTTTTATTTAATTTTGTCTACTTCAAGAAACTTTCGAAATTCATAGCCTAAAATTTAAACTTTTCCAATTTTCAACAACTGTCATTTCTTTGAAAAAAAAATTATATATCTTTTCTATCTTTAAAAATAAGAAAATAAGTGGGGGTTGCATTTAGAATACCTAAAAAAAACTAAAACCAGGCCAACCAAACCGAACTACTAACCCAAACCTAAACAAATCCAAGTCAATCCATAAAGTCCCGCAACCAAACCGATTTTCCTTTACCAATACCAACTCTACCATTTATCCCTATCCTCTCTCATGTATATCAATGTAATTACCTTTGTTGTTTGGTGATTTTCAACAGCATTTGAAAAATTAGGTTCAGGTTTTAAAAATATACATAATGTATGTTCCCAATTAAGCAAAATCAAGACGATAGATACAAGTTTTTCAGCTTTCCTATACATTAAGAGTTCTAAGTTGAGTTGGCTAGGTTTAAAAAAAAATATTTCTTAAATTTTAGTTTCTTCCAGAATCAACCATTTTCTCCCTATATCTATTATAATAATATATACGTAAAATTACCACAAGAAATGCTTTGTTGAGTTTCCATCTGTGTATCGGTTTCCATGTTCAGGCTTTTTTGATATCTGATTACCAAATGAATATGCTTGCACATATTCCATCGTATTGCCGAATCAATACAAGTGCATTCGGAGCAAACTATATTACATGTACACTCTTTATTGACTTCTTCTATCGTATACACCTCTTGCTTTGTAGATGATAACACTTCCCAGCCAAATTTTCTAACAACCACCATATCCAAACCTAAATTATCACTTGTAATATGTCGCTTTCGCAGCTCTTTAATTTTAGAACAAAGTTTTCCTTTACTTAGCAAAATTAACCTGAAAGCATACATAATATAAATACCTATAATTGTAATAAAGTTATATATATATATAAAACCTTTCAAACATTTTGTCTCGAACAAATCTTAAAATTGCATGTATTGCCTTATCCAACCGTTTTATGTTTTTTCCTTTTAAATAAATGTATTTTATGGTTCGGTGCATGCGTTCGATATGCATATTCGTATTCAATCCACTATTCAAGCGATATGCATAAGCCCATGATTTTACCTTATTAGCATATTGCATTTGGAAGTATTTACCAAATTCAAAAGTGTCAGGATCTTTTAAAAGATTATTAATACATTTTTCAATCATTAATGAAAAAGCATTAACATCTGTTTCTTGCATGAGTGTTCTTAATTCTTTATAAACAGCCACCTAAAAAATATTATATATTTAAAAATAAAATTTCACCATAATATTGAGAAGTTACTCATAATAAGTACCTACCTGATTCTCTTTTGAATTAATTTTTGTTAAATTCTTCCTCCAGGCACGATCAACATGCCAGGAACAATAAAGCCTACAAGATGAGAAAATAATACAAATAAAGAATAATATGTGTTTTTATTAACATAATTATATACCTAAACTCTACTGGCTGCATGACCTGAACCCAGGCATTATAATATGAATCTGCCATGTCCGACATAAAAACTTTTGGGTGGATTTCACTTGCTAATCTTTCTTTAATAATGGAAAAAAAAGATTGACATTATTTCCTGGTCGGAACGATTGGATATTAAAAATGCTGCAGGGAAGCCTTCTCTTATATCATCGAGAACCAAAAGTGTATGGAGTTCGAATCCATAATTATTAAGTCTATGTGTCCCATCAATGCATACACAATGACTGCCATGCTTTTCAAGCATCTTCATTTGTCCTTCTTTCATAATAAAGCAAAATCATCTAATTTTAAGTTTGGATATTGAGGGCTACTTATATCTTGGGGTTTGTAAAATAATACACAATCGTTTGTTTCTTCCATCTCCTTTACCCAAGCATCTACGCTGAGAGCATCATTTTTATGACGACATTTTTATGAGAATTTAAATTATAAGTCTGTTCTATATTATTCAGATCTTTCTTAGTAAGCAAATAAATTCGTTCAAGATCTGATCCGTTGAGGGAATCACGGATTTCGTCCAAAATTGTGTCAAATGGTATTTTTGCAGTAATTTTTTTGGCCAAATTTTGTCTTTCAAAAGAAGTAAGACACAAATGCCCCAAATCATTGTCATGTCCCAGATGTGTTTTTGTGTATAAAACTGAATATTTGCCATCATTGTTAACAACTTCAAGTTTTGCCGGACATATACCACCAATTTTATTTGACTTTTGGAATTTTAGATGCCTTACTCCTTTGCCTTTGCTAACATAGGTACCAGATCGATGACAATTATACACACTTTTAATAGAACTTGTTTTCTTTTGTAATTTTTGAACCACTTGATTTGACAAAATATATTTTATTTGTTTTTTCTATTGTATACTTCCATGCTTCAAATTCTTCTTCTGAAGAAAATTGCATCGTTTGAGATTCAATTACTATGTCATGTTTTGTTTTAACATGATCAAAAAAGTTTTCTTCTTCTCCAATTTTTTGTTTACAAAGTGGGCATATTGGCTTTAATTTGTCATTCTAAAAACATTATAATATATCTATTAGTATAAAAAAACGAATTTAACTTACCCCATGTGAAACTCCTTCCATGTTATGTTGATGGTGGTGAGTTTTTTTATGAAATTTTAAATTCTTCAAATGGGAAAAATTTTTGTGGCACATATCACACTTATGAACATAAGTTTTAGCTGTTACCTTGGTGTTAGCTGGGTACAAAGTATCAAATTTGTCTAGAAAAATTAGACACTTAATAAATTTAAGAAACATTTTATTTATTCTTACCAGGGTGAAATTTTTTTACATGCATTTTTAGATTGGACGGCTTTGAAAATGTCTTTAAACATAAACCACACTTTATTTTATCCATATTTATAAATAACAAAATTGCGAACAGAGTTAAAAACACAAAGAAAAGTTATATTTGTACGCTACGATTTGATTACGAAATTACGATCAACGATGACAGTAAGGCCAAGGTACAAGTGGCACAAGCGCAAAACTACGATGTGATAGAAAGCCGAAAGCCAGTTGCCGTCGGTCTGTAGACGCCAGTTAATTTTTGCAGTCGTTGTTGCGGAAAATATGACTTGTGAACGGAAAAAAACTGAAAACGAGTAAGTATTAAACATAAAAATGATTGTTAATCTATTTTTTGTTTTTAGAGAGGATATACTACATATTAATGGGGCGCCAGAGTTGTACGATCTGCCGGAGCTTGAGAAGTAAGATACTTAAAAATAATTACTTGTTAAATTTATTGTACTAACCCTTACTTTTTGGAAGTTTATCTCATTTCAAATAAACTCGGAAGATACGTTAAAACGAAGAGTTTTTTATGATTCTTAGTTACTTGTTACTTTATATTTATTGTTTTCTCCTATTTTATATTAGAAGCGAAACCGTAAGTTAAGATTAGCAACATTTTACATTATTTTAATTTTTTTTTGTTTCAGTACGATGGACCCTCCAAATTTTAAAAAGTAAGATGATAATTAGAAAACAATTGATTAAAATAGTAGGGTGTAATCCTCAGATGGATATGAGGAAAGAAGAATAAGTAATCAGTATATTATTTTTTTGTAAAAAAAATGTTTATTCTATTTTTGTTTCAGCAACGAGCACCCCCCCCATAAAAATTTAAAAAAATAAAAATTTGTTTTAAATATTGATGTTTTATTCAATTTTAACCTACCCTATACATCCTTTCTCACCTGACAGATATAGCCATCACCTTCCCAATTGGTTTCTGTTGTTACAAATAAATGGTTTTTTAGTACTAAAAAGCTGTTTATTTCAACCGAGTAAGGGTGCCCCTTTATATTATGAATATTAGTAGAAATCTTACCAAGAAAAAAGAAGAAAAAAATACGCCGGTTACTCTTCACGACGACTTAGTTGTATTGACAGTGAGCTTGTTTATCAAGGCATATTCAGCTAGACACTTAAGCTTTCTATTAAGGTCACATTGTAAATCACTCAAAATTACAAGGTCATCTGCATATTGCAGGAGGAGAATACTTGTTTCACTGTCAATGCTAATACCTTCAAAAAACCGTTCCATATCGGAGATGAATATTGTACAAATAAGTGGGCTTAAGGACTCTCCCTGCAAGACGCCTTCTGTTATTGGAAAGGATTTCGTATATTTTTGGTTAGATTTTACCTTTACAGAGGCATGCTTATACAGACTTTGGATTATACGAATTAATTTGGAACTTATACCATAAGAGTATAATTTGCTGTACAAAATATTATGTTTTATGGTATCGAATGCTTTTCTGAAATCAACAAATGCCACAAAAACCTTGCACCCCTTTAGCCTAAGATGTATTTGAATTATAGAGTTTAGGATAAATACATTGTCTAAACAACCTCTGTTAACCCTAAAACCATTTTGAATTTCTGGGAGTATAGTATGTGCTTCGCAGTAATCAGATAATCTTTGTAGGATTATAGAAGTAAAGAGTTTTGCCATACAATTAACTAATGCAATTCCTCTGTAATTATCAGGATCATCAATAAGACCTTTTTTATGAAGCATGGTTAATATAATATTACTCCATTCTGTTGGAATTTTCCCCTTGTCCAGAATTTTGTTAAAGAGAGAACAGATGTACAATACCCAGTTTTGCGGGAGGTACTTTAAAAATTCATACGGAACGCCATCAGAACCGGGAACTTTGTTATTTTGTAACATGTCTATCGTCATGTCACCTTGCACTATTACCGACCGTAAACGATACCGCTATTATTACCGTTAAAACCGATCCCTATTCACTGTTGATGCTACTGTACACAAGACATCCCTTGTAGACGCTAACTATTTATATGTTTGAACGAGGCCAAATAAAGAACGCATTCCTTCTGACAAATGACACAAAACACAAATTCCGTCTTGAGCTAGTCTATTTAATGAATCGCCAAGCAATTTTATATCCTTTTGAACTGATACTGTCGTCTGAAGAGTTTGAACAAACCCTCAAGCACTCATCTTATGAAATTGGTTGTCGGTATGTAGACTTTTTTCTATTCTTTTCATTGTTAGTTATTTAATTATGCTTCAACACGTGGCTTCAATAATCGTTCAAGGTAAGCTATTACTTTTAGACAAAATATAATAATTGATCAGTAAACCGCTATACATTACATTTTTCGTAATTATTGTCAAATTTTGAGTTCATAAAAATCTTAGAGCGTAGTCTTCAACCACGCTATCAAAACTTGCTGTAGAAACAATTAATAGTAGTTATTAAAACAAAAACCCCTTCACTGTAATATATTCAGTGTTTTAAAAAATCAATTTTTCACAAATATGCGTTTATTATTTTTATGGACGCTGTGTTGGAAGACTTGACGATAAGACAATTTATTTGTTGAAATTTAGTAATTTGCTGTCCTATCTGAAAAGTCTGTCCAATACCAACGCCCATACCTCCATGATTCCTTCTCACCCACATAAAACTTTCAGAAAGATACAACCCCCTAAGCTGGAGCCTGACATCTCCAAGTTGGAGCCAAGCTACAGGTAAATTAACTCTAAGTTGGAGCCGAGTTACAGTCAAGATACCCCTAAATTTAGAGCCCAGTTACCGCCTATGTGTAGACAGTCCTTCAAACCACTTCTGATTATTATTACATTTTGAGCAGCCAGAACCATTACAGAAACTTTCATCTCTCCACAAAGAAGCTGAAGCCGCCCTTCTAGACAGCACAGAAACTCAAAGTTAAGTCCTCTTTTTACAATTCCAGTACATTATCAGCAAGCACTTACATTTTCAATAAATAAACAATAGTTTTTAAAAAACAGTTTCATTTGTATACCTTAGACTATAAGTCTTAAGGGTGTAGCGTGGCCTGTATTTTATTTCAAGTAGCTTCTTTATTTGTTTAATTAAAGTAATTACAAGGTGTTTCTATCTTTCTCACCTTAGTTTTTGTGTAGTTTGTTTGCTTAATAGCGTTCAAAAGATAGTGGCGCCCTTTTTACTTATACATCACAATCCTTCCTATAGTGAGCATTAACTTGGAGTCGAACCACCCCCTGGAGAGTGTCTCTTAGCCGGGATCTCTTTTGGAGAGTAATTTAGTTACAAATTAGCGCCTTTGAGGAGCTAATAGTGTTACAATTTCTACATTTGTTGAGACAAGACTGTAATTCAGTCATAGAAATGGGAATATCTAGGTAAGGGTGACTTCCAAACTAGGAGTATTGTATTGATTATGGTATTCCTCCCACTGTTCAACGGATATATTAGAAATTCTGGGTAAAAATTTAAACGCTTTAATGGCCTTCCAGAAACACGCCTGATCCGATGTATTTGAAGCAGCTGAAATGAAGTTTCTCTTTCTTTTATATATAATATAATTAAAATACATTTTACATCAGAAAGTGGTTTATTAAAACATAATATCAAAAATTTAATAACATATTCTCTTTAACCATCATATTGTTCTTCTATTTCAAAATCAAGTTTAGGCCCATACCCGTCCACATCATCTTCAAACTCTCCAACATTCACATCTTTTAAAAAGGCATAAAAATATTTTGCGTCTGATGGGATAAGCTTTAACATGTCTTTCAAGTCTTTGACTTTTTCCGCAGACAATGCCTTACCGTCCGGCCAGAGCAGTGGAAGTTCTTCTTCAAAATTTTTCATGTCATTTTTTCTTTTGGAAATGTCTACAATGGAGGGCACATCCGTTAACTTCTGTTTCATAAAAAGTGTTAATGGGTTTTGCTTATTTATTTCTATTTCAAACGTCTTGAGCCAATATATTTTTTGTTTGTTCGTGCTTACTTTTCTATTTGTAATTGAGTTTAAAATATCTTTTACTCATCAGTATAAAGTCGACTATGTGTTTTCAAAGTACATTCAACATCACCAAATTCAGAATCATTTGGAAGAAATGTATGACCTGGCTGTAAAAATCTTAATGTTATCTTTTCTAATGAATGATGATTTTGGAGAATGTATAAAAGCATGACCACCAATTTAATGCTTCTGTTCTGACCACCGCATGATTCGGCCCAAAGTATTAAGTGGGTAGTAGTTGGTTTTAAAAAGTCGGCAATAAATTTTTTCAAACATGAACCTATTTCCTGAGTTCCTTTTCCTGCTACATGCTCTAACCATGTATAAAAGTATCCTCTGTTGTTACTGCCACAGTGAATTCCGAAATTGTAAAAATTTAGCTGACTTTTATAGTACACAATATTTGAAGGTAAATGAGGCAAAGAGTGGGTCTTCTGCATGTCAAAAGTTAATGTCTCTACATTTGCGTCAGTTTTTGCCAAATCTAAATCTTCTTTCATTTTCAATCGGAGAGATGATGCATGTTCTAGATGCAATTGATGTTCTGCCTCTAATTTTTGTCGTTCGGCTTTTGCATTTTGTTTTTTAGCTGTTAAAGAATCACATATTGAGCATGTGTCCTTTTTGGGTGTTTTGAAGCGAAGATTAAAGTCTTTATAAAATATTGACTTAAATGCCGAAAAGCTTACTGGATTATTAATTTCTGATTTATACAAATCATAAACTTTTGATAAATTTAAGTTGGATGACAAAAATTTTGATGCGTTACTTTCTCTTGTAACCTTGTTTTTTGCGTGCTACCAGATTCAGGGAAATAATAACCACGTAATAAAAAAAAATAAAAATGTTTATTCCTAAAAAAATATATACACAAATAAAAAATAAAATATAAATTTTTATGTCCAATCGGCGTCCGTCGCCCGGTCGCGATCCTCCCCAGGAGCGCTCGCTTCGGTCGCCTGGCCCTGTATAACCAAACAAACAAAATAAGAAACGTAAATCCCAGAAATAAACACTTCAGCAAAAAATAAAAATGAAATTGAGTGGAACTCGATCGAGGTCAACTCTCCCGATCGACGGGCTAGCGGTCGGTCCTTAACAACGCCTCGCGAATCAGCACTTCGCTCGGCGAGTGTTCTCAGGATCCGGCCACGGGGAAGTCGTCGAAGTCAACACCTTCGACGGCGAGAGGTTGCCACCAAGATCAACACTCTTGGTCGCGGGAAACGGGGACGTCGTCGAAGTCAACACCTTCGACGGGGTAAAGGGCACAACCGAGATCAGCACTCTCGGTCGCAGGAAGGCAGAAGGTCGGTCAACACCCGAGCTTCTAGGAGAGTTGGTTTCAGGTCAGCTCCCCAGACAACTCTGCTTGATTTGTGTCGGTTCGTCGCTTTTAAGCCGGAGAGCCCCACCGCTCCCACCAGTCGTACCATCTCTACCGGTCCTCGGCTAGGTGGGATTGAGTGGTAGGGCGACGTCGCTTGATCGATCTGCGCGGATCGTTACACTCTACAATAATGGGATTTATATTTTGGTAAGCGTTTGATAAAACCTTTTATTTTATCCACTCTTTCTTCAAGCAATTTATTTTTCCTACCAGTTGTCTGACCTCTACCATTCCTGATAGAGCCATGCGTTTTAGCCTTAGCTAATGCTACATTAATTCTTGATTGGCTGATTGAAAAAGTATTTTAAAATGTCTTCTTGCAAACAGAAATATTACAAATTGAATATTTTCTTGTAAATACCCTCTTTGTTGTGTTAGAGTAGGTCCTCTTCTTAGGCACCTCTTTAACGTACCCTTGTTGCATAATTTCCGGCACTCCAAAATTTTTCAAACTCTAGTTTTCGTTTATCGGCTGTCAGTATATGTGTACATTTTTTTGGGCAACCACAGCGAAAATTTTGGCCTTCAAATTTTTTAGGTTCTATCACGCGACCCGATTTATTAACATAGGCTTCGTTGTTATTGTAACGTGCTTTTTTAATCTCTCTGTTTTGATCCAAGACTTTCCTCTTTCTTCCTTTCTTTGGTCTACCTTTTTTAGATTTTTTACTCGTGTCTGTACTAGAATTCGTGATAGCTTTTGAATCTACATCTTCTACATAGGACCTCTTTTCTGCCAAAGAATTGTCCAGTTCATGGATAGGTGTGGAAGTAATTGTCTTGGAGGTAGGCAGAAAGTTGGATATCACTGATTTGTTTAAATCGATATCTGCAAAGTTTTCACTAGTTGTAGCTGAAGTATGTGTTGAGACTTGCAACAATTGATGTGTGTCTGGAATAACTGCAGCTGACACATTAGTGCTATTAGATATTTCATTTTGAGTATCCAGATCAGCCATTTGCCTTTCCTCCGAGAACAATTTCACAGCTTCGACCAGTTCACGATCCACGTCTAAAATGACGTAGTTTGTATTGATAATTTCGTTTTTATGTAGTAAATCCAAAGGAATGTCTGCGACGTTGAATTTTGGGACATTAGATTTTGCAACATTAGATTCAGCGATATAGGATTCTACGACATTAAATTCTGAGACATTGGATTCTGCGACATTGGATTCTGCAACATTGGATTCTGCAACATTGGATTCTGCGACATTTGATTCTGCGACATTGGATTCTGCATCACTTTGAGTTGATATATTATTTGAAGTTAAACTTGAAAAAATACCGCTACATCTTGAATCTTGAAATTCAAGAGAATATTGAAGCTGGCTTTCGCTTATAGAAATATCAGGGAGTTCATTCTCGGGTTCATAGTCATTATTTTGGCACATTTTTACCAGAAGCATCCCTCTTCTAGCCATAACTGATACATCTAGAAAATAGAGAAATAAAATTATACCTAATTATTCAATTATTACAAGTTTTTTAATACGACCTGAAACCTATAATGTTTTACCCAAATTTGTTTAATTAAAAGTTACCTAATGATATACCTACTTTTTACAATTGTTCAAAGTTTATAAAGATCAAATTTTACAAAATTCTAATTTATAATACTAGTAAAAAATACTTATTATTAAAGTCAGCTATTTTTTAGAAATACCCGGTATATCATACAACAATAAAAAGATAAAATCACTTGTTATCGTTTAGCCAGTAATATAATTTGCACCAATGACTCAATCCCTATAAACCATTTGAAACTGACAATATACAGAGTTTTTATGTTTCGCACTAATGTATCAACCAAAAAAATATGATTTAATTCAAGTTTTTAAAACGAATGGAAAAAAAACAATTTTTGGTAAACCTCTATATTAAAACAATTATTTTCACACTAATTAGATGCCTAATATATTTTAATTAACTTCTTAAGCTCGAGCTTAAATACATTTTGAGGTTAGAAAAATATATAAAAACATTGTTTTAATAAACTTACCAGTAAAAGTTGAAACAAATATTATTAATATGATATCTGCTTCATAAACCAATAACATTTTACGATTACGTAATCGTTAAACAGAATAATTTCTTCTAAAATACACTTATTTTAGACTCCGCACTAGCGTTAAGAAGTAGTAAATTCTCAAAACAGAAATAAGCACTTCTGTATCAACCCACAAATTTCAAGGCTTGATACATTTGTGCAAAATAACATATAGGCGTTGCAGCACTACTAGCTCCCAAAAAAAGATCCCGGCTAAGAGACTCTCCCAAGGAGTGGTTCGACTCCAAGTTAATGCTCACTATAGAAAGGATTGGTGGTATATAAGGGTTAAGGGCGCCACTATATTTTAAACGTTACGAATAAACAACAGAAAATACACAAAAACTAAGGTGAAAAAGATAGAAACACCTTATAATTCAGCTGAACTTGATGGCAAGAAAATAAACTACATTTAATATCAACCGAACACGCTGCACCCTTAAGACTTATAGTCCATGGGTATATAAATCAAACTTTGAATAAAGAATATTGGTTTATTGATAATAAATTGTAAATTGCCACAGGAATTATAAGTGCAAGTGAAAACGGACTTGACTTATCTTTAGTGTTTGTGTGATCCGGTGGGCTCAGTTAATCCATCGAGGTTGTAGTTGAAGTATTGGTTGTTGGAGGTTGGTTCTTCATCAAAGGGACTGCTAACGTGGGCTATATTTCTTCAGAAGAAGGACTGCAACTATTGGCTAGATTTCTCCATAGAAAGGACTGCAACTATTGGCTAGATTTCTCCATAGGAAGGACTGCAACTATTAGCTATATTTCTCCATAGAAAGGACTGCAACTATTGGCTAGATTTCTCCATAGAAAGGACTGCAACTATTAGCTATATTTCTCCATAGAAAGGACTGCAACTATTAGCTATATTTCATGCTGGAGGTAACGTAGCGGTAACGGTAACCTAGCGGTAACCTAGCGGCTGTATCCTCTGTGATACAGCCAGATAAATGTATTTTCTGAATCTCGTGAACGACTGGTCTCTAGGGGTGGTTTGATCGAAAAGAGAACGAAGCGTGGCGTTTTGCTAATTTATAAGGGTACTGACAGGGGCTTCCGGTTACGTTCGTTCGTTTGCAAGGGTTTTGTACGTTCTGTTGTGGGGGGTAAGTTTGACAGTGGTACGGTTGTGTCTAATAATACATTGGGTCGGAATTAATTTTAGAGTTCGGGGGGACGGTGACTTAAGGAAAGGTAGCATGGCGATAGACATGTTACACCCCCTCTCCTCCGGGAAAAAATAATTCGAAGAATTATTTTTTTTCTGAGTAGAGATAAAGGTTGAGGGTTAACAAAGGAAGACGATAGAAGAGGCGATAAAGGAAGAGGCGATAAACGAAGTGACGACAAAAAGTAAAAATAAAGGAAGCGACGACAAAAGATAGTCATTGTGAATCTATGTATTTAGGGTAACGATAAGGTAAAACGGTTTGTCATCTTGTGACTGTTGTGCTTGTAAGTCAGCGTAAAATACATAAAAAGATTTCGACAAGATGCTGGAACCATAAATGCTCAGAAGCGAGTAGTTCCAGGCAATTCGAAATGGGCAAAGCGCACACTGAGAACGAAAGACAAAAGGCAACATACAAAATTTCTCAGCGCAAGCAAACGACAAAAAGGTAGTGTTTCGCAGCAACACCGGAATCGTAAATGCGCAAAGCGAAGTAATTCTGGAGAGTGCGAAACGAAATGTCCCTGGGGAGAGACATCAACTTGAAACAAGATAAGTACTGCCAGCCTAGAATTTACACAGAATGAGCCCAATTGTGACCGAGTAAAAAAAAATACAGATATGTCATAATGACGTCACCACGGGTGAGTTACTATTTTACCGGCCAACAATTGTTCGGCAGAGCGACAGCACTTACAATGTTCCACACGGAACATACGACAACAATTAAAATAGCAGGCAAGTCACAATGCGGCAACGCAAAAGGTAAGGTCAGGTAAAAACAATACATAGATAGGTTAAATTTGCAACGGTAAAAGATAACAGTTAAAAAAAAATAGATAGGTTTTCAAATAATTGGGCAGATAAGGAAAAACTACCGATTAAGAATTTATCGTCATTGAGGGCAAGGGAAAGGTAGGAAACGAACACTGTTATAGCAATGAATCGGGAAAAAAATGAACTGAAATATACAGCTGAAATCATCAACTGAAAACATGAACTAAAACAATGACTAAAAAAATTGAAAAACAAAAGGTAAGGCTCTGATACAACAAGGAGTGCCCGATGCCTTGAAGTTGAAATTGAACGCTAACGACATGATATCTTTAGCCACCCTCTTGCCATTCATCCATCGGCACGTATCTCACCAATATTGGATTGGGTGGGAATTAAGAAAGAGGAAAGAAGAAGCTCGGAAAAAAGCAGTGAGAGAGAGACCAGAAATTTCTCAACCAACACAGCAAAAGAGCCGAGCTGTTCTGCTCAGTAAATTGAGAGAGCGAACTGCCACTCAACCTGGCACAAGCAGTGAAACTATAGCACCACAACCAGAACCGTCAGTTTCTTCAATATAAAAAAAAGTAGAAGCTCTGCAAATTTCATTTGTTGCTGACAATAAAAAAATCAGAACTCGACGCTTAAAAAATGTTTTAGTTGAGTCTGAACACGGTAGTGGCCCAGCGGCAAAAAGAGGTAGTTGCTCTGTTGCAAAAAAGAAAAAGGTGAACACGGTACTTGCTCAGTGGCAAAAAGTGAGCACAGCTGTTGCTCAGTGACAAAAAAAAGAGCAAAGTAGTTGCTCAGTAGCAAAAAAAAGAAAAAAGTGAGCACGGTACTTGCTCAGTGGCAAAAAAGTGATCACGGTAGCGGTCTAGTGGCACTAGGAGAATACAAGAGAGGAGAAAAGAAGAGAGGAAAAAAAAACGGTTGAGGGGTTAGAAAGAAAAGACAAAAGAACACTATAGTGACTCAGCAGTCAATTTTCTCAAACCTACTATGTTTGTAAACCGAGCGCATCACGCCACCCAGCAAAGGCCAACCCGGTTCGATTGGAGTCTAACGTCTTACGACACGTCAATCGATGACTCTACGTTGGTTACACAAATAAAAAAATAACTCGTTCTTTGTTTGAGGGACGGTTAGAAGACTCGGGATATCATGAAAAAAAAAAATACATAAAACAAAAAGGGGGACCAAAAATTTGAATGACGTAAAACCAGTTTAAGTATGGTGACTCTTTCACGGTGGCTATCCGGGGTTTTTTATGTTTAAACAGAATGACTAAAATGCGGGGTAAGAAAAGGATCCGTTTTGTCCGGAGAACGGTGTAAACTCCAATGTAGCTTGGTCTACTTCCTTTTCTACGCGGAGGGTAATCATTGGTGAACCAAGTTGAGTATGGGTAAACAAAATAACAGTAAAGTGGTGGAAGAAGGGAAAGAACTAAAACTAATGGTTATGAACTAAAACTAAAATGGTAATAAACCGAAAGGGCTAAAATAATAATACACTAAACTAGGCTGTCTTTATATTGTCTTAGTTGTTTTGTGTTTCGTCAAAATCGTCGGGTAGGTTTTCGTCAACGTCAATAAACTGGGTTTTTAAATCTGTAACATGCCAGTTTCCAAGGTCGTTGCCAGGGAGATCTCTGAGATTATAGACAAGTTTGGAAATTACTTTATGAACAATACAGGGTATGAATTTAGGGGCAAATTTAGCTGCAAAATTATCGTTTTTTGATGAAAGTACATAATTCTTTTTCCACAATCGGTCGCCAACATGGTATTCTACATCTCTTTTTCGTAAATTGTAATATTTTGCGTTTCTATCATAAGCTTGTTTAAGTTTTTTGCGTACGTCAATGTAAAGTTTGGGAAGAGTCTGTAAGTCGTCAATCAGTTGGAGTTTGTCTGCTGTGTGAATGGAAATTCGGGCAATAGTTTTGGAAATGCCAAGATGTGCACTGGTTTCATTATCATGGAAAGTTTTTAGGACATCAACCCTGTTTGGGGTAGGGACTACAATTTTCCAATTAGACAGGTTGCTAGATATGGGGTTTGAAGAAAAGACGTGTTTGTACAGAATGTTATTTTCTACTTTGAAAGTTGGAAATGCTTCAGGATTATTATTTACTTTGTTAATCATGGCAGTGTACCAGGCGTCTGGTTTGAAGGTGGTGGTGTCAATAACGGAAATTTCTGGGACTGAACGGGACAGTGCGTCACTAACGACCATTGTGGTTCCTTTTCTGTGTTTAATCTCAAAATCAAATTGGGACAGTCTAAGGGAGAGACGAGCTAAGCGTCCAGAAGGATTCGAAAGTTTGGACAAATACTGCAAAGAAGAATGATCGGTCTCAAGAATAAAATGGGTTCCTTCAACATAGCCCCTAAATTTTTCTACACCAAAGATGACACCTAAAAGTTCTTTCTCTGTCATGCTATATTTTCTTTCAGTTTTATTTAAAGTGCGGCTTGCGTATGCGATAGGGTGCTCAATACCGTCACATTGTTGATAAAGTATTGCACCAAGTCCAGTGTCACTAACGTCAGTCTGAATTATAAATGTCTTGGAAAAGTCAGGGCTTGCAAGAATGGGACTAGAAGTGAGGCGTTTTTTGACTTCCTGGAAAGCTGTTTCAGCTTCAGGGGTCCAAGAAATAGGTTGGCCTTTTTTTCTGCCATGAAGAAGATCAGTAATTGGGGAACAGACAGTAGAAAAGTCTTTAATGAAAAGACGGTACCAGCCAATTAAGCCAATAAGTCTTTTAATCTCTGTAGTATTTTTAGGTGTGGGATACTTTAAAATAGCAGAAACTTTGTCTTCATCAGTTCGAAGACCAGCCTTGTCGACTACAAAACCAAGAAATTTAAGGGAGTCTCTACAAAATTCACATTTCTTAAAATTTACAGTAAGGTTTGCCTCTTTAAGGCGGTGATATAATTTACTAAGGATTTCTAAATGAAGTTCAAAAGTGGGAGTAGTTATAATAATGTCATCTAAATAGCAAAAACAGTATGGCCTTAAGGAAGGGTCTATGACGATGTCCATTAATCGTGCCATGGTTTTGGGTGCATTAATTAATCCATAAGGAGTTGTCTTAAACTCGAATAAGCCTAAACCATACACAGCGAAAGCAGTTTTGGGACGAGAAGATTCAGTAAGAGGTATTTGTAAAAAAGCTTTTTTTAAATCTATGGAGGTAAGGAATTTTGCATCTCGGAGTTTACTAAGAATAACGTCTACTTGGGCCATAGGGTAAGAATCAGGAGTTCCTGCATGGCCGGGGATAAAGGATATTGACGTTATGCAATTGGTTTTGCATTACCAGTGTCTATGTCATGTTGTACAAGATGAGTTCTACCAATTCGGTCAGAAGGAGCGAGAGAAGAAAATAATTCAAAAAGTTTGTCAAGTTTGTCTTTTTCGTCAGTAGTGAGTGTAGAAGCAGATTGTATTGTATTAATGACGCAGTTAGAAGATAATATTGTATATGACAGATCATGAAAACTCATATCAATTTGAAATAAACTTAAAAAATCCATGCCTAAAATAAGGTTATGTGTTATTGACGGTGTTATTATTATTTTAATTGTTTTAGTGATATCATTTACAGTTACATGTGCGGTAATATATCCCATATACTGTTGAGGTACTCCATCAGCAGTGGTGATACTAAAATTGGGGTCATACTCAATAGGTAAATGTAGCGAATGTAACAAAGCAAAACCTTGATTTCCAAGGACAGTAGAGTTACTGCCTGTGTCAACCATGGCTAAAACGGTTTTGTCCAAAATCTTAACACTAAGGTATGGTCTATTATCATTGGGTTTTTAGCAAACAGAGGACATGTGTTGCTAGTAACTGGGACAATGTTTTGTTGTAATGAAGGTGAGGCAATTGGCATGTTACAGGTAGATATGGAAGTTTTGTTGTCTGCAGTATGTGGTGTTGTGTTTGAGGTTTGTTCTGTCAGTAAGGGCAGTGGTTTATTTGTTTTATTTGTGTCTGAATGGTTTGACGATAGAAACTCTTTAACAAATGCTAAATAATTGTTCCAATCAGAAGTGGGAGTAGAAAAAGTTAGTTTTGGTTTGTCGGTGTGTTGTTTGGGGTTGTGTTTGAAGGCCTGTTTGGTCTGTTCTGTCTTCTGGAGTTGCCTGGCTGGGATGTGGTTGGTTGGGGTTGACTGGACACAGCGGCCAGATTCGGTGGGCCAGTCAGTCTCGAGTTTTTTTGCGCACAATTACGGCATTTGGGTTTTGTGGTGTTTTTAGCACCACAGCCGTAACAAAAGATATTTTTGGGGGAAAAACACTGTGAATGAGAGTGACCAGTTTTGTCACAATTCCAACAAACCAAAGAAGTTAGTGTGGCTACATTAGCGAGTAGTTCCAGGCAATTCGAAATGGGCAAAGCGCACACTGAGAACGAAAGACAAAAGGCAACATACAAAATTTCTCAGCGCAAGCAAACGACAAAAAGGTAGTGTTTCGCAGCAACACCGGAATCGTAAATGCGCAAAGCGAAGTAATTCTGGAGAGTGCGAAACGAAATGTCCCTGGGGAGAGACATCAACTTGAAACAAGATAAGTACTGCCAGCCTAGAATTTACACAGAATGAGCCCAATTGTGACCGAGTAAAAAAAAATACAGATATGTCATAATGACGTCACCACGGGTGAGTTACTATTTTACCGGCCAACAATTGTTCGGCAGAGCGACAGCACTTACAATGTTCCACACGGAACATACGACAACAATTAAAATAGCAGGCAAGTCACAATGCGGCAACGCAAAAGGTAAGGTCAGGTAAAAACAATACATAGATAGGTTAAATTTGCAACGGTAAAAGATAACAGTTAAAAAAAAATATATAGGTTTTCAAATAATTGGGCAGATAAGGAAAAACTACCGATTTAGAATTTATCGTCATTGAGGGCAAGGGAAAGGTAGGAAACGAACACTGTTATAGCAATGAATCGGGAAAAAAATGAACTGAAATATACAGCTGAAATCATCAACTGAAAACATGAACTAAAACAATGACTAAAAAAATTGAAAAACAAAAGGTAAGGCTCTGATACAACAAGGAGTGCCCGATGCCTTGAGGTTGAAATTGAACGCTAACGACATGATATCTTTAGCCACCCTCTTGCCATTCATCCATCGGCACGTATCTCACCAATATTGGATTGGGTGGGAATTAAAAAAGAGGAAAGAAGAAGCTCGGAAAAAAGCAGTGGGAGAGAGACCAGAAGTTTCTCAACCAACAAAGCCAAAGAGCCGAGCTGTTCTGCTCAGTAAATTGAGAGAGCGAACTGCCACTCAACCTGGCACAAGCAGTGAAACTATAGCACCACAACCAGAACCGTCAGTTTCTTCAATATAAAAAAAGTAGAAGCTCTGCAAATTTCATTTGTTGCTGACAATAAAAAAATCAGAACTCGACGCTAAAAAAATGTTTTAGTTGAGTCTGAACACGGTAGTGGCCCAGCGGCAAAAAGAGGTAGTTGCTCTGTTGCAAAAAAGAAAAAAGTGAACACGGTACTTGCTCAGTGGCAAAAAGTGAGCACAGCAGTTGCTCAGTGACAAAAAAGAGAGCAAAGTAGTTGCTCAGTAGCAAAAAAAAGAAAAAAGTGAGCACGGTACTTGCTCAGTGGCAAAAAAGTGATCACGGTAGCGGTCTAGTGGCACTAGGAGAATACAAGAGAGGAGAAAAGAAGAGAGGAAAAAAAAAACGGTTGAGGGGTTAGAAAGAAAAGACAAAAGAACACTATAGTGACTCAGCAGTCAATTTTCTCAAACCTACTATGTTTGTAAACCGAGCGCATCACGCCACCCAGCAAAGGCCAACCCGGTTCGATTGGAGCCTAACGTCTTACGACACGTCAATCGATGACTCTACGTTGGTTACACAAATAAAAAAATAACTCGTTCTTTGTTTGAGGGACGGTTAGAAGACTCGGGATATCATGAAAAAAAAAATACATAAAACAAAAAGGGGGACCAAAAATTTGAATGACGTAAAACCACTTTAAGTATGGTGACTCTTTCACGGTGGCTATCCGGGATTTTTTATGTTTAAACAGAATGACTAAAATGCGGGGTAAGAAAAGGATCCGTTTTGTCCGGAGAACGGTGTAAACTCCAATGTAGCTTGGTCTACTTCCTTTTCTACGCGGAGGGTAATCATTGGTGAACCAAGTTGAGTATGGGTAAACAAAATAACAGTAAAGTGGTGGAAGAAGAGAAAGAACTAAAACTAATGGTTATGAACTAAAACTAAAATGGTAATAAACCGAAAGGGCTAAAATATTAATACACTAAACCAGGCTGTCTTTATATTGTCTTAGTTGTTTTGTGTTTCGTCAAAATCGTCGGGTAGGTTTTCGTCAACGTCAATAAACTGGGTTTTTAAATCTGTAACATGCCAGTTTCCATGGTCGTTGCCAGGGAGATCTCTGAGATTATAGACAAGTTTGGAAATTACTTTATGAACAATACAGGGTATGAATTTAGGGGCAAATTTAGCTGCAAAATTATCGTTTTTTGATGAAAGTACATAATTCTTTTTCCACAATCGGTCGCCAACATGGTATTCTACATCTCTTTTTCGTAAATTGTAATATTTTGCGTTTCTATCATAAGCTTGTTTAAGTTTTTTGCGTACGTCAATGTAAAGTTTGGGAAGAGTCTGTAAGTCGTCAATCAGTTGGAGTTTGTCTGCTGTGTGAATGGAATTGGTAGCATTATCGGAAATTGCGCCATAAAAGTCTCCGCTTAACGGTACGTTTCTAGCAAAATTTAAGAAGGCAGGAGAATAGCCTGTAACGTCATGTTTTGCGGTTCTTATGGCTTGAGCAACTTTGTGTAATGATGCGTCCCAATTTTTGTGTGAAGAATTTTCATGAATGTAACAACGTAAGGCAGTAACTATTGTCTTATTGGTTCTTTCGGTGTGGTTTGCTTGTGGATGATAGCGTGCATTATAGAAAATTTTTTGTACTTTATACTGATCCATTAAATTTTTAAACAGAGAGGACGTAAAGACTGTGCCATTGTCAACGGAAAATATTTGTGGTACTCCAAAGATAAGAAAAACTTGATTTTCAATAAACTTGACGATGCCGGCAGCTGTAGCATTCTGCATGGGATGAACGAGACAAAATTTTGTAAACCAATCAGTAATAACTAGAACGAATCTATTGCCACTTTTGGATCGGGGATATGGACCTATTAAATCAGCTGAAATCCATTGCCAAGGAAAATTGATATCTTTGTATTGACCTATTACACCTGCCTTAGGTAAATTTTGGGTTTTACAGGAAGAACAAACGGAACATTTATTCACATAACGCGATACAGTGCTTCTGAGTTTGGGCCAGTAATAGATTTCTGAAATTCGGGCAATAGTTTTGGAAATGCCAAGATGTGCACTGGTTTCATTATCATGGAAAGTTTTTAGGACATCAACCCTGTTTGGGGTAGGGACTACAATTTTCCAATTAGACAGGTTGCTAGATATGGGGTTTGAAGAAAAGACGTGTTTGTACAGAATGTTATTTTCTACTTTGAAAGTTGGAAATGCTTCAGGATTATTATTTACTTTGTTAATCATGGCAGTGTACCAGGCGTCTGGTTTGAAGGTGGTGGTGTCAATAACGGAAATTTCTGGGACTGAACGGGACAGTGCGTCACTAACGACCATTGTGGTTCCTTTTCTGTGTTTAATCTCAAAATCAAATTGGGACAGTCTAAGGGAGAGACGAGCTAAGCGTCCAGAAGGATTCGAAAGTTTGGACAAATACTGCAAAGAAGAATGATCGGTCTCAAGAATAAAATGGGTTCCTTCAACATAGCCCCTAAATTTTTCTACACCAAAGATGACACCTAAAAGTTCTTTCTCTGTCGTGCTATATTTTCTTTCAGTTTTATTTAAAGTGCGGCTTGCGTATGCGATAGGGTGCTCAATACCGTCACATTGTTGATAAAGTATTGCACCAAGTCCAGTGTCACTAGCGTCAGTCTGAATTATAAATGTCTTGGAAAAGTCAGGGCTTGCAAGAATGGGACTAGAAGTGAGGCGTTTTTTGACTTCCTGGAAAGCTGTTTCAGCTTCAGGGGTCCAAGAAATAGGTTGGCCTTTTTTTCTGCCATGAAGAAGATCAGTAATTGGGGAACAGACAGTAGAAAAGTCTTTAATGACACGACGGTACCAGCCAATTAAGCCAATAAGTCTTTTAATCTCTGTAGTATTTTTAGGTGTGGGATACTTTAAAATAGCAGAAACTTTGTCTTCATCAGTTCGAAGACCAGCCTTGTCGACTACAAAACCAAGAAATTTAAGGGAGTCTCTACAAAATTCACATTTCTTAAAATTTACAGTAAGGTTTGCCTCTTTAAGGCGGTGATATAATTTACTAAGGATTTCTAAATGAAGTTCAAAAGTGGGAGTAGTTATAATAATGTCATCTAAATAGCAAAAACAGTATGGCCTTAAGGAAGGGTCTATGACGATGTCCATTAATCGTGCCATGGTTTTGGGTGCATTAATTAATCCATAAGGAGTTGTCTTAAACTCGAATAAGCCTAAACCATATACAGCGAAAGCAGTTTTGGGACGAGAAGATTCAGTAAGAGGTATTTGTAAAAAAGCTTTTTTTAAATCTATGGAGGTAAGGAATTTTGCATCTCGGAGTTTACTAAGAATAACGTCTACTTGGGCCATAGGGTAAGAATCAGGAGTGGTTACTTTATTTAACTTTCTACCATCAAAACATAAACGAGATTCTCCAGATTTCTTCGGGACTACCCAAAGAGGTGAACACCAAGGTGAATTTGAGGGTTGGATAACATCCAAACGTTGCAATTCCTCAACTTCTTTGACTAAAAGTTCCTGCATGGCCGGGGATAAAGGATATTGACGTTATGCAATTGGTTTTGCATTACCAGTGTCTATGTCATGTTGTACAAGATGAGTTCTACCAATTCGGTCAGAAGGAGCGAGAGAAGAAAATAATTCAATAAGTTTGTCAAGTTTGTCTTTTTCGTCAGTAGTGAGTGTAGAAGCAGATTGTATTGTATTAATGACGCAGTTAGAAGATAATATTGTATATGACAGATCATGAAAACTCATATCAATTTGAAATAAACTTAAAAAATCCATGCCTAAAATAAGGTCATGTGTTATTGACGGTGTTATTATTATTTTAATTGTTTTAGTGATATCATTTACAGTTACATGTGCGGTAATATATCCCATATACTGTTGAGGTACTCCATCAGCAGTGGTGATACTAAAATTGGGGTCATACTCAATAGGTAAATGTAGCGAATGTAACAAAGCAAAACCTTGATTTCCAAGGACAGTAGAGTTACTGCCTGTGTCAACCATGGCTAAAACGGTTTTGTCCAAAATCTTAACACTAAGGTATGGTCTATTATCATTGGGTTTTTTAGCAAACAGAGGACATGTGTTGCTAGTAACTGGGACAATGTTTTGTTGTAATGAAGGTGAGGCAATTGGCATGTTACAGGTAGATATGGAAGTTTTGTTGTCTGCAGTATGTGGTGTTGTGTTTGAGGTTTGTTCTGTCAGTAAGGGCAGTGGTTTATTTGTTTTATTTGTGTCTGAATGGTTTGACGATAGAAACTCTTTAACAAATGCTAAATAATTGTTCCAATCAGAAGTGGGAGTAGAAAAAGTTAGTTTTGGTTTGTCGGTGTGTTGTTTGGGGTTGTGTTTGAAGGCCTGTTTGGTCTGTTCTGTCTTCTGGAGTTGCCTGGCTGGGATGTGGTTGGTTGGGGTTGACTGGACACAGCGGCCAGATTCGGTGGGCCAGTCAGTCTCGAGTTTTTTTGCGCACAATTACGGCATTTGGGTTTTGTGGTGTTTTTAGCACCACAGCCGTAACAAAAGATATTTTTGGGGGAAAAACACTGTGAATGAGAGTGACCAGTTTTGTCACAATTCCAACAAACCAAAGAAGTTAGTGTGGCTACATTAGCAGGGACTCTTTGTCTAATATTCGAAGGTGAGGAAACATAAAGGCAAGACAAGTCTGGTTCAAGTAATCTGGGATTGCTAGAAGACGGGGATCTATATCTGTCAGACCAAACACGGGATTCCTCAATTCTTTTGTACAACTCAGTAAGTTCATCCACTGTTTGCGGATCATGAAGTGCCAAAGATGAGATAAAGGACGGTAAAAGATTACGACGAATCTTTGCAACACGGGTACGTTCATCAACTGCATTCGATAAGCGATTAAAGAGTCCTATCATCGAGGAAATATATACTGCAACGGGTTCATTAGCACCCATGGTGCGATTAGAAATCTCTAACTCTAAATCAGTCTCATAACTATAAGGCAAAAAATCGGCTTTTAACTTTGTAACAATGTCTTTCCAGGATTGAAACTTACTGCGGTTATTAAGGTACCATGTAAAGGCATTATCTTTAAAAAGTTCACATGATTGCAAGAAAAGCTCATTTTCAGTGACACCTCTAGAAACTCTAAGGACTTCAACTTTTTCTAAAAATAAATGAAGAGATTCATTTTTGCCTGTGAAGGAAACATTCCATTTGTAAACAGGGTCATGTTTATGATGAGGGGCTTCTGATTGATTGGGAGTATTTGATTGTGAAGGTGAGAAGTTTGAATGTGTGTTTGAATATGTATTGTGTTCTGTTCTATTGCTGAATGTTGGTGTTGTTTTTGTGTCAAGGTCGGCTTTCAGAAGTATAAGTCTGTTTGTCAGGGTGTCTCTTTTCTGTAATTCTTCGTTAGATTCTGCGTTTAGTCTGTTGAGTCTATTAGTAACATGTGTCAGTCTCGAATTAATTCTAGAAAATGCTAGTTCGGTTTTGTTTCCGTTAAATTGATTAATGATGTCTGTTAATTCCTCAATTGAAATTGCAATTTCTGCTATGTCTTCTTCAAAGGTATATGTATTAACTGGAGACGAAAAACTTCTATTAGCGTTTTCCCTAGCAAGGAGACCTGTTAGAACTCTACGCTTTTGTTCAACGGTATCAGGGTCAGGAAAGTTTCTTATTTTGATTTCATAAGAAAGCTCAAATGATTTTAAATGATTAGCCTGCATTTTGAAAATAATACTTAAACTCAAAGTACTCAATACTTAAACGACAAAGACAAAAGATAAAGTATCTGAATACAACAACAACAACAATACTCGATACTAACAAAAGCAAGTATCCAAAATCCAGCTAGGTATGAAAGTAAAAAAAATAGCGATCTAAAATCTTAAATGAACATAGCAATCACATAACAAAAACGTTTAAGATCTGAATACACCTAAAAGTCAAACATCAAAAGAAGAGGGTCATAACAAACACTGATATCGAGCAATAAAATGTGGGTATCAAACAGTGTAACAAATAATTACTTCGGGTATAAGCGACAAGTACACATTACTAATAAATGTCAGTTTAGAATAAACAATAAAAGTGCAATATTCTCAAAAAAAATGTTTAAACATATAACTGTTTCAAGATCAAAAATATATTATACTAAATAATACTACTATATATTTTAAAATGCATTAATAACTGTCCTTTTGGCAGTAAGAGATTGTAATATACTTAAATCATAATAAAATAATGTAAATAAAACTCAAAATGTGTTCGAGACAAGTTAGTGTATCGGTTAGAAAATCAAATCAAGTTATAGGGACGTTCTTCAGTTAAATCAAAAAAGTTATTTAAAGCAATAAAAGAAAATCAGAATCAAAATGAATGTAAAAAAAATTATATCCCACTCCAATTCAATCTATAGTAAAGCAGAAACAATGGGCGCCAATTTGCAGCACTAC
This sequence comes from Ophraella communa, assembly GCA_035357415.1. NCBI lineage: Eukaryota > Metazoa > Arthropoda > Insecta > Coleoptera > Chrysomelidae > Ophraella > Ophraella communa. Next base: position 30,675,933 of record CM068995.1, on the reverse strand, counting down.
TAGCTCAAAAAAAGATCCCGGCTAAGAGACTCTCCCAAGGAGTGGTTCGACTCCAAGTTAATGCTCACTATAGAAAGGATTGGTGGTATATAAGGGTTAAGGGCGCCACTATCTTTTAAACGTTACGAATAAACAATAGAAAATACACAAAAACTAAGGTGAAAAAGATAGAAACAACTTATAATTAAGCTGAACTTGATGGCAAGAAAATAAACTACATTTAATATCAACCGAACACGCTGCACCCTTAAGACTTATAGTCCATGGGTATATAAATCAAACTTTGAATAAAGAATATTGGTTTATTGATAATAAATTGTAAATTGCCACAGGAATTATAAGTGGAAGTGTGTAAACGGACTTGACTTATCTTTAGTGTTTGTGTGATCCGGTGGGCTCGGTTAATCCATCGAGGTTGTAGTTGAAGTATTGGTTGTTGGAGGTTGGTTTTTCATCAAAGGGACTGCTAACGTGGGCTATATTTCTTCAGAAGAAGGACTGCAACTATTAGCTAGATTTCTCCATAGAAAGGACTGCAACTATTAGCTATATTTCATGCTGGAGGTAACGTAGCGGTAACGGTAACCTAGCGGTAACCTAGCGGCTGTATCCTCTGTGATACAGCCAGATAAATGTATTTTCTGAATCTCGTGAACGACTGGTCTCTAGGGATGGTTTGATCGAAAAGAGAACGAAGCGTGGCGTTTTGCTAATTTATAAAGGTACTGACAGGGGCTTCCGGTTACGTTCGTTCGTTTGCAAGGGTTTTGTACGTTCTGTTGTGGGGGGTAAGTTTGACAGTGGTACGGTTGTGTCTAATAATACATTGGGTCGGAATTGATTTTAGAGTTCGGGGGGACGGTGACTTAAGGAAAGGTAGCATGGCGATAGACATGTTACAGCGTACTAGATTCGTAATTTAATATCTTCTATAGTGGCTCCTTTTTTACGAAAATGTAATTGGTTCCTTATTGCATATTTCTTTTCGGGATACCATTTTAAACGCATATGAAGACGACAACGTGGCCCCTATGGAGGGGACTCCTCCAACTAATACTCTTTTAAGTTTGGAAAAGGACAAAATAGATGAAGGGAATAATGGTATCAACTATAGAGAACCTACAGCAGATATAAAAGTGGTTAAAAGGAATAAAGGGTGTAATAGCGTTTTTGAAAAAGATTCTGACGATTCCTTTAAGGATAAAACTTACCATCCAGATTCTAATGAAGAATCATCACACGACAATACTGACGGCGAGTCCGAACATGAGCCAATGTTGAATAAAAGCGAAAGACGTCCTAGAAAAGGAAGGAAAAGAAAATTAATAAACATCATGAAAACATGTAGAAGAAAACGCCCCATCAATATAAAGAAAATGGTAAAAGAGGATTTCGTTAGCACAAATAAAGTAGAAAAAGCCATTGTCAATAGAAAAAAAAACTGGTGATGCAGAGAAAATAAATTGGATACATATTAAGGAAATAAAACTTGTGAGAGAAAAAAATAACAGTATTTTTATACAGGATACAATGGTGAGACCGAATATAAGGAAATTAATATTAAAAAAGGTAAGGGACCAAATGGCAAACCAGTGGCCGAGCCAAAGCTGGGGGATATAAAAAGCTATTTGCATCTTATTCCTGAAGAGGATCATGTTTTTAATAAAAATCTTGTCGGAGATCCGAACATCGTAGAAGATATAGATAGATATAACGTCGACTTGGACTTTAAACCAGATGAACATTGATGGATATAACGTCAACTTGGACTCTGAACCAGATGAACTCAAATTTAATTTAAGATAATATAATTTTTTGTTTTTAAAAATATTTGTTTAAAGAATTTTGATAATATAATGTTATTAAGGATAATAAAAAACTCTTCGTTTTATCAAAACTTCCAATATTTATTTAAAAATTGCTTTTTTAAAAGACTCAATGACAGCTGTTAAAAAAGCAATTTTTAAATAAATATTGGAAGTTTTGTTAAAACGAAGAGTTTTTTATTATCCTTAATAAGATGGACTTCCAAATAGTAAGGGTTAGTACAATCAATTTAATATAATGTTATTTTGGTTTAGCATTAGATTACCAATGTTATATTTTTCATTAAACAATAGGGAACCAGATGTTTTTTTGTATACTTAGAACGCACTTAAGAAAGTATGTTTGTTTTAAAATTCTTGATTTATTTAAATATAATAAAGTGTTTCCCGTTTTTTCACCTTAATGTGTTTTACTTACTGATTAAAATTGAAATAAGACTTCCAACCGTTTTTCGCGATTTTCTCAAAACAACAATTATTTCATAACGCGGTCCAAATCTCGGATTTTGGTTCCTTATTACATAACGGGGTCCAATTAATCAATCGTTTCTTGACCCATCTATATATTTATATTCTAGTTTAAGTTTAAGTTTATTTAAAACATCAGGTCTCCCAGAGTACCTGTGTATACAAAAACAGTATATTGACCAATGATCTTAATAAGAATATTTCTATTTCTTTAGGTTGTTAAGCAAATTGTAATACGGGGTGTCCCATTATTACTACAGGATAACCTACAGTTTTTACAAACCCAAGGGTAAAGGGAACAAACGTCAACATATTTTATTTTTTCACCCTCACCACAATGGTAATATTCTACAGTATTGCCAGTTCGACCACCGTAAAAAGCATCCCTTGGATTAAGAGGCGTTAATGCTACGAGAGGGTGGTTTCCGGTGTAGTTTTTCAACTCTGTGTTGTCAACTACTTGACGACGGAAATTACACTCTCACATCTCAATGACATCGAATCCCAGAGACCTTAGTCTCTCGATCTTCCAGAGTAGCTTTGTATCGAGTGTTTAACGTCTCAGACGAATTGTCTTATAGGTGTATTTCTCTGAAATTGCAAACATTGACACCCATGATAGTAACATCCCTGAAACTCAAAGACCTGATTTGTTTCAGGGCAAAAACCATCAACTTTATTACCGGAAACTATAGCCTTCGATCCCCTAGCCGCATGTTGAATAAAGATATTACGTCGATATTCCTCCCATACCAACCATTGAATGGCTATTTTGGACTGTTTGTCTTTCCATCTGTAACCATTCTTAGGTATTATACCTACAGTGTTTGTTTTGAGAAAGTTTCGACGAAATACCTTATTGCAGGCTGAAGGTATTGTTGTAGCCCCCATGAAAGGTCAAACATTCGTTTCAATCATCATAAGCCTAAATTTGAAACAGAATTTGGTCAAAATATCGACATCGAAAATGCAATACTGTATGATTTCTTTAGAGAAATTGAAGACATAATTTTCAGCACGCACACCATCATGCCATTTTAACAACTCCTCACAATCTTCTTCAGTTTTAAAATTATTAGGACTATAAAATTCAATGGGAAGTATTGGATCGACATAATTTTGATTTTCCACCTTGTTAAATAAATGTGGAAAATTACCCTTTTTTAGTTCAGTAAAACCAAAGGCCTTGGGAAGTTTGGAGAGGGACATCGGAAGGTAGTTTAGTGAATCTAAAAATTTTACATTATCGAAATTAATTTTGTCCCTCTTATAATTAGATCGGGCTTCAGGCTCGTCTTGGTTAAAATGTAATTGAGAATAAATTGTCCATCAAACCCTTCAAAATTTTGAGCGAGAACGATTATGTTTTTGAATTTTTTACGAAAAATTAATATATTATTAGTAAAAGATGAAGGTGAAATAGGATCATCACACTTAAGAATTTGAAAACAAACACCACATTTTTGACAAATTTTATCTATTGTATCTATACAAATGTCACAACATTGTTTAAAAACACAAAGATTCGGTTCGTGTAGAAGAGAACCAGCAGCTTTTACCTTTTCCTGCCTAGGTTTGAGATCGAAGAAAATGAATAGAAAATCTTTAGTAGGTGAGGTTTTCATGTAAGGCTGTATGTAATAAAGATGACCGGCAGGGCAGTGTTTCTTGCAAATCTTGCAAAATATCTCTCCGCAGGGGTGTGCTCGGATTTTGGGAACAATCTTAAAACAGTCCTCACATCTACGAATATTTTCACAAATTTTGTGTTTGATATGATTACCGAAACATACTTGGCCTCTGAAATATCTTTTGCAATCAGCACATGATACCTTGAGTCCATCTTTATCACAAGCAGGGGACTGTTGACAGCCGACTTACGTCCCACCACACCTATGCTTTCCTTTATGATCAAAAGGAATGTGACACAATTCACAAAAATATCTACACACAAATGCTGCAGTTAACGATGTGATGACGTAATTACCGTTATGGTAAAGAAGATTCAGTGGGATACCCTCCTATCCTTGAAACATTACGTCACGACCCTTGTTACCATACAAGTAAACCGTAATCTTGTATCCCTGAAGAAAACGTTGGAGTTTCTGAAGTTCAGTTATACCACCGCTTACTGCAGGAATAATTACACCTGCATTTCCCATAATGAGAAATTAATAATTATATCAGCTAATAAGTTTTAAGACGCAAAATAGATAAAACTTGCGTAAATCCTGCGAAGGCAGGTGATCTGCTATCCATTAATTCATTTAAGAACGAGACAAGAAGGGTCCAGAGGGAACCAAATAACAATTCATTTATTTGCCAAACAAAATCCATACAAAGTTGGCGAAATCTTCAAATCCAAGTTAAAAGGTAATAATGGAAACTAAAACCCTAAAGAAAACTAAACAAATTACAAATTAGTATTTTTCCCTTTACGTTTCATTAAGTAAAAAAAACATTAAACTTAATCTTTAACAAAAGTGCATTACCGTTGCACCGTTATATTCAACATCCAAAATTCCATACCGTATGAATAAAAAAGAAAAATGCAGTGTCGTTTGCGAAAAGGAAATAGTTGTAAACCTGTTTCTTCGTGCCACCGGATTCATGAAATAATAGTAGCGTAATCAAAATAAAAGCGTTTATTTTCTGACGAAATAACAATAATAATATTATATAATAAATAAATAAAACTAAAAAAACATAAATTCTAATAGCGTCTCTTCCGTCGCCCACCTGCGATTCCCCTCAACGGTGGCGGCCTTCGATCGATTGGACCTGTAAAAACCAAAACGGAAATTCCAAAACAATATAAAATCTACAATAATAAAAGGATATTGAGCGGAACTCGGTAGACGGAATGAAGGTCGATCCTTAATAACGCCACACGAATCAGTACTTCGCTCCGCGAGTGTTTAAGGACTCGGCCTTGGAAATTCCATTGAAGTCAGTACCTTCGACGGGAAAAGATACAACCAAGATCAATACTCTTGGTCGCAGGAAAGCAGAAGGTCGGTCAATACCCGAGCTTCCAGGAGAGTTTGTTCTGGGTCAGTACCCCAGATAACTCTTCTTGATTTGTGCCAGATCGCCGCTTTTAAGCCGGAGGGCACTACCACTCCCACCGGTCGTACTCTCGCCATCGGTACTCGTTTAGGTGGGGAAAAGTGGTAGGGCGATGTTGCTCGGGCGATCTGCGCGAATCATTACATAACATAGTACAAACAACGAATTGAAATAATTAATAATAATTATTTAATAATATTAAAAACAAACATTATCTCCCCATTTAACAGCTGAGTTAAGAAAATATAGTATTTTTATCCCAAAAAAAAGAATGATAATAAATCGGAACCAGTGTAGTGATAGGATCGATTAATCAAATATTTAAGGAAAAACTGCTTAAAAATATTAAAATAATCTAAAAATAAATTAAGCTAGTCTTACCCTAGAAAGGGGTTTTTGTTTGTTAAAGAGTCAATTTGCTTACAAATAAAAGTGATCTAAAATGCACTAAAGGAAGATTTAGTTATACTAAAAAAAACTACATACCTGTATATCGAAGTGGGTGTCACAAATAAGAATAAATGACGATGCCTGGTGTGACAATATCCTTGATAAAGAAAGTTATTTGGGGGTCTCATTAAATACTATTCCGAAACCAGATAAAACCTCACCAAATTCCAATTTGTTTTCGTTTGTAGTATTACTACAACGAAAACAGGTGATTTGACGGGAAGATAATCCAGACGGTCGAGGAATATTATCAGTTGGCGGACGGAGAGGAGTATCGTTTGGCGGACTGAGAGGAGTATCGTTTGGTGACGGTTGATTGGGTCCGGCGACGGGTTCTCTGGATGGACTAGGAGTCGTATTTTGGGATGGTCCGTATCTGTGTGTAGTGGTAGGCTGCGATCGGACTGGCCCACGATTTAGTCCATTGTGGCTGGGAACGTTCCTTTCTGAGGAACTCATATTACCTCACCACTTGACTGAACGTGAAGAAATCATCAAAGTCCCCTTGTCTAACTTGCAGTCGGCATTCAGACAACAGGTTACGGTACAGCCAAGCTAATTGTTGTTCGGGCGTGAGTTTTCCATGCTTTCTCATTAGTGTCTGTAGCTCGGTTATGTATGTTGCGGCGGACTCATTCCTACGTTGTAGACGACGGCTTATCTCAGCTTCCAAATCTTCTTCGTTATTGACGGGATAAAAGAAAATTCGGAAATCGGTTTCAAACTCCTTCCAGGTGGTGTATCTACTTATTTCGGTACCATAATGCAGGTTCACCGGACAGTAATTCAGGTAGTACGGAGAGGTTGTGGTATCGGACTGGTCATAAACGGGTAGTGGAGAAATATTGTCTTGCCATACAAATTTTACAAGTCTCCTTCGTTTCTCCAGAACGATTACAGCAACCGATATATGTCTCTTTTCTAACTCTAGTAAGCCCCTCGTTTCTCAGTAAATAAACCCAATTTATCTGCTGGTCCATGCGTTTTTCCCCGGAACTTACGATCGGTAGTTGGGTCGATACTGGAATATCGGACTCGGATTCTTCGGCTTCCTCTTGCTCGAATAAAGAGGGTAAGTCAAGCGTTTCGGTGTCCTTTTTGACATTAGCCCTTTTGTCCTAGGCTCGGCAGTCTCTTTTTCTCGGCAATACGAAACAAAGCGAAACCCAAAATCTTAATACCGGCGAAACGGTCTTTTAAGTACAATATGAGTAAAACTTGTCAACTGAATAATAACAGTCCTACCTCAACAAATCAACAAAACGGAAAAAAATGAGGTCCCTACTCAAATCAATAATTAAAAACGGTTCATACCTAAATCAATAATCAGAAAATGGCTTTACTCAAATCAATAATTAGAAACGGTTCGTACTTAAATCGATAATTACTCGAATCAATAATTAAAACAGGTTCATACCTAAATCAATAAATCTTAAACGTTCTTAAATCCATAATCAAAAAACAAGGTCCCTACTCGGGAAGCATTTTGTAACGCTTTTATTCCTTCTATACGTTACTATGGCCACCCTCGACTCACAATTTTCGGTTAAAATCTTGGGAGCCAGTTGTTTTAACGTAGTATGCTCCTCGGATCCTTGACACTGAGCGTCAAGAGTTCCAGATAGCCTCTGATGGAGGTTACGGTGAATTCTAGGGGTCGTGTTGAACTTACTTTAATTTAGTAATTATTCGTGCTGGTCCTCTGATTAGTGAGTTACAGTTAATTATAAAGGAAACAGTAATTCACACTATCTTTTACTACTCTGTGATCAAATTTATCTGTAAAACTAACTAACAAAATTACTGAGAAGAGAAGCAGTCAAAGCGGTTAGGTTTTCAAATACGGTACAAATCGCCCGGGCAGGCGAACAAGTTGTAACTGAGCCACTGCCAAGTTCGAGATGCCCTTTGGATTTTAATTATAACCAGAAAATTTTGATATTAATATCGGAAAGGAAAAAAATAGATATACATAAGGATGTTATATTTTACTGATAATAATCAGTTTCTGTTTCTCTGTAATACGAAGGAAAGAACAATTAAAGTTTATTATTACCTCTTGAATTCTCTTAACTAAAAATCTCAAAATCTCTGTATTTTCTGATTGACGTATTCTTGTCAAATTTTCAAAAATCTGTCAGTCATCCCATTCATCTAGTGGGGTCAACATGAAGCGCGGCAAATGTGAATAAAGAAGCTTTTTTTACATCTCCCCCTCCCACCGTGAAAATTCTTATGAGAACATTTATTAGCTCTTGTTTATTCTGGTATTAATTTTGTTATGTGGAATAGTCCTGTTTCTTCGTTTCTTTTTCCTATTTTAATCCTAAATATAGTGTTTGATATTTTCTCTGTTATTTTAAAAGGTCCGATCCTGAGTTCATCTATTTTTTCCTGTTCACTTTGTAACGAACTTCAGTCCGTTAGGCCGGGCACACACGTTACGGTAAACCTGCCAGGCAAACCTGCACAGGTAAACCTGACAGGTATACCTGTGCAAGCTCGAGCCCACACACGTAAGGGTAAACCGTGGGTAAACCGTATATTTTAGTTCAGTTGAGAGAACATGGCGAGCAAACAAGATGTAGATGACGCGATCGCCTTGGTCGGGTTATTAGTGGTTTTGGACAGTAAGAAGAAGCGTAAACGTAAAACCTGGTGTAAGAAGTGGCTTACAAAGAGAGATGAATATACTCATACAAGGTTACTGAAAGAGTTGAGTGCAGATCCTTCAGATTACCGTAATTATTTGCGTATGAATGAAGAAACATATGAAAAACTGTTATCACTTTGTAACTCCTCTCATTAGAAGGAAAAACACGGTTATGAGAACCTCTATTTCTCCCCATGAAAGACTAAGTGCTACTTTGAGGTTTCTTGCGACGGGCCGATCGTACGAATGTCTTAAGTACTCTACGTTGATATCACCACAAGCTCTAGGCCAAATCATTCCAGAGACATGTGAAGCCATCTATAAAGTGCTGAAAAATGAGTATCTTCAGGTACGTTAAACAAATATACAACTTTTATTTACTATTAGTTTTTATTGAAAAAATTTATTGCTGTCTTTGAAAGGGAAAGTTTTAACAGAGTACTGAGACAATAATTGCCATGAGCGTATGGAATTATAAAATTAATTGATAATATTGTTTGATAACATTAGTATAGCATAAAGAAAACTCAAAAATAAAACAAATCAATGATCACTATAACTAGAAAAGTAAGCTGCCATTGAATGTGAAGGAGGAAGACCTTCATTTGCAAATCCACCTGGCGAAGTTTGTTGAGAAAATTGCCCGTACGAGGTAGTAGATGAAGGAGTAGGTGTGCTCCTACTTGAATTAGAGCTGCTGTTCAAAAGTTCGGAGCTGTATGGATTAAGCATACCCATTTCAGCCTCAAAAAGGAGATCATTGATTCTTTTTTCAACTATCAAAGCCTCTTGTTTTTCCAAAACCCTGATTCTCATAGCAAAAGATTTTTCCATCAAGTCATACCTGTCATCTTGGGCCACCGGTTTTTTGAAGTGGTCTCTTACTGAGACCAGTACATCATTAGTTAACTCTTGACTTTTCCTTTTTTTGGCCAAATTAGGTCGGGAGGTCGGAAGTAAGCCTACTGCTCCTGTACTTGAGTTTGATCTTGCAACCGCAGGTGGAGGTATCTCGTCGCCATTGATCGGTGTTTAGTTGCTAGGTGTTCCAGCAGAATCATTTATTTCTTCCTGAAATAATTATGTATTATTACACACTAAAAAAGTATTTTACATTGATTTTATTAATTAATATAGTTTAAAGGAGAACTAAATAAATATAAAACGTGTAGGCCTACTATTGAAAAAGTTACGAATACTCAGCAAGCAATACTCAGCTAGCGGTAACTCTACTGGCAAATTATGCCCGAGCTCAGCCGTAGAGGTAAACAGTAGAAATAAAGAAAATTGAGTCCGCGTCACTGGCTTTACGGTTAAAGCCAGAAACCGCTGAGTCTTAAGGCACTAGCAGAGAACTACCAAGACAAACAAATAATAATTTATCAATATGGTGAACCAGATAAATAAAACTAGGAGATAAAATAAATATAAATTACTTTACTTAACAATTTAGGTCTTCAATATCACAATATGGAAAAAAATAAATAGTAATAATTGTGAGCTTTGCTCATACAGTAGGGTTCAAACAATGAAATTGACACAATGGTCAAATAAATATAATTCAGTACTGGTACTGAAGGCACCGATTAACGAAATCAACGCTTCGAGTAGATAAATACAATTCAGCACTGGTACTGAAGGTACCGAGTAATGAAATCAACGCTACAAGTAAATAAATATTATTCAGTACTGGTACTGAAGGTGCCGAGTAATGAAATCAACGCTACAAGTAAATAAATATTATTCAGTACTGGTACTGAAGGTACCGAGTAATGAAATCAACGCTAAAAGTAAATAAATATTATTCAGTACTGGTACTGAAGGTACCGAGTAATGAAATCAACGCAACAAGTAGATAAATATAACTTCAAGAGAGAGATACAAAAAAAAGTTCTGTGTATGTAGATCTATAAGAGCTTATCTGTAATCCGGAGGTGTTCCAATCGCTGTTCAGACAGCTCTTCGGGTCACTAGTGTCCCTTCGAAGGAGGTGGTGACTTAGATCTCAAGCTATGGTAATCCTTCCAATATCAGGATGTAGGGGTACCAAAACCCGTAATAAAAAAACCCTTTAGATGTTAAGGGTTATTTCGAACACGTGGTGTGTGTGTGCGTGAGAAAATATATCTTCTTAACAAATCCCAAAAATGGTTAGTCAGCTGACAGAATCCAAAAATACATAAGGCAAATCACGTACGATAGTCAGACTAACTATATAAATGGTTTTTCTTTTTAAATCCAATTAAGATGGCCCCCAATTGCCAAAGATAAAAATCCAAACCAAAAGAAGAATATTTCTTAGCATCCTGTCCTTTGCGGTGAATCAACTCAAAATCATATTGCTGCAAGCGCAACTGCCACCGCGCGAGTCTACCTTGGGAATCTTTCAATCGATGGAGCCACAGCAGTGAAGCGTGGTCGGTGATAACAACGAAATGTACATAATCAAGACACTCTTTTCCGTCACAGACAACTTTATTTCCTGTTTAGACATAGACCTAGACAGATAACAGATAACCTTTTCACCTTCGTCATACTGCTGGGTTAGAACAGCACCAAGACCATAATTAGAGGCATCAGTTTGCAAATAAAATGTGTTTTCAAAGTCAGGAGCTGTTAAAATAGGAGCAGACACTAAGCATTCTTTGAGGGTGTTAAATGACCGTTGACAATCAGGAGTCCAATGCCAAGTGGCATTCTTCTTAGTTAATTTTAGGATCGGAGCTTAGACGGAGGAAAAGTTGGGTACAAAACGTCTGTACCAAGAAGCGGTCCCTACAAATCTACGTATTTCGTTAACATTACGAGGTGGTAGGATATTTACTATAGCTTCCACTTTTTCCGAATCCGGGCGCAACCCTTTCTCATCAACGACGTAGCCGAGATATTTCAATTGCGGCTTACAAAAACTACACTTCTCCTTTGAAACAATTAAAATGGCTTTACTCAGACGATCAAGAACCTTCCCCAATAGTCCTAAGTGGTCAGGAAAGTTGTTCGTAATGACGATGATGTATACCATGACGTTGGGTTCGAGTTCAGGGCCTAAAATGGTGTCTACGATTCTCTGCCAGGTTGCAGGAGCATTTGAAAGTCCGAAGGGCATTCGACGGAACTGGAAAAGGCCTCTACCAGGAACAGTAAAAGCTGTATACTCACGAGATGATTCACTAAGCGGAAATTGCCAAAATGCAGATTTGATATCGATGGAACTAATAAAACGAGCATCTCTCAGTCGATCTAGGATGGTTGAGATATAAGGAATTGGATATGCATTCTTTTTAGTGAAAGAATTCACCTTACGGAAGTCAACACAGAATCTATACGAGCCGTCTTTCTTACGAACGAGACACACTGGACTAGACCATGGACTACTTGACCTTTCGATAACACCTAACTTCAGCATTTCGGTAACCTCGTCGTCAATGATCTTCTGTTTAAAAGGGGATACCGGATAGGATCGTTGCTTAATTGGCTTGGTTCCTGATTCTAAGATGATGTCATGTTCTGCTACCTTACAACAACCAAGACCGATACCTATTTCAGAAAATTTATTAGTAACCAGTTCATCCAGGGAGCGCCTTTCTGATGGGTTTAAGCTATCAGCACTCTCTATAATCGACACCTCGAGGTCAGCTGAAGGTTCCGAAAAACGCCAGACATCCTGACTAAGGTCTGGGATAATCTCCATCGCCCTCCAAAAGTCTATTCCCAAAATGAGGTTATGTGAAAGCTCAGGCGGTACTACAATATCTATAATCCTAGTTTTGTTCAACAATGTGACAGGCGTTTGTATATAACCGATACTGTGACACGACTCACCATTAGCAACTGTACAGGCAGAAGAGTGCTTAATGAGCTTAAGACCTAAACTTAAAAGAATTTTATACCCTGGCAATCCTACGATAGTTCGGCTAGCACCAGAATCGAGAAGTCCTAGCATAGAGTAGCCCGATACATCAACTCGAAGATAGGGTCGCTGATCACCTTTAGCGTGCGAAATAACGAAATCTAAAAGTACCTTATTACGGAAATCATAGTTGGTCGTCGATGTTGTTAGGGAGAGAAAGTCACGACCTAACGGTTCTCCCTTGTACCGTTTCCCGAATTGCTACATTTCGGACAAGCCTTGACTGTAACATTTGGCGTTCCCAACGAAAAGAATGCAATTTCCGGGGATTCGGACAGTTCCGGTTTAGGTGTCCTGTATTCTGACAATTCCAACAAACGATATTCCTATTCGGACGACTGCTACTCGGTGTATCTATTCTATCGACGCTGACAAGACTATTATCAAGATTCGAAAGGGGTTGTGGAGCTGCTGACGTGGGTCTTACATCCACAAAAGCGAAGTCTGGTTCCACAAATTGATTTTTCCTACGAGAGGGAGGAACATAGCTTTCTACCCGATACTTTTTAGTCTCTAACTTAAGACATTCTGATTCAAGCTCATCAATTGTTTGAACGACGGGAAGCTGCGTGGTGTAAAAAGGAGACAGGTTACGAATTAAAAGATCTAATTGCACTTCACCAGAGAGACCACCATGGCGCCTAAACAATGCCTGCATACAAGAAAGATATTCAATTATGCCTTCCGAAGTGTCTTGATTTCGTTCGATAATTTCTTTAAAAAGACGAGACCTGTAATCGGGAGGTTCGAAATAACGACAAAGCAACTCAGATAAGCTAGCCCAATCATGAACCCTATCGATACTGGCCCGATACCAATTCAAAGCCTTACCAGCAAATAGATCTATTGCACTATCGAATAACTGACGGTCCGTAATGTTACGAGCCCTACTCAGTTCTCCAACTCTTTCGAGAAAATTGTGTACAGATGATCTAGCATCTCCCGTGAATTTGAGATTCCACTTCTCCAGGTTTGGTTGTTTGTAACCGGACTGTATCGGCGTAGCCTGAGGACGAGGGTGATATCGTGAAACGTTAGGTGAAGAATGAAGCTTCTCATCGGATTCCGTTGGACACGGCGATAAAGATGTACCAATTTAGAAAGAGAAGAGTGATATTTTTGCTGGGGATGGTCGACATCAACAGTTGAAATAATTTCCCTAACCTTATCTAAATGAGACCTAATTTGAACCTTTTCCTCACTAAATTTCAAAGAGTATGGGGGTAAAGTGAATGATCCCCTCTTCTCCATCTGTAAGACGGGTCTCAAAGCTGCTCGTAACTGATCAACTGTTAGCTTGGAATCCGCAGCAATACCTCGGACAATAAGTTCATAGATGAGCATATCCTTTTTTAAATGATTCACGTCCATCTTGTAATCCATCTCGTTCACAAAATATACCAACAGACAAAATTCAACCAAATAAACCAATAAGAAATCACGACACGAAATATATAAGGTAATGGACTATCAACACCCTATTGTAGTAAATCAATATATAGATAGCAATAAGTAATTAGATCAATAAATGCAAGAAATAATCAATAACATATAGGTAAGTAGAGCAATAATAAAACGTAATACAAGGTGAATTAATCAATAAGTAAATATAAGCAAGTAGTGTAAAAAAAAATAAATTAGATAAATTTAAGCAAAAGTTATTTCCATTTACATAAATCAAACGAAATAAAATCACTTCTATGTTACCAACAAATAAGAAAATGAACTGTTAAGTATAGACAAATACGCTAGTAAATTCAAAGATGTTCGAAAAGAAAATTTTACTAATTTATTTGGTTCACCATAAACAATTAAAGAAAAATTTTGAAAGTTTGCGAAAATCAGCCCCCCGTTGGGCGTCAAAAATTTGCACGTTTCTTTGAGTTTAGTTTAAGATAAGGTAGTTAAAAAGTTAACTTGGCAATACTCAGCTAGCGGTAACTCTACTGGCAAATTATGCCCGAGCTCAGCCGTAGAGGTAAACAGTAGAAATAAAGAGAATTGAGTCCGCGCCACTGGCTTTACGGTTAAAGCCAGAAACCCCTGAGTCTTAAGGCACTAGCAGAGAACTACCAAGACAAACAAATAATAATTTATCAATATGGTGAACCAGATAAATAAAACTAGGAGATAAAATAAATATAAATTACTTTAACAGGTCGGCTGAAAAGTCCCCGGTCTGACCTATAGATGACGACACTAGAATTAAATCCATTTCATTTTTAGATAGTATCAACCTTCAAAAGATTCGTGTAAAAATTTGACAGCTGTCGGACTATTAGTTTGTGAGATATTGCATTTTTAGTGAAGCAACTTTTGTTATTTTCAAAAAGATGGAAAAAAAAGAATTTCGTGTGCTTATTAAATATTGTTATTTGAAAGGAAAAAATACAGTTGAAGCAAAAGCTTAACTTGATAATGAGTTTCCGGACTCTGCGCCAGGAAAATCAACAATCATTGACTGGTACGCAAAATTCAAGCGTGGTGAAATGAGCACCGAAGACGGTGAACGCAGTGGACGCCCAAAAGAGGTGGTTACCGACAAAAATATCAAAAAAATCCACAAAATGATTTTAAATGACCGTAAAGTGAATATAATCGAGATAGCTGACACTCTAAAGATATCTAAGGAACGTGTTGGATATATCGTTCACGAATATTTGGGTATGCGGAAGCTCTGTGCGAAATGGGTGCCGCGCGTGCTCACAATCGACCAAAAACAGCAACGAATTGATGATTCTGAGCAGTGTTAAGTCGTAATAAACCCGATTTTTTGCTTCGATATGTGACTACGGATGAAACTTGGCTCCATCACTACACGCCTGAGTCCAATCGACATTCAGCTGAGTGGACTGTGGCCGGTGAACCGCCACCAAAGCGTGGAAAGACTCAACAGTCAGCTGGCAAAGTTATGGCCTCAGTTTTTTGGGATACACACGGTATATTGTTCATTGACTATTTGGAAAAGGGAAAAACAATCAACAGCGACTATTACTGTGCATTGTTGGAGCGATTGAAGACCGAAATCGCGAAAAAACGGCCCCATATAAAGAAGAAAAAAGTGTTGCTTCATCAAGACAATGCACCGTGTCACAAATCATCGAAAACGATGGCAAAATTGCATGAATTGGGCTTCGAATTGCTTCTTCACCCACCGTATTCTCCAGATCTAGCCCCAGCGACTTTTTTCTTTTCTCTGACCTGAAGAGAATGCTCGCGGAAAAAAAGTTTGGCTCTGATACTGAGGTAATCGCCGAAACTGAAGCCTATTTTGGGGACAAACCGAAAGAGTACTACAAAAATGGTATCGAAAAGTTGGAAGGTCGCTATAATCGCTGTATCGCCCTTGAAGGCAACTATGTTGAATAAAAAAATGAATTTTGTTAAAATATTGTGTTTTACTATGGTAGACCGGGGACTTTTCAGCCGACCTGTTACTTAACAATTTAGGTCTTCAATATCACAATATGGAAAAAAAATAAATAGTAATAATTATGAGCTTTGCTCATACAGTAGGGTTCAAACAATGAAATTGACACAATGGTCAAATAAATATAATTCAGTACTGGTACTGAAGGCACCGAGTAACGAAATCAACGCTTCGAGTAGATAAATACAATTCAGTACTGGTACTGAAGGTGCCGAGTAATGAAATCAACGCTACAAGTAAATGAATATTATTCAGTACTGGTACTGAAGGTACCGAGTAATGAAATCAACGCAACAAGTAGATAAATATAACTTCAAGAGAGATACAAAAAAAAGTTCTGTGTATGTAGATCTATAATAGCTCATCTGTAATCCGGAGGTGTTCCAATCGCTGTTCAGACAGCTCTTCGGGTCACTAGTGTCCCTTCGAAGGAGGTGGTGACTTAGATCTCAAGCTATGGTAATCCTTCCAATATCAGGACGTAGGGGGTACCAAAACCCGTAATAATAAAACCCTTTAGATGTTAAGGGTTATTTCGAACACGTGGTGTGTGTGTGTGCGTGAGAAAATATATCTTCTTAACAAATCCCAAAAATGGTTAGTCAGCTGACAGAATCCAAAAATACATAAGGCAAATCACGTACGATAGTCAGACTAACTATATAAATGGTTTTTCTTTTTAAATCCAATTAAGATGGCCCCAAATTGCCAAAGATAAAAATCCAAACCAAAAGAAGAATATTTCTTAGCACCTACATCGACGAGAATGCGTTGAAAACTCACCCACTCCCTGATTGACAAGAATTCTCTTGTCAAATGAGGCCAACATAAACTTTGATAGAACTAATCGTCGATACCAACCGCAAGGCACCTATTGGCGACTACACATACACAAATTTAAAGAGAGATACAATTAAAAGGCACACATGTATTAGTTTAACTATAACAACCCACGTACATAATACCTGGACTTAACCTAAGCAAAATTTAATAACGAAAGTACCTTTCTTCCTAAACCACAGAACAAACCCAGATAGGCAACACGCTTTGCTCATTAGTACTACTGGGGTACGCAACACCCTTTACATATTACTTGTAGTTGATGCTAGAGAATAATAAAGGAAGAAAAAAACACGTGACAAGGTACAATTTTAATTTGCTTGCACTGTCACAGACACATAAAATGCGATTGAACAACTGTTGTGGGTACACTGCTACTTCTTTCGAACGAATAGCTGCGGACTTGTGACTTGCTTGAGTCACAATCATATCCTTCCTCTTCAACTGTAGTTTAGAAAAGGTTTTTCCTTTCATTTTTTCCATACTTGCTTTTCCTATCTCGTAAGCGTTGTCACAGTTTACATTGTCATCAGATAAAAAACCTGAATACAAAGAAACTAATTCTCCTGAAAGTTTTGGGAATGGACTGTGCTGGGTTAGTTAAAGTGAATTTTTGGATATCACAATCATCTCTCATTTTTTGTGATTGTCGTAATTCAACATGTTGTTCGCTGAAGGTTATTTTACTTCCAAGGAACTCCTCGATGTAATAGGGAATTCCGAGAACCCATTTTGATAATGTGCTGTCCCCCTACCATGAGTCAAGCCTCCAATTGATTTCATTGGCCGCATAAGGCATTGCTCAATCGTCATATCGGCCCAAAACCCCTGACCACAGTTTTCCACTTCTGCTTACAGTAAAATACCCTTTGTTAAAAAACATATCATATTCTTCTTTGGTAAGTTTTGACTCCAACTGAAGCATCTCTTGGACATACATGTGAGCAGATTTTGCATAGGGGAGGTGTCCAGCAGCATGGAAATAGGGTAACATTTCAATAGTAGTTTTGATGTGCATATGCCAGTTTCCTGTTCTTTCGGCATATATAAATTGTAGCATTAAGTCAATACAAGAGTTCTATACTCTTTTAAAAATACCATTCAACTCAACAATGTGTTGACGAAAGTCATAATCGGGTAAAACCTCATCCACGCTTTTCTGATGGGACATTAACTCATTGTACAGTGCATCAATTTCTTGACTGACTTCCCTATACTCTTTTTTTAACACTGTAAGAAGAGCTGCTGCTGTACAGGTGTTAGCTCTTATACTCCTCGAGTAGGCATGGAGACTCATCATGTGTTTAAAAGTGTTTTGTCAGTAAACAGTTTCCCAGATTCAACATTTTAGTTTCCCAAAGATTTTCCAGGCCACTTCCCTCCATGATACGCCCAATAGACCCCATAAACGACATCAGGAGGTGTAAACTTCCAAGCCTGACAATAATTTTTGATATATCGCTGGAAGAATCTGCACTTTGTACGATCTCTGAAGCTTTGACATATAACGGCTGATCAAATGTAACTACTAATTTCTGTAGCAGCAAATGTTATAGCTGAATAGGTTACTTGGGTCGATGTTAATGAAAGGCACTGCCATTGTATACGTTAGATCACGTTCTCCTTTACCTTCATTAAGTATAATTATAAAGCCGTTCAATCCAGGTTGATGTTTCAATCCAGCCATCCACATGATATTTAAAGGAAAAATGTTAATTCCCTGTTTGATATCTGCTGTATTTTTCAGTTCATTGTAGTCTGTAACGAAGTTACTTAAATTATGTTTATTACCGTATGTTCCAAAGAGTCCGCACTATATTGTTTATTAAAATAAAATCGGATTTTGTTGAAATGACGCGCAACTGCTAATTAGTTAAGTAGAGGGGATACGGTTCGGTTAAACGCATCGAAAAGAGAAACATTGGGGAAGTCGATCGCCAGCCTTTTAAGAAGTAACCACGTACGCGCCGAGAGAACTGGTAAGCAAATCGAGATATTAGGAATTTTTCTAAGTCCGAGAATCATAGTTTTGCGCATGTTTTTAGTTAGAAGTGGGAGAATCGATAGCTAGTTAGGGATTTTAGAACAGTTAGGAATTCAGTTGATCAACGACACGAAATAGTGCCACCACGTGCCGTCCTGAGCCGCATTAAGGAGAACCGGTAAGAAATACTTAATAATTATTTAGATTGGGGAGTCGAAAAGAATTCTAAGTCCGATGTTGGAATTCTGCGCAAGTCGTTAGATAGGAGTGGGAGATCCGTTGAATACATAAATCGGTAGATCATTAGAGAGGTCAGTTAGCTACTAGCCGTTTATAGTGCCGCCACGAAAAACTATTCTCCGTTTGGGTAAGAAAAGCTTTATTAGGCAGCGGTTACATTGGATGCGAGTTCGTACGAAACTTTATTCTTACGAATTCGTACTAATTTAAGTCGTACGTATACGTAAGACAGATTGGTTACATTAGATGCGACCTCGGACGAAAAAACGCAGTAGATATATCAGAGTTTTCACATTGTAGTTTGTGGTTATTAACAATGAATGACGCTGCGAAGTATTACTTTTCTGAAACACCGTTATTACTAAAGTTGCTTTTATTAGAAAACTCCAGAGTTTGGTTTGATGACTTCTTTTTATCAAGGAGTGTAGATGGAGAATTTGCGAGATCTTTTAATGAGCTCAGGTTAAATGAGAAAAAATGTTTTGAATATACAAGAATGACACCAACTACATTCGATTACATACTAAACTCTGTTGAAACTCAACTTCGCACATACTCGAATTTTCGAGAATGCATTGCACCTCAAGAAAAATTAATTGTAACGTTAAGGTAAGTAAAAACCAATCATACTAAGTATAATAAGTATATTACTTAAACAACAGTCAAGTAAAACTATTTCATAAAATGTAATAATAATTTATGAAAAATCTGGTTGAAAGTTTGAAAATATGCTGGCGTTGCTTGTGAAACGTTTGTTTCTGTACCACTTCCAGACGAATGATCATAGTTTAATGAATTGAAGGCGGAATCATTTACTGATTGAACTGAAGGTGGTTGTGAAAAATCTGTTGAAATACAACTGTATGCAGGAGAAGGCGTTGGTACTGGGATATCCTGACGAGGTTGACGTGAAATTACTGCTTCTGTAGTATCGTGGGGTCGAGTTATTAATAATTCATGCTCCTTCATAAGTAATTCTTGAAACTTTGTTCGGACATATAATTTTCTATGAATTGGAAGTTGTTTCATATATGGAACAAGACTTAAAACAAAATGGGTATCATCATCTTCGTGTTTTTCAGAGGTATGTTCGAAGTGCTCCAATTTTCGTTGTTCTATCGCCAGTAATTGTTTCATTGTAGTGTCCCTCCCGGTTATCTTTCTTTTTCGAGTATGGCTCGATTCTGGATTTGTCGCAGTTGGAGGTCGTTTTTCTTGTGGGGATGGTGTAGCAATTACAGGTTCATTTTCTGTTATTAAAGTGTCTTCTGTTTCCATTTGTGATTGCTCATTATTACTATAGACTACTTCTGGTGATTTTTCCATTTGATCTGTCTCATTAACTTTAGATATGTTTTGAGGTTTTGAAATATTTCCGCTTGTTTTCCGAGCCACAAAAGTATCTTTAATAAACAGCATATTTTCGAAAAACTTCCATTTTGTTATTGCATCAGCCTCATCTCCACTGTCTCCGCTTCTCTTTTGCTGCAGTTTAGCGAGTTCTTTTCTAAAAGTATCTCGCAACCCCCTCCATTTCTGACGTACAATATCATCTGTAACAAAATAATATTAAATATGGGGAGA
Organism: Ophraella communa; assembly: GCA_035357415.1. Taxonomy (NCBI): domain Eukaryota; kingdom Metazoa; phylum Arthropoda; class Insecta; order Coleoptera; family Chrysomelidae; genus Ophraella; species Ophraella communa. The sequence continues at coordinate 30,655,479 of CM068995.1, read as the reverse complement.
GTAATGTTAATTTAATTGTTACACAGTGATTGCATTAGAGTAAATACACTTATCGATTTCAAATTAGTACATTGTTGTGTTAAAAAGGTACGTTAAACCTCTACTTCAAAGTTACTTATCAATAAATATTTTTCAGGTACCTTGCTACTGGCATGTCTTTTCGAGCTTTGGCTTTCGCATTTCGAATGTCTCACACATCAATCAGAAAAATTGTCTATGAAACCTGTTCTGCCATATGGTCGTCCTTATATGAACAGCACATGCCATTTCCAACACAACAAATGTTTTCAGCCATTGAAGATCAGTTTTACAACAAATGGAAGTTTCCTAATTGCGTCGGGGCCATTGACGGCAAACACATTAGGATTAAATGTCCTCCAAATTCTGGATCTATGTATTTCAATTATAAGAAATATTTTTCTATAGTGCTACAAGGTTTGGTAGATGCAAATTACAAATTCATTAGTGTTGAGGTTGGAAGTTATGGAAAACAAAGCGATGGTGGCATTTTCACAAATTCATCGCTATACCATCATCTTGAACATGATACTTTCAACATGCCTCTACCAAAAGCCTTACCAAATACAGATATTATCGTACCACACGTTTTTGTAGCAGATGCAGCATATCCGCTAAAGAATTATTTAATTAGGCCATTTCTAGGACAAAATCTTACTCCAGACCAAGAAGTTTTAAATAATCGTCTTTCCCGAGCAAGACGTCTTGTTGAATGTGCTTTTGGCATCATAACCTCAAAATGGAGAATTTTAAGATCGGAAATTGAAATTGATCCTGACAACGTGGATGTCATTGTGAAATGTATTTGTTTATTACATAATATAATTATTAATTTTGAGGGTAGTCCAGATGACGTGCAATTTAGTCAAAACCTCGATCAAAATCAAAACCGAAGAAATCGATCAAGGTGTTTCAACAGAGCTACTGACAGAGCTTATGAAATTCGAAACAAATTTGTATAATATTTTAATTTGTGAATAAATATACAAAGTACTACCTAATCATATGTATTTACTCATTCGTTGGTCGCATTCCATAACAGTAGTTATAATTAATAATAATAAAATTAAAAAATTACCTGCTATATCCATCTTCGCCCCTATTTCCTTCCACAGTTTTTTATTCAATTCTCGGTTGTTGTATTGTTTACTTTTTTGGTCCCATAAAGACTGCCTTTCTTGGACTAGTATAATTAATTTTTCAACATCCATTTTCTAACTATATCAACCGAATACCACAAAACTATTAAATACAATCGACTTCTCGTACGAATAGCCGCAGAAAAAACAAATTATGTTGGTCGCATCAGAAAATCGTACGAGTTCGTAAGAATTCGTAAGAAATATTTGTAAGTAATGTAACCGTACATATAAGATTGTACGCATTTGTTTCGTTCTGATGATTTCGTACGTATTCTTACGAATTCGTACGATCGGTTTTTCGTACGAACTCGCATCCAATTTAACCGCTGCCTTATAGATTTGTAGAGTTTCAGGTTCTATTCTGCCGGCCGAATTCTTCATATACACAAACGTAAGTCCGTATTCCGAGTAAGATATCTTAGGTAAGGTATTTTTGCCCTTGCTATCCCGCTGATAAGGAAGGCCGAGTGCCGGGTGGGTATCACAGGTACTCCGGGCGTTTATTCATTTTCTGTTTTCCCTTGTTATCCCGCTGATAAGGAAGGCGGAGTACCGGGTGGGTATCACATGTACTCCGGTAGTTGCGTAATAGCTTTTTGTGCGTCGGAGACACTAGGTGGGTATCACGAGGGTCTCCGACGGTAGTTGTACCTTTATCAGCCCGCTAATAAGTACTAGGTGGGTATCACGAGTACTTTCCAAGTTCATGAGAAAAATAGAAACCGATCCTAAGATACGTTCCGTATAAATAATATTGCAATCCGGGTTTTCGTAGTCTCCAAGAATAGAACCTAACCTACTATCATAGGAGTTTGGTAGCAATTTGTATGCACCCCGCATGTATAGAGTATCCGCTTGGTAATTAGACTGGCCGCTTTTCGTAAAAACCGCTTTCGCATATCACTCCGCCTTGAATAACCCCGCATTGAACATTCATCCGAAGCATGGTAGCTTTTGCGTAACATTCATTGCACACCTCCACCATCCCAGTTAAACCCCGACCTGTAACGAATCTGTATATTTTTTTTGTTTTTAATAATAGGAAATATTGTGTATTTTTATTTCACTGTTCGTGTTGAAGTGTGATTGTTATAGCCGCGAAACTTCAGGTATCCGACCCAGCCGGGTAATTAAAGCCTACCCTTCTGGCCGCCACTTAAGTAAGTCAACACCATAAAGACCCCTGGAGTATTTCTTCTTCACTGAAGCTGCCCGAGTAGTGTCCTTCGGCACTTAAAACCGAAGGTGGCGCCCGAGGCAATCCTAAACCTGCATTAAGATGTCAAAGAAGACATAGCGATGTGAAAGTACGTCACAAATTTGGCGCCCGAGTAGGGACCGTTTTATGGTACACCAAATCCGTTGGAAATCCGCTGACCCGTTATTTTTACCGATTGTCAATTTCGGCTATCAAGAAAGCCATAGACCCATGTGACACCTCGTTAGATAGGTTCTCGAGAGCGCAGAAGCGATTATCCCCACCTATTGACCGACAAAAGAGACCGTTTTGAAGATTCTCTCCTGCGAAGGGGAGTGAAGTTCTGACTGTGAACCGAGTAAGACGTGCAACGATCGAATACCGCCAAAATGTCAAAAGGAAGGATAGGACCCAACGATACGACAACCACCGGTACAGGGTCTACCGGACCCCACAACCCGCCTAGACCGGGTATAGTAGGAGATTCTAGTGACACCCGCGTAGGATGGGTATACTTGTTACGGAAAGAAGAATTGGACGCAGAACTACCGAAATTCAACTTGGAAGTCATAGGCACTGTAGATGAGAAGCGGAAACGCCTGGTTAAGTTTTTCCGAGAAGGTAATCCTGAAACAACAACACCTCTACCGCCACCACTAATAACCCCCGTCCCCGTTGAAACATCCGCCGCCACCTGCAGCACCTGCCGGCATTATCCCAATAAACACATTTACGTTTTAACAATGTAAAAATAACTACGTTACCATACGTTGTATTCTTGTTATATCAACAATTAAATCAACGGTTAAATAAGGGATAAATGTCGCGGCAAACAACGTTTTTGTATAGTTGAGTAGTCCACTTGCAAAGTGCGCTATACTGTTCAACCATTTCTTTAAGAAAATCAATTAAAATATTTTTTTCTAAAATTAAGTAATAAATATATATGTTGATTGTCATATATTTAATTATAGTTATTTTGTTTTATTTTATGATCAAAAAATAAAATGTCAGTTAAATGGTTATAATTTTATTTGAAAATTAAAATTGAACAAAAAGAGTTTTGCAAAAGTATTGATAACTTAGCACACTTTGCAAGTGGACTACTCAGTTGAAACCTAACTTAGTAAAAAAACATTAATTCAACGTGAATTTCAAGTAACGTAAAAACGTTTTCAAGTAACAGAATATCAACATGAATAATACGTTTCCTATAAAAAAATTTAAACGTAATATAAACCACCGTTCAACGTTTAAATAACCAATACCTGACACGTTATATATATGTTAAATTAATGTATGGAACACGTTGCTACTAACCAAATTTATTAGTATAATTAACATTTATATTTATTCAAAATTGTAGGTTTTTAATAAATCTGTCTTCAACCATTTTTTTCATTCTGTATTGACGCTGTTTAGTAGTAAAAGTGAAATTAAAAAAACTATATTAAGTGAAAAAAAACTAATTTTAAATAATTATTTTTAAATATTTTATTACTTTAACAAAACAAATACAAAACGAGAATATAAAAACAAAAAACGACTAATAGTAGTAAAAATAAAAAAACACAACACCATATAAAAATAAAAATAAACCCAAATAAAATAAAATACAAAAAACAAAAACGACTAATCTTAGTTAAAATAAAAAAACACAACTCCTAAAAAAATAAAAATAAACCTAAATATTTGAGAACATTATAAAAAATAAAATTATAAAAAAAGTGTCAATATAGTACGTCAGTCAACGTTTCGCTTTAGAGCATCATCTCTACGTTTTTTGGCAAATTTCAACCAATCCTTCGTGGCATTTGAAATCTGCAATTCGTTTGCTGAAGGGTATGCTTTTTTTACAGCTTTTGAAAAATAAAAATGTAAAGCTACAATTAAACTAAATATTGAAAAGCGTAACTGTATATAGTTTTCATAATCAACCTATCTTCAAATTTCTTTTTTTCTCTCCCTTTCCAATTAAACAACATAGCTAGTTCATTGTGAAGCAAGAATCGCAAGCATCTTCAGCGGAGTTTCCTCCAATCGATGCTAGTCTTATTACCTGAAAACAATCTCAAATTAAAATAAAATAATAAAAAAAACATACATTTTTTTTAAATTTACGTACATACATAATACATTTATACATAAGTACAGTGAGAAGCAGCAAAATCTTATACAATTAGGCTGGCAGTAGATTGATTCATTTTAATTATTTATGTTTTGTTTTGTATATTTTATGTTTAATTATTAAATTTATTTACAAAAGAAAAAAATTACCATAAACTTTTCATTATTGGAATGGAATGTTTCAAGTTCTTCAAACTTTTGCATTTCTTTCAGGGGAAAGTCTGGGCAGTCATCCGGTTTATTAACTGGTTTTTCTGTCCTTAATTGAGATGATATTCCCTCCAAAAGTAATGCAAATTGCTCCTGTCTTTCCGACATTTTTGAAACTTCAGTGGTCAAAATTAAATATTGAAATTGCTGTTTGATGTCGAAATCTGTCACAAATCATTAATATTTATATTATTGATATTATTCTTAAAAATTAAACAGTTTAGATGATAAAAAATAGAAATTAATAAATTAAGTTAAATTTAAACATAATGCAAAAGTTTCTATTTTTATCATCTTTTTTTTTAAAACAAAAGAGTTCCTAAAGTGGGCACATTAAATTTTCATTATTTATTTTTAATTGAAAAGATTGCACATATTTATTGGTCGCCAAGGTATTGCTAACTTTGAACTATAGCCAAAATCTCGGATTTCTTAATGGTTTTTTGATAGAAACATTTAAAAGAAAGTGTAGTTTTAGTCCAAAAGTTCTGATTAAAAACGGCCCTAAATCAATGATTTTTGCCCTCACATAGGAATATTTATCTGCATAAAAATTAATAATTATTTTGTATTACCGTCCTCAAAATTCATTGTAGATTTTTGTACGTCTAATAATTCGCTCTGAGAAACTAACACAAAAAGAAATATTATTTTATTTGTTTTAATATATTTTATTTAACTTACGAATTGAAGACACATTTGATAGATTTGCTCCAGGTGGTGAGTTTAAAATAGGCAGTGGTAAATTTAATTCTTCAGAATGCGTACTCGCACTTTCTTCATCTGTTACAAAGTTATCGAGTCGTTTTTTCGCTTCAGAAAAAGAATCTATAAAAAAACAACCATGATTATAGTATTATGCCAAAATAGCACAAAATTTTGTTCAAGCTTAGGCACGCACGTGCGATTTTCTGCTGGTCGTTTGTTTTGCCGCAAAAATTAAACAAATATTTGTTCCATATTTATTTGGCGCTGGCTAAATTGGATCGTTTGAATAAGCATAGACTTGCACACACTTGCGTTTTTTCAGTCGCATGTTGAATTTCGATATTTATCTGTTATTTCTGCATGGCTATTAACATGTTTTGCCATCTACTATATGCTATAGTTTATTCTAATATCTAATTTCCAAGTCTTTGTTTATTTAAACGATATTTTAGCCGACAAAAAAATGTTTTCAGCGACAGTCGTGTCGCCAAAAAAAGTTTGTTTCATTTTTGCGACTAAACAACGGTGCGACAGAAAATTGCATGTGAGCGCCTATAGACTTATAGAAGTTTTAACAAAAAAGCAAACCCGTTTTAAACAAAATTCTGTCAATCCGATATAATTTTTCAACTGACATGGCAAGGTGCTTGTTTAATTACCAATTCATTAAATTTTTTTTTGTTCCTTTCGTTAGGCCAATATACGGCTTTTTCTGTTCCATCCTCATGTATCCAAAGAAGAGGAACAATATTGCATGCCGCGCTACTTTAATAATCTTTCTTTGTTCAACTTATAGAAATTACCATATTGCAAACGAAAATTAAGCAAGCGATATAATATTAAACTGTATGTAAAATCGGAATGACAGCAAATCCATCCTTATATGGCAATCGTACACATTTATAATCAATTGTACTAGCTAATAAAATAATAGTTAAATTGTATGCTAAACTTTTACAAAAAAATATATTAATCTCAGATGACTTGTAAGGTGATACGTATAAGTCATTGTAACATGTCTATCGTCATGTCACCGTGCACTATTATCGACCGTAAACGATACCGCTATTATTACCATTAAAACCGACCCTATTCACTGTAAATGCTACTGTAAACAAGACACCCCTTGTAGACGCTAACTATTTATCTGTTTGAACGAGGCTAAATAAAGAACGCATCCCTTCTGACAAATGACATAAAACACAAATTCCGTCTTGAGCTAGCCTATTTAATGAATCGCAAGCAATTTTATCCCCTTTCCAACTGAAACTCTCGTCTGAAGAGTTTGAACGAACACTCAAGCAATCATCTTGTGAAATTGGTTGTTGGTATGTAGACTTTTTTTCTTTTCTTTTCATTGTTAGTTATTTAATTATGCTCTAATTATAATAAAAAATCTTTTCTACACAATTACACACACAATTTCTACACATTATTTGAAAACTACTAAAACATATCAGAAGCGTGCTTTCGAACACGTGGCTTCAATAATCGTCCAAGGTAAGCTATTACTTTTAGACAAAATATAATAATTAATCAGTAAACCGCTATACATTATATTTTTCGTAAGCTAAAAAACATAATTATTGTCAAATTTTAAGTCCATAAAAATCTTAGAGCGTAGTCCTCAACTACGCTATTAAAACTTGCTGTAGAGTCAAACCAATAGTAGTTATTAAACAAAAACCACTTCACTGTAATATTTTTAATGTTTTAAAAAAACCCATTTTTCACAAATATGCATTTAGTACAAATATATGATTGTTTCAAAGTTTTATTAGAACTAATTAAATACATACCTTTTTTATTCAATTATTAGTCTATTGATAATTTTTTTGCATTATAAAGAACAGGACCGGCTTCACCGTTCTGTACATTAATAATTTTCAATATCGCTTATTTGTTTATTAAATTTATGGACGCTGTGTTGGAAGACTTGAAGATAAGACAATTTATTTGTTGAAATTTAGTAATTTGCTGTCCTATCTGAAAAGTCTGTCCAATACCAACGCCCATACCTCCATGATCCCTTCTCACACACACAAAACTTTCAGAAAGATACAACCCCCTAAGTGGGAGCCTGACATCCCAAGTTGGAGTGAAAATACCTCCAAGTTGGAACCAAGCTACAGTTACAGTCAAGATACCTAAATTTAGAGCCCAGTTACCGCTTATGTGTAGACAGTCCTTCAAACCACTTCTGAGCTGAGAATACTTTTATATCCTGAGCAGCCAGAACCACTACAGAAACTTTCATCTCTCCACAAAGAAGCTGAAGCCGCCCTTCTAGACAGCACAGAAACTCAAAGTTAAGTCTTCTTTTTACAACTCCAGTTCACAGTTCATTATCAGCAAGCACTTATATTTTCAATAAATAAACAATAGTTTTAACAAACAGTTTCATTTGTATACCTTAGACTATAAGTCTTAAGGATGTAGCGTGGTCGGTATTTTATTTCAAGTAGCTTCTTTATTTGTTTAATTAAAGTAATTACAAGGTGTTTCTATCTTTTTCACCTTAGTTTTTCTGTAGTTTGTTTACTTAATCGTTAGCGTTCAAAAGATAGTGGCGCCCTTTTTACTTATACATCACAATCCTTCCTATAGTGAGCATTAACTTGGAGTCGAACCACCCCCTGGAGAGTGTCTCTTAGCCGGGATCTCTTTTGAGGAGTAATAGTGTTGCATCATGTTGATATCTATATGGTGTAATCTTAATTTTATATATTTCTGCTGTAAAAATTATAGAAGAAATAACGTACATTTTTTTGTTAATGCAAATACAATTATATGGCTCTGTACTAGAAATTGTCATTTTATCTAATTCTAGTTTTTTTACATTCGAAATATAGTATATGATTGCTAGCGGAATATGACTGGTTAAAAACATTGGCTTGATTTTGCTAGTGCTTTCCGATTTATGTTAGTTTTCAGACTCAATTATTCGCCTATAGATTTGTTGTAATGGCTGTCTTTTACTCCTAATTTTACATTTTAAACTACCCAAATAATTTTCAAACGGATAGCAACTATAATCACCAAGTGCACCAAATCGTTCTACGTCATCGCACACATGATATAAATTATGAACATAATATACTAAAAAATGGTCACCATACAATTTTTTGGAATCAGAAACAAATTCTATTAAATATTGTCTTATACGAAAAATTAACTTTGAATAGTGAATACTTGATAAACCATAAATACAAAAATAGAGTTTTATGAAATGGCTATAATAATTTTTATTAAGAATATCATGAAATAAAACTATTCCTGTGTATAAAATAATTTGCCGAAATTCTGTTGCTTTCCATCGTTTGAAAGTCTGTCGGAATATAAGGTATAATAGATTTGATCCGTGCATCAATAAGATTTAACATTCCCACATAAAGTTTAAAAGGTTTTTTACCATCAAACAGAAAACTTAATAGTCTTTTAACAACACCTAAGTCAATAAGATGCATGGGATCCAAAGGAAATTGGCTGATTAACTTAAAATTGGCTTTTGCTAAAATTGATTCTCCTTTTATATGAGAATTGTTTTTAGATAACTCTACAAAATCATTATAATTTCTCTTTTCTGCAATAGATACATCAATGATCTATGCATTTTGCTTCAGAAATACATCGTTCACAACCAGCTTTACTAGTGTGTCCAGCAATATTTTTTAAATGGGCTCTAGCAGGTGCATCACATAAAAAACATTGAATTTTAAAGGAATAATTGACGTTACAATAACGTATACCATTTAATTTCAAATAATTAACTTCGTCAATAAAGTTTTGAAAAAACAATGTCGGGGGATCAGGTTTTCCAGTCCCACAAAAAATTGCAATTGGAAAAGGATTTGAATTAATGAAATCTCTGCAGTATCCTAAAATAGGCCAAAATTCAGTATCGCTGCTTTTAAATAAAGGAATACCATCTACGTTCATTTCAAGTTTCAAATTAGTATTATCCAATTTGTTTTTAAAATTTGAAGCCAGAACTTTTAGCAAATTATTTTTGATTACAAAGTAAATCAGGTCACCATTATTCAATTTAATTATTTCAGTACTTCGCGGAGTATGTAACAATGACCTTGCGTCTTTAGGAATATTAGAATGGAAATGGACGTAATATATTTAAAAGAGCATTTAATGAAACATGAGTAATATTATAATCAATGGCCCAACTGCCTAGTTAGTCATTTATTGATGCTATAGATTCATCAAAATCATTTTCGTCACTAATTTCTTCAAAATGAAAATTTTCTATTTGTAAATTACTTAAACTTTTAGTTGTTGCATTTTGGTTAACAGTGACTTTGGAAATTTTATATGGATCAGGCTGAACAGGCAAAGGAGATTTAATGTGAGTGGATTTAATCAGTGCTGCTGCTGAGGTATTATTGATATTTAATGATGTAATAGGTTGAGAGTTTAAAGCAACAGAAGGATTATAATTCAAAAGTCTTTCAGCAGTTTTTTTAATTTTTCTTTGTAATTGGCGTTTACTAATTTTTTTCTGTTTCGGCATTTTTGCTAAAATTAATTCAAAAAAAATTATTCTACAAATTAGATTCTACATTTCAGGTTAAATGTTGATTAAAATATTCGGTTACATCCACTTTGTGCAACGTTGAATTAAAGGTTGAATTAAACGTTGAATTAATGTTATTAATGTTATAAATAGTTCTTAACAGATAAACCAATTAAAATAAAAAAAAACTAACTAAATCAAACAAATAAAATATTTAAGTACGAATACATTTTCAACAGAATGTAGACAAATTAATTTTTGAAATAGAAATTTCATTGCACAAAAATAGGTTAAAGTTACTAGCCGAATAAAACATTTAACAGTAACAAATTTGTATACATTTAGAAACAAAATTTATATAACAATACAGTATCTGGAGAATTAAACAGGAAACACTTTCAATACACAATTAACTTGTAACACCAATTTTTAGCACGAATTTTGTCGCCGTGTATTCAACAAAACGGTTAGCGGGAATGATTCCAGATTAAGAAAAACTAGGATCGGTGCCGCCGAGTCCCCACCCTATTATGCTTATTTAACTTATTTTTGTTTTCAGTTTTGACGAACTTAACCGATCACTCACATTTTTGCCTATCTTTACTTTTTCCGATATTTTTTTTTATTGCATAAATAAACTTAAAATTACTCGCAAATTTAAACAATAATTGGAAAAAAATACAATCTCTTGTAATACTTAACAAATAGTTACCTTTATAATTATAATACAGTTTTAACGAACATATGTAATACGTTCGTATATTATGTACGTTACATATACGTTCATATATGTACGTTACATATACGTTCATTTTCAACGTCATTTGATAAATATATTTTATACGTAAAAGTAAAGTTTAAGTAAAACGATTTTTTATATGAAACATTATTTGTTATCAATTTGTTATTATTAATTTAAAGTATTGACGTATTAATATATAGTATTGAATATTTACATCATTTTATTGCAAAAGAAAGTTTAAACACTTAAAAAGAAACGTTATATTTATCCTATTATAAAACGTAGCTAATACATTTATTGTCAACGTTACTACATATTGGTTTATTATACGTAACAATAACGTATACACATTTCCAGTTATAAATTGGTTATGAAAACAACGTATACAAAATGTTTACTATTTACCCTTATTGTAACGTTAGTAGATATATCTAACAATAACGTTTAAAATGCAATATTGTAATACTTGTATGGTTGCAAATATGTATAATATTCGTATAAATAACGTTGGGTTTAAAGAACGTTTTTAGTATACGTTGATAAATTCAACTAAAAACGTTGAATCAACTAATCATACCATTTTATCACGTTTATTCTACGTGTAGGTGTTTATTGGGATGGTTAAGAAATAACCGTAAATATTGGACAAACTGGGGAGAGTTCTGTACCGCCTTCCAAGACTTCTTCTTTCCGGTTAACTACCGTATTGACCTGGAAGTAGCTATCAGTAGACGACCACACGGTTTACAAGAGGATATCGCCTCCTACATCACGGATCTACAGGCATTAATTCGCCGACATGGAGGCATCACCCCAGAACAAGAACTTAACTGGCTCTACTGCAATTTGCATCCGGAATTTCAAGTTCAGATTTGTAGGACCGATTTTTCCGACATTCAGGGATTTGCCAAAGCCGTCCGGGAATATGAGTTGTTACGATCAGAGATCCAACTCACACGGACACCCGCTGTGTCACCACGTATCCCACCATTCCGCCCAAACACGACACCGCCCCCTAGAAACACGGATGGACAGAATTCAGCTAATCAGAGACCAAACACTAGAAGTCCAGCCGAGAGCCCACGGGAGTGCTGGTGATGCGGACAGACAGGACACTTTAGGAGTCAATGTAGAGAGGTTCCCCGGATCTTCTGCTCCAGATGTAAACGAGGAGTAATGTCACGTGATTGTCCGTGTCCACGATCGGAAAACTAATAGGGCGCTGCGACGAACCGAGGCCCGTGCAGCAAAGCCCTGATGACGCCTCACTCACCGTACCGTATGAAGACAACCGACCGCATATCTCCGTCCGTATACCAGGTGGAACCGTAGAAGCCTTAATAGATACCGGAGCCGTAATCTCCTATGTGGGAGACAGGATAGTCCGACAGTGGAGCTGTAATATGGCACTACCCTGTATATAAAAGATTTATATTGATAACCTTAATTAATAAATTGTTTATATTATATTAAGATTATTGGGAACGCCGACTAAGCAGAGTGAGTCGCGTGCAAATGGATGGGTTACCCAAAAGATGATTATTAATAAACTAGTTTAACTGAACACTTGCTTCATTATTAGTACTTAAGGGTGGCGAATGTAAAATGCACCCTCAAGGGCGCCAGTTTGTAAACTACCCCTTACGGGTGTCAGTTTATAAAAGACAATATCTCTCCCAGAGAAGAGTTCCCGGCTAAGAGACACTCTCTACAGGGGGTGGATCGACTCCATGTTAGTGCCTATAGTAGAAGGAAAAGGAAATATACAAGAAAAGAGGGCGCCACTATCTTTTTATACGTTGCGATTAAATAACAGACTATATCAAAACTAAGGTGAGAAAGATAGAAACACCTTGTAATTAATTTACTGAAACTAAAGAAACAGAGAAACTACATTAACAGAAACCGAACACGTTACGCCCTTAAGACTTGCAGTCTAAGGTACACAAATAAAACGGTTATTTAAAAATATTGATATTTATTTAAACTGTAATTACTTTTGTTGAACGGTAGGAATCATAAAAAGGACTTAACTTTGTTTGTTGCGCTTATCCAGATGGTTGGCTTCAGCCTGGGGGTCTTGCAGATGATTGGTGATGTAGTTCGGTCTATGGAATGGGTTCTAACATCAGGGATGGCTTCGGTTTCAGTTCGGCTTGACTACGGTGATGTGGGATGGCTCTAACACAGCATAGGTTCTAGCATCATGGATTGTATTTGATTTATCTCCAGTTTGAAATTTTTATTTAAGCTCTAGCTTAGAGTTTTATTTAAGCTCCAACTTAGATTTTTATTTGGGCTCCAACTTAGAGGGTTGCGTCTTAACTAAAAGTGAAGAAAGGTATGAGACAGGATTAAAAGGTAGGGCGTTGGCACTGGGTAGACTTAAGATGGACAGTAAATTACTGTTTTAATAAATAAATAAATTATCTTGTCTTCAAGTCTCCCGGTACAACGTCCATGAGTTTTAAAACAAATGAAATGGAAAAATATTCAAATTTATTTATGCTCAGGGCGGTGAAGCCGGTCCTGTTCTTAATAATGCAAAAAATTAGCATTTAACTAGTGTGTTTCTGAATAAAAACATGTATAATTAATTGTAATAGACTAACAAGAGGTTTAACACTGCTTTTAATTACTAGAGTTTTGAAACAATCATACATTTGTCTCTAAATGGATTTATTCTGTTAAAAAAGTGTTTTTAAAGTGTTTTGTGTCTCTATAATATTTTTATTTAATTGTATAACTAAAACTAACGACTGAAGCCACGTGCTAAAGCTTGTGAGCTTGGAATTTAGCAAAAAATGTGTTTTTTGTGTACAGAAAAGATTGCCTATCATTTTAGTGGGTATTTTATCTAAAAATAACATTCTTACCTGGGGTGTGGATTATAAAAAGAGTTTGTCCTTGAGACAGGTTGCTACATTACATGAATTTTTAAACGATAGAAATTGTGAAATTATTATACAAAGTACTCCTTTGTGCCAAGTAAATCGTATTAATGAACAGTGAGGCATAATAATTAGAATTTGTACTTACAACGTCAACCAGTGTCGAAAAGATATTGCCACACAGCACATGGGCGCTTATGAGGCGTCAAAACGTTGTCTTTCAACTAGGCGAGTGCAGCAAAAAGGGCGAAACAAGAATATTCAGCGTATTTATTAACTTTTTTGACAGGGCGGGGGTTGTGCTGTCACAAGGGTACCAATCCATAATTTGACTCGCTAGTCGAGTTTTGGTGTATTGTGCGCAAATATGAGTCGGTAAAAAAGGTTTCTATAATATGTAGTTAACTGTAATATATAAGGGTGCATTGGGAGTGGCTATTGGTACGGTAATTGGTATTATATAGTAATGAGTACGTAACAGGCGACAAGCATGTTACACCCCCTCTCCTCCGGAAAAAAAATGGTTCGAAGAATCATTTTTTCTGAGTAAAGAAGTGTGGAAGAAATGGCAGCAAAAGAAAAAGATAATGGTCTGATAACTAAAAGAAAGGTGTTGTCTTTATCTATGTATTTAGGGTATTAAAAGGTAAGGTTTGTGACGTTTGTGCTCATGAGTCAGCGTAAAAACATAACGATAGGTTTCGATGGGATGCTGGAACCATAAATACTCCAAGCGAGTAGTTCCAGGCAGTTTCGAAACGGATAAAGCGCACACTGAGATCGACAACAACAACAGTACTAAAAACGAAAATTTCTCAGCGCAAGCCTACGACAGAATAAGAGGGTGTTTCACAGCGACACTGGAATTGTAAATTTGCAGAACGCAGTAATTCCCGAGAGTGTGAAACGAAATGTCTCTGAGAAGAGGCATTAATTTGAAACACGATAAGTGCTGCCAGCCTGAATTTGACAAAGAATGTCCGGCCCAAATGTCTCCCAGTGGAAAGCAAAAAATTTGTCACAAGACATCACCAAAGGTGAATCACCATTCACCGGTCAACAGTTGTTTGGCGAAGCGACAACATTTACAGTGTTCCACACGGAACATACGACAACCTCATGATGGCAAAAACAAAAGTCACAGTGCGGCAACGCAAGAGGTAAGGTCAGGTAAAAACAATACATAGATAGGCTTAAATTTGCAACGGTAAAAGATAACAGTTAAAAAAAATTAAATGTAGGTAATATGTTAGTTAAGGCTTGTAAGTACGGAAGTAAGATAGTTAGATATACGGTAAGAAGATAAGAAGTAAAACTAACACTATACCCATGACCCTGTTAAGGAATACGGTACGTCAGCACAGAACTTTATGAATGTTTGGCCAACCTGAAAGATTAAGGCGAAAAAAGTTAAATTATTAACGATACGGTAAGAAAGGAAAAGATAGTTTTAGGAAAGAGAAATATAAAGGTATTAGATAAGAGAAGTGCGAAGAAGAAGAAAAAGAAAGGACTAAGCAGTCGTTTTTTTTTTTCGGACCTATTATGTTTATATACTGGGCGCAAGCCGCCACCCAGCAGAGGCCAACCCGATCCAATTGGGGCCTGACGCCTTTCGTGACACGTCAATCGTAGACTCTAAGTTAACAAAATACCATGTTTTTTGTTTGAGAAACGGTAAGAAAACTCGGTGGGGGAATATATAAAACAAAAAATGGGGACCAAAAATTGAAGGGACAGTAAAATACATTTTTAGCAATGTAGAGCTTCACGGTTTTATTATCAAATTATCCGGTATTCTAATGTGGTTCGACAGAATGAAATTTATGCGGGATAAGAAAAGGAGCCGTTTTGTCCGGAGAACGGTATAAACTCCATGTAGCTTGGTCTACTTCCTTTTCTACACGGGGGAAGTCAATGGGGGAGCCAAGTTGAGTATGGGTAAACAAAATAACAGTAAAATGGTGGAAGAAGGGAAAGAACTAAAACTAAAATGTTAATAAACCGAAAGGGCTAAAATAGTAATACACTAAACTAGGTTGTCTTAGCTGTTTTGTGTTTCGTCAAAATCGTCAGGTAGGTTTTCTTCAACGTCAATAAACTGGGTTTTTAAATCTGTAACATGCCAGTTTCCAAGGTCATTGCCAGAGAGATCTCTGAGATTATAAACAAGTTTGGAAATTACTTTATGAACAATACAGGGTATGAATTTAGGGGCAAATTTAGCTGCAAAATTATCGGTTTTTGATGAAAGTACATAATTCTTTTTCCACAATCGGTCGCCAACATGGTATTCTACATCTCTTTTTCGTAAATTGTAATATTTTGCGTTTCTATCATAAGCTTGTTTAAGTTTTTTGCGTACGTCAATGTAAAGTTTGGGAAGGGTCTGTAGGTCGTCAATTAGTTGGAGTTTGTCTGCTGTGTGAATGGAATTGGTAGCATTATCGGAAATTGCGCCATAAAAGTCTCCGCTTAACGGTACGTTTCTAGCTAAATTTAAGAAGTCTTGGGAATAGCCTGTAACGTCATGTTTTGCGGTTCTTATGGCTTGAGCAACTTTGTGTAATGATGCGTCCCAATTTTTGTGTGAAGAATTGTCATGAATGTAACAACGTAAGGCAGTAACTATTGTCTTATTGGTTCTTTCGGTGTGGTTTGCTTGTGGATGATAGCGTGCATTATAGAAAATTTTTTGTACTTTATACTGATCCATTAAATTTTTAAACAGAGAGGACGTAAAGACTGTGCCATTGTCAACGGAAAATATTTGTGGTACTCCAAAGATAAGAAAAACTTGATTTTCAATGAACTTGACGATGCCAGCAGCTGTAGCATTCTGCATGGGATGAACGAGACAAAATTTTGTAAACCAATCAGTAATAACTAGAACAAATCTATTGCCACTTTTGGATCGGGGGTATGGACCTATTAAATCAGCTGAAATCCATTGCCAAGGAAAATTAATGTCTTTGTATTGACCCATTACACCTGCCTTGGGTAAATTTTGGGTTTTACAGGAAGAACAAACGGAACATTTATTTACATAACGAGATACAGTGCTTCTGAGTTTTGGCCAGTAATAGATTTCTGAAATTCGGGCAATAGTTTTGGAAATGCCAAGATGTGCACTGGTTTCATTATCATGGAAAGTTTTAGGACATCAACCCTGTTTGGGGTAGGGACTACAATTTTCCAATTAGACAGGTTACTAGATATGGGGTTTGAAGAAAAGACGTGTTTGTACAGAATGTTATTTTCTACTTTGAAAGTTGGAAATGCTTCAGGATTATTGTTTACTTTGTTGATCATGGCAGTATACCAGGCGTCTGGTTTGAAGGTGGTGGTGTCAATAACGGAAATTTCTGGGACTGAACGGGACAGTGCATCACTAACGACCATTGTGGTTCCTTTTCTGTGTTTAATCTCAAAATCAAATTGGGACAGTCTAAGGGAGAGACGAGCTAAGCGTCCAGAAGGATTCGAAAGTTTCGACAAATACTGCAAAGAAGAATGATCGGTCTCAAGAATAAAATGGGTTCCTTCAACATAGCCCCTAAATTTTTCTACACCAAAGATAACACCTAAAAGTTCTTTCTCTGTCGTGCTATATTTTCTTTCAGTTTTATTTAAAGTGCGACTTGCGTATGCGATAGGGTGCTCAATACCGTCACATTGTTGATAAAGTATTGCACCAAGTCCAGTGTCACTGGCGTCAGTCTGAATTATAAATGTCTTGGAAAAGTCAGGGCTTGCAAGAATGGGACTAGAAGTGAGGCGTGTTTAAAGTGATGACTAACAAAAGACTAAAACTCAAAGGCAATAGAGACTCTAGACACTACCTGAAATGCGGCTCGATACAGTTCTACACTGTCCAAAGTATAAGAATGTATCACTTGGGTTCCACGCAATAGTTTACTTGACTTCAAATAATTGGCCTGCATTTTGAAACAACAACACACAAACTAAAAGTACTCCAAATACCCAAAAGGCAAACACAAAAGATAAGGTATCTGAGCACAAAACGACAATAACCAATACTAACAAAAGCAGGGAGGTATCCAAAATCTACATAAACTCTAAATTCCAAAAATAGACACCCAAGATCCAAATTACTAATACCAAATGCACACAAAGACAACTAGTAGGGAACCAAATCTCGAATGAGTCCAAATCTCTATAACCTCTGCTACATCTTTCTAAAAACTATGGGTATTGACTGGAGATGAAAAGCTTCCATTAGCGTTTTCCCTAGCAAGAAGATCTGTTAAAATTCTACACTTTAGTTCGACAGTATGGTTTCTTATCTCGATTTCATAAGGTAGTTCAAAAGTTTTAAAATGATTAGCCTGCATTTTGGACATAATACTCAAACTCAAAAAGTACTCAATACTCAAACGACAAAGACAAAAGGTAAGTATCTGAATACAACAACAACAATGATCAAAACTAACAAAAGCAGGTGAGTATCCAAACTCCAAATGAACTCTAAAATCTAATAAGAGAAACTCAAAATCCAAATGAATGATTCCAACTAAGCATAGGGATAACTAACAGACAGCTAAATCTTAAATGGACCTAAAAGTCAACGAGCAGGTACTCAAAACTAAAGAAAACAGCATAAGAATCAAAAATCAAAAAGCCAAGATCAGCATGACAGGTATCTGAAATGACAGTAATAATTCAAAACCGACAACAATATTAATCCAAGTCTTAAAAGTGTACAAAAATAAAAAAAATAGAAATGCAATACTCAAATAAACATACAAGTCAAATATCAGGACTCCAAAACCAAGACAACACAGGTATCGAACAACAAAATGTATGTGTAATACTGTATTAGCATGTATAAGACTCAAAAATAAAATAGTAAACTAATACTCAAAAGTGTTTCAAAATTACTTCTTAAATTGTCAATAATTGTTATTTAAAAATTCAAACATGTAATTGTTTCAACTCAGAAATATTTTCAAATTTAAAAAAAAATGTACCAAATGTTAATAGATAATTAAGGCTAAGTAACTATATTTCTTTAGGCAGTAAAAAGATTCATTTCAATAGAGCTTTACTTGACAATACTCAAAAAGTGTTCGAAAAAAAATTATCACTCAGCAAGCAAAAAATTATATGGACGTTATCAAAAATCTATAGCAAAAATTAGTAAATCAAAAACTGATAGAACAAAATTTGTATACCTTTCCAGTCCAACCATATAGACTACTAACAAGGGCGCCAGTTTGTAAAATGCACCCTCAAGGGCGCCAGTTTGTAAACTACCCCTTACGGGTGTCAGTTTATAAAAGACAATATCTCTCCCAGAGAAGAGTTCCCGGCTAAGAGACACTCTCTACAGGGGGTGGATCGACTCCATGTTAGTGCCTATAGTAGAAGGAAAAGGAAATATACAAGAAAAGAGGGCGCCACTATCTTTTTATACGTTGCGATTAAATAACAGACTATATCAAAACTAAGGTGAGAAAGATAGAAACACCTTGTAATTAATTTACTGAAACTAAAGAAACAGAGAAACTACATTAACAGAAACCGAACACGTTACGCCCTTAAGACTTGCAGTCTAAGGTACACAAATAAAACGGTTATTTAAAAATATTGATATTTATTTAAACTGTAATTACTTTTGTTGAACGGTAGGAATCATAAAAAAGGACTTAACTTTGTTTGTTGCGCTTATCCAGATGGTTGGCTTCAGCCTGGGGGTCTTGCAGATGATTGGTGATGTAGTTCGGTCTATGGAATGGGTTCTAACATCAGGGATGGCTTCGGTTTCAGTTCGGCTTGACTACGGTGATGTGGGATGGCTCTAACACAGCATAGGTTCTAGCATCATGGATTGTATTTGATTTATCTCCAGTTTGAAATTTTTATTTAAGCTCTAGCTTAGAGTTTTATTTAAGCTCCAACTTAGATTTTTATTTGGGCTCCAACTTAGAGGGTTGCGTCTTAACTAAAAGTGAAGAAAGGTATGAGACAGGATTAAAAAGGTAGGGCGTTGGCACTGGGTAGACTTAAGATGGACAGTAAATTACTGTTTTAATAAATAAATAAATTATCTTGTCTTCAAGTCTCCCGGTACAACGTCCATGAGTTTTAAAACAAATGAAATGGAAAAATATTCAAATTTATTTATGCTCAGGGCGGTGAAGCCGGTCCTGTTCTTAATAATGCAAAAAATTAGCATTTAACTAGTGTGTTTCTGAATAAAAACATGTATAATTAATTGTAATAGACTAACAAGAGGTTTAACACTGCTTTTAATTACTAGAGTTTTGAAACAATCATACATTTGTCTCTAAATGGATTTATTCTGTTAAAAAAGTGTTTTTAAAGTGTTTTGTGTCTCTATAATATTTTTATTTAATTGTATAACTAAAACTAACGACTGAAGCCACGTGCTAAAGCTTGTGAGCTTGGAATTTAGCAAAAAATGTGTTTTTTGTGTACAGAAAAGATTGCCTATCATTTTAGTGGGTATTTTATCTAAAAATAACATTCTTACCTGGGGTGTGGATTATAAAAAGAGTTTGTCCTTGAGACAGGTTGCTACATTACATGAATTTTTAAACGATAGAAATTGTGAAATTATTATACAAAGTACTCCTTTGTGCCAAGTAAATCGTATTAATGAACAGTGAGGCATAATAATTAGAATTTGTACTTACAACGTCAACCAGTGTCGAAAAGATATTGCCACACAGCACATGGGCGCTTATGAGGCGTCAAAACGTTGTCTTTCAACTAGGCGAGTGCAGCAAAAAGGGCGAAACAAGAATATTCAGCGTATTTATTAACTTTTTTGACAGGGCGGGGGTTGTGCTGTCACAAGGGTACCAATCCATAATTTGACTCGCTAGTCGAGTTTTGGTGTATTGTGCGCAAATATGAGTCGGTAAAAAAGGTTTCTATAATATGTAGTTAACTGTAATATATAAGGGTGCATTGGGAGTGGCTATTGGTACGGTAATTGGTATTATATAGTAATGAGTACGTAACAGGCGACAAGCATGTTACACGAACTTCAAAAGTATTACATGGCGATCCTGTCAGCTCTTTACGTACTAAGATCAAAAAGCAAGAAGTTGTGAATGGCTAAATAAAGAAAAATGGGAAAAGCCAATTCTAAAGAAGAAATAGTTATAAATCATGCATCAAATGGAGACGCAAGAGGTCAAATTTCAACAAAGAATGGTCTAACACTGTCTGAATACTTGTTAGTTATATTAGTAGCAGCATTATTGGTGGCAGCCATTTATGTATTGGTAAAAAAATTCCAGAAGGGGTTAAAGAAAACAATTAGACGTGAAGTTAATAGAAAAGTCCTCCGTGGATCCACTGACGCCTTAAGCCGAGAAGAAGCAGTTTAAAAATTCTCTTTTAGGTTTTTTTTAGAAAAAAAGAGCGTAAAAATAAGGTTATTTTAGAAAATATAAGGAAATGGAAAAGATAAACTAGAAATAAATAATCATTTAATTACAGTAATAAAAATAACAAAGAAGATTATATGTAAGTTAAAAGTATTTTAATTATTTTTACATTATTAGGGTAAGAAAATAAGGACCTGTTAACTGACTAAATCAATTTTATTGTTAGTTTATTTAAGTTAATTTAATCACCCAGTAAATTCTATGGGAGATAGGACGCGTTACAGGCTATTAGATCTAAATTAGTAAAAACTAGCTACGAAAAGCGTAAATTACCGTCGACACAGAATAAGGTTGAAGAAGCTAAAGTTATTTTCGGTAAGCTTGAGAGGGAAATTTCTATTGTAGATAAAAAAATTAGTAATTCGGAAATCGTTAAGAGTGATATTGAAGTAATTAAAGACCTTGTTTCAAAAATTAAAGCTATATATACGGAAATATTAACGTTTAGTCAAAATTGCAGTGAAAGAAGTGATAATACAGACCTCCGTCCGGCACATGTCATTGACACCGTATCCGACTAATACTGTTGCTTTCCAGAATAATGACTACAAGAATACCGGGAGAGCCGCAGCGGGGATCCGCCCCACCAAAAACTCTTTTCACCCCCCGTACAGACGCAAAACAGAGAATAATCAAAAAAGGGAAGAGCCTTCAAGCCTGCCGGATACTGGCCCGAGAATTACAGGCCCGACGGTCAAAACCAGCAGGAACCGCCAGCCCAATACCTTCCCGCACGGCGACCCAGTCGCGCCTGGTCACCTCCAAACGGCCTTCACAACCCCCAAAACATATACAGAAGGGATAAAAGAACAGATCCGTACCTCGCCGCCTAAGTCTCCTCGAGAGGCCGAGGAAGGGTTCACCCGGTCCGTAGATACCGAATTCATGGACCGATTAAAGAAAACCGGACCATGGGGTGCAGAGGTAAAAAAAGCCCTACAGGCTCTCCGACCTCCGGGACAGAAAACCGGGAGAATCCGCCTTCTTTTACTGGACCCCAGCAACCGATCCATCCGCATATGGGTGCCGCCGGCGGGCCCACCAAAACGTTGATTTTTGTTTTTTTCTTGTTTTTTTTTTTTTAATTACTGCCGTTCAGACTGATTTTATTTTGATTTTTTTAAATATATCGTTGAGTTGAGTCGTTGCGTTTTCTTTTCCCCTTTCTTAAAATGGTTTGGATTTTTTTTTAGTCGCCATGGATACAACGTTGGACATAAACGTCCCAACCGCTACCAAAGCTACTGACGACATCAGCAAGGAGCTACTGGAAGCCATGAGAGACTCGGAGGACACTCTCGTTTCTCTTGCCACAACCACCGACCATAAGGACACTACTGTCAGAGAGATAAAAGGAACCCTGGAGACCGGAATAGGCAACCACGATCTCTACCCTCCACCATCCCCGGACCCATTGGAAGCCCCAGAAGAGGAAGTTTCATCGCCAATGAGCCCATGATGTTTCCCCAACTCCACCGCCCAGTGAACTGAAGTTGGACGTCCCCTGGCTCGACCAGTGGGACGATGCTACATGGAGGAAGCCATCGCCCGGGCCCCCGGAAACCAGACCGCAGTTCTGGACATACACGCCAGCAATGCCGCCACGTACGGAGGGTCGCCATCTGCTCCCGTTGCGGATTGGTGGGAAGCCTCTCCAAGGATTGTCGCTGCAACCAAGCCCCCAGGAACCAGCCAATACCTTCCCGGCGCCCCACGAAGTGTCGCCGATGCCAATGCCCATACCCAGAACCCAGAACGACACATCGCTTGCCCCGATTGCGGCTGTCAACACCCCTTCGATCCGAGAAGATAAGGACGGCAGTTTTTCTTCCCGAAGACTACCGTAAATTTAGTTTTGTTTGTTACCTCCTAATAATAAGGGTTCGACCAATTCCGGGGGTAGGCACCTGATAGGGTTTTTTTTTGTTGTTTAGTTTTTTTCTTAATTTACCAGTACGTTTTTATATGTTTTAATTAGAGAAAGTTTTAGTTAAAAAAAAGTGTTACACTTTTTTTTTACCGAAGTAGGGAGGGTGTGTAACGAAGTTACTTAAATTATGTTTATTACCGTATGTTCCAAAGACTCCGCACTATATTGTTTATTAAAATAAAACCGGATTTTATTGAAACGACGCGCAACTGCTAATTAGTTAAGTAGAGGGTCACATTAAATGGACCAGATTCGGATTCGGTCAACTTGGATGTTTGTATCTACGATGCTATCGGGAGATATACATTGGATACCTCCCATTGCATGGAATGTGTCTAAGCCGTCTAGTGTTCTCATATTGACATCTGCGTTATCAAACATATGTTGCACAAACCCGCCATCTTTCACTTCAGGAGAACAATTGCTTATCAGAGAATTGAAGTAAGTTGAAGCCTCGTGATACGACGCACATACACCCATTGATGATAATAGGTCAAGTAGATGTTTAGAACCATACATCCGATGTAGAGTCAAAGCAAGTCCAGTTTGAAGAGGAGATATAAACATAAACAATTCGGTTTAACTTGGATGATTCTGATGATTTCCTACTCAAAACAGCCTCAATAAATTTCTTCAGAGTTTTAGGGACTAAGTTTTTGTTACCTGATTTTATATCTTCAATATCTGGATACACATTAGACTCATACGTCATTTTTTTATTGTCCTACTTAATTATATGAGCTGCAGCCACAATCTTTCATTTGTTGGATTTTCCTCCCGTTTATTATATCATGTTTCAATCAACTTGTGAGCTGTTTCAGCTAAGCAAAATACATTTTTCTTACCTGAGAGGTTTGAAACTACAATTCTGTCACCAAAATTTTCAAGGAGTCGCTTTTTTAAGTACCAATCGCTGTAACTGTCATCTATTTTTTTTCTCTTACACATTTGTATCATAAGATTTTGTAGCTGTTTGAGTGTAAACTGACAGTCATCACTGCGTTCAATATTAGCGCATAGGTCAAAAAACAAAGACTCTATTTCAGTACTTGGTCTTCCTTGAGAGCCCTCATCGAGCTTCCGGTGCTACCAAATCGCTCACATTTACAATACGTGTTTTTACTTTATTGCCCCATTCATCTTGTCTTACTTCGCAATGATTTAATATTGAATGTCTTGTCTCTAAAGTAGCAACATTATGTATAGTTCTTCTTCGTTGAGCTGGTTGTTTTAGATTAATAGCTGCCTCTTTCCCACACAAAAAGCAATGTGTTTTAAATTAAAAATTCTTTTCGGTACTTCGGAGTGATGTTGCAAGGGTTTCTACGGATGATGTTGATGGTTGTTTAGTTTAGTTTTTCCTGCAATTGACGTGAACACAAATCGAAGTTTTGGCTTTCAGTTTTTCATGCAATCCATCTTCTCGTTTTAAACTGGATTCAACAATCTTTTCTATGCCCCTTTTAACTGTTACTATTGCTTTAGAATTGTCTAAGAAGTTACCACAGATCACACAACTCTTATTTAAGTCTTCCATATTTTAGGAAAAAACATCATAGTTTACAGAAAATGTTTAGATACTGAATGCGAAACCAACTTTGAGTGCTTTTAATACAACTAGAATTTTAATTATTATGTGAATAAGGCAAAAAATGATTTAATTACACTACGTGCTTACAAAAAATTAATCGGTAGGCAAAGCACTACATACTTTAATGTCCTCAAATATTATACACGCGTGAAATAGTTCAGTTTAAACTTCGCTAATAGTTCACTTCACTAATAACACAGAGCGACGTGCTCAGTCTAAAGCTAAATGCATCCACGCCGCTACTGATGAAAATCAACACTGAAAAGATAAGGGACAACAACGCAGAGACGATAAGGGAAATGATAAGGATGTTTGTTTACTTTGTCAAGTCAGGCTGGCGCTGCGCTGGGTGCAGGCCGCACGCGCACTCTTTGCGGTCGCCCCATTCTACATCAGTACGCTCAGATGACAAACTAATAATATATTTTAAACCTTAAGAAATATACTACAACTTTTGTTCGAAACATATCTGTGTATTATATTTATTATAAAAAATATATAGGGAAAAATAAAACTGTGTACCCTTAAACATAACTTTTACCAACGTTTTAATGTCATTTCTTTTTAAATATTGGTTTCAGAAAAAATTCTTTCAAACAAAAGTCGTATAAATAATATAAAAATAATTCGGTAGTGCAAGTAATATTCGACTTATGGCCAATAAAGTGAACCACTGTTATTTCCAGGTTTGAAGGGGGTGGGGGGAAAAGCTCAAGGGGGAGAAGTGGACGAGAGCTTATTTTCCCGACTCAGCACCCCCCTCCACCTTATTGGCGGGAAATATAAATAATATGAATATTTAATGTAGTCGTATACAAAGATTATATATGTCGTACACGTGTTTCAGGTGTTTTAAATGGAGCTTATTAAACTTGAATCTTGTATTTTTTTATTATTTATACAGGGCACAACGTCATACCACCTACAACGTTTAAAAAATACGTATTTGTTTTTTAAAATAACTGAAAAAAGCGATAATTATTAATCTTTGTCATTTTTTGGCCATGATGAACAACAATTATGAAATGAAAATTTTTAGAACATTAACTAGGTATATTATAAAAAATCAGATTATTTTTAAATAACATTTCGTATTTTTACTATTCCACACAACCCTAGCTAATATGTGCGAAAAATATTGGTGTGTATGTCGTCGGCCACTTTTTGTAACATGTCTTATTAACATAATACAGTTTTCGGAATGCAACAAATTACCAATTTTATGATCGAGTATTGTTCAGGACATCTCATAGACGAACCCTATTGATTCTCAGCTCACGAGAGCCAGTATAACTGGTGCTATGGTAATTGAACAATTACTACATTTTTGGAGAAATTTCGGTTTGTTAGCATGATACAGCCTGTGAAGTGTATACAAGTTACAAATTTTAAGATTGGATATTGTTCAGGGCATCTCACAGATGAATCCTATTGATTTTCTGCTTATCAGAGCCAGTACAATGGATTCTACACTACATTGTTGATAATTTTTGCAGAAATGTCGGTTTGTTAGCACAATACAGCTTCCAGAGTGTATAAGTCCGGAAAAGTTAGTTTAAAACCGTTTATTTTTACTTTTAGCAATGATCATTTTTGAAGTTGAGTGTGCCAAACAATGTACTTTGATAGTTAGTATTCAGAAGCCTAAAATGATGTAGATTAATTGTCCCTTCTATGGGATATTTTAAAAAACAAATCAAGTTAAAAGTTGGGGCCACTCAGACGTAAAACGAAGCACCTTAGGTATATGTAATTTCAATTAAAATCTCCTTATTTTGAGTCAAGGAACCTGTATTCTAACGTTGTACACATAATATTGGGATACTTGTATAATAAAAGTATTCAACACTTTTTTTTTAAATTTTATTCAAAATAAACAAAGATTAATTAAATAACAGAATTTTAGAATGGTTCAAATTTATTTTATTAATATTAACAAAATTATATTTTGCAGTACAAATGATCTTGAGTTGAGCTTGTTGAAACTATTAGAGCAGGTCTATTTTGCAACATCTTCTTAATTTCTGACCGTTCCATGTCAGACGAATTGATTGTACAACTTGTTGATGCTTTTTTCTTTTTTGTTGAAAAGAAACGTAATTGTGGATTAATGTACCTTTTTTTCGTATTTTCTCTAATAACGAAGTCATTTTCTTCTGTATCCATATTCTTTGGTAAATGTGTTAAATTTTCAACTATGTTTAAATGGTAATGAATTTTTTCCAGAGTTAAATCGTCCAAAGTATTATAATCAAAATGTTGTAGCTTACAAAACACATGATTAATTTTTTTGTTTAATTTCTTTTCAGAAGTTTCTTTTGACTTATCAACCACAGCACAAAAAAGTTTGATATTACTTTCCGTTTCATTCTTTGCCTTTGCTGTATGTGTTATTAACTTTTCATTTTTTTTATTGTAAATCATAAGATAATGAATATGTTTACAAATTAATGTCCGACGAATAAAGTCTATGCATGTACACGTGTATATGTGTCTACATATATCACAAGTAGAACAAATTTCTGCACAACAATTAATTTCTTGCTCTTGTTTGACAATATATGTTTCTCCTGACTCTTTCGTCACATTCCAAACATCTTTAACAAATTCTATCGTATAGTTTTTCAATTGTTGTGCTTCGCAATGTCTTTTAAAAATTTCTGTGGTGCATTTAGTAGTTCTACCTTTTATTAACTTCACAATTCTCTCTCTACTTTTATCTCTTAAAAATTGCAAAATTAAATTTAAACCTTTATCAAGACGTCTAACTGTTTTTCTGTCTGCATATATATATTTCAAGACTTTATGCATGGCTTCAACATGCATATTTGTATTAATTAGGGAATGCTTACGAAAGCAGTAAGCCCATTTTTTATAATTGGACACATAATTATTTTTAAAATAGTTCCCAAATTCCTGAGTGTCCTCATCATTCAATAATAATGTAATGGTGTTATTCAAACATATTTGAAAATATTCCTCCGTTGTGTTTTGCTGTAAGGTTTTTATTACTTTTTTCACTTCTTTTTGTTTTTCTAAGCCTTTTACTTTGGCTATATTACTTCGCCATGCTCGGTCAACATGCCAGGCACAGAAGAGATGTTGAGTAGCACCATCACCCATTACTAACACCCACGCATTAAAGTATGCTGCCGCTAAATCTGACATGAAAATTTTTGGTTGTATTTTTCCTACAAAAGATAAACCTGTTCTAAAACATATATAATTAATAGTTTCACCTACTTACCAACTGTAGTTTGTCAGTGTTTACCATATTTGCCTTAATATTTAAATAATTTGGTAGATTTTCTCAAAATACCAAACAAATTAATGAAAAATCAGTTTATACCACAACAAGCTAAGAACAGAATACATGTAAAATTGTTAATACTCTCTAATTTTTAAATTCAAACTTACTTTTTAGGCGGGACTCCATTGACCAACTTAACAGCAACTTTTTCTCTTTCATGCTTAGGTAGCCTGACTTGTGCAAGATTGATTACATGCCCATAGTGTGTTTTTTGAAAATTTACTGTTACTTTACCATCTATGTCACAAAACAGTTTTATTTGACTAGTACATGATGAATTAATATGACATGAGCCCTGACCCTTACAATTGCGTTTATATTGCGTATCCAATTTTCGATTTCCATTATGACCTGTAAGTACAAAGTTTATGCATATACATAACAAAACAATACATATCTTAGAAGAGAAGAAAATAATACTATAAACAGAGTTAGGAAGCATACCTAATTATTATTATATTCTGAATTACTGAACATTTTCTATTGATGTCTTACCTGTTTTACTACGATTACAATTAAAATATGTAGTACCCTTATCTTTCTTCGTTTTTGATATAACATAGTAACTGCAGGATACTTCTTCAATTGATTGTTTCCAATTAGTAAACTCTGAAATAAAAAAATACTTTGGGTTTTATAGTGCTAAAATGTAATTGCACACATAAAAACTCTTAACTTTAAGGGCAAAATAAAACTTACCATTCATATTTTCAAAGATAATTGTTTCACTTTCAAATTTTAAATTATGAACTTTTTCCAAATGGTCAATTAAAAATAGTCCTTGCTGAAATGATGTATTACAATCATGTTCTAAACACTTGAAACCCCACACTTTTTTAGCATATGCAACAGGACTAACCTATTCCCTATGAATTTCTCTGATATGTCTATTCATACTGAATTGTCTTGAGAATATTTTGTTACAATATTTACATGTTACAGGCATTTTAGAATTTAAGAATCACTATCAAACGGGAAATGATTAAAATTAACAACTCCTACACCTTTAGCCAGACCCACTAAACGTAAACACTAAACAGAGACAATTTGAAGTCTTTGATACCTGTATTATTTATCTGTCCTTGACTCATAGATTCTTTGACTAACGTAAATAATTCAGGTTAGAGTACAGCAAGGGTGCTGTCAAAAATTCTAAATAGTGGGGGGTGCAGAGTCGGGAAAATAAGCTCTCGTGAGAAGTGGGGACTTTTGGGAAAATACATGTCTTATGTGGTTTTATCACATATATAAAATAAAGCTTTCCACCAATTAGTTGCGACAAAGGGTAATTTTTTCCCTTTATTTACTGGGCTACAAGTGAATGGAGAATATTTTCAACATTTATTCTTAAGTCATATTATAAAATAATAGCTTAAGCAGGTCTATTATATTTCTTAATAATAAATATAAATATATAAATATAATATAAATTTAGTTTATCAAGGAACTTTCAAAAACATATGATACAGGTTGTTTAATTGCAAAAAATGACACGGGTTTGTGTTGGACTCAACCTGTGTACTAATGTTTTATTTTAAATATCGTAAACTAAGAGTAGAATTAATTTTGGCACTAAATATCAATTATTTGGTTTAAATTAGGTTTAAAATCACAATTACAGCTGGTTCGCTAAAAACTAGCATCGTCAGATTGACATATTAAAGTTACATTTTGTTTGTTTGTAGCTAGGTACCTGATGTTGATTAAGTAGTTAAGGCTAGACCAAGAATGGAAGTAATAAGACATAACAATATTAAAGCCTAGATGTTATTAGCTCCAAGGGATTATCCTGAATGTATTTCCCTCTAAGATCAGTATAACTGTGCAGTGATATAGAAAAACCAGGAAAAAAATATATCATGCTGATCTTTACAATAACTTAATATATTTCTGTTATCTATGTATAAAATGAAGACTCAATCAAAGTAAACAGTTTAATAGTGGAGAACTTCCAAGATTTATTTGTTCATTCACTATTTTAAGAGTCCGGTTACGCTGCACTCGTCAGGGATTTCCGCGGGACAAGGGTAAGAGGGGGCACCGTCGAGGGCGGAGACTTACGTATCCCCACTAGCGAAATTATTGTTGAAAGTATTCAGGCAATTGTTGATTTTTCTATATTACGATTATTTTAAAGTTTTACAAATAAGCAGATGTACTTAGGCACGCAAATTCAAACAAATTGGAAAGGACAAAATCACTTTCCCAGTTTTAAGCGGCATTTCCTAAGAGCAATTGTCGAAGGACCACCGGTATTGCGGTACCGGACCTAGCTATCCTTGGTAATAAAATTATCAGAGGGAAAGCACAAGTTAATTAAAACAACTTATAAGTTTTTACTAAATTTACTATCGAGCTTTACAGCTATAAGAGTAAGGAGAATACACAATTAACAAACAAGTTAAATATCAATCATCAATGTCAAATCCGCAATATGCGCAAATCGCACAATAATAATCACATAATAATGAAAAGTACATAAAAATAAATCTAACTAATAATTTTAAATAAAGTAAAGTCACTAGTAAACGGGGCAGTGGCAGCAACAACAATTTTGTGGTTTTCAATGCGGCAACTATGCCGGTATAAAGAAAATGAAGTGCCTGTTGTAATACATTTTAGAGTACTTACAGTAATTGTTTACTCACAACACTATTTACTATATTAATGAAGATTATGAAAATGGCGGCTAGATGCTCAACCATTACGAAAAGAACTTTAACAATATAAAGAAAATATAACAATAACATGCTCCATCATCGGAGTCCAAAGAACAAGTGCCAGGCGGCGGTTGCTCGAGCGCATGATCTCTTAACTCATTTCGAGCACCCACAAAATTTAGCGCATTATCGGAATAGATCACCTGTGGGTTTACTCGTCTGCCGATAAATCGCCTTAGAGAAGCAATAAAAACGGGTGTGGATAAGTCAGAAACCAATTCCAAATGAATAGCTTTGGTAACCATACAAATATAAACGGCTATATAAGCCTTTAAAGTGGGAGCCTTCTTTAAACGAGAGGTTTGGATCAACATAGGTCCAGCAAAGTCAATTCCTACTTTTAAGAAAGGACGACACACTTGAACCCTGTCCAAAGGTAAGGGTGCCATAATTTGAGAAGCGAATTGGGCGTTGAACCGGAAACAGATGGTACAACTGCGAATAAAACGCTTAATTTTTCTTACGCCATTAAGAGGCCAATATTTTTGTCGTAAGTTTCCAAGTACATTCTGAGCCCCAGCGTGACCAAGTCTTCTATGTTCATGTAAAATAATTAAATTAACTACGTGATTGTTTTGGGGTAGCAGAATGGGGAATCTTTGGTCAAAATCCAGCTTAGATAACTCAAGACGACCGCCAACACGTAATAGACCATTAGTGTCCAGAAACTTATTCAAAGGAAGCAGTTTTTTGTCACCAATTGGTTTTTTCAATTTTAACAGACCAATCTCTTTATCGAAGTCACTGGATTGAATTTGCTTTATGATGAAGTCAAGGGAATTTTGGAGTTCTTCCACAGTAAGAGCAGTAGAGGCTCAAGGGATTTTTTTTTGAAGTTTGTTACAGAACCTAAGTACGAATGCCATAGTATTTTTCAATGCTCGCAAGTTCGAGAATCTAGAAAATATTGTGTCCCAGAATTTGGGTTCCAAAGAAGTATTCACCAAAGAGAACTTTTTGCATTCAGGTAAGTTTTCAACGAAAGCGAATGTGTTGAGGGAGTCAAACTCATTTACTTCACACAGAAATGTGGGACCGTTGAACCACAATGAGCGAGTTTCCACAGAAAATGAACCTCGCGACAGCATATCCGCAGGATTCAAATGAGATTTTATATGTCTCCATGTAGCACGACCACTTAACTCTTGGGTTGTGAGGACTCGCCTAGCCACAAATGGAGAAAAGTCATTAGCCTTACGTTTTACCCAACTAAGAGCGATTAGAGAATCTGACCATAAGTTTATGGAATCAATCTGAACAGTTTTGTTTAGAATTTGAGAGAGTCGGCATGCAAGCCGTGCTAGGAGTTCCATCGCACAAAGCTCTAGTTTTGGAATTGTGAGTTTGCGCTTTAAAGGATTGACCTTGGATTTTGCAGCAATCAATTGAGATAATAAGGAAGCATCATCGTACTCAGTTACGATATACAAGCAACTACCATAAGCCAACAAGCTTGCGTCACAAAACCCATGTATAGAGACTGAATTTATTCTTTTATTCAAGTGGAGATGTCTGGGAATGGAAAGCTCAGATATTTCTGCCAAGATTGCAAGAAATTTTTTCCAATTCAAAAGTATTATAGGATCGCAGATAGGTGAGTCCCACGCAATTTGGGACTGCCAAAGGGACTGCATAATAAGCTTTCCCAACACAATTACTGGATTAACTAATCCTAGGGGATCGAACACACTACTTATAATTGAAAGAACTAAATTGATTGTACTAACCCTTACTTTTTGGAAGTCCATCTTATTAAAAATAATAAAAAACTCTTCGTTTTAACAAAACTTCCAATATTTAGCGAAACGGTTGTCATTATAGTTAAAAAAGCAATTTTTTAAATAAATATTGGAAGTTTTGTTAAAAGGAAGAGTTTTTTATTATTCTTAATTGAAAGAACCATTCGTTTGGTTAATATATCATGGTTTTGAACCTCAGAAGTGCGTATCAAGAGAGAGTCAGTATTAGGGTTCCATTTAAGCCCTAAAACTTTACTAGAAGTATCGTTGCCATTTAAGTTCATTAGTGGAAGTTGATGCAACAGAATTTAAAAAATCGGGAGAATTGGATTGCCACTTGTGCAGCTGGAAACCATGTTTGCCTAGCACAGAAGTTAAATCGGAATATATCAATTCTAGATCACTTTGGGTATTAGTACCCGTTAAAATATCATCCATGTATGTCTGGAACAAAAGAGCATGTTGAGCTTTGGGGAACTCACTATTGTTTAATGCAATGTCCTTCAGTACTCTAGTAGCCAAATAAGGAACACAATTCTGACCAAAACAAAGGCTGGAGAACTGAATACATTTGAAGGATTCAGAAGGGTTGTTTCTCCACAAAATATTTTGCAAGTGTCGCTGGGACGGGTTAACATCAATAAAACGGTACATCATTTTGATGTCCGCGCAGATGACAAATTTAAAGAAACGAAAGCGTCAAAGAATATCGAACAAATTATCCTGCACTTGGTACCCTTTGGAGGTTAAGTTAGCCGAAAAATCCATAACAACTCTAACTTTTGTAGATATGGCGTCTTCCCGCATCACAGCTCGATGGGGGATAAAATAATTAAACTGGTTGAACTAATGATTGTACAAAGATAATGGAATAACTTTTGCATGATTAAGAGAAAGATACTCATCAATAACTTTTTTGTATTCCCTAAAGAATTTAGTATTGGAAGAAAATTTTTTCTCAAGCGATAAGAAACGCTGACGCGCCATACAGAAGGATTGAACTAATTTTCTGTCATTATTTTCCAAGAAAGGCATGTCGACTTGATACCGGCCGGAAGGGAGGACAACCGTTGTATCCTTAAACTTTTGATCAAGGGCTTCCTTGCCATTGGAAGAGTCCTTAATACCTGGGACCTCCTCCATTTCCCAAAAGTTTTCAATTAAATTATGAATGTTAGAATCAACATCCGAATTTGTGTTATCAAATGTAACAAAGGTAGAAATAAAATTGGCAGGCGATTGCAGCCATGAAGCATTGCGAGACACTGGTCCCGCTACAACAAATCCAAGTTTGGTGCCAACTAAAGATGGCAAATTAGAACCAAGATTAATAATATTAGATTCGATCAGATTAAAGTAAATATCTGCACCAATAAGTAAATCAACAGGTTTACTTTTAAAGAAAAAGGGATCAGCTAATTGTAGCTGACAATGTTGAGGCAATTTTAAATCCTCAGGAGAGATTGAGCATTGAGGAAGATTATTTGTGATCTTTTCAAGATCAGAGATATGCTTAAAGTTTGGCGTTTTCGAGGTAAATTGAGAGCTTGAGCAAAAGAACGAGTGATAAGGCTCATCTGACTGGCAGAATCGAGTAGAGCCCGTCCAATTACCCAACATCCATCTGGACACTTAATATTCACTAGAGCTGTGGGCAAAAGAACAACTTTATTAGATGTAGAGAGGGTAGTCAAAGCAGTAGGAGAAGACAATTGTAGAGGGTTATCGACAATATCCGTATTACCATTTACATTACAATTATGGTTGCGTGGAGGCGATCTAAGTTGGTTAGCAGCGGGGCCTTCATTATTCGAAGTAAGATTTCCTGATTTTGGCAAATTATCAAAGTGAAGGTAGGAATGGTGCGATTTGAAACAAGAATTACATCTTTTCAACGATTTGCATTGAATAAGATTATGGTTTGGGCTAAGGCAGTTTAGACAACATTTTTTC
Organism: Ophraella communa; assembly: GCA_035357415.1. NCBI lineage: Eukaryota > Metazoa > Arthropoda > Insecta > Coleoptera > Chrysomelidae > Ophraella > Ophraella communa. Next base: position 30,621,233 of record CM068995.1, on the reverse strand, counting down.
GTCTTGACCAATTGGTACCTGTCCTTAGGAGTTAGTAAAATGAATTTGGGACACCCATAAATGTTGTGTCCACTTTCAGAGCAACAAAAGCAACTAGATTTACTACCCCTAGATCGAAATGAGTCAATATGCTGCCTATTAGTGGATACGAGAGAGACATTTTTTAGACGAATCTTTCACACTGGATTTAGAATGATGCGGATCAAAAAGGTGCAAATTTTCCAAAATAGATTGCCTTTTCTTTAAGAATTCAAAGAAAGACTCGGCTGTACGGACTTTGCTCGATTCACGTTCACTTTCGAAGGCATTCCTGGCATTGAAGTCGAGCTTTTGTTTCAGCAAAAAGACAATGAGGGATTCAAACTTTTCCTTGTCCGAAAGGTTAAGGTTATTTGTTAAGTCAAAAGTTTTTTGTGAGGAAATATAAAAATCTTTAAGGTCCACGGCAGAACCCTTCGCTAGCGATTTCTGCTCTATTAAACTCTGAAATAAAGCGTTTAATTGCTTAAATTTATCATTATATTGTTCCTGTAAAATTCTAAAGGCAACATCTAAATTTTGGTTAGTTAAGCTCAAAGAATCTATTAAGTGGAGAGGTTGTCCGCGTAATAAACTCTTGAGGTAATAGAATTTCTCTCTGTCAGACTTTAGTTTCTAATTATTTAGTACGAAGGCAGAAAACAAGTCAAAAAATGCAGGCCACTCTTGAGCCAACCCTGTAAACGGTTTAATGTTTATTTTGGGCAACACTACATTAGATAAATCATTACTCTGAGAAGCAGATTTTTTCTGAATAAGAGAATTTAACTTAGCGATGGCTAATTCAAACCGGTCAGTGACAACATCTTCGTCTACACCGTCTGAAGATAAAATATCAACATCTATTTTAGTAATTGAAGAAATGTCTAGTTGCACCTGCTGATAGGTGTCATAATGAGCAGATAAATTGTCAAGTTTAATTTTTAAAAGATAAATTTCCTCATCTCCGATGAGATCCTTGAGGAATCTTTCCAAGCGAGATAATTGAATTTTACATCCACGACGTCTATTTTTTAGCGACTGCAAATCCATGTTTAATAGATTCTAAGATTACAAAATTAAAACACTGTATCAAAAATACAAAGAAACAAACATATTTTCAAAGCGAGCATAAAAATAAGCAGCTATTTTGAACCAAACGATAAGAAGTACAAATTGGTTTTAACAAAGCGAGTTAAACTAGTTGGTACAAAAACTAGAACCAAATTCATATAGGTATTAAAAAAATCTAAACCGATCAGAAAGTTTAGCTTACCTGATCACCAAACATAAATTTAAATAATTATAAATGAGCAGTATAAAATAAAACCATAAATATTATTTACATACAAACATAAATTTATAAATCAACAATACAAATAAAATATTGTGCAAACCCTGTCTCCAGTGTAGAGCGAAAAATCCGAAGGTCGACGCCATAAAAACACTTGTTTAATGGCCACCTGCACCTAGCAGCCGGCCGGTGTTTTTTGTTCATCGACACCCTTAAAAAAAGGGGATGTATTCTTCAGAAGCTACTTTCAAAACGTGTTTATTTGCTTATACCATTTATTACTGGATAATATTTTATTAGCTATCCTTGGTAATAAAATTATCAGAGGAAAAGCACAAGTTAATTAAAACAACTTATAAGTTTTTACTAAATTTACTATCGAGCTTTACATCTAGAAGAGTAAGGAGAATACACAATTAACAAGTTTAATATCAATCATCAATGACAAATCCGCAATATGCGCAAATCGCACAATAATAATCACATAATAATGAAAAGTACATAAAAATAAATCTAACTAATAATTTTAAATAAAGTAAAGTCACTAGCGAACGGGGCAGTGGCAGCAAAAACAATTTTGTGGTTTTCAATGCGGCAACTATGCCGGTATAAAGAAAATGAAGTGCCTGTTGGCGGGTAACATTTGTAATACATTTTAGAGTACTTACAGTAATTGTTCACTCACAACACTATTTACTATATTAATGAAGATTATGAAAATGGCGGCTAGATGCTCAACCATTACGAAAAGAACTTTAACAATATAAAGAAAATATAACAATAACATGCTCCATCATCGGAGTCCAAAGAACAAGTGCCAGGCGGCGGTTGCTCGAGCGCATGATCTTATTTGAAAAAGGGCAGGCGATTTTAAAAGACCGTTTAATAGCACGGGAGCTTAGACCATATTATAGTAGGGGAACTATTGTACGAATTTGCATAAATTCGTACACAAATAATAAACCTGTGGTGTTAAATACATGATTATAAATAAAAAACTGAAAACTAGAAAAATAAAAAAAATGTCAGTAGTTTTTAGATTTACATAACAGACGAAAATATTGGCTTAACTATTAGAAAGAAATTACCTATACTTTATGAAAAAATATATAATAAGAATGTTTCGTACCTTTGAAATTATGGAAACCAGTGTGTTGCTCTGAAATAAGAGTTTTATTTTTACTATTAACAAACACTAACATAATAAACAAAGAATATAAATAAAATAATCTTCACCTGAAATAAGAGAAACGACACTAATGTTCACAATTATTTCTAATTATTCTTTTAAGAGTTCTCCTCAAAACTTTGACTTTATTGAAAAACCCTGAATGTCAGTTTGACTTATACATCATTGATATCATTGATAACTACGCAAAATTAATTAAGAAACTATCTAGTTTCTTTACATCTCCCCCTCTTGGAAAGGAAAATTTTCCATGAAATTTTCCAATCTGTAGCTTCCTCTTTTTTCAATTCTTCCATGGTAAAGGCTGGGACTAGTTTCGTAATATGGAAAAGGTTTGATTCCGTTTTCCTGTGACCGGTATCAATTCTGTAAATTGAATTTGATATTTTCTCCAATATTTTATAAGGTCCAATTCTTAATTCATCTAACTTCTTTCTATTAAGTCTATTTCCATTTTCCACAAACACCAAATCTTCTTCATTGAACTCATAATATTTTCTATTTCTATCAAAACATGTTTTATTATAATTATGTGATTTAATTGTATTCTTTAGTGCAGTTTCTCTGTCTTTAATCCAATCCTTGTTTGACTTTCCTTGTTTTAATTCGTTTGGTAAAATGTTAACATCTGATCCATATAAAAGATAACATGGTGAAAACCCAGTTACTGTATGATTTGTTTTATTGTATATTTCCACGCATTTGTGAGCTATTGTTGTCCACGCCATTTTATTTTTTCCATTTTCATTCATTTTACATCTGATTTTATTTACTAATGTTTGATTCAATCTTTCGTTTAATCCATTTGAAAATGCTGCATTCACTGCCGTAAATATCATTCGTATTTGATTTTTCTCTAGATAATCCTTGAATTCTTTTGAATTTATTCCAGGGTATTGGTCAGTGAGCAAGGTTTCAATGTTGTTTGTCGCTGTAACATTATTAATTAATTTTGTCTTTGAGGTGAGGATATAAGCGTATCTCGTGAAATGATCAATGATAAGAGATGTAGATATTTCTTAGTTGACCTCGAACCTCCAAATCCTCCAATTGTATCCAATGAAACTATTTCAAATGGTTTTTTTGCGGGACCTAGATAAGACATAAATCCATATTTGTTTTGACTTCTAGTTTTATTTTTTATACAAGTTTGGCAGTTTTTGCATATTTTTTTCATATTTTCTATTAGGTTTTTAGCTGTGTAGTATTGGCTGACAGTTTTTTGTAACTGTCCCATTCCAATGTGGCCAAATTCTTCATGTGCCTTTTTCAAAATTTTAAATCCAAATGCTTCTGATAAAACTATTTTCTCTTTTTCTTTAAATCCCCTCATGTATATGTTTTGCTTTATAATAAATTTATCCTGACTTTTTTGTAACTCTTCATTGTTTTTCTGATCTAATAAAATGTCTTTTAGGTTTACAAAATTTACAATTTTTAGTTGTTTATCTTTGTTTTTATCTATCTCTAACACAGGATTTCTGCTTAAGCAATCTGCCTCTAAATTATTTTTCCCAGGAGAATATTTTATTGTAAAATCATATTGTGATAAATAGTATGCTAGATCTCCGAGCTCTTCGTCTGTCCTTGATTTTAGAATCATATTTTCCAAAGGTTTATGGTCAGTAAAAACATTAAATGATTTTCCTATTAACCAGTATTGCCAATACCTTACCGCTTCCTTGATTGCTAGACATTCTAGATATATAGCTTTCTTTTTCTTTTGGGCTGCATTAAGTTTTTTTGAAAAATATGCTACTGGCTTTTCTTTTCCGTCTGGTTGTGTCTGTTTTAAGATGGCTCCAACACCTTCTATTGAACCATCAGTATAGATATTGATTGGTAAGTCTTTATCAAATATTTCCAGAACTGGTTGTGAACATAATATTTTTTTTATTAAATCAAATGCTTTTTGACATTCGCGACACCAAATAAATTTTTGATTTTTCCGTAAAAGGTTGTGCAATGGTTCAAGTATTATTGCACTTCTCGGTATATACTCATGATAAAAATTTATTTTTCCCAGAAATTATCTTACGTTTTTCTGCGTTTTTGGAGTAGGAAAATTTTTTATTGAGATTAAATTATCTTTTAGAGGTTTTACAGAATTATTTCCAATTATATGACCCAGATACTTTACCGAATCCGCTGCAAATGTACATTTGGTAAATTTTAGCCTAAATCCTTCTGTTTTGATTGCTTCAAGTAATTTTGATAGATGATCCATATGTTGTTCGAAAGTTCTTGAGTATACTAAAATATCATCAATGAAATTGACTGTAAAATCAGTTAATTTATTTTTCCTGAGTATGTTACTTAGTATCCGTTGAAAAATAGATGGTGATGTTTTCAATCCAAAAGGCAGGCATGTCCATTGGAAATGGCCTTCTTGTGTAACAAAACCCGTTTTCTTTCTGTCTTCAATTCTAAGTGGAATTGACCAAAACGCAGAATTTATGTCTAACGTAGAAAAGTATTTGCAATTTCTGGTTTTTACTATTAGATCTTCGATCAAAGGAAATGGTTGGGCCTGTAGAACTACAATCTAATTTAAATCCCTAAAGTCTATACATAATCTGGACTTCTTGTTTTTCTCTTTTTTAAAAGCCAATGTTACAGGAGCTGCGAAAGGACTATATGATTCTTCTATGAGATTGTTATCTAATAGTTTCGCAATTTGTTCTTCTATTTCTTTTTTATCTTCTACTGTACATCTATAAGGTCTTTTACTGCAATATTTGTCTATTATTAAGTCTATCCTCGCTTCATATCCTTTAACAGTCCCAACATCATATTTATTTTTTGCAAAAACAGTTTTATACCTGTCCACCATTGTATTTATGATCACCTTCTGATCATCATCCAAATGGTTTATCTTTAATTTAAAATCTTCTTCTTTTATGTGTTCATTAAAATTTATTTCATAAACACTTGTAAATGTATCATTATCTATGCTGTTTAATTCTGGTATTGTGTTTATATTATAGTATAATGTTTTATTTGTTGTTATTTTATTAACGATTTTTTCTTCGGTGGATATATGTTTTTGAGTTATTTTTAAATTTTCATCTTGTACTAATTTAAATTCTTTTATCAAGTCGAGTCCAATCAGAAAGTCATATCTGAAATCTTTCTCATCAATTATGTAAACATCAATATTTTTCTCTAAATTGAATATCTTAATTTTTAAAGTAGTCAAACCACTTGCTTTTTTAACACCATTAATTGTTACTAAATCCACTTCATTTAATTTATTTTCGGTTCCTTTTATGCACAGTAACTTAGAATTTATCAAGGAAATATTTGAACCTGAATCATAAACTCCATCTATTTGTAATTTATCATTTATTATTAGTTTGACATGTATTAATGGTGTTACTATTCGTTTTTTTGATCGGTTTCATTCAACTTTGCTTCTATTACTGAGTTGTTTACATGTTTAATAGTATTTCTTTTTAATTTATCATCTTCTTTTATCTTAAACCAACATTTACTTTCAGGGTGGTATCGAGATCCTTTGTTTAACTTTTCACATATTGAACATGGGTGAATTTCCTCATTTTTATTATTTACTGATGTATTTCTATAAGTTTTCTTCACTAAATAATTCTTCTTATTAACCATGTGTTCATATTTACTTACTTCATTGAATAAGTCCACTGTGTCTTGTAATATATCTCTATCTAGTTTATATATTATGAATTATGGCAAACCAACAACAATAATATCAATTAAAGTACCTGTGTCGATTGTTCTTCTCATATTTAATAGAAGTTTTTCTTTTCTCATAGCATAATCCAACAAAGAACCCTCTCTATATTTGAAATTTATTGCATATGTAACCGGATTCCATCCTTTGTTCACAAACGATTCACAGAATTTAATTTTCCATGTAGACCATTCTGAATTCATAGATAATTTTATAATCATTGAGTTATACCAATTTAAACAATTTTTGTCCATAAATAATCTTAGTATTTCTATTTCCTTTTCATCAGTGATGACATCAAAACGTATACATTCTTTTTCAAACATCTCAATCCATTGGTTTGCATTTGGATTATTGCTTGTAAATTTTTCAATAATAAACTTCTCGGCAATTTGACTTAAATTTTCTTGTTTATTTGTTTGTGAATTGGACATCAATTTCTCTAATAATGTTTCCCAAGCAATTGTCCCTGTTTGATTAGGTATTTCTTGCTTTGTCTCTTCCAAATATTCATCTCCAAATTGCAAGTTGTCCTCTTCATCTAAATAAACTGCTTCATTCAGTGAAATCCAGACCCTTCGCATCTGGTATCTTTTCTTCAGACTGTTTTTTATTTTGGTATATGCGTAAGTTTTTACTAACTGTTTATGACTACTGGGACCCTATTCACTAACTCGTGAGAGTGGTCGTGTAGGAGCTCTCTCTCACAATTTAGCATTACTGCGCATGTCACTCTCCTAAAATGATAAAATTCGTATTCTGAAATGTGAGAGAATGCTCACAAACTCCTATAGGAGCACTCTACTGGGTAAAACCAAGAGAGTTGATAGATTGTGAGAGAATAGACTTGCGCACAAGGCAACAAAATGAAAATTGAAGATTATTGTAACCTAACATATTAATTTTTTATGTGATTAAGTGCATGTTTAGTTTTTGGGAGTTTGATCGTTTATTTATTGTTTTTAAAATGGATGATGACGATTTAATTATGCAAATGCTAATAGACAATGTTGAAGATGCCGAAGAACAAGCTGCAAATAATATACCTCGCTTATATTTTCAACGTCAAGATCCTTTTTTGGTCTTGTCTGATTTTAATTTTATTAAGCATTTTCGCCTAAATAAAGACAATTTTACAGTGCTTTTGGATGAGCTGACGCCATTTTTGCAAGCTCCCCAAAAAACATCAGGTTTAAGTTGTAAAACAAAGGTAACAACATCAAGTTTACTAGTCTGTAAATTTGTAAATAATTTTACAGATAAGCCAACAATCGCACAGGAATATTAATTTTGAACTATTTTCAGTTGTTGGTGACTCTTTTATTTTATGGCCAAGGCAGCTATCAAGCTGTGACAGGTTCCAATTTTTGTGTGGAATGAGTCAAAGCAGTGTTTGTAGATGCATTGAAGAGGTCACCAATGCCTTGAATCGGCCAGAAATGATTAGAAGATGGATCTGTTTCCCACAGAATATGGAAGAGTTGGCACAGCGGAGAGCAAGGTAGAAATTATAATGGTACTTATAATAATTTTACTTTTAACTTGGATTGCATTTTTTAGCTTTTTTCATTCCACTGGCATTCCTGGGGAATCGGTATTATTGATTGCACCCATGTGGCAATTGTTCGACCAATCCAGGAGGAACATATATATGTTAATAGAAAAAATTACCATTCCTTAAACGTTCAACTGGTAAACTATGTTACATTTTCTCTTCTTTTTGTAATGTTCATATTTCAGGTATGTGACGAAAACCTAGTAATAATGAGTGTAAATGCCAATTTTCCAGGCAGCACGCATGACGCGTATATTTGGGGGCAATCAAATATTTCGACTGTCCTACAAAGAGTTTATAGACAAGATCCCCAAAACAGCTTTTTTTGCTAGGCGATTCTGGTAAAAAAATTAATTTACTTATTATAATCATGATCTTTATATTGTTTGTTACAGGCTATCCTCTGCGTCCTTGGTTGCTAACACCATTAATAAATCCTAGTACTGCTGCAGAGGAGCAATTTAATAATGATTTTAAGAGAGTAAGGAGCAATATTGAACAGTGCAATGGTTTGCTCAAAAACAGGTTTCGATGTCTCTTAAAACATAGGGTTCTTCACTACCAGCCAATAAAAGTGGTCAAAATAATAAAAGCATGTTGTGTGCTACACAATATTTGCGTGCAAAATAGAATTCCAGAGCCAGAAAGAGACAATGAATTTTTGAATGCAGATCTTGGAGTAATTCAAGACAACCAGCTTGTAGGAGCTGATAATTTAGCAGCGCAGAATGATTTGGAAGCTGGAAGACTGTTAAGGCAGATAATAATTGATACACACTACAATTAAAATTGAAAATTAATAATAGCGACTTTGTGGCACTCTTATTGTACCTATTATTGATGATTTGGATTAGGACTCACATTTAAATAAATATAATTCGTGTCTCTATTATTATTGCCTGTAGAGAGATAAAACAAACAGCATTCCAATTGTAAAATTTGCTAAAATAATGACATTATACTGAACGCAAATCAAAAAGCGTTCACGTCATAATTGTGGTGTTGCCACTAGTAAGATAAGTCGGGATTTATCAAGTTTATTTATGTAATCTATGTTAATTATGAATGTTAAGAATAGTAATATTATATTGTTATTAATTGGTTTATCTGTGAAAGAAATAAATTATCTAAGAAAGCTGCAAATTTATTACTAGTTTGAAGTTGTTTCACCAAACATAGTTTTAATATTTTATAAATAGACCTTTAAAAACTCATTTGGATCAACAAAGTTATTACCACCCAAAAAATTAAACTATTGTATTTAAGGATAAAATGTATAATATCAAACAAAAAAAATAACTCAAAATCAAATTCTCAACAGTAAACAAAAAATAAAAAACAAACTTAAGACTGTTCTATCAGTTTGAGTCAGTTGAATGTCAAAAAACACTAGTTTAGATTTTTATTCTTGAAACAAGTAGCCAAGAGAAAAAAGTAAAGCTTACAAATTGTTTGGACAGCTATTGGTGACCTCTTATGAACAATTGAACAAAATTCAAAAATAAATCACATATGTATGAGAGTAACCATACAATGGGGTATCAAGTACAAAAACTATGATAAGAGGCAAACTGTAAAACAAGGTATCCTTGTAGGTACATATCATAGTTTATTTATTTTTGGATTTTTTATTAATCTGTCCAAACAATTTGTAGGTTTTACTTTTTTATCTTAGCTCCTTGTTTAAAAAATAAGTTTAAATCAGTGCTTTTTCATATTCGGATGACACTCAATATAACATATAAAAAAAATAAAAATCACAATAAATAAATAAAAAATAAAAGTAACACTGGAGCCTTACAGCGAACACAAACTAAAAACTAATTCCTTGTATACAAAAATAAAAGTTATATCACAGCTAAATTTATTGTACTAACCCTTACTGTGTGGAAGTCCATATTACTAAGAATAATAAACAACTAAACGTTTTAATAAAACTTCCACATATATTTAAAAATTTAACTTTTAAAAAGCAATGACAGCTGTTTCGCTAAATACATAGCATCGTCATTGCTTTTTAAAAGTTAAATTTTTAAATATATGTGGAAGTTTTATTAAAACGTTTAGTTGTTTATTATTCTTAGTTATATCACAGCATTATCACAAACTAAAAAAAACATTAATATTTTAAATATCTCCACCAACTTTTTTGGTGCCTCTCCATCCTTAGTTGGGCCCTCATTTTTCTTGTTTTCATGAACATTTTTCCTCGATAATACTCAATTTGAACATTGTTCTTCTCACTCATGGAGGCTAAATGTTTTTGGCTCAGTGCCAATGAAGCTTGCAGCCGAGCTGTTTTTGTTGTTTTTTGGGAGGTCTGGGAAGTCTGGCTTTCGGTTTGTTTGACACTGGATATGTCATGTGGTAGGTGTGTTCCTGAAGAGCCTGCAATCATAAAAAATTGTTAAAAATTTGACACTTGTTTTCTATTGATTTGAATATATTACCTCTTTATCTTGCTCCTCAGCAGGTGTATTACAAATTACTTCAGCAGCAACCTGGTTTACTTCATGTAGCACACAAACCTGATGCAAGTAATATTTTATTACAACTAATTTTAAACAGAAAACCTATTTGTTACCTCTTCCCTGGCCCTTCCAACTATTTCGGTTGAAATATCATTGATGTTCTCAGGCAAGTTCTTAAAAGAAATGAACAAAAATTAGTATAAAATAATGTCATTATTACATAATGCCCTGATTTCAAGAAAAACGTTATCTAATAATCTTATTGAAAATATGACTAAGTTATAATTAATAAAACTAGTTTCTAGTAAGTTCAGAATTCAATTGAAGCCAAGTTTTGTCCTAACAAAACCACTTGTCAGGTCATAAAAAATAAAGTAAGTACTAACTTCATCGAAATTCTCATCAAAGGAGAACTCTATTGGTGTTTCTTCTGTTCCTATCCCATCCATTTGAATGGGGCTAAGCATGTCTAAAACCTCAGTTTCTGTTTGACTGAGAGTTGTAGGACACGCTGGGCCTCCTCCAGTCATATTTCTATATTTATTAATTTTAGCATTTTTTGCTTTTGCGTTTTTTTTCATATCTTGCCATGTCTGTCATGAAAGAAAAAACTAATTAAGCTGCTGCAGTTAATTAACGTTACAATTTCCTCTAATTGTACAACAATACAAAAACAAAGTATACTTACTTTTCTCCATTTTTTCCAATCCTTGGATTGTCCATTTGGGACGCTATTCAATTTTATTGTAATTTCTTCCCAAAGTTGTTGGGCTTTTTTATATGAAAAGCTGGCTGTAAATAGGCCTCTGTGTAATTCTTCATGTTCATTCATGAAATTTATTAACATTCTTTTTTGCGCTTCACACAACATTGTCTTTTGAAAAAATATAATTTCCACTTTTTCAAACAGAGTGAGGTTATGTTTCTATTTCGGAAACCTACTAACGGTACATTAGAACTACTAATAGGTCAAAGATAGTCGTTCCACTTGGCAACGCCGCACAAAATCTAGTAGAGTATTCGAATCATCGTGAATAGGATTTTTATGGACCATGAGAGTGATGAGTGAGAGAGTACTCACATCGGTGAGAAGTCGTGCACGAGCACTCCTACATGTTACAGAATAGGGCCCCTGATCGCTTGCGACTCTGGTGGTAGAGCATATGTCTTGCCGTCCACTGTCGATATAGATGTTACCGTAATAATATTTGACTTGCCATCATTTCCAGGTAATAACGTAAATTCAAACTGAAGTTTTTCCATTTTCCTCGTAAACACAGAAGTGTCGTTTTATAATAAGAATGTTTCGTACCTTTGAAATTATGGAAACCAGTGTGTTGCTCTGAAATAAGAGTTTTATTTTTACTATTAACAAACACTAACATAATAAACAAAGAATATAAATAAAATAATCTTCACCTGAAATAAGAGAAACGACACTAATGTTCACAATTATTTCTAATTATTCTTTTAAGAGTTCTCCTCAAAACTTTGACTTTATTGAAAAACCCTAAATGTCAGTTTGACTTATACATCATTGATATCATTGATAACTACGCAAAATTAATTAAGAAACTATCTAGTTTCTTTACAAATATATTTATGTATTAAACATTGTAATAATACTGATAAAAAAAATAGTTTTACAGTAATATTTCTCAATATCTACCAAAAATTTTATCACAAATTGGCCATTTAAAGGGATTGAGGAGAAATTTTGAAATAAATTATCTACATTTAACGGTGTAAATATATAATAAGTGTGAATAATGTATATGTAATGGTGATAATTACAGATAGTTTTCCTAGAAAGGACGGATCCATATTGCTGTGGTCCTTATAATGAGATTCCTCTTACTATTAACAATCCTGTAGAATTTGTAAGAAGTTCTTTTGTTCTATGTACATAAAATTTGTAAAATCTCTATGCCAACATAACACCATTTGAATATAATAATTTATTTTAAACATCTAAATTATAAGGAGGATATTTTATTTTTAATCCATGTGTATGCCTGGGATCAATAATTTCTAGAAGTAAACAATTATAATAAAACTCTAATTTTGGTACCATTGAATTTTCAAAAAATAAATTGTCAACCAAAATTTCTATAATCGCATAGTATTTTAAATTCGAGACAACAAAATATGATTTAATTTTATTGTAAATGTTCAACGGTCCTTGGACTTGGTAATAATATGAATGGGATTTTTTTAGTTCATAACTAAGGTCATTGTGTCTAGTGAGGTATGTTATGATTTTTTTCTCTACAGCTTCTTCTATTGTATAATTTATGACCGAAAAGGGACTTCTATTAGACAATCGCTAGTGGTAATTCCATCAGGAGATGATACGAGATAAGGCCATTTCTTATTAATAAATAATCCATAGTTAGATATTTCTAAACCAGTTTTAATACTAAAAGTTTTTATTGCCCGGCTTTAGAAAATATTTCCTTGTATAAAACGTTTTCCACAACTGAGGCACAACTGGTTTTAGGAAGCATTCGACAAATTTTTCCAAAATGCGATGAGGTAAGCAGTTGCTTTCGTAGTTGTTTCCATTCTGCTGAATCAGATTGTAACTTAGTTTTTCTTTCTATTTTTTATAAATCAGACTCATTTTTGTTTAGAAGTTCCTGTAAAAAAATGTCTTTAAAATGATTGAATGTCGATGTTTCCATATCGGGTCTTTCATTACATGCGCCTTATTGGTTATCGGGACCATGTTTCTGTGATGTAAAATTAGTCTTTTTTGACACACTTCTTGGCTTTTAATCTTATATTTCGCATTTCTTTTTTTTTGAAAATGTTTCCAGGACTTTGGCCGTTAATATGCTTATGAACTGTATACAGTGGCATTTTCGTATTTTTTGTAACTACAGCAGCAAAACACCTTTCTTGATAACTGTTTAAGGCAATAATTAACCTTTTTACCACCAATTTTTGAGCTATCATTGCATTAAATTGCTCAACAAGATTATTGTCAACATTTTCCAGAAGACTTCTACTTCTAGAATGTCCGGCTAAATATCTCACTGCTTTTTCCTTACAAAGTCGAAAATGGTTCATAAAGTTGTTAGGGTCTGGTTGGATCTTGGTAAAAAAATATCTTAAATTAGCACAGTTTTTATGCTCTCCAAAAATGTGACTTACACCGTTCAAAATATCACATCTAACATTGTGATTTTTTCCTTGTGTGTCTTCTCTATTTCATTTTTTCTGTACATCACAGCTTTCATTACGGCCGATCTAATTTTTAAAATATTATTCAATAACACATTTTTTAAAACTCCTGTAACACCTTTCAACTTTTGTAAGATCTCTAATTTTGTTACAAAACTTTCGTAATAAATGATTCCGACTATTTTTTGGACAGCACAAGTTTCATATGGATTTTTATCTAAATTCGTTTTAAAGCAGCTGCTAGCAATCATTTGATAATATATTAGACTAGTTGAATACACTTTCTTATAAAGTGTCTTTACTTTAATGTGAATGTCTATTTTTTTTAATTTTTTAATGCTTATATAAAATAAAAGAAATAAAAAAAAGATTTAATTAAATTTCATTAGTACAATTCGTCCACACCTCCAAAGAATCGATATTATTAATATCCAGTGGCGTAGAGGTAATGAATTTTTAAAGAATTTTTTTTTCAAAAAAATTTATTGAACTTTGACCCTGTATAACTCTGACATATGCGAAATCGAAGAAACCAAATTAGGTTTATCATTTAGCTTATTCTTTCCTCTATCCATCTATGCACTTTTGGTTTCTTAAATCGTTATAGAAAAAAAGTCATTTAGGATTAAAGAGACCAATGTAAAAATTTATAAAAATTTTCCACAGATTTTGAGCCAAATTTACAAAAACTGGGACTGTAATAAAGTAATGAAAAAAAGTATGCACATTACAGTTTTTGGGTCCAAAAAATTCAAAACTGAAGTTATTTTCTAGAAAAGTACAAGGAAAAGCCGGAAACACCAATTTTCCTGGGAAAATTTCAAGACTGATTTCATAAAAATCGGTCAAAGTGGAGGGGAGCTGAAGCTCTTCCAAGGATTTTCAGATTTTTCGCAAAAAACCCCAAAAATATTTCGAGTTCCTACGCCTGTGCCTTAAGAATTTTGGCGGATTATGATGCATCGTTGGAAAGCTTATCAAAAGTACTATCGGAAAAAAATACTACATCAAAATCGGATTTGGGTTGTAAATTTAAGGGTAGTTTTTTAATTTTCGAAAAAACGAAAAGTGATTTTGGAAAATAATTTCTTCAACAAAACTGTGTAAGGGATGAAAAATTTTAAGGGGTGCATTTTGTACAGAATTTAATAAGGAATCGATTGGTGTTGGTCCGGTTTAGATCGGATCAATATTTTAGCCATCATCAGAATCCAAAGTTGAAAAATGATGTAAAAATTAAAGGTCGAAATTTTGCAATTTTTCAATTGTTTTGATTATAGAGGGGGTAAAATTAAGAAATTTAAAAAAAATAATTACATCCCGTGAAAGCTTGTTCAATTACGAAGAAATCCTTTTAGATTTCATTAAATTGTAGTTCTTCGTTTTCGTACAGGACCGAATTAAGTAAAAAAATGTACCCTTAAAAAAATAAAAAATTTTCAACATTCACGACGATTCCAAAAAGACCTTAATTAAAAAAAAAATAAGTAAAGGCAGTTTTTAATAGATCTCGATGAGCTGAAAACAACAGTTTTTGTTTCATTTTGATATCTTGAACAATGCACGGTGTGGAACGCTTTTTTTGATTTTAAAAAAGAAGAAAAACATGGGGGTTGAAAAAATGGAATATTTCGATAAGGGATGATGATATCGAAAAATGTCACTACAGATTTCTTCGAAATTAAACCCCGAATCTAACGGTACGAAAATTTTTAATTTTGTTAAAAATTGACCGAGCTAGGGTGAAAAAAGGGATTTTTCTTCGAAAAATCATTCCTTCGTTAGGGGTAGTCCGATTTTGAAAAAAAAATAGTCAAAATACACATTTTAACTCTCTCTACAACATGGAAAAATTTCATCAAAATCCATTAAAAAACACACAAAAAAAATTCTAAAAATCTCGACAAATTGTACATTTCCTGACTTTTACAAAATCCCTTAGCTATTATATTTGCTTTCATATCAGTTGAGGTACCTGTTATAATTACCACCTCCATGATACGACCTTTTAGCCCAACTACCGTCACATACTACTGTTATCATTGGTACCCCATTTTTATCAACAATTCCCGATTCTAGTGCTATCTTTGCTTTTTCAGCGGCTGCTTCTTTCATAGATTGCCAAGCAGTTTCCCTCAAGCAATACACAACTTATTGTGAACTATTTTACATACAGTGCTAGAAAGAGATGGAATATCCATGGCGTTGGTTAAATTTTTGAGCTGGGTTAATCCTCCTCCAGTGTTTATAATACCTGTCACTGCTGCTGTATTTATATCAAATGTGGATGGATTTTCTGGACACGTATAAATTTTCTTTTTAATAGCGCACATATTACATTCTAAGCTAATAATTTATTTAAATCTTATTCTATGCTCCTTAGTTATGAAAATATTGCTTAAAGTACATCCATACGGCGAATGATTGCTGAGACTAACTAATTATTGATCGAAAAAATGTTGAAAGTTGACAATTCGATGGCCTTCCACCGTTATTTTCCTGAAAAAAAACAGTGTTTTTGTTATTAAACATTATTTAGAAAAAAAAATTGTTTAGAGATTTGTTTTTATGTATATTATGAACCATTTAAACTAGAATTTCACATTTTATTTATAAATAATCAAAAAATAAAAATAATAAAAGGTAAATTTCTAAAAACCGAAGCGCTTTCGTCTTACAAGGCAATTATCAGAGTTGCCTCATAGATAAAATCTCTTATCTGTCTTACTTTATCTTCGATTTTTAGATATATAAAATTTAGCTTCCATTTATTATGTCACTAAATTATTAAAAAATTTTATTTATCTTATTTATCTACCTTTGTCCACTATTGAGTTGTTGAGAAAAACCTGTATCTAAAGCAAGGTCTTCTAAATCCGAATCACTAAAAGTAAAAAATATACATAATTTAACAATAATAACAATTTTAGTTTTTTTTCAAATATCAAAATTAGTTTTACCTTTGAGTATAATTCTGTAAGTTTGAACATCCTGCCGCCAAATTCAACTCATCTATGCTAGAAAAACAAAAATTTTGTATTGTAAGTGGTACTTTTCATCAAATTTAAAAAACCATCGTAGTAATAAAACTCAAAGTCTATCCACAACGTTTAATAGTAAGGTTCAAAAATTAGTGCAACATGTTTCGGTCTTCAGACCATCATCAGGCTATAAAGAAAACAATGGTATCAGGAGAATCAAAAATAGTTATAAAAAGAGCGAATGGTGTCGGTTGTCCGATTACATCAATGATTAAAGTTAAAACATTTCAAATATGACAAATAATTACAAATAGAAGTAAAATTCAAGTTTAAAGTAAAAAGTTAAAGGTACATGATTTTGTAATAAGTAAAACTATGGCAAAACAGCAAGTTAAATATGTTACATAATCAGTATGAACTCACCTGTATGTGCAGAACGTAAGAATTGTAAATAATTTAAATTTAAAACTTAAACATCCATGAATAAGTGAAGAATAATGGATGAATAAGAGAGTTATTATATAAAAAAAGAAGAGGAAAAAGGAACTTCAGAAGTTATAAAGAGAGAGAATGATGAGTGTGTTGGTTAAATTAAAGTGGATAGAAAAGTGGGACCATATTCATGCTAAGAATGTTGTATCCCAGAGGAAAATTCAAGTTAACATGTTTTACATTACTAAAAGAAACAAGAAGGAAGAAACACGTGAGGAGGACAAAAAGAATGATTGTAAAAAACAGTCAAAAAAAGGAGAGAGCCATGACAGAGGTTCGATCTCCTTATAATCAAGAAGACAGGTCGATCCTAAACCGTGAGTAAAGGTTCTTGTTAGTCTTCTCAATCTAAGCAGTAATGCTATGTATTTGGGATGAATAGCATAAAGTACATTTCAAAATTCGCCGAACCGGAAAAGTTATACCAGCGCACTTGAAGAACCTTATACGTATGAAGGGCAATTATAGTTAAAGAAAGCATAAAACGGAAATAGTTTAGTGCCAACCTACATCCGGAAGGGTTACCAACTGAATAACTAATCAAAAAGGAAGTTGGGTGTAGAGGGAAATTAAAAGGAATAAATATAAGAAATGAGTTCCATATAACAATTTCAAAAATCAAAAACAAAACAAAAACCTACCATCTACACATATCGATGAAAATAGTTACAAACATCAGTAAATGGTTAGAAATCCTGAAATAAACGTGTGTTAAGACTAGAAAAGAAGAATATCTGAAATCAAGTCGAAAGTATAAACTTAACCTAATTACATACATAAATAAACACTATTTAAAAGTTTTAATTTAGAAATAAATAATTTTCATTAGGTTGAATTTGTTCATTCAAACAATTGAGAGAACTATTATTTGTAGCAGATTTAATTTCCAAAAACTCAAGCAAATTCAATCTAATTTCCTTATTACAAACATGAAGTAATTCAACATTATCGATATCAAAAAAGTGATTGCATTCTAAGATATGATTAGCGAAAGAGGAAGGTGAGTTCTTACCTTCTAAAACAGAATATTTTTTAACAAAATGCATATGTTCCTGAATACGGGATTCAAGTCTCCTCCCACATTGGGCCGTATTCATAAAAAAAAGGTCATGCTTATACTTGCAGAATTTGAAGAAAATCCTCCGGCTCGCATTTATAATATTCCGAGTAAAATCTTATACTTATAGAGTATAAGCATATCTTTCACAAAAAGTATTTTGCTATTCATAAACGTTACCCTGTACTTTAAAGAAATAGGATATCCTTAAAAAATTTTGAGTGTGGTCAGTAGTAGACTCAGTCGTGCAGTGATCAGTTGTAGCGATGGCAGATGTTGTGGAACTAAGAGAGATTAAACACTACAAGCAGCGTTTATCAACTCCTGTTGGTGATTACCAAGTATTATACCGGTTTGAAGAGGAAAATGTGCAATGGCTTGCCAACAGATTTTTGGGAATAAATACTGAAACTCGAGGAGGTGCCTTATCATCCGTCCTAAAAATGAAGATATGTTTACGCTATCTCAGTGACCCTGGGTTTCAGAAAGGTATTGGTCAAGAACTGGGTGTAAGTCAAGCTACAGTATCTCGTACAGTGACTGCAGTAATTGACAGCATAGTTGCGCAATCCAATTACTGGATAAAGTTTCCATCTACCAACAATGACCTTATGCCTGCGAAACAATTATGGCAAAGCAAGTATCGGTTTCCGGCAGCTATTGGTGTAGTTTACTGTACCCACGTATGAATTCTGAAACCATCGAAATGGTGATGAGTATTACAACCGAAAAGGGCATCCTACATTGAATGTGCAAGCCACGCGTGATGCAAGAGAAATGTTCACTAGATGGCCTGGATCGGTCCATGATTCAAGAATATGGAGAAATTCACAAGTAAGGGCTCGTTTAGAAAATAAAAACAACGTCGTGTTACTTGCTGATGATGGATATGGTATAGAGCCGTGGCTCATGACTTCATTCAGAAATTCCACTCCAGGTCCTAAACTAGATTATAATAAACTTTTAAAAAAAGAGTGATAATTGAACGTTGTTTTAAATCATGTAAGTCATCCATTCTCTAATGTGGGTAGAATCCAAAAGGTTCAAAGAAAAACACAAAGTCGATCCCACAATTTTAATTTAATAATGTAAGTTACTTGCAACTATTTCAGTCCACAGGACCATCATCAGGCTAAAAATACAATACAATGTCAATTTTGAAAGGAAGACAGTAGTAAGACTTAATGTGATGGAAACAAAAATCAAGACTACAGTAAACCATTTGTAGGTGAATTATCAAACTACAACTCATAATAGAGACAACCCTAAATTATGTTAATACATATGAAAATCTCCAAAGAGATAACCGCACAGAAATATAAAACATGCAGGCAAAATGATAATATTGTTTAAGTTTTCTAATAACATTTTTTAAAAAATTTTTGATTATACAAAGCAAATCATAAAAAATACAATATATTGTAATGGTAATCAACATTATTACTAAACGATGCATCAAATCACAAGAGATGAGTAAAGTACTTAAGAAAATTCAAGAAATATATAATATCAAGGGAAGTAAGTTACAAAATACTAATAAAAAAAGTGGACATTATAAACAATTTGACTTGACTAAACAAAGCAATGCAAAATTTAAAAATTTAATTATTAAATATCAAATTCAAAAATTACAGATATCTTCACACTTACCAAGAATCATCAGGCGAAAAACCATAAATCTTGTAACATCAGCACTTAAGCAGACATTATTGGATAAGTAAGAAACATGAAAAATTGGGGAAAGAAATTATTAAAAGAATGGTATTAAAATTTTATAAAATATTTCAAAAAACTTTTATGTATAAAAACAAAAAATAAAAAATTTTTTAAGGGCACGATATGGTTAGTGGCTTAAAAATAATATGAAATTGAAATAGGAGTGTGTTATCTCAGAAAGAGAGAACACATGGTTTCAAACCGAAACTAATAGAAGAAAGTTATTTCATGAGGTAAGGTATTGAAAAACCCAGGAAAAAGGATAAGAAAACCGATCCTTGGTTAAAGTAAGGACCAAGGAAAAGAAAGAGGCGATTAAGCCCTTCGTGAGAAAAGAAATATTCTCCAACACGTGGAATTATTTCGGAACTAACCAAACTGCACCATAAACACCAAACCAGATGGATGACATCCAATTTAGTAAAAGGAGTAAGTAAATAAAAATTATTAACATAGTTAACACCATAAAAATTTTAAGCTTCAAACTTGCCCTCAAAAAAGCCAATGAATGTACCACACCAAATGAAAGAATGAATATCGGAAACGGAACCGCAGTATGAATACGAAATAGAAAAATATCCTATGATGGGACAGAACCAATATTTAATCTGTGAAATAAGACAATGACAGGACTATAAAATTATTTAGGACTGTGCTGGCCAAATGCTATTTTGGTGGAGGCCATTAAACTAAACCAGAGATGAAAACATAAGAAGAAAATTAGGTTATGTTCGAAAATGTAGGTAAACCATGGACCTACTATACAATGGACGAGGCACTGTATCAGATACGTACGGGAGGCAGTGTTCCCAATGATAGAGAAAGAGGGCCAGTGAAGGATGGAGCTAGTAAGGGCATAAAATAGGCGGGAGTAATTTAAATTCTTATAAGAAAATCATATCAGGACCGAAGTCAGAAGCAAAGCGTTATAAAATTATTTTGAAATAAAACAACGTAAAAATAATATAAAATATTTATTACAAAATATTTAAGTAAGAAAAAAATATAAAGAAACACTATGAAAAACACTGTAAATCTACAATAAGCTACAAAAATTAAACATAATAAATAATAAAAAAGTAATTAAAAAATTTATTGATGTTTAAAATGAATTAATTTTGTATATTGATGCCTAATTCTATCATTAATTTCATTGCTTGTGGAATTTTTGTGGTTTAACCTTATAATTAGATAATTTTTTAAAATTAATTGAACTAATTGGGAATTATGAGTGGATAAAGGATCTTGGTTGAGGATGTGTTCAGACAAGGAGGGGAAAAGGGTTGAAATATTTAATATTCTTAAGGTCCGCATTATTATCTTACTAATTAAATTTTTTGAAGAAAAAGAGGAAAATTCTCTAAACGTCTTTTCTGCAGCCATACAAATTTTAATTAAGTCTGGAGACGTCTGTTTAACAACAATGATGAGTTATTAGTAGTTAATTGCTTGATACAAATCTCGCAATAAAGGGTTTTGCTTAATTTTTTACATATAAAACCAGCTATATATTCTACAATATTGGTTATAAGTATACAAAAATCGGGAATTGGTAAAGTAGTGGATTCTAAATCTTCATCAACTAAATTATCTATTAGAGCAGTTTTTTTATGTATGATGTTACATGCAGTATACTGGTTTTATCCTGTGCAAGGCAATTTGCGCTTTCTGCACTTTTTTTATAAGCGGATTCAAATTGCCTTGCAGTAGGATTATTATTAAATCCCCCCCTGGACCGTATGGCGGAAAAAAACATTTCCAAATGGTCCTGGCTAATTTTATATGTTAGTAAAAAGTTTAATTTTCCTGATTTAATTAGGTCATCATACATACCCCTTAAACTATTTAAACATATTATTAAACCTATAAATCCCGTTTTTCTGCCAGAAAATATTACTGGCTCATTAAAGTCTATTTTTAATTGTGACAAATAGTCTATGGCCTGATTAATAAAAGTTTTTAAGAAGTTTTCATTTTTTAAAGAAAGGGGCCTCCTATGGTCCGTTTTCCCTAAACAATTTCTAATATTCAGGATATCAAAAACGTTATTAATAATTCTACAGAAAGTGGCCGTTTCTTCACTATTTGCAAATTCTTTTAAATGTAAATCTAGATTACAGTAGTCAAAAGCATCCCCTACACTTAAACTTAGCGTTTGAGCTGCTAGTTTCACTTTCATTTTTTCTTTAAAGTACTGGATATGTCTCTTTCTAATCTTAGTGGCTAGGTGAAGATTAGCTTCCTCCTGTAATTCCACCAATTGTTTGAAAAACTTCCATTCTATTTTTTTATTATTGGCATCAAAAAGAATCCCTTTATCGCCCAAAGTATTCCTACATAATAATATCATGTGGCATGGATCCAACATGATATGGATTTTTTCTTTGGTGACGGGATGACTAAAATGTGTTGTCATATGAGGCAAGGTAAAATCTGCACCCAATAGTTTGACCATCGCAATATTTGACGGGCACCCGTCAAATGTTAAACTTTTTGACTAAAACCTTGGTCTGGTCAAGTACATGTAAACATCCATTAAGAAGATTCGCTTTCTCCTCAGCAGATAGGGTATCAATTAAAAAGTACGCAATAGGTACCTTCCAGTGGCTATTTATGGCAACCAGCATAATTACCAGTGCATTCTTCGCTCTAGGTAGATCGTCGCTCGAGTAATTGCGCGTGCCAAAATCTACATAGCCTATTTGTCTCCTTCCGTCGAAGTCGACATGCTCTTTTATGGCCATTTCATCCATAATTAAACCACATATTACTTGCTTTCCTTTTTCTTCTTCCATTTTGGTTTTAATTGAAATGGCTCGCAGAGCTTCAGCAGTATAGCCAGGTAACCCATCTACTGACGAGTACCATTTTGCCAAGGTACGTGGATGTGGCAAACTGTTGTTAAAAAATTCACGCACATATTTATAAGCTGATGCCGAATAAAAATTTAAAGTGAGTGCAAAACTTCTAAATGCAGCGGAAAATTTTCTACCGCCAACTTTTATTTGCCGCAAAACTAACTGCTTTTGAGCTTCAGGCATTATTTCCTGCAAATTAAAACTAATTTCAAATTTGGAAAATGTTTTAGGAGTAAAATTAGTTCTACCGTGTTAGTAACTACATACATAAGTTGTTATGGTATGACTATATCTAAATGTAATTTTAATTAGGTTAATTATTCTTTACCTGTATATATATATATACATGCATTAGATGAAATTTGTTTTTTTTCCTTTAATTGTTCTAGTAAAGCATTTAAAGTATTAATTTTTTTCGCTTGTCTGTTAACCTTCACACGTAAAGCTTTATTTGTTTGTATTCATCTAAACTTCTTCTTGACAAATTATAAAACCGCTTTCGTTTGGATGGAGATTTAAGATCTTCTTCGGTGAATTCTGTTAAATGAAAAGGTGTCCTTCGTTTTCTAAAAGTACAAAATGAATATTACTAATGTATTTAAAAAATAATATAAACATACCTTTCTTTAATAGCACTAAATCCAACTGGCGTAGACGGCCTATCAGGAATTGTTGATGTAAAGGGTTCGCTTGCAACCGAAGTTGAGGGTTCAGTGGCAATCGAAGTTGAGGATTCAGTTGCATTCGAAGTTGAGGGTTCAGTTGCAATCGAAGTTGAGGGTTCATTTGCAGTTGATGTTGAAGGTATATTAGTTGATTGCATCATTACATGTGTTTCATCTACTTCAGGTACAGATATATTTTCTTCAGTTATAACAACCTCACCAATATTACACGGAAAATCAAAAACAGAAGGAATTGCCCCCTTTTTTAGAATAATATTTCCATGAACATTTTTTTTATAATCTTCATTTAAGAAATGTTTGCTGCATAATACAGCAGTGCAGCTAGGGTTATAATCTTTTCGGCCAACAGCCTTAATCCATTTCTTACGAAGTTCTACATCTTTTGGAAATCTACAATTAAAGATTCATATTATCACAATTTGTTTTCTTTTGTTCATTTAAAATAAATTAACTCACCTATGAAACTTAATATTTTGTTTAGGTTTAAATCTCAATGTACAATTAAATGCTGCACAAGATTTCACCATTTTTTACTAAGTTCACTAATTTTAATAAGTTTAATCTTAATCAAACAAACACATAAAACCAATATAAAACACACCAAGCCAAGCCAATTCACAAAATGTCGACAATAAACAACAATAAACAACGCCACACACCTGCCCTGCAAAAACGCATGGCGATGGCGCGCACTTTCAATGACACAAATGACAGATGCCCCCACTAGCTTCATCTCTCTCAGTCATCGACAACACTAACTCTTTGTCTACGCCTCGTCCATATAATAGTAGGTCTATGAGGTAAACAAACCGTAAATAAAAACAAATTAAGAAAATAAATCAGAATGTAATCCAAGAAAAACATAATGTTCAAAAGGTTTAAGCTGTTCATTAAGACTGTTACGTTAAAAAAGAAACAAAACACAACAAATGTATGTATATTTATATATATATATATATATTGTTATAGTTACCTATTTACTTAAATGCCAAATTGTAACGTTAAAAACAAACATTTATTATTGCTTATTTATTCGAATACTAATTGGGTATGCTACTAAGCCTGCCAACTATTTACTCAAAATGAATCCTCTCAAAGAGCTGGGGAAAATCAATAGTTTGCCTACCTTGGGAGCTGAGCGAACGTAACAAAGACCCTAGCTATGCCCAGTCAGCCGTGGGAGAATTTATATCGCGCCAGTGATTTGATAACAGCTGGTTCAAAGCACAAAACCCTTCGTTGACCTGAATCCCTGATAGGTAGAGCTGCCCTCCCCTCATTAACTGCTCTGAGAACCTTATATAACCCTAGTATCCTGGTATACACTCTTACAATAGTGTAGATAGCAATAAAAATAGTACTCACCTTGTAAAGTCCAGCTGGTAAACTGGACGAGGGGTAAAGTCAAAAGAAACAAATAAGTTTACTGCTGTAAGAGAATGTTCACTATATTCTTTGAAATGATATACAGATCTGATCAATTGGCCAATTATATTCGAATATAAGGGCGTACAACTTGTTACCTAAAACATTAGTTACACATATTAAAGAAAAGCAATATAGTACATTCCCAAATACAAGGTGACCATTACCTCCCCATACATACAGTATAACTGTCACTGTCACTGAAGGTGAACATAAATCATAAAGATAGATTATGGCAATACAATACAAGTTACAAGCATAGGACACTGAAGGTAAAACTATGCCAAGATAATAAGTCTAATCTTGACTATGCAAGTTTTCTGTTATACCCACTAGATATTATACCTAAGTAAAATGACCCAACCATTTATCAAAGTTAAAATAACACCAACACTGAAGGTGAATTGGGTTACGTGAACGTCCAACTAAATTAACAATGACTTAATCGGTAAAACGAAACTACTTAACTACATTAACTTAACTTGGCAATCCCTTACAGCAGCCAGCACTACACTAGCCTATACTAGTCCCATCCACGACATCTTCAATACTCGCCAAGAACACCTCACAGGTATGGCGGGGAGCCGAATCTTGGTTCTGGAAGTTCCTCCACCGGAACACTCCAACACCCTCGTCGAGTTCCTTCCGGGTCCCTAGTCCGAGCCTAGCGAACTCTCCGAACGAATGATTCCATTCCACCAACCCTTGGCACGATGATTGACCCAGCAAAACTAGTACTACTAGCAAAACTAGTGGTACGAATATAACCCTTGATAAAACCCTACAAAATATACATATCTCCTTATTTCAGCGGACTAGATAAAATAAATTGTACATACCCTATGATGTTAGGCGGGGTTAAATAAGTAAGCCGCATGGACGGACGAATAAATCCCCTAATGGGTGGCCTGCTAATAAAATAACCTAATACACCAAACCAACAACACAGCAGGCTTAATTTCGGCAGGTTGGACGCTCCAAATCCCACTTCCAAAAGCGGATGGTTTAAGATCTTCCACAGACTTAACCTTCACAACGGCACTCACAACCAGCACGTCCTTCCCGTAGCAAGTACAAAACGGAAATCGCCAACTAGGCGGAAATCACATTCATTCCAAACCTTCACCGCTAGGTGAGCGAAATCCATCGATATCGCTTCCCTTCGTCGAACTACAACGTGAATCGATGGTCAACAAACAAGCATGCGATAGGCAATACCTAATACACCCAAATAATTATTAAGCCTACCGGCTAATGTATTCTCAATACACCAAAATAATTATTATACATATCTACAAATATTTTCTATTTGAACCCATAACAAGACAATTGTACCTAATACACCCAAATAATTATTAAGCCTACCGGCTAATGTATTCTCAATACACCAAAATAATTATTATACATATCTACAAATATTTTCTATTTGAACCCGTAACAAGACAATTGATGTTGGGGTTAATGACTGCTGCATGTATTTCAAGACTCAAGTAAATTCAGTCTGACACCCTTATCTTATCTTATCTTATCTTATTTTATCTTATCTTATCTCCCTTATATGTAATAAGTCAACAGTGAAACGTTCTCTTGAATGACCCTCCGAAAGGACATGGTTAGCGAAAGAAGAAGGAGAATTGAAATGTCCATACCTTTGATACTTCTTGATAAAACCAATATGCTCAGGAAGGCGTACCTCAAGTCTGCGTCCACACTGACCAATATATATCGAATTACAATGAACATGAAAGTCTATATATACCTGACCTTTGCAAATCAGGAACCGAATCTTTATTATGAACTAGAACCGAACCAAGTGAATTGTCTATCTTGAAGGCTACATCAACTCCAAATCGTCTAAAAACATTCTGTTACCTATAGGAAATATTACCAAAGAAATTAATGGACCCTGAATACCTTGTTTCAGTAAGAGTAGTTTCACTTAAACAAAAGTTAAAGGATAATCTGAACTTAATAAAATGTTTTAGGTACAATCTATGAATGATATCAAGTGGATAATTGTTATTAATGGCTAATTGTTTAATGATACCAATCTCTTTCTTAAAGGCAGAAGGGGACAAAGGCAAAGAAAAGCATCTATAAAATAGACTGTTAAAAGAAGCTAATTTGTGGGACATAGGATGGCAAGAGTAATAAAACCTATAAACCTCAAACTCTAAGTGGCGTGTGACAAGATTCCTTGAAATCAAAATATCCAAAAAAGGAATCTGATTATGAGACTCCAATTCCACTGTAAAACGAATTCTAGGATGCAAACCTTTAACAAAGTTCAAAAAAGAATCAAAAGTCAACATAGTACCTTCATACAAAATGATGCAATCATCAACATACCTATAGTAGAAAACTATATCATTCCCAAAAGGTGAGTCTAGAAAGTGTGATTCTAGTTTATTTATAAAAGCTTCCAGCCAGAAAAGGTGACAAGCTGGAACCCATCGCCAAACCCTCTGTCTGATCATAAACAACATTATTAAATTTAAAGAAATTCTGTTCCAATGCCCAACCCAACAAAGATCAGACATCCAGGACTATATGAGAAGGAGTGCCACTATGAAACATTAAATCCCCTACAAGTGATATACATTCGGAAGGAGGTATACTTAAACAATATTATCATTTTGCCTGCATGTTTTATATTTCTGTGCGGTTATCTCTTTGGAGATTTTCATATGTATTAACATTAACATAATTTAGGGTTGTCTCTATTATGAGTTGTAGTTTGATAATTTACCTACAAATGGTTTACTGTTGTCTTGATTTTTGTTTCCATCACATTAAGTCTTACTACTGTCTTCCTTTCAAAATTGACATTGTATTGTATTTTTAGCCTGATGATGGTCCTGTGGACCGAAACTAGTTGCAAGTAACTTACATTATTAAATTAAAATTGTGGGATCGACTTTGTGTTTTTCTTTGAACCTTTTGAACGTTGTTTTGGTCAACTGAAACGTCGATTTCCTATTTTGCCGAGTGAAATTGGAGAATGTACCAAAAATAATTGTTGCCTGTATGGTGCTTTATAACGTGGCCAAACATTTGAAAGACATCGATTTTGAAGCACCTGAAGCTGAAGAAGAAGTGCCAGACGAAGATGTCAATGATAATGACCAAGTTGATCTGCCTCTTCGTCAGCAAGGACAAGAAGTCAGAAGAAATTTGAACATTGTAATAAGCAATTTTGATAATTAAATGTAGGTAAAAAACCGTATAAAATGAAAGTTTCAATTTAATTTAGTTTTATTATTTACGCCATAATATGTTTATTCACAATATTCTACAAACCTTTCTATTTTTATTTTATTACAAAAAATTGTTTACGTGTTGTAGTATGTTGCCTCTCCCTCGTGAACAAACTTTTCTGTTAATTCCTTCTGCTTCATCTTCTCCAACTTTTTTTCGTAGAATTGTCTTTGAACTCTAGTTGTTCGATACTGCTCTAGAAGAACTAGCCGTTGAAGCTCTTTGGTTGTGAGTCCTTTTGTCTCATTTGTTTCGTACTTTTCTATTGCTGATTTTTTTCTTGTTGCCAGAAGAGATTCGAAAGTTTGGGCACTACTGGATTGTGATTTGATGGCTGATTCAGTGTCTTCTCGGCTAATAGAAGGTTCACCCCCTCTATGCAGAGCAGATTCATCGTCAATACCAATCTGCATTGCGCCTGCGATTCTTCCAATAGTAGGATTACTGTCTCCTTCCATAGCCTTCAATAACTTTTTCTCCCATTCCAACAATTTGATTGCTTTGTTTCCAGTATTTTTCAAGTCAGTTTTTTTCTTCAACCTTCCTTTCATATTGTTTACTTTCTTCAAAAAGCCTTTCGCATCCAGTGCTTTACCAAATGTCACCTCGTACTTCCTGATAGCTTAATCTTTCCTAGCTTTTATTTTTGGTGTTTGGGATTATACTCCTACCTTTTCCTTCAACTCAAAACCTTATACTTATACCTTATGCTTACAAGGATATACTTCAGTTTTATGAATACGGCCCATTGACTCACATATACTGCACTACAATTTGAGCATGAAAGTTTATAAACACCTGGTTTATGTAACAGTGGAATGATATTTTTAGTATTGATTAATTTAGCAAGGGTATTATTGGTTTTGAAAGCTGTGTTGATATTGAATTTGTTAAAAATGTTTTTGATCTTGTAAGACAGTAAACCTGTAAATAGTAAAGAGCCTAAAAATAACTTCTGTGTAGTATTATTATTATTATCTTTAGTGGTTATATGGAAGGAAAGTCTAAACCTGCAAAAGTACTTGGAATATACTTTGTGGATTAAGTCTAAAGGGTAATTAAGGATAATAAAAAACTCTTTGTTTTAACAAAACTAAAACGAAGAGTTTTTTATTATCCTTAATAAGATGGACTTCCAAAAAGTAAGGGTTAGTACAATCAATTTAATCTAAAGGGTAATGATTATTGACTGCTAGTTATTTAACCCTGTAATGCCCCAATTTTTTTTTAAGCTGGTAATTTTAGTTTAGGTTAAATAAAATACAAAAAACACGAATGAACATAAAAAATTTTAATTATTTTCAATTTACAGCTTGTGCAGGTAAAAAAAGGTAAACCGCCTAAAGGCGGACTTGAGCAGTTACGTCAGAAATTTTGCTGTATATAAAAAAATACTGGAATTAAATTATAAAATGTATGAGATTATTTGCTTTGATGGAACATCAAAAAGCACATCTTTGAAGGAGAATTGCAGAGGTTCAGATTACATTTAGTACAATATGCTTGAGTTTCCGACTTGCATCCTGGAAATTTGCACGTTTTTTTGCCGGATCGATCATGAAACGCGCACCAATGGCCTATATTATCGTACCGTATGTCATTTGTTGGAATGTATGCTTTCTTAGGTTTTGGTATTGTAGGTGGTGGTAGAGACGATGGTCGACCCACTGACCGTTTTTCTTGAGCAACACCAACCAAGCATAACGATTCGGCCACTTTTGTGCGAAAAATTGGCAGTTGAGTGCGTTCTCTTTGCAAACGATGATATAGTACATATGCATTGACCATTGCCATATCCAACATATGGAAAAAAAGTCGATTAGTCCATTTTCTGGTCTTCATTCGAATATGGTATCGCCCGAGAAGTCCATCCATAACGTCGACTCCACCCATGTGATGGTTATATTCACTTATGATAAATGGACAATCAATTTCTTTCTGTTGCTTGGTTTTTTGATCCCATCGCTTAGCTTTCTGAGGTTGCTGGTCTATTTTTTGAGACCTAAATGGTTTGATGCCAACATAAGTGGATAATAAACGAACAGTTTTTGTGTCACGCCATAAAACATTGCTAATATCAATGCCATACACAGTTCCAACATATTCCTCGGAATAACCACGCTCAACTTTCTGTTGTGTCAGCATTACATTGGTCGACAGTTTGATATTTGGTACTCGGTTTTCACGTACTGTGCTCACACTATAAATTCCACGGCTTCTTAGGTACGTCAATAAACCCAACGATGTATAAAAATTGTCAAAATATACAATATGATTGACGTGATCAGGAATTTTTTTAGATAAACGTACAACGACATTGGAAGAAGCTCCAAGATCTGGTGTATTTTCAAGAATTACATTATCACCAGCGCCGGAATAAATTTCAAATGCATACGAAAATCCAGTATCATCACAAAGTGCAAATAGTTTGGTTCCCCATTTATGTGGTTTCTTCGGCATATATTGACGAGTCGGGTTACCTCCCATTTTAGTACCACACATCTTCTCATCGACAGCATTAGAACAGACTCAAAGCGCTCGTTGAAATGGGTCACCAATGTATTTTGTATAGATTGTCATGGCCAGGAGCTCCTTTTGCTACCGCCCCTACATTGTTGTTGTAATGTAAAAATTTTCGAATGTCCTCAAATCGTCTGCGAGTCATTACTTGTCTAACTGCCTTGAACGAATGTTTTCCCCAGTATGAACGAACGTTTGGGTAACGATAAACGGACATGAAGAATAATATTCCAATAAATTTACGAAGTTCCACAGCATTGGTGGTAAATCGAGTTTCAATATTTCCTTCGCGTGCATATAGATTCATCTGTTCAGCTAGAAACTCAAGGAGGTCATCTGTTACAAAGTGGCGAAAGCAATCGTATGGTGATTTTAGCTCCTTGAATTCGGCTGGCATTTCCTTTATACCACGAAACACAACTTCGTTTACATGAAGTTGAAGATTTTTTTTTCCATATCATGTTTTTATAAGTTGGCGAATTGTTTTGTATTTCGTTGATGTTTATATTACTACTGAATTGACGACAGCTAGGAGCAATTGGTCTTCTTCATCTTGCAATTCACTCGCAACTCTTCGTTTACGCTTCTTGAATTGTTGTAAACAAACAACAGGTGTAATAGAATTATTACCACAAGCAGCAGAAGTGTATTCTCCTGCAGAAGTTGATGGTTTTGGCGAGTAATATGTAGACGGCGCAGGCCGAACTTCGTCAGAAGATTCAGACGACGCAGGCTGAACTTCGACATCATTTGCATTGAGTATAGTAATGGTCACACTTGAATTCAAATACTGATTATTTTCCTGAAAAAGGTAATCTGGATCGGCAATGTCGTCATCGCTATCAAAATCCTTTTCACTTCCAGTATCATCATCGGTAGGAATCGAGTCTAACATCGCAGCAATTTCCTCATCCGACATCTGATATACTTTATAAACGGTCTGTTGTCGTGACATGATTGATAGTAAAACGATAACTGTAAAAAATTTACACATAAAAATAAAATGATAATACCTCCGAACTGCTCAGACCCGCCTACAGGCGGCCTTCCAAAACTTGTTGAATTGTTACAATAAATTTACTCAAGCAAGTAAATTTACAACGCTATTCGATGAAAAACACTTCTTCCTACTCACCAGTAATTTTTTTAGTTCAAATCGATCGCAATTACTATTTTTTATGATTTATTAAAAATCGTCGTTCATACACACACAGTTTATTACGTCTTTCTTTGGTCAATTTCTAGCTTCAACTGATATAGCTGTGAAGCGAGCCACATTGCTGCAACACACATTACACCAATGCATTTAGTAACATTTCTCCTAGAGGCAGGCGTGAGCGTTTATACGATAAAAAATTTACGCAGATTGTTTTTAGTGAATAAGGTATACCCTGCCTAGAGGCCGTCGGGGGCATTCCGAGGACGGGGAAAAAATCATTTGCTTCTTATTGCTTTCACTCACAAAACAAGAAATGAAATACACCGTGACTGAGAAAGAGTGTTTGGCAGTAATTTGGAGTGTAGAAAAATTACTTCCCTATTTGGAAGGGGTTCATTTTACGGTTATAACCGACCATCATTCACTTCTTTGGTTACACCGGCTGAAATTGTTAATTATCTCATAGAAGTGCAGTGGCGATAAGTCTTTTTGTACCATACAGTATTAAGGTTTGGCCTTATAGCATAACCTTAATCAATAGTGTGCGGCAACTATTTATAAGTAAGTCTCTGTCGCAGGTAGGTATTATATAATTCAAATCTGTGCACATTGTAATTAAAATATGTCAAGAAGAAGCAAGTAACCATGACTATAATAAAGTTGTTTGTAACGAACTGCCAGGCAAAAGAATAATTAGATAAGGGAAGTGAAAAGCATCTATAGAATAGAGAGTTAAAAGCAGCAAGTTTATGCGACATAGGATGACAAGAGTTGAAATCAATGAGACAATCAGTGGTTGTGGGTTTCCTAAAAATGTCCAAACTGAAAGTGTTCATAATAGGATCTTTAGTTATCAGTAAATCTAAAAATGGTAATTGATTGTTAACTTCCATCTCTAAGGTGAACTTAATATTAGGGTGTAAAGAATTAATATAAAGGAGAAAATTCTCAATATCTGACAAAGTGCCATCAAATAAAACAAAACAGTAATCTACATATCTCGAATAGAACAACAACTGATTATTAAATTGTGAATTTTTGCTCAAAATTAGCCATGAAAACTTCAGCTAGGAATGGGGACAGATTGGAACCCATACAGAGTCCCGAGGTTTGTTTATAGTAACAATCATTAAACTTGAAAAAGTTTTGTTCTAGAGTAAGGCCCAAAAGAGAGATTAAATCTAAAGAGATATGGGTAGGAACATTATTAGAAAACAATAAATCTCTTACCAAAGCAATACACTCTGAAGGAGGAATACTAGGAAATAAATTGGTAACGTCTAATGAAAGCATTAAGCAATTATTGGGAACTTTAAATGAAGAAAGTTTATTGGCTAAAGACAAAGAATTTTTGATAGAAAGTTCATTATGAAAGTTAGTTAAATCTCGAAGAGTGGAATTAAGGAAAGAAACTAGTTTTAAAACTGGAGAATTGGTAAAGCTGAAAACAGGTCTTATAGGAATATTTTCTTTATGGATTTTTGGCAAACCGTAAAAAAGTGGAGTAACTGCAGTCATTGGAACTAACTTGAGGTAACTCAAGTTGAAGTAAGACAAAATATCTTTATAAATTGATCTTAAGCAACTTCTGAAATGGTTATAGAATTTAACAGTAGGATCAACAGGTAAAGTTATAAATGAAGGATCAGAACTAAGAAATTGTTCCACTTTGTTCAATGGAATTGAAAATGCTCTATGTATCATAAAATTATAAGCTGCTAATTTATGTGGTATAGGATGATTTGAATGATATGGTATGATTACATCTGTTTGTGTTGGTTTTCTGTATATCAAATAATTTAATGAATTATTAACTTTTTCAATTCTCAAATCTATCTACAAAACCTGCTAACACATCATCAACATATCTATACCAAAATATAATATTGTTTTTATAACTAGAATTAAAAATTTTGTTTTCTAAATTATCCATAAAGATATTTGCTAAAATTGGAGAAATAGGACTTCCCATTGGAAGACTTTAATTTTGAATATATACTTTGTTATCAAAAGTAAAATAATTTTGGATAATGCATACGTTAAATAGGTCAATTATATCTGATATTATATCTGGATGGATATTTCTTTCATCTAATAGCTTTTTAACTAGAACTATTCATTCTTTAGGAGGTATTTTAGAGAACATATTAGTTAACATCAAACGATACTAATTTAGTATTATTTTGTAAATTACATTTTTATTTAATTTATTTATCAAATCTAATGAATTTTGTACTGAATATTTAGATGTGTAACCATAATTATTTAGAATAGTATTTAATTTTTTAGCTACCTTAGTATTAGGAATGTTAACATACGAAGCTACAGGTTTAATGGGTTTTGACTCTTTATGTAATTTAATAGTTCCATATAATTCTGGACATTGAGGATTTTTATTAATTAAGTATTTTTATCAGTCATTCAATAGATAATTAGAATCATTTACAAGTTTTCTTATTTGAAAGAAATTAATGCATATGTTGCCGAAGATATTATTTTTGAAATTGTATTAGAAATATTTCCACAATATATAATACTTTTATAACACTTAATTTCTTTAGTTTGTTTAGGGAATATTGTTGTAGTGACATTATTTATTCTTTCTTATTAATTATTTTTATTTATCAATTGTATTGGATAGCCATTAGATGTAGCTATTTATTTTATAGTCTCAATTTCTTTATTAAAGATATTTTTGTTCAATGGAATTGAAAATGCTCTATGTATCATAAAATTATAAGCTGCTAATTTATGTGATATAGGATGATATGAATGATATGGTATGGTTACATCTGTTTGTGTTGGTTTTCTGTATATCAAATAATTTAATGAATTATTAACTTTTTCAATTCTCAAATCTACCTACAAAACCTGCTAACACATCATCAACATATCTATACCAAAATATAATATTGTTTTTATAACTAGAATTAAAGATTTTGTTTTCTAAATTATCCATAAAGATATTTGCTAAAATTGGAGAAATAGGACTTCCCATTGGAAGACTTTAATTTTGAATATATACTTTGTTATCAAAAGTAAAATAATTTTGACTGATGCATACATTAAATAGGTCAATTATATCTGATATTATATCTGGATGGATATTTCTTTCATCTTATAGCTTTTTAACTAGAACTATTCATTCTTTAGGAGGTATTTTAGAGAACATATTAGTTACATCAAACGATACTAATTTAGTATTATTTTGTAAATTACATTTTTTTAATTTATTTATCAAATCTAATGAATTTTGTACTGAATATTTAGATGTGTAACCATAATTATTTAGAATAGTATTTAATTTTTTAGCTACCTTAGTATTAGGAATGTTAACATACGAAGCTACAGGTTTAATGGGTTTTGACTCTTTATGTAATTTAATAGTTCCATATATAAACACTAAAACTCTGTATAATCAAAAATAAGGTTTGTATTACGAATATATACATTTGTCACAACTGAATCAAACGAACTCAATGCGATGCATAACCTTAAAATAACAAAAAAAAAATCAATATTGAGATATCATAAAAAAATAAAAATTTTCAGATCATTCATTTGTGAATTCATCATCATCAGATGACACCACCGTAATGAACAATTTCATTCTGTCAGACGGGCATATTCCCGTATAAGCTTTCCTGGAGCGTTTTGATCCAGGGAGCTCTTCTACTACGTATCGGTCGTTATCCAATACTTTCGTGATAACAAAAGGTCCTTTGTAACGTGGTTCAAGTTTTCTACTTTGACCCTCGTTACTACCCTTTGCTTTACGGACAAGAACGTGTTGTCCTACCTCGAACGTCATAGAGGAAGCATGCTTTTTATCGTAAAGCTCTTTCTGGTACTCCGCTTTTGACTTGATCAAGTTGGAGATTTCGTTTCTCAATTTTGCCAGATCTGGTCTTTCATCATTACAAACTTCATTTGTTAAGAAGGCGTCGTTAACACCTCTTGGTCGATATCCGAAAAATACCTCGTAAGGGGATTTTTCAGTAGTAGAATTAACCGTAGTGTTAATACCCCACTTAACACGACTTACAGCTCGATCCCAATGACGTTCATCATCAGTAGAAGCCATAAGCGCAGATAGAATAGAACGATTCATTCTCTCCACTTGGCCGTTAGCCCGTGGAGTAGACGTAGCACATAGTACCCGTTTTACGTTCAAGTTCGAACAATAAGTTGTAAATTGACTACTCGTAAAAGCAGTACCTCTATCACAGATGACTCGTCTAGGTACACCAAACATTTCCATTATACCATCTAGAAATTGAATCACTGGAGTCGTTTTTGTATTCGGAACTGCTTTTAGGAACACAAACTTTGTAAATGCGTCTACAACAACTATAAGGAATGCATTTTTTTAGTACTAGTAACAAATGGTCCTAGATGGTCTATATGCAACGTATCCATTGGAACTGGTCGTTTCTCGATAGGATTAAGACGTCCACGTGTTTTGCCACCAGGGTTTTTATTATACAAACAACCTAAACAAGAGTTGATGTAATTTTTAACGTATTGCCTCATTGACGGGAACCAATATCGGGATTTTATAGAATCCAATGTTTTATCTACCGAAAAATGCCCTGCCTCATCATGGTAATATAAAAGTATTCTTCTACGGGCGGTCTTCGGGATCACCCATCGATCACCATCACTAACTTTCCTATAAAGTCGTCCGCTTCTCAAGCAGAAGTCCTTATGGATCTGTCGCTCTTCGGCATTTTTAGGTGAGTGTGATAGAATATCTATAACACTTTTACACCGATTATCTTAAAGCTGCGCGGAGAGTATCCAATCATTCTCCTCTATATTTATTAGATTCATATCTAACTTAGGATTCTCATTATGAACTACGCGACTTAATGCGTCTACATGGCTCATTTTTGTACCAGCTCTATATTCGATGTCGAAGTCAAACTCCTGTATTGTTAGCCACCAGCGGGCTATTCTCGGTATAAGATCTCTTTTCATCAAAGTATGTCTTAATGAGTTACAATCTGTAACCACTTTGAATTTTATACCCAACAAATATATTCTGAACCTCTTCAAGGCACTCACTACAGCAAGTGTCTCTAGTTAATAAGAGTGGAACTTTTGTTCATCTGGAGTTGTGGACTTGCTGTAAAACTGTACAGGCTTAAGAAATCCACATTCTTGATGTTGCAATAGTATGGCACCGATTCCCACCTTACTTGCATCGCAATCTTAACAAGCTTTTCCTTTAGCGTTTTGAAAGCACCTTCTTCTGCAGTTCCCCAGGAAAAAGCAATGTTCTTTCTGGTAAGGTTCGTCAGAGGTTTAGAAAGCTCAGAAAACCCCTTTATGAACTTCCGGAAATAACTGGTGAGTCCTAGAAATCTTCTTATTCCATGTACATCATGTGGACCGCTTTAATTTTATCATTGCCCGGTCGAATTCCTTCGTTTGTAATTTCGTGCCCCAAATATTCAATTTTGGTCTGCAAAAACCGGCACTTGTCGAGGCGCAGTGTCATACCAGCTGCTCTAAAGAGCTTTAGCACTTCGCAAAGTTTTTCTAGACCTTGGGAAATTGATTTAGATGGAATTAGTACATCATCAATATAAGCCATTGCATCTTGTCGTAACGGAGCCAAGATTTTGTTCATCGCCCTCTGAAATACTGCTGGAGCATTTACTAAACCAAATGGCATCCTAAGATATTCATAATGTCCATCGGGTGTAACAAATGCTGTCTTTGCTCACTGCATATGTGCTTTGCCATTGCAGTGTCTTCCCTGGTAGGTCTTCTAGCTTTCTCATTTATTTTTCCGGAAGGGACTATTCCTCCGGAAAAGTGAGTTTCTAACAGGAGCAGAGCTCTTTCTTTTTCGCTTTCTGTGAAGCTTCCATCTGGCTTTCGTAATGCCATTACAGTGTCTACTTTCCCTTTTGCCAAGACTTTGTGTAGCCTTGCTGCAGAGGGTGTAGCATCTATTTCTTCGCAGAATTTTCTGAAGCTGTTTCTTTTAGCTTTTCTAATCTCCTTATTATATGTTGTAAGTTTCTCGGTGTAGCTCTGCCAATCTCCGTTACGTTTGGCTCTATTGAAGAGCTGTCGCGTTTCGGATCTTAAGTTTGACAGATGACTGTTCCACCATATCGGATCTTTTGCTTTTCTACTCATTTGGAGAGGACAACTGGATTCATAGGCATCGATTATTGCCTCGTTCAGCTCTATGAGATCGTTTTCTAATGCCAGGTGATTCCTGGCATTTTTTTTAGTCTTGAGATTTGCAAGATTTATGTTCAGGTTAGTGTTGTAATTTTCCCAGTTAGTTTTCCTGGGGTTTCTCCTGAGTGCTGGCTCAGGAGGATTACACTCTAATCTGAACGTAATCATTCTATGATCAGAGAGGGATGGTTCGTTCGATACTCTCCAATCTTTCACCCTATCCTTAAGATTCGGTGTACTTAGTGTTATATCTAGTACTTCCTTTCTTGTTCTGGTTACAAACGTAGGTGTATTCCCTATATTGTGTATAACAAGATTCTTATTAAATATAAATTCTAAAATTTTCTCCCCTCTTTCGTTGGTGTCTGTGCTTCCCCATATGGTATTGTGACCGTTGGCGTCGCATCCTATGAGAAGCGGCAGCTTCTTCTGTTCACAGTAATCGACTAGTCTTTGCAGTTCTGTAGGCGGTGCAGTCCCGTCCCCTGCAAAGTAGCATGATGCTATCATGACTTCTTGACGTCTATTCTCGAACTCGAGGTTTGCTCGAATCGGAACGAGGTCTCTCGTCATGAACTCTGACACACAAAAGTGATCAATGCTGTTACTTACCAAGATGCATGCTCTGGGTGTGTCTACATTACTCACTTTGTATATCAGTTTGGCTTCCCTACTTGCGAGTCCTCTCACCTGACCATCACGGACCCATGGTTCCTGGATCAATACTAATCCCATTTGGTTTCTGATAAACGTCCTTGAAATAACCGCCGATGATCCCTTGGCGTGATGGGCGTTTATCTGAGCGATATTAATTCCCGCCATTTTTCTTACCATGGTTGTTCCCACGAGTAGCAAGGGAATGTCGGTCCACTCCGGCAGAGCCCCGCATGCCAGAGCAAGGCTACATACAAGGGGGTTTCGCCCGGTTCCCCCAGGGGAACGTTCGCGACCGCTTATACCCCAGCGGCCATCCATCCTTCGGCACGTTACCTTACACCTTGGAATTGGGGGGGTTGGTCCGCGGTGCGACCTTAGGAATGACCAATCTGGCAATCTTGCAGTTATCAGTTGCTCATACCAGACCGTGCCACCCGTATAGACGCACACCCCCAGCTTCGCCGCTTCCCTGCTAAATTGCAGTGTTATACCTGCTTAAATAAATGGCTATATGGCCCATATGCTTAGCTGGAATTGTTGTTGTTTCACTAGCAGTCAGTGTTACTTTTTTATTATCTAATAATCTA
The DNA here is from genome assembly GCA_035357415.1 of Ophraella communa. Lineage (NCBI taxonomy): Eukaryota > Metazoa > Arthropoda > Insecta > Coleoptera > Chrysomelidae > Ophraella > Ophraella communa. The sequence continues at coordinate 30,582,214 of CM068995.1, read as the reverse complement.
TTAATACCATCAATAGATAGATCATTTTGATTAAATAAGCGAATTTGCTTTCCCCTAACAATAGCAGTAACATTACCATTATTTAGAAAAGGTTGACCTATGATAACCGATACCTCTTGAATTTCATCAGGCACAACTAAAGCTTCTACAGTCGCGATAGCCAGGTCAACTTAAATTTTAAAAACCGTTTTTGCGTTTGCAATTATGGAACCCCCCGCATACCCACATAAACGCACCATCGTGGGCGTAAGCTCTAACCCCAAATTGTTTGCATCTGTCTCTCTAATAGTGACAGCGGCCCAACCAGAATCAACATAACCACGTAAAGGTTCTCCATTAATAATACAATCAATAAAATAGCATGCACTTGAAGAATTTGTAGAAAGTAAAAGAATGGGTTTTTGCTTACCTTTGTTCAGCCGATTACCTGAAGTAACATGACATTGGTCAGCCGTATGCCCCAAATAATTGCACTTCGTACATGTGATGCGTGGTTCTGGACACTTAGCTTGTACATGTCCCCTCTTCTTGCAATTAAAACACTTAATGTTTGAAACTCCTGTTCTATCATTTGGTCCTTTACGTTTGATGATCATGCTGCGCAAATCCTTGCTATGTTCCTTTGCACGGTGTAAGCTGTGTTCTTGTTTGCGAACAGGCATTCTATTGGGTATAGGGTCTTGACGTACGTTTGTCAAATACTGTTCGAAGAGGGCTTCTGGTGACTCGTAGCGCCCCGCTTGTGCGGCATTTTGGATGGTCACGTCTGGGATACCGTCTATAATGCAGGAAACTGCATTTTTTCCAGTTATTTGGACGGTTCTAAGAAGTTCCATTTTACTAAAATAATATATAGCCATGGATTCATCACATGCTTTCTGCCTATTAAGCATCTTCCTTAAGGTTTTGGCAAAATCTACATGATCTGGGAAAGTCCTTGTAATTATAGATTTCTATTCATCCCAAGTATGATTTACTGACGTTAAGCTGTGGTACCAAGTGCGAGCCATGCCAGCTAGACGTGACTGCATATGATATATGGTGGTTATGTCATCCCAACAATTCACATTTTTAAGTTGCTCAATCTTTTGGAGCCACTGGCTAGCAGTTATGTTGTCATTTTCTGGGTAGAATTGTGGAATACAATCTGCCTGAACAGTTAATCTCGTATTTGAATTTTGGTTAGACATGTTTGTTATGATATTTTCTAATCGTTGAATTCGTTCTTCGTATGAAGACCTTATATTTGCAGATTCTGTCGTATCTGAGTGGGTTACATCACTCGGAATATGAATAAGTAGGCGATCATTTGTATTGGGAGAAGGCTCAGGTTCTCTAGTATCTCTTGAATGTGGAGAGTTTGTTCGCCTTGATGTTAAGGAATTATTTGGTGTCCTTCCTTTACGACTTCCTTCTTTAAAAAGTGATTTTTCAGAACATCTTTTATTTGAGTCTCTCTCTGTTGCAGTTTTTCGGTACCTTAAACGTTTAGTAGAACTGGAACTACTATCGCTGCTAGTAGTAGTACTACTACTTGATCTATCACGACGCCTCTTTGTTTTACCCATATTCACAAATTCCAAAAAAAAATTATTAATGTGATTGTTTAATTGAAGTGGCGATTAAACAAGAGTAGGTACACGTTAATAAAAATACTAATACTAATACTAAATTAACTTACATAAAAATGTCAAACTATCGAAACGATTACTTCGTAAAAGCAAGGTTTCTCTTATCAAAAAAAAATAAACAAAACTATAAAAATAGGTCACACTTAACTACTTATAAAGTTCTATGTCTAGCCAAACGTAATTTAACTAAACACTACTTCGTAAAAGCTATACAGTCTTTTGTTTTAATACGCAAACTATAAAAATTGCAACAAATGAGCCAACACTCTTAACTTACTATTAATGTTTTCGGATTCACCACACACCTGAACTATAAACACTAAAACTCTGTATAATCAAAAATAAGGTTTGTATTACGAATATATACATTTGTCACAACTGAATCAAACGAACTCAATTAGCAGACTGGTCTCTTATCGCCAAAACTATTATAAAAATTCCTTAACCGTTAATGTGGTAGAATATTGTTGAATACCGGGTGGTGTCTACACATATAATTTTGGACATTATTAATTAGGTATTTTTATCAGTCATTCAATAGATAATTAAAATCATTTACATGTTCTCTTATTTGGTTGGAAATTTTTTGAGTTGGATCGTTTTTTAAAATTTTGACATTACTTGACATTATGAAACCATTCACTTTAGATTTATAATCTTTTTTTAAAATTATTGTTGAGTTAACCTTATCTGATTTTGTAATAATTAGATTGTTTTAATCTACTTTATTTTTAATTGATTTTAAAGCTAAAATGAAATTATTAATAATTTGACATTGACTTTTAAATATTTTTGGTTTTATATTTGCTATTTGCATTTCATAAATAAAATTATTTGAATTAGTTCTTAAAGCTATTTCAGAATCTGTAGCTAAAATTTCTTTTATACTATTTGTAAATTTGGGAGGTATGCAATATTTTAAACCCTTATCTAAAATTTATTTTCATTATTTGAAAAAATGGTGTCTGATTTACATACATAACTGTTTACTTTGATTGAGTCTTCATTTTATACATAGATAAGACGTAATTGTAACAGAAATATACTAAGTTATTGTAAAGATCAGATTTCCTGGTTTTTTCATATCATTGTACCTTAGAGGGAAATACATCCAGGATAATCCCTTAGGGCTAATAACATCTAGGCTTAATTATTGTTATGTCTTATTACTTCCATACTTATTCTAGCCTTAATACTACTTATTTGACATCAGGTACCAAGCTACAAACAAACAAAATGTTACTTCAATATGTCAATCTGACGATGCTAATTCTAGCGAAACGGCCGTCATTGCATTTAAAAACGTATGTTACGAATAAATAGTGAAAGTTTAATTTAACCTTTTAGTTGTTGACTGTTTTTACTTTTAATACATTTTTACGTCTCTCCACACTCTTTCAAAGCGAAAACTATTTAGATATATGATTAGAATGTAAAAAAAATAGATAAAACTAATAGAATTAATAAGTTAAGAACTGAAAATAAAAGTAACATAACTAACTATACCATTAACATTAAAAATTAAAAGAAGAATATAAACACACAAGTTCGTTTGTTAAAAACTTTTATTTTTAAGATTATTGCATATAAATGCCTTTACAGATTCGGGTGTTCTGTTTTTTAAGGTTTCTTTATTCTGCCCAAGAACTAGTTCATATTCTAAAAGGCTTGGTATTGTTCCGTTAGCTGAATGCCTTTCGCTACTGGTTCCTAACACTTCCTTTTCTGGAATGCTCCATCGCACACGTTTTACTTAAATAAACAAATATTTAAATTTCCACCAAAAAGTCATAGTATATCTAATTATTAACAGTTTTCGATAATATATAGCAATAAAAATACTATTTAAATTAATTTAAGTAAAAATGGATCAATTGTAACCCATAAAATAAACCGCTTATATTCATACTACCTGATTTTGAAGATGTAATTTTATTTTGTTCGCAAGTTACCCATTGCATAATTAAATGAGGGGTTCGATCCTTATAAATATGATGGTTAACTTAAAAAAATGTGTTCGCTTTTTGTCGAGTAATTTTTTTCGAGTTGGTCTTTTACCAACTCTTTACGAGGAGAGGAACTGGATTTTTTCAAAAAAACTGGTTTTGATTTTAACGTTTCATTTACTTATAATGTTTTAAATATATTTTAAAAATTTTAAATACTAACACATTCTTTTTTATTAGTAAAATATTGTTTTTTCTCGTGCAATGGTTCCTTTTGTGAATTTTATTAAGGATTAACGTCATTTATTATGTAAGTTAATATAATTTTATAAATTGTTAGCCATAAATTTCAATAATATGTTTTTTCATAGTTTGACAGAAGAAGAAATAAAATATTTCGAAAGCTCTCAAAATTAAGTAACAAGACTTTTACTCTAATCCTAACACGGCGCATTCCTGATAACTGTTTAACATTTTGGTTTTCAACTAGTCAGCCGACTACCCTTCAATTGCTTTTATATATAAATATATATATATATATATATATATATATATATATATTGTGATGATTATATTCACCAACTTAATTTAATTTATAAATTAACTTTTTATTTTAAACTTGTTCAAATTAAGGTAGGGTTCTATCAAAATTTATTTTTAAATAATTTTTTTTGAATATATAAATTTTTAATAAACGGCCAAATAAAATTTATTCTCCCTAACTAATTCCTATCTAACCTATCTATTTGCCTATCTAACTTATCTATCTTATCTTAACTACCTAAACTAACCTTAACTATCGCAGTGTCTTTTTCTCTTCTATTCTTCCTAACACCTTTTATGCCAAATTTCCTTGTACGTCCCAATCACTTGACCTCTAGTTGTTTTTATCTATTAATTTTAGCTTCTTTCTCCTCACTGCACTCCACTCGGATAATTACTAAGACTTACTGATTTTAATTCTTCTTTTATGTTATTTATTTTTTTTTATATCTTTAAATAATTTCTTCTACATTACCAAATAAAGTAAAATTTTTCTTGTCGCCTTTTATAATAGTCAAATAAAAATTCTTCTTTAATTCTTTCTGACTTTTTAAATCAATTACCAACTGTCACTGCTTTTCTATTTTAATAACTTTTTATAATTGCTTATTTTCTTTACCATTAATATAAACTTTTTCTATTCGACATTAACTTCCTTTTAAATTATACTTTTTTTATTCTATTGGCTTCTTTTAAAAAATTAATTTCTGCTCTACTTGACTTTTCAATTCTCATCTCCCAACTGTCAAACTTTTCTTTTTTCCTAGCAACCAAACTTCTTCATCACTATAACTTACACTTCTTATCTATACTTAAAACTATTACAATATTTGTTTACATTACAGAATTTTTTTTTATTTTATTTTACCTAATAATTTAAATGACATAAACTTCAAATTTTGACATATCTCCGAAAATAATAATTCAACTAAAATAAATTTTGATTTCACCCTAAAACATACCTTCACAATATATATATTAAACCAGAATTTTTTGGGGTATACGGCAATGTGTTTTAAGAAAACTCTTTTACTTGTTTTCCAAGCTTTCGAAATATGTTTATTTCATTATAAAGGAATAAGCACGAGTATAAACAAAATTGGTGTTAAAAAATGGTAAATATAACATAAAAAACTATTTTAACTTTAATTTTGAATTTAAAAAAAAAAATTTTTTATAAGTCAAATTATTTATAAAACAAAATAACGTCATAAAATTAATAAACAACTTAATTGCTTGAGATAAAATGTAATAATAAAAGAGTAGAAAATAATAGGTTATATGATAAAAAATTACCTTATTCTTTTTTATAATTTTGACTTAAGCTTCTAAAATGTCATTTAAAATCAAAATAAAAATGTCAAATAAATGTCATGAATTTAAGGTATTATTTAGATCTTTATTTGTATGTTTATCCAATGATAGCAGATAATAATAAAGATCTAAATAATACCTTAAATTCATGAGATTTATTTGACATTTTATTTTGATTTTAAATGACATTTAGAAGCTTAAGTCAAAATTATAAAAAAGAATAAGATAATTTTTTATCATAGAACAATTAAATATTTTAATCCAAATTTACATTTTTCATGAAAGAAGAAATTAAAAATTATAACCTATTATTTTCTACTCTTTTATTATTACATTTTATCTCAAGCAATTAAGTTGTTTATTAATTTTATGACGTTATTTTGTTTTATAAATAATTTGACTTATAAAAAATTTTTTTTTAAATTCAAAATTAAAGTTAAAATAGTTTTTTATGTTATATTTACCATTTTTTAACACCAATTTTGTTTATACTCGTGCTTATTCCTTGATAATGAAATAAACATATTTCGAAAGCTTGGAAAACAAGTAAAAGAGTTTTCTTAAAACACATTGCCGTATACCCCAAAAAATTCTGGTTTAATACCTATTAGTCGGCAAAGAACATAAATTTAATTATATATATATATAAATAAGTTTATAAATTTAATTATATATATATATATATATAATTAAATAATTTATGTTCTTTGCCGACTAATAGGTATTAAACCAGAATTTTTTGGGGTATACGGCAATGTGTTTTAAGAAAACTCTTTTACTTGTTTTCCAAGCTTTCGAAATATGTTTATTTCATTATCAAGGAATAAGCACGAGTATAAACAAAATTGGTGTTAAAAAATGGTAAATATAACATAAAAAACTATTTTAACTTTAATTTTGAATTTAAAAAAAAATTTTTTATAAGTCAAATTATTTATAAAACAAAATAACGTCATAAAATTAATAAACAACTTAATTGCTTGAGATAAAATGTAATAATAAAAGAGTAGAAAATAATAGGTTATAATTTTTAATTTCTTCTTTCATGAAAAATGTAAATTTGGATTAAAATATTTAATTGTTTTATTATAAAAAATAAGGATATCTTATTCTTTTTTATAATTTTGATTTAAGCTTCTAAAATGTCATTTAAAATGAAAATAAAAATGTCAAATAAATGTCATGAATTTTAGTTATTATTTAGATCTTTATTTGTATGTTTATCCAAAGATAGCAGATAATAATAAATGTCACTCAAGTTTTTATGGTCACTTTTTTTATTCATAATATCATTGTCTTGTGATATAGATGCCATTTCCAAAAAAAGTCTTTTTTTATTGTTAATTTGTACATCCAAAATACTAACAGAAGCATAATCGATAAGATGGTCATTAGTTATTAAATGTTTAGCCAATTCACATCTTTCAGGATGTAACCTGGTATCACTCTTATGCAAGGATAAACGTTGTTTTAATCTTTGGCCAGTTTGACCTATGTATTTTTTGTCGCAAGCAGAACAAGGAATACAATATACTACATTAGATAAATCCAAAATTGGAGTTGTATCTTTTACTTTACTAAAAATTTTGTTTAAGGTAAGACATGTTCTACTCGTAATTTTAATATTATTTAATGGTTTAAAAATTCTACTTAATTTAGATGTAATTTCTCGAATGTATGGTAATGATACATATAATTTTGTATTATTGGTTTGAATGTCTAATTCTTTATTATTTTGATCATATGTATTTATATTGTAAGAATTATTACTTAATACATTTTTTATTAATTTATTCGGATAACCATTTTCTAAAAACATTTCATGTAAAATTTTAAAATTTTTTATTATGAAAAATAGAATCTGAAATCAATGTAATTCTTTTTTTCATTTGCATTATTAAATTAGTTTTAGTCGAAAATTTATGATATGACCAAAAATTCATAATTCTACCACAATTTATTGGTTTTCTGTACCAATCTATAGTAATAGTGTTATCTTTTCTAATAAATTTTGTGTCTAAAAATGGAACACTATGTTCTACGTCCTCTTTTTCTAATGTAAATTGAATATGAGGATCATAAGAATTAAATATAAAAAGAAGTTCATTTGAACCATCTTTAGGTAATGCCAAAATAATGTCATCCACATATTGTTTAACAAAAATTAAATTAAAAGGTAATACGGGAATAACAGTATCTAATAAATTATCCATTACATAGCAAGAAATAATTGGAGAGATGGAAGCTCCCATTGGAGTACCGAATGTTTGTTTGTATAATTGATTGTTAAATGAAAAATAAGTATTTTCAAATAAAAAATTTAAAATTTCTTCCAAGTATGTTTTAGATATTGAACAATGTTGGCTAATATCATTCCATTTTTTATCTATTGCTCTTAAAGCAAATTCTAAATAAACATTACTAAACAAAGAAACAACATCCAAACTACAAATAACATAATTTTTTGGTAACTGAAATTTATTAAATTTTTTAAAAACATCATAAGAATCTTTAATGTAGTATTCTGTATTATAATCATATGCTTTTGTTAATATTTCAGTGATATATGAACCATGAAGCTACAATAGGTCTAATTGATAATACTGGTTTATGAATTTTAGGAAGACCATAAAATTTTGCTGGAATTCCATTATAGCAAATCAATTTGTGTTTTGTAGTTTTATCAATTTGTTTTTTGTTATAAAGTTTTTTTATAATAGAATTACATTTATTTTGAATTGTTATTGTTGGATCTTTTTTTAATTTTACATAAGATGAACTATTATCTAGAATTTTCAGTGATAATTCAATATAATTGTCTTTAAACATAACTACAGTACAATTTCCTTTATCACTGTTAGTAACGATAATGTTTGAATGATTCTTTAAAAATTTTTTAGTTTTATGATACAAATTTCGAAAAAACTTATTATTAGAATTTTGGTTAATATGATTTGTGATAATATTAGTTGATTTTGCTATTAATGTTTTCCTTAAATCATCATCTGATGTTTGAGATGTAATATATTCAATATCTGCTAAAAGATGTTTAAATTTAAGATCTTTTTCAATAGTTGGTTCAATACTAAATTTATGCCCTAAAGATAAAAAACACAAAATGTCATGTGGAATTTCAATGTTTGTTAAATTTTTAATCCATTTGGGATTTGTACTAAGTTTTAATTTAAATTCATCATCTATCAATTTATTAAATTTTTTAATATTATTTCTTTTGGTTAAGTAAAAAATTTTATTAAATGTTTTTTTCTGAAAGAATTCATAGTTTTTAAATATAAAATTTGACGTTGATTGAATAATGTTATTTTTTAAATTTTCTAAATTCTTTTCTAATGATAAAATAGTTTTTTGATTACAAGATATTTCAATATTAATAATCTTAGATCCTAACCTTAAGAAAATACTTGTGTTTTTCTTCATGGAAATATTTTGACGATGTAAAAGATCTATTATTGGTACTATAGAATTGTCAACATGTTTTGGAATAACACCTTCTCTTCTACATCTCAATAAAAAGCATCTTCGATTAAGTTCTTTTGCAAGTTTATTCTTAGCCTTGGACCAATCTTTAAAATATTGAACAGTATATTTACCATAACGTTCTTCGATGTCTTGATAAAACCCCATGATCAGTAATTTAATTAAATTTATGTTCTTTGCCGACTAATAGGTATTAAACCAGATTTTTTTGGGGTATTACAAGAAGGCCCATATCTTGTAGATACCAAAGATGGGATTAACAGTTATAAATTAATTTATCCAGACACTGGAATAATTCGTGGAATATTTAATGTTAACCAAATTTATAAATATAATGAATAAAAAGTTAACTTACCAAATGTATGGTGATGATACCACATAATGCTTACCTACTAATTTTTAAGGGTATTTGAAAAGGAATGCTAAATTGAACTAGAATCTATTATTCAAACGCAAATTCTTTCAAAATCCTAAAACATACAAAAACAACGTTTAAATCTAATTTAAACCATATAAGTTAAAACATGCAAATTTAATTTGTAGTTAATAAATAAACAGATGATTTTAAAATTTGACAATTGATTTGATTTGATCATAGAACTAAGAACTAGACTCTGTGCACGGAACGGTAAAAATGATTCTTCTTCGTTTTTATCAAATGTTCACAAAACAAATTTTTGTACCTTGATTAGTATAATTAGTATACTTAGAATTTAATAATGTTTAATAGATTATTTAAAAAAATTTCTATATGACTATACAAATATTTTTAAATAATCGGGGGCTGATTGTAATGTTTAAATATTTGACAATAGTATAATGATTAAAATATCAACAGAAGTTGTTTAATTTAACTAAATCCAATAATTTTTATTATATTGTATTGTTTTATTATATATTTTGTGTATTTGTAAGAGAATTTTAAGTTAGAAATTATGTAATGTAACAATATTATATCTAGTACATAAATATGTTATTTAAGACTTACTAGAAATTTCGCGAAAATTGATTATATAATGTGTAAAAAAAAGACAAATAATATGTAAAAAGGAGACAGATATATTTGTACTATATTTTTATTCTGGAATGATCGATGATAGACGAAGTAAGAATGTCTTGTCATAAATAGGAAAGAAAGAGATACACATATTTTCCCAGAAATGACTAATCTCTAGAACAAAAAAACGAAGCTTCTAGAAGTTTGAAACCTATAAAAGACTTGAACAGAGGTCGAAGGAAGGAAGTTGATTATTGGAAGTCAAAGAGAGAAGATCAGTGAGTGTGAACAGTCAACTAGAACTAATAGTGAACAAACAGTTTTTAAAAGTGGTTAATACAAAGTATTAAATAGTGACATTAAAAATACAAATACAAACAAATACAAAACAATCAAAAAGTAAAACAAAGTGACAAAAGTGACATTAAAAACTAATCAAAAAGTGAAATTAAAACATTTTCGGTTGATAAAAAAGAAGAATATAAGAGTACTTACTATTAAAAGTACAATTAAAGAAACTGTAATCCACACTAAACCATATCAATTTGGAGGAACAAAGAACGATAATATCACTCAAGAAACCAAACGTCTTACAAGATGACATTTTACCAGATTCGCAAATTCCACGTATCACTTCGTTCGTCTCCGTTTTTCATAGAACAACTACAGATTTTTCCACCAATCAGGAAGCAGGACTTTATATCAAGGTCAGATAAAATTGTAAACTTTTAAAATTTTTTGTAGTAGTTAATTGAATTTTATAATTTAAAAAAAACGAAGGAATTTACTTGATATTTAATAATTAGTGTATTTGATAATCTTACTTGCCATTAAACAACATTGGTTAATTTAACTTAATTCACATCAAGTAAGTTCTTTTATAGTTAATAAAAGGCCTTTCTTTCCTTTCTATTAGGTACTCTTAAAGCTTTAATAATTACTTTTTCTCCTTGCTTAAAAGTCATGGGTTTTTTATTCTTATTAATTTTGTTTCTACATTTCTCGGCCTTTTTTAATATATTTTCTTGTGCTTTTGTTAATATATCTTCATATTTTTCAGGAATTGATGTTATCCATGGTCTTTCAGCTGCTGTATATTTCATGATAGTAATTGGTGGTTTTTCAGTTACATCATTTGGAATATTATTCATTGTTTTGACTATAATTGGTAGTTTCTCATCCCATATTTGATGTTCACTGTGGACTAATATCCGTAAGTATTTAATTAGTTCTTTTATCATTCTCTCACTTGGGTTTGACTGTGGATGTCTTATTGAAGTATAAATGGGTTGTATGTCTTGTTTTACCAACCATGTTTTCAGATTGTTATTATTTTGTCGATTGTTATGATCTTGATGGTTACTTCTATCATTGTTATTTTGTTGGTATCTACTTCTCTCTCTTCCATAAGTGTTTTCCCTATAGTTATGGTTTCTTTGTTCCTCATTGTGACGTGTTGTTTCTTGTCTGTTTCCCATATTTCTTTCCACTCTCATAATGTAATTGGTAAGTTGTTCAAAGGTTTTTATATTTTGTATTGCAATTGTCTCTGCTATCTGTGGTTTGAAATGTCTAGATAAATACATAACAATTTCTTCTTCTCTTATTGCCGGATCTAGGAACTGTGCTTGTGTGTAAATTTTTAGAACATAATTATACATATTTCCTTTTTTGGTTTCATCATATTTTCCATAGTATAGTTTTTCTCTTACATATCCTTGATTTGTTTCCCCCCAATAATGTGTAAGGAAGGAGTATTCAAAGTCCTGGAAGGTGTTAAAATGAGATTCTTTACTTGTGAACCAGATCTGAGCCTGATCTGTCAAATATCCCCTTATGACCTCTCTTATATCTTCAAAATTGTTCCAGTTCCTTATTTTGTTTCTTATTACCGTTATGAATGTTTTTGGGTGTATTTTCTTTATGTTACCATTAAACTTCAAGTTATCATCAATATGTAATGTTGTGTTAATTGTAGGTTGTAGTATAGCCATGTTATTATTTTTAATTTCTTCTACTTTCTTATTAGACTTTCCAATTTCTTCTTTTGTTACTTGTATTTCTCTTTCCATTTCCCTTCTAAGTTTAAAATGTTCATCTTCCATTGCATGCCTGTTGGATGTAATTTCTTCTTCTATCTTCTTTTCCAATGAATCTATGTTCTTTGAGTTGCTTAGGATTTTTCTTTCTTGTTCTTTTAATTTACCATTAGTTTTTCTATAGATTTCTTCTGATATGGATGTTACTTCAATTCCTTTTTTAACCTCTTCAGTTACCTTGTTCTGGATATTTTCTATCTTATCCTCTTGTTCTTTTTGTCTTTCCTCTAACTCTGTCTGTTTCATCTGTACTTCGGAAATATCTTTTCCCAACGATTCTTTTACTTCATTAATTTGCTGTTTCATTTCTTCCTTCGTAGTTTGATTAAGTTTTTCCATATCTTCTTTTATTTGTTTTTGTGTATTCTCAATTTTGTTTTCTAAACTTCTATTTAATTCTTTGTTTTGATATTTTATCTCTTCTTGTAGTTCCTTCTTTTAACTTTCTATCTTATTATTTATCTTTTCCAATTTATGGTTCATTTTCTGTATGTCTGTATTAATTTTCTGCTGTGTATTATCTAATTTGTCTTGCAATTCTTTATTTTGGCTTTTTATTTCATCTATCTTTTCCAATTTTGAGTTCATTTTCTGCATGTCCATGTTCATTTTCTGTAACATTTCCTTTAGCCAACTTTGTTCTTCCTCTTTGCCCTTTCTTTTAGTTTCTTCAACACTGTCATATCTCACGCAGACAAAACCACCTCTTTCCATGGTTTGTTGTGTTTGTGTACTAGTTGACTCTTTTAATGTTTGAAATATGTATTCTTCAAGATTTATTCCCTCTTCTTCTAGTACTTCCTGTAGTCTTTCTATTAATGTTTCTCTAGATCCTTCAGTATCTAAATTCCTGGTTTCTAATTCATTTTTAAGTTCTGATAGACTTAATTCTTTTAATGTTTTTCTTGAGTCCATTTTGGTTATTTATTGTTTAAATATTTAGTATAATTTATTTTATTAAATATTTGGTTGTGTTATTATGATATAATAAAATTGTACTTATGTTAAAATAAAATTTAAAATGTATGTTAATCTTAACAAAATATCTAATAATGTAGTCTTTCAATTAAGAAACCTTCCTATTATTTAATATTAAATTGTTTACTATTTTTCAACAGAAATTGTTTAACTGAATACCTAATTTTCCAACAGCCCCACGTTGGGCGCCACTTGTAATGAATATTATCATTTTAAATATTGTTTATTGTTTGATTGATTTATTTATTAGATTGATATTACTTATTTAAAAGTACTAATAGCAACATGATCTTTTTCTCAGGGGGTGTTTGGTTATGCTAGTTTCTATTGGGTTATTAGGTAGAAGGTATTTGAATAAAATTGATTAATTACAATTACAAATTTATTATAAAATAATTAAATTAAGACAGTAATATTAAAAGTTTAATAATGAAACTAATTAGGAAAATTAAAAAGAAGAAAGGCCTTTTATTAACTATAAAAGAACTTACTTGATGTGAATTAAGTTAAATTAACCAATGTTGTTTATGTAATGGCAAGTAAGATTATCAAATACACTAATTATTAAATATCAAGTAAATTCCTTCGTTTTTTTTAAATTATAAAATTCAATTAACTACTACAAAAAAATTTAAAATTTTACAAATTAAGAATAATAAAAAGCTGTTCGTTTTAACGAATCTTTCAAGTTTAATTAAAAAAATTAGGATTTAAATCACAATGACAGCCTTTTCGCTATAATTAGCATCTTCAGATTGATATATTAAAGTTATTTTTTGTTTGTTTGTAGCTAGGTACCTGATGTTGATTAGGTAGTATTAAGGCTAGACCAAGTATGGAAGTAATAGGACAACAATATTAAGATTAATACTGTGCAATGATATAGAAAAACCAGGAAAAAACTATATCATGCTGGTCTTTACAATAACTTAATATATTTCTGTTACAATCATGTCTTATCTATGTATAAAATGAAGACTCAATCAAAGTTTAGTAGTGGAGAACTTCCAAGATTTATTTGTTCATTAACAACTTTAAATTGTGGATCTGCTAGATGTCTTTTTATTTCAAGTTCCTCAAGGAAATCTAAATTTTGTTTTTTATTAATCTTTTTGCTTTGATTGAGTCTTTATTTTATACAAAGACAAGATGTCATAATTGTAACACAAATATATTAAGTTATTTTGTAAAGATCAGCATGATATAGTTTTCTCCTGGTTTTTCTATATCATTGCACAGTTATACTGATCTTAGAGGAAAGTATATCCAGGATAATCCCTTACCGGCTTATTAATAAACACAGACTAGAGCAAGAATAACTATTCCTAGGCTTAAGCTAAGAGTAATTAAATTCAGTATTAATAAACATGGAGTAAGGAAGGAGTAAGCTAGTACGAATCTACTCTCGGAATAAAACTTATTCCTTCCCACTACCTAGTTTAAGGAGTGAATAAGCATAGATATTGATATTTGACATTTGACGGCATCATAACCTACAAAACTCACATTTCTGCTGCTTTACGCGTGTTTGCGTTACCTATTTTGTTATTATTTTGTTAGCGAAAAGATGGATATTAACTATTTTATTGAAGATAAAGATATTTCTCTTTCTAGTATTGTTGCATTTAATTTCTTTTTATGTATCTCCATTTTAATTTTATGTTCTTTATCAGCTATTTCGATATGCCTCAAATGTTCCTCATCTTTTAAAAGTTTGCTATGGCTTAACATATTCAACATATTCTTCTCGGTCCTGTATACAATAAATTGTTCAATATATTGCTGGTTAGTAGTGACATAGCAGGCAGAATAAGTAATAATATTATACCTTTCTGGGTTTAGAACCATTACCCACAACATTATTCAAAATTGTTTTACGTTTGGGTACCTGCAACATTCAATAAACTCTTAATAAAAAATAAATAAAACTCTTAATGTGTTTTTCTTAAGAAATATTTGCATTTCCTCCAATATATCATCGATTACCTGTATTTTTTCCTTGTTCTTTTCCAAGTTTTTATTTATATGTTCAATTTTGTCAAATAATTCACTTATTCTGCTTAATCTAATTTTTTATCTACATTTGAGATACATTTTTGGCATACCTTAGAAATTAACTGTTCCCCTGCTGTATCATCCATTTGGCTATTTTGGCTTTGGCTGCCAACCTTACTTCTTGTTGTAATTTTAGTGTGTGAATACCATTATAACTTTAATGGTTGAGAAAAACCGATTTCACTGTGTATTACAATATGCTGTATTAATTTTTAAGTCAAATTTTTTATCCACACTTACTAATTGTTTGTTAAATTTTTAGCAACAACAAAACCGTATTTAACACCAAATAATCACTGTTATAACAGGAGCTCTCTAGTATACGTCTACTCACGAGTTTCTTGTAGTATCGGGCTCCAACTCCTTTAACTTTATCACCAATTTTTCGTAGGCTGCATTTCTCTTGTCGCGATATTCATGATATTCCTTGCTTTTTACTCGCCACAAACAAGGTTCAGATTTATGTATTTCAATAAACTGTTCTATTACTTCATTACTTTTCCGTCCTGAAATATCTTCCATATAATTCCACAAAAAACTTAATAAATAACGCAACCTATTGCAAACAACGTATTACAAAATTACAAACTGAAATAATAAACGTTCAACAACAAACTGAAATAATAACTGCGCAGGCATTCGATAAGCGGCAACACGCTCCGTAAAGCACAACTGCACAGGTCGAAAAAATTGATTTTTCATTCTTCTACGGTCGCCTGTTCAGGTCGCTTCGCCTGTGCACCTTTGCCTGCAGACGCTGACATACACGTGGTAAACCGGTAAACCGTTACGTGTATGGCCGGCCTAGGGTTGTAACGTGGCAGTCGTATCGAGATAGTTGAAAACGTATAAAAGAAGTATTGAAGACGGTTAAGACGATAATACGTCTTTTAGTATTATTCATCAAGACGAAGTGGATGATTATTTTGCATGATTACGATACGATTACTAACCAAATCATAGTGATATCTAAAATTATACAAATAAAATCCGTAAACCATACTGACGTCACTTGAGGGCTGTAGCGTGTTACAAGCCGACGCAAAACTCCTTTCACTTATTTAAATTAAACATTGTTGATCATAATTGGCGTTTTTGTTAAACCGAACTCAATACTACCTTTAGACATTAAAAGAAAAACCTACATTTTTGGGGGCTCAACCGGAATGAAGGTTAGATGGAGATCGGATAAAAATAAAAAGAGAATTACGACAAAAAAAAAAGAAAAAAGTTTGGACTGAAAATTTAGGGTAGAATCGAACAATTTTATTTTCATCAGTGACATTTTCTGGATTTTTTGTTGCTGTAATTAGCGGAAGAAAGTTTCTAATCCGCTGTCACCAGATGTAATAAGCGGAAGAATATATACAATTATCAGATATCACCAGATGTAATACCCGTAGAAATATACACTTTTATTAGATGTTTTAGGCGGATAATCTTTATAAAATAAATTTGACTATTTAATGGCTTTGATAACCTAAAGGGCCTTACTCCTCTTTCAGCTTTAGCCGAGCGGTACCTAAAGGCTGAAAGATGCGTGAGGTTTGGCCTTCGCATTATTTGTTGACGGTGTGAAGGAGCTGGAAGGGATGCGTTGAAGGGCTCTGAAAAGGGGTTGAATTTACAAAAGAAACAAAATTTTAGTAGTGTCCAACTGCTTTATTACAATACTATATACAGGTGAATTCTTACAACTTTACACTTATACGTTGAGTGAAGCGGTTCACCTCCTCAAAAAAAAACAAAAGAAAAAAACTTATTGGTTCCTAACAACTACAAAACAAACGAAATGAAAGTATATGGTTTGGTCTGAAGGACCCTAACATTAACGTTAACAATAATTATTGGTGGTCCGAGGGACCACCTATTCTAACCCCGATATTAACAGAAATTTACCTTTCTTTACAGTAAAGGGAACATTAAAGTGTTTAGCTACTATATTTATATCAATTTGACTTTAGTCGGTTAGCTACTAATGGGCATTAATATTTTAATATTATAATAGCCGATGCTCTACGGCAATGGTTATCGGCTTTAAATAGTATGCTACTTCATACAAATACAACTACTCGGGAATATCGTGATCGTCCCGAGTCAAAATTAAATCTTGCCGGCACAAGAAAGAAATACCTGATGAAGAAAATCCAGGAATTTTCTAAGTGCCGATCGCACTTTATTCGACTGGCTTCCGTCTTGGAAACTGCTCCGAGCCGAAGTCTTTAATTCTTCTTTTTTTTGGACCACACTTTGCCGACTAGGTGCCTCTCACCAAGAAGCTGGTCCGAGCCGAACTAACTTTTGCTTCTGGTTTTTGCTCAGAGGAAAACCCTTTCCTACTCGGTATTGTAATAAAGTGGCTGATTCTAATTGGTGGGCTTGTACCCTTGGCTTACATGATAGCATTGTATGCTATTCTACTTAGTCGACAAAAATTACGTTTCTCATGTGCTTTGGGTACCCACGTATTTCGTATTTGCGAAACTGCTATTTAAACATTTTTCTTCGCTACAATGTAGATGTTTTGACTATGGCTCCAATTACTTCGCTTTTTGCTAAATAGTTTTTTATTACACATATCCGGTGTTTTTCGATGTATTAATTGCACCATGGTTTATTTTGAATAAAATTTAATTATACCTGGTGAGCCCGCATCATTTGTTGCATTAAAATGAAATTTATTGCATTTCTTTCTTGCGGGGTGAGATGTGGGTAGGGGGGTTTCTTTGGGATTATTACATTGCTAAATCAAAGCGACTATTGTTATTTTTGGACTATTTTTTTGAACTATTTTTAATATTATTTACTTTATCAGATAAACAAAAAATATACTAGATATTGTTAGAACTTTAACACGTTTATACGATTTTTGAGTGTATAATAATGTATAAATATTTTTCTTATTGAAATCTGAAAACTTCTGACTATGACGTTAATAGAAAAACTTACCAGACAATATTCTACCCTTTTTTTTTTTGTTTTGACAGTATTTGACTGTAATGGTTTTCTAAATTTAATTGTAGCTCATATACCGGTGGTTTTTAATGGTTACCATCTAAAAACCACATTGCTATGGTTTTTGTTCACTTTCTCATTATCAAGACCTAAACGGGAAATAAGTTTTAAGTATATTGTAATAAGTTTTGAGTATATTTTATCGAATTTCGGTAACAACATGATTTTAATTTTTTTTATGTTAATTTTTGCATCAAATTTAAAAACAATAACATTTTCGAATAGAGAATGAAGAGACCTTTCAAATTATATCACAAGCCTATACTTCCCATTTAAAAAATTGGGGGTTGTACCTGTCATTCTAAGGGGGTTGAAGGTAGGGGTTGCATTTTCACGTTAAAGAATGTCAAGTTATAATTTAAATTTGACGTGTTTCGGGATTTTTTATAAATATGTACAGTAACCGAAATAATGAATTTATTCCATTTGGCTTTTACACACTGTATAACAAATTTTAATCTTTCTTTGAATGTTTTCTTGTATTATTAGTTGAATTTAGCCTTTTAATAGTTGTTTTAATGTTTTTAAGGTTTTGTAAAGATATTGGCTTAAATTGTTTTTACTTAATATTACTTTCCTTGAAGTTTTTCTTCTATCAAGACCGAAACTAGTAACAACAAACATTTGTGGGGTTGACTTTGCATTTCCTTGAACCAATTTTAGATTTAACAGTTTGATATATCTAATAAATTTGGTATTTTCCAAACAGGAGTAAACAAATATTGTATGCAACTTTTAACTATTTTTAAAACAAAGAAAAAGTATATAATCAAATATAATGAAAAAGTTTTTCCAATACCTGTAAGGGTTGGGACTGTTGAGTGTGGTTCATTAAAAACCTCCATTGCTTTCTGTATTTCTTGATTAGTATCTAGATCATCTTGACAGTCACTAGTATCTGAAATAAAATAATTTTACTCAATTAAAAAACTAACATTATACTTACATTATAATGTTATAATGTAAGTTATAATAATATAAGATAGTGTGGTTTCTTCGAATGCAGAAAAGTTATTTGGTAGTTCATAAATTTCCATGGGAACTGAAAAATATTTTAAAAACTGTTATCTACTGTTTTACACAGTAATATAAAAGTAATTGATTAAGGCCCGGGTGTTAGAAACATAGATATCAGCATGGTATCAACCGACTAACAGATATCTGTCTGTAACGCTAAAATTGGCGTGTTACAACCGCAGTTATTGGTAAATCCTCTGTTACTGAGGATTTAAATTTTACTGCGTATTTTTATATAGTTACCATAGAGTTACCATACTGTTACGGAGGAAACATGCGCAATAAACTCTAAATAATGAGATTTTATTTATAATATAGGTTACAACGTTACAACAGTATGTTTTAAAATGTATTGTAAAATAAGTGTTTGTGATTAGAAAGCAATGGCATCTAATTCGTCACCTGAATCATCAGATGAGGAGATTCTGGAATTTGTACAAGTGTTTCGACCGATAATTTTTAGAGAGATTCAAGGCCCGAGTGTTAGAAACATAGATATCAGCATGGTATCAACTGACTAACAGATATCTGTCTGTTATGCTAAAATTGGCGTGTTACAACCGCAGTTATTGGTAAATCCTCTGTCACGGAGGCTTTAATTTTAACGGCGTATTTTAATACAGTTACCATACTGTTACAGAGGAAACATGCGCAATAAACTCGAAATAATGAGATTTTATTTATATGATAGGTTACAACGTTACAACAGTGTGTTTTAAAGTATATTGTAAAATAGGTGTTTGTGATTAAAAAGCAATGGCATCTTATTCGTCATCTGAATCATCAGATGAGGAAATTCTGGAATTCGTACGAGTGTTTCGACCGAGAATTTTTAGAGATAGATTCAATCCCATGGACCAATATGATGAATTAGAATTTAAAAGACGTTTCAGACTCTCAAAAATCGCCATACGGAACTTGGCTGAAAGAATAGGTGATAATATAAAACCAGTGACTATGAGAAGCCGGTTAATTTCTGCAACGTTACAATTGATAATTTGCTTGAGATTTTTAGCGACAGGTAGTTTTTTTATATCTTTTTGTGGAACATCTATTAAAGTTCATTCAAAAGTATTAAAGTAAAATTGACAATGTAAATATTATTTTAGGTTCTTTTCAAATAATGTTGGGAGATGATATTCGAATTCATAGAACAACTTTTAGCAGAATAATAACTAAAGTTTTGCCACATATTGCTAGTTTACGAGAGGAATATGTTAAAATGCCTAGAACACCAGCAGAAATGACTAAAGTTGCAAGTGAATTTCAGGAAATTGCAGGATGTCCTAAGGTTCTTATTTTATTTTTTGATATTTATTAAAATTATATATCTACTATAAAATATTTCACAGGTTTTCGGCTGCATTGATGGCACACATATTCCATTCCCATTCAGTCGCCAGGGGGAAATAATGCAGAAATTTATAGATGCCGAAAGGGATTTTTCTCATACAACGTACAAATTGTTTGCGACAGCAAGTTCAAAATATTGGATATTGTAGCTAGATGGCCTGGAAGTACACACAATAGCACTGTATTTAATAATTCATTATTAAAAATACAATGTGAAAATAATGAATTCCCAAATTTTTACTTATTAGCAGATGCAGCTTATGCAGCTTCAAATTATATGTTAACTCCTTTAGCAAATATTAAAACAAATGCAGAAAGGAGATATCAAAGAGCACACACTACTGTGACAAGATGTACAGTGGAAAGAACTATAGGAATATGGAAAAGAAGATTTTCTGCAATGTCTCGTCAATTAAGAATAAAGAAAGAAACTGCACTTATAGCAATTGTTGCATCTGCTGTGTTACATAATATGTCACTAGAAGAAGGAATGGATCAGAAATTCGAAATAAATGAGCAAAGTGGAGCAGAAGAAGAAGAAGATGTACAAGAGCTTGGCGATTTAAACGCAGCCGCATTAAGAAATACATTTATTCAAAATTATTTTAATTAAAGTAGGGTTATAAGGGAATAATGGAATTTAATTTAGTAAATATTTTTTTTATTTTATAAACAATTTATTATTATTTTTCACTTAAATTTTTAAACTATTAATAATTTTTGAAAGTTCTCCCTCTGTAATTTTTAATTCCGTTTTTTTATTTCATTTTCAATTTTTATACCTTCATTTATTAGTTGCCTCCCTTCACTTTCTAATTCTTTCAACCGTATATTTAATGCATGAAGTTCATTTCTTTGCACTTTTTCTTCTTTTAGATTTTCACATCTATTGGATATTTCCAATTCGTTCAATCTATTTTTAACTTTTCTCTCCTCAATGAGATCAGTTAAATTGTCCACCGGATTTTTTCTTTTTCTTTTTGAACGTGTTTCTGAATTTGCAATACTTTTCGGTGTATCAATTTGTAAAATCTCAGATTGGGGTAAATTTTTTCTGGTACCATTGACGATTCAATTACAATGTGATTGCCTTCTGTGGGTTCGACATCAGTTTTTGAAGTTGAAGCTTCTAAAAAAACATTACAATTCAAACAAATAAATGTTTATTTGATTTAATAATATTTTTTATCATAAACATGATTCAATGTAGCCTTATTATTAATATATAACTAGACGGTATCAATATGTATATTTTGACTGACAAAATGTAAACATGCATTCCAGCATCAGGATAGTCTAATCAGCCAATATAGAATTATGCAAAAAATAATTCAAATTTACCTGAAAATAACTGTGATGAACTATCGAACATATTGATATCTGGAGTAAACTGTTCCCTCACTGCTTCTACAATTTTTTTATCCAGATCAGTAGATATTGGAATATAACATCCACCTCCAGTTTTAAAATGTTCGGCCTGAAATTTAATAATCTCTATGTACCTGCAGATAAATATTTTAAACTAAAAGTATTTTTACCCGATCTGTTGATAAATTTTTTCTGGCACTTCTTTTTAAAACTTGGTACAATTCCTTTAATTGTTTAGTAGTTCGTCTTCCTGTCTGACAAGCCGTATTATATGTTTGTGTAATTTTTTCCCATGCACGGGACTTCTTCTCGTTACTAACACTATCGGTTTTTTTTTTATTTTCAATGCAATCTTTTGCATTATGCACTAAATCCACTAATAAATTTTTTTCATAGTTTGAAAAATGTTTACTTTTTTTGCGATCTTCCATTTTAAAATTCTTACACCACTACTGTTAATTAAGGGCAGGGTAAATTTATATATAAAATACTTTTTAATCGTTTTATTTTAATTATATTACTGATTCACTGAAAAATATTTTATAGGTAGGTATATGATATCAGTAGAAACCCTGACTCATACAACTAAAAACATATATACACATTTTTATAAAGTGTTTGGCATGAAAGAATTTTATAGTTATAAATATAATTTAAAATGTATAATATTGTATTTAATTTTGCCAATATTCAACAACTACCATTCACAATTCAAATATCTGTTGCAATTTGATTACGAGGACAGTAATGTTAATAAAAAAACTTAATATTTTCTACTTAGTTATATTTAACGTTCTTGTCTTAACAGGAACAGATATATATATAATAATCACAATGTAAAATAAATTAAAACATCGAAATTTGAAATCAAAATATTTACCTGGAGCGCCAACGTCATCTATAGTCGAAAAGACAAACGTAGCAAAATAAAAATTTCAAGAGAGGTATATATCTCGACTAGGTAGTATCAGGTTGTTACGTAGCGGTCAGATGGTTTTGTTTCTAGCACGCCGAAATAAAATAACTATCGGTTTACCGATACCAGTCAGGTACGTAACAGACTGGTACCTGTTGGTTTCTAGCACCCGGGCCTGGACGAATATGATAAATTAATCGTTTTATTTTAATTATATTACTGATTCACTGAAAAATATTTTATAGGTATCAGTAGAAACTCTGACTCATACAACTAAAAACATATATACAAGTTACAGTTCCTTAAATAATAGACTATTGTTTTATATTACGAGTATATTTAATGTAACATGATATATTTGTTTTTCAACCTTTATTAAAATATTCTTATTGTCACGTACTAATTAATATATAAAGAAATGCACGTATTTAGTTAAGGACTTCATTTGCAGACTTCTTGCTTATAATTACTTGTTTGTAACTTTTGTAAACGATAATTTTGTATTAATAAATAATTGTTTTGTTTTTAAAAAAGTGTTTTGAGAGTGAAGAAACATAATTGGCGCAGTCAGTAGGATAGTCAAACGGTTTAGTGAATATAATACCGGTTCGTTTCAACGATTTATTGACTATAGAAAGCTTCAAGACCACGCGAGTGTCCTAACTAACACGTAATAGTCCTTTTAATTAGTGACTTTTCGTGAAAATAAACTCTAACGTTTCATCATTTCAACTGTGAATTTTGAACTTGAACATTTTTGTGTGTGAAGTGAAGAAGTTGCAGAAGTCCGGAAAGAAATCAAGTACTCCAGATCGACTGTAAGTGCCAAATTTCTTTTGCCTTTCCTTACCTATTCTTTAGAGTTTTGAAAAGATATTGTGTTAAGATTATTGTTGTTTTGAAGAATTTCGTTCTATTTTCTATACTAAATAAAATAATTATTTTTAATTTTATATGAACGAAGTAGAAAATTTATTAAAAAAGTTTAGAGAATTAAATATTGAAAACGATCTATATTCATCTGATAAGTCAAAAATGGCAACCGCAACTCAAGAGTCACGTCCAATTAACTGGAATTTATTTAAGTCAAAATTAGAAAATATTAGACCATATGATGGCGATATTAACACATTAAATATTTTAGATTGTTTAATACAGGAATTAATGAGAACAAGACCGTATAAAAATGAAAAGCTTTTAGAATTCGGTAATAGGCTTCAACTCTTAAGAAGTAGCATTGTTTAAAGAATAAGTAATGATACTAGTTTTAATCAAAATGAAAAAATATGTCATATGCACCACTGCGACAAAACCGCATTAAATACATTTATCGCGGGTTGTACAGGAGTGCTACGTAACAATTTACATTTAAAGCAACCAAATTCCTTAGCCTTAGCATATGTTAGTGAATATGAAAATTTTGAAAAATTGTATTCACCATCAAATGAACCCAAATTTAATTTTTCTAATTCAAATCACTTTCAACAAAATAAACAAAATCATCAGAAATCATCGGTTTTAAGTGCCGAAGGACACTACTCGGGCAGCTTCATTGAAGAAGAAATACTCCAGGGGTCTTTATGGTGTTGACCTACTTAAGTGGCGGCCAGAAGGGTAGGCTTTAGTTACCCGGCTGGGTCGGATACCTGAAGTTTCACGGCTATAACAATCACACTTCAATACGAACAGTGGAATAAAAATACATAATATTTCCTAAACTCTATTTATTATTAACAACAAAAAAAAATACAGATTCGTTACAGGTCGGGGTTTAACTGGGATGGTGGAGGTGTGCAATGAATGTTACGCAAAAACTACCATGCTTGGGGTGAATGTTCAATGCGGGGTTATTCACGGCGGAGTGATATGCTAAAGCGGTTTTTACGAAAAGCGGGCAGTCTAATTACCAAGCGGATACTTTACAAATTACAACCATTACAAATTGCTACCAAACTCCTATGATAGTAGGTTAGGTTCTATTCTTGGAGACTACGAAAACCCGGATTGCAATATTATTTATACGGAACGCATCTTAGGATCGGTTTCTATTTTTCTCATAAACTTGGGAAGTACTCGTGATACCCACCTAGTACTTCCTCCGCCTAATTAGCGGGCTGATAAAGGTATAACTACCGTCGGAGACCCTCGTGATACCCACCTAGTGTCTCCGACGCACAAAAAGCTATTACGCAACTACCGGAGTACCTGTGATACCCACCCGGCACTCCGCCTTCCTTATCAGCGGGATAACAAGGGAAAACAGAAAATGACTAAACGCCCGGAGTACCTGTGATGCCCACCCGGCACTCCGCCTTCCTTACTAGCGGGCTGATAAGGGTATACTACCGTTGGAGACACTCGTGATACCCACCTAGTGTCTCCGACGCAAAATAATAAAATTACTAAACTGCCGGAGTACCTGTGATACCCACCCGGCACTCGGCCTTCCTTATCAGTGGGATAGCAAGGGCAAAAATACCTCACCTAAGATATCTTACTCGGAATACGGACTTACTTTCGGGTATGATGAAGAATTCGGCCGGCAGAATAGAACCTGAAGCTCTACAAATCTATAATAAAGCTTTTCTTACCCAAACGGAGCAATAGTTGTTCGTGGCGGCACTATAAACGGCTGGTAGCTAACTGACCTCTCTAATGATCTACTGATTTATGTATTCAACGGATCTCCCACTCCTATCTAACGACTTGCGCAGAATTCCAATATCGGACTTAGAATTCTTTCCGACTCCCCAATCTAAATAATTATTAAGTATTTCTTACCGGTTCTCCTTAATACGGCTCAGGACTGCACGTGGTGGCACTATTTAGTGTCGGTGATCAACTGAACTGCTAACTGTTCTCAAATTCCTAACTAGCTATCGGTTCTCCCACTTTTAACTAGAAACATGCGCAAAACTATGATTCTCGGACTTAAAGGATGGCGATCGACTTTTCAAATGTTTCTCTTCTCGATCCGCTTAACCGAACCGTATCCCCTCTACTTAACTAATTAGCAGTTGCGCGTCGTTTCAACAAACTCCGGTTTTATTTTAATATACAATACAGTGTGGAGTCGTTGGAATATACGGAAATAAACATAATTTAAGTAACTTCGTTACAAATTCCAATGTAGATTTATCCATAAAACAGAATTTTTTTAATTACTGATCTGCTATCGTAAATATACAATAGCTTAATGTACGTTATTTCAAAAATATAATTACATATATCGTTAGACGCTAATACATTTTTAATAAAACAGTAATTAATGGGTAGTTCATTGTATATTTTGGGACACCCATAATTTGATACTACAAGATGATCATTTAGATCAAAAGGATCAGGACTATTAATGTGACCTTTTATTATTTCAAATGGAGTAAATTTTGTTACAGAATGAATTGAATTGTTATAAGATAAAATGTCATATTTCATTAATTGATTAATAGTAAGATCTTTATTATCTTCTCTTAAACATCTAAGATGTTCAATAATTGTAGAGTGGAATCTTTTAACAGAAGAATTTGAATTACTATTTTTAGCAGTAGTGTAATGTAGTTCAATTTTGTGTAATTTACAAAAGTTTTCTAAGTCATAATTTTTGAATTCGGTACCAAAATCAGCGGTAATTTTATAGGGTAATCCATGACGAGTTATAAAGTTTAGAACTATCTACAACGGCTGTACCGTTGACACTTGGTAATGGATAAGATTGTCCGTATCTAGAGAAAGAATCAATAATAGTTAAGAATGGTTGATTTGAGAAACGAAAGACATCTATATGAATATGTTCAAATGGTTTTGATGCTGTTGGAGTAAGATTGAATTTTATAACAGGAGGGTTTTGATCATATTTATTTCGGAGACAAACTTCACAATTATTTATGAATGTTTCTACATCTTCAGACATTTTGGGCCAATAGTATCTAGAACTAAGTGAGGCTTTTACTTGATTTATTCCTCTATGTCCTTTTTTATAAATATGATAGTATTTAATTTTTTCATTTTGTTGTTCTGATGTGATAACGTCTTCTAGTATTATAGTACTGTGTATTAATTTAAATGCTGAGTTTTTAAAATATTTTTGAACAGTTGTAATAAATAACTCGGGTGTCAGAGGTGTTCTGAAATAAATAGCATAAACTCGTTTAGGATCTATGTATTCTTTCATAAATTGAATAATGTTCTGTTCTAAATTTCTTTGAGATAAAACAACAAATAATCGTGTATTTTCAAAAATTCTTTCACGTTTAATTTTAATCTCGTTTGTTTCTCCGCATGTTAATAATATTTGATTTTTATATGAGTTTAAAGCCTTCTCTGTAATAGGAATGCTGATTATGGGATTTTCTAATGACGAGTGTATTGTTTCTAAATCTGAATTGTCGGGTAAGATATTATTTTCGTTTGGGGGTTTTAATTGAATATCTGATATGATATTTATTTTGTGATTATCATTTAAAATTTCATCTTTTCTATTATCATTTAAAATTTCATCTAAGTCGTCTAGATAAGGTAATGTTTCAACGTTTTCTTCTGACATTGGTACATTAGTTAAATTATTAATTTCTCTTTTAATTATATCATCGATATCATCTAAGTTAACATCTAAAGATTCGGTTTCAAAAGCATTTAAATCATTCTCAACTTTTATTCGTGATAAAGAATCTGCAGCTAAATTAGATTTACCTTTAACATATTTTATTTCATAATCAAATTCTTCCAATTTTAATCGCCATTTTACGAGACGTGAATTGGGTTCTTTTAAAGAAAACAACCATTGTAAGGGTTTGTGATCCGTGATTATTATGAATTGTTTGCCGTATAGATATGGGCGGAAATATTTGCATGCCCATACTATAGCCAATAATTCTTTTTCAATTGTAGAATAATTAATTTCTGCGCTATTCAAAGTTCTAGAAGCATATGCGATAGGGTGTCCTTCTTGAGATAAGACGGCACCAATAGCATAATTTGAAGCATCCGTTGTTAATTCAAAAGGTTTATTAAAATCAAGATAAGCTAATAAAGGTTCGGAAGTTAATAAATTTTTACATATATTAAAACAATATAATAAATTCTTGGGTGTGTTCAACTTTATTGTCTTTCTTAAGACAGACCGTCATTGGTTTCGTTATTTTTGCGAAATTTTTGATAAAAATTTTCTATAATAACCTAATAGCCCTAAAAAGCATTTAATTTGTTTTTGAGTGGGGTATAGGGAAATTTTTGATTGCTTCGATTTTTTTTGGATTTGGTTTTATTCCGTCATTTGTTACTACGTGACCTAAAAATTCAACTTCTTTATGTAAAAATTCGCATTTATCTAATTGTATTTTAAAATTTGCTTCTCTTAATTTTAGAAAAACTAATTGTAAGTTTTGAATGTTCTTGGAGACTAGTACTGAATATAATTATATCATCCATGTATACCATACATATTTTATTTTGCAAATCTTTGAGTACTTCGTCCATAACTCTTTGGAAAGTGGACGGAGCATTTTTTAGACCGAATGGCATTCGAAGGAATTCGTAATGACCATTATCGACAG
Organism: Ophraella communa; assembly: GCA_035357415.1. NCBI lineage: Eukaryota > Metazoa > Arthropoda > Insecta > Coleoptera > Chrysomelidae > Ophraella > Ophraella communa. The sequence goes on along the minus strand of CM068995.1, from coordinate 30,553,932 downwards.
TAAAAGCGGTTTTTTCTATTGAATCTTCGGACATTTCAATTTGATGAAATCCGTTAGCTAAATCTAAAGTGCTAAAATATTGAGCTCTGCCCAATTTATCTAAAATATCTGTAATATTCGGGACCGGATACCTATCAGAAATTGTTTTTTCATTCAGTTTACGATAATCGATTACCAATCGCCATTTTTGACGTCCAGATGCGTCTAATTTTTTACTTACTATCCATATAGGTGAGCTCCAAGGCGAATATGATGGTCTTATAATACCTTTATCAAGCATTTCACCAACCTGCCTCTGAACTTCTTCCTTATGGATATAGGGATATCTATAAGATTTTACATGTACCGGATTTTCATCGGTTGTTTTTATAGAATGTTTTATTTTAGAAGTGAATGTTAAAGCTTCACCTGGTTTAAAAAATAAATCAGAAAATTTTTTACATAATTTGATTATACTAGCTTTTTCTTCTGAATTCATATGATCTGTACGTATTAAATTATTTAAATTAACATTTTTCTTTTGAAAAGTTGATTGGATCTTTTGTATTTCACTAATGTAATTAAAGTTATGTACTTCAAAATTCGACGATAAAAACTTTTGTGCCACAATGGGTTTATTTAAAATTACTGAAATTGTTTCGTCAGTTGTATTAATTATTTCACATACAGCATATCCATTTTTAGCTATAGTTAATGTTTCGGGTATTTGAAGATTGTTTAAATTAGTTTCTTTAATTAGTATTTCTCCTTCGGCTACACTTACAGGAAGCGATTTTAACAATTTTTCTGTAGGACCTACTGAAAATTCAAACTTAATATCGGTAGGAGACCTAAATGTTATCGGAATCGATACACGATCATTAAATAATTTTTTATTTGTAAAGTTTATATTTAGATTCATCTTAACCATATCTTCCACGCCTATGATTCCATCGAAAAAATCGTGAAAATCATATAAAATAAAGTTTATATTACCATCTTACTTGAACTCTTTAAAAGCTGGTATCTCAGCTTGAAATTTAATTTGTTTACTAACCAAAGATGTTTTAATATCTATGTTAGAGTGATAAATACAATTAGAATAATATTTTTCTGCAATTTTTGGTCTAATTAGAGACTTGGTACCAATTAAAAGTTTTTAATTTGGATTTTTTATTTGAATATACGGCAGTGGATTATTTGAGGCAATATTAATTTCTACTATTTCTCTTTGTTTTCCACGGGGACCTTGTGAAAATTTTGAACGTGCTTTACATTTTTATTTACAGGCTGTGTTACTTGTTTGTTATCTCCTTAATGCTACTGTTACTGTTGTTTTGAAACTATTAAAAAGTACAAGTGGAGATCTTCTCAGGGGGTGAAGGTTCTTTTAGTAGTGAATAATAGACAAAATGCGATGTTTGTTTAGCTTTTATGAAGTGAATAAAATAAGTAACGTTTGTATATCAACAAAATGCAGGGTCTCCCTAAGTATGCATACCAAGGATTCACAATTAAAGTAAGTTTACTAATATATCTGTTTACTCGATAACCGTATACGTTAATATTATTGATTTCCTTTTAGGTCTCAACTATTCCTCCAGGCGAGAACTCAGATAAAAAAGAATGGGTTGTATGTATGTATGTGTCAGGGGTGATAATCACACTGCGACCCATAGGATCTATTGTGTCCCCCTTACTTGCCATGTTCTGATATTCTCTCAGACCTATAGCAGCTCTTCGAGTCCTATTTTCCTGAGGAAGTTTAGGACATCGTCGGGCTTCAAATCAGGTAGATCCCCTTCCTCTATTTCATGTGCTCCTAGGTATCTAGCCCTAGAATTTTGCAAGGCAGGACATTCTGAGAGTATATGTATTGAGGTTTCATCCTCTTCCTCACAGAATCTGCACTTTGCTTCATCTGCTAACCCTAGTTTCTTCATGTGGCTTCTTAACCGGCAATGCCCGGTTAATATTCCCGTTAGAATACGGAGCCTTTTTTTACTGAGGTTGAGGCAGCTAAGAGATCTCTTCTGGTCATAGTTCCCCAGTAGTATCTTAGATTGCCTCAATCCTTCCAGCTGATTCCAGTACTCGGATTTTTCTTTCTCCATTTCCTCCCTTAGTTTTCCTAAGATTACTCTACTGCTGATCCCACAAGATGGTTCTGGTCCCAAATGTGGGGTTTCAGCTCCTTTTTTGCCAGCTTATCTGCTGTTTCATTCCCCTCTATTCCTATGTGTCCCGGGACCCATAGGAGGGTGACAGTGTTCTTCTGGCCCAGTTCATTTAGTTTGCCCAGGCATTCCCAAACCATCTTCGAACTGATTATATTTGAACTCAGCGCTTTGATGGCTGCTTGACTATCCGACATGATCACAATCTCTTGTCTGCGGTAGTTTCTTCCAATATTGAATTCCACACATCTTTCGATGGCGCGGACTTCTGCTTGAAAGATGCTCGGGTATGTGCCCAAGCTTTCTGAGTATTTGGCTCTCGGTCCAAAAACTCCTATCCCAGTTCCCTCGTCTAGCTTGGAACCGTCCGTATACCACTTTATGGTATTCTGATTTAAATTCTGTATGGTGTCTTCGTCCCATTCAGATTTATTACTCAACCTTGTGATGAATTTTCTCACAAAGTTGAATTTCTTTGGCATATCATCTTGGGGCATTTCCCAAGTTTGATCAAAATGAAGTGATCGGGGTTTTCCCCTGATAATTCCTTCTTTGATCATTCTATATATCGTTTTCTTCCTTACACTTTCTAACAGAATGTGCAGTGGGGTTAAGTTTAAAATCACCTCCATTGCAGCAGTGGGGCAAGTTCCCATTGCTCCAGTGATACATGAACAGGCTAGTCTCTGAATCTTCGAGAGATTTTTCCTCGTCGTACTCAGATTAGCCCTTGCTCCCCAAGCCACTGCCCCATATGTGATTACTGGTCTCACAATTGCTGTGTACATCCATTGCAGGATACGTGGGTTACATCCCCAGTTCTTCCCTGCAATGTTCCTACACACCATGAGGGCCTTGGTTGCTTTGTGTATTACTTCGTCTTCGTGTTTGTTCCAGAGTAACCTACTATCTAGGATTAGCCCTAGATATTTGACCTCTGTTTTCCACTCGACGATGTTCTCCCCTATTCTTATGATCTTTAGATTAGGTTTCTTTTTCCTTGTAAAGGCTACTAGTGTGGTTTTGGTGGGGTTAATGCTGAGTCCCACCGAGTCACACCATTGTTTCGCAATGTTCAGTCCTCTTTGAACAATGTCACAGAGGACATTTTCATACTTCCCTTTTGCCAGGATAACCATGTCGTCGGAATACCCTTGACATGGTATGCCTTCCCTGGTCAATTGATTAAGTAGACTGTCCACAGTGAGACTCCACATAAGCGGGGATGCAACTCCCCCCTGTGGACAGCCTCTGGTCACATTAATGGAGATAGTGTCTTGTCCTGCCTCCATTTCTGCGATTCTTGTAGATAGCAGTTGCGACATCCAGATGGAAGTCGTTCTATCTACTCCTTTCTCAATCAGTGCTCTTTTGACTGCCTCATGTGGCGTATTGTCAAAGGCCCCTTCTATGTCTAGAAAGGCACATACCACGGTCTCTTTTTTATTCAGAGCGTCTTGGATTTCGTCAGTCAGTTGTATTAAAGCGGTTTCCGTGGACTTTCCCGCTTGGTACGCATGCTGACGGGGTGCAGTGGCACCTGTTCCAAGATTTCTGTTCTAATGTAATTGTCTACAGCTTTTTCCATCGTTTTGAGAACAAACGATGTGAGGCTGATCGGTCTAAGGGATTTGGGGTGCGTAGTGTCCCGTTTCCCTACTTTTGGGATGAAGGTGATTTTAGCCCTTCTCCACGCTTCTGGTATATATCCCAGTTCAAGGCTGCTCCGACTAATTCGGATCAAGTGTGGAATTATTGCCTCTTGGCCCTGTTGAAGTAGGGCAGGAAATATTCCGTCCGTTCCAGGGGTTTTGAACGGCTGGAAGGTGTTCATAGCCCATCTCAGCCGTTCCTCACTGCATATGTGCTTTGCCATTGCAGTGTCTTCCCTGGTAGGTCTTTTAACTTTCTCATTTATTTTTCCGGAAGGGACTATTCCTCCGGGAAAGTGAGTTTCTAATAGGAGCAAAGCTCTTTCTTTTCGCTTTCTGTGAAGCTTCCATCTGGCTTTCGTAATGCCATTACAGTGTCTACTTTCCCTTTTGCCAAGACTTTGTGTAGTCTTGCTGCAGAAGGTGTAGCATCTATTTCTTCGCAGAATTTTCTGAAGCTATTTCTTTTAGCTTTTCTAATCTCCTTATTATAGGTTGTAAGTTTCTCGGTGTAGCTCTGCCAGTCTCCGTTACGTTTGGCTCTATTAAAGAGCTGTCGCGTTTCGGATCTTAAGTTTGACAGATGACTGTTCCACCATATCGCATCTTTTGCTTTCCTAGTCCTTTGGAGAGGACAACTGGATTCATAGGCATCGATTATTGCCTCGTTCAGCTCTATGAGATCGTTTTCTAATGCCAGTGGATTCCTGGCATTTCTTTTAGTTTTAAGATTTGCAAGATTTACGTTCAGGTTAGTGTTGTAATTTTCCCAGTTAGTTTTCCTGGGGTTTCTCCTGAGTGCTTGCTCAGGAGGATTACACTCTAATCTGAACGTAATCATTCTATGATCAGAGAGGGATGGTTCGTTCGATACTCTCAATCTTTCACCCTATCCTTAAGATTCGGTGTACTTAGTGTTATATCTAGTACTTCTTTTCTTGTTCTGGTTACAAACGTAGGGGTATTCCCTATATTGTGTATAACAAGATTCTTATTAAATATAAATTCTAAAATTTTCTCACCTCTTTCGTTGGTGTCTGTGCTTCCCCATATGGTATTGTGACCGTTAGCGTCACATCCTATGAGAAGCGGCAGCTTCTTCTGTTCACAGTACTCGACTAGTCTTTGCAGTTCTGTAGGCGGTGCAGGCCCGTCCCCTGCAAAGTAGCATGATGCTATCATGACTTCTTGACGTCTATTCTCGAATTCGAGGTTTGCTCGAATCGGAACGAGGTCTCTCGTCATGAACTCTGAAACACAAAAGTGATCAATGTTGTTACTTACCAAGATGCATGCTCTGGGTATGTCTACATTACTTACTTTATATATAAGCTTGGCTTCCCTACTTGCGAGTCCTCTCACCTGACCATCACGGACCCATGGTTCCTGGATCAGTACTAATCCCATTTGGTTTCTGATAAACGTCCTTAAAATAACCGCCGACGATCCCTTGGCGTGATGGGCGTTTATCTGAGCGATATTAATTCCCGCCATTTTTTTTTTTTTTTTTTTTTTTTTTTTTGTTCCCCTCCCCTTACCTCAGTCTTGTGAGGTGAGTGCCCTTTCCTCACCTTCCTCACTCCCGACAAGTGTTCTGTTGCCTTCTTCTTCCACATCTCCAACCTCCATGGCCGCCTCATTTGATGAGTCTTGCCCATAGAGGTCAGAGATGTGGTAGTCCCCGATACTCTCCGCATCACTGGGCACCTCCGCTCCCATCGACGCAGAGGGCACCGGGGTGACTTCTTCGGCTGCAGTGGTCTTTGACCCACTGCTGCTCCCTGGAATTATCTCCTCTCTACTGGCTGTTTCCCTTGTTAAACCGTGGACGGGGATTTTCCCGAACCGGTAAAACAAGGTGTAGCCATTTTTCCTGAGGGTATTGCAGGATAGCTCGTCTATCGCTGCCCTCAGGAGTTGCCCTTCCGCCTCCTCCTTCAGGCTCAGGACCTTCCACCTCTTCGTACTTAAGCCCTCATTTTGGGCTTCTATCAGCTGAAGTAGTTTCTCAGCTGATATTCCTTTACTCCTGGGAAGGAAGGCCGTCACCACATGTGGTTTGGGGATGTCGTCTCCCCACATGTTGTTAGCCTACCCTCCCATTCCTTCAGTCGTGGCACTTTCAACCTGAGCCACTCCGCTGACTGTGGTGTTTCACAGTCCACGATTATGTGGCCCGGTCTGAAGTGGATGCCACCGAACTGGAGCTTGTGCTCCCATCCGGCGAACATCTCTTCCACGATCGCTTCCTCCACCAAAGTTTGCTGTTCCGAGCTGAGGGTGTTCTCAGGGAACCCTTTGGGAAGGATGGCAACCTTCTCCGACTTCAGAGCGGCCGCATAGCTGCTCTTTCCCGTCGTAGAGGTGGTTTTCTTTCCCACCTCTCCCTTCTTCTTTTTCTTTTCCTGCGCTGGGCTGATGACCGTCTCAACCCGCTTACGTTTTTGGCTGGAAGGCTCTTGGGACTTGTGCTCCAAGGCCTTCTTTCTGGCTGTTTCAGGTGACATTCCCTGATTTAGGTACCTTAGGTACCATCTACAGCCTGCGCCGCTGAGCCCACGTCTCAGTGGGTCGTCCCTACCTCCAGGTTCTCCCAAATTGGGAAGTGGAGGCAGTTTCGAAGTTGAGGGCCTCTGGAGGGTTTTCCTCCTCTCAGATCCTCCTTTGTGGTGTGTTCCCACTCTGGAGTCTGAGGTATTGGTCCTCAGCTTCTCAGCCTCTTGGGGAGTCTCCCGAGAGACTGAAGAAGGGGAGTGACTTCCTCCTTCCTTCTTCTCCTCTTTTCCTGGTTTAGCGGTGTTTTCCCGCTGTTTTTTGTACTTCTTTTTCTCATTTCTTAACATGGTTGTTCCCACGAGTAGCAAGGGAATGACGGTCCACTCCGGCAGAGCCCCGCATGCCGGAGTAAGGCTACATACAAGGGGGTTTCGCCCGGTTCCCCCAGGGGAACGTTCGCAACCGCTTATACCCCAGCGGCCATCCATCCTTCGGCACGTTACCTTACACCTTGGAATTGGGGGGGTTGGTCCGCGGTGCGACCTTAGGAATGACCAATCCGGCAATCTTGCAGTTATCAGCTGCTCATACCGAACCGCGCCACCCGTATAGCCACACACCCCCAGTTTCACCGCTTCCCTGCTAAATTGCAGTGTTTACCTGCTTAAGCAGTTCAGCGACTCCCCTGGGGATCCCCTATCCGCCACCTGGGGACGCGCCCGGTAGGCACCCAGCCCTCGGGTAAAAGGGTAAAGAATGGGTTACCTCTGGTGAGCCTACTATGAAGGACAAGTGCAGGAACTCTTACAGATCCGGGGTGCAGTGAAGATTAACAATCCTGTAGTATTATGGGATGCTACTCTAGGTACAGGTACGGATTCTGGTGTATTGTTTGATGTGTGTTTGCTGATACGGGTGTGCTTGGATGTAGCCGATACTACCAGTGTTTTTCTCCAGTGGAAATAACTTAATGAATTGTAGAAAACAGCAAGAGTATAAACTGGTAGAAAAGAAAAAGGCCTAAAATAAAGTAATCTTAAGTACATGACATTGGCTAGTGTTGCTGGTTATAGTCTTAGGTTAACTATGAACACTTACCGTTGATGTTGGGTGGCCTTCAGGTAATAAAAATTCAAATTGTAAACCACGAAGTTATAAAAATATATTTTAATGATAAATCCACCCAAAGGGTGTTAAGGTTCCGTTTCACCAAAACTAGAAAAACCTTAGTTTTTATTATATTTTTTATTAACTTTCCAAAAAAATCTGCTTTAATAGCGTATGAACTGTTCCAGCTAGATATTCAAAAAGAAAAGGAGAGTATCTCTCCTCTAAATGTCACAACTTGATTTTTAAATAGTTTGTTCATTTATTGTAAAGATTTAAAGTGTTAAAAAGAAGTAAGTAAGTTAAAGGACAGATATATGTAAGTTTTTAAGGTTAAAGCAAGACCTAAAACCATTGGAAGATAATTGATTTATTATCACAATCAACTAATTAACAATCTGATTGATATCTTTGATTGACACATGACATTAAATTAATGAATTATTGTAAATGTAAACATTAGAAATATTTACTAAAATATTTAGCCAGTTTAATACAGCCATTTATCACTACTTAAGATATACTTCTGACAAATTTTAACATTTTAGGATGATATATTTTTGAAATAAACCAGAGGATTTATATTTTCTATATGCAAGAACTGTTGTGCAAATTTAAGAGAGGAAAGCTACTTTAAGTTATAATTAGTGTTTATAAAAGAGGCAAATACATGAACTAAAAAGTAAGTTATGTTATTTTATTTATTGGGGTTTATTTATTTATTCATTATTGTTCTTTTAACCCGTAACAACACCCTCTCTTCCTATGAAGAAGTTTTGCTTTTACAAAAAGGAAAACTTCATATGAAATGTAGAAATATACCTACTAGATTCACTCTAAAGGAATATTAAAATAAATAACTAAATGTAAACTAAAAATACTTGTAAATAAGGTATTTAAGAAGTAAAATTAATCCTCGTCACTCTCATCAGGAGGGTGAGCCTTTAGATCTTTAGCATGCCAGACGCCACAATCCTTGTTATTTTTATCCTTTAGTTGATAGCTCCACGGAGAAAGAATTTTTGTAATTAAAAACGGTCCAGAAAATTTCGAAGCTAGTTTTGAAGTTATGTTCTTGGACTGATTGGATAATGTGTACGTTTTTTTCCACACCTGTTGTCCAATTGCAAATTTATCTGGTCTTTTACGAAGATCATACCCTTGTCTGCTCCGTTCGTATGCTCGCTTAAGGCGTTTATTTACTTCTTCATACACTTTTACTAGCGTTTTAGAGCGCTTTTGTGGAAACAGGTCTTTATCTGCTCCTAAAAGACAGGGAGAATTTCTACCGTTGATGTTTATATCTCTACCAAACATGATAAAATTCGGAGTCATTTCTGTGACTTCGTGTTTAGCGGAGCGTAAGGCCCAAGCAACTTTGGGTAGGTATTTTTCCCACGTCTTATGGTTATCCCTCACATAAGCACTTAGCATAGTTTTAAGTACCCGGTGCATCCTTTCTACTGGTGATGCCTGTGGATGGTAATTAGCAAGGTAACACAACTTGATATTATATTCGTTTATTTTTGTTACAAACGTTTTATTTTTAAACTGAGGACCATTATCTAAAATAATTCTAGAAGGAGTACCATATACTAAGAAAACTTGATCTTCCAAAATTTGCGCTATTTTATCTCCTGTCGCAGTACGAATAGGAAATAATAACACGAATTTAGAAAAGCTGTCACAAATAGAGAAAATGTAATTGTAACCAGATGAACTGCGAGGTAGGGGTCCAACAAGGTCAATAGACAATAAGTCCCAAGGTTGAGTTACGGTTGGAGATTGGCTAAGCATCTTCCCTGCTGGTTTTGTCTGCAGAGGTTTAGTGCTAAGACAAACGAGACATCGTCTAATATATTTAGCGACGTCTGACTTCATTTTTGGCCAATAGAAGTGAGTTGAAATGCGCCCAAGAGTCTTAAAAACACCTAAATGACCGCAGGTAGGTGGATCATGGTGATCTCGTATGATCTGTTTTCTTCTCTCTTTAGGAATTACTTCTAGCCAGTTATCTTCTTGTATTGAGCCAGCGTAGTTTGTTTTAGTTAGTCGGTAGAGACGTTGATTTTCCACTCTCCATAACGGGTATTGGATAGGGTTATGCTCCACTTTCTTCTTCATATCATTGTACCATTTATCGACCGTGAGGGTAGGATGATTTTCTTCATGATGATCTATGGTCTCTACTGCGGGTACTGATCGAGAGAGTGCGTCTGGAACTACCTGTTCTTTACCCTTTCGATGTTGAACGGTAAAATCAAATTGTTGAAGACGCATACTCCATCGAGCAATTCTACCCATAGGATCCTTAATCTTAAATAACCATTGTAGGGCATGATGATCGGTCCACACTGTAAAATGAGTACCTTCAAGATAAGGTCGAAGTTTTTCCACTGCCCAAATTACGGCTAAACACTCCTTTTCTGTTGTGGAATATTTTCTCTCAGCTTTAGTCAATGACCGGCTTAAATAGCATATTACTTTTTCCCTTCCATCCTGGATCTGAACCAACACTGCCCCAAGACCAAAATCTGAAGCATCGGTTTGTACTATGAAAGGAAGTTCAAACTGAGGGCAAGATAGGATCGGAGCCGAGACCAAATGGTTTTTGATAGTATCCATCGCTTCCTGACACTTTTCGTCCCAAACAAAACGTTTACTTTTGTGAAGTAAAGCCGATAGAGGTGCTGTGATGGTCGAGAAGTTTGGAATGAATCGTCGATACCACGAAGCTACTCCAATGAGACGACGAACCTCGGTCACCGTTTTTGGTACAGGTATCCTTAAGATGGCATCAATTTTTTCTGGATCCACCAACAAGCCAGTTGCGTTTAACACGTAACCTAAGTAACGTAACTCCGATTTACAAAAATTACATTTGTCCCGGTTAAGAGTCAATCCAGCTGCTGTTAACCTTTGCAAAACGGTTCCCAAGACCTCCAGATGTTTATCAAATGTGGATGTACAAATAATTATATCATCTAGATAGACGAACACAAAATTTTCAATATCATAGCCAAGTACCTTTTCCACGAACCGTTGCCACGTCGCGGGAGCGTTGTGCAATCCAAACGGCATCCGTTTAAATTGAAATAAACCGCGAGTGGGGACTACGAAAGCTGTCAGAGGTCGGGAGGATTCTGCGACAGGAATTTGCCAATACGCCGATTTTATATCTAAAGTTGTAAGGAATTTTGCATCTCTAAGTTTGTCTAAAGTTGCAGAAACAAACGGTAGAGGATAGGCGTCACGTTCGCTGACTTCATTTAGCTTTTTATAGTTTACGCAAAACCTATAGCTATTATCTGGTTTCTTGACTAATACTATTGGCGACGCCCAAGGGGAGTTTGAGGGTTCAATTATATCCTTTGCAAGCATGTCGTCGAGCTCCTTGTTAACCTGCTTCTGAAGAGCCGGAGAAAGAGGATAATGTCTCTGTTTTATGGGAGGATGTGAAGTTTTAATTGTGTGTTCCACCAAATGAGTGCATCCTAATTCTGAACCCATTTTCTTAAAAGTTGAGTCGATTAGTTCATCGAGTTGTTTCTTTTCACATTCCGCTAATTGGTCCAGGGAATGAATAGCAGATATTTCTGGTACTATATTTTCATCTCTGGAAGCAAATGACCATTGACCTGAATACAAGTCAGGAACAATACCCATTTGTATCCAAAAATCGATCCCTAAAATAAGATTATGTGAAATTGTGGGTACTACCAATATTTCAAATATTTTAACTTTGTCTTGCAATTGAATAGGGATTGTAATTGAACCTATAACCGAGCATTTAGCACCATTTGCTACGGTACATTCTGTTGATCTACTCCGGTCCAACTTACAAATAGACTTTAAAATATTCCATCCCGAATTACCAATAACTGTCTTTGAGCACCCGCTATCCAGAAGAGCTAAAAATTCTTTGTCGTATATTTTTACCTTTAAAAATGGTCTTCTATCATCTTTAGCATGAGCTAAAACAAAATCTAAAACTACAGACACTGACGATACGGAATTGGTCGGAATTTTCGAGACCGGGGTTTTTGACCGACCTAATTTTGACCCCCTCTCACGTTTTTTGAACAGGATGTGCAGTTGGGGCGTGTTACATTCCGTTTCCCACACTTCCAGCAAAATAATGTGCGCTTTTCCCGACATTGTTTAAATCGGTGACCTGCTTGTTGACAGTTCCAGCAGACTGGTTGCGGTGAGGCTGAAACAGCTTGTTCCGAAAGTGGGTGTACCTCTCTCGAAGTAACATCAATACTTTGTGTGGTAGTAGAAAAATTTGCAGCATTGACTGAAATAGATTGAGCCGGGCGATGATAGGCCAGATCAGGTTCGAGTAACGTCCGAATGGAAGTTGGAGGAGGAGTGAATCTTTTTACTCTCTCCTCAGTTCCTTCTATACTCCTACATAAATTCAATAACTCTCTTACGGATCGTACTTCTCGAAGGGAAAGTTGTATCTGGAGATAGGGTAGTAGGTTTCTCCTGATCAATTGGACTCTGGTCTCCTCTGTGGGTGGTTGATCTAGTCTACGGAAGAGGCTTTCCATAGCTGTTATGAAGGTAAGTACTTTCTCTTGGGACCCCTGCGTTCGCCGTCTTATCTCATCCCATAGAGAGTACTCATAATCATGAGGTCTAAAATCTTCTTTTAGTTGAGACACCAAATCGTCCCATGACGAAAAACTTCCGGTTCTATACCAATATAAGGCCTCTTTTTCAAATAGTTCGGGCGCAGAGCGAAGCAGTTGTTCTTTGGAAATGCCTCTGGATACTCGAATTTCCTCAATGCGTTCCAGGAAATCGTTAACGCTGCTATTTCCACTGAACTTGACATTCCACCTATATATAAATGGGTTAGGCGAAGAGTTACTTGATTCACTTGATCTCTGTAAGGGAATCGGAGAAATATTTAAGTTATTCAGGTAATCAGTCAGGTTTCGGAGCTGATTCAAGTCCTGAAATGAAGGTCTTCTTGTTTCGTCATCGATGGTTGCCATCCGGGATGAGCATGGCGCGAACTGGACACGGGGGTTATTTCTATCTACTTCTGCTGGATTAATATAACGTGACCTATTATCAACTTCCTCACGGCGAATAGAAGTATTTCCAGTTAAGAAAGGAGTTCGAGGTAAATGATGTTGTTCGTTAAGCTCTTCCTCCGGTAAATCGATTAGATCTCCTAATATTGGAAGACTTCTTGAACTCCTTGATATTGGTGGGACCGGATCATCAACTAAAGATACTGTATTTCTACTTTCTTTTGTCGTAGAACACTTGGATTGTCTTAGTGGTTCTTCATTTGTCAATAATCTCTCCCCCACACCAACCATCGCTGTTGACCCTTCTTTTTGTATCCCATCTAGTTGACGAATACCAGAGGATGTAGTGGCTACAATACGTTTTGGTTCTTGAGCAGTTGCTGCTTCGTATGCTAAATTAAGATTTCCAAACAATTCGCGGCTGTCCCTCTCCAGATTAGTTCGTTTTTCTTCCTCTAATTCATTATTACCTCTTAATCTATTCAGTCGATTCATGAGATGTGTTAGACGAGAATATATTCGTCTAAAATCATTTTCACAATTTTCAGGATCAAAGGATTCTATCTCTACTGCCATTTCTTTCAACTTAAGGTCACAAATGCGTAATTCCGTGTAAAAATCAAGGTTCAAATCTATCTCGATGACTTGTCCACTCTCCTTCTCCTGTTTCATCACTGGACGTAACGCTGCCCTTTTCTGATCAACTGTAGGGTAATCTGGCAATCCACGAACCTGTAATTCGTATGTTAGTTCATCACTCTTCAACCGATTGATCTCCATATTACGATAAATTACTTAAAATTAGAATATCCGAAATAATAAAACACCTAAAGATAAGATGAATTCCTATATAATCAAAAAAATATCGCAAAACTAAAACTATCCGTACCAGGTAAGTAATAAAATTTTATTAACTACAACTTTTCCTCTGTTAAATTTTTGTTTACACCCTGTATAAATAATGTGACAACTATTATAATGTATCAGGTTTTTATAAACGATGATGAAAACTAAAAAAATGCGTAACGTATGACGTATGCGGTGTATCGGACGTTTCCACACCACTTGACACAACCTCTATATATGATAAACCTTGACCTAGAGTACCAATAAAATTCAACAACTGATTATAAATTGACAACTGACATTGACAATTTTTATGTTGTAGGTTGTAGCAATTAAATTTGTAAATTTATATTAAAATAAAATCAAATAATTAGTGTACTCAATAAAACAAAGCAGAAACCTATACACTATAAGGATAATCAAAAATACTATAACGTGTAACCAAGCTGAGGCGCCAATTTGTTACTTGTTTGTTATCTCCTTAATGCTACTGTTACTGTTGTTTTGAAACTATTAAAAAGTACAAGTGGAGATCTTCTCAGGGGGTGAAGGTTCTTTTAGTAGTGAATAATAGACAAAATGCGATGTTTGTTTAGCTTTTATGAAGTGAATAAAATAAGTAACGTTTGTATATCAACAAAATGCAGGGTCTCCCTAAGTATGCATACCAAGGATTCACAATTAAAGTAAGTTTACTAATATATCTGTTTACTCGATAACCGTATACGTTAATATTATTGATTTCCTTTTAGGTCTCAACTATTCCTCCAGGCGAGAACTCAGATAAAAAAGAATGGGTTACCTCTGGTGAGCCTACTATGAAGGACAAGTGCAGGAACTCTTACAGATCCGGGGTGCAGTGAAGATTAACAATCCTGTAGTATTATGGGATGCTACTCTAGGTACAGGTACGGATTCTGGTGTATTGTTTGATGTGTGTTTGCTGATACGGGTGTGCTTGGATGTAGCCGATACTACCAGTGTTTTTCTCCAGTGGAAATAACTTAATGAATTGTAGAAAACAGCAAGAGTATAAACTGGTAGAAAAGAAAAAGGCCTAAAATAAAGTAATCTTAAGTACATGACATTGGCTAGTGTTGCTGGTTATAGTCTTAGGTTAACTATGAACACTTACCGTTGATGTTGGGTGGCCTTCAGGTAATAAAAATTCAAATTGTAAACGACGAAGTTATAAAAATATATTTTAATAATAAATCCACCAAAAGGGTGTTAAGGTTCCGTTTCACCAAAACTAGAAAAACCTTAGTTTTTATTATAATTTTTTTTTAACTTCCCAAAAAAATCTGCTTTAATAGCGTATGAACTGTTCCAGCTAGAAATTCAAAAAGAAAAGGAGAGTATCTCTCCTCTAAATGTCACAACTTGATTTTTAAATAGTTTGTTCATTTATTGTAAAGATTTAAAGTGTTAAAAAGAAGTAAGTAAGTTAAAGGACAGATATATGTAAGTTTTTAAGGTTAAAGCAAGACCTAAAACCATTGGAAGATAATTGATTTATTATCACAATCAACTAATTAACAATCTGATTGATATCTTTGATTGACACATGACATTAAATTAATGAATTATTGTAAATGTAAACATTAGAAATATTTACTAAAATATTTAGCCAGTTTAATACAGCCATTTATCACTACTTAAGATATACTTCTGACAAATTTTAACATTTTAGGATGATATATTTTTGAAATAAACCAGAGGATTTATATTTTCTATATGCAAGAACTGTTGTGCAAATTTAAGAGAGGAAAGCTACTTTAAGTTATAATTAGTGTTTATAAAAGAGGCAAATACATGAACTAAAAAGTAAGTTATGTTATTTTATTTATTGGGGTTTATTTATTTATTCATTATTGTTCTTTTAACCCGTAACAGCTGTTCAAAATGTTCACATTCATTAGTATCATTAATTTCTTTGTTTGCATCTGAATCATTTTCATAATTGTTAGCGTATAATTCTTCTGATATAAAGTTTGGTTTTTGATTGTTATTTCTAAATTGATAATAATTATTGTGAGGAGGTCTGTTATTCGAAGGAATAAAACGATTATTATAATTTACTTTATCTGTAAAATTTCTGGATGTTGTCGACATAGGTTCTGGTTTGGATAATTTACTTATTGGGGTTTGGTTTGGTCTGAAAACATTGCGTGGTGGTTCAAACACCTGAGCGTTAGTCGGATAGTTTCTCCGAATAAATGGACGCGGCTGAATATTTATAGGCTGAGAAGGAAAATCATTTCTCAGTTGATTATTTTGTTGAGGAGAAAAATTATATTTCTGATGATTTTGTTTATTTTGTTGAAAGTGATTTGAATTAGAAAAATTAAATTTGGGTTCATTTGATGGTGAATACAATTTTTCAAAATTTTCATATTCACTAACATATGCTAAGGCATGTTCTAAAGAATTTGGTTGCTTTAAATGTAAATTGTTTCGTAGCACTCCTGTACGACCCGCGATAAATGTATTTAATGCGGTTTTGTCGCAGTGGTGCATATGACATATTTTTTCATTTTGATTAAAACTAGTATCATTACTTATTCTTTGAACAATGCTACTTCTTAAGAGTTGAAGCCTATTACCGAATTCTAAAAGCTTTTCATTTTTATACGGTCTTGTTCTCATTAATTCCTGTATTAAACAATCTAAATTACGTTTATCCGAAAAACATTGAATCAAAGCATTTTTTAACAAACTCCAGCTAGTTTATTCTACTCTATTTCCTACCATTAGTTCAGCTTTTCCTACTAATTTTCCCTGGATGCATTCAAAAATATGATCATTTAACTCTTTATCATTATAAGAATTATACGTTGCTATTAAACTTTCACAACGCGAAATAAAAATATTTAATGTGTTGATATCGCCATCATATGGCCTAATATTTTCTAATTTTGACTTAAATAAATTCCAATTAATTGGACGTGACTCTTGAGTTGCGGTTGCCATTTTTGATTTATCAGATGAATCTAGATCGTTTTCAATATTTAATTCTCTAAACTTTTTTAATAAATTTTCTACTTCGTTCATATAAAATTAAAAATAATTATTTTATTTAGTATAGACAATAGAACGAAATTCTTCAAAACAACAATAATCTTAACACAATATCTTTCCAAAACTCTAAATAATAGGTAAGGAAAGGCAAAAGAAATTTGGCACTTACAGTTGATCTGGAGTACTTGATTTCTTTCCGGACTTCTGCAACTTCTTCCTTTCACACACGAAAATGTTCAAGTTCAAAATTCACACTTAAAACGATGAAACGTTAGAGTTATTATTTTCACGAAAAGTCACTATTGAAAAGGACTATTACGTGTTAGGACACTCGCGTGGTCTTAAAGCTTTCTATAGTCAATAAATCGTTGAAACGAACCGGTATTATATTCACTAAACCATTTGACTATCCTACTGACTGCGCCAATTATGCTTCTTCACTCTCAAAACACTTTTTTAAAAACAAAACAATTATTTATTAATACAAAATTATCGTTTACAAAAGTTACAAACAAGTAATTATAAGAATGAAGTCTGCAAATGAAGTCCTTAACTAAATACGTGCATTGCTTTATATATTAATTAGTAAGTGACAATAAGAATATTTTAATAAAGGTTGAAAAACAAATATATCATGTTACATTAAATATACTCGTAATATAAAACAAAAGTCTATTATTTAAGGAACTATAACTACGGAGATGTTTTTACTTATTTTAATGGATTTTATGAGTAAAGGACAACTAGTTCATTCAAATCACCTATCACCATTAAACCAATAGATTTCAAAATCTACTAAATATCTTAGAATTAACTAAAAAGGAACACCTATGTTTTATTTCTATTAAGAATAATTAAAAACTCTTCGTTTCAACAAAACTTCCAATATTTATTTATTTTCTTTTTTTTTAAACGAAGAGTTATTAATTATTCTTAATAAGATGGACTTCCAAAAAGTAAGGGGTTAGTACAATCAATTTTATTTCTATTTTTAATTGCTGTTTTTTTTTAAATTTTTATTGAATTGGCCATAGCTTGTAATTTTTATTTATTTGAAACCATATTAACAAATTAAAATTACACATAACCATTAAATCAGGAGATTATTTTTATATTTATATTTTATATTATTAAATCTAAGAAAATCTAAGAATTTTGGTTAACGGTTAACAGTTTCGAAATGCTTTTGTACATAAAAATTTGCCGGTACAAACATGGGAAGAATTTTATGAGAATATTGAAACACTTGTGAGGACATTAAACAAAATTAATTTACAAATTGTTTGAATACAAGAATTCAGCTGGTTACAAATTACTAACTGTCACTTTTTACTTTTAAACTACACAAAAGCTGAACGAACACTACTACCACTCAAACGCGAATGAATAGCTTTATATACTAAATTTTGACATCTCGAATTTTTCTCGAAACAACTATTTACTAAAACCCAAATGAAACTTTAATGGGAAAATTACCCCGCGAGAGAATTACCCCCTCTGGACCATTTTTAAACAGTGGAGTTGATTATGCCGGCCCACTCATATTAAAATGCATAACATGCGCATAAAAACTTTTTAAAAATCATATCTTTGTGATTTCGTTTGTCTCGCCACAAAGGCAATACATATAGAAGTGGAAAGCGATCTCACAACCCATGCATTTTTAAATGCCTTTAAGGGAAGAGGCTTGGTCGCAAACATTTATTTTTACAACGCCACAAATTTTGTAGGAGCAAAGAATGAAACTGGTAGTATTTACGATTTTATGAAATCAACAAATAAAAAAATCTCCGATGAATTGTTGAAATTAAAAATAACGTGGCATTTCATACCACCCCGTTCTCCTCACATGGGTGGAATTTAGGAAGCATCAATAAAAAATGTGAAGTATCACTTAAGACGCGTCATCGGAAATCAAATCCTTACTCTTGAGAAATTGCACAGTTTGGTATGTTAGGTAGAATCTTGTGTAAATTCACGTCCTATTTCTCCAATATCTGATAATCCCGATGACCTTTTACCATTAACCCCAGCTCATTTCCTCATTGGAAGCCCGTTTTATACTCTGCCAGAGCTTGACCTAACTGAACATTAGCAAATTGACAAGGTTCCATATGCTGTCAAAGATGTTTCAAGATTTTTGGTCCAGGTGGACCAAAGAATATCTCCATGGACTGCAGTCCCGAAACAAATGGCGGAGAAAGTCACCTGATGTTAAAGTTAATCAACTCGTAATCATTAAGTAAGAAAACCTACATCCCCTTCAGTGGACCAACACTCCGTAGTTAAAATATGCCCACTTCCAATTGAAAAGTGAAATATGGACACTGCTATTATTGTAGAATTTTTTTTATTACTTTTGTTCATTTTTCATTTTGAATACCTGTTTGTTTACTTAATTGCTTATTTGTTTATTGAAACTATTTAACGGTTTTCAAGGTGGGCGTTATGTTAAGTACTTATGCAAATATCTTGGACCTTATCGGATAATATGCTCATTCGCGCAACATTCCGTTTTTTAATTAAATTTATTGTATTAACTCTTACTTTTTGGAAGTCCATCTTATTAAGACTAATAAAACTCTTCGTTTTAACGTAACTTCCAAGTTTAATTAAAAAATAGTTATTTGTATGCTAAGGCCGCGAAATACCTCTTTAACGTACCGAAAGAACAGTTATCGCCGAGGCCGCTTGCGGCCGAGGCAAGATAATCTTGAGGTCGTTAAAAAGTTTCGCGGCCATGGCATACACACTATTTTTCGTGCAATCGTTAAAATTATTAAAATAGATAGTTGTAAATAAATATATTATTGCTCTAAAATCAACAGCATTTCAATTCATTTAACAATATCACCGTGTGCTATGGAAATGATATGTTTCAATATATATTTTGACAGTTCTTGTCAAAACGCAAAATGTCTGATACTGATAGCGATATTTCAGTACCTTCCACTCCTCCGGAACTCAAAAGCGTTGTAAATTCGGCGCTTTCCGTTTTAATACCCGAAAAATCTAAACGGCAGTACGAAAAATGTTACGGCGAGTTTAAAGATTGGTGTGACAAACAGAATGTTAAGACGATGTCTGAAAACATTTTATTGGCTTATTTGATTCAGAAATCAAATGTTGTAAAAAGTTCAACTTTATGGAGCATTTATTCCATGCTGAAGTGTATGCTGAACATACGAGACAATATCGACATCAAGCAGTTTTCAAAATTAGTACCATTTCTGAAAAGAAAAGCAGTAGGTTATCGAGCAAAAAAGTCTAAAGTATTAACGCGTGAGCAAATTGATACATTCCTGAAAGAAGCTAATGATGAAAAATACTTATTGTTGAAGGTAAGTGTTAAGAGATGTTATTTACAATTGTTTTATTTATTGTACTGATTTTTGTAGGTAGTTTTGATAATGGGAATATCTGGTGCCTTGCGACGAGATGAGTTAGTAAAAATGGCCATTGAAGATATTCAGGAAGAGAATGCTGTATTAATAGTAACCGTTCCTGATACCAAGACGGATAAGAAGCGTGTTTTCACTGTTACTAATATTGATTTCATAAAAATTTATCGTAAATATGCAGCTCTTCGACCAAAACATATTGTTAATAATCGTCGTATATTCTTGAGATACGTAAACGGAAAGTGCACCGCACAAGTTGTTGGAGTGCATACCATTGCGAAAATGCCTAGTATGATTGCTAAGTATCTCAGATTACCAAATCCTGAAACATACACGGGTCACTGTTTTCGGAGAAGTTTTGCCACGCTGCTTGCCAATACTGGGGCTGATATGTCAATTCTTAAACGTCACGGTGGATGGAAGTCCACAACAGTAGCGGAAGGATATGTAGAAGACTCTATCGAAAATAAGAAGCAAATTTCCAACTCAATTTCTGGCGATATGGTATCTGGTTTGAATGTAGGCAATAACCATTATTCAGAAACACTAGATGTAGTTGCTTCAACTTCTGGAGTAAATATAAGTAATAATACAAACTGTACAATTAATGTAAATATTCATCCTAAATAATATAACTTATGTATTTGTTGGTATTCAATAAAAAATAATCCTTGTCTTTGTAGTATTTTAGAAATGTCAAATTTGGAAGTGACGTTTGGTTTCGCGGCCGTTGCTATGGGTAACGGCCGCGAAATTAAATTTCGCGGACTGTGCTGAGAACGCGAAATACTGACTTCGCGTGCGATTGCACGAAAAATATGTTTTATATCACAATGACGGCCGTTTCGCTAAGAACCATCGTCAGATTAACATTTAAGTTACATTTTTGTTTGTTTGTAGCTAGGTAGGTGATGTTTAGGTAGTATTAAGGCTATTAACATCTAGGCTTTAAAATTGTTATGTCTCATTACTTCCATACTTGGTCTAGCCTTAATACTACCTAAACATCAGGTACCTAGCTACAAACAAACAAAAATGTTACTTAAATGTCAATCTGACGATGCTTCTTAGCGAAACGGCCGTCATTGTGATATAAAACATATTTTTTTTAATTAAACTTGGAAGTTATGTTAAAACGAAGAGTTTTTTTATTAGTCTTAAGAAACTATCGTTAATAAATATACATCCACCAGGCGAAGACAAAGGTATACAAATCAAGGAAGACTTCTACAATAAACTACCACTACCACTGATGGATCAGTGGTAAACCAAATAGATCATGTACTAATAGAGAGAAAACAAGATAGATGTATAACAAAGATAAGAAGCTATAGAGGGCCGGATGCAGACACAGATCACTTTTTGGTTGGAATACAAACAAAGCAAGAGATACCGAAAACAAGAAGTAACAGAATAAATGTGAATAGATTAGAAGAAGAGGAGACAAGGCAACTTTATGAGCCAAACTGAGATGAAAGAATGGAAAATTTAGAAGCTAGCGACATTGAAAACATGTGGAACAATTTGAGCGAGGCGATGTTGCAAACTGTCCAAAAATGTAAAAGAGAGAACAAACGAAATAGGCAGTAGTGGTTCGACAAAGAATGTGAAAATGAACTATACGAAAGAAATAAAATAAGAAAAGAAATATTAAAGACCATTACTTAAGAAATTAGGAACAAGTATGAAATAAAAAGGAGAAGATGCAAGAGAATAATCAAAGAAAAAAGAGAAAGTATCAAGATCAGCGCATTGAAGAAATAAGGGCGAATTATCAAAGGAACGAAGTACGACAAATGTACCAAGGTATAAAGGAGCAAAAGAAGGGATACCATGCCAGAAGTTCATTTTATAAAGACAAAGAAGGCAAGATTCTAGCAGAAGCCGAAATTTTGGATAGATGGAGGGAGTATTTTAATGAGCTGCTGTATACAAATGACGAGATAAACAGAGAAGAAGTAGAAAATAACGACACAAAAATGGAAGAAGCAGGGCATTGCAAAAATGCACCGACAATAACTGAGATAAAATAAATAATTTGTAAACTTAAAAATAATAAAAGTGCTGGTAAAGACAACATAACAGCAGAAGTGATTAAGTATGGGGGGGGGACTAGTAGATAATGCAGGTAATATGGGAAAAGGAAGAAATGCCAGAGCAATGGAAAGAAGCGGTACTGATCCCCATTCATAAAAGAGGTGACAAATCTGTATGCAAGAATTACTGGGGAATAGCTCTATTGAACATAGCCTACAAAGTCCTTGCTTCGTATATAAAAAAGTTACTGATTCCGAAAATGAAAGAAGTAGTGAGAGAATGTCAATGTGGATTTCGCCAGGGAAAATCAGTGATAGACCAAATTTTTACACTTAGGGAAATACAGGCGGAGAGCTGCGAACATGAAATTTTTATTGACTTCAAAGAAGCCTTCGATAAGTTAAGAAAAAGTAAACTGTTTAGGGCACTAAAAGAATTAGGAGTGAGCAACAAACTAATTAAGATAGTGAAGTTAACTACGGAGGAATCTAAATGTTGCGTAAGGGTAGGAAATGAGAAAACCGAAAGTTTTGAAGTTAGGGAAGGAGTTAAGCAAGGTGCCCCCTATCATCCATATTGTTTACATATGTACTTGAATACATAGTTCGAAAAGCGGGAATAAATAGGTCAGGGATAATATATCACAAAAGACATCAAAGCCTAGCATTAGCCGACGACATAGCGATGATTACAAGAAGCAAGCAAGACCTACAAGTTATTGTACGACTCGAGCAAATAGCATTAGAAATGGGATTGGAAATAAATGAAGAAAAAACTAAGTACATGAAATGGACAAAAACTGTGGGAAGGAATAAGAGGAAATTAGAAATAACAACGTTGAAAAACAAAACATATAGTTTTAAAGAAGTGGATACATTTACCTATTTAGGAGCAGATTTTGCCAAAAAGCCTAATCAAAGAAAAGAGATCCAGAACAGAATAAACAAAGGAAACACCGATTTGAAAAGACGTTGTCCAAGTAGTTGCGTACCAAGAGAGCATAGTGTGGAGGCGCACCATCTTGATGCAGCCATAAATCATTTGTATTTGGAAATAACCGGTTCAATTCTGGGAGCATGAAGTTTTGAAGAAATTTTAAAAATCGAACCCTGTTAAGGTTTCTTCAAAAAAAAGTATGGTCCAATAATCCTATCACCTATTATTCCCACCCAAACATTAACTTTCTCTGGGTATTGAGTACCGTACTTTTGCATCCATTTAACGATTGATATGACCGTTTAATAGAAATGTAGCTTCATTAGAGAAAAGAACCTTTGATAGAAATATCGGATCTCTGTTGTTTCACAGAATTCAATTCGTCTATCAAAATCATCTTCACAAAGTTGTTGTACTAAACTTACTTTGTACGGATGCCACTTGTAGTTATTTGTTTTCAGATATTGGTTTTCTACTACCTTTAGGGAGATCTTTGATATGACCCATTTGTTTTCTGAATTTCTTCTCAATTTTGCTAACAGTTCATTCTGCGCACGTGTTTTATCTCCACAACCAATTATCATTAAAGTTTTAATTATTTATGTTTCAGTCAGTTTCATGTTGCTAGATACAAAGACTTTTAAAAACGTTTACTAGAATAACAATCACTTGAAGAAAGTTAATTAAGTTTGAATGCCTAGGTATTAATGTTAATGTTGATAAGGTAAATAGATTGTTAAAAAAGGTAAAAAGTAGGTAGATAAGGCATTTCAGAGTACCAGTGGTGGCCTTTACAAAACTTATTTTTGGGTGTCAATAAATACATCTTACCAATCTTTAATACATTTCCAGGAGCGGATAGGCGATTTAAAGCGGCCCGGGAAATTTCATTAAGCGGCCCTGTGGTTAGCTGAACTTCCTGACCCTGACCCTGAACTTCAAGTTCGTTTATTTTGATGTTTTTTTTGGCCAATGATTTTTTTATATGCGCACACTCTAATAACTGTCAAACTGTTACGTGATGCTCGTTTTAACATAAGCGGTATTGTGGTACACCGTACGCCTATTTAAAAAATGCAAAAAAAACTTTAAACTACCATATTGATACAATAATTTGTTTTTATTCATACGACTTGAAAATACATGATAATAAAAAAAATACTTAGTTATGGATATTTATTTACACTATGAATAAATTTTGCATGACTTTATTTTTGCAGGCCACCGTATTAATAATTTCTTCATTATCTAAATTATCTTATATATGTTTTTCAACTGACATCAGCATAAACGTCTCTAACACCCGTATGCATAGTCGATCTCTGGTGAATCGCCGGCAAAATTACGGCGTGGAGTCTGGAGATTCGCCGGCGGAGAGACGACTTCAAATTTTACGATGCATAATCAATCTCCCTCGCGTCTCTTCGCTAGCGGTACGCCTTCGAACAGCCTAGGTATTGAGTGTGCGCGAAGGGCTTGTTTATGAAGTTTTATTGGTATTGTGATGATTTTTAAAATTTAAAAGGTTTGAAGGTTATTATCTTTTAGGTACCTACTCGTCGTGTTTTGTTGTGCTTTGTTTTATTAGTGACGATTTGTTAATTTGTGTTGCGTTTTGGGAAAATGGCTGTAAAATATTCAGGGCATGAGAAGGATATTTTTGCGGAAATCCTATAATCGAAAACAAAAGAACAGATGCGTACGCTTTCAAACAATAGAGTTAATTTTATATTTAAGATAAACTATTGTAGTTCTAAAACCATTGTATATTATACAGCTTTTAAATTAAAATTTGGAAAAGGCCCTAAACGTTTAATTAGATGTATACACCTTAGATATAAACAATGGTTCAACTTCAATTTGCCATCATAAACATAAATAAAATATAATTTTTTAGTAATAAAAAAATTGATCAAACTGTAGTCAGTGTCAGAAATATGTAGAGCAATAAAACCTCATTTTCCTCATGCAAAAGACGAAACGACTACAGGGTGAGTCACCAAAAATGACTCAAGTACAGGTGATAGTATCTGTACATGATCAAAACTGTGATCAATGTAATGTTATTGCTCTACATATTTATTTCTGAAACAGACTTTATTGTTTCAAAAACTAAATGTAAATATAAAAATACCGAAATTTTGCCTTCAAGTAAGACAGGTACCCAAAGATAATATTCATGTATCTAATTTTTAAGTGTATTAATATCCATACTTTCTAAAAGGTATAATTTTAGTAATTATTATTATTACCTAGTGCATGAAAACAAATAACACTTGTTTAAAACAAGGATATTTTGTCTGCAGGTACCACAGAGACCTGTACTTTAATGGTTCTTGAAATGTATGCTTCCTAAAAGGGATAGTTTTAGAAATCAATAAAAAAAAATTTAAATGGAAACAAAACAATGAAAACTTGTTCAGAAAAGTAATGAATTGTAGATAATGGCTTTATTACCAGCTGAACTTGAACATTGCAGAAAGAGAATATTTTCCTTTATAATATTGTAATTACATGGCTTTACATATTATTTGGAGTAGATTACTATATTCACGTAAATCATAAATATGCTAAGAATAAATCTTATCTAAAATTTTTAGAGAACTATGGTCCAGTTAAAACGGCTCTGGGACAAAATGTGCTTTAAATAAACACCGAACTACCCTCGGAGACTTGACGGAGATAATAATGACCATCTCCAAGGATTCTCCGACAAGTCGCCAAATTTGGTTAAACAGCGCATGACCAAAACAAACAGCGGCTGACTATGCATTACAATTCTGTCTCGGCGATCAGCGAATCTTCGGCGCTTCGCCAGAGATCGACTATGCATACGGGTGTAAATGTTCTTGTGACATAGTGCTTCGCAGACGACTATTTTATAAATTTTAATTTGGAAAAACTTCGTTCACATGATATAGAATAAATTTATAGGCAAGGTAAAGGCCAGGATAAGTAATTGAATACATTTCATATTGCAATAACACTTCGTAACAGCAAGCAGGGCAGTTCTTGCACTGGTTTTTGATACATATTTCCTCCTTGTGTGTGGTCTCATCTGCTTCTTCTTCATCACTATAGTTTTCTTTTGTTATTCTCCTGTATTCTTCTGAAACACTTTCTCTGATTTTTTCCCAGTTGCATGCGAAATCAAACAACTCATTTCTAAGTGATTCTACCGATTCTCTTGCGTTTACGCGGTCTAACCTGTGGTAATGATTCTGATTTTTTTGTATTACTCCCTGCAGAATTAAGTTCTTCATTTGCCCAGGAAACAAAATTTTCAGCTGCAAATTTCACTGTATCAAAATCTCTTGAGCACTCTTGTAAACGAGCTAGTGAATTTACAACCATTCTGTGTGCTTGAAGAATATCTATCCCGCTAGTTTGTAGATACTTTGATAACGGTGTTGTAATTTTAAATATTCTCAGAAAGATCTGTGCTGTTACCTAGCTTCGGGACGTGTTTTTGGAGATTTCGCAATTTCATCCATCGTGGTGCTAAGTGCTACAAAAACAGCATTATCGTGCTCGGAAAAACCTCCAAAAACTTTAGTCAACGAAAAATCTTTCGACCACCATCTTGTTTCACCAATAAGTGTAAGTATTCTGTTTTCACATTTAGAACGCCATGTATCCATAAAAAGATATGATTCACGTATAAAAGATGCACAACTATTTACAAGACCAAAAAATGAAACAGCTTCAATATAAGTTTGTGTAACGTCACAAATCACTAAATTTAGAACATGTGCGTAACACCAAACATGTACTTGTTCATTTGAAAGTTCACCTAATTTGGTAGAAAAACCTGAATACTCTCCTTGCATGTTCGCTGCCCCATCTGTAGAATTTTCCACACAATTTTTTATATCTAGGTTTAATTTGGATAAATTATCTATTAACAAATTTGCAAAAGCTTCACCTGTTGAAGACTCACATTTAACTACACCAATTAGTCTTTCCTTCACGGTGTTCGTTACATACATTAAAACTATTGAACACTGGTCAGATACCGTTATGTGTTGTATTGTATCCAATTGAACTGAAAACATTCCTGCATTTTTCATTTCCTTCGAAATTGTTTCTTTAATAAGATTACAACACGCTTCCAAAACATAGTTAATTGTTGTTTTGGACAATAACGTTATACTACCACCACCTTCATTACTTCCACGACTACGACTAGTTTGACTTTTTTCTACGACTAAATCAACATGAGATTTAAAAAGGGGGTCAAATTTAGCCAGAAGAAGAATTAATTCCAAAAAATTGCCGTGGTCCAGTGCAGGATATTCTAATGTGTATGCTGCCTCATATATTTTTCCCCTGTAACTTAGACCACGCTTTCCAATATCTTTAATAACTTCAATAACACGGCCCATAACTTGCCGTTTTATAGCCACTTGCTCCTGCCTTTTTTTACATTGTCCAAAGTAATTAAATGGTGAACAGAAGTACCTTTCTTAAACGTGAGAAAAGCATCGACACAAATTCTATTTGATTTAGATTGTACAGAAAATAAATCGGGGAAGTATGATACCCAGAAACGTCTAACCCCATCTTTTCGTAAATATGCTTTTGTTCCTATAAATGGCACGTTTATGTCAGGTTGATGTGGATGAAGTAGATAAAAGCTCTTCAACATATTCTGTTTTGGACGTTGGAAGAGGTTTATTTGAAGTTCAGGTTCTTGCTGTGGATTTTCCAGCACTACTTCAGAATTTGAAAAATTGGAACTAGGCGAAGATATGTAATTTGTTTGCTTTGAAATTTCTATTTTTTTACAACCTCAGAGTCAACTACAGCAGTAGTCGCACTAGAGTATCTTTAAGTAAACTAAAACCTTCATACAGGACGGACGTTAACTGGTCATTTTTGAATAAGCCTACACAGTAATTTTATAGTATTATATTATTCGAACGTGCTTAATCTCTGTAAACCAGTAAAGCGGTACCTATTTAAGGGCAAACGCCCAAATCTGCTCATAATTCATAACAAAGGCGTTAGTCATAAACGCATTCAGTCGGCCCTTGCAATTTGCGAATGTAAACAAACATCTTGTATAGTTGTAAACGCGGCCCTTTTGTCGGCACCATCGGCATCAATAAAAACATCACTGCATTCACAGAACAGGTCACTTTCCTAGATAAACCTTTTAAAATTTTAATTCTGATTTTGTAATTCCTAGCCCAAATAAAGGCCCACCAGCCAAATGAAGACGGTAGCCCACTGGGAAACTCCCGATTTCCCGATGGCCCTATCCACCCCTGTACATTTGGGATACTTTGTATTTAATGAATAAGTAATACATAATAAATATTTATTGTAATAATTAAGATATATTTACTTTTTAACCAAAAACAAACATGAATTATTTAGGCTTATTTATATGGCTGAATAGGTATTTAAAAGACGTTTCAAATAATGTATTACAAACTTCACCTTTCCATTTAAAAATTTTAGCGATGACGTCATCACGCGCACATAGATTACGTCAAAAATAAAAAGGTATACTTAGGAATATCCTGTTTAAAAATAAAAATCGACCTACTTCAGGATTTTTCCTTAAAGTAGCCGGTTTACGAAATAACGAATTTATTCCTTTCATTTGCACCACACTGTATATTAAGATGAATTAATATTATTAAAAAATTATTCATTAAAGAAAGGATTAATTTTATGTCAGAAATATGTATTATGATGATCAAAAAAAAAACAAAATCACTATAAAATCAATCGAAATCAAATAAATAATAAAACAGGTTATCACATTTTATAATAAACAAAAGATAAATTAATCAACATTAATTAACTGAAACTAAATAAATATCCAACAAGTAACAAAAATAAAAATAATCAAACTTACCATTAAAAAAATAATAATGAAAATATAATTCCAAATGAAAGAAACAAAGGAACAAATTATAAATTTTCTAGGAAAATTTTTTCCGTTAAACACATAAACGGATTTTCAAGAATCTATTAAACTCAGTTACACATAAAATTAACTTCGAATATTGTATAAAAACTTTTCTACGGAACAACACCTGTGTGTATATGACGTAAAATAACGAAAATTTTTAAAACGTAGAAGGACACCTGTGCGACCAAAGTGTGTTACTTGATAATTGTATTTCTGACTATTTTTCAGCTGTTAAAATAATATCGATCGGTTTTGTGGCCTTCAAGCTTCAGTGATATAGAATTTTGAGTGCTTTTCTGATCGTAAAAATTATAGAAAAAATATTGAACATTAGAAAAGATTTTTATGTATAAAAAATTGTTTGTAAAATATAATTAGTTAATTAAAAATAAGCAAATTAAGGAATAATCCTTTCTAATTGGTTCTCGTAAAGAATTTTTAAATGAAGCATTTTTATTGGTCAAAGAATATTGAGAGAGGGATCTCAACACTTTACGTAAAAAAAACTAGTTAGGAAGAAAATGTGGGGATTCAATTAATAGCCATCGTCTTGTAAACATTCAACTGATAGCTTTCGTTTGATAAATATTTAGACTTTTAGACCTTCAACTCTTAATTTTCATTTACAAAGACTTTTATTTTGCCTTAGGCTTTATTAACTTTATAAGTTAAACATTATTGGATTTTGAATTAGAACAATAAGTTTTGTTGAATCAATCAAAAATCATCACTTTTATAATCTAAGATTATAGTTCCAAGTTTTATTTTAATGATACAAGTTAGTATCAAGTATAAGAATTTTGACTTACCTTTATCGAAAATAATCCAAGCGTAAAATAACTTTGTAAACACATCAATTGTACAAAGGAAGTCATAACAACTATCAAATTGTATAAATAAATCCACGAGTAATATAATAATACATTTCTACATCGTAAGAGGTTTTGTTTTAATTAAACTATCCCACGTGTTTCTTCAATATATCCTCCCCCACTCAGAGTAATAAGTAAACATAGAGTAAGCATATTCCCTACTACTTGTCGTCGAGACAGATTTGTTAGCAATGCTTATTCATTATATGGCCTTCAGAGAATACGTGTTCAGCAAGTGCACATTTCTCTGGATGAATTATGAACAGGCCAAAATTTTAACTACAGAAATGAATTATAAAAAGCGGATCTTTTTAGAAACGGCTTATATAGCTCAGGAAGATCGATGTATTAATAAAAAAACTGATCTAAATAATTTAAGTATAATATATGCATATCTTTTGGATTTGGAGAAACAAAATTTAAAAAATTAAAAAAAACGAATTACTATGTAGAATTTTAAAACAACTGAATTTATATATTAAACAAATATATCAAAATTTTTAAATCATATTGTTTTTTGAGTTTTTTTAGTACACATGTCACATTTATTACAATTTTTTACACCGTTTTACCTATAATCTCACTTAGATATGTAAGTATTATTTATTTTATTACCTGCTATATAATTTCTTTATAATATACAATTTTTAGACCTTGAAAATGAACCCATAGAGGTTCGAAAGTTCGGTAAATAAATTCTAAAACGAGTACACATTGGTTTCATTGCCACATCCCCAAAACATTCCCATTATATATATATATATATATATATATATTAAACCAGAATTTTTGGGGTAAACGGCAATGTTTTTTAAGAAAACTCTTTTACTTGTTTTCCAAGTTAAAATAGTTTTTTTATGTTATATTTACCAAGTTGTTAACACCAATTTTGTTTTAACTCACACTTATTCCTTGAAAATGAAATAAATGTATTTCGAAAGCTTGGAAAACAAGTAAAAGAGTTTTCTTAAAAAACATTGCCGTTTACCCCAAAAATTCTGGTTTAATACCTATTAGTCGGCAAATAACAGAAATTTAATTATATATATATATATATATATATATATATATATATATATATAATGAATTTTGTACTGAATATTTAGATGTGTAACCATAATTGTTTAGAATACTATTTAATTGTTTAGCTACTTTAGTATTAGCAGTGTTAACATACAAAACTACAGGTCTAATTGGTTTTGACTCTTTATGTAATTTAATAGTTCTAGATAATTCTGAACATTGAGGATTTTTATTTAATAGGTATTTCTTATCATAGTCATTTAATAGATAATTTGAATCATTTACATGTTCTCTTATTTGATTAGAAAATTTTTGGTAAAACAAAGAGTTTTTTATTATTCTTAATAAGATGGACTTCCAAAAAGTAAGGGTTGGTACAATCAATTTAATTTACAATTTTTTTATTTGTGAGATAAATTTACCTTCTGATTTCCGTTATATTTCTATGAGGTAAATTTAAATTTGATAATTATTTTTAACTAGTTCACTACGTACACATATACATGAATAACATTGTGAATATTCTATGGATATAATAAGAATGTTCAGATGTAACTTCAGTGGACCCACTTTTGCACATTCGAGGAATATTCAGATGTATATTCATCCAACATACATTTGATATACATGTATATCCATGTATGTGTATGAATAAAATAGGAATGTGCCAATCATGTGCAGAATATTCCATAAATGTTTACAGAATATACATATTACATACTGTGAACATTTCATGTATATTTTTTATTAAAGGTAATTTATAGAAGGTATGGTGACCAAAGATATACAACTATTATAAAACGTGATAAAATACTTTATTAACTTAAAAAATATTAAAATAAAATAAAATTTCTTTTCTTCTTTTCGTTGTCTTAAACTTTCCAAAAAATAAACTATACTGTATTAAGGAATGTAATTAATAAGATAAGAATAAGTTTGATTATATTAATTATTTGTCCATGTTGAACAAATTACCTGATGATGAGTTTGTCCAGTGCTATGGACTAACCGATCTTTCGCTCTTACCAGCCATAACTTTACATAACTTCTGTAGCGATTGGTTGACAAGACCGTACAGATTCTAAAATAAAATCAGTAAAATCAAAGGAAATATATTTTATTATGACATATATTTTAAAAATTTACTTAAACTTACTATTAATCTATAAATATTTTACTTACCCACAATTACAGTGTCCAACAAACGATTTTTAAGAGCGCCTTTCTTTTTAGTCCCTTCCCATGTATACAACTGGCCAAATTCATTTGTAAACAGGCGATACATGCACTTCCTAACCACCTCCTTGACTGTGTTTTCTCCCAATAAAGATAATTCTTTTACCTAAAATAAATGATAGATTTATTTGTTATAGTATGATAAAAAAATTATAATATAAAAAAACTTTCAATCAAATGCCTATCATCAGCTGATAATGATTCCAATTGAAGCATATCATCTTCGGTTTTTATTGGCAACAAGCTCATAATTTTTTGAAATTTTTCAAAATTATCTTTTTTGGGAAGATTCATATCTATTTGCGGCTTGAAACCATTGTTATGATATTGTTGATTTTTAAATTCAAGTGAGTGAATTCCTCCCATAACTTAGCTTTAAAATCTGAATATCAATATTTTGTTAATTATATCCAGTCATTTAAAAAAAAAGTAGATCTATATGGGATTTCTGACAGGCTATTGAAACAGGATTTTCCTTGGTGTATGTGGATACATCATTTTCCTTGCTACCTGCAGCATTATTTTCTATTGTTTTTCCTAAAATATAAAATAAGTATCAAATTATGCTTCAAGTATTTCTCATCAGAAATTTGATGCTGCTATAATAAATTATAAATTTTAAAATACCTCTAGAGCCATGTAAAAATTTTGGATTTGGATAAGTTGGGTATATATTCGAATCATCACTAGAGTCATTTCTTTCTTCACTGTCAGAATTATTAAAAATCATTTTTGGTTTTGAGCCTTGTTTAAAGCCTTTTCTTTTAATGGGCTGGCTTTCACTGACACTGTGCAATTCACTTGTCACCAAAGCCTTCTCTGCATTTCTTGATGCTACCTCGTAGCTTTAAAACAAATGATTTTGCTGGTGTGTCACAAATTAACATTGACACATTAAATTTAAGAGTCAGAGAATTTAAGCCACAAAATCTGAAACAAACTCATTAGATTCTGGTTTTTTTAAACCATGATATATTGCCACACAAAATACAACATTTTGTAAAGCATTCACAGACTTCACTAGAATCATCTCTTTCTTCACTGTCAGAATTATTAAAAACCATTTTTAGTTTTGAGCCTTGTTTAAAGCCTTTTCTTTTAATGGGCTGGCTTTCACTGACACTGTACAATTCACTTGTCTCCAATGCCTTCTCTGCCTTTCTTGATGCTACCTCGTAGCTTTAAAACAAATGATATTGCTGGTGTGTTACAAATTAACATTGACACATTAAAATCTGAAACAAACTCATTAGATTCTGGTTTTTTTAAACCATGATATATTGTCACACAAAATACAACATTTTGTAAAGCATTCAAAGACTTGACCTGACATAAAATTGGCCAGAAACTATCACCTGTGCTTTTATACAATGGAACACCATCCATATTTACAGCAATTGAAATTATGTCACTAGATTTAAGAACTATCTTTTTACTTATACATAAACTATTACATGTTTCAAAAATACCAAAATAATAATAAATGCCACTATTATTTTTTTACATTAATAAAATTTGGGGTGGTTAGATGAGTAGGAGATTCCTTCGGTAATTTTTTAAATTCTGACAAATCAAAATTTCCTTTCAAAATAGACAGTAACTTATTTAAAGAAATTAATTTAATTTTCTCTTCAACTGCCCAAGTTGCTAAATGGTTTGATAAATAATTTTGAGACTGTGTAATGATAAGTTTGCCAAAAGTGTAACAACACTTAACCCCTTTTATGCAAGCACAAAAAAAGGTAAAGTGGCGAACTATTGACACTGGCTAAATGAAACAGATGCAATAAACATTAGTTTAACCAGCACTTCCAGGCTAATCTCAGGGATGGGATCGCTACTGGTGTTACTAAGGGTAGGTTAGGGAAGGTTACACCACACTTTATCTTAATATTTGAGCGCCACCTATGTTTTGATGTTTACTCCTAACAAAACAAGGAAAACAATGGAACGACAATAGGTGCAATCCTACCAAATGTTAAGATATAATGTTCGATAAGGTATTGTACAGTGACACTAAAAGACAGAAATAATTTTATATAATTTAATAATTACAAAAAATAATAAACAATCTTGAATTGATATTTTGACATAGGTTGTATATTGATATTCAAATAATGAATTGATATTATGACATAGGTTGTATATTAATATTGAAATAATGAATTGATAACAACTAGTTATTGAAATGAAATTATGTAAAATTAAATGTATGTATATATATAATGATAATATAAATAAAGTTAACAGAAATTACTCAAAAGTTAAAGTGGATTACTTACAAGTTAGTTGTGACTCTACGTTTATTAAAAACCCTTATTTTAATCACATTGATTGTTCCGACTGATTATTCACCAGCTCCTGACGGTAATAGGGCACTGGTTGTACTGTTTAATTCCTGGGGATGACAGGTTTCTTCAGCCCTTTGTGTCCACTCAGGAGTTTCAACGTCACTGGTCTTGGGACTCAAGTTCGGACCATATCATGAAAATATGATTAAAGTAATTAGAATCGTGAATAGGGTTAATAAGCACCATCACTATGAAATTTGGATTATGTGGTTTTACTTTTAAGTAATTCCTTAAGTACAACAGCTACTAGGGATATGATATTCCAGCAAACCCTAGTATATAACTAGTAATGATCATAAAAAATTAATGCATCTATAATTTTTGAATACAAAAGAAAAACAGCTCAACATGAGCTAAACATGTTCAGAAACTAAACGCTAAACAATAATGCTTAACTAGATATTATTACTAAATCCAATGTAAAAATTACAAAAAAAATGAACCTAAGTTATGCTAACTATCGAAATTGAATATCCAGAGGTGGTTATCAAACACAAATGATAAATTCAAACAATAGTTACTAAACAAGATATTGTTTGATACCAAACTCTGATATTCACATACTAATAATGAATAGAAATCAAAATATAAAGTAATATATAATATAGTAATGGTAGAGCTGACACTTAGATTCAGGTACAGTTATTATCAAATTGGCTTTACAGACAATCAATAACAGAAAAGGAATTAGTTAACCTCAGTAAAGGAAAACTCAGATGATTTCCCAAACTCTCGGATTGATGACAATCAAGCTAGCACCCCCACACTGACTAAATTAAAAAAAAAGTAGCCCATAATTAAGTGCTAATTAAAGGCTAATTTGTACCACAAAAATTAAAATTTGTACCACCGCGATAATCGAGAAAAATAGCCTTGAAAATGGGGGGTGCTAGGTTGAGATCAAGGCAGCACCCCCACTTTGATCGAATTCCAATTTAATTACATCAAAATAAAGGGCATATTAAAGGCTAATTTGTACCACAAAAATTAAAATTTGTACCACCGCGATAATCGAGAAAAATCGCCTTGAAAATAGGGGGTGCTAGGTTGAGGTCAAGGCAGCCCGCCACTTTGATCGAATTCCAATTTAATTACATCAAAATAAAGGGCATATTAAAGGCTAATTTGTACCACAAAAAGTTAATCCATATTATTATTTATAATGTCAAAAAATAAAATCGAACGCTATAAATATCGCTGCTCTATAATTTTAGCACCCCCACTTTCGACTATTCAAAAAGTGAACACACAATATTATAAAACTAATTAAAGGCAAATTTGTACCACACAAGAAATTTTTATACTTTTCAATATAAAGCCGCCAATTGAATATAACTCATTACGGTCGTATTGAATGGTGGCGGATGCGCTGAAATCTTTTATTTTTGTCAATATTCTAAAACAAATTAAACCTATGGTTTCTAATATATGGTACTATTTGATGATTCTATTATGGTGCACATTGCACAATTGCTTTCCTGCCAATAGGCCATCTCTGTACTACTGTAATGATTTACAATCCCTAAATCGATAGAAATTTTTAATAACAAGTAAACACTTGGTCAATTCGGGAAAAGTACTTATTCATTGTCGAATGAACGGGATCTTATTTACCCGATAACCTATAATTACTAGATCAAATGAACTTACCTGAAGTTCGATCGTAATTATATGAAGCGTCCAGTCCGAAGATATCACTTGATTACAATGCAGCACGCATTCTCGTGTAGCCCTGCTCACAAACTTTAAAGACTGTCCTGGCCTCCCTCCCTTAGTACATTCATCGTTTGCCTCCGTAGTTCATTTGCTTTAAAGGTTTCATGTTTTGGGTAAAACAAAGGGTGGTTAGAGGGAGGGTGGTGATATCTTCGGACTGGACGCTTCATATAATTACGATCGAACTTCAGGTAAGTTCATTTGATCTAGTAATTATATTTCATCGTCCAGTCCTCGATATCACTTGATTACAATGCAGATATTTAAAGAAGTTTTACCACAAAACTGATTTATTAAATATAATAAGAAAAATATGTAATTCTAATTAATAAACTCTACCCCATTTAAGAGTGCGAAGACTCAAAAACCGCCTCCATGATGTTATTTTTGTATCATCAATGGTCAGTTATAAAACCTTGCGAAAGCCTCCGATGATTTTGTCCAACCTGCCGACTTCGTGATGGCATCTATGGATAAACCGTTTCTCAATGCGGCTGACGTTGATGCGTGTCTCGCAGAGTGCGCTGTAAACGTTGCCGTATCAACTCCGGAACGTTTTAAAATTTCCTTAACCCAGCGGCTTAGGGTTTGTTTCGTTGCCTTCCGAAAGGGTTTTGTTGATGTAATAAACAGGTGATCTTCAGATTGTCGGAATGGTTTGGTCAGTTCCAAATAGTTCCTCACTAGGCTGGCAACGCATAACTTCGGCTGACTATTATAAAAGGGGAAGTCCAAATAGGGTTGTGGTTTATTTGGACCAGATGTCTTCACGAAATCGGGAATGAATATTCTAATACCCGTCTCCAATTCCTTAATATTCGAAATTTTAATTAAGGACAGTGTGTGAATCCTCTGACCCGTAGCCAAAGCCATGAGAGTAACTAATTTGGCCGAAGATGTTTTTATACTTGAAGTTTCTTCTATTGTGTTTAAGGCTGATTCTGGAGACCCTTTCAGCGAAATTCCTTCCTGATAGCTTCGCAGCCATTAGTGTAAGGCTCCTGAATAATGGGTGGGTCTCTTTGTTGTAATAAGAAAGAAGAAGATCATCGGATGGACCAATGAAAATAGGTGAACAAAAAGGAACTACTAAGATGCCGGTCGCTTTATCAGAAATTATTTTCTGGATTGTTCTTGCAATAAGAGCGAATGGAGGAAAAGCATAAAAATTAAGTGTCCTCCAGTCGACAGTGAAGGCATCAATTTTGTAGGCGTTCCGATCTTTAAATCTTGAAATGTATTTTTCACATTTCTTATTACTTGACGAGGCGAAGATATCAATATCCGGTATACCCCGTTTTCCGTGATTCGCCGAAAAGTACCTATTGTTCAGGGACCATTCAGTCTCCGGGGTAAGATACGGGATGCCTGATCTGCCTGTACATTGTCTGATGATCTTACGTAAAGAGGCAAAAATCCATAAATTTTTCGCCTGACACCATTCCCAGATTTCTCTGGCTAAATTACACAAGTGTGGGTACTGAATGCCCCCATTTTATTTATGTAGGCTAGTATCAGTCCTTATGAGGACGTTATTATTTTTAATATTTGATGCAAAATGTCGCAAACCGTTCAATATTGCTTGAAGCTCTAAGACATTTATGTGTTCGCTCTGAAATCGTCCTGTCCACCAGCCATTCGCTTTTTTCCATTTGCAAAATGCTCCCCAACCTGTGAGGCTTGCATCTGTGTAAATTTCCATCAAAAATTTATCATTTTTTTAAATTATTAGAAGAATTGTAAACATTATTCTTCCACCATTCTATGTCTGGTAAAATTTTCCTCGGAATCTGTATTTTTGCCGAATATCTAGAGTTATTTTTCGCAATGCTAAGTATTTTGTACGTTCTAGCCGCTTGGTATATAACCATCCATACTTTATTGCTGGACAGGCCGAGGTTAGAATTCCAATAAATCTTGCTAGTTGTATAATTGTACAGCTGGTATGTGCCAGGAAAAAATTTGCAAAAGTTGCTTTCTTTTGACGTTTTTCCTGCGTTTAAAGTCATACTTTTGGTATTAAATATGAATCCCAAGAGTTTGCAACTGCGGCTAGGATTAAGGTTGGACTTTTCCTTATTTATTATAAAACCCAAATTAGATAATAAATCGGATGTAAAGCGAACATTTTTGGAACACTCTTCATGAGAATGGCCCATTATCAGAAAGTCATCCAAATAAATTATACATATAATTCCCCTAGACCTTAAAACTTGAATGACTGGCTTCATAAGTTTGGTAAAGGTAAAAGGCGCTGATGCCAACCCGAACGGGAGGCAGGTATATTCGAAAAGATCGTTTTCGTAGTGAAACCTTATATACATTCTATGGTCCTCTGAAATAGGAATAAGGTAGTAGGCGTCCTTAAGATCGATGGATGACGCAAAAGTCTTTTTGTATCAATCTTGATACCGTTCTTGCGTCTTCCATTTTGAAATGAGGACTTCAATAAATTTATTGAATTGTTTTAGATTTAGTATAAATCGTTTTTGCCGTTGGCTTTGTTGGTAAGAAAAACTTTAGAGATGAATTCTCCGGGCGTAGACTTACATCTTTTAATAGCGCCAATTTGTAAGAGATTGCAGATCTCTTGTTCTACAAGTTTTCTTTCTGAATTTGAAAATTTTGTAGCCACTGGTATAATTACCTGTCTAGGTCGACTAATGAAGGGTATTTTGTAACCCTGGACCCAATTTAAGATAATTCTATTTGAGGTAATAGAACTCCAATTATAAAAAAAGTATTTTAAACGTCCGGCAAAAAGACTAACCTCTAAATTTTTCTGTCCGGATATCTGTTCCAATCCCGCCGTCTCTGTTCCTTCCGCGTGGTCCTGGAGGCTTGCCCTTTGGATGTCCTGGTTGCATCCACGCGACGAACAGGGCGGTGAGAGTTTAAAGAAAACCTGGAATTCTACCGTTCCGATGTGTAACTTTGACCTACCCCTCCTCCTTTTTGTTTATAGGATGAGGTAGATGGATTAGATTTCAGATCTTTAGCCATCGTTTCTAAACTTTTAGCGGTTTTAATCTTTTCCCCTAAATTAGGTCCGAATAACAATTCGGTAGGGGTACATTTATCTACTTGTTACTTAATATTTTTATTAAACATCGGGTAAATTAAATTTCTTCTAGAAATTGATACCCTGAGAAAAAGATTGGTCAGTATCTTTCCCGAATACGATAAATGGGAAGATAGTTTTTCTACTATGTTTTTGGAAGAGTTTCCCTCTCGGTTATTAATAAATTAATGCCTTGACCTAACGCGGTCAAGCCCTTGCTTAGCTGTCTCTGGATCTCTACGAGAGAAGAGTCTTTGGTTTGATTTACCTTTGATAATATAGAAATTATCTCCGGTTTTAGTAGAGGCGGTGTCAGTTCGCTCAAATTTGATGGAGTGTCGTATTTATTCAGCAATGGCACTGATTCCTCTTTTTTATTCCGTTCAACAGAATATGTTTCCATCTAGTGCTAAGAGCTTCATGTAATAAAAAAGAAGTATTTTTTTGAACATTCAGGGATCTCCCTAATAGATCCACGAATTCTTCGTCATGAAGAATCAACATATCATTTTCGATATTTTCCCTATCTCCGGATAAGCTACGAGCAGTTGGAGAAAATGATTTTAAATTGTCATTACTTATCGCCCGCGTAGTAGCTGTAAAACTAGTTTCATGCATAATGCTAGTTCGACTAGCCGAACTTGACCTTGAGCGTTGTCGCTTCCTACGAGGACTGCGAATTTGACTAATCCTATCGTTTGACCGAGAACGTCGGCTTTTTAACAATTCTTTTTCTAATGTTTTTATCCGTTTTAATAGATTTACAGAATCTATTTCATCGGATGAACTACTTCTAGTTCTTTTCCTGCGTTTCTTTGATTTTCCCATACTAAAATGCTAAAAATAATATGTTAATATTAATTTAAAGAATGCTTACGTGTCTAAATACTCCTTGTACCGGTACGGCGATGCTACCTAGCAGAGCTCACAGAATACAATGAACTACGGAGGCAAACGATGAATGTACTAAGGGAGGAGAGGCCAGGACAGTCTTTAAAGTTTGTGAGCAGGGCTACACGAGAATGCGTGCTGCATTGTAATCAAGTGATATCGAGGACTGGACGATGAAATATAACAACAGTTTACAAATGTCCAGTTAAACAAGTGCTAGGTAGATGCTTTAATCGTAATCCTGTCTTTGAGAATAGTGTGTAATAAAATGAGTTCGGTTGGAAGGAAACGTTTTTTAAATTATGAACATATTGCTGCAGTCGTTTTACAAAATAAGGAATTACTAATTAATAATGGTAAATTAATAACGCGAGCAAATAAAGTGTGGGTGGAATTAGGTAAAATTTTGGACATGAAAAACACTGCCCTGTATGCATACATTTCTAATAATAAAAACAATATTAAAAGTGCAATTCTCGGCCTCGAAACGCATAAACCTATGGAAAAGTTTGAAGATGACGACGAGATAATAAACAATGATTTAGATTCAAGTGTAAACACCGCTTATGAATCAATTATCGAAGAAGAAATTTGTATTTACTTAAGTAAACAGAAATTTGATAGTTTATTAAAAATACACACAGACATAAAAGGTAAGATAATTGTTCATTCATTAGATTTTGTGAAATGAAATAACTATTTTTTTATGAGAACTAATTTGAGCTAAAAATTGTATTGCACCCGAGAACGCTCGCTGGAGCAGCTGAGTTGTTTAAGTGAGCGATAATGAATGTGATTGAGATTTACTCGAGAAACATTCTTAATAATAGTCATTATTTAGGTACATATTGGGGAGATTAAAACAAACAAGAAAATTCATACAACATATAAATTTGGCAACTTTTGGCAACTTGAAAAACTTTTAATTTATTTATATTCTTTAACTTAACTACTTGCTTATTAATTATCATAAAATTCTGTTGAATGATGCACCTACATACCCACCTAATGTTTTTAAAGTTTTTAAGACAAAGACCCGTTTACTCCTGCGAAAAAAAGTCATTTGAACTTTTGCTTTGTTTTGACCTCTATTCTTTTGTTTATATCCTGTATATTCCTTTAAGCGGTGTTGACATTTAGTAATCAAATTTAAAACCTGCATAGTACTAGAGGTATTTCATCATGATTTTTGAAATATTTAGATCAGAGTCAATCAGAAAACACCTAACGAATAGAAAGTATTAAAAATTCGAAGAAAACTAATGGCAATCTCTAATAACAGAAAAATTAGACGAGAATGGTATGAAATGTGGGTTTCAGTTTTAAACTCACAAAATATATCCTACAGCAGATACTGCTACATTTCAAGGAAAATGTAAATGCTTTGAGAGGGGAAATTTTGTCTATGAAAGGAGAAGTGTCATGTTTATATCCAAAATTGGCAATACTGAAATATCGAGTGAAATATGCGGCAAAAGGTATTTAAGTGGCGACAAACGATTGGAAGCTACCAAAAAATCAAAGTGCCACATGTTTTAGAATTATGACAAAAATAAAAGATTTCAGCGCATCCGCCACCATTTAATACGACCGCAAAGAGTTAAATTCAATTGGCGGCTTTATATTGAAAAGTATAAAAATCTCTTGTGTGGTACAAATTTGCCCCTAATTAGTTTTATAATATTGTGTGTTCACTTTTTGAATAGACGAAAGTGGGGGTGCTAAAATTATGGAGCAGCGATATTTACAGCATTCGATTCTATTTTTTGACATTATAAATAATAATATAGATAAACTTTTTGTGGTACAAATTAGCCTTTAATATGCCCTTTATTTTGATATAATTGAATTGGAATTCGATCAAAGTGGGGGTGCTGCCTTGATCTCAACCTAGCACCCCCCATTTTCAAGGCGATTTTTCTCGATTATCGCGGTGGTACAAATTTTAATTTTTGTGGTACAAATTAGCCTTTAATTAGCACTTAATTATGGGCTACTTTTTTTTTAATTTAGTCAGTGTGGGGGTGCTAGCTTGATTGTCATCTCGGATTGAAAATAACGAGCAAGGTATGTAATTCTCTCCAAAAAGAAATTGCAAAAATGCAATTAACATATATTATTAAAATAATAAAGAGATGTACATACCTGTCTCATCCTGAAACTTCCAGTGAACAATCCGGCAGCCAAAGAAATCCTGAGATGATCACCTCGTGGTAATGTAAAAGTTATCTGAAGTTCTATATCATTTCCAAAAGGTCGTAGCTGAGGCACATCTTCCAATCAATCTAACAAAAGATTTAAAAAAACTGAGAAGGTCGGTAATTAAATCACATTTAAATAAGATAACTGTTTAGACAAAACTTAGATATTAATTAAAGATTAGCAACCCATCTGATTACAAAAATATGTATTGAATTCGATAAATTGAATATATATTATTTTAAATTGCCATCAAAATAATTCAAATCTATAATGATTCAATAAATAAATAGCGATTTAATACGATACCGACATTTTTGTTAAAAAGCCAATCTTTTCATAACCAACCCTTCTCCTCGTCAGTCAACCTTTTCAACCGGCGTCCCGGTCAAGAGAGCGACCTCAGCGAGCCTCTGCATTGTTCAAATCTCTTGCTACGTTCGATTTCCGATCTAGCGTTCGATGTTATTGAACTAGAACAATTCTGCATTGATAAATCGAACAAGAGATATACAACACACATAACACCTAAATAAGTACCTACATTATATTATTTACAGCTTACCTTCAACTAGCTATCGTCACTATGGGTTATCACAAATTATAAAATTATGTTTAATAAAATAAACAATAAAATGTAACGAGTTATCGTTACACATCATCCTTCCCTCCGAAAAAAATTAACCCCAGTTAATTTTTTTTCGCAAAACTCCCATAGTCATAACAGCCAACCAAAGATAACTATTACAATACTTAGTAACTAATCTTAAAAGTTTTAAAAAAAGATATATATTATAACTACCCGTAATATTATGATATATTACAAATGTATTACAAATGGATTGTATTGATTTGACTCCGGCGTTCCCAAACAAAAGCCAATGAAATGAATCCTTGCCTAGCAATTTCAGAATGGACCTCGCTAAAGATGTTATAAAGCGTCGTGGTTAACCATATCTGAAACCTCACACCATACTTGCCTGACAAGTGCTCATCCCAAAGGTAATGATGAAAAACCATCACCAAACCAATACATCCCATTTTCTTGGTCAGTTTGACAAAATTCTTTTAATAGAATTTGTTTGTTAGAAAAAAAAGGTCACCAAGCAATACCCTAGAACATTATAGTATGTCCCAAACTAAAATTGACTCTATATTCGACTTAACTTTAAGAGGGTGCTCCTTCAAAAGTACTGCGAGAAATCTTGAGAAATGACAAGTAAAGCCATGTTCATATAAACACAGTAGTAGAAAGCCCCCATAATTGACAACATCCCTTGGGAATAACTTTGTCCGAAGACCTATAACCCCCCATGAATCTATGCTGGAATTACTATTACCATTTAAGATAGTCATTTCTTAACCCTCTCGCACCCACTAATGAACGGCCCTATAAAACAAAATATAAATAAGACAAAAATTACTAGTATGTAGCCACTAGAAAGCTGAAAAGGTTTTCACACCTAACGTTACGAAAATTATGAAATTTAAATACTTTAATGTTATCCAGCGATATACGGAATATAAAAAAAAATATAGAACAATGTAGCAATACATGAACCTTGATACAGCAGTAGCGGTATACCCAACAAAATCCCAAAAATGTCACTAATATCCTGTTGAAAAATTTAACAGATAACTTCCTGAACTAAAACCTGCAAACAAGCTAAGTGTTACCATCGATAAGGAACAAAATTTCCGATAAACAGAAGATTTCTATCTAACCCGGTCCTTAAACTAGACGCCATTAATTACTTTACATGTTTGAAAATAATATGCATTTGCGTAAATATTTCCCCAATAAATAAAATAATTCTACACTTCAAATATAAAAGGTATACCAAGAAATTCTGTTGTTTTTACTGTAACTCAAGCTAAATATCACTAACAACTGTTTCGGAATCCGATACGTCACTATCAGGTAAATTTTCATCATTACTGTAGAAATGTTCTTTTAAATCTTTAACATGGAAATTGCCTAAGTCATTACCATCCATGTCCTGCAAACTGTAAACTAAATTAGATAAAACTTTAGTAACTATACACAATTTAAGATCCCGTTTTCTTAAGTTATAGTGTTTTGAGTACCTAGCATAAGCTTCTTTTAATTTATTCCTAACATCTTCATATAACGTTGGGTATTTTTGAATATCCTCAAGTAACTGTAACTTATCACCAATATTAACTACATTATTAGCATTATCCGCGATTTTCCCATAGTAATCCCCCGATAAAGGAATATTTCTACCAAAAGTCAA
Organism: Ophraella communa; assembly: GCA_035357415.1. Lineage (NCBI taxonomy): Eukaryota > Metazoa > Arthropoda > Insecta > Coleoptera > Chrysomelidae > Ophraella > Ophraella communa. The sequence goes on along the minus strand of CM068995.1, from coordinate 30,509,696 downwards.
AAATGCTGGAGAATACTCGGTTACATCATGTTTAACTACTCTGATTGCTTGTGCTATTTTATGAATATTAGTATCCCACGTTTTATGGTTTTCGTGTATGTAACATCGAATAGCTGTAACAATGACTTTATTAACCCGCTCGGTATGGTTTACTTGAGGTGTATAGGAAGCGTTATAAAAGATTTTTTGAACGTTATAATTATTCATTAGGTTTTTAAAATATCTACTAACAAATTGAGATCCGATATCAGTAGCTACTATTTGAGGTACACCATAAATAAGAAAAACTTGATTTTCCATGAATCTAACAATGCTTTTTGCGGTAGCGTTAGGCATAGGATGAACGACCGTATATTTAGTAAAATAATCTACTACAACAAGACAATATCGATTCCCATTTTTGGATCTGGTATAAGGACCAATTAAATCACACGAAATCATTTGAAAAGGAAAATTAATATTTCTAAAAGAACCCATTAAACCAGCCTGTGGTAAATTTGAACTTTTACAAGCAGCGCAAACTTCACAGCTTTTTACATATTTATAAACATCTTTCCTAATTTTTGGCCAATAATAAAGCTCTAAAATTCTAGACAACGTTTTGGAAATGCCAAAATGAGCTGTTGTAGGATTATCATGATATAACTTGAAAATTTCTTGACGATTTTTCCGCGGTACTACAAATTTCCAATTAGATACATTACTTTCAATAGGTACTTTCGAAAACATATGTTTATATAAAATGCCATTTTCTACTTTAAAAGAAGGGTATTTTTCAGGATAAGTCTCTACCTTTGTTAGCATAGATTTATACCAATTATCAGGAATAAAAGAACTTACGTCAATAACAGAAATTTCCGGCAAAGATCTACTCAAAGCATCTGCAACTACATTTAAAGCACCTTTACGATGTTTGATTTCAAAGTTAAACTGCGATAATCTCAAAGACCAACGTGCCAATCTTCCGGAAGGGTTAGATAACTTGTGTAGAAACAAAAGACTTGAATGGTCCGTCTCGATAATGAAGCGAGTACCTTCTATAAAAGATCTAAATTTCTCTACGGCAAAAACGACAGCCCATAGTTCCTTTTCTGTTGTTGAATATTTCCTTTGGCTAGATGTCAAAGTTTTGCTTGCATAAGCTACTGGGTGATCAATTCCATCATGCTCCTGGTAAAGAACTGCACCGACTCCTGTGTCGCTTGCATCACATTGTATTGTGAAAGTTTTAGTAAAATCAGGTGACGCCAAGATAGGAGCTGAAGTTAACCTAGTTTTAATTTCTTTGAAAGCTTCATCTGCCTGTGGTGTCCAAGTGATAGACTGACCTTCCTTCTTGCCATGCAGAAGATCATTAATTGGAGCACAAACTGTAGCGAAATCTTTGATGAATCTCCTATACCAGCTAACAAGACCAACTAACCTCTTTATTTCAGTGGTATTTTTCGGAACTGGATACTCCATTATAGCTTCAACTTTTCCTGGATCTGTTCTGAGCCCATTATGATCAACGACAAAACCTAAATAAGTAAGAGAAGGAACGCAAAATTCACACTTTTCCAAATTTACAGTTAATCCTGCTTCTTTAAGTCTATGATATACTTCTTTTAAAATTTCAATATGTTTCTCAAAACTAGGAGTTGCAATAACCATATCATCAAGATAAACAAAAGCATAAGGCCATAGGGATGGTCCAAGAACTGAATCCATTAATCTACACATTGTTTTGGGTGCGTTTGCTAAACCAAAAGGCATGACATTAAATTCAAAGAGGCCTCTACCATATACTGCAAATGCGGTTTTTGGACGTGAAGATTGTTCTAACGGTATCTAAAAAAATGCACTCTTCAAGTCAATCGACGACAAATATCTAGCATCTCTCAGTTTATTCAAAATACTATCTATTAAAGGCATTGGATATGGGTCTGGAACTGTAACCTGGTTTAACTTCCTGCCATCAAAACATACTCGATATTTCCCATCTTTCTTCGGAACTAACCATAGCGGACTACACCATGAGCTCTTGGACGGTTGAATAACCCCAAGTTCTAACATCTCGTCAATATTCTTGTTAAGATGCTCCTGCATTGCTGGTGAAAGTGGATACTGCCTCTGTGCTATTGGCTTAGTATCACCAGTATCAATAGTATGAGATAAGATATGTGTTCGACCTAACTTGTCTGGAGGAGCTATGTCCTTAAAACATTGTATAACCTTATTTAATTCTGCTTTTTGACTGTCTAATAAACTATCAAATGGTTGAATTGTATTAACAATACAAATTTCAGAACTTAATTCAAAATTTAACTGTTTATAATCAATTTTAAGCCCAAAAAGTTTATGAAAATCATCCCCAAAATTAATGTTTGCCTTATAGAAGGCACAATCAAAATTTTCATTGCAATAGTTACATTATTTAATGAAATAGGAACAAAAGCATGGCCTAACAAATCCTAAAAAGTACCATCCGCGGTTGTAACACTGACAACATTATCATATTGAATAGGTAAATTTAGTTTCTTTAAAAGATAAAACCCATCAGATCCTAAAATCGTTGATGTGCTACCTGTATCAATAAAACCTAAGACTGTTTCGTTTGAAAATGTGACGTTAAGATAAAACCTATTATCGTTGGGTTTTTGAACAAAAACTGGACTAAGCTGGATAACATTTAAGTTATTTTTGTTTGACATATCATTATTACCTGATCTGACAACCTTATTATTAGATAAGACACTACCATTACTATCATTTTTAGAAATATTTGTAGTTAAAAACTGTTTTACAAACAACAAATATTCGTTCCATTCTGACAACGAAGTTTTTATTGTGTCTTGTGGAATTTGTTTCTCTTGCTTTGACTTTGTTGAGCTTGTGATGTACTTTGGTTTTCGGTTTGTGAAGCGGAGGATGTGCTTGCGTTTAAATTTACGTTTAGACTGGAAACCCTGGTTTGATTTCCAGTACCTTTCCCGTTTTTTGAACAATTAAAACAGTTCCTTTTCGTTACATTTTTATTACCACAACCAAAACAAAATACTTGTTTGCTTTTGTAGCATTTACTGAATGTATGACCTAGTAAATCACAATTCCAACATTTCAAAACGTCAATTTTAGAAACATTATGTCTAGATTGAAAAGAAGGTTTATTGACATTTCTACTTTCAAATGGTCTACTTAAATCGGGTTCTAACAATCCTACACTTGAACTAGATGGTGGTTTATACCTTTGAGACCAAGAATTGGACTCCTCAAGTTTCCTGCAAAGATCTGTTAACTCGGCAACAGTCAAAGGATTTTGTAATGCTAAACTTGAAATATAAAAAGGTAAAAGATTTCTCCGGATCTTTTTTACTCTAGTTACTTCATCTAATTTATAACTTAATCTATTAAAAAGTCCTTCCATTGAAGCTATGTATAAAGCTACCCTCTCATTTGAACCCTGAGTTCTATTATTAATTTCAGTTTCTAAATTATCATCATAGTAACATGGTAAAAAATCCTCTTTAAGCCTATCAACTAATTGATCCCAATTTGCAACTTTATCCCTAATACTTAAATACCAAGTGAAAGCAGAGTCTTTAAACAAATCACAAGCCGAATAATATAACTCATCTTTAGAAACTCCTCTAGCAATTGACAACATATTAACCTTTTCTAAAAAAGAATGAACTGATTCCTTATCATTAACCCCAGTGAAATAAATGTTCCATTTACAAGGAGGAACTGATTTACGATTACTAAAGAAATGTTGATCATTAGAATCATTAGGAGTAGACGTATTACGTGTCGTTTTGAGTGCAAAATCTCCCTCTAAAGTTAAAACTTGAAAAAATAAATCTTTAATAACTGATTGTTCCTCATCATCACATGGCTTTAACTTACTAACACGATTCGATAAATGAGTTAATCTAGAAGAAATTCTTTTAAATCCAATATCAGAAGGTACCCCATTGAACTCTTTAATCACTTTAGTTAAATCTGAAATTGTAATTTTTATTTCTGCAACCTCATCAGCAAAAGGCATTACATTAGGTACAGACGTTATAAAACTACGATTAGCTTTTTCCTGACTCAATGCTCCTCGCAAAATTTTCCGGTTATTGTCAACATTACCAGAAGGTTCTAAACCCCTAATATTTATTTCATATGCCAACTCATGAGATTTTAAATGATTTGGCTCCATTTTATATAAATTCCACAAAACTCTCTAAGAAAATATATATATGTATACTAACTAATTAATAACTAAAATTGTACCAAAAATATACGATAAGATATATTGAACACGGTATGTAAAAACGTTAATCAGAAATGAAATAAGTGTTGCAATTTTTAAACCAACTATTTTAACGATAAATGTAATACAAAAACTAACAGGTCTTAAAATTATACCAATATGTGCCACTGTAAGGAGAGATAAAGGAAAGGTAGACAAAGTAAGGATGTAACAAAATGTATATGCTGTTGTAGCCCTTAAAAAACACCAAAATATTCGTTGGGCGCCAAAAGTGTAATGATAAGTTTGCCAAAAGTGTAATAACACTTAACCCCTTTTATGCAAGCACAAAAAAAGGTGAAGTGGCGAACTATTGACACTGGCTAAATGAAACAGATGCAATAAAAATTAGTTTAACCAGCACTTCCAGGCTAATCTCAGGGATGGTAGGTTAGGGAAGGTTACACCACACTTTATCTTAATATTTGAGCGCCACCTATGTTTTGATTTTTACTCCTAACAAAACAAGGAAAACAATGGAACGACAATAGGTGCAATCCTACCAAATGTTAAGATATAATGTTCGATAAGGTATTGTACAGTGACACTAAAAGACAGAAATAATTTTATATAATTTAATAATTACAAAAAATAATGAACAATCTTGAATTGATATTTTGACATAGGTTGTATATTGATATTGAAATAATGAATTGATATTATGACATAGGTTGTATATTAATATTGAAATAATGAATTGATAACAACTAGTTATTGAAATGAAATTATGTAAAATTAAATGTATGTATATATATAATGATAATATAAATAAAGTTAACAGAAATTACTCAAAAGTTAAAGTGGATTACTTACAAGTTAGTTGTGACTCTACGTTTATTAAAAACCCTTATTTTAATCACATTGATTGTTCCGACTGATTATTCACCAGCTCCTGACGGTAATAGGGCACTGGTTGTACTGTTTAATCCCTGGGGATGACAGGTTTCTTCAGCCCTTTGTGTCCACTCAGGAGTTTCAACGTCACTGGTCTTGGGACTCAAGTTCGGACCATATCATGAAAATATGATTAAAGTAATTAGAATCGTGAATAGGGTTAATAAGCACCAGCACTATGAAATTTGGATTATGTGGTTTTACTTTTAAGTAATTCCTTAAGTACAACAGCTACTAGGGATATGATATTCCAGCAAACCCTAGTATATAACTAGTAATGATCATAAAAAATTAATGCATCTATAATTTTTGAATACAAAAGAAAAACAGCTCAACATGAGCTAAACATGTTCAGAAACTAAACGCTAAACAATAATGCTTAACTAGATATTATTACTAAATCCAATGTAAAAATTACAAAAAAAATGAACCTAAGTTATGCTAACTATCGAAATTGAATATCCAGAGGTGGTTATCAAACACAAATGATAAATTCAAACAATAGTTACTAAACAAGATATTGTTTGATACCAAACTCTGATATTCACATACTAATAATGAATAGAAATCAAAATATAAAGTAATATATAATAGAGTAATGGTAGAGCTGACACTTAGATTCAGGTACAGTTATTATCAAATTGGCTTTACAGACAATCAATAACAGAAAAGGAATTAGTTAACCTCAGTAAAGGAAAATTTAGATGATTTCCCAAATAACGAGCAAGGTATGTAATTCTCTCCAAAAAGAAATTGCAAAAATGCAATTAACATATATTATTAAAATAATAAAGAGATGTACATACCTGTCTCATCCTGAAACTTCCAATGAACAATCCGGCAGCCAAAGAAATCCTGAGATGATCACCTCGTGGCAATGTAAAAATTATCTGAAGTTCTATATCACTTCCAAAAGGTCGTAGCTGAGGCACATCTTCCAATCAATCTAACAAAAGATTTAAAAAAACTGAGAAGGTCGGTAATTATATCACATTTAAATAAGATAACTGTTTAGACAAAACTTAGATATTAATTAAAGATTAGCAACCCATCTGATTACAAAAATATGTATTGAATTCGATAAATTGAATATATATTATTTTAAATTGCCATCAAAATAATTCAAATCTATAATGATTCAATAAATAAATAGCGATTTAATACGATACCGACATTTTTGTTAAAAAGCCAATCTTTTCATAACCAACCCTTCTCCTCGTCAGTCAACCTTTTCAACCGGCGTCCCGGTCAAGAGAGCGACCTCAGCGAGCCTCTGCATTGTTCAAATCTCTTGCTACGTTCGATTTCCGATCTAGCGTTCGATGTTATTGAACTAGAACAATTCTGCATTGATAAATCGAACAAGAGATATACAACACACATAACACCTAAATAAGTACCTACATTATATTATTTATAGCTTACCTTCAACTAGCTATCGTCACTATGGGTTATCACAAATTATAAAATTATGTTTAATAAAATAAACAATAAAATGTAACGAGTTATCGTTACAACTGTTGTATACTTATCTTTTCGAATATACTTGTACTATTAGGTATTAAAGGTGGTATAGATGAGTCTGAGACTCTCATATTATCCGGAGTATTATCCAATACAAGTCTATCTTCTCATTCTTGATTTGAAGTAAAACGACCCAAGAAACACAAACCAGTTACATATTAGTCGCAGTAATGTATATATAACTTTGTTTAAAACTGGCTAACTTATGTATAAACGTGGTAAATCACTACAGCACTACGTTTAAAACCACCAATTTGGGGAAAAATTTGTAATTGTTAAAAACGATGTATAAGTGTATATACAACTATATACTATAGTCTAATATAACTGTCGGGTTATTTCTACTACGATAATGATTATGACGGCAATAAAACCTTATGTCCAGACCTTTTAACATAACAATTTTTTGTAATATATTTTTTATTATAAATAATATTATATAAAAACAAAAAAGAACAACATTTGAATAATATGTTTAAAGAACTTATACTTTTAATAATGCATAGATACCGCATACTAAAAATAGGAATTATAACCTTTTGCATACACAAATTTAGAAAGCCATTAACTTTTTACTGTAAATGCGTTGATTCTACCTAATGAAAAAGTGATACCCCACATAATTAAAGCATATTAAGAAAAAAAATAATTAATAATTAAAATATTCATATTTTGATTTCACGTTAATTAATCTTCAAATGAAAAAAAACACATTTTGCAACAATTTCAATATGATTTGAACATGTCTTTACTATAAATAAGGATACTGTAACCCAAAATATAATTTTGTGTAACAATGGCGGACATCATTTTAATGGCTAAATCTGTAGAAGGCATCCATATTGTCTTAAAATGTTAAGTTGCAATACCCTACAAAATATACTATAGCAACTACTAAAGAAGACATATACGAAAACTGAAATTACAAATTATAGAAGATTGCGTAATATTTTCTGTAATTATACAGTTGTTAGAAATATACAGTTATTAAAAGGTTGCAAAATACTACAATATAACCCATTTAAGTATGATGTATTTAATGGTCTCATTTCAGTTGTAATGACAATATTAAAACTTTTTAATTGTCACTCAGGAACGCAGCTATTGAAATGTCAGTCACTCATAACCTTAAAATAAAATAAACAAATTGATAGGTAGTAATAGGTACTTGGTATAACAAATAACTGTATAGATATGTAATCTGTTGTAAAACTGACGAGGATGGAAATCCTATAATCTTAAGTTATCACGGAAAGAGCTTTCGCTCAATTTTTCATCACACTTTTTGTTTCTTCAAAATCTTGTAAAATCTCATCATCGCTCTCGACATCATCGATGATGGTGCTCTTTTCTGAAGCTAAAAGAAATTGACTTATTGCACCATTAGGATCGGGTGGCTGACTGCATGAGGATTGATGCACTGTTGAGAAGGAATTTAAATCAGATTGATTGATATCATTTACTAACTTCTGCTGAGGCTGATGCACCAATGATGCAGCTGAGTGGGTTTTTAAAACAATGTTTTGTGTTTTAACTGGTTGGTTAACATAATTTTTTAACTGCCTACAAAACTGAAACCTATCTATATTTGTAAGGATTTTTGTTCTTATTTATTTCCAATTTTTTGGACATAATATTAAATCATATAGTTATATTAAGTATAAAATGTAAACTTAACCACAAAAGCAACAACACAATTTTTACCATATAAAACTCTATTGAATAAAACAAACAGTTGACTCTTTCACGACAGTCATAATTGGTACAATCATTATATATAATTTATAAAAATTATATAGTTTAACAACCAACATAATTAAAGTCTAAAAGTAGTCTTATAATCATCACTAAATCGTAAAATTATAACAGTTTTAAATTTCAAACATATAACCTTATTAAGACGTGTTTAGGACTAATTATAAATGTATTACATTTAACCATTATATAAAATGGTTTTTAAAACTAAATAAAGTTTTAAAAGACACTCTAGTTATTAGTCTTAATAAGTTACTTATGTATAAGTCTTAACAACGTTTTTTGAAGTTTTAATATCTTTCTTGTAACTTTGTGTTTGTTGGGGAGGGCTTGAATAATGGGTGGTAATGTTACAATTAACTAAATTTGTAATTGGTTTAGAAGATAAAACTTGGGATCTATTCTTAATTATTCTTTTTCGTTCTCTACACATTTTAACCCTATTCCTAACTAAAATTTTAGTGTCAGAATAAGACAAAACTACAACTTTTACGATAACTGCTCATGATTAACTCTCGAAAAATAAATACAACTTAAATTATGGATTTCTGCAAATCACTTTTTAAAAACAATTTATTTAAAATTAAATATACAACTTATTACAACAAGTTACACTATAATAATTATAATTCTAAAATCTGATTCTAACTAACTAGCAAAAAGAGTTGTTATGACTTAAATAATATAAAAATGCAAGATTAACATGATTATTAAGCAGGTTCCTATTTCTTCTGGAATTTGTAGCAAGGTAAGGGTTAATGGCACTATAACACCTTCCCCCTTAGAATGAAGCTTCCTGTGGAAGATGAATTTCCTCTTCTTTAGGGATGTCTTCACAGTTCCTAGTTTTCTTTTTAATGTGTAATTTTTTTATAATAGTAGAACTAATTATATAAATTACCAAAAGGTATAACATTATGGTCCATAAGCTGGGCATGTAGAATTTAGTATTTTCTTCAATAACAGATGTGATTTGATTTTCGGGAATATCTTTTAAATTTAAATTTCTTAAGTTAATCGTCATTTTTGGATAATTCGCTTTTTCCAAAAGTAGGTGTGCTTGGTTAATAACAAGAGGTTTTCCATGGGTTTTTTCTTGAATTTCTAGTTCTTGTTGGTTGAATTTGATTTTACAATTTTCCGGGTTTAACAGGAAGATTCCGGTGAGTGTCTGAGTCTCTACTTGCTTCGGACAACGAAATGTTAATACTTCTTCCTTTGGAAATACTGTCAAAAATTGGTTTATTTCCGGTATTACTTGTATGTGACCTTCTAAAATTTTTACTTTAAAATATTTACATTTTTTGGAAGTTTTATTATTTAAAATTTCTTCTTCGCAATCTATGTTTACATTGGACTGTAAGTTTGTTGAGCATTGGAAGAATTTGCCTTTTGTACATATATCACTTAGAGGATGCAAAGCTTTAGATTGAGATTTTAAAATATATTTTGAGTTAGGTATAATTGTTAGAAATTCTGATTCCCATTTTGTAGGTATAGGTATCATTCGATAAAGTTCAAATTCTGTTTCAAAGTTAATAGGAATTGACAAAAAGTATTGTATTACATTCTTGTTTATTTTACAATTTACTGTAATAACTGATTCAAAATCTAGGATATTTTCATACTTTACTTCAAAAGGTAATTGTTCCTTATAATGGGATGAAATTTTTTCAAGTTCTTTAAATAATTCTCGCGACTTAATAATACTTGGGTGAAGTGTTTTTAATTTGCAGAATGTTAGTGAATTTTCAATTTCTTGTATAACATCTAGTACAGAGTTATAAATAAACAATAGCTGAATAAGTAAATCCTTTAAATAAGTAACGTTTTCAAAATTTGCTTGGAAATCAGCAATGTTTTTTAACTCTAAAATTTTTTCTCTTAAAGTCTTTTCGTTAGCTTTAATATCTTGTAAAGTATTATTAAAATTATAAATTATTTGATTACTAACGGAATACTGCATACTAAGCTGGTTTTGTAATTTATTCTGGTTATTTTGCAAATGTTCTAAAATGTTATCTATACGTTCGCCGTCTTCGGCGTCTAGATTTCCTGTAATTGTTTTAAAAATACTGCCAAGACCATTTATTAAACCTCGTTTATTTCTATTTAATTTAGTGTGAATATTAAAATTTTCAAGTTTTTCTTGAATTAAAGCTTTAGTGTAAATAATTGTGTTTTTATAGTTATCGGCCTCTGATTTGAAAAATGTTTCGTTTTTATAGAAGGAACGTAAATGTTCATATTGCACTTCTAATTCGTTGTATTCTTCAATTAATGGGCTAATATCGAAAAAGTGAACAAATGTGTGTTGGTCTTTTTGTAATTTTGCCGGTCCCAAAAGTATTGGCAAAATTCCTAAATTTTCTGTTATATTTTTTATCATTATTCCTTGTGCGATGGCGAGGAATCTGAAATAAAAACATATGGTTTCTTTCGGGGTCGTTTAATATTAGATAAATGTATATCAGCTGCGGTATTTCCGTGTCTAGGATTAATTTTTGCTGTTTTAGTGGTTTTATTTATTGAGTTAATTGTTTCTAATTGATATTTCGGTTTAGTTTTGTTTTGCTTTTGTTTATTGCGCATAAATACCTTAGTTGGGATTTTATTTGGCAATTCTTCTCTATTCCGATTAGATTTTTCAATATATTTTTCTTTATTTTTCTGAATTATTTTATTTATTTCTGAGTACATTAGTTTAATTTTTTCTTTATGTTTAGAAACGTAATCATTTACTAACTGTTGTTCTATGTTTATATCGAACGCGGTATTATTACAAATATTGCCTGTTATTATTTCAAAAGGTTTTAATTTCGTTACGGAATGTACGGTGTTGTTGTAAGCTAAAAGTGCATAATTTACTTTTTGTTCTATAGGGTCATCCTTGTATTCCTTTTGAAGATTAAGTAACCTTATGTGTTCAATTATTGTTGAGTGGAATCTTTCGGCTATACCGTTTGATTCGGGATGCTGAGAACTGATAAAGTGAATATTTATTTTATGTAATTGCAATAATTCTTTAACTAACGAATTTTTTAATTCTGTACCATTATCTGAAATAATTTCTTCCGGAATACAATGATGTGTAAAATATTTAATCAAATTATTTACGGTTTTTATACCTTCGGCGGATTTCATTTTATACATTTGTCCATATTTAGAAAAGGAATCAACTAGAGTTAAAAATTTAGTACCTTCCAAGGTTATAGAATCCATATGTATAATTTGAAATGGATAAATAGCTGTAGGAGTTACATTAAATGTTGGTTTTATGGGATTTCTGTTATACTTAGTTTGTAAACAAGGTTGACATTCGTTTATATATGTTTGTATCGATTTTCTTTGATTTGGCCAATAGTATAATTTTTTTATTCGCGTTTCTGTCTCATCCAACCCCCGATGATTAGTTTTACCCTCGTGGTAATTTTTAATAGTGTCTTTAATGTCAGCAATATCAACATCTAATAATTTTGTTGTACATTTAATCATATTAATCATTGAATTTTCAAAATGTTTTTGAATAATAACGCTAAATTTTTCATATACAGGGTCTTCAAAGTATACATAATATTTTACTTTCGGTACAATATATTCCTTGAGGAATTTAATAACATCATTTTCAAAATTATTTTTAGAAAGTTGAATAAGCAATCTTTGTTTATTTTCGTATAATTTAATAATTGTCGGTTGTGCCGGTTCATAATTTACTTCAGATATAATTATTTGATTTTTGCCAAAATTTACAGGACAGTCAACAATCGGAACACCTGCCACTGGGTTTTCCAAATTTGTATGAGCTGTTTCATCTTCATCCACAACATTTTCCGAATCTTTATCGTCTTCAGCTTCGACTATCAAAGATTCTGGATTTGTGCGATCAAAACTTTTGTTAAAGTCTTCCATGTAATCAAATAGGGCTGATGTTGATGGTTTCTCAAGTTCTGTTTCATTCAAATTTAACTGAATTCTTGAGAGAGCATCACAGTTTCTATTTAAAGTGCCCTTTTTTAATCGTTTGGTTAATGGTAAAGTAATTTTTGAGAAATCTTTTATAAATTTTCTATAGTACCCCAAAAGACCAAGAAATCCCTTTAGTTGGGTAGTATTTTTTGGAATTGGGTATTGTTTAATAGCTTTAATTTTTTCCGGATTGGGTTTTACGCCTTCAGGGGTGATTACATGCCCCAGATACGTTACCTCTTTCCGTAAAAACTCACATTTATCTAACTGCAATTTAAGGTTAGCGTCTCTTAGTCTATCGAAGACCTCTTTAAGACGAATAATGTGTTCCTGCAAACTAGTACTGAAAATTATAATATCATCTAGATATACCAAGCATGTTTCATTTTGGATACCCCGTAAAATGCTATCCATTACACGTTGGAATGTCGCAGGTGCTCCTTTTAAACCAAAACCCATTCGTAGGAACTCATAATGCCCATTTTCAGTATTAAATGCGGTTTTTGGTATGTCTTTTTCGGCAATTTGAATTTGGTGAAATCCTGATGCCAAATCTAAAGTAGAAAAGTATTGGCTTCGGCCCAATTTATCGAGTAACGCCTCTATCAACGGTAAAGGGTAAGAATTGCCTATAGTTTTTTCATTAAGCTTCCTATAGTCAACTACTATACGCCATTTTTGTTGACCAGATGCGTCTGGTTTTTTACCGACGACCCATATACTAGAACACCATGGAGAAGTAAACGGTCTTATTATATTTTGTTCCAGCATACTCTGGATTTGTTTTTGAACTTCCTTGCGATGTACTTCAGGATATCTATATGATCTTGAGTACACTGGTAGTTCATCAGTAGTGTTTATCTCATGTTTTATTTTATGAGTAAACGTTAATTTGTTTCCCTCTACATGGAATATATCAGAATATTCCTTGATAAGTTTTAATACGGAATTTTTTTCTTCCGAGTTCATATGTTCAGTACGAATTTTATTAATATCAAACTTAATTTTTGCAGCATTAAAATTATTAAAGTTTGGACACAGAGCTTGCTCGTATTCGTCGAACAATTCTGCGTTAAAAGAATTAGATGAATCATATTGGCATGCGGACTCAGTTTTATTTAATATTGTACAAATGGCCATATGGTTTTGTACTTTTGTTATACATTGAGGGATTTCTAATTCTGAAATCTTTGTATAAGGTATCAAAACTTCGCCATTTTTAATATTTTTGATATTTACTTGTATTATTTGTTCGGTCCTCGGAGGCACCACTATACAATTTGAGGTTCGAGGGACCTTATAATAATTTATTTTAATTTTTGCATTAGGAGTAACAATTACATTTTTATTTAAATCTATAGAAATATTAAGTTTTTTTAGATTATCTATACCTAATAAACAGTCAAATTGGTCATGAAATTTAAATAAACAGAACCTTAAATCAATGGCCCTTTTAAGATTAAAAATCCTTGATGAGGTCATTGTCGTGCCAAAATTTTCTTGTGAAGTACCATGTGCAGTTGATATTTTAAAAGGATCGACATAAATTTGGTCTTTTAAATACTTATTTGCAATTTCAGGTAATATAAAAGATCTAGTACTGCCGGTATCGATAAGAACCTTTAAATTATTTTCCGGAAATATTATATATGGCAATTCACTGTCATTATTAGTTAAATTTAACAACTCTATGGTTTTTCCTCGATGTTTTCCGAGGTGACTTTGTCTAAAAAAGTACTCTCGTCATTTTCATCGGGGTGTTCAACCAACGGTTGTTGATCTAAATTATGCAATTCTTCGGCAATGTATTTCCTATTATTATTATTAGAATAATTTTGTTTAAAGTAATTAGGGTTTGGCTGTTGATTCGTTCTGTATGTATTTCTAGTTGATATACTCATAGGAGTCGGTTTAGGAAAATTACGATTTGGATTTGTATTAAAAACATTCGGAGTTTTATTAAAATTTGAATTATTTTGACTTGTACTTGGTAATTGTTGATCATTATTTCTACGCTGTGTATTATGCGCGTAATTAGTAATTTGCAAGGGTTTGTTATAATTGGTTTTTGGTTCAGAAAAATTATTCCTAGACGCAAATCTACCCTTAGTAAAATTTAATAGTTCAATGTTTGTTTGGAAATCATTCGTTAACATATTTAAAGCAGTATTTAAATCTTGTGGATTTTTCGTACGCATAAGTGAACCTAAAGGTTCCTTTAACCCATGTAAGAAGACTCTAAGCGCTAAATTATTAAAATATTTTGATAAATTTACTATTTCTGTTGAGCTACCTTGAAATTTTAATCGTGAAATTTGAAGATTTAACAAGTGCTGTAATTTATTATAAAAAATGAATGGTGACTCATTTCCTTGTTTCATGTTAACAATTTCTATGTTTAAGGTGTAAATATCTCTCTTATCTGAATACGTGTTGAGTAAAGCACTTTTAAATCTGACCATTTAGATATTATACAGGATGAAATATTCACTGCTGCATCGCCCTTAATTTTTGATAAAATTGTTGACATTAAATATTCATTTTGAAAATCGCTAGTATCTACCGTGTTATAAAATTTGCTCACTAATTTTTCGCATATGTCAATGAATCTGGGTAATAATTCGGTATCTCCGTTAAATTCGGGAACCATATCTAAATATTCTCTTTTAATACTGGAAGAGCCATTATAATTTATTTTAATAGAAATTTGTCCAAAATTGTTGTGAGTAAGAATCAGAATTACTAGTTTAGAATTTTTCAGAATAATCTGATAATAAAATTATAAGCAAACCTCTGTATGATATAAATTGTACTTACAGCAAAATCAATAATCCGTCCATGTGTCGAGTGTCTCAAGATTTTCTCCAATTTCCCTTGGGATCTTGATTGCACAAAAAGTTCAATATATTTTAACTTCTTGTAAGGCTACTCAATTCACCAAACACTACTTCTCGCTAGGCTACTCAATTCACCTAACTTCACAACACACAGTATAAAGTTCTCTAGTCAATGAATCGTTAAAACGAACCGGTATTATTTCCGTTAATCCCGTTTGACTATCCTACTGACTGCGCCACTTAAATTATGGATTTCTGCAAATCACTTTTTAAAAACAATTTATTTAAAATTAAATATACAACTTATTACAACAAGTTACACTATATAATTATAATTCTAAAATCTGATTCTAACTAACTAGCAAAAAGAGTTGTTATGACTTAAATAATATAAAAATGCAAGATTAACATGATTATTAAGCAGGTTCCTATTTCTTCTGGAATTTGTAGCAAGGTAAGGGTTAATGGCACTATAACATACATCAATATAGAGAGTCAAGTTTAACGTTATTTTGTAATAAGTACAGATAAAAGAACAATCTTTCACCAAAGATGGATTTTATTTTATTTTATAACCTGGTTTTTAATATAATATTTATTTGGATGTAGCTAAAATCACAAACTAATCACAGTAAAAAATAATTTATTAAATAACTTACCTTATAAAAAACCTTTTTTTTAAGTTTATTGCACAAAACACAATCTGAAATCTGAATCCACGCGTAAATTCAACCGGTTACAGGTTAGAGTAAGAGGTTATGTTAAAAAAATAAGAGTGGTTAATGATCTGTGGTGGCTAGTTTACCAACTAGTAAAAGGATAATGAAAAAAATGTTATAATACTTTAAAAATTATAATTTATTAGGCGATGATTAAATTCGAAAAGTTAAAAATATTTGTATTTCCCAACCTATATAATTTTAAATACCTCGCATAGTTGTAGTTAATGAAAACACTTAAAATAATTCTCAATTGATTTTATACGACTTATGCGATTACTAATGAGAGATGTACCCCTTTTATAGAATATAAAACGCAGCTGATGTGATATGTTTTTTTTTGGCCTTGGAAAATGATCCCATTTAGCCACGATTATTTTTTATCAATTACTTATTATTTCATTTATTTTGATTTATAATCTAATCAGCTGCATTTTCTCTCTCTCTCTCTCTCTCTCTCTCTCTTTCTCATACATGGCCCTACAATGCAACAGATGTGATATGTTGACACATTTAATTTACGAACTCAGCTCCAATCACCATAAAGTAATATTTACATTGGTTGGATATGTTGGGGAATTTGCCTTCTTTTAAGATTTATATTTCTTCAATGAAACCAAACTGTCCATATTTTACACTTTATTAGTGTGTACAAACAATAATCAACACTTAATCAGTTGCATGAATAAAAAAATACAATGAATAATATGTAAAGTAACGTCTTGACACTTTTTGTTAGAATTAATTATGTCAAAACTAATGTCATTATGACTGGCGCCCACGATATATTGATGCGAGTTGATCATACTAGGTAATTAAATTAATTCACTGTCATAAACAGTCCTAAGTCCTAAACATGCCCCCCGCCTTGAAAGGGGACGACTTTCAAAAGAGTTCAAATATTTTTAACACAAAGAATACAAAAACCATTTCAAAAATAAACATGTCGTTTAACGTTCATTAATTTTATCAATAAACTAATGTATTTTCCATTCACAATGCTGCTTCCATCGGAAGTGGACAAATCTTGGTGTATGGCCTTTTTATTAGACCCTGTTGGGTATTTATCAAGGCGACTCTACTATCTCCGTCTGGTCCTTTGATAACAGTCTGCACTCTTCCCAATCTCCACTTCATAGGTGGGAGATTGTCTTCCTTAATCAAAACCAAGGCTCCTTCTTGTAGAGAATCGTGATTCTGCTTCCATTTGGTTCTGGCCTGCAGCTCACTAACATATTCTTTGCTCCAGCGATTCCACAAATGCTGCTTAAGTTGTACTAAGTGCTGGAACAGCGTCAGTCGGTTTTGGGATGAAGTGGATAAGTCAGGTTCTGGCACCATACTGCACGTCTTGCCAATCAAGAAGTGTGAGGGGGTGAGCGGATTGAGATCATGGGGAGAGTCAGAAAGAGGAGAAAGAGGTCTTGAGTTTAATATTGCCTCGATCTGTGTCAATAATGTCGTTAGCTGTTCAAAAGTGAAAGATAGTCCTTTCGATACGCGGCGCAAATGATGTTTAATACTTTTTATCCCCGCTTCCCACAATCCACCGAAGTGTGGAGCGTATGGAGGATTGAATTTCCAGTTTATATTATTTTTGTGAAAATAATCAGAAAATATATTCTCGTTTTCGCATAAAAATGAACCTAGTTCGTGAAGTTCATTTTTAGCGGCCACAAAATTAGAACCATTGTCACTTAATATTTGAAATGGCATACCTCGTCTAGCAATGAATCGCTTTAAAGCTAACAAAAAGTATTCTTTACTCAAATCGCTAACTAACTCAATGTGAACGGCCTTCGTGACAGCGCAAATAAACAAACAAATATATGCTTTGGAAATCTTACATCCGCGACCTGAGCGACTTTTTGTTAGTAATGGACCAGCATAATCTACTCCTGTAATTTCAAAAGGCTGTCGCGGATTAAGTCGGTCTTTTGGTAAAGCGGCCATGATCGGCTCAATTCGCTTAGGTTTGAATTTAAAACACAGAATACACTTTCTAACAATTGATTTCACCAGAATTCGACCACCAATCGGCCAAAAATGCTCTCGAATCATTGCCAACATTTGCTGTGGTCCAGCATGCAATAAATTTATATGAAATTGCCTGGCAATTAAATTCATTAGGTGAGATTTGGAATTTAAAATTAAAGGATGTTTTTTCTCAAATGGGAATTTCGAATTGCTTAATCGACCACCTACCCTTAAAAAACCAGCCTCATCAATAAAAGGGTTTAGATTTAAAAGAATGCTGTTACGATTTACCTGATTATGCGACAATAAATCAGTGATATCAGTGTTAAAAAACAAAATTTGATCCATTTTGATAAGGATGTTAAGTGCGCCTTCAGTTTCAGGAACGGTTAAGTAACTTGTTTTGTTCCGTAAGCATTTATCTTTTAATTTACAATTTTTTATGAATCTCAAGCCCCATGGTATGACCCGTTTTAATTTGTCCAGACTTGAAAAACGTTTTATAATTGAATCTTCAGATGTGACTGTAAGTAATAAATTTTGAGTCTTCTTTTTAGTATCAGGTAGTTTTTTGTTAGAAATTTCTCTTAGTGGCCAAGCAGCACTACCTTCTTTCAACCAAGACGGTCCATACCACCACAAGTCGTTCGTCATAAGAGCTTTGGGTTTGGTACCTCTTGAAATAAAGTCAGCAGGGTTTTGATTAGAATTGACATGACGCCAATGATCCAAAGTTGTTAATTCTTGGATCTCTGCAACACGGTTACTTACAAAAGTATTAAATTTGTTTGGTGGTGACTTCAACCAACCCAATACAATTGTGGAGTCTGACCAAAAAACGCAATGAACGAAAGTTAGTCTTAGAGAAGTTCTCACCTTTTTTGCTAATCTTGCCAGAAGTAAAGCAGCAGATAGCTCCAGTCTTGGGATCGATATGGTTTTTAGTGGAGCAACCTTTGATTTTGCACATAAAAGATTTGTAAAAATTTGACCATTACTATTTGTGGATATAATGTAAATGCACGCACCGTACGCTGTTTCCGACGCATCTGAGAATCCGTGCATTTCTACTTGAACAGCATAATCGCAAATGACATGTCTTGGAAGACGAATATCATTAAGAGCAAGTAACTCCATTTTATATTTACGCCATAAAGTGTGGATGTGAACGGGAACAGATTCATCCCATAATAATTTTTCGAGCCAAAGTTTCTGCAATAACACTTTCGCAATAATTATACAAGGTGCTAAAAGACCTAAGGGATCAAATACTTGAGACAATTCGGAAAGTATTGTTCGTTTTGTTATTTTTGCATTAGCATTAGCATTTTTATTTATTTTATAAACCAAATTATCTGAATTAGGCATCCAATGTATACCCAATGTTTTAGCGTTTTCATGTTCCCCAAAATTCACAAAAAGGACATCCAAGTTATTATTTTCTACGTATTTTAAAACCTCATTGTTATTGGAATAAAACTTTCGCAGTTCAAAACCGCCTTTCTTTAAAATATTAGCAACTCCACTACATACACATGCTGCTTCTTCGATGGTGTCCGCACCGCTTAAAAAATCGTCGACGTAAAAATCAGTTTTTATTATATTAGATAACTTCGGATGTTGAGATTCGTTTTCCGTTGCTAATTGAAACAAGCATCTAATGACTAAGTATGACGCCGCTGCGGTACCATATGTTACTGTTTGGAGTTCATAAACATTTATTGGATCACTTGAATTTTCCCTCCATAAAATGCGTTGCAATTTTCTTTGTTCCGGTGCAATTAGTACTTGTCGGTACATTTTAGCAATATCAGCTGAAACGACATATTTGTGCTGCCTGAATCGAAGCAAGATAGAAAAGAGGTCTTGTTGTAAATTTGGACCTACATATTGCAAATTATTTAATGAATAACCTGATGAGGTAGGACATGATGCATTAAATACTACTCTTAATTTAGTAGTGAGGCTGTCTTGACGAATAACACCGCGATGGGGCATGTAATAAGATACATCCGCGGGCTCCAATTTTTCTACTTTTTGCATATGTCCTAATTGCAAATACTCTTGCATAAACTCTACATACATTCTTTTAAAATCAGGCTTTAAATTCAATTTCCTTTCTAAGTTTAAAAAACGTTTGCAAGCAATGTCATAAGAATATCCGAGCTTTTCAACACTATCTTTGAATGGTAAAGTTACTATGAACCTTCCACTAGAATTACGTTTAAAATGTTCAATAAAATGTTTCTCACATTGAGATTCGTCTGGCGTGTAAAGTCGATTTGAATCAATTTCCTCGATTTCCCAGAATCGACATAAAGTTTCATTAATATTGATTTCGTCACCTTTAACAATTAAGTTACAAGTTGTATTGTTAGTTCTAGTTCCCACGGGTCCAGCTACGATCCACCCAAACCTAGTTTTTTGTAAAATAGGCTTATTACGACCTAATGAAATTTGGCCTACACAAATAAGATTCCAGAACATATCGGCTCCAATGAGCATTTCTAGTTTGTTCGGCATTACAAATGCAGGGTCTGCAAGCTTTAAATGACTGGGTATTTTGAGCTCTCGTATGTCAATATCAACTACCGGTAAATTGTGAGATATTGTATTTATAACAAAAAAACTGTTTGTAACTTGGAATGCGTTATGTATGGCTTGAATATTTAATTCGCATTTAGCAGATATGCTAGATGTAATGCCGTTTATGCCCCTTACGATGATGTCTACGGAAGTTTCTTTTAACTGAAGTCGTTTAAATAACTCGTATGATATAAAACTTGATTGGGCTCCAGAATCTAGCAAAGCCCTAACCACATGAGGTTCATCGTTTTTATCTAAAATTTGAACAAGTACAGTAGAGAGAAAAACGTGTTGTACAGAGCTATAGGCTGAAAGAGCTACTTCCGTTGGAGGCGATGAAGGTTCATCTAGATTTGGATCATTTTGTAAGGAATTATTGACGGAAGATGGTTGAGTATTACTTAAATTACGTTGCTCTAAATGAAGAAGAGTATTATGTTTGGATCCGCATTTTAAACAGTTACCGCGACGACAAGTTTTACTACCGTGTCCTCCTTTTAAACAATTTATACACAACCGTATGAATTTTACTTTATTAATGCGATCTTTAACACTAAGTTTCAAGAATTCACTACAATTTTGGATGTAGTGATTTTGTTTGCAAAACGCGCATTTTGAACTTTGATCTCCCCCTGTAACTACGAATGCACGCGTATTCGTATTGGACATTTTCCGTTTATCGGGATGCGTTTCAGAGACCATTTCTAACAAATTAGCACGCGAGTTTAAAAAGTTCATAAAATTATCAAAAGTTAGATTTTTAATATCTCGCTTACAATTTTCCCATTCACGTAGTGTAGTAGAATCAAGTTTTGTGGAAACTAAATAAATAAGCAATGTATCCCATTCCTTCACCGGCTGTTTCAGCTGTTCAAGTGCTCTAAGATTTTTTGATATGTTGTCATATAATTTTCTAAGGGCTGTGGCAGATTCTTTTATAACAGGCTCGCAATTAAAAAGAGCTTTTACATGATTATGCATTAGCAGTTGATCGTTGTCAAAACGTTTAGAAAGTGTATTCCATGCTACATCATAATTAGCTGCGGAAATTTCCAACGATTGTATTATTTGGGCCGCCGCGCCCTCTAAAGATGCCCTTAAATAATGAAATTTTTGCACAGGACTTATTGAGTTATTCTCGTGAATGAGAGACTTATATGTATCCCTAAATTCCATCCAAGTTTGAAATGAGCCATGGAATTTGGGCAAATTTATTGTTGGTAGTTTTATTTGAGAAAAGGAATCAAAATTTTGAGTAGTAGATATGATATTTGAAGATGTTGGTAATTGACTATTAATATTAGAAATATTTTTGGTTTCAAAGTTTGATATTATTTTTTTAGATTAAGATACCTGTACATAAAAAGACGTTTCAAAAGTTTCTCTTTCTAACAACTGCAGCTCAAGTGCTTCATCATTTTCAGTTGCCAATTCTATACGTGATTGTATTTTCTCAAAATCATCCTTCACTAATATTAGATCGGCAAGCCTTTCTTTTAATTGTAAAATTTCTAATTCTGTTACATTATCGGATAAATTTTCTGAATATTTTGTGAACAACGTTAATTTGGCTTTGAGTACCCCTCGTTTCTTGATATCAGCCATTGAGATGAATTAATTAATGAAATATTGTATATATTTGTAATTATTTCACAACAAATCGAGGCAAGCGAAAGTCAAAGGGTAAGATGTTAAAAGTATGAAAATATGTAAAATAAAGGAATATAAGTATAAAAGTTGCTCACAATGTTGATCCTATACGCCAGCTAACCAAATATTTTCTTCCGTTTGTTTCACTGAAGGCTTTTTTCTTCCACTGGGTCGTAATAGATGCTCGACCGGGATGATATTACAAATTCACCTTGAAAACCACGCTCTGCTATCAAAATGTTGGGGAATTTGCCTTCTTTTAAGATTTATATTTCTTCAATGAAACCAAACTGTCCATATTTTACACTTTATTAGTGTGTACAAAGAATAATCAACACTTAATCAGTTGCATGAAAAAAAATACAATGAATAATATGTAAAGTAACGTCTTGACACTTTTTGTTAGAATTAATTATGTCAAAACTAATGTCATTATGACTGGCGCCCACGATATATTGATGCGAGTTGATCATACTAGGTAATTAAATTAATTCACTGTCATAAACAGTCCTAAGTCCTAAACAGATATGTCAGGTATATTCGCCAAATATACCTTATTTTCTATGTATATTTTATATACATACCTTGTTGGAGCTAGTATTTTTTCTAGTCTCCTTAATGTTCATTTTAAAGTTTATCAAGGTTATATGGATGATTATGTAGTATGTTATAAAAAGAAAATGACAATTAATAAATAAAAAGTCTGTCAATAATTTTAATATTATAAAATTAGTAACATATGATTAGAATCACCGTTCGATATCAACATACCTAACGGAAATTCTAGGAATATATATAATGCTTTATTTGTGGAATATACTGTAACGAGTGACAAATGTGTGACGGATGAATGTGACGGATGATCGTGACAGATGCGAGAGGAATGCATGTATTTTGATGTAGCTGCTTGCCATAAAGGGTAGAGTCCGTGAATAAGGAAGAAGGTTTTGACAGGAACTTGACATGATTTATAATTATTTTAGGTTGGTAGTTATTCGCGAACATTCTAGTAATATTTGGATTTTAGTAAATAGTTATTTCTAGAAAAATCGAGATGTCAAGTATTTTGATATATAAAGCGGGTCATTCGCGGTAGTAGAGTTAGTGTTGGTTCAGCTTTTGTGAAGTTTAAAAGTCAAAAGTGACAGTTAGTAATTTGTAACCAGCTGAATTCTTGTATTCAAACAATTTGTAAATAAATTGTGTTAAAAAGTCCTCACAAGTGTTTCAAATTGGTGTGAGGGGTGGGGTGAAGAAGCAAGAATGCCTGGAAAGAAATTATGTAAACTGTTGGTGGCTGAGCTCAGAAGAGAGTTGGAAGAATTGGATTTGGATACCACCGGAGGAAAAACTGTATTAATCAACAGACTACCTATCAACAGACTAACTCGGTGGAATTCGAAGATCCGATGCACAAAGCAATGTCCGAGCTGTCCACTCAGATAAAGGGTCAACAAGAAGCCATGTCCGAACTTACAAATAGAATTACAAACCAGCAAGAAGACCAAGCACACCAATTAGCCGAGCTTGCGTCTAGAATTTCCAGTCAACAAGAAGAGCTGAAAGATCAAATGAAGAGCCAGCAAGAGGAGCAGATGAAGAAACAAGAAGAACTCGTCCATCAAATGCGTGAAGAGTTGTCAAGCTATGTTTCACAACAAATATCCACCTTAAGAAATGAGCAATCCCAGCAAGTAGCCGAACTACGCAATGAAGATACCAAAATGAATGCGATGATTCAACAACTTCAGAAAGAAATAGAGGTCCTTCGGCAAGATCGCTGCGTCCACCGCGGCGAGAGAGATGCAGAAAGAATGGAAACCTTCAGCGTGGATGTCGAACGACGGGAAAACGGTGACACTACACAGATGCGGTGAACAATGAAACCTCCTACCTTCGATGGAACAACTTCGTGGTCCAACTACGTCAAGCAATTCGACGCGGCGGCCAGGGCGAACGGATGGTCATCCAAGGAGAAGGCAATATCGCTAACCATAGCGTTGCGAGGCGATGCTTTGAATGTCTTGCATTCCCTTAAGCCCGACGAAGCTGACAACTTCGAGCTACTAGTACATCGCCTGGAGATGAGGTATGGTCAGACCCATCTACAACCCGTGTACCGAACACAGCTGAAGAACCGTAAACAGAAGAGTGGAGAATCTATCCAGGAGTTTGAGGCAGAGGTAGCTAGAATGGTTCGATTTGCTTATCCGACAGCAGCAGAAGAGTTCCTGGAATGTCTAGCAGTCCAAACATTTACCGATGGCCTTAGGGATCCGGAGTTACAAAGAGCTGTGCGGTTGGCCCGACCTTGTCGACGCGTTAACCATTGCACTTGAATTCGAAGCGGCAACGGAAGCATCACGGGGAGTTGCACGAATAAGGAAGATGACTGCTGATGACAACAACGTGATAGCACCCGCCAGTGACGTCGATGGATTAGTGGAAAGGCTAATGAAATTATTACCCACAAGGAGACGGCGACCTATACGATGTTGGAATTGTGGAGAACTAGGGCACGTGAAAAACTCATGTCCACGCAAGGAGACGTCTTCTGCTACCGTCTCTCAACAGCAGGAAAACTAAAAAGGGTCGACTCCTGGAGGGCGACATCGACCCCAAACCATTGCAAAGCCCCTCCTACGGTCAAGGTAGCAATATTAAAACACCAAGCAGGCAGCTTATACGTCGAAGCCCTGATTGACAGAAAGAGATACAACATGCTGGTGGATACTGGAGCTACAAAAACTGTGGTACGGCCGACAGTTGTCGTGGCTAGGAAGATGTCGCCCACCAGTTGGAGACTGCGCACCGCTACTGGGGAACCTGCCAAAGTCTACGGAGAGGTTAACGTGTCTCTACAGTTTGGTTCAACTTGTCTTTCTCATTCGATATTGGTGGCTGATATCGATGAAGATGCTATCCTGGGTATGGACGTAATGCACAACTGTTGTTTTCGCTTGGATTTGGGACGACGGATACTTCATACGGAAAAGGAAGAATTGCTTCTACATCGAAAACGAAGCTAACGCCCCGTTGAAACTATCTGACGACATCGAGCTTCCAGCGACGTGCAAATGTGTTGTAACAGCACGACTAGAGGAAGTAGAGCCGGATGGAACCCCAGCTATGGTAGAACCCAAGAATCATGATCAGATATTGGGAAGAGGACTTCTGGTCGGAAAAGCTCTTGTTAGATCAGCCAAAGAGGTACCAATCCGAATCATTAACATGAATGATCATCCAGTTCTTCTACGAAAGAACACCGAAATCGGAACCTTGGAACCGGTAGCGGCCGTGATTCACCGGGTAGGAGCCTTTGAATCAAACAGAACCAACGACATAGAACAATTAATGACTAGGTTAGACCCATCTTTGTCAAAAATAGAAAAGAAGCAAGTAAGAGATTTAATCTACCGCTATAAACCTGTCTTCGGTTCTGGAAGTAAACTGGGAAGGACCGACATAGTAAAGCACAAGATTGAGACTGGCGATGCACGTCCGATTCGTCAGGTACCCCGACGATTGCCTCAAGTTAAAAAGGAAGAAGCGGACAAGGCCCTCCAAGAAATGATTCGGGATGGAATAGTTGAACCCTCCAATAGTCCGTGGGCTTCTCCCGTTGTATTGGTAAGGAAAAGAGACGGATCAATGCGGTTCTGCGTTGACTATAGGAAGTTGAATGAGGTTACGAAGAAGGATAGTTATCCCCTTCCGAGGATTGACGATGCCCTCGACGCCTTAGGTGGATCTACCCTTTTCTCTACGTTAGACTTAAAGAGCGAATACTGGCAGGTTGAAATGAATCCTTCTGATAAAGAGAAGACCGCCTTCACTAGTGGATCAGGTTTGTGGCAATTTACCGTCCTTCCATTTGGCTTATGCAATGCTCCTGCTACCTTTGAAAGGTTGATGGAAACTATTCTTCGAGCTTTATCCTGGGAATCTTGTTTGGTCTACTTAGATGACATCATTATAATGGGTAAAGATTTTAAGGAACATTTGGCTAACCTAGAAGAAGTTTTTCGACGACTGAAAAAGGCCAATCTAACATTGAATGTTAAGAAATGTAACTTGCTCCAGATACAGGTCAGTTATTTGGGACATGTAAGCAAGAATGGCGTTACTGTAGACCCCGCCAAGATTCAAGCCGTTCAAGAGTGGCTGGTCCCTTCTGATAAGCATCAACTTCGCAGCTTCCTGGGTCTTTGCTCATATTACCGACGATTTGTTAGAAATTTTGGAGACATCGCCAAGCCCTTAACGAGACTAACTGAGCAAGATAAGACATTTTGTTGGAGTGAAGAATGCCAAAAGGCCTTTGAATTTTTAAAGAAAGAATTGACTTCGGCCCCTGTTCTCGCTTATCCTCGTCCTGACGGCAGACTTATTCTGGACACCGACGCTAGCAATGTGGGAATCGGAGCTATACTGTCACAACTTCAAGACGGAAAAGAAAGAGTTCTAGGATATTTTAGCAAGACATTATCAAAATCCGAAAGAAACTATTGTGTAACGAGACGTGAACTCCTCGCAGTTGTGAAGTCTGTGGAACATTTCTACAAATACTTATATGGCAAAAGATTCCTAATTAGAACAGACCATGCCAGTTTAAAGTGGCTACTGAGCTTTAGAAATCCAGAGGGGCAGATAGCAAGATGGTTGGAAAAACTCCAGGAATACGATTTTGAAATCGAACACAGACCTGGAACTAAGCGCCGTAACGCCGATGCACTTTCTCGAAGGCCATGCCCACCTAATTGCACAAATTGCAGTGGACTCGAACAAAACGAGAAGCTCGCTCTAATAAAAGTGGTGCCAGACAACTTGTGCTCCAGAATGGAGGAGGAACAAAACAACGATCACGTTATTGAGAAGATCCTGGAATGGAAAAGAACGGGTCAGCGTCCCCCATGGCGAGAGGTATCATCGTCCTCTCCGGTCTTAAAATCCTATTGGGCCCAATGGAATTCTTTGACTTTGGACGGAGGGCTCCTTAAAAGGATAGTTGAAAACCCTGATGGCTCAGAAATCAAGAAACAAATTGTGGTCCCAAGAAGTACGGTGCCGGAAATTTTAAAACAACTTCATGATGACATATCTGGAGGACACCTAGGTATTACAAAGACGCTGCAAAAAGTCCGGGATAGATTTTATTGGGTTAATTGCTCCAACGATGTTAAAGATTGGTGCCGCAAATGCACGACGTGTGCTGCTGGCAATGGACCTAATCGTAAACCTAAAGCAGAGATGCAGCAATACCTTGTCGGAAGTCCATTCGAAAGAATCGCCGTAGATGTGTTGGGGCCATTACCAACCAGTGAGGTTGGAAATAAATACATCTTCGTTGTGATGGACTATTTTTCTAAATGGGTGGAAGCCTACCCTGTTCCCAACCAAGAAGCCCCTACCTTGGCCGATATTCTGGTCAACGAGTTCATTAGCCGTTTTGGGGTACCGTTGGAGCTGCACACAGATCAGGGAAGAAATTTTGAAAGCAAGCTATTTCAAGAAGTCTGCAAACGATTAGGTATCCATAAAACTAGAACTACAGCGATGCATCCACAGTCTGATGGAATGGTTGAACGAATAAACCGAACCATTGCAAATTATTTATCGAAAGTGGTCTCAGAACATCAGAAAGATTGGGATAAACATATTCCGCTATTTTTAATGGCTATCCGATCGGCTGTCAACGAATCTACGGGTCAGACACCTACGAAAGTCCTCTTTGGTAGGGAAACTAGATTACCTCGTGATTTGATATATGGGAGCAAGCCTGGTGAAATAGCAACTGGTGAAGGATACGTCGGAGATCTTCAGAAGAAGATCGAAAATATCCATGAACTGGTGCGCCACAAACTACAACTCTCAAGTGACCGGATGAAAAGGTACTACGACTCACGAGCAACAGGAAACACTTATGAACCTGGGGAATTGGTCTGGCTCTATAATCCTCGACGGAAACGGGGTGTGTGTCCGAAACTTCAAAAGAAGTGGGAAGGTCCATATTTGATTCAAAAGAGAATCAATGATGTGATCTATCGGATTGTTAGAGTCCCCAAAGGAAAACCCGTCGTAGTCCATCATGATAGGTTGGCGTTATATCAGGGTGACCACAGTAGGGAAGTACAGCAACTTCGGGTGGAGTGTTCGACCAGTTCCGAAGATGACCCTGAAGTCTACTCTGGAGAGTTATCACATTCCGGGAGGAATGAATCTAAGGAGGGGGCAGTGTAACGGGTGACAAATGTGTGACGGATGAATGTGACGGATGATCGTGACAGATGCGAGAGGAATGCATGTATTTTGATGTAGCTGCTTGCCATAAAGGGTAGAGTCCGTGAATGAGGAAGAAGGTTTTGACAGGAACTTGACATGATTTATAATTATTTTAGGTTGGTAGTTATTCGCGAACATTCTAGTAATATTTGGATTTTAGTAAATAGTTATTTCTAGAAAAATCGAGATGTCAAGTATTTTGATATATAAAGCGGGTCATTCGCGGTAGTAGAGTTAGTGTTGGTTCAGCTTTTGTGAAGTTTATAAGTCAAAAGTGACAGTTAGTAACATGGCTAGGAATCTTATATGTAAATAAAAGTTCATTGTTATTAGTTGAGGTTCCAACCGTAAAAAACGCTGGTGTGCTTTCATATGTCGCATCTGTCAAAGAATTTTCGTGTTTTGTGAATTTCATTGCCATTTTGTGTTTAAAGTAAGTCAAGTTCGATTACTCTATACAGTAATTTATAGTGTATAAGAAGTATTTGTTACAATTCGTGATTAATTAGAGATAAAAATGGGTTTTCAATGTTGTATTCCTGGATGCAATAACTCCGATAAAACAGGATATCAAATGCATCGAATTCCTAAAGATGAACAAGTAAGTTGAATTAAAATATATAAAATAATAAAAGCCTTAAAATAATAACTTTTTAATATTTCACGGTTATTCTATTTTTAATTTAAATTAACCGTGAGATTTAATTTTTTAAATAAACCTTGAAAGTTTTATTAAACAGTTCTTTATTTAATGTTTGTGTCTAAAATACTTTAACTGTGAGAACTTTGGGATTAATTAATAATTTTAAGAGAGAAATATCTTATAAATATTAATTGAACATTTAATTTCAGCTATGCAATCTATATGGTTATCATTAATTGGATGGTTAGATTTAAAAGAAAAACCATTGTCTAGAATTCACGAATTACAAAGAGTTTGTCATGCACATGTAAATAATTTATTGAATGTAATAAATATTTCATAAAGATGTATATTTGTGTATTATTGAAGAGACCTGGAGATTTTTTCCATCAAAATATTAATCAAACCCTATTAATATTTAAATACATTTAAGTTTCCCGCTTTATCTTATAGTTCTTGGTTCCAGACGCGAGGTGCCGCGAATATCGTTTTGGTGTCGAGGTTATAATGGCAGTTTCCGATCTATCTCAGTATATATCTCTCTTATCTATGGTTAGTAATTTGTAACCAGCTGAATTCTTGTATTCAAACAATTTGTAAATAAATTGTGTTAAAAAGTCCTCACAAGTGTTTCAATACATATATGTATAAGTATGTTCTCTGTATATACCTAGAACTACCACATATATACATGAATGTATTGTGAATATCATATGAACATACAGTGGATAAATTTTGCTATAGGGGCATATTTACTGTTAATCGCAAAATGGAAAATACAGTAAACGAACCCAACACTGTCAGCTGAGGGTAAGCAGCGCTCAAAAGTTAAACATGTTCAACTTCTTATTGTGGCTAGTAAACACCAGACCGCTGGCATTTACCAGCCGCTATTGCTGGATCAGAGTAGGTTGCTTGCTGGCAATATTACCAGCGGCTGGTTAGTAGCGGCTGCTATACAGCCTAGTGTGACCGCGGCTTTAGATAAAAATAAAGAGATAAAACATTTGTGATACCGATTTTTTACAGTGTATACTACTCCTCTATCTTTACCCCTTGTCTGTTAGCTATATGTCTTTAAAATTCTTTTTTGTAGCATTTCCAATTTGTTTATATGATTTGGTGTTGTAGCACCCCAACAGATGATTGCATGTTGAAGTCTGCTTTATAGAGATAAGTAACATTCAAAATATTTTTAAGATATTTAAACTTAAATAAGAACATCCTCAATGTATTAGTTGAATTTTTTATATGCGAGTCCCATCTTAAGTGGCTGTCAAGGGTAACTCGTAAATATTTTATTTCTTTCTTTTTTAATAATTTTATATTTTCATGATTATAATTAGAGTTAAGTTCATCAAAGTCAGGCAAGTGATTACTATAACTGGCGAAAGGCACATAGAACGATTTATTATAGTTGACCGTAAGCTTTTTATGGGTACACCAATCAACAATGTTCTGTAGATCAGTTTTCGTTTTGTTTTTGATCTCATCCCAACTATCTGCTTCGTAATAAATGGCGCAGTGTCATCAGCAAAACTTACTATATGTACTGTCGCCCTTTGCATATACAAATTATTTACATATATAGAAAACAAAGTGGGACCTAAGACTGTTCCTTGAGGAACACCAGTTTTTATTAATTTTTCACTGCTAACTTCATTGTTTATTTAACTTTCTGGTATCTATTTGTGAGGTAACTTTCAAATAAGTTCAAGACCTTTCCTCGCATTCCTGTATTCTCTAAGGTCTTTAACAACTGCCCATGATGTACTGTAGCAAAGGCCTTAGCCAAGTCAAGGAAAACCAGCAGGGTTGGTTTATTGCAGTCTACCGATCTATATACATTTTCCATCAAAGCTAAAATTGCGTCAGTTGTAGATATTCCGTCCTGAAACCCAAACTGTTTATTTGAGATTATTTGATACCTATTTACATATTCTTTCAGTCCTAAATTCCTCTACAACCTTTGCAAAAGCTGAAATTAAACTTATAGGCCTATAGTTCGTTAACATCTCTTTACCTTTTTTAAATACTGGAATTTTTGTGTATAAGGCCGCTCGCCCACAGCGACTTTTTGTAGCGATGCTGTCGCGCGTCCGCATCGATACAGTCGCGAAGCGGTCGCTAGCTGTGTGCCCACGCCCACGAGCCCAGATTCAGTCGCGATGCAAACGCGATACTGTCGCGCTTCTGTCGCGATGCAAACGCGATTCAGTAACGGCATAAAAATACCTGCGATGGCTACAGTTGCAAGATGGACTCCGTTGAGGCAACATTAGTTACGTTGTCTTTGGTGCTGCTTTTACGTAAGCAGCCGAAACGTAGGCAACGAAAGCAGCGTCAATATTGGGTGCACCCATTTAATAAAGAGAGATTACTTGGTGGACATCATGTAACAACGTTTAAAATACTAAAAAACTATGATCTCAAATTCCGAAGTTGTTATAGAATGTCATATTCGACGTTTTGTGAATTGCTTTCCATTGTAAAACCAGAGTTGACACGCAGAAATACAGTGATTAGACAATGTATATCAGCTGAAGAACGACTAACAATAACTTTAAGGTAAGAAAAACCAAATATTATGTTAATCGTCTTTTAATAGTTTTTACACATTTTTAATCACAGCTTTAATTACAACTAAAAATAATACTTATTAATAATTCAATATTAATCATAAACAGGTTTGTGATTTCTTACTTTTTATTTTATGGCGAATATAGGTTTGTTATAATAGAATCTTGTGTAGAATCATCATTACTGAAATTATATTCATTATCATTATGTTGCAATGAACTACCTGCAGTATTGACATTGGCACCAGCAGGCGTTGGCGACGAGTGGTAGCTATTTATTAGTTGCGACACGCTACTTTCAGTACTTGTACGAGTGTCGTAGCCTTGGTGTTCAGACTGATATCCATAGTGAGTGGTGTATGCAGACGTTTGTGCCATATTGTTATATTTGCGAAGTAAATTTATCATTTCAGCTTTCGCATCAAGTTTATATTCTTCCTTTATGGAACTAAAATGTGGAAAAAGCGAAAGTAAAAAATGTTGATCTGGATTTGAATGGTGGGCGTGACTTTGTTCAATTTCTCAGTTAGAATTTCGTATAATTTGTTTTGTGCATCATCAACGCCATCACTTTTTTTAAGCTTCTTTGATTTTGGAGTAACAAAAGATTCCAAACAGCCTTCGGAGTCGTTTTCCTCAGTAACTGTAGGTTGACTTGGCAGTCTGATTTCGGTCAAAGGTTGTAAAAATGTCAATAATTTATAGTAAACATATTGTTTTCTGGGTTTAGCCCCGGACCCACTGGGACAGTTTTTTTCCTTTAGCCGTTTTCTGTTAAAGGAATCTTTTAAACTTTTCCATTTTTTCTGGAGTTCAATAGCTGGAAAAAGATATACAAGTTTATTATTTTTATGCAATTGAAAAATTAATGCGAGTGGAGCTAATATGGCATAGTAATTTTTGATTTTCAATAACTTACAAAGAAATTGATCTATAAATAAATAACTATCACCGGGCGCCCGATGTACACGCCGAAACATAAACAATGTGACATAACTGGAGAGAAAGAAAATGTTGTTCTAGTATGACAAGTTTACTTCAAATGTGTAGTATTTATTGATAGATAATTTCTTTGAAAGAGCTCAGATTCAACAATACATGACAGCAGCGAATGGGTAAAAAAGTTACGACAAGGAAATTATAATATACCTCAACCATGACCTATATCTAACAACGGAATACCTATACCGTTTTCGTTTATTGGCGATGAAGGATTTGCCTTATCACAACACTTGCAAAGACCATACGCTGGAAAACATTTACCACGAAATAAGAGAATATACAATTACCGCTTGACGCGCGCAAGGCGTTATATTGAATGTACGTTTGGTATATTGAGTAACAAATTTAAAATTTTCAACCTGCCAATAAACGTTAATGTTGATTTTGCTACGAATATTGTTAAAGCGTGTTGCGTATTGTACAATTTTATACGTAAGCGAGATGGGTACAACTTTGATCACACTTTGAGTATAGTCGGATTCCAAGATTCACCTGCCAGAGATAATTTACATTTAATTGGAAGACGAAGATCAGAACTAAGTGGTACTGCAATCCGAAACATATATACTGACTATTTCACCGGTGTAGGATCTGTACCGTGGCAAGATTCAAAAATTTGAAATAATGTAACCTAAAATAGCTATAAGTAACTAGAAAAAGCTGTAAACGTAACTTGATTCACTCATTCTAGAGCATCTCATTATTCTCACCACTCATCTACATTTAACATGATAAAATATTTTCAATTAAATAACTTACCACAAGCATTCTTTTCGTTATTTGTTTTTTCTCCAAATCCTGAATCAAATATTTCATTTATCTCTTCCCATGCCTTTCTTTTTGCAATTTTATTTGAATACTCAGGAAGACGCGAGTTCCATATTAAAGGACGGTTCTGAATTGCCATAATAAATGTTTCTGTGTCGAACGACTCCATTT
The DNA here is from genome assembly GCA_035357415.1 of Ophraella communa. Taxonomy (NCBI): domain Eukaryota; kingdom Metazoa; phylum Arthropoda; class Insecta; order Coleoptera; family Chrysomelidae; genus Ophraella; species Ophraella communa. The sequence goes on along the minus strand of CM068995.1, from coordinate 30,476,064 downwards.
TGCATGTGACGGACAACAGCACTCTCGACCTGTCTGTGTTGCACTGATGCTCGGTTCTCGACTCACGCGTCACCCTCCCTCCGTTCTGTCACCGATGTCGTCCGACACGGTCGCGTATTTGTATTGATGCAGTCGCGATGCTGCAGCGCGTTAGTAGCGCGTTGGCATCGCTTCTGTAGCGCGTTGCAAATGCGACTAACAGGCATTAGTAGCGATGCTGTCGCGCGTTTACACAGCATCGCTACAAAAAGTCGCCCTGGGCGAGCGGCCTAAGACTCTATTCGCTTAGCATTACTTTTATTTTTATTTACAAAATTCCAAAACGTACTGATATCTAATTGTAAGCTTTCTTCAATGTTTTTTAAATACTTTTTATGTTCAATTTTTATTAACTTTTTAATATTTTGCCTTATTTCCTTAAACTGTGCTAATTTGTAATTGTTTTAATTTTTCTTAATGCATTTTTTTCTTTTAATAGTTTTTTAATTTCAGGAGTGAACCAACTGGGAAATTTAGTGTAGTTTTTCTGAACTTTGTATGTTGGAACACACTGATTGAAAATATTATTAATTGTACCATAAAAGTTTTCCAATGTCTCATTAACTTCGGTTTTGGTAATTACATTATTCCAATGTAGCTCTGAACAACTTTGTTAATAAATTAAAAATTGGCCTTTTTAAAATTAAAATTATTAGGCAACATTTTGACTTCTGTCTGATAATTGTTTCCCGATTCAAAATTAAGTACAATTTCCAAAGGTGGATGATGCGTGTCTTCTGGGACGAAAGAAAATTGATCCCTACAAACCGTTAGTTTACCTAAAGAATCTTCCGAAGAAATAACTAAATCTAATGTTTCCCATACATATTTTTTACATTGTTAAACAAACTAAATGAATTAAAACTTAAAAATTCTGATAGAACTTTTGTTTTAAATTAAATTTAAATTAAAAAATTTAAATTAAAATTTTTACCAGATACCCTGATACTCGATAAGTTAAAATATCCACCGATATATGCGGGGTTATTATTTATTAAGTTTTGTAAAGTATCAAAGCACGAAATATAATCATTTAAAGTTCCTTCAGGTGGTATATATAACCCGATAAAATAACTCCTAATATTGTTTTTTATTTTTATTTTAAGGCTGAAAATTCAAAAGATGTGCAGTGTTTAATTGACTTCAAAACTCTAAACTGTTTTTTAATAGCTACTAATATTCTTCCTCCTTTTGTTTTACCTGTAATATTTAAATCTCTATCAGCTCTAAATACATTATAGACATCAGTATCAACTAATTCAGCATCAAATTATAATTATTACATCATAATTACCATCTGAACTATTCCTGTAAAACTCCTCCGTTTTTGTATTTAAACCTCTACAGTTTTGATAGTATATTGATATGTGAGACATCCTATAATCCATAAAGAGGGACTGCCTGTTAATATTAACGGAAAATCTAGTATGTAGTAAATGGTGTATATTTTACTTAAATGAATCACTAAAATTATTTTAAAATAAAATAACAAATTATATTGACTAATAGCTAAATAATATAAAAAAAAGGCTTTAGTACCCAATAGTACAATACCTAATAATACATTAGAGAGTTATCGGGCGTGCATTTTAGGAAGGCAGTATTAATGTTGCCCTTATTTCTGAGCATGCGCTTTCGTACTCAACTTTATATTTATATATTTATATAATAGTGCCTGACTTTATTTATACTGGTTTAATGTTGGTCTTATTTTTCCCTTATTTCTTCTTTCTTCTTCTTCTTTCGTTTAATGGCTTTGCTACAAGGCAATCGCCAGTTCTCTTGTTTGTGTTATTAACCTCATTTTTAGTTGTTATTTGTCGTTTGATAGCATTTTATGTCCGCTGTGGACCTGTAGTGAGATAGTAATGTTCATAGATAAAAGATTACATATTCTGGTAATGTTCATTGATAGCTAAATAGAAATGTGGGTGGTTAAGGAAAAGAGCAAACGCCTTCGGTTTACGTTTGATGATGATGTGGTTTTATTAAGGGAAATTGTCGCCCAGAACCCTATAGTAAACCCCGAAAAATGGTTAGGTTAGGTTAGGTTTGTCCAACAAAATCTGGAGAGGATTGTTTGCAAAAAGTTTGTGAAAAGAACATTGAAACAACATCTTCAACTATTACTTGAAGTCTGGATGAAGAAAGAAGCTATATGTAAAATAAGGTGAGTCAATACAAATATTTTAGGTAAGAACACTACATTCCACATTGAATTGTGAACATCCCATTATCCATAAACCTTTAACCATGATGAACAATACCCCCACCTACTGGGCGGCGAATTTTATGGAGAAGCTAGCATAACATGTATTTATTTGTAGGTCAGGTAATGAAGAACCATACTCAAAAAAAGATATATTACTGCAAGAGATCAGTATGCTATGTCACGAAGCTGAGATACAAAACAAAAATAAAGAAAGCAAAGTATCAAAAGAAAAAGTAACTGCTGAGCTTGGAAGAGAGGCAAGGGAGAATATTGCTGTTTCTTTTACTTATAGTGGTGAAGATGAAAACATAGAATTTAATGATGTAATTGTAACTGATCATGATTATGGTAGAGTATAAATTTAACTCTTTTGTTTACCAGATATTTATAGGTACACTTAGTTGCTACATTAGTTGATTTCACCATTAAGTTTATAAATATTAGTAAATATTTGTATTTACCTATGTTTCACTGTCTGAATGAAATCATTCAGACATTTCAGAGAACAAATCTGTGTTTGTTTTCAAAACCAGAGATATGAACAAAATAAACAATTAAGAGTTTGTTATACAATGACTGTAAATTATTTATTAAAGTTATTTGCAGGGGAAATGGAGTCATGGAATGCCCAAAGTTCTGAAACTTTGAAGCAGAAGAGTTCTGAGGATAATATACAAGAATCCTCTGAGGCATATTTTCGGTAAGTGCAAGTATCAAATACTTTCACTGATAATCACTTCATTCTATAAAACTTATGTTATTTTTCAGAACCAAACAGGAGGCGAACCAATAAAAATAGAAGATTGGAAATAGGTGCATTAGCATATTTGAATGACAAACATGATAAGGAAAACAAAATAAGATTAAAAGAATTAGAAATAGAGGAAAAGAGACTTTCCATTCGAGAAAGAGAAGTAATCATTGAAGAAAGAACATTAAAGGTGATGGAAGAAAAACATGAATTGGACATACTGGAAACTAAGCAAAAAATTGAGCTGGAAAAAGAAAGGTTTAAGTGGAAACTCACAGAAAAACAACAAATATTTTGTTAGAATCCCAGCAGAAGATTATGGACAATTTATTGAACATTTATTTGAACCATTAAAATTCATTGGAAAAAAGTGTTTGTTTTTTTATTCATTTATTTACTAATAAACATGTTTACTACAAAATTGACATTAAATTCCATTTAACATCTGGAATTAAGTTATCAACAAAGTTAAACAACAAATATACTGTAATCTAAATGAACAATAAGAAGATTTAGTTTAATTGTGCAAGTTTTCTCAATTTATAATACAGATGACAATAACAATATCTATAAAAAAATATTTTAATGGCTTAAATGGTCTTTATTGAATAGATCACGCATAACTTCAACATGAGGTAACTAAATAATTTTTAGAAAAAGAACTTAAGTATTTGTGTATAATAAAACTCTTCTTTTTTCAAGTCCACACATACAGTTAATTTTCACTTAAATTAATTTTATAATCAGAATTAATCTTCAAAAATTTGGTACCACAGCAAGCATATGAAAAGCTACATCTTGTCTGATTTTACTTTGTTATACTCCAAAATATTCTTCCAAAGTAGGTGGTTGCACATTGAAATAAGTAGCAGTTTGGCTACCATACAAGCAAGTGTGGCAATTTGTTAATAAAACTGCAGTTTTGTACAGGCCTTCTACATCTTGTAAAAGTAATTTCTGATTTTTCCTGAAATCTACAAAAGCAAATTCAGAACTTACTTTTTGGAAACCCCATTCCACTGAAATTCTAAGAATTTTCATAGACTCATTAAATTGCTGCTGATAAAATGGTAAGTCCTGAAGCCTTCCTGGAAATGAAGACAGTAACAATTCCATCAACGCATAAGCTTGATCATATAGTGTATATTTCTCATCATTATCAAACACTACTTTTCTCTCAAGTTGTTTATATAAACCCGATTCTCTAAAAATTCCAGCATCATGTCTTCTTCCCGGATATCCACCCTTCAAACTAGCTATAATACCATCAGGACATAGTACTGATTGATATTTGACACAATGGTGCCTTTTGTGTCCTTAGTACTCTTCTTGTTGTGCAGTGGGTCGGCATATTGGCCTAGCTGTTCCAACAGTTATGTATGGCACCACCCTTATCTCTGTCACCACATAATGGTTGAAAATTTGCAGAAGAAACAATAACAGATGTTGAAAATTGAACTTCAAATTAAGTTTCATATAATAATGGTGTAATTCATTTTTGTTTACCTGTGCATAACTCCGAAGTTTATTTCTATTTAGCCATTCTAGTTCACCAATATCATTCAATAGTTTACCATGAGTTTCCACTATGAATGCCACTGTTGCATTGATAATTTGTTTCAAAGATTAAGGGGACAGATGAAACAGGTGGATATCACCCAATCTATTTGGGTATGCCAATCTTTTCAAAAGGATGCACAAAGCTGTAAAATCTGTAAAAAAAATAATCTTACTACAAAACAACATCAACATTTTTAACATATATTATTCAACATGCATAATTTTAATACTCACCTGTAACCTTATGTTGTGTTTGGGTTATTACTTCATTGGGTAGTCCCAATACCTGCAAAACTCTGTGCAAATCATTCCGTTCAAAACAGAAATTGAGTTTTACTTCAGTGTCTGATATTAAATTCAAATTGAAATCGATTATGGGTCCCATTAAATGATCCCTGTCCACGAGAATATTATCCAATATTATGAATTCTATATCATTATTATCTTCGCCTCCTAAAATGACCGCTTCCAATAGGTTTTCCATACTTATACCACTACCAAAGATAATGATAAATCTCAATCTTTACCAACTCGAGCAAGAAATAAATTTATGAATAAAGGAATAATAACGACCATCAAATGCTTACCGATAACTCATATTTTACAAAATAAATAAGGTCATGCAGTATTTAAATAACGTCGTCTTTTATTACTGCACTGCAGTATTTTGAAGTTTCCGATAACTCTCTATTATCTAATAATACATTCATTACCTCCGTATTCAATATATTTATTACAAATTAGAAGAAACTCATTAAACAATTATATAGTAAATTAATTTTTATCTGATTGAAATATCTCTAAACAAAAATTTATAAGGCACTCAAATAATATTGGTTTAAAATAATCCATATTCTATTTTATCATAAAATAAAATGAAAAAGTTAAACCTAAATAATAACCATCAAAACAAACTTTTTGTATAAATACTGTTAAAGAAAAAAGTCATTATTACCAGTTTTAATTTACTATAGCAGTTAACTGAATTCATATCCTTATGATGTTAGTTAAGGTAGCCATACACTTTTAAAGATCTACTAAGGATTTAATGATTTTCATTTTACCGTTTTCCTTGACGAATATTTTACCGTCTCTGCTCCATGATTCCTTGATTCCATACTTGCTCTTAGCCATTCTTAATAGTTTATATTTGTTCCTGGTCAAATTTTCATTTATAAATATTCCAGTTGATTTTAAATTGCTTTTTTGTTTAAGAATTTCATTTTTCTTTAGGTGTGTGATGATTTCAAATATAACAGTTCTGTGTTTTCCTGAATTTTTCGGTTTTCCAACACGGTAAATATTGCTTATATCATTAATACTACATTTTACCTTCATAGATTTAGGATGTCATTCATAATACGCAAAAAATTTTCACCGGTTTCCTCTTTTAAACCATCGAATCTTAATGTGTTTTTCTTAAGAAATATTTAAATTTTCTTCTAATGTAACATCGATTATTTATATGTTCAATTTTGTCAAATAATTCACTTATTCTGCTTTCTAAGGTATCAAACTTTCTATCTACTTTTTCATCTAGATTTGAAATACATTTTTGGCATACCTTAGAAATTAACTGTTTCACTGCTGTATCATCCATTTGGCTATTTTGGCTTTGGCTGCCAACCTTACTTCTTGTTGTCATTTTAGTGTGTGAATACCTTTATAACATTAATGGTTGAGAAAAACCGATTTTACTGTGTATTACAAAATGCTGTATTAATTTTTAAGTCAAATTATTTATTCGCACTTACTAATTGTTTGTTAAATTTTTAGCAACAAAAAAACCGTATTTAACACCAAATAATCACTGTTATAACAGGAGCTCTCTAATTTACGTCTACTCACGTCGACAGACCATTATAGTTATTATTATAGTCGTTCTCGATTGGCTCTGGTATCACCTAATAGTTAACCGTAAGTGAACCAACCGTTCTCGATTCATTATTAATGACGTCACTAATAAAACCTGGTCCTGATATTTTAGAACCAACGCCAGGAGTAGGTTTGAACGAGCGGTATACTCTTTCTTTCTCTTATTTATGGTTGTTTCTTTCTTGAGTGTTATATGAATTTGGCGGTAAAAATTGGAAACTTAACACAAACTATAGAAGTTTTTTGGATTTTAATTATAATAATAAGCTATGGAAGCAATTGACTTTTTCATTAATGGAAAGTTAATATCGTTCGAGGGAACAGTCGATGACTGTTTACTTTTATTAACAGGTATTCAACACATTATTATTTCTTTACAGTTGACTGAAATACGCTCGTTCTTCATAGTTGGTTCTGTATTTAGATGATGAATTTGCGATAGACTATATCACACGATCTGTACTCTTGGGAGCTCTGCAGCAATGGGGAATAAACAAGGAAAATCTGAGCCAATTGGAAGTTGTTAGGGCAGAAGAACAACTAAATGCGCCCGAAGCTATAAAAAAAATGAAAAGCGGAGTAAATAGTATGTTATGTGCTCTTTTCTATTACATTCTATTATTTTTTAAAGAAATGAGTTATAGTAAGTAGTTCAAACACATTTTCTTATTTTAGTGCCCAACCCAGTATTTGAAGAGAATGATACAGAAAAAGTGTGGATACCACATAAGAAGGCATCTTCAAGAGATAATGATGCAACTCATTTACTCCTGAAGATAAGGAGTCGACCAAACCAAATGAAGATGTTTGGGGATAAAAAACATAATAAGCATGGTTTGTGGTTGACTATAGCAAAGGAGTTGATAGAAGCGGGATATAATATAGACGAAGATTTAAAAAAAAGTGCAGAAAAATGTCGTCAAAAGTTTGCCAACTTACAGAAGAGTTATGTAGCATTCATGGACAACATAAAACAAACAGGATCTGAATGTAGGAAAAAACCTCTTTTTTTTTATGAAATGCATTTTATTTTGGGGGATAAAGATAAGGCCACTCCTCGTTTATTAGTGGATTCAATGGAGAGTGAACTGATTATTCCTACACCTATCAAAAATGTATCTCAAAATGATAATGAAGAAGCGGGTCCATCTACAGATTGCAATAGTGAAATACAGCATGCATCCATTCAAACCTTGAGGAAAGAACAGCCAATAACAGACACACCAAACAGATATTCTACCTCAAAACAATCGCTTAAAATTCCAAAGACAAAAAATTTAATTATCGATCAAATAAAAATCATGAATGACAAAAACCTAAATGAACTGAAAAATATTACAGCTGTTATTAAAAGGAATATGGAAAAGCAAAATGAACTTTTAGAAAATCAGTGTCAACCGAGACAACAACTTATAGATATCCTAAAGATTTTATGCAAAGAAAATAACACCAAACGATCCAAAAGAAAAAGATCATCTTCTTCATCAGATTGATTAATCATAAATATTACATTTTTTATGATTTTCCTTATTTGAAGCTCTCCTTGTTATCATTTTGATTATTTAAATACATGATGTTTTTTTCTTTGTCTTGTTCTATTGTAAAATGTTTGTATTGTGAATATTAAGATTTTCCTATACAAATAAATTACTTACTTACTTTGGTTCTTATCAATATCAGTGTCACACATGTTTGCAACATATGGAAGTTTTTTGTCAAATTTGACAGTGTAGAGTAGCACATGACAAAAGGAAAGAGATTAATTTTTCAAGTACAAAATAACTGCAAAATCAAATTTTCATTCTATTAATAAAAAAAACTTCCATTATTTGATTTTTGCAGGTATTATGTTGAGATCTTGATTGAGATGGTCTCTTGGGATATATATATACACAGATGATAGAGAAAGGGAAGAAAAAAAAACACTATTACAATGAACTGCAGATTAAATCTCTTTTTTTCTTTCCAGCAGTACTTTTATTTTGTATAATTGTTTTACTTTGAAAACTTTGGGTTTCATTATCCTTTTCATTACAAAAATCTCTGTTAACAATACAAAAATTGTGAAGTATACAACAAATTGTAATAATAATGACAGCTCGTTCAATAGTATTCACATTTATGTATTTTAAAATTCTCCATCTGCCTTTCAACAATCCAAAGACATGCTCTATTACCACTCTGGTTGAGCTAAGACAATTGTTGTGCTTGATTTGTTCAGGGGATAGTTTGGAGAGGTGATCATATGGTTTCATCAGCCATGGCATAAGGGGATAGGCTGAATCTCCAATTAAATGATATTTTTCTGAAAAAATGTTCTTCATTCCTAAATGTTCAACCCGCTTGAAAAGGGAGGAATTCTGGAATACCTATATCAATTTTTCAATTATAAATAGTTGACTCAATACATTATATTAAAATTTTATTGACTAATTGAAATCATTTCAAACAGGAAACCAAAGGATTTTTAAAAAATATAGTTGCAGTTTCATACCCGCGAATCATGAGCTGATCCTGGAAATCCAGTGAATATATATGTTAATATATATTTGGCAGTGCATACAGCTTGCAGATTCAAAGAATGAAAGAATTTTCTATTCATATAACTATCCTGCTGCTGTATAGGTACTTTAACAGCAATGTGGGTACCATCTATTGCTCCAATTACATCTGGAATGAAAAAAAAATCACTTGTTTTTTGTTTATACTGAAATAGATATGCCAAACTTGTCTGATTAGCTTGACCTTACTTGGATATCCAGCAATGTTTACAAATTCCTGGGAAATTGTTCTCTTTTCTTCTTCATTTGGCCATTTTATATATTTATCCTGTAACTTCATTAAGTAATCAAAACAGTTGCCCAGAATGCTGTGAACTGTCGATGTTGTCACATCAAACCTATCTGATATGGATAAAAGAGTGTCCCCTTTGGCCACATACCATAATGTTATCAAGAGTACCTTCTCCAGGCTCACTTCTAGACGTCCACCATAGTGTTTCCTCTGAGGAAAGTACTTTGCTCTTGACCATCCAATTTCATTTAATAATGCAGCAAATGTACCTCGGCTAAGCCTGAAGTGACTGAAGAAATCTGATTCCAAATAATAATTTATCCACTCCTCATAATATGGCATTCTTATGTGGTCTTCCCTAAAGTAACACATCATATTCAGCATACTGGTAGCTGAATTAGCCAGGTTTCCAAATACATTTATAAGTGCACTACATAAAGGACCAAATGATTCATTATCACATGATGTTAACTCATCTGCGAGACTTAATGCCACAACCAATTTGATTTTCTTGTTTGGAGGACTCATTTTTGAAACACATTTATCACAAACACAAAAAAATTCAAAGTATTATTAGGTTATGCGTTTTATTAACGAACTGTCATTACTGTCAACCAATCCATTCGTTTCAATGTTCTCTATGACGTCATTGGTTGAACCAGAAACTGAACCGCTGTCAAAAATTCCATCATTTTAACGTCAACCGCTACCAGGACCAAACGCCAATCGAGAACGACTTATGTGTTAGGTCGTTCACCGTATAAGCTATATTATTAACAAATAGCTTATTTCCTTTAATGTATGATTTTCCTGTTGTATTATTACCGCTAAAACCTACCCCGATTCACTGTTAATGCTACCGTACACGAGACATCCCTTATAGACGCTAACTATTTATCTGTTTGAACGAGGCCAATCAAAGAACGCGTCCCTCGCTTGCAATTGAGTAACGAACGTATTCATTCCTGACAAATGACACAAAACACAATTTTCGTCTTGAGCTACACTATTTATTGAATCGCCCAACAATTTTATCCTTTTCAACTAATACGCTCGTCTGAAGAGTCTGAAAAAATGCTCAAGTACTCATCTTGTGAAATCTCCCCTTTTGTTTGTTGGTACGTAGACTTTTTTCTATTCTTTTCATTACTAGTTACATAATCATGATTTAATTATAATAAAAAATCTTTTCTATACAATTACACCCACAATTTGTACACATACTATTTGTAAAATGTATCAGAAGCGTGCTTTGGAACGCGTGTCTTCAATAACTGTTCAAGGTAAGCTATTACTTTTAGACAAAATATAACAACTGATCAGTAAACAGCTAGACATTGTATTTTCTGTAAGTTAAAAACATAATTATTGACAAAAAATCTTAAAATCTTCATAAAAATCTTAGAGCGTAGTCTTCAACCACGCTATTAAAACTTGCTTTAGAATCAAACAATTAATAGTAGTTATTAAACAAAAACCACTTCACTGTAATATTTAATGTTATAAAAAATCAATTTTTCACAAATATGCATTTAGTACAAATATATGATTGTTTCAAAGCTTTACTAGAACTACATAGTTAAATATATACCTTTTTTATTCAAACCACATTAGTCTATTGATAATTTTTTGCATTATAAAGAACAGGACCGGCTTCACCGTCCTGTGCATTAATGATTTCCAATTTGCTTATCTGTTTATTATATTTATGGACGCTGTGTTGGAAAACTTGAGGATAAGATAATTTATTTGTTGAAATTTAGTAATTTGGTGTCCTATCTGAAAAGTCTGTCCAATACTAACCTCCTTGATTCCTTCTCACACACATAAAACTTTTAGAAAGATACAACCCGCTAAGTTGGAGTCAAGTTATTGTCAAATAACCGCTAAGTTGGAGTCGAATTACCGCTAAGTTGGAGTCAAGTTATCGCTAAGTTGGAGTCAAGTTACCGCCAAGATACCGCTAAATTTAGAGCCCAGTTACCCCTTATGTGAAGACAGTCCTTCAAACCACTTCTGAGCTGTTAAGAAAACTATTACATCCCAAGCAGCCAGAACCATTAAAGAAACTTTCATCTCTCCACGAATAAGCTAAAGCCGCCCTCCTAAACAGCACAGAAACCTAAAGTTAAGTCCTCTTTTTACAACTCCAGTTCATTATCAGCAAGTACTTACATTTTCATTAAATAATCAATATTTAAAAAAAATTTCATTTGTATACCTTAGACTATAAGTCTTAAGAGTGTAGCGTGGTCGGTCTTTATTTCAAGTAGCTTCTTAATTAGTTGTTTAATTAAAGTAATTACAAGGTGTTTTAATCTTTCTCACCTTAGTTTTTGTGTAGTTTGTTTGCTTAATCGATAGCGTTCAAAAAATAGTGGCGCCCTTATTACTTATACATCCCAGTCCTTCCAATAGTGAGCATTAACTTGGAGTCGAACCACCCCCTGGAGAGGGTCTCTTAGCCGGGATTTTTGGAGAGTTTTTTAGTAACAAATTGGCTCCCTGCCTTTTTGGGACTAAAAAGGGTTACAAGGGGATACAAATTAGTTTTTCCAAGTCTATAAAAATTATTAATATCACGGTTTTCCACTTCAGCGTCCAGAAGGCTTTTTAATTTGTTACGAATGCCAGAAAAGTCTATGTTATTACTTTCTATCCCAACGATTATTATATTATTCTTCTTTTCTCTTCTTTCAATACTCTCTATTTGTTCCACTACTTTACTAGTTACGTTTTCCACCTCGGTTAGTCTTTTGGATAATCCTTCAATTTGTAATAATATTCTAGTTTCACTTGCTGTGATGCAATTCTTTATTTCACTCTTTTATTCTCTACGTCCTGTTTCATATCATTGTTTAGGGTCGTGGTTACTCTGACTACCTTCTTAAAATGCACTAATTTGAAGGTACAGAGACGCCCAAGGTTATACAACTAAGGGCTCAATACTAGTGATGTTCAAATAGGCATTAGTAATAGAGCGCTATATTTATATGTTAAAACACTCTGTACAATTATTATGTTATTTAGGTTAAATTAAATGCATTAGTAATTATTAAATATACTGTTATGTTATGTCGTCGACTATTCTGACGACGCAGCAATCCGTTAAACTCACCAGAGTGAGTGACAGGAGTTAGGCTTTTTGGGATTTGGATAGAGTAAACATGATAGAAGTAAGATGTACCTGAGTTTTATTAAAAGTTTGCCAAAATATTTTTAAACTATATTTTATGAAAGCGAGCTTTATCACATGGCAATCCTGCCAGTCCAGCGATATCGCTTTGGTTATTTGAAAATGTAAATGGCAAATTATATAATTAAAATGGGACAACAACAGGAAGAGAAAGAAGTTATAATAGCACACGCTGGTAACAGTGGAGCCAAAACTAATAATACTCAGTCGACGGGGCCTACGGAAGTACTAGAAATTCTAAGAACAATAAATAACTGAACGGTTAAACTAAACTTCCACTATTTATTCGAAAAATACGTTTTAAAATTCAATTACAGCTGTTTCGCTAATAACTACCCTTTGTCAGCTGTAATTGAATTTTAAAACGTATTTTTCGAATAAATAATGGAAGTTTAGTTTAATCGTTCAGTTATTTATTGTTCTTAGTGAGATGAACTTCCACAAAGTAAAGGTTAACACAATCAATTTCACTAGAAATTCTATTTATCGTTATGGCTTCCCTCATCGTAGTAGCATATTTATACCGCAAGTGTAAAAAGATGGTTGAGAGAAAAATTGAAAGACATAATAGAGCAAGCCAAGAGTTAGTTAAGAGAAGAAAGAAGATTTTTTATTTTAGGTTTTTTAATTAGATTTATTTACAATGAATGGATCTAGAAAGGCAAGTTTACAGAACTTAAAATGTTTCATACGAACTTAGAAAAAGACTGTACCGAAAGGAGTACTGATGAAAGTGTTACTAATCGTAAGTTTGCACGGTATTTTAGGATCAAATTTCTTTCACGATTACGATAGACTATGAACAGTGTTTATTTTCTTTTATTTATTACAAAACTAGACAAGTTATTCCTATTGTGTCGGAACAGCAAATGTACAGCCAAAGACAAATGAAACGCACAAGGCAACCACCAAAATTCATAACAATTCAACTAGTTTCATTTACTTATTATATGCCTGGCAACGCCGATGAAATGTATTAGAAATACATCAATTGTGACTTTAATAACGTAGATAGATGTTTAAGAGGTGGCCAGAAGCCTATTCCACTGCGACCTTTTTAGATCTATTTTGGTCCTCGAAAAACTAGATTACATCCCCCAGTCCGACTCTCTTAACGAAGTCTATAAGCTTTGAGACTGTAACCTTCATGTAGTCCCTTGCCAATGGATATTCTTCTCCTAAAGTCAGGAACCGGATATTTACCAGACCGTCGCGTCGCACTGACATAAGATGTACTCTGGTGTTTCCTCTTCTAGGTGACAGAATCTGCACAGATCCGTCTCTGTCAACCCCATCAGCTTAAGATGCCTGTTTAGCTTACAGTGACCCGTCAATAGACTTACTACAGTTTTGACCGTTTTCCTGTCTATACTCAATAAGTCTGACGTAAACTTTTGCGAATGTTCCATTATGAACTGTTTCGCTTGCCTTTGTCCTGGTGATTTCCACCACCATTCCCGTGATTTTTGTGCCACCCATGTTTTCATGGCCGTTTTTATTATATTTTTTGCAATGCCGCAGAAAGGTTCCGGTCCAATAAAAGGCATTGATGAGCCTAGTTTAGCCATTTCCTCTGCCTTTTCATTGCCTTTTAGACCCCTACGCCCTGGTACCCAAGCTACCATAACCTTGCTACGATCCCCCAGAGTATTCAGAGCATGCACACAGTCCCATACTAGCCTAGAATTGACCTCTACAGAATCTAGTGCCCTTAGCACCGCCTGACTGTCTGTGAAGATGGCTATTGAACGGTACGTCCTATCCAGCCTTTTAATTTCTTCTACACAGTAGTGAATTGCCGTAATTTCTGCTTGAAAAATCGTGGCATTTTGTGATAGACTTACTGGGAATGTTATCCCTTGTTTCCTTCCGACTACGCCGGCTCCCACGCCATACGGCGTCTTTGAGCCGTCCGTGTACCAGTTTGACTCCGCCTCTACGGGTACACCTTTTTCCCAGTCTTCCCTACCTAGTATAACTATTTTAAATTTATTGGCAAAGCTATATCCCGTGACTGTTGCGTCAATGGGTTGCCCCAAAATGTTATCCGCTTTTAGTTCCTCGATTAGCTTAGCATTATCAGCCCCATGCGATTGGCTTATGTGCTGCTGATTATGTATTAATCTGTGCATGGCTGCTCTCGCTTCGCCCTGTATATATATATATATATATATATATATATATATATATATATATATATATATATATATATATATTATATATATATCTGTAGTGGTGGAATGTTTAACAAGACTTCCAGGGCAGCTAAAGGAGTAGTTTTTATGGCCCCCGTAACGCACAGGCAAGCTAACCTTTGTATGTTACTTAACAGCCTTACTGCTCCTGTTTGCTGTGTCTTTGTCCACCATACCACTGACCCGTAGGTTATTATGGGTCTAATAACCCTTGTATATAACCATATGATCATTTTGGGGTTAAGCCCCCAATTTTTTCCACACATTCGTCTACATCTGCCCAATGACAATATAGCTTTCTGCGTGGTTTTTTGTATGTGTGTGTTCCATGAGAGTCTTTGATCTAGGAATACTCCTAGGTATTTTATTTCTTTGACAACTGGAATCACTGTTCCCCCGTGTTAGTGGTTTTAGACTGGCCAATGTTGTCTTTTTTGTGAAGTTGATAATTTGTGTTTTTTGAGCATTGACTGTTAGTCTCTCTCGCTTACACCAATTTTCAACCGTGTTAAGGGCTATCTGCATTCTGTCAGATAATACCCTGGCAAAATTGCCTCTGATGTCAATCGCTATGTCATCTGCATATCCTAGACACTGAGTCTTTTTTGGATAATTCGTTGAGAAGATCGTCTACTAGGGTTGCCCAAAGTAGTGGTGACAGAACTCCTCCTTGTGGACAACCTCCACCTGCTTTCGCTTTGATGATAGCTTGCCCTAGTGAGGATATTACAATCCTATTCTCTAGAGCTGCTTCGATGTCCAGAAAGGCAGCCATTGCAATCTCTTTCTCCTCTATAGACTTAGAGACCAACCTATTTAGGTCATCTAATGCCGTGTCCGTTGATTTACCTGGTTGATATGCATATTGACGATTGCTTAGAGGGTGCTCTTTTAGCACTTCGTCTCTTATGTTCCTGTCCAAAAGCCTCTCTAAAGTCTTTAGTAGAAAGGATGACAGGCTTATTGGTCTGTATGATTTTGGTGTTAGGTCCGATACTTTACCAACCTTTGGTAAGTTGATGACTTTAACCTTTTGCAATACTTCTGGTAAGATACCCCATGCCAAACAAGCTTTTAGTATCCTACTTAAATGTGGTAGTAACTCCTCCACCCCCATCTGTAATAGAATGGGGTGTATACCATCCATCCCTGGGGACTTAAATGGTTTAAATTTTTTGATTGCCCATCTGATTTTGTTAGGTCTTGTGAATTCTGTAGCCATTTTCCAATCTGTCGAACTTCTGTTCCAGATTGGTTAGCCTTACTGAGTCATCCAGAATTGTTGCGGCAGGAAAGTGTGTATATACCAGTTCTTTAAGACTTTCCTCTTTGGTTTCTGTGTAAGTGCCATTAGCTTTCTTTAAGAAACCCACCTCTTTATCGGTTTTCCATCCTTAGCCAGGACTTTGTGGATTCTGGAACATGCCGGAGTGTCTGAAATCTTCTCGCAGAACTTCCTTTATGTTCCCTTTTGGCTTTACGTATTTCTTTATTGTATTGCGTGAGCTTATACCTATAGGCATCCCAGTCCTGGCTGCTTTTGGCTTTATTAAAGAGGCTTTATTAATGCCTTTGTTTTTCCTTGTTTTTTTTCGGGGCAATTTTCATGGTATGCCGCCAATATAGCTTCACTTACCATTTTTGCCGCCGCGTTTAAAGTTTTAGTGCTATTAAGTAGTCCAATACCTTTCTAGAGATTATTACTGAGGGCTTCTTTATAACATGTCCAGTTCGTATTTCTTGGGTTACGGTATTTTGTTTCCGACAGAAAAATGTTTAGATCAAATCTTATGTGTCTGTGGTCTGAACTTAAAGGTTCTTCAGACATATGCCAGTTTAAATGTTATCACCAATTTTATTCGTGCAGAGTGTTAGATCTAAAACTTCTTTGCGCGTCTTGGTGACAAAGGTAGGTTTATTTCCTATATTGGAGATAATTAAATCATCGGATAAGATAAAGTTCAAAATAGACTCACCTCTTTTACTGATGTCCGTGCTGCCCCATATTGTATGGTGTGCGTTCGCATCACATCCTATTATTAACTGCAATCCTTTTCCCACACAGTATGCAACAATGTCGCTTATTATGTGTGGTGGACTTTCAGTCTCATCTTCAGGGAAATAGGCGGAGCATGCTACCAAGCTTCTTTTCCCCTCGTTCGTAGATACTGTTAGAATGTTCTATCTATCTTACCTGATTTGGTGGATAGGCCAGCTACCTTATCGCCTATCCTCCAGGGTTCTTGCAAAAGGGCCACATCGATGCCTTCTTGCTCCAATCTTCTACACACTGTTGCCGATGCAGCTTTAGCGTGTTGACGATTGTCTTGCAAGAATCTTACTTCTCTTCTTGCGAAGAGCTCTCCATTTCTCCCTCAGGAGGTCTTTCTTGAGCGGAGTCTTCCTTCTCGTGGACTGACGTCCTTTTGAGCCGGCTGACTCCACTCTCGGGAGCTTCCTCCTCCTGAGCCTCCATGGGTATTTTCCTTCTCGTCTCTGTGGTGGACGTTGCTGTTAGCTTCTCCTTTTCCTTTTTGGCTCTGAAGGTTACCCTTCCCAAGCCAAAACGCTGGTTTCATTTTTTCTCTGACTGTACAATAATTTTTTCTTTGGGAAATAGTTTTTCCATTCGAGAAAAGTACTTGGTGCATATATCTACATATTATTTTTTTCATAATTCATTTTTTTTAAATATCTTCAATATTAATATTACGTAATTAATTTTTAAACTATCTTAAATATTTTTATAAACAGTTCAATTTCCTTTGATTTTTCCTATTGTGTTTTTAATACCTATATTATCCCTCACGTACAACACTGATAGATATATTTATTTGCTTAACTATATTGATTGTTCAAATTTGTAACAAACATTTTATTTCTACGATAATAACTTGTACTTTTTATTGCTTATTTAGGTACCAGTTTTTTGTTTTTTTGGTTAATGACTTTAAAATAGAAATTTTAATATAAGCGGGGTTTTAAAAATAACCTTGGTAATTTATATTGAAGCAGTTTGATTTATATTCGTTAGGACTGGTTTTTTTTTGGCTTTCTTTTCTTCTTGACAATTAGGAAAGTTTTGCATTTTTAAAATATTTAATATTTTTACAATTTTCTTTTGAATTAAAATGAAAGCAGAATATTTGAAAGCACATGAACTTGTTTATGAAGTTTCATTATTTGATGTAGAGGTTCCTTCAAAGGTAGAGGAGTTACGTAAGCTTTTTAGAGGTTTAAGGGCACAACAATTCGCTGATAGGTCGTTTAAGGAGGGTGTAAATTCATATCCTTTCGAGGATGATTTAAACGAAATTAACACAACATTAAAGGAACTTAAATCGGAAATAGATTCTTTTAGTGGTAATAAATTAGATTCAGCTTATAAGAGAATTTCAACGAGGTTAATTCATGTAAATGGTAGGATACATAGAATGAATGTGTCAGATAATGAGCAAAAGAAAAAGCAGGGTATTTTAAAAAGTAAGGTTTTAATGTTAGAAGCAGATTTAGATATAAAAATTCCGGATCCAATTGTTACTAGCAATCCATCCACTTTGGGAAGTGATGCGCAAAGTAATGTTATCAAATACAATGACATACATAAATGGGACATTTCGTTTGATGGTACAGGTTCACTTCATGATTTTTTGTCGAAAATAGAGTTGCTGAAAAATTCTCGAGGTGTGTCAGATGATGAATTGTTTATTAAATGTTTTGAATTTTTTAAAGGGTCAGCATTAGTTTGGTTTTTATCTATTAAAAATAAAGTAACTTCTTGGTCACACATTGTATCTAAACTTAAAGACGATTTTTTGCCTTGCAATTACCAGTTTAATTTAGAGTTAGAAATTAACAACAGAATGCAAACAGTTAATGAGCCAGCACATTTATTTATTGCACAAATGGAAAACATGTTTAGTAGATTAGATATAATACCGGACGAAGAAAGTAGGGTTACGAGAATTAGGCGAAATTTGTTACCATTCCATGTCTCTCAGTTAGCTTTGCACTCACCTAAAACTATTGATGAGTTAAGTAATCTTTGTAAACGGATTGAAGAATCACAGCTCTGGGCTGATAGAGGTAGAAATTCAGCTACAGTAAATAATAATTGTTATCTTAATAATAATAGTAGCTTTTTGAACCGGAATCAAATTTTAGAAATCGGCAAAACACTGTTAGGTACTCTAGTAACTTTGTAGCAAATAATAATGCACATAGATCCCGCGGTAGCAATACAAATAATAATAATGTTTCGAATAATTCAACTAGGATTTGTTGGAATTGTGATAAGAGAGGTCATATATATAATAATTGCAGATTACCTAGAACTATTTTTTGTTATGGTTGTGGTAGGAAAAATGTGGTTAAGTCAAAATGTTTTCGTTGCTCAAAAACTCAACACAGACTGGACAGGAAAGTCTGGGCGCTGTTTCCAGTCAACCAAGGGAAAATACACCGGACAATCAATCACAAAAAACCAAAAATTCAAATGCTCACCGAAACAAAAAATAAATGTCTTCACTTCTCCCAGTGAGTGGAACAATTACCTTAAGTTTGTACATAATTTTTTAAATAACATTTCTTTTACTACTTCTGATTGTACAGGTGATTCTGATCATATTAATATTTTACGTAATTCATCTAAATCAAATTTACAAACAACTAGTTTAAGGGAGGTATCTAATTCTAATGTTAGTCCTTTGTTTGTGAAAAAGAGTAACGATAATAGACCATATCTCAATATTAAGATAAATAATATTGAAATTTTAGCTTTGATTGATAGTGGAAGCAATTCTTGTGTTTTGGGTAATCAAGGTTTTAATATTTTGCATTGTCTTAACTTACCGATTCAATATGAACTTTTGCCTAGTATCACTACAGCTGATGGTACGGTACAGAATGTTATGGGTTGTATTTATGCTCCGGTTTCTCTCAATGATGTAACACATGAAATTAAGATTTGGATTATTCCTTCTATTGCTCACTCTTTGATTTTGGGGATGGATTTTTTAAAAATGTTTAAAATTGATGTTAATTTTCACTCTTTATCTTACTCGATGTTATCTTCTCTTTGTGTCATTAATGCAATTCAACCAATTTCTGCATTGTCTTCAGTACAAAAAGATAAATTGAACAGGGTTGTCAAGCTTTTCGACGAAATTTCTCCTCCAAATTCTTTAGGTTAAACAAATTTGATTGAGCATGATATCGATACTGGGGATGCAAAACCCATCTGTCAACGACAATATCCATTAAGTCCAGCAATGCAGTTTCATTTGAGAAAAGAGATTGATGAGTTATTGAGGCTAAAAGTTATTCAAAGAACATCATCACCTTGGAACAGTCCGTTATGGCTCGTTCCCAAGAAAAATGGGGAGTATAGAGTTTGTTTTGATGGTAGAAAGCTCAATTCTGTAACTATTTCTGATTCTTATCCTATGCATTTAGTAGATTCCGTTTTAAATAAGCTCAGGGATGCAAAGTATCTTACTTCTATTGATTTACGTAAAGCTTTTCTTCAGGTACCTTTAACTGAGTCTTCTAAACCTAAAACAGCTTTTTTCAGTGTATGGTATTGGTTCTTTTGAATTCACCCGGATGTGTTTTGGATTAAAAAATGCTCCAAGGACAATGGCTCGGTTAATGGACAGAATTATTGATCCTTCCATATTACCATATTGTTTTTGTTATCTGGATGATATCATTGTCGCTACTCCCACTTTCGAATTACATTTAGAGATTTTGGAGAAATTGTATAAAAGGTTGAAAGAAGCTGGACTAACTATTAATTTAGAAAAATGTGAATTTTGTCGAGAATCACTTAACTATCTAGGTTTTACTTTGGATAAAAACGGATTACGTACATCACCGGAAAAAATCGAAGCTATTCTTAATTATCCTGTACCTAAGAACACCACAGAAATAAAAAGATTAATAGGCTTGATTGGATGGTATCGTAGGTTTCTTAAAAATTTTTCTTCAATTTGTTCTCCTATTACAGACTTACTGCAGGGTAGAAAGAAAGGCCAGCTTATCGTGTGAACTCCTGAAGCTGACAAAGCTTTTTCAGAAATTAAATTACTTCTTACTTCCGCTCCAATACTTTCGAGTCCTGATTATTCTAAGCCATTTATTATTCAAACAGATGCTAGCGACACAGGTCTTGGCGCTATCTTATATCAAGAAAGTGATGGTATTGACCATCCAATTGCATATGCTAGTCGTTCCCTTACAAAATCGGAAAGAAAGATTTCTACAACAGAAAAAGAACTTCTCGGGGTGATATTTGGTATTGAAAAATTCAGATGCTATGTAGAAGGAACAGTCTTCACTTTAGAAACCGATCATTCATCATTACAATATCTTCATAAGTTGTCTAATCCAAGTGGAAAGTTAGCTCGTTTAGCTTTACGACTAGCACAGTTCGATTTTGTTATCAAACATCGCAAAGGTTCCACAATGTTGGTTAGTGATGCTCTTTCTCGTTCAGTAAATGAAATTTCAGTTTTGGATGTCTCTACTTTTAAACCTGATAAATGGTATCTCTCTATGATCAATAAGGTCCAAAGTAATCCGGAAAAGTATTCCTCATTTAAAGTCGAAAACAAGTTACTTTACAAACATGTTTTTTCTCTCAACCCTATCGAAAGTAATTTATCGGACTGGAAAATTGTTGTTCCTTCGAATAATCGTAAAGATGTTCTTAAAATGTTTCATGATGATGTCTCAGGTAGTCACTTAGGTATTTCAAAAACTATCTCTCGGATATCTGAATTGTATTATTGGCCCAAACTTCGTAAAGATATTTATCGTTATGTTCAGAAATGTAAAATATGTCCTTCATGTAAAAGTACAAATTTGCCGAAAGCTGGTGTGATGGGTTCCTATAAGAATATAAATTTTCCTTTTCAATGGTTAAGTGCAGATATAATTGGATGTTATCCTAGATCCAAACAAGGTAATCGATACGCACTAGTAGTTACAGATTGGTTCACAAAATTTTGTTTTGTTCACCCTATGCCTAAAGCAACCGCATCTAGTATAGTAAATTTTTGGAAAATCATGTTTTCTTAATTTTTGGGGTTCCTCAGGTCATGTCTTGCGATAATGGTTCTCAGTTTGTAAGTAAAGAGTTCAAAAAGTTAATGGAAAAATATAAAGTTCAAAAGATATTATATAATGCTAATTATCATCCACAAAGTAATCATACTGAAAGAACAAATAAAGTTATAGTAACCGCTCTTCGTTGTTATATTCATGAAAATCATAAAAACTGGGATGTATATATTCATCAGGTAGCTCAAGCTATTCGAACTGCTACTCATGAAGTAACGGGATACTCTCCTGCGTTTCTGAATTTTGCTAGGAATGTACCACTTTCTGGTGATTATTACGGTAAAGTTGCAGACAATGCCAATAATATTGTGTCTATAGAGGAGAAATCACAACGGTTACAGGATGTACAAACTTTGCCTAAATTATTTGTAGACGTTCGTAAAAAACTGAAGGATGCTTATCTTAGAAATGCAGAATATTATAATATGCGGAAACGTGATGTTGAGTTTCATGTAGGTGATAGGTTGTGGAAGAAAAATTTTGTACTATCTTCTAAAGTAAATAATTTTGCTGCAAAATTTGCGCCTAAGTATATTCCTTGTGTGGTTAATAAGGTGATTTCTAAGCTTGTGTATAACTTAAAAGATCTCGAAGGAAATAATTTGGGTAATTTTCACATTTCCGATCTTAAACAAAATTTTTCAGACTTTGATAAAAATTTACCGGGAGACAACGATAATAACGACAATGTAGAAGACAAATCAGACAATAATGAAGACACAAACTCAACCGACACTGAGTAAACTTATACTTAAACATACAATTTTTTTGGTTTTCGGATGTAGTGAATGTGTGGAAGGTTTGGAGATGATGGATGTTGTTCTTAGGATATGTCATAGCTACTGTGGATGCTAACGGCCCCTTTCCAAGTTCAAAGGTTCTTATTACCTAGACTTCCTCGTCATTTTATTATGTTTGAATTATCAAAAATTTATTCATTTAATGTGATGTCTTCGATGGTTGTTGTTAGTTCGCTGTGTTTACCTAGTCATTATTTTCTTTTTCTACTTTATCAGTATATGATATACCTATTTACTTTAACAACAGTTAAGTTACTTTATCTTATTTATCTAATATTTCTTATTTATATTATCTTATACTATCTTTTTCTATCTTACCATATTATCTTATTGGGCGTTTTATTTTTTTTTTCTCTTATAAAATACATTTTGGACAAATTTATATTAACTCTGTCTTGCATATGTTTTAAAATTATCTTATCTTAGCTTATCTTATCTTATTTAGCTTGTTCTGGGAGCAAGTTATTGAACTGTTGAGTGGAATATTTTTAATGTATCAAGCCAATTTGGCATATCAGGATATATTGATTTTTTTTCTTCCTTCAAAGGTTTATATACCGTGTTTTGTATCTTATACGCTAATGTGTATTGGATTTATCGTACCTAGAGTCATTTTTATCGTGCATACTGTATGTAATCTGTCGCGTACGGGTTTAAGTACCTTTGGCAGTATACAGTGTGAATGTCTACTGGGTTATCTTATCGTATCTGTATGTGTATACAGATTATCTTTAGCTAGGAAATGTTAAAACATAATGTGGGTTTTGTTTTTATGGTTCATGTATTTAGTATGACAAAGTACAATTTATATAGCTCTAAAGTATAATTTTTGGTAATTTTTTGTAATTTTTTAAATGGGTATATCTTTCAGTGACTATATTATAGACCATTTAATGGTGTAAAAACTATATAGAACTTTTCTTATCTATTGTGAATTTATCTAATACCGATTTTCACCTTATCTAATACCGTTTTTGACTTTATTTAGAACCGATTTTGACTTTTACGGTTTTTTTGTTCCTTTCCGATAGAAAAAAGGTACTACCGATTATGTCATCCATATCTTGCAATAGTTAACCTCATGACGGGTTTTTGGAAGTTTTATTCCTTTCTTGCTAAAAAAGGTCTTATTTGTTTTTTTAATTAATCATTTTTGTATTTTTTTAAGGCCTGGGTGGTGTGGAAACACATCACACAGTACCATTCCTTAACTTTTTTGTAACGTAGAGTCCAATTTCAGTTGGCAACTTAATTGCTGGGTGTAGGTGGCTCGCCCGGGACTTGTCCCACTTTTTATAGGCCACTTGTGTCTAAAGTTCGTTTATGTTATCTTTCCTAATTTTCTAATTTTTTTTTCTCTTTCCTTCTCTATCTGATGATTATTATCTAACACATTTCTGCTTTCTTTTCTCTTTTCTTTCTAACTTTTATTTTTTTTTAATTTTTCCTTTGCGTTTTCTTTACTAGTTTTTTGTTTTTTTTTTCTTCTTTACCTTTCTTTGTCGTTTTTGCATTGCATTGTAGTACTGCCTTGAAACAAATCGCCAGAGCACGAGGCCATCTCTCTAATATGATTTGGCGCAACTCTGGAATGGTTACTTTTACATACAAGTAACGAATGTGACAACAAGGACATACTGACTTATCCTTATTTCTTTAAATAACTTTAACCTTTTCCTATGTTATTTTTGTAATTCCTTATAATCCTATAATTCCTATATAATTCCTTATAATTCTATGTAACTGTTTTGCTTAAACTTACGTTGGAGATCTTATCTTGGTCACACATTGTATCTAAACTTAAAGACGATTTTTTGCCTTGCAATTACCAGTTTAATTTAGAGTTAGAAATTAACAACAGAATGCAAACAGTTAATGAGCCAGCACATTTATTTATTGCACAAATGGAAAACATGTTTAGTAGATTAGATATAATACCGGACGAAGAAAGTAGGGTTACGAGAATTAGGCGAAATTTGTTACCATTCCATGTCTCTCAGTTAGCTTTGCACTCACCTAAAACTATTGATGAGTTAAGTAATCTTTGTAAACGGATTGAAGAATCACAGCTCTGGGCTGATAGAGGTAGAAATTCAGCTACAGTAAATAATAATTGTTATCTTAATAATAATAGTAGCTTTTTTGAACCGGAATCAAATTTTAGAAATCGGCAAAACACTGTTAGGTACTCTAGTAACTTTGTAGCAAATAATAATGCACATAGATCCCGCGGTAGCAATACAAATAATAATAATGTTTCGAATAATTCAACTAGGATTTGTTGGAATTGTGATAAGAGAGGTCATATATATAATAATTGCAGATTACCTAGAACTATTTTTTGTTATGGTTGTGGTAGGAAAAATGTGGTTAAGTCAAAATGTTTTCGTTGCTCAAAAAACTCAACACAGACTGGACAGGAAAGTCTGGGCGCTGTTTCCAGTCAACCAAGGGAAAATACACCGGACAATCAATCACAAAAAACCAAAAATTCAAATGCTCACCGAAACAAAAAATAAATGTCTTCACTTCTCCCAGTGAGTGGAACAATTACCTTAAGTTTGTACATAATTTTTTAAATAACATTTCTTTTACTACTTCTGATTGTACAGGTGATTCTGATCATATTAATATTTTACGTAATTCATCTAAATCAAATTTACAAACAACTAGTTTAAGGGAGGTATCTAATTCTAATGTTAGTCCTTTGTTTGTGAAAAAGAGTAACGATAATAGACCATATCTCAATATTAAGATAAATAATATTGAAATTTTAGCTTTGATTGATAGTGGAAGCAATTCTTGTGTTTTGGGTAATCAAGGTTTTAATATTTTGCATTGTCTTAACTTACCGATTCAATATGAACTTTTGCCTAGTATCACTACAGCTGATGGTACGGTACAGAATGTTATGGGTTGTATTTATGCTCCGGTTTCTCTCAATGATGTAACACATGAAATTAAGATTTGGATTATTCCTTCTATTGCTCACTCTTTGATTTTGGGGATGGATTTTTTAAAAATGTTTAAAATTGATGTTAATTTTCACTCTTTATCTTACTCGATGTTATCTTCTCTTTGTGTCATTAATGCAATTCAACCAATTTCTGCATTGTCTTCAGTACAAAAAGATAAATTGAACAGGGTTGTCAAGCTTTTCGACGAAATTTCTCCTCCAAATTCTTTAGGTTAAACACATTTGATTGAGCATGATATCGATACTGGGGATGCAAAACCCATCTGTCAACGACAATATCCATTAAGTCCAGCAATGCAGTTTCATTTGAGAAAAGAGATTGATGAGTTATTGAGGCTAAAAGTTATTCAAAGAACATCATCACCTTGGAACAGTCCGTTATGGCTCGTTCCCAAGAAAAATGGGGAGTATAGAGTTTGTTTTGATGGTAGAAAGCTCAATTCTGTAACTATTTCTGATTCTTATCCTATGCATTTAGTAGATTCCGTTTTAAATAAGCTCAGGGATGCAAAGTATCTTACTTCTATTGATTTACGTAAAGCTTTTCTTCAGGTACCTTTAACTGAGTCTTCTAAACCTAAAACAGCTTTTTCAGTGTATGGTATTGGTTCTTTTGAATTCACCCGGATGTGTTTTGGATTAAAAAATGCTCCAAGGACAATGGCTCGGTTAATGGACAGAATTATTGATCCTTCCATATTACCATATTGTTTTTGTTATCTGGATGATATCATTGTCGCTACTCCCACTTTCGAATTACATTTAGAGATTTTGGAGAAATTGTATAAAAGGTTGAAAGAAGCTGGACTAACTATTAATTTAGAAAAATGTGAATTTTGTCGAGAATCACTTAACTATCTAGGTTTTACTTTGGATAAAAACGGATTACGTACATCACCGGAAAAAATCGAAGCTATTCTTAATTATCCTGTACCTAAGAACACCACAGAAATAAAAAGATTAATAGGCTTGATTGGATGGTATCGTAGGTTTCTTAAAAATTTTTCTTCAATTTGTTCTCCTATTACAGACTTACTGCAGGGTAGAAAGAAAGGCCAGCTTATCGTGTGGACTCCTGAAGCTGACAAAGCTTTTTCAGAAATTAAATTACTTCTTACTTCCGCTCCAATACTTTCGAGTCCTGATTATTCTAAGCCATTTATTATTCAAACAGATGCTAGCGACACAGGTCTTGGCGCTATCTTATATCAAGAAAGTGATGGTATTGACCATCCAATTGCATATGCTAGTCGTTCCCTTACAAAATCGGAAAGAAAGATTTCTACAACAGAAAAAGAACTTCTCGGGGTGATATTTGGTATTGAAAAATTCAGATGCTATGTAGAAGGAACAGTCTTCAATTTAGAAACCGATCATTCATCATTACAATATCTTCATAAGTTGTCTAATCCAAGTGGAAAGTTAGCTCGTTTAGCTTTACGACTAGCACAGTTCGATTTTGTTATCAAACATCGCAAAGGTTCCACAATGTTGGTTAGTGATGCTCTTTCTCGTTCAGTAAATGAAATTTCAGTTTTGGATGTCTCTACTTTTAAACCTGATAAATGGTATCTCTCTATGATCAATAAGGTCCAAAGTAATCCGGAAAAGTATTCCTCATTTAAAGTCGAAAACAAGTTACTTTACAAACATGTTTTTTCTCTCAACCCTATCGAAAGTAATTTATCGGACTGGAAAATTGTTGTTCCTTCGAATAATCGTAAAGATGTTCTTAAAATGTTTCATGATGATGTCTCAGGTAGTCACTTAGGTATTTCAAAAACTATCTCTCGGATATCTGAATTGTATTATTGGCCCAAACTTCGTAAAGATATTTATCGTTATGTTCAGAAATGTAAAATATGTCCTTCATGTAAAAGTACAAATTTGCCGAAAGCTGGTGTGATGGGTTCCTATAAGAATATAAATTTTCCTTTTCAATGGTTAAGTGCAGATATAATTGGATGTTATCCTAGATCCAAACAAGGTAATCGATACGCACTAGTAGTTACAGATTGGTTCACAAAATTTTGTTTTGTTCACCCTATGCCTAAAGCAACCGCATCTAGTATAGTAAATTTTTTGGAAAATCATGTTTTCTTAATTTTTGGGGTTCCTCAGGTCATGTCTTGCGATAATGGTTCTCAGTTTGTAAGTAAAGAGTTCAAAAAGTTAATGGAAAAATATAAAGTTCAAAAGATATTATATAATGCTAATTATCATCCACAAAGTAATCATACTGAAAGAACAAATAAAGTTATAGTAACCGCTCTTCGTTGTTATATTCATGAAAATCATAAAAACTGGGATGTATATATTCATCAGGTAGCTCAAGCTATTCGAACTGCTACTCATGAAGTAACGGGATACTCTCCTGCGTTTCTGAATTTTGCTAGGAATGTACCACTTTCTGGTGATTATTACGGTAAAGTTGCAGACAATGCCAATAATATTGTGTCTATAGAGGAGAAATCACAACGGTTACAGGATGTACAAACTTTGCCTAAATTATTTGTAGACGTTCGTAAAAAACTGAAGGATGCTTATCTTAGAAATGCAGAATATTATAATATGCGGAAACGTGATGTTGAGTTTCATGTAGGTGATAGGTTGTGGAAGAAAAATTTTGTACTATCTTCTAAAGTAAATAATTTTGCTGCAAAATTTGCGCCTAAGTATATTCCTTGTGTGGTTAATAAGGTGATTTCTAAGCTTGTGTATAACTTAAAAGATCTCGAAGGAAATAATTTGGGTAATTTTCACATTTCCGATCTTAAACAAAATTTTTCAGACTTTGATAAAAATTTACCGGGAGACAACGATAATAACGACAATGTAGAAGACAAATCAGACAATAATGAAGACACAAACTCAACCGACACTGAGTAAACTTATACTTAAACATACAATTTTTTTGGTTTTCGGATGTAGTGAATGTGTGGAAGGTTTGGAGATGATGGATGTTGTTCTTAGGATATGTCATAGCTACTGTGGATGCTAACGGCCCCTTTCCAAGTTCAAAGGTTCTTATTACCTAGACTTCCTCGTCATTTTATTATGTTTGAATTATCAAAAATTTATTCATTTAATGTGATGTCTTCGATGGTTGTTGTTAGTTCGCTGTGTTTACCTAGTCATTATTTTCTTTTTCTACTTTATCAGTATATGATATACCTATTTACTTTAACAACAGTTAAGTTACTTTATCTTATTTATCTAATATTTCTTATTTATATTATCTTATACTATCTTTTTCTATCTTACCATATTATCTTATTGGGCGTTTTATTTTTTATTTTTTTCTCTTATAAAATACATTTTGGACAAATTTATATTAACTCTGTCTTGCATATGTTTTAAAATTATCTTATCTTAGCTTATCTTATCTTATTTAGCTTGTTCTGGGAGCAAGTTATTGAACTGTTGAGTGGAATATTTTTAATGTATCAAGCCAATTTGGCATATCAGGATATATTGATTTTTTTTCTTCCTTTAAAGGTTTATATACCGTGTTTTGTATCTTATACGCTAATGTGTATTGGATTTATCGTACCTAGAGTCATTTTTATCGTGCATACTGTATGTAATCTGTCGCGTACGGGTTTAAGTACCTTTGGCAGTATACAGTGTGAATGTCTACTGGGTTATCTTATCGTATCTGTATGTGTATACAGATTATCTTTAGCTAGGAAATGTTAAAACATAATGTGGGTTTTGTTTTTATGGTTCATGTATTTAGTATGACAAAGTACAATTTATATAGCTCTAAAGTATAATTTTTGGTAATTTTTTGTAATTTTTTAAATGGGTATATCTTTCAGTGACTATATTATAGACCATTTAATGGTGTAAAAACTATATAGAACTTTTCTTATCTATTGTGAATTTATCTAATACCGATTTTCACCTTATCTAATACCGTTTTTGACTTTATTTAGAACCGATTTTGACTTTTACGGTTTTTTTGTTCCTTTCCGATAGAAAAAAGGTACTACCGATTATGTCATCCATATCTTGCAATAGTTAACCTCATGACGGGTTTTTGGAAGTTTTATTCCTTTCTTGCTAAAAAAGGTCTTATTTGTTTTTTTAATTAATCATTTTTGTATTTTTTTAAGGCCTGGGTGGTGTGGAAACACATCACACAGTACCATTCCTTAACTTTTTTGTAACGTAGAGTCCAATTTCAGTTGGCAACTTAATTGCTGGGTGTAGGTGGCTCGCCCGGGACTTGTCCCACTTTTTATAGGCCACTTGTGTCTAAAGTTCGTTTATGTTATCTTTCCTAATTTTCTAATTTTTTTTTTCTCTTTCCTTCTCTATCTGATGATTATTATCTAACACATTTCTGCTTTCTTTTCTCTTTTCTTTCTAACTTTTATTTTTTTTTAATTTTTCCTTTGCGTTTTCTTTACTAGTTTTTTGTTTTTTTTTTCTTCTTTACCTTTCTTTGTCGTTTTTGCATTGCATTGTAGTACTGCCTTGAAACAAATCGCCAGAGCACGAGGCCATCTCTCTAATATGATTTGGCGCAACTCTGGAATGGTTACTTTTACATACAAGTAACGAATGTGACAACAAGGACATACTGACTTATCCTTATTTCTTTAAATAACTTTAACCTTTTCCTATGTTATTTTTGTAATTCCTTATAATCCTTACTTGTTCTATGTAACTGTTTTGCTTAAACTTACGTTGGAGATCTTATCTGATATTAAACAACAAAAAAATTTTGCCTTCTGCAAAATTTTTTATATCGAGTAGAGGGGGTGTAACAGTACCTGTTAACATTTTAAGCACCTGGTATCCTAAATATTAAATTCAATTAGTACCGCTAGCTACATCTAGCATAAAACATTTTTAATAATAAAATAATGAATACGGTCTCTATAATTATAATTGGAAGTTAAAAGTAGCTACGCTACGAGGTGTACTAATGAGTTGGCATTATCGAGTTCAAGAAGTTTTAATAATTATTCCCAGTCTCATTTCTTCTATTGATTTACTGTCATATACAGGTATGTTTTTTTTTCCAATTTTATAATTCCTTTTTGTTAAGATATTTATAAAATATCGAAAGTTATATTATATTTTATTATATCAGATGAGAATTTCAACATATTTCATTATTATTCAAAGAATCTTTTTATGGTAATTAAAAGTATTAATGATAATTTTTTATAAAAGGCTGATAAAAGTACATTTCTGGAATTTTGATTAGTGTGTAAGATTATTAAAAAGTAAATTTAATGTAAAAATGTATCTTTTGTTATCTATTAAAATACGTTCTAACTGTAGATTTCGGGCTATGCTGATTTGTACTTTTTGTGCCAGAAAAGTAAATGTAACACGTGTTTGACACTGGTAATTTTCAGAAAGTTGGAATATAATACAGTAAACTAGAGGCAACTCGTTAATTTGAAGATTCTGTAAACCAGAAGCATCTCTTAAATTTGGAGATTCCGTAAACTTGAACAGCTTGTAAACTTTAAGCTCTTGTATGTACATTCTTAACTGGATTATCTCTACAACTGGGGCAGATCATCCCTCCACTAGTGATCTTCTATAATCATTTGGAACCACCTAGACAGTGCCGTAGCGACCCCAAGGTGCGGCGAAGGATCGTCCACTATTGTAACAGATAAGTTTATTGTGATCTATCAAGTTTACTGTTCCCATATTTTTTTCTCTTTTGTTTCCGTGTATATCTATCTATATCGTCAACTGTATTAGAATAAGTATTTTTAAAGAACTGTTTGCGGATTATTTTGTTGTAACGTATTCTCTATCTCATTAATTTCAGCACCAAGGAAATCTTATTATCTTTTTTATGTTTGTACATTTTCAAATCATTTTTTTATCTTCATAGACAGTTTTTCTGACATCTTTCTGTCATCTTATGATACTTATTTAAATAACTCAGCTTAAAACAACTTTCTTCAGTAGTATCATAAAAAATAAAAAGATTTCAGTGGCGCCCTTATAATTTCTTAAAGAAACAAATATTGTACAATAGTCAGAGCTAATGAACTTACTCACCCCTAGCCGAGGTATTTAACTATCATAATTTTTGTGTGATAAACATTTATAAATTCTGTTAATTATTGAAGTATCTTTTACAACTAATTAAAGACGAAATTAAGCTTAATGTTTGTTTTATTGCAAATTACATTTTTTCTTTTGGTATTTTGTTATTTTTTCAAAAAAGTTAACTAAATATTTTTATAAATTCACTATCAACAGGAAACTCATATTACAAATTGGCGCCCAACGCACAAATAATATTACAGTATGGTGCCATTTTGAGCCTCTGGAGCTCCTCCTTGGATTCCTGATCCATCGGGAATGTCCAAAGTACTCCTCTCTCTGTAGGCTTGCTGCTCCAGACCGTCCATAGGTCCGTTCTGAGTCCATGGTTACCTATCCTTAACCTATTAAGGAACCTTTTGGACTGTTATACGTACCCTGAGATGTTAGATGGGCTGACTCTGTATTCGGTCTCTTACCAAAAATCCTTCTTACTAAGATAGAACTAAATTTTACCACCAACCAGGACTTCCTTGTCCCAACTACTAAATCCAAAACATTTAGTTCCTTAAAGGTGCTATGCCACTAGAAAATCCGTTAACAATTTTTACGATGAAATATTTTACCTAGCGGTAAGCAACGTGGTAAGGCCGGAAAGAGAGCGAGAACCGCTGATGGCAGACAACCAAACTTCCTTTTCCCGGAACCGTTCGGAGGTTTACACCGTTACTCTGCCTCTGATCGATCGAACAATCAGTCACCCAACCATAGAACCATAGAACATGTAGCCACAACAAAACAACTTACCCAGTAATTCAAATTTTTACCTATGGTCTCGTACGACATTAACTAAAAGTATAAGAAGAAGAAACTATGCACCTGTTTTTAAGTTACTAATATTGTGAATACAAATTAAATAAACAGTGATTTTAAATATTAGAATAGTGAATATTGTCAGATTGAATTGAAAGTAATCATACGCTTGACCAAGTTTATAACCAATAGAACTACTATCCTCAAAAAGCTGACAATATTATATTTCAGATGTAAACAAAACATTATTATTCCCAAACAGTTGACAATATTATGTTTCTGATGGAAACTACTGCAAACCTCATACAAAATGGAGACTAATTTAAATGACTAAATTTTTGACCTCAGAGATAATTTCAAAATCAAGGTAAGTTAAGAAAAATCAGAACGGAGTGTAACATTCCCCCTCTCCTTCCGAAGGAGTTGAAGTTCCTAGAACTTAAACGACGATGGTGAACTACCTATGACACAGCGCAGAGAAAAAAAACAATCCAAATGTTTAGTTTAGACCTCGGCCAGGGAAACAGTTAGTGTACCCCAGTGAACTATAGTGTTCACCAAACTAAAATTTTTTCGGCTCTCAGCCGGCAGACAACTTATGTACCCCAGTGAACTATAGTGTTCACCAAACTAAAATTTTTCGGCTCTTAACCGGGAGACAACTTATGTACCCCAGTAAACTATAGTGTTCACCAAACTAAAATTTTTCGGCTCTTAACCGGGAGACAACCATGTACCCCAGTGAACTATAGTGTTCATCAAACTAAAATTTTTCGGCTCTTAACCGGGAGACAACCATGTACCCCAGAGAACTATAGTGTTCACCAAACTAAAATTTTTCGGCTCTTAACCGGGAGACAAATATGTACCCCAGTAGGTTAAAGTCCCTACCTGACTGAAGCGGAACCAACGGGAAATAAAAATGATTGGTATTCAGAAAACGATAAAAAGTAGCCTACCCAGTAACCCACCCAAAAATAAAACGATTTAACCAGAGAACGCAATACCTACCTCCACTTACACAGCGTAAATAAAATTAGTGCTAACAAAGAGGGAAGAGAAACCCCTAAGAATTCGTTCTCCGATTTTGACTCTACATGATAATGAGTAGTGATGGTTACAGACTGCACAACTTCACCTCGAGTTGTGGCAGAGTTAGCGCTACTCTGGTCTGACAGAAAGCAAGGGAAACTATATTAAACTACACTGGAAAATTATCATCACGATCTTCATGAAAAGGTTTCATGTCTTGATCGTGCCAAACTCCCTTCTTATTGCCTTGATCATCCACTAATTCATAAGTACAATAATTTTTTTTCTTACCTATTATAAAAGGACCTATAAACTTCGGAGCTAACTTCGCGTTAACATATCGAAAACTTTCAGATAGAGATTTATTTCTCCTCCATACCGTTTCACAGGTTGAAACTCCACCTGCCTACGTCTTAAATCATACCACTTTTTACTTACTTCATGAGATTTTTGTAAACGTGCAACCACCTTCTCATACATCTTATTAAAACCAGATTGCCGAGTAGCAATCTCATCAGAAGGATCCAAATCCTATTTAGGAACTTGTTCACAAAAATACAAAAATCCTGACCATACAACTAATATTCCCTACCGAAATTAATGAAATAGGGGCTGAAACCGACAGTTTCATGCTTAGCAGTACGTATAGCACAAGCTAATGCGGCGATATTTTTGCCCCAATGACGATAATTGTCTTTCACATAAGAAGAAATCATAGTCTTCACTACTCTAATCGTTCTTTCTGAGGGATCTGCACGAGTCCAATAATGCGGGGTATATGAAATAAGGGTCTTGTACTTCTGACATAACTGTTGAAACTGTTTACTCTTCATAGGAGTACCATTATCACAAATCAAAAATTGCGGTGATCCGTACACCAAAAAGATACCCTCCTCTACACAATTTACTAACGATGCGGCATTAGCCGAACGCAAAGGAAATAACTACATACTTGCTAAAATAATCAGTTACAACCAAGCAATACACATAATCCTGAGTGCTACGTGGCAAAGAACCAAGGAAATCAAGACTGATCATCTGGATAGGTTGAGGAACTTTAGGAGGATTACCCTTCAAGCTAGCTGTAGCTTTTTGTTCAGGTTTTTGTTCCGCACAAACTCTGCAAGATTTAATATATCTTAAGACGTCGCACCTCATTTACGGCCAAAAATACCTACTGCGCACCCTCCAAAATGTTTTGTAACCACCCAAGTGACCTGAGGTAGTGTCATCATGACAACGGATAAGGATTTCCTTTCGTTTATCCTTAGGAACAACAATCTTCCAATAATCAATAGAGGACGCCAGTTCGGTAATAGAACACTTAATGTACTTATAGAGAACTCAGTTTTCGACTCTCCACGATGGGTATTTTTCCGGGTGAACAGATACAAGATTTAACATTTTCCTGTACCAATCTTCTGAAGTGTTCTCGAAAGACAAAGTTTGTGGTGCATCAACAGCTTCCACAGGAACCGCACGTGATAAAAAATCAGGTACAACATTCTGCCTACCAGGTCGATGATTTAATTCAAAATCATAAGGCTGAAGTCTCAAAATCCAACTAGCAAGACGACCTAGAGGATTACTTTGTTTCTGCAACCACAACAAACTATGATGGTCTGTTATCACTTGAAAATGTACCCCCTCCATATAATGGCGAAGCTTCTCTATGCACCAAATGACTGCCAGAGCCTCTCTTTCCGTGGTACTATAATTCCGCTCTTGTTTAGTTAGAGTTCGAGAAATGAAACTAATAACTCTTTCTCCATCTGAAAAATTTTGCACCAAACAACCACCAATGCCATAAGCAGATGCATCGCACTGTAAAATGAAGGTTTTATCGAAGTCCGGGCAAGCTAAAATGGGTGCTGAAATTAAACACTCCTTAATGGTACGAAATGATTTCTCACACTCAGCGGACCATTCCCATTTAACCTTTTTCTGCGTAAGCCGATTCAAAGGCGCCAAAATAGAAGAAAAATTGGGTATAAACCTACGATACCATGATGCAGTACCTATGAAATGACGTATTTCCTTGACATTCGACGGACTGGAGATTTAAGGGTAGCCTCCACCTTTTCTGGATCAGGGTGCAAGCCGTAACTATCCACCAAATAACCTAAATATCTAAGTTCTGGTAAACAAAATTTACATTTCTCCAAACTTACCACCAAACCTGTTTCTTGTAGGCGATCCAAAACAATACCTAAAATTTCCAAATGACTTTTAAAATCCTTCGTTACAATGACTATGTCGTCCAAATAAACAAAGACGAAATGTTGAAGGTCTACTCCTAACACTTTGTCTATAATACGCTGCCAAGTAGCCGGTGCGTTAGTTAATCCAAATGGCATCCTTTTAAATTAAAAAGGCCCCCTACCTGTGACTGTAAATGCCGTATATTCTTTAGCCCTATCCTCTAACGGAATTTGAAAATAAGCTGACTTAATGTCAAGAGAACTCAGATAAGAAGCATCCCTCAATTGATCCAAAATAGCTGCGATATATGGAATCGGATAAGCATCTTTTTTCGTGACACTATTTAGCTGTCTATAGTCTATACAGAATCTAAATTTTCCGGATTTCTTTTGAACTAAACAAACTGGCGAGGACCAACTGGATTTTGAATGTTCAATAATTCCGTACTTTAACATCGATTCCACTTCTTCATCTATAATCTTTTGACGAGCCGGGCTAACCGGATAGTATCTCTGCTTAATGGGTTTAGTATTAGGCAAAATCTCTATATCATGACTACCAACATTACAATGTCCCAACTGGGTACCCATACAAGATAACTTCTCTGTAATTAAATTGTCCAATTCCAATTTCTGTTCAGCTTTTAAAGTTGACTGGTCCAAAATACCATGCCCTGACTGACAATCTATGGAGTCAACCTGATCTGTAAAGTGCCAAATATTCTCTGATAAGTTTGGGATCAAATTCATCGACTTCCAAAAGTCAATACCTAAAATGAGTTTCTGAGAAATCTGAGGTACTACCAGAATATCTAACAGACTCAAATTATCTAATAAAGAAATGGGGGTTGTGACATGACCTAGACTTACACAACTTTGACCATTTGCTACAGTGCATTGAGTAGTCAGAGGGTTTAAAGACAAACCTAATTTTCTTAATATTTTGTAACCCTCATCATTAACTAACGTTCTTGAACTACCACTGTCCAAAAGTCCTAACATTTTATGACCTAAAACTCTAACTTCTATATAAGGGCGTTGATCACCTTTCGCATGAGAAATAATGAAATCCAGTAAAGTAGCTTGAGATTGGGAAATGGTGGATTCAGACATAACGGAGGTAGAACGACCACCTATCGATTCCTCCTTGATTCGTTTCCCTGAAAATTGCATTTGGGGCAATTTCTCACAGTCACTCCTTGACTTGACGCAACGATAACAATGCAATTTTCGAGGTTGAGAACAAAATTTATTAAATTGTAACAAACTGTATTGTTCAACTGCGAATGCTCCACACTATGTAAAGTTACATTCCTATTGGTTCTAACTTTTGATTCGGGATTCACTAAGTCCAAATTTTTCCTACTTGGAGGTATAAATGCATCAACTCGAAACTTCTTAGTCTCCAACTTGAGACATTTCTTCTCCAATTCTATTAAACTACTGACATTAGGAAGTTGGGATGTATAAAATGGTGCCAATTTTCTGATATAATATCCAACTGCATAGAATCTGAAATATCACCATAACGACGAAATATTGACCTCATGCAGTTAAGATAGTCAACAATAGACTCATCTACATCCTGGGTTCTACGTAAAATATTTTCAAAAAGTCGAGGTCGATGAAAAATGATTAATAAGGAGTTGTGATAACTCCTGCCAGTTACTAAACCTGCTACTATTATTTACAAACCAACTTCGAGCTCCACCCTCAAAAAACTCATAAGCGCATTCAAATAATTCTTGTTCTGATACTCTGCGAGCTACTCCCAACTCAGAAATCCTGTCCAAAAATTTATAAACAGCGCTACCCGTGAATTTAATATTCCATTTGTAAATAGGAAGATGATTACTAGAACTAGAAGTACTAGGTATTCGTGAATCTGCATTTGCAACATTCGGATAAGAATTACCATGGGGTTGAAATGAATAAGGGGGTTGTGACATTTGAAAATTGTGATTACAAGGTTGATTCCCAAACCATCCTAATTGTTGATTTCTAGCTTGGGGTTGGTTATCAGTAGTGGGTTTAGTATTCCTAAGGGGTTCATTAATAATATGGGATTGTTAAATGTCAACATCTTGATTACTGCCAATTGGTTCTGTATGTGCCAATTGATTGTTGGGTAAATTTTCCTGATTAGTGTCCTTATTATATGAACTTCTAGGAGTTGAAATCAACGATCGATGCATTTCGAAATCTGTGAACATCTGACTCAATTCTGGATCAGTAAGTGACACTGTTTCCAAATGATTTAATGCTTTTAGAATTTGAGCTATTAATGCTGCCCTATCAGCCAAAATAGCCTCCTCAGGTTCAATTCGTTCACACCTATGAAGTAAGTGTACTAATCTACTTTGAACTTTTAGAATCTTTACCAGGTACCTTATCAATTAACAATACTAATTCTTTTAAACTTTTACCAATAATTTTACTCTTATCCTCAAATTTTAAATCTACTAAATCTACTTTAGGATATTTTATAGATTTTCCCTCCTTCTCTAATTTCAACAATGGGCGTAGGCATGCGTGTAGATCATCTACTGTCGTAGTGTCCTCAGAAGGTATACTACGCACAAAAAGTTCATACCTTAATTCATCCTTCTTAAGGTAATTAATAGACATAAGGTAATCCATTTTGAACAATAAAGAAGAAGAAAAAAAAACTTACAACGAATTAAATACACCTAGTATTCCAAAAAACAAATAGTTATCAATTAAGGCAAATGGAAAAATTATACAATCCCAAACTTCAACTATGCATTATTTACCTGTACTAGAGATAAATTACCAATAGTAAAAGATATAACTAAAAGTAAAAGAAAAATTGTAGAAATTCTGCAAACATTCAAAATTCAGTTTTTTCAAGTTCGGAATTACACTCCTAAGATTTAGGAAAAAAATTTTAAAAGTAATATCTGAATCTAGTTATCTGTGCAATGAAACAGACTAGTTACCAATCACTATTAATGTAAAACTACCCTCCCTGAGGTGAAAGTGAAAATAATATATTCCAAAATCTCTAAATTCAACAATAGTACTCTATTATTACAAAAAAAATAACAGAATCTAACTATTAAATCAAATGAATGCAAATTTCACTAAAAATAAAAAAAGTAATAACTATATTGGGGCAACTTCCACTTACATATTTATAGTGTGTAAAGAAAATATACTCAAACATTACAAAAAAGAAATAACCACGTTGGGCTGCCAAATTCTGCTACGTTCTTTTCTTGAGGACTAATTAAGTGAAAAAAAAAATGATTTACAACCAACAGGGGTTACTGTTGCTTTCAGCACGACAGCAGAAAACCGCTAGCTCATCCGAAGGGTTCTGGTAGATTTATACCGCGCCAGGAATTTGGAAAAAGCTGACTCAAATCCCAAAGTCCCTCGATGTTCCGAGAACAGTACCCACTGAATAGAATGAAAAGAATATGGTACTCACCTTCTAGGGTCCAATTAGCTTGGACGCTGATTATTTTTTATAAAAGGAAAGAAAACAATATAGAAAATTGCAGATTTATTTAGGCTTCCACAGTATCTCTTATCCAATCCGCTCCATTTGATCGATCAAAGGGAAAGGGACGGTTCACAAAGCTTTATCCAAAAAGTATAAAGTTATGATTAATACGCTATTAATACATTGTGATATATCTCTGCTTGGTTCCTG
This sequence comes from Ophraella communa, assembly GCA_035357415.1. NCBI lineage: Eukaryota > Metazoa > Arthropoda > Insecta > Coleoptera > Chrysomelidae > Ophraella > Ophraella communa. The sequence continues at coordinate 30,436,792 of CM068995.1, read as the reverse complement.
AAGGGAAACCAAGTAAAGAAACTGATCCAACAATTTACTGCCTGGCTCCTGAAGGGAGACCGAGTAAAGAAGGTGATTACCCTATTTAAATAACATAATCTGTGATAAAAAAAATAAATCCCACCCCAGTTCCAAGTTATAAACCCAAAAATAAAAGGAATAATTTACATATATAATCTTATTTCGTCCCCTTAAAAGGAAAAGGTTGTATGTGATATTTTAAGAAAATGGAGAAATCAGCAAAATCCGTTTTTGCGACCTGTTTTTCTGCACCAAAATACTATAGGTATTATGAAGGTTTCAGTTGGGGGTTCATAATAACGGGTTTCAGTTGTTCAAATCGATTACAAACGTTATTTTTGTACTTACTATTAAATAAAATCGTATAAATTATTTTTTTTTTCATGGAAAGTTACATACGCCCTTATGCTTTTTCTCAATATCACAAATAACTTTACATGATAATATAAAAATATTATGTAGCAAAACATGACGACTTTATTATGTTTTCTAAACAAAAAATACAAACATACTACTAAAATTGTGAAAATAGGTACATTCTATGGAATCTGATCAAAATTATTTTCTTCCTGATCAGGTTCAGGAAGTCGATCGACGACATTGCCACTACATGGAAGAGATTGATAAAAATTATGATACATGGCTGGCATGGCATCTATTCTACAAAGGTTCATAAGACTTTTCTTCTTTTTTTCTGATATTGGTAGAGGTCCTGTGTATTTTCTCCTTATTTCTAAGTTAACATTAAGGTTTTCTTTTGGATTTTCTGCTTTTGGCGCGATATTACTTTCATCCAAGTGTGTTTTCAAAGGATTTCTTGTATTTCTTTGGGATACTCGGAGAGGTATTGTATGTTTTGTCCTCAAGTTGGGTTTCACACAAACTATTGGATCGTCTAGTGGCATCTCAATAAAATTCTCTTGATCATGATCTTCTTTCAGAAAAATAGTCATGGGAGAGGTTTTCCTGAATTGAAGCATCTTAATTTTCATCCAGTTAATGGTATTTCCATCTTTGTCATGAGACATTTTTTTATTAGATAAAGACATTTTCAGTGCTTTAAGATCTAAAATATCACTAAAAGAAAGTACTTTAACATGATAAGGCTTTTTTCTACGAGCGGTCCTAATGATAGTAGGCCATTCATGTGGAGTATAAATCTTTTGATGTTTCTTGTTGGTCTCGATTGCACTATGCATTGAGTCAACCTCCATATCCGTATGGCCCGTTTCCAGAAAATTATGATCAATTACTTCAATCGGTAGTTGTCTAACAGCATACAAAAACAAGGCAGCCAGATATCGGTTGCGGTTTTGACCTCCACATGAGTCCGAATATAAAGAAACATGTTTAACTGTATCAGGTAAATCTTTTAGATAAGTCAGGATGGCAGTTCCTATTTCGTCAGACCCTCTTTTACCATCTATTTCTGTCCAAAAGTATGAATATCCATCTTTGGTGGCTTGATCAAAAACACACAAATTGTATGAGCAAAATTTCAGTGCATAGTAATAATGTGATAATTCTGAACAGGGCGTGTATAACACTGCCTGCAAATCAAACGTAACAGATTTAAAACTCTTTTCAGAAATTGCCTTTTTTTTATCATTGTCTTTCTTCGCCCGAGATAATTCTTTATTTTTTATGTGTCTCTCATACGTTTCCTTTATTGAGTCCTTCAATTCATCATTAGCTTGTTTATATTTTTCACATATCGCGCAGCTATCTTTCTTTGGCCTGTGGAATCCCAAATTATAGTTTGTAACGAATATCCTCCTATACACTGCCGCAGAAACTGGATCAGACATGTTCTCTTCTGTACATTTTTGCAAATATAATTCGTACATTTTTGTTATATTTAGGTCTGATGATAAATAACACCTATTTGTTTTAGAACGACAATAATGACTTTCCATAACTGGAAAAGAGTTAATGTGATTGTGCACAAATCTTCTCCTAGCTTCAGTTGTCTTATTTTTTGGAGAATGTTTTCCTCTTCCATCTTTAGATATCATGGACGATCCACTAACTTCTTTTTTTTTGGCCACTCTTACCGTTTTATCAGATATATCCAGACATTGCAGAAATGTTTTCTTGCATACCTGAATGTCTCCAGGAAAAAATATTTGTATGTCATATTTCTTCTGGGGTTTTCAGGATTTGTATCTTTCCTTCGTCTAGTGACCAACTTTGTTTTAACATATTTACAAATAAAATCTCTCTGCCTTTCATATGAACCTGTTTTCCAGTAGCAGTGGTTAATTCTTTCTATGTCTTCCAGAGTTAATTTATCATTGCATTTCAGTTTACACTTGGAACAATCAGCCACTTTTGCCTTTTTCTTAGGATACATTTTACCTTTCTTATTCTGATACTCATTTCCAAGATTTCTTTCCCTCTTCGCTATTGACCGTTTCCACGCTTGAGAATTACTATTTCGCTTCCTATTTCGCTTTACTTTGGTGTCTATATCTTTAATACTTTCTTGTTCTTGTTCAACTAATTTTTGTTCTTCGCCCTTATCTAGATCTTCAATACTTTCTTGTTCTTGTTCAACTAATTCTTGTTCTTCACCCTTATCTCTATCTTCAATACTTTCTTGTTCTTGTTCAACTAATTCTTGTTCTTCGCCCTTATCTCTATCTTCAATACTTTCTTGTTCTTGTTCAAGTAATTCTTGTTCTTCGCTGTTGATTCCAAAAGAAGATTTACCAATATGCTCTTCCTCAAATTCCTTGATTTCGTCAGCAGTTGGTTCGTATGTGACATGATCTTTTTTCTGAAAATACTCCTCTGTGTTATACACATCAAAAAAGTAATTTTGTGCATCGACATCCGGCTGAATTGTGTTTTGTGAATTTTCTTCCAAGCACCGCAGAGTAGTTAAATCATTAGCTTCTCCAAAATTATTATTTAAAATAATACCATCTGCTGTCACTATTATACAATGTTCAATATCAATGATACCATCGGATGGTATGCTGGTAACATTTTGCGCAGAAGACAGCAGATTAGGCTCATGTCTAGTAACTTCATCTTCCAATATTTCATCGTCAGAAACTACAGCATCTTCACCGTTATTTGTATTTTTTTGTATTATATCTGAATAGGGATTCGACATTTCATTAATACATTGGTTTCTAGCCATCATAGCGATATTTCTTGATCTGGAAGACATTTCTGAAAGAAAACAGCTATACAATCTACCATCCTCATCAGATTTATTGCTGCGGCAAATAGGTAGAATTCAAAGTTATTATAAACTTTAACACTCTACGATTGTTAATCAATGTGCATAATATTTTAAAGTATAAGTGATAAATATTAAAGTAAACAGAAGTTTTCTATTATAAAATAGACAAAAAAGTATCAGCAGAAAGCAAAAAAATATTTATCGTGAGTATAATTACTAATATAAGAATTCTGCTTTTTCAATTATGTTTTAAGCATTTTGCCCTTTACAAATTGTTGCGAAAAAATGGTTATTTTTTGTGAATCAAGAACTAATTGCTTTGTTTACATCTTATCTTAATATATAAAAAATAAATAATTTGTTGGATAAAAGTTGTAAATCAATAATATCTCCACAAAATGCTTAAAATATTAAAATTAAATGTTTTCTGCTGATAGTTTTCTGTACTTCTGTACTTTTCTGTTGTTTTTATGATACACAACTATGGTTTAACTTACTTTATTTTATTTAAATATTTTATTTTATTTAAATATATTACGCACATTGATTATAAATTAATCTATAAAAGATGGTGTTTTCATAAAAGCTACGAATTATTCCCAATAGCAGCAGCACTAGCTCGTAGTACGGATATAATTCATATTGATATCTCAACAACATTATGGATACCTACGTATTAACTAAATAAATAAAAAAGCCCGAAATCAAATTCTTTCGTACTCGACTCATGCTTTAATTCATGGGATTACCCGAGATGAAAATGTTATTAATGTGTACATCCTCATTTTCGCGCGCAAAGTGGTTTAAGGTTAAGTGTACAATATTCTTTTTAGAGTCATTAGTTATTACGATAATACGCTAAATTTCTTAAGAATAATTGCTTTTATATTATATTAGATGTACTTACTGTTAAAAAATTACTGTATGTGTCGATTTCCCAATATTTATAGCCAGCTCAACACTTTACAGATCAAGACACAACATGTATCCAACTAGCAACTGCACAGCCGTCTTTTGTGTTGTGCTGTGGTTTGAATCAAGCGATCTAAAATATTTTTAGCAGAAAGTTGTATGTGCTTCTTTCCGCACATCTGACCTTATATCGATAATAGGTTGACAGTAACTTATCTTTTCATTTTAAATAACAAAAAGGTTGTATGTGTTTCTTTGGACTCATACGACCTTCTGCCAACAATGATAAAAGATAGTTTAATAATATTTAGTAGTTATTAAAAAGAACTATGTACAAAAATGCACATACCACCTTTTATCAATTTAGAAAAGAATTTTTTTAAATTAAAGCAGATGACCAAAAAGATATAATGTATTTATTTCGCACAAGCGACCTTTTTCTTATTTCTGGATGTTTGCAAATGTACATAGGGCTTTATTTTCTTTCAATTTTAAAGGTGTTGAGAATTTTTTTCACATACCTCCTTTATCCTGATAGTAGTATTCGTTGTTACAAGACTAAATACATGAAAATGTAATTTTCTTAAAAATTGTTACATACGACCTTTTCCTTTTAAGGGGACGATTTAATCCCTACCACAGTCCTGTAGATTTACACTAGTATCACTATTACAATGCTGAAATACAATACTTTGATTAATTAATTATTGGTCCAAGAATATTATCTCTAGTAAGGTTGGTCTAACCTTGTAGGAAATTAATAAAGAATAAAATAACATAACTTGAGAAATTCAAAGTCTTCCATCTTGTTGTAAAACCATCTCTCCATACACTAGTGGTTACTTAAAAAAAACTGGATTTTGCCAACGCCAAAGTATAACTCCTAGTATTCGGAACCAGCAAATTATCCCACCTGATAGATCCAGCTCTCCCCAAAACGGTACAGCCTACAAGAAGGTTCTAATGAATATTCAGTCCCTTATAACCAGACTGTTATACGTACCCTGAGATGTTAGATGGGCTGACTCTATATTCGGTCTCTTACCAAAAATCCTTCTTACGAAGATAGAACTAAATTTTACTACCAACCAGGACTTCCTTGTCCCAACTACTAAATCCAACACATTTAGTTCCTTAAAAGTGCTATGCCACTAGAAAATCCGTTAACAATTTTTACGATGAAATATTTTACCTAGCGGTAAGCAACGAGGTAAGGCCGGAAAGAGAGCGAGAACCGCTGATGGCAGACAACCAAACTTCCTTTTCCCGGAACCGTTTGGAGGTTTACACCGTTACTCCGCCTCTGACCGATCGAACAATCAGTCACCCAACCATAGAACCATAGAACATGTAGCCACAACAAAACAACTTACCCAGTAATTCAAATTTTTACCTATGGTCTCGTACGACATTAACTAAAAGTATAAGAAGAAGAAACTATGCACCTGTTTTTAAGTTACTAATATTGTGAATACAAATTAAATAAATAATTAAAGAATTATTAGAATAGTGAATATTGTCAGATTGAATTGAAAGTAATCATACGCTTAAACAAGTTTATAACCAATAGAACTACTATCCTCAAACAGCTGACAATATTATATTTCAGATGGAAACTACTGCAAACCTCATACAAAATAGAGACTAATTTAAATGACTAAATTGTTGACCTCAGAGATAATTTCAAATTCAAGGTAAGTTAAGAAAAATCAGAACGGAGTGTAACAGGCTGGTGCCGTTTTTTGTTTAGGGTTCACTGCCTTTGCCGGCTTTGGCTGTTCCTCCTTTGCTTTCTCCAATATAATTTTGGCCTTGTTTTACCTATTTGTCTATCTTGGGTTTGGAGATGCCAGATAGTCTTGCGAATTTAATTTCTCCGTCTGTCATAAGGTCAACTTCCTTCCTTCCTTTGGAGCGATTCGTCCTTGTTGGTCGCCGAATACGACAAAAAGTTACAACGTAGATAAACTCTCTTAAAATAATTTAAAATGAAAATTTCACTCTATATATTCAAGGTAACGAATGTTTTTGTTGTGAACATTATCCCGAGTCGAGGACGAGGGATAATATAATTTCTGAAATCAGTTCATTAACGAAATGTAGAAAATCCCAAAATGTATGTAATGTTCCATGGGGTGACCACCATATATATATATTATTATGATTTTATTAATTTATTTGTTGTTGGGTTCTTATGTTTTTTTTTTGTTTTATTATTTTAATTTTTTCTGATGATTGAATGTTATTTTAGTAAATTCACGTTAATTGTGACATGATGTTATTAGTGGTTTGTTTTTATTTGATTTGTCGTAATTGTTGAAGTTTTTTTTACTACAATAATAATGTTTTTTAGCCCCTTAAATAATATGTTGTATAATGATGACTAGCTCAAATAAAATTAAATGTTTCTTGAAAATAGACACGAGTGTTCGCCATTCACATGTAGGTGTCGCTGGAACTGGTGGTCTATCTTCTCTTCTGGTAGACACGTGGGATGTAGAACTTCCAATGGTTTAATTAAAGACAGAAACTCTTACGATGTAGAATTTATTATTGTTTACTTGTGGATTTGTTTATACAATTTACTGGTTGATAAGACTCCCTTTTTACAAGTGGTGTGTTACAAAGTTTTATACTAGGATTATTTCTGATATAAGGTAAGTCAAGCTTCTTATATTAATTTAATACTAACTTTTGTATCATTAAAATTACAGTTGAAACTATCATATTATAAGATTACTCTGCTCGATTCAACAAACCTATTTTCGATTCAAAGTCGAATACTGTTAACTTATAAAGTTAATAAAATTTATGACTAATCAAAGTCTTTTTTAAAAATGTAGATTACGAGTTGAATGTTATAATAACTGTTGTTGAATGTTTTGAAAATGAGTCTTGAATCTTTTTTAAAATTAAACTTGAGTGTTGAGTCGTGAAAGTTTTTTTTAAAATTAAATCTTAAATGTTTGTTGAAAGTTTTAAAAACGAGGCTTGAATACTTGTATAAAGGGTCTTGACTCTCTTAAAATTAGGCTTGAATCTCCTTTTATTCTTTCTGACTGGTTCTTTTACGTAAAGACTGAGATCCCTCTCTCATTATTCTCTGACCAATAAAAATGCTTCATTTAAAAACTCCACGAGAACCAATCAGAAGGAGCTATTTCTTAATTTGCTTATTTCTAACTAACTACTTATATTTTACAAACAATTTTTTTACATAATATATACAATAATCATTTTTAATGTTCAATAATTTTTATATAATTTATTATGGTCGGAAAAGCTCTCAAATTATATTTACACTGAGGCTTGAAGTCATAAATTCGACCGATACATTTCCGAGTAACTCTTACGTCACAACGTGCAGCTGCTATTCTAAGCTCTTGGAGTTCGAGGAAACTAAACATTTCAAACACGCGATGTTTACGAGCATTCTAATTCGTGTTAATTTGACGTCACAGGCACAGGTGCACTTCTAAGGTTTTTCAGTTCATGGAAACTAAACATTTCAAACACGCGATGTTGCGTACGAGCAGTCGTAGTTCTGATAATTTAACGTCACACATATGCACAGGAGTTATTCGTAGAAGAACTTTTTATACACTTTTGTAGATCTTTGAAAATCCTTTTATATATTTAACAGAAAAATATTTTACAAAAATTTATAATTTGTTCGTTTGTTTTATTTTACATTTAGAATTATATTTTCATTATTATTTATTTTTTTATATGGTGATTTTGATTATTTTTATGTAATGTGATTACTTTTTTATTATTTATTTTGCTTTTAATTGACTTAATAACGATTTTGTTTTTGATTTAATCATCATAATACACATTCTTATTGAAATTAATATTTTCTTTAATGAATAAATTTTTTATGATAATAAAACTTCGTCTCAACTTCCCCCCAAACTTGTAATAAATTTATCGACGGATAAATTTTTATAAGTTTCCATTTTCTACTTTGACTTAAACTATATCCTATTTTATTTTATTTACATATTTATTTACACTTAACTACTAAATATATTACTTGAGTGAACTTACATGAAACACACCACGTGAAATTTTTGTGTTAGGAAACATTAGAATTTATTTTCTACTTTTTTAAAACATAAGCGCATCGTATCATCTTTTTCTTACCCACTACTATAGGATTAATATAGGGTGAAATACTATAACTTATAGTTCCTTCTGCCAACAGTTTCTTTAAATGTTTATCTACCGCTTCTTGATATTTATAGGGAATTGGATAACTTTTTTGACTAAAACTCTCTATTTTTTTTAACTTTAATACTTTGGGAATAATTTTTAGCTACTCTAGATTCATCATTAATTAAACTTTTATATCTTTCTACCAATTTTATAACTTCATTTTTTCCATCCTTTGTTGCAATTTATCATCACCTCTAAATTCTTTTCATTAACCCTATCATCGGCATCAATTGCCCTTTCATCATAATCATAGTTTAATTTATTTTTGGTATCTAAGACCCTTTCTAAATGATTATCATTTCCATTTTTATTTAAATTTAATTCGGCATCTATGGCCACATTATTAAATATATTTCGGCACCCTTGTACCATTAAATTGCAACTAGATTCACAAATTTCACTTATTTTTCTTGGCAGAAATTTTTATTACTATTTTGTAATGACTCGTCAAATATACTAATTATATTATAATTACTAGTTAATTTTAAATCATTTATTACCTCAAATTTTATTTCATTATCCCCAAATATTACTGCATTTTTGATATAATTTATTATAATTTTATTCTTTGATAATTCATCGTTACCCAATAATATATCATATTTTAATTTATTGACTATCAATAACTGAACATTTAATTTTACATTATTTATATTTAAAGAAGCAAAAACTGTTTTATTAGAATATCCTAAACTTTTATCATTTATCCCTGTAAAATTTACTTTTGGAATATTGATTATATTGTTTTTTAACATTGAGATTTTATTTACTGTATTTTCTGATATTAAAGAAACTGTAGACCCTGTATCTATTATAATGCTTAATAAATTGTTATCAATATTTGCTTTAATTAATACTAATTCTATTTCTTTATTTTCTAGATGCAGATTATCCTTGTCCATTAGAAATTCACGTGGGTGTACAAAGTCACATCTAGCGCTATTTACATTGTGCACCTATTGAAAATTTGTGGTTTGGGCATCATCTACTGGAGATCTGGCCCTAGGAGTTCTATTACCTGAACGTGCAATGTCTCTCGGTGTATTATTTGTCTCATTTATCCCCTCATTACTGTTACTCGTATTAATTGCGTTTACTTGTCTATTATTATTGTTTGTATTTGCTCGATTATTGTTATTTTGTTCAAATCTATTAAATTTTCTATTATTATAATTATTGTTAAAATTTCTAGTGTTCTGATTATTATTGTAATTTCTATTATTATTGTAATTGTTCCTATTTTTATTATTTTGATTTCTGTTTTGATTATTGTAGTTATTGTTAAAATTATTATTATTATTTTGTCTGTTAAAATTGTTACCGTTACTTTGCCTATTAAAACTTATATCATTGTTATTAAAGTTTCTTACATTATCTCTATTCTGATTGTTGATACTATTACTTAAATTTCTTTTAATTCTCTGCAAATATGTTATTAAATGATCAAATTTATTAATATTTTGTACTGCAATTATCTCAGATATTTCAGGTTTGAAATGTCTTGATAAAAACATTACAATTTCTGCTTCTGGTATAGGAGGAGTTAAATATTGACAAGTAGCATAGAGTTGTAAAACATAGTTGGATAGATTATTCTTTGTATTATCAAATTTGCCAAAATACAATCTTTCCCTGACTTTACTCTGTTGTAATTCTGACCAGAAAGTATCTAGAAATACTTTTTCAAAGGTTTCAAATGAATCTACAAACATATCTTTGCAATTCCACCACAATAGTGCATTGCCTGTTAAACTTGACCTGATAAATTCTTTAAAGTCTTGTAAATTTTTGATTTTATAGTATTTGTTTTTAATCGTTTGTAAATAATTTATAGGATGTATCTTCCTATAATCCCCACAAAATTTCGAACTTTCTTCAAACTTCCCCCCTATATTTAGAATTTGAAAACCCAAGTCAGGTGTTACACGATTGTCTGATAATTCAGAAATATTTTGATTCACTTGTTTTATTTTATTTTCGAGTTCCTCCTTTAGTTTCTTGATTTCTTCACTGTTTCCCACGTTTACATTTGTATTTAATTTTTCTTCTATTTCTTTTCTTAATTGTCTCTCTGTTTTTCTGATTTCCTGTTCGGCTATGTCCAAATTTATTTGTATTCCTCTTTTCACGTTATCTTCGATTTCTGATATTCTTGAGTTTAATTTCAGATTGTTTTCGCTTGTTCTTTTGTCTATATTTTGTACTTGTTTATTTAAAAATTCTTGTTTTTCCTCAATTACTTTAATCTTTTTCTCTTGATTTTCTACTTTCTTGTCCAATTTTTCCGTTATTTCATTCAATTTTCTCGTTATTTCCTCAGAATTTTGTCTATTTTGTTTTTTCATTTCTTCAGAGTTAGCTTCTAATTTTCTTGTCATCTCTTCCGAGTTGGCTTCTAGTTTTGTCGCTATTTGTTCTGAATTGGCTAGGATGATGCTCATCAAATCTGCCAATGTGACATTTCCTCCAGTTTGTGAAGAAGTACCATCTTTTTGTTGAGGTTCATCTTCTTGTTCCCCCCTTTCTTCTGGCTCTTCTGTGTTAGCAACCATGTCTATTAATTCTTGACTTTTTGTCAATCTGTTTATCAAATTTTGTTTGGTTCCTCTGTCGTCCAAATCTCTGTTTCTCAATTCTTGTCTGAGTTCTTCTACCTTCCATGCATCAAAATTAATTTCTTCTTTGTCAGACATTATTTTTTTATTATAGTTATAATTATAGATAAGTGTTAAATAAAGTAGAAAAATTTTGTTTGTTATATTAAATATATTTACAAGAATTTATTAGTATTTTTATTTTTAAATAAATTTTAATGTAATGTTTATGGATTTTTTTGTTGTTATTTAAACTATTAAAATCTGTGATTTTAATCGAGCCCCACGTTGGGCGCCAAGTTATTATGATTTTATTAATTTATTTGTTGTTGGGTTCTTATGTTTTCTTTTTTTTGTTTTATTATTTTAATTTTTTCTGATGATTGAATGTTATTTTAGTAAATTCACGTTAATTGTGACATGATATTATTAGTGGTTTGTTTTTATTTGATTTGTCGTAATTGTTGAAGTTTTTTACTACAATAATAATGTTTTTTAGCCCCTTAAATAATATGTTGTATAATGATGACTAGCTCAAATAAAATTAAATGTTTCTTGAAAATAGACACTATCGTTAATCGAAAAATTATATCTCAGGTCGTACAGGTTTCACCACAGATTTACGCTCAAACAAATTATAAATTTTCTATCAAAATGAAATTCAAAAATCTTTACAATAAAGTAGTATAAATGTTCTCTAGCGGCTAATAACTAACTTTAAACTTTAAAACAGTTTATACGCACACTTAATACAAATTAAATAACGGTACCTTTTTTAACTTTGTCTCTCGAGTGTTCGCCATTCACATGTAGGTGTCGCTGGAACTGGTGGTCTATCTTCTCTTCTGGTAGACACGTGGGATGTAGAACTTCCAATGGTTTAATTAAAGACAGAAACTCTTACGATGTAGAATTTATTATTGTTTACTTGTGGATTTGTTTATACAATTTACTGGTTGATAAGACTCCCTTTTTACAAGTGGTGTGTTACAAAGTTTTATACTAGGATTATTTCTGATATAAGGTAAGTCAAGCTTCTTATATTAATTTAATACTAACTTTTGTATCATTAAAATTACAGTTGAAACTATCATATTATAAGATTACTCTGCTCGATTCAACAAACCTATTTTCGATTCAAAGTCGAATACTGTTAACTTATAAAGTTAATAAAATTTATGACTAATCAAAGTCTTTTTTAAAAATGTAGATTACGAGTTGAATGTTATAATAACTGTTGTTGAATGTTTTGAAAATGAGTCTTGAATCTTTTTTAAAATTAAACTTGAGTGTTGAGTCGTGAAAGTTTTTTTTAAAATTAAATCTTAAATGTTTGTTGAAAGTTTTAAAAACGAGGCTTGAATACTTGTATAAAGGGTCTTGACTCTCTTAAAATTAGGCTTGAATCTCCTTTTATTCTTTCTGACTGGTTCTTTTACGTAAAGACTGAGATCCCTCTCTCATTATTCTCTGACCAATAAAAATGCTTCATTTAAAAACTCCACGAGAACCAATCAGAAGGAGCTATTTCTTAATTTGCTTATTTCTAACTAACTACTTATATTTTACAAACAATTTTTTACATAATATATACAATAATCATTTTTAATGTTCAATAATTTTTATATAATTTATTATGGTCGGAAAAGCTCTCAAATTATATTTACACTGAGGCTTGAAGTCATAAATTCGACCGATACATTTCCGAGTAACTCTTACGTCACAACGTGCAGCTGCTATTCTAAGCTCTTGGAGTTCGAGGAAACTAAACATTTCAAACACGCGATGTTTACGAGCATTCTAATTCGTGTTAATTTGACGTCACAGGCACAGGTGCACTTCTAAGGTTTTCAGTTCATGGAAACTAAACATTTCAAACACGCGATGTTGCGTACGAGCAGTCGTAGTTCTGATAATTTAACGTCACACATATGCACAGGAGTTATTCGTAGAAGAACTTTTTATACACTTTTGTAGATCTTTGAAAATCCTTTTATATATTTAACAGAAAAATATTTTACAAAAATTTATAATTTGTTCGTTTGTTTTATTTTACATTTAGAATTATATTTTCATTATTATTTATTTTTTTTATGGTGATTTTGATTATTTTTATGTAATGTGATTACTTTTTTATTATTTATTTTGCTTTTAATTGACTTAATAACGATTTTGTTTTTGATTTAATCATCATAATACACATTCTTATTGAAATTAATATTTTCTTTAATGAATAAATTTTTTATGATAATAAAACTTCGTCTCAATATATATATATATATTGAGACGAAGTTTTATTATCATAAAAATTTTTTTATTCATTAAAGAAAATATTAATTTCAATAAGAATGTGTATTGTGATGATTAAATCAAAAACAAAATCGTTAAGTCACTTAAAAGCTAAATAAATAATAAAAAGTAATCACATTACATAAAAATAATCAAAATCACCATTAAAAAAAATAAATAATAATGAAAATATAATTCTAAATGTAAAATAAAACAAACGAACAAATTATAAATTTTTGTAAAATATTTTTCTGTTAAATATATAAAAGGATTTTCAAAGATCTACAAAAGTGTATAAAAAGTTCTTCTACGAATAACACCTGTGCATATGTGTGACGTTAAATTATCAGAACTACGACTGCTCGTACACAACAACAACATCGCGTGTTTGAAATGTTTAGTTTCCAAGAACTCCAAAACTTTAGAAGTGCACCTGTGCCTGTATGACGTCAAATTATCAGAACTACGAGTGCTTGTACACGCCATCGCGTGTTTGAAATGTTTAGTTTCCTCGAACTCCAAGAGCTTAGAATAGCAGCTGCACGTTGTGACGTATGAGTTACTCGGAAGTATATCGGTCGAATTTATGACTTCAAGCCTCAGTGATAATATAATTTGAGAGCTTTTCCGACCATACTAAATTATATAAAAATTATTGAACATTAAAAATGATTATTGTATATATTATGTAAAAAAATTGTTTGTAAAATATAAGTAGTTAGTTAGAAATAAGCAAATTAAGAAATAGTTCCTTCTGATTGGTTCTCGTGGAGTTTTAAAATGAAGCATTTTTATTGGTCAGAGAATAATGAGAGAGGGATCTCAGTCTTTACGTAAAAGAACCAGTCAGGAAGAATAAAAGGAGATTCAAGCCAAATTTTAAGGGAGTCAAGACCCTTTATACAAACATTAAAGCTTCGTTTAAAAAAAATTTTCAACAAACATTTAAGATTTAATTTTAAAAAACTTTCACAACTCAATACTCAAGTTTAATTTAAAAAAAAAAGATTCAAGACTCATTCTCAAAACATTCAACAACAGTTATTATAATATTCAACTCGTAATCTACATTTTTAAAAAGACTTTGATTAGTCATAAATTTTATTAACTTTATAAGTTAACAGTATTCGACTTTGAATCGAAAATCGGTTTGTTGAATCGAGCAGAGTAATCTTATAATATAACAGTTTCAACTGTAATTTTAATGATACAAAAGTTAGTATTAAATTAATATAAGAAGCTTGACTTACCTTATATCAGAAATAATCCTAGTATAAAACTTTGTAACACACCACTTGTAAAAAGGGAGTCTTATCAACCAGTAAATTGTATAAAAAAAATCCACAAGTAAACAATAATAAATTCTACATCGTAAGAGTTTCTGTCTTTAATTAAACCATTGGAAGTTTCTGCATACCACGTGTCTACCAGAAGAGAAGATAAACCACCAGTTCCAGCGACACCTACATGTGAATGGCGAACACTCGAGAGACAAAGTTAAAAAAGGTACCGTTATTTGATTTGTATTAAGTGTGCGTATAAACTGTTTTAAAGCGATTATAGTTATTAGCCGCTAGAGAACATTTTTATACTACTTTATTGTAAAGATTTTTGAATTTCATTTTGATAGAAAATTTATAATTTGTTTGAGCGTAAATCTGTGGTGAAACCTGTACGACCTGAGATATAATTTTTCGATTAACGATAGTGTCTATTTTCAAGAAACATTTAATTTTATTTGAGCTAATCATCATTATACAACATATTATTTAAGGGGCTAAAAAAACATTATTATTGTAGTAAAAAACTTCAACAATTGCGTCAAATCAAATAAAAACAAACCACTAATAATATCATGTCAAAATTAACGTGAATTTACTAAAATAACATTCAATCATCAGAAAAAATTAAAATAACAAAACAAAAAAGAAAACATAAGAACCCAACAACAATAAAAATAATAAAATCATAATAACTTGGCGCCCAACGTGGGGCTCGATTAAAATCACAGATTTTAATAGTTTAAATAACAAAAAAATAAATCAATAAACATTACATTAAAATTTATTTAAAAATAAAAATACTAATAGATTATTGTAACTGTAATTAACATAAAAAATAAATATTTCTAACATTTAATTATAAATATAAAAAGTCGAAACATAATGTCTGGTAAAGAAGAAAATAATTTTGATGCATGGAAGGTAGAAGAACTCAGACAAGAATTGAGAAACAGAGATTTGGACGACAGAGGAACCAAACAAATTCTAATTAACAGATTAAAAAGCCAAGAACAAATAGACATAGACTACAATGCTGAAGAACCAGAAGAAAGGGGGGAACAAGAAGATGAACCTCAACAAAAAGATGGTACTTCTTCACAAACTGGAGGAAATGTCACATTGGCAGATTTGATGAGCATCATCCTAGCCAATTCAGAACAAATAGCGAAAAAACTAGAAGCCAACTCGGAAGAGATGACAAGAAAATTAGAAGCTAACTCTGAAGAAATGAAAAAACAAAATAGACAAAATTCTGAGGAAATAACGAGAAAATTGAATGAAATAACGGAAAAATTGGACAAGAAAGTAGAAAATCAAGAGAAAAAGATTAAAGTAATTGAGGAAAAACAAGAATTTTTAAATAAACAAGTACAAAATATAGACAAAAGAACAAGCGAAAACAATCTGAAATTAAACTCAAGAATATCAGAAATGGAAGATAACGTGAAAAGAGGAATACAAATAAATTTGGACATAGCCGAACAGGAAAACAGAAAAACAGAGAGACAATTAAGAAAAGAAATAGAAGAAAAATTAAATACAAATGTAAACGTGGGAAACGGTGAAGAAATCAAGAAATTAAAGGAGGAACTCGAAAATAAAATAAAACAAGTGAATCAAAATATTTCTGAATTATCAGACAATCGCGTAACACCTGACTTGGGTTTTCAAATTATAAATATAGGGGGGAAGTTTGAAGAAAGTTCAAAATTTTGTGGGGATTATAGGAAGATACATCCTATAAATTATTTACATTCAATTAAAAATAAATACTATAAAATTAAAAATTTACAAGACTTTAAAGAATTTATCAGGTCAAGTTTAACAGGCAATGCACTATTGTGGTGGAATTGCAGAGAAATGTTTGTAGATTCATTTGAAACCTTTGAAAAGGTATTTCTAGATACTTTCTGGTCAGAATTACAACAGAGTAAAGTCAGGGAAAGATTGTATTTTGGCAAATTTGATAATACAAAGAATAATCTATCCAACTATGTTTTACAACTCTATGCTACTTGTCAATATTTAACTCCTCCTATACCAGAGGCAGAAATTGTAATGTTTTTATCAAGACATTTTAAACCTGAAATATCTGAGATAATTGCAGTACAAAATATTAATAAATTTGATCATTTAATAACATATTTGCAGAGAATTGAAAGAAATTTAAGTAATAGTATCAACAATCAGAATAGAGATAATGTAAGAAACTTTAATAACAATGATAGAAGTTTTAATAGGCTAAGTAACGGTAACAATTTTAACAGACAAAATAATAATAATAATTTTAACAATAACTACAATAATCAAAACAGAAATCAAAATAATGAAAATAGGAACAATTACAATAATGATAGAAATTACAATAATAATCAGAACACTAGAAATTTTAACAATAATTATAATAATAGAAATTTTAATAGATTTGAACAAAATAACAATAATCGAGCAAATACAAACAATAATAATAGACAAGTAAACGCAATTAATACGAGTAACAGTAATGAGGGGATAAATGAGACAAATAATACACCGAGAGACATTGCACGTTCAGGTAATAGAACTCCTAGGGCCAGATCTCCAGTAGATGATGCCCAAACCACAAATTTTCAATAGGGGTGCACAATGTAAATAGCGCTAGATGTGACTTTGTACACCCACGTGAATTTTTAATGGACAAGGATAATCTGCATCTAGAAAATAAAGAAATAGAATTAGTATTAATTAAAGCAAATATTGATAACAATTTATTAAGCATTATAATAGATACAGGGTCTACAGTTTCTTTAATATCAGAAAATACAGTAAATAAAATCTCAATGTTAAAAAACAATATAATCAATATTCCAAAAGTAAATTTTACAGGGATAAATGATAAAAGTTTAGGATATTCTAATAAAACAGTTTTTGCTTCTTTGAATATAAATAATGTAAAATTAAATGTTCAGTTATTGATAGTCAATAAATTAAAATATGATATATTATTGGGTAACGATGAATTATCAAAGAATAAAATTATAATAAATTATATAAAAAATGCAGTAATATTTGGGGATAATGAAATAAAATTTGAGGTAATAAATGATTTAAAATTAATTAGTAATTATAATATAATTAGTATATTCGACGAGTCATTAGAAAATAGTAATAAAAATTTCTGCCAAGAAAAAATAAGTGAAATTTGTGAATCTAGTTGCAATTTAATGGTACAAGGGTGCCGAAATATATTTAATAATGTGGCCATAGATGCCGAATTAAATTTAAATAAAAATGGAAATGATAATCATTTAGAAAGGGTCTTAGATACCAAAAATAAATTAAACTATGATTATGATGAAAGGGCAATTGATGCCGATGATAGGGTTAATGAAAAGAATTTAGAGGTGGTGATAAATTGCAATAAAGGATGGAAAAATGAAGTTATAAAATTGGTAGAAAGATATAAAAGTTTAATTAATGATGAATCTAGAGTAGCTAAAAAATTATTCACATAGTATAAAAGTTAAAAAAAAAATAGAGAGTTTTAGTCAAAAAAGTTATCCAATTCACTATAAATATCAAGAAGCAGTAGATAAACATTTAAAGAAACTGTTGGCAGATAGAACTATAAGTTATAGTATTAATCCTATAGTAGTGGGTAAGAAAAAGATGATACGATGCGCTTATGTTTTAAAAAAGTAGAAAATAAATTCTAATGTTTCCTAACTCAAAAATTTCACGTGGTGTGTTTCATGTAAGTTCACTCAAGAAATATATTTAGTAGTTAAGTGTAAATAAATATGTAAATAAAATAAAATAGGATATAGTTTAAGTTAAAGTAGAAAATGGAAACTTATAAAAATTTATCCGTCGATAAATTTATTACAAGTTTGGGGGGAAGTTGAGACGAAGTTTTATTATCATAAAAATTTTTTTATTCATTAAAGAAAATATTAATTTCAATAAGAATGTGTATTGTGATGATTAAATCAAAAACAAAATCGTTAAGTCAATTAAAAGCAAAATAAATAATAAAAAAGTAATCACATTACATAAAAATAATCAAAATCACCATTAAAAAAAAAAATAAATAATAATGAAAATATAATTCTAAATGTAAAATAAAACAAACGAACAAATTATAAATTTTTGTAAAATATTTTTCTGTTAAATATATAAAAGGATTTTCAAAGATCTACAAAAGTGTATAAAAAGTTCTTCTACGAATAACACCTGTGCATATGTGTGACGTTAAATTATCAGAACTACGACTGCTCGTACACAACAACAACATCGCGTGTTTGAAATGTTTAGTTTCCAAGAACTCCAAAACTTTAGAAGTGCACCTGTGCCTGTATGACGTCAAATTATCAGAACTACGAGTGCTTGTACACGCCATCGCGTGTTTGAAATGTTTAGTTTCCTCGAACTCCAAGAGCTTAGAATAGCAGCTGCACGTTGTGACGTATGAGTTACTCGGAAGTATATCGGTCGAATTTATGACTTCAAGCCTCAGTGATAATATAATTTGAGAGCTTTTCCGACCATACTAAATTATATAAAAATTATTGAACATTAAAAATGATTATTGTATATATTATGTAAAAAAATTGTTTGTAAAATATAAGTAGTTAGTTAGAAATAAGCAAATTAAGAAATAGTTCCTTCTGATTGGTTCTCGTGGAGTTTTAAAATGAAGCATTTTTATTGGTCAGAGAATAATGAGAGAGGGATCTCAGTCTTTACGTAAAAGAACCAGTCAGGAAGAATAAAAGGAGATTCAAGCCAAATTTTAAGGGAGTCAAGACCCTTTATACAAACATTAAAGCTTCGTTTAAAAAAAATTTTCAACAAACATTTAAGATTTAATTTTAAAAAACTTTCACAACTCAATACTCAAGTTTAATTTAAAAAAAAAAGATTCAAGACTCATTCTCAAAACATTCAACAACAGTTATTATAATATTTAACTCGTAATCTACATTTTTAAAAAAGACTTTGATTAGTCATAAATTTTATTAACTTTATAAGTTAACAGTATTCGACTTTGAATCGAAAATCGGTTTGTTGAATCGAGCAGAGTAATCTTATAATATAACAGTTTCAACTGTAATTTTAATGATACAAAAGTTAGTATTAAATTAATATAAGAAGCTTGACTTACCTTATATCAGAAATAATCCTAGTATAAAACTTTGTAACACACCACTTGTAAAAAGTGTGTATTATCTACAATTAAATTTTATAAAAAAAAAATACTCAAGTAAACAATAATAAATTCTACATCGTAAGAGTTTCTGTCTTTAATTAAACCATTGGAAGTTTCTGCATACCACGTGTCTACCAGAAGAGAAGATAAACCACCAGTTCCAGCGACACCTACATGTGAATGGCGAACACTCGAGAGACAAAGTTATAAAGGTACCGTTATTTGATTTGTATTAAGTGTGCGTATAAACTGTTTTAAAGCGATTATAGTTATTAGCCGCTAGAGAACATTTTTATACTACTTTATTGTAAAGATTTTTGAATTTCATTTTGATAGAAAATTTATAATTTGTTTGAGCGTAAATCTGTGGTGAAACCTGTACGACCTGAGATATAATTTTTCGATTAACGATAGTGTCTATTTTCAAGAAACATTTAATTTTATTTGAGCTAATCATCATTATACAACATATTATTTAAGGGGCTAAAAAAACATTATTATTGTAGTAAAAAACTTCAACAATTGCGTCAAATCAAATAAAAACAAACCACTAATAATATCATGTCAAAATTAACGTGAATTTACTAAAATAACATTCAATCATCAGAAAAAATTAAAATAACAAAACAAAAAAGAAAACATAAGAACCCAACAACAATAAAAATAATAAAATCATAATAATATATATATATATATATGTATATATATATATATATATATATATATATATATATATATATATATATATATATATATATATATATATATATATATATATATATATATATATATATATATTGTGAAGGTATGTTTCAGAGTGAAATCAAAATTTATTTTAGTTTATTAATTTCGGAGATATGTCAAAATTTGAAGTTTATGTCAAATATAAATTAGGTAAAATAAAATAAAAAAATTTCTGTAATGTAAACAAATATTGTATTAGTTAAGGATAGATAAGTAGTGCAAGTAAGAGAGTGAGAAGTTTCGTTGCCAGAGGGGATGGAAGTTTGACAGTTAGTTTTGAAAAAAGTCACAAAAAAAGATAATTTAAACAGAATTAAGTTGAATAGAAAAAGTTTTGAAAGATATTATAAAAAAAGCGAGGCAGTTATAGAAGATTATTAAAGTAGATGAGCAGCAGCCAGTAGTAGTGTGGTGGTTTTTGCAGACAGAGTTTTTGACGTTTGGAGAAGAGATTAAAAGTTGGACATTTTTTAGAAAAATTTGGAGATAGTGTATTAAATAGTCAAAGCGTTAAAAAGATCATTAAAATAAGTAATTCAAACCAGTATTTAAAATAAATAGAATAAAAAAAAGAAACAAGCTAAAAACCAATAACTGAAGAATAGAATTTATAAGTAACTGTTTAGTGGTGAACAGAGAAACTAGTTAATATTGTATAGAAAGAACACTGCGGTAGTTAAGGTTAGTTAAGTAATTAGTAAGAATAGATAAGGTAGATAGGAATTAGTTAGGCATCAGTTAACTTAAATAAAATTTCATTTGGTTAATTATTCAAAATTCAATTTAATAAAAAAAAATTATATTAAATTTTGTTTAAACCCTACCCTTATTAATTAAAGAAAATTTCTAAATTTAAACTTAAAATTAAAATTTGGTATTGAGTAAATTATCTCAATATATATGGCCAAAAATACACAAAAAATGCCTCAACCGCATTTCACAAACATGAAAAAAATGAAAAACATGAATTTAACACTCTAATTTTAACTGAAGATCCAAACCAAAAAAAAATTATAATAATAGAAATGATTTATATTAAAAAAGAATTAAACGTAGTAAACAATAAACAAGATGTCAATAACCTAAGCCAAATATACCATAATCTATTAATGTGTGTGTCCACACCATATATAATAATATCATTGTAAAACTAGTTATATGAAGCAAGTACCAACTAATGTAGATATAAATAATGTTATTTTAATTATCTACTTTTTACAAGATTTTAATGTTATTGTCTGTATTGTAAACGATCGATGTATTTTCATTTTAATTTTATATTAAACTTTCCCAATTTCCCAATCACAGGAACGAAACCTTAGTAATGAAAGTCACAATATTTTAATTCATTTTCAATAAATATAACCTAATAACCAAGAAATTTAAAATAAAACATAAATTATAAATATATTGTTACAAGGAACCGACCTTGTCGATAAGTAATGTGCGACCAGCAAAAAACACAGCCAACCCGTGTAGAAACGATGGAAAAAAAGGACATTCATGACGAATAGATAGATAGTTAGCGGTTGGCTATGTTAAAAATATTATATTATCAGAAACACTTTTATTAAATCTGTAAGAAATTAGCTGAGTATTAATTAATTTCAATTTTAAAATTAAAATTAACTTAATAATATATATCTTTATATATAAAGACCAGGAGTCTTTGCTAACCGTTAGGAAATAACTTTTTTTTGGCTTTTCAGCAATAGTGAAGGAGTACTCGTAAGTTTTTTATTCCAAGCAGAAAGTTACACCTTCAGAATTATGTGGGGTGGATAGATAGTTTTCACTTAAATGCTCTCTATATTTTACTTATTTATATCACAACAATTTCAGTCGCCGCTGATATTTTGGATATCAACTAAACAACGACCCACTTTAGAATGGTATAAAAACAGGCAATTTAAAAATTGTAATAAATTAGTTACGACGGAGTGCTCATTTAATATTCAATGTAACACACATTTATAGTATATGTATAAAAAATAAATTAATAAAAATATATAGTAGGTACCCAATAATAAATTTATTTATCTTGTCAATTTTAAAAAAATTAAAATATGAAGGGAAAATCCAACCCAAATTAAAAACAAGTTTGTTTTATTGTAGATGCCAAGTATGTCATTAACTGAGCGTGCTAGAGCCATAGCACTATTAGAAGGTGGAATGTCCGCCAACGCTGTGGCCACAACTTTGGGGATTTGTCACACGACAATAACTAGATTGCCTGCAAAATATCAAGAAGCAGTTGGAAGCACGTTCCACGACAACTCAACAAGATATCGCCCTTGTAAATGAAATACGAGCAAGACCATTCTCAACTTGCCAAGAGGCAGTGACTAGAAGTCATTTTCCTGCTTCGGTGAAGACGGCGAGAAGGCGCCTTAAAGAAGCAGGTTTAAATTGTCATATGGCGGCGATTAAGGAGAAACTTTATCCCTATCATAAAACTGCCAGAGTCCGCTACGCGGAAGAATTACTTCAGGAACCTCCTAATTTCTAGGATTCTGTCATTTTTGATGATGAAAAAACATGGCAATCTTTCAAATGCGGTGAGGTTAAAGTTTATCGGCCTCGTAATACTCGGTTTGAACCTGAGAATGTATGCCAAAGAGCCCGAAGTGGGCGCTTCACAATACATACATGGGCATGGATGTCATTACTTGGTTCCGGTGTCATTTGGATGGAAGATTTGGATGGAGAATGGATGGAAAAGCAAAATCATTTTCAGGTTCTTGCGCATCCCGCACGAAGTCCTGATTTGAATGCTATTGAAAACGTGTGGGCTGTTGTACAGAAACATGTTGATGAAATGCACGTGGAAGCTGCCAGAAATCGTGAAGAACTCTGGGAAAGAGTTCAGGAAGCTTGGGAGGCCACTAGCATAGCACACTGTGAAAATATGGTACGCAGCATGCCCGACCGACTTGAACAAGTTGTCGAACGACGAGGGGAGTGGACAGATTATTAATTGTTTAAAAATATTTATTTAAATATAAAATATATTTTTAGAATAACTTTTTTATTTTTATGTTTTATAGAAGTAATTCCAAAATTTTCACTTGAAAATTTTTACTAAAACGACAGAACGTATTAACCATTAATTTTTACAATTAAAAAACCTCTTTTATGCAGTTTATGGAATAAATTTCATAGGTTTGAGTTGGTAATATTTGGTTAAGCCCCAAAATCCTCAGTTTTTAAAATTATTTCGGTTTATTTTTTACGTCGTATAAAAGAAATTCCATAAGTTTTAATTAGACCTAGAACACAAGTATAATTAAATCCCTAGAACCTGACCAACTCAAAAAGTTAAACATATATAGGTTCGTTCCAACTACCAGTAAATTACAGTAATGTTACTAATACACTTGCGCAGTTGAAAGAAATCGTTCCAACCACCTGAAATTACTGGTTCAGAACTTTCGATTACTAACAGTTCTCTGTTCCATCTTGTTTGCGGACCAGTAAAATTACCGTTCAAACGATTCTTGCTTGATAGCGAGTACCGAAAGTTCTGAAATTAATGAACATGTGCAATGATTACATTTTAATTTTAATCAATCAAATTTGTTTTTAATGTAAAGTGTAAATAGATTATGGAAGTGTCTTTTACTTTTTAGTTTTTTAACTGTTTTGAAAACGTTCACAGTTTTTAATAATGCTGAAAAAAACCTAAGTAATATTCGTTTTTTGTTCCTACATCTCTGATATTGGCTAATCCTTATAGTCTGATGACAGTTCTTCATATAGATAATTTAGTATTGATTTTTATCCATATTTAAAAAGTTGTTGAGGTTATATTAATCATAGGTGCATGTGCCATATTAAACTGGTTCAAAATTCGTTCCAACCGTTTGATAGAAGATTACTAGAAACTTTACTAATTTTACTCACACATGCGCATTAAACAATTCAATTACTGGTTACGTACTATAACAGAATTGTTGGTTGGAACGAAGCTCATATTTAACTTCCTTTTTTTCATATCCAGTAACGCCGATTAAAAAGATAATTTCGAACATTTATTTGTATATCCAAAACTGTTAACATCTCAGTCCATTAGATGAAAATAGGTATGTCTATTTACTTTTTATATGCATATTTTTATAATAACTACCCATCGTCATTTTCATACTACTTCACAAAAAAATGTTTAATTACTTTATTGTAAAAGCACAAAACAAATTATTCTGTCTCGATATTTGAACCTCTCCCTCCTCCCTCTTTTCTAAATTTCGAGAGCTACCGACTGGTTAAAGGTTTTTCACCAAAAGTAAAAATCTATTACATATATATTCCTATTATATTACATCTATATGAAATATTTTTCCACAAATTATATAAGGCACTAACGAACATTGTCGTATTATGAATAATTAATAATGATAATAATTAATGTAATAAATACTTATGATTTCCTAAGAACAAAATAATAGTATACCGTTTATAAACTAAAGAGACCTGGTCACAATTCTATTCGGTGTCGGCCACTTTGCGCCCGACCGACCGACTTTATTTTCTTCGATCTGCCCATTTGCAATATAATTTTAAATTCCTCCTACCTTCAATAATAGTCCGGTAAAGGGTAAGTTAAAAATATTAGTTTTACAAGAAAACAAGAAAGTACAAAAATTATAAACCATCTTCCCTTCACACTTTCATCCAGACTTAGGACTGGCAAAGTTTATGCATAGTAGTATAAACTTTGATGTGTTTAAAAGAGCTTTTTTTTAATTTTTTTTATTCGATTTTTTTTTTATTTTTTTTTATAAAGTAAAATACAAAAATCCATGTCAATAAAAACTTGTTTTTTTATTCGAGCTTCTGAATATAAGCTAACGTCTTTAAACATGTTCTCAAGTCTCTTGTGTCTTTATATTTCTTTAATGTTTTGGAAATTCTTTCATCTAAAGTAATATAGGTTTTTTTTGCGCCGCTTTCCTTCTAAATTTAAAGTAGATCTGTCATAAATGTGATCAGAATATTCTGCTTCTTTAAGTAAGCACTTCACCAATTGAAATACATTGGAATGTGGTTTTATCAATGTATTTAAACGATGGTTCCAACCTTCCAAAGCATTGTTACTGCGATGTCTTTGCTCAAGGCAATTCCACATTTCCTTGGAAATGTGTGTATTTTATAACCATTGCTGAACAAAATAATCGTAGAATTGTTCCATTTTTTCAGAAATTGGAGAAGTCTCTTGAATGCATAACCAGCCATCATCAATATCTTCCACAGGCAGATATGCTAACGCTGCACACATTCTTATATGTAAACGTATTTCTTCGTTATTTTTATATTCAGCAACTAATCCCATATTTTGAATATTTTTCCATATGCATTGATTAAAATGAAAATTACATCCAGACATTAACAGAAACAGAAAAGAAAATGTTTATTATTTTTCTGTGGTAGGTATCATGGGTTTTAAGCAAATTTTTCTAAGCTAACCTTTACCGGGCTATTATGTTATAATAAATTTAATATTATATTGCAAATCGGTAAATCCTAAAAAAAGGATAATACATTTCTATTATGAAAATCGCAGAGCGCAAACAGGTCGATTTCAGGTAAGAGCGCAAAACGGCCGAGCGCAAAACGGCCGTATTCTTCTATTCGCAGCGTTGCAACATGAGGTCAGCGACTACTCCCACCTGAATCTAGTTGTGCGTTTTATTTGTCTTTGGCTGTACACTTTGATTCCAAGTTTATGCGAAATAATAAATATTTTGAAGTACAAATTAATCAAGCTTACGTTGTTTTACCGGGTGAATTATGTGAGGGAGTCTTTGTAGCAGGAGCTTTAGTCAGGGCTAACCAGAACAGGAAGTTATTATAAAAAATTGTAATCCAAAATTAGAAAAAACAAACTGTTACAAGTAATGCGAATTTAAAACAAAGCCAACAAATTCAGTAAGCAGAGCAGATAAACTATTAAATTTAATAAATTTCCAGCATTTATATTGTGAGAAAAAAGAGTCTCTAGAGAAAATTTTAGTCAAATATTCTGATGTATTTGACCTTAAAAATGATCCGCTTACGGTGTTTAATTAAACTAAAATTATACTAAAAGAATCAACAAAACCACTTTTTATTAAACCGTATAGACTGCCACATGCTCAAAAAACACAAATTCATAAAGAAATAGATAAAATGCTTCGCGATGGGATTATAGAGGAATGTAGGTCAGAATATCAGTCACCTTTGTTAATTTTACCGAAAAAGGGTTTTGATAAAACGGTGTTAAAAAGGCAAGAATCGTAATATATTATAGACAATTAAACCAACACCTAGAGGACGATAAATTTCCATTGACCTGTATATCCGAAATTTTGGACTCTATCTGGGGCGATGTATTTTTCTCATCTTGACTTCTCTCAGGGTTATTACCAGATCGAACTAGACCAAAACAGCAAAAAATAAACAGCTTTTGCAACAGATAGTGGTCAATATCAAATGATTCGACTTCCTATTGGATTAAAAACTAGTCCCAGTTAATTTTCTCGTGCAATGATGATTGCAATGTCAGGACTCAACTACGAATGTTATTTTATAATCATAATAAAAATTTGGTTTAAGTATTTCAAAGATTAAGAGAGGTTAACCTTAAGCTAAATCCAAATAAATGTGAATTTTTAAAAAAAGAAATCCTTTATCTAGGTCACCAAATATCTTCGGAAGTTGTCTCCCCAGACGTTTCAAAAATAGAGGCTATTCAATATTTTCCCGTCCCCAAAGATTCACAGGAAGTTAAGCCATTTGTTGCTTTTGCAAACTATTATAGAAAATACGTAAAAAATTTCGCCGAAATTGCTCAACCTTTAAATTATCTTACCAAGGAAAAATGTTTCTTTTATTTGGAATAGTGACTGTCAAAATTCTTTTGAAAATCTACAAAAGGCTTTATCAAACCCGCCAGTCCTAAAATATCCAAACTTTTCACCTGAAAAATAATTTATACTTAAAACCGATGCATCCAGTTATGTATTAGGTGCAGTACTCTCCAATTCAGATGATAGACCTGTTGCATTTGCTAGTCGATCTCCTAATAAGGCTGAGAAAAATTATAGCGTTATCGAGAAAGAGCTTCTAGCAATAGTTTTTGCAGTAAAACATTTTAGACCTTACTTATACTCTAGAAATTTTTTAATTCTAAGCGATTATAGACCGTTATTTTATTTATTTGAAATGACCAATCCTAGTAGTAGATTAATTAAATTTAGACTAATCCTCGAAGAAAATGATTTTAGGGTTTAATATATTAAGGGTAAAAATAACGTTGTAGCGGACGCGTTTCCCCATTGTTTAGGAGTTATGGATGGAAAGCACATTGTAATTCAATCTCCATTTAATAGTTACTCAGAATATTACAACTACAAAGGTAGCTTTAGCATCGTTCTCATGGCACTAGTAGACAGCAGATACCGTTTTATATATGCAGACGTAGGTTGTCAGGGTAGAATAAGCGACGGTGGTGTTTTTCGAAACAGCACTTTATATGAAAAAATTTATGCAGCAAATGCGACCATTCCAGAGGCATCAACAATTATTGCAAGTTATAAAAATATAGACTTGCCATATGTTTTTCTTGCTGACGATTCTTTTGAACTAACCACTAGAGTTCTAAAACCGTATCCTGGAATTCATAAAAAAGGTAGTTTCCAGCGGATTTTCAATTATCGCTTGTCTCGTGCTCGCATAATTGTTGAAAATGTATTTGGCATAATGGCTTCTGTATTTAGAATTCTTCGAAAACCAATGCTATTGCAACCAAAAAAGGCAACTTTAATTACTTTGACATGTGTCTATCTTCACAATTTTTTACGTAATAGTAGAGCCTATCTATACTCCACAAGGATCTTTTGATACGTTTTCCAAAAATAATGAATTCCAACCAGGCACATGGAGAAAAGACTCAGAAAATACCACCTCACTGTTACCGCTACAAAAAATTCCACGTAAATCACCACAAAATGCTCAAATCCTAAGAGATGAATTTTCCAATTATTTTATGACTAGCGGTAAGGTGGACTGGCAGGAAAAATACAGTTCTAAAGTAACTGAACTAACTAAAATACTAGTTTGTACCTGATATATAATCTCATGTTTTAGTACCTATTAAAATATATAAACTTATGTATTATGTTGTTAATCTATTATTGTACATAAACATCTTCCCAAGAAATTTCAGTAATTGTACCAGAGGTGTTTAGTGTGTTAATTAAGGAAGACAATGTGAACGTAAAAAACATTTATTTTTAATGAAAACTTAAATATTTATTACAAAAAAGGTTTTTATTCATTCATATTTCTGTTATATTTTCTCAGAAGTTTTCAAAAAATTTGGTAACGTTTGAAAATGATTGACAATTTTCCATGTTGTGATATTGAGTGTTCTCTTGTGAAGGTAATGATGCTGATGTTGAAGTAAGTTCGATAATGCTGTAAGAAGGAGACGGTGTTGGAAGTGGTGTTGTCGACATTGATTTCTTTTTTTTTCTACTAAGCACCATGGTGTCAATTTCCAACATAATCTCTTCCCTGTCATCTTCATTATACCGACGAAGGTTTTTGGCCAGTAGCTCTCCATACAGATCACATTCGTCTTTTTGAGGATCCTAGCGCTTTGCTGCAGCATTTTTTAAAATTGTAAAAGCTTCATCCATACGCTTTTCGGAAGATCTTTCATAAGTTTTATTATCCATGTGAGTTGGGTTTCTTATCTTTTGAGATCCTACTTGTTTACGTGTATTGGATGATGTTTTATCTCTAAAGGGAGAAACATTCATTTAGTTACATTAAAACAACTTTAAACATGCAAAGTATATTGCACTATTGTTTATTTACTTAAAAATTTTTGTTACCTTGCACTATTTTTTCAACTGACGTTCCTTCCTTATTGTTCTTAACATCATCAATACCATTATCATTTTTCTCTGATTCTTCGGTAGCGACTATGTCACTATTTTTATCTTCATTGTCTGTTAAACGGATATAAAAATAATTATTACATTATTATAGAAATAATTCCCAACGAAAAGCAAGAATGGTTAACCATATTAAGATAACTTTAAAAATAGATGGCAGTTTCACCATTGCTTAGAAGTTATGGATGAAAAGCACTTGTTTTAGTTTTTATAAATAATTAAGAAAATAAAATATAATAAGCCATTGGCAGTTTCAAATTTTCATAAAAAACTAAAACCGTTTTATATAATACACATATATTTACCTCTGTATCAATAGCTGATGTGCAATTGTAAACTGGGGCAAGGAATTTTTCCATTACATCAAAAGCAAACCATGTGGGCTTAAATATCTCATCTCTAGCCATGCCAGACTTAATAGATTTCTTTTTCTTATTGAGCAACATTCTAAAAGAAGCCATTCATGAGTCCTTCTTCTTCCACTCCATGTCAACTATCACTATTTTACACTATTTTTTAGCAATATTATTTACAACACGAAACTAATCTAACCTAAAAAATGTGTTAACATTCAAGGCGAAAGTGTGGACGGTAGTGCGAACACACACAATACGAATATTCGGGTGCTTTGATGTGTATCAAGTACCGACTCAGGACGAAAAACATTCGTGTTCGGAGAAAAACGCTGAATATTCGTCAACGAACGAACGAACACGAATATTGTATCCACATATGCGGTATTTTTCGCAAACACCGATTATTCGTTGACGAACAACGCAAGTGTGGAGCCGGGGTAACCACAACAACTTCATCTGGATTTAAAAAAATGTTTATATATTTAGTTGGTCCAATCCAAGAAGATGTAGAAAATAATAAGTATATTTTAACGATTCAGTGTGAATTAACTAAGTTTGTAGAGGCATATCGGTTAGAAAACAAGGAAGCTAATACAGTATAACTACATTTACTAATAATTTTGTTTTACGTTACGGCATTCCAGATGAAATTGTTTCAAATCAGGGTGTTGAGTTTTTAGCATGCGTTTTTAAAGAAATTTGTCAAATTTTGCAAATAAAAAAACTTCATTCGACAGCCTATTATCATGAGACTCTAGGAGCTCTTGAGAACTCGCATAAAAATTTGGGAGCATATTTACGAATTCAAGTTTCAAAATTTCAAAACGCTTGGAGTTCTTGAATTCCGTACTGGTGTTTTGCTTACGATACAATGGTCCATACCGAAACTAAATACACTCCTTTCGAAATAATTTTCGGTAAAGTTGCAAAAATTCACTCTAATTTGAATTCTGTGGTAGACCCCATAGTTAATTTTGACGATTACCCTCACGAATGAAAGTTCAGATTGCAACAATTATGCGATGATGCAAAATATAAATTAAATTTAATTTAAAAGTAAATGAAAATCTATGTATGATCAGGGCATAAAATCTGTAAATTATAAAGAGGGGGATAAGGTAATGTTAAAGAATGTAGTTAAAAATAAATTAAAACCTTTGTATATGGGTCCGTATACTATTGTTGAGAAGAAATCTCCAAATATTCTTATAAAAATAGATGACCGTATAATAGAGGTTCATAAAAATAGAGTTAGAAAGTAAGAAAAAAAACTAAAATATTTTTTTTTCTTTCTCTTTCACGAGGTATATGTAATAGAGCGTTATATCTATATGTTATAACACTCTGTATATTTATATGTTAACACTCTGTACAATTATTATAAGTTATTTAGGTTAAATTAAATGCATTAGTAATTATTAAATATATTGTTATGTTATGTCGTCGATTATTCTGACGACGAAGCAATCCGTTGAACTCACCAGAGTGAGTGACCGGAGTTTGGTTTTTTGGAATTTGGATAGAATAAACATGATAGAAGTTAGACGTATCTGAGTTTTATTTAAAGTTGTACAAAATATTTTTAAACTATATTTTATGGAAGCGAGCTTTATCACACATTCATCACACCGCACCACAGTAGTTAAGGGTTAATAAACTAGTTGCATGTTTAAATTTAAGTATAAAAATAGACTGACCTCTTCATGTAGAATTTTTCTTACAAACATGCTAATACATACTGGAAAAAGTAGATCTTTATAATTTACAAACAATTCCCTTTGTGAAAGCTAGAAGGAGAGTGAAAGTTAAAAATATGCTATCTTACAACTGATTCAGGTTGTGCAGTTATTTTGTAAAATATATTACAATCAGTTAGTTTAAATTATAATTTTAATTTTAAAAAATAATTAAAATTCTTAATATTTATTCCATTAGCATACAAAAAGTAGTTTTGGGTATTTTTTTAATATATTACATTTTTTCTTAATATGATTGGAATGAGATTTTATATTTGTATATAAGCAACATTATTTAATGATTTTAAATAAATTTTTTGTAGATAACCAAAACTCTTGACTGTCTTAGATTTACAGTTTTCATTTTAAATAGTAATAAAAAATTGAACATATATATATCGGTATGCCCAAGATTAAATCACAAATAAAATAATTACATTTAATATCAATATAATCCAAATAATATATGTATCACCAAAAATAATTTTCCAACAAATCTAATTAAATAAATAAATTTTTAACTATATTGCAGCACTTACTGGAGAAAATGTCTAGTCTGCAAAGATTCCATGTTTAATTGATTTCTAGTTTCATTGTTATACCTATCTTCAAAGCAACGATATCTTCATAAATTCATAAAATGTGTATTATGTGGGCATTGTGCCGCATTTACCATGATAATAAACTAGATGTAATTACCATTTATAAATAAGCACATTAATAATTCATTCTTCATCCTATTATTAAAGATGTCAAAAGAAAGTGCAAAGCACAAAACAAAAATCCAAAATAATAATTCTGTAGTTCTGTCAAAATCCAAATGATATGTGTATCACCAAATATAATTTTCCAACAAAACAAATTTTATGAATAAATTTTCAACTATATTGCGGCACTTACTATAGAAAATGTCTAGTCTGCAAAGATGCCATGTTTGATTGATTTTTAGTTTCATTGTTATATCTTCAAAGCAAAGATATCTTCATAAATTCATAAAATGTGTATTTTCTGGGCATTTTGCCGCATTTACCATGATAATAAACTAGCTGTAATTACCAATTATAAATAAGCACATTATTAATTCATACGGTGTAATTCATAAGGTGTACAAAGCACAAAACAAAAATCCAAAATAAAAATTCTGTAGTTCTGTCATAATCCAAATGATATGTGTATCACCAAATATAATTTTCCAACAAAACAAATTTTATGAATAAATTTTTAACTATATTGCTGCATTTACTGTAGAAAATGTCTAGTTTGCAAAGATTCCATGTTTGATTGATTTCTAGTTTCATTGTTATATCTTGAAAGCAACGATATCTTCATTAATTCATAATTTTAATTTTAAAAAATGGGTAATTAATATCTATTCCATTAGCAGACAAAAAGTAGTTTTGGGTATTTTTTTAATATATTACATTTTTTCTTAATATGATTGGAATGAGATTTTATATTTGTATATAAGCAACATTATTTAATGATTTTAAACAAGAAATTTTTTGTAGATAACCAAAACTCTTGACTATCTTAGATTTACAGTTTTCATTTTAAATAGTAATAAAAAATTGAACATATATATATCGGTATGCCCAAGATTAAATCACAAATAAAATAATTACATTTAATATCAATATAATCCAAATAATATATGTATCACCAAAAATAATTTTCCAACAAATCTAATTAAATAAATAAATTTTTAACTATATTGCAGCACTTACTGGAGAAAATGTCTAGTCTGCAAAGATTCCATGTTTAATTGATTTCTAGTTTCATTGTTATACCTATCTTCAAAGCAACGATATCTTCATAAATTCATAAAATGTGTATTATGTGGGCATTGTGCCGCATTTACCATGATAATAAACTAGATGTAATTACCATTTATAAATAAGCACATTAATAATTCATTCTTCATCCTATTATTAAAGATGTCAAAAGAAAGTGCAAAGCACAAAACAAAAATCCAAAATAATAATTCTGTAGTTCTGTCAAAATCCAAATGATATGTGTATCACCAAATATAATTTTCCAACAAAACAAATTTTATGAATAAATTTTCAACTATATTGCGGCACTTACTATAGAAAATGTCTAGTCTGCAAAGATTCCATGTTTGATTGATTTCTAGTTTCATTGTTATATCTTGAAAGCAACGATATCTTCATAAATTCATAAAATGTGTATTATCTGGGCATTGTGCCGCATTTACCATGATAATAAACTAGCTGTAATTACCAATTATAAATAAGCACATTATTAATTCATACTTCATCCTATTATTAAAGATGTCAAAAGAAAGTGCAGAGCACAGAACAGAAATAAGGTGTGCAAAGCACAAAACAAAAATCCAAAATAATAATTCTGTAATTCTGTCATAATCCTAATGACATATGTATCACCAAAAATAATTTCCCAACAAATCAAATATTATGAATAAATTTTAACTATATTGCAGCACTTATTGTAAAAAATGTCTAGTCTGCAAACATTCCATGTTTGATTGATTTCTAGTTTTATTGTTATATCTTCAAAGCAACGATATCTTCATAAATTCATAAAATGTGTATTATCTGGGCATTGTGCCGCATTTACCAATTACCAATTATAAATAAGCACATTATTAATTTATTCTTAATCCTATTATTAAAGATGTCAAAAGAAAGTGCAGAGCACAGAACAGAAATAAGGTGTACAAAGCACAAAACAAAAATCCAAAATAAAAATTCTGTAGTTCTGTCATAATCCAAATGATATGTATATCACCAAATATAATTTTCCAACAAAACAAATTTTATGAATAAATTTTCAACTATATTGCGGCACTTACTATAGAAAATGTCTAGTCTGCAAAGATTCCATGTTTGATTGATTTCTAGTTTCATTGTTATATCTTGAAAGCAACGATATCTTCATAAATTCATAAAATGTGTATTATCTGGGCATTGTGCCGCATTTACCATGATAATAAACTAGCTGTAATTACCAATTATAAATAAGCACATTATTAATTCATACTTCATCCTATTATTAAAGATGTCAAAAGAAAGTGCAGAGCACAGAACAGAAATAAGGTGTGCAAAGCACAAAACAAAAATCCAAAATAATAATTCTGTAATTCTGTCATAATCCTAATGACATATGTATCACCAAAAATAATTTCCCAACAAATCAAATATTATGAATAAATTTTAACTATATTGCAGCACTTATTGTAGAAAATGTCTAGTCTGCAAACATTCCATGTTTGATTGATTTCTAGTTTTATTGTTATATCTTCAAAGCAACGATATCTTCATAAATTCATAAAATGTGTATTATCTGGGCATTGTGCCGCATTTACCAATTACCAATTATAAATAAGCACATTATTAATTTATTCTTCATCCTATTATTAAAGATGTCAAAAGAAAGTGCAGAGCACAGAACAGAAATAAGGTGTACAAAGCACAAAACAAAAATCCAAAATAATAATTCTGTAGTTCTGTCATAATCCAAATGATATGTATATCACCAAATATAATTTTCCAACAAAACAAATTTTATGAATAAATTTTCAACTATATTGCGGCACTTACTATAGAAAATGTCTAGTCTGCAAAGATTCCATGTTTGATTGATTTCTAGTTTCATTGTTATATCTTGAAAGCAACGATATCTTCATAAATTCATAAAATGTGTATTATCTGGACATTGTGCCGCATTTAACATGATAATAAACTAGCTGTAATTACCATTTATAGATAAGCACATTAATAATTCATTCTTCATCCTATTATTAAAGATGTCAAAAGAAAGTGCAGAGCACAGAACAGAAATAAGGTGTGCAAAGCACAAAACAAAAATCCAAAATAATAATTCTGTAATTCTGTCATAATCCTAATGACATATGTATCACCAAAAATAATTTTCCAACAATTTAAATATTATGAATAAATTTTCAACTATATTGCAGCACTTATTGTAGAAAATGTCTAGCCTGCAAACATTCCATGTTTGATTGATTTCTAGTTTCATTGTTATATCTTCAAAGTAACGATATCTTCATAAATTCATAAAATGTGTATTATCTGGACATTGTGCCGCATTAAACATGATAATAAACTAGCTCTAATTACCATTTATAAATAAGCACATTAATAATTCATTCTTCATCCTATTAGTAAAGATGTCAAAAGAAAGTGCAAAGCACAAAACAAAAATCCAAAATAAAAATTCTGTAGTTCTGTCATAATTCAAATGATATGTGTATCACCAACTATAATTTTCCAACAAAACAAATTTTATGAATAAATTTTCAACTATATTGCGGCACTTACTGTAGAAAATGTCTAGTCTGCAAAGATTCCATGTTTGATTGATTTCTAGTTTCATTGTTATATCTTCAAAGCAACGATATTTTCATAAATTCATAATTTTAATTTTAAAAAATAGAACAATAAACAACTAAAAGGTTGAATTAACTTTCACTATTTATTTTTTAAATACTTTAAATGCAATGACAGCCGTTTCGCTATCGAAATAGCATCGTCAGTTTGACATATTGAAAAATAGGTAAATAATATCTATTCCATTAGCATACAAAAAGTAGTTTTGGGTATTTTTTAAATATATTACATTTTTTCTGAATATGATTGGATTTAGATTTTTAAATAAGCATATTAATAATTCATTCTTCATCCTATTATTAAAGATGTCAAAAGAAAGTGCAGAGCACAAAACAGAAATAAGGTTTACAAAGCACAAAACAAAAATCCAAAATAATAATTCTGTAGTTCTGTCATAATCCAAATGATATGTGTATCACCAAACATAATTTTCCAACAAAACAAATTTTATGAATAAATTTTCAACTATATTGCTGCACTTACTATAGAAAATGTCTAGTCTGCAAAGATTCCATGTTTGATTGATTTTTAGTTTTATTGTTATATCTTCAAAGCAACGATATCTTCATAAATTCATAAAATGTGTATTATCTGGACATTGTGCCGCATTTAACATGATAATAAACTAGCTGTAATTACCATTTATAGATAAGCACATTAATAATTCATTCCTCATCCTATTATTAAAGATGTCAAAAGAAAGTGCAGAGCACAGAACAGAAATAAGGTGTGCAAAGCACAAAACAAAAATCCAAAATAATAATTCTGTCATAATCCTAATGATATATGTATCACCAAAAATAATTTCCCAGCAATTCAAATATTATGAATAAATTTTCAACTATATTGCAGCACTTATTGTAGAAAATGTCCAGTCTGCAAACATTCCATGTTTGATTAATTTCTAGTTTCATTGTTATATCTTCAAAGCAACGATATCTTCATAAATTCATAAAATGTGTATTATCTGGACATTGTGCCGCATTTACCATGATAATAAACTAGCTTTAATTACCATTTATAGATAAGCACATTAATAATTCATTCCTCATTCTATTATTAAAGATGTCAAAAGAAAGTGCAGAGCACAGAACAGAAATAAGGTGTGCAAAGCACAAAACAAAAATCCAAAATAATAATTCTGTAATTCTGTCATAATCCTAATGATATGTATCACCAAAAATAATTTCCCAACAATTCAAATAGTATGAATAAATTTTTAACTATATTGCAGCACTTATTGTAGAAAATGTCTAGTCTGCAAACATTCCATGTTTGATTGATTTCTAGTTTTATTGTTATATCTTCAAAGCAACGATATCTTCATAAATTCATAAAATGTGTATTATCTGGGCATTGTGCCGCATTTACCAATTACCAATTATAAATAAGCACATTATTAATTTATTCTTCATCCTATTATTAAAGATGTCAAAAGAAAGTGCAGAGCACAGAACAGAAATCAGGTGTACAAAGCACAAAACAAAAATCCAAAATAATAATTCTGTAGTTCTGTCATAATCCAAATGATATGTATATCACCAAATATAATTTTCCAACATAACAAATTTTATGAATAAATTTTCAACTATATTGTGGCACTTACTATAGAAAATGTCTAGTCTGCAAAGATTCCATGTTTGATTGATTTTTAGTTTTATTGTTATATCTTCAAAGCAACGATATCTTCATAAATTCATAAAATGTGTATTATCTGGACATTGTGCCGCATTTAACATGATAATAAACTAGCTGTAATTACCATTTATAGATAAGCACATTAAAAATTCATACTTCATCCTATTATTAAAGATGTCAAAAGAAAGTGCAGAGCACAGAACAGAAATAAGGTGTGCAAAGCAAAAACAAAAATCCAAAATAATAATTCTGTAATTCTGTCATAATCCTAATGACATATGTATCACCAAAAATAATTTCCCAACAAATCAAATATTATGAATAAATTTTTAACTATATTGCAGCACTTATTGTAGAAAATGTCTAGCCTGCAAACATTCCATGTTTGATTGATTTCTAGTTTCATTGTTATATCTTCAAAGCAACGATATCTTCATAAATTCATAAAATGTGTATTATCTGGACATTGTGCCGCATTAAACATGATAATAAACTAGCTGTAATTACCATTTATAAATAAGCACATTAATAATTCATTCTTCATCCTATTATTAAAGATGTCAAAAGAAAGTGCAAAGCACAAAACAAAAATCCAAAATAAAAATTCTGTAGTTCTGTCATAATTCAAATGATATGTGTATCACCAACTATAATTTTCCAACAAAACAAATTTTATGAATAAATTTTCAACTATATTGCGGCACTTACTGTAGAAAATGTCTAGTCTGCAAAGATTCCATGTTTGATTGATTTCTAGTTTCATTGTTATATCTTTAAAGCAACGATATTATTTTCATAATTTCATAATTTTAATTTTAAAAAATAGAACAATAAACAACTAAAAGGTTGAATTAACTTTCACTATTTATTTTTTAAATACTTTAAATGCAATGACAGCCGTTTCGCTATCGAAATAGCATCGTCAGTTTGACATATTGAAAAATAGGTAAATAATATCTATTCCATTAGCATACAAAAAGTAGTTTTGGGTATTTTTTAAATATATTACATTTTTTCTGAATATGATTGGATTTAGATTTTTAAATAAGCATATTAATAATTCATTCTTCATCCTATTATTAAAGATGTCAAAAGAAAGTGCAGAGCACAGAACAGAAATAAGGTTTACAAAGCACAAAACAAAAATCCAAAATAATAATTCTGTAGTTCTGTCATAATCCAAATGATATGTGTATCACCAAATATAATTTTCCAACAAAACAAATTTTATGAATAAATTTTCAACTATATTGCTGCACTTACTATAGAAAATGTCTGGTCTGCAAAGATTCCATGTTTGATTGATTTTTAGTTTTATTGTTATATCTTCAAAGCAACGATATCTTCATAAATTCATAAAATGTGTATTATCTGGACATTGTGCCGCATTTAACATGATAATAAACTAGCTGTAATTACCATTTATAGATAAGCACATTAATAATTCATTCCTCATCCTATTATTAAAGATGTCAAAAGAAAGTGCAGAGCACAGAACAGAAATAAGGTGTGCAAAGCACAAAACAAAAATCCAAAATAATAATTCTGTAATTCTGTCATAATCCTAATGATATATGTATCACCAAAAATAATTTCCCAACAATTCAAATATTATGAATAAATTTTCAACTATATTGCAGCACTTATTGTAGAAAATGTCCAGTCTGCAAACATTCCATGTTTGATTGATTTCTAGTTTCATTGTTATATCTTCAAAGCAACGATATCTTCATAAATTCATAAAATGTGTATTATCTGGACATTGTGCCGCATTTACCATGATAATAAACTAGCTTTAATTACCATTTATAAATAGGCACATTATTAATTTATTCTTCATCCTATTATTAAAGATGTCAAAAGAAAGTGCAAAGCACAAAACAAAAATCCAAAATAAAAATTCTGTAGTTCTGTCATAATCCAAATGATATGTGTATCACCAAATATAATTTTCCAACAAAACAAATTTTATGAATAAATTTTTAACTATATTGCGGCATTTACTGTAGAAAATGTCTAGTTTGCAAAGATTCCATGTTTGATTGATTTCTAGTTTCATAGTTATATCTTGAAAGCAACGATATCTTCATTAATTCATAATTTTAATTTTAAAAAATGGGTAATTAATATCTATTCCATTAGCAGACAAAAAGTAGTTTTGGGTATTTTTTAAATATATTACATTTTTTCTTTATATGATTGGATTGAGGTTTTTTATTTCTATATAAGCAACATTATTTAATGATTTTAAACAAGAAATTTTCTGTAGATAGCCAAAACTCTCGACTGTCTTAGATTTACAGTTTCCATTTTAAATAGTAATAAAAAATAGAACATATACGAGGGTTGTCTGAAAAGTTTCCGACCTCAACATGAAGATGGCAGCACTCGTAAACAAAAATTGGGGAATGTGCGCATGCTTTGAAAGGTACCCACTAAAATTTTAGCCATTTTGGACGAGCAGTTGTTGTTTGAGTGAGTCTATGTGAGTGTTTTTATGAAAATGGAAAAAATCGAGTATGGAGCTGTCATTAAATATTTGTTTTTGAAAGGCAATACGCCTACCCAAATCAAAGACGAGTTGGACGCTGTGTACGGGGACTCTGCACCATCATTTACTACCGTAAAATTTTGGACTGCTGAATTTAAACGTGGCCGTACCAGCTTGGGTGACGATGAACGTTCGGGACGTCCAAAAACTGCAACCACTGACGATAATATTGCTCAAGTTCACCAAATGGTACTAGACAACCGTCGAATTAACATTAGAGAGATAGCAGAAGCTATAAACATGTCCAAAGAACGTGTTTGTGACATATTAATTCAAGAATTTGGCATAAGAGAGCTGTCCGCGCATTGGGTTCCGCGTTTGCTAACTTTGGACCAAAAACGTGTTCAAATGAACATTTCCAACTCTCTGTTGGCGCAGTTTAGGCGCAATAAATCAGATTTTTGGCGCCGATTAATTACTGTAGATGAAAATTGGATACACCATTATACTCCAAAAACAAAAACACAGTCAAAACAATGGACTGCGAAGAGGAAATCGGCTCCAAAAAAAGCAAAGGTTGTTCCTTCGGCTTGGAAAGTGATGGCAACTGTTTTCTGGGATAGTCATGGAGTTATCTTAATCGATTATCTTCAAAAAGGAAAAACCATTACAGGAGCATACTACGCATCATTACTTGACAAGCTGAAGGCAGAAATTGCGGAAAAACTGCCACATTTGCAGAAAAAAAGAATTTTGTTCCACAAGACTGCGCCGTCTCACACCTCAGTGGTTGCCATAGCGAAAATCCACGAATTACGGTTTGAACTGCTTGACCACCCTCCTTACTCACCAGATCTAGCCCCAAGCGAATTTTTTTTTGTTTCCTAAGCTAAAAGTTGCGTTCGGAGGACAGAGTTTTTGGTCGAATGAGGAGGCCATCACCTTCGTAAACAACTATGTTGCAGAGAAAGACGCCGAGTACTATTTGGACGGGTTGAAGAGATGGGAGCATCGCTGGGAGAAGTGTATAGACATACAAGGAGACTATGTAGAAAAATAAAAATTAATTTGAAGGAAAAATGTCTAGTATCTTTGTTAGGTCGGAAACTTTTCAGACAACCCTCGTATAAATCAGTATGCCGAAGATTAAATCACAAATAAAATAATTACATTTAATATCAATATAATCCAAATACTAAAGAAGTTTGGTTTTTCTTTATATGTTTAATTCTCTTCCTTCATTGCCTAGAGTGTCGGCTTCTGTGTTACCTGGGATTCCTGAATGGCCTGGAATCCAAGAGAACCCAATTTTTTTGAAACCATGCTGATTAGCATGTGCAAGTATTCTTTTTGTTCTCAATCACCAGAAATTATCTGTTGTCTTAAAAGTATTGTTGTCACAAAAAAGGAATCAGTAAAGAGGTTGCAATAAAAAACAAATAAAACCGTACTGTAACACAGGCGATTTGTCAATAGAATACCTTATGCTGCAATTTTCCCTCCCTCTCTGTGTAACATTAAAGATGTGGGCGTGGAAAACTGTTTGACTTATTTCAAATTTATTATTATTTAAACCGTGATTGGTTATATACAATAAATAGGCCATCCTTAAAATGAATTCAATGCAAGTGTAACGTACAGTTTAAATTTTAAGAGCCGGTATCGCAGCGATGGAGTCCAAAAAAGTATCACAATAACCTGACTGTGAAAATATGGCTAGGAAACTATATGTGTAGGAGAAAAAATGCGTTATATTCCAGATTTACAATATATTACACTATTATACACTATTCACAACCGTAATCAAATATAT
The DNA here is from genome assembly GCA_035357415.1 of Ophraella communa. NCBI lineage: Eukaryota > Metazoa > Arthropoda > Insecta > Coleoptera > Chrysomelidae > Ophraella > Ophraella communa. The sequence continues at coordinate 30,394,986 of CM068995.1, read as the reverse complement.
TTTTCTTTGGGCCAGACTCCCGATATACAATCTAAAACTTAATTTTTATTCTAAATATATTTTATTTGTATTGCTCGAAACCAAAACATTCAATCCTGTTTCTCTTTAAAATACTACTTTTTATGAAAATATACATTAGACGAGAATCGCTACTGGTTTTGGAAATAAATATAAAATATTAGAAACTATTTTTGAGCATTTTAAATTTGAATTTACATAAGTTTAAACATACCGCCCGCCTCGTCCGTCTAACAGACGACGATTCGTTTTCTTAAACTAGCTATCTAATAATGAAAAAAAAATGAATACATTATATACATTCTATATGACTCTAACCAAAAAAAGAAAAAATCCAAAAGACGCGAGGCCCAATTACAATTACTAATTCTGTACAATATACAATTTATACAATTTATATTTGACAATTAGAAAAGAGCGCCCGCCCGCCATAAAGGGCTCCCATTATTTTGAAGTTCTTAGGGCTGTGTAAGCTGAAACTGCGTCATGGTCAATCGGTAACTTGACAAGTTTGACAAGTGGACGCCGGAGTTGCGTTGAAGCTGTACGGATATCAGCCACCCGAACCAATCCATCAGATCCTGGATAGAGCTTAACTACTCGGCCAAGCAACCATCGGGAGGGGGGTTGTTCATCCTTTATTAGAACCAAATCACCAACGTGTAAGCTGTCAGAAGGCGATAACCATTTATTTCTTTGTTGAAGTTGTTGCACAACTTCTTTGCGCCATCGCATCCAAAAATGATTGCGCATAATCATTAGGTGTTTCCATCGTGAAGAATATGATTGTGACAGATCCGTTTCATCAAAGGGTTCAGGAGGAGTATGAAGAGATGTTTCGATTAGAAAGTGACCTGGCGTAAGGGCAGTGGTATCTTTGGCGTAATTACTTATTGGACATAATGGTCTAGAATTCAAACATGCCTCAATTTGTGCAGCTAAGGTACTGAATTCTTCAAAGGTTAAAGTGGATTGACCTATTACCCGTCTGAGATGATACTTGAAAATTTTTACGGCACCTTCCCATAAACCGCCAAAATGTGGAGCTCTTGGAGGTATGAATGACCAAGAGGTTCCTTCTCTAGCCAAAGTCGCGGTCAGTTCTTCACTAAAATTGGAGACTGTAGTAAATAATTGCTGGAGTTCTGTCGCAGCACCACGAAAATTAGTTGCATTATCACTGTAAATCATACGACAATTACCACGACGAGAAGTAAATCTTCGATAAGCTGCCAAAAAAGCTGCTGTAGTTAAGTCAGATACAACTTTCATATGCACTGCTCGAGTCACCATACAGACAAAAATAGATACATAACCCTTTGAACTAACATGACCTCGTCCTTTATGGGCTCTGATGGCAAAGGGTCCTGCGTAGTCTAAGCCCGTTATTGCAAATGGACGTTGAGGCGTAATTCGATGAGTTGGAAGAGGAGCCATCTGTTGTTCATTAGTGTGAGATCCAAAGCGTATACACCTAATACACCGTCGATACACGAAGCGTATAAGCCGTTTAGATTGTAAAATCCAATATGATCGATTAAGAAACGATTGCATCAGCTGTGGTCCTCCATGCATCGTACAACGATGTGCTTCTTCAACCAATAGTCTGCAAAAATAACTTTCTTTGGGCAGGATAATCGGATGTTTCTCATTAAAGGGCAACAAAGAATTATGAAGACGACCACCTAGCCTAAGAACCTGATTTTCATCGAAAAATGGGTTAAGCCGTATGAGAGTACTATGTTTTGGAAGAGGATATTTCTTTTTGAGTAACTGAATTTCTTTAGCAAAATGATGCTTTTGTACCAGACGCCAAAAAATCATCTGTGCGATTTGGATTTCTTCCCCAGATAAATTTTGGGATAAGATAGGCACTTTTTGCCATTTCCTTTTCCACCTCAAAATATAGGCCAAAACTGCAACAATTCTAGATAAAGAAGAAAATCGCTGCATATGTACTAAAAGTGGATTGGTTTCTTCTGGTTGGACAGTATAAGCGGCAGACTGCGTTTTCCTTTCTAGTTCTGTCTCAAATAAAGAAACTTCATTACCTGGATCTTGAGTAACGTTAATATTGAGCCAAACTGGTCCACGCCACCACAGAGTATAATCCATTAATTGTTGAGCTGACATTCCACGTGAAGCACAGTCAGCTGGGTTTTCCGAAGTAGGTACGTATCCCCACGGAACATCCGGAATTAATTCAATTATTTGAGCGACTCTATTAGCAACAAATGTAGTCCACCTAGATGGGTGGTTATTTAGCCAAGCTAAAACTACTGATGAGTCACACCAACATTTAACTCTAGAAAAGTTAACTGAAAACTCTTTCAAGACAAAATTTAATAATTGAGCTAGAAGAAGAGCTCCACAAAGTTCCAAACGCGGTATACTTAAAGTCTTTACAGGAGCGACTCTAGTCCGACCCATTAGTAGAAATGGTTCCCCAAATGTAGCCTTTACATAGATAACTGCTGCATAAGCTCGATTGGAAGCATCACTAAAACCGTGTATCTCCCAAGAGGATTCACTAGTGCCACCTAGCCATCTGGGTATATGGATATCTTGAATGGCAAGTAAATCCTGCCTAATTTCCAGCCATTTTTGCGACACTTCAGCAGACAGGCCAGTATCCCAATCAGTACCGGAAATCCAAAGATCCTGGAGTAATATTTTTCCGCGGACTATTACTGGTCCTAACCATCCCACTGGGTCAAAGAGTTTTGCCACTTCAGAAAGTATTATTCGCTTGGTTACGATATTAGCGGGTGCTTTCATAGAAACCTTGAAGGATAAACGATCCTTACTTGGACACCAGAGGAGTCCCAAAGTTGATACAGATTCACTTAAGTCTGGTAGTTGAGATTGTGTTAAGCTGTCAGATAACTTCTCCAATAACTTATCATCGTTAGCCGCCCATTTACTTAGAGACATACCAGCCGATTTTAATAAGTCAACTAACTGGTTCCGTAAGGCAAGGGTGAATTCCAAAGTATTGCCACTACCATATATATGGTCAACATAAGATAATTTTCTCAATAAATGTGCTGCGTCAGGAAATCGGGACTCTTCATCGTTTGCTTACTGAAGAAGTGTTCGTATAGCCAAAAATGGTGCTGGAGTCATTCCATATGTAACTGTCAATAGAGTAAATTCCGACAATGTCTTTGTATCATCAGGTCGCCAAAGAATTCTTTGTAGATGAAGGTCCTCCTCCGCCAGAAGTATCTGCCGAAACATTTTAACAATATCACAGACAAATGCATATTTTCCTATGCGCCAACGACAGATCACGCCAGACAAATCTTGCTGTAACTTTGGGCCTGAATATAAACTGTCATTTAAAGAAGTTCCTGAGCTACATTTTTGTGAAGCGTTAAAGACAACCCTTAATTTTCCATTTGTACCCAAAACTGAGTGATGAGGTAGGTAGTAAAATGTCGAGTCACTATGTGTTGGGTTTACATACCTCATGTGCCCTAAATTCTTATATTCCTGCAAAAATTCAGTATATTTCTTTTTCAATTCCGGTTGCCGAGACAAGCGTTTCTCATTCTTAATTAGACAAGAAAGAGCAATTTCTCTAGAATCAGTAAATAAAACTTTTGTTTTTACTGGCAGTCTGACAATATATCGACCATCTGAACGGCGCACCGTGGTGTCACGATACAGATTTTCGCAATATGTATCTTCATCTGAAAGAATAGGTTTTAACGGAACACGTTCAACCTCCCAGAATCTTTCCAAAATTGAGGCCAAAGAAGGCTCTAATGATACATGTAGAGACTGTATTGCCATATTTGTCGATATTTTTTCCTCGCCAGCTAACCCTGACAGGATCCAACCAAAATAAGTTTCTTGAGCTACTGGAGTATTTGGTGGACCACGTATAACTCCATCCTTTAAAATCTCCCCATAGACATCTGCACCCAGAATACAGTCAACCGAAGATGGTTTAAAGTAGTGTGGATCAGAAAAAGTTAAACCAGACAAATGCGTCCAAGTATTGGTCTTTAATATACAACTAGGAATATTTGAGGTCAATTTATTCATGATCAGCATTGGTGTGAAAAGGGAAAATTCAGAATCAATTTTAGACAATATTTTAACATAAGTTTTTAGCCTTACCAATCCAGCTTGAGTGGCACCAACACCTGATATAGAGATATTCACTTTTTGACAAGGCAAAGAAAGTAAATTAGCCGTTTTTTTAGAAATAAAAGACGCTTCCGCTCCTGGGTCTATCAAGGCACGCGCAAGTATTTTGTCACCAGATTGAGACATAAGAATTACCTGAGCAGTAGCTAAGAGAATAGGAGACGCGAAAGTTCCATAATAAACTGCTTTACTTGAAGACACCATAATTTGCATTCTCAACCCCTTTAAATTCAGATTTATCTACATGTAATTTAACATGATGACGTTCATCACAAATAAAACATCTAGCCGAAGATGGACAGTCGTCAGCACAATGATCCCGACCTAAACAATTCATGCACAATTTAAGTTGTTCCGTTCGAGCTCGACGTTCCTCAGTAGTACAATTTTTAAAAGATTCACATTCCCTTAACTTATGAGAACCTAAACAAAATTTACAAGACAACTTTATACTAGAATTTGAAACATTAGAACCTTTAGACTTCTTCGTCATATAGACCGACATAGGCTTAGATTTAAAAGTATTTGTTTTATTATCTGATTTAAAATTAAACCCAGAACCTACATTTTTCCGTTCTTTAAAACAGGAGGAAACGTTAGTACTAGCAAATTGTGCCTGCTCCAATGATCTGACCCTCGACTCTAAAAATGTTCGCAAAGATTCATAAGATGCGAACTCCGTGCAATTTTCTTGGGAAATTTCCCAATCTTCGCGGGTATCACTATCTAGTTTTCGCGCTATTAAATAAACAAACCAGATATCGTATTGATCGATAGAACAACCTAAGTCGCTTAATCCTTTGATTGCCTCATCAGCAACATCTAATAAATAATTTATATCAGCAGCACATTTTTTTGAAACATTTTTTAAATTAATCAAAGAGTCCAAATGCGTAGCTAATCGGATACGACTATTATCAAAACGTCTTAACAATTTGTCCCAAGCAACATTAAAATTAGCATTTATAACCTTAATTCCTTTTAAACTGTTCGCGGCCGAACCTTCAACAGAATTTAAAAGATGTTGTAACTTTTCAACCGGTGTTAAATGAGGATCATTTTTAATAATAGAACAAAATAATTCCTTAAAAGTTTCCCAATCCTTCTGCTTTCCACTAAATTTAGGAATATTCAAAACCGGAATACGGCGCATACTAGTCGTAGGTAAACTTTGAGAACCGGTTAATTTTTTTTCCTCGGAAGCCTGTAAATTATCTATTTCACCTTGTAAATAAGACAAATTTAAAATATACTCATTTTCAATATTATCAAAAACATCTTTTTTGTAATAATCAGAGTGTTCATAATCTTCAGAAACCATTAATTTGACATGATTACTGTAAAATTCATTCCAATATCTTTCTAATAGACTAAGACGAGCTTGCAAATAAGAAATATTTATTGTTTTTGGTCCCTTTTTGCTAGTATTTTCACCGAATTTACTAATTAAATTAGCACGACTTATTTGTTTAGCAAAATCCGACATTTTTCACTTAATTGTCCACGAAAATATGTTAAATAAAATGGTTGTTTATTACCTTAGCAGTCTGTTTAGTAACAGTTAATATTGCTTGTGTAAAACGGTACCAGAAGTCTCCTGTTACATGCCATATAGCTACTTCACACTTCACAAGTCACTTTGTGTTGGTAGGTTACACAATATAACGAGCAAAAGTCCCGGTAACCCTCAAAAGTCCCCAACACAAACTTCACCGCTCTGCAATGCGACACCAGTCGAGTCCAAGAAAACTTAAATTTAACCACCTGTTTACAGATTATCCCGTTACAAAATAAAATCGCGATTTCCAAAGTGAATTCGGATATTAAAAAAAACTAACCACGCTCTGCTACCAAATTTATGTAACGTACAGTTTAAATTTTAAGAGCCGATATCGCAGCGATGGAGTCCAAAAAAGTATCACAAAAAGCTGACTGTGAAAATATGGCTAGGAAACTATATGTGTAGGAGAAAAAATGCGTTATATTCCAGATTTACAATATATTACACTATTATACACTATTCACAACCGTAATCAAATATATTTTTCTTTGGGCCAGACTCCCGATATACAATCTAAAACTTAATTTTTATTCTAAATATATTTTATTTGTATTGCTCGAAACCAAAACATTCAATCCTGTTTCTCTTTAAAATACTACTTTTTATGAAAATATACATTAGACGAGAATCGCTACTGGTTTTGGAAATAAATATAAAATATTAGAAACTATTTTTGAGCATTTTAAATTTGAATTTACATAAGTTTAAACAGCAAGCCATTTGAATTTGAAAATGTATATATGCTATTCTGAAGCAGAGTGTACTTTCAACTGCTCAATACTGCAATACATATCTTTTTTTACACATATGCTGTGAAGCACCACTCTCCATAAACCATTCCATATTTACTTGGACTGAGTATCACTTGAAACAAGTGCAAAACTATCACTTCTATTTGCACTGTGACTTGCTCCATTTCTTGGATTTTCATCCCTTTCTTCTATATTCTTCCTAACAAAGCAATCTTTGAGTAAATGTCCTTTTCTTTTACAATATTTCGGCATTGATTCTTTAAATGACCTTTTTTCCACAAACAAAACCTTTTTTTCTATTTTTATTGGGATCTTGATTTTTTGCTCTAGATACATGACTGGATTCAGCTTATCGAAATGCCATTTTCCAGTTTCTTTTTCTTCTTTTTTTAATCCATCTTCCTGAATCAATAGTCTGGCTGTTAAATTATTAAGAGTTTGGTTATCTAAACCGACACTATCCCACGCTGAACGAAAATGTCTGAATTTATCAGGGAGTGTCATTATGAATTTAGTTAAAACCATTTTTTCTGTAATATCTTCTTCTAACTATTTTGCTTGTGAATTTACCCCTTTTGATATGAAACTATTCACTACTTCATTTTGGATACTTCAGATTATAAAACTGTTCATTTAATAGATGCTTACTAACCTCAGATTTTCCTTCAAAAACGCTTTCCGATTTTTCCCACATTTGCTTTGCGGTATCACACTACAATTTGAATTATTCAATTTGTGAACGATCGTCTCCATTTTCTTTTCACTTTAACGCCAAACCAAAACGGTAAGAAATTTCAGATTACTACTACAATCCACGACACTGGGCCCATAACCTGTGGTAGAAGCTGGTGGTGGTAGTAATAAAATACTTTATTATTGAAAAGAAAGAGCTTTACTTTGTAATATTAGTTGGTCGTTGGGCGACAATTTGTAACCATATTAAAAAATGTAATTTACAATAAAACAACCATTAATCTTAATTTCGTCTTTAATTAGTTGTAAAAGATATTTCAATAATTAACAAAATTTATAAATGTTTATCACAGCAAAAATTATGATAGTTAAATACCTCGGCTAGGGGTGAGTAAGTTCATTAGCTCTGACTATAGTACAATATTTGTTTCTTTAAGAAATTATAAGGGCGCCACTGAAATCTTTTTATTTTTTATGATACTATTGAAGAAAGTTGTTTTAAGCTGAGTTATTTAAATAAGTATCATAAGATGACAGAAAGATGTCAGATAAAAACTGTCTATGAAGATAAAAAAAATTATATGAAAATATACCAACAGATAAAAGATAAATAGATTTTCTTGGTGCTAAAATGAATGAAATTGGGAATACGTTACAAAAAAATAATCCGCAAACAGTTCTTTACAAAAACTTATTCTAATACTTATTCTAATACACCAATGTAGAACCAATCAGCGGTAAATCGATAGTAACCCAGTAATGTCTTTGAACTTGAAATTTGTAATGTCTTTTGACTTGAAATTTGTAACGTCTTTTGAATTTGTATATTCCAATGCTGTGTATAACACCAATGATAATAAGAGAATGAATCGTGGTTTAAGGTATTGGACTATGCCACATTAAAGATCGTGTATAAAGTTGGAATTACTGACAGGAATCGTTTATGATAATTAACATGTTAAGAACTCTATACAATAGATGGTGTTAGTGTTAGCCATATAATTAATTTAAAAATACTACGTTTTTAGTTAACATATCATGTTACACCCCCTCTACTCGATATAAAAAAATTTAGCTGAAGGCAAAAAAAAATTGTATGTTTAAGTATATGTTTACTCAGTGTGGGTTGAGTTTGTGTCTTCATTATTGTTTGATTCATCTTCAAAAGTATCGTTATTATAATTATATCCCGATAAATTTTTATCAAAGTCAACAAAAGATTTTAAAAATTTTAAAAATACCAAACTTTTCCAATGTCTCGAGAAAAAACAAGTCCTGAATAATCAGAATAAAAACAACTCGATATAAAGTACACCAAAATCAAGTTGTTTTAAAAAAGTACAATACTAACCAAAATCTTATTAAAATAAGACAACCACAAAAATACAGGTAGGTACTAATTAGAACAAAAAAACGGCAAGAGTGTAACGTAAACAAATTAAAATGTTCGTTTCAATTTAACTATACAAATTTGTAAATAAATATATATCAAAAGAAAATTGTAAGAATATTAAATATTTTAAAAATGCAAAACTTTCCTAATTGTCAAGAAGAAAAGAAAGACCAAAAATTAGTCCCAACGAATAGAAATCAAACTGCTTCAATATAAATTACCAATGTTATTTTTAAAACCACGCTAATATTCAAATTTCTATTTTAAATTCATTAACCAAAAAACAAAAAAACTGGTACCTATTTAAAAAAGCAATAAAAAGTACAAGTTATTATCGTCGAAATAAACTGTTTGCTACAAATTTGAACAATCAATATAGTTAAGCAAATAAATAAATAAATATATCTATCAATGTTGTTCGTGAGGGATAATATAGGTATTAAAAATACAATAAGAAAAATTAAAGGAAATTGAACTGTTTATAAAAATATTTAAGATAGTTAAAAAATTAATTACGAAAGATTAATATTGAGAATATTAAAAAAATGATTTAAGAAAAAATAATTTGTAGATATTTTCACCAAGTACTTTTCTCGAATAGAAAAACTATTTCCCAAAGAAAAAAATTATTGTACAGTCAGAGAAAAAATGAAACCAGCAGTTGGGCGCCAATTTGTAATATGATTTACATGTTGATAGTGAATTTATAAAAATATTTAGTTAACTTTTTTAAAAAAATAACAATATACCAAAAGAAAAAATGTAATTTACAATAAAACAATCATTAATCTTAATTTCGTCTTTAATTAGTTGTAAAAGATATTTCAATAATTAACAAAATTTATAAATGTTTATCACAGCAAAAATTATGATAGTTAAATACCTCGGCTAGGGGTGAGTAAGTTCATTAGCTCTGACTATAGTACAATATTTGTTTCTTTAAGAAATTATAAGGGCGCCACTGAAATCTTTTTATTTTTTATGATACTATTGAAGAAAGTTGTTTTAAGCTGAGTTATTTAAATAAGTATCATAAGATGACAGAAAGATGTCAGAAAAAAACTGTCTATGAAGATAAAAAAAAATGATATAAAAATATACCAACAGATAAAAGATAAATAGATTTCCTTGGTGCTAAAATGAATGAAATTGAGAATACGTTACAAAAAAATAATCCGCAAACAGTTCTTTACAAAAACTTTTCTAATACAGTTGACGATACGAAAATGATATTACGTTTAAGAAATAAAGAAAAACGAGACAGCTGTATAATATTATAAATGCATTTACGTTGGTCGACTTATCTTTTTTTACATCTGATCCATTGGTTGATCCAGGAGGGGGTGGTCCAGTGAAGGGCACCAATGTAGAACCAATCAGCAGTAAATCGATAGTAACCCAGTAATGTCTTTGAACTTGAAATTTGTAATGTCTTTTGACTTGAAATTTGTAACGTCTTTTGACTTGAAATTTGTAACGTCTTTTGAATTTGTATATTCCAATGCTGTGTATAACACCAATGACAATAAGAGAATGAATCGTGGTTTAAGGTATTAGACTATGCCACATTAAAGATCGTGTATAAAGTTTGAATTACTGACAGGAATCGTTTATAATAATTAACATGTTAAGAATTCTATACAATAGATGGTGTTAGTGTTAGCCATATAATTAAAAATACTACGTTTTTAGTTAACATATCATGTTACAACTTTTATGAAATTATAAATGTTAAATAAACTACATCTGATTAATATATGTGTCGACATGTACCGCCATACAGAATCATCGCTCTGTGTCATATGTCATACTATACAATTTTGAGTGTTACCACATAACTTTTAAGATCTGTAGGAAGTCCGTTATATACATGGCAAATTTGATATCTAAAGGACGATCTAAAAAGTTCTAACCTAAAGAATGGAACTGTAATTAAACCTCCATTTCTATTGTTAAGATTGTGAATATCTGTCCTATAAGTTATTTTTCGATGTAAGTAAGACGGCTTTCTTGTAAGTACTATTTTATGATAGAGACACGTCGAATTTAATATCCTTCTATTTATTATTCATGTTTAACCTCCCAATTTCTTTAAGTTTATTTGAGACGCTACGGCGTCTTCTAATACCAAATATTAATCTAAGACAGCAATTCTGCATTTTCTGAATTTTCTTTTTATATTCAACAGTTAAACATGGACCGTATAGAGCATCAGCATAATTAAATACCGATAGAATCAAAGTCTCACATAGTGTTTTTTTTACGCCAAATGGCAAAAAATATCTGATGCCAAAAACTGTTTTCAAAGACATGTATACTTTTTGAAGCACCGCGTTAATATGTTTCTCAAACCTCAAATCAGTGTCCAGGATCACACCCAAATTTTTAGCTTCCGAGACAGTAGCTAGTTTTTCATTATTTATCTTAACATCAATCTCATTGAAAATCTTTTGACGATTTAGTTTGGAGCCAAATAGGAGAGTTTTTGATTTAGTAGGATTGGTTAAAAGGCAATGATTTTTAGCGGCTTCTACAAATGCATTAAGGTTAGCATTAATCGTGTTACAAGCACGTTCAATTTCCTGCGGAAAGAAGCTATAGTAGAGTTGGGTGTCATCTGCGTATAAATGTGTACTACAATTAGATATGTGTTGCAATAGTTGAGACGTATAAATTGAGAAAAATAACGGACCCAATATTGAGCCCTGTGGTACACCCGCCGAAAGTGAAAGTAGTCCTGAGCTTTTGTCATTTAGAGAGACACGTTGCCGTCTATTTCTTAATATATCAATTAATAAGTCATGATTTATAGTGTCGAATGCTCTGCTAAAACCAAGCAGTATAAGAAGTGTACACTTACCATCATTAGTAGCCTTAATAATGTCATCTACTATATGAAGAAAAGCAGTTGTACAACTATATCCTTTACGAAAACCCAACTGAATTGATGGTAATATTGAAAACGAAACTAAGTGCTCCTTTATTTGAGTATCCATGGCTCTCTCTACAATTTTTGACAATATGGGTAGTATGCTGATTGGGCGTAGATCTTTCTTTGGGGTTGTTTACTTTTGGTAATACCCTCACAACTGCACTCTTCCATGCAGAAGGATACACACTTCTCGAAAGACAAGTTTACTTTGTAAACGAAGTAAACCATCCATATCTCAAATGTGACTAATGGGAACCAAATGAAAAACCCAAAGTCTATGTCACAGAATTTTATTTTATTGTTGATGGAAAAACAATATTCGTAACTAGTTTCGGCCTAACATTGAGGCCATCATCAGGCTATAAAAAAGATTATTTAGTGGTGTAAACCAAAAAGAAAAAAGAAAAGAATCATACCTTAGTGTAAAATTAAAAGAAATATAAATATAAGGACCACAATTAAAACGTAAAATATAAAATTACAAACATTTTTAAAACAAACAAACAGATAAAAGTTAAAATATATATAAGAACATGTAGAATAAAACTTATAAAATAAAATTTGTGGTCTAAAATTAACTTTTTATATGTTTTAAAAAAGAGAAAGAAAAATGGGGGGCGGTGAGTTCAACATAGACATACAGATTAAAACTTTCCAGTGTAACTGCAGTCCGATATAATAGAAGGCAAGAAGAATAAGTCACAAGAAGAAGAACAAGAGGTTAGTGAGGTTATGCTGCTGTAATAACCAAAAAGAAGTTTCTTATTTGTTGCCTTCAGATGTGATATACTAAATTGTTTTTAATCCTAATTTTTAATAGACTTTAGCCTAGCCGAGCGGATGTTAGGCTAAAGTTAGGGTTCGTGGATTCGGCCTCCGCAGTATTTGGTGTTGGGAGGTCTTACTTCGGCGGTTAGGAAGGACGGGATTTGTTGCTGGGCTCTGAAAAAGGTCTGGAGTCTAGAGAAATGATACACAATATCCTCGGGAGAATCTAGCAAATTTATTAACTCTAAGTTTGATGATACAAGTATAAATTTAGATGAAACTCTTGCGGAATGCTACGTGCATCTCCCAAAGAAAAAGAAAAAACAAAAAAAAAACTTTCTTTAATTTAACATTAACAAGATTTAAAACTAATCAACAAAAATAATTAAAATGTGGTCTGATGGACCCTGGCGTGACAATTCAATTTATTTATGATTTAATTCCTTAGTCGCTATTTTATTGAATTCCCTTACCGGAGGACTCAGTTCTCTGTCGGAGAATATTATCTACGTCCCGACAGTGGAGACCCGGTAAACTCTATATATTCCGGTTGAGGATAAAAGTTACAATGTTCGTCTGAATAATTAAGACGATAGAAATTCGCTTAACAAACAAATCCAAACTCCCATAAAATTTCTTAGTTATTAAAGGTTAGTATAATCTAAGTTGACTCACCAATTTTCCCTGTAGCGAGTTTAGGTTCACTCACACACTCACTATTTCTTTTAATCGCCCCGGTAAAATTTAAATTATTATTCTTAAATTATTATTCTTCAATTATTTTATTGAAAATTAGCACTTAGCTCACTTTCCAAAAAAAAACACTTAACTTTGCCCTAAACGCGTTTGATTCGATTGGCATCTAGCCTATGGAATGCTCCAAATCGAATTCCCCCCATGTTCTCAACACGGAGGATTCGATAGGCATCTAGCCTCTGGAGACGTCCAAATCGAATACCTTGATTCTTCGTTTTTTGGTCTCCAGCAAAAGTCTTTTTTCCCCCGAGTACCTCATGAGACTACCCTTTCTCCCTCATTCTGTGCGCTTGTCTTTTTCCTATTGGCTAGCTGCCCTGCTACCGGCACTGCTTCGGTACGTCGCCGGAGCTGAGACAGCAAAAATTTGGCTCACACATCGTTGCTCTCCTACGTGACTTTTTTTGTATTTCAGCACCGCAATTTGTTTAAATTATTTAAATTATTTTGGTTTCGTGTTATACTTTGTTTTACAAACACATTCTTGAGAAATAACTTTTCGCTGACAAGTATCCTGCAAAGGTTACTTAGTTTCTTTTGAATTAATGATACGGGGGAGCTCCGATATGTTGTTTAACTTATTGCCTTATTCAGAACAATAAACAACTAATAAGTTGAATTAACTTCCACTATTTATTCTTTAAATACTTTAATTATAATGACAGCCGTTTCGCTATCGAAATAGCATCGTCAGATTGACATATTGAAGTTACACTTTGTTTGTTTGTTTGTAACTAGGTACTTGATGTTGATAGGTAGTTAAGGCTTAACTATAATTAAAGTATTTAAAGAATAAATAGTGGAAGTTAATTCAACCTATTAGTTGTTTATTGTTCTGAATAAGATGAACTTTCACACAGTAAGGGTTAGTACCATAAATTTCATTATTGCCTTATTGTTTGAATTATTGTAACTTTTCCCTCATATCAACCCGTGGCGGAGAAGGGGGGTTCCTTTTGGATTATTACACTGCCAATAACAATTAAGATTAATTAAAATGAAGATAAACAACATAGTAATATGTACGATGCTAATTAGTCACACAAGAATGAAAGCAAAACCAATTATTGAAGAAAGTGGACGACAGAAAACAAATAAAGGAAATATGGAGGACTAAGTAAAATATGTTACAAACACATAGCATTAAAAGGGAAGACTAAGAAATATGTAAGGGTCCTTTGGTCACAATTGTTCATTTAAACATACAACAGCACTGTCTCTTGATGCTTCATTGATCTCTAACATTTCAAGTAAATTCATCCTGGGACCTTTAAAACATTTATGTAACCTCGAAACATTGGACTTAGAAAAGGAGTAATTTTCAAAAATGATATGGTTGGCAAAGGCTGATGGTGAGTTCCGGTGGGTCAAAGTCTTTGTAATTTTTAACATGATTGAGATGTTCTTTTATTCTAGTATCTAAAAGGCGTCCTTACTGACCAATATAGGAAATATGGAGGACTAAGTAAAATCTGTTACAAACACATAGCATTAAATGGGAAGACTAAGAAATATGTAAGGGTCCTTTGGTCTCAGCTGTTCATTCAAACATACAACTGCACTGTCTCTTGATGCTTCATTGATCTCTAACATTTCAAGTAAATTCATCCTGGGACCTTTAAAACATTTAGGTAACCTCGAAACATTGGACTTAGAAAAGGAGTGATTTTCAACAATGATATGGTTGGCAAAGGCTGATGGTGAGTTCCGGTGGGTCAAAGTCTTTGTAATTTTTAACATGTTTGAGATGTTCTTTTATTCTAGTATTTAAAAGGCATCCTGACTGACCAATATACACAGCATTGCAGTCATCACAGTGTAACTTATATATTCCAGGAGAATGTAAAAAACACTAAACACTAAAGACTCTGTTTCACCTGGGATAGCATTAGGAACATACTCAATAAAAAATTTATTAATTTCATCAACATTACTAAAGTTATTGGATAAACTCGATTTTTTTTCTATTAATAATTTATTTGACCTTAATGTTTTCCACATTTCCTTTGAGCTGTCGGTACTTAGCTGGTATGTGAAATATGCCTTTTTTTCACGAAAAACGGCTTTATTTACGTAATTATGCAAATCCTTGTAAAATCGAAAGTGCGCCTCAATCTTTGTTTTTTTAAATTTCCTTTGAGCTCTGTCCCTTTCATTCATTATTTGTCTTATAGGATATGTAAACTAAGGTGTCGTTGCAGATTCGGTCGTTGCATTTGCGATCAGGGCTATTATAATGCATATGCGGTCATGTAAAAATATGTTAAACCTAACGTTGCATGTGCGGTCAGTACGTAATAAACAAGTCAGGTAAAATATTATCACCTTTTTCTACTATTATCAAATGGTCCATAAGTTACAAGCCATGTGTTCAAATTTTCAAAAAGTTCGTGCTAGTAGTTAATAAATAGGAACTATTTACAAAAAAAGCATCTGGTTTTTGTTATATCAAGGTGTATCAAAACTCAAGAGTTTATTTAATTTTAAATTAATTTATTTCACATTAAAAAAAATCCTTCACATTTTATCCAGGCTTAGGACTGGCTATGATGAATCATAGGCATGTTTAATTTTTTTTTGTTTTTTTTTTAATATTATTTTTATATTTTTGTCATTTTTTATATTTTTGTTGTTGTTTTTTAGGTTAATTAAATTTTTGAGTATTCCTCACAGACACCAAAAATGATTTTATATCACCAGAATAGTTCTGTTGCCCTCTTAATCCTATTGTCGACTTGAATGTACATTTTCTTACGTTTCTTGTTCTCTAAATTTAAATCCATTCTATTCAATACGAAATCGAAATACTCTGCTTCTTTTCTCAAGTTTTTTATAAGAATATATACGTTTGGATGAGGTTTCTTTAATATTCTATTTAACCTGTTGTTCCACCCTTCCACGGCATTATTAGTTCGGTGTCGTAGGCCATGACAGTTCCACATCTTCATATTGATCACTGAATTTTCTAGCCATTCGTTAACGAAATAATCGTAGAATTCTGTTAATTTTTCATCTTCGGGAGAATCTGCTTGAATAACTAACCATCCTTCTTCTACTTGCTCTAAAGGTAAGTAGGCCAATGCAGAACACATTCTTAAATGAAGTTTCACGTTATCGTCGTTCATATATTGTGTTGTCAGTCCGATAGATTGAATCTTCCTCCAAAGTGACTGATTAAAATGGTAGTTGCATCCATGCATTCTAACATCAGGAAAAACAGTTTTGAGAGCTTGAATGACAGCATCTTCAAAATCAAGCGTCCCTGTTATTGGTTTCCATCCCGGCACTTTTTTCTTCAGTATTGCAAACAGTCTTCTATATGTTTTAATTTTTTTGTTTGGAACAATCCTTGTTTCGTCATCAGTGCTTCCCATATCAACATGCATGGTATATATTTGTGTAAACTGTTTGGAACAGCTTTTAAATGTGCCGTCGATAAAAAAAATTGTTTTTATCACTAACGTTTCCTTAGCTTTCGAAGTAAAAAAAAAAATTCTTTCTCCTTCTTTAGTGTCATCAAAACACAAAAAACTCTGGCCATCTTCTAATGTTACAATTTTGAGTGGGATGTCTATATCAATAGACGACGCTGGTTCTGGTCTGACATTATCTTGCAAATGTCTCAATCGACAAAGTGTAGATTTACGTGACGTATACAAAGGAACTTCAGTTACAAAATCGAGTCCTTTAATGAACAATTTCTCGAATTCTTGCCTGTAAATTTCTGGGGCTGGAGTATCTTCTTCTCGAGCTCTCTTTTTTGAAATGTACGTGGCCTTCTTTACTTCTAAGACAACTATATCGGGCACACACGTATGTTGGTTGACTTCGAGAATTTCGGTTAGTCTTGTTTTCATCCTCCCTTTA
Source organism: Ophraella communa (assembly GCA_035357415.1). Classification (NCBI taxonomy): domain Eukaryota; kingdom Metazoa; phylum Arthropoda; class Insecta; order Coleoptera; family Chrysomelidae; genus Ophraella; species Ophraella communa. The sequence continues at coordinate 30,378,088 of CM068995.1, read as the reverse complement.
CAGTTTTGATGACGTTCTTTTACACATACCCAAGTTACTACATCTTCCTTATTCTTTCTATATTGTCGATGCTGGTATCCACCTTGAAGAGCAGAAGGTTTCCCTTTGGTAGTTTCAATCACTTCGAAATTTTCCATTATTAAAAGTTGTTACGTACTGCATACAAATACAAAATATCTATTACTTTTTATAGGCATCAAGGAATATTTCCTTCTAGATATTTAAATTTTAGTAATAACCCCAGATTAAACTTCTTAAATTACTTCTCAGAATTATATTTACCTGATATCACAAAAGGGTTTCTTATCTATTCCAAACAAACGGCTTTAGAAGGATTTTTAAATTTAAGTTAATAAACTTTCCAAAAATAAAATAATTATCTTTTGTTAAATTTGCTGATGATGGATAATATGATTTGGGAATTACCTAGAATTAAGTCAAATACAAAGAAAAGGGACTCAGTTTTAAATGATTAAGAAGGGGAGAGATTTAAATTTTTTTTGAGAATTTTGTGTTTGTTAATTTCTAATGCTCCTAAAAATTTCAATCTTAAATCGGAATACCAAGTCAGCTTTTCGTTTGTTTTAATGACTATTTAAAATATCTGATCGCAAGTGCAACGTTTACCTGTCCAAATATATTGGATTGACCGCGTTTGCAACGATAATTACCCTGATCGCAAATGCAACGACGGCATCTGGGACTATTTCGTCAACTAAGGGACTTTAGGTTTAGTGACCCTTATTGTAACCAGAGGAGCGTGCCTATCAAATAACTGATGTAAACAGTTTACAAAATATGAAACCTTTTCATCAATTTTGTTTCGATAAGTGTACATTTTAGGAACCTGTTTATATCTATTGATTGGCAATTTACAGAAAACGATGGCGTGGTCTGCAATATCATTGTGTATTATACCCTTCTCTACTAAAGCTTCATCTCGAACTATAACAAAATCCAACAAAGTTGATGAAGTAGCTGTTACCCTTGTAGGAACATCTATCACCTGTTTTAAGTTTAAAGAATCTAATAAAGAGTAAAATTTTTTAACAGTACTACTGTCTAAATTGAATAAATCTAAATTAAAGTCTCCCATACAAACAATTTCATCCACAGTAACAAATATTGATCCTAAACTGTCTTCAAATTCGTCCAAAAAAATACTAGTATTTTGCTCATGAGGTTTGTATGTGAGGCCTACAGCAATAGTTATTCTATTTATTATAATTTTAACCCAACACTGTTCCCATATCAAATTATAAACATCAATTATTTCCCATTTAACATTATTTCTAATATACATGCATAAGCCTTTCGTATTACGACCCTTCCTATATATATCAAAACCGTCTAGATGTATCTTTTCATGATTAATTGAATCTTTTAACCAGCTTTCTCAAATTAAAAGTATATCGATAACTATGATAACTCTTTTAATCTTATGTAATGAAGGGACTAATGACTTCCCATTCAAACATGCAATATTTAACGAGTTCATAAACAATCCAAACACCAACTATTTAAAACCAGAGAAAAAATTATAATAATAAAACAAACAAATAATTAATGGTTATTAACAAACAAGTCTAACACCAGGTATATTCAATTGCACGCGGTGCTACAGATAAATTTTCAAAATTAAAAAAAAATGATATACGCAAAATTAATTAGAAAATTAAATAGAGATAACAGATATAAGTTAATTATAATAGAATGTACATTGCAGAATATAATTAAAGAAGGAAGAAGAACCTAACAATTATACCATAATAGTAACAAAAATAAGAATTTCACCAAAAAAATCTGCAATAACATATTTTTAACTAATAGTAAAAAGAAATAAAAACGCAAATATCCACAGTATACCAACAACGATGAAAACTATCTCCAATTTTCAATTTTTAGGGTTTATTTAATCAGCGTTGGTTACCTGCTGGGATTCAAGTTGCTCATTTTTAACGATCATTGTTTCATTTCTATGGGCCATTTTCAAAAATATATTTCCACCTTTTGTCCATATTGTTCGATTGTTGCCGAATTTTTCGCGAACTAATTTTAGAAGCTTCATTTGTTCAGACGTTAAATCTTCTCTTATTACAGTATTTGAGGTTTTAAGTAGTTTCTTATTTTTATTAACCATATTTTTATAGAACATACACGTAAAAGTAACCAAAATTGGTCTAATTTTGTGTCTTTGAAACATTCCAATTCTATAACAAAAATATATGCACTTTTTATCTATTTCTAGGTTCATTTTAATATTACAGATATCTAGCACTTTTTCCATACACTTTTCCCCATCATTCTCCTCTACTCCATAAAATCTAATATTTTTACGCTTATCCAAACGTTCTTGTATGTTTTGCCACTTTACAAGATAATCTATAGTAACTCTCTGACTTCCTAGTTCATTCTCCAACTCTTTAATTTTTGCTTTCAGGCATTCAATTTTTTTGTCCATTTGCTTCATAATACTATCTGCTATTGTTTTTGAGAGTTCATTTATAAAATCATCAGAAGTACAAAGCTGTGCCACTAATTTTTTCACAGTTTAGTGCAGTTAATCGTCACCTTTGTTGTCTGTTTTGTTTCCTCGGCTTTTGGACATAGTAAAAAAATAATTTTACTTTACAGGATACTAATCAAAAAATTTGCGTAAAATAGAGTAAAAGTACTCACTATGTACTATGTACTTATTACAGTAATGATACTTTCCAAAAAATATAAAGCACTTTTACACGATTTAAACCTTAGACAAGGAAAGAGAGAGGACTGTGCATTGGAATCAATTTATGTAACCCAGTTACCACCAAACTAATGGCGGACAATATTGACATAGGCGTATCATAAGATTTTTCTTACACGATTATTAAATAATCATTTTCATTATTTTGTATTACAAATCAAATTTAAAAAAGTCTTTAAATTTATACTGATCCAAAAAATAGAACAATCATTTTAAAACATATTTATTTAATAAATATTACAATTTTAATCTATTTTATCTATTTTAAATATATGTTTTTATTCCACGCCACTGCTAAACTATTACATCTATGAGCAAATAATAACAATTAAATGAAAAATAATCTTTAAAACTGAATGAAAACAATGTTCAAAATGTATGTACAATTAATTTAAGTTATCGTACATAACATATGTGATTTAGTTAAACATCTATTACCTGAAAGCTATAATATTAATAAAAATAAATTTCAAGGAAATAGTTGTAAAATACTTCTTACCTATGAAATGAAATTCCTTGCTCTTTTTTAGCACTCTGACTGTTGCACTTATAAGCTACACAATTAACCATTTTAAAATGTCTATTCAGGTTATTAAAAAAGGTGAAAATTAATAAAAAAAAACTAAAAAAATACAATTCGATGTTCCAAATTTGTTTACCACCAAACGTTTGAAAATTGGCTTCACTCACACGCATAAGGTTTCCATTGCCATGCGCTGTCCTCTCTCTTTCCTAGTCTAAGATTTAAACCAATTTATTAGCAGCACCACGCAAAACACGTCTATACCGTACTAAGCATGTACACGTATTTACGTATTTCAAAATATTGTCACTGTCACCAACTAACCTTAAATAAAAATCATTTTATGTTTCTGTGTTGGAAAAGTTAAATAGTGGATGAAATAATTGATAAATTTATTATAATTGCTATAAGGGAAATTGAATTTAATTGCAATAAGAAAGATCCAAATTATAAAAACTCTTATAAAAAATGAAGTAAATCATCCATTGCTCAAATGTGACTACGATATAGAAATCAAAAGTCCAAGTCAATGTCACAAAGTCACTTTGTGACATTGACTTGGACTTTTGATTTCTTATAAAAAACGTGAAGCATTTAACACGATTTCAAAACAAATTTTTGAATTTTATTACTTTATAGGTGAATGATTATTTATACCGTCACAGTTTCTTTATCGTTTCCTAAAAAATATTTGCCCTCTCAGCTCCGGTAAGGAAGCTAATTAAAAAGTAAGCAACTAGAATCTTACATTTCATCTAACGTCAATGAACATAAATTTTTTTTGTCCTTCTGGTGGTCCTCATCAGCATTTTTTTTGATAGATTGGCTCACAATGAATATTATCCATCCAGTTTCTTAGTGTACTAAGAGAAGGCAATGCTAGATTGAATGCTTTTCTTACATATAAATATGCTTTAGTCGAGTAAAATTGTAAAGTTAATGCAAAAGTTTTAATATCTTCAAAGTATTTTTTCTTATATTTTTCTTTTTTGCAGCCGTTTTGGCGTTTTTTAACAGTCTTCTAACAATGCTAATTGATATATTGGGACAACTTTTGTCTAATACTCTAAGCGCTTCATCAGAGATTATTTTTTTATCTTTTAAATTTTTTATTACGCCGTTCATGGTAGTAATTCCCTTCAAAAGTCTGCGATTTTAACTGACTCTCATTTTTTTCCTTACTTCAATATATTTGTGTGCAGTCATCTTAGGTTTCTTTAAAACTGTTCTTGGTGAAGAGCTGATAAAACATTTGAATAAATATTCAAGTATGTTAAGAACAATAAACAACTAAAAGGTTGAATTAAACTTTCACTATTTATTCGTAAAATACTTTAAATGCAAATTCAACCTTTTAGTTGTTTATTGTTCTTAATAAGATGGACTTTCACGTAGTAAGGGTTAGTACAATAAATTTCATTCAAGTATGTAATATGTTTTTATTGAAATGTAAATAAATTTACTCAAATCAGTATGTCAATGACATCAAAATAAATTTGTCTTATCAAAAATTATATGCATTAGTCACAATCTCTGTAGATTCTTAATAAATTAAATTTTTTTTACCTGTAACTGTGAATGTTTTTCACATTCTTTCTTATTTTCTTGACCCCTGCAGGAATATTACTTCCTGATAAAGATGACTGCAATTTATGTTTTAAAGGATGGATAGGAGAGCCTTTAGATATTGTACTTTACTTGCAGGTGAACAACAATAAATAAAAAAGAAAGTATTTGACAAAACAAAAAACACCATTTTTTTCTTTAACATACAATAATATCTGTATATAAAAAAAATCAAAATTTAATTTATATTAGAAAAATAAGATTTTGTAACGAAGTTACTAAAATTTCGTGTCTTCCCGTATATTCCATCAAATCCGCACGGTATTAGTTATTAAGTTTCGACCGTTCATTTGTTTATATTTTTAAAAGTTTTTGTAACACCGATAAGACTTCGCTAATTAGTCACTTGCTGAAATGATGATACCGTATATAATTGTAAAATTTAAAATATTTTTAATGTATCTCCGTTATTAATGGACCGATTTCTATAATTCTTTTTGGTATCGACTCAGAAAATTACGAGGAAAATCGTGCTGTTAATCATTTTGCGCGAAAACCAGATTTTCAGTAAAACTATTTTTCCGACAAGTTCCAACCGAAACAGCAGCTGTAATTGTCTGGGTCGTATGATCACGCAGTACCTGTCCCCACTTTAAGTAGGTGGAAGGGCATACCGGTAGGATTTTTGTGTTCCCCCCGCAATCCGTCCCTTACCTATCAAAAATTGTATAAATTAGACGATTTTGGCAATTTTAAGGAGAGTACCAGTTACAGTGATAGTAGTGCCTAAAGTAGTGAACCAGTGAGGACCCCGAGACCGACCGGAATCAAGGTAAGCACACCAAACTATCTAAATAATGTTTGCCAGAGCAACTTGTTAAGATTTTTCTCTCTATATGCGCCGCTTACCTGTTATCCTTTCTCCTCGCTCAACACCATCATGGGTGGTATACTGGTGGTGCCCCTTTCCTAAGTTCCCCTCATCATGGGTGAAGCCCTGATGAGACTATCCTTTTTCCTCACTCAACACCATCATGGGTGGTATACTGGTGGTGCACCTTTCCGAAGTCTCCCCCCGTTATGTGTAGGACACTGACGGGCTCTACCCCTCTACGCGATAGCGGTCGCGAGTTGTGTTATTATTCCGTTACATTTTTTTAACTTGGTAAGATTTTTCTCTCTATATGCGCCGCTTACCTGTTATCCTTTTCCTCGCTCAACACCATCATGGGTGGTATACTGGTGGTGCCCCTTTTCCTAAGTTCCCCTCATCATGGGTGAAGCCCTGATGAGACTATCCTTTTTCCTCACTCAACACCATCATGGGTGGTATACTGGTGGTGCACCCTTCCGAAGTTTCCCCCCGTTATGTGTAGGACACTGACGGGCTCTACCCCTCTACGCAATAGCGGTCGCGCTTTGTTGCGATTTACCGTTGCATTTTTGATATTTTAATTGGATCATCTAAAAAATAATTTGGTTGCTCTGGAGATCTCCGTTTTAAATGATATACTTGTGTGTTGGTGTGCTGAAGCTTGAGTTTTACCGCTTTTACCGCTTTTTACCGCTTTTTACCGCTTTTACTGCTTTTCACCGCTTTTATAGCCGTAGCTAGTTCACAGTTTTCCGCTTTCCGTAGTAGACGGCTGAATACCGTCGATTTATATTGCATTTTCATGTAAGGCATGGTAAACATAATAATTTTGATTTTCTTTTAGCAGCCTGTACTTAGTTGATTTACTGTAAAATATATAGTTTTGTTTGTTTTCATTTATTTTCCTGTACTCCTGAAAATGTGTTGCTGGCAAGTCAGCGTTGTAATAAAAAGTAAGTACAAGATCTAGAAACCAAAAATGTATTAACCGTAACTTATTTTGAAAAATTATTTTGTAGTTAGTACCGCAATTATGTACATGTATAAGTCATTTGTAATGATACGATTAGAATTAGAAATTATTGATTTCTCTTCTTATTATTTTGTTGATAGTCAAACTGGTATAATCAGCTTGTGTTTTGTTTCTGAAAACGTTTTTTTTAACAGGAGTTAATTGCTTTTATATTGTACCAGTCTAAATCTACACAAATCCGAATGAGATATTTATTAAATATAACGATATATTAAAAATTGTATTGTACATCACGATATATACCGGATGTCTGTGAATTTTAATTTATTTCGCTTATTGATATATTTGATTGTTTTATATGATTACCGTATCTTTTTTTTTTGTTTAACCGAAATTGTTTCTTTATGGAAATTGGTACACTGTACAAAATATGTTTTATTTTTTTTTTATTTATTCAAACTATGTCTATTGGGTTTATTCTGACCGCTTTTTCTATTGTTAACAAATTATATTTTGTGATACACCGCAATGGTTTATTAATATATTGTTTAATTGTTTGATATGAATACCGTATCTCTTTTGTTTAACCGAAATTGTTTCTTTGTGGAAATTGGCACTGTCCAAAATATGTTTTATTTTTTTTATTTATTCAAACTGTATTGGGTTTATTCTGACCGCTTTTTCGATTGTTAACAAATTATATTTTGTGATACACCGCAATGGTTTATGAATATATTGTTTAATTGTTTTATATGAATACCGTATCTCTTTTGTTTAACCGAAATTGTTTCTTTGTGGAAATTGGCACTGTCCAAGATATGTTTTATTTTTTTATTTATTCAAACTTTATTCTGACCGCTTTTTCGATTGTTAACAAATTATATTTTGTGATACACCGCAATGGTTTATGAATATATTGTTTAATTGTTTTATATGAATACCGTATCTCTTTTGTTTAACCGAAATTGTTTCTTTGTGGAAATTGGCACTGTCCAAAATATGTTTTATTTTATTTATTCAAACTGTATTCTGACCGCTTTTTCGACTGTTAACAAATTATATTTTGTGATACACGGCAGTGGTTGGTTAATATATCGTTTTGTTAAGTACCGTCCGTGTTTTATTTATTTCTGGGCTGAACACAATTACCCATTTTGTCTCCACTGTCTAAAGGCTACCTGTCGCATGTGGGCCCTCAACCACTAAAATCCTGAGGGTGGCGCCCGAGATGATATAAACTTTACTAGTTGGAAGACCGTCCCGATCAAAGTTCCGTCCGAACAAGGTAAGTTTGGATCTATCTAGGAAAGCGCCATTACAAATTTGGCGCCCGAGTAGGGACTTCATTTGTGTTGTTGCACCAAGGGAGTAGGGACTTCATTTGTGTTGTTACACCAAGGGAGTAGGGACTTCATTTGTGTTGTTACACCAAGGAAGTAGGGACTTTATTTGTGTTTTTTTACAGCAAAGGAGTAGGGACTTCTATTGTATTATTACACCAACCGTCCAGGGATTGTTTTTTCTGTTTGATTATATATAGCCAGTAGGGACCTCCGTTCTATTCCAGGTCGAGGGAGAAAGAGACTGCCGTTTCCAAGCGAAGTAAGGACTTGCGCTCCGTAGCAGGTGATTATGGTAACCACCGCCTACCCATATCCTGGCCTGTAATTCTGTACCGTGTATATTGAATTTGGATATTGGTAAATCCGGTTCCCATAAGAGCCCTGTATCGTACCAGCCAGCTGCGCCGTAATCAGAGGAAACCCGTACTAGGATTTGTCCGTCGGGGATATCGAGAGGTAGATGTTTTGGGATAAACTGACCTTTCCATTCTAGACAACGAATTCCACCGTGTATCTCGAGAGGTAGATGTTTTGGTGTTAAACTGGCCTTTCCATTTCAAGGAATTTCGTTCGTCAAGACCCGTCCGCCGTGGATAATGAGATGTATTTGTTTTGTGACTACAGTTTGACTATTGGTACTGTTGGTAATTTTGATACCGCCGAGGTCATCCGTAGCCTTCCTCTGTGATCTAAAAGAGTCCTGTTTGTGTTATGTTACTTTACCAGGATTACCAGTTTTGTCTCGCCTTCCCGTTCTCAACCGTTTCTTTCCATCAAACGTCCCACCAGCTCAGAAATAAGTAACCGTTATATTTTTTTTATCTTGTTTATGTATTGTAATAACCATTTCCGTATAAATTTGTTTATCTTATGTACTTGTACACGTATCCGTCCGAATGTGGAAGGGGAACATACGTTACCAGAATCCCCCTCCTACCGTAGTAGCGTATATAAGTCAACGATTCAATACCAGCCGGGGAGTTGAACATAAACCGCCAGCAAGAGTAGTCTCAAGGAGAGAGTTGAATATAAACCGCCGTGGAGTCAAGTATAAACTGCCGGAGAGTTGAATATAAACCGCCGTGGAGTTAAGTATAAACTGCCGGGGAGTTGAACATAAACCGCCAGCAAGTGTAGTTCAAAGGAGAGTTGACTAGAAGCCGCCAGAGAGTGCAGTATAAGCTTTCAGAAAGTTCAAGCCGTCAAGGAGTTGAGTCCCAACCGCTAAGAAAGTTCCGTTCCAACCGTCGAAGAAAGAGTAGTGACCGGATTATCTGCAAATAAGATGGCAACAACAACGAGTAGCAGCCAACAGCCTACAACTACCAGTCCTGCTACGACCGTACTAAGCACCACACCCCTCGCCATTGTATCCGATCCAACCGACGTCCGAATAAGCTGGGTGTACTTATTGAAGAAAGAAGAATTAATTAATGAAGTGACTAAATTTGGATTGGAAAGTTCCGGAACCGTCGAGATATTGAGGAAACGTTTGGCAAGCTACCTCAAATCCGGAAAAGCTACGCCTGCTCCGAGTATGCAACCGTTTAGTTTTCCTACATCCGCCTCAGATAATCCGACCGTTGCCGCTACCGTTAACGCTACCGTTACCGCCCCCGTTACCGTTACCGGCCCCATTACCGTTACCGCTCCGCCAAGAGTACCGACGCTCACGTTGCAAGCTACCACACCATATTGTACCAGCTATGGATCTCCTGGATCAGTAACACCGTTAAAAGTGCATAAATGGAATATACACTTCGATGGCCGCACCGACCCAGTTACTTTTATAGAACGACTTCAGGAAATTTGCACATCACAAGGCATCCTAATTGACCAATTATTACCGCATATGCCCGAACTCCTCCTAGGAGAAGCCGCCCTTTGGTTCCGAAACAACCGACAACACTGGCATAGTTGGGCCGAATTTTTCCAGGATTTTCGAAGTTTCTATTTTCCGATTAATTACGCTGCTGATTTGGAGATAGAAATTAGTCGCCGACTACAAAAGATACAGGAACCGGCTCACCGGTATATTACCGATATGCAAACATTAATTAGAAGACATGGCAGCATTGCACCTGAGCAGGAATTGCATTGGATATATCGGAATTTGCTACCCGAATACCGGCAGTATATCCGCAAGAGCGATCTCACCGACATTGTTACGCTATCACGAACAATTCGAGAAACCGAACTATTGTTAGCAGAATTGAGGTCCAGTGCAAACCGAAATCAAACGCTGTCAACGCCTGCACCAAGAATAGCTGCGACAGCTCCAGTGAGATCACCGCCACCGAGACGACCATTCCAGACCCAAAGAACTGGAGAAAGAAACCGAGCACCACAGTCGAACCATACCCGAGCAACTGCTGGACCTGTCCAGAACGTTTGTTGGAGATGTGGTGAAACTGGACACTTCCGAACCGAATGTCAAGGTCGACCTAAGCTATTCTGCTCACGCTGTGGGAAAACTGGGGTAATGTCCCGAGATTGTCCTTGCGACCGTCGTAATCCGGAAAACTAGAGAGGTGCTGTACCAGCCCGAGGTCAGCCCAGCACCGCCCAGGAGAAACCTCGAAAACAACCCACACCGAAGTAAACACCATCCGCCTAACCGACCCCAGACCGCACATATGTATCTACATCAAGGAAACTCCGTTACTAGCGTTAATTGATACAGGAGCCGCTACCTCATACCTGGGAGACACCGCCGCCGAGTTATGTCGCAAAAGCAATCTTCCGAAGGTACAACCGTTAATTCGTAATGCTAAGGTAGCTAATGGAGGCTTAATTGACATAACTACCGCATATCAAGTACCGCTAAAAATTGGAGATTCAATCCTCACCGAAACCGTTAGTCATTTCCCTAATCTGACGTCAGAAATCGTACTTGGTATGGATATACTACAACGCCACCGGTTTCGCCTGGATTTGAGTACCGGAGAAGTTCTTCTAAACGAACAAGTCTTACCGTTGCCCACGCTATGTAGTCCAATTGGCCAAATAAACTCCAAGCCCAGTTTGATCCTCAGTCCGATAGAAGAAAGAAAACTGGATGACTTTTTAAGACAAGAGTTACCGAAATTTGACCAAATAAGAGGAACAACTCAATTAGTAGAACACAAAATTCATCTGCTAAATCCAGAACCCAGTAAACAACGATATTGGTCACATAATCCGAAAATGCAAGAAGTAATCAACACCGAATCACGACCAGCTTCTTCTCCGACCAATGCCGCCTCTCCGCCGCCGATGAGTACCCCGCCCAGCTCACCACCGCCAGGGACCGAATCCCGACCCGCTTCTTCCCCGACCAATGCCGCTTCTCCACCGCCGATGAGTGCCCAGTCCAGTGCGCCGCCATCAGTAAGCGACTCAACCACCGTGGACCACCAACCACCAACCAGGCCACCACTACCAGTGACCGCATCTGCCGATGTTCTTCAACCGCCAGCCAACCCACCATCACCAGAGACCGAATCAGCCACCGCTACCCTCCAACCGTCAGCAAGTTCCGGAGTCTCCCGTTCCCCGCTGACATCCGAAACTCTTCCGCCCTGGGCCGAGGAAGATAACTGTCCGCTCTACCTACCGGTACATCTAGACCTATGTTGGCGATGTGGGTACATGGGTCATCACCGAGAGACGTGCCAAGGCAAACCGCTACTCTTCTGTTCCCGATGCGGTAAGGTGGGAATCATGTCCCGCCATTGTTCCTGTCCCACGGCAGCCCGGCCGAGTTCCCCGTCAAAATGGAGGAGTCCAACCCGGAAACCGAAAAACCCGACCCCGACACTTAGGAATTGCTGCACTCCGCCCGACCAGTACCCGCCATGTCCGTACTGTGGTTGCCCGAATGGCCGTAGAGTCTAAATGGGGACATTTAGTGAAAAAAACTGTAGGAAACATTTTTTTTAACCAGGAAAGGGGGGTGTGTAACGAAGTTACTAAAATTTCGTGTCTTCCCGTATATTCCATCAAATCCGCACGGTATTAGTTATTAAGTTTCGACCGTTCATTTGTTTATATTTTTAAAAGTTTTTGTAACACCGATAAGACTTCGCTAATTAGTCACTTGCTGAAATGATGATACCGTATATAATTGTAAAATTTAAAATATTTTTAATGTATCTCCGTTATTAATGGACCGATTTCTATAATTCTTTTTGGTATCGACTCAGAAAATTACGAGGAAAATCGTGCTGTTAATCATTTTGCGCGAAAACCAGATTTTCAGTAAAACTATTTTTCCGACAAGTTCCAACCGAAACAGCAGCTGTAATTGTCTGGGTCGTATGATCACGCAGTACCTGTCCCCACTTTAAGTAGGTGGAAGGGCATACCGGTAGGATTTTTGTGTTCCCCCCGCAATCCGTCCCTTACCTATCAAAAATTGTATAAATTAGACGATTTTGGCAATTTTAAGGAGAGTACCAGTTACAGTGATAGTAGTGCCTAAAGTAGTGAACCAGTGAGGACCCCGAGACCGACCGGAATCAAGGTAAGCACACCAAACTATCTAAATAATGTTTGCCAGAGCAACTTGTTAAGATTTTTCTCTCTATATGCGCCGCTTACCTGTTATCCTTTCTCCTCGCTCAACACCATCATGGGTGGTATACTGGTGGTGCCCCTTTCCTAAGTTCCCCTCATCATGGGTGAAGCCCTGATGAGACTATCCTTTTTCCTCACTCAACACCATCATGGGTGGTATACTGGTGGTGCACCTTTCCGAAGTCTCCCCCCGTTATGTGTAGGACACTGACGGGCTCTACCCCTCTACGCGATAGCGGTCGCGAGTTGTGTTATTATTCCGTTACATTTTTTAACTTGGTAAGATTTTTCTCTCTATATGCGCCGCTTACCTGTTATCCTTTTCCTCGCTCAACACCATCATGGGTGGTATACTGGTGGTGCCCCTTTTCCTAAGTTCCCCTCATCATGGGTGAAGCCCTGATGAGACTATCCTTTTTCCTCACTCAACACCATCATGGGTGGTATACTGGTGGTGCACCCTTCCGAAGTTTCCCCCCGTTATGTGTAGGACACTGACGGGCTCTACCCCTCTACGCAATAGCGGTCGCGCTTTGTTGCGATTTACCGTTGCATTTTTGATATTTTAATTGGATCATCTAAAAAATAATTTGGTTGCTCTGGAGATCTCCGTTTTAAATGATATACTTGTGTGTTGGTGTGCTGAAGCTTGAGTTTTACCGCTTTTACCGCTTTTTACCGCTTTTTACCGCTTTTACTGCTTTTCACCGCTTTTATAGCCGTAGCTAGTTCACAGTTTTCCGCTTTCCGTAGTAGACGGCTGAATACCGTCGATTTATATTGCATTTTCATGTAAGGCATGGTAAACATAATAATTTTGATTTTCTTTTAGCATTTGCCGAAACCGTTTAACTGCATGCCTAACCAGCCTGTACTTAGTTGATTTACTGTAAAATATATAGTTTTGTTTGTTTTCATTTATTTTCCTGTACTCCTGAAAATGTGTTGCTGGCAAGTCAGCGTTGTAATAAAAAGTAAGTACAAGATCTAGAAACCAAAAATGTATTAACCGTAACTTATTTTGAAAAATTATTTTGTAGTTAGTACCGCAATTATGTACATGTATAAGTCATTTGTAATGATACGATTAGAATTAGAAATTATTGATTTCTCTTCTTATTATTTTGTTGATAGTCAAACTGGTATAATCAGCTTGTGTTTTGTTTCTGAAAACGTTTTTTTTAACAGGAGTTAATTGCTTTTATATTGTACCAGTCTAAATCTACACAAATCCGAATGAGATATTTATTAAATATAACGATATATTAAAAATTGTATTGTACATCACGATATATACCGGATGTCTGTGAATTTTAATTTATTTCGCTTATTGATATATTTGATTGTTTTATATGATTACCGTATCTTTTTTTTTTTGTTTAACCGAAATTGTTTCTTTATGGAAATTGGTACACTGTACAAAATATGTTTTATTTTTTTTTTATTTATTCAAACTATGTCTATTGGGTTTATTCTGACCGCTTTTTCTATTGTTAACAAATTATATTTTGTGATACACCGCAATGGTTTATTAATATATTGTTTAATTGTTTGATATGAATACCGTATCTCTTTTGTTTAACCGAAATTGTTTCTTTGTGGAAATTGGCACTGTCCAAAATATGTTTTATTTTTTTTATTTATTCAAACTGTATTGGGTTTATTCTGACCGCTTTTTCGATTGTTAACAAATTATATTTTGTGATACACCGCAATGGTTTATGAATATATTGTTTAATTGTTTTATATGAATACCGTATCTCTTTTGTTTAACCGAAATTGTTTCTTTGTGGAAATTGGCACTGTCCAAGATATGTTTTATTTTTTTATTTATTCAAACTTTATTCTGACCGCTTTTTCGATTGTTAACAAATTATATTTTGTGATACACCGCAATGGTTTATGAATATATTGTTTAATTGTTTTATATGAATACCGTATCTCTTTTGTTTAACCGAAATTGTTTCTTTGTGGAAATTGGCACTGTCCAAAATATGTTTTATTTTATTTATTCAAACTGTATTCTGACCGCTTTTTCGACTGTTAACAAATTATATTTTGTGATACACGGCAGTGGTTGGTTAATATATCGTTTTGTTAAGTACCGTCCGTGTTTTATTTATTTCTGGGCTGAACACAATTACCCATTTTGTCTCCACTGTCTAAAGGCTACCTGTCGCATGTGGGCCCTCAACCACTAAAATCCTGAGGGTGGCGCCCGAGATGATATAAACTTTACTAGTTGGAAGACCGTCCCGATCAAAGTTCCGTCCGAACAAGGTAAGTTTGGATCTATCTAGGAAAGCGCCATTACAATTTAAAAACAGAAACTCTTTCTGATAACGTAACTGACAAAATATTCGTACCTGCTTTGAGCACATAAGTCTATAACTGGTGAACAAGTTATTCTTTGAAAATATTCTTTTGAAAATAAAATAAATCCTTAGATTCTTGCACAGATGAAACATTTGCAGCAGAAGTATAATTTCCCATAATTTCATGAGAAAAATTATCTACTTGTAGCTCTTCTCGAGAATTGCCCTCTGTTCGTCTAGTAGAAGGCAGAGAAAATCTAGAAAAAAAAACAGTTACTATAAGCAGATCTAAAATATTCTTGTAATTACATAAATCTTCAATATTAATAGATACTTAATAAATTACATACACTAAGTATGATATTCAAAACAAAAAAGGCTTATCTTTCAGTTCTAGTGCTTGCTCTTGAAGGAATTTGAATCCCTCTCAATTTCAAATATGGAATGGCATCTTTAAGAATATTCTTTGATTTTTTAATGATAATATCTGTAGGCACAAAATGATCACTGCAAACAACGTTTTCACTAGAAAGTTTTTCAACATTTGCATCTCTATATCTAGTTTATTTAGATTTTGTTAATCTAAAATCAATTTATAAACGATAATAATTTCTAATTCGTAATATGCATTATGTACATAAAATGAACCTAATAAATCTAAAGCATTGTTGTACGGCATAATTAAAGTATATTACAATCACAATTCAAAATAATAAAAAGGAGAATACTTGCAAAAGTAATTTGCCTCATTTATTGATTTAAGAAAATTAACTTTAACTTACTTAAAATATATTATTTCAAGAATACTTTCTTTGTTTGGACAAGACAACACAAGACACGATCTCACTTTTTTCACAAAAAGTAGCAATTAGCAAAAATAGTATAATAACGTAAAACAAAACGAAACACAGCATAAACACCAAAAATAATAGTCAATAAAAACAAATGATGCCAAGCCAAGCCGTAAAAGACGGTTCTGCAATATTCTGCGTCATGTCTTGGCAGTACTGACACCAGCGCAATGTTTCCCGTTTTGATAAAATTAGAACCAATTTCAGATACTTTTCGTATATAACATAAAGTTCTTATCAAATAAGTAAAATAATAAGTAAAAACTGTAAACATAATTTTATTTATTTTCTTAATATTTATTTCCAAATTACTTTTTGGGCTATTATTTAACTGGATTCAGTATTATTTTTGGCAGTAAATTCTTTTAGATAAAACGACTGGCAACAACAAGAATTGTGAAAGTTTATCTGCGCAAAAGCGACACTACCTGTACATGCGCTGAAACACTGGGTGTTTCAATCTCATGTAGAATCTCTCCTAAGTATTGGGGGTCTAATTTATATGTCTGTGGTTATCAATGTCTTCTCTGTCTACTAGGTTTTCAAAATAATGCTGGCGTCTTCCTTGTAATGATGTTGATATTAAAAAATTGTGTGAAAATTCATGTTATTCAGAACAATAAACAACTAAAAGGTTGTATTAACTTTCACTATTTATTCTATAAATTGCAATTACAGCTGTTTCGCTATAACTAGCATCGTCAGATTGACATATTGAAATTACATGTTTGTTTGTAACTAGGTACTTGATGTTGATAGGTAGTTAAGGCTAGACCAAGTAAGGAAGTAATAAGACATAACAATATTAAAGCCTAGATGTTATTAGCCCTAAGGGATTATCCTGGATGTATTTCCCTCTAAGATCAGTATAACTGTGCAATGATATAGAAAAACCAGGAAAAAACTATATCCTGCTGATCTTTACAATAACTTAATATATTTGTGTTATAATTACGACTTATCTATGTATAAAATGAAGACTCAATCAAAGTAAACAGTTTAATAGTGGTGAACTTCCAAGATTTATTTGTTCATTAACTACTTTATATTGTTGATCTGCTAGATGTCTTTTGATTTCAAGTTCTTCGAGGAAATCTAAATTTTGTTTTTTATCACAGGTGTGTAGTATTTAAATGTCATTAGTGTGTATGAGTGAGTGTGGATGTTCAAGAACGTGTTTGGCATAGTTTGACTTATCTGGTTGTTGTAATCTATATGCTCTTAAATGTTCATTGAATCTTATTTCAAAATTTCTTTGTGTTTGACCTATATATACAGCATTACATTTTGGACAATTAATTTTGTAAACACCAGATTTTTTTAATTTAGGTAATTTTGTTTTTACATTTAACAATTTTGTACCAACATTATTGTGTGATTTGAATGAAATTATTGCAGATGTTGCCGAAGATATTATTTTTGAAATTGTATTAGAAATATTTCCACAATATGTAATACTTTTATAACTTTTAATTTCTTTTGGTTGTTGAGGGAATATTAGTTGTAGTGACACTTTCTGTTCTTTTTTATTAATTAATTTATTTATCAAATGTATTGGATAGCCATTAGATATTGCTATTTGTGTTATAATCTCAATTTCTTTATTAAAATTATTTTTGTTCATTGGAATTGAAAATGCTCTATGTATCACAGAATTATAAGCTGCTAATTTATGTGATATAGGATGATTTGAATGATATGGTATGGTTACATCTGTTTGTGTTGGTTTTCTGTATATTGAATAGTTTAATGAATTATTAACTTTTTCAATTCTCAAATCTAGAAAATTAATTGAATTATTTTCTTCAACTTCTAAAGTAAAATTAATTTTAGGATGCAAGGTATTTATATAATTAAAAAATATATCTAGCTGTCGTTCGCTACTTACAAATCCTGCTAACACATCATCAACATATCTATACCAAAATACAATATTGTTTTTATAAGTAGAATTAAAGATTTTGCTTTCTAAATTATCCATAAAAATATTTGCTAAAATTGGAGAAATGGGACTTCCCATTGGAAGACCTTCATTTTGAATATATACTTTCTGATCAAAAGTAAAATAATTTTGGCTAATGCATACATTAAATAGGTCAATTATATCTGATATTATACCTGGATGGATATTTCTTTCATCTAATAGCTTCTTAACTAGAACTATACATTCTTTAGGAGGTATTTTAGAGAACATATTAGTTACATCAAACGATACTAATTTAGTATTATTTTGTAAATTACATTTATTTAATTTATTTATCAAATCTAATGAATTTTGTACTGAATATTTAGATGTGTAACCATAATTATTTAGAATAGTATTTAATTTTTTAGCTACCTTAGTATTAGGAGTGTTAACATACGAAACTATAGGTCTAATCGGTTTTGACTCTTTATGTAATTTAATACTTCCATATAATTCTGGACATTGAGGATTTTTATTAATTAGGTATTTTTTATCATAGTCATTAAATATATAATTTGAATTATTTACATGTTCTTTTATTTGGTTAGAAAATTTTTGAGTTGGATCGTTTTTTAGAATTTTGACATTACTTGACATTATGAAATCATTCACTTTAGATTTATAATCTTCTTTTTTTAAAATTACTGTTGAGTTAATTTTATCTGATTTTGTAATGATTAGGTTATTTTGATCTACTTTATTTTTGATTGATTTTAAAGCTAAAATGTCATTTTTAATAATTTGACTTTGACTTTTGAATTTATCTGGTTTTATGTCTCTAATAAGATTTGCTATTTGCATTTTTTCATAAATGAAATTATTTGTATTAGTTCTTAAAGCTATTTCAGAATCTGTAGCTAAAATTTCTTTTATACTATTTGTAAATTTGGGAGGTATGCAATATTTTAAATCCTTATCTAAAAATTTATTTTCATTATTTGAAAAAATGGTGTCTGATAGATTTACATACCGAGGAGCAAAATGCATTTTTCTAATTTACTTATCTGTTTTTGATACTTTTCATGTTTCAAAATACTGACCTGTTCTCTAATTTTATCATCTAGGCAGTCAAATTCTGTAGAATGAATGAATGAATGTCCAACACAAAACACATTATACACAACATAATGACACAGTAAATACTCACGTATCAGTGCATTTTGCTCCTCGGTATGTAAATCTATCAGACACCATTTTTTCAAATAATGAAAATAAATTTTTAGATAAGGGTTTAAAATATTGCATACCTCCCAAATCTACAAATAGTATAAAAGAAATTTTAGCTACAGATTCTGAAATAGCTTTAAGAACTAATACAAATAATTTCATTTATGAAAAAATGCAAATAGCAAATCTTATTAGAGACATAAAACCAGATAAATTCAAAAGTCAAAGTCAAATTATTAAAAATGACATTTTAGCTTTAAAATTAATCAAAAATAAAGTAGATCAAAATAACCTAATCATTACAAAATCATATAAATGTAACTCAACAGTAAT
This sequence comes from Ophraella communa, assembly GCA_035357415.1. Classification (NCBI taxonomy): domain Eukaryota; kingdom Metazoa; phylum Arthropoda; class Insecta; order Coleoptera; family Chrysomelidae; genus Ophraella; species Ophraella communa. The sequence goes on along the minus strand of CM068995.1, from coordinate 30,358,874 downwards.
TTTAAAAAAAGTAGATTATAAATCTAAAGTGAATGATTTCATAATGTCAAGTAATGTCAAAATTCTAAAAAACGATCCAACTCAAAAATTTTCTAACCAAATAAAAGAACATGTAAATAATTCAAATAATATATTTAATGACTATGATAAAAAATACCTAATTAATAAAAATCCTCAATGTCCAGAATTATATGGAAGTATTAAATTACATAAAGAGTCAAAACCGATTAGACCTGTAGTTTCGTATGTTAACACTCCTAATACTAAGGTAGCTAAAAAATTAAATACTATTCTAAATAATTATGGTTACACATCTAAATATTCAGTACAAAATTCATTAGATTTGATAAATAAATTAAATAAATGTAATTTACAAAATAATACTAAATTAGTATCGTTTGATGTAACTAATATGTTCTCTAAAATACCTCCTAAAGAATGTATAGTTCTAGTTAAAAAGCTATTAGATGAAAGAAATATCTATCCAGGTATAATATCAGATATAATTGACCTATTTTTAATGTATGCATTAGCCAAAATTATTTTACTTTTGATCAGAAAGTATATATTCAAAATGAAGGTCTTCCAATGGGAAGTCCCATTTCTCCAATTTTAGCAAATATTTTTATGGATAATTTAGAAAGCAAAATCTTTAATTCTACTTATAAAAACAATATTGTATTTTGGTATAGATATGTTGATGATGTGTTAGCAGGATTTGTAAGTAGCGAACGACAGCTAGATATATTTTTTAATTATATAAATACCTTGCATCCTAAAATTAATTTTACTTTAGAAGTTGAAGAAAATAATTCAATTAATTTTCTAGATTTGAGAATTGAAAAAGTTAATAATTCATTAAACTATTCAATATACAGAAAACCAACACAAACAGATGTAACCATACCATATCATTCAAATCATCCTATATCACATAAATTAGCAGCTTATAATTCTATGATACATAGAGCATTTTCAATTCCAATGAACAAAAATAATTTTAATAAAGAAATTGAGATTATAAAACAAATAGCAATATCTAATGGCTATCCAATACATTTGATAAATAAATTAATTAATAAAAAAGAACAGAAAGTGTCACTACAACTAATATTCCCTCAACAACCAAAAGAAATTAAAAGTTATAAAAGTATTACATATTGTGGAAATATTTCTAATACAATTTCAAAAATAATATCTTCGGCAACATCTGCAATAATTTCATTCAAATCACACAATAATGTTGGTACAAAATTGTTAAATGTAAAAACAAAATTACCTAAATTAAAAAAATCTGGTGTTTACAAAATTAATTGTCCAAAATGTAATGCAGTATATATAGGTCAAACACAAAGAAATTTTGAAATAAGATTCAATGAACATTTAAGAGCATGTAGATTACAACAACCAGATAAGTCAAACTATGCCAAACACGTTCTTGAACATCCACACTCACTCATACACACTAATGACATTCAAATACTACACACCTGTGATAAAAAACAAAATTTAGATTTCCTCGAAGAACTTGAAATCAAAAGACATCTAGCAGATCAACAATATAAAGTAGTTAATGAACAAATAAATCTTGGAAGTTCACCACTATTAAACTGTTTACTTTGATTGAGTCTTCATTTTATACATAGATAAGACGTAATTATAACACAAATATATTAAGTTATTGTAAAGATCAGCAGGATATAGTTTTTTCCTGGTTTTTCTATATCATTGCACAGTTATACTGATCTTAGAGGGAAATACATCCAGGATAATCCCTTAGGGCTAATAACATCTAGGCTTTAATATTGTTATGTCTTATTACTTCCTTACTTGGTCTAGCCTTAACTACCTATCAACATCAAGTACCTAGTTACAAACAAACATGTAATTTCAATATGTCAATCTGACGATGCTAGTTATAGCGAAACAGCTGTAATTGCAATTTATAGAATAAATAGTGAAAGTTAATACAACCTTTTAGTTGTTTATTGTTCTTCTAGCTCTACTTAATCTGCAATTAAAAACTTTTTCATTTATTCCTAAAATATTTCTTCTTGAATAGGGACGCATTAAATAACTTTTTTAATGGAAAAGGTTTATCTCCTATTAAATGATGTGGAAAACTTATATCTGTATTGGGCAATTATTTTGGATGTGGTATTTGCACAGCCCCATTTTCTAAATCTTTGCTTAGGTTTGTGTTTGCCCAAATTCCAGAATCATTTAAAGAACCTAAAATAAGTAATAAATGTAGGGAGTTACTTGTAAATGTTACAATAAAAATCCCCAATAGTAGATGTACTATGAGAGTTCTAACCCACTAGAGGAGTGGGGGTACCTCCGTATATACTGTTGGATATACAATATTAAGTAATCACTTTGTTTATAGATATTTTGATTATTATATATTATAAAGAGAATTGTCATTGTCAGTTTTGATTAATTATAAAATAAAAGTCAGTTATTAAATTATTTCTATACAAAGTTATTTCTGGGTGATATCTGATTGTAAATTCCACTAAACTCTACAGGTTATGGGCCCAGTTACCGAGAAAGTAAAATAAAATAAAACATAACACAAGATGTCAGATATCACAAAATTTAATATTGTAAAGTTGAATGGAAATAATTACGGGATTTGGAAGTTTAAAATGGAGCTGTTGCTGCAGAAGGAAGAACTATGGGAAGTCATAGAGAAAGATAAACCAAATTCAGAAACTGATGCATGGAAGAAACTTGATGTTAAAGCAAGAGCAACTATTGGGCTCTTGATCGACGATAATCAAGTATCGCATATAAGAAATGCGAAAACAGCTAAAGAGGCTTGGGTATCTCTTAAACAATACTATGAAAAATCGACCTTAACAAATCAAGTATGTTTACTAAAGAAAATATGCACACTGACATTAAGTGAAGATGGTAATCTTGAAGAACATGTTTCAACGTTGCTAGATTTAATTTATCAGTTAAAAAGTATAGGCGAGGAAATTGGAGATCGCTTAGCAATTGCACTATTACTTAGCAGTTTACCTGATAGTTACACCTCGCTGGTAATGTCTTTGGAAGGCCGAAAAGAGGAAGATTTAACACTTGAAATTGTTAAAGATAAACTTTTGCAAGAGTATAGACGCAGAAAAGAATTTAATGCGGAAGGAACCAACAATACTGAAGAAACAGTAATGAAAGCAAAGAGTTATCCTAAAACCAAGCTTAAATGTTATTTCTGTAATAAGGAAGGTCACCTAAAGAAAGATTGTTATTTTTTTAAGAAATCAACGAAGAAATTTAAAGGTAAAACCAAGGTGAACAATGTACAAGATGAAATGACAAACATTACAGAAGATTCTGATGAAGAATGTTGCTTCAATAATAAGGAAGATGTAAAAGGAAAAACCTTCTTTTGGTACATAGATTCAGGATGTACATGTCACATGGTAAACAATAAAGAGTTTTTTGATGAGTTTGAGGAAGAGACTAATAAGGAGATATTTCTTGCTGATGGTAAGAAATTAAAAGCCAAAGGCATAGGCAAAGGTACAATTGAAAGTATTGTAAATAAAGAAATTTTAAAAATAACTGTAAAAAATGTACTATATGTTCCACAATTGGAAAACTGTCTGTTATCTTTGAGTGTCCTTGAAAGACAAGGTTTTGAAATTATATTTGCAAATAAAACATGTAAAATAATGAAATCTAACAAAGTATACGCCGTCGCTAAACTGGACAATAAACTATACAGATTGCAGTGTGCAGAAAAGGCCTACTCAATCTGGGATAAGCAGGATAGGGCTTGTATTCATATTTGGCATCGGAGATTTGGTCACCGAAATCAAGAAAAACTAAAAAATATGTTAAATAAGCATCAGGCTCAAGGTATATCATTAAAACAATGTGATAAAAAGTTGAACTGTGACTGCTGTATTCGAGGAAAAATGTCGAAGTTACCATTTCCAAAGTATTCTGAGAAAGGAACAAGAGAAATTTTAGAAATTGTACATTTAGATGTTTGTGGACCAATGGCAAATGTGACTCCTGGAGGAAAAAGATATTTTTTGACTATAATTGATGACTTTGGTCGTTATACTAATGTTATTTTAGTTAAGCAGAAAAACGAAGTTTTTAAAAGTTTAAAAGAATATGTCCAAAGCTGTAAAACTCAGTTTAGTAAGAAACCAAAGGTTCTACAGTGTGACAGAGGAGGACAATTTTTAAGTAATGAAATGAAAGACTATTTAAAGAGTGAAGGCATAAAATTACAACTCACAGCACCTTTTTGTCCACAACAAAACGGAGTAGCTGAAAGAAAAAACCGTTCTCTTCAAGAAATGGCACGTTGCATGTTGCTGGATGCAAATCTTGAAAAATGTTATTGGGGAGAAGCAATAGTTACAGCTAACTATCTACAAAATAGACTTCCTACTAAAGGTAATGGTGATAGGATTCCCTATAAGCTATGGTTTGGAACAGAGCCCTCATTAAATCATATAAGAACAATTGGATGTTACGCATATGCTTTAGTTCCCAACCAAAAGAGAACTAAATTGGAAGACAAAGCCAGAAAATACGTTTTTGTAGGATATGATGAAAATTCCAAAGCATATAGACTATTAAATAAACAGACAAATAAAATTATTATTAGCAGAGACGTTAAGCTTATAGAATCTGAACACGAGGAGAAGGTATTCGGTAATCAGAAATATAAAGAAGAACACGAAGTTAAAGTTGAATTTGAAGTGGAAGAAAAGAGGCAGAGTAACAATTTACCAGAGACAAAATTTTAACTAGAATCGATTGAAGCGGAAGAACCTGAAAAAAAAGGAAATGAAAATGAAGAAATTCGACAATCAAATAGAAAGAATAAAGGTAAACCACCAGAAAGATATGGGGAATGTAGTTATACAGCTTATAACTCGAATAATTTTGCGGCAGAAGAACAGAAAGAACCCAAAACATATGACAATCTTAAATTATACTTGCTAGTCGCGACAAAGTTATAACAATAAATTAAATCAATATTTAACATAAAATTAATTTTTAATGACAAAGAAAACTACAAGGAGTCTAGTTACACAAAAAAAAATAAGAAATTAAAACCTACATACAATACATAAAGAAATATACATGTAATATAAAGATATTACACAGATAGATTAAATGGCGTTATTAATCTTATAGAAATAAAATTACATGACTTACCTATCAAGATAGGGTAATTTTACTTCAACAACTCGATATCCCAGCTGGTAGTTGGGTAAAACAATTTCCTCGCTGCTAACTGCGATGTTAAGCAAATTTCTACCTCAATTGCTGTCTAAATGATCACAATAAACACCAGTCTCTTCTACCGTCTGTTTCATAAGGAACAAAAGAACCATAAAGATCGAATAATTGCATGAATAAGAACACATGTACTCACCGACAGCAAATTTTACTGAAATCCGGACACAAAGCCGTATTTTTCCACCAAATCTACCAAAATCCAGGACAAAATCTCTTCCTCAGAATTCGATGGAAACAAATCAAGCTTAATTACAAAAATCCAACTTAAGTTGTCCCCGATGAACAGGGATGCAATTAAACTTTCAAAAATTTTCTAGCTAACAGGTGTTCACTTCAAGAGCTCAAGGCGAAAGAAATATCTCTCTGACTTCTCAACCCACATTCGATTTGACAACGTCAAAAGAAGCAAAATGGCCTCTAATACGATATGGACAATAACCATAACTTCTACAGCCAACAGCTCGCGAATCAATAGAGGACGTTTGATATGACTAATCTTGTTATTTATATAAACGGTAATGAAAAATCACTATATTAACTAATTTACCATTTATTTTCGATCTTATTATGCAAATAAAAATTCCATGAAACAGCTGGCCGTAAAACACAATAAAAATAGTTATTGACAAAAGGAAAAAGATGGTAGATTACAAAAGGTAAACAATTCATAACCTGAATTAAATACGATTTCACTTATAAAACAGGATTAACAACATTAGGAATAATTTAATGGCTAAAATGATAAACAATAGTTGGCATTTAATTATAAACAAACATAAATCAACCGGGACTCGGATCAGTAAACCTTTAATAATAGTAATTTACAAGGTAAGCAAATTAGATATTTACTAAATTAAATTTTGACCCGTGACAACATCCCCTCCCCTAAGAAAGGAGAAAATCTTAGAGAGATTTTCGACGATAACTAAATAAGTATGAAGTAGCCAACGACAAATTGCTGTAGCAGCCAAATACATGGAACGCCATATTCGCACTCCTAACCCGTAGAGAATATCAACCCACAACACAACAAAACCAAAGAAAGAAAAACGAAAACAAAAAGTTTCGAGTAAAACTCGGGAGCAAGCACCCAGTGCGTTGAAGCACGACCAGACTGAAACGACATTGGTCCTTCAGTTTCGGAAGACTGCATTCGAAGTCCGCTTAGGTAAGCGGAAACAATGCACACTTCCAGGGGCGACCTCGCGAAAGATGTTAAACGCGTCATGGTTACACACCCCTGGACCTCACACCGTACAGTGTACAAAGCCCTCTCACCCAGCAGCCAACGAACACAATCCACACCCACTTCTAGACCTCCGCCGGTGACTAACAAAGGGACAGGCTATGGTATCAAAGGTTCCGGTACTGCTGAGACTTCCACGGGAGGCCCTGCAAGGTCATCTGACTCCAACAGCAGTAGTGAACCCCCGCATAGTGACAGTTTTCCCTCGGGTCCCTGACGGCGAGCAATTCACCCCCCACTGAAGGAGCGTAAGCAATGCAGTTCCACTAAAGGCGACACCCCGTGCAGCCCCAGCACCCACCGGAGCCTAAGGCCGTAATACAAGAAACACGGAGGGACGTTTTGGACCGAAGCCCGGGACCTGAAGGGACCCAGAGTGATGAAGTTCACCCCAGACTAATAACCACCAAAAAAAAAAAAAAATAAGAAGCCCCAACTAACATAAATCCCTAGGTCCAATGTAATCTAGGCTTATTGACTGGAAAGGTTCTGATACTACAGGACGATCGCCCATCAACCCTGCTGGCGCTTTTTGTTCAACTTTATTCTGCGCACAACTCTTGCAACAACGAACATACCTAGACACGTCGACTCTCATTTTGGGCCAGTAAAAGTTCTGACAGATTTTCCCAAAGGTTTTATATATTCCTACATGTCCAGCAGATGGTAAATCATGACAGCGTTTTAGTATCGAAATGCGTTGGTCTTTAGGCACCACCAATTTCCAATCATCTGAGAGAGGCGACAAATTAAGAATATCAGGTTTTACCAACTTATAAAGGGCACCATTTTGTATACGCCATAACGGATATTTTAAGGGGTTGTCTTGAACCTTTAGCAACATTTTGGTATACCACTTGTCGGTGGTAGTTCCAGGAGTGACGGTACGGTTGTTTACCACATTTACTGAGTCAACTGGTTCGGGTACTGCTCTAGAGAGAAAATCCGGAACTACATGATCTTTACCCTTGCGGTGGATTAGTTGAAAGTCGAACTGTTGCAAACGCAATTGCCAACGTGCGAGACGGCCCTGAGGATCCTTCAGCCGATGTAGCCACAAAAGAGAAGCGTGATCGGTAATCACCACAAAGTGGACATGGTCTAAGTAATGTCGCAACTTCTCGACCGACCAAATAACGGCCAAACATTCTTTTTCCGTAACAGACAGTTTCATTTCCTGCCTCGTCATAGACCTGGACAGGTAGCAAATTACTCTCTCCCCTTCCTCATGTTGCTGCGTTAATACTGCGCCAAGACCATAGTTCGACGCATCGGTTTGTAAGTAAAATGTTTTACTAAAATCCGGAGCAGTTAAGATAGGGGCAGTAACCAGTCGCTCCTTTAACTCGACAAATGAGCGTTGACAATCCGATGTCCAAATCCATTTAGCATTCTTCCTTGTTAATTTCAAAATTGGTGCTAATACAGAAGAGAAATTAGGGACAAAACGTCTGTACCAAGACGCCGTACCTACAAATCTACGAACTTCACCAACGTTCTTCGGAGGTGGGATATTTATGATAGCTTCCACCTTTTCGGGATCAGGACGTAGGCCTCTGGCATCAACCACGTAACCCAAGTACTGTAATTGAGGTTTGCAAAAATGGCATTTCTCTTTGGAGACAACTAAACCAGCGAGACGTAGACGATCGAACACCTCCTCAAGCAATCTCAGGTGGTCTGTGAAGGAATTGGTGATGATGATGATGTCGTCAAGGTAGACCATCACATTTGGTTCCAGTTCGGGTCCGAGAATCGTATCCACAATCCTCTGCCAGGTGGCGGGTGCGTTAGATAATCCGAACGGCATTCTTCGAAACTGGAATAATCCTCTACCAGGTACAGTGAATACGGTGTACTCACGGGATGATTCCTTCAATGGGACTTGCCAGAATGCAGATTTGATGTCTATGGAGCTTATGAAACGTGTGTCTCGCAATCGGTCCAAGATGGTCGATATGTACGGAATAGGGTAGGCGTCCTTTCGGGTGCATGAATTCACTTTGCGATAGTCCACACAAAATCGGTAAGATCCTTCCTTTTTCCCAACTAAACAGACGGGACTGGACCAGGGACTTTTCGATCTCTCGATTACTCCTAACTTCAGCATCTCCTCCACCTCGTCATCGATGACCTTTTGTTTATAGGGTGACACCGGATAATAACGTTGCTTTATTGGTCTCGTTCCAGGTTCCAATATTATTTCATGTTCTCCTACCTTGCAACAACCTAGGCCGGTTCCCATCTCCACGAATTTCCGATGAACCAAATCCATTACTGCTCTTCTTTCAGATTCAGACAACTCGTCGAGGCTCTGAACACTGGCTACTTCCAATTTTGGTGATTCAGAGAAGTGCCAAACATCTTGTTTCAGGTCGGGGATAATTTCCATAGCCTTCCAAAAATCAATTCCCAATATGATGGTGTGGGATAATGCGGGTAATACAAGGACATCAATTAATCGAGTCTTTCCCATTAGTGTGAGAGGAGTCTGGACATACCCACTACTCTGACAAACCTCACCATTCGCTACTGTACAAGAGCTCGGATCTTTTATTAATTTCAGGCCTAAACTGAGTAAAATTTCAAAACCAGGTAACCCTACTAACGTGCGACTGGCGCCGGAATCTAGTAAACCTAACAAGGAATAACTTAGCACATTTATTTGAAGATAAGGCCGTTGATCTGCCTGTGCATGGGAGATGACGTAATCTAGCAACGCCTTATGAGAACTAACTAATGAGTTGGTCGTGCTAATACTACACTGGGAGGAAAGGTCACGACCTAACGATTCTCCCGAGATCCGTTTCCCTGTTGCCTACAATTCAAACAATTTTTCATGGTGACGTTGGGAGTACCACAGCGATAACAGCTGACCTTCCTGGGGTTGGGACAATTCCTACTGACATGTTCGGTATTACGACAATTCCAACAGATTGGAGAATTAGAGGGACGACCAGAACTACTAGGATTTGTGTCTATTCTATTTATTCCCGACTGTTGAAGATCGGGGTCCTCCCGGTGGGGTTGTGTCTCAATAAAAGCAAAATCTGGCTCCACGAATTGATTCCTCTTACGAGAAGGGGGTACGTAATTTTCTACTCGGTATTTCTTAGTTTCTAATTTCATACACTCTTCCTCTAGCTCTTCAATAGAATGTACGACCGGTAATTGGGTAGCATAAAAAGGGGATAGGTTCCTAACTAATAAATCTAACTGCATTTCGGAAGTAAGACTACCATGACGTCGAAACAACGCTTTCATGCAAGACAAATAGTCGATTATCCCTTCCGTTGTGTCTTGGGTCCTCTCTAAAATCTCTTTAAATAGCCTGGCGCGATAATCAGGTGGTTCGAAGTGCCTTAACAACAACACTGACAAGCTCTGCCAATCCCTAAACCTATCGACGTTGGCTCTATACCAAGTTAATGCTTTGCCGGAAAAGAGATCTATCGCACTGGAAAATAGCTGTTCCTCGGTGATGTTACGAGCTATTCTAAGTTCTTGAACCCTATCCAAAAAATTATGTACAGACGACTTTGCATCCCCAGCGAACTTCACATTCCATTTCTCTAAATTCAGAGGTTTCGTTTGAGTACAGTGTACTGTCCGAGTGATGTTAGGGGAAGGTACAGAAAACCTAGAGCTATTATGAACTGGAGGAGATTCCTCATCGAGATCCTGGACAATATGGCTAAGTTCCGGGTTGCGTTTAGCAGCGGTGTCAAGAGTATCTAAAGCAGCTAACGCCTCCATCAACAATTTGCCCCTCTCTAACTTCTCTTCAGCTGTTAATCCGGCCTCCGGAATACGTTGGGTACGATGGTAAATGTGAACTAGTTTCGACATGGAAGAGTTATATTTCCTTTCAACATTTTCACCCTCAAAATTAAGAACCGTTTCCTCCGACAACAGCTTCCGAATCAACCCTATCTCCTCTTTAAAGTCTGCTACTGTATAAGAAGGTGATCTAAAGGTACCTGCTTTCTCCATTTTTAGGATCGGCCGCAGGGCCGTCCTCATCTGGTCAACCGTCTGCTTGGAATCGACTAAAATACCCCTTACTAAAAGCTCGTGGACCAACATGTCCTTTTAAGATACGAGATATCCATCTTATACTCCATGATATGTAATTACAATAACGACAATTCAACACAATTCAACAATAAACGAATAAATGACAACTACAAACTTTCCAACAAATAGACAGCAACTTATGGTTCAGTACCAATATAGATATTAAAATAAGCAACAAGTTTGGTACAGTACACGTTAGCAACGATGAATAATAATGTTAAATAATTTTCCAAAGATATATAAAAAAAAATAATAATACGCACACTATGTAAATCGTTTCGCAATCGGTGTGATCAATAATCAATAACGCCAATAATTAAAATAAAAAAAAAGTTACTACTTAGCTCACTTTATATAAACGTAATCAATCACCAAAATAATGAAAATCTACTAAGTATTCGCCCAATTAAACAAATATGGGCCCCAATTAATCAAATATTGCCCCAATTAAACAAATAAGCCCCACGTTGAGCGCCAAGAATTTGCCACGTATTTTAATGAAGTTAAATCAAAATTGAATTTTGAAAACAAAATAAAAAAAAAAGAAAAAAAATTTTCTAACAGAAATACAACTCCAGCTGAGTTCGGTAGTGGTCTCTCTACTGGCAAATTAGTGCCCAGCTCAGCCGTAGAGGGTAGTAAACTAACACTAGTGAGTCGCGCCACCAATTTAGACGGTTAAAATCGGAAACCCCTGTTGTTCCAGGCACTACTTTACCCACTGGAGATAATTAAATAAATTCGAAATTTTTACTATTTGCTTTGTACAATAAGAAAACAATAAAGTGAGCTAAATAAAACCAAATTGTCAACTAGACCCTTCTTTAATAAATTTAAAATATTAAAATATTACAAAACCGTCAAGCCTTGTGCTTAACAACACTACAATACTTATATATAACCCCCAAATGAATTTATGAGTAATATTTAAATTGAATTTATCTCAAAATGTGTGATCACACGCAATAATAAAAAAAAATAAATATACAAAAAAAAATATATATATATACGAGATAACTAACTCCTAACTAACTAGTTACTTAATTCTATATTGCTTATCTGTTAAACTACAGAAGTTTCTGCTGTCCTTGGCTGATCTTATACTTGGGACGGTTCCAAAATCAAGCCTTATCCAAACCAAAAGGCTTACTCCAAACACAAACGTATACTCGAACCAAGTATCAGGCCTGCTCACAAAAGATGTCTGTATCTAAGACGTTTAACCAGTAACTAGCAGAAATTTAGCCCGTAACTAAAAATTTAGCCCGTGACTTGAACCCTAAAATCGTTATTTAGTATTAACGATAGCTTAAACAGATCTAAATGACTCCTTGAATTAATTTGATTTAATCATATTACTCTACTTTACTGATTTTAATACAATTTTAACACATTAACTGATATTGGTATGACAATAAAAGAATAAAAATGAATTTAAACGGATAATACAATATTTAGAAGCTGATCTCTCTGAATTTACAATTAATGATCAAAACTAATGATGAATTTACAATTAATGACCAAAACTAATGATTTAAATGTACTTAACAATCTTAAATTATACTTGCTAGTCGCGACAAAGTTATAACAATAAATTAAATCAATATTTAACATAAAATTAATTTTTAATGACAAAGAAAACTACAAGGAGTCTAGTTACACAAAAAAATAAGAAATTAAAACCTACATACAATACATAAAGAAATATACATGTAATATAAAGATATTACACAGATAGATTAAATGGCGTTATTAATCTTATAGAAATAAAATTACATGACTTACCTATCAAGATAGGGTAATTTTACTTCAACAACTCGATATCCCAGCTGGTAGTTGGGTAAAACAATTTCCTCGCTGCTAACTGCGATGTTAAGCAAATTTCTACCTCAATTGCTGTCTAAATGATCACAATAAACACCAGTCTCTTCTACCGTCTGTTTCATAAGGAACAAAAGAACCATAAAGATCGAATAATTGCATGAATAAGAACACATGTACTCACCGACAGCAAATTTTACTGAAATCCGGACACAAAGCCGTATTTTTCCACCAAATCTACCAAAATCCAGGACAAAATCTCTTCCTCAGAATTCGATGGAAACAAATCAAGCTTAATTACAAAAATCCAACTTAAGTTGTCCCCGATGAACAGGGATGCAATTAAACTTTCAAAAATTTTCTAGCTAACAGGTGTTCACTTCAAGAGCTCAAGGCGAAAGAAATATCTCTCTGACTTCTCAACCCACATTCGATTTGACAACGTCAAAAGAAGCAAAATGGCCTCTAATACGATATGGACAATAACCATAACTTCTACAGCCAACAGCTCGCGAATCAATAGAGGACGTTTGATATGACTAATCTTGTTATTTATATAAACGGTAATGAAAAATCACTATATTAACTAATTTACCATTTATTTTCGATCTTATTATGCAAATAAAAATTCCATGAAACAGCTGGCCGTAAAACACAATAAAAATAGTTATTGACAAAAGGAAAAAGATGGTAGATTACAAAAGGTAAACAATTCATAACCTGAATTAAATACGATTTCACTTATAAAACAGGATTAACAACATTAGGAATAATTTAATGGCTAAAATGATAAACAATAGTTGGCATTTAATTATAAACAAACATAAATCAACCGGGACTCGGATCAGTAAACCTTTAATAATAGTAATTTACAAGGTAAGCAAATTAGATATTTACTAAATTAAATTTTGACCCGTGACAAAGGATAGAATCCATTGGGAGAAAGCTATGAAAGAAGAAATGGAAGCTAACAACACATGGACGTTGTGTATTTTGACCAAAGAAAAAAATCTAGTAGGTTGTAAATGGATATATAAAATCAAAAGAAATAATTTAGGGCAGATAGATCCCTACAAAGCTGGGATAGTAGCGAAAGGGTATTCCCAGAAGTATGGACATGATTATGACGAAGTTTTCGCTCCAGTGATCAAGCAAACGACAATAAGAACATTGCTTGTTATTGCAGGATACAAAAATTTATTGGTACATCACTTTGATGTGACAACTGCTTTTTTGAATGGTGATCTTGATGAGGAAATTTACATGTCACAACCAGAGGGATTTATCAAAGGAGATGAGAACAAAGTTTGTAAACTCAACAAAAGTATTTATGGTTTAAAGCAAGCAGCAAGGGTTTGGAACGTTTTGTTAGATAAAGTTATACAAAATTATGGTTTCAGAAGGGGCTTAGCTGATCCTTGCTTATACATTAAAGAGCAAGACAGTGGAGAAATTATTTATATTTTGACTTATGTCGATGATCTTATACTGGCTTGCTACCATAAAGATACAATTGAAGAATTGGGACGATATTTCAATTGTTATTTCGAAACTAAATCTTTAGGAGAATTGAAATATTTCTTAGGACTACAAGCCACAGATAAGGATTGGACTGAAGTAAAAAGAGTTTTAAAGTGTTTGAAAGGAACTAAACATTTAAAGATAATCGTTGGAGGTGAAACATCAAATGAAAGAATACTGTATGGATATTCCGATGCTGATTGGGCTGGAGACCAATTTGATAGAAAATCTAACAGCGGATATGTTTTTAAGTTTAAAGGTTTAGTTTCCTGGAGAAGTAGAAAACAAGACACCGTGGCTCTATCATCTACAGAGTCAGAAATAATAGCTCTTTGTGAAGCTTGTTAGGAAACACTTTTGCTGATTAAATTATTTGAAGATTTTAAGATAGAATTAGAACAAATACAAGTATTTGAAGACAATCGGGGATGTTTAAAATTACTTGACTCAGAAAAATGTAATGAGAGAACCAAACACCTGGATACAAAGTATAATTTTATAAAGGATTTACGAAAGAAGTTATTGTCCTACTGAGGAAATGTTAGCTGATCTTCTGACGAAGCCTTTACAAGCGCAGAAGTTAGAAAGATTTAGGGAAATGATTGGACTGATTACCTAATATTGAGAAGGGGTGTTGGATATACAATATTAAGTAATCACTTTGTTTATAGATATTTTGATTATTATATATTATAAAGAGAATTGTCATTGTCAGTTCTGATTAATTATAAAATAAAAGTCAGATATTAAATTATTTCTATACAAAGTTTTTTCTGGGTCATATCTGATTGTAAATTCCACTAAACTCTACATATACAGCATCGGAGTTCTGGAACGGTTCTCAACTGTCGGACTGTGGTTCTGAATTGTGGACCAGTTGTTTATTTGGAATAGTTGTGTTATATTATAATGAATAAATAATTGAGCGACTGGAACGAATTTTATTGGAATTATTAAAGAATTGAACGAGTTTGTGTTGTATTGCAGGTTGCCTGGTTTGAAAAAAATGCGTGGCGGTCGCTGGTGGGACTCGAACCTACGTGCCGTCGGATGAAATTTATAATTTAAGGGCCCTTACCCGCTGGGCTAGTAACGAAGGTTTATATATGTTAAGAATAGGTATTTAATAGGTATTTTGATCGTACAGTTTTTATCGAATTTGGTCTGTGATAGATATCTTGTAATCTAATCATATACAGGGTATGTCGGGATACTAAACAACTTAGAATTTTTGTATTTAAAATATCAGTTTGATGATATGGTACGGGTCCTTTTGAGTTAGATACGGGATATATACAGGGTTTGTCGCGAATTGGGTATGTGGCAAAAATGTCGCTACATTAACGGGGGTATGGTCGTGAATTAAAAATGTCAATTCGATCATTCGTAAGACGTATATTATGATGTGGGTAAAAGATAATTTCGAGTGTACAGGGTATATCACGAAGATCATTCGTAAGAGATACGGGGAATATCAATTTTTTATACGGGATATGTATGCATATACAGGGTTTGTCGCGAATTAGATCATCGAAATATCGGATTATGATCATTCTTAATACGGAAACGGGTATGTGGCAAATAAAAATGTTTATATACGTGCGGGGTATTACGGTTCTCCATTTTCTGATCGAACAGTAATTCTCTCTTTATACGGGAATGAATTAGGATGTAAAAAGAAAAATTTGGTCATCTTATGTACGTCAAGTCGATAATGTGAGGCATAAAAGTATGTCTTATAGCTAAAAAAAATACCATATTCCATATTTACATATATCGTTAACCAATGAGGTGTCAGACAACAGTGACTACAGTTTTCTTAAACCGTTGTTAACAAAAAAATTGTTCTATGTATAATATGTAAATACAAAATATATTTAAATAATTTTTATATAAATTATTTTTACGATCCAGATGATAATGACTACATTTATCGTACCATGTTGTTAACAAATGGCGTATATAAGATATAAACGATGGCAAAAATAATTCTCCTATTAATTATACATGAGGTGTCATTTTTATCGGAACGATAAAGATATTTTATTAAAAAATTAAGTCTGCATATGATTTAAACAAGAACATTTATCTGCAATCAAAAACTGTCAAATTACCTACGAGCTTAAAAACTGCTTATCAGTCATAAAAATTGTATAAATTCGAAAATATATAAACTAAATAAATTCTCCTATTAATTATAAATGTGTCATTTTTATCGGAACGATAAATATCTTTATTACCAAATTAATAGTTAAGATCAATATATCTTTTTACCATTTGACTTTTATCTGCAATGAAAAACTATTTAGTTTTGCCTGTACCAAATTACCTACGGGCTTAAAAACTGCTTATCAGTCACAAAAATTCTATAAATTCAAAAGAATAAAATTTAACAATCCAGTTACGTGTTTAATGTTCATCAATAATCATCAACTTTTGTGTGTGCTACAAGAAAAAATATTTGAAGTAAGTTTAAATTATCATTATATTTGTGTGTGAGTTACACTCTTAAACTTTAATTTAAAACGCAATAATGTTTTGCTTGTTTTGTTTAGTTAAAAAGTTTGTTTTATTTAGTTTAACAAAAAGACGAATTTAAGGATTGTGTTTACAGTATTTTTTATTAATTTAGTTGTTTGTAAACAAGATTAGGAATTAGTATAAATAGTAAAATTTTGCGTTGTAAAATGTTCAATTAATTCTTCGAATTCATTAAACATAAATTGTGTATGTGTGTGTGTGTGCTTTGTCTCACAAAATATTATATACGAAAATTTTTTCCAGATGGATTTAGAATTACTAAACAAAGCTTCCTATATTGCAGCACGGAAGCCTGTAATGAAGCTGAAAGAGTTACCAGTAGGAGTTCCACATGTAATTTATGCTGCAAAAATAACTATAACAAACTTTGGAACAAGCGTTCTAGTTGACTTGGGTGATAAAGTCGTGTTCCTGCCAAACAGGGTGACTGCTACATACGAACCATATATCAACAATTTTGAAAGAGGGAAATACGGCTTAACATACCAGGGATCGTATGGTTGCGGTCGTCCCCATTTAGCTGCATCATTCGAAATTACGGAAATTTAGAGATGAGTTACAATTTTTTACAAATACAGCAATGTTTAATTATCCGAATGTACTGAGCAAAATCGATGCAACTTTGTTGGAAATTAAAAACAATTTTTCAAATCATAAAGAAATAACTTTTGCATTAAAATCCATAAATTGACATCTAAGAAAATGTAATTTAGCTTTAAAGTAAATTCATTTTTTCGTGGGTCAAGTGAGAAAAATTCAATCAAAAATGGGGGAACTGAAAAGAATGCATTATTTTATTAAGGCAATGAAACGGGGGCATATAGGTGGAAATTAAAAAAAAAAAAAAACTTAGGTGGATTAACATAAATTTAGTATTCCATAGCAGAGTAAGAACGGGATTAATTATAAACTTGAAGCATAAAGAAATAAAAAAAATTTTATAGATGCATTTAAACTTTTTAATGAAAAAATTCCTTAATTTTAAAGAAAATGTACATGTTAAAAGTTAACTTTTTGTGGTGATTTCATCAAACAATTGAACGATTCAGAAAATGTAGACAGAAAACATTTTAATACACCTAATTCGGTAATTGATGTAGGGGCGGATCTGGAAGAGTGGTACAATAAAAATGTGCTTGATTTTATATTAAATAAACTTAGTGAATTTAATGAAATGAATTCAGGGTGGGCTTTAAGTAACATCATTTCCTTAGAGGTAGCAATTAACAAATTTGAAATAGGAAACGGCTCACCTTTCATTAAATTACCTGAACAAATAGCCAGAAAGCGTGCTTGTGTCAATGTTCAAAACAATGATTTAGAATGTTTTTTTTTTGGAGTCTAGTCAGTGCGTTCGATCCTGTTGAAAAACATAATGATAAATTATCTAAATATCCGCATTACAGTCGTGTTTTAAATACTGAAGGAATGGACATGCCAATGAAACTAAATAAAATTTCAAAATTTGAACAGCTCAACAATATTTCCGTTAATGTATACGCTTTAGAAATGATAGTAGGGAGTGGTAAAAACACTTTTTTTTTAGTAATTCCTGTTACGTTGACAAAATCCAAATTAGATAGACATTAAATTTACTTTTAATTCAGGATCACTACTTTCCTAAATTGAATAATTCTGATATTCCTCCTCCTCCTTCTAAAGACCATGATCATTGTAACGATAACTCGTTACATTTTATTGTTTATTTTATTAAACATAATTTTATAATTTGTGATAACCCATAGTGACGATAGCTAGTTGAAGGTAAGCTATAAATAATATAATGTAGGTACTTATTTTGTTCTAACAGGTGTTATGTGTGTTGTATATCTCTTGTTCGATTTATCAATGCAGAATTGTTATAGTTCAATAACATCGAACGCTAGATCGGAAATCGAACGTAGCAAGAGATTTGAACAATGCAGATGCTCGCTGAGGTCGCTCTCTTGACCGGGACGCCGGTTGGAAAGGTTTACTTTGACTGACGAGGAGAAGGGTTGGTTATGAAAAGATTGGCTTTTTAACAAAAATGTCGGTATCGTATTAAATCTCTATTTATTTATTAAATCATTATAGATTTGAATTATTTTGATGGCAATTTAAAATAATATATATTCAATTTATCGAATTCAATACATATTTTTGTAATCAGATGGATTGCTAACCTTTGATTAATATCTAAGTTTTGTCTAAACAGTTTATCGTATTTAAATGTGATTTAATTACCGACCTTCTCAGTTTTTTTAAATCTTTTGTTAGATTGATTGGAAGATGTGCCTCAGCTACGACCTTTTGGAAGTGATATAGAACTTCAGATAACTTTTACCTTACCACGAGGTGATCATCTCAGGATTTCTTTGGCTGCCGGATTGTTCACTGGAAGTTTCAGGATGAGACAGGTATGTACATCTCTTTATTATTTTAATAATATATGTTAATTGCATTTTTGCAATTTCTTTTTGGAGAGAATTACATACCTTGCTCGTTATTTTCAATCCGAGAGTTTGGGAAATCATCTGAGTTTTCCTTACTGAGGTAAACTTATTCCTTGTCTTTTTATTGATTGTCTGTAAAGCCAATTTGACAATAACTGTACCTGAATCTAAGTGTCAGCACTACCATTACTATATTATATATTACTTTATATTTTAATTTCTGTTCGTTATTAGTATGTGAATATCAGAGTTTGGTATTAAACAATATCTTGTTTGGTAACTATTGTTTGAATTTATCATTTGTGTTTGATAACCACCTCTGGATATTCAATTTTGATAGTATTAACTTTTAGTGAAACCTTTGGGATATATTAAGTATACTTAATGAAACACTCATACTACACATTTAATTTCATTTTTTGTTGTAATTTTTACATTGGATTTAGTAAATAATATCTAGTTAAGCATTATTGTTTAGCGTTTAATTTCTGAACATGTTTAGCTCATGTTGAGCTGTGATTCTTTTGTATTTAAACATTTATAGATGTATTAATTTTTTTTATGATCATTAGATACTAGTTATATACTAGGGTTTGCTGGGATATCATATCCCTAGTAGCTGTTCTACTTAAGAAATTACTTAAAAGTAAAACCAAATAATCTAGATTTTATAGTGCTGGTGCTTATTAACCCTATTTACAATTCTAATTTTTTTAATCATATTTTCATGATATGGTCCGAACTTGAGTCCCAAGACCAGTGACGTTGAAACTCCTGAGTGGACACAAAGGGCTGAAGAAACCTGTCATCCCCAGGGATTAAACGGTACAACCAGTGCCCTATTACCGTCAGGAGCTGGTGAATAATCAGTTGGAACAATGTAGAGTCACAACTAACTTGTACGTAATCCACTTTAACTTTTGAGTAATTTCTGTTAACTTTATTTATATCATCATTATATATGTACATACATTTAATTTTACATAATTTCATTTCAATAACTAGTTATCAATTAATTATTTCAATATTAATATACAACCTATGTCATAATATCAATTCATTATTTCAATATCAATATACAACCTATGTCAAAATATCAATTCAAGATTGTTCATTATTTTTTGTAATTATTAAATTATATTAAAATTATTTCTGTCTTTTAGTGTCACTGTACAATACCTTATCGAACATTATATCTTAACATTTGGTAGGATTGCACCTATTGTCGTTCCATTGTTTTCCTTGTTTTGTTGGGAGTAAAGATCAAAACGTAGGTGGCGCTCAAATATTAAGATAAAGTTTGGTGTAACCTTCCCTAACCTACCCTTAGTAACACCAGCAGCGATCCCATCCTTGAGATTAGCCTGGAAGTGCTGGTTAAACTAATTTTTATTGCATCTGTTTCATTTAGCCAGTGTCAATAGTTCGCCACTTCACTTTTTTTTGTGCTTGCATAAAAGGGGTTAAGTGTTGTTAAACTTTTGGCAAACTTATTATTACACTTTTGGCGCCCAACTAATATTTTGGTGTTTTTTAAGGGCTACAACAGCAAATACATTTTGTTACATCCTTACTTTGTCTACCCTTCCTTTATCTCTCCTTACAGTGGCACATATTGGTATAATTTTAAAATCTGATAGTTTTTGTGTTACATTTATCGTTAAAATAGTTGGTTTAAAAATTGCAACATTTATTTTCATTTCTGATTAACGTTTTTACATACTGTGTTCAATATATCTTATCGTATATTTTTGGTACAACTTTAGTTATTAATTAGTTAGTATACATATATATTTTCTTAGGGAGTTTTGTGGAATTTATATTAAATGGAGCCAAATCATTTAAAATCTCATGAGTTAGCATATGAAATAAATATGAGGGGTTTAGAACCTTCTGGTAATGTTGAAAATAACCGGAAAATTTTGCGAGGAGCGTTGAGTCAGGAAAAAGCTAATCGTAGTTTTATAACGTCTGTACCTAATGTAATGCCTTTTGCTGATGAGGTTGCAGAAATAAAAATTACAATTTCAGATTTAACTAAAGTGATTAAAGAGTTCAATGGGGTACCTTCTGATATTGGATTTAAAAGAATTTCTTCTAGATTAACTCATTTATCGAATCGTGTTAGTAAGTTAAAGCCATGTGATGATGAGGAACAATCAGTTATTAAAGATTTATTTACTCAAGTTTTAACTTTAGAGGGAGATTTTGCACTCAAAACGACACGTAATACGTCTACTCCTAATGATTTTAATGATCAACATTTCTTTAGTAATTGTAAATCAGTTCCTCCTTTTAAATGAAACATTAATTTCACTGGGGTTAATGATAAGGAATCAGTTCATTCTTTTTTAGAAAAAGGTTAATATATTGTCAATTGCTAGAGGAGTTTCTAAAGATGAGTTATATTATTCGGCTTGTGATTTGATTTAAAGACTCGGCTTTCACTTGGTATTTAAGTATTAGGGATAAAGTGGCAAATTGGGATCAATTAGTTGATAGGCTTAAAGAGGATTTTTTACCATGTTACTATGATGATGATTTAGAAACTGAAATTAATAATAGTACTCAGGGTTCAAATGAGAGGGTAGCTTTATACATAGCTTCAATGGAAGGACTTTTTAATAGATTAAGTTATAAATTAGATGAAGTAACTAGAGTAAAAAAGATCCGGAGAAATCTTTTACCTTTTTATATTTCAAGTTTAGCATTACAAAATTCTTTGACTGTTGCCGAGTTAACAGATCTTTGCAGGAAACTTGAGGGGTCCAATTCTTGGTCCCAAAGGTATAAACCACCATCTAGTTCAAGTGTAGGATTGTTAGAACCCGATTTAAGTAGACCATTTGAAAGTAGAAATGTCAATAAACCTTCTTTTCAATCTAGACATAATGTTTCTAAAATTGACGTTTTGAAATGTTGGAATTGTGATTTACTAGGTCATACATTCAGTAAATGCTACAAAAGCAAACAAGTATTTTGTTTTGGTTGTGGTAATAAAAATGTAACGAAAAGGAACTGTTTTAATTGTTCAAAAAACGGGAAAGGTACTGGAAATCAAACCAGGGTTTCCAGTCTAAACGTAAATTTAAACGCAAGCACATCCTCCGCTTCACAAACCGAAAACCAAAGTACATCACAAGCTCAACAAAGTCAAAGCAAGAGGAACAAATTCCACAAAACAAAATAAAAACTTCGTTGTCCGAATGGAACGAATATTTGTTGTTTGTAAAACGGTTTTTAACTACAAATATTTCTAAAAATAATAGTAATGGTAGTGTCTTATCTAATAATAAGGTTGTCAGATCAGGTAATAATGTTAATAATGATATGTCAAACAAAAATAACTTAAATGTTATCCAGCTTAGTCCAGTTTTTGTTCAAAAACCCAACGATAATAGGTTTTATCTTAACGTCACATTTTCAAACGAAACAGTATTAGGTTTTATTGATACAGGTAGCACATCAACGATTTTAGGATCTGATGGGTTTTATCTTTTAAAGAAACTAAATTTACCTATTCAATATGATAATGTTGTCAGTGTTACAACTGCGGATGGTACTTTTCAGGATTTGTTAGGCCATGTTTTTGTTCCTATTTCATTAAATAATGTAACTTTTACAATGAAAATTTTGATTGTGCCTTCTATAAGGCAAACATTAATTTTGGGGATGGATTTTCATAAACTTTTTGGGCTTAAAATTGATTATAAACAGTTAAATTTTGAATTAAGTTCTGAAATTTGTATTGTTAATACAATTCAACCATTTGATAGTTTATTAGACAGTCAAAAAGCAGAATTAAATAAGGTTATACAATGTTTTAAGGATATAGCTCCTCCAGACAAGTTAGGTCGAACACATATCTTATCTCATACTATTGATACTGGTAATACTAAGCCAATAGCACAAAGGCAGTATCCTCTTTCACCAGCAATGCAGGAGCATCTTAACAAGAATATTGACGAGATGTTAGAACTTGGGGTTATTCAACCGTCCAAGAGCTCATGGTGTAGTCCGCTATGGTTAGTTCCGAAGAAAGATGGAAAATATCGAGTATGTTTTGATGGCAGGAAGTTAAACCAGGTTACAGTTCCAGACCCATATCTAATGCCTTTAATAGATAGTATTTTGAATAAACTGAGAGATGCTAGATATTTGTCGTCGATTGACTTGAAGAGTGCATTTTTTCAGATACCGTTAGAACAATCATCACGTCCAAAAACCGCATTTGCAGTATACGGTAGAGGTCTCTTTGAATTTAATGTCATGCCTTTTGGTTTAGCAAACGCACCCAAAACAATGTGTAGATTAATGGATTCAGTTCTTGGACCATCCCTATGGCCTTATGCTTTTGTTTATCTTGATGATATGGTTATTGCAACTCCTAGTTTTCAGAAACATATTGAAATTTTAAAAGAAGTATATCATAGACTTAAAGAAGCAGGATTAACTGTAAATTTGGAAAAGTGTGAATTTTGCGTTCCTTCTCTAACTTATTTAGGTTTTGTCGTTGATCATAATGGGCTCAGAACAGATCCAGGAAAAGTTGAAGCTATAATGGAGTATCCAGTTCCGAAAAATACCACTGAAATAAAGAGGTTAGTTGGTCTTGTTAGCTGGTATAGGAGATTCATCAAAGATTTCGCTACAGTTTGTGCTCCAATTAATGATCTTCTGCATGGCAAGAAGAAAGGTCAGTCTATCACTTGGACACCAAAGGCAGATGAAGCTTTCAAAGAAATTAAAACTAGGTTAACTTCAGCTCCTATCTTGGCGTCACCTGATTTTACTAAAACTTTCATAATACAATGTGATGCAAGCGACACAGGAGTCGGTGCAGTTCTTTACCAGGAGAATGATGGAATTGATCACCCAGTAGCCTATGCAAGCAAAACTTTGACATCTAGCCAAAGGAAATATTCAACAACAGAAAAGGAATTATGGGCTGTCGTTTTTGTCGTAGAGAAATTTAGATCTTTTATAGAAGGTACTCGCTTCATTATCGAGACGGACCATTCAAGTCTTTTGTTTTTACACAAGTTATCTAACCCTTCCGGAAGATTAGCACGTTGGTCTTTGAGATTATCGCAGTTTAACTTTGAAATTAAACATCGTAAAGGTGCTTTAAATGTAGTTGCAGATGCTTTGAGTAGATCTTTGCCGGAAATTTCTGTTATTGACGTAAGTTCTTTTATTCCTGATAATTGGTATAAATCTATGCTAACAAAGGTAGAGACTTATCCTGAAAAATACCCTTCTTTTAAAGTAGAAAATGGCATTTTATATAAACATATATTTTCGAAAGTACCTATTGAAAGTAATGTATCTAATTGGAAATTTGTAGTACCGCGGAAAAATCGTCAAGAAATTTTCAAGTTATATCATGATAATCCTACAGCAGCTCATTTTGGCATTTCCAAAACGTTTTCTAGAATTTTAGAGCTTTATTATTGGCCAAAAATTAGGAAAGATGTTTATAAATATGTAAAAAGCTGTGAAGTTTGCGCTGCTTGTAAAAGTTTAAATTTACCACAGGCTGGTTTAATGGGTTCTTTTAGAAATATTAATTTTCCTTTTCAAATGATTTCGTGTGATTTAATTGGTCCTTATACCAGATCCAAAAATGGGAATCGATATTGTCTTGTTGTAGTAGATTATTTTACTAAATATACGGTCGTTCATCCTATGCCTAACGCTACCGCAAAAAGCATTGTTAGATTCATGGAAAATCAAGTTTTTCTTATTTATGGTGTACCTCAAATAGTAGCTACTGACAACGGACCTCAATTTGTTAGTAGAGATTTTAAAAACCTAATGAATAATTATAATGTTCAAAAAATCTTTTATAATGCTTCCTATACACCTCAAGTAAACCATACCGAGCGGGTTAATAAAGTCATAGTTACAGCTATTCGATGTTACATACACGAAAACCATAAAACGGGGGATACTAATATTCATAAAATAGCACAAGCAATCAGAGTAGTTAAACATGATGTAACCGAGTATTCTCCAGCATTTTTGACTTTTGGTAGAAATATTCCTTTATCGGGAGATTACTATGGGAAAATCGCGGATAATGCTAATAATGTAGTTACTATTGGTGATAAGTTACAGTTACTTGAGGATATTCAAAAATACCCAACGTTATATGAAGATGTTAGGAATAAATTAAAAGAAGCTTATGCTAGGTACTCAAAACACTATAAATTAAGGAAACGGGATCTTAAATTTCATGTAGGAGACAGGGTATGGAAAAAGAATTTTGTTCAGTCTTCTAAAGCAAATGATTTCACAGCAAAATTAGCTCCAAAATTTGTACCGTGTATAGTTACTAAAGTTTTATCTAATTTAGTTTACAGTTTGCAGGACATGGATGGTAAAGACTTAGGCAATTTCCATGTTAAAGATTTAAAAGAACATTTTTACAGTAATGATGAAAATTTACCTGATGGTGACGTATCGGATTCCGAAACAGTTGTTAGTGATATTTAGCTTGAGTTACAGTAGTAGTTACCTGTCAGTAAAAACAACAGAATTTCTTGATATACCTTTTATATTTGAAGTGTAGAATTATTTTATTTATTGGGGAAATATTTACGCAAATGCATATTATTTTCAAACATGTAAAGTAATTAATGGCGTCTAGTTTAAGGACCGGGTTAATACAGATATTAGCTTTTATTTAGTTTTGCATGTTCTTGAAAATTATGAAGAATTATTATTGTTTTTGTCTCGCTATTGAGAGTTACATTTCTTCATAATGTTTTTTTATGATTTGTGTTAAATAATATTTATCCATGTGGTTAATGATACAGTATGTTGCTGTGTGACTTACCGTATTAAAGTATCGTATATTACAGTATCGTATTATAGTATCGTATCGTATTGCATTATCGTATCGTTCTTCAGTATCGTAGCGTGCAAATTTATCGTATCTTATCTGATAAAATAGTTTATCGAATTTCTACACTTCCGTACATGTTATTAAACAGGAAATCTTCTGTTTATCGGAAATTTTGTTCCTTATCGATGGTAACACTTAGCTTGTTTGCAGGTTTTAGTTCAGGAAGTTATCTGTTAAATTTTTCAACAGGATTTTTGTGACATTTTTGGGATTTTGTTGGGTATATCGCTACTGCTGTATCAAGGTTCATGTATTGCTACATTTTTCTATATTTTTTTATATTCCGTATATCGCTGGATAACATTAAAGTAATTAAATTTCATAATTTTCGTAACGTTAGGTGTGAAAACCTTTTCAGCTTTCTAGTGGCTACATACTAGTAATTTTTGTCTTGCTTTTGCGTATTTGTTTTATAGGGCCGTTCATTAGTGGGTGCGAGAGGGTTAAGAAATGACTATCTTAAATGGTAATAGTAATTCCAGCATAGATTCATGGGGGGTTTTAGGTCTTCGGGCAAAGTTATTCCCAAGGGATGTTGTCAATTATGGAGGCTTTCTACTACTGTGTTTATATGAACATGGCTTTACTTGTCATTTCTCAAGATTTCTCGCAGTACTTTTGAAGGAGCACCCTCTTAAAGTTAAGTCGAATAAAGAGTTAATTTTAGTTTGGGACATACTATAATGTTCTAGGGTATTGCTTGGTGACCCTTTTTTTTTCTAACAAACAAATTCTTTGGTGATGGTTTTTCATCATTACCTTTGGGATGAGCACTTGTCAGGCAAGTATGGTGTGAGGTTTCAGATATGGTTATCCACGACGCTTTGTAACATCTTTAGCGAGGTCCATTCTGAAATTGCTAGACAAGGATTCATTTCATTGGCTTTTGTTTGGGAACGCCGGAGTCAAATCAATACAATCCATTTGTAATAGATTTGTAATGTATCATAATATTACGGGTAGTTATAATATATATCTTTTTTTTAAACTTTTAAGATTAGTTACTAAGTATTGTAATAGTTATCTTTGGTTGGCTGTTATGACTATGGGAGTTTTGCGAAAAAAAATTAACTGGGGTTAATTTTTTTCGGAGGGAAGGATGATGTGTAACGATAACTCGTTACATTTTATTGTTTATTTTATTAAACATAATTTTATAATTTGTGATAACCCATAGTGACGATAGCTAGTTGAAGGTAAGCTATAAATAATATAATGTAGGTACTTATTTTGTTCTAACAGGTGTTATGTGTGTTGTATATCTCTTGTTCGATTTATCAATGCAGAATTGTTATAGTTCAATAACATCGAACGCTAGATCGGAAATCGAACGTAGCAAGAGATTTGAACAATGCAGATGCTCGCTGAGGTCGCTCTCTTGACCGGGACGCCGGTTGGAAAGGTTTACTTTGACTGACGAGGAGAAGGGTTGGTTATGAAAAGATTGGCTTTTTAACAAAAATGTCGGTATCGTATTAAATCTCTATTTATTTATTGAATCATTATAGATTTGAATTGTTTTGATGGCAATTTAAAATAATATATATTCAATTTATCGAATTCAATACATATTTTTGTAATCAGATGGATTGCTAACCTTTGATTAATATCTAAGTTTTGTCTAAACAGTTTATCGTATTTAAATGTGATTTAATTACCGACCTTCTCAGTTTTTTTAAATCTTTTGTTAGATTGATTGGAAGATGTGCCTCAGCTACGACCTTTTGGAAGTGATATAGAACTTCAGATAACTTTTACCTTACCACGAGGTGATCATCTCAGGATTTCTTTGGCTGCCGGATTGTTCACTGGAAGTTTCAGGATGAGACAGGTATGTACATCTCTTTATTATTTTAATAATATATGTTAATTGCATTTTTGCAATTTCTTTTTGGAGAGAATTACATACCTTGCTCGTTATTTTCAATCCGAGAGTTTGGGAAATCATCTGAGTTTTCCTTACTGAGGTTAACTTATTCCTTGTCTTTTTATTGATTGTCTGTAAAGCCAATTTGACAATAACTGTACCTGAATCTAAGTGTCAGCACTACCATTACTATATTATATATTACTTTATATTTTAATTTCTGTTCGTTATTAGTATGTGAATATCAGAGTTTGGTATTAAACAATATCTTGTTTGGTAACTATTGTTTGAATTTATCATTTGTGTTTGATAACCACCTCTGGATATTCAATTTTGATAGTATTAACTTTTAGTGAAACCTTTGGGATATATTAAGTATACTTAATGAAACACTCATACTACACATTTAATTTCATTTTTTGTTGTAATTTTTACATTGGATTTAGTAAATAATATCTAGTTAAGCATTATTGTTTAGCGTTTAATTTCTGAACATGTTTAGCTCATGTTGAGCTGTGATTCTTTTGTATTTAAACAATTATAGATGTATTAATTTTTTTATGATCATTAGATACTAGTTATATACTAGGGTTTGCTGGGATATCATATCCCTAGTAGCTGTTCTACTTAAGAAATTACTTAAAAGAAAAACCAAATAATCTAGATTTCATAGTGCTGGTGCTTATTAACCCTATTTACAATTCTAATTTTTTTAATCATATTTTCATGATATGGTCCGAACTTGAGTCCCAAGACCAGAGACGTTGAAACTCCTGAGTGGACACAAAGGGCTGAAGAAACCTGTCATCCCCAGGGATTAAACGGTACAACCAGTGCCCTATTACCGTCAGGAGCTGGTGAATAATCAGTTGGAACAATCAATGTGATTAAAATAAGGGTTTTAATAAATGTAGAGTTACAACTAACTTGTAAGTAATCCACTTTAACTTTTGAGTAATTTCTGTTAACTTTATTTATATCATCATTATATATATACATACATTTAATTTTACATAATTTCATTTCAATAACTAGTTATCAATTCATTATTTCAATATTAATATACAACCTATGTCATAATATCAATTAAATTTATGGTACTAACCCTTACTGTGTGAAAGTTCATCTTATTCAGAACAATAAACAACTAAAAGGTTGAATTAACTTCCACTATTTATTCTATAAATAGTGGAAGAATTTATAGAATAAATAGTGGAAGTTAATTCAACCTTTTAGTTGTTTATTGTTCTGAATAATATCAATTTATTATTTCAATATCAATATACAACCTATGTCAAAATATCAATTCAAGATTGTTCATTATTTTTTGTAATTATTAAATTATATTAAAATTATTTCGGTCTTTTAGTGTCACTGTACAATACCTTATCGAACATTATATCTTAACATTTGGTAGGATTGCACCTATTGTCGTTCCATTGTTTTCCTTGTTTTGTTAGGAGTAAAAATCAAAACGTAGGTGGCGCTCAAATATTAAGATAAAGTTTGGTGTAACCTTCCCTAACCTACCCTTAGTAACACCAGCAGCGATCCCATCCCTGAGATTAGCCTGGAAGTGCTGGTTAAACTAATTTTTATTGCATCTGTTTCATTTACCCAGTGTCAATAGTTCGCCACTTCACTTTTTTTGTGCTTGCATAAAAGGGGTTAAGTGTTGTTACACTTTTGGCAAACTTATCATTACATCATTTAGAAATCAAATATCATTATGTATGGATTAAGAATCTCTCTAGACTGTTATCGAGTCAAATGAATAAACATAACGGTAAAAAATATCCTTGTGATAGATGTTTGAATTATTTTGGCAGTGAAGAAAAATTAAATATTCATTATTCTTTTTGTGAAACTATGAATTACGAAAAAATTACTTTTCCCAAATACGACTTTGTTGAATTTTGCAATCATGTTTATAAACAAAAGTGTCCTTTTACTATTATTTATGCTGACATTGAATCCCGATTAGAAAAATGTAATGTAGAAATTGGCAAAACGACGCAAAAATATCAGCATCATAGAGCCTTCAGTATTGGCTATTATTTTAAATGTTCATTTGATGACTCTACCATTTTATAAAGCAAGGAGAGGTGAAGATTGTATGAATTGGTTTGCAAATGAAATGACTACGATAGCAAAGTTTGTTGAAAGTAAGATTAAAAATATTATTCCAATTGTGATTTGGTCGAACCCCACCGGCGGCGGTGACATTTGTCACATCTGTGAAAAAATATTTAGAGAAAAGGAAGTCATTGTTAGAGATCATGATCATTTTACCTAAAAGTTCCGTGGATTTGCACACCAATCATGTAATCTGAACTTTAAAAAACTGTTTATTGTACCCATAATCTATCATAATCTACTCTATGATTCACACTTTCTTATAAGGGATATTATTAGACGGGAGCGGGTTAGTGTACTTCCAGTAAATAAAGACAAATACATTTCATTTACGCAATACGATGCAGATACAAACATTAACTTCCGATTTATAGATTTGTTCAGATTTTTTGCGACTAGCTTGGATAATCTAGTTAAAACTTTGTGTATTAAGGATTTTATAATTTTATGAAAAGAGTTTTCTTCATTGAATGCCGATCACTTTAAACTATTAACTCGTAAAGGTGTGTTTCCATACGACTATATTGACAATTTAGAGAAATTAAATGAAACTCGATTACCTAAACAAGAAAGTTTTTACAATAGACTTAATGACATTAACATTACTGATAACGACTATGCTCACGCGCAAAACGTTTGGAAGTCCTTTAATATTAAAACACTTGGGGAATATAGCGATTTGTACATGCATACCGATATTTTGCTTCTTGCCGACATTTTTAAAAATTTTCGTGAGTCTTCTTTAAAAACTTACTTTCTTGACCCCGCCTGGTATTTCACAATGCCTGGCTATACGTGGGATTGTATGCTTAAATATACTGGGTGTAGGCTACAAATTTTAAAAGATGTTGACATGATGATGTTTATAGAAAAGTCGATTCGAGGGAGAATATCTGTATGTAGTAGCAGATATGCTGAAGCTAACAATAAATACATGAAAGAGTATGATCCCACAAAACCCTCAAGCTTTATATTATATTTAGATGTAAATAATTTTTACGGAAAGGCCGTGAACGAGCCTCTTCCTTATGGGGGGTTTTGTTGGATTGAAAATATAAGTAAATTTGTTACCAACGACGGCGACGATCCACCTGAGGATTATGTGAACATAATGACGCTGCCTGATGATTCTCCCAACGGTTATATTTTTCAAGTCACCCTAGAATATCCTGAAAGATTACACGACGAACATAAAGACTTTCCATTCTGCCCCGGACACCGCATTCCGCCAGAATACAAATTACCGAAATTAATGACGACCTTATACAGCAAAAAAGAATATATTATACTACATTATAGAAATTTAAAACAAGCAGTGTCACATGGTTTAAAATTAATTCAAATTCACAACACACGATTGAGAACCTCGGCCACTAACATCTTTGAAAAAGACCTAAGAAAGCTTGCAAATAACGCAGTTTTCGGAAAAACTATGGAATCAATTAGGGGGAGAAAAATCGTAAGATTACCGCAATCTTATGACGGTCGCTATGGTGCTAAAAATTTAATTGTCAGTCCAAGATTACAAAGTAGAACATTACTCGACGAGAAGGAGGATATAATGATAATTGAACTTAAAAAAGCTGAACATTGTTTTAATAAACCTTTGTATATAGGGATGGCAATTCTAGATTTGGCTAAAACTGTAATGTACGACTTGCACTATGATTTTGTACTCCCCAAACTGGGGGTAGAGAGATGTAAATTACTGTATACAGATACTGACAGCTTTATATATGAAATAAAGTGTGAAGATGTATATAAAGAAGTTATCGAGAGATACATTGAAAAATTCGACACTTCAGACTATGCTCCAAATAACGTGTACAGCAGTGTTTCCCAAATTCCTCTGAATCGCGGACCCCCAAATTTAGATACTCGTATCACGGGGACCCCCATAAACACTTTAGTTGCAAAAATAAAAAATAAAACATTAGTGCGATTTTTTAAATATGCTATATTTATTATACTATCTTAAAAACATACGTTTTTAAATAAGAACAACTTATGAATAATAAAAAACAAAAAAAAATACTTATAACAACATAAAATAATATAAAACTTATAAATTTCCTTTGTTTCACATTTCAGTGAGACATGATTTTATGTAAATCTGGACCAATGTTATAAATTTTTAGTCTTATTTCTGGAGCAACATCCAGGCGATTTCTTTGTTTTGATTTTAGGGCAACATATACAGAGAAAGCCTGTTCACATAAATATGTCGTGCAAAAAGGAATCAAATGTCTGAGAGCCTTTTCAGAGAGCTCATTGTATTCTGAATTAATTTTAATCCAAAATTCAATTAAATCGTTGTCTTTAAAAATATCTTTTTTAGAACTGCTACAGGAGAGATCAATTTATTGATCTTGTAATTTTTCTGTTAAAATTTGAGTTGAATTTTCTTTTATTCTTGCAGTAGAAAATGGATTTCTAATCCAACAATTTTCATCATTGGGCCCTGGAAAATAATCGCGAAAACTTGAAACTAAATTACGCAAATGATCACACATTACAAGTTGAACTTCTTGTGGCAAAATATTATCCTCTGACTTTAAGAACGAATCTAAAGAAGAAAATGTACTGAAAGATGATTTTTTCACACGGTTAGCCCAAATCTGTAATTTTTTTATGGTAGCTTCTATTTTATCTTCAATTTAAAAAATATGTATACTTTTACCCTGTAATTGTAGGTTAAGTCCATTTAAAAAAGCAAAAATATCCGATAAATATGCTGCCATGCACATCCAAGCAAAATCGTTAAGTCGTTCAGCCAATTCAAATTTATTTTCAGTTAGAAAAAGTCGCAGTTTGTCATGAAGTTCAAAAAATCGAGTCAAAATCTTTCCCCTGGATAGCCATCGTACTTCTGTATGTAAAAGTAGTTGGACGTGTTCGCTGCCTGCTTCTTCACATATTGCTTGAAAAACTCGGGAATTTAACGGCCTGGCTTTAATAAAGTTAATAATTTTAACAACTTCGTCTAAAGTGGATTTTAACGAGGGCGGCATTTTTTGCAAGCTAGGGCTTCCCTATGAATACAACAATGATTCCATGTTACATTTGGTGCAACATTTTTACGCGTGCCACAAGACCGGTTAATTTTCCAGACATAGTACGGGCTCCGTCTGTACTTAATCCAACACATTTGTCCCACAAAATATTAAATTTTGTAAAAAAATCATTGATAGCTGTAAACACACAGTTAGCTGTAGAACGCATTAGCTCTGATAAAAACAAGAAGTCTTTATGAATTTCATCCTCATAGTCGTAACGGACAAATACCAACAAAATAACTTTGTTTGTAATTCTGTGCTTTCGTCAAGTTGTATGGCAAACATTTTACAAATCTGAAGTCTTGAAATTAAAATCTGTTTAACATTAAGAGATAAATCGATTATTCTTTTTTTCATAGTGTTGTTGGAGAGTGGTATTACTTGCAACTGTTTTGCAGCAGAATCACTAATCATAGTCTTACACATAATCTGCGCAGCTGGAAGAAGTAATTCCTCTGCTATAATGTGAGGCTTTCCAGATTTAGCAATTAATTCCGCTATTTGAAAGGAAACAAGTGTGGCGTTTTCGTTTCCAGAAGCAACTTTTGTTATTATATTTTGAGTCTTTTTAAGTTCTTTTTATTTTTTTATTTTCAAAAGAAAAAAATCGACAGATTTATTTACTGATTCAGGGTGCTTTGCCTGCAAGTTTTGCCGGTTTCATACTTTCGTTTGAAAGTACGTCAAAACATAGAACACATTGTGGTTTCACATCGTCGTTGACATTATTTTCAATAAATCCAAATTTTAAATATTCTTCATTATATTTCCGCAGTTTTCCACGAAATTTATTTTTTAGCGTCAAATTCTCTGCGGGTAAAGTGGCTGATTCTTGAGAAGTACTCGATTGTTCTTCAGCCTCATGTTCTTCCAAAATTTCCGTGAGTTGTATTTTAAAAGAGCCGCTTTTTAGCCAATGATCCATACTTAAAACAGAGGAAATAGGTGCTAGTAAACTGAACAACTGTATAAAAATTTTTAAATTTGCTACTTGTCGCCACTTGCATACAAACTAGGATCTGAAAGGAACAAATCAAAACACAAAGCTGCGATGCGATGTGTGTGCAAAGCTAATTGAGAGACATAGAATGGTAACAAATTTCGCCTAATTCTCGTAACCCTACTTTCCTCGTCTGGTACTATGTTGAGTCTATTAAACATGTTTTCCATTTGCGCAATAAATAAATTTGTTGGCTCATTAAGCGTTTGCATTTTGTTATTAATTTCTAACTCTAAGTTAAATTGGTAATTGCAAGGCAAAAAATTATCTTTAAGTTTTGTTACAAGAACAAGATGTGACCAAGAAGTTACTTTATTTTTAATAGATGGGTTATTCTAAGATTAAGGTAAATTTTAAGCAATGCAAATTCCGAAAAAAAAAATTTTTAAATGTGTATATTTTAAGATTTACATGTCATCAGTGATGCTTACCATATAATATGTAACTATTAGCATCGCTAAAAAGTTGTTTTTTTTGTAAAAAAAATAACCTACATCCACGTTAATGACAAAGTGTCCATGTTAATGACGAATAAGATAAACACAAAACATATTTTAATTTCAAAACTTTATTTCTACAAAAAAATAAAAGAAATTATACTCAGTAATGAAACAGTAAGTAAAATAAAAAGTGATTAAATATTTAGTTATATTTTAAACTTTGTTGAATATCTCATCAACATAGTTTGATTCTGAAACTCGAAATGATCTTCTGAAACAGGCACTGGAGGAGTTTTTAATTTGCATAATATGCCAGATGGTTCCAATGTCTGTATATCTGGTTTCATGGGCCAAATGAAACCATTTCCTTTTCGTATCATAAACGATATAATGAGTTTTCCGTCTGAGATATTTTCAATAATCCCTAAAATAAACTTTTTTTAATAAACAGTAGTTAAGTAAATGTGTTTTGAATAATATACCTGGATACCACTGGTCATCAAAAATTGCTACTATCCAGTCATTTATCATGAATGTTGAAATTACAGTCGAGGTTGGTTCTTCAGACATTTCTTCATTTTCAGATGTTGTTGCAGTTGTGGTTGGTTTTTCACATATTTTCTCAACTTCAGGAGTTTTGGGTAGTAACATTTTTATGGATGTAGCATATTCTACAGGGTTACAGATACTATAATGCATGCAGCAGGTACCAAGTTCGCAATCAAAACAGCTTAAAGCATTAAAATATACAATGCCAGTATCTTTTTTCCAGGTAACTTGATGTACTTTCATAACACCTTTGCTAACAGGTATATTTAGAGGCAAAACCTTTTCCACCATAGCAATATCATCTGATGTCACAATGTCAATATGAACCTTAAGGTCACTTTCCCTAATAACTTTTACAAAACCTTCGAAAGAATTGATGTCATTATTATGAGCAATTACCTGGTCAGCAGATCGTTTGATCGTGGCGCCAATGCCGTCGGGGGCTCCTTTTCCATGGCCCGATTCTGAGTAATTCCATGAGATTTTGTTTATTGTTGGAAAATGTTGTGGTAAGTAGGATGCCACTAAGTAAAATATTTTCCTGTTTCGATATTGTGTGGACGGACTATCGGACAAAACATGAAGGGTTGATATTTTCAGGTTGAATTTCTCAATATAATGAGTTAAAATTGGTTTTAAATGAGCGACTACAGCACAGGGATCGTGACGCAAAGAATCTGAAATAGTGCAAAATCCTTCCTTTTTTAATTTATTGTACATCATACCTGTATGTAACGTTATTTGTCCTCGATGCACCGAAGTGGACAGCTTGCACTTCTGAAGCATATTTACAGGAAAAATTTTCTGAAAAATCTATGTGCAAAAGTAGCTCATTATCCATTAAATTCTTTTTTAATCCAGTAATTGCAGCATACTGATGGCTTATGTTTAATACATGCTTTAAAAATTTCGGCAAGGAGTTATTAAGTTCTCCAATAATGTTTTCCAATAGATCTTTAACTTTGTTTTTGAAGGTTATTTGAACGGTTATTTCTTTATTTGTCTTTGAACTTATTCGTTTTTCCTTTTTGGTCTCCCATTTCTGATAACTGTAAGTGTTTTTCCACATATCATTAGTTACATTAAACAGTAATTTGTTGCTTTTACACGTTTTACAATCGCGTGCTAAACAATGTTCAGTCCTACTGTCGCAGCACAAAATATTTAAAACTTCCTGGGAATTCTTTTGCTCTATAACTTTAAGTCTATAAAGGGAGTATATCACCATCTCAATATTTTCATGGATAACACAAAGACATGTATCTCGGGCCGATAGTTTGGGGGGCACTACCCAAAACGGACGAAGCTTGCAAAAAGTTGAATAAGACATTTTTATCTTGTGACTTTTTTGAAAATCAGCAAATAGAATCTTCATATTATAATTTAAATTTTTTTTTGTTTTTTTATGCCTTTTTTTGTTATTGTTTCCTTTTTACCGGGGCATAATCTAGAGGAGTTATCGCTGAGGTAGTAAGCTATAACAATTTTTTTAATCTTATTTACTTTCTGCACTCTTTCATACATTAAGTTATTGGACCGTTTTTTATTGCTACTAAATAGTTTATATGGTAGAAAACTGCGTGCCTCTTTTAAAAGTCGATATTTTTTTAAGATTCTGCCATTTATTACTTTAGTGAAAATTTGTTTTGATGACTGTGTTGCTAGATTTTTAAAGTTTATTGAAAGTTCTTTTTGTATTACCTCGCCAAATAAAAGTTTCTTTTTAAGTTCTGGAGGTACGTTGTACCCTTTTACCATTTCTTGAATTTTTGTGTTAGGGGAAGGATTTGATATTGGCTTCTTCTTGTGGTCTAGGCGGTAAAATCTCTTTTTCCAAACCTCCAATTTCCTTCTTAGCTTTTCGTTTTCTTCTTTTACTTTTTGTAAATTTTTATAACATTTCGCTCTGTCCCTTCGAACCAATCTTCTACCACGACTTTTCTGATGACTACTACTACTTCCTGCTATGGGGAAGCTTGAATTATTCAACGACACTGGTGTACTTGGTTGTAAATTAACTTGCAGGTTTTGTCTTTCATGGGGTTGTTCTTGAAGCAAACCATTTTCTTCGTCCGATTCAGGCGGAGTTTCTTGGATGGTCTTTTGGAGCATACGTATTTTATTTCTATGACTTCTTTGGTTTTCTGCCCATTTCTTTCTTTTTGCTTTTCTTTCTCTACGAGAAAGATCTTTTACTAATTTAATTACTCCTTTCTCTTTATTTTTTTCATATCTTTCATGATCTTTCTTCTGCTGTTCTTCACGTTTCACTGGATTGTTTTTTATTTTTTCCCTTCTTCGTTTTTCACATTCGCGTTTTTGTTTTCTTCGTTCCTCAATGGATATCTTCTTTATCTTTCTTCCCATTTTGTATGACTAATGGGATCTGTTGCACAAATCTAAAATATGAAAATAAAAAATTATCTTCTTATCGTTGAACCTTTGGTGTATCGTAATAATTTGCCTTTCAATTTTTCTCCTGAAGATTCTAATTTGGTTAGCGAAATTTGTCAAAATAAATTTAATATTTATGGTGAGCCTCGGCAACTATTACAAAATTGTAATTAACATGGACGTAGGTCATTAACATGGACCAATTTTGTCCATGTTAGTGACATTTAATATTGTCCATGTTAATGACAAAATGGCGTTTACAATAAAAAATCAAACAAATAAATTTATTTTAGAAATTCTATCATTTATAATTTAGGACACACATTTTTCAGCTACAACATACACATAATGTTTTAAACTATATTAAAAATGTGAAATACTTACAAGGGTCTCGTTAATGACACACAAAAAACATAACCTGACAACAATCCACAACACTTTCACTGCCAATGGTTCCTCATCACTGAATATTCTAGAATATTTTAAATCTTGATGAGCACTTCCCCCACGCATGGTTTTGTAGTGTTGACAGATTTCTTAGACTTTACTGGGTTGATAAATTAAGTGGATCTACCTTGTCCATGTTAATGACCAGAAATTTAGGGACAATCTTTACTATTTAAAAAATAGGTAAAAAAAGTATGCCTGCCTATAATAGAGTATAAAAATATATTCCTTGAAGTCACTAGGCCCACCTGCACTAAAAGTAGTTGGTTTAAAAAAAATGTTCTATGTGCAAATTATTTTTTATGTTTGCATCCCAGGAAAAGGACAGTCCATGTTAATGACTTTTCTGTTGTTGAAATATGATTTAAAATTCTAATAAAAAAGCTGAGTACTTA
This sequence comes from Ophraella communa, assembly GCA_035357415.1. Taxonomy (NCBI): domain Eukaryota; kingdom Metazoa; phylum Arthropoda; class Insecta; order Coleoptera; family Chrysomelidae; genus Ophraella; species Ophraella communa. The sequence goes on along the minus strand of CM068995.1, from coordinate 30,320,759 downwards.
ACTAATGGGGTGGTGGTAGAGACCAATTAGATACATATTTCTGCGAAAAAAAAGTTTGAATAGCATTAACAGTTTATTAGAAATTCGCCGGGGACACTGAAATTTACCCTAAGTTAAGAATGGCCCAGATAGAAACCAAACTAATGCTGAGCCTTTAAAAAATTCAAAACATTTAACGAACAAATCTGCATCTGAAACACCTCCCATTTATGTATGTCATTATTTTTGACTAACTCCTGAACTAGATGGACGGCTAGTAAAAATTGGATCGGACACTTGTTACGGGTTCATTTTTCATATGCAGGATAAATTAGGGAAATCAGTACTTAAAATAAGACTAAGTAAAGATTAATTGAATATGTATCTATTGATCCAAAATCATTGTTTACATTGTCATTATAAACTTGAATTTGAGGTTGAACTCTTCTTCTTATTAGCAACAGTATTTAATAGTCCTTCAATGCCTAATTTGCAAAAATAAAAGCCTACCACGGTTAATATTGGTTGTGATCACCAAAAATCTACTAGCTAAATAAAGGATATCAGGTTATCTCTCTCACTGTCTTTTCTGTCTTTCTTCTTGCTTTTTCTGGGCTAAATTTGGGCCATGTGGTCACATTGACGAATTTATTTCGGATTTTGAAAATTAGCCTAAAACAAAAGTAAGCAACATCAAAGATATTGTATAAATAAAAATCTTGACTGATTTTGCACATCAATTGTGGATATATTTACTTATCTTTAAAAGGCCGCTCCTCATATCCGGTAAGCTATATCTTGATCACATCTGTAGTGCATAAAAGGTTACCATAATCATTCATGCTTTTAGGCCATAACTACCTAACCATCACCTACTACCCAAACCTTCTAGTTTATATTAGATAACTCATCCATAGAAGTAGCCTGTAGTACCAGCCTGTAGTACCAGCACCTTATTTGCACCTCTATCACCTACAGTACCATTAGTGATTAGGCTGCACCCTTAGAAAGTAATGTCTAGTAACATCTTAGATGCTTTGGCTTTACCGCACACTGCTGAAAACAAGTAAGAACTTTCCATTATCTTTGTGTTCACCAGTTCACAACTGCAGTTCTATTTACTTCAACTATCAAGGGTATCTGGAAAACAAAATGTAAATTAAGAATAATATTAAATTATTATTTGAAGTAATATTAAAATTATACTACTATAATATAACTTTATCCAATCAAGACTTTAAAACTATCTGTTAAAACAATACTAACTTATAAAACAATTGGTACAGAATATAAAATAATCTACTTACCCTTATCAATATAAAATTGTAAAACAAATAGTACTATTTGGGGCTCAATTTACTCAAAAATATTTAGAGAATTTAATATTTAAGGTTCAAGTACTCATTTTACTAAACATATCTTAGTAAGTACTTAATGTTTTGTGGCATTTAGCATATGATAAAGAACTCTATCCAACATTTCTGTTTGTATGAATTACTAAGACCCGACCCACTCTCCAGTACTGAGTTAAACCATATCAATCTGATCTAGTCGGTATAGTCACTTGTAGAAAACTTTGATAGTGCCTGGCTCAAACATTAACTGAATATTGCCAGGAGTAATAAACTTTTATATCTAAATCCGCTTCTAACATAACTTTACTTTTTAAAACACCCTGCTTTTTCTTCTGATCATTGTCCGTAACATTCATCCTATATATCCTACCTTTTACATGAGTGAACCTAGTTGAAATTCTTTTATATGCCGAATCTAATTTGTTACCCCTAAAAGAATCTATCTCTGTCTTAAGTTCCGATAATGTTATATTAATTTCGTTTAACTCCTCTTCATAAGTATATGAATTTGTACCCTCTGTAAATGATCTATCAGCAGTTTGTTGTGCCCTTAAACCTCTAAAAAGCTTACGTAAATCTTCTACTTTTGAAGGAACGTCTACATCAAATAATGAAACTTCATAAGTAAGTTCATGTGCTTTCAAATACTCTGCTTTTATTTTAAAGTCAACAAAAGGTTTCAAAAATTTTAAAAATACCAAACTTTTTGAATGAATCGAGAAAAAACAAGTCCTAAATAATTAGAATTAAAGCAATTCTATATAAAGTACACCAAAATCAAGTTATTTTAAAAAAGTACAATACTCACCAAATTCCTATTAAAATAAGCCAACATCAAAAATATCGGTACCAATTAGAACCAAAAAAAAACGATTAGAGTGTAATTAAATGTTCGTTTTAATTTAACTACACAAATTTGTAAATAAATATATCTCTCAGTGCTGTAGTTAAAATAATAGTATAGGTATTAAAAACTGTAAGAAAAATCGAAGGAAATTAAACTATTAATAAAAACATTTAAGATAGTTAAAAAAATTAATTACAAAAGATTAATATTGAAGATATTAAAAAAATTATTTAAGAAAAAAAAATTTGTAGATTTTTTCACCAAGTACTTTTCTCGAATAGAAAAACTATTTCCTAAAGAAAAATAATTATACAGTCAGAGAAAAATGAAACCAGTGGTTGGGCGCCGATTTGTAATAATATTAAAGCGTTGAGCGTCATTTGTGATATGATTTAAATGTTGAGAGTGAATTTTTAAAAATATTTAGTTAACTTTTAATAAATAACAATTTACTAAAAAAAAAATGTAATTTACAATAAAACAACTATTAATCTGGATTCCGTCTCTGGACAAATACTGAACAGGTGACGATAAACGTGCTCCGTCAATATAATCTAAATAACAGAAGAAAACACAAAATCAATTCAATAAAACGTAAAATACTAAAGCAGTTTATAGTGAAAAATCATTTGCCGTAAGTACTTTTACCAAAATTACAACGGTTTAATTAAATCTTGGTATTTAGTTGCTACCTTAACTCTGCTGCACACGGCGTACGATAATATAATATATATTTTATGTTTGCACTCTAATATAATATATATTATATTAAGCCGGCTGCACACGGTGTGCGATAATATATATTATGGTGGCTGAAGATATGGTACGATAGTCATATACCTTACGTCATTTGTTGAAGAAAATGATCGGAGACGACGTGCTATTGCTAGATTCCATAGATAGTTCGTCAGATGAAGACGATGATACTATGTATGACAATTTTATAGCAACAATAAACATTAAAAAGCAAAAACAAGTGTTGGATAAATGATCATATTAAATTTAGAAAATCACGCGGAGAATTTTTGTTATTTAATGAGTTAAATGATACTTAAAACACACAAAAGCTTTGAAAAACAAGTGTAGACTAAAATGCCGGTTCGTCTAAACTCAAAAAACATCGAATTGTGGGCTTCTGCAGACAACGGGACGCAAGGGGTGTAATGATAAGTTTGCCAAAAGTGTAACAACACTTAACCCCTTTTGTGCAAGCACAAAAAAAGTGAAGTGGCGAACTAATGACACTGGCTAAATTAAACAGATGCAATAAAAATTAATTTAACCAGCACTTCCAGGCTAATCTCAGGGATGGGATCGCTGCTGGTGTTACTAAGAGTAGGTTAGGGAAGGTTACACCACACTTTATCTTAATATTTGAGCGCCACCTATGTTTTGATTTTTACTCCTAACAAAACAAGGAAAACAATGGAACGACAATAGGTGCAATCCTACCAAATGTTAAGATATAATGTTCGATAAGGTATTGTACAGTGACACTAAAAGACAGAAATAATTTTATATAATTTAATAATTACAAAAAAAATTATGAACAATCTTGAATTGATATTTTGACATAGGTTGTATATTGATATTGAAATAATGAATTGATATTATGACATAGGTTGTATATTAATATTGAAATAATGAATTGATAACAACTAGTTATTGAAATGAAATTATGTGAAATTAAATGTATGTATATATATATATATATATATATAATAATGAAATTAATAAAGTTAACAGAAATTACTCAAAAGTTAAATTAGATTACTTACAAGTTAGTTTTGACTCTACGTTTATCAGAAACCCTTATTTTAATCACATTGATTGTTCCGACTGATTATTCACCAGCTCCTGACGGTAATAGGGCACTGGTTGTACTGTTTAATCCCTGGGGATGACAGGTTTCTTCAGCCCTTTGTGTCCACTCAGGAGTTTCAACGTCACTGGTCTTGGGACTCAAGTTCGGACCATATCATGAAAATATGATTAAAAAATTAGAATTGTAAATAGGGTTAATAAGCACCAGCACTATGAAATCTAGATTATTTGGTTTTACTTTTAAGTAATTTCTTAAGTACAACAGCTACTAGGGATATGATATCCCAGCAAACTCTAGTATATAACTAGTAATGATCATAAAAAATTAATGCATCTATAATTTTTGAATACAAAAGAAAAACAGCTCAACATGAGCTAAACATGTTCAGAAACTAAACGCTAAACAATAATGCTTAACTAGATATTATTACTAAATCCAATGTAAAAATTACAAAAAAAAAATGAACCTAAGTTATACTAACTATCGAAATTGAATATCCAGAGGTGGTTATCAAACACAAATGATAAATTCAAACAATAGTTACTAAACAAGATATTGTTTGATACCAAACTCTGATATTCACATACTAATAACGAACAGAAATTAAAATATAAAGTAATATATAATATAGTAATGGTAGTGCTGACACTTAGATTTAGGTACAGTTATTGTCAAATTGGCTTTACAGACAATCAATAAAAAGAAAAGGAATAAGTTAACCTCAGTAAAGAAAAACTCAGATGATTTCCCAAACTCTCGGATTGAAAATAACGAGCAAGGTATGTAATTCTCTCCAAAAAGAAATTGCAAAAATGCACTTAACATATATTATTAAAATAATAAAGAGATGTACATACCTGTCTCATCCTGAAACTTCCAGTGAACAATCCGGCAGCCAAAGAAATCCTGAGATGATCACCTCGTGGTAATGTAAAAGTTATCTGAAGTTCTATATCACTTCCAAAAGGTCGTAGCTGAGGCACATCTTCCAATCAATCTAACAAAAGATTTAAAAAAACTGAGAAGGTCGGTAATTAAATCACATTTAAATAAGATAACTGTTTAGACAAAACTTAGATATTAATTAAAGGTTAGCAACCCATCTGATTACAAAAATATGTATTGAATTCGATAAATTGAATATATATTATTTTAAATTGCCATCAAAATAATTCAAATCTATAATGATTCAATAAATAAATAGCGATTTAATATTGTTAAAAAGCCAATCTTTTCATAACCAACCCTTCTCCTCGTCAGTCAACCTTTCCAACCGGCGTCCCGGTCAAGAGAGCGACCTCAGCGAGCCTCTGCATTGTTCAAATCTCTTGCTACGTTCGATTTCCGATCTAGAGTTCGATGTTATTGGACTAGAACAATTCTGTATTGATAAATCGAACAAGAGATATACAACACATATAACACCTGTTAAGACAAAATAAGTACCTACATTATATTATTTATAGCTCACCTTCAACTAGCTATCGTCACTATAGGTTATCACAAATTATAAAATTATGTTTAATAAAATAAACAATAAAATGTAACGAGTTATCGTTACACATCGTCCTTCCCTCCGAAAAAAATTAACCCCAGTTAATTTTTTTTCGCATAACTCCCATAGTCATAACAGCCAACCAAAGATAACTATTACAATACTTAGTAACTAATCTTAAAAGTTTTAAAAAAATATATATATTAAAACTACCCGTAATATTATGATATATTACAAATGTATTACAAATGGATTGTATTGATTTGACTCCGGCGTTCCCAAACAAAAGCCAATGAAATGAATCCTTGCCTAGCAATTTCAGAATGGACCTCGCTAAAGATGTTATAAAGCGTCGTGGTTAACCATATCTGAAACCTCACACCATACTTGCTGACAAGTGCTCATCCCAAAGGTAATGATGAAAAACCATCACCAAACCAATACATCCCATTTTCTTGGTCAGTTTGACAAAATTCTTTTAATAGAATTTGTTTGTTAGGAAAAAAAAGGGTCACCAAGCAATACCCTAGAACATTATAGTATGTCCCAAACTAAAATTGACTCTATATTCGACTTAACTTTAAGAGGGTGCTCCTTCAAAAGTACTGCGAGAAATCTTGAGAAATGACAAGTAAAGCCATGTTCATATAAACACAGTAGTAGAAAGCCCCCATAATTGACAACATCCCTTGGGAATAACTTTGCCCGAAGACCAAAAACCCCCCATGAATCTATGCTGGAATTACTATTACCATTTAAGATAGTCATTTCTTAACCCTCTCGCACCCACTAATGAACGGCCCTATAAAACAAATACGCAAAAGCAAGACAAAAATTACTAGTATGTAGCCACTAGAAAGCTGAAAAGGTTTTCACACCTAACGTTACGAAAATTATGAAATTTAAATACTTTAATGTTATCCAGCGATATACGGAATATAAAAAAATATAGAAAAATGTAGCAATACATGAACCTTGATACAGCAGTAGCGGTATACCCAACAAAATCCCAAAAATGTCACAAAAATCCTGTTGAAAAATTTAACAGATAACTTCCTGAACTAAAACCTGCAAACAAGCTAAGTGTTACCATCGATAAGGAACAAAATTTCCGATAAACAGAAGATTTCCTGTTTAATAACATGTACGGAAGTGTAGAAATTCGATAAACTATTTTATCAGATAAGATACGATAAATTTGCACGATACGATACTGAAGAACGATACGATACTGCAATACGATACGATACTATAATACAATACGATACGATACTGTAATATACGATACTTTAATACGGTAAGTCACACAGCAACATACTGTATCATTAACCACATGGATAAATATTATTTAACACAAATCATAAAAAAACATTATGAAGAAATGTAACTCTCAATAGCGAGACAAAAACAATAATAATTCTTCATAATTTTCAAGAACATGCAAAACTAAATAAAAGCTAATATCTGTATTAACCCGGTCCTTAAACTAGACGCCATTAATTACTTTACATGTTTGAAAATAATATGCATTTGCGTAAATATTTCCCCAATAAATAAAATAATTCTACACTTCAAATATAAAAGGTATATCAAGAAATTCTGTTGTTTTTACTACTACTGTAACTCAAGCTAAATATCACTAACAACTGTTTCGGAATCCGATACGTCACCATCAGGTAAATTTTCATCATTACTGTAAAAATGTTCTTTTAAATTTTTAACATGGAAATTGCCTAAGTCATTACCATCCATGTCCTGCAAACTGTAAACTAAATTAGATAAAACTTTAGTAACTATACACGGTACAAATTTTGGAGCTAATTTTGCTGTGAAATCATTTGCTTTAGAAGACTGAACAAAATTCTTTTTCCATACCCTGTCTCCTACATGAAATTTAAGATCCCGTTTCCTTAATTTATAGTGTTTTGAGTACCTAGCATAAGCTTCTTTTAATTTATTCCTAACATCTTCATATAACGTTGGGTATTTTTGAATATCCTCAAGTAACTGTAACTTATCACCAATAGTAACTACATTATTAGCATTATCCGCGATTTTCCCATAGTAATCTCCCGATAAAGGAATATTTCTACCAAAAGTCAAAAATGCTGGAGAATACTCGGTTACATCATGTTTAACTACTCTGATTGCTTGTGCTATTTTATGAATATTAGTATCCCCCGTTTTATGGTTTTCGTGTATGTAACATCGAATAGCTGTAACTATGACTTTATTAACCCGCTCGGTATGGTTTACTTGAGGTGTGTAGAAAGCATTGTAAAAGATTTTTTGAACGTTATAATTATTCATTAGGTTTTTAAAATCTCTACTAACAATTTGAGATCCGTTATCAGTAGCTACTATTTTAGGTACACCATAAATAAGAAAAACTTGATTTTCCATGAATCTAACAATGCTTTTTGCGGTAGCGTTAGGCATAGGATGAACGACCGTATATTTAGTAAAATAATCTACTACAACAAGACAATATTGATTCCCATTTTTGGATCTGGTATAAGGACCAATTAAATCACACGAAATCATTTGAAAAGGAAAATTAATATTTCTAAAAGAACCCATTAAACCAGCCTGTGGTAAATTTGAACTTTTACAAGCAGCGCAAACTTCACAGCTTTTTACATATTTATAAACATCTTTCCTAATTTTTGGCCAATAATAAAGCTCTAAAATTCTAGACAACGTTTTGGAAATGCCAAAATGAGCTGCTGTAGGATTATCATGATATAACTTGAAAATTTCTTGACGATTTTTCCGCGGTACTACAAATTTTCAATTAGATACATTACTTTCAATAGGTACTTTCGAAAACATATGTTTATATAAAATGCCATTTTCTACTTTAAAAGAAGGGTATTTTTCAGGATAAGTCTCTACCTTTGTTAGTATAGATTTATACCAATTATCAGGAATAAAAGAACTTACATCAATAACAGAAATTTCCGGCAAAGATCTACTCAAAGCATCTGCAACTACATTTAAAGCACCTTTACGATGTTTGATTTCAAAGTTAAACTGCGATAATCTCAAAGACCAACGTGCCAATCTTCCGGAAGGGTTAGATAACTTGTGTAGAAACAAAAGACTTGAATGGTCCGTCTCGATAATGAAGCGAGTACCTTCTATAAAAGATCTAAATTTCTCTACGGCAAAAATGACAGCCCATAGTTTTCTGTTGTTGAATATTTCCTTTGGCTAAATGTCAAAGTTTTGCTTGCATAAGCTACTGGGTGATCAATTCCATCATGCTCCTGGTAAAGAACTGCACCGACTCCTGTGTCGCTTGCATCACATTGTATTGTGAAAGTTTTAGTAAAATCAGGTGACGCCAAGATAGGAGCTGAAGTTAACCTAGTTTTAATTTCTTTGAAAGCTTCATCTGCCTGTGGTGTCCAAGTGATAGACTGACCTTTCTTCTTGCCATGCAGAAGATCATTAATTGGAGCACAAACTGTAGCGAAATCTTTGATGAATCTCCTATACCAGCTAACAAGACCAACTAACCTCTTTATTTCAGTGGTATTTTCCGGAACTGGATACTCCATTATAGCTTCAACTTTTCCTAAATCTGTTCTGAGCCCATTATGATCAACGACAAAACCTTAATAAGTTAGAGAAGGAACGCAAAATTCACACTTTTCCAAATTTACAGTTAATCCTGCTTCTTTAAGTCTATGATATACTTCTTTTAAAATTTCAATATGTTTCTGAAAACTAGGAGTTGCAATAACCATATCATCAAGATAAACAAAAGCATAAGGCCATAGGGATGGTCCAAGAACTGAATCCATTAATCTACACATTGTTTTGGGTGCGTTTGCTAAACCAAAAGGCATGACATTAAATTCAAAGAGACCTCTACCGTATACTGCAAATGCGGTTTTTGGACGTGAAGATTGTTCTAACGGTATCTGAAAAAATGCACTCTTCAAGTCAATCGACGACAAATATCTAGCATCTCTCAGTTTATTCAAAATACTATCTATTAAAGGCATTAGATATGGGTCTGGAACTGTAACCTGGTTTAACTTCCTGCCATCAAAACATACTCGATATTTTCCATCTTTCTTCGGAACTAACCATAGCGGACTACACCATGAGCTCTTGGACGGTTGAATAACCCCAAGTTCTAACATCTCGTCAATATTCTTGTTAAGATGCTCCTGCATTGCTGGTGAAAGAGGATACTGCCTTTGTGCTATTGGCTTAGTATTACCAGTATCAATAGTATGAGATAAGATATGTGTTCGACCTAACTTGTCTGGAGGAGCTATGTCCTTAAAACATTGTATAACCTTATTTAATTCTGCTTTTTGACTGTCTAATAAACTATCAAATGGTTGAATTGTATTAACAATACAAATTTCAGAACTTAATTTAAAATTTAACTGTTTATAATCAATTTTAAGCCCAAAAAGTTTATGAAAATCCATCCCTAAAATTAATGTTTGCCTTATAGAAGGCACAATCAAAATTTTCATTGTAATAGTTACATTATTTAATGAAATAGGAACAAAAACATGGCCTAACAAATCCTGAAAAGTACCATCCGCAGTTGTAACACTGACAACATTATCATATTGAATAGGTAAATTTAGTTTCTTCAAAAGATAAAACCCATCAGATCCTAAAATCGTTGATGTACTACTTGTATCAATAAAACCTAAGACTGTTTCGTTTGAAAATGTGACGTTAAGATAAAACCTATTATCGTTGGGTTTTTGAACAAAAACTGGACTAAGCTGGATAACATTTAAGTTATTTTTGTTTGACATATCATTATTAACATTATTACCTGATCTGACAACCTTATTATTAGATAAGACACTACCATTACTATCATTTTTAGAAATATTTGTAGTTAAAAACCGTTTTACAAACAACAAATATTCGTTCCATTCTGACAACGAAGTTTTTATTGTGTTTTGTGGAATTTGTTTCTCTTGCTTTGACTTTGTTGAGTTTGTGATGTACTTTGGTTTTCGGTTTGTGAAGCGGAGGATGTACTTGCGTTTAAATTTACGTTTAGACTGGAAACCCTGGTTTGATTTCCAGTACCTTTCCCGTTTTTTGAACAATTAAAACAGTTCCTTTTCGTTACTTTTTTATTACCACAACCAAAACAAAATACTTGTTTGCTTTTGTAGCATTTACTGAATGTATGACCTAGTAAATCACAATTCCAACATTTAAAAACGTCAATTTTAGAAACATTATGTCTAGATTGAAAAGAAGGTTTATTGACATTTCTACTCTCAAATGGTCTACTTTAATCGGGTTTTAACAATCCTACACTTGAACTAGATGGTGGTTTATACCTTTGAGACCAAGAATTGGACTCCTCAAGTTTCCTGCAAAGATCTGTTAACTCGGCAACAGTCAAAGGATTTTGTAATGCTAAACTTGAAATATAAAAAGGTAAAAGATTTCTCCGGATCTTTTTTACTCTAGTTACTTCATCTAATTTATAACTTAATCTATTAAAAAGTTCTTCCATTGAAGCTATGTATAAAGCTACCCTCTCATTTGAACCCTGAGTTCTATTATTAATTTCAGTTTCTAAATCATCATCATAGTAACATGGTAAAAAATCCTCTTTAAGCCTATCAACTAATTGATCCCAATTTGCATCTTTATCCCTAATACTTAAATACCAAGTGAAAGCCGAGTCTTTAAACAAATCACAAGCCGAATAATATAACTCATCTTTAGAAACTTCTCTAGCAATTGACAATATATTAACCTTTTCTAAAAAAGAATGAACTGATTCCTTATCATTAACCCCAGTAAAATAAATGTTCCATTTACAAGCAGGAACTGATTTACGATTACTAAAGAAATGTTAATCATTAGAATCATTAGGAGTAGACGTATTACGTGTCGTTTTGAGTGCAAAATCTCCCTATAAAGTTAAAACTTGAGTAAATAAATCTTTAATAACTGATTGTTCCTCATCATCACATGACTTTAACTTACTAACACGATTCGATAAATGAGTTAATCTAGAAGAAATTCTTTTAAATCCAATATCAGAAGGTACCCCATTGAAATCTTTAATCACTTTAGTTAAATCTGAAATTGTAATTTTTATTTCTGCAACCTCATCAGCAAAAGGCATTACATTAGGTACAGACGTTGTAAAACTACGATTAGCTTTTTCCTGACTCAATGCTTCTCGCAAAATTTTCCGGTTATTGTCTACATTACCAGAAGGTTCTAACCCCCTAATATTTATTTCATATGCTAACTCATGAGATTTTAAATGATTTGGCTCCATTTTATATAAATTCCACAAAACTCCCTAAGAAAATATATATGTATACTAACTAATTAATAACTAAAACTGTACCAAAAAAATATACGATAAGATATATTGAACACAGTATGTAAAAACGTTAATCAGAAATGAAAATAAATGTTACATTTTTTAAACCAACTATTTTAACGATAAATGTAATGCAAAAACTATCAGATTTTTAAATTATACCAATATGTGCCACTGTAAGGAGAGATAAAGGAAGGGTAGACAAAGTAAGGATGTAACAAAATGTATTTGCTGTTGTAGCCCTTAAAAAACACCAAAATATTAGTTGGGCGCCAAAAATGTAATGATAAGTTTGCCAAAAGTGTAACAACACTTAACCCCTTTTGTGCAAGCACAAAAAAAGTGAAGTGGCGAACTATTGACACTGGCTAAATCATACAGATGCAATAAAAATTAATTTAACCAGCACTTCCAGGCTAATCTCAGGGATGGGATCGCTGCTGGTGTTACTAAGGGTAGGTTAGGGAAGGTTACACCACACTTTATCTTAATATTTGAGCGCCACCTATGTTTTGATTTTTACTCCTAACAAAACAAGGAAAACAATGGAACGACAATAGGTGCAATCCTACCAAATGTTAAGATATAATGTTCGATAAGGTATTGTACAGTGACACTAAAAGACAGAAATAATTTTATATAAATTAATAATTACAAAAAAAATAATGAACAATCTTGAATTGATATTTTGACATAGGTTGTATATTGATATTGAAATAATAAATTGATATTATGACATAGGTTGTATATTAATATTGAAATAATGAATTGATAACAACTAGTTATTGAAATGAAATTATGTGAAATTAAATGTATGTATATATATATATAATGATATAAATAAAGTTAACAGAAATTACTCAAAAGTTAAATTAGATTGCTTACAAGTTAGTTTTGACTCTACGTTTATCAGAAACCCTTATTTTAATCACATTGATTGTTCCGACTGATTATTCACCAGCTCCTGACGGTAATAGGGCACTGGTCTTACTGTTTAATCCCTGGGTATGACAGGTTTCTTCAGCCCTTTGTGTCCACTCAGGAGTTTCAACGTCACTGGTCTTGGGACTCAAGTTCGGACCATATCATGAAAATATGATTAAAAAAATTAGAATTGTAAATAGGGTTAATAAGCACCAGCACTATGAAATCTAGATTTTTTGGTTTTACTTTTAAGTAATTTCTTAAGTACAACAGCTACTAGGGATATGATATCCCAGCAAACTCTAGTATATAACTAGTAATGATCATAAAAAATTAATGCATCTATAATTTTTTTTTTCATAACCAACCCTTCTCCTCGTCAGTCAACCTTTCCAACCGGCGTCCCGGTCAAGAGAGCGACCTCAGCGAGCCTCTGCATTGTTCAAATCTCTTGCTACGTTCGATTTCCGATCTAGCATTCGATGTTATTGAACTAGGACAATTCTGTATTGATAAATCAAACAAGAGATATACAACACATATAACACCTGTTAAGACAAAATAAGTACCTACATTATATTATTTATAGCTTACCTTCAACTAGCTATTGTCACTATGGGTTATCACAAATTATAAAATTATGTTTAATAAAATAAACAATAAAATGTAACGAGTTATCGTTACAGGGGCTGGTAACATATAAGTAGATATATTTGTGAAATATCGCTCAGCAGGCATATTTTTACAGGGATATAATATATCGCCTAGATATAGATATATATTAAAGCGCCCATGTGCGGCGTTGTGTGCTTTCTAATTATAAGCGATTTTTGTGTAATATGTGAACTTTAATATGTATTATATTATCGTACGCCGTGTGCAGCATGCTTATATAAAACTAAACCGGATTTCGTTATCTCTAAACAAAAAGCGAGCTAGGCACACTCTTATCGTTTTATATTTTAACATCGCCAGAGTCGTACTCAGACCACCGAGTACATTGATAATTGAAATGAAGTATCGAAACAAATTCAAGATTAAATAAAAGCCCATAAGAATTACAAGATGTTAGCTGGCTACAGGGGTCCATCAATGACTACTACTCAACAAAGCTTACCATACTCTACCGTCGCGAAACAACAAACAGTTACAAAATTCCCAACATCAAGCAATAGTATTACCTTCAATAGACACAGTAAAACTTCAAGATTATGTAATTGCTGTAGGAACTCTAGTTCAACCCAAAAACGGTATTTTTTCATCTATAATATCAAATGGAAGAATTTGCATCTTCCTATCTAATAAAGAAACTGTAGACCACTTTATTACAAATCACGGGGAAGTCAAAATTAAAGAACATGTCATCAAGGCACGAAGACTAATCACACCTGCAAGTAGGTTACTTCAATCAAACGTTTGCCCCACCATTCCTCACCACATCGTTGAAAACGCCCTAATAGAACTAGGTTTCAATCTACTTTCCCCATTATCATTCCTCCCAGCAGGAATACAGGACCCTCAGTACATTCACGTTCTAAGTTTCCGAAGACAGGTTTACTTCGCACCTAGGGATAACCTCATCATACCCGATTCGTTACTCATAGACTTTGATAATACAACCTATAAAATTTTTTTATCAGATGGTTTAACCTGTCATAATTGTCATCAACCAGGGCACATAGCTTCGACATGCCCTGACATTAGTCCTTCAGCAGATTTATCTCAAACAAACACAAATAACTCCCTTCATCCTACTCTAACCCCTATAACCTCCAATAATTTAGCTACAGACTCTCTTCAAAGACAAAACCAGCAGCCCATGGAAGAAATTCGTAATGAAATTTCGGAGACAGTCACAGAAGTGGATAACCATGAAGAAAATATCAATGCCGGTCAAAAACGAACTCGCTCCGAAGTATCATCTCCACTATACGAAATCCCTACAGAAATTGTACCAGAAAAATCATTTGTTAAACCTAAGTCACTACCAGTTAAAAAAACAGAAAACAAATAAATCAGATACTAGTTTGCCTGAAAAAATAGCTATCGAATCACTAGTTCAACCGGCCAAGGAATTCATTAATAACGCCTCCCCACCATACATATTAAATTATTTTCAATTAATCAGTTTCCTTGAAAATACATATGGTGCCTAGAATCCACTACATGTTGCCCGAGAATACACAGAAGACATTCAAGGATTAATAAAAATGTTAACAGACATTCACCCACATCTGGAAGAAAGAAATATAAAATCGAGAATTACAAGAATTCGTAAAAAGATCCGTAATCTACAGAATGAAGAAATGCACGACGAGAATGAACCGACTCAGTCAGAAGATACTGATACATCCCAGGATGCTTAGTTACATATGGATATACAATGGATATCATTCAGTGGAATATTCAAGGGCTTTTCACGCATGTTGAAATGCTCCAATTATTATTAAAACAAACAAACCCACAACTTATATGTCTGCAAGAAACAAATTTTAAACCAAACAAAAAATACAACTTAAAAAACTTTAACCCTATCATAAAATCAGAATACACGCTGCAAAAGCCAGTGGTGGAGTATCAATTTATGTTAACTCAAGTCTAGACTCAGAAGAAATACCATTGGAAACGAACTTAAACTATTGTCCCCTAAGACATTTTCCATATGTAACGTATATATACCTTCAGATACGGATATTACCCCAAGACAATTGGTAGCCTTGATAGAACAAGTACCCAAACCTAGAATCCTAGTAGGTGACTTTAATGCCCATAATACAATTTTTGGCTGTCTTTCCACAGATAAAAGAGGAGAACAAATGGAGAAATTTCTAGAATCAAGCGGTCTTACGTTACTAAATACAGGAGAGAAAACCAGATTCAATTCTGTTACAGGCAACCACTCTGCCATAGACCTTTCCATGTGTGAATGCTCTCTATCCGCAACTCTAAGCTGGGAAGTACTATCTCACACTTACGATAGTGACCACTGGCCTATTATCATAAAAGACCTTTCAACCCATAAAAATATAATAATCCCAGATAAATGGAAACTTCATAAGGCAGACTGGAAATTATATCAAGAAAAAATAATTAACGCAGTACCGGATCTTGGACCAGTAGATGGTAGTATAGATCTAATCATTGAAAATTTCACTACAATGTTAACAGAAATTGGAAAAGAGACAGTAGGAAATACATCAAAAGCAAAACGTCAATCCACTGTATCTTGGTGGAATAAACAGCGTCAAGAAGCAATCACACAAAGTAAACATTCTTTTAACGTACTAAAGAAACATCATACGGAAGAAAATCTGGCAAACTTTAAAAAACATAGAGTTTACGCAAGATATATAATCAAGAAAAGTAAACGTAACTCATGGGAACAATACGTATCCACAATTACTGAAAACACAACACCGTCAGAAGTCTGGAATAAAATTCGTAGAATTAAAGGAATACCGTATAATCAAAAAATCAACTCTCTTAACATCAATGGAAATAACATTACAGAAGATCTACAAATTGCAAATACACTAGCAACCTCA
The DNA here is from genome assembly GCA_035357415.1 of Ophraella communa. Classification (NCBI taxonomy): domain Eukaryota; kingdom Metazoa; phylum Arthropoda; class Insecta; order Coleoptera; family Chrysomelidae; genus Ophraella; species Ophraella communa. The sequence goes on along the minus strand of CM068995.1, from coordinate 30,304,446 downwards.
TTTCAAAAGCATTCAAATGATGCAACATATGACCCATCAGTTCTAGAACATAGAAACAATGTTGAAAAGCACATTACCATTGCTGATAGCAACAATGCTCTAAATGACCCAATGAGTATGGACGAGCTAAATAATGCACTTAGTGGGCTAAAAAACTCCAGTCCCGGACCCGACGAAATACCATATGCTTTCCTAACCAACCTTCCTGAAACTGCTAAACTCCATCTCCTCCATATATACAACTTTCTTTTTAAAACTAAGCAATTCCCAAATCCTGGAGCAGAGCCACCATAATCCCCATTTTAAAACCCAACAAATTGAAATCAGATCCTGAATCTTACCGCCCCATCTCTTTGACCTCCACTGTATGCAAGTTATTAGAAAAGGTATTAAACATCAAAGTGGATTTAGAAAAAATCGAAGTACAGCTGACAACTTAATATGCCTTGAATCTGCTATACATGAAGCATTTGCAAGCAATCGCAAAGTCTTAGCTGTATTTTTCGATATAATCAAGGCCTATGACACCATATGGAAATACGATGTTTTTGATACATTAAAACGATGGGGTATAGATGGTAATTTTTTAGCTTTTGTTCAAAACTTTCTCCAAGATAGACACTTTCAAGTCCGATGCAATCAACAACTTTCCGACTATTACACACAAGATAACGGAACTCCGCAAGGTTCCATACTTAGCGTTTCTTTGTTTTTAGTTGCTATCAACAAAATAGCGAACAACAACACCCAGTGAAAGTAGGATTATATGCAGATGACCTGGTCATATACATAAGCGCAACAAACGTCGTTACAGCAACTAACTTTCTACAACAATCAATCAAATCATTAGAACAGTGGTCCGAGACAACAGGACTAAAATTCTCTACCACCAAAACCAAAATAATGTGTTTTTCACGAAAACAACAAAATCTTGCAAATCTTCCACTCATAAAATTGTACAGTAAAAATCTACAGTATGTTGAAGAATTTCGTTTCCTTGGGATGACTTTTGATTCTAGACTGACTTGGAACAGTCACATCCAACAACTCAAAAAGGCATGCACCCAGAATATTAATACTCTCAGAGTCCTAGCCAATTGTAACTGGGGCGCCGACACCAAACAGCTCCTCAATATCTACAAATCATTGATCCGGTCCAAATTAGACTACGGCTCCATCGTGTATTCGTCGGCAAAACATAGCCTCTTAAAACAACTAGACACTTTACAAAACTCAGCATTGAGACTTGCACTGGGTGTCTACAGAACAAGCCCTGCTGACAGTCTTTATGCCGAAGCTAACGAACCACCACTCGCTATCAGAAGACACCAACTAAGCTTAAGATATGCAGCCAGAGTAGCGGCTAACCCGAATAATCCAGCATACACCTATACCTTTTCCAATCACTTCCACAATCTATTCGTAGCAAACCCAAATCTCCCGCCATCATTTAGTAAACGATTTTAGTAAACGTCTTACAAGTGTTACACATAATGATTTTAGCTACCCACCCCCGTGGAGCATAAAAATTCCACAATGTAACCTAGAGCTTCTGAAATACCCAAAAGAGGACACACATCTATCTCTCATCCACCAACAATATAATCATCTCAAAAACAGTTTCCCAAATCACTACATTGTCTATACAGATGCATCAAAGTCTCCCGCAGGCAAAGCTGTAGGGGTAGCTGTTGTTACCGAAACATCAACCTCGAAATACCACCTACACCAAGATAACTCAATCTTTTCTGGTGAACTTTATGGTATCTCCAAGGCCCTACAAGACTTTCAAAATCAAAACCAGTCCAAAGCAGTAATTTCCACTGATTCATTAAGTGCAGTCCATGAAATTCAAAAATTATATCCAACTCATCCAGTCTCAGCAAAAATAAAAAACGATCTTGGTATTTTATACAATAGCAATAAAGAAGTGAAACTAGTTTGGATACCATCCCATGTAGAAATTGTAGGAAACGAGAAAGCTGATCGGATGGCCAAAGAAGCAAGCACAATAAATGAAGCAGCCGAAACAACTTCGAAAATACCTTACACCGACCTTTCATACAAAATAAAACAACATTCAAAACAGTTGTGGATAGAACGATGGCAAAAGCAAAGTTATAACAAATTAATCCAGATCTATCTACAAATAAACTAAGTCCTTCAGGTCGACGCAACCAAGTAGTCTCCCACCGTCTGAGAATAGGTCATACCAAATTAACGCACGAATACCTGCTGAAAAAGGAACCACCAAAGAACTGCTATGCATGTGACACTCCAATGACCGTTGAACATGTTATTATCGAATGCCCAATGTTTCACCTTGAACGAACAGAAAATAAACTTCCAATTGACTTAAAGTGCGCGTTGGATGTGAAAAATGTTGTCAGACTTATTAACTACTTAAAAGCTACTGATTTATACAAACGTATTTAATCATTTTTTATTGAACCTTTTATGTGGAATATGTATTTAATATTGTACCACCGCTAATAACCTGTCATGGTTGATGGGGGTTTCTCTAATAAAAAAACTATTAATATTAATTTCGTCTTTAATTAGTTGTAAAAGATATTTCAATAATTAACAAAATTTATAAATGTTTATCACAGCAAAAATTATAATAGTTAAATACCTCTCGGATATGGGTAAGTAAGTTTATTAGCTCTGACTATAGTATAACTATAGTTTGGTTTGTGACCTCGGATATTAAACACGTATTGTTTATTTGGTGAAATAGTTCTGTTTATATCTCAGTAAAAAAGAGTACAACTACTTTAAATTTGGTATCTAGCTGTTGTTTAAACCTTCAGGAAACAAAGTATCAGTGAGTAAGCTTCTATATTTTTGTATATAGTTAGTAAATTGAATAATAAAAGCAAAAGAGTTGTCACAATAATAATACAAAAACCAGTTTTACACTAATTAGAAGTGATTAACAAAATCGAATTCTGTCTGTTTAAAATAAAAATATCATTAAACAAACATTGGTGTAACTCAAATTTTTAGTAAAAGCAATAAAATGGAGCAACAGTTGTTTACAATTACAACACAACTGGCTGCTTTGACTTCCAGTATCAACGAACTGCGTACTCTGTTAACCACTAAAAATAATAAAATTGATACCTGCATGGAAAAAATTAGTGATCTTCACTTAGAGAATACCGAAATAAAAGATTAACTAAGCTTGAAAGTCAACTTGAACTTATAAATCATAAAGATCTGTATTCTGAATTTAAAACTAGATTCGAGAGGGAAAAAAATATCATAATTTATGGTATAGAAGAAACTTTAAACTGTGATCAAAGCGTCTCTGATATTTTAGGGAAAACGTTACAGTCTGAGAATGTATATTTTTTAAAGGCTTTAAGATTGGGACAACCAAATAAAAATAATGAGAGACCTCGCCCGATAAAAGTTGAATTTAAAACCAAAGAAGAAGCTCTTCAAGTATTAAGAAATAAAAAGAATCTATCCAGATACCCTAATTTAAAAATCACAAATGATTACACTTAGCGTCAAAAGGAGGAGATAACCGAAGTTTACCGTGAACTAGAAAAAAAATCTAAGGGTAAATTATACAAATTAAGTTCCGTAATGGCCAGCCTCAAATTGTTCCAGGTAATTTTAAAAGGGTTCGTGAAGAAGACTGTTCGCCCGAACATAAAATAACAAAACCCAAAACAATCCATGGTCCCGCAAAAAACTAACGATAACTTCTTGGAACTGCCACTGCTTTGGAAATCTTGATAACCTTATTTTAAACGGAAATCTGCATGACGTTAGTTGTGTTAGTGGGACTTGGATCACTACGAAAATAACATTACCAACTGGCTTATTGGATTATGACTATGACTGCTGGAAGAGCAAGCGGCGGTTTGTGTATAATTTACAAAAAGTATCTCCAATGTATAGTTTTAAATAAAACTATTAACTGAATAATTTGTCTATTCTCAATTAAAGACTACTTTATTGTCGTTGGCAATGTATACCTTAAGCAAACTTTAGATATTAATGTTACTTTGAAATCTTTTCAAATCATTTTAACAGAAATTGTAGAAAAGTATCCAGGAACAAATAATATTATTGTAGGAGATTTTAACTGTAGAGTAGCAAATTTAGGTAGCGTGCCCAGCGGAGTCATTGAAAACTCATACATATTGGAAGATAGGCTAAGTCTAGACTTAACTGCAAACTCCCGCGGTCGATTTTTAATTGATTTTATGCATAATAACTCATTTGTATTGCTTAATGGAAGAACTTCGCTGGACAGGCCAGGTAAATTCACTTATGTAGGTAAACAGGGTAATAGTGTAGTAGACTTTGCTTGGATCAATAGTGGGGGCACAATGATTTTTTATCAGACCACTTTCCCCTTAATTTGATGCTTAACTTTAACCTAACTTATCCTAATGTAGTTTGCAAACGTTCTCATAATTTTACTAAGAAATATCTGTGCTGGAATGAAGACTTGGCACTAAATTACAAGTTATCATTAACGTCTTACGTCAGATCCAAATAATCTTTTAGTAAATCTATGTAATACTATACATGAATATGAATTGATTTTTGCCAATCAGTTTATTATGATAAAAATGGGGCACTTTTGGACTAGTCCCAATCTACCCCATCATATCTGTCCGAATGTGCCCCACATAAGAAAAATTTATTCATCCGATGATACCACAAACACGTTGACGACAGAAGTACGTTTTCTTAGGTTATGTAAATTGCAATAGATACAATTGGATACAAACTATTAAATTATTGTTTTGACCCTATGAGCAAAAGGTATATATACTTACATATCAGGTACAATATATTTAGTTGATTATTTTACACAGTAAAATGCAATATTTTTCAGATGAACATATTGACGCTGTAACTACATACACTAATGTTACCATTAAAGTGTTGTTCTTATGGTGCTACAGGGGCGGGAAATTTGTATTGTCCGTATGTGCCCCACTCTACCCTACCTGTTAGGTTATATTTTTTTATTTTATTTATTTATTTATAACCAAACATGCCGGAGGCATTATTACATGGTTAAATCTAATAAAATTTACGATCTAAATTTAAATTATTTATGCATGACCAATTAATAATATCAGAACTAAACTGAACTAAATGGGTTTGAACAGCAATTTATGCATTATTTGAAATAAAGTAATTTATTCCATGATTTACTGAAACAACTTTTTTAATGAATGCAAAAATAAAACTGCAAATTAACAAAAAATCTATATTAAGTCAAAAAATAAACAAAACTAAATAAACAAAAAAAACATAACTAGTATTCTTATCAAACCAAAATTAAAATATTTCTTTTATACAATAAACACTTAAAAATTATAGTAAAGTCTAAGCTTTATAAAAAGGTATAAAACATTTTAAGCATAGGGCAACATTACATTCTTCTCAAACTAAACTTGACCGTTATTGTTTCTGTGCAGTACTACAATAGCAGCATTATCTTCGTGTACCTTCTTTAGGTAAGTGTTTGCCAACATTTACCCTATTCTTTTTATTAACTTTAACTGAGATTAACTAAGATTCTCAGCATAGCTCAATAGCTCACTTGTAATGCATGTTTTATTTATCTTAGTTTGATGAGAATTGTCTTAGAATTTACTAAGACTATTTCTTCCCCCCCACCCCAACTGAGCTTGCTATTAATCTAGTGTTTTAGTGAGCAAAATGTGAGATTGGATTAATGTTTGTTTTTTGTGGTCCTGTGATGGAAATAGTGAGGTTAAACTAGAGTTTCGTTTTGATGTTTGTGTTTGTTTTGAATTGTTAAATTCCAAAAAATGCAGTCCAATTTTCAAAGGATTTACACAATACATTTATTATAGATGCAAAATTGGTATATCTTCCAACATCAACTGTATTTGGAAAAAATGAAGAAAAGGAAGACTGGAAGGAAGAATTGGAACAGCAGGTATGATATATAATACAAATTGTTTTTAGTATTGATGTTATTTATTGCAGATTGATTCAACTGTTGAGAAAACATTCCAGAAACATGTTACCCCTGAAAGCACAGATGAATGTGTTGATATGCCAGGGAGACGCATGTGGACATATGAGGAAACCAAAGCCCTCATAGCAAGTGTGGACTCTTATAAAGATAATCTGCATCATGCTGTGAAAAGAAAATATGTTTGGCAACACATTAGTCATGATTTAGTCAGTCAAAGGATTAATATTGCTCCTGAAGTTTGTAAAAAGAAATGGCTCAACTTAGTGAAAAGATACAAAAATTCCAAAGAAAATAAAAACAAAACAGGTAGAGGTCCAATACGTTTCATGTTCTACCAAGAAATGGATGAAATACTGGGCACAGCACCTCATATTTGCTCTCCTCATTCCATAGATATTTCCACTTTGGAAACTGCCAGTTTTTCCAAACTTGCACAAAGTAGAGAACACAAAGAACTTGTTGAAGATAACACTGAAGTTCAGGTTCAAGAAACTGAACAAGAGGAAGTTCAGGTTCAAGACACTGAACAAAAGGAAGTTCAGGTTCAAGACACTGAAAAAAATGAAGTTCAGATTGAAGTCACTAAAAAAAATGAAATTCAGGGTGAGGATAAATCCAAGAAAAATAAAAAGAAAACAGCTGTGATAAAGTTAAGAAAGGAAATAAGTGTGTTAATTAAAAAAACAGATAAAAAAAGGGAACTGGAAGAAAGAAAGTTAAACCTTTTGGAGAAAAAACTGAAATTGGAAGAGAGAAAGGTTATAGCATTTGTAAAAAATGCTTAAATAAAACTAGACTCTGAAAAACAATAAGTTAAAACCATTTTATTGCTTTATAAGACAATAATCGTTTTTTTTTCAAGAGCATAGGAATTGCACTTCAGTTCTTAGATGCTTGACTGTGCAATATACTGAATGTTTTGTTTATATAGATTGTTTTTATTTTATATTTTAAAAGAAAGTGAATGTTTTCTTTTACACAAGAGTATATTTATTTTTATAAGAGTTAAAACAAATAAAACTGTTAATTATTGAAATAAAGTTTAATTATGCCATGTCAACCAACATTTATAAATTTAAATTTCTGAAAATCATTTCTCTCCTTGTTATCCCTTCCTGCAGATCTGCTCTCACCACTTCCTCCTCCAAATCCTGATCATCATCATCCATAATGAATAAATTGATATCATTTAAATTTTCTTCATTATTTATGCATAAGTTGTGCAATGTACAGGCAGCAATAACAGACTTAACAACAAACTCAATATTTTTATTTTCAAAATATCTTAGTCTGCGAAACCTTCCTTTTAATAACCCAAATGCATTCTCAACAGTAACTCTTGTGAATGAATGTTTATAATTAAAAGTTCTTTGTTGTTGTGTCAGTTGTCCATTGTCTATAAAGGGAGTAACTAACCAATGTAGTGTTGTTGGATATGCAGAATCACCTAATAAGAATCTGTTGTTAAATTGCAACGTTCCATCAGAAGCTTTACGGTACAAAGCAGATCTTCTTAGTACCCGTGCATCATGCAAACTTCCAGGCTCGCCAACAAAAACGTCAATAAATCTTTTTTTATCATCTACAACTCCCTGCATTATTACACTATGTTTACCCTTTCTATTACAATATGCATACTGCTGTGGCCCTTTCCTATTTATGAGGATGTGGGTTCCATCAATTGCTCCCACAATGCCTCTAATACCTTGCTTTTTTGAAAATTCATTATCAATTCTTGCAGCTTCCTCTTCATTTGGCCATTTGATAATAGAATAGCTTCTAGTAACTAGATGGTTTATAACTTTATTAACAATCCTCCATGCTGTGCTTTCTGTCAAATCAAAACGATCACTTAATTGTCTATAAGTTTCTATGTTGACAAGATACCAAACGGTCATTAGAAATGCCTTTCTAGCACATACTTTCTCCCAACCAAATGTGTTTTCTGATAAAATATTATCGGATTGCAACTGATCTGTAAAAAAATATCATTGCAAACGTTTTCATTGAAGGAGAAAACTAATTATTTACCTATGCATGAATTTGCAGTGGATCTATCCAAACGAAAATGTCTTCTGAATTCTTCATCACTATATTTTACAATAACATCCAAGAAATTTTTTATTCTGACAAGTTTATTCCTAGGTTCCAGAAAACCTCCAAGTTCTAGATCATCTTCGGATGATGAACTGCTTGACCAGAAACATGAACTATTGTCATCACAAGCATATTTCTATAAAATAAGTAGGCATTGTTATGTTTGTACTAATTATTATTACTTGGATATACTCACTACAATAATATTTCTATCCTCTTCGTTCATATTCACCTCAAATTTGAATTTTTTATCAGTTAGGCAATCCAACGACCTGTCAAAACATAATTTAAATAGCGACTGGTTGGCACACAATTTGTAGTTTTGTTATGTTTACATTGTTCTTTCAGTGATTCTGTGACTATTAAGTAAATTTTTTAACTGTTAATCAAAATATAAATAACTAAAAAATCGCAATATAAACTAATTAATAGCAAAATACTTCAAAATATATATTTGTATAGGAACTTACCTCTTTCCAATGTCTGGATGTTCCACCAGCAAAGTTATTAATTATTGACTACGAAAAATTAAAAAAATATTAGAATGTCCAAAAATCTTTTTGAAATACAGTTTAACACAATTGAAACAAACAAAAAGCTACTTTGTGTGCCAACCAGTCGTCATAAAAAGTCACGTGGTTTGGATTGCCTTGTTGATTAGTAATATAATAGGTTAGATTTGCTTTCCCTTTTTGACAGATAAAAACGTGTTCTTTTTGTTAATCAACAACTCCGTTTCGTCTCACTTCCTACTAAACTTAGTTGATCTCAGTAGTAAGAAAACAACAAGGTAAAAAGAATACAACTATTATTCAGTGTAGTGGCATTATGAATAGTAAACCTTGAGAAATTTGTTGTGTTGTTTTCTTATACAATATATAGCTGTTCACGATACCAGCATCTGGACAGCAATAAAAAATTCTTAACCACCAACATCTACTTTTCCACGAGATGCCATAGGCGGAAAGAAGTTGATCGAAGTGATCTACACCACCCATATATTCATTATACTCTGCAACACTTTCTGGACAATCAACAAGTTTCGGACTTTCATTCTTTTGAGTTCTTAAAACTTTTGTAGTTTTTTGTGGGTCATGCATAGTGCTCATTACACAAACAGACTTTTTCCCTCTATCCTTCCATTTTGATACGCTAGTATTTTCAAGAATAACTCCATCGCTGTCTCCTATTTTCATGCTTTTGTCGCTCTTTAATATATGGTTTGGAAAAAAAATTCTTCTTTGTTGGATAGTAGCACAACAAAATAGTTTCTTTTCTAGCAATTTTTTTGCCAATTGACGAAAACAAATTGTCAAAGAATAGACAGTATCCCAAACCTTGAAATACAGTTGACAAATTGTTAACCACTCTCTCCCTCTCTCTCTCTCTCTCTCTCTCTCTCTCTCTCTCTCTCTCTCTCTCTCTCTCTCTCTCTCTCTCTCCAAGTGTTGTGAATTTATCTCTATTGATTTCAGCACCTTTATAAAGAAACATGTCCAAACAGTACCCAGTCACAGCATATGCAATAACCCAAACTTTAAAACCTCTTTTGATGGGTTTCATCGGCATATACTGCTTGATGGTAGTGCGTCCTTTATATTTGACCATTGATTCATCAATTAATAAATAACGGGATGGATCGAACAGCATTCGAATCCTCTTAGAAACGTAATCCAGAAAAGTACGAATTTTGTATAATTTATCGTATTTGTTTTCCCCTTTTTTGGCATAACACTATTATCATTCAGATGTAAGTGTCGGTTATTTTTAAAAAACATTTAACTGGCATAACATTTTTAATTTGTGAAACACTAAAATTAACATCAGTTCTCCAGTAAAGCCGCATACTAGGCAGTGAATGCAATCCCATTATTTAGTTCTGTAAGCGTTAAGTTCAAAATTTGACCACAATGAGTCGCGTATATATTTGATTGATCTACAAGATATTGGAGAAACATAGCGGTTAGGACGTTCACAAAAATTGATGACGGTCGCAATTATATATTATATTTTGCGAATGTTGTTATTCCAAACCTACGGTCAAAATTTGTTTCAGCAAATCGTTTAGGAACTGTAGATCTCCGATCCCATGCTTCTTTATTTTCGCTGTTATTTTCTTCGCCGGAACTATCTGATTTACCTTCTTCGATATTGCCCATAGTAGGGTTTCAGAAACTTCTTCCTCAACTTCATGCATAGCCTCAAAAACCTCTTCATCCATGTTATTTGGTGTTTCGTGGCCCAAAGAAGAATGGGCAAAAGAATTATTACTTGATAATTTAGACAACCGGTCATCTTCATCATCGGCGTCGTTGTCTCCCTCAGCATCTGAATTTACAGACATGTCGTCAGTGAGTAGATATTCTACATGTTCCGCATTGTTCAAATTATACCGTCTTAGCTTGTGATCAAATTATAAGTAAAGTTTATAAAAAGGTGTGTAAACAATATGATACTTATATCTCTTAGTAATATTTCTCACATAAACAATATAAAAACTCAAAAAATTGGTAGATACCGTCGGGTTAGACTTCAGAAATTCACTGTATGTACGTACATGTACGTACCATATTTTGACAGCTAAATAGATATTTATTGTCGGTGGCGCCACATAATGCCGACGCTCAGAACTTCTAGCAGAAAACGTGCAGAATATAGAAAGGCAACGGTAGATTGATGTTCCATTGTAGAATAAATACTAAATGGAGTGTAATAGCAAGTGGTACATATATGTACCAAATACCGTTAAATAATTAAATAAGTCAATTATATCTGATATTATATCTGAATGGATATTTCTTTCATCTAATAGCTTTTTAACTACGAAATATATATTATTTGGTAGGTATTTTAGAAACATAGTAGTTACATCAAATGATACTAGTTTAGAATTATTGTGTAATTTATATCTATTTAATTTTTTTATCAAATCTAATTAATTTTGTACAGAATATTTAGATGTGTAACCATAATTATTTAGTACTATTCTTAATTATACAAACTGTGCCAACTGAAAAGTGTATAGAATATGTTTAAAAAAGTTTTTTTTAACGTAAAAAATACGTAAAAAAATAAAGGAGCCTCGTCTAATCGACAAGACGAATCTGCAAGCTAAGGGCTGAGACTCAATAGATCGCAGTGTGGAAACTGCTCTAGCAGGTACGTAACTCGTCTACAGATAATTTCGAGTTTCAACATCTAAATATATTTTTTACCCATATTAGAAGATCATGTCGAACATAGCAAGGATCGATCCCACCGTTGACAGTTGATGTCATATAGGAATAGGGCTCGTGTGACGATCGTAGTAAAAACGACGACCGCCTAGTAAAGTCATATTGTTTTGAGCCTTTCGACTCTCGAAACTCCAAGAGATATCGTTGCCACCTTTGACTAGAACGGACACGGCCTTCAGGCATAATACCATAATGGAGCGGCATAATACCCGCTCCAGTAAGTGCATCAAATGTCAATAATTCGCTTACCAGACGGATTTTTTAAACCAGTAGAAAGTCCTTTCAGAAATTCCTCTCTGGAAGTTAAAACAGACTTCTCAACCCAAACTTTAGATGGTGCATGGCCAGCGTTAATTCACGTCTCATCCAGGTAGTAAATTTTCCTACCATAATTTCTAAATGACTTAATTTTAATTAAAAATTCTCGTCTCCACAAGACTATTTCCTCTCTCTCTATCAAAATAGTGTTTCTCTGACGACGCTCAAATTTAAAATTAATTTCTTTTAGAAATTTAAGAAACGTAGTTCTTTTGAAATTAGGTAAATCTTCATCATCGTAAATGACTCCATTAACACAGTTGGAATTTCGTTTTTAAAGAAGACATGAATTTTCTCCTTATTGCCTGTCTATCAGATCTGTATCTATGGAATCGAGAATAGTCTTACGCTTGTTTTGGTGACGAAACATTTCCCGTCTTCTCGTATTCATCCAAAAGATATCGCACGCTACGCTTACACACTCCTAGAAACAATTGTATGGCGATTGACTAATAGCAACACTTAAATAGTTTCAGACATACCCGTAAAGTATAGATTGGTTTTTTTACACCATACATATGGAACGTGTCTATATTTTAACCAATTTATAAAAAACTTTTAGATTAAAAAAGTAATGCCATTAAATGTCGGCATCACATTATAGAGTTTAATCCACCAATACATAATATTTTGTGAGATGAAAAAAATACGATTTAATTTAAAAACGAAACTCTAATCAAATGATTTGTAATTTTTAAAAGTTATGTACCAAATGACATTTTAATGAAAAATACGTTATTTCAGAAATAAATAATTTTTGGATTGAGAAATATTAATTTTTTTTTTAGATCTCTTAACGTCAAACAAATGTATATAAAGAAATTTTTTTTTCAAGAAACTGACTTTTTTCTTCAAATGAGCACTCCAAATTAAAGCGAATAATATTTTTTGTTTACAATTCAATTAACATCTAACCAATTTATAAAAAACTTGTAGATTAAAAGAGTAATGCCCCTAAATGTCGGAAACACTAATACATAATATTGTGTGAGAAAATTAAATTAAATTAAAAATTAAAAAAATAGACCTTATAAAATATGAAACTCCAATTAAATGATTTGCTAATTTTTAAAAGTAATGACCAAACGACATTTTAGGAAACATACGTTATTGCAGAAACAAATAATTTTTGGATTGGGAGATATTAATTTTTTTAAAAAAATCTATTAACGTCAAATAGAATTTAATATTATAAAAAAATCTTAACCAATCAATAATAGTATATTTCCTAAGTACTGCGCAAACTAAGTATTGTTCTCACGCTGGCTGCAGTTGATCGACACTTTGCGTGAGAGTTAGGAACAGTATTTTTTCTACGAGCGAGAACATTTATAAAAATAAAAAATTAGACAATCAATTTAAAAAATTATATTCATAACAAAATACTAAGCAACAACTATATAACAAAAACTAATTATTGAATTATTAACTATATTAAAAGTAAATGAAAAATGTGAAGCGTTATGCAAGGTTAATTCTGAATATTGACCAATTTTTTTTTTTTACCCTAACAGCAAATGTCATTGTCCATGAAATGTCACAATCATCCGTCACACATCTGTCACCCATTGCAATACTATATAAGTAATTATAAAAAACTTACAAAAAATAGTTTAAAAACTCAAAAACTCAATTTAACACACACACACACACAAACTTTGACAACGAAGCACAATGACACATCCTTTCCTTCAAACGATTTAATGGCATATGTAATAGGCGTGTGTAACATTGTGTTATATCACACTTTTGTGCTGATACGTTGTACTGTTGAAACAGTACAAAAAGATTCAACGACACTTGACACTTTATAAAACCGAAGTGGTTAAATTTGCCATAAGCATTTTGTGAATTACTTTACATTTGGCACTTAGTGTGTTATGAGACAAACAAATTTACATTTTGTGTATTTTCAAATAAAGCCAACTACTAAAAAGGCAAGGCCCCTAATATAAACAATACTCATTCCACCAATGTAATATGGGTCGTGTGTCGTGTTTGAGAATGGGTGACATTGCTAGGCGTGTGTAACATTGTGTCGTATTATACCATTGTAGGTATATACAATGATTACACCTTTGTTTTGTTTCAGATGTTGAAACAGAACAATAAGATTCAATAACATTTAATTAAACCGAAGTAGCGAAACGTGCCATAGAAATTTTATGAATTACTTCACGTTTAGCACTAAAGAGTGTGTTATGAGACAAACAACTTTAAATATGTGTTTTAAAGTAAAGCCAACTAATGATTATACCAAGCGCCTATTATATAGACAATCCACATTGCACCAATGTAATATGTGTCTTGTATGAGAATAGATGACATAGTACCTTCGAGCATATATACTAACGTAGAGACCGCATGCAATAGTGATTGTTTTGTATCAGAGGGGAAACTGTCACAGCCAGTGTCGTATCATTTTCATTAATACCTTTATAATACATTTTGAAACGTAACAAAATATTTTTTAGACTTGAATTTAAGTAGTAATAGTAATTAATTATTTACATGAAATCATAAGATATTTTATAAAATAGAAAGTTGAATTTAATGCATACATTTCTAGATTTTCAGTATTCTTAATAATATGGCGGTATATTTGCTTTATGCATTTTCCTATTTTTAAACAAGTGTAAGAGACGCTAATGCATATTTACTTGTAAAACGACCTTGATGATTAATTTTCATATTTAGATTTACAAATCACACAAACTCTCACCGTATAATATATACCCAAATTAATTTAAAAAATGGCTTTAAAAGTAATATCCAAACACTATTAAATTGTAAAAATAACTCTAAATGGAAAACAAATTGACAATCATGGCATATGTGACAATTCGACTTGACACGAAAATTCAAAACGGACCAATGAGATTGCTGGACACTATATGACATTTATTTTCCCCCCCAACAAAGCTCATTTGGACACTGTCTCTACATTAGTATATATGCTCGAAGCATAGTACATGTGTCTATCCTTATACGAGGATAATATTAAAATGCATCCGAATTTAAAACATAATTTTAATCAAATTTAAAAGTACATATTGCAAAACCAAATAAATCTAATATTAAAATATTAAAAAAAATCATTATTATTAATTATATAAACATTTAAAATAATAAATTAACAACCAAGCTGTATTATTTAAATTGTAACTTAAAAAATTTTTTTCATTTATAATTTATCCAGCTTTGAAAAATATAGGTTCGCAGGGTACATATATTGCCATAATGCAAAGTCTGGTTTCCACAATCTGGTACAATTTAAGGTAGATGTGTCTTCTGCAAGAGGATCTTGACTCAACCCAAATGAATTTTTGCGGGGTAGAATGGGTTCATCCATATACCGATCCACTTTAACAATAGCTGAAGCCTTTGGGTTAGTGGGTTTTAAAGGTTGTTGGACTTCTTTATCGAATTCCATCCAGAGGTCTCATAATGGATCAGTTTTTTGTAGATCAATAGTATCATTTTTTACTTCAATACTGTCATTAGTTTCCATGGTAGTTTCCTTATCTTCTACATCCAATAGTTTTATGTGAGAAACTTTATTATATAAAATTCCTATAGCACGTTTATAT
Source organism: Ophraella communa (assembly GCA_035357415.1). Classification (NCBI taxonomy): domain Eukaryota; kingdom Metazoa; phylum Arthropoda; class Insecta; order Coleoptera; family Chrysomelidae; genus Ophraella; species Ophraella communa. The sequence continues at coordinate 30,289,219 of CM068995.1, read as the reverse complement.
TTTTTTTCATCTATAAAGCTAAACTTTTTGAATCTTGGATCTAAAATAGTTGCTTGAGCAATTAACTGATTGTCCTCAATATCCTAAAATCGATTTTTTAATTCACTTTGTAGTCTTTTTATCATATTTTCAATTTCAGGCATAACAAAAATTAAATCAAAATAATTTAAATGTTTTGCTATTTGTTTATAATAAAAAATTATAGTAGAAGTACTAACATTTTGTTCTGAACTTATAGCAGTTGTCACTACATTAAAAATGTCCAGAACTTTTATTTTCTGTTCAACAATAATCCATTGTTCATTCTTCAAAAAAGAAATACACTTGCCGGATTCGGATTCATTTTGGGTTTTTTGATTGGTATTTAAAATAGCCAACGTAGAAATTAAAGGGTTTTTCATTTTTAGTACCCTCTCCATCATATCCATTTCTTTTTGTTGCTAATGGAGAGAGGCTTTCAAAAAAATTCGGAAATGGGTTGATTTTTGTTTTTAATTTAATTGGTTGTGCTTGTGAAAATCCCAGTTGAAGATGTTGACGGTGCAAGAGATTTAGAGGTAGGTAACACTGATTTAAAAGTAGGTGGCACTTGTTCTATATTTTCTGATTCAACTTCCTGGTCTATTCTTTGTCTGCTTATTACTTGCACAGGATGTTTGGTTTTCATATGTCTAATTAATGTAGATGTAGAATTATTTTTGAATGACAGTTTGTCCACAATATAAACATTTCACTTTTCCCTGTGACATTTTGGAAAAATGATTCCAAACCTCGCTTTTTCTGGGAGCCATTTTATAAGAGAACCAAACTTCCAGGTTGTCATCTAGAATTCTACATCAGCTGTCGCCATCTTTTAACTTAAGCGAACAATAACGAAGTGATGTATTATGAATTGAGTCTATTTTTAACAAGGATTGATTTGCTGATGAAAATGCTGCTGCTAATTTTGATCTTATTAGTGATCTGGTCAGTAGTGTTGCATGGTCAGATCCCCAATGTTTGTTGGCCAGGACTTTTAGTACATTTAGCTTTATCTTGCATTCTTTCTTTAGAGTGTTAATGTGGTTCTTCCAAGCTAGTTTTTGGTCAAATATCATTTCCTAGAAACCTAATTTTGTTTTCTTTCTGATAAGAAAAAAGGAAATCCAGTATCTTGGGACCATTTTTCCAATTTGTATAGAAATTCTAACCTTTCGACATTTTTGCTCTTGCCAAATATTACTAAGTCATCCGCGTATAATCGAACTTTTAGTGGGGCTTCCAAATCTTTCATTCATTTTCATGATTCTTTGATGGTGATATCACGCCATTTGCCTTTACTTTAAACCTTCGATTGAGTAAGAAATTTGCTTATTTTATATTGCCATGCAGTATCAAATGTCATTTGAATATCAAATAATACTGCTAAACACTTTTGTTGCATCTCCATTGCCTCCTGTACTTCATTTTGCAGTGATATAATGTTGTCCAAGGTTGATCTGTTACAACGAAAACCATTCTGTTCCTGGATAAGGATATTTCTATTTTCTAGGGTCCATAGTAAGCGTTTATTAATAACTTTTTCCATTACTTTGCCAAGAGCTAAGGTTATTGAAATCGGTCTGTAGGATTCTGGTTTGTTTTTATTGTAATTAGGTTTTTGGATTTGAATTATATAAGAATTGCTCCATATTTTTGGAAATGTATGTCCATATCATATTAAACAATTTTAAAAAGAACGCACTTGCACTTATGTGTAAATGTTTCAGAAAACTTATTGGTATATCGTCTGAGCCTGAACATGATTCTTTAAAAACTGTAATGCTTCGTCAAGTTCTTCTTTTGTGATTAGATCATTTATGGGTTCATTGTTTTCTCATATTTTGATTTTGTTGTTTTCAGTTAATTTTTTAATATTGATAAAGTTCTCTTCATAGTTATTTGTAATTGTGCGGTTTTGAAACATTTCTGATAGTGTTTCAGCAATCTTTTCATTGTTTGTGATTTTTGTATTATTTATTTCGAGACAATTTATTTTATGATGGTAGTTATTGCCTGTAATTCTTTTAATTTTCTTCCATACATCAGTAATAGGGGTCGAGCTATTTATTGTGGTGACATATTGTATCCAGGAGTTCTTTTTTGCTCCACCAAGGTACCACTTTGTGGTGTCGTATTATTGATGTTTTTCCATTAAAAACATCTGCTGCTTCCATAATTATATTTGTAATACTTTCTAATGTATCATCAACATCTTCAGAAAAATATTCCAAATTTTTAAAATAGTCAAGATTTTTAGGTAATCTCTTACAACATTCTTCCAAAAGTGATTTTATGTAATTACACATTCTGGCATCAACCCCTTCAATATCAGATGTATATAAACCACTTTTTCTCACTTCCCTGCAATAGTCCATATTTAACTGAGCAGAAAAGCCAATTCATTATCAAGATTTTTTGTTATTGTAGTTAGTTTGAGTAAAAACAGGTTTCATAATTTTTTTAGCCACAAACAAAATTCATTTTTCTTTTTCAGAATGTGTCTTTCTTATTTCTATGAATTTTTTTTGAAAAGACAAATTTAATTTGTACACTTCATGTAGTATTGGCTTTAAACATACTAAATCCAATAAATTTTTTTATCATTTAACATGTCTCGCAACAAAAGAGCTGTTTATGGTTTATCTATATCAACGGTTGCATTAAAATAAACTTTTAGCTCTTCATAATGTTCATTCATAATGTTCATTATTATATTTATTACATGAAATCTGCATAACCATCTTGTAGCATCTTGTAGCGGACTACAATGGAAACAAATGAAAATTTCCCTACACATCAAATTTCTAGGTAACACTTCTGAGGATTTACTAACAGCATTATTTAAAGAATGAATTACATCAGCCCTTCATACCAGCCACCTGGGACAATGCTGAGATCAACACATCCCACATTGCAGACAACAAGAATGTTAATTGCTTCAAATATTTATAAATAAAAGTAGTTGTTATTATTCGAGGACTTTTGATTCACCTTTTACGTAGTAAATATCTGTATTATAAACTAATTGTAAAATAAATATTTTGATGATTTTGAGTTACGCAGTTTGTTTTTGGCGCAGTCAGTAGGATATCTGGAATCATCGCGTATCTAATGTGTTCAGTTTTCGTTTAACGATTGACTAGATATCGAACCGGTGTTTTTTGTATCGTAGAGGTGTTATAAGCGGAATGACTCTCAAGAAATCGAGAAATCCAGTCTACTGTAGACCAGCAGAGATTCTCTACTCAAAATACATCGAGGATTGGAACAAAATCGTCGAATTCTGCAAGGACAACGATTTGTGAAGAAGATTGTAGCATCCTTATAGTGATAGGCGTAGTATGCTCAGAATCCTAATTTTACTGTAAGTATATTTTATATCTATTGAAAACTTAATTGCTAATCTTGAAAATTTGGCTATTAGTGAACCTTCAACCATACCTATTAATCTTCTACAAAAATCCATAACCATGACAGATTTTAAACCAGAATATCTTCATTGTGTACCAGAATTTGATAGCAATCCCAATAATCTTTATAGATACTTTTTGGTATGTGAATCGATCATAAATACGTTTTATCTAACACAACAACCTCATCACTTTCAAAATATTTATCTATTAAATTCACTTATTTCAAAATTATGAGGAAACGCTAAACTAGTAGTTAATGTACAAAATGTTTCTACCTGGGAAAGCTTAAAAGAAACTCTAACGAGATACTTTGCGGACGAGAGAGACGAAGCTTGTTCAAATCGAGATTTAGTTTTACTTAAACAAAAACCTAATGAAAGGGCACAACAATTTTATGATAATATTTTAAATATTAGTAGGCAGCACTGATTCGGGACCATGGCGGAAGCGTTAACATGGGAATCTCCAAAAGGAAATCGTCAAAAAAGCTAAGGTTCAATCTGCAATTTTTGGCTCAGACGTTTGTAGCAATTTGCAATCGTTAAAGGTCAAGGGATTCTGGGATGCGGGTATCTATATATTAATAGTTGGCATCATCAGCGCAAAGAAGTAAGACCAAAAGGCATTAGGGTGATCAACGAACACAAGCCAGCCTTTGATGAACGACGTAGTAGTACAGGAGCCTCCAACGCAAGGACAAAAAGACAACAAGCCAACGCGGTCAAAAGGGGCGTATACTGCGCACCACGCCATTAAGGCACTAGCAAATTAAAAATTATCGAGACCTGATGAGAATAACAAAAATTACTTGCAAACATTGACAAGAAAAACCACAGTCAAAAACCGGCACGTGTATACAGAGAAAAGTCGCAAGACGGAAAAAACCAAAATTATTAAAAAATTTCCATATTCCAAGATATTCGCTATCCAAAGTAATTTTGTGAAATCAAGGTCATCTAAAAAGTGTATCGTTAGGCAATATTTTACCCCGATGTTAAAGAATAAATAAACTTCTATATAACAAGCACTACTAGATAACTGCAAAGGTCTTTACACAGATTTATTTTCATATACATCAAATGTAACATTATGATTGGTATGTTAACCTATGGAGTTTGTTTATTAATTTATCTTTTTGTTAATTAGGCATTTATTTTTATTGTATTAATTTAAATCTGATATAAATTTTTTTACACATTTTTTTTGTTTACACTTTGAACTATAAAATCGGTTTTTGTAGAATCATAGGGTAGGTTCTTTAAAACAAAAAAAAATGTAACAATAAATAGTGTTAATATACTGATATATCACGAACCGTTTAACAGTTGATTCTAGTTAAAAACTATTGCTATTAGTAAGTACTTAAAATGTCTAAAAAACGTTTCTTTATTAAGAAAGCAATATTCAATAAAAAGATGAAATAACTATCCTTAGAAGCAAAAACAGTTTAAAATGCATAAAAAATGTGAGATTTTATAAAGCGAGAGCTTGGCTCTTAAAGAGTAAAAAGAAAATAGTAAAAATTGACGTTACGTTTAATTACTCTTCAGAAGGGTAGTCCATAAATAAAACAAATACTACATCACTACTAATAGTAGGAGTACACCCACATCAAAAAAGTTTCCGGTGGCGCACTCCTTTTCATTTACATAGTGATTGTATACACATTATCAATGAAACAATAAAACAATAAAACCCCCATGGTAACGTTTCATCTGAACCGGAAATCAGATAGCGTTTATCGTCTTCGGGGCTAAGGGCTGCTTTTTCTTGTTTAATGGAGAATACCTGATGGTTAGTGAAGCGTATTCGATTTTGCTAAACAATTTTTCGTTGCCAGCTATCTAAGCATTCAACATAATCCTTAAAGGTAATATTATTTTTAACAACCGACAACTTAAATCCCTCTGCTTTCTTTCCAACACCAAAGTTTCTAATCGATCATCTTATTGCGCTTCTTTGCTATATCCTCAACAGTTTTCAACACTCTGGTGGTATATAGTTTGGATTTTAACCCGACATAATCAGTTAGCGGTACCCCATTATTTTCTTTCTTTCATCATCCCAAGAACTTTTTTTATTAACTCGAGGTATATCAAAGATGTTATTTTCAGGATAATCAGACGTATCAAGGCGCGAGTGTCAATCTTGTCTTATAACTACGTAAGGATCCTGATGTAGCTCGTAAATTAAAGAGTCGGTGTCCGTAAAGGGAGCAAAATTTACGTTAAATGTTTAGGATTGGATAGCAAATATAAAAGTTGAATTGAAAATGAATATGTTCTTTTGTAATAAAAAGAAAAAGTATTAGTAGTGGGGTCTATATAATATAACGAAAATTATCTTTTAGTTTTAGTTATAACAATATGAGCTCCCAATATCCTACTACTACTAATAAGAGTGATAGTGTACCTGCATATGGAGAAGAATCGAATAGAATTTTGGATAATTATGAGACAGCTGCAAAGTCTGAAAATTTTTATTTTCTTTTAACCTCATATAAGGTTTCCGGCTATGAAGTTAATCGTGGTAGTCCTGCAAGATCTTTTACGCCTGCCGTGATTTTATCTCAATAGTTTAAATCAAGCAAAACATCGTTTAGCATTTATGAATAGAATTCCTTAACATATATATTAAAACAGCAAATAAATGATTTTTTTCATACACAGATCGACAACATATTGCAGCCTGTTTCATTTTCACGTGGAGATCATTGTACCACTACTACATCAGATTTTGATAATTACAAATTTATTTTTATTGAAAAACATGGTGTAGAAATCTATATGGATTAAGTAGAGGTGGCAGAAATATTAAAGCTAAATAATAATTTGATTGTTCAACAACTGTCTGTTTTACAAAATTTTAATTTTAATGAATATTATTACAATGTTATAGATTTTTGTAAAACTAACTCATCAGATAATATAAGTTCACTGCAGCTATTATATGCACTTTGTTCTATAACAACAAATGATATGTTAAATAATGCCTTAAGATAATTTATTTACTATTATAAAATTAAAATTATTAATGATTTAAATAAATGAATTTATTTTAGCAGACATGTTTTTCTTTATGACAAAACAGATGAAATAGCTGAATTGGACAGAAGCACAACTCTCTCGTTTTTACTTTTCTGGTAGGTTGGCTTCTTACTAACTCGGCTATTTCAGTTTTCGAAAATTCTTTATTTATAGGAAATAAAAAAGTAATAATTTCTGTTCTTATATTTTTTTATTTACAAATAAGTCACATAATCATCATCTATTCTAAATTTCAATAAATCATATGGTTTGCTTCCATATATTCAAATTTTTCGTGTAAGGTAAAAAGTATTGTACAAAAAACATTTTGACACCAAAAATGTACACTAGCATAGAAATTACTTAAATTTGTTGAGGGACAATTATTTCATTAAACTTCTATGAGGCATAACCTTTAATATGTCTTGAAAACAATCTTTACATTTAGGTTTAAAGTTAAAATTGTGTAATATTTCAAAGGTATACAATTTCCAATGACTACTTATCAAATCCCAAGTTTCGAGAAGCAGGATAACATATTCATCAACGTATATATTTTGAAAAAAACAACCAAGCTGCAGCCTTTTCTCCAATACCCCCGTCTTCCGATTTTACTCTTTCACATGCAGCGTACTCAAGGATCTTATCAGCTTCGTGACGTTCCGTTAAGATATGTTTCTTCTGATGATATTTGCTAAGCTGCGATGAAAGAAGTCTAGATAAATTTTTAATCCAGATAAAGCGGTATTTGGTTGGAATGTCATCATCAACATATTTGGTTAGCTGGCTCGTTCAAATACATCAACCAAAAAGCATTATATCAGTTTTCATATATAAATCCACATACTGGTCTAAATTTTGTAACCATATTATTACGTTGGACGTCAATTTGTAATATGATTTACCTGTTGATAGTGAATTTATAAAAATATTTAGTTAACTTTAAAAAAAATAACAATATACCAAAAGAAAAAAATGTAATTTACAATAAAACAACCATTAATCTTAATTTCGTCTTTAATTAGTGGTAAAAGATATTTCAATAATTAACAAAATTTATAAATGTTTATCATAGCAAAAATTATGATAGTTAAATACCTCGGCTAGGGGTGAGTAAGTTCGTTAGCTCTGACTATAGTACAATATTTGTTTCTTTAAAAAATTATAAGGGCGCCACTGAAATCTTTATATTTTTTATGATACTAATGAAGAAAGTTGTTTTAAGCTGAGTTATTTAAATAAGTATCATAAGATGACAGAAAGATGTCAGAAAAAACTGTCTATGAAGAAAAAAAAAATGATACGAAAATGTACCAACAGATAAAAGATAAATAGATTTCCTTGGTGCTAAAATGAATGAAATTGAGAATACGTTACAAAAAAAATAATCCGCAAACAGTTCTTTACAAAAACTTATTCTAATACAGTTGACGATACGCAAATGATTTTTATATTACGTTAAAGAAATAAAGAAAAATCGAGACAGCTGTATAATATTATAAATGAATTTATTTACGTTGGTCCACTTATCTTTTTTTACATCTGATCCATTGGTTGATCCAGGAGAGGGCTGGTCCAGTGAAGGGTTGGCTTGATGAACAGTCTACCAATGTAGAACCAATCAGCGGTAATTCGGTAGTAACCCAGTAATGTCTTTGAACTTGAAATTTGTAACGTCTTTTAACTTGAAATTTGTAACGTCTTTTAACTTGAAATTGGTAACGTCTTTTAACTTGAAATTTGTAACGTCTTTTGAACTTGAAATTTGTAACGTCTTTTGACTTGAAATTTGTAACGTCTTTTGGTATTGTATATTCCAATGCTGTGAAAAATTGTCAGCATAAGCCACGTGTTCGTTTATTTTTTTCCGTACAAAAAGTACAAAACAGCGTATTCCGAAATCTACATTTATCATTAGGATATATTATAGAAAATACAGTAGTAACAAAAGATAAATTAATATAACAATTAGAATTTCAAAAAAGTACTCAACTCGCCATTTTTTATTTTTTTATAAAAAAAATTACAATTATTACTTTTAAATTACCCTCAAAATATACTTGAAATAATTATTAATATGAAAATTCTCATCTGATTATATAATAGGTACTGTCAAGATTTATAGAAATTATATTTAAAATCTTTTACCAAAAATAAAAATCAAAAAACATACCTGTGTATAACACCAATGACAATAAGAGAATGAATCGTGGTTTAAGGTATTGGACTATGCCACATTAAAGATCGTGTATAAAGTTGGAATTACTGACAGGAATCGTTTATAATAATTAACATGTTAAAAACTCTATACAATAGATGGTGTTAGTGTTAGCCATATAATTAATTTAAAAATACTACGTTTTTAGTTAACATATCATGTTACACCCCCTCTACTCGATATAAAAAAATGTAGCTGAAGGCAAAATTTTTTTCACTATCAGATAAGATCTTCAACAAAAGACTAAGTAAAACAGTCAAACAAAAAATAAGGATTATAAGGAATTACGAGGAAAAAAAATAAAACAGGAAAATATTGAAGTTATCTAAGGGATTGAAGGAATAGTCAAATGATGTCATCGCATCAGTATCTGTATTCGTTACTTGTGTATAAAAGTTACCATTCCAGAGTTGCGCCAAATCATATTAGAGAGATGGCCTCGTGCTCTGGCGATTCGTTTATAGAAAATACTGCAATCAAATGCAATAACGACAAAGAAAGCGGAGAAGAGAAAAAAAAACAGATAAAAAAAAAACAAAACTAGTAAAGGAAAAGTTAAAAAAAAAGTTAGAAAGAAAAGAGAAAAGAAAGCAGATAATAATCATCAGATATAGAAGGAAAGAAAAAAAGAAGAAATTAGAAAATTGGGAAAGATAAACGAACTTTAGACAAAAGTGGCCTATAAAAAGTGGGACAAGTCCCGGGCGAGCCACCTACACCCAGCAATTAAGTTGCCAACTGAAATTTGACTCTACGTTAAGAAAAAGTGAAAAAGTTAAAGAATGGTACTGTGTGATGTTTCCACACTACCAGGCCTTAAAAAAATACAAAAATTATTAATTAAAAAAACAAATAAGACCTTTTTTAGCAAGAAAGAAATAAAACTTCCAAAAACCCGTCATGAGGTTAACTATTGCAAGATATGGATGACATAATCGGTAGTACCTTTTTTCTATCGGAAAGGAACAAAAAAACCGTAAAAGTCAAAATCTAAATAAAGTCACAAACGGTATTAGATAAAGATAAGATAAGAAAAATTCTATATAGTTTTTACACCATTAAATGGTCTATAATACAGTCACTGAAAGATATACCCATTTAAAAATTACAAAAAAGTACCAAAAATTATACTTTAGAGCTATATAAATTGTACTTTCTCATATTAAATACATGAACCATAAAAACAAAACCCACATTATGTTTTAACATTTCCTAGCTAAAGACAATCTGTATTTACATACAGATACGATAAGATAACCCAGTAGACATTCACACTGTATACTGCCAAAGGTACTTAAAACCGTACGCGACAGATTACATACAGTATGCTCGATAAAAATGAATCTAGGTACGATAAATCCAATACACATTAGCGTATAAGATACAAAACACGGTATATGAACCTTTTAAAGGAAGAAAAAAAATCAATATATCCTGATATGCCAAATTGGCTTTATACATTAAAAATATTCGACCCAAAAGTTCATTAACTTGCTCCCAGAACAAGCTAAATAAGATAAGATAAGCTAAGATAAGATAATTCTAAAACATATGCGCGACAGAGTTAATATAAATTTGTCCAAAATGTATTCTATGAGAAACATAGCCCGAGAAAAAAAAACGCTCCATAAGATAAGAAAGATAATATGGTAAGATAGAATAAGATAACATAAAAATAAGATAAATTAGGTAGTAAGATATAATAAGTTAACTGTTATTAAAGTAAATAGGTACATCATATGCTGATAAAGTAGAAAAAAAATAATGACTAGGTAAACACAGCGAACTAACAACAATCATTGAAGATGTTACATCAAATGGGTAAATGAATTCCATTTTTGATAATTTAAACATAATAAAATGACGAGGAAGTCCAGGTAATGAGAACCTTTGAACTTGGAAAGGGGCCGTTAGCATCCACAGTAGCTATGACATATCCTAAGAACAACATTCATCATCTCCAAACCTTCCACACATTCACTACATCCGAAAACCAAAAAAATTGTATGTTTAAGTATATGTTTACTCAGTGTCGGTTGAGTTTGTGTCTTCATTATTGTCTGATTCATCTTCAAAATTGTCGTCATTGTCATTATTTCCCGATAAATTTTTATCAAAGTCAACAAAAGATTTCAAAAATTTTAAAAATACCAAACTTTTCGAATGTCTCGAGAAAAAACAAGTCCTGAATAGTACACCAAAATCAAGTTGTTTTAAAAAAAGTACGATACTAACCAAAATCCTTTTAAAATAAGCCAACAACAAAACTACAGGTACTAATTAGTCCAAAAAAACGACAAGACTGTAACGTAAACAAATTAAAATGTTCGTTTCAATTTAACTATACAAATTTGAAAATATATATCTGTCAAAAGAAAATTGTAAAAATATTAAATATTTTTAAAAATGCAAAACTTTCCTAATTGTCAAGAAGAAAAGAAAGACAAAAATCCAGTCCCAAACGAATAAAAATCAAACTGCTTCAATATAAATTACCAAGGTTATTTTTAAAACCACGCTAATATTCAAATTTTATTTTAAATTCATTAACCAAAAAACAAAAAACTGGTACCTATGATAAATGAATTTTTAATGTTTATCTTTATTTACTTGATAATTTATAAGTCGAGATGAAATTTTAATCCAAACATAATGGTGAGCCTTACTCACATCTCTTGAATAAGAACTAAGTTTACATGTTTATTTTCGTTTAATTGATGGTAAAAAAGTCTCATTTAGTTTTTTTAAGGAATTTATATAACTCCTTTACGCGTTATGCTGGGGCCACACTACCGGGAAATGCCATTAATTATCGCGTTAAAGGACGTTAACCGTAGATGTAGCCACGACTTAACGCAATAATTTGACTACGGCATTTACATTGTCGTTTGACATTAGGCGATAACTCAAGTGGCGGTACATCAAAGAGAATAACGCGAGAATTAATGCGATAAAGCGGTCACACTACGCCAGTCAGTGTGCGTCGGGAGCTCGACGGGATCGCACGTGTTTTGTGTTTGCAATACATACTATGGAGTGGAGTAACGAGAAAGTAATTGCGTTTCTGGAGCTTCTGCAAACAGAACCATGTTTGTGGGATCCAAAACTGAAAAATTACAAGAATCGAGGATCGCAAAGTGATGCTTGGCGTCGACTGATGGAATTAGTACCTTTTGAAACAACTATTGAAGAAATGAAAAAAACAGAAGGAAAGCCTGATGGGTTACTATAGAACCCATTTAAACAAAATTAAAAAATCTTTGAAATCCGGAGCTGGCATAGATGACGTGTATACAACTAATTGGTTTGCTTTCGAAACGATGGACAATTTTCCACGAGGAGTATATGACGGTGGCCGCACATTCAATACGCAGGTAGGTTTAATATTAATCTGTCAACAGTAGTGTCTGTATTTTAGGGATCTATAATTTTTTTGGAATTAATGTATTTTTAGGGTTCTGTAGTAAAATAATTACAATTAATGGTTAATTACGTCTTGCTTATCGAGATATTTTTATTTTCACGCATGGATGGATCAATAAAGTATTACCAACTAAGTCACATATTAATTTGATTCCAATTTTAATACACAAAGTTTATACTATTTATAAATATTTACGTAATTATTGAAACTTCATAAATAGTTCAATTCTTTTTTATTGTAAAATAATCACATACCAATTAATAAGCCATTTTATTAGGAGTAGGTATTATACTGTCACACTGTTAGTACTGTCGTATATAATATTCTTTTATTTTCCTTTCAGACACACGACGACAATGAGAATCTAGAAAGAAGAGAGGAAAGAAATAATGTAAATCAGAATAGTCTTCATTTTTCTACTGGAACAGAAGAAGCTTCGCCAAATATACAAGAAGAAAATTAAACTCGTCCAAAAGAAAATAAATCTCAAAATTATAGCGAGAGATGAGTTACCTCAAGAAATCAAAGCAGCGCGACGTCAAATGGATGAAGCTTTTGAATTCATGAAAGAGAATAAAGATGATGAATATTACATGTTCGGAAGACTGCTCGCAAGTAAACTAAAAAAAATAAGAAATCCAAACACGCGTGAGATATTAATGAATGATGTTCACAATTTAGTCTTTCGTGCATGTATGGCAGATCGACTTGAGCAGCAGTCTGCAGTACCTCAGTTTTCTAAAGCCCTGTCTCCACACCATCAAGCATGCAGCTCATTACCAAATCATCAAACATACCAGTCGCCTCCAGGCCCCTCTACATCCATGTCACCACACCATCAAGTATTCAGCCCATCACCAAATCATCAATCATACCAGTCGCCTTCAGGCCCCTCCACATCCATGTCACCACACCATCAAGTATTCAGCCCATCACCAAATCATCAATCATACCAGTCGCTTCCAGGCCCCTTCACATCCATGTCACCACACCATCAAGTATTCAGCCCATCACCAAATCATCAATCATACCAGTCGCTTCCAGGCCCCTTCACATCCATGTCACCACACCATCAAGTATTCAGCCCATCACCAAATCATCAATCATACCAGTCGCTTCCAGGCCCCTTCACATCCATGTCACCACACCATCAAGTATTCAGCCCATCACCAAATCACCAAACATACCAGTCGCCTCCACCTCACGATGCAAATAGTCTACCTCCAGATCAGTTTTCAGTTCAAACTCACCAAGAGAATTACCTAGAAATACCGCCGCCAACTCATGCCTCACAAATAGTAATTACAGAGTCCGGTGAAATACAGATTATTAAAGATAAATAAAAATTATAAATGCCATGTTAATTACTTTAAGAAACAAATAAATGAAAGACAAAATTTATAGTATATATTGTTTTATTTTCCAAAGTAATAAAAGCAAGACATTCATTTATTTGAATACGCAAAGGGGTACTTCCTCTTGCTCCCCCTTGCTCTGCCCCTGAGGGGAGCACCTATTTTGTGTTGTCGACACTTACAAATTATTATTCGTGGTCATGAAATGTTCTGCGAATTTATTCCGTATCTGGATTGCTGTTAAAGATGAACGTCGCGCAATATTCTTCATTGGCTTGAAAGCGCCTTCTCCTTCTTCAAAGTCTTTTCTTCAAGTTCCAGGATTTATTATTTCTCCGTTGACGACTGTGTCAGTGTAGCCCGAAGGGGTATAAATTGACCGTGAGTTTGAACTTTTTCTTAAAAAGTTATGCAATAAAGCTTCACTTGGTTGTAGAGCTATAGGTTTTCTAAGTACTCGAAATCGTGCAGACATAACACCAAAAGCGTTTTCCACAACAATACGAACAGAAGAAAGTTTACGATTGAAATTTCTCTGCATACTTCCTTGAGGGTGGTCTCCGGGAAAAGGTTTTATTATGTTTGGGTGTAATGGAAATGCATTGTCACTGTGAATCGGTACCACCAAGACAACATGTTTACCATCGATTGCTCCCAAGCAATGAGGAAATGTATCCCTAAAATCAGATTCCTTTTGTAGCCATTCGTTTTCATTCTCAGGTAACTTGATCATATCTTTCAATACAGATATGAGAGCAGTGCAACATTCCCTTACAATATTGGATATAACTTGGTGAGACATCTTGAACAAATAATGTAAGCTTCTTTAGCTATCTCCTGTAGCTAGATATCGTAAAGTAACTGCTAGTCGAATTTTGGCAGGTATGGGTACACGAAATCTAGTTTTTTGTTTTTCTATCAAAGGCCCAACTTTGCTTAAAATGAATTCGAAATCAGATGCTGACATTCGAACGAATCCCTCAAACTGGTTGCTTGGTTCCGCTAGTAGGTTGGAGAATATTTCTTCCATTGTGTTCCTGCCAAATATAAAAACAAAACTTGAATTTTATGAATGCTTGACATAAATATGATTGCTGTCCATGGACCATGGTACTGATATTAACATAAAAATCACATAACAGCATAAAATAGACAGTTTAACATGGTAATACTAGTCAATCTAATATTTGAATCACTTAACCTAATAGACTACCTTATTAACTACTTTAGACATAATAATGGTCTTAGATTGTAACTACCTACTTTTTTTTGTGGCAATAAATTATTCTAATTATTAGTCTTCTTAGACATAGCAACACACTAAACTAATAGATATAGAAATACTTACAGTGTACGATTCCTATGCATCTGTATCATCCACCATCTTCTTTTTCTTTGTTTTCTTTTTTTTTTAATTCGATAATGATTCAATAAATTCAAACAATAAAAATTTACACTCATAAAATACAGAGCTTGGTCAACGTCCATCTTTGCAGTCCGTTAAGTAAATTTTACGCCGTTTTATCGCCAAACGTCAAATCACGTTGGCCGTATTAAGTGTAGCCACCTACTTTAGCGCATTAAAAATTATCGCGATAATTACCGCGAATATTTCCCTCATGTATAATATATGTCATAAGAGGAATGCAATTATCGAAAAATTACAGCGGTAATTGCACTCCGGAGCGGTAATTGCACTGCGAAAACATCCCGTCGTCATGACACCAATAACAACAACACTGACTGACAATACTGATAAATGTCAGATATACTTCAAAAAGTGAAAAAATGTTTATTCGTGAAATATTCCATTGATTTACACTCGTGCATAAAAATGACCAGATAATTTTACATTCAAGCGTGTTATCTATAAAAATTGCACTCCGTTTTTTTCATATTTTGTAAAAGAGCCCTCCTCCTTCGGAGTCGGGCTCTTTCGCCAAAATATGAAAAAAATCTTGTGCAATTTTTAGATAACACGCTTTCTTGCAAAATTATCGGTAATTTTTATGCACTTGTGCAATTATAACCGATAATGGGCATTGGACGTTGGCAGCTAATGTGGCCCCAGCATGAGTAATTTTCAATAATTTTGAAACTCCCACATTAAAATTTGCTTTTCTGAAGTATCTGAACAGCTTATAGTATAGGAGTAGAAAAAATTATTTATACAAATTTTATTCAGAATTTAAATATAAATAATTATTGATCACATTAATTTAATATTTATATTGTGAGGGTAAAATGAGTCATTCGAAAACCGTTTACCCTCATAGTTGTTTAACTTAGAACATACATTGTTACTAAAAATCATTAATATTGATTTAACCACACCTAAAGTTGTACAAGAAATTATCTTGAATGAGGTAGGCTTTGAGATCTACTAGAGAAGATCAATAATTTGATAACATCGGCCGTTATACAAAAATAGCTAGTAACTTTTTTATTATGTTTATTTTTATTTTATAAAAGTTCTCGGTCCGACTGGATTTTTTTAACGCCTTGCAGCTTCCTAAGATTTTCATTTCTAAATAAGCTTATGTAGTATCCAGTCGATATTGTCAAATTTCATGTTTGTTGTTCATATTTGTCAAAATTAATATTTGTTGTTCTATAAATTATACCTTAGCATAATATTTGAGGGTAATTTTTTTTACTATGATAGATCTTTATTTCCCCAAAATCATTACACATTACATAGTATAATGTCTACAATTCATAGGTCCGCTGCTGGGCCGGAAGTCCTGTGAGACCTTTTCCACGTAGTTGGAATAGTCCCCTTACTGGTGGCTCCTTGTTTCCATAATCCACCTTTTTATTCATGGCATATAACCAACTTTTTGTTCCTCATCTAAAAAATTGTCTATAATGTTATCCCTAAAATATTATCAAGTAGTTCTCCCTGAAAAAGCAACGAAAAAACAGGTTCACATACTAAATCGTGTTTATCTAGTTTAAGACTGTAATTAGATTATCAGCGTTACCAAAATTCATTTCTGCGAGGTCCATTCATTCTCCACACAGCCCTTAAATACATGCATCCGTCCATTCACTCCCGACCTATTCATAAAGTTGTATTGTATGGTCATAACTTTATTATTTACTCGTCTTTGTCTTAGTCTATGTCTATAGTTTTATGTCACCATGCAGGGGACCAGGCCCCTTAATGGGTCTATGCCCTGCGCGGTCAAGTAACGTTGTCCTTAGTGTCTCCGGTATCGAGTACTGGTAGAACTTAGTAGATAATTCTTTCACGTACTCAGTGATTGTGGGAAGCGATGTTTTGTGGTGTAGCCAGGAGTATCTGGGGTATTTAATCCCCCAACCCTTCCATACTGCCATCCTCATGCATTTATTTTGTACGACCTGTAACGCTTTATAGAGTTTCTTTGGCGCATTATAAAAGATGGGACAGCCATATAGAAGAGTTGGACGAATTATTTGTTTATACAACAGAGTCTTGTTGGCCGCAGTGAGTTTGCTATACCTTCCAATGAGCGGGTATAAGTAACCAAGTGCCCTTGTTGCGTTGTTTATTTGTTGTTTAATATGACTGTTGTGTAGCGTGTTTCTCTGAATAATATAGCCCAGGTACTTGATTGTGCCGTCATTTGGTTCTAAGGTCTCGTCATTTATCGTCAGTAGGTTTGTTACGTCAGTCTGTGCTTTGAATTTTCCTGACAGGACCATATACTATGGTCCATATGATTTACTTGCATTTATTTCGAGTTTGATTTCTTATTAAGTATGGTAAAATATTTTCGTTAACAAACGCCTCAAGTTCCCGGACTGCCACTTCTGCTGACGCCGTTGGTTGTATAATGGCAACATCATCTGCGTACAGTGCGGTTAGATGTGTTTCTGCTGTAGGAAAGTCAGATATGAAGAGTGAGTACAACACGGGTGACAGCAAAGAACCTTGCGGTACTCCCGCCATGATGTTATATGGTCCTGTTTCGGTATTTTCAATTTTTACATAAAAGCGTCTGTGCGTCAAGTATGAGTTTAGTAGCCTCACTAAATAGTCCGGTATTCCCAGGGTCAAGAGTTTGTGGATTAAACCCGGGATCCATACAGAGTCGAACGCCTTCCTTATATCCAATGTTAGGATTATGGATGGCTCTCTCCTCTGGAATCCCGTTCTGACATAGTCCACAACACGAATGAGCTGGCCAATCGTGCTGTGTTCCTGCCGGAAGCCAAACTGCTCCTCGGGGAGGAGTTCCAGAGTTGACTCTGCAAATACCAGCCTCTTCAGTATGACTTTGTCAAATACCTTGGAAATATTATTCAGTAAAGAGATCGGTTGGAAGTTATCCACCAAGTTCTTCTTTTGTTTTTTGTTTTTTTGATGCGTATTAATGTCGCTGTCTTTAGTGTAGTAGGGTAATAGCCAGTTTTTAAGATATAATTGATGCATCTGACAAGGATCATTATCGTTGAGGGCGGGAGGTTTTTGAGAAGGATATTGGGAATGGCGTCACGGCCCGGGGAGGTTCTAATTTTGAGTGTTCTTATGATGTTGTGTATCTCGAATTTGTTGGATAATTTAGGTGGGGTGTTGGATTTTGAATTAATGAACTCAATATACTCTCTGTATATTTGCGAATGTATGGGGGAGTCAGGTAAGGAATTTTGGAAATTGTTTTGGAAATGTTCCCCAAACGTTTCTGCGATGGTTATATTGTCCGTAATAATTTCGTCATTGTGAATTATTTTGTTAGTCTTGTCGCGTTTCCTCGTGAAGCTGCCGACAGTTCTCCAGAAGTTACTAGCTCTGGGATCAATACTCGAAATGAAGTTTTCCCACTTTCGATTTTTATTGGCAGGTGAATTGCGAAAGGAAACAACAGGTCTAATGGGTATATTATCTTTATGTATCTTAGGAAGTCCATAGAAAAGTGGAGTAATGGGGGCCATGGGAATGAGTTGATAAACCTTAGTATCGAACAAATTAATAGTATCAGAAAAAGATTTAAGTTTGCTTTTCAAAATAGTATGATATTTTATGGTAGGATCAGAAGGCAAATTGATGAAAGAAGGATCAGAAGAAAGGAAAGAATTAACATTATTAATGTAATCAACCTTTGTTCCATGATTTTCTTATAGGCTTTTTATGTTCTGTTCGCCGCCATTTCATTCATAGTGTGCGTTTAGATTTTGCTAGTGCTTAATTATAAAAGTTTTTAGTGTTTTTCAGTGTGATGGACAATTTTTACACTGTTACACAATGTTTATTCACCATTGGCTAATAATTTTGATCATACTCATGATCGGTCTACCTTTTGACTTTGAAAATCATGAAGGGCCTTCTGCTCTGATACCGGGGTCACTGGTATCTCCTTTTAAGCTCACTGTAGGGCTTCCTTTTGATGATTTGCCATCCTTATGGTTCTTTCACACAATAATTACAGTCATTAATAATATTTCCATCCATGTAGTGGTACTCATTTCCTTTTTCACTCAATGTTACCACATACATTTTAACAAATATTTAAATTTCTTAGTTTATTCCCCAATGATTCAAGTTTCAATGAATCATTCATACCGTTATTTAATATAACCTTTTCTCTTATTTTTAATTTTATAATCTTTATGTCAAATTTTTCTCTATGTCACCGGTTTCACCTTATACCCCATTCAATAATTAAAATTAATATTTAATATATAAGTTTGTTGGTTCGATCGATCATATGATCTAGTTAACATTACATGTAACTAATTTTAAGGTAGGTCTACTGTTAAAAACTTGTAATCTGCATAATTTTTACCTCTCAACTTTGTTTTTATAGCCTGATGATGGCCTGCTTATAGGCCGAAACTAGTCGCTGTTCCTGTAAACGTGTACTTTTTGTAATAAAAACCTGTGACACTGATTTTGGTATTTTCCTTTATTTATTATTATTTTGTTCCAGGACTTTGAAGCGTTCAACTTTCTGAAAAGTAAGTTTGAGGTTATGTTGTACTATCTATCACTAATAATTTTTTTAAATTTATTATGCGTCTTTTCACGGAATTGGTAAAATACATTGGTGCTTTGCTGGGATTACTAACCCCAAATAATGTTGTAAAGATTAGGGAAGGACTGATGGAATGTCAGAAGGGGATAAAGCAGTTGCGAAATGCTTTAAGAATAGCAAAATCTATTAGCGAAAAACAACATATCGAAGCCTCTCTACGGAATTTGTTAACATTCCGGAACCAGTGAATCATGGGTCGGGGCTTTCATCAAGGCCAGAAACAGCTTGGAACCGTGTTCGTTGGGATGATTTCATTACTGCATTCGGCAATCGAATTAGGACTAGTATAGTTTTGAATTTGAAGCACAAGGGTCCTCAGACATTCTTGACCGATTGTAAAGCTCTCTTTAAGCGCCGCTTTCAGAACACATTAAAGACGGAAATATCACTGAAAGTTAACGCCGCCTTTTGTGGGGAGTTGGAAATAGTAAAGGGAGATAGTATACAAACTGAGTACTTTACCACTTCAAACTTTCTAATCTACCGCGATATCAACCTCGATGAGATTGGTTTGACAGTAAAGTTATAGCCCCCATCCTCAAGGAACTTAAGAAGTTTCAAGAGCGTGATTCAGGATGGGCATTGAAGAATGTTCTCAATCTTGGTATTAATATCAACAAGTGACATACCCTCAGCTTGGCTCCTCATACGTCAAACTTCCAGATCAAATTAAGAAGAAAGAGGCTTGCATCAACGTGAAAAATGAAGACCAGGCATGTTTTGCGTGGGCAGTTACATCCGCTTTGTATCCTGTTAAACAACATACAGATAGATTATCAAAATATCCACACTATTCCTCGGTACTAAAATTAAAGGGCATACAATTTCCAATGTCTATGAAGCAGATACCTAATTTTGAAAAACAAAATAATATTTCAATACACGTTTACATCCTGCAGAACAATAAGAAAACATTTGAAACCCTTCTGCTAGCTAACAAGAAAAATATGTAAATCTTTTACTGGTCCAGGATAAATATGATGATGTTCCAACCAAATATGTTGATGATGACGTTTCAACCAAATACCACTTTGCCTGGACTAAAAATTTATCTAGACTTTCATCGCAGCTTAGTAAAAAAGGCGATAAAAAATATTTGTGTGATAGATGTCTCCACTACTTTAGGTCACAAGATAAGTTAGAAAAACATAGTGAGGTCTGTATTAAAATTAAGGAGACAGCCATAAAAATGCCTGAAGCAGGGAAAAATATTCTGAAATTGAAGAACTATAAGAATAAGGAAAAAGCACCATACAAAATATATCCGGACTTATAAAGCGTACTCAAACCCGACAATGATACTAATAAGCTTCAACATCACATCCCAGCAGCCGTTGCTTACTATCTCAAATGCAGTTATGATGATTCTTTTTAAGTTTTTGTCGATCATACCGCGGTCAAGATTGTATGGAATGGTTTGCTATGGAAATGAATAGTTTAGCTGAAGATATGGCTACAGTCTTTTGGTGCCCATATGACATTAATATGACATGGTTGCAGGAAGTTGAGTATAGAAGAGCTACACACTGCCACATTTGTGAACTGCCTTTTACCTCATATGATAAGAAGGTGCGTTTTAAAATGCAATTACAGCTGTTTCGCTAATATGTCAATCTGACGATGCTAGTTATTAGCGGTCGAATGACGGCCGTTTCGCTACACGTCAGATTTGACGATGCTATTTCTACAGCGAAACGGCCGTCATTGCATTTCATATTTTGCGAATAAAAGTGAAAGTTTAAGTCAACCTTTTAGTTGTTTACCGTTCTTAATAAGATGGACTTTCAAGTAGTAAGGGTGAGTACAATAAATTTCATTAAGCCCATATATGTTGAGCAAACTATCCTCGATTTGGCAAATACTACTATATATGATTTTCATTATGGGTATATGATCGATGCTTTTCAATATTGTTCAGTCATGTATACGGATACTGACTCTCTAATTTACGAGCTACATCAGGATCCTTACGTAGTTATAAAACAAGATTGACACTCGCGCTTTGATACATCTGATTATCCTGAAAATAACATCTTTGACATACCTCGAGTTAATAAAAAAGTTCTTGATATGATGAAAGATGAAAATAATGGAGTACCGATTACTGATTACGTCGGGTTAAAATCCAAACTATATACCACCAGAGTATTGAAAACTGTTGGGGATATAGCAAAGAAGCGCAATAAGATGATCGATGAGGGGTATGAAGAGGATTAAATAGCTACAGAAAATAGAAACTTCGGTTCGTAATATATTAGCATATCAACACTAGTTATCGTTAAATTTTTTTTCGTTTTAAAGAATCTACCTTATGATTCTACAAAAACCGATTTTGCGCCACACCTGGCAACACTGTTCCTTTGTTTTCGGATCGGCTGTTTCCAATTGAAAATCGTATGCGCATTAAACACTTTCGATCGATTCAACCAATCGTTTCATAGGATTACAGAAATGGAAATTTTATATTTAAATACCTATTGAAGCCTATAGGGGTTGGTAGAAATGTTGGTAGTTGCTAAAAAAAATTTTGTACGGGAGTACATCTAAAAATTTAGTACGAGGAATAAATCTAAAAAGTTCGTAGATAATAATAATACCTTTTTACTTAAAATTTAGTACAGGGTCACATCAAAAAATTGTCATACATTAAAAAGACTCTATTTAACAAAAATTGAATATGGGGGCACATCAAAAAGTTGTTATACGTTATAAAACCTTTATTTAACAAAAATTTAATACTGGGGTACATTAAAAGGTTCCAAGGGGTATTCTTAGAAATGAAAATTGAATTTTTTTTAAATTGCAATAACTTTAATTATAACTAAGAAAATTCAAAATGTATTATATTTATAATTTGATAGTTTTTTGGTTCCTTAGTACCCAGGGGTGTAGAATTAATGAATTTTAAAAGTAAATTTTTAATCCAACATTGACCTTGTATAACTTTTACATGTATTAAATTGAAGAAACCAAAGAAGTTTTATTTTTTAGCTTATTCTTTCTTGTTTATTTTAATGTCCTTTTGGTTTCTTAAATATTTATAAAAAAAGTTCAAAGTTAAAAATTTAGAAAAGTTTTTGTGCCTAATAAATTCAAAAATGATGTTTTTTTAGGTGGGTTCAGTAACAACTCGAAAAACCCAATTTTCCTGGAAAATTTATGTGAAGAAAATTTTTATTTCAAGAAACTGACTTTTTTGTTCAAATGACCATCCCAAAATACATCTTTGCGCAAATTTTGGTCCAAAATTATCCTACATCCTTCAGTTTATGATTGAATAACTCCTTCTATAAACATTTAAAAAACCAAAAGGGCATAGATACATAGAGTAAAGAATAAAGTAAAATATAAACCTATTTTGATTTCTTCGATTTTATATATGCCATAGTTATACAGGGACAAAGTTGGAATGTTTTCTTTAAAAATGCATTACGTCCTATATTATAATAAAAAAAATACATTTCAAAATTTTGTTAATTACAGTCTAAGTTATTGCATTTTTAAAAATCTTCAATTCCTTTTTTATTATATTGTAATGGTACATTATTGATACGTCTTTCATTCATTTTTAATCTCTCTAAGATTAAATCTAGTTTTATGTGTATCAATAATATTTCCTCCATAAATACTTTTTTTAAATCTAGAACAAACAAATTATCAATTTTAAAATAATTTTGAAACCACTGTTATAAACATAGTTAATTGTTTTACAAAAAATAAATGGGATGTAATAAACAAGTGCTGTTCAACTCACTGATCACTTCTTTTCTTTGGTATATTCTGAATAACAAATCGGTTTGTTTTACAAAATCAGTTTCTAAGGAGCATAAAACATTATGCAAAAGTCCCCTTCTAAATTACATTTGGTACAACTAAAAAAACCATTGTGCCCTTTAGTTCCTAGTACATAATATTTTGCTGGAGGATCACAAATTAATGAAATAATTCTAAACTCAAATGATATCTCTGGTATTGATATTCTGCACCTCTCAATTTTCAAGAGTTCTATTGCTGTTAACTTAGTTTGTCTCTATCGACCCCCTGACACTCAATTAGCTGCCGATCAAGAACTAATTGATAAACTTAATGAACTGTCTTCTCTGGAAAATCTCATCATGCTGGGAGATTTTAATTTTCCAGACATTTCTTGGCCTCTTACTACTCAATCTGAAGGTGTCAATAACTCTACAAGCTTATTCAAAAATTTTATTCTAAATTCAAATTTAGCTCAGTTTATAATGGAACCGACCAGATTCAGAATGAATAACCAACCATCAATTCTGGATCTTGTTTTTTCGAACGATGAATGTCTACTTACAACGCCCATAGTGAGTTCTCCTATTGGAAAATCTGACCATTCTGTAATAACTGCACAAATCCAGTTTAATGTTCCACTTATAAATAATCGTAGTAACTTTGTCATGCAAAAAATAACAAATTGCTCTAATGTAAATTCTGATTTATCTCAAATAGATTGGAATTCTTCTTTTGAAAACCCAACGGATCCCGTATCGATGTGGGACATATTTTTAAAAAGGACCACAAATACAGTTAACGTTAACACAACTTATCGTAAATGTTTTAGAAACAATCTTAAGCCATGGATCAATCACCACGTATTAAAGTTAATTAAACATAAACGACAACTTTGGCGTAACTACAAACGAACAGGTCTTCTTTCTGATTTTCAAGACCACAGTAGGTTCTCCAATTATGTCAAGTCCTATATAAAAAAACTAAAGCAAAATTATGAAGAATCAATCATTTCTGGAGGCAACAATAAAAGAATCTTTAAATATATTCGCAATTCCTTGGCATCTAAAGTTTCTATACCCCTACTTCAAAAGATTGATGGTAATATCTGTTGTTCAAATAAGGAATCCGCAGAAACACTCAGTATGGCTTACTCCAATACATTTACAGACGAACTAGACGATGGTAATTGGCCTGAAATAACACCCCCACGTCAGGAGGCCTCTCTTAAAAGCATTATGTTTGCACCCGATCTTGTCAAACATCACCTACTCAAGCTTCGTTCTAATGCCTCTCCTGGTTTGGATGATTTAACTCCTTACTTTTTAACACAATGTGCCGATGCTCTGGCTGTACCACTATCTCTTATTATGCAAGCATCCTTTGCTGTTGGCATCCTTCCTCCAAGTTGGAAATTAGCATCAATTACTCCCATTTATAAAAAAGGAAACAAACTTGATAGCCACAATTATCGTCCAATAAGTCTACTTCCCGTTGTCAGCAAGGTCATGGAGTCTATTATTTCCGAAGCTATGATAACATTTTTACTTGATTACAGCGTTATTCCCAATCAACAACATGGATTTATACCTGGCCGATCAACTCTCACCAATTTACTAGATTGTGTTAATAATTGGACATTATCCTTGAATAATAAGCAACCAGTTGATATAGTGTACCTAGATTTCTCGAAAGCCTTTGACAGAGTACCCACACAAAGATTACTTTATAAACTAGAACATTTTGGAATCCGCGGTGCATTAATAAATTGGATTAAAAATTTTTTAACAGACAGATCTTTCAAAGTAAGAGTTGGCGAGGATTTCTCCGTAGAAAAATCTGTAAAAAGTGGTGTACCACAAGGTTCGGTATTGGGTCCTTTATTATTCAACGTGTACACTAGTGATCTTCAGTATCATGTCACCAACAATATCGCCTTTTATGCCGATGATACCAAAGTTTATGCTAACCCACATACACACCAGTTATCTTTGCAAGATGATTTGGATTCCATATTTAGGTGGAGTCTCGAGTGGCTACTTCCCTTAAACTCAGATAAGTGTGTGGTTCTTAGAGTTGGCAAGAATAATCCTCTTTTTCCTTATTTTATAAATGGGCAGCCCCTAAAATCAGTAACTTCCCACAATGACTTAGGAGTGATAGTGAACAGTGAAATGACTTGGTCAGATCATATTTCTTCCATCTGTAAACGAGCTAACTCTAGACTGTACCTGATTCGAAAGTGTTTCACAAATGTTTCTTTTCGGGCATTTTGTAAACTCTATGCTATTTACGTTAGACCTATTCTCGAATATGCGGGACCCGTGTGGTATCCTGATCTTCAACGTGATAGCAATTTATTGGAAAACATTCAAAGAAAAGCTACCAGAATACCTTTCGGACGCGAAAGACCCTCCTATAACGAAAGACTTAGAATGGCCAATTTAACCTCTTTCGAATCTAGACGACTCCGCGGTGACTTAATAGTCACCTTTCGTATTTTAAAATACAACTTTGGTAATCTAAACCATATTTTTATACTTAACACTGATACTCGTCTTAGAGGTCATCCGTTTAAACTGAAGAAGGAAAACGTAGTAGCCAAATCAAGAGGCAATTTTTTGTCCAACCGAATTTTCAATACATGGAACAACTTAAGTCAAGACACAATAGCAGCAACATCCGTCAACTTGTTCAAAAATAAACTGGACAATACTGTTTTATTTAATTGATATTTTTTTTTTGCTACGTTATTATTTGTTTTTATCTAATTTTGTTTTCAGTTGTAGAACATTATTTATTTATTTTTGTTTTGGGCATAACAGGAGCTTTGCTTCTCTGCCCTTATTTAATTGTAATAATAATAATAATAATAAAAAGACCTTGTCGACGCGTTAACCATTGCACTTGAATTCGAAGCGGCAACGGAAGCATCACGGGGAGTTGCACGAATAAGGGAGATGACTGCTGATGACAACAACGTGATAGCACCCGCCAGGGACGTCGATGGATTAGTGGAAAGGCTAATGAAATTATTACCCACAAAAAGACGGCGACCTATACGATGTTGGAATTGTGGAGAACTAGGGCACGTGAAAAACTCATGTCCACGCAAGGAGACGTCTTCTGCTACCGTCTCCCAACAGCAGGAACACTAAAAAGGGTCGACTCCTGGAGGGCAACATCGACCCTAAACCATTGCAAAGGCCCTCCTACGGTCAAGGTAGCAATATTAAAACACCAAGCAGGCAGCTTATACGTCGAAGCCCTGATTGACAGAAAGAGATACAACATGCTGGTGGATACTGGAGCCACAAAAACTGTGGTACGGCCGACAGTTGTCGTGACTAGGAAGATGTCGCCCACCAGTTGGAGACTGCGCACCGCTACTGGGGAACCTGCCAAAGTCTACGGAGAGGTTAACGTGTCTCTACAGTTTGGTTCAACTTGTCTTTCTCATTCGATATTGGTGGCTGATATCGATGAAGTTGCTATCCTGAGTATGGACGTAATGCACAACTGTTGTTTCCGCTTGGATTTGGGACGACGTATAATTCATACGGAAAAGGAAGAATTGCTTCTACATCGAAAACATGAGGCTATCGCCCCGTTGAAACTATCTGACGACATCGAGCTTCCAGCGACGTGCGAATGTGTTGTAACGGCACGACTAGAGGAAGTAGAGCCGGATGGAACCCCAGCTATGGTAGAACCCAAGAACCATGATCAGATATTGGGAAGAGGACTTCTGGTCGGAAAAGCTCTTGTTAGATCAGCCAAAGAGGTACCAATCCGAATCATTAACATGAATGATCATCCAGTTCTTCTGCGAAAGAACACCCAAATCGGAACCTTGGAACCAGTAACGGCCATGATTCACCAGGTAGGAGCCTTTGAATCAGACAGAACCAATGAAATAGAGCAATTAATGACTAGGTTAGACCCATCTTTGTCAAAAATGAAAAAGAAGCAGGTAAGAGATTTACTCTACCGCTATAAACCTACCGCTTCGATTCTGGAAGTAAACTGGGAAGGACCGACATAGTCAAGCACAAGATTGAGACTGGCGATGCACGTCCGATTCGTCAGGTACCCCGGCGATTGCCTCAAGTTAAAAAGGAAGAAGCGGACAAGGCCCTCCAAGAAATGATTCGGGATGGAATAGTTGAACCCTCCAATAGTCCGTGGGCTTCTCCCGTTGTAGTGGTAAGGAAAAGAGACGGATCAATGCGGTTCTGCGTTGACTATAGGAAGTTGAATGAGGTTACGAAGAAGGATAGTTATCCCCTTCCGAGGATTGACGATGCCCTCGACGCCTTAGGTGGCTCTACCCTTTTCTCTACATTAGACTTAAAGAGCGGATACTGGCAGGTTGAAATGGATCCTTCTGACAAAGAGAAGACCGCCTTCACTAGTGGATCAGGTTTGTGGCAATTTACCGTCCTTCCATTTGGCTTATGCAATGCTCCTGCTACCTTTGAGCGGTTGATGGAAACTATTCTTCGAGGTTTATCTTGGGAATCTTGTTTGGTCTACTTAGATGACATCATTATAATGGGTAAGGATTTTAAAGAACATTTGGTTAACCTAGAAGAAGTTTTTCGACGACTGAAAAAGGCCAATCTAACATTGAATGTTAAGAAATGTAACTTGCTTCAGAGAAAGGTCAGTTATTTGGGACACGTTGTAAGCAAGGATGGCGTTACTGTAGACCCCGCCAAGATTCAAGCCGTTTAAGAGTGGCCGGTACCTTCTGATAAGCATCAACTCCGCAGCTTCCTGGGTCTTTGCTCATATTACCGACGATTTGTTAGAAATTTTGGAGACATCGCCAAGCCCTTAACGAGACTAACTAAGCAAGATAAGACTTTTTGTTGGAGTGGAGAATGCCAAAAGGCCTTTGAATTTTTAAAAAAGGAATTGACTTCGGCCCCTGTTCTCGGTTATCCTCGTCCTGAAGGCAGACTTATTCTGGATACCGACGCTAGCAATGTGGGAATCGGAGCTATACTTTCACAACTTCAAGACAGAAAAGAAAGAGTTCTAGGATATTTTAGCAAGACATTATCAAAAGCCGAAAGAAACCATTGCGTAACGAGACGTGAACTCCTCGCAGTTGTGAAGTCTGTGGAACATTTCTACAATTACTTATATGGCAAAAGATTCCTAATAAGAACAGACCATGCCAGTTTAAAGTAAAGTTTAGAAATCCAGAGAGGCAGATAGCAAGATGGTTGAAAAAACTCCAGGAATACGATTTTGAAATCGAATACAGACCTGGAACTAAGCACCGTAACGCCGATGCACTTTCTAGAAGGCCATGCCCATCTAATTGCACAAATTGCAGTCGACTCGAACAAAACGAGAAGCTCGCTCTAATAAAAGTGGTGCCAGACGACTTGTGCTCCAGAATGGAGGAGGAACAAAACAACGATCCCGTTATTAGGAAGATCCTGGAATGGAAAAGAACGGATCGGCGTCCCAAGAAGTACGGTACCTAAAATTTTAAAACAACTTCATGATGACATATCTGGAGGACACCTAGGTATTACAAAGACGCGGCAAAAAGTGCGGGATAGATTTTATTGGGTTAATTGCTCCAACGATGTTAAAGATTGTTGCCGCAAATGCACGACGTGTGCTGCTAGCAATGAACCTAATCGTAAACCTAAAGCAGAAATGCAGCAATACCTTGTCGGAAGTCCATTCGAAAGAATCGCCGTAGATGTGTTGGGGCCACTACCAACTGGTGAGGTTGAAAATAAATACATCTTCGTTGTGATGGACTATTTTTCTAAATGGGTGGAAGCTTACCTTGTTCCCAACCAAGAAGCCCCTACCTTGGCCGATATTCTGATCAACGAGTTCATTTGCCGTTTTGGGGTACCGTTGGAGCTGCACGCAGATCAGGGAAGAAATTTTGAAAGCAAACTATTTCAAGAAGTCTGCAAAAAATTAGGTATTCATAAAACTAGAACTACAGCAATGCATCCACAGTCTGATGGAATGGTTGAACGAATGAACCGAACCATTGCAAATTATTTATCGAAAGTGGTCTGAGAACATCAGAAAGATTGGGATAAACATATTCCGCTATTTTTAATGGCTATCCGATCGGCTGTCAATGAATCTACGGGTCAGACACCCGCGAAAGTCCTCTTTGGTAGGGAAAGTAGATTACCTTGCGACTTGATATATGGGAGCAAACCCGGTGAAATAGTGACCGGTGAAGAATACGTCGGAGACCTTCAGAAGAAGATCGAAAATATTCATGAACTGGTGCACCACAAACTACAACTCTCCAGTGACCGGATGAAAAGGTACTATGACTCACGAACAACAGGGAACACTTATGAACCTGGGGAATTGGTCTGGCTCTATAATCCTCGACGGAAACGGGTGTCCGAAACTTCAAAAAAAGTGGGAAGGTCCATATTTGATTAAAAAGAGAATCAATGATGTGATCTACCGAATTGTTAGAGTCCCCAAGGGAAAACCCGTCGTAGTCCATCATGGTAGGTTGGCGTTATATCAGGGTGACC
Organism: Ophraella communa; assembly: GCA_035357415.1. NCBI lineage: Eukaryota > Metazoa > Arthropoda > Insecta > Coleoptera > Chrysomelidae > Ophraella > Ophraella communa. Next base: position 30,259,447 of record CM068995.1, on the reverse strand, counting down.
ACAGTAGGTCACCCTAACCTAACCACAGTAGGGAGGTACAGCAACTTCGGGTGGAGGGTTCGACCAGCTCCAAAGATGAACAGGATTCTGAAATCAGATTGCGCTTTCTTTCAGAAGTAATACCGCGCTATTTTCTTTTTACAACAGAATCAGTAAATGGCCCTTTGATATATTTTTGATTTAAAATACTGTCAATATTTTAGGTTTCCGAAAAGTTAGTTTTAAATTCGACTAGCTAGTTTCTGTAATTTATATTTAGGTGTACATAGTTATCAAGTTATCAAGATTCATTTTTAAGACATTAACTCGACCAGAATTTGAATTTTGAACTACATTACCAAAATCTTCAAAATCGTAGACCTTTATTTTTCGTTTTAAAGCTAATTCAACCTGGTGGTGAAATGCATCAGCAGACAGAAATGTATGTCCTGGTTCGAAATACTTTACTTCTATGTTTTCAATACCTACTTGTGACGAATTAACGATATACAGAAAGAAACTAATTATGGTCCAATTCTTATTTTGAGACGATCAATTGGTCAGCCAAATTACAATTGTTTTTTTTTGTTTCTGTTTGCTAAAAATAATGCGTAGTAAGCAGATACTATGTTGTCTTTGCTACGACCGCTTATTGCTTCAATCCAAATTATTGCGCAAGGATTTTATTTATTTTTCTTGTCTAGAGGGGCGAAACTTTCGTTAAATGTAATGATCCTTGGAATGAAAATAATTTCTTTAAACATGTCTATGCATGGCAACGTGATGCAAGATGTAAGTCTGCAGATACAATAAGATTTTCATCATCACTAGGGATGCATTCAGCGTCCTTTCTGTACTCTTGTCTTGCCTTTAAGTTGTGTTTTTTCCACTCCTCACAAATTTCACATTTCGATATGTTGGTGCCATCTTCAACTGTTTGTGTTTGTAATTGGTATTCAATATTATTAGTATTTCACGTTTCAAATTAAAACTTTATTTCCAATTACTGTTGAATTACAAAAAAAATCAATCTCAAAAAAATTGTCAACGAAAACGTCAAAAACTTCCTTGTTGGGTCGTTTCCATGGTATTGAACATCAACATTGTGGTGGGTCGAATCTTGTAGCCTTCAGGCTTTAAATGGCGGTTGACAAAGGGGTCAACTTCGTGACGGGACGATTATAAATCCCAGATATGGTTTGCACTGATGCTGCACGAACTACTCCATCCATCCCAGGGTGAACGCTGATGACTCTACCGGTTCGCCATTTTAATGGTGGTAATCCATCTTCCTTGATGATAACAAGTCTACCTACTTCTAACAATTGTGGATATGGTTGCTTCCACTTGCAGCGAGTTTGAAGTTCAGTGACGTACTCCTTAGTCCAACGGGTCCAAAAGTGTTGAAGTATTTTTTGCTGGCGCTGGTATTTGGACAACTTGTTATCTGCAGTTCCCAATAAATCAATTTGAGGTATTGATGTAAGTGGCTCTCCAATAAGGAAGTGCGCAGGTGTAAGGGATTATTGGACAGAGGACGGGGTTATTGGACAGAGGACAGAGTGGTCGGGAATTTAAACAGGCTTCTATTTGACAGAGAATCGTTGTAAATTCTCCAAAAGTCACACATAAGTTACCGACTACACGTTTAATATGGTATTTTACCGATTTAACACTTGATTCCCAAAGTCCTCCAAAGTGAGGAGCTCAAGGTGGGATAAAATTCCACTGTATAGATCGATTAGCTAAATTGTCCGAAATGGTTGAAGCTTGTTTATTAAAGAAATTGACCAATTCGTTGCGAGCACCAACAAAGGTGGTGCCCTTATCAGAGTATATTTGTACACATTTACCACGTCTAGATATAAATCTATATAAAGCTGCTAAAAAGCAATCACTCGTTAAGTCGCTAACAAGCTCTAAGTGTAAAGCCTTGGTCGCGAAACAAACAAATAATGCTATGTAGGCCTTGGTAGTCTTAAAATTTCTGGTTTTTCGATCCCTAAGAACAAAGGGTCCCGCATAATCAACACCTACTACTGAAAATGGTCTAGAAGGTGTTATTCTGGATTTGGGTAAATTACCCATTAAATACTGGGTAGATTTAGCGGTAAAGCGATAACAAGTTAAACAATCATGGTAAACCTTTTTTACCAAATTTCTTCCATTAATTTGCCAGAAAGTCTCGCGTAAAGAGCCAAGCATCAATTGAGGCCCTGCGTGTAACAATTTAATGTGCTCATTTTGAGCAATTAAGAGGGAAAGTCTATGTTTAGAAGGCAGTATAATTGGATGTTTTTTGTCATATTCGTACTCAGACTGCTGAAGGCGTCCTCCTACTCGTATTAAGTTAGTTGTATGATCAAAAAATGGATTAAGATTTAGAAGTTTTGATGTAGATGCAATCTTATTACCTTCACGTAATGCTATAAATTCTTCATAAAATATTTTAGCTTGTACTAAGCTAATAAGAAAATTTAAGGAATCTTGTATTTCCTTAAATGCAAGTTCTTTATTATCGTTGCATTTAGATTTTAAAATATTTTTAAAGCGTAAAACGTAGGCGAATGAACGTATAAGCCGTGTTAGGTTTGAAAATGTGTCAATAAATTCTAATAGTTCATTGACTGAGCGTTTATTAGTGGATACATGAACAGAAGTAGTGTTACGTAGTTCAGGCATATCAATGTTTATCGAATCAAAAGAGATGCTTGGCCATTGGTCATCAAGTAACCAACCGGGTCCATGAAACCAAAGTGAGGACTTTAATAAATTTAACGGTGGTATACCTCTAGTGAGCAAATCAGCTGGATTATTAGAAGTGTTAATGTATCTCCATTCATTATCAGAAGTTAAAGATTGGATTTGTGCCACTCTATTAGCAACAAAGGATTTTAAAATATGGAGAGATGATTTGATCCAAGCCAAAGCAATAGTAGAATCACACCAATAAAATGTATTACTGATTGTCGATGGAATTGAAGCTAGGACCGTTTCTGTTAGTTCTGCCAATAATAAAGCTGCGCAAAGCTCAATGCGTGGAATAGTCAGTTGTTTAAGAGGAGAAACTCTAGTTTTAGCACACAATAAGTTAAAACAGTAGTTACCAAGTGAATCCTTGGAGCGTAAATATACACAGGCTCCATAAGCTGGTTCAGCGGCATCAGAAAAACCATGCAATTGTAGTTCAATTGGATTACCACAAAGAGTAAGTCTCGGAATTTTGAGATTGTTTAATTCCGCGAGTTGAGTTTTGTATGAGGACCAAGTAGTGAACAAATCCATGGAAATTGATTCATCCCAGGACAATTCCAACTTCCAAAGCTGTTGAAGAATAATTTTTGCAGTGATGGTAACCGGAGAGAGCAGACCTAAAGGGTCAAAAATTCTAGATATTGATGAGAGAATTGTACGTTTTGTTATTCGTGTACTGGAATCGCATGAATCTATGCTGTATTCTAAGGTATCAGTTGTCTGATTCCATAACAGGCCCAAAGTTTTAAACGGAGTGTCGCGGTCAAAGGATAAGCAATCAATGGATGGGCCAGATATTAAAGTTTTATCATTTGACGCCCATTTTCGGAGTGGAAAACCGTATTGTATAAGAAGGTTTTGTATATCCTCCTTAATTTCTCTTATTTCCTCGATAGTTTTTCCGCCAGTGAGCAGATCGTCGACATAAAAATCGTTTTGAATTATGTCGGAAACCTTGGGATAATCTAAAGAATGTATTTTACCGACCTCCTGCAGAGCTCTGGTGGCAAGGAAAGAGGCAGACGCCGTACCGTATATAACCGTAGATAATTCGTATGTTAAAATAGGTGTATTGCTGTCATATCTCCAAAGTATACGTTGTAGGTTTCGTTGATGTGGTGCGACATATATTTGTCGATACATTTTTTCAATATCTCCGATGAGAACAATATTATGAACTCGAAAGCGAAGTAAAATGGAAAAAAGACTGTTTTGTACATTGGGCCCGACCATGAGCAAATCGTTTAATGACAAACCAGAATCTGACTTGCAAGAAGCATCAAATACGACCCGTAGTTTGGTAGTAGTTGAGCTTGGTTTAGTTACACAATGATGTGGTAAATAGTAGCCGAAGGTATAATATAATAATAATAATAATATGTGTTTATTCATGTATAAATAAGTTACACCATGTTTTTTACAATCTTAAATCTTAAATTAATACAAAAAAAAAACACGAAGAAATCCACTGAAATAACTCGTGGTTATTTGTGTGTGGTAAAAACAAATTTATTAAATATATTAAAATTCATAATGATAAATTAAATAAAAACAACCTTTTCCAATTATTATAAAATCCTACTACACACTATTTGTAAAATACCAGTAATGGTGATCGGTCATGTAAGTATTTAAAAAAAAAAGAAATTATTTTTTATTTCATTTAATTTTTTTTTTTTATTTATTATTCTTTTCTATTCCTCTTCAAGCTTATATATCTATGTATTTATGTATTTCTTTCCTAGATGTAGTGTCCATGAAAACTTTTAATCTCCATTTAAAGGAAGTCAGTGTAGGGGATTCTTTTACAGTTTTCGGAAGAGAGTTAAAGATTTTTGGTCCTAAATATTCAAAGTTTCTCTGACCAACTTTTTTGCTTTTTAGTGGTAGTACAAATTGACTTTTTTGCCTGGTTTGGTATTTGTGTGAAGCTGTTTTCAATTCAGATTTATGGATATATTGTGTAATAGCTAGTTGTCTGTAATATAATTGTTTTGTATCATAGATTTTTGTTTCTTTAAATAATGAACTACTTGGATACCTATTATGTGTATTTAATATTAACTTTAGGAATTTCTTTTGATATATTTCCAGCATATTTCGATATGTGGTCGATATCCCTCCCCATCCCAAAATTCCATATGTTAAATGAGATTGTACTAAGCTTTGATAAATGATTCTTTTTTGTTGGTAATCAAGGAAGGGGGCAACCTGCTTGAATCTGAATAACAAAAATCCTAATTTTTTCATAAGATAGTACATATGCTCGTCCCATCTTAAATGAGGGTCTATTACTATACCAAGGTACTTAATTTTTTTTGCAGGTTTTATAATAATATTATTAACTTTTAAATCAAACTCTGGGAGAGATGGTGCCAAACTACTAAACGGTAAGTATTCGGTTTTATTTATATTTAATGATAAAGCTCTATGGTCAAACCATTTTTTAATTCTAATTAAGTCATTTTCTACTTGTTGTTTTAATGAAAACCAATCTGAATTTTGATAAAAAATGACAGTGTCGTCTGCATAACTTATAATTGTACCTCCTTGTTCTAGAAAAAATATATTATTCAGATACACTGTGAATAGTATTGGACCCAGTACCGTGCCTTGGGGTACACCACATGTTATTATTTGTTCTTTGCTAATTTTTGTATCTATTCTAGTGCACTGTCGCCGCTTTACTAAATAATTTTCAAAATAATCATGTGCTGTTCCCCTTACACCCAAATCTTCTAGTGTTTCCAGTAACATTTTGTGATCTACAGTATCAAAAGCCTTACGAAGGTCTATAAAAACTGCTAAGGATGGTATATTTTCGTCTAAACAGTTGTAAATATTTTTGGTTAAATTTAATATTGCATCTTGGGTGCTTTTCTTGTCTCTAAAACCATATTGAGCAGATGATAGTAAATTAAACTTATCCAAAAAGTGACTTAATCTCTTTTTGACTACTTTTTTAAATATTTTAGCCAACGAACTTATCAACGAAATAGGTCTATAATTTTCTGGTTCTGTTATATCACCACTTTTGTAAATTGGTGTTACTATGGACAGCTTAAGAGCGTCAGGGAAAATGCCTTGTTCAAAAGATTTATTAATTAAATATACAATGGGATCTACTATGTACGGCATAATTATTTTCAATGTTTCTGCAGTTAAACCAGGAGCTTTTTTATTTTTAAGTGTTAATATTATATTTTTAATTTCGTCTGCATTTGTTGGATTGTTGGATTTGTATTAGTTTTAACCCTTTTAATATATGTAGAATCTTTTTTAATACTTTTTGCTAATTTCACACCAATGTTTATAAAAAAGTGGTTAAATATTTCAGAAATTTGTGCTGGATCTCTTATTAACTCGCCGTTGTTATTTTTTATTGTTGACAGTTTTTTCGAACTAGAGATTTTTAGAATTTCATTTACAGTTTTTCATATGTTTTTTGAATTGCCGTGATCTTTATTTATTTGTTCTTTGTAATAATTAAATTTTGCTTGTTTAATTTTTTTTTCTAATTGTTTTTTATAATTTAAATAATTTTGTTTTAAATCTATGTTAGTTTGATTTTTTCTGTACTTGTTGTATAATGATTTTTTTTCATTTATTGAGTTAATAAGAGATCTTGTCATCCATTTTTTCCTTTTTTTCTCTTTACTTTTAATTCTAATATTTTTTGAGGAGTTTTGCATACACTGCTGCAGAAAACTAATAAATTCCTTTGTTTCATTTTCTAAACATGTTTTATTTAAGACATTATCCCATGAAATGTTTTGTATTTCTTGGACAAGTTTTTTATTATCAATAATTTGGTAATACCGAGATTTTCCATAATTTTGACTTTTTTTTTCATTTAGGATTAATTGCAGTAATGTGGTATGGTGATCTGTTATTGAAGTTGATATTGTTATAGGAATAAGTGTATCAAAACCATTGTTTTTTTGATTTAATAAAAATGTGGTCTAAGCAAGTTATTGAGTTGTTTTGTACACTAGTAGGTGTGTTAATTGTTGAGAAAAACCGTGTTCATTCATAATGCTTTGGTAAGTGTTCTTATTTACAGTATCAACTAATAAGTCGATATTTATGTCCCCTACAAAGAAATTGTAATCGGAGTTTTCATTTTCATTTTGTAAAACGTCATCCAGTTGGTCTAAGAAACTCTGAATATTACTAGACGGAGATCTGTAAAATTAATATATATATAATACTCTATTTCCAAAATTTACCTTTAATTTTAATAACCTTGAACCATTTAGATCAATTATTTCATGAGTATTATAAATATTAGTTTTTATAAATACAAGGATACCATCATTTTGATTATATTTGCCTGAATTATATAAGGTCTTAAAGCCTGGAATATTATAAATAAGAGAGTCCGTAATTTGCCAGGTCTCTGAGAGTACAATACAATCAAACGAAACATCAAAAGTTTCTAAAAAAAATTGAAATTCGTCGAAATGTTTGCCAACACTGCATATATTTTGATGTAATATTTTGAAATTTTTATTTTCCTCATTTATTTTCAAAACTTCAGATGTCTCCGCTGCTGATTGCAAGGGGTATGTTATTATTTTTTCTAGTTGAAAATCTCTTATATAAGGATCCATTAAAAATTATTCTATTAATTATTTACTTTGAATGTTAAGACAGAAGAGGAATCTCATAAAATATTTGTTCTATAAAATTTTAGTGCTGTACACCTACTTGACCTTACTTTTTAATAAATTTAATATAAAATAAATAAATACAACAATAAAATAAAATAAAATTATAGTCAATCACAATGAATATGGTTAAAAAGGTTAAAAAAGATACAATAAAGTTAAAAAAGATAGAATGCAGTATTATCTCATATAAAATGCGAGAAAAATATAAAGTAGACAGAGAAGTGAGATATCGAATCTTGTAAGTAAGAGATACAATTAAATAAAGTTCATTAAAATATCTATAAGGATAAAATGTAAACGAATTATTTCTATTTTACTTTTTTTTATTCGTTCCACCTTTTTTTGTTGTTTATCAGTTAGTGCAGAAGGTTTTCTCGTTCTTGTTAATATTCCTTCTTTATTTTTTTCTGGCTCGCTTTTTTCTTCTTCCGAGTCAGCTCCTAATTCACCAATTCCCGCTTCTATTTCAGAAATTTGTTCGGCAGTGTAAGGCTTATTATTTATATAAAGTTTTTCGCCTTTAATGAAACACTTGTATTTACCCTTGGATCTTACTTCCTTTAAATGCTTCACTAAAAGTTTATTTTTCTCTTGTTGGCCTCTGGTGAGATCGTGAGCAATTGTTATGTTTTTTCCTTTCAATTTTTTGCAATTTTGAAGAATATTGACTTTTGTAAATTAAGATGATAGCTCTATTTTAAGGGGTTCTTTTCCTGTAGTTCCTCCAATCAGATAAATGTCACTGATTTCGCTGCTTGTGATGTTTAGTTCTAGTAACGCATTTAGTTTGTTGCAAATATTATTAACTGACACTTCTGCAGGATTATTAACAAGACCAAAAGCTACCAAATTGTTTTTCTTTAGTTGTCTTTCCATGTACTCAACTTTTCCTTTAAGTTCAGTATTTTCCTCTTCCAACCTTCTTGATCTTTCGTTGATTGCTTCTATTTTTAACAGTATTCTTGATTCGCTGGCAGCAATAACGTTCTTTAATTCTTTTACAATTTCATTTTTAATTTTTTCCATTATCCTTTAGTTAACTTATTTAATTTGGCAACAGTGTTTATTATCTTTAATGGGTTTCTACCTAGTTCCATGAAAAAGTCAATGGTTTAAACGTTAATTATATATTGATATCTTTGTGATCTGACTTTTATTTGTTGTTTATCTTTATTATAATATTGTTAATATAATTTTTTTTTTACTTACAGGATCGCCTTATAATTTGCACACAACTATATAAAGTCCTTATTAATTTTCACTAACTTATTATGTACTTTTATTTATGGTTTTTGTAGAGCAGTTTAAGACCCGTAATTTTTGTCACCTTGCCACGTTGCCAGTATCATCTTGGTCTCCTTTCTAAATTTAAGAATCTATTTGTTGCGATTGTCTTGAAATCTCCAAGTAAATGGGTAGGTTGTTTTAAAGGAAGATGTACAATAAATCTACCATCAATGGCTCTTGTAGTATTTTTAGAAAAATGTTCTTCGCAGAAAGTTTCTTCTGAAGAAAGAAATTTTGTTTTTGGATATTCCTCGACTTCCCAAAATTTGGCAAGTTGGCTGTTAATGGTACTACTAAAAAGGCATTTCGACTTGGAAGGAGTATTAAAATTAAAATAGTTATTTAAAGGTCCTGATATGATCCAACCAAATTTTGTCTTTTGGAGGATAGGAAGACCTTGGCCCAGCTTGATTTGACCAATGTTAATTAATTCCCAAAAAACATCAGCTCCGATTAATAAATCGATAGATTTGGAAGCGCTAAAGTCTGGATCAGCTAATACAATGTTTGTAGGAATGCAAAGTGAAATAGGATCAAAAGAAGTGGCAGGAATATTTCCAGTTATTGTCTGCAGTACAAGGCATGATAATTTAATATCGAAATTAGAAGTATTTGATTGAAGTTTGACTGTCACTATAGAATTTATTATTTCAGATTTCTGACTGATACCGGTAACAGAGTATTTTATATTTTTCAAAAGTAATTGCAAAATGTCACACATTCTTTGGGAAATGAAGTTAGATTGACTTCCACTATCTAAAAGAACTCTACAGGAATGGGGTTTACCTGATATATCAAAAGCCTTAACTACTGCGGTGGATAATAATGTAGTTTTTGAAACAAGTTGTTCATTAACTATTAAACTACAAGGTGCTTGTAACATGTTAGTTTGAGATGCTTGTGAAGCTAAGGAAGAACTGTCTATGTTGTTAGATCCTTGAGATGTAGCAATTTCTCTTGATGCAGACTGATTATCAGTGTCACCTTTAGAGAAATGTAAAAGCGTGTGATGAAAATTTCCACATTTTCTGCAACGAGATGAGCAACATGACTTTGTAGAATGACTCGAAGACAAGCAGTTATTGCATAATTTTATGCGCTTTGCTGTGTTATGCCTCTCAATGGCAGTGAGTTGTAAAAACTTGGGACATGCGTAAATAAGGTGCTCGTGGTGGCAGAATGAACATTTTTTATTGTTAGTGGTAACCAGCGCATGTGTATTGCCTTTACTAGTACGTGATGGTTGAGTAGTTTGTTTATGATTAGTTTTTGACGAATTATACTCAAAGGATTCCAGAATGCGGCATCTGTTTTTTAAGAAATCTATTAACTCTGCATATGTGGGTAAATCATTAGAAAATACTTGCGATTCCCAAGCACGTCTGGTAATGTTATCTAATTTATTAGTTACAATATGACATATTAAAACATCCCAATGTTCAGTTGGCAATTTTAAGACTTTCAAGGCACGAATATGTTTTTGTATCCCGTCAAGTAAGTCTAAGACCTTTATGAGATTCACGTGTTAAAGAGGGCAAATTAAAAATAGCATTTAAATGGTTGTTAACTAAGATTTGTTTGTTTTCAAACCTTTCGTTTAAGATCCGCCAAGCAACTGTGTAATTCGCGTCAGAAATTTCAAGAGAAGAAATAGTATCAGCTGCTACAGATTTTAACGAAAGACGTAAATAGTGAAACTTTTTCGCAGGTGTTAATTTTGCGTTACTATGTATCAGCGAATTAAACGTGTCACGAAAGAATAACCATTGATCGTACGAGCCGTCAAAAGTGGGAAGATTAATTGAAGGTAGTCGAATGTTTGCTAAATCATCATCATTATTACTCGAAATACTTGTGTTTGATTGGCTAAAAACTTCTTCGCTGTGGATATTTCAGGATCAGCAGAGGCAATGTTTAGTTGAATAGCGACAAATTCGTCTAAAAGATTATCTGTTTTGAGTATTCTTGCTTCTAATTCAACTAAGTCAACAGAAGAAATAATCTCCTTTGATGTAAGATTTTCAAAATAGTTATTAAAACGTGTGAGAGTACTTCTAATGGCCTTTCTTTTATTTTTATATTTAGTAACTTTAGCCATATCGGACAATATAAATATATTTAATCAAATACGATGTTGTAATATAAAAGAAATAAATTAACAATGAATCTTTGTCTACTATTAAAGTGTTTAATGTGTGTATACGTATGTACGTAGTATATGTATATATAGTAAGTGTTAAAACAAATATGTGGGCAGTAGGAAATTGACGACAGGAATGTATACAATATGCGTAATATGCAGTGAGAAACGTCAAATAAGTTTAAAACTAATTTTATTAGATGTTAAAACTGTAAAATACCGTTATCAAACAACGTATAAATTAAGTAGATAATCAAAATTCTTACAAATAGAACTCTGTGTAAGGAATAAGGAAAGGGGGTAAGGAGCACACTAACCTGTATCTCAATTCAACGCGTGTGATGTTGGCCGGTGACTCGTCTACTTGCCCAGTCTTCGATGTTCAAAATGGTAATAAACCCAATTCAATCCGTATTCGAAGGACCAAATATGTTTGTGTTTGTAATTGGTGTTCAATATTATTAGTATTTCACGTTTCAAATTAAAACTTTATTTCCAATTACTGTTGAATTAGAAAAAAAATCAATCTCAAAAAACTTGTCAACGAAAACGTCAAAAACTTCCTTGTTGGGTCGTTTCCATGGTATTGAACATCAACATTGTGGTGGGTCGAATCTTGTATTTTAATAGCCTCACATTCCCAACACTCCTCGTGTCCGAGTTTTGTAAATGTAAGATTTGCAACTTCCTTCCGATATAATTCATAAGAAAATTGGTTATCTGGGAAGTTTTCCTGGAAATTTTTGTACATCATTGTAATGGAAATATCGCTGGACACATACAGCCGATTTGGTGCATGTTCGCGGCTGTAATGAAATATAGCGGGCCGAAATGAAATGATGTGATCTACGACATCTTTTCTGTCTATTATCTAAAATATCCGACCATACAAAATTACGAACATATGCTTGTGTAGTATTACTCGCATCTACGTGACCATGTGAATCTAAATTCAACGGCGAAACACACATTCGTCTACTTTTTGGCAATGTCAGGTATTTGGATATCTCAGATTTCTCATTAAGGTCTGCTTCGTAATCATAATCAATGTCTTCCTCTTCTTTTGGTCTCTTTGGTCGTTTCTTATTATTCTTAGAGGAGTTAACTTTATCTCTAAATTCCTTATTCAAGGCTAGTGTAGGTAATAATTTACTGCGACTGTTTTGCTTGCCATGATAACAATTTCAGCTAAAAATGTTCCATTTTAAGTATCTATTATAATATATCGATGGGTAAGAGGACAAATATTGTATGTCCAAAATTGATGTTTTCAGTATAATCAATTTAAAAGTTTGCGTTAACCGTGACAAACTGTACTTATTTTAAAAGCAATTAAATTACAATTAAGGTCATGTTACACCCTTCTTTTATACATTACTCAATTCTATTTCTATAAGGGTTAAATATGAGTCACATTTAAAAAGCTAAAAGTAACCCTCTGTATGGACATACAATAAATGTGAAGTAGAATAAGGACATACAATATATTACTATTTCCATACTGCAATTGTGAAAATATCATAAAATCAGGTTTAAAATAATACTGATAGTGCAAATGAAATTTTTATTGATAAAAAAACATGGTTAAAGTAAAACACAAGTAAACCTTAGTCTGTTTCGTATTTAGAATCACATGGAACAATATCGTTAGCCTCTACGGATGTAGGTAATGTCTCCACAAAGTTTCTGTAGTCTTCTGGAATTACCTTCTCGCGTAAGAGGCACAGAAGGTCATGCTTTTTTGCATTCGATATTGTCAAAATACTGTTATACTGTTGTTCAAGATGTACATCCTGGACATTTTCACACTGTTTGCATGTTCTCGTTCTGCGTGTGCCTACGTCGCATATGTTCAATTTTAAAAAGTCGTTACTTTCAACATCATACTTTAACAAAATGGTTGTCGGATTTGTCTTTGTGAAGCGTAACCATTTAATTTGCAGCCATTTCATTTGATTTTCGTTGGTGTCACAGGTAGTATTTACCATAATCTTAGAGGCTAACTGCTTAAAAGTATAGAAATCGGAGTATGTGAGATGGTTAACAATGTAGGGTCGAGGTTTCAGCCTAGCCATTTGTATTAAAATACCCCATTCACGGAGGGAGTACACTTTCTTATTTTTTCGAGCACGTTCTATGGTAGCGTGCATTGAATCAACTTCTAAATATGTATGTCCTGGTTCTAAATATTTTAGATCTATTATTTGAAAATTATCTATTTTAGCAACAGCATACATCATCGCAGCAGTCACATACTTGTTGCGGTTTTGTCCACCGCAAGTATCTGAAAATGAAGAAACATGTGTAACAGTACTGGGTAAAGATTGCAAATATTTCAGCAAACAACTTCCAGTTTCAACTGATCCTTTTTTGCCTTGTGTCTCGTCCCATAGATATGAATAACCATCTGCATTGGAAGCGTCAAAAATGGTAAAATTGTAGACGGAAAGTTTATATTTGGCTATCACCAGCATAAGGCACATTAAGTATTGACTGTAAGTCAAATGTAATTGCTCGAAATGTTTTACCTTTATTGTCGACTGCTTTCTGTTTGTCAGCTGCTTTCATTTCCATTCCACTGTTTTCTTTTGCTTTATGTGCCTCCCACTGACTTGTAATTCTGTTTTATCTGTAGCACTGTTATAAACGTTACATGTTACACATTGATCCTTTTTCGATTTATAAAATGACAAAGCTGGATCATAACCATTAAATACTGATCTAAATACATTGTACTTAAATTGTACTTAAAAGGTGCTACATTATTTTTGGGACAATAGTCACTGCAGTATAAACGATAAATCACACTGATGTTTAACTCACTTGACAGATAATGCCTTATAGTATTTCGTCGACAATAATGGGATGCGATTCGAGGAAACATGTCAATAAGAGTCCTAATATGACGAACTTGCTCAGCGGATGTTTCATTTGGAGCTGGTCTTCCTTTGCGATGGTCAAAGCCAACATAAACACCACTGTCTCCACGATACTTCAATGCAGTTTCAACTACTTGAAAACTAAATGCAAATGTAGCACAAAAATATTTTTGACACACCCTTACACGTTCATTAGAGCCACTCAGTAAATAATATTAACGACTGGGTTTTCTACGTTTTTTTCTCTCATTGCGATTTCTTTCTCTGCCAATGTGTTTCTCTTCGACTAAAGAGCAAATAAAAATCTTTTGCTTTGTTGAATCAGTAAGATTCCAATACTCTTGGCAAATTATTATTTGTCTTTCTGGAGGTATGTTAATGCTACATTTAATTCTACAGTTGTCACAATTAACAATACGTGGTGACTTACCTCTTACTGTTACCCCTTTTCTGTTTACATATTCTTTGCCAGCTACTCGTAACAACTTCATCTTATTTTTTTTCCATAATTCTGGTTTGGCTACTAGCCTGCGTTTTCTTTCTCTTTATGCTGAACCGTCTATGCCCGGGAGATAGTACCTTCCAGAGTCGGCAAATACCTCATCGACACTACACTCTAATAATCGTCTTTTATGGGATGGCCCCGCCACTATATCTTAACAGACGTCGCACATAGGTGGATTTTAAGTAATTAGGCGGCCAAAAATATTATTGATTAAAATAAAAGATTATCTTACGAAATAAAGCCATTTTTTATTTTTTTTTCAATGATAAGTATAATAAAAATAATAGGGCATATATTTTTTTTTATGATTTCCATTTACAATAAACAAATTTTAATATAGGTATTTACAGCTTAGCCTACAATATTTACAAACTAAACCGAAACTAAAGTAATACATTTTCATTTAATCATATGTTTTCTTGGTCAGAGTGTTAAGGATCTGTTTCTACATTTGGTTCTGCTGGTAATAGCAACGAAATTGTTTCCGATAGAAATGGATTACGTGGGCTTTTTTTAAATGGCCTCATACTGCTCAGTAGTGGATCAGAAGTTAATAGCAACCTATGATATATATCAAAGTTACATGTTTCTCGTGAAAACTTTCTGGCAAAATTTAGTCTGTTGGACCTAAAATGTTTATTACGTGCCTCTGACGCTTCTTCCGACAACTGTCCGATTGGAAGCAGAGAGGTTTTTGTGATGCTGGCTCCATGTATAAGGATTTTATGCATAGTTGGTGTCATGGGGTGCCATCCGTAGAGCTCAACATACAACTTTGCAGTCTCTGGTGCATAAGTATCAAATTTATCGGTGTCAATTTTATGCCCACTGGAAATTGTCTCTAGGATGACTTTTAACCTATGTATTAATTCATGATTAATTCCTGTGATCTCGGCGGCTAGCTCAGTATTTTCAAAAAACCTTCTACTGGTGTTTCCGTCATTTGTGTTGCCGAAGTTGGCTTTGGGCATGTCGACTAATAAGCCAGTTTCAGTTCGAAATCGCTTTTGAATTTCTTTTTTCTTCGATTTTCTTTTCTTCTTGAGTTTTCCTTTGCCTATATTTTTTCGTAGACAATTTATAAGCCAGGTGCAGAAAACGTGCAAAACAGAGATTCCAAATTCCAGGGCTTCTGGAAATTCTTCATATTTTTTATTTAAATTATTGAAATCTTTTGAAGTGGCTCCACATATATAGCAGCGACTTGTTGAAATAGTGCTTGTGGCTGCATTACACACCTTTCCATCAATATTGGCATCCGAATCGCCACCTTCAGTAAATTTCTGTTTATATCTTGTTTGTTGAGAGCCGTCACAACCCCATTTGTTTATGATCTTAAATAAATGCCGCTCATTTTCATTAAGTGTTACTAACACTTCTTCCAGGAATTTAGATAAGCGCGTGGCTGTCAGATCCAATAGGGTTTGTAAATTCATTTCTGCACAGGTAGCTGTTACCCGAATAGCCGATTCTGGTGAAAAACATTTCTGTTTTTCTTTCAACAAAAGATCATAGCCCGTAAAGTGTTTCTTGATTGTGGCCCTTATTATTTCATACTGTCGCTTTGTAAGATCAGCTTCAACAAACATCTGCAGTGCTTTAAACGGAGTCAACAGAGGAATAGTTTCATCACATTTTGCACTAGTTTTTCTATACCTAGTCGCTTGCAGTGGAAAATTCGTAATCTCTTTGAGGACTTTGGAAGCGTTTCTTTTTCCATATGTCTGTAAAATCGTTTGGGCAGCATGAACTGTGACTTCAGGTTCTACAGAGGAACGTATTTCTTCGGTTTTTCTCCGTTTGCTCCGTTCACTTGAATCGGAGAACGATTTAGACGGACGACCTTCAAAAGTACCTTCCAACCAAGACTCATTATTTTTAAGAAATACTTCCTCCATTTTGTGCGCACGCAACCATCTTTGCTTCATCTGCGATTTGAAATGAGAAAATGTTTCATATGGTTAAACAAATAACAAATATTTTCGCGTTACGACTTTAACGCCAGAAGCACTTGATGCCCCTTAAACAAAGAAAACCTTTTTTTAATAAAGTTGAAATAAAATGAAATTTTAGGTTATTTTTTACAAATATATTCGAAAAATATTTTTTCGGAAACTACATAAATATGTAATGTCAACTACATAACATATTCAATAAAAAATTAAACAAGACGGGGACGAATAGGGATGGGTCATAAAAATACCAATTTATTCTTAGAATCGTGATGATTTTGTATTGAAAACGTCAAAGGTTTGACTTGTCAAAAAGAAAGGAAAACTATGTCAAAATACAAAAAAATATATAGTGTTTGAAGGATACATACCTGTATTTCCTGAATCCATCACTGTCACTGCTGTTTTATGCTTCAAAACAAAAATATTGGCTTTGAAATTTGTATCACTTTGAGAGTGCCGAGAACAGGTGCGTGCACTATGAAAAACGATCAAGTTGCGACTTCCTGCACGGAAGCGGGGACGTACGTTCGTGAAAAAGATGGGTGGGGGATAATTCGCGGAAGTGTTATCTATACGTAGACGTCAATATTTTGTGCCTACATACATTTTAAAAATTTTGACTTTTGGCCGCCTTGAATTTTCTGTATCCCTTGTCGTCAAATTTTTTTATTAAATCTAATATCTTATCAGTTAATTTCTTAATTTTTTTATTTTTTTATTAATTGTAGCAAATCTTTTAAACTCAACTTTTCTTATTCATAATTTTATCATTATTTTTCCAGGTCAGAATTTTATACGCAGATTTACATATTGGATTTCTTTAAAGAATTATGAAAATGATATACAAGGTAAGTTCAAATTTTACTTTTTTTAATGTTACTAATCTTTTTATCTTTCTTTTATTTCAGATTTTGTTCAAAATACATCGAGTTTCAAATGAACTGACTGCATGTACGGATTGTCCCTCTTTGAAATAACATATCCGTTACAGTAAATATACCTTGCCTAATTACTTAATTATTATACCTAGTCTACGTCTACCATCGTTCCCTTTAATTAAATCTCGAATAAAAATATAATTTAACAATTCTCAATTTATTTATTCTCAATTTTAAGCCATACATGTATGATTTGAATTGTTTGATAAATAATGTTGAATAACCAACAAATAAAAGTTTTAAACAATAAATTGACCAAATAAATATCAAATTCCGTATCATGGGTTGATAAGCCTCCAACATTGTGGACAAATATTGTATCTTTGGACATACAATAAAAGAGTCGTTTCGTTTTGAATTTTGTGGACGGCACAGAAATTGCATTGGACATAGAACATTTGTGCACTAATCTTATGGTGTTTTTAATGGACATATCTTTAATGCTACTTTAGTAACTAGTAAACCGTTCTAAAAGGACATACAATATTTGAGCACAATAAAGATTTCATCTCGACCAGCATAGACCCGGATGTATCTCATTTATAACAAAAATGGACATACAATATTTGTCCTCTTAGCCATCGATTTGTAAATATATAAAGTCAAACTTACCCTGGTGAAAATTATAACAAAAAATAAAACACTTTAACTGTGTTATAGCATCAAACGTGATGCACGCTCATTCGATAAATTTTTATTTCATTTAGGCGCGAAGGAAATATTTGAGACATAACCTCAATCTTTCTTGATTTATCATTTATGCTTATCATAATTGTCCTAAGTGCAGTAGTAGTAAGTAGTAGGACATGTTCAACTAGCACTGCTGCAAATTTCCCGCCATGTTTACATATTGCCAAGCTTATTTGTCCTAAGTACATACATATTTTCAGGCAGGATAGGACAAACTATCTTAGTATATTGCACAACGGATAATTTAAATTAGGAAAGCATAGCATATTTGATTATAGGACAATAAGTTTAGTATTATATTGGATTTGTTAATGAAGATAGGATGTAAGTATGTTGGAAGTAAGCGAACACAAAGAGCTTTCCAACTGTACCAATATCTAAAAATTGAAAATTTTGTAGTTAGGACAACTACACTTAAGACGGCAGTATGGGATTTTTTTAAATTTATATGACTCAAACATTTTTAGTTTATGACGAATAGTCGTATAATATTTCACAAGTTTCCCACTTTTATTAATATCTAAAAATTCTTGAAAAGTCATTTCAAAAGATACCTCGTATTCATTGCAATTTCCGAAATTTACACCCCTGTTGGTGTTTCTATTATTAGTATTACTGTCATTATTAGATCTACTTCTTCTCATATCTATGTCAGAATGTCTTCGTTGCAATTGGTTATTGTTTTCCCCATTACTTCATTGGTTGTGATTTTGATTTCTATAGTTGTTATTATCATTTTGTCTATATCTAAAATCATTATGGTTTCTATGATCCCTATAGTAATTTGGATACTTGTTAAAATTATTTATATTATTATTATTATTATTATTATTATTATTATTATTATTATTATTATTATTATTATTATTATTATTATTATTATTATTATTATTATTATTATTATTATTATTATTATTATTATTATTATTATTATTATTATTATTATTATTATTATTATTATTATTATTATTATTATTATTATTATTATTATTATTATTATTATTATTATTATCAAAAGACTTATGCACTTACTCAGCTTTCGCTGGTAATATTTACCTATCCCGAGCGTAAACGCAAATGGGATTAGGCTCAAAGATTACATATTTAAAAATTTTCGAACAGTGTGACATGTATTTAAAATTGCCGCTTTTTGCAAATCAATGAAAGTATTTTTATGAAGACTGAGTTTTTTAAGACCATCTTCAAGACTTCTCGGGATAAGTCCAGTTGATGATACGATGATCGGTACCACCTCCACTTTTTCTGCATGCCACATCCGCCCTACTTCTATAGCAAGATCGGTGTACTTTGCTACCTTTTCATTATATTTGTCCAAAATATTGTTGTTGTTTGGAACTGCAACATCGACTAGCAGCACTGAATTGGCTTTTTTATCCACCACTACAATGTCGGGTCGATTATTCGTCACCTGTCTATCGGTGATAATGGACCTATCGTAGTAGAGTCTAAAATCTGCATTTTCCAGCACTGCCTGTGGATTGTATTTGTAATACGGTGTATAGGTATTCAGCAGTCCATATTTGTTGGCCAGTTTCTGGTGGATAATATTACACAGCTGGTTGTGCCTGCGTAAATAATCCGTGTTGGCTATGGTTGAACATCCTGATATGATGTGTTGTATGGTTTCCGATGTTTGTTGGCACCGTCTACACTTGTCCGATGTAATAGTTGGGTCCCTGATAACAAATTTTTTGTAATTGTTAGTATTAATTACTTGATCCTGAATGGCTATCATAAATCCTTCACTCTCTGGGAACAGGGTACCGTCAGCAAGCCACCTATTTGATGCTAGTTTGTCAATGTGTGGTTGGTTAAGGTCGTGATGATGTCGACCATGTAGAGCTTTTTGGGCCCATTTCACGTGTTTCTCAGCATCTGTTGTTATTTCTAAATCCATATTAGGACCTGCTAAATTTAGAGGGGAATAATTTTTATCTGCTCCTATAACAAATTTGTGTAAATTAGATGACATTGATTTAGTGATGAAGAAGTCTCGTAATTTATTTATCTGCTTGTTGTGTAGATTGATTATGTCGCATAGAGCTCTTCCTCCCTCCTTTCTCGGTAGTGTTGTTCGGAGTACTGACGATGTTGGATGGTGATATCTGTGCTTGGTCATCATAGTCCTTGTTGTTCTCTGAATATCTTCCAATTCAGTTTTTGTCCATCGTAGAATACCAAACGAGTAAGTTAACACAGGTACGGCATATGTATTAATTGCTCGGTTAAGGTTTCCTGCGTTTAGTTCGGATTTTAGTAATGAACTAACCCTCTGTGTATACTGATCCTTGATTTTGGACTTGGACTGTTTTTGGTCTAGCAGTCTGGCTTGTTGAAATCCCAAGTATTTATAGGTTTCCCCATTCTGCATGGCAGCGATTATATCTCCATTAGGTAGCGCCACATCTCCATTGACAATTTTTCCCTTGTCGATGTTTAAGGTTCTGCACTTATCTAAACCAAATTCCATTCGTATATCACTGGAGAACCTTTCGGTTATATCCAGTAGATGTTGAATTTGTTGTTGATTAGAAGCAAACATTTTTATATCATCCATATAAAGAATATGGGAAACAGTGCAGTTGGTGTTTCTATTAGTCTTAAGATTGAAGCCATATTTTGTGTCGTTGAGCATGGTAGACAGTGGATTCATTGCCAAACAGAACCACAGTGGACTCAGTGAGTCACCCTGGAATATTCCCCTGTGAATAACAATTTCGTTAGTCTTAATATACTGTCCATAAATGTTTACCTGAAGGCTTGTTCGCCATTGCTTCATCGAAGTTTCAAGAAAAGTAACTATGGTGGGATGTACTTTATAGATGTTTAAAACACTTAAAAGCCAGGAATGTGGTACGCTGTCAAATGCCTTACGGTAGTCTACAAAAGCAGTCGAGATGTTGCGACATTGCTTTTGCGCTTGCCTTAGGATCACAGAGTCAATAACAAGTTGTTCTTTGCATCCCTGGTGACCACGTTTACATCCCTTTTGCTCCTCTGCCAAGATGTTATTTTGGTCGACATGCCTATAAATTCGGTTAGTAATGCAAGATGTTAGTATCTTGTAAAGCGTTGGAAGACATGTGATTGGTCTATACTGTGAGGGGTCCTGTGTGTTAGCTGTTTTGGGAAGCATATGGGTTAAACCATGAGTAAGAAAGGCTGGAATGTCTTCTGGATGTTGAAGAATATGTGTAAATTTTGATGCGATTATCTCGTGTAAGCTGTCAAATTTTTTGTACCAGAAATTTTGGATATTATCAATTCCTGGAGCTTTCCAACTGTTAGTTTCTCCTACGGCTTGGTTTACTTCAGCTGTTGTTATGTTATCAAACATCATTGGAGCAATGTTTGACTTATCCTTCTCAGATTGAATCCATTCGGCACCCTCGTTGTGTTTTTGAGGATTGGACCATATTGAAGACCAATAGTCAGTAAGTTCATGCTTACTTGGGAGATTATCGTTGCTGTTTGTTCCGACGCTACTCAGTTGTCTATAGAACAGCTTTTCATTGTTGTCAAATAAGTGATTTTGTTGCTTCTTTTTAGTACATTTAACGTATCGAGACAATCGTTTAGATTTGGCTTTTAGCTTTTGTCTAAGAAGGTCCATATATGAGCATAAGTGTTCCTTATGTCTTGGATGTTCTGTGTTGGTTTTAATTTTTTTAAAGATTTTCTTGACCCTATTAGTTAAGCGTCTGGAGGGTTTTGTGCTGGTTTTAAATTCTGTAAGTTGTCCCAACTCCTTCCTTATGTCATTAATGGACTTCTCGAGTCGCTGTTGCCACCAAGGTTTATGTTGCTTCTTCTTTTCGGAACAATTTTTGTTCGGAAACCGGACTTGTTGGTTGTGACTTCATAGCACTGCAACTGCACCACAGTAGATAAGGGTGTGGATTTCTTCCAGTGTTCGGCAGTCCTTAGCACGATCATTTAAAAGTAGATTAAAAAGTGCAATAATCCTACTGGTGTTCTTATTTGATCTCAGTTTGGGCAATATTGGTCGCTGAATTGGGTTGGTACCATCAAATTCTGCTATTGCTTTAGAGAGTTCGGCAACAGCATTTTCGTATTCATCTGTTTGTGTGTCATTATCTATGTTTTCGTTTTGATTCATGTTTGGTGTGTCCTCGCTAGTGTGGTCATCAAGTCTAATATTATCCAGCTGATCATTTGTATGTTGGATTACATTATGATCGTCTTCTGTTTGGAGCTCAAGAAGTACTTCACTTCGTATTTGTTGCATTAGTGGACCAGGTAGTAAATTGTTTTTAATAATTGTTCGACGCTGGTCAGCAATACGTTGCTCTGTAACATGTTGAAACTCCGGATATTGTTCTATAAATGCTCGATGAAGGGCGAATCTGTAGGTTGTTAGATCTGTCTCAATTTTAGTGATTTTAAAATAGGAACGTATAATGAATGAATTCATCTCTGTAGTCCACTTTATACGCTTCCTGGGCTTTCCGGCTTTAGTGGTCATAGATGTACCGTCCTGCGATACTCCAGAAACAGCATAAACCGGTGGAGGAGATTTGGTGTTATTTTCCTCTTCTGTTGTCGCAGTAGCCATACTCGGTGTCACGCTGCGCATGCCGCTAACCGAGGAAAAAGATGCATCACTTTTCGAACAAGCCCTTCTGTCATCAACTTGAACGCGACAAGAGTTGTAGGTGTTGCCATGTCGATTCACCGGACGATTCCTAAGTGTTAAGGTATCGGTAACAATCGAATTACTGCTCCCCCCAGAATCCGTGGAGCAGACAGCCGACATACCAGGTACACCGGCCGTGTGGGATTGTGAGCGTAGTACTCTACCCACCTGGGGTAATTTAGTTTTAAAACTCGACATTGTGATATAATCATTTTATACCTACTGCCAGGTACTACCATTTTCCCCTGGTAGCCCAGGTAACTCGGACCCGTGGGGGCGTCACTCCGCAGGTAGAAAAACTACCCCGTGCGGGTTTATTATTATTATTATTATTATTATTATTATTATTATTATTATTATTATTATTATTATTATTATTATTATTATTATTATTATTATTATTATTATTATTATTATTATTATTATTATTATTATTATTATTATTATTATTATTATTATTATTATTATTATTATTTTGACGATTGTTATAATTTTGATTGTTACTTTTATCATTGTTATTTTGTGGTTATCCATTTCTTTCTCTTCCTAAAGTGTTTTTCCTCTGGTTATTGTTTCTTTGATCTTCATTGAGATGTGATTTCTCTTGTCTGTTTCTTATATTTCTTTTCACTCTCATAATGTAATTGGTAAGTTTTTCAATAGTTTTTATATTTTGTTTTACAATTTTATAAGTACATAACAATTTCTTCTTATCTTATTGCCGGATCTAGGAACTGTACCTGTGTGTAAATTTTTAGAGCATATTTATACATATTTCCTTTTTTAGTTTCATTATATTTTCCATAGTAGTTTTTCCCTTACTTATCCTTGAGTTGTTTCCCTCCAATAATGTTTAAGGAAGGAGTCTTCAAAGTCCTGGAAGGTGTTAAAATGGGATTCTTACTTGTGAACCACATCTGAGTCTGATCTGTCAAATATCCCTTTATGACTTCTCTTATATTTCTTATTACTGTTATGAATGTTTTTGGATTTATTTTCTTTATGTTACCATTAAATTAATTTCTCCTTATTTTCCAATGAATCTATGTTCTTTGAGTTGCTCATGATTTCTTGTTCTTTGAATTTACCATTAGTTTTTCTATAGATTTCCTCTGTGTGTGTGTGAGGGGGAAAAATGGCTCGGAAGCAAGTCCATCAGCCACAGACCGTTATTAAGACCTTTCATACATTTATATTTGCACCTTTACCTCCTTTATAAAATCTATTAAAAGTTTCAGTGTATTAATGTCTGCTGTTGTCAAAATATGGGTAAGGTTTAATGGTAGTGAATAGTTTCTTTTAATTAGGGTACTAACTAGCTCATTGATTTTACCAAGATATTTCTTGCAGCCAAAGAATATGTGGTTCAGATCTCCGATGGAGTTATTATCACAACTACAGGCAGATGATTGTACCAGGCCAAGTTTAGCCAGATGCGATGGGAATCGTCCGTGGTTTGTTTTTAATCTAAAAATAGTAGCAAAGTGGAATTTTGTGAAATCAAAATTTAGAAGATGTTGGTTGGGAGAAGGTAAGGTGGAGTGGATCTGGAAATACGTATTCCGAGATTTTTTAGTTACCCCTTTCCATTGCTGTTTCCATTTTAACCTTGTATCATTTTTAATTAAGTTGTGCAAATGTTTTAAGGTATAAATGTTACAGAAAACTCCACTTTGAACCGCTTCCTTAGCTAGACTATCCGCTTTTTCGTTGCCTGTTATCCCAATATGGATATTTACCCAAACAAATGTTATTTTTAACCCTGCAATCATGTTTTTAAAGTGCAAAGCATGGGACATTTCATTCCTTCGAATGTCATATTTTTAATAGACTCTAAAACAGATTTAGAGTCGGTCAATATAACTGCTTCGTGCACATTGTGGGTTGTTAACCAAGTAGCACCTTTTAAGACTGCAAAAAGTTCAGCCGTATATATGCTGCACATAATATATGGCAATTTAAAAGGTAATGCCTGGTTTGTACTTTGGATAAATACCCCACAGCCTACACCATCGTTTGACTTAGATCCATCAGTAAATATAACAGTTTTATCTGCAAAGTCAGCCAGTATGGATTTTACAAGCACGCAATTTATTTGACGAGATTCGTGATATTTGGGAATTATGACTCTATGTCTGTGAATTAATGATTTATATGGAATGGTATACATGAGCATCATTTTCATTTTACCAAATATATTTTGAAAATAATTGGTCTCAATAAAAGCATCTACCAGTGATGGGGAATTTTTAATTTTCCAATAGCGGTTTGTAAGATTTTCTCTCGCGATATTACCTAATGTGCTGATTATGTGTGACTCCCGAGATTTTAGTTTCATTAAATATTTTTTCGATAATATTTGTTGTCGCAAATCTAATGGATATTCATTACATTCTGCCAGTATTGCATTCACCGGAGAAGAAATCATTCCACCTATACAGATTCTTAGGCATTTATATTGTACCCTGTCAATGTCAAGGTTAGTGTTACAGGATGATCCGTATAAACAATATCCATAATCAATAATGGATCGCACATAGGCTCTATAAAACATTAAAGCTATACGTGGAGTTGCACCCCAACTGTGGTTTGTAACACATTTAAGTAGGTTAATGCCTTTTTCACATTTGTTTATTAGGTAGTGTATGTGACTGGACCATAACAATTTTATGTCTAGTATGATACCCAGATACGTGTACTCTTTTTTTATCGCCATTGTACGATCACACAGAGTTAGGCTTTCTGGTGCTCGTAGTCTATGTCGACTAAAGAACATAATAGAGCATTTCTCTGTAGATAGTGTCATACCAGTTTCTTCTGTCCAAGTAACCACTTTATGCATAATGTTCTCCAGAGACCCAAGGCAAGCATCATACGTATCCTGGATGGAGTATATACAGATATCATCTGCATATTGAATACATTTAATGTTAGAATTAGAGCAAAGAGAATGAATATTGGCAGAATATATATTAAATAATATAGGGCTAAGTACTGATCCCTGAGGCAACCCATGATAAACCATTCTTGGTCCATGTAAAATATTTCTATGGTCTCTAATATAAATGCATCGAGAGTAGTACAAATTCAATATATTTTGCGAAGTGCTTTCACTCAGACCAATTTCCAACATTTTTTCTTTAAGTATGTTAAGGTTAACAGAGTCATATGCCCCTTTTATATCAAGAAATAAGCAAGCTAAATACCTATTACTAGAGAACGTAATTTGTATGTCATTTACTAAATGGGTTACTGCATCTAAAGTGCCATATCTTCTTCTAAAACCGTACTGTGTATTAGGGAGAATTGAATTATACTCTAGGTACCATTCTATTCTCGTTTTTATCATCCTTTCAAAAGTTTTGGTCATGCATGACATTAAGGAAATAGGACGATACGAAGAAGCTGTATTTCTGTCTTTAAAAGGTTTTAATATTAAACAAATAGTAACTTGTTTAAGTTGTTCAACGGAGTTTCCGTTTACCCACCAATCATTATAGATTTTTAATAAATATTCTTTAGCAAGTTCGGGTAGATTTTTAATTATATCATATGTAATATAGTCATTACCCGGGGCAGTACATCTCGTGGTTTTAATTGCCGCTTTTAGTTCTTCAATGCTAAATGGATTATCTATATCGTGATTGCGAGTTTTAACTGTAGGTCCTATAAGCAAATTAGGTACAAAACTAGGTGCTACAATATCAAAAATTTGATTTATTAATTCAATGGGAATAGGTTGTTTTTTATTAGATGCATTTTTATTACTTATTTTTTTCATGAAATTCCAAATTTTTGAAATTGGTGTATTTTTATTTAATTGATTAATAAAATGTATTCAACAAAGTTGTTGTTTTTTCTTAAATAGTAATTCACTTTTAGCTTGTATATTTTTAAATTGGAGATAATTTTCAAAATTTGTATACTTTTTATATTTTACGTATGCATTTCTTCTATCTTTTACCATTTTGGTGCATTCATTATCCCACCAGATGGGATTTGGTGGTTTTTTAGTGTTGCCTGTGCGAGATTTCATTGATTTTGTCGCTGCTTCATTTATGGAATTCATTAACCATTCGAGTGATAAGTTATTGTTTTGATTCATTTGAGACTCCATTAAATATTGAAAGAGTGTCCAGTCAGCTGAGGATTCAATCCATTTTCTTGAAGGTGTTATATTTACGGTAGTATATTCTCAAGATAAGGAAATATGTATAGGAAAGTGATTGGAACCAAGAGTGTCGTCTATGGGGTTCCATTCTGATAGGCCAAATAGTTTAGGCGAGATCAAAGTGAGATCGATGATAGAAGGTCTTTCGTTAGGTCTAGTTATTTTTGTAGGTCGTCCATCGTTTAAAATAATCATTTTGGTATCGTCAATAAACTCCACCAGTTGATTTCCTTGAGCGCTGTCGAGTGTAGAACCCCATCGACTGTGATGACAGTTAAAGTCACCACAGATAATTATGTCACCCTGTAGTTGTGAGAAAATCTTACTCCAGTCATTTTTGGTTGCTCTTATTTTGGGAGGTTTGTAGATACAAACGAGGGATATTTTAATATCATTAAGAAAAACAGCACAAACTTCTATATGTGGGTTAAAGTTTTTGCGGATTGTGATTTCACTAAAAACTAGGTAGTCTTTAATTAGTATAGCTACACCTCCGTATCCGTCGGTTCTATCTACATGAATTATACTGTAACCCGCTAAATTAAATGTTCTTTTTTTAGATAACCAAGTTTCATTAAGTAGTATTAAATCAAAATTAGTTGTTGATTCTTTAAGGAAATTTAAAAGATTAAGTTTATTTTTTATAATTGAGTTACAATTCCATTGCATTATGTTTATCATTTATTAAAAGTTTTCATCACTATCTTCACTACTGTAATGCATTGTTCCTAACATTGTTTTTAGTTCCGTTTGTGTCTCTTGTAATAATTGTTGGTCAGGGAGTACTAAATTGAATTTTTTAAAAGTTTTTCCAATGGTTAGATTAGGTTGTTTTTAGTTCCGTTTGTGTCTCTTGTAATAATTGTTGGTCAGGGAGTACTAAATTGAATTTTTTAAAATTTTTTCCAAAAATAAGTGGTAGGTTAAATGATAGGTTTTGAAATGGTATTTTTAATTGTAAATGCAGGTGGGTTATCAACGGAAACAGGGGATATTGCTTTGCGTTTTTTTGGTTGATGAGAAGTAGGCTTTGAAACCCCGTTTTTACTACTTGTAGATGGTTTGTTATTGGAATCACTATTGTTATTAAGTTCAGGAAAATTGTTTGAATTATTTAAAATATCGAATCTATTTTTTGTTACTATTTTAGAGTATGACGGGTTTTTTAATAATACTTCAGCTTCCTTAAATGATACGTTTTGTTCGGACATTATTTTTTTAATTTTAAGTTGTTCCTGGTACTTTGGGCAATCTTTAGATACTGACTTGTGGTCATTTTTATCACAATATATACAGTAATCGGTACTTGTGCATTCATAATTATCATTTTCCTCGTGGGTTTGGCCACATTTTTTGAACAACCGGGTAAACATAAGGTTCAACAGCAAATCTAACTAAGTCAATTTTAACAAATTTTGGTAGATTATTTCCTAAAAATGTTAGTACAACCATTTGCCTCGGGACAAACTGTATCTCATTATCGGAATCAAAAATTTTTCGCTTCATTCTTTTAGCCTCGACAACTTTTTGGCTACTTTCAATATTTTCTACGATATATTTTTCGTCTAAAAACGTGTCTACTTCTCTAATTAAACCTCTTTTATGATTAAACAAATTAGGAACGTATGCTATCAAATCGTTATCTATCATTAATTGATGTCCTATAATAGAATTTGCTATATTAAATGTTTTAAAAATAATTTTTACTTTATTCCTACCAAACCAATTTAATATCAATAACATCTTTCTTAAACATTGTATGTTTAAATAAATAATGCCCAACTTTAACTGCCGATATTCGCATATTAAAACTTACTGGTTCAACAATAACGTAGTACGGTCCGATGTCTGTGGAATTATATTTATTATTTAAGTCAAAATGTCTATTATTCGTTTGCATATTGACATCCATATCTTTTCCATCTGGTGGATCCTTACCAGACGGGGGAATACTCCCGTCTGACGTATTATTCATAATATATATATATAAATTTAAAGTACTTACAGATGTGTCCAAATTAAAATTCACTAAATAAACCAAATACATGACTAATTAATCAAAGCAATAGATAAGTTCACTACACAAAACCAACCACACTAATCGAAGGTTTGAATAGAACTGAATAGATTTGAATAAGATGGACTTTCAAAAAGTAAGGGTTAGTACAATCAATTTAATTGAAAAAGATTCTTCGTTTCTTCCTTGAATGTAAGAACGTAAACGGTATCTAAAATCTAACGCCTCCGAATGATCATGAAGCTCTCTTTTTGAACGAATAACACCAAAAAAATTTTCAAGCACATCCTGATTGAGCCTGTACGTTGGGATGTATTTAATTTTAACAATGATCAAATATCACCTTTGAAACTTTTTGTTTGGTTATCCGATTTACAACCAAAAACAGCACACCTTATTTTAAATATTATTTTCGGTTTGCTTCAGCTTTAAAAGTGTTTTGTTAGGTTGTTTGTCTCAACCATTTCGTCCACTACTCACTCTGTGACGTCACGGCGATATGCGCGGTATCGTACCTTTGTTCAATGCTATGTTGTTCAATACTATGCTATACAAGTAAAACCGCTGCTGTTAGAGATGCAATATTTCTATGCGCAATAGAGATGAGCACATTATTTAAATGTTCTAATATAGCAAGATCTTCTATTTCTCAGGGTGGTTATGTTCTGCATGCTTCTAGTTGGATTATTAGGTAGGTATATGAATGAAAAATTGATTAATTATAATTACAAATTTATTTATTAAAAATTAGAAAAAAGCCTTTCATTAACCAGAAAAGAACTTACTTGATGTTGGAATTGTGTCAAATAAATTATTGTTTATTTATGCAATGGTAAATAAGTTATTACCGAAATTCATTAATTATTAAGTATCAAATGAATTCTTTTGTTTTAATTTATATAACTTAACTAACTACTACAAAAATTCAAAATGTTTTACAAAGTTATCTGACCTTAATACGTAGAGTCCTGCTTTCTGATTGGTGGGAAAACACTGTAGAAGGTGTACGTGGAATCTCCGACTTTTGGATAATATCGTTGCTGATAGACGTTTGGTTTCTTGTATGATATAATTATTCCTCCCAATCGATTAATGAATATAGTTCAGTGTTTGTTGGAATATAGTTCTTTTAATTTTATTATAAATTATTATTATTATATAATTTTTTGTTTTTTATATTCCGAAAATGTTTTTATTACACGTTTTGGTTACTTTAGTAATACTTTTTTAACTTATATTTTTAATGTCACTATTTATTTTTACTACTTTTAAAAATTGTTTATTGTTTACTATGTTCAAACAGACTAGCCGATGATTTACTTTCACCAACAGACTGTTTACAATGATCTCTCAAGATATAGGTAATTTAAAGATATACTACCTAATCTTCTATGGCTAAATTCCAATGAATGACTGCCCCAACAAACTCTGCTCAAGTCCTTTTATAGGTTTCTATCCTTCCAGATGTTTCTTTTATGGTTCTATCAATTTATCATATACTAGATCACTATGTGCATCTCTCTCTTTCCTATGTACTCACTTCGCTTACTTGTACATTTTTCTAGAGCAAATATAGTACAAATATGTCTGTCTTCTTTTTTCACATTATATTATTAATTATTATATTATACTTTTTATACTATTATTGAACATTTAAATGTAATAATATATATAACCAACCTAATCTTACTCTCTCTTGATAATGGCTCCAAAGTGGGAGTCGAAACGCCGAGACAAAAATTCTTCTAAACGCGGTTTTTCCAGACAAAAACCATAAGATTAATTTTCTGTGTAACTGAGTTTAATAGATTCTTGAAAATTGTTTTATGTGTTTAACGGAAAAAATGTTCTTAGAAAATTTATAATTTGTTCATTTGTTTCTTTCATTTGATATTATATTTTCAATAATACTTTGTTTTTGTTGGTAAGTTTGATTCTTTTTATTTTTGTTACTTGTTGGATATTTATTTAGTTTCAATTAATTAATGTTGATTAACTTATATTCTGTTTATTATAAAATGTGATTTATTTGATTTCGATTGATTTTATAGTGATTTTATTTTTGATCATAATAATACATATTTCTTATAAAAAATTACTCCTTTCTTTTAATGAATAATAATTCTAATAATATTACTTCGTCTTTATATATATATTGAGACGAAGTACAAAGAATAGGTAGATATTAAAAAATACATAATTTAATCAAGTTCATTTATCATTAATAATAAGAAAGTAAAATATGAGAAAGTCATTTAGAATTTTAATACTCATAAATCAAAGATTTATGTTGATAGAATACCATGTAAGTGTATTTATCAGGAAGACTGGGAGAAAGAAATTATTAAAAAACTATTTGCAGTGGGAGAAGGAGTAGGGGATAATATAATTCGGGTAGAGCAGGTTTTCAGGGGAAGAGATAAAATGAGGGATATAAGGCAGGTAGAGAGAGAGGAAATAGAGAAGGAATGGCGTGGTATCAAGGAGAGGAAGGCTCCAGGAATAGATGGTCTGACAGGGGAGTAAAAAGACTGTTGGATGATAATGGGGAGTATTTCTTAGAACTTTTCAACAAGGTTCTGAGGGAGGAAGAGTTTCCGGAAGCATGGAAAGTAGCCAAAGTGGTGCTGGTGAGGAAGGCGGGTAGAGAGGGGAAGCGGACAGGGGACTACAGGCCCATCAGTCGGCTGTGCGGGATAAGTAAAGTTTTGGAGGGGATCATAAAAACAAGAATCGAGGAGGAAGTGGAAAGAAATGGAGGATTTAGGGAAAACCAGCATGGGTTTGTGAAGGGGAAGTCTTGTTTTTCCGCACTGGGCAAAGTGATGAGATTAGTAGAAAATGCTAGGGAGGGTAGTTGGAGGAAAAAAAAACTGGCCCTACTTGTATTCTTCGACGTTGGGAATGCGTTCAATGGGGTCAGTAAAATGGCAGTGCTGAGAGCCTTGGCTAGACTTGGAGTGGGGGAAGGTATAATAAACTTGATAGAGGATTATCTGACGGGGCGGGTTTTGGTTGACTCGAGAGGGCGGAGGTATAGGACGGAGATGGGAGTGCCTCAGGGGTCGGTATTGGGACCGACGCTCTGGAAATGTGTGTTTGATGAAGTTTGTGGGATAAAATGTGAAGATGGATGCGAGATAACGGTTTACGCGGATGACGTGTGCTTGCCGTACATACGGCAAAGGGAGAGACAGAAATAGAAAGAAAGGCGGAGAAAATGTGTAGAAAGATTGTGGAAAAGATAGAGGAATGCGGATTGGAGGTGGCCGAAGAGAAGACGGTGGGATTACTGGTGAAGGGACGCAGCAAGGCGAGGGAGTTGGAGGTGATGGTAAAGGGAAAGAAAATTAGGATGGAGGAATCGGTGAAATACCTAGGTGTGTGGTTGGATAGCCAGCTATCGTTTAAAAACCACATGTCGAAGGCGGCAGAGAAGGCGAAAATTCGGGCGGCATGGCTGGGAAGATTGATGTGTAACGTGAAAGGACCGGGAGAATGGAAGAGAAGAGTTATTGGTAGAACGATTGAGCAGAGTATGCTTTACGGAGCGGAAGTATGGGGTGAAAGAGCGGGAGTACATGCTAGGATTAAACCATTACTGAGGGTTCAAAGAGGAATGTTGCTGAGGGTGGTGCAAGGGTACAGGACAGTGGGAGGGTTAGCAGCAGCGGTGCTGGCACATTGGATGTGATGGCTAGAGCCAGGAGACTACAGTGGAAGGGCGTGATGAAAGAGGAAGTTATGGATTGGATGGAGGAGGAAATGGAAGTAAGGTGGAAGGAGTATGAAGGTGCGCTAAAAAGAGTAATTGCAAGTAGGAGAGAATGGATGACTAGGAAATTCGGCGAAGTGAACTACTTCTTGACCCAGGTGCTGACTGGACATGGGTCAAGAGCAGGATATCTTCACAAGATTGGGAAAAGAGAGACTGGAGTGTGTGAAAGGTGTGAAGTGGAGGATGATGTAGGACACGTATTTAGATGCTGGAGAAATGAAGAAGTGCTGAAGAACTTAGAAGAAAGACTCGGAGTGGCTGTATACTGGGAAAATATGGTGGAGATAATATTGAGAGGTGAGGAGGAATGGATGGAGGTGAATAAGGTAGTGGAGAGTATGGTTAGAAGAAGAGAACGTTTATGAGTGGCAGAATAAATGGAGAGTGTGTGAGGGACCGCCGCCCGTCTTGAAGTATGCTAGGGTAGTGATTCCGAGACGGGAGCAACGGCGAGTTTTGAGGTGGTTTTGGTTGGTAGGCGTCATCCTAACGGTGATGAGTCCAACACTGTTCGGGTCCTGGACCCGTTCGAACATGAGTTTTTCCACCTCAGCCCGAAAAAAAAAAAAAAAGTGTATTTATCAATAGACAAAGTGTTAAGAACATTTATTTGTTGTACAAACATATGTAGAGACAGTGCGAACTAACATTCATAGGTGACAGACAATGAAAGTGAATGGAGGTAGTGTTTGGACTAATGAATTAAGCTTTAAAAGCCTTTTAAGGCATAAACAGTATTATACCTCCACTAACTATTTATATAAAAAAAGGCAATTGAATAAAATTAAAGGACATTTATTAGTTAACACAAGTAAGAAATATAGTTTAGGTAATTTTGTAATGATTCGCGCAGATCGATCAAGCGACGTCGCCCTACCACTCAATCCCACCTAGCCGAGGACCGGTAGAGATGGTACGACTGGTGGGAGCGGTGGGGCTCTCCGGCTTAAAAGCGACGAACCGACACAAATCAAGGAGAGTTGTCTGGGGAGCTGACCTGGAACCAACTCTCCTAGAAGCTCGGGTGTTGACAGACCTTCTGCCTTCCTGCGACCGAGAGTGCTGATCTCGGTTGTGCCCTTTACCCCGTCGAAGGTGTTGACTTCGACGACGTCCCCGTTTCCCGCGACCAAGAGTGTTGATCTTGGTGGCAACCTCTCGCCGTCGAAGGTGTTGACTTCGACGCCGTCCCCGTTTCCCGCGACCAAGAGTGTTGATCTTGGTGGCAACCTCTCGTCGTCGAAGGTGTTGACTTCGGCGACTTCCCCGTGGCCGGATCCTGAAAACACTCGCCGAGCGAAGTGCTGATTTGCAAGGCGTTGTTAAGGACCGACCGCTAGCCCGTCGATCGGGGGAGTTGACCTCGATCGAGTTCCATTCAATTTCATTTTTATTTTGCCGAAGTGTTTATTTTTGGGATTTACGTTTCTTATTTTTGTTTGTTTGTTTATACAGGGCCAGGCGACCGAAGCGAGCGCTCCTGGGGAGGATCGCAACCGGGCGACGGACGCCGATTGGACGCAGAAGTTCATATTTTATTTTTTTTCTTTGTATATACATTTTATAGGAATAAACATTTTTATTTTTTTTAATTACGTGGTTATTATTTCCTTGAATCTGGTAGCACGCAAAACACAAGGTTACAAATTGGCGCCCGAGTAAAAATAACCCTATCATGCCGGAGAACGATCGTGCTACCAACACCGATTCAGGAAATAAAACGGCACTCAGAGAAATGGAGCTCAACGAGGGTACTACATTAAGACAATCGACGGAGTCATTGGGTGTCGCCCATCAGTCTCGGGCAGACATCCTCAACCAGGTCAGGAAATGGAACACCCACTTTAACGACAAACATAATGACGCTGTTTCATTCATGGAACGGATCACCGAATTGAGCTCCGCGTACGAAATCTCAACCGACAACTTGCTGAAGGCACTTCCAGAAATGCTCGGCGATACGGCTCTACTGTGGTACAGAAGCAACCACAATAAATGGCGCAATTGGAACGACTTCGCGGAAAGTTTTAAGAAAAGCTTCTTCCCCAGACAGTACATCCTACAATTGAAAGAGCAAATTCGAAACAGAAAACAGAAAATCAACGAATCCGCCAGCGCGTACATCACCGATATACAGACGTTGATTCGGCGAGAAGGAACAATGTCGGAACAACAGAAATTAGAAAGAATATACCGAAATATGCGGGCTGAATATAAAATGTACGTGCGCCGTCAAGATTTCAACACATTAGCAGAGTTACAAGATTTAGCCCAAGAATTCGAGATAATAGAAGACGAAAAGCGCCAATCAACCACCAACACACTAAGAACCAACTACAGCATGCCGTTCAACTCCAGAAACACATGCTTCAGATGCAAAACTCCAGGACACTTCCGGAAAGACTGCAGAAACCCCGTCAAGAAGTTTTGCTCCAGATGCGGAAAAGACGGAGTTCGCAGCACAGACTGTTGCGTAAAACAGGGAAACGCCAGACCGGCTGGGGCCAGGAGGGGTCTTCCCCAGCCAGTAACCGCAACCCCGTACCAGAACCTAGCAAACTCAGCGGACGAAACATTCGAAGATAACCAAATTTTTCTCACACTGAAAATAGGACAATTACAATTCCGAGCGTTGATAGACACCGGGACTAACGCGAGCTACGTTGGGACAAAAATAGCAGACATCTTCGAAAGATCACTACAACACCATTCCGGCGCAATTCGAGTTGCAAATGGTTACATCGTCGAAATCTCTCATAAATTCACAACCGACTGCGAAATCGGAAATTCACGCCATACAGAAACATTTATAGTAATGCCAGGCTTAGCAGAAGATGTAATCCTAGGAGTCAATTTCTTAAGAAGAAATAACATAACATTACAATTTGGAATAACATCGACCATCCTAGACGACTGTATTATAGTATCACCTACATTAGAAGAGAACGACTTAAATAAATTCCTGCAGACAGAACTAAAAAAATTCAATTACGTAAAAGGCCCTACACACCTAATAGAACACGAAATAAAGTTAAAGAAACCCTGCAACCCGGTGAAACAACCGTATAGACGTCACAACCCCGTTATGTTGGACATCATTAACGAAGAAGTCGACAAAATGCTAGAAGAAGGAACCATCGAACCGTCAAAAAGCGGCTGGAGTTCACCGATCGTCCTGGTAAAGAAAAAAGACGGTACTTACAGGTTCTGCATCGATTTCAGGAAAGTTAATGATCTGACCGAAAAAGACGCATATCCGCTGCCCAGGATGTCCGAAATCTTGGACAGATTAAAAGAAGCAAACTACATTTCAACGCTGGATCTAAAACAAGGTTATCTTCAAGTCCCTTTGAAAGAATCCAGTAGAAATATAACAGCTT
The DNA here is from genome assembly GCA_035357415.1 of Ophraella communa. Taxonomy (NCBI): domain Eukaryota; kingdom Metazoa; phylum Arthropoda; class Insecta; order Coleoptera; family Chrysomelidae; genus Ophraella; species Ophraella communa. The sequence continues at coordinate 30,223,623 of CM068995.1, read as the reverse complement.
TTAGCGTTCCAGGGAAAGGACATTACCACTTTAAAACAACGCTGTTCGGCCTACACTCAGCAGGTGCAACTTTCCAGAGACTACTAGATAAAGTAATTCCCCCCGAACTAGACCTCGCGTTCGCCTACTTAGACGACATTGTGGTGATATCAAAAACAAGGAACGAACATTTTCGTCACCTCCGAGATGTCTTTAGACGCCTTAGAAACGCCAACCTCCTCCTAAACATCGAGAAATGCAATTTCTGTCAACCTGAACTCAAATACTTAGGACATGTAGTAGGTAAAGAAGGCATCAAAACAGATCCAGACAAAACGAGTGCAATAACAGAGCTCCCAACACCCAAAACCGTACGCCAGCTTCGCCGCTTCCTTGGAATAACGTCTTGGTATAGACGATTCATCGAAAATTACTCCACCATCGCAGCTCCACTGAATACACTCCTGAAAAAACGAATAAGGTGGAAATGGACCGAAAAGCAGGAAAATGCATTTAGACACCTGAAAGAAGCACTCACGTCAGCACCAGTATTATCCTGTCCTGATTTCTCACAGCCATTCTACCTGCAAACCGATGCATCAAACTGCGGACTAGGAGTAGCACTAACTCAGAAACACGACGGAAAAGACAGAGTGATCGCTTACGCAAGCAGAAGCCTATCACCGGCGGAGGTCAAATATTCGACAACAGAGAAGGAATGCCTATCAATCGTATACGGAATCAAACAGATGAGACCGTATTTGGAAGGTTACAGTTTCAAAGTAATTACAGACCATCAATCGCTAAAATGGTTGCGAAATATCAAGAACCCATCCGGAAGGCTAGCAAGATGGAGTTTAGAACTGCAACAATACGACTTTGAAATAATATATAGAAAAGGCGCCCTAAATAAGGTAGCAGACGCATTATCCCGTCAACCGCAGGAATACACCGGACACGAAGAGGAATTGTTAGCTGCGGTAGAAGGTACCTGTGGATGGTACGACAAGCTCTTCTCAGAAGTCTCTCGAAACCCCGATAAATTTCCAGACTTCCAGATAACGGACGGAAAACTCTTCAAACATATTTGGAGCAGCCGTAATCTAGCAGACCCAGAGTTCAATAATCCGTGGAAGCGATGTGTCCCTGAACCAATGCGTAGTCAGGTGCTTCAGGACAATCACGACTCCCATACATCCGGTCACTTAGGCATCGCTAAAACAATATGCCGGATAGCCCAAAGATACTACTGGCCAAAGATGTTCAAACATATCGCCGATTACGTCCGGAATTGCGACAAATGTCTTCAGTTTAAGCCTTCCCAACTTCAACCAGCTGGAAAGATGCAACCCCCCACTATAAAAAGACCTTGGCACACTATCTCAATAGATTTAATGGGACCTTTTCCAAGATCTACAGCGGGAAACATCTACCTGGTTGTCGTGCAAGACCGATTCACGAAATGGGTAATCGCTAATCCGATAAAGAAATCCACCGTAACCCCGATCATCGAAACTCTACGCTCGAAAGTATTTCTACAATTTGGCATCCCGAAGAAGATAATGTCGGACAATGGCACGCAATTCACGAGCACCACTTTCAAAAAGTTCCTGGAATCGTACAACGTCGAAAATTTCCTAACCCCGCCTTATACACCACAATGCAACCCAGTGGAGCGTGCGAATAAAGTCCTGAAATCGATGATAGCTACGTACGTTGAAAACGACCACAGAAAGTGGGACGTATACATCCCGGAGTTCTGTTACGCCATCAACTCAGCCAAACACGATTCGACAGGATTTTCACCGGCTTTACTGAATTTCGGACGCGAACTAGTCAGCGAGGACGTCCCGCAGGTCGCTTCCACAAACAGTTTCGCCGACAAAATGAAAGAAATCGATTCACTAAGGGATTTGGCTAGGACTCACCTGGAACATGCCTCTGACAACCAAAGAAAGTTCTACGATCTCAGAAGGAGAGACTGGACTCCACACGTCGGCAACAAAGTAATGAAAAGAAATCACCAACTATCTTCCGCTGCGAACGCTTTTGCAGGCAAACTAGCTCCAAAATACACAGGACCATACGAGGTGACATCGATATTATCACCGGTAATTGTGAGAGTAAAGAAAGAAGGTAGAAGAAAAACCGAAACGGCGCATGTCAAAGACCTAAAGCCTTGCGCCGGAGAAAGGGACACGGAAATACCGGCTGAGGTGCAACAACGGCAGGATTATTAAAATCAAGGTGTCGGCCGTAGAAGGAATTACTCGCCTATAGTGGTAAGATATACAAAAAAAATGCATGCTATCATTTTTTTTGCGACGTGAGGGGGGTGTAATGATTCGCGCAGATCGATCAAGCGACGTCGCCCTACCACTCAATCCCACCTAGCCGAGGACCGGTAGAGATGGTACGACTGGTGGGAGCGGTGGGGCTCTCCGGCTTAAAAGCGACGAACCGACACAAATCAAGGAGAGTTGTCTGGGGAGCTGACCTGGAACCAACTCTCCTAGAAGCTCGGGTGTTGACCGACCTTCTGCCTTCCTGCGACCGAGAGTGCTGATCTCGGTTGTGCCCTTTACCCCGTCGAAGGTGTTGACTTCGACGACGTCCCCGTTTCCCGCGACCAAGAGTGTTGATCTTGGTGGCAACCTCTCGCCGTCGAAGGTGTTGACTTCGACGCCGTCCCCGTTTCCCGCGACCAAGAGTGTTGATCTTGGTGGCAACCTCTCGTCGTCGAAGGTGTTGACTTCGGCGACTTCCCCGTGGCCGGATCCTGAAAACACTCGCCGAGCGAAGTGCTGATTCGCAAGGCGTTGTTAAGGACCGACCGCTAGCCCGTCGATCGGGGGAGTTGACCTCGATCGAGTTCCATTCAATTTCATTTTTATTTTACCGTGTTTATTTTTGGGATTTACGTTTCTTATTTTTGTTTGTTTGTTTATACAGGGCCAGGCGACCGAAGCGAGCGCTTCTGGGGAGGATCGCAACCGGGCGACGGACGCCGATCGGACGCAGAAGTTCATATTTTATTTTTTCTCTTTGTATATACATTTTATAGGAATAAACATTTTTATTTTTTTTAATTACGTGGTTATTATTTCCTTGAATCTGGTAGCACGCAAAACACAAGGTTACAATTTAATAAAATATGTTTGACAGTTTGTACAGTATTAGATGTTAGGATAGGTTATAAATATAAATGTATACGCGACAAAAATCTGTCACAAAAACCTAGCTTAAGAAAAGTAAACAAATCTTTGCAGCATAACAAAATCGAAATAAACAATTGGGCCATAAGAATACACGTTAAATATTTCAAGATAGGGAAGGCTGGTCAGTTGTTGATTTATTCATTTTTTT